>CM077313.1:64289799-66789799 GCA_039655065.1 Glossophaga mutica
TGTTTTTAGTTTGAAAAGGCCTCGATCTTCATGGTTTCTTAGATTTAAAGATTTTTCAGTTCTCATACTTTGGGAGACGCTGCAGTCTCTACTCAGAAGAACTCAGGGCTGGGGTATAGGACACTTGGGTTCCTGTGTGTGAGTCTAATAACCCTTATACCCTTAGATGGCATGTATAACTAAGGGTAGGCTTGTCAGGTCACCTTGAATTGTCGAATGAAATTCACTAAATTACTTCTGGTTCTTTTAACTGCTCCTGAATAAACAAGACAGCCCATGATTTCTCCAAGAGGACGTTGATGTTTTTGTACTGCCCTGGCACACCTGAGCCCCTCCTGGCCTTCCGGGTGCCTGGAATCACTCCAAGGGGAAGCAGATAATCATCCCTTCCATCTTGAGAAGTGTGAAGCATGTGTAGTGAGTTTTCTCCTTTCCCAGGATCTGAGTTACACTACATAATGCTGAGGAGTAATGATGTGGCCAAAGAAGAACAATATACTAGTATGAGCGCAACTCTCCCCCTTCCCCCACACCCAGAGACAAAGCCCTTTCTTAAATTCCTTCTGTGTGCCCAGATGACAAAAGCCTTAGCTGGACTGCCTAGATTCTAATCCTGCCTCCCCCACTTTCTCTCTTATGACCTTAGAGAAGTGAATTATCTTCTGCATGTCTCAGTTTCTTCATCTTCAAAAAGCGCATGACAGTATTAGCAGCTCTCTCCAGGGTGGTTGTGGGGATTCAATCAGTTAATGTATAAAACAAACAAAACTGACAAAGAATGTGTTATAATGAGTATTAGGTAATATTATATTGTCTTTCTAAAGAATAATTTACTAGGATTTTTGTTTTGTTTTGTTTTTGGAGTCATTGAATGTGATCCATTTCTAAGGTAAAAAGTTAACTATTCCTGGCTCTAGTAATTTCAAATTTCATTTAGTAAAAGTCCCAAAACCACATTTTGGAAATATTCCACCTATTCCTGTAAAATCTATTAAATCCTCTGAAGTGATCCACATCTATTTTCAGCAGAAAAGAAATCGTGCGGTGGGGAGAGGAAGGAAGGGTATTATCATTCAGTCCCACTAGTGAAACTGCTTCATGGCAATCGGCTTGGTATTCTTGAGCAAGTTATTACGAACATTTCAGACGTTAGTCACTTACAAAGGAATTTGACCAGTTTTTTCCAGAAAGAGTAACTGCATCGTATTCTATTCCAACAATGAATAAAAGGAGAAGAAATCAAGATTTTATAAGTTTGTGTAGTTTAAGACCATAAACACATTGTTAACATCCTTTTCATGGAGAAGCTATCTTTCTCAATGATACATTATAGTATTCGGGGTACCTGATAGAAGCCAAGGATATTGAATTAATTCTTTGTTATATTTTGATGCCTGTTTTTCTTAGGATATTATTTAAGTATCAAGGTTCCTTTTTTAAATAGCTGATTTATCTTATTTAATAAAGTCACACACTACTAAGGTTTATAGGATAGTTTATATACTTCAGCCCGAGTGACTCTGGCCGGTTTGGATTTAAGTAGTTGTCTTAAATTTTTATTTATTGATTTGAGAGAGAAACACCGATTTGTTGTTTCACTCACTTGTGCATTCATTGGTTGATTCTCATGTGCCCTGACCAGGGATTGAACCTGCAACCTTGGTCATCAGGATGACTCTCCAACCAACTGAGCTACCTGGCCAGGGCTCCTTGTTTTTCTGTCTCTGTTGTCCTTTGTGCTATCACATCCTATCGCGGTCCTTTCTACCTCTAGCAGGTTTTCTCATTTGCTGCCTCTGATCTGCTGAGAAAAAGTTCTCGATAAAGACATTAGTCTCTTCCTGTCGTGCTCTAGTGCCTTGCTGCTCAGAGGGGCCTGCAGACCAGCAGCATCAGCTCACCTTATTAGAAATGCAGACTCCTGGGCCTCACTCCAGATCTCCTGCATCAGAAACAATGTTTTAACAAGATTCTCAGGTGATTCATGAGCACATTAAAATTTGAGAAGCCCCACTTGAGCCTGTCAACTTTGTGACAGTTCATTTTTCTATTCCAAGATCCTTTTTTAGCTTACCAGTTGCCTTGCTGTGTTCTAGGGGATATAACTTGCCAACATATTTTACCTCTAGAACCAAAGCACATCTTCTAATGCCTAGGAGTGTATTAATGTTTGGTAAGAGGTCATTGACGAGCATTTTATTTTCTCTCCCCTAGGATATCCCTGGTGGCCTTAGAAGAGTCTGTATCATGGAATCGATCTCTATGATGGGAAGCCCCAAGAGCCTTAGTGAGACTTTTTTGCCTAATGGCATAAATGGTATCAAAGATGCAAGGAAGGTTACTGTAGGTGTAATTGGAAGTGGGGATTTCGCCAAATCCTTGACCATCCGACTTATTAGATGTGGCTATCATGTGGTCATAGGAAGTAGAAATCCTAAATTTGCTTCTGAATTTTTTCCTCATGTGGTAGATGTCACTCATCATGAAGATGCACTCACAAAAACAAATATAATATTTATCGCTATACACCGAGAACATTACACCTCCCTGTGGGACCTGAGACATCTGCTTGTGGGTAAAATCCTGATTGATGTGAGCAATAACATGAGGATAAACCAATACCCAGAATCCAATGCTGAATATTTGGCTTCCTTATTCCCGGATTCACTGATTGTCAAAGGGTTTAATGTCATCTCAGCTTGGACACTTCAGCTAGGACCTAAGGATGCCAGCCGGCAGGTAGGTATTTTTAAATCTTATTCTTATCTGGTATTTTATAGTTACGTAGTTAAACAAATATCATATATTTAAAAACCAAATTCTGACACCCTCCACTGATTATCATTTTGGAAACTATGTATAAGAACCTGAAAGTCCATGTGCTGATCTTATAGGGGCACATTTTTATTCTCAAAATCCTGTGGAAAGCTGAGAAAATAACTTGGACTTTTCTGTCTTAACCAGCTAATTCCAGAAAAGGCAAGGTTGGCTGATAAATAATGGGACACAATGCATGGAGTCTCTCCTTCCTCAAAAACAGAAATACAGCAAACATGTCCTTTTGCTTTCCTTCCTTCCCTCCCATTCTTCTTTCCTCCCTCTTCGTTGTTCTTCCCTCTTTCTTTCTTGCAGGTATTTGGTAACAGCATTCTGTCTCTGTATGAAATACTATTTAATGTTTAATATAAATAGGTTTGGAAGTACATACCATTTTATTTTACATAGATTGTTCATAGAACTTATTAAAATAGTACATATTTTTTAAGTGTAGATTTTAATCCATGTGGGGAAGATAGAGACAGATTGGATTTCTCAGGTTCTCTTTTAGTCTAGGGTTCTGTTTAGTTCAACTTGAAAATACAAGAAGATGGGGAACTCCACCAATGCATTTGGGGAATGATTGCTTTTGTAAGTAAACATATAAAACAGTATACATTAAAATTCTTTCTTTTTTTTTTTTTTAAACTTTCTTTTTTTTTTTTTTAAGATTTTTTTATTTATTTATCTTTAGAGAGGAAGGGGAGGAGAGAGGGAGAGGGAGAGAAATATCAATATGTGGTTGCCTCTCGTGTGTCCTCTGCTGGGAACTGGCCTGCAACCCAGGCATGTGCCCTGGCTGGGAATCGAACCGCGATTGTTTGGTTCACAGGCCTGCGCTCAATCCACTGAGCTACACCAGCCAGGGCCTAAAAATCTTTCTTAAGCCTGGCAGGGTGGCTCAGTTAGTCAGAGGAGCATCCTCCTGTGCACCCAAAGGTTGCAGGGTCAATCCCCCTGTCAGTGCACATGCCTAGGTTGTGGGTTCAGTCCCTGGTCCGGGAGCATATGGGAGGCAACCAACCTATGTTCCTCTCTCCCTCTCATTCTCCCCACCCTTCTCTCTCTCTTAACCTTCCTCTTGCTCCAAAATCAATAAACATATCCTCAGCTGATGATTAAAAATATAAATTTTTTTTAAACATGGGCTTTAAAAAGACTGCATCTATAACTATGTATTATAGTTAAACATGATGATAAAATACTTTAATTTTTTTTTCCATAAAGACAGTTGATTAAGGACCTTAGAAAATAAATTTAAGCCGTGACTGGTGTGGTTCAGTTAGTTGGAGCATTATCCCTTAACCAAAAGGTTGCAGGTTCGATTCCCAATCAGGGTACATAGCTAGGTTTTGGGTTAGAGACCCGGTTCAGGTGTGCGTATGTGCGACTCTGCACACCTGGTCCAAATGCAGCTGACTCCCGCATGGGAGTTGCGAGCTCAGCGTGGATCCCTGGACTGGGTGCTGACAAAGGCAGTCTCACATCATTGTTTTTCTCTCCCTTCCTTTCTCTCTAAAAGCAATGAAAAAAATAAGTCTGCAGATGAGGATAAAGAAATGATTATTTAAAAAATTAAAGACAATAAACTTAAGTATTATATCGGTGTATGCTGCGTATCAGTCGTGATAACCACTCATTTTCACAAGTCTAATTTTCTAGTGAAAGAATATGTATTTTCCAGCTTTCCTAGAGGCTGTTTCTGAATCTTTCTTTCCTGTTGCATATCCAACAAAGTTTACTAATGGATACAGGCTAACCTAGGGATGAAACTGAATTTAATCCTTTGCCCATATTTGTGATAATTTTAATTCTTGAGCAACAACAAAAATTGTGGACAATGATTTAATTCAAAGTGAGCTACAGAAATAGTTTTATTTGTATTTCATAGTCCTCGTGTCCTTATTATGAATGTTTGATTTATATTTTTAGGTTTATGATAAAATTTCATAATGTATAGGTTTTTTCCAACAAATATTGTAAAAAAAGAGTTTACTTCACCATTGTCATAACCATAATAAATTAATTTAGAATGCTTTTTCTCATTTCTTTGTTATATAGGTAGTGTTCCTCACTCCATTTTAGAAGGTCATGAACATTTGTATAATAGTATAGACTTTGTCACCTATCTGCCTACACTAGGTAAAATTAATAATCCAAAGAGCTTTACATTATGAGCACCATGTACATAGGTTTAGCATGCAA
The DNA here is from genome assembly GCA_039655065.1 of Glossophaga mutica. Taxonomy (NCBI): domain Eukaryota; kingdom Metazoa; phylum Chordata; class Mammalia; order Chiroptera; family Phyllostomidae; genus Glossophaga; species Glossophaga mutica. The sequence goes on from CM077313.1 coordinate 64,294,822, forward strand.
ATATTTCAGTGCGGTCTGTTCCAGAACCCTTATGTAAACGTCTTCAGGGTTAGATCTGTTTAGGAATGTTTTCCCCAAACATTACTCAGAGACTTAATAGCAGTATTTTTCTAGCCCTGAGGGAGATGACCTCCTCCAGCAGTGAATTTGGTGCTCTACAAGTATTTGTTGACTTCTCGCCTGCAGTAGTGTATCTAAGAGCCTTTGGTGGTTTGGAAGCCTACCCTCACCCCCACTCCTCGCATCATTAGTGTTCCCATAGAGCTGACACCTTAGTGTTAGAAAATGGCAGTCGATTTACTTTTTAAATGAACTAAGCCTTATAATACCACTTTTCCACTCTGCAGGTATATAATCATAATTTAAAGATGAAAGAATCTCATATTCTGACCAGTGAAATAATATACTTGAGATGGGGTATTAGAGATACTTAACTTGGTGAATTAGCTTCTAAGCTAAAAGATAAATTTTATAAATAATGTAGCATCAGGATACAATTTAGAGGGTTTAATTGCAAATTCAGTCTAGAGTCCATGCCTATCTTCTCTCTTGCTGAACAGATGTACAGGGCAGTGCTTGTAATCACTCTACTAGGCAGAATCACTATAGTCCCACAACTAAATATTACCCAGGAAAGCCTGGCGAGCCAGCCCCACCCTGTTCTCTACGGGAGACTGAGAGAGCTGGAGCAGGGAGGGGCACGGCCAGCAGCTCAAAGTACACCCAGCCCCCACCGCGGGGAGACCAGTGCCGCTGAACCACATGGTCTAGAGACCTTTCCTCCTACCTTCCTTCCCTGAGGACTTCCTGACCTCAGGTTCTACCTAAGTTTTTTTTTTGTATTTTGTTTTCATGTCATCTTAGGTAGCAGGGACTTTGTTTTAATGACACTATTGTAATCTATTAATAAATAATAAATTAATAAATGCTTTATGCCCTTAATTTTTTGCATCACTAAAGTTATCACAAATAATGCTCCATAGATTAAGTGGAGCATAGGATCGTTACCTTTTTCTTTTTTTAGGACTAGCAGTTCTTTTTTATATGCAGTTCAGAATATGCAGAGCTGTTTCTTAATGTTTATAAGATTGAATTTTTTATGTAGTTATATAAGTAATGTAATGATGTGTCTTCTGTTTTTGCTTCAGGTTTATATTTGTAGCAACAATATTCAAGCTCGACAACAGGTTATTGAACTTGCCCGGCATTTGAATTTTATACCCGTTGACTTGGGATCATTATCATCAGCCAGGGAGATTGAAAATTTACCTCTGCGACTGTTTACTCTCTGGAGAGGGCCAGTGGTGGTAGCCATCAGCCTGGCCACGTTTTTCTTTCTTTATTCCTTTATCCGAGATGTGATACATCCATATGCTAGAAACCAACAGAGTGATTTCTACAAGATTCCTATTGAGATTGTGAATAAAACCTTGCCTATAGTTGCCATTACTTTGCTGTCCCTCGTGTACCTAGCAGGTCTCCTGGCAGCTGCTTATCAACTTTATTATGGAACCAAGTATAGGAGATTTCCACCTTGGTTGGAGACCTGGTTGCAGTGTAGAAAACAGCTTGGATTACTAAGTTTTTTCTTTGCTTCAGTCCATGTTGCCTACAGCCTCTGCTTACCAATGAGAAGGTCAGAGAGATACTTATTTCTCAACATGGCTTATCAGCAGGTATGGAACACGCTTGTTATTCATCTGATGCTTAATATAATTTGTAAAGTGTAAGATTAAAAATAGGATACGACTTTGCATACCTTGATATATTTAGGGCAGGGCAAGTCTTGTTCTTTAAACAATGTTTCTGCATGAGAATTATGTGGCTAATGCAAAATCATTTATGGTAAAAGCTGCAATCATCCCTTTCTTTGCAAAATAAAAGCAGAGAAATAAATGATTGGCTTTTTTTCTTCCTTTTTTTTAAAGTCATTATTGCCTTGATTGCTCTCAGTATTGAACAGTTCATTATTTTAATGTTTTGTAAATTGACTGTTCCACAAAATGTTAAAGCAATTCTTAGTAAAACTATGCAATAAAATTGGAACCAGTGAAAACATAAAACAATAGGAAGTCAAGATCAGGAGACATACAAGGTCTGTCCAGAAAAAATCCAGCCATTGTTAATATAATGAAAACAGTTTGGGTGACATTGACATAACCTGGCAGCCAAAGAGAGTGGACCAGAATACGCATGTGTGAACAGTGACTATGTCACTGTACTAGTCAGTGGGGATGGTAGACACTATTGAATGAACATGTGTACTGTGTGGCCATGGCATTCAAAATGAGCAAGTAAAGCAACCAATCTGCATCACATTTTGTGTTAAGCTTGAACACTCCTCCATGGAAACTATTCAGATGATTCACAAGGCTATAGCTGTGGGCAGCTGGTGATTGGCAACTTCATCATGACAATGTGCCTCCTCATGCATCATGTTTCATGCAGAGTTTTTTGGAAAAACATCAAACCACCCAGGTGAATCAGCACCCCTACAGCCCAGATTTGGCACCCTGTGACTTCTGGCTTTTCCAAAATTAAAATCACCTTCGAAAGGGAAGAGCTTTCAGGCCATTGATGAAATTCAGGAAAATACAATGGGGCTGATGGCAAGTGGGAGAACTGTGTGAGGTCCCAAGGTGCCTACTTTGAAGGGGACTGAGGCATCATTGTCCTGTATACAATGTTTCTTGTATCTTGTATCTTCGATAAGTGTCTATTTTTCATAGGATGTGGCTGGATATTTTCTAGACAGACCTCATAAGCTTACAAGTTTTTTGTTATCAAAAAATGAAAAAGATACTAGTTCCTCAGGCGAAGCTTTTCTAGTACTTAGCTCAAGAAAATCTCAAGGCGAGCTCCGTGGAAGAAACTTAAGGATGGCATAGACTGTGATTTCCTCAGTAATTCCCATTCAGCAAATGTCGAATAAAGCCCTCTGACGTAGCACTTCTCAACGAAAGCCAAGGACATGGCACCAAAACAAATGTGTAAAAGCCTTTTCTTTTTGTAAGGAACCAAGGCATCGTGGTCCAAGTATGTAGCATCTAGAACTTAATATGTTGTTTCAATTTCAACCTAAAATAATTGGAAAAATAATAATACATTAATGTTTTTTAAGCCATTCTTTCCCTAAAATTACTGCTTCTCTTAAGTGAATACTGAGGCTTTGACATCTGCTCCACCAGCTTTCTCTGTCCTGTATACAATGTTTCTTGTATCTTTCAAGTCATTTGCTCAGATCTACCCCCTCAAGGAGGCCTGCATTTTAAAATCTGCTTCCAACTCAACACCCCCGGAAGTCCCAGTCCCTCTTCCTCTGCTCTCTCTCTTTTGTCAGTGGCAATTTACCATCTTTTAACACCTTTTATGTTTTTCTTGTTTGTGATACTTCCTGTTGTCTGCCTTTTGTCACCAGAATGTAATGCTGAACGAATTGAGTCCGGAGGCTTTGCTAGAAGTGATAGAGATTTATTCAAGGGTCTTGGGGTTTGCAAACTAGGAACGCAACTAGGCAAAAACCCAAAGAGGAAAAGTTCAGTTCAGAGTTCTTATGGTAGGAAGTGTGTTCTTGAGAATTATCAATCCTGCATTCTTAGCCCTAGGATTGATTCAGGACAGTTTCCAGTCCGAGTTCAGCAGCCGGCATGACGGACGTCAGGTGGTCTAGAAGACGGGCACAGGAGGTCCAGTCAGGTCCCAGTTGTCTGGATAACGGGTATCAGGTGGATACATACGAGAGTCCTTCAGGGGGTAATCAGGTGGCTCAGATGAGTGAGTCCTTCCGGGGATAATTAGAGGGTTACCTGGAGGTGCAGATGTGTACCCAGGCATTAATGCAACACTGGAAAGCTCGAGAAAGTTTAAGTTCCCAGGCTAGTTAGAACAAGAATGGAGTCTTTCTGCAAGCCTCAACCTTCATAATATTAATAATGTTAGCAACTTGGTTAAAATTACTCGTTTTTGTATATTTCCTATCTTCACTTTTTCCTCAGCAAGTTCATGAAAAGAGGGATCTTTGCCCATTTTGTTTACTGATATATGCGTAATGCCTAGAACTGTGCCTAGCACATAGTAGCCACTCTGAAAGCTTGTTTATGGATTGGAGGAATGAACGGGGCGGGCAGGTAGATCCAGGTTGTAACCTTTCGGTCTACCAAGGTATGCTGCTGTTCTGTATGGTTATACAGATGTCAAACGACATAGGAAGAGCTTTTTGTCTACAGAGAAATTCTCAGGACCAAATGGCTAAGATCTAGCTCTTCTTGGTTTTAGTTTCAAGTATGTTTGGTTAATTGGAACTGGACAGCGTTAAGCTGGTGTGAAATTAGAATCTGTTTTCCATGAATAGATACTTAGATCAAAGTTTTAGCCCAAGGATTCTAACCCTTGATTTATACTCTGATATTGTTTGTGTGTAAATAAACTATTCTAAAAGTAACCCTATGCAGAATACCCCACATTCAGAGTTCATCAAATCTGATTTAATTATATATGCATCATTAATGTAAGGGGAAGACATTTGGAAAAGTACTGTATAAGAATGAGGCAATTGCCCTGGCTGGTGTGGCTCAATGCATTGAGTGCTGGTCTGTGAACCAAAGGGTCACTGGTTCAATTCCCAGTCAGGGCACATGCCTGGGTTGTAGGCCAGGTCCCCAGTAGGGAGTACGTGAGAGGCAACTACACACTGATGTTTCTCTCCCTCTCTTTCTCCTTCCATTCCCTTTTCTCTAAACATAAATAAATTAAATTAAAAAAAGGAGGCATCAGACAGTTGGAAAAGTATATTAAACAATGAGGCAATTCAAGTGGACGAATATTTGCATTTGGTAGGGTTTTATTGAGAAAAATCTCACTTCCTGTTAGAAAAGAAGTTAAAAAGAAAGATAAATAAGATAAACATTCTTGATGTGAGAAAGGAACATACAAAAGTAGTTTAGAAATTCCCTTTCTAGATTCTAAGTTGAACTAAGTCCAGAATGTACCCAAAATATTCAATCATCTGTAAACCAACTTACAAAAGTACCTCAAAAGTAAGTCTAACTGCCAATACTTCTTCTGGGTCACCCTCAGCATTTCATGGTCTTAGGACACCAGCATCTCTGTAACCATGATGCACTACAGATGTGATGGCATGTCCTGGCCAGGTTGCTCAGTTGTAGTGCCCCATACACCAAAAGTTACGGGTTCGATTCTCTATTAGGGCACATACCTAGGTTAAGGATTCAATCTCCAGTCGGGATGTGTATGGGAGGCAAGTGATCAGTGTTTCTCTCCCTTCAGCTCTCTCTAAAATCAACGAACATATCCTTGGGTGAGGATTGAAAAACAAACAAACACCAACAAATGAATGTGATGACAGGTTTACCCACTCTCCTCACCAGTATGCAGAGAAGGAGAGAATCTTAGTCCTCTTTTTGTGTAACACTCCATTCTCTTTCTCCCACATGGGGGACAACACCATCCAGTAACAGGTTCTCCATAATAGTTTGTTAAATTGTTATGTCCATGGACAACTTACATATGTCCATGCCTGATGTTTTCTTATGCTAAGAGTGAACTCTGTGCTGAACCAGTCAATGTTCTACCAAATATAGGAAATTCACGTTTGCTGTCTTGTCAGGTTCATGCAAATATTGAAAACTCTTGGAATGAGGAAGAAGTTTGGAGGATTGAAATGTATATCTCGTTTGGCATAATGAGCCTGGGCTTACTCTCCCTCCTGGCCGTCACCTCCATCCCTTCAGTGAGCAGTGCTCTAAACTGGAGGGAATTCAGTTTCATTCAGGTACGTGGGGTTTTGTTTGGTGAAGGAATGGGCTGCATCGAATTTGTGTTACGTCTGTTTGAATTTTAGATAATGCTTCCTATGAGAAGACTGCCTTTGGGGGCTGCGTTTATGCGTGGAAGCTTGGGGAACACGTGTGGGAGGCTAGCTTAGGACTGTTCTGGTTTAGTAAGTGAAAGACCAATACAGGAACTGACTGGAAGGCTTTGACAGCATTGCCTGCTGTGCTGCAGATAAAGTGTATTTTATTTTATTGATGAAAAATAATGAAGGTGGGGATGTGTGAATTTAAGACAAGTTTAATGCTAAAAGTCAATGTCTTATTAGCCACACGAATGAAGAATTATTTTATATTTTGAGTCATCTTGATTTGTCCAGAAAAATCTCATTAATTTGAATTAATGCGGAGAGAAGGTCAGTCAGATATTTTCAAAGAAATGTGTATGTACACACACAAACACGAGCAGTGACAAACCAGGTCCCTAGGTTAATAGATTATGACAAGGAACCCGCTTTATGAACCTGTTAGTATATATTTCGTATATAAGTTTTATATATATATATATATATATATATATATATATATATCCTTCAAAGGGGTTTCAAAACACCATTATTCTTTAATAAGTTGAATATTCACCTCCATTCATTGTTATTTAATACATTTGCATATTTAAAAATACGTAACTCCAACATAGATTGAAATGTAGACCCTACCTATATTATCACAGAATCAGTATCGACTGTGCCCAAGTGGTTTACAGCACCATCAAGCGAATGAGTCTTATTTGGTGATACACTAAATTTAAGGGTTTTTGACTATTTGCTTGAGCTTTTTTGTTTTTATTTTTATTTTTTTGTTTTAAAATTATCTAAAAGTCTTTTCCTAACTGCTAGTTTAATCACACGGAAAAGAAATAGAAGACCCTCTGGTGAAGGGTGCTAGATGGTTGCAAATTATCATTATAAAGTTAGATGCGTGATTTTTGGCAAACAGAACAATTTTCTGGTAGAGTTTTGACCCTATCCCATTGGAGTTAGATGTTACATCAGTCTACAGATGTAATGTTACATTTATGTAACACACTATTTCTCAAAGTAAGCAATTGAACATAATAATCTTGGGAACCAGGAATGCTGACCTTTTAGATTTTAACCGGTAAACTGCTTAACTGAAGTGCTGTTAATAATCTCGTTTAATAAGGTCAGTTAAGCCACATAGTTGAAATGGTATTTATATTACGTATTAATATATAAGATTTTTCATGTGTATTTTCACTTAGTTTGTACATATGAACATGTGCATGCCCCTTGAGAATGCTCTTCAGCACTTATTTTATATATATGTATGTATATGTATGTAAGCATACATATCCAAACACACTCATTTTTTTCTAATATACACAATTGGCAGAAATGTGGATAACCTTTATAAAGAAGTTTAGCAGTTTTCATCCACACCCTTAAGGTAAAACCAGATGTTGTGACCAACAATCCCACTATAAGAAATCAGTTCTATGGAAATAAATCAAAATAAAGAAAAGGGCTTAAAGTCACATTATTTATAGTTGAGGAAAGATGGACGCAGAGTAAATGTTCAACACAAGGAATGGTTATGTAAAGTGTAGATAGCACATCCATTCAGTGGAATATAATGCAGCATTAGAGTCACATTTTCATACTTAATGACATGAAGAAAAATCTCTTCTTCTAATAAACAAAATAATTAGAATATTAAACTGTTTGCATTGTGGACTTTTTGTGTAAAATAAAGTGTGAATATAAATATATATGAAAATGTTTAAATTGTTTGATTTAGTAAAGAACAAAAAGTAGCTCAACAATTTAAGATAAAATAGTTTTATCAAAATATAAACATGGTAGAGCTGGAGAGGTTTATTTATGAGTTTGAATAATTTGTTTCTTACTCTGCTTTTTTTCTTCCTCCTTCCCCGAAGTCTACACTTGGTTATGTTGCTTTGCTCATAAGCACTTTCCACGTTTTAATTTATGGATGGAAGCGAGCTTTTGAAGAAGAGTACTATAGGTTTTATACACCGCCGAACTTCGTTCTTGCTCTTGTTTTGCCCTCAATTGTAATTCTGGGTAAGAGCATTTTACTACTTCCATGTATAAGCCAAAAGCTAAGGAGAATTAAAAGAGGCTGGGAAAAGAGCCAGTTTCGAGAAGAAGGTATTGGAGGAGCAGTTCCTCGCCTCTCACCAGAGAGGGTCACGGTAATGTGAGGGTATATGGTGCTTGCAGATGCCATAAAGAGCTCTTACTCATGCCGTTAGTCCTACGACTTTCTCTGTGTTCAGTTGCCAGCGCACTGTCGAATTGCTGTGGGCTGAAATTTGTTCAGTGTGATCTCAGCCAAATAGTGGTAGAATCGTCTTCAGATTAATTTTCACAAATGTCACGTGTGAAAATGTGAATTTTTGTAGGTAAATTATTGTTGAAATTTAGGTGTGGTTTTTTTTTTTGTTTGTTTTGCACAACTCTGACATTGTTATTTTAACAAACTGTATTCCACAGTCAGGCAAAAATATTTATAGTTAATAATATAGATACAATATAATATTAAAAACACTTTGCAAACCAGCAGAATTTAAGTTTTAATACAATTCAATACATAAGTTTTTTTCTGACGCTCAAGTAAGGTTATCTAGTGTAAGAACTAGAAATGCATAGTCATATTTTTTTAAGAAAGGACACATTAAATTAGCGTCTAAGTAAGGGTGCATGGCAATATTCCTGTACTTGTCTCATAAGACAGGATTTGAAAAATGTCGTTAATTTTGTGAATCAATGTGATTGTGTGAACAACCACAAACTGAGAAGACACCCTGTACCTGAAGTTATATTTAAAATGCGTTGGAAACAGGAAAGATAACGCTGACAATGCGCACCTCATGAAAGATTTTCCTCTGTATCTTGTTACAAAGCAGTCCCATTTGAATATCAGTATGTTGTCAGGGAGAAGACTGTAATACTCAGCCTCCCAAACGGACTTTTCTTATAGTGCCAATCCTGGAAATCTCCTTGTTCCTCGTTAGAAGCAAAGTATTAGGTTTCCACGCAGGTGGTAGTTTGCCAACTGGCACATGTCATTTCAGCTTAGCCAGCTGTTGCTCTCGGCCGCGCAGGGTTTTACAGAAGTTCATTGAGGGGTTATAACGCGCCACAAACTGTTCTGAGCACTTTAGTTGTATTATCCCATTTAAAACTTAAAATAATCCTGTGACAGAGGTAGTTATTATCCTCATTTTACAGAGGAGAAACTGAAGGATAGAAAGTTAAGCAGTTTCCCCAAGGTCACGAAATTAGGGCAGAGCTAGCATTCAAGGCCAGGCAGTACTTTGTTCCAGAGGCTGTGATTTTAACCACTAGGCTGCACGGCCCCTGCTTCACCCCCATGCATTACGTTCACAATGCCAGTCTATGTGCTTCCTCTTTTGTATAAAGGTATTGACATCCTTGAGAGTAAGCGTGGTTATTAAATTATGGGGTAATCCAGTTACTTACCTGCGGGGAGGATCTTGCCTGGGATGTGACCCTGAAGACCCATGGCAGCCCATGTGCCTCTCAGTGTGGTGAGGGACTCCAGCAGAGATAGGACCGTGGCAGTTTTAATAAATGGTCCTACAGAAGCTTAAACAGTCCCAGTAGGTTGGACATCTCCTTTTCTCTTTTGAGAAGCCCTCGTGTGTGCTTAGCCATTCATTCGGAAGCAGTTCTCAAGCATGAAGGATATTAGGGTAAGTTAATTGTAAATCTACTCTAGAGACATATAGTCATACAAATTATTCATAAATTTTTCAGTGCGGACATTCCACATTAAAATTGTATTTCATTCAAAGTTTGGTTGGAATGCCCTACATTTTTTCCCCATGTGCTCTTTCGTATTAAAAAATGCAGACAAGGTAATATTATATACATTCCTCTGAAATTATAACATTTCTAAACTTACCCTCTGAAGTACTACTGAACCCAGCTGCCAAAAATAAAAGGAGTCGTACTTGGTGGAGGCTGCCTTGTCCGCCAGTGGCTCTTTCCCTACTGCGCATGGTGTCAATTTGCTAAATCACTCACGATTCTCTGATGCTCTCGGTGAGTTTTAAAATAGCTTTTACTTTTCAACTGAGCTCTCTGTTTTCTTGAGTGATAGTCTTCCCCTCTTGATGATCACTTACTTGTTAGTTCTTAGTAGGAATTCAGTTGGAAAATAACTTTTAAAGGTAAACACCTATAAACTATTGTAGTGGACTAGTGAAATCAACAGCATATTTTCAATACTTTCTTGTTCCTTAAGTTTTACTGTCTTAAGATGATCTTCACCATTTAATGTGAAAGGGCAGTGAAATATTTTTAAAATTTAGATGATTATTGAAGTATGTTATTGCACATGTATATTAAGTGGCCAATTATATAAATATAAATAACTATGAGAGATAAATGGGGTCTTTAAAAATATGAAAAAAAAACAGTTTATGAACATGTATATAAGATGTAACTGTTGTTTCAAATGCTATTTCCTTTTCTCCTTTACAAAGATGAAATTAATTTTGAAGTTTTAGAATGAATGTAATATATTCATTATAATTCTAAATATTTAAAAGCCTTTCTAAAATGCAAAAATATTGACTTAATTGCTTTATTTAATTGACTTTTAATAATCTTATTTTACTACTTCCTATGTGATTATTTTTCTTCATCACTATTTTTCATAATTATTTTTTTAAAAAAGTCATTACTCTGGCCTCAGAAGTAGGACTGAATTCTTTTCTTTCTAGATGTGAGAAAGTGCTGGGTACTTTGAAGTAACAGGGATTTGTTTTCTAATCTGTATTTCGAGAAGCACCCTGTGAAAATTATAAGAATGTAGAAAATGTATCCAGTCTTAACCTATGCAAAAAAAAAAAAAATCTAGTGATCTTTTTTCCTAAGAAGAAAATAATCCTGGACTGAATCATGCTACTTAGCTTTTATTGTGCAAATGTCTTATGTTTCCTCTATTAATAATTTTTAAAATGATGTTTAAATATGAATATATTCATGCTGGCATATATTTTTCAAAACATATATGGATATTTAGCTGAGGTTACCTACATGTAGAGATTTTTATTTAAATTTTAAAATATTTTAAACTATGGCTAAATTCTATTTATAGGTATTTATCAGAGATGATTATTTAGTGCTGCCTGTGGGACTGGCGGATGAACTCCAGTGTTGAATCACTTGATTATTTTCTTATAAATTGCCATAAACCTGACTAAGGAATTTTGCTTTCAAAATTAATTTGATAATAGTAATGTAAGGTGTATTCAGACAAATTATGAAAATAATTTGTGTAAAAGGGCTTCAAGAATATATCATATCCAATTTTTGTTTTGTTTATCTCCTATGTGATATGATGAAACCTTAATTCTTTTTAATTGCCTTTTGCCACTAAGCTATTTCATAATAAATTCTGTACAGAGAGTTCCCCCATAAGAGTTTTATTTGTGAAACTTAAGGTTTCTTATGTGATTATTTTAAATAAAGTACCATAAATGTAATTCATAAGTATTTCTTTAAGAAGACTATAAACACTGAACTTGTATCAGCCTACAAAATCTGTTTTGCAGTAAGTATTAAACAGCTTAAATTGTCATGTCGAAATTATTTTGTAAATTCATGACTTAAAGCAGCACTACATGCAGTATAACATATGTTGTCCAGTGTTAAGATTAATATTTGTGATGCGTCATCAAGAAAAGGAAATGGCCCTGGCTGGCGTAGCTCAGTGGATTGAGCGCAGGCTGTGAACCAGAGGATCGTAGATTCGATTCCCAGTCAGGGCACATGCCTGGGTTGCGGGCCAGGCCCCTAGTGGGGGCCACATGAGAGGCAAACATACATTGATGTTTCTTTCTCTCTTTCTCCCTCCCTTCCCCTCTCTAAAATAAATAAATAAAATCTAAAAAAAAAAAAAGAAAGAAAAGGAAATGCTCCACCTTCGATTGATTATAAGTCAGCAAGCCAGTATAACAAATCCTGGTATGTATTCAATATATGTAATTGCTCTAAGTGACACTCTTAGTAATTTTAGTGGAAACACAATCCTTTCTTACCTTTAAACAGTGAATTTTACAGGAATGGAAAGGTTCTTCAGTTTTTTAATGTGAAAAATTATAAAGTGCTAATATTCTGCCCACATGATAGCAAAAAAAATGTTTAGTTCAGCCTAGCACAAGTACATACTGAGATTGTTAGTTTTCAAAATTGTGGGATTCCCATCATGCCGTCATTTAAAATTAGGACAGATGGTACAGATACTCCCAGTGACTAGACGGGCTAAGTTAAATCACCAAAGCAGGTGCTTTTGTATGATTTCCAAAATGCCAACTCCTAGGAAATATTCTCTTAAGATTTTTTTTTAAAGGTTTTACATAGTTTATCAGATACCCAGCCCAAGCAGGGACTGGAAATTGTCTCCCAGTGTTTAGTTACCCTGCTTCTTTAAAACCTGCTTTCCATCAAATTCCTCAGCTGCCCTTGCAGTTAGGCATTCCCGTGTGACTTAGTGTCTGTGTTCAATAGTGAGATGAAGGGGGAATGGATGAATGACTTCCTGGAGTGGAAGTCTCTTCAAAGGAGAGCATGTGTTCTTTATCTTACTCCTCCATCTTGGTGCCAGAATAGCGGGAGCTTTGGCAGATCCCAGAGAACCAAGGCCACGCCCTAAGGAGAAGATGTTAGAGACTAAGAAGATCTTGACTACTTCACTACTTGGACTGTCTTTTCCTAGTTTTAAGCCATTGTAAACTTGGATTTCTTCATATGAGGTCAAAATCCATCCATTCTGGCTTCAATTTTTTGTCATGATACCGTTTAACACTGTTGGAATAAATTAGAATGCAATAATTCTTACCTTTAAAAGTTTTAAAGGGTAACGTGCAGTTCACATTAGGATTGGTTTTCCATTGTAAATTAACTATACTCATCTTCTTGCCTTGATCTATGATTAGATATTTTGTATATGCTTACAAAATAGTCTTCTTTGTAACTGTGTAATAGATATTTGCTTAAACTCTGTAATCTCCAAATATTGCTATCACATTACATGCCATGTTTTTATATCATTCTCATAGATCTGCCTTATAAATAAAAAGTACTATTTAATGTGTTTTAACTTCTTTGAAATGTTGTATACAAATTTTTCTTTCTTACTAAATAATAATTACAATATTTAATGGAGGCCATGTAATACTTTTCTATACCTTTTTAGAAGCGTCCAAAAAGAAATACATGTAATAGTTTCAGAGTCTTGGAGGTTTTATAACAAGTTTTTGCCAAAGTAGTTATTTAGAAAAACATCCATCTAATGAGTTGCTATTCTTAAAATTATTTCTTTTCACTAGCATTCATTATGTTTTTTTAACTATAACTCAATGCAATATTCAAGCTATATTCTATAAGCTTCCTCACAGCAGGAACTCTGCCTGCCTTATTTACTAATATATTTCCATTGACTAGTGCAACATGGCCCTACAGATACTAAGAAGATAGTATAATGAATATTGATTCATCTTTACAGAAAATGTTATTTATCACTCCACATCCATGCAGCCAGGCCCACAACCCTCCTGCCCACACCTCTCACCTTGCCCCCTGGCTGGTGGCCTGGAGCTGCCCTGTGGTGTCAGAGTGGAGTCACTGCTACTGCTTCACTGCCACCATCGCCACCATGGCCACACTGAGGAGGAGAAACCAACCTTGGTGCCTGTGCACTGTGTCTGCGGAGGCTCAGCTTCCCCCAAAGCTGCTGGCAATGCGTGGGTTTTAATGTCCTGAGAATAGAATTGCCTGGACACTTAGTTAAATTTGAATTGCAGAAAATCAATGAATAACTTTCTAGTGTAATTCTGTTAACTAATATTGCATGGGGATATTTATTGTTTATTATTTATTTGCTGAATTTGGCAATCCTACTTGAGAGGTGAACTTTACCAAAGAGATGCAGCATAAGAGGGAGCTGGTGGATAAATTCTTCTCCCTTGCTTTCCCTTAGATGGGCTGTTCCAAAGTGCAATAGTCTATGTAGACCTCCATGAAAGTACCCTAAAAGACTGAGGAATTGACTGCACTTACTCCAAAGCTATGCCCAGCTCAGTAACACCTATGTTTCTGCTCTCTTCTCCACTGCCTGCCTCACTTCCATCTTTTCCTAACTTCTGCATCCCAGAAATAATGCCCCCTGCCCAATAGAGTGGCAGCAGTTGAATGTTTGTTGTTGTTTATGGCAGGCTGTAGGGAACCTAGCTAGCACAGTAGTGTATTCTTCGAATGGAAAATGAAACATGAAATAAATGATGATTTGATAAAGCAGGCTCAAAATTCAGATTGGTTGGGAGCCCTGGAAGGGAGTACTGGGTCGGCCAAAAAGTCCGTTTGGTTTTTTCCATAAGATGTTCTAGTAGCTCTTGGTTGTTTTTAACTTCATTCAAAACAATTTTTGTTAGGTTGTATTGTGACAGCTGTCATGTCAGCATGCATTTAAAAAAACATCAAAATCGGTGAATTTTCTGCGTAGCCATTTTAATATTGAAGATGGAAGAAAATAAGCAACATTTTTGGCATATTATGCTTTATTGTTTCAAGAAAGGTAAAAATGCAACTGAAATGCAAAAAAAAAAACAAATGATTTGTGCGGTGTATAGAGGAGGTGCTATGACTGACTGAATGTGTCAGAAGTGGTTTGTGAAGTGTTGTGCTGGAGATTTCTCACGGGACGATGCTCCATAGTTAGGTAGGCCCATCAAAGTTGATAGTGATCAAATTGAGACATTAATTGAGAACAATCAATGTTTTACCACGAGAAGATAGCTGACATACTCAAAATACCCAAATCAATAAAATTATTGGTGAAAATGAAAAATGAGTCTTATTTCACAGAGAAAGCCAGATAAACTTTTTGGCTAACCCAATGCATCTGCCAGGGACAGATTTTCATTAATCAAGTAAATGTACAGTGATAAATTGTTAAATCAGAAGAGTAATTTCTCACTACTGTGAGAAATATCAATGTTCTATAGGCAAGAATACCAATATTGCCTTAAATAGTGTATTCTGTTACTGAATCTGTTCTTTCTAAGAATTCAAATTATAATCCAAAGGATAATTGGATTTAGTTATGGGCTGAACTGTATCTCCCTAAAATCCATATGTTGAAGTCTTAAACCCCAGTACCTTAGAATGACTATACTTGGAGATAAGACCTTTAAAGAGGTGATCAAAGTAAAATGAGTTTATATCGGTGGGCCCTAATCCGATATGACTGGCATCTTTATAAGAGCAGAGTAAGAGAGAGGGAAGACCATGTGATGACAAAGGCAAAGGGGCGCCATCTCCAAGCTAAGGAGAGAGACTTCAGAAGGAAACCAATTTTGGACACCTTGACCTTGGACCTCTAGCCTCCAGTCTGTAAGGCAATAAAATATCTTGTGTAAGCCACCCAGTTTGTGGTATTTGTTCCAGCAGCCCTAGAAAACTAATGCAGAATCAGAGTAAGTCAAGTTACAGAGCTTAAATAAATGTTATTAGAATAAAACATCTGATTAATCCTGCTCCACAATAAAGACAGCTAACATCCTGGGCATACTTCACTATAATTTTCCACCATGTAAACACAGTAAATAGTTCTTAGTTCTAAAGCTTGAGAACATTTTCGTTTCACAGAAATATTCCTATATCGTGGAACCGAAGCTTTGATCAGGTAAAAGCCACTCTTCATAAATTCATTTTATTTACTACCATTTATTTAGTTTCCCCACCAAACATGAAGAGCTCCTCCAGCTTCCTATTTAAAAATCACTCTCAATTTGGATTATCAGTACACTTTTCATTAGAATGGTTGACTTCAGGGGTGGCCGTTCTTTTGTTTTCTGTTGCATGTATTTATTACTCTCAAATGTACATTAATGATTCTGTTGGAAAGAGGTAATTAGTTTTGTTTGTTTTTTAGGCTTTGTTTCTGTCACAATCAACCTGAACAAATTTTTAAAACACTGAAGTAGATTGAATTCCAGCATTACATACACACACACACACACACACACACACACACACAATTCTTCTGTTACGTAATTCCCCAAAGCTAACCTGCTAACACTATATTCTAATTACATTTTGTATGTGTCATAAAAAATTCTGTTTAAAATAAACTCTGACTCAGAAAGGAATAATAGTTACTTGAACATTTAGAATATCTGGCATTAATTTAGAGACTACCAAAGTCATATGTAATCTAAAATCCTTATTAGAAATGTTCCTAACTCATGCTAATGATTAATTTTACTAAACATTACTACTTAGGCAATATGCAAAGAAGTATCAGGAAAAAATCTGAACAATATTCCACATTTATTTATGTTCAAAACATCTAAACGTGCAGGTCAACATATTAATATTTCCAGCTGTTTGTTTTTAAAAATTGCAATTTGTAACTTAACAGATGTTAAATCAGCAGAATTGTTATCAGATTGAAACATTCTGTCATTTCTAGTATGTTTCTCTACTTCGAAGTTATTTTAACTTCGTTCTGAAATAATTTGCCATTTTAATAGTCATTTTACCCTTACATTTGTTTTAGTGACATAAAAAATGGGTCCTGTACTCTTAACTTACAAAAATCTATATTAAAAGGGATCAGTGAATAATGATTAAACTAAAATCTACCTCCTAATTTAAACAAAAAAGTCAAGGGTTTTTAAGTGCTAGAAAGGGGGCATTCATGGGAGTTATGCTAATAATCAAGCATTGCAAACTGGTACTCTGGATATAGGACAAAATGAATATATAGGTCTGTACACAATTGGTTAAAATAAAATAAAAATCCTGTTCATTTGTCAGGAAAGTGTCTTCGGTTAAGTCCAAGGAGAAGGGTCTGACTTTCCAGAGCCATGGAGGTTTCGTAACAGCTTTCAGCCTGTCGTGCTGAAACACAACAGTAGTTGACATCTCCTAGGCAAGCTCTGCTTTAAGTGCAAAATTTTCCTTTGCAGTCCATTCTGTTCATCTTTCATACTGAGATGCCAGGATGAGTGCACACAGGATAAGTAAGTCATCCAGTTGTCCATTCACCACCATCTTGCTTTTAGGTGCCATTCTCCTCTGATTACATTGCGTTTGTCCTAGTGGCTTGTCTGCTTTTGGTGTGATGTACTCGCAGTGTGCAGCATCAATTCAGGTCACGTTAATACACTTGACAAACACATTGCACTCTCCCTGGGTGATAGCAAACTTAGATCTACTGAACCCAACTCAAGGTGTAAGCCTATGAGGTGCTCTAAAAGTACTGATAGGTAACTGTAAAGATAAAAGAAAAAAAAAAAAAACGAAGCCCAGGCAAGGGTGTTTAAAACAGGGAAGAGTTGTCAACAAATACTACAGACAAGTACAGCAAGACGAGGTCAGGAAAGTGTCTGCAGACTTTGACCTCAGATCCATTTCACAGGAGGATGAGAAAGTAAAAAAAAAAAATGCATTGAAGTGAGAAAAGGGACTGGAAATGCTCAGGACTCTTCCAAAACTCGGGTTATTTTGGCTATCATTTACATTAAGTACTGCCATGCCCAATCTAGTTTTTCCACGTCTTATTTGGGGGCCCAAGAATGTCACTCAGTGTTCAAACTGGTTAAGAAACCTTTAAAGATCACTGATCAACTTGCTTATTCTGCAAATGAGAGAAACCCTGAGAAATGAAATTTATTTTTAATGGAGTTTCTGTGTAACTTTTTACTCCATGAATTATATTAAAACTCACATTTAAATCTTGAAGATTTTTCTGGAGTTTTAAAAAAGATTAAAAGGTTTAAAGGATTCTTAAATCGGCTTTCACAGCCAAGGTGTTCAGAGTGATTAAGTTATACTGATGATTTCATGAGAAGCTTTCCAGTAAAAGTTTCCACCCTTCTTGGACTATTACTGAGGAAATAATGAAAAGATAACATAGTAACAATAAAGATAATGATAATCTTGACCATTTACTTGGTGCTTATTATGTGCCAATCAACACTTGACAAAACTATCATCTACCATTCTATGCTGTCGCAGCTATACTATGTGAC
Source organism: Glossophaga mutica (assembly GCA_039655065.1). Classification (NCBI taxonomy): domain Eukaryota; kingdom Metazoa; phylum Chordata; class Mammalia; order Chiroptera; family Phyllostomidae; genus Glossophaga; species Glossophaga mutica. The sequence goes on from CM077313.1 coordinate 64,312,726, forward strand.
ATCAGAAAAGTGAAGCTTCCAGGGGTTAGCTTGTTCTAGATTTGACTCAGAAGTCCTCTAACGTTGTGCAAAATGCCTTATTAGCTGCCTCGTAGGACCAATCAAGTACAGAAGAGGTAGTAGGCTGGGAAATATGGATGGCACTGATCACTTCTCTGGGGTGAGATAAACTGCTCCACTTCAACACTCTCCAGCCACCACCCATCACTTACACACCCCCGTCCCCACCTCGCCGCTCCACCCACTCTCTCCCCTTTCAAGAAGGCCCAGCGCAAACGACCAACACTGAGACACACGGCGCCCTCGTAACACTCCTGGGCTACGTGCCGAGGTTTAGCGCGGAAACCAACCTAACCAGTTCAACTCTGAAGGCGCAAAATAGGTTTGGGAAGTAGTTTGGCTCCCTTGGCTTCCGTAGGGGCCGGCGCTTCACCGCCTCTGGCCCCGCCCTTAGCAACGCACTGGCTTGTGTTAACAACCGACGGGCTAGCAGGAGCTAAAGTCCGCGGGTGCTCTGCGGGGGTGCGGAGCGGGTCGCCTCGCCCCAGGGACTTCCTTGCCTCTAGCGGCTCTCAGGTGGCCCTTCCCTTTTTTGGGGCTGGACCTCTTTGGATTCCGCAGCTGTGGGTTCAGTGTAGGATAGAAGAACCCCCCGCCCCGCAGTCCCTCAATCCGCCGCCTCAACCATGTCTGCTGCAGAGGCTCCCGCGGCCGCCGAGCCCCAGGGGCCGGGCGGCAGGGGCAAGACCAGCAGCCCTCGACGGATCCCGGTAGTCGGGGTGGTGACGGAGGACGAGGATGCTCAGGTATGGTATCCTGTAGGTGTTTTGGGAGCTGTGGAGGCGTAGATTGAGATCTAGATGTGGGGAAGAGGCCGGGGGCAGAAGGGCGGAAATGGGGGCCCAACTGGAAACGGGGGGATTCCTTGGGACGCAAGTTCCAAGCGCAAACCTGATCCCTCGGAGAACTGCGCCCCTTTCGAGCGGGTGTAGCTGTTGTCAACCAACCTGCCTGGGCACTCAGGCCTCGAGGTCCTCCCTGGAGCGTCCCACCAAACTCAGTGGGTGAGGCTTTGCAGCTCTTTTTCTTCTTCGTCTTCTTTTTAATTATATTTTTTGCATTACCATCTAACAACCTTATACTTCCCTCCCCCTTGCAAATGGACCACTTGTCCATGGCAATAATGAGTCCTTTTTCCCTGATCCCTCCACTCCCTGACTTCCTGCCCCCCTCCCACCCAGTAGCTGGTATCCTGCTCTCTATTAGTCTCTCTCTGTTTTGCTTGTTAGTTCAGTTTGTTCATTAGATTCCATGTGTAAGTGAAATCATATGGTATTTGTTTTTCTCTGACTGGCTTATTTCACTTATCATAATATTCTCCAGGCCCAGTCATGCTGTCTCCAAGGGCAAATTTTCTTCTTTTTTATGGCCCAGTAGTATTCCATTGTGTAAATGTCCATTGTTTTTATCCACTCATCTACTGATGGACACTTGGGCTACTTCTGTATCTTGGTGATTGTAAACAAGTCTGCAGTAATCATAGGGGTGCTTATGTTCTTTTGAATTAGTATTTTGGATTCCTTCGGCTATATTCCCAGAAGTGGGATCACAGGGTCAAAAGGCAGATCCATTTTTAATTTTTTGAGGGAACTCCATACTGTTTTCCACAGTGGCTGCACCAGTCTGCATTCTCACCAACAGTGCAAAAGAGTTCCCCTTTCTCCATATCCTCGCCAGCACTTGTTTGTTGATTTATTGATGATAGCCATTCTGACAGGTGTGAGGTGATAGCTCATTGTGGTTTTAACTTGCATTTCTCTGATGATTCGTGATGTTGAGCATCTTTCCATATGTCTCTTGGCCATCTGTATGTCCTCGTTGGAGAACAGTCTATTCGGGTCCTTTGCCCATTTGTTAATTGGATCGGTTTTTTGGTGTTGAGTTTTTAAGTTCTTCATAAATTTGGGTATTAACACCTTATCAGATGTATTGGCAAATATGTTCTCCCATTCTGTGGGTTGTCTTTTTATTTTGTTGATGATTTCCTTTGCTGTGCAAAAACTTATTAGTTTGATGCAGTCCCATTTGTTTATTTTTTCTTTTGTTTTCCTTGCCTGGGGAGATGTATCAGATTTAAAAAAATGCTATGAGCAACGTCTGAAGTTTTGCTGCCTATGCTTACTTCTAGGATTTTTATGGTTTGGGGTCTAACATTTAAGTCTTTGATTCATTTTGAATTTAGTCTTGTGTGTGGTGTAAGAAGGTTGTCTAGTTTCATTTTTCTGCACCTATCTGTCCAATTTTCCACACACCATTTATTGAATAAACTATCATTAGGCCATTGTATTGTATGTGCTCACTTCCTCTGTTGAATATTAATTGACTATAAATGTGTGGTTTATTTCTGACTCTCTATTCTGATCCATTGATTTATGTGTCTCTTTTTATGCCAGTACCATGATATTTTGATTACTACGGCCTTATAGTATGGTTTGATTATTAGGTAGCATAATTCCTCCAACTTTGTTCTTCTTTCTCAGGATCATTGTTGCTCCGCAGGGCCTTTTGTGGTTCCATATAAATCCTTGAAATATTTGTTCTAGTTCTGTGAAATATGACATTGGTCTCTTGATAGGAATTGCTTGCATCTATAGATTTGCCGCTCTTCTTAAAAAAGTGTGACTATGAAGGGGAAGAAAACATTCTTAGCGAATTTGAAATCTGAATTTGACCAACTTGTTTGCACTGTGTTTTTGTATGTAGATCTCGTTTACATAATGATGTTTTTAATAGAGGTGTATAAAGTCTCTCATGTTTAAATTTGCTGCTTACTAAAACCTGCACCAGGAACGGAGGAAATGGGGTTAAAATTAGAAACAAAGCATCATTTTTGTGTGAAATTCGAAGCTGATTTTGGGGTGCGTCAGAGAAGATTAGCAGAGAATAGAATTGATTTTTGTTTTTCTCCTTTTACTTCACTGATTTTTAATTAAATTTACGGGGGGGTGACGTTGGTTAATACAGTTATATAGGTTTCAGGTGTACAATTCTATTACACATCATTGTATAATGTTTTGTGTGTTTACCATCCCAAGTCGTCTCTTTCCGTTACCGTTTATTTCTCTTTACCTTCTTCTACCTTCCCCCAACCCCCTTTCCCTCTGGTAATCACCATACTGTTGTCTGTGTCTGAGGGGTTTTTTTTCTTTCTTGGTTTTTTTGCATAAGCCCTTTTCACCCAACCCCACAGTCCCCCTCTCCTATTACAGCTCTCACTGTTTTCTCTATCTCTGAGTCTGTTTCTGTTTTGTTTGTGAATTTTGCTCATTAGATTCCACATATAAGTGAAATCATATGGTACTTGCAATTGATTTATTTTACCGTGCTTGTATTTGGTTTTGAATTTATTTCTGTTACACAAAATTAATTCTTCCAGGCTGGTCTGTTGAGAAATTTAACTTCTGAAGGCTTGCTTGGATCTCCATTTTGGCTGGGGTGTTTAGAAATTCCAAGTCATTCGTTTCATGCTAGGGTTCCATTGCTCCTCTCCTGGGAGCCCTGATCAAGACTTAAAACGTGAATTCTATGGAGGAATCCTACCCTGGCTGTTCACATTAATGACATGGGGCCACTGTGGGAATTACTGTCGAGACTTCACAAGTCTCAGGCTGCGTAAGGAACCCTGTCTCTTGAGTCAACATCCTGGAGCTTTGGAGAATTCCTTGGGAATGGCTAGTTGACTGGGGACCAGTTCTACTGTGGGAATAGGGTTGAGCTCTCTGAGATGCTCATGTAAAGAGGGGGCATACCCCCTGGAAATGGGGGGATTCAAACTGTGAATGTGTGATGCCCCCTTGCTAACCATGGTGGCTGGAAGCTGACACTGGCCCTCATTGGTTGGAAGGCTGGACACTCCCACTGACTTTTCAGGAGAGGACTTTTGAAATGGAGTGCACAGGAAAGCAAAAAGGCTGTTGGTTCTTTCCCCTCCCCTGGTGGGGGCGGGGGGGGGGGGGCGCAGGTCAGTGGTGGCCAGTGCAGGCATCTGAGCAGAGGCCTGGGGGCTCAAACTCCAAAAGAGCCTGAAGCTAGACAGTGACTGGAGACCAGCTAAGCCACCTACATTTATGGTACTTTTGGGTGCAAAAAGAGGTTCGTGACACAGCCTTGAACTGAGCTGGCAGGGGGTGACAGGGTGATTTTTCTTTGGGTATCTTAGAGGGAACGGGCTTTGAGGCAGAAACTTGCTGTTATTTCCAAAGACCTTGGTGGTAATAGCACTGTGAACAGATTTCTGTTCTTGTGTTATTTTCAGTTCTTCAACCTATGTAGTAATTATATTGACGAATATTTAAATAGCTATTTTTGATGTCATATTCTGACTTTTTCTTTCCTTTTACTTTCGTTACCCAGATATTTTAGGCAGAAACTTTCCATTAAATATAAGACTCCTTTCTTTTCCACCAAACTCTGTCTTTGGAGATTTGCCTGGTAGGTGGTGCATGGTAGCCCCCCACCCCCCACACCCCAGTTGGGGTTCAGTTACAGTCATACGTTTACACAGTAACCTGTGGAGCAACAGCGTTTTTGCACAAGGAAGAGCAAGGGGAATTTACCTTATCAGTTTCGTGGACGTGTCCTCTAAAGAAGAACTTTGAGGAACAGCAGCCAAATACCCTAGGCTTCAAGGAAGCTCAACACTACCACTGTTCTTCCACTCATGTGGCAAAACTGGGAAGCAGGTAGATTTTGTATCTTAATGGTTCTCATTCATTCTTCCTTTACTTGGTGTAAAGGTGGGTGGGTCGGGAGGGAGAAGGAGATATGACACAGGCAAGCATGGGTCAAAAAGGAAAAGGAAAAAGGAGATACTTTTAATAAGTCATTGCCAAAACAGTCCACAACATATCAAGTAAAGCAAAGCAAGTATACCTTTGTATATATGTGTGTATATTTTCTTCCTTCCTTTTTTCCTTTGATTTCCTTTTCTTTGAATACTACCTCTCCTTCCAGGGCCTAGGATTCTCTTCCAAAAAGAAATCAATTAGTATTAATTAAAATTTCAACCTTGTTAATAATGACAAGAGAAAAATTCTGAGATGCCCTGCATTAAATTATGTGAGGCTGGGTGTGAGAGAGAAAGACAGGACTAGTCAAGCAGTTAGCAGCTGTGGGCCAACTAACAAAAGACTGCTCACATCCTGAATGCATGTTGGAGCTGGGAACCTCCAAGCACCTATGATCTAGACCCACCATATTCTGCATATGCATGAGCTTCACGACTGCCATCAGAGTTCTCAAATTTCCTGCGTAGAGACTGTGCACCTGTCATAGAACTGACCCCACTTCGCCTTTTCCCCACCCCTTTATCTGTAGCCAGTGTAAATTCTTTCAGAACTACTTACATCTCTCTTCCCCAAATATGTTTAAAAGCTCCCATCAGTTCCAGAATGGTGGACATGTTTCCTTTCCTGCCTGGTGCTGCTGCGGGTGGTTTAGACTTCCTTCCCCAGGATCTGGTCTTTTTTTGGCTAGCATGTGGCTCAATAAATCTTTCAGAAAATCTTTCAGCTGCAGAAGTTTCTTTTGTTTGTTTGTTTAACAATAACTCCGTCTGTAGTATTAACATTTTATAAGGTACTAAAGGAAAAGTACCTACCAAAAGAAATGAAATAGAATAAAAACTTAGAGCTGGGAGAAATGATCACTCAGCCTTCTTGGGTTTTGTTTGTGGTTGCTTTTACAAATGAGGACCCTAATGAGAAGTAAATTGAGAGTTATTCGATTTCTTTACTCAGAGTGGCCTCTAGTGCTCTTTGCTGTCATTAAAATGATAACCTTTTAGACCTCTGCCTCAAGCCAGTAGAGGACATACTCTTGGAAATCTAAATGTTTTCAGTCCTTTCAAACCATTCCACATTTGCAGCCTCCTCCTTGGCCTATCCTAAAAGTGAGGGTGTGGCTTCTACCTCAGATCATTAAGCCAGCTCTACCATGGGCTTGAAATCACAAGTTGTTTACCCTCCACCTACTTCCTGTTTATTTTAATGTTGTTCCTCTCATTCTAAAGAATCAGAAACCCTTTAAAGAAGCTTCTCAAATTTTAATGTAAATTTGAAGCATCTGGGGATCTTACTAAAATTCAGATTTTGATTCTGTAGGTCTGGAGTAGAGCTCCGGTTACTGCTTTTCTAACAGGATTGGAGGTGATGCAGCTGTAACCGATTAGAGGACCCCACTTCCCACTTTGGGTAGCAATGCATAGTGCATTACAGCTGCACTATGTGATATGAACAGTGCTGCAGAGTTTTACAGCTAACTCCTGAGAAGCTGTGGGAGATAGTTCCATATGTGTTCAGATTATAAAACAAAGTCCCAACCCTCCCCCAGCAGGTCAGATGTTACGGTTAAAAAAAAAAAAATCAAGGGGCACCAAATGGGGCTTTAAAAGAACTACTTGGCCCTGGCTGGTATAGCTCAGTGAATTGAGCGCAGGTCTGCAAAGCAAAGGGTCGCTGGTTTGATTCCTGTACAGAACACATGCCTGGGTTGCAAGCCAGGGCTCCGGTAGGGGACACATGAGAGGCAACCACACAGGGCTCCCTCTCTTTCTCCCTCCCTTCTCTCTAAAAATAAATAAATAAAATCTTAAAAAAGAAAGGAAGGAAGGCAGGAAGGAAAGAGAGAGAGAGAACGAACTACTTGTGCCCTGACCAGGTGGCTCCCTTGTTTGGAGCTCATCCCGTACACCAGAAGGTCACATACCTAGGTAGTGGGGTTGATCCCTGGTCGAGGCGCCTATGGAAGGCAACAGATACATGTTTCTCTTTCACGTTGATCTACCCACTCCCTCCCTCTCCCTCTAAAATTAATAAACACATCCTTGAGTAAGGATTTAAAAGGAAAAACAAAAACAACTATTTGTTCTCCTTCCTTGTATATCCTCAGGTAAAGATGTGGGAAAAAATGCAACTATTTGTTCTTCCTTGTCACCACAGTGCCTCAGTCATTCCTGGATTAATGTCTCATCCTTCTCTTGGGTTTGCTCTCCTTCCTTTTCCCAATCTGTTATCCACAGACACCCATTTTGTCACCCTCATTCCTCCGAGTCCCACCCCTCTTCCTCGCAGGATTCCACATTCACTCCTTATTGCCTACTTCATCTAAATGCAATTACATTGACCAAATCAGTTAAGCTCTCTAGGCCTGTTCCCTTTTCTGTTGTTAAACAAAGCTTTCAGGGCTGACGGTATTTCCAAAAGAAAGTTTAGCAAGCCACGTGCTAGCCACAAAAGCACCAGGTCATGGGGCATGAAGTCTAAACGAGCAGCAGGGCTAGATGGAGAAGACAACTTGTCCGCCTTCCTGGAGTTGAGGGGCTTTTTCACACATCCAGTAGGGGGGAGAAAGATGGAAGTCAGTTTACTCTGGCTGTAGATAAAGAGGGTAGGAGAGGGTGGTGTGGGACTAGTTCTGGGAGAGGTTCATAGTCCATATTGGAGAGTGTTTATTACTTTGGATTGGTTGCAGGCAACAGTTCAGAAAGTTCAGTGTAAGCAATAAGCAGAGTCTCCTGGTGGGTGATGCGGATCCTGGCGGGCAGGGTGCATGTTTTGTGACTGCGATGAACAAATTCACATGGGCTACAGAAATCCTGTGAGAAAAGGGACAGCACAGCCATTTAGTGAAAGAGAGGGCCCAACCCTTTCCTGGACAAGCCTTTATTGTTTTTCTGGGCACATTACATTGAGGATGGTCCTCATGTACTATGCACAGGTTCACTTTGGGTGGTTATCTTTTACAGAAAACAAAGGAGAGGATGTTGCTAATTACATCAGAGAAGAAGGATATTTGCAAATGCAAAGGGAAAAGTGGTTGAACTGGTTACATTCATCCTTGAGAGGTTTAGCTAGATTTCAGGAAGTTACTTTAAAGATAGGCAGTAAACGATTGCTGCCTCAATTCAGGGTGAAGGAGTTTTAGCAAAAGCAAGTCTCATAGCAGTCTAGGTATAATGCAGGCCTGATTACCCACGGGAGAATCTATCCGTGGGTGTGGGTCCTGTGGTGTCATAGCTCACTCCCCTCTGGCCTTTCCCACTGGGGGCTGGGCTACATTTTCCACGCCAGGAGGAACAGTTCCCTATAGGTGGGCAGTGGCGCCTGGCTGTTCTCTTTAGATAATCACAGCAACAGAAGTTCATTCAGAGTTTCAGCGTTTGCTCAGGAACGTAAGCAGTCCTTTGTTGGTTTTGCACTGCAGTTGTTGACTGATTAACCTCTCTTGTCTCTTCCCCCATCCTTCTGCCTAGTGTACATAGTTTAAGACATCTCAGAATTTTCTCCCTGACACTATAAAGTGAGCCTGTACTAGATGAGCGGTCCCCCAACCTGAGGGACCATCTCAGTCATCTCAGGAGTGTTTAAAAACCATTGTCATGCACACAAATGGGTCCTGCTCCAGATTCGCTCAGTACCATCCCCAGTGTGGAGCCTGGCGCTCCGCTACAAAGCTTCCTCAGGTGGTGGTTAGCCTCAGAACCGCTGAAGCAAGTGATAATCAAGGTCTCGGCCCTTCCTGAAGTGCCTCCGCTCCACTTCTCTGTGCTGTTTTTAGGGGTTTTAAAGCATAATCTGTGCTTCATCTGTAACGTGCCCTGCTTAGTGCCACCTTCATGAGGATGGGAACTTTGCTGTTTTTTTCTGTGGTGTCCCCCATTTCCTCCAGTGTTCACCAGCGACTTCCAGCACAACACCTGGCGCACAGCAGGTGATGGTGAATGTTTATTGAATGAGTTTCCCTCCCCCTTTTCCGAACTTAAACCTTGCCCTACATTCAGATCCGACTTCTGCAACGTAAAGTGCTCCCCCAAGAGGAAAAACAGCCCGTTTATTTTCACCCTCACACATCTTCTCACCAGTGGACCTGTTCCCAGGGCAGAGTCGCTTGGTTTTGGTTTCACACCTAATTAACACTTGTTTTATGTTGGCCGCTGTTTCATTTATCTAAGTTTTGTCTCTCCCACTAGAACTGGGTTTCTTAAGTATAGCAAATATATTTGAATACTTATTTGTCCTTTCCCCCTTAATTCTGAGCTCAGAGTAGAAATTTAAGTCCTTATGAGTCGCTTACAAAGCCTTGTGTGTTCCAGCCACACTGGTCTTCTGGCTTCTGCCCAACCATGCCGGGTGTACGTCTGCCTGAGGGTCTTTGCTGGCAAGTTTTCCCCTTGATGGCTTTTTCCCTTACCCTCTTCAAGACTTGGCCAGCTCAGTTCGTTGGGCGTCCTCCCACAAACTAATAGGGCGCAGGTTCAGTTACCAGGCAGGGCATGTGCCTGGGTTGCTGGTTCAGTCCCCAGATGGAACAATTTTCTCTCTTCCTCTTTCCCCCTCCCTTCCCCTCTCTCTGGATTCAATACAAGAAAAAAAATTCTTTTAATTAAAATAAATTTGAAAAAGGACTTTGCAGAAATACTGAATAGTATGCTCTCTGTGAGTCTTTTGCGGACCACTGCTCGAGCATCCTAGCACTTCTCCCTTTTCTCCAGTGTTATCATCTTGTACCACACTACATAACATTGATTTTGCCTCCTCGGATGGCTTGGTTGTTTGGAGCATTGTCCCATGCACCAAAAGATTGCAGGTTCGATCCTTGGTCCCTTAGTCAGTGTGTGTAGGCAAGGCAAATGATCAGTGTTTCTCTTTCCCATCGATGATTCATTCATTTTCTCTCTCTCTCTCTATCTCTATCTCTACGTCCATCTCCCTCACTCCCCCACCCCACCCCCTAAAGTCAATGAACATATCCTTGGGTAAAGATTATTTTTTTTTAAAGTGATTCTTTATGAAAACAGGTTTTCGTTTTTGTTTTTAACAAACCTTCTTTAGGCTTGTTTCTCTTTTTCTTAAAGATTTTATTTATTTATTTTTAGAGAGAGAGGAAGGAAGGGAAAAAGAGGGAGAGAAACATCAATGTGTGGTGGCTTCTCACACAGCCCCTGTTGGGGACCTGGCCTGCAACCCAGGCTTGTGCCCTGAGTGGTAATCGAACTGGTGACCCTGTGGTTCGCAGGCCAGCATTCAACCCACTGAGCCACACCAGCCAGGGCAGATTTTGTTTTATTCAATACCATATCTTTAAATACCTAGAACAATGCCTGACATGGTATAAGCTATCAATAAGTATTTGTAGAAAAAATAACAAATTGTGATTAGTTCAGTTGCATATGTATCATAGCTGAGCTTCCTTGCCCAAATTTACACTCCCTCAGAGACTTCTGAGAACCTCCACAATCTACTAATTGATGTCATACTCTGCCACTGTCTACAAGATTCTGTTGACTATGTCTTTAAACTTGTCTACCCCTGTTTTGGAGTGATTGTTAGAAATAACCTCTGTGGTCAGCTGAGGAGTCAGACAGAGAACTAAGGTGCAAAGAACCAGCATTCCTGCACCAGACTGATCTGCTGGCCCATTTTCTAGCTCTGTGACTTTAACAAGTTAGGTCTCAGAGCCCCAGTTTCATCAACAGATATAATAATGCTACCTTTGTATGGTAGGTTTGAGGATTACTTAAGATGTAAAGTACCAGCCACATAAAAGGACCACAGTAAATGTTAGTTCCTTTCTCTATAACTAAGTATGAGCAAGATTTCTCCCCCTTGAAATGTTCCTTGGTAGTGAGAAGATTGGTTCATGCTGTAACTTGATATAAGGGGAGGTCTAATTTGCTTCAAAGCAGTGTATTAAATGTTTGTTCTTAAAAAGGTTTCGTTAATGTTTTTATAATTTATCCATAAACATGATAATAACAGCAATTATTTGACTTTTACATGTGTATATTCTCCTTTGCTTCTGCACTCTGCTCATATGATCTCATTTACCCACCACTTGTATAATTCCTCAAGCCCAGGAGTCACCGGCAACTTTTTACTTTTTTCTTTCCCACCAAGCCTAATCACTCCGTAGTTCCTGCTCATGGTCCCTCCTTGACGTTCTTCGTTGTATTCACTGTCATCTGTCTATCCCAGTTGCCTCTGCTGTAGTCAAGGCCTGAAGTCACAGACTGCTCTCCTCCCGCCGTCTAGACCTTTCCAGTTCAGTCTCCGCTCAAGAGACAAAATTATCTTTTTGTTACATTCCTCTGGTTAAAACCTGTGAAAATAAATGACCACACTAATGAGAACAAACAGAGGCTGTTTATTCAAAGCTTGTCCTTAGAAAGAGTGTCAGCCAGGTTTACTTGCATTTGGCAGAGACTCCAAGGCAGGCAGGGAAGCTTAATAGTGAAAAGGGGGAAGGCTTCTAGTTTTCTCTGGTTGGAGGTAGTTGCCATGGGGAAGCCAGAGATCAGCTAGCTAAAAGCAGGGCATTCTCTGTGATTGAATAGGGAAGCATATTTGGCTTTTTCTGGGTCCTGACTGGCAAATGAGGGGGCAAAAAATAGGGAATCTGGCAGTCATGAACCAAATCGTGACTTTTCTGAGCCAAATGCTGCAGAAACTGTGGTTTGGTGCCCCAGGTTGGTTGCTGCAGAGGCTGTGGGACATAGTTCTACTGCCATGTAGCCTGGCCCATTGTCTGTTCACACCTTTCAATAGCTTCTGAAGATCCTTCACATACAATACAAGGCCTTTTGTAAAATGGTATTGTTAATAATAGTACCTACCTCATAGAATTTAGTAAATACATGGAAAGTGTTTATAACTGTACCTGGAAGCAGATATTGTCTAAGTGTTAGCTATCACTGTCATTGTCATTGTCATTATTTGTATTTGACCTGTGCTTCCCTCATCAGCAGCATCTGTAGCCACTGTCTCCTCCACTCTCCCCCATACTGGATGACTTATGGACCCTCTAAATGCCATCTTTTCTCTTGCCACCAGGCCTTCACAGGCACTACTGCCTCTGCCTCCATCTCTCAAACCTTCAGTTCCTCCCACAAATCCTACTTGCTCTCACCTCTGCCTGCAGATTACGTTTTCTGAAGCTGTCCCAGGTTCCCTCCCCTCCTCCCCGTGCCATTCTATGCCTCTTCTGCGAGCTTCCAGAGCACACACACCTCTCAGCATTTGTGAAGCGTTTTATAGGATGGTATCGGTATACCTGTATCTCATGCCAGACTGATACCTGCTTGAGGTCAGGGCGATGTGTTCCCCACGCCTACCACGGTTTCTAAAACGCAGAAGCTGCTTATAATTACTTGCAGAAGGAGGCAAACGACAAGAGAAGGAGGGAAGGAAGGAAGGGAGGAAGAAACCTTCAAAATATAATATATGCCAAGCAAGTAAAACACAGAGTAACGAAGTGGTACTACAAGATAAATCTAAGTGGAATCTATGCTTTAATCTTTACTACTCTCTGTTTCTTGCGAGAGTTATACCTGCTTATTAGGAGGAAAAAATCTAATAATATATATAGGTGTTTAAAGGAAAATTTTGTATTTAATTTTAATACAGGATTTTAATAATTTAATTTAATTTAATAATTTAACTTAATACAGGATTTTAATAATTAAAATCCTGTATTTAATTTTAATATCCCTTCCAACCCTCAAAACCAATATTGCAGAGAATTAGAAAATAAAAACTCACTAGGAGCACAGAAGGAAAAGAGAAAGGACAACTGAGGAAGTGACAGATGCTGCTGTTAATACCAAACTTTAAAGGCAAAATTCTGTTTGCAGAGTTGTTGGTAACAGTAAATTTAATAATGTAAACAGTTAATAGTAAAATGTAACCATTTTTGTGGTAACCATAATATCAGGTATAGAAAAGTATTTAATAAATCCTTTTTTATTGTTAATTTTTAAAGTAAAAATCATTTTGAGTAAATAAATTCATTCTGATATTTATTCTGCATACTTAAAGTCGGATTGCTTAACTGAAAATTGCTTTTTAAAGACACTTTTTAAGGTCAGAATATATGCTTTTGTAATTGTGAAAGGAAAGAAAATTCTAGACTTAAAGAGGAATGATGACTATGTAGAAATACAGAAATGTATGTATTATAGATTGAAAAGTCAAAAAATATAAGGGTATTAACACTAAGTGAAATTATGTAGAGTATTTATACATGTAAATAAAAACCAAAAATAATATGTAAAAATATATAAAACCAGAAAATAATATATAAAAATAAATATAGGTATATTTAGATGATAGGAATAAGTAGGGTTTTTTTGCTTTTGAATATTTTTATATCATCATTGCATCATTTTTTTAAATGGTTATTTTAAAGTAGTAAATGTGAAAGGAGACTGGGAAAGCTTAATTCATATAAGAGGAGTAGGCAGTTTTGATACCACATTTGAATTAAAAAGAAAATGTTATATAACAAAGCATTGATCCCCTAGTTAAATATAGCCAAAACTATTTAGAATTTTGGGACTTATCTATTGTCTTAAATACTTAAACTTTATTTTTTTAAGTTATATTTTATTGAATATGCTATTACAGTTGTCCCAATTTTCCCCCTTTGCCCCACTCCACTCAGCACCCCCCACTCCCTCAGACAATCCCCCCACCATTGTTCATGTCCATGGGTATATAAGTTCTTTGGCTGCTCCATCTCCTATACGGCACCCTGTATCCCCGTGGCTGTTCTGTAACTACCTCATGTACTTCTTCACCCATTCCCCTACACCCCCTTTCCCATCTGGCCACCATCAAGAGATCTTAAACTTTGGATGATAGCACCTCCTGTTTCCTTCCCCACTTACCTATAATTAACTTTATTTGTTTATTTTTCTTAAAGATTTTATTTATTTACTTTCAGAGAGAGGGGCTGGGAGGGAGAAAAGATGGAGAGAAACATTGATCAGTTGCCTCTCACATGCCCCCCGACTGGGCACCTGGAGCACAGCCCAGTGCCCTGGCCAGGAATCTGACCCATGACCCCTTGGTTTGCAGGCTGGCGCTCAATCCACTGAGCCATAGCATCCAAGGCCTACTATTAACTTTGTATGCTAGGCCCAGTGTTTGGTGCTGAGGATGCCACAAAGCAAGTCTTCGCCCCCAAGTGAACTTTGGGGCGGGGGGTAGTGGGGAATAAATACATTAACCATCTTAGAACAGCACTGATGGGAATTATAATGTGTACACTTTGGGTGCTGTGGGAGCACAGAGGAGGGGTATATGTTCTATCCTTTTTCATTCTTTGGGGAGGTGACACTGAGCTGTATCCTGAAGGACCAACATGTGGGGGTTATCCAAGGAGTAGAAGAGGACTGTAACAACATGAATGAAAATAGAGGAGGGGGTGGGGGGCATTCATGGAGAGTCATTGACTGGCTTTGTTCAGATTTGAGTTTTATTAACCTTACCACAAGACAGAGAATGATGTTGAAAAGTCCACAAGTAGGTGGAGGCAGGGAGAATGCAAGAAAGCAATTGGGCAAGGATGAGAGTTGAATAAATCAGTAAGACAGCATGGACTCAAGAAATATTTAAGATGTAAAATGTATAGAACTTGGAGGTTCCTGTTTTGCAATGTGGATGGCTAAGAATGCTGGTACCAACTGAGAGGGGGATACTCAGTTCAGGAAGGTGATCTCTACCTGTAGTTCAGAAGTTAGTCTTGCGTATATCTGCGTAGGTTAACTTAGTGTGATGTGTATGAAGAGGAAAAATTTTTGCCCCCAAATCATGGAAGTGCTATCATTCCAGATGCTCTCTTGGGCCTTTAGGGACCAGTGAAATTTAAAGATATTAACATTATAAAATAATGCTAGAATTCAAGAGAGTTTTTTTTTTTTTTTTATTCCAAAATTTATTTGCTCCTATAAGGGCTCATCTGCTTTTCATTCTCCCCTCACTATCTTTTTGTCATAAGATATTTTTAAATTGCCAAGGGACAGATAATATCATATGAAAATCATGTGTTTGGTGTAATTTCTTGATTTGTCATTATCTAGAATACTAAGAGCGGTGTGTTTTTCAGGCTGGTTTAAAGCCTACGGACCTAAGTCGTATCATCAAACTGCTTGAAGAGACCGGCAAGGTAAGCTTTGAGAGAAAATTGCTCTGCTGTATCACTTACAAACTGTGATTGCCCTGAAAGGTAACGTGCATTCTCCCCCAGGTAAGTCTCAGTTCTCTCCTCTTGAAAACATTTTAAATAGTATCTGTTTTATTTTCAAGGACTGTTTAAATTTAGTATGAACTTATTTAACCTGGCAGGGAGGATGGAAGAGGAGAGTAGATTGAGGTTCGCGAGATGGACAAATCCATGGTGGGTAGAAACCGGAGGAATCGTAAGAGGAGGGACGACTCATCTAGCCTGTGTATTTGCTTGTTCAAGTACGATGTCGGGGGTGAGGGTAGAAGTGTCGTGATGTCCTACTTAAGTTGTTCAGACATGAAATCAGGACATATATACGTACTCATAGGTTGAGAGTATTCTCATGTAGAATGTTATGAAAACAAAATTATTTTCGATTGAGACTCAAAATTAAGAGTCGGAGCGCTGGGAAAAAGGAAAATAAATGCACATGCACATACGCTCACACACCACAGCCCTGCCATCCCCAGGGACTGACGGGGAGCCTGAACGCCGGCACACACCCAGGATGACAATTGTGTGCGTTTGGTAAGTGGGGCGTGGCTTGGCAGTGGTAGAACTGAAACAAAACAAAAAGGTGTCCGGTGGTTAGCAGGCGTAAAATTTTAGGCATTGTTTTAATATTATTTTTGTCTCTGCATCTTTACATAGAAAGAAGAAAGCACATAAAAATAATAACTCTATAAGAATTTATCTTTTTCTGGCTGTGTTTCCTGTGAAAGTTTTTAATTGTGCATATATGTGCATTTTTATAGAAAGAAAACTCAAGTCCATATAGCTGCTACTAGTTGTTAGTAAGGATAGGGAAAAAAGGTATAGAAAATGCTGCAGCCTCTTACAAACAATTTAAGATTAGAAGGACAGAAGTGATTCAGTCATGAAAAGATGTCAGTGTATAGAATTTTGTTCCGTTTTAATTGGCTGAGGCTGTTTGGTTTGCACCAGTACACTGGGCATATTTTAGAGGGTAAAAATACAATTTGTGGAGTCAGGTTGCCCAGTTTGACTCCTAACACCACCACTTATTATCTGTCTGATTTTGAACAAATTACCTAGTGTTTCAGCTTGAGGTTCTTATTCTGGAAAAGAGGGATAATAATAGCACTTTTCCAATAGGGTCGTTTTGGGGAGTGATACGTAGGTATGGTGCCTAAGTGGTGTGTGGCACAGAGAACTGCTCGACATGCTTCAGGTTCTGTTAATATTATTTCTGGGAACAATTACTGCTCTTATGTTGATCTAGTTTTAATTTTCAATTTCCTGACCACATTTGGATGGTAGTTTATTTTTACCTTCACTATTTCAGGAAACATTTTATAATTGGATAATTGTAATGTCTACTTTCTTTTTACATTAATGAAAACTTTTAAAATCTTAACAGTAGCACAGAAAAACTAAAACAGATCATTTATTTTAGGATGATTTAGAAGAAAAACAACTTAAATTTGTCAAGAAACTGGTGCAATGTTATCAGAATGGATTTGTATCCTTTACACCCTGAAATGGGGGAATTTTTATTAGAAAGTGTATTTGTTTCCTATTGCTGCCGTAACAAGGTACCACAGGGTGCCTTGAAACAACCTAAGTTTTTGCCTTATGGTCCGGAGGTTAGAATCCAAAATCAGCCGCACTGGGCTCAAGTTAAGGTGTTAGCGGGGCCAGCTCCTTTTGAACGCTCTACAGGACTGTTCACTTCCTTGCCTCTCTGGGCTTCTAGAGGCGGCCTGCGTCCCTGGGCTCCTGGCCCCTCCCTCAAAGGGTCATCACCCCCACCTCCGCTTCTGTCATCACATTTTCTTCTCAGGTAGTCTCCTGCCTCTCTCTTTTCCTTGTAAGGACCCTGTGATTATATCGGCCCTACCTGGATATTCTAGGATAACTTTCTCATTTTAAGGTTTTTAACTTAATTACTGAAAAGTCCCTTTGCCTTGTAAGGTAACATTCACCAGTTCTGGGGATTAGGTTGGGGGCATCGTTGGGCACACCATTATTCTGTCTCACACAGCAAATATTTAACATTTTTTGTTTTTCACAAAACTGTGTTTTTTGTTTCTCAGAAAATATAAAATTGAAGAAAACAGTTCAATGCCATTAACTCTGTACAGATAATGTCAGTTCTATAAACTGAAAGAGACCGTGGATATAGGTAGGAGAGCCAAGTCAGTCTTGTTTCCACCAATTTACTTCAGTTTTATACTGTTAATAAGCTTCTCAACTTCCCCGCCCTTATAAAATGGGGACAGCAGCACCTCATGAAGTCATTAGGAAGACTAGATGAGAGATAATGTACATGCAAGTGCTTGATAATCTGCAAAACATTACATAAATATATTATCCCTAGAAAACATACCACCCTGACCAGAATATGGGGAAACTTAGGTGTCTCAGAACTGTGGTGCTTAAGAACCAGTTCGTTGTTGGGTGGCTGCTGTTCTAACCTTTGCATATATATGCTATTGTAAAATGCAATGAAACTGCCACAGGAGACCATCACTTTCTGTAGTCATCTGGCCACAGACTGGTAACATACAAACTGGCAGAGTTCCATAGGCAGGGAAATGTGTCTTGTAATTTTAACTGTTTTCTTGCTTTATTTTAGCCTTGTTTTAGATGAATTTGTTGGGTCCGTCGGGTACCCGAGGGCTTGTGGATATCAAGCACTGTTTACTGGTAGCCAAGAAAGTCTGCTAGCAAGTGATTTCTTTCCCTACTTTAATTATCACTTTTTCTCTTCGGGTTGGAGAACAGGAGATGACTCTGTTTCTGAATGTCTTTAGTAGGCTGAATGTCTTTCGGAACGTCTTTAGTAGGCTGGCTTTAGAGGTCATAAAACTTCAAGCAAAGATTTGTTAGAAAAGTTTCTGGGTTACTTCTCTAGGAATTTAACAGAGGTTTGTATTTCTGATACACCCAGCTCTCCCATCTTTTCGTAAGAAGCTCCTGGAAAGAGACTAGAAGTGATAGGGTTCAACCAAGAAGTGCAAGGCACAGCTCCCATGTTCCCTTAGCTGTAAAACAAAATCTACCAAATTTGTATATGTACCAACTGGGTTCTTTAAATAGGTAAAATAAAAGGTGATTTTTACCTGAACATCTATAGGCAGTACATTTTGCTTTCATACTAGTTTTAAATGAAGTAAAATGTCAACCAATTTAAACCTTACAAACAAGAAACTGCATCTGAGTAATATTAATGAAATGCCTAAGAAAAAGTAAGGTAGGTTTGGGTTGCTTATTCCAGAGCAATTAGTGTTTTGCGGGAGTGGATGGAGATAAAGGATAAGATTGAGCTATTAAGTTAATTTTTTCAATATGGTATTACTCATTGCCAATTTTAGGTTATTGATCAACTGACTCCATGGTACTAGTTGATAATCAAATTCTAAAGGTGTTGTGAAAGGAGAAAAAAATATTTTGAGTAAGAGGTTACTAAAACAAAAATTAAATAATATTTCTTAAAAAATGCAGTTCTAACTTTTCCCCGTTAGTCTTCAAAATTAGTATAATTAAAATAGTGTCAACCACATTTATGGAATTCTATGGACTTTCCTGGCATAAGTGCTATAAAGAATATGTTAATAATGGGGAGGGATGGGGAGAAAATGCAGACAACTGTAATTGAACAACAATGAAGTAATTTTTTTAAAAAAAGAATATGTTAATAAACATATTATTAATTTTATTTCTTAACTAAAAATATTGAAGCCCCTAAGGGATTTAGCACAGATATTTACAATCCTGAATCTGTGTGCAGGAAAAATTGAAAACCAGCCCTCTTTCATAGAACCTGCATATGATATTATAAAATTATGTCGGTAAGTTGTTTTTCTTTAACTTTATTTTATATTAGCATGCAGTATTTTATTATGTTTTATTTTGTATTACAAAGATATTATGCATATGGTGTAGCAAAGTGATGTAGAATAGAACTCAGAAACTTCACTTGATCACTTGATTCCAGCAGCTGGTGTTTCAAAGGTAGTCAGTTTTACTGTAATCTGAGATCACTAGTCATAAGAGACTAATCTGTAAGTATATTAAAATGTTTTTTCATAATAAACTGCTCTCACAGTAATGGTAAATATGAGATGAAACCAAAAAAGTATAATATTTATAGAAAATCTTTGAGAAATTTTATGGATAATATTTAATAGTTCCAGTCCAGTTTTTTTTTTCTCTCTTTAGAAAATTTGACTCTCAAAGATGTATTAGGTCCTGATACATCTTTATTTGATTTTTCCAAGTTTGAATAAAGAATAAAATGTCCACAATTATTTTTGATAATATGTTTTTTAATGTTAGTGAGAGGTCAGAATTGTAAAATTAACATGTGCCCTATCCTCTGCACTGTTACTTCTTCCAGCCACTGGAGGGGACTGGGAATATCTCTGCCTCCTTGCTACCATGTAGTGGCCAATCAGTATACGTATTAAAATACCTGTTCTCAGTTTTCAGTATAATATAGTAGAGGAAATTTCTTAAAGTAGAAATAAACCTTCCTGACAATTTAACCTTCTAAACCTTTCTACTAATTTAGTTTTTTAAATAGTGTTCTTTTAATATGCAAATAATATTGGTAAAACTGTATAGGTAGTAAATTTTAACTAACACTTTTAAATTTAGTAGCGGTAATATTTAAAATTTTGTAATTACATGCAGTGTTGTTGATATCTGAACAAAACAGTCAAAAATAACTTATTTAGTGCCTTTACCATGTCTTACTTTTTTTTTTGGAGATTTTATTTATTTATTTATTTTTAGAGAGAAGGGAAGGGAGGAAGAAAGAAAGGGCAAGATACATCAATGTGTGGTTGCCTCCTGTGCACTCCCTACTAGGGACCTGGCCTGCAACCCAGGCATGTGCCCTGACTGGGAATCAAACCAGCAACCCTTTACAGTCTGTTTCTCAATCCACTGAGCCATACCAGCCAGAGTCCATGCCTTACTTTTTAATAGAGACCATGTAAAATAAAGACATAAGTTATTGCTCTGCTGCTTTCAAGGAACTTTAGTGTATAAACTGGAAATTACTATATTGATGTGAGATTATAGAACATTTTCAAATTTTGAGGCTGTGAAAGAACATCAGGTTTTTAAGTATAACTTTCAACATCAGAGCTCCATCAAGAACTGGTTCTCTGTGAAAGCTGTGACTAAGCGTTTCACCACTAATATGACAAATCTTTTGAATTAACACTCTTGCCTTTCCCCCATATTTTATAACTACTCATAGTATTTTTTTTCCTACTTCCCTAACTTCTGCTTATTTTCCTGCATTTCTCCATACCTCACCTTCACTTGATTTCCTTTTGAAGACATTTTTAGAAGATAAAAACATTGAAAATAAAAAATAAAGCCTTTTTGTTTCAGCCTGTCAGTAGTATGTTTTTCTCACTGAATTAAAAGTAAAATGCTAATTTTTTTCATAAGTTTTAGGGAAAAATTCTTCTGATACTTTGTTATTTAGGTTATTCCCTTTGGGGGGCTAACCTAAGGGGCTGAGTCACCTTAGTGATTTGATGTTTCACCAAAAGTTTTGCACAAGACACATGAGCAGGTGAGTTGTTGTGATGAAGCTGCTAATCACCAGCTGCCCTTAGCTGTGGCTTCCAGGATCATCGAATACTTTCTGCGTAGGAAAGTTCAAGCTTAACACAAAATTTGATGCAAATTCATTTCTCTACATACAAGTCATTTTGAATGCAACAGCCAGACACTGCACATGCTCACTCTATGGCATCTATGGCCCCCAATGACTAGTACAGTGAAGTCATCATTGTTCACACATGCACATTCCAGTCCACTGTCCTTGGCTGCCAGGTTACGTCGCTGTGGCACAAACCATTCTTGTTATATTAACAATGCTGGACTTTTTCCAGAAAGACTATATGTACAAAAATAAATAAATATAAAATCTCCACATGTGTTCTAAATGCTGTTTTTAATCACTTGGTTAATTTTTATTGAAAAACATTAACTAAAAGTCTTATATATAGGATATATTATATCTTCAATAAATAGTATAGAAGCCTCAAATTTTAAACTCATGAAATGCCAAAATATTTAACTGTATATATTATATTTAAGAACTTCTATCTTTCCTTTGACATTTAGACTAAGAACCTAGGTTCGAGTGCCTTATCTTTTATTATTTGTAAATAAATTATTTTCAAAGAACTTTGGCTATAGTAACTGTGAAATGTGATTCTAATATAATTAATACTTGTTAACTTTAATTTCTTAGTCTCTCAAAAAAGTATATCTGTTATTTTGTGGACAATAACTAATCCAGTTAATAAGGGAAAAGTCACTGCGCTTTAAGAACAATAGACTATTGATATGTTAACTAGAGTATCAAAAATTTCAGAAGAATCCCTTGAACAGCTTTTAAGTTATAGGTAAGCCTAGATCTGTGATTTGTATGAGATTATCCAAAGTCTTCCTAATTTTGATAGAAGCACACCTATATTCCTTTATTATTTTGCCTTCAGAGAGAAAGAGGATTTTTAAGTGTTTTATTTGTACAGTGTTGCAAGATGGCTTTCTTAACCCTTGCCTTATGTCCATCTCTCTGCATTTTTATAAGCCTATTTTACTTTGTTTTTTGATCAGTTACATAGAAACACAAAAATGTTTTGATAGTTGTCAATTCCCCAGGGCTAAAGAACAGAACATTATTCTCATTTTTATTCTTTTTTTTTTATCTTTTTTTTTTTTTTCTTTTAGATTTTATTTATTTATCTTCAGAGGGGAAGGGAAGGAGAGAGGGAGAGAAACATCAATGTGCGGTTGCCTCTTGTATGTCCCCTGCCAGGAACTGGCCTGGCAACCCAGGCATGTGCCCTGACTGGGAATCGAACTGCGATCCTTCGGTTCGGCCCGCGCTCAATCCACTGAGCTACACTAGCCAGGGCTCATTTTTATTCTTTAGAAAATAAATTTTTCCGTACTTTGCAAGTGATGCTTTAAAGACTTTGCGAGACCTGACTTGTACATTCTTTATTCTTATTGAAGCTTGCCATTTTTGAAAAAGAAAGTATCAGATGAAATAACATATGCTGAAGATACTGCTAATTCAATCGCACTTCTGGGTAAGTTAAGATTTTCTTACGATGGAATATCGGAACATAACAGGTCTGATTAACAAGACAAAAATGTGTCTCTCACTGTTTTACTATACTAAGATCTAGTCTCTTGTTTTCTGGTTGGGAATTAATCATAGTGTGCTTGGTGATAATTTTTGTATTGTTTTCCCCTCCAGTGTTGTATAATACCACCACCAAGATTCTGTGTTCCTTAATGTAAAGACTGGCGAAGCTTCTGTGCACTTATTTTTCTTCAGGTTATTTAGCTGATAAAATATTCGTTACCTTTTTTTTTTTGTAAATTAGAAGTATATGTTTCAATGATCACAAAATATTTTCAACTTTGAACTCTAATAATTGCTAGAATCATCGAGAGCCAAATTGTTCAGTAAATAAGCTAAAATTTAAAATAAAATCATAAAATGGTGGAACATTAACAACTGGAGCATAATATAACATAAAGATGAAGATGCTTGTATTTTGTATTCAAACTATAAAAAATATATAAAACAGCAGGTTTTTGCATTTTGGTTATTGCTTGATTTTCTACATAGAGAAAATAATTTTCTAGGAAATGAGATCAAACACTAGCTCCTTGAATTAGCCCTTAAATACATGAGAGCATGTTCCCAAAGCAAATCCTATGTTAAATTTTACTTACTAATTTAGATCTTTGTTTGTAAAAGAGAACTAAAAAATACAGAATTGGCTCAACAAATAAAAACTAAGTATTTGCTGAATTGTTATGCTTCCAGTATTATATTCCATACTGAAAGATTTCAGAGACTCAACTGGAATAAGTAAAAAAAGCATTAAAAAATTTTTTATCCTCACCCAAGTACATTTTTTCCCTTGTTTTACTAAGAGAACAAGGAAGAGAAAGAAACATCAACGTAAGGGAGAAGCATCTATTGGTTACTTCTCATATGCCTTTGGAATGGGGATCATACATGCCTGACCAAGGATAGAACCCATAACCTAGGTATGTGCCCTGACTGGGAATTGAACCTGCAACCTTTCAGTTACAGGATGACGCTCCAACTAACTGAGCCACACTGGCCAGGGCCAAAAGCATTTTTAATTTTTAACATAGACTCTGACTGTTTTGTATCAAAATACATTTCATGACCTTAACTGTAGATAACACGAAAACCTATTATGGCCTAGAGTAGGTGAAGGTATTAAGGAAATTAGAATACACATGAGGAGATAGATAAGATGACCTTAAGGAGCAAGTAGGATAAAAACTAAGGGGAAACTTAAATAGTGTGAATCTCTGCTATCAGTACAAATTTGCAGTGAGAAGCCAACAGAAAGAAGACATGGTATAACATATAAAAAATGTAGGTTTGGTTGATAACATTTTTTAAGTGCCTCTGTTCCCCTTATTATTTTAAACTGTTGTCTCCAAGACTGTTGGCAGACATTTGTGTGTCAAACACATGGCCCACATCTTACTGTGTAGATCGCTCTTTGCTGAATGACTGCCTGCCTAGAGAACACAGTTTCACTTGAGGGCCTATGAACTCTCAGTTTAAAATGAACTCTCTTCACTGATTGCTGACTGCAGGTACTACCATTCTGTCCCTAATTTTTTCATTGCTGGAAATATGAGTTTAAGCTAAAATAATTTTAGATAGTATAAACTGTTCAACAAAGGCTATTTTTTTTACTAATAACTTCCAGTTTATATTATGTACTAGTAAATTACATTACTTTTTCTTATAAAATGATAGATATCTTCGATTCAAGAGCAGGATTCCAGAAACATATGAAGAAGTTGGTACTCTGCCCTGAGATTATAAAACAAGAAGCTGAGAAATTATCTAAATTTACAGTCACTAGAAGGGTAGAAAAGCAGATGAGAAACCTTAGAATTTTCCATAAACTTGAACATTTGGTTAATTTTAATGGAAAAGTTTAGTTCTTCCTCTTGCCTGCAGTTTTTTCAACACATGATTTTTGCAATTTCAAAGGAGGAGTCCCAAAAAATAAAATTAAGAAAATAATCTTGAAACTGTCTTTTTTCATTTTTGAAAAAAATGGTTTATTTACAAATAAATTTGCTATTTGACATTTGCTATTACAAATGTCCTGAATTTTCTCCCTTCACCCACCTCCACCTAGCCCACCCACACTTCCATAGTCAATCCCCACACCATTATCTGTGTCCATGAGTCTTTCATGTATGTTCTTTGACTGATGCCTTTACCTTCTTTCCATCAGTCCCTACCTCCCCTCTCCCCTCTTACAGCTATCAGTCTATTCCATGATTCCATGCCTGTGGTTCTGTTTTGCTAATTAGTTTATTCTGTGCTTTAGATTCCTCTTATAGATCATATGATATTTGGTTTTCACCAACTGAATTATCTCACTTGCATAATAATCTGCAGTTCCATCCATGCTGTTGCAAATGACAGGAATTCCTTTTTTCTGCTGTGTAATACTCCATTGTGGAAATGTACCAGTTTTTTAATCCACTTATCTACTGAGGGGCACTTAGGCTATTTCCAAACCTTGGCTATTGTAATTAGAGCTGCTGTGAACATAGGGGTACACAGATTCTTTTGAATTGATGTTTCAGGATTCTTAGGGCATATTCTCAGCAGTGGAATCACTGGGTCAAAAGGGAGTTCCATTTTTAATTTTTTGATGAAACTCCATACTGCTTTCCACAGTGGCTGCACCGTCTGCATTCCCACAAATAGCGCGCTAGGGTTCCCTTTTCTCCACATCCTCACCAGCCCTTATTTGTTGATTTATTAATGATAGCCATTTTGGCAGGTATAAGGTGATATCTCATGGTTTTAATTTGTATCTCTCTGATGGCTAGTGATGTTGAGCATCTTTTCATGTCTCTGGGCCCTCTGTATGTCCTAGGAGAGGTGTCTATTCAAGTCCTTTGCCCATTTGTTAATTGGATTGTTTGTCTTACTGCTGTTGAGTCATATGAGTTCTTTATATATTTTGGAGATTAAACACTTGTCTGATTATCATTGGCAAATATGTTTTCCCATACAGTCAGTACCCTTTTCATTTTGATCATGCTTTCTTTTTTTTCTAATTTAATTTATTCTTTTTTATACAATCTTAATTGTATTTTTTCTATTACCGTTTTAGTCCCTACAACCATGTAGAAGGTTTTTAATTTGATGATGTCCTATTTGTTTATTTTTTCCTTTATTTCCCTTGCCCTAGGAGACATATCAGCAAAAATACTGGTATATGAGATATCTGGAATTTTACTGTCTATGTTTTTCACTAGGATTTTTATGGTATCATGACTTAATATTTAAGTTTTTTTATCCATTTTGAATTTATTCTGGTGAATAGTGTAAATTGGCAGCCTTGTTCTTATACACGGTAAATTGCATGTACCAAACACCATTTATTGAAGAGACTGTCTTTACTCCATTGTATGCTCATGCCCCCTTTGTCAAATATATATTGGCCATAGAGACGTGGGTTTATTTCTGGACTCTCTGTTCTGTTCTGTTGAGCTAGGTGTCTGTTCTTATGCCAGTACCAGACAGTTTTGATTACGGTGGCCTTGTAGTATAGTTTGATTTCAGCTATTGTGATCCCACCAACTTTGTTCTTCTTTCTTGGGATTGCTGAGGCTGTTCAGGGTCTTTGGTACCATATAAGTTTTTGAAATATTTGTTCTAGATCTGTTAAATATTCCATTGGTATTTTAATAGGAATTCTGTTGAATCTATAGAATACTTTAGGGAGTATGGACATTTTAATGATGCTAATTCTTCTAATCCATGAACATGTATATGCTTCCATTTATTTGTTCCTTCCTCAATTTCCTTCCTCAGTATACTATAAAGTACTGAGTATAGGTCTTTTACCTCCTTGGTTAAATTTCTTCCTACGTACTTTTTTTGTTATTGTAACTACAGTAAATGGGATTTTTTTCTTAGTTTCTCTTTCTGATAGTTCATTTTGGTATACAAAATTGCCATTGATTTCTGAATATTGACTGTATACCGCTACATTGCCAAATTCTCTTATTTGGTCAAGTAGTTTTTTGGTGGAGCCTATAGGGTTTTCTGTGTACCCTGTCATGTTGTCTGAAAATAATGACACTTTTACTTCCTCCTTTCCAATTTGGAAGCCTTTTATTTCTTCTTGTCTGATCACTATGGCTAGGACTTCCGGTACTATGTTGAATATGAGTGTTTAAAACAAACACTCTTGTCTTGTTCCTGATCTTAACAGAAATGCTTTTAGTTTTTGTCCATTGAGTGTGATGTTGGCAGTTGGTTTTTCGTATGTGTCCTTTATTATGTTGAGTTATGCTCCCTCGATTTTCACTTTGCTGAGTGTTCTTACCATAATTGGGTGCTGGAATTTATCAAAAGCTTCTTCAGCATCTATAGATATGATCATTTGATTTTTGTCTTTCATTTTGTTTTTGTGGTCTATCACATTTATTGATTTGTGAATATCGTACCATTCTTGCATCACTGGAATGAATCTCTCACTCGATCACAAAGTATGGTCTTTTTAATATATTGCTGGATGCGGTTTCCTATTATTTTGTTGAGGATTTTAGCATCTAAGTTCATCAGAGATACTGGCCTATAATTTTATTTCTTTGTTGTGTCTTTATCTGGTTTGGGGATTAGGATGATACTGGCCTCATAAAAAGTGTTTGGAAGTCTTCCTCTTTTTGAATTTTTGGAATAGTTTGAGAAGGATAGGTATTAATTCTTCTTTGAATGATGGGTAAAATTTGCCTGTGAAGCCATCTGATCCAGGGCTTTTGTGTGCCAGGAGTTTTTTGATTACTTCAATTTGCTAGTTGTTATTGGCCCATTCAGGTTTTCTGCTTCTTCCTGATTCAGTTTTGGAAGATTATGTGTTTCTAGAAATTTATTCACTTCATCCAGGTAGTCCAATTTCCTGGTATATAGTTGTTCATAGAAATTTTGTACAATCTTGTATTTCAGTGGTATCAGTTGTAATTTCTCCTTTTCATTTCTGACTTTATATAGGTCCTCTCTCTTTTTATCTTGATGATTCTGATTAATGGTTTGTCAATCTTTTCAAAGAACCAGCTCCTGGATTCATTGACCCTTTGAATTTTTTTTTTTGTCTCTATATCATTTAATTCTGCTCTGTCTTTGATTATTTTCTTCCTTGTATTCTAGGATTTGTTTTTGATCCTCTAGTTCTTGTAGATGTTAGGGTTAGGTCATTATTTGAGATTTTTCTATCTTCTTTTGGTAGGCCTGTATTGCTGTGAACTTCCCTCCCAGGACTGCCTTTGCTGTGACCCATAGGTTTTGGGTTGTTGTGTGTTCATTTTCATTTGTTTCCAGATATTTCTGATTTCTTCCTTGATCTCATTGTTAATCCATTCATTATTTAATAACATGTTATTCAGCCTCCATGTATTTGAATATTTTTTAGTTTTTTCTTAGAGATGGTTTCTAGTTTCAAGCCATTGTGATCTGCGAAGATGCTTGATATGATTTCAATGTTATTGAATTTTTTGAGGCTTGTTTTGTGTCCTACCATGTGGTCTCTCTTTGAAAATGATCCATATGCATTGAGAAAAATTTATATTTTGCTTTGGGATGAAATATTCTGTAAATATCAATTAAGTCCATTGATCTGGAATGGCGTTCAATACTACAATATCCTTATTGACTTTTTGTTTGGAAGATCTATCCATTGTTGACAGTGGGGTGTTAAAATCCCCTACAATGACTGTGTTGCTGTATATCTCTTTCTTAATATCCTCCAAGATTTTCTTTATATATTTAGGTGCTCCTTTATTGGGTGTATGTACATTTACAAGAGTTATATTCTCTTGTTGGGCTACTTCCTTCAGTATTATGTAGTGACCTTCCTTGTTTCTTGTTATGGCCTTTATGTTGAAGTCTTTTTTTGTCTGATATAAGTATTGCTACCCCAGCTTATTTTTCATGTCTATTTGCATGAAATTTTCTCCATTCCTTCACTTTTAGTCTGTGTAGATCTTTTGTTCTGAGGTGGGTCCATTGCATATAGACAGTCGTATTTTCTTATATATTCCACTACTTTATGTCTTTTGATTGGAGCATTTAATCCATTTACATTTAAGGTTATTATTGATAGGTACTTACTCATTGTCGTTTTTCCCTTTGTACCTATGTTCTTATCTTCCTCTATTTCTTCTTCTTAAAACAGTCCCTTTAGTATCTCTTGCAATGCAGGCTTGGTGGAGTAGTACTCTTTTAGCCTTCTTTTGTTTGGGAAATTATTTTGCCTTCTATTTTAAATGACAGCCTTGCTCAATGGAGTAGTCTTGGTTGCAGATCCTTGCCTTTCATTACTTTGAATATTTCATGCCAATCCTTTCTGGCTTATAATAGTGTTGAGAAATCAGCTGATAGCCTTATTGGAGCTCCCTTGTATGTTACTAGCTTTTTCTCCCTTGCTGCCTTTAAAATTCTCTCTTTTTCTTTAAATTTTGCCATTTTGATTGTAATGTATCTTGGAGTGGGCCTCTTTGGGTTCCAGTGAAGATGAAGAGGACCCTCTGTGCTTCTTAGATTTGTGTGACTTTCTCCCTCACCAACTTAGGAATGTTTTCTCTTATTTTTTCAAACAGGTTTTCTATCCCTTATTTCTATTCTTCTCCTTCTGGTATTACTAAGATGTGAATATTGTTATGTTTCGTGTTGTCCCAAAGCTCCCTTAACCTGTCCTCATTCTTTTTGTGTCTTTTCATTTTACTGCTCTGAAACTGTCTTTTTTTTCCCTTTATGATGGCTTTCACATTTAGATTCTTTTAAAACAAGGATGGGGCTTTCCTGTGTGCTCCCTTGTTCTGTCCAATTTCATCTGCATTTACTCTGTACCCCCAGAAGTAAACATTATGTAAGCCCTAATACAGAACCCAAACCTTGGAACACATAATCATCCTTTTTCCCTCTGAGAATCTAACCAGATCTGACTCAATCCTAAAGTGGACACTACTGACTACAGTTGTCCTCAGGCATCCAGAGGGCATGCATCAGTTCTAGAATCTCAGGTCATTCTCAGATTCTTTTGAGGATCATACTTACAGAACTTCACCAGGGCAAATGCAATCCAGTTTGAAAAAATTGCCTGAAGCCAATTCAGAACTAATTTAGATATGACTGAAAAAGAACCCTCTCTATACTTTATTCCCAACCAAATAACTTGAACATAAAACTATTACCTGTAGGGCAAAGACTGCCTAGAAACTCACTGTCTTCTAGTCTGTCAGAAAATAAAGAGCAGAGCTCACTTGGAACTGCTTCTCCAAGGAAAGAATACATTATTATAGGCAACACATTCTTGATTCTCTCAGAGGAAAATACTGCTAACCCACATCTTACCAAAATAGTATCAGTAACTTACTACATGCCAGACACTGTTCTCTGTCCTTTCCTCATATTAATCTTCATTTAATCCTCATATAATCCTCCTAACAACCTGAAAGGTTCTAACTGTTGTTGTAGCTGTTTTATAGATGAGAAAACTAAGACACTAGTTTTACACAGTTCCTAGAGTGGCAGAGCCAGGGTTTAAACTTAGAGTACAGTCCCAGCATGCACACGTATGCTGTTGGTCACCATTCTTTTCTTCCTGGGAAGGAGAGTCTGAGTTGATTGAGGGATCACATTTTGTAAGGTTAGATCCAGGATATTTTGTGTGCACTTGTGTGTGTGTGTGTGTGTGTGTGTGTGTGTGTAAATTTTATACTACCTACTTTGAATTTCTTTTATTTTTTAATTTGTATTGACTTTATTGGGATGATATTGGTTAATAAAATTGTATAGGTTTCCGGTGTACAATTCTATAATACATCATCTGTATATTGTATTGTGCATTCACCACCCCAAGTCAGGTCTTCTTCTGTCAATGTTTATCTCCCCTTTACAATCTTTTACCTCCCCCCAATCTTCCTTTTCCTCTGGTAATCACCATACTGTTGTCTGTGTCCATGAGGTTTATTTTTCTTTGCTTAATCCCTTCACCTTTCTACCCAGTTCCCAGACCTCTCCTCCCCAATGACAGCTGTCAGTCTGTTTTCTGTATCTCTGAGTGTTTCTATTTTGTTTGTTAGTTTATCTTGTTTATTAGATTCCACATATAAGTGAAACCATATGGTACTTGCCTTTCCCTGACTGGCTTATTTCACTTAGCATAAGACTTTTTGGGTCCATCTATGCTGTTATAAAAGGTAAGATTTCCTTCTTTTGTATGGCCAAGTAGTATTCTATTGTGTAATGGTACCACAATTTTTTATCCACTCATCTACTTATGGGCACTTGGGCATCTTCTAAATTTTGGCTATTATAAATAATGCTGCATTGATTTTTCTGATGAGGATTTTTTTTAAAGATTTTATTTATTTTCAGAGACAGGGAAGTGAGGGAGAAAGAAAGGGAGAGAAACATCAATGTGTAGTTGCCTCCTTTGTTCCCCCAACTGGGGACCTGGCCAGCAACCCAGG
The DNA here is from genome assembly GCA_039655065.1 of Glossophaga mutica. NCBI lineage: Eukaryota > Metazoa > Chordata > Mammalia > Chiroptera > Phyllostomidae > Glossophaga > Glossophaga mutica. The sequence continues at coordinate 64,343,359 of CM077313.1, forward strand.
CATACGCCCTGACTGGGAATCAAACCAGTGACCCCTTGGCTCACAGGCTGGCACTAAATCTACGGAACCACACCAGCCAGGGCTGATGAGGATATTTTTACTGATCATGTCACTAACACTTTATGCTTAAATTTGCAAATAAATTTATGACAGTGTTATTAAATAGTATTCATTTATCTTTCTGTCAGGTGATTTAATGAAAATACCAAGTTCTGAATTGAGGATACAAATTTGTAAGTGTATTGTTGACTTTTATCATGCAGAACCACCAAAGAAGCATATTCCAGGTAAGGTTTTCAATGGTCTTTCAATAATAACTTACGTGTTTATAAAACAGAATAATCTGTCCCATTTCTCTTTGAAGTTGGAAAGAGAGTAGGATCATAAATGCACCATCTCAAAAACAAAGACTTTTTTGTCATCTCAAACTCTTTGATCTTTCTAAACAAATAATTATATGTATATATTTTTTAATTTTAGATTTGCATGATATTTTTATTCTGGTGCTAAATATTTATGATATAATGTTAAAGTCATACCCAAATTAGTTTAATTGTACTTATTTCTATTAGTCAATGTAATAGTGTTGGTAATATTATTTATTATTCTGTAACATAATTATTTATAATATCAGTCCCACCCAATTAGATGTTACGGTCTTAATAATAACATTCTCCATCATGTTAGGGAAAACAATTCTGGGTGTTACAGCTAAGAGATCGTAATATACGGTGATGAAGTGAATTACATTGATATGGATGCTATTAAGGCAAAGGGCACTTGCACTATAAAACATACTTCCTACCTTCATAGTTTCTGTGATTTATAATCAACCTAGAAATGGAGAGAGGATATAAATCATATTCTTTAAGTTATGTGTTTTTTAAGATAGGTGGAAAAAAACTCTGTGGTAGAAAAGAAAGATTATTTACATGACCAGAGAAAAATGGGAAGTCATCTTAAGTAAGAAATGAATAGGAGATTCTTAAATGCCAAATTTGAACTATTGATGAGATAGACAAATGGAAATATTTGCTAGACAGTAGATATATATAGTAGATAGGGAATAGAGATCAGAGATACAGGTTTGAAATTCAACCAGAGATGAAAACTGAAGCCATCAATATGATTGAGTTTTCTAGGAAAGAGCACAGGAGCAAGAATAACATCATGGAGTGTGCCCATACTGAAATTTGGGGGGGAGGGGGGAGGGGGGCAGAAATGATCCAGGGAAGTTGGCAGTGAAGGGATCTTTAAAGAGGAGGAAGAAAACCCTAACAGTTGCCATGTCTGGTGAGCCGATGAATGAAGTGTGCTTTGATGGAGGAAGAAGGGGCCTCTGGCAAATACTGTAGAGGCTTCTATAATCGAGGAATGAAAAGGCCAAGTTAACGTGTTGTCTGGAAAGTTGAGGTTAATCTTTGTCAGATTATTGCCCTAAAGTGGTCAGGGCAGATGTAGGGTTAAGTAATGAGAGCACTGTGAAAGCGGAGGCAGTGGGAGTGAGGGAGTAGAGGCGGTGAATGCCGACTTACACAGGGTCTGCCACGAATAATGCCCCTTTTTTATTACAAAATCATAAGCATGTAATTCTGTAACATAACAGTATCACAGTCAAGCACACCATAATACATTTTAGGTGAAATGTTCAAATCAAAACTATACATTATTACACCCATATTACTACCCTACCAACCAAACTCAAGCAGGCGTTACTTCTGCCAGACCCTGTAGTTTAAGATTCAATGGTGAGGGAAAAGAAGCAAGATGGAGAACAGCTTAACTGGTAGCAAGACAAAAGAAAATATTTAGGTTATGTTGTCGTTTTTAATTTATTTAGAAATGACGTTTGTAGAATAAGAAGCTAGTAAATAGGAAATTCCCAAAGAAAGCAGGAGAGGATGGAATTAAGAACAAAAGCTTAGGGTTAGCCTTGGTAAGATACATACACCCTTCTTTAAGAGTGAAAGGGAGATAAATGATATAAGAGATACAAAAGAGGAGTGAAGGTGCCGAGAAGTGAGCTTGACCTTAATTTGATCAGGCTCTGAAAATTAGGAGCCTTAAGCAATGCTCTCATGGTCACACAGTTGATTTTAAGTGATGGCATGGATGGGCTTCTGGGACCACAACTGAAAAGTCCTCAAGAGAGCAATTGTAAGAGACATAGCCCTGGAGATAGGAATCAAGTCCATGAGCCTTAATCTTAGTATGTCTTTTTATAGAATCGTAAACTCAGCAGATAGATGCAGTAAATATAAACTATACATTTTGGTCCGTACCCATCATAGATTATTATTCAAATAAAAATCATGTTTGGAACAATATGTTGCAGAATGGGAAAAGCTTACAATAAAATGTTTAGTGGTTGCAGTGGATTATAAAATTCTGCATATATGTAGTATACTGTTAAAGTAATATGCATACATTAATATGAGCAGGAAGTAGACCAAAGTGTTAATGTTGTCATCTCTGGATAGTGATAGTCCAGGCAATTTTTGTTTTCCTCTTTGTACTTCTTAAATGCCTAAAAAAAAATACCTTTTTAAAATGCTGAACCCATCATAGGAAGGTACAGGGCCTTGTCCAGTGTCAGACCTCAAATTCAGAAAGATAAGTGGACAGGCATCTCAGAACCTGGGTGAGAAATCTAGTTGGTCTCAAAAGTCTAGAGGTCAGGGAGGTAGATGAGTGATATCAGAAAATAGCTGCACCTCAGGTGAGTGAGCATCCTGTGATGTTCATTTAATTTCGTTACGTGTAGTTGGACAGGCACCTGTGCAACTGCGTCAGAAGGAGGGGTAGTATTCTCATGAAAGCTAAGGCAGAAGAAAAATTTTTTAAATTTCATTTTTGTTTGATTTTATTTTTTTCAATTACAGTTGACATTACAGCATTAAATTAGCTTCACATTTATAACATTGTAGACATTTATATAATTTACAAAGTGATCCCCAGTAAGCTAGAACCTACCTGGCATCTGCTCATACACAGCTATTGCAATATTATTGACTATATTCCCTATGGTGTACTTACATGCCCATAACTATTTTGTAACTACTAATTTGTAGTTCTTTTTTTTTTTTTAAATTTATTGGGGTGACACTGATAAACGAAATTATACAGGTTTCAGGTGCACAATTCTACAACACATCTGTGCACCGTATTGTGTGTTTACCACCCCGAGTCAAGTATCCTTCCATCACCATTTATCTCCCCGTACCCTCCTTCCATTTTCCGCCTCCCCCAGCAGAAGGAAATTCTTACAGGGCATGTCACCAAGAAGCAAACTTCCCTGAAATACCACTATATTTACTAGCACTTATCACAACAGCATTACATTTCTTATCTCTCGTTTCATTGCCAATATCACATAATTGCCATCCCTTGAAAGCACTGAAGTAATGCATTGACTGGAATAGTGAAAACATTCCGTGTTTGTAATCATGGCATTTTGCTTTATGGACAGGCATATCTACGGCAAATAAGAAATAGTGTTCTTTAGAATTTAAGACGTGCCCCCAAATTTGTGGTCCTATTTTAAATGTTACACCAAGAATCAGCAAACTCTGGACTACAGGCCAAAACTGGCCCACTGTGAATAAAGTTTTATTGGAACACAGCCATGCCCATTTATTTTTATATTGTTTATGCCTGTTTTCAAGCAGAGTTGAGTATTTGTGACAGAATGCTTATGATCTACAAGGCCTGAAACACTTAATACCTGGCCTTTGTAGTAAAAGTTTGCCTGTCCCTGTGCTAAACCATTTTAAAATGCTGTATACTTTTTAACAGTTTTTTTTGTTGTTGCTGCTGTTTATTGATCAATTACTCATTCCTTTGTCTTAATGTAGATGATTACTGTGTGAAATAACTGTACATATTTATTAACTAATTGTTGTTAGGTTACCAGCAAGCTAGCTCAACATACAAGATTCAAATGGCTGAAGTTGGAGGACTGGCAAAAATGATGGTTCAGTCATTGGCCTTGCTTGAAAATCAGCTTGTTGAGAAACTTTGGGTACTTAAAGCTCTGCAACATCTCTCAACTTCTGGTTTGTATATTATTCAATTCAGACCCTTTATTCTAAACCTATTTTGTTTCTATCTAATAATGTCATAACTGCAACATAAATAACTTACAAATTGATTTTCAGAAGTTAATTGTACTTTAATGATGAAAGCACAAGCAGCCAGTGGCATCTGTGTTCACCTCAACGACCCAGATCCCTCCGGACAGCTCCTATTTCGTTCATCGGAAATCCTTTGGAACTTACTGGAAAAATCGTCAAAAGAAGAGATCGTACAACAGCTTAGTAACTTGAAATGTTTGATGTAAGTATTTGTGGTTAGCTAGGAATGCTTTTTAACCTTGTGACGTAACTAACATTTTTTACCTTATGATATTACTAACATTTTTATTTGACTTTGTGTTCCAGTAGGCTTTTAATTCATGTAATAGCTGTATTTTAGGACATCTTGTTCATGCCATGGTTTAAAATATTGCACAGTAATAAGCCATTTTTTCCCTATGTAGCAGGCATTTAGAGTAGCTTGTTAACAAAACTAAATTATGTCTTTGAATTTTATAAAGTAAAATTAGCATTTACAAGAACTATTCATTTGTTTATTCAATAAATGTATTTTTGAATTTTTACTGTCTTCTAGTTACTGCAGTAAGTGTTAGCAATAATATCAGTAAGCCTTTAAGTTACTTATTCATTTATTCATCAAGTAATTGTCTGCTCTGTGCCAAGTTCTATACTAGGCCATAGAAAGACAATTGAAAACAGTACAAATGGGCCTCTGCTTTCGTGGAATTTGCATTGTGTTAAGAGAGATGGACGAGTAAATAGGCAACTAACTGCAAGTGTACTAAATGTTACAAAAGAGATTACCTTAAGGCACTACCTGTTTTCCAGAAGAGGGTGAATCAGTACATTGTTGTTTGCAAGTGACTGAACACCCAACCCAACTGATCTAAGCAATTATAGGAAATTTATGGGTGAATATTACTATGAAGTCAAGGATCAAACTGGTTTCATGTGCAGCTGTGTTCAAGGCTTAGCAGTTACCAGGACTTGGTCCCTCTTCTTCTCTCTGTTCCGTCTTCACCGTGTTGGCTTTATTCACAAGCTCCACCTGGTGAGATAAGAAGTCTAGGTTCACGACATCATAACCCCAAATCAAGAAGGAGAAAAGGCTTGCTTTTTGAAATCACAAAGAAAACTCTTTGAACTGAGTCCCTGTTGGCTCTGAGCATTGAGTTGGCCATATGCCCATTCCAGAGGGAATTACTGAAGGCAGTTGATAAGACCAAAAGTGATGAAAGGGTGAAGTCTAAATAAAAATAAAGGTACTGTTGTCACAAGAAGGGCAAGTTGATTCTAGGAAGCAAAGCCACAATTACCCATTGGACAGGGAACCTGGAGAGTTAGTAAGTGCCTCCTGATGAACCCTAGTCTGGTATCTGAATGATAAGTACGAATTGGCAACACAGAAGAGTTCTGCATGCAGAGAGCATCCTAGACAGGGGAAGAGAAGTAAAAATAGAATTTAGCGAAGTCAAAAAACTGAAAGAAATTCAGTATGGTGAGAGCAGAAAGTACAGGGTACAATAGTGAGAGAAGCAGCTAAGAGTGTTACCAGGGACAATATACCATGAAAGGCCTGAGAAGCCTTGGTAAGAACCTTGGTAGAAGGTTCTTAGCATTTGTTCTATGCTAAAAACAAAGAAAAGCCTTTAAGTAACTTTAAAAAGGAAAATGATGTGACTGAATCTTTATTTTAGAGCACTTTGACCACCATGCCTAAATTGGATTGATGGATTCTCACTACAGTGAATTAGAGGCAGATTTGAAAATACAGAAAAGAGTAGTAATATTTTGAAATGAATAATGTAAAAGGGAGATTTTATTGATAGAGACACAAGTATTTTCATAGAATATGGTTCTAAAAGTACAATTTTACCTTCCAGGGCTTTAAAGGAAGCATTTAAACATCTGTTTATGAGAGGTTTTAGTCATTATGATCGTCAGCTTAGAAATGATATATTAGTGATCACTACAATTATAGCTCAAAATCCTGAAGCACCAATGATTGTGAGTATGAACAAATTGTACTAATTTAAGTTGTGGGAGTGGGGGAAGGGAGCACTTGACTGTCATAATATGTACGTACTTTGCTGTGATGCCAAGTTATGTTGTAATGTCACGATGGTCACCAGCATTGTCACACTCTGGCAGCTCTTCTTCCCGTTGCCTTTGGAAACTTGAGGTCTTCATGTTTTATCATTTATTCACATATTTACCATTTATGATATGTTTCTTTCCTTCCTGATGATACGAGGTTTTATCTGGTATCATTTCTCCTTCACCTAAAGAATTTCCTGTAGTATTTTTCGTGATGCAGATCTGCTGGCTGCTGGCAAACATATTCTTTCAGTTTCTTTTATCTGAAAATACCTTTAATTCGCCTTAGTTCTTGAAATCTGTGTTCTCAGAATATAAATTCTAGGTTAAAGTTTTTCTTGTTTAGCGCTTTAAAAACATTGTTCCACTGTCCTTTGGCCTCCATTGTTTCAGATAAGAAGTATTCGTTATTTCAAATTGTTATTCCCGTGTACAATGTATCATTTTGTTTTGTGGCTGTTTTTCAGGATTTTTACTCTATCTTTGATTTTCAGCAGTTTTACTGTGATAAGCCAAGATGTAATTTTCTTTGTATTTGTCCTTCTTGAGGTTCATAGAACTTCCTGAAAATGTAAATTTATGTTTTTCACTAAAATTGAAGAATTTCTGGCCATTATTCTTCAAGTGTTTCCAACCCCAGTCTCCTCTTTTGGAACTCTGATTACATGTATGTTTCACTTTTTTTGGATATTGTCCCACAGGTTTGTGAAGCTGCGTTCACTTTTTTCAATCATTTTTCTCTCTATTAAGATTGGATAGTTGACATTGGTCTGTGTATTTAAAATCACTGAGTTTTTTCTTTCAGTCACCTCCATTCTACTGCTAATCCCATCCAATACATTTTTACTTCATATGTTATATTTCTCAGTTTTAGAATTTCTTTTGGTTCCTTTTTATAGTTTCTCTTTCTTGGCTGAGAGTTGCTGTTTTTCCATTCATTATGAGCATCTGGTATGTTCCTGTGAAAAGCTTTTTTTTTTCAGTTAATGAGCAGTTTGATTATATTCATCCCAATAGTAAATGGCAGCTCAAATCTCAGTTCAGTTCTTTTAGTCTCACGTGGGATGCTTGAGTAGGCCCTGCCCTTGCATGCTTCAGGCATCAGCCAGAGATTGAGGAGTTTTATCCACGGAAGTTGGGGTTCCCTTCCTCTGGCTCTCTCCTTTATGGGATTTCTTCCATCACTTCCCAGTAGCAGTGGTTACCCTATGATTGCTTCTGTCGTCTGATTCTTCAAGCTGCTGAGACACAAGTTTACCCTCAGATACAGCATCCCCTTGAGATGCAGACTACAGCCTGGGCTTGTTCTCAAAGCCATTTAAGTTTTTAAAGGAAAACTCATTCATGGTCACTTCCTTCCTCAAAGTCCTGATTCCCCTCCAGCATCTGCTTGGTTTGGGTCACAGATAGTTGTTTTTATATTTTGTTCCGAATTTATAGTTGTTACCTGCAGGAGGGTTTCTCATAGGAGCTACTCAGCTATATTAGAAGCTGAGCTTCCTCATGTTTTACAATGTAAAAGTTATTGGATGATTGCCATGCTAGAGTAGAGACCTTTGCCAACAGTGTTCACATATCCGCCACATACTTTCTAAGTCGTACTTAAAGGAAATTCGTCAGTGAAGGCCTCAACCCCATGTTAATGGGCATCAAGTTGTCCCAACATAAGAGAACAGTTACAGAACTCATACTAGGAGAGCAGTCGTACATGGCTTCTATGTGTGGGCATACGTGTTTCTCTGGAAGCCCTGGTCAGTCAGGACGTTCTCATTACCATCCTTGCGAACATTCAGGTGAACTCCCTGAACATGAGTCAAAGGAGTAACATCTTCACATTTTGATGAAACCATCTTTACTGTAACGAGTATGTAAAACGCGAAGCTCAAAGGTCCAGGATTTGCCCCTTTAAGTTCTACCTAATGTACAAAGTCCAATCAGGACATCTCTGTCACGAATGAGTTCCCTCACAGCAAAATGTTTGTAAGTTTGGTCTTTCTTCAGGGCTCTTGTTAAGTAAAAACTGTTCTGTTATCTCTTGACTACCTTTTTGACAAAGTGAAAGCGGTTTGGTTTGGGGTGGGGAACAGTTAAGAAGAAAAGCTGTTGAAAATAATGACTTTCATTCCTTTTTGTATTGCTTGAAGGTATAAATAATGACATAAGTGACTTGTAGTGTTAATATATTTTGGGTTCTCAATCAATTTTAAATAGCATCTTATAAAATAGTCTCCAATAATATATTTCTAAAATATTTCTTAGAACCTACAGAAGTAAGTTTAGTCTTAAATAAATTACAAATTTATCTGTATTCTTTTATTTTCTTGCGTTCATCCCTTCCTATTATTAGTGCTTTCTGATTTCAGATGAATGACAAGGGGAATCAGATAAAGATACTTAAATATTAGGTAAATATGGGCATCCGTAACTTAATTTCTCCAAATTAATTCATCCCTCTATTTGTTTTATGTATTTATATTAGGAATGTGGCTTTACCAGGGATTTGATACTATTTGCAACCTTTAATGAAGGTAAAAATCATAACACTTTCAACTTATAATTAACTTGATGAGTCTTATATGTCATATTGGCTTTTATTTTACTCTTTTTTTCTTCTTTTTCTTCTCACAGTTAAAAGTCAAAATCCTTTGGTAAAAGGTCTTAAGCTTTCTAATTCCTATGAAGATTTTGAGTTGAAAAAATTACTGTTCAATCTAATTGTGATCTTATGTAAAGATTTACCTACTCTACAGGTAAAGAGTGATCAAAACAAAAATTTAAATTGTCTCACTTTGTAGTATAACCTTTTATAAGTCATGGCTGCACATCTTTCATCAGCCCATATGTTTTTACCATAAAAGTAACAAACTGTTATTGGCTGGAATTTCAACTTTTTAAAATTTTCTTTGCTGATCTGTAAATAGTGAACTTATCCAGATTTAAACCACATAAACCAAAGAAAAGCAAGAGCACCTTAGAGATTTATTTGTGTATTTAGATCTCAGTAAGAGAACACAGACGAAGGAAGACCCAGATGGGCCCAGTTCGCCCAGCAGTCTGCCTCTGACCATAGTAACGAGGGCTGTGTCGCTGGGGGGAAGCTAACCTCTGTGCAGCCAGTCTCAAACTCTCCTGAGCTGCCTGTTCTCCACACCAACCCAATGTCTTTATGTTTTTTTTAAATTATCCATAAATTTATCTTAATACATAGCAGCATGATATAATTTGAAGAACATTGGAACAGAACTTGACTTCAGTCTTACTACCTACTAGCTATGTGGCCTTGGCAAAATCACCCAAATGTTCTGAGGTTCAGTTCCTCCTTCTGTGGAAGGAAGGTTATGATACATCTGCCCCGCTCACAAGGCTGTTGTAAGATGGATTCATGAGATAAAGATGAAAGTTTCATAAACTGTAAAGTGACAAAAAAATGTATTACTAACAATTCTATTAGTTCAGTTATTTCCTACGTTAAGCGAAATTTCATTTTAGTCCTAAAACTCTTTCAAGCTCCGGGGGTTTACCATGAAAAAGAACTGGGAATTTATCCTATCAATATTATTAATGATGATGGAAAGGTGGCTTACCAAAGGGGTTCAGGCTGCAGTCAGATGGGATCCAGTGCTGTTACTTTCTAGCTATGTGATCTTGAATAGGTTGTTTAGTTTCTCTGAATTCCACGCATCTGCACTTCAAAGTGTGTATAACACCTACCTTATGGAATTATTATGAGGATTAAAAGAGCTCAGAAACGTCTTGGTATTGCAACTTCGAGGAATATACTAAAAAATGATCAGAAAAAGAAAAAATGGTTATAACTTTATTAGCTATATCAAATATATATACATTCTATACAACCTAAGAATATTTTCTGAAATGCAGGATAGAAAATATTCAATAAAACATGGTTTATTATAGTGGAGTATTAACATAATGATTAAAATGGTAAAGACAATAAAATTTACGCTACAATTTATAAGTCAAATGGTACAAAGACTATGGTGAGATTCTTAAAGCACTGTGTAAACAATGGAATCAACTGATTTTTTTTTTTAATGTCATATACTGGTGACCCAGTAATAGTAGTAATGATGGATATGTATGTACTGTTATTTGCAGTTCACAGAATATTTCAAAAACATTATCCACTTAATACTTACAGTAATGCTAGAACTACTTGTTATCCTTATTCCTGTCTTCTCACTTCTAAATCTTGTATTCTTTCTGTGTGGACTAGGAGAAAATTTAGGAAAATCCATAGATGTTATTGTGAAAGTCTGTGTAGAATAATGCCAAATGAAAAGAAAATTGAATAGAATATAGCACATGGTATGCTGCTGCCCTGCGCACCACAAATATGTAGCCATGAGAATCAGCTATAATACTAACTTTATTTTCATAAATAGTTCTACATTTTTGTTTTATTTTTGTCGAAGTCATGGATTCAATATGACTAAAATTCTAGGCATATAATTAACTATGGCTTATGATCTGACTGGCATTCATTGGACAGAATATTTGTATAGTTACATATTGTATGCTTAAAGGTTAGCCATAGTTATTAATTCAAACAAAATGGGTTTTTATCGTATTCACTTGAGTCTGTGAAATGTTTCCTTTATAAAAAGAGGGAGGGAAGAGAAAAATGCCAGCAGTTTATTTGTTTCAAATTTTCTACTCCTGTGGCTCTGTCATAAGGAAGAACTTCACCATATATAGACAAAAAAATAATACTTTATAATATTATTGTCAACTAGAGAGTACATAACCCAGAAAAGGGATACCAGCCAACTATCGTTATTACTGAGTTTTTGCAGGGTTTTTTTAATTTTTTGCTTTTTGGGTAGTTAATGTAGGTCGAGATCTTTAGGAAGGAAATACTTTGAAATTATTATCAATAAAACATCAAAGTCGAAAAATTTAATTTTCTTAGATTAAACAAAATTGTTTTATTTATGTTTCTAACAAAGTACTTTTTGCCCCTTTCTCATAGCTACTGATCGACGGCAAAGTGGTTTTGGCTTTGTTTACCTATGTTAAAAAGCCTGAGAAGCACAAAATAACTGAATGGTCTGCAGCGCAAAGTGAAGAATTACAACTGCATGCGATTGCCACTTTGTCATCAGTGGCTCCATTATTAATTGAAGAGTATATGGCGTGCCAGGGAAATGCGCGAATCCTGGCATTTCTGGAATGGTGTGAGAGTGAAGGTGAGTGGCCTCCAGAGATTCCTGTCCAATTTTAATCTACATATTTCAACTGAACTCTCATGCATAGGAAAAGTTATACAATTGAGGCAAAGAGAAATACAAATGTAATTTTTGTGATGTTTTAAGAAAAAAAATCCAAGATTTCATTTAAAATCAGGCATTAGTGAAAGTCATAACTATAGTTGATGTACAGTTCTCAGTAAAAGAAACTATACATAAACTCTGACTTAAAGTTTTGTATTATCAGGCCTATCCAACAAGTATACAGTACTAAGTCCTGCAATATTTTAAATATTCATTCATTCAACAAATATTTATTGATGTCTACTAAGTACCAGATATTGTGTTAGCTGCTAAAGATACATTTATGTTCAAAATAAATAAAATCTCTACCTTTCTGTAGCTTAAAATCCAGATCTGTAGTCAAAAGTTAACGGTTACACACGTGGTCTACCAAATTAGCAGAGCCTGAATTTGCTGAATGTTTTATTCCAATTCCCATAATTCTTAGAAAGGAAATAAGACATATATTCTTTTTGAAAACAATCTATAAGGAAGATACTACATTCTTTTCTGGTAGTAAATTTGCTCTAGAAATAATTTTGTGTGGTGCATTTTCATTAGATTAGTAATATCACTCATTTAATCCACGAGGGAGTGAAAAAATTACAGCTTTTTAAAATTACCTAGTTTCTAATATGCTGCAATACTAAATTTAGTATTGTTAAAGAAAATAATTCTTCTGTTTATTCTTTATATTTATGATTACAGAAGACTATATCATTATAACATTATTTATGTTTACAAAAGAGTATAAGGCAAAGAGGAAATGCTGGCCAACAAGAGAAGACTGATAGCTAACAGTTACTGAGTACATTCTATGTGATGGGCCCTAAGCACCTTCCAAGGATTAATTCATTTAGTCCTCACAAAAAGTCTAGGACTTACAGGTAGTAGTATTATTCCTGTTCATCAGATGGGTGTAAATCAGTAAGAGAGGTTAAATAACTTGTTCCCAGCTACATAGTAAGTGGCAGAGCCAAAATTTAATCCAGACAGTCTGGCTCTAGAACCCATATTTTCAACTAACGCACAATACTCAGAAAATTACTTTGAACTTTTTAAAAAGTTTTAAACATAAAGCTGCTTCCAGAAGAACCTTTTAAAGAATGCATATTGTAAAGAAGAAAAGAGGGCTGGCCCTGCTGTTTATCAAGAACTGACGTAAGACCACAGTAATGAAAGTTGTGTTGTACTAGGCCTGGAATAGACCAGTGGAGTGGAATGCGTGGGAGGTTGGTTTATCAGAGATGATATTGCTGATGGCAACGAGAGAAAGATGGTGCTGAGGGCAGTTGGCCCTCCATGCGAAAAAATAAAAAGTAGATTCTTTCTCCTTGTTAAAAAAGTCAATTACAAAATAGTTAAAGCCCTCAATATGAAGAGTTAAACTGTAAAAATTTCAGGAAAAAGATATGGGACGATATCTTTATAACAGGGTACGAGAAGACTGAAAAACTAGCACAGCTTAAACTATGCAGAAGATTGATGCAGTTCACTACTGTAAAATTTCAAAATGTCTTTATGACAAACTCAGAATAAAATAACAATCTACAAATCAAGAGGAGTCATTTACTACCCCTGTGTCTGATAAAGGCTTAGAATCAAGGTTCAAAAAGAACTACATATCCAAAAAAATAAATAAATAAATAACTCAATAGAGAAGGAAATAAGGAATCAAGACTGCCACATATCAGAGAAAAACTCAAATTTTCAAAAAATGTTTAAGGATATTCAACCCCATTGGTAATCAGAGAAATGCAAATTAATATTACAATGAACTACCACTTCACATTTAACAGATTGGGAAGGTTCTATTAGTCTTACACATTATATTCCTATCACCACTTTGAGCAACAATTTGGCAACTTTATTAAAATTCAGGGCAGATGTACCCTCTGGGATTCTTGTGTCACATAACAAAACTGCTCAGTGGGAATAAGAGGATGTGCACCAGAATGTTCATTGTAGCAGTTTGTACTAGTGAATGGACGAGCTGTGGTTTATATGTAAAATGAATACAGAAAGCAGTTAAAATGAATGAGGTAGGTCTGCTTTTGACAATTTGAATAATTTTTTTAAAACAAATTAATGGCAGTTACAAAAGATACATACAATATGATACATTTGAAAAAATGTTAAAGTATATATTTCTGTGTCTGATATATTTAGTTCATTTGAAATGTTTTATGTTTTAAATTTCTTGATTAAAGTAAATTCTTACTATTTCTGCACAGATTTTTTCTTTAGTCATGGAAACAGTTTTCATGGTACAGGCGGCCGTGGCAACAAGTTTGCCCACCTGCGGTACACTTTAAGACTCCTGAGAGCTATGGTCTACCTTGAGGAAGAAGAGACTGTAAACCAGGATCTTTGTGAAAAGGGAGCAATTCAGCAACTGATAGGTAAAACAGAACATGTTTGGTCCTGGTGAAAGTAGAATATTTACAAGTTAGGTTTTGTTTAAAGTGTTTTTCTACAAATTGATTTTGTTTTTATAGCTGAGAAACTTGTGCTTTTTAAACATTGGTTTTCTCAATTCAGGTACCATATCATTTAGGATTATCTCTATTTTTTTTTAAGTGGGTGGTGGTTGTTTCATTCTTGTAGTAATAAGATTATATCACTTTCTGGCCAAGCCTGTCTGATTCAATTTAAAGAGGACAGCATTACCTTTTCCAGCACATTTGACAAACCAGAACACTGGGACCCTGGGACATACAGAAATGTACACAGGAGATTCTTTTCTGGTATGAAATATCAGGATACCCTTGATTTTTTACTTAGAACTGACTATGCTAAGTTGCAGTATTCCCAAAATATACATGTGAGCTCAGTGTAAAATTCAGAATCCCTTTTTTAAAAGTTTTGACCTTTTGTTAAATAAAAAAACAAGTAGTCTGCCAGTGCTAACCTTCCCTCAGGTAGAAAAGTAAGAGCTATTTTAGTCATATTCATATTCACTGATTGCCTTATGAATAAGTGATATAATTTGCTGGATGTCAGTCAATTAAAATGCCTTCTCAAAAACTCTCCTGTTAAAGTGCTTACTCTTCCATCCTTAGTAGAATGGTGCTCTCTCATAATAATGCCAGTAAGCAAAATAAGGATGTTGAAAAGCGGGCTGGGGAGAAATACTCACTTTATGGATGAGTTTGCTTAGGACGACCACACCTGAAAGTAGACTTTCTCACATCGTGCACATCCCATTGTACAGAAGTCAGTGTAAGAGCCCAGCCTAACTGGAGGGAGCACAGGAAATGCAGTTTTCCCTATGTCCACGAACAGGTCTTAAACTTCTCTGGGTGGGAAGGGGTAGGGAAATGGGAAAACAGACAACAGGGGTTCTTTTCTTAGGACCTTTTCCCTTTAACTTGAAAAAAAGCTGGTCTTTATCATGTGAGGGTTGTTAGAGGCAGGGACCTTCTCTTCCTGAATCTTAACAGAGGGCTCCGTAGTAGTGAAGTGCGCAACAAATAGTAGCTGCATTGTGAGTGTAGATGTTTATACACCTTTTGTGCAGACACTGGATTACAAATGCAGAGCAGGACACCGGGGACCTTGCCTTAATGAGGACAAAAGGAAAGATGTCTGTCATACAAAGAGAGCATGTATTACTAGGCACCATTAATACGACTATTGAGTCATAGGATAAATACCATAGAAACTAAAGGGTTTGGGTAGTTTCAAGGCTGAGCAATTGTTTTAATCTAATTAACATTTATTGAGGGCTTATTATAGACAGGAAACTGTTCCGGGTACTTTAAATACATAATCTTATTTAACCCTCCTGATAATTCTTGGTGCAGGTACCTATTTTATAGATAAGAAAGTTAATGAACTTGCCAGAAGCTATACATCAGAGACTGGGGCGAGAGGGAATTAGGGAGTTATTACTTAATGGGTTAGATATACATCTGGAGGCTCTAGGGGGGAATCTGCTTCCTTGCCTTTCCTAGCTTTCAGAGGCCACCTGCTTTTCTTGGTTTATGGTCCCCTTCCTCCATCCTCCTTAGGCCAGTTGAGTTTTTCTCAGCTCCCCTCACTGGGACTCTCAGAAAATACTCACTTTTAAAGGATGGATAATATTCCATTGTATGTATACACTACATTTAGTTTGTCCATTCATCCATCAATGGAGACTTAGGTTATTTCCACCTTTTGGCTATTGTGAATAAGGCTATGAACATAGGTATAAAAATATTTCTTTGAAACTCTGGTTTCAGTTATTTTGGAGTATACCCAGAAGTAGAAAATTCCTTTCTGAGACAGAATTGTATTGTGAATGTCATTCTATCAGTGTAAATGGCTATTTTCGAGTCTTTTAAAATTCTGATTAGAAGCAAAGGAGAGATTTTTTTCCCTATCCTCACCCAAAGACATACTTATTGATTTTAAAGAGAGGTAGGGAGAGAAACATTTATGTGAGGGAAACATCAATCACTTCCTCATCTTATGTACGCTGACCCCAGGATGAGCCCACAAGCTAAGTATGTGCTCTGACCAGGAATTGAACCCACGATCTTTCGGTTTACAAGACAGTGCTCCAACTGAGCCACCTGGCCAGGGCCAAAGGTGAGATTTTAAAGAACATGGAAAAACTGCTATCTGAAGTTGTTGAAGATACCTTTGCATAGACAAGGAGAGGATGAAGCAAGAAGTAAAAAGCACAGAAAACATGCTTATGGAGCTTTTCCACTTTTGCTTAAATCTGATCCTGTTAACCATGAGAAAAAGATGAGGCAAGCTATGATCAGGCATTTGGGTCATGTATTTGCAAAGGCTCCTGCTTCTGCCTCATGACACTGCATATTTTTAAATAGTTTTGTTTACTGAGCAAAGTCTCAGGTTGTTAGAACATCTTAATGACACTCCATTAGTTCTGTACATAGAAAATCTATATAGATGGGACTGCTAATTTATTGAGAACTCAAAGAATCCATTTAGCATCTTCTGTCTACATCTTCTAGGCAAATATGCAATGAAAGTAGCCCCTTTGAAATTGTTTCTCTAGCTTAAATTTGATAAGAAAGGATTTCAAAACATTAATTGATCAAAGTAAAAATGTAGTGTCCAATAACTTTATATTCTTTAAATTTTTTCATACCAGGAGTCTTTAAAAATACAATAACCAAGTTTAATGACAAGGAAGAGGCCATTATTTTGGAAATTCAATCTGATATATTACTTATCTTGTCTGGTCTTTGTGAAAATAATATTCCTAGGAAGGTATGTATGCCCATAAATTAAAGTTTTGTTTAGATCTCCCAATCACCTAACTATAAACTTCTTCAGTAAGTGTCCATAGATGTTGGTGTTCTTTAATCTTGGGAAGATTTAATTTAATATTCTTTTGTATAGGGTATAATTATATACAGTAAAGTGTATAGATGTTAAGTATATAGTTTAGCAGGTTTTAACAAATGTATACACTCATTCAACCAATGCTGTCATTAAAATACAGAATATTGTCATCTCCCTCTGAAATTCGTTTGTGCCCCCTTAGCAGTCATCGTCCCACTTGCCTCAAGGAAACTGCTATTCTGAATTCTATCCCCATAAATTAGTTTTACCTATTTTTTAACTTTATATTAATGGAATCATAGTATTTACTCTTTTACATCTGGTTCCTGTCATCCAGCCATCATGTTTCTGAAATATATCCATGTTGTTACATGTATCAGTAGTTCATTCCTTTTTGTTGCCTGAATAGTATTTCATTATATGGATATGTCAAAATAGAAATAGTTTCTCCATTCTTTTATTCATAAACACTTAGGTTGTTTTTCTTTGGGACTATTATGTATAAAGCATCAAGGAACATTATTGTACTAGTCTTTTTGTGGGCATAATGCTTTCATGTCTTTTGGGTAAGTTACTAGTAGTATAATAGATGGGTCATAAAATAGGTGTAGGTTTTTAAGAAACTGGCAAACAGTTTTCCTTAGTGAGTTGTACCATTATAAATGCTGCTTTGGGTTTGAATCAGGTTCATACCTAAAACTATAAGTTAGAAAAAGAACTAATTTCCTTTGATCTTTTTTAACACCATAGCAAACTCTGAGTCTTAGAAATTGATAACTTAAATAGCAAGAGACAGAATTGGAAAGATAATAATAAAAGTTATGAAGATTTCAATAACAGGATTTTAGAGAGAGGCACCAGGAACAACAAATGTATCCTTAGCTCCAAGCTTTGATGCAGCTTCTCCGTACATTCCACCACTCTGCCTGTGCTCTTCTAGGAAAATACTCAGGCCTGCTTATTGGGAACTAGAACTGAACAGTAAGGCAATGAGAAAGGTAATTGGTAAGGGACAAATATTAACTAGTAATAACTTCAAATAAATTATTAAAGTTTTGCCCTGGCTGGTGTGGCTCAGTGGATTGAGTGCTGACCTGCAAACCAAAGGGTCGCTGGTTCAATTCCCAGTCTGGGCACATGCTTGGGTTGCCAGCCAGGTCCCCAGTAAGGGACGTGTGAGAGGCAACCATACATTGATGTTTCTCTCCCTGTCTTTCTCCCTCCTTTCCCCTCTCTAAAAATAAATAAATAAAATCTTTTTTAAAAAGTATTCAAGTTTTAACGACCATTTATGTATTAATTTCTCTTTTGGGAACATTAGAAAATCTTTTGTGATAGAATTTTCTCCTCTTAAATTACTTGTTGCTATCTAATATTCCTCTAACATGATGATTGACTACCTTCATTATACTGTGGAAGAAAATTATGGGACAAGTCTTACAGCTTATTTTTCTAAAAGAGAGAAAGGGAAAAGGCATACAAAGGAACATTAACTGGGCTATTGATTGATGCCCTC
This sequence comes from Glossophaga mutica, assembly GCA_039655065.1. Lineage (NCBI taxonomy): Eukaryota > Metazoa > Chordata > Mammalia > Chiroptera > Phyllostomidae > Glossophaga > Glossophaga mutica. The sequence goes on from CM077313.1 coordinate 64,361,637, forward strand.
TCTTAACATGATTTGCTTTACAATGGTTTGTCTTAAATTCCTGATAACAAGTGAGTGCAAATTCAGAAACAAAAATCTGTATTAATTCACTGTTTTCCTAAGCCAGGCAGTGAAAGACAAATACCATATGATCTCACCTTTCACAGGAACCTAATCAACAAAACGAACAAGCAAGCAAAATTTAACCAAATACACTGAAATTGAGAACAGGCTGATAGTGACCAGATGGGAGAGGGGAGGGGATTATAGGGGGAAAGGGTTTGCAGGAACAATTATAAAGGACACATGGACAATAACAAGGAGGTGGGAGGAAACAGGAGAGGGAGGTGGGGAGGGCTGGGGTGGTGGGGAGGGGTGGGGGGAAAAGGCAGAGAACTGTACTTGAACAACAATAAAAAATTTTTTTTAATTTAAAAGTTAAGAAAAGTTCCAAATTGAGGAAGTACTTTCAAGGTTTGTTTGGGTAGCTTATAAAAAAAGATGGAGAATTATTGGAAAAGCATCTCGCAGAACCAAAGGTAGAGAAAACATCTGGGTTTCAGAAAAACCAAAGCAAGGGCAGGAGAGCCAGCAGGAGCCATAGAGCCCTCTGGCTCTCATTTCAGGCTTGTGTGGGCTTGGATCTTTGCTTCTCTCCTCAGTTGGTTGCCTCCCTAAATAAATTGTTTTATTGATGTAAAAAATAAATAAATAAAAGTAAAACTCATTTTCCTAACAATGTGTATTTATGTGATTAAAAAACAGTTTTAGGAGGCAGGATAAGATGGTAAAGGAAGGGTTTATTTATTTATTTCAAGAAATAATTTTAAATAAATCTTTTAGGAAATTTTTGGAACTGAAGGAGTGGATATAATTCTTCATGTAATGAAAACAGACCCAAAGAAGTTTCAGAGTGGATTAGGCTATAGTGTGCTTCTTTTCAGTACATTGGACAGCATTTGGTGAGTATCACTGCACCCAAGTTAGATGGAATCACAGTACAAGAAAATTACCTCGAGCGCTACATATGCCAATTTTCTTCTCTCGGTGCCTTTTTTTTTTTTCCCAGAAGTGACACTTAACAATGTTTTTTGGAAGGTAATATTGTCTGTCACTCAAATATAAAATTCTTGTATCCAAACTTAAATTCTTGTTTTTGTGATTTGAACCCATTCCATTTTGGCCTAGTCTGGGAAAACACTAGCATCTATTATTACTCATACAGTGTTATTCTTATTCTTGAAGACTGTTAAATTCCTCATTTATCTTTTCTTCACTGAGTTGAAAACCAATTGATGAGGTACTTCCTAACCAATATTGTTTTCCAAACTTTGTAGCATTTCTAAGTGTAAAAAATATTCCTTTTCTTTATATTAATTTATAAAATTTTGTCTTAGAGAAAATTAATTGACACCTAATATATTTCTTTAGTTCTATTGGGGTGGTATTCATGAAAGCCACACTGTGCACATTATAAAAACACTGATGAGACTATAGATCAAATGAACCTAATAGATATATACAGAATATTCCACCTAATAGCAGAATACATATTTCTTTCAAGTGTTGTGATATTGTGATTTATAACAGGGTATATAGATTTGGTCAATTCCTAGTACCAAGTTCCTGAAACACTTGTAATTTCCAAGTCAATGAAAGCAATAAGAGCATCTATTGTTATAACATTTGGTCTTTCATTCTCAGTTCCTATAATAGCTCCAGAGTAATAAATACTGTTATTCATAACAAGTCCTTTTCAATCATATATGAGTTCATGTTAATAAGATGTTTTTTGGAAAGCCTCTAGATAGCAACTGAATGGGGCACTGGTTGGCAGAATCACCAACCATATCATTGATTGAAGGGTTGGAAATTTCACCCCCACACTCAGCGTCCAGGGAGGGAGAGAAGCTGGTGAATGAGTTTAGTAACCTGTGGCCAATGATTTAATCAATTATGCCTACTTAATGAAGCATCCACAAAAATCCTAAACTACAAGATTGAGAGAGCTTCCAGCTTGTTGAACGTATGGTTTCTTTGGGCGGTATGGAGCTTCTCCCATACCTTGTGCTGTGCATCTCCTCCATCTGGCTGTTTCCAGGTTGTATGCTTTTACAGCAAAACAGTAACCTAGTAAGTAGTTTCCCTTAGTTCTGTGAGCCTCTCTAATAAATTTTCCATTTCAAGGAGGTGTGGAACATCTAATATATAGCTGGCTGGTCAGAAGCCCAGGTGGCAGCCTGGCCTGGAATTCAAGGTGGGGCCAGGGAGGCAAGTAAGTCTTATGGGACTGAGCCCTTCACCTGTGGGCTCTGATGCTAATTCCACATAGAAAGTGTCAGAATCAAATTGACTGTGGGACACCCCGCTGGTGTCTGCAAAGAATTGGAGATTTGGTTAGTGTGGGAAACAACCCACATATTTGGTGGCCAAAAGTGAGTTATTGAGAGTGTAGTGTTATGGGAGACACAAAGTTGTTTGTTTTGTTTTATTTTGTTTTAACAAGCACACATGCAATATTCTCTATGGCAAGCCATGTGCCAGGTCACAACATAAGCCTTAATGAATTTTAGAAGACAGAAATCATTCCCCATATCTCTTCTGGCTACAATGGAATAAAACTAGGAATCGATAACAAAAGGAAATCAGGAATACTCACAAATGAATCAAAGTTAAACATCAAAGTCTTGAAATAACCATTGAGTCAAAGACAAAAACAAAAGGAGCAAAAGGGAAATTAGGAAATTTCTCAAGATAAACTAAAATGGAAAGACAACACACCAAAACTTATATAATACAGCAAAAGCAGTACTAACAGGAAAGGTTGCAGTGATAAATGCATACATTGCAAAAGAACAAAGATTTGAACACCCTAACTTTACACCATGCGCAACTAGAAAGCAAAGTACAAAATAAACTTTGATTAGCAGAAGAAAGGAAATAATAAAGATTATAGCAGGTAAATGAAATAGATAATAGAAAAAAGTCAACAGAACCAAGTTGGTTTTTTTGAAAGATGACAAAATCTACAAACCTTTACCTAGACTAGGGAAAAAAAGGTAGAGGACAAATAAAATAATAAATGAAAGAGAAGACATCACAACAAATGCCACAAAAAAAGATGATAAAGTACTATTATAAATAAAAATATGCCAAAAAATTAATGTAGAAGAAATGGATAAATTCCTAGAAACATACAACCCACCAGGACTAAATCAAAAAGAACTGGAAAGGCTGGACAGATCAATAACAATAAGAAGACTGAATCAGCAGTCAAAATTTCTCAACAAAAAGTGCCCAGAACTAGGTAACATCACAGGTAAATTTTACCAAATATATTTAATTATATAATTATAGGTATTAATAATTAACACAAACCTTTCTTAAACTCTTCCAAAACAATAGAAGAGGGAACATTTCCAAATTCATTTTAGGAGTATCACCATTATACTAAAGTCAGGTGAAGACACTAAGAAAAAATTATAGACCAATATCCCTGATGAATACAAATACAAAAATCTTCTAAAATAGAATATTAGCAAACTGAATTCAACATCACATTAAGAGGATCACACACCATGACTGGGATTTATCCCTGGGATGCAAGAATGGTTCAGTATATGCACAGCGATCAGTGTGATACATCACATTAACAGAATGAAGGAGAAATTACGTATTCTCAATAGATGCAGAAAATACATTTGACAAAGTTCAACATGCTTTCATGATGAAAACTCAACTAAATTAGGTAGAGAATGAACTTATCTCAATAAATCAAGGCTGTATATAAAAAGCCCACAACTAACATCACACTCAGTGGTGAAAAGCTGAAAGCTTTTCCTCTTAAGATCTCTAACAAGGCAAGATTGCCCACTCTCACTACTTCAATTCAATATGTACTATAACCTCTAGAATAAAAGGTATCCAAATCAAAAAGGGGAAGTAAAATTACTGGCTTGCAGCTGACATAATCTTATATGTAGAAAACTCTACAGGCTCCAGCAGCATTAGAATTACTCCACTTTCATCCAAATACACGTAGGCAATGGGGCTAATCAGCTGTCTAGTTTTTTTTTTTTTTTTTTACTATAGAGAAGAGAGATAGAGTGATAACATGAAAACTTAATCTTAAGTTTCAGTGGCAAATTTTTCTTGACCAAAGCACCGTACTAAGCATAGTAAAATATTCAGAGATGAGTATTAATAAGTACTACCTTTACTATCTACCAGTATATTGGGATTCAGATGTTACTGCAGAAAATGTCTTGATGTTTTCTTCTTTGTCCATCACAATCATACTAAAGTAAAAATTAATAGATTATGGGTTTATTTATCTGTGTCTTTGATTATAACATAATCTCAAATCCTTTGGATAAGAGGTAATGTAGAAATAACAAATAAGTAATAAGTTCAGTGTTTAATTGGTGATAGCAGCCATCTCTTCTTTTTCCTCTTCTCAGGAACTTAAACTGAGGTAAGTTCTAGAATGTAGTTAACATTGACGTAATAAAACAAGTTAAGAAGTATTTCTTTTATACATTTTTTAAAAGATTTTATTTATTTATTTTTAGAGAGGGGGAGGGAGGGAGAAAGGGAGGGAGAGAAACATCAGTGTGTGGTTGCCTCTTGCATGCTCCTTACTGTGGACCTGGCCCACAACACAGGCATGTGCCCTAGACTGGGAATTGAACCAAAACCCTTTGGTTTGCAGGCTGGCACTCAGTCCACTGATCCACACCAGCCAGGGCAGAAGTATTCTTTCTTTTATATTCCTTTTTAATTAATTTATTGGGGTCACATTGGTTAGTAATAATATAGGTTTAAGTGTACAATTATATAATACATCATCTGTATATTGTGTGTTCACCACCCCATCTTTTATATTCTATAGAAAGTATTTGTGTAAGGTCATTGTTATATATTTCTTTTTTAAAAAATGTTTTATTGATTATGGTATTACAGTTGTCCCATTTCTCCCCCATCATTCCCCTCCACCTTGCACACCCCCTCCCACCCACATTCCCCCCCTTTAGTTCATGTCCATGTGTCATAAGTTCTTTAGCTTCTACATTTCCCATACTATTCTTGCCCTCCCCCTGGCTATTTTCTACCCACCGTCTATGCTACGTATTCTCTGTACCTTTTCCCCCTCTCTCCTCCTCCCACTCCCCTGTTGCTAACCCTCCATGTGATCTCCATTTCTGTGGTTCTATTCCTGTTCTAGTTGTTTGCTTTTGTTTTAGGTGTGGTTCTTAATAGCTGTGAGTTTGCTGTCTTTTCACTGTCATGTTTTTTATCTTCTTTTCCTTAGATAAGTCCCTTTAACATTTCATATAATAAGAGCTTGGTGATGATGAACTCCTTGAACTTGACCTTATCTGAGAAGCGCTTTATCTGTCCTTCCATTCTAAATGACAGCTTTGCTGGATAGAGCAATTTTGGATGTAGGTCCCTGCTTTTCAAGATTTCAAATATTTCTTTCCAGCCCCTTCTTGCCTGGAAGGTCTCTTTTGAGAAATCAGCTGACAGTCTGATGGGAACTCCTTTGTAGGTGACTGTCCCCTTATCCCTTGCTGCTTCTAGAATTCTCTCCTTCATTTGAATCTTGGCTAATGGAATTATGATGTGCCTTGGTGTGTTCCTCCTTGGGTCCAACTTCTTCGGGACTCTCTGAGCTTCCCGGACTTCCTAGAAGTCTATTTCCTTTGCCAGATTGGGGAAGTTCTCCTTTATTATTTGTTCCAATAAGTTTTCCATTTGTTGCTCTTCCTCTTCCCCTTCTGGTACCCCTATAATTTGGATGTTGGGATGTTTAAAGATGTCCTGGAGGTTCCTAAGCCTCTCCTCATTTTTTTTTTTGAATTCTTGTTTCTTCCTTGTTTTCTGTTTGGTTGTTTCTTTCTTTTTTCTGGTCCATTCCATTGATTTGAGTCCCAGTTTTCCTCCCATCACTACTGGTTCCCTGTGCATTTTCCTTCATTTCACTTTGTGTAGCTTTCATTTGTTCATCTAACTTGTGAACAAAATCAGCCAATTCTGTGAGCATCCTGATCACCAGTGCTTTGAACTGTGCATCTGATAGGTTGGCTATCTCTTGGTCGCTTAGATGAATTGGCTCTAGGGCTTTGATCTATTCTCCCATTTGAGCCTTTTTTTTTTGGTTATTTTGTTTTCTTTTTTTTTTTTGGTCTGGTCAAGGCTGTTATGTAGTGAGGGGCAGACCCTTAGGTGTTCCCTAGGGCGAGGCAGCCCAGTCGCTGGGTTGCGATGCTGTATGTGGGGGTGGGGTCCGAGAGGGAACAATCGTGCTTGCTCCACTCTCTCTCAGATTCCAGTCCCTTCCTCCGCTTCCCTCAAGCAAATTGGGACCTTCTGGTGCTGATACCCATGTTGGTGGGCTTGTGTACGTTCTAGGACCCTGTGGGTCTCTCCAACAAACTCTCCTGTAAGACTGGGAGTCTCTCCTGACACCTCAACCCCCACAAGTGTTTAGGTGTTTTTAGGTTTTATTTACTGGTGCTGGGGCCCTGGGCTGCAAGGTCTGTCTCGCTCCCCATTTTCGCCTGGATTATCTGGGCGCGAATGTGGGACCGCCTGGTCAGCCAGCCACCTTGCACAGCCTCACTGGGTCTGCCCGTTGCCACCTGGTGCCCAGGGTCCACTAGCCACCGCCGATGCACCTGGGATCTGCCAGCCACTGCTACCTGCGCACACTTGGGTCCACCAACCTCCACTTTTTCCTGCCGAGACTCCACCCCTCTTACCGGTCTGGATGAATGGTTGTTGGACTTTCGTACAGTTCAATTTTCTGTCAGTTCTGGTTGTTTTCTTGTTGTCTTTAATTTTGGTTGTACAAGGAGGCACAGTGTGTCCACTTATGCCTCCATCTTGGCCAGAAGTTGTTATATATTTCTTAAATAATTAGTGGAATTCACCAATTAAGTCATGTGTCACTAGAATGTACTTTGCACAAAGGTTCTGAAATACAGTTTTCATTTCTTTAATATGTAATATAATAACATGTCTTAAGATTTTTTATTCCTTCTTACAAGGGTGCTAATAAGATAGTTTTCTAGCCAAAATGGAGACGTAGATAGATACACTTTGTCTTCTTGCACAACTAAATACAGAACAATAACAAATTTAAAAACAAAAAATAACCAGAACTTCTGGAAAATCAACCTGTAAGGAAGTCTGACAACCAAGGAGTTGAAGAAGAAACATTCATTCAAACTGGTAGGAGGGGCAGAGACAGGCAGCAGGGGTGGAGAGGACACATGGCAAGGCGGCGACTGGAGGAACGGTGCCACATTCCTGTGAGGATAAACCAAGAGGAACGACTAGGGAGCAAGACAGAATATGCAACCCAGGGTTCCAGCACAGGAAACTAAAGCCTCAAAACCTCTGGCTGTTAAAACCTGTGGGAGTTGGGGTGGCAGGAGAAACTTCCAACCTCACAGAAGAGTTCATTGGAGAGACCCACAGGGTTCTAGAATTAATACAAGCCCACCCACCTGGGAATCAGCACCAGAAGGGCCCAATTTGCTTGAGGCTAGGGGGGCAAGTGAGTGAAAGACAGCCAGGAGCCAAGCAAGCAACATTGGTCCCTCTCAGACCCCTCCCCCACATACAGCATCACAACACAGCAACTGAGTTGCCCTGCCCTGGTAAATATCTAAGGCTCTGCCCCTTATTATATCACAGGGGAGCCTAGACAAAAAAAAAAAAAAAAAAAAAAAAAAAAAAGGAGCCAAATGAAAGAACAGATCAAAGCTCCAAAAATAGAACTAATCAATGACGAGATAGCCAACGTATCAGATGCAGAGTTTAAAACACTGGTAATCAGGATGCTCACAGAAAAGGTTGAGTATGGTCACAAAATAGAGGAAAAAGTGAAGGCTATGCAAAGTGAAATAAAGCAAAATATACAGGGAACCAACAATGAAGGGAGGAAAACCAGGACTCAAATCAATGGTTTGGAGCAGAAGGAAGAAATAAACATTCGACCAAAAGAGAATGAAGAAACAAGAATTTTTAAAAAATGAGGAGAGGCTGAGGAAACTCCAGGATAACTTTAAACATTCCAACATCCAAATCATAGGGGTGCCAGAAGGAGAAGAGGAAGAGCAACAAATTGAAAACTTATTTGAAGAAATACAAAGAACTTCCCCAATCTGGGAAGGAAATAGACTTCCAGGAAGTCCAAGAAGCTTAGAGAGTCCCAAAGACATTGGATCCAAGGAGGAGCACACCAAAGCACATCATAATTAAGTTACCCAAGATGAAAGATAAGGAGAGAATCTTAAAAGCAGCAAGAGAAAAGGAGACAGTTACCTACAAAGGAGTTCCCATAAGACTCTCAGCTGATTTTTTCTGAAGAGAGACCTTGCAGGCAAGAAGGGGCTGGAAAGAAATATTCCAAGTCATGAAAGGCAAGGACCTACATCCAAGATTGCTCTGTCCAGCCAAACTTTCATTTAGAATGGACAGGCAGATAAAGTGCTTCCCAGAAAAGGTCAAGTTAAAGGATTTCACCATCACCAAGCCCTTATTATGTGAAATGTTAAAGGAACTTATCTAAGCAAAAGATGATAAAAATAGCAACAGTAAAATGATGATAAACTTACAACTATCAACAACTGAACCTGACAAAAACAAAAACAAACAACTAGAACAGGAACAGAACCACAGAAATGGAGATCACATGGAGAGTTATCAGTGGGTAGGAGGAGGAGGGACATTGGGGGATAAGGTACAGGGAAAAGAAGCATAAATGGTAGGTGCAAAATAGGGAGAGATTAAGAATAGTATGGGAAATGGAGAAGCCAAAGAACTTACATGTACCATCCATGGACATGAACTGGGGTGGGGGGTGTGGAGGGGAAATACTGGTGGGAGCGGGGTGCACAGTGGAGGGGAATAAAGGGGAGAAAAAAATGGGACAACTGAAATAGCTTAATCAATAAAATACATTTTTTAAATGTTATTTTGCAGGAATTTGTGTATTTTGTCTAAATTTTCAAATTTACTGCCATATGGTCATTTGTAATGTCGTCTTGGTATCTTTAGTGTGTGTAGGATGCACGATGCCTTTTCTTTTTTCCCTGACATTAGTCATTTCTTCCTTCTCTCCATTATTTTTCCCTGATGGTTTTCACCAGGAGTTAATCAATAATTATTAGCCTTTTCAAGGAATGAGTTTGTGTGTTTTGTTGATTCTATTTTATATTACTTTGTATTTCATTCATTTCTATGTTCTTTTTCTTTCATTCAGTTTTACCTTTTCTATTCCTTGCAATGGATGCCTGGATCATAGATTTTCAACCTCCTTCTGCTCTAATATATCCAAGACTGCAAATTCTCTAATCATAGAGAATGGTTTTAGCTCCAACTGTGTTTTAATATGTTTTATTTTGTCCACATTAAGTTCAAATTATTTTCTAATTTTCATTGTGATTTTCTTTTTTGACCTTTGGTACATTTAGAAGTATATTGTTTAATCTGAACAGATGAGGATGTTGTATTTTTTCTTTTGTTCTAATTGTTACGATTTAAACAGGTAGAAGTCAGCCCATGGTAGGCATCTGCAAGTACTAACTCAAAAGTAGGGAAAAAATCAGGTGGTAAAACCTGGAACCACCTGAGTGGGAGGAGCCAAGCTGATAGCCTTTGTGCACCAACCCCCCAACCACTACACACACACACACACACATAGTCATCAAAAAAATAGGAGAAACAAGGTCTCTCTTTTTTTAAGAAGGAGCCATATTAAATAATTAAATTAGTACTGAACCATAAATAATTAAGTAATAGCCACAGGAAATAGAAATGTAACACAAAGTTGACTCCAGCAAGCCTGGGAGAAAGAACAGAGACCTGCCTGTTATTCTTTAGCAGCAGCAGCAGCAGCAGCAAAGGCTCATTCAACCTGGACCCATCCCCCACCCAGGAAAACACTGAAAGCAGCCCCTGCTACATCTTCAACCCCTCACTCTTTGTAAACTGCACAGGCCTAAGCAGCAGGCACCTTAGCGAATAATCTCAACTGCAAAGATAAAATAAAATTAAGAATCATCAAATGAGGGATACCAACCCTGTGAAAGAGACAACGAATGGGTACATTTTGAAGAAACAGTTACTAGAGTAACCCAGAGGAGACCTTTAAGAATAATAGCATGAAAGCAAAGGAGCATATTGCATCTATAGAAAAGAAATAGGCAGTTATGGGGAAGAATTGATACTGGTTTTAAAATAGTTGAAATTAAACTACACTGACAAAGTCTCTTCAAAATTTAGTTTTTAAGCAAAAAAAAATTACTTGAGTTCAGGGAATGAAGAAAAATACTTTGAAAAAACTTTTGATAGAAATAACCTGACAAATTTAACAGTAAGTCCTTGTTAAATGAATAGCTTCCTTTTTTATTTAAGGTGCTGCATTTTGGCTTGTTATGCTTCAGAGGATTACTTTCTTGAAAAAGAAGGCATTTTTCTTCTTTTGGATTTATTGGCAGTAAGTATGATGATTATAACAGTTGTGAAGCAAAAATATCTTTATTAACCTTTCCAAACTGAGTACCACAAAACATTATTCTGTAATTAAATGTGCCCCCACAGTATTCAAATGTTTGTTTTAGTCAAAATCCTCTTGGAGATTTATAATACACATTGAAGGCTCTGAAAATTCCTCCAGTGAAGAAATCAGTTTATTTAAGGCTGTGTTCTCAAACGCAGGAGAGCAGAGAATTTGCTTTATGGCTTTCCCCCCCACCAACCTTTAAAGAAATAGTTTGTGAAGTGCTAGACTATATCAAAACCTATAATTTTTATTAATAACTTTTAGCTTCTTTTCATAGTATTAAAAGTTAAGGGCCACATTAACAAAAGGAGTAAAGATCAGCATTTTTTAAGAACTGTGTGTAATTTGGAGGTACTGTGAAGAAGCTAGTGTGTCATGGACCATTTTACAGAAAAAGCAAGAGTGAATATACTAAGCCTTCCAGAACAGACAGTTGCCAGTTAGCAGCTGGGAGGATTGGCAAAGGTCCGGATTTATCCTCAAAGTAACCCCCTATTGGACTTAGCGATAAGTGAGTTGCGCATAGTCAGGATAATGTGGGGAGAAAAGGGTAATTTTGTTTTAATAGAACTTGGGAGATACTCTCAAAGAGTTCTAGCTGTGTCACTGTTGATCGCCACCATTCTTGATTTTATTAATGGAATAACAAACCTACGTTGATGTAGCAAAGGTACTAAAGTTATGTGAGTTCTTCCATCTCTCTGAAAAAAAATTAGTTGAATGTAAACTGTAATTGAAGAAAATATTTTTTAAAGACTCAACTAGGAAAACAGATAAATAAATAAATTACATGAAAAAAATTAGCGCTGGCTGGTTTGGCTGGGTTGGAGTGTCATACCACAAACTGAAAGGTCAAGGGTTCGATTCTGGATCAGGGCACATATCTTGGTTGCAGATTTGGTCTCAGGTCGAGGTGCATACGAGAAGCAACCAATCGATGTTTTCTCTCTCACATCGATGTTTATCTCTCTCTCTCTTCCTCCCCCCTCTCTCTCTCTCAAAATCAACAAGCATGCCATCGGATGAGGATTAAAAAAATTGGTTGACACTAGGGATAAGATTTCATTAGATGTAAAATACTACAAACAAAAATAAGTGAATAATAATTGTAATGATAATTAGAATAACCCACCTTGAGAAACAGGAGTGAGTCGTAACTAGAAATCCTTGGAAAGTTCAGAAGATTGAACATATACAGAAGAATCTGTGTAGCTCTACTAATGTCATCCTAAGTGATGGACAGCTCACCATGTTTCTCTGAATGCAGGACAGGTGTGCCCAGAGGCACGTGGTGATGTGTCAGGGGATTCTCCAAGTCCCAAAATTAATTCGGCACATCTTCCTGGAACCTCACTTTTACCTAAATATTTGGAAGTGAGGAGTTGTATTAAACATGTGTACATATATTAAATACTTAAATTTTATATTAACATTAAAGATTAGATAGAAGGCTTCAAAGACATTTCTCACTTGTGTTTGCTCTCATTCACCATTAGGATTTCTTTGATGGAAAGATACAAAGACTGGTAGGAAAAGTCATATAGAACAATAGTTGTGAGCATAAGCTGGAATCCACTGCTTATTAGCTGTGTAACATGGACAACTTATTTAACATCTCTGATATCAGCTTCTTCAAAACAAATAACGCTGTCTACCTCATACTCTATTGGAAGGCTTTTGAGTGATTATGTTTATGCATACACATATGTGCTCATACATATGTATGTATGTGTATATCTCATACATATGTAGGTCTGTCCAGAAAAAGTTCAGCCATTGTTAATACAACGAGAACAGTTTGTGGGACATCGATGCAACCTGACAGCCAAGGGGAGTGGAGTGGAATGCATATGTGTGAACAATGACTTCACTGTACTAGTCAGTGGGGGCAGTAGATACCAGTGAGTAACCATGTGTACTGTGTGGCCATCACATTCAAAATGACTAAGCGAGTAGAACAATGAATCTGCATCGGATTTTGCATTAAGCTTGAACATTCCTCCATGGAAACTAATCAGATGACTCAAAAGGCCGCAGCTACGGGTCACTGGTGATTGGCAGTTTCATCATGACAATGTGCCCACTCATGCATCACGTCTCATGCAGAGATTTTTTTGTGAAACATTAAATCATCCAGGTGACTGAGGCCCCCTACAGCCCAGATTTGGTTTTCTGTGACTTCTGGCTTTTCCCAAAACTAAAATCACCTTTGAAAGGGAAGAGATTTCAAACCATTGATGAGATTCAGAGGAATACAACAGGGCAGCTAATGGCAATTGGGAGAACTGTGTGAGGTCCCAAGGGGCCTACTTTGAAGGGGACTGAGGTGTCATTGTCCTGTGTACAATGTTTCTTGTGTCTTCATAAATGTCCCTTTTTCATGTAACATGTCTGGATACCTTCTGTACAGACCTCATATATATACACTTTTTGTTCGTATATATACACAAATTATTCTAACATTAGTTAAAAATAGTTTCTGACACATTTTTGCTGTGTTTTTCTACTGTTATTAATGTAATTATTGAATTGTGCTTAATATAGTTTGAACCAGTCAAGTTAAATTATAACTACAAACATTCTTTAATGAAGTTTTTATGTTAACTTTAACCCTTCTCCTAAAAGTGGAGTATAGAAATAACTCATTTTATTGATAGTTCTGCTTAACATAATCTGTAAAAATATTGGGACGGCAAAAAAAGTCCATTTAGCTTTTTCTCTAAAATAAAAGACACATTTTTCATTTTCACCAATAACTTTGTTGATTATATTTTTTAGTATGTGGGTGGCTATCTCCTACTATTGACATCTAGTGGGTAGAGGCCAGGGGTACTGTGAAATGCATAAGACAACCCCACAGCAAAGAATTATTTAGACAAAATGTCAATTGTGCCAGGAAACTTTGCAAACCATTTTTGACGTGTTCAATCAGTCACACACCTTCTCCTTACACTGCACAAATCTTTTTTTGCATTTCAGTTGAGTTTTTACTTTGCTTGAAATAATAAAGCATAATACACCAAAAATGCTGTGTATCTTCCATCTTCAGTATTAAAATGGCTGCACAAAAATTCACCAATTTTGATAAGGCTTTTTTTTAAATGCATGCTGATATGACAGCTGTCACAATACAATCTAACAGAATTATTTCAAATGAAGTTGAAGACAACTAAGCACTACTAGAGCCAGCATACAGAAAAAACTAAATAAACTTTTTGGCCAACCCAATATTTATTCAGTGTACAATAGTTGCTAATAGTAGTTAAATAGTACTGAGAGGTTGTCAGGTGACAGGCAGTTTCATAGAACTCATCATAATAACTCTCTATAGCAGGTAAATATTATTTGCCTTCATTTAACCAAAGAGGAAACTGATAATGTTTATAATTCCAACAACAGGTTACGTGTTTCCTGTTGTATTCTGTTGGCAGTGTACTGTAAGAGTTAACCATGTAAAAAATGCGTCACACAGAAACTATCGCTGTGGAGGCCATTGCTCTGCGTACTTTGGTCTGCCTAAATTTTGGTTTGCTGAAAACTAGTTTAACAAAACAAAGGAAATAAGCTTGAAAATGTTTCTTAAATTCTTAAATACTCTTATGGATGCTGCTTTTCAAAATACAAAATCATACTTCATTTAGAGTTATTTTCATATGTGACTATCACTTGCAGTTACCATCAGGTCTTAGTAATGATAAGGTGGCAGCTACTATGAAGCATCACAAACATTACAGCATGTAAATTGGAGAGGTCCTGTAACTACAGGGACTTGTACACAGCACTGGTGACCTTGCTCCACCTAAAATGAACGTCTTTACTTACTGTTGCACTCTCTCTTTTTCCTAGTCAACCAGATCAGTTACATTTTTGGTCATGATGTATGTTTGTAACTACATCAGAATTACATTTAATCTTTTTTCTTTTTACTTTTTAAATTTCTACTGTTTGAAAATTTATTCATTACAATGGACATCTGTTGTGGTGTCTTTTTTTTAATCCTCACTGAAGATATTTTTTCATTGCTTTCAGAGAGTGAGGAAGGCAGAGAGAAACATCGGTGTAAGAGAGAAACTTCAATTGGTTGCCTTCTATAAGCACCCCAACTGGGGATTGAATCCGCAACCTAGGTATGTGCCTTGACCCAGAATCGAACTGCAACCTTTCAGTTAAGGGATGATGTTCCAACCAACTGAGCCACACTGGCCAGTGCAATGAACATCTGTTTTAATGGGAGATTAGCACAAATCATACTTAAGTAGAGTTTCAGTTGTATAAGGCAATCATTTAGAAGAAACTTAGTAATACAAATGTTTCTCCTTTTCTAAGGTAATAGTCTTAATATATATTGCACCCTTTTTCTTTTTCTGTTTCTTGCAAAAGTTGAACCAAAAAAAATTCTGTAATCTGATACTTGGAATAATGGTTGAATTTTGTGATAATCCCAAAACTGCGGCTCATGTCAATACTTGGCGGGGGAAGAAGGACCAAACAGCTGCTAGCCTTTTAATTAAATTGTGGAGAAAGGAAGAAAAAGAATTAGGAGTAAAACGTGATAAACATGGAATGATTATTGGTGAGTGTATTTATAATTGTTAGTTCAAGCAATTAGATGCATATTTTAAAAAAGAGATCTTTAGAAGAGTAGTAAAGTAATGGATGCAAATTACAGTGGGGTGGGTACCAGAGAGGCCTGGGGGCAGGATGAGGAGGGTAAAGGGAGGTCAGACATTAGTGCCGGAGGGAGACTCGACTTTGTGAGGAGCCCACAGTGCAATATCCAGATGATGTGTTACAGAATTTTAAACTTGCAACTTATATAATGTTATTAATAACTTACATAATGTTTTATTACGTAATATTACCCCAATAAATTTAGTTTGAAAAAATTAAGATATTAGAAAAGGACTTTCACCCCTTTGTTTAAAGTTCTTTTACAGGGGCTTGCCATCATAAAACTTAAGCATTTTAGTGGCGGAATCATATTTTTAAAGAAATTTTCAGGAATGGTATTTGATTATATTCTTTAACTTGAAAAAACTAACAGTACTTCCTAAAGAAGTTTCTTTGGGTTACCTGCTTTTACAAACCGATTCAGTAATATTTCATTTACCAAGAAAATTTGGGATGTAAATAGAGTGCTTGAAAACAATTTTTATAGTATTTTATACATTTTTGTTGATTTGTATTTATATAATTTACTTTTTATATGAAGAAACTTTTCTAAATAAAAGTAAATGAAATGTTCCATGAATTGTAATTAACTAGATTTGACGTGAACGAAGTTCACAGTATCAGAATTTAGAGTTCATTCATCTATTCCACAGTGCTACATTACATTTTCTAAACCTCTTAATATTCTTACTCTGGTTTCATCTAAACTGTTGGTATTATTTATTTATTTTTTTATCCTCGCCCAAGGACATAATTTATTGATTTTAGAGAGAGAGAAACAGTGATGTGAAAGAGAAACATTGATCAGGTCCTCCCATACAGGCCCCAGTCCAGGGTGGACCCTGCATCCTAGATTTACACCCTGACCAGGAATCAAACTCGTCGTAACCTTCTGGTGTAGGGGATGATGCTTCAACCAACTGAGCCACCCAACCAAGGCAGTATTATTTATTTTTCAATGAAAATACTTCTGCTTTAACTTCTGATGATTTCTGTCTTCAATCTGATTTTATTATGTCTCAGTTTTGATCTATCACATAAAATAGTTTTTATATTTACAGCATCATATGTAGAAACCAAAAGCAAAGGAGATACATCATTGTGAAACTGACATTGTTCAAACTCTAGATTTCAGAGTTAGTAAGGTTACATCAGAGTTTCACTCTTAAAAAAAGTAATTTTGTGAAATTTTCATATTTTACTAAATGATAAAAATGAAAGCTATAAGTTTTGCCACAGAATGGGGAAGAAAGCACAGGTTACTTATGCTTTCAAAAGAGTAACCATTTATAAAGCACTGTTGTACTATGTTATATAATGTTTTTATGTATTTTATGATGCCTGGACTAAAATCTCAAAACTAAGTGTTAATTTACTCTGGTTTTTATCTATTCCATCTATGTGTTTATGACATCTGATTATTAGATGCAAAGAGACCTCTATTTACTAGTTTTCAAGAAGAGCAAAAATTCATGCCACTACCTGCCAACTGCCCGACTGTCGCCGTCATGGACGTGTCAGAGAACATCAGAGCAAAAATTTATGCTGTGTTGGGCAAACTGGGTAAGAAGCTGCTCGTCAGATTCACAAGAGCCTCTCTGTTTTGCCAAGTATGTAAGCTGATTTTGCTTTGGAGCCCATTTTTCAAAGATGATGAACAAAAGTCCCTTTATACAGATAAATGCATGTGCCATCGTTATCTCAGTGTCCAGGCTACACCCCTGATCAATTGAATCAGGGTGTGTGGGACCCAAACAGCAGTATTTTTAAATCTCCTCAGGCAGTTCCAGTGTGCATCCAGGATTAAAGGCAGTTAGGTTAGATGACTTGGCTTAAACACTAGATTCTAAATCACCTGAGGTTTTTTTTTTAAGTCCTTGATTCTTTTAAGGAAGAAGTCCTCACTCTTCGGGTTCCCACAGTACAGGATCATGGCCTGACCACAGCACAGAAAGTATTCCTCTTTAATGAGTCGATAAGGACGACCTGGCAGGTTTGTTATGGGAGGAAGTCAGAAGCTCACAGAGGAACTTTTTCATAAAACAAAAAGAGTTCAAAAGTAATTGTTTGCACTTTTTATGATATATATTTTTTTAATCACTTGCTCTGTTTAAAGTAAGTCTCTCTTTATGAATTTTTGTTTAGATTTTGAAAATTTACCTGGTCTATCTACTGAAGATTTTGTCACCCTTTGTATCATACATAGATATCTTGATTTTAAAGTGAGTACCTTCTTAACCTTGTTATTAAAATACAGTACGGCAGAAAAATCAGTTGGAAAATAAAATATCTGTTTGTGGTTGTAAGCATTCACCCATGTGAACTGCACAGTTTTTATTTTCCATTTTGTATTTAATACTCTTCAAAAAAGCATACAAAAAATAATTGTGTATTTTCAATGGGATAAGATTGCAGCCAACTGTTAGTTTCTGAAAGAAGATGGATCTTACTGAGAGCTGTTAAGAAGCTTCCCAGATTGTTTAAAATATAATTCCTTCTCTTTATACAACATTAGAAGCTAGAATTAAGTGAATTGCTTATTAAAATAAATTATTAATTGTTATTAAAGTATTATTTTATCACTACTTTATATGACCAAATATCAATTAAAGGATACTAGGTTGCTTACCTTGCTGGTTATATTTTAGTAAATAAATGCTTTTGAAGTTTCAGGGATGTCTTTTCAAGTAAACATTTTCTTCTAATAATACTAGTATACTGTGTATTTGGATGTTGTAAATGAATAAACTTCTATTTTCAAATGAAAATAAGACTGAATTTATATATCCTATCCTGGATATATAAGTTTTTCTTTAAGTTTAAATGTACTCAAGCACATTAATTTGCAGACGGCCCAGAATATGCTATAGAGCTATCAGTTTGATAGAACCGTGGAGTTAAGAGCTTGCAATCCAGTTACTGCTTTAGCAAGAAGGCGAAGGAGGGCAGGGCCCTGTTTCTCAGAGTGGCTAGGTTCTAGGGTTCCAGGGATTCCTGTGTTCATTCCTGCGTTCCTGTAAATTCAGCTGGACTCACCCTTCAATATAAAGCTTTAGGAAGAAAAGCGTCAATATAAAGCTTTAGGAAGAAAAGTAGTACTGGAGAATGAGGCTAAAGCAGCAGTTTCTGTGATTGTGAAAAGAGTGACTGTAAACCAGAGGGCAGATGGCAGTGAACTAGACTGAGGCAGTGGAGCCTCATCTGTGAATACCTTATCATTGAAAAACGTTTGGTAAATTACTTCTGAAAACTCGTATGTAACTGGTTCTCCAAATCATTCCCAATGCACCTACCTTGGAATATTCCTAAGGAGTAAGTTAGGAAAAGCTGGTTTGGTAAGTGTTAATTTTGGAACAATAGTCAAAATAAAGTATTACCTAAAATTGTATATTTTATTTTCAGTTAATTTAACTTTTTTAAACTTAAACTTTGTTATAACAGATTGGAGAAATATGGAATGAAATATGTGAAGAAATAAAATTAGAAAGGTTAATACCAGTCACTACAGATAAAAATGTTTTGGAAGCTATTACAACAGCTTCAGAAAATATTGGAAAGATGGTTGCTTCTTTGCAAAGGGAGATGATTGAAAGCCAAGCACGCCAAGATGTACAAAATGAACAAAAAGTATATGCAAAAGTAAGCCACGGGTACCACTGAGTCACAAGATGATAATTTCATTGTATAAATTAGTTGAAGTTCTCCATAGGATATATTTGCCGTACCTGTGAATGTTTCAGCACTTAAAGTTATTTTGTAGTTTTCTCTTATGTTACTTTCACTGTCTTTGTACAGTTTTTAAAGTCACGATGGAGTTAAGAGCGTAAAATAACTCAGTTACTATATTCAATGATGTTTCATGGCATTGTAATTTGAACTCTACAGGCTTACATTTCAAAAGGTAAAGACACTTCCCTGTTTTGAAATGTCAAACAGAATTCCAAAATTGCTGGCTATTTTAATGTGTACACTTAGCAAATTCTGACAAATGGTGTATCTCTGTAACTCTGGGTATAACTTCACTGAGAAAGTTGCTCCTCGTCCCTGCCCCAGCGATAAGCCCTTACCAGTAGGCCAACCACGTAGCGATGAGCGGCATCCTCCCTGCAGCGCCCAAACACTGGGAGCCTTCTCTAAGTCAGAGGTAACTGGTCTCTATCTTTAGCTGAGCAGAAAAAGCCTGTGAGGGAAATACAAACCATTTGTCTGAAACTTTACACAGGCGGGAAACTGACACCCCAGAAGCTTTTGAGCAAACAGGTTGTGGCTGTTTAAATTAACTTGTCCACAGACACAAGGACGATGTAGACTCCCCACTTACGCGTAGTGATCCTTTACAGCTGCAATTAAATATTTAAAATCCTTTAAGGTGATTTCCAAAGTGTTTTCTATTGCCCTCTCCTTTCACGTAGACTATTAAAATGTACATCTTTAGCCTAGTGGAACTCTACCTGCACCTATGAATTTTGTTCTGTTTTAGACACCTCCTTGCTGAAAGTTTTGTTAGAATTTTTATTGTGTGGATGCTGCCATTTAACCCATTTATTTGCTCTTAAGTGGGGTAGCCCTATTGGAAGTTCTGCTGCCTCGTTAGTTCTGTTGAATGACATAACGTCTGCTCTGTAGAGAAGCTGTTGTCGATATGCCGGTTATTGTTGATTTGTTATCATGGCTCTGACCCCACTAATTTTTTAGCAGTCATTTAAATACTCTTAGGTTCAGTGATTTAAACTTTTTGTGCATGTGACTTAAACTTAATAGTATGTTTTATACCGACCGAAGGCATGTGTCCTCTGACAACATATGTAGGGAGTAGCCTGTTGAGAAGTACAGTTTTTGCAGTTTGCTAGTAGTTACCTCCCTACACTGCATCACCATAACAAACAGCACTCTCACAAAATTGTTTGTCTAGCTGCAGTCATAAATTAGAAGTAATTTTACCTGTATAATCTTGCTTAAACTATTATCAGTAGCAGCAGAAATCTACTTTCTCCTGTGAATTTGTTGTTGGGTCATTCATTTATTTTGTTCTGGATTATTATCTGCCTCCATAACTGATAATCATGTAAAACAATCAGTCTGGCTAAGAGTGATTGTTGTTAGTTTTACATTTTATATTTTTACAATAATACTTTGTATTACATTTCATGGGAAACAACTCAAACCCTAGACACATGAAGGAAGGGTTTTTTTTTTTTTTTCATTTTAATACTTTTGTTTTTTTAAGTTGTTTGACTTTATGATTATTCTAATCCTTTTGCTAAACAGCCTTAAAATTTACTTTGGCAAAAACTAGGTCTTCCTTCAAATAAGGGCTTTAAGCCCTTTAATGGTATTCTTCCATAGAAACTGGAACTCTTAATTATCTTTCTCATTTCAGATACAAGCCACACATAAGCAAAGAGAACTGGCTAAAAAATCATGGGAAAATTTCTTGGCTAGAACATCAAATGCTAAAACTTTAAAGGTAGGATTTTTGAAATATTACGGTATCCACAACAAATAGCTAACTCTGACAGACATTTTCAGGAATAAATATTTATTCACCTTTTTCTGTTGATCTTTCTGTAAAATGCTAACACTGTTAGATCCTCATATGCAATTATGGATGATAACAAAAAATACAAATTTTTACAGTTACAGAAGGTGCCACTCTGAGTTTTATTTGATTTAGCAGCAGAAAGCAAGAGTGATTATTCTTGGCTTGCATAAAGGAGATGATAGGAGTGAGTTTCTACTTTCCATTCTGAGCCTTATTCATTGATCTGTTCTGTAAGAAACAGAGTGACGAACAGAAAAAAAATATTGTCCGTATTATTCTCTCCGCCAAGGATGTTCCCCCTCCATGACCACTAAAAGAAACATTATATAAAGTTTACATGGAATTTGGAATAAACACCCATTTGGAAGCTGCTTCAGCTATAAACCATAAGCTAAAACATTTATAATGCTAATTATTCACACAAAATATATGGAAGCACCATGGATTTCCCAAATCTCATTACTTTTATCCAACTTTTTTATTAATACTTCAAAAAGACTTTTACATAAGGTTATAATTCTTCCTCTAGATATGCAATTGTTAAATGTTATGTTAGTCCATGAAAATAGTGGAACGATGTTAGGCTAGCAAAACCTAACCTAAGAACACACTTATTCAAAGTTCCATGTCTCCTCCTCCTCACCGAAGGTTCTTTCCAACTTTAATTATAAAATATGCTCATAACTACCTGTACTTTTAAAGAATAGATAATGAAAATCAGCCCCTTCCAAGTAGATCATTGGTTACCTTGAATTGTACCTGTTCTAGTGCCTCAACTATTAAGCTTGAATATAACTGCAACAAGATACATCATTTATATTATAAATACGCAAAACATTTAAGCGTACTAAATTCATATTTAATTTATGCAAAATACTTTGAAAAATATGCATCATCTGATACAAATTCAGTAGCTTATTCAATTATTCATTAAAAGTTGAACCTGGCTTCTGTAGGACCTGCTTTATTCCTTGGTATATGACCAGCACTTCGGGAAATCTCAGTGATTTTTTAGGTGACTGGTGTCTTCTGCTAATAACTATCTTCTTAGCTTAAATGAGTAAATGCAGATTCCAGTGCTAATTAATAAAAAAAAAAAATAAGTCTGACACAATTAAATATAATTTGTATACTTAATTATTAAGTATCACAGTTAATACAATATTATTAACTTTAACAGCAATATTATTTTCTCTCTGATTTGAAATCTTCAGAAAGCAAAAAGACTTCAGGAAAAAGCTATAGAATCCTCTAGACACAGTGAGCGACCACCAAATGCAATATTTCACCAGACAGATATTAAAGGCCTTAACACCACGGTAAGATTTCTTTTCCTCCATTACTTTTCTCAGTAGATACTGAATTTAGTCCCCAGAGTGTGATTTCCATGGAGTCTTATATTTTTTATTTTTGCTGTTCCAATTTCATACAGTTAAGGCAGATGTGTCTTCAGAGTACCCCCACCCTCATCCAGTGCTGCTTTAGACTAGGCCCAGCCCTATGGGATCCCCAAGAAACCACAGCAAGCACTAGTCAGATTATTTCTCTACCTCCCTTTGACAGAAGATGTGCAGAAGATCTGTGCCATATTCCCGTGTTCCTGGTGTCCTCTTCTAGACATGCTTCGGCCCTGAATGCGAAGCTGATAAGCAGTAGAAGTCAAATTCAGACCCATTTCCCTGGCTCCAGAGCCCTTATCCTTTCAATGTCATGCAGCCTCCTAGTTACTTATATGTACTTTTCATGTCTTTTCCAAAGTACTAAGCTCAAGGATGAATGAGTTTTTCCTCCCGCTGAAAAATTTTGTAAAATGACTTGTAGATATTTGCCTTTTGCTTTTTTAGGTGCCCTCCGGCCGGGTGGTAGCGGTGGAAAGCACTCCGGCCCGATTAGTGGGAGGACCCCTGGCTGACACAGACATTGCTCTCAAAAGACTTCCCATTCGAGGAGGAGCCTTACAAAGAGTGAAAGCAGTAAAAGCTGTGGATGACCCAAAGAAGAGCATTCCTACGTAGAGTGCTCTCTAGGGGAGTTTAGAAATAAATTCTGCTTCTAATTTTTTAGTTAAATATATCTTTATATAAAATGTAAAGCAAATATTTTAGAATATTTTAGTAAAATACTACTGATAATAAAAGCAAGCAAATATAATTTATTTTTATTGAAAATATTAACAGAGCATCAGAAGGATTGTCACCATTTTTTTTTGGAAAGATGACTGTCTCAACTGAAACTGTAAAACATATTGTCTCAGTGAAGGCTATTTTGGTCACATCTGAACTATTCCAACTGATTTAAGCCAGAGAGAGAAAATACAAAAAAAAAAAAAAACTGTTGCAGGCTCTGTAGCTATCAGATCTAGGAGGAATTAAGACTACAGTTGGATCTAGGGGTTGAAACTCTGGATCTTCTCCTCCCCTAGCAGCTCCTGGGTTATTCTCTCCCAGGTTGATGTCCAGTAGAGAAGAGCGCACACCTGTCCCTCAACTGTCCTGCAACTGCCTGTGCATTTCGGGACCCTGGACTGGCTACATGCCCATTCCTTCCTGAGCCATCCACCATGACTCCGGCCAGATCTGAACACTGCCCACTCCCAGAGCCAGAAGCAGGCCAGCCCACCCAAAGCATATGGATGGGGTGGAGCAGGGACTCAGGATGTTGTTATCATGAGTATATATAAATACTGGACAGGGAAAACATTAGCAACAAATATGTTGGTCAAAGTAAAATATTATCTTTGTTTTAAAAAGCAAATGTTAATTATGAGGTAAGGAATAAAATTAAAAAACAGATGGCTTTACTTTTAATACATAAATATGTAAAGCAAACTCTATGCTACTTCTTCTCTTCTTTAATGGGGAAGGAAAAGGAAGAGTGGGGGAAGTGTTTCCCTCCTTTCGTGGTGGAGGTATCTTGCCAAAGAATAGGAGGTAGCTGCATTGTTGCTGGATGTAGACTAGTACCTGCATTACTGTGTACCATTATGAGGTTTCTATAGCCTTACTCTTTCCCCGTCAAACCCTTCCTCCACCGGGAAATCCCAAAGTTGAGTTCATGTCCAGGGCTGGGAGAAAAAAGAGCCTGTTTTCTCAGACAGGAAGACATACTGGAAGTTGTCTAGATTCCAGGCCCATGGGCACACTCAGCAGTGTACTGGTCCCTGAGCAACTGGCTCTTCCGGGGGCAGAAGCCCTCATTGGCAGTGTTTGCCAGTTTGCACTCCGCCAAGCTACCAGTATGATGCTACTGAATGCAGAGCTGGGAAGACACTCGTAGAATCCACTTTCACTGTCAGATAAGAGAGGGTTCCAACATCCCACTAGGCCAATCTTATTTTATTCTAATTTTTTTTAATTTAAGATTTTATTTATTTTTAGAGAGATGAGAAGGGAGGAAGACAGAGAGGGAGAAAAACATTGATTGGTTGCCTCTTGCATGTCCTTAACTGAGGACCTGGCCCACAACCCAGACATGTGCTCCGAGTAGGAATCAGTGACCTTTCAGGTCACAGTCCAGCGCTCAACCCACTGAGCCACAGCAACCAGGGCCATTTTTTTTTTTAATTGTATTTATTGATTTTAGAGAGAGAAAGAGAAAGATCAACATCGATTTGTTGTTCCATCCATTCATGCATTCACTGGTTGGCCCCTGTATGTGCCCTGTCTGGGGTTTGAACCCACAACCTTGGAGTAACAGGGATGGAGCTTTAACCAACGGAACTACCCAGCCAGGGCTAGACCCATCTTTTACTTTCTCCTTCCTTCATCTCTACTCCTGCCCCCAAATCATATTCCTCCAGGAATTTTCCTCTATCCTCATCTATAGGGATAGTAACATCTGCAATGAAGGGAGAAATTGCAGTCGTTGTTCATTGTTTTAATTAAAGTGAGTTGCTAGTTCACCTCTGGCCAGCAGCCTTGCACCCTGACCCAGATACCCATTCTTGTGGCCCACAGCAGTAGGTTATATGCATCGGCTTATTTGTGTGCTTTTTCCCCTCCTGAATCCCTTTCTCTGTTACCACCACCCACAACAAGACGTTAGAAGACAATTTGTTCTTCCTCTTCACAGGAAGCCCTAAGCACAAAGATTCCAGGTAAAGGGGAGTCACTGAGACACAAGAATGGATGTGGGTAGAAACATGCAGTGATGAGATTCCCATACCAAAACACCACGTACTCTTCAGATGCACCTCAGATGACACACACAGGATCAAGATGAATTGTCCATGGCCAAGAACAATGAATCTTTGCCTCATTTTGTAAACAGTAAGCTTCTTTCCCAGACTCTCAGCTCCGTAAGGACAAGGCAGAAACCATATCTCATTGTAACCAGTACCTCAGTAAATTAATTACTGAGTCAGTGTGACGGTGGCCTCAGCTCCTGGCAGCCTTTCCCTTGAGCTCTGCAAGTGCAGCAAGAGTCCTGAGCTCAAAGAGAAAATTCAGTCAACAGAATACTATACAAGTAATGCTAAACTCGGACATGTTAAAGTAGTCCCACTGTATTTACTACATAACAGTGATAGACTTCCTCTAAAATGATGAGGCATAAATACTATTACATTAATAAAGCATGTGTAGAAATAGAATCAATATCATTTGGTTGAATATCATTTTTTGTCTATAATAATGACTTGATAGCTCCAGATCAATTAGGACTGACTACAGTCAAAATACTGTGTGATGGCCCTGGCCAGTGTGGCTCAGTTGGTTGCAGGATCATCCTGTACACCTAAAGGTCGCAGGTTCGATTCCCAGTCATAGCACATACCTAGGCTGCCTATGAGAGGCAACCAAAGTTTCTCTCCCTCTCTCAAGTTCTGTCATCCTCACTCTCTCTTCCTCCCTTCTTTTCTTTCTAAAAGCAAAGAAAAAAAAATGTTGTCTAGTGAGGATTTAAAAACCCAACTCTGTGATGTCTGTGCACCTTTCCCCTGTCATGTAGATCTTAACCTCTCAGGAAGAGAAAGGTAACACAGGGCAGGTCATTACCTAGCAGCCACTTAACAGCTGAATAAGTGTAGGTGGGTGGAGGCTAGCAATGTTTAATCTGGACACTTGGCACTTGGTAGACGGACTGTACCCAATTGTGCCTATTATAATTGCAGCTACCTGCAGGGAGTGAATGAATCAGTCTATCTGACAATATCACTAACTCTAAGTCTCTGGGTCTTGCCTCACATCCTGTGTGCCCACGCCACTCCCAACCCACAGGGGATGTACTGCCTTGCCTGTCCAGCCTGACTGAGAGCTGTACTGTGTACTTCCTTCCATGAGTCAGCCAAGAGAAGATTTGAAGTGGAAACTTTTGCTAACTAAATGGAAAGAAAGTCAAAAGGATAAAACTAACGGAGTTTAGTGAGCACAGAGGCAAGTGGCTTCAACACCTGTCAGCAATGAGATTTTTACCATTCCTTGTTTGAACTGTTAGCCAGGGATTGCCTATAACCAGTGAATAACTAGGTGAATAACTTCATTCTTCTGGTTCTCAGTTTGCCTTCTGCAACACAAGGTACATTTCATATAGGGAAAAACTAAGGTGTTCACCCTAAGGCTTTTCAGGTTAAATGTGCAGTTTTCCAGACTATGAATCCAGCCAGCCCCTCCTGGAGTGCTACAATTTGTTGTCCCTCTGTACTGTGACCAGCTGAGCCGAAGATTTCCAGATCTAGCCAGACTCCTGGAAGGTAGTATAATGAAACTAGTTCTCATTTTTACATACTTCCTGCCCACACAGCCTGAGTTTCATTAGCAATCGTGTTTCATGATTGCTTGTATTTAGTTTATAGTCAAGGAAAATGTCAAAGATGCTTTCTGTGAAAGAAAAAAAGCAGCTCCTGATATCCAGAACCTGGCCTGGTGGTCCTATCAGGTCAAAATTCAATAGAGAGACCCAGTGCCCAGATCTTATTTATAACAATATTCTCCAATAAAAGAAACCAGGGCTCCTTGGAGAAATGGCTGAAGCTCGAATAATTTGAGCAACAAAATAATGTAGCATTGGATTATAACCCAAAGTATAAATAAATATCCATAAATCCATATCTATATAAATAATGATGAGAGAGAAAGCAGGGAGGGAGGGGAGACAAATCCCCCATGCAAAGAATTCCAAGTAATCTATATAGATATCCCCTCCTCAAGGAGGTGGAACTCCCCCTTAAGTGTGGGTTATGCTGTGACTTACTTCCAAAGAACACAGTATGGAAGAGATGAGAAAGTAACTTTACAGCAAAGAAACCTGTCAAACATTGCTTTAGCCATGTTAACAACACTGAAAATGTATACTAAGTTTACCTTTGTATAAAACATTGAGAAAAGTTCTTTACCTCTGTGGTTCTCATCCAAAACAATCTATAACCCTAATATAATTACAAGAGAAACATCAAGCAAACCCAAATTGAGGAGCATTCTGCAAAGTCGTCAAGATCCCCAAGTACATCATCATCAGCCTCAGGAGACGTGACAGCTCAGCGTAATTGTGGTGCCCTGGATGGGGTCCTAGAACAGAAAAACGGAAGCACCGTGAAATCCAATATGAAATAAAGTTCATGAAATAAACTATGAAATTCAGTTCACAATAGAATGCTGTTGGTTCATTAGTCATGACAAATGTACCATACTAACGTAAGATAATAATAGGGAAAGAATGGGTGAGGAGTATAGAAGAACTCTGCACTGTCCTTTCAACTTTCCTGAAAAACTAAAACTATTCTAAAATAAAATATTTGAAGTGAAAAAAAAAAAAAACCCCAAACATTCTATAGGAAGAGCAGAGGAGCTTTAGGTACAGACACTCAATTATTGTCCATTTTGTCACCTTGTAAAGAAATATTTGGGGAGCAATTTTAAATGTTGCGCTGCCTGATTTTTCTCCTCAGCCTTAAGCTTGTTCTCTGGAAGAGAACTGTCTGTAAGCTGAGCTGTATGAGCCCAGGGCACACCCCAAGCTGTGAAAGAAAGAGGTTGAGTACCTGCCATAAAATCACCGCCTGAAGTGGTAGGGGGAGGGTTGGTTTGATTTGGTTTTCAATGATCTCTTGACCTAATAAAATGATTTTGAATAGAGCAAAGGAATAATTTTTTTCCCCACTCAACCCCATTTTGGTCACTATTTCTCTTTTTTTAATTTATATTTTGATATCATGATACTGCTTTCGAATTAGTTGTATTTCCTACTGCGCCATAGTCCTATTGCCCTGACAGCTCTGTGAGCCAGTTGTTCAGCAATGTACTTCTAACCTCAATTAATTTTTGTTAGGTGAGGAATGAATGAATGATGGAAAAATAAATTTTTGTATACACAAATGACATGCTATGGAGCAAAAACTTGGGAGAGTTTAATAGAACATGGTATGTAAAAGGCTTAAGAGGAACTGCTCTAAAACTGGAATGCCTTTTTTTAGCAAATGTCCTTATTTTTAATAATCCAGTATAACATGTAAATTCAATTAGGAGAAAGGAAAATAATTGTAATTAACTTATTCTAGAAGGCTAACAGTCATATTGATTAACACTAAAAGGTTCATTTTTTAATGCAACAAAATTTTTATGTCAACTATGATGACAACTGGTGAGACAAATTTTACGCTGTTTTTTATTTTTAAGTATTTTATTCATTGATTTTAGAGAGAGAGGCAAAAGAGGGACACACAGAGAGAGGTTTTGATTTGTTGTTCTACCTATTTATGCATTCATTGGTTGATTCTTGTGTGTGCCCTGACTGGGGATCAAACCTGCAACCTCGGTGTATCAGGACGATGCTCTAACCAACTGAGATACCCAGCCAGGGCTAGTTTTTAGGCTAAAATTATGTTATCTTGCTTTATGGCATTGAACTTTTGAGCTTCAATCATTTGTCTATGGGTCATAAAGAAGAACTGTTTTCTTAGGAAAATCATGACCCTGTGCCTCTTCCTTTAGGAAATGAATACCTTCTTGGGTATCTGGTCATTTTTGTTAAAGAACATAAGCCATACCCTCCAACCAGTTGATTTTCTAAGTTTAAGGATCCACCTTTCATTAGCAAGATAAAATATTTTTAATTTAAGAATTCATTAGACTTATAACCTCATAATCTCTGCAACCAGGTATATAAAACTCAGTTGTATGAAATAATATTTGTAAAAGATACCCAAAAGCCAGGCAGTTCATTCATTCTTTGATATCAGTGGTTGTTAGCTGGAGGTTCATGCGCAAAACACCCCCCACCACCAAAATCATACACAAAATAATGAGTGTGTGTATCCACAATGCCTCATAAAAAAGGTCTGTAGCTTAATCAGGACTTCAAAGCGGCCCATGACTCAAAGAGTGTCGGTCCTCTTCACTTAATTCAAAGTTTATTCTTGGATCAAGTCACACCATCAGACAGCTGCATAATTGTTCCGTATTATTTTTGCTGCTTTAAAGGTGTTTATATTTAACTGCATTTGAGTGTGCTGGAATCAACCTGCATTAATGGGAATCTGTCATTGTCAGGATTCTTGAAAACAGTGCTGTGCACCACAGTAGCCATTATGAAACCCCGTGTGACCGATTTCTATTGGACCTTAGTCCCAGGAAAAGCTGGGCTGCTCCCAAACATGTTGTTTGGTTTATCTTACCAGCATCGTGAATCCTGAAACTGCTCATGAGTCCCTCTTCACTTAGAGAAGTAGAGAATTTGGACCAAATTTGCAGCTACCCTTTATCAAAGGTACAGGTTTTTATGACATTTTAAAGCATTTTAAAGTATTAATCTAAACTAAAACAGCATATTAGTTTCCTGTCTTCATTTCCCATCATCCCCATTTCCTCCTCTACTTCATGTTCCCCTATTGTTTGGTTATTTCTCTAAAGCTTCATATCCTTTTTGGAATAAGATGTGAGAGATAAATAGGGAATATAAAAAGCAACTAAGCCCTGGCTGGTGTGGCTCAGTGGATTGAGTGCCTGCCTGCAAACCAAAGGGTTCATGCCTGGGTTGCAGGCCAGGTCCCCAGGAGGGGGCGCATGAGAGGTAACCACACCTTGGTGTTTCTCTCCCTCTCTTTCTCCTTCCCAGCCCCTCTCTCTAAAAACAAAGAAATGAAATCTTAAAAAAAAAAAAACGAACCCAACTGAGCTAACACCTAAAGACAAAAATTCTATCAAACTGCACTTTACTAAAATAAAGTTTCTTACTGCTTTTCTGTTTGTTATTCCTTTTAAAAATGAAGACAATAAAAATGAGAAAATAAAAAAAGTCCTTAATGCGTAGAAAAATACTTTAATGTATAAGATGTGTTAGTGATGAAATGCACATATCAGAAGCCACACAGAACACTGCATCAAATTAAATATTACCGTTTAGGGCA
The DNA here is from genome assembly GCA_039655065.1 of Glossophaga mutica. Taxonomy (NCBI): domain Eukaryota; kingdom Metazoa; phylum Chordata; class Mammalia; order Chiroptera; family Phyllostomidae; genus Glossophaga; species Glossophaga mutica. The sequence goes on from CM077313.1 coordinate 64,391,745, forward strand.
ATGCTGGCATTAGTCTTGGCACAATTTTAAAGTCAATATGATGTATGAGCTACCTCATAAAATGGGTTACAATTATAGTCCATTGACTTCTTTAAAAAATGTGTTACATGTGTATTTTAAGCAGAGTTTTCTTTAAAGTGCTTTACAAAGATGTCTTCTAAGTAAAAAATTATTAACAAATTATCTGAAAAGATGGAAATGGTTACTCAATAGCCATAAAGCAATTAACATCAACAAAAATACAATCTTTGTCAATATTGAAGAATTAGAAATAACAGTTTTGATGAATACTACAGGAAATAGTTGACCTCATAAATACTGACAGTTAAACATTCAGGTTGGTGTCATCTTGCTTGAAATATTTTCTGTGTTCTCTCTTAGATGTAAAAGTCACGCTTTGTAAAATCCAGTCCTATAAGGTTACAGAGGAGAAACTGTTAATTTTTATTCTGATATGACTCTTAAGATTCCTTCCTTTTAAATAACCCTATTGAAAAAAATTTAAAAAGCTAAATACATGGCCAATGTTTAACAATTTCTTCAACAAATGTAATATGAATAATTACAGTGTTAAATGGCTTTTTATGAACTACTCATGGGGAAAATAAGACAATAATTTTATGGATCTATCAAAATGTATTATAACCCAAGATCATATAGAATCAAGCATTTGTATGTCAGAGCTCCCATGGTTTCTACATGATATAAAATCAGGAAAAATGGAAGTTAAAGCTGATCATGCTAGGAAAAAATATCTCGTTTGCTAGCTTGTTGGATAAACCTGAAAGATCAAAATGATTAAATATTTAATTTTTAAGAAAACCAAACTGCTATTCTCTTACGCATACATTTAAATTACCTCCTGTCATCTTCCGTGGGAAATTATACTTGGGAGGCATCGCCCGTCTTCTGCCCATTCCATGAGATCTTGAAAGCAAGCAGTCTACATACATGTTCCAGAAATCCTGAGCTATGCTTAAGAAGACATTATGCTGTCTAGGCCGCTGGGATTTTTGCAAGAACAACATGAAATTCCAGAAAGCATCCACATTGTGCTCTATCTTGAGTTCCTTGAGATCTATCAGTGTCAAAGAGCAAGCATCCCAGCACTGGTGGTCAATATCTTCTGAGATTCCTGGGCTGATGCTGGCAAGCACTCCCTTTTGAAATTCAAAATCTGCATTAATCAGATGGATCAGCACCATGCACCCCAGTGGTAGGCAGAACCATCTTTTTGTGGCAAAATCCATATTCTATGCAGAAAAAAATAATAAAGGGATGTATTTTTAACTTAAAACTATTTACTCAATGATCTCTTTAAACCTAAAAATTATAAATAATATGTATTTGTTTTTGATCCAGTCAAATTTGCCAACTATATATCTGCTGGTTTTTCTCTCAGTTGCCAATTCTCAGAGCATCCTTTGAAAGGATATTACAATTACAATTTGTTTAACAACATCTGATAAACAGTCTTCAGGAGCCACTGAAATCCAGCTCAAGTGAAGATGCTATAGCTATACAGGGTCTGGTAAAAAATAACACCTGTTTGTATTACAAACTCCTTTATTACAAAATCATAAGCATTTAATTCTGACACAAATATCATATGACATTGTAGGTGAAATGTTTGAATAAAACTATAAATTATTACACCCATATTAGTACCCTACCAATGACACTCAGGGAGGCCTTATTTCATCACACACCTTTAAAGCTGGAAGAAACCTTTAAAAGCATGTGCTCCAACCTCCCTTTACAGATTAGAAAATTCTCAGCAACGTGGCTTAGGAAGGTCTCAGGTCTCCTGTCTCCCTGGCCAAGTCTCCTACCACAACACTTCTCAACTGAGTGGATCAAAACGCAGCCTATTATGTGTGTAACCATCAGAAACAGTTTACCCAAATGGTGTTGGACACAAACACTGTTTTAAGTTTCAAAGTTACTGGTACTGAAAAATTTTCACTTTTATTCATTGGAAAGCATTTGTTATGTATTGATGTTGGGTGGATCCCTGGCTTCTCTCGGGTTGTTCAGGAGCTGGGTAGAGATTAACACGCAAGACAGTAAAGATGCTATAAGCTAATGCGGCATGTTGTGGAGCCAATGATATTCAGCAAAATCTTGGCATTTTCTTTCTTTTTTTTTTTTTTTTAAATCTTGGCATTTTCTAATGGCCCTTTGCACAAGTTTCCTTGCCAACTGATCGACTGTTCAGTAAATCAGCCTAAAAGCACCTAGGTGGAAGTGAAGGGCTGCCACAGAACACCTGTTTACAGGCTGGCATTGGAAATGTCCCTGACACAAGCTTGACAGCAGGTGAAAACAGATGAAGACAAGACTCACCGCCTTCCCCTGACACAGCCGTCTGCCACCTCCCCCCCAAAAAATTAGGATGAAGAGACAAGTCAAACGAAACGAATTTAAATTTAGGTTACTAAGTTCGTTTTACATCGTCGAAAATTGTGCAGATTACCCAAATTAATCATTTTATGAAGATCTAAAAGGATGATACTGGTTAGGACAGGAGAATTTCTTTTCCCCTGGTAACTTTCAGGGGACGGTCCTCGACCAGTGCCCTCCTCCCGGGTGGGGTCACCGGGACACTGAAAAGGGAACCCGCGCGCCAGTGAAGTACCTCTCGCCGGCCGCCAAAGCGCGCGTCCCGGCGCGATGTCCTGCGTGCGCTGCACTCACTAGGGGAACACGGGCTGCTCCTGCCTGGGAGGGACAAGAAGTCTCAGCGCGGGCTTGAGACAACCTCTGGCCCTCTAAGCCCTCACCTCTTGTCCAGACGAACCCACCACTTGAGCAGGCGAAGCAGCGCTCACCTGGCGCCCTGAGTCCACCCAGCTGAACTGTCTCGGCGCCACGCTCCTGGCTGGGATGCTCTGGATCTCCAAAAGCGGCGCTGTGATTACTTCTGCGGCAGCGGGAGGCTCCGAACTCAGCCCCCACCGTTAGAACCGCCCTCCTTTTCTAGGGACAGAGTGAGGGGGCAGAGAGTGGACGGACGGACACGCTCCCGAGGCCGCGCCCTCAATTGCCCACCTTCCCAGCCCAGAGACTCCACGTCCGGCACCACTGCATCCGCACAGTTCCCGCCTCTCCCGTCTGTTGCCGAGTTTCTTCAAATTACAGAAGATTGGTGTCTTCCTTTCTCTTCTTTCTCACTTTTTTTCCTTTCTCTCCTTAAGATGATCTATCAAGGCAGTGGTCGATACATACCCAAGCTATCACCTCCCTCTACCCACCCAACACGCCATATTCTATCCAGAGAAAAACTTTGAAAATGTGTTGTTGAGTTATATGAGTTCTTTGTATATTTGGGGTATTAACACTTTATGGAAGGTATCATTTATAAACAAACATGTACTCCCATTTGGTTGGTTGCTTTGTTGTTTTGTCATTGATTTCTTTAAGATGATTTAAAAAAAATAATACCTGGCTTGAGAAACATGTTAGATTAGGATAGGGTTTGTTTTGAATATAAATTAGATGGATTAGGTAACCTACTGTTAAATCTAAACTTCTATATGAATTTACCATACCTATTTTAAAGTATATTGTGTTCTTTTGAGTTTAACCACCGTATTTTCACAATGAGATACCACCTCACACTTACCAGAATGGCTATTATCAATAAGACAAGAAATGACAAGTGTTGGAAAGGATATGGAGTAAAGGGAGCCCTTGTACACTGCTGGTGGGAATGTAAATTGGTACAGCCACTATGGAAAACAGTATGGTGTTTCCTCAAGAAATTAACAATAGGGTTATATCATCTGACCCAGAAGTCTCTCTTCTGGGCATCTAGCCCCCCAAAATTTGAAAATGCTTATTTGTAAAGATATATGTACCCCCATGTTCATTGCAGTCTTATTCACAGTAGCCAAGACATGGAGACAACCTAAGTGTCTTTTGGTGGATGATTAGATAAAGAGAATGTGGAACACATGCTCAATAGAATATACTCAGCCTTTAAAAATGATGAAAAATTGCCATCTGCAACAACATGGATGGATCTTGAGGATATCAACTTAAGTGAAACAAGTCAAATGAAAAATGGTAAGAACTGTATGATTTCATTCAACATGGTATTGAAAACTGAAAGCAACAAACGAACAAAACAAACAACCATAAGCACACACAACAGTATGGTTGTTCTCAGAGAGGAAATGATAGGAGATCAGGCTTTGGATGGTGAGCATATAATGCAATATACAAATGATGTGTTGTAGAATTGTATGCCTAGAACTTAGATTGGATTGGCCAAAAAGTTTGGTTTTTTTTCCCGTAAGATTGCTCGAGTAGTGCTCAGTTGTCTTGAACTTTATTCAAAACAATTTTGTTAGATTGTTTTGTGACAGCTGTCATATCAGTATGCATTTTTTTAAAAAAACATCAAAATTGGTGAATTGTGTGTAGCCATTTTAATAATGAAGATGGAAAAATATGGCAACATTTTCAGCATATTACGCTTTATTATTTCAAGAAATGTAAAAATACAACTGAAATGCAGAAAAAAGATTTGTGCAGTGTATGGAGAACGTGCTGTGACTGATTGAACATGTCAAATGTGGTTTGCGAAGTGTTGCGCTGGAGATTTCTCCCTGGATGATGCCCCATGGTTGGGTAGACTAGCAGTTGATAGGAATCAAATCGAGACATTAATTGAGAATAATCAATGTCATACCATGCAGGAGATAGCCAATATACTCAAAATACCCACATCAATAAAGTTATTGGTGAAAATGAAAAATGTCTTTTATTTTACAGAAAAAAGCATAGGAACATTTTGGACAACCTAACATAATGTTATTATCCAATGTTACCCCCAATAAATGTAATTTAAAAAGAAAATATGATGGATATACACACTCAAAGGAATGTTGCTGTTTAAAATCATCTCCATCAGAAGCAATATATTCATCACTATCCTATCATGCTCATCCTGTTCCCAGTATATTCCCATTGTCCATAGACTTCATCTTTGAGTTTCTATCCCAGAGCATCCTCCTTTCTCTCTCACTTTAGGCCCTCATCCCATTTCAGAATCCCTTCCACTAATTTAGCCTCACTTCTGCAATTAGGTGTTCATTTTCACTCCATTACTGGGCATCTATTTCCTTCTTTTCTTTTTTTAAAGAGAGGGAGAGAACCTTAAATGTGTGGTTGCCTCTCACATGCCCCGCACTGGGGACCCAACCTGCAACCCAGGCATGTGCCCTGACAGGGAATCAAACCAGTGACCCTTTGGTTCGCAGGCTGGCACTCAATCCACTGAGCCACACCAGCCAGGGCAATTTCTACTTGTCATCTACTACTACATATGTTGCCTTTTTTTCCGTTAGAACATGGGATCTTCCCTATGACTTATAAAAATACTATCTTTATTTCATGTTTTTCTAGTGACTGGCATATACTGCACTCAATAAATATTTTTAGCTGATTTCTATTTTATATTCATGATAGTCTGTCCATTCAGGAAATTTTATCAGTTTTCCACAAGATATTCCTAAGTCTTTCAGAACTCTAGTGTTCCTGTTTTAGGAACAGGAACAGGAATGGAGTAACAATTCCCTGATTTAGTCAGGCCAGTGGCCTATTCATTTGTCCCCATGCTTCCTACCTTCCAATCACTTAGTCGCAGTTCGGTCATACTTGTGTTTATCCCATTTCTCCTTTATACAGCATGCTTCTCCAGGAAATACTGCCATCATTACACCCCACAGAATTCAGAAAAGCACTCCACACACAGCAGGAACATGTTGACTGACTAATGCTGAATATCTACAAAAAGAAATGTTCAATTCCTTGACTTTCTGACTCATTATAATGAAAGACATTAATTTAAGACATCTACCATTGCAATTGCCTAGACTAAACCTTAATAAGAATGTATTTATCAAGGAGAGATTCAATGACCTTGGGGGGAAAGCAGGAAATGAAGATGAAACAAATGAGTGCCCTACAGAGAAAACAAGCACTCCCTGACTGCTGACTAGCTGAAGGGAAAGAAGACATTATTAATTTATTTATCTTCAGGAACACGGGAGACAATGATGAACAAAATCATGTCTCTGAGATAGGAGGAAAAGAATAGGCGCAGGAGAGAAGCTGAAGAAAGATCATTGCCCAAAGCGACCACTAATATGAAGTAATTTGTTGTCCACTGTTTAAAAAAAATAAGAAAGAAAAGTTTATCTTAGGTTTAGTTTATCTTTAGTTTGGCTAAGACATAGAAAGTGGATAAACAGCATGTATTCTAGTATCCTCAGTATGCCTGTTTGCATTTGCGGGGAAGATTTCTTTAAGGATCCCAATAGATAGCCTTAATTTTTCATAGGCTACTTAGGGTTAATATAAAATCAAATCATGTAAAATGTAGAAACTTTGCAAGGTATGCAATTTAATAACCGTTCCATCCTTTTTGCTATAGTTGTCAAATACGTTGCAGCTACATACATTATAGACCCGTGGTACAATGCACATTGTATGTTAAAACATTCTTTAGCCTGAAGAACTTTAGTAATTTCTTGTAGTGCATGTCCACTGTCAACATATTCTTTTATTTTTCTTTATTTGCAAATGTATTTTATTTCACTTTCACTCTTGGAAGATCGTTTTTACGGGATGTAGAATTCTGAGTTGATGTGATTTTGTCAGGAATTTCCATTTTTTAATTTTTGTAGTTTCTATTTCTCTGTTAGATTTTTCTATAATTCATTTATGGTGTACATATTTTCTTTTATATCCTTGAATTGAAATGAGATGCAGAGTGAGAGCTCCCTGAAACAGAGATATTCCCCACACACCCCTTGGTTGGGGGTTAGGGGAAGGGAGAGCAGCTGATAGGCTTAAGATACTTTGCATATCTATGGCAACTTGATAGCTTAGTTAATAGTTAATGGCTGTGCAACTGCCCTGAGACAAAAGGCCTACTGACTTTAAGAGCACATCCTGACTCCTGACATAGGCCAGAAAATGGTTCCCCTGCTCACTGAGTTGCTCTTGCCCTGACTAAAGATGGCAGCTGGAAGAATGTAGAAGATATGGGAAACTGGCAAATGTAGTACATTGTGGGAGGAGTCCAGATGAGGTTACATAGGAAGCTCAAGGTCAAAATTTAAAATAAGGGTGGGTAGCCCTGAGGAGGGATAGTCATGATGTAGCAGCAAGGCAATTTGTGAGAGAGCCAGTCCACCATGGGGGAGAGCCATGCAGGTGGAGTGAGTAAAGGGAAGGAAGAGGAGCAGCCATGAGGAAGGAGCCACAAGCCAGAAAAGGAGTCAGACATGTGGCCAGTAGAGAAGTAGCAGCAATGTAGTCTGTAGTCAGGATTCTGCCCTGCAGCCTGGTGTAGTAAAGAGGGAGCTGTGCTGCTGCTCTAATTGCACTTCCTCTAGCGGACTCCAAAGCTACCAAGGACTGTGACTTGCAAGATGCAGACCTGCTGCCTTGCAGCCCTGGACTCTATCTGAACTCTTGGGACTCGGGATATATGGAAAGGCCATTCTCTTGGGACTTGTACCTATCCTGAATTCTCACAGTACTAAATTACCACAGTCATGCTTGTCGCCAAGCATACCATGAAAAAGATGGTAGTAATTCGCCTTGACCCCAATCATGGCCCTGTTGAAAAAGACATGAAATAAGACTGAATATATTTAAGACCCACAGAATGTGATGGGACAAAATAACTCAATGAACACAACTTTCTTGTTCCAACCATCCAACAATTCTATGTGAAATGATCAGACATGACTAGCATGAACATATAGCACTAGGGCTGTTTTCTGTTTTACAAACTTGGGCTATTATGATCAGTAAGACGGAGGACTGGATGGATCATTGCTTTGACTCACTGGTAATTCCAAATAAAATAGGTCAAAATTACTCAATTTTATGTACTATCTAATTCCGCTACAGTCTTATATCTAGCCTCACAGTAATGTTTTATAAGAAAGCTTTCTTGTTGAAACACTACAGTCTCTTAGAAGGAAATAATATAAATTTGATGTAGTTATTGGCTTTTCTCCTATGTGAACTGTAATTTCTATACATCACAGATGATGATGTAAAAGAAGATGAGTCTTCTTTTAACAAAGAGTGCTCATCAGCTAATAAGATGCTATTTTTCTTTGATGAAAAGAAACTACCTTTCATCTATGAGAACTTTCTGTCAGAAGTCTTACATGGCAAGGTTACGATATTAATATTTTTCTAAGATGAAGTTTCATGTGAGATGATTTCTTTAATGAAGAGAGGCGATCATTCCTACGTATTGGAGAGAAAATTTACACAGTAGGTAAAGAGAAATCCAATTTTTTTTTCCTCAGAGTTTGAATATTTTTTCCATTTTTTATTTTATTTTTTTAAATCAGTATTTTTTAATTGTTGATATTGTACAGTTTTCTGTCTTTTACCCCGCCCCAGCCCACCACCCCAGCCCTCCCCACCTTCCTCCCATTTCCACCCCCCATAGTTTTTGTCCATGAGTCCTTTATACTTGTTGCTCTAAACCGTTCCCGAGAAATCCAAATTTGAAATTAATGACATGCAAGAGAGCCATTCTCGCAGTCCAAGATCAGTCCATAGAGGTTTACTGGAAGGATAATTATTTCCTTTATATTTCAGAAAGGATAAAAATAAAAAGAAAAAAAGAGGTGGGAAATTCATCCCCCCAAAAGTATCAGTTATTATAATAGAAAAGTTGTAAAGCAAAAAAAAAAAATTATTTTAACACCTTCTCCAACTGCCCATAACTAAATTATTAATTTAGAAGAGAGCTCTGGCTGGTGTGGTTCAGTGAATTGAGTGCCAGCCTGCGGAACCAAAGGGTCACCGCTTTGACTCCCAGTCAGGGCACGTGCCTGGGTTGCAGGCCAGGTCCCCAGTTGGGGGTGTGTGAGAGACAACCATACATTGATGTTTCTCTCCCTCTCTCCCTCTCTTTCCCGCTCTCTAAAAATAAATAAATAAAGTATTTTGAAAGAAGAAGAGAAATAACAAGAGTTTGGAATCCCACAGAGACACAAAAAAGAATAGAAAATAATGTGTTTATGTTTTAGTCAAATCTCATTCCAGTCCCAAACTTCAAATTTCCTAAAAAGGGAATATCGCAGAACACTAAATGACAAGTTATAGCTGATACATCAAGATGAAGTAAATGCTTTAGTAAGATGCCAGACCCAGATTCAGATTTTTAAAGGAAATGATCACAAAATTCTTGGACCAATGATGTTCTCCAGCTCCAATGGGTGGAGAGTAGAGGTGCCCAGTCCCTTTCTTCATCCTCATTTAGATGTACAGAGTCTCCAAGAATCCTGTGGAGAGAGCGTGTGCTGTCTTCCCCTACCGTGGTGAGGCATAATGACTATAGTAGTCTGCCAATGCCTTTCTAGAGAAGAATATTCTAGCTGGTTAATTTATAATGTGGTAGTAATAAAGACTTAAACTATACATGAATATACTAAAATAAACATTCATTTCCTTATTTTGAATTATTATTGAAAATATCTAAGAATTCTATTTTATTGTGAATGGTTACTGCTTTATGAAGTATCAGTAATGAACAACAAAGAAAATGGGTTAGGTACATGAGAATCCTGAATACATTACCAACTTGCCTGCTGTGTGAGCACTCTTGTTTCTGACAAGCAGGAAGCATCATTATCAAAGGCCCTTCTGATAATTACACTTCCATTCTTACACCTGTAGATGATTAAAAGGAAGTATAAAAAAAAGTAATCAATGACTCGTAGTATAGGAATAACCTCTTAAAATTTATTCCTCTGGTACCAGTGGTTGACAATGGGTGGGATGGGGGTGGGGTTCTTAAAAACATGATTCAACTAATTCTTAGGATTTCTATAAATATTTCTAAGAAAGTAACCTTTCAATGATATCCTTCAAGTTAAAAACAGGATGCATTAAGAGCAAAGCAAATTGATGTTCCATAGGAATAAGTTTTCCCTACTCATTACGAATTCAGGTTTCAGGAATATTAAAATTTGTTTCTTTCTTTCATTAACACCACTACTCTGCTTGTTCTTGCTTAGTAATTCTAAAAATCATGGCAGTTTTCTAGCACACACCTGTGTGTGAGAGATAATTAGGAACCCAGTAATTGTTATATGAATGGATGAATGATCAAACCGTAAACACCTAGGAAGAAAGGCAATAAGATAAATCTACTTCCGTTTTCTTTGAATAGGTTTTATTTTCAGACAAAAATTAAATGATCTGAGGCCTTCACTTTGACAATGTTACATTTTAATTTGGAGAGTTGAAGAGCTTAGCTGGTATATACCTGGAGGTCTCAATCTACTTACCTTTATATCTAGGACTTGATTTATTGTACAGTGTAAGATCCCAACTTATAAAGGTTCTCAGAGTAACAATATTTTGAATAGCATGAAACTAAAAGAATATTTGATGTTACTTTAGGGGATTATAAGGCTAATGAATAAAATAACTCTATGCCCCACTTCAAGTGATTCATATGTCACACGTCAGCAACCCGGCTACTGTCTTTCTTAAGAATAAATTAATTAACTAACAAATATTTGGAGACTATATACTGAGTCCAAGGCCTGAGCCAGATGAACCCTGTTCAAGTATATAAAAAAGGATGAGATGTAGGCAGCTAGATAGTTGGAGATGGCAAAGTATCCAACTTTTAAAAAAGATCTTTTCAAGTTTGAAGTGGCAAAAAAATATAAGAACAGAACTATGAAAGCAGCTTCATAAATGTTTCGAACTGGAACACGTATGTAATGGCTGGAACTAGAGCAGCCATTCTGAGACCATAAAGGGTCTTGAATACAGTGATATGATCGAATCTGTTATTTAAGGGGAAAAAGCTGCTCTGGAGATCATTATGGATAAAGCATTGCAGTGAAGAGGTGCTTGGGTTATATTATTTATTTTATACATGAAAGCTAGTGAAGACCTGATGACAGGTTATAGAATCAATAAAATAATTAAGGTTAGAGTGAATCTTAAAGAAGCAATGAAAGTTGCAATGTTGTGTTATATTAAGGAGACCAAGAAGCTGCCTCTGTTTCCACATATTCCCCACACTGAAGGCTCTCCTACACCAAAGCTTGAAATTCTTTTAGTAGATGCTGAGGCCTTTTATTTATTCCCCAATTAGACATAAAAACTAAAAAGTAAATGCTCTGAGAAAATTAACACACTGACTTAAAATCATGTCAACTTCTAAAATACAGGTATCAAATCCATGCCTGAGATCCAGTTTTCACATGCAGTATGAGAGGAAGGCAGAAGACACTTAGTACCAGTAGTAAGAAGAAGTAATTATATGGAAGGTGGGGGTGCGTAAAAGGGAGGTATGAACAGTAAAAACTATCATTTCAACGTCTTGTCTCTGGAATCATTTTGGAAAAGGACATGCAGAGATGAAGTATTTTGTCCATAACTACTAGTAAATCCAATTGAATGATTACTGCTTGCTAATCTATAATATTCATAACAAAAATTATAGATGAAGAGTATCAAAAAGTTAATCTTATAGCATATGCTGAGGTAAACCATTTGCCTCTTCAGTAACTATGTTAATATAGAGAAGTGGGATGAATAATATAAAACAGCAAAGTTATGTGTATTGTTCTACATGTAGTGATGTACTTTAATTTATATGTTGTATAGAAAACTTCCTGGGAATTTGAGTACAGTTATTATCTCATAAAAAGAAACTTGAATACTCTCTTATGAAGGCTTATTTATATCCCACACCTAATCTTCTTTTCCATCTGGGTTAGGCCTGTGTTCTATGTCACAGGAAACATCGGACCTAAGCAGATCTGAAAGACCTGACTGTCCACCGAAAATCTCTTCCACTGACCTGCCATGGTACCCAAAAATTCCAGCAATAGAGTTATTTCTTTTAACGGAGGTAACCAGAAGCTGTTTAGTAGGTAATTATTTTTACTAGGAGTAACATTATGCTGATGCCACCTAGAAACATCTTTTTTAAAAAATATTTTATTTATTTACTTTTAGAGGGAGAAAGAGAGGGGAAAAAAACATTGATGTGAGACAGAAACATTGATCGGCCAATCAGGGACAGAACCCACAACCCAGGCATATGCCCCAACCTGGAATCAAACCAGCAACCTTTGCTTTGCAGGATGACATCCAAGCACTGAGCCACATCGGTCAGGGTCACCTAGAAACATCTTGACATAATTAGTTAGTTAGACTGGCTCACCACTCCTTGCTAATGTACTCAAAATAAAGTATGGGCTGGGTAAGTTTTGATGTGAGAGTAAAGAAAGAGTAAACTAAAGATGCCTACCAGGGGAAAAAAGCCCACTTTATGAGTTCCCTTGTGAGTCCTGGGAAATGAGTTTTGGTGCATGGGGGGAAAACATTGTCACTTCTAGAAAGTACATGAACACCAGAGAGAGTGGTGTGAAAGTGATGACAAACTCTACCTTTGCTGTTTCACTTATGGTCTCTCTAACCTACTTCTGTCTACTCCTTCTGGACAAGCAGGACCAGAGTATGGTAGACAAAAAGTGGAGATCTAATTAAGAACGTGAGAAGGCTTCAAGATCAATTTAGATAACCTACAAAGGAGAGAAATATTGGATTTCTGAATTATATATTTGTTCATTTTATTCGTAAAATAATTATACTAAAATGTTTATTAGATTCAATGTAATGTAGTGTACAGGAATGGATCCTGGAACAGAAAAAGGTTATAGTTAGTTGAAATACTAGTGAGATGAAAGGAAGTGTATAGTTTAGTTACTAATATTGTACCAATGTTATTTTCCTAGTTTTCACAAATGGTTATATGAGATGTTTACACTTGAATAAAGGGTCTATGGATAATCTTTGGGCTACCTTAATAACTTTCCTGTAAATTTAAATTTATTCCAAAATAAAGTGCTTATTTAAAAATGTTTTAAATTACAATAACTCTATTTTATATTAAACATTTTTTAAATCATTGTGAGTTATGCCAGTGGTTCATTTGGGACTATCATGCCTATTATGCAAAATTCTTTATAGAGCCACTAAGTTTAATAGTTTGGTTGTAGTTTAATCTTCTGAGCAACAATAGGGAAGGCATTCTCTCCTCTCAATGGCAGAAGTAGTAGTATTTTCTTTAATAAAGATTTCTGCTTCAGGTTGGATAATACCTTGGGTCATTTCACCTCATGTTCATTTTAGCCACACATTTTAAAGGAGACAATTTCCAGATTGATGTTTCTTTTACTATCTGGTAACCAGAGCTATAATAAATACTTCAGGCCATGACCATATTTTGTTCAAGAAAAATATTATAATTTTTCCTTTATTTTGAGATTTTGTGTATCAATTTCCCATTTACATTTTATTTTCTGTTATCATGTTTATATATAAAATGGGAAAGAAAATAATGTGGTCTTGTGTTCACTAATATGAAATAAAATCTTAGAAAACAAATAAATATATTGGGGTTAACACAATTCTGACATAAGAAGACCTAGTAGTAATGATGATAATACAAAAGGCAGCAAATTTATTTATTTATTTTTAGTTTTCTTCATGGTATAGTTTTATTGTTTCTTCTACAATATTCAGATGTGCAAAAAATTTTACAAGAGAACAAGACAGCAAGCTCGTAAGAAGGCAGCAAATTCTTCACAAGTCAATGGGCTCTTGAGCCCACAAAAAGACAAGAAGCAAGAGAAATATTATACAATGTTAAAGAAGAAATTCCATCACAATGTACTCTTATCAAGCTCTACTGCAAAATTAACACAAATATCAGTGTTGATTACATTTTGTCATGTGTTATTTGGACTTGCTTTAAACTCATACACGGAAAGGAAGTCTCATTTCATGCACGAAATCTGTTGTGTGCCTGGTTTCTTTAACAGAACTACAGTTGAGTATTTCCAGTGCCAAAAAATATTAGGCAAAGCTAAACAGCAGGTTAGTAAGCTTTTGCTTGATGCTTCTGAGTAATAATAGTCATCAAACTGATACTTAGAAATGATAAAAGACACTGTTAACTCGATCAGCTCATCCTAGTCTCAACACCAAACATTGTAGAAAGCATCCATGTGTTAGTTTTCTAATTTAACTTAATCACGATGGTCATTGTTTAGGGTCAAAAGGTGATTGCCCCAATTCTATTTTGACATTTGCCATGCGTCTAAAAGGCAGCAAATGGTTTCAAGATTAAACATCTACACGGTAACAACCTAATGTCCTGATTAATTAAATATTGCAGGTTAAGTGACAATCACAGCCTTATGGACTGGTGGAGAAGAGGGAGGTTCAGCAGCAGCAAAAGATACAAGCCAGTTTCCACGTCGTGTATTTCCAAAGACTCACTGTGATAAACAAGGGGTAAAAAGGTGAAAACGGTTGGAGAAATTAAAGTCTTGGTGGTTAAGGAAGATTTTAAGACTGGCAGTGCAGTGCAGGGTCGCCCACTATGGCGGTGAGCATTTTTCACTGCAGGAGGGCCTGGGGAAAGGTGAGGGGGGCAGACCGACCCGCCAAACCAGGTTAGGGAAAGGTAATCTCTAATTCTGTCAAAGGCGCGCTTCAGATGACAATTGGATAAAAACCCTTAGCTACACGACTCCAAGAAGCTACTTTGTGATAAAACAATTCCAAGTTTCCTTCCCCCTGAATACAATGCAATTCTCAGATCCTGACAAGTGTCACAAGTTTTAAATTGTCTCCTGGAAATTTCTGCTACAGATCACTCAATTTGTCAAAGAGCTAACAGCTTTCTCAGGCCCTTCTTTCCCAGGTGAATTTCCGTCTTTCTTTCACGAGTTTGGTTTTATTGTCAGAGTTCTGTTGTTGTTGTTTTCCATTCTGCTTCGGTAAAGACTGAGGTACTTTATGGTTTCTTCACTTAGCATAAAAATTCCTCGTTGGCAGCTAAACGCAAAACGTTTCCATTCAAAATGTTACTTCCTGAGGCATACACTCTACATCCGACTGATCCCGGCCACGGTGCTCTCGACATTTCCTTAGTTTTAGACTGCTTTCGCGTAAACAGATAGCTTTCACCCTGGCCGGGCTCGTCACATGGCGCATGCGCCTGTCTCCGTGCGCGTACACCTTACCGCACAGGCGGCTCTCTCCCTCGGGAGCGCGCGGCGGAAAACTGCGCCTGCGTCCCACGGTGACGTAAGAATGCCGCGCAGTCCTTCAGTGCTACTCTTTCCGCGGGAGTGAATCCTGGCCCACGGCAGTCATGGTGCACTGCAGTTGCGTGTTGTTCAGGAAGGTCCGTGACTCGTGCCCCTCACCCGAAGCCCGAGGGCCAGGTGCTTCTAGCCCCACCTGGGGATGCTGGTGCTCCTTCTCTGCCTCCCCACTTTTTCTATTTGGGGGCCTCTTTCCTGTTTTTTTTCTACCATAGTCTTATCTCCGCCCCTGCAGGAGTCGGGATTGACAGGCGGGGAGGCGGCGGGCGGGGGCCGGGTAGGGGGTCTTCCCCGCCACGTTAGGACGGTTGTTTGGGTACAAGGTGTGAGTTTTCCTTGGGGAATTGTGTGCACGTGGGATGAAGAGCGGGGATGCTTGCCTGCTCTTCGACATGCAATACGGTATACGTGGAGTGTAGGTTTGCTTTTTCTATTGGCTCAAATGGTGTATTTACCTTTAGTAATAGATGTAGTCTGTTTACATGTGCGTATATTTTTCCTTGAGTGCATTGTTTTTAAGAGCTTTCCAAAGACGATTTTTCATCAGTAAGTGAAAATACGTAATAATAGGCTTGCCTTCTTGTGAGAAATTTAGGTCAGTTTTAGAATTGTTTATGTAAAAAATTTACAGTTGCTTCAAATTTCAAAGCCCCTTTTAGAGCCTTACTGATAATGTTTTTTGAAACTAGCCGGCATCATCGTTTGGCCATTACCCTATTACAATGAGGAGATTGAGATACTCCTTTTAAGTTTGGGTTCTAAATCTCTGAATCTGATCAATCTAGAGCAGTAAAAATTCATAAACTGCGTTTTTGGTGGATAAGTTATTAAAGACTACTTGTGTAGCCTTACTGCCATTGAAAGTCACGTCCAGTCAGTGTAGTTTGCAAGTGGAATCTATTCACTTGCATGTGATGCTTTTCTGATCTAGCTCTGCATAACCAAAGTTCTTCACCCCCAGAGAAAAATATTCTGATTGGCCCTCACATTTACCTTTTATATATTCTTCCCATCCTGTTCTAATGCAACACGGTTTCATGACTATAGTTGTATACTTTTTTTTTAAAAGATTTATTTATTTATTTATTTATCTTTAGAGGGGAAGGGTAGGAGAGAGGGAGAGGGAGAGAAATATCAATGTACGGTTGCCTCTCATGTGTCCCCTGCTGGGAACTGGCCTGCAACCCAGGCATGTGCCCTGACTGGGAATCGAACCACGATCCTCTGGTTCGCAGGCCTGCGCTCAATCCACTGAGCTACACCAGCCAGGGTATAGTTGTATACTTAAATGAATCCCTGCACTTTGATTCTTTGCTAGGACTCATCCACTGCAATGTTAGATCTAGGTGGCATCAGAATCACTGAGGGAGCTTTTGCTAATTGTGTTGGCTTGACCTATCCTCATCCACCCCTCCAGAGTGTATCAGAACGGTCAGTGGAGTATATGTATTTTGCAAAGTGTTTCCAGGTGTTTTTGATACTTATACCTATCTCAAACGACTAAAGGTGTGAAGATTATGAATTTAAGAAATTACTCCCAAGAATTTTGATAGTCTGATAGGTTAATACATAGATTCTTTACTTGCAAAAAGGTGTTGATTTAATGAGGGTAACAAAAGTATAAGATTTCAAGTGTACTAATAGAGATATAATCAAATTGCTAAGAGCCCAGCAAAGTTGATGGTAAGTGTTGATTAGAGGAATTAAGAAAGACATCACTTGGGGTTGGTGGTGGTCTGGGGGGAGGAGCAGTGTATAAAGGGAACAAATGGCAATGGAAAATTTCAATTAAAAAAGATATCAGCAAATATGACATTTAAGTGGGTTTATGACAGAAGAGAACAAATGAAGGGGGCGGGCGGGCTGGGTGGAAGAGGGAAAAGGGTGAAAAATTGGGACAACTGGAATAGAGTAACAAAAAAACAAATGACATAAGTAGAGGAAAAGCATGAGCAGAGTGGTGTGGAGATGTGAAAGTATAATGTGTCCAGAGCAAAAGAGGAAGAGGGGCACAGGAGGGGCCAAACGAATGGAAATGGAACTGAGGGTAGCTTAAGAACCTTGAATATAGACTGAGAATTTTAGATTATTTCATAAACAGCAAAACACAAAATGCATGAATGGCTTTTGAGTAAGAGAGAAACATGATTAGAAATCCATTTTCAGAAAAATAGCTGAGACAGCAAGATGAGGGATGCATCGAGGAAGGAATGACTAGATACTGGTTAAGATATTCCGGCAGTTTGGACCAAGGAGGAAAGAGCTAGGGATTCGGGGGTGGGGTGCCATTGAGGGGAGAAGCAGGTATAGTGAAAGATTTCCCATACTCAGTGAGTAGTAAACTATAAGTAAACTTTATTTGAAAGAACATTAGTGGAACAGGCTTTACCTAAGGAAAAGTTTGGTTTTGTCATATCAACTTGTATTTGAAATGACTGTTATCAGTACTTATGAACAAGTTACATATTTGAGGGATTTCAAATACAAGTTAAGTACACATCTTGTTCTCAGTTGGTTTAGACTGTTAACCTTACATCCTGGTGATGTCCAACAGACTGGACATAGAAAATATCTCATCTAGGTAATAGTTATGGATACAGGCTGAGATCACCCAAGGGAGGCAGTCTAGATTGAAAAGTGGACCAGTGTCAGAGACCTTGAGGATAGGTGGGACCACAATTGATAATTAGGAAAAAAGAGGGGGGGGGCGGTTAAGAGTTTAATGGAAAGAGGTCAGGCAGGAGATGAACTAGGACTAAATTTGGCATACAGGAAGTCATTACTGACTTCTTGAGGCATTTTAGTGGCAACAAGGAACTAGAAAGGAGTTCTAAATCGGTAAGCACATTTGGTGTACAGATGTTCTCTTTCTCTCTCCCTCTCTTTTTAAGTATGGAAAGTTCATTGATAACCTAAGACTCTTCACCAGGGGAGGAAGTGGTGGAATGGGCTATCCCCGTTTAGGTGGAGAAGGTGGAAAAGGTGGTGACGTCTGGGTTGTAGCCCATAAGAAAATGACTTTAAAACAACTTAAGGATAAATATCCTCAGAAGCGGTTTGTGGCTGGAGAAGGAGCCAACAGTCGGTGAGTATTTACTGAATGACTTGATTTTATCAAAGTAATCCCTCCCAGAAGAAAAACAATTAAAAGATAAAAGTGTAATTAGTAATTTGATTTAAATTACATCCTATGTTTGTAACTGAGCAAAAATATAAATTTGTCTCAACTCTAGTAAAGGTAAAAGATAGGTTCTAAGAAATGTTTTGGAGCTTTCCAACTTTTTATCCTTTTCTTTTCCCGATTTCTGTTTAGATTCTTTTGCACTTCCTCTGTAGAAACAAAGTGATCCGAATTCCCACTAGTTTTCTTCTTAAATTATCTTTAACAGTCCTTAAGAAACCTCTCTCAGATCTCAAATGAGCTATTCCATCACATCACCACCAATAGTTCTGTGTGCGTTTCATAGGCAGTGCTGAACATTTAGAACCTGTTTCACTGATACATCTTTTGTGTGTTTTCCCTTTGCTTCTATTCTGTTCTTTCTATGACAGCAAAACCTTGCCTTTATTTTTCACTAACAATGTTGTTCTCTGTGGAATAGACTATGTTGGCCTCAAAATATGAAAAGAACTTTTTCTTTTGTTATAAAGAAAATGAAGAAAAAAATTCTTAAATCTTCCACATCAAAATGCCTGCTGTGATTCCTCAGACCTATCTCATTCTGTTATTCCATAAGAGGTATTGGTATAAAGGCTAGATTATGTCCCTCTTTTTTTTTCTTCCCAAAGAAGTGTTTAAAAACAAACAAAAACAAGAATCAGTCCAATTTAGACAGGAAGGGAGAGGTAGAGGAACACCTAGTTGTTCTTCCACTTATTCATGCATTCGTTGGTTGGTTCTTTTGTGTGCCCTGACCAGGATCACAACCTTGGTGTGTAGGGACAGTGCTCTAACCAAGTGAGCTACCTGGCCAGGGCCCCCACAGAAGTGTTTTGATACATTTATTTGTCACAATACCAGATGATAGAATGTGGCACTTGCTTGGGGGATGACTATATGCAAAAGATAGAGGCTGGGATATTAAACAGCCTATAACACAGACATTCCAAAGAACAAAAACAACAACAAAAAATTATCCTGCCTGAAATATGCAGCAGCAGTACCTGCTTGTAAATGTATCCTTAGGGAAACCCCTTAAATTTCTTTTGAGCATTTTTGTTTATGAATAATCTGAAACTTTTTTTATCCTCACCGGAGGACATGCTTATTGATTCTTAAAGGGGAGGGGAGTGGAGGGAGAGAGAGAAACGTGGATTGGATGCGTCTCATACACGCCCCAACCAGGGACTGAATCTGAAACCTAGGCGTGAGCCCTGACTAGGAATTGAACCTGTGACCTTTCAGTTTACTGGCCGACACTCCAACCAACTGAACCACACCAGCCTCAGCAAAACCATTTTATAAGACAAATTCTGAGAGCCTTATATGTGTTAGAATTCAGTAATCAAAGTTTTGAGTATAGAATGTTATTTTATTATTTTGACGTTACAGGTGGGATGTAACAGCAGTTTACATCCTAAAGTAAATATTCTTACCATTTTATAATTTCTTTTGAAAAATAAGGTTGCTATAATTCCAGCCCTGTTTTGTGTTCAAATCAGTGGTATACTAAAGATGGTATACAATGTTTAAATGTTAAGGATATTTAAATAGAACATATTTCTTACTGGGATTGCATGCTGCGGTTTTTAGAATAGGGAGGCCTAAATCTGAAGGATGAATAGGAGCCAACTGGGTGAAGGGGAGGAAAAGCATTACAGGAAAGATCATGTGAAGAAAGGCCCAGTGATAGAAGACAAGTTCCTTATTAGACACTGAAAGAAGGCCAGTGTGACTGGAATGCAGAAGACTCAGAACGGCGAGGAAGACGAGACTCCAAAGACAGGTACAGGCCAGACTTTTATTCAGACCATCATTATTCCTGAAATATTGCAGTATTGTCCCATTTGGTCTGCTGACCCCAGTCTCAGTCATCACCCTCAGTCCATTCTTTATTTGTATTTCTAGAGTGGTTTTTCTAAAACACCAACTTATTAATGTCAGTCGCCTATGTATGTATGTATGTATGTATGTATGTATTTTAAAAATTATTTTATTGTTCAATTACGGTTGTCTGTATTTTCTCCCCACCCCTCCCCCACCCCTCTGAACCTCCCTCCCTCCCTTGCTTCCACCCTCCCCCTTTGTTTTGTTCATGCGTCCTTTATAGTAGTTCCTGAAAACCCTTCTCCCCACTGTCCTCTCCCCCCTTCCCTCTGCCTGTTGTTAGATTGTTCTTAATTTCAATCACTCCGTTATATTTTATTTGCTTTTTTCTTTTGTTGATTAGCGGTGAGGGACAAATACCATATGATCTCACCTTTAACTGGAACATAATCACTTGCCTATTTCAAACTCTTCAGTGTTTCCCATCACTCTAAGATAATCTTCAAACTATCTAATAGCATATTAGAGACTCTTTGCAATCTGGACTACAGTGTCTTTATTTCACAACATGCCACCCCACTTGTACCAGTGTTATGCTAAAGATAATTATTATTTCTTCAAATAGCTTGTTCCCTTCTAATCTAGGGTGTTTGTATGTGCATATATATGTGTGTGTGTATATACATATATATACATACGTATATACACACACATATTCAGATATACATAGGTATATTCAGTTCGCCAACGTATCTTTTCCTTCCTTGATTATCTGGCAAAGTCCTATTAGCTTCTTAAGACTTGGTTTAAGCACTACTTTCAAAATATCAGTATCTGGGTAAGATTTTAATTTCAGATATCTGATAATGTTTAGTAAAAATCAGACTGCTTTTGTTTTTCGTGAAATCATCACCTAGTAAATTGGCTTATGCTTGCTTAACTATGAAAATTATCAAATACTATTTCAGCTGTTTAAAAAACTATCCAAACAAAGTAAGTTCCAGCCCTGGCTAGGTAGCTCAGTTAGTTAGAGCATCGTCTCAGTACCATTGCCAGGATTGCAGGTTCTGTCCCATCAGGGCCATGTACAAGAAGCGACCAGTGAACGCATAAATAGGTGGAACAACAAACTGATGTTTTTCTCTCCTTTCCTCTCTCTCTATAAATCAATAAAAAAATTTAAAAAACTATTCAAAGTTCTTTTGAAATTTAAGTGTAAATGTTTTTAATAAAAAGTTCACCACTTGTAACAAAAAAGAATGAAAATTAAATCTTGCCTCTACATTCTAAAAATTGCAACACATCCCAGTAAGAGTAATGTTCTCTTTAAATCTTTCTTTAGTATATTTCTAAGTCATCCACTTCCGTCAGTCCAGGTCATTCATTCAACTAATACTGAGTATCTACTATGTACTAGTCACTGTACTACATGCCTAGGATACAATGATGATCTAAACTAATGTATTCCCTACCCTTCTGGAGGTTACTGTAGTGTGGTGGGAGAGTAGACATTAATCGAATACGTGAAAAATGGGAAATGATGAGAGCCTACACATGTGTGGGAATTCTGACCTAATCATGGAGGTCACAAATAAAAAGGTTTTATAAAAGGTCAACCATGTATAATTTCAAAAATAATCACTATTAATCTTTTCTTGACTTCTCTTAGACTCTTTTGTGTGTTTGCACAAATTTAATTTTGTCTGTATTGTTTGGGGGTACAAAACTGAGAGGACAGTATTTTGTAGGCTCCTCTTTTTACTTAACTATTTTTCTGTGCCTGAAGATTGTTCAAAATGGCTGCATAGTATTGGAAATAACATTATGTTGTCACTCATCTGTTTAGGTAGTTAATTGTTTTTTTACTGTTACATTCAACAATGCAACACACATTCATGTGTATATAGTAGTTTACATGGTTGTTCAGTTATTTTCTTTTAGGATAAATTCCCAGAAGGTAATCTGCTAGTTAGAAGTTTGTACCAATTTATTCTCTCATGAGCAATTTGAGAGTAGCCAGATGAGCCCTCTGTAATTAAAGTGCTCTCGTTGGAGGTCAGTTTTTTTTTTTTAAAAAAGATGTTCCTGTTGTTCTTTTTTTTTTTTTTTTTTTTTTTAAGATTTTTATCTATTTATCTTTAGAGGGGAAGGGTAGGAGAGCGGGAGAGGGAGAGAAATATCAATGTACGGTTGCCTCTTGTGTGTCCCATGCTGGAAACTGGCCTGCAACCCAGGCATGTGCCCTGACTGGGAATCGAACCGCGATCCTTTGCTTCGCAGGCCCGTGCTCAATCCACTGAGCTACACCAGCCAGGGCGGAGGTCAGTTTTTTAAAAGCTTTGTTATTCCATTGATTTTTCATTTTTTCTAGTTATTGATGATCTCTTCATTTCAGGTATACAATATATTAGTTCATTATAATACGTAATGTCTTTTGGTGGTAGCTTCACACAGTGGCTGTATCATAGTCAATGAGATTTATCTGAGGCACAATTATTGCTAATTGAAAACTTTTCCCAGTGACTTTTTGTGGTTAGCTCGATAACTTAAATCATTACTTAATATTATTTTTATTGGGATATGATAGTCTAAAGTGCAAATAAATAATTAGAGATAATTTTGTTTTTGCTCTAATATTTGGCCATGTAACATCTACGTTAGAAGAGTTGCTCGATAGTCCTTTTTATAGACCATTATGTTTGCTTGAAGCATAAGCCATTTAATTTTGTGGGTTTTCCTTTTTTTTTTTTAAGGTAAGATTTCTTCTTTTTTTTTTTAATTTATTATTTATTTATCTTTTTAGAGGGGAAGGGTAGGAGAGAAGGAGAGGGAGAGAAATATCAATGTACGGTTGCCTCTCGTGTGTCCCCTGCCGGGAACTGGCCCGCAACCCAGGCATGTGCCCTGACTGGGAATCGAACTGCGATCCTCTGGTTCACAGGCCCGCGCTCAATCCACTGAGCTACACCAGCCAGGGCCCTTATTTTAATTTAGCTTTATTTTTTGTAGGGTTAGTGCACTGAAAGGCTCCAAAGGAAAAGACTGCGAAATTCCTGTACCTGTGGGTATTTCAGTAACTGATGGAAATGGTAAAATTATAGGTAAGTGCGCTGTGGGTCCTAAGCTTTTGAAAAATGTGCCTATTTTCTAAATTGTTTGGGTGCTGTGGGCAGTAGTGCCTCCTGAATTTCAGACGTTTTTAGAAACATCAACTATTTCAGCTAATTTATAAAAGAACTTTTAAAAATCTTCTATAATGGTTGTTCAATATTAACTGCTAGATTTAAGATTTCTAAAATATTAGAGTATTTACTTGGTTTTAAAACATAAATTAGTCTCTCAACCACTTTAGAAGGTTTTCCCAGGGACAAGCTTTTAATAGAAACTTCTGTTTTGAAAGAAAAATGTATTAGTGATTAACTCTACTTCCTAATCTTGGCTCTAAGTATCTCTCTCTCTCGTTTTAAGGTGAACTTGATAAAGAGAAAGACAGAATTTTGGTAGCGGAAGGCGGTCTTGGTGGTAAATTCCTTACAAATTTCTTACCATTGAAAGGCCAGAAACGAATAATTCACCTTGACCTAAAACTCATAGCTGATGTAGGTCTAGTGGGGTAAGTATCATTCATATGTTTATTTTTATACTTCCAGAGAGTTCACAAGTAGGAAATAAATATAAATGGTTATTTGGCGCCAGCATTATTTCTAGTTTATGGAATTTGTGCAACGTTTGTGTACTTAGAGACGATGCTGTTAAATGTAGTTACTTTCACAGTGTCAGCATAGAGTTTCATAATTACTTCATATTCATTTGTCAACGGTCATAGCAATTGAGTAGGCCAGTGAAATGTTAGAAAATGAATAAAGAAAAAGATTAACCAAATCCAGTAATATAAGAAGGTAAAAGAATGTTACCAGATATTAACGAATAAAATAAGAAATCTGAACAAACCCCGTTTTTAAAAGTGTATTCAAGGACATAAAAAGAAGGGACAAATGGTTAAGATATGCTTACAAGTATTAATAGAACTATTGATGTATCATTAATCAGATGGCTCAAGGCCAGTACAGACAAGCTCAGCTCCTCAGACTCACACACTGTTGAGCACCAAGTTGGATCTTGCTATGACCGCCTCCCTGTCCTTTGTGCTCTGCTTAGGATCTGTCCATTCTCAGTACGGTAGACAACCTTACAACGTTGTCCTGTTCCATGAGCCTCCACTTTTTCATGAAACAAAGCTGTTTAGCTTTGGGTTTGCAGTGCTGGCACCCAGCCAACTGGAGAGAGCTAGATAGCAAGATGGAGGGTAGATAAAGTAAGAGTAAACTTCAGCTTTGCGTTTCTCCTCTCCTCTCGCTTCCTCTCCCTGGCCCCTTACAGCATTACACAGCAGTCAGACGGAAGGCCTAAGGAAGATGTAGGGGAAACTGCTGCCAAACTGAGTACCAAACTGCCATTCCATTCCTTGCCTTCCCATAGGTTCTTTCTAAGCTCTTCTCATCTTCCTCCCCAGCCATCTCACTGCTTCTGTACCAGACTCTTCAGTCTCAGCCTCCACCCTTGCCATGCCTGTCTAGGTCTTAACGGCAGTTGGCTTGGAGTTCACAGAGGTCCCATTCCTGCTGAAGTTGTAACAGGAAGGATGTGATCCTGGCTTTCAAGCTTGCCATTTGCATGGTTTTTTTCCCAATAAAACATAGTTATGACATTTATGAGTAATAGGTTCTGTAATAACATGTTTTTCAAACATTATCGGTTTAATAGGGTTTTATGGATAAGGCTGATAATCCAGCCATTGACTTTCTCATTTGATAGAAAAATGAGTTTCAAGTTCATGGAGACAGCTTTACAGACTAAGAAGACCCTTGCAAGGCTGAGTAGTAAAAGTTGGGTGAGGGTGAGGAACTCAAGTGAGACTATTTGGGTCAGAATCTCAAATCCTCAGGAGGCAGCTGGCTAGTCTTGGATAGGTTATACAGTTTCTCTAAGTTTTTATTTACTCATCTTTAATAGTTAGTGGGGAGTCCTCACCTTAAAATGTTGGTAAGATACTGCATTTGCAGCACAACACACGCCTTGGACTTGTGAATGCTCCGTGAGTGAATGGCAGCTGCTGTCATGGTCCTTATATTGCCAACTTACTAGACACGACTGTAGTGAAACATGAAACACTTAAGCTTTTCAGAAATGGGCTTGAAATTACAGTCAGTAATTAACACATCGCGATTCTTAAGCATAATGTTTAACATGTTTCTAGTGCTTTTAAATTAGGCAGCTATTCTTTAAAAGTTACTAAATGTAAATACCAGCATAAGTAGATATTTTTTTTAGCTGGTTTCAGGAATGAACTGAATCTTAAAGATACATGACTAAAACACAAGTACTGCTATTGTCAAAGCTGATGTTAGAACTGAACCTCAGAAGAAAGGTATATAGCTAATACACTTGTACTGCTGCTGTCCAAGAGAAACATCAGTTGGTTGCCTTTTATCTGTGCCCCCAACCCAGGCATGTGCCCTGACCATGAATCAAACCCGTGACCTTTCACTTTGTGGGATAACAACCAACCAACTGTGCCACACTGCTTAGGGTAGCATAAATTTATCTTCACCTATTTCATGAGTATATTTTGTTCCTCAAATTTTTCAAAATTATTTTAAATTTATACTCTACTTTTAATCCCAGAAATACTCAAGAAGTTTGCTTCTTAAGATTTTTAGAATTCAGCAATAAATAAGTATTAATAGTACCGATATTTGCTGTAATGTATAAATTTTCTCATTTCAGATTCCCAAATGCCGGAAAATCCTCTTTGCTAAGTCAGATTTCTCATGCAAAACCTGCAATTGCAGATTATGCATGTAGGTATACTTTATTTTGTATTTTAATGTGTGGTGGTGAATTTTTAAAGACTAATCTTTTGGTATGAATAAAACAACAACTCTGAGGGAGCCTTAGTTTGAAAACTCTTGGCAGAATAGATGTATTTCCCATTAATCTGAAACCTCTATGTGCCTCAGCAAAGTTTCTAGTACTTACTACTTACTTTGTTGCATAGACTTTCCTGGTACATAATCATTTATTTGGTTTATGAGCACCTATCCTTTATCAAGCACAGTGGTAAATACCAGGAAGGCAGAGTTGAAATCTTTCACTCAGAAATATAGCAGGTATGTTCTTCTGGGAACTGTAGTAGGTTCTAGAGTTACAAAGTCTGGTGAGCAGAAACAGATACTATGCCGACTTTTGTTGAGAATACAAACTATTCTCAAAAAAGGGGGAAGGCACGTAGCTCTCCAGTGAATGCAAGGAAATACGATACGGTTCTATGAAAGAGTGTAGGTGACTGCTTTGGACTTTCTTGTGGAAGAGTGATGCCGGGCTGAGGTTCAGAGAATAAATGTGGGTCAATCAGAGACTTAGTAGAGGTGAAGGGTCTTTCAGTCAGAGGAAGTAGCATGTACACAAAGGCCTTCTAGTGGCAGGCAGTGGATTTGCGAACCCAGAGAACATGCGGTCCGGGGAGGAAGGAAATGGGAGGTGAGGCCCGGGGAGGACATAGGTAGAGACTGCATCTTATTGACATGTAGGCTCTATTTGATCTTCATGTCTTAAGAGCAGTTGACAGCCTGTTAAGCAAGGGATAAAATGATTGTATTTACTTTAAAAAGATTTCTGCATATAATACAGAAAATGGATTGGTGTGGGACATGAGTGGATGTGGGAAGAATAGTAGGCTGTTGTAGCAGCAAGACGAGATATAACGGAAGCTTAAACTAAGAATGGTGAATGGATATGATAGGATGTCTGCTATCATTAAAAATGACATTAACCTGGAAAATAAAAATGACATTAACCTGGAAAATAAAATTAAGCCATTCTAAAATTAGACTCTGATAGAGTAGAGTTCATTTTAACTAACTGCTGTAAATTAGGCCAGTATTTTTTGCTGTAATACAGGGTACTGTTGAGAAGGAAAGAGGAAGAGAAGCAGAAAGTCATAGGAAGGAGGCTAGTGCCACCAATCCAAGGATTGGTAAGGCTTGAGGAAAACTGAATGAGAAGGGACTAGACCAGACCTAGTAATAGAAACCTAGATTCTGCCCCCACCCCCACTCGCCATGATTCTTCACGTGGTGCGACAGAGGAACTTTGAGGCCCATTAATTAGATTAGACTATGACTGTTACAAAAATCTTCATGGGCCTTTTCCAGGTACATTGTAAATAGCAAAGATAATTGTACCTTCTACTCAACAAATGAGAACATAATCTGAATTAATCACAAAAGAAATGTTTATTTTATACATAACGCTAAAACAGTTTTGAGAGTACCAGTCCTTATTCTAGCCCTAACTTATTATTGCTTTTTTCTTTTAGTTACAACATTAAAGCCAGAACTTGGAAAGATTATGTATGAAGATTTCAAACAGGTGGGTATTTTTAAAGTAAGACCCTTGGTTAGAAGTAAAAATACTTGCTTTTGGTGCTCGGACTTCATATTTGACTGCTTCTGAGGTTTTGGGATGGGGCAGTTGCAAGATTTTGTTTTTAATAAGCGAAAACTGTAATCAAATCAATAATGAGTACTATCATAATAAAATATTGTATAAGAATGTAACCTTTAAAAATATTTATTTTTATATTTTTTAAATTTATTGGGCTGTCATTGATTAAGATTATATAGTTTCCGAGTGTACATTTGTATGATACATGATCTTTATATTGTATTATGTGCCCACCACCCAAAGTCAGATCTGTCACCATATATTTGACCCCCTTTACCCTTTACTACACCTCACACCTTTCCCTCTGGTAACCACCATACTGTCGTGTGTGCCTATGAGTTTTTGTTTATTTTTCTTGTTCATTTGTTCCCTTCAGTTTTATATCCCATACTTGGTTTCACTCATCACTCATGTGGGATTTCACTCACATGTGAGAATGTAACTTCTTATTCTTAGAAAGCCTTAAGTCCATTTTGTCTTTACCACATCGTATCTTACTTATTTATTTGTTTTTAGACAGAGGGGAAGAGAGAAAGAGAAACATCAATGTGTGGTTGCCTTTCAGGTGCCTCCCACTGGGGACCTGGCCCATGACCCAGGAATGTGCCCTGACTGGGAATCGAACCTGCAACCCTTTGGGTTGCAGGTTCGGCACTCAGTCCACTAAGCCACACCAGCCAGGGCAGAACATCGTATCTTCTTTATTTCCTTAATTTCTGTTCTCGTTGCAAGTTTGTATTTGTTTCCAATCTGATTATTGATTTTTGTTAAGTAAAATTATTTTCTAAAGTTCATGTAAATGATTTTATTCCAACTTTTTCTAAAATTTTTAATTGAATGGGATTCTGGCTTTATCTAACTATTAAAATTTATTTTTCCTTGATAAGGAAGAGCTGTAGATCTTTTTAGTAATTAAACTAAAACAAAAATATGTAATGTACAATCAACAATCATACTCCTTGGCATTTACCCAAATGAGCTGAAAACTTACGTGTAAACCAAAGCCTGTACTCACACGTTTGTAGCAGTTTTGTTGGTAATTGCCAAAATTTAGAGTCAACCAAGATGTCCTTCAGTAGGTGAATGGATAAACTGTGGTATATCCAAAAATGGAATATTACCGAGCACTAAACAGGAATGTGCCATAAGCTATGGAAAGACACAGAAGAACCTTAAATGCATATTACTAAGTGGAAGAAGCCAATCTGAAATGGTTGTTTGCTGTATGATTCTGATGATATGGGATTCTGGAAAAAGGCAAAACTATGGAGATAGCAAAAAAAAAAAAAAAAAAATCAGTGGTTGCTAAGGATGAGAGGAAGGAAGGGAATAATGGAGCACAGTGCATGTTTAAGGCAGTGAAACTATTCTGTACGAATCTATAATGCTGCACATGTGTTACACATTTGTCCAAACTCATAGAATGTGCAGCACCAAGAGGGAACCCTGACGGACTTGTGATGGTGTGTCTGTGTGGTTTCATATAATCCATTGACATAATTTAAAAGAAGTAAGATACAGGACTTATACTCATTTATATCAGTGGCATAACAGTGAAAGTTAAACTTGAATAATTGTATAGAATATTAAATAATAAGTAAAATTATATATACAATATTTAGCGAAAAAGAATATTGTGATTTTTAAAATTTTTTTTAAATTGAGTTTTAGAGAGACAGGGAAGAACGGGGGTGGGGAGAGAAAGCGAGAGAGAGAGAAACGTTGATTTGTTTTTCCACTTACTCATGCATTCATTGGTTGCTTCTTGTATGTGCCCTGACCAGGGATCGAACCCACAACCTTAGTGTATCAGGACAACAGTCAAACCAGCTACGCTATCCGGCTATGGCATTATTTATAATTTTTAAAGGAAATTAGTAGAGAACCTTCAAACAAAATTTGAGGATGAGACCTCTGTAGTGTACGCTACTTTGTCGCATAGCCACACTTCCTTTAAACCTCTGAAGTCTTTATTCACACAAGCAGTGTGTATACAGCAGTGCTTCTCATCCCTTATTGCACATCAGAATTATTTTGGTGGCTTACGAATAGCAATGATAAATGAAGCCTGTGCTCCGGAGATTTGAAACCAAATCCCTTAGGAGTGGGGCCTGAGCATCGGTAGTTTATACAACCGATTATTGTGCACAGCAAGGTTTGAAAACTACGAGTGCAGAGTAATGGTTAATAATGCTTATCATCTCCAAAGGAACATGGGAACACATACTATATCCTCCACTTTTTAAGAATGGTCACTATTTCTCCTGGTAGAATAGGAACAGAAAAGGAACATTAACTACATATAGAATTTAAAACTTAAAACTATATAATTTACTAAGTAAATAGAAGTTGACTTACTATCCTTTAACACTTAAAAATTCAGAAAGTTGAAATACTCTGAAAAGTTTATATTAGCCAATATAATTTATGGAATTTTTAATAGAAGTTTGTGATTAATAACTAATCCCTAGAGTTCTAGATTGTTAGATTAATAATTAAAATGGGACTAATTTCTGATAACAAAGGATTTTGATGCTGTTGTAAAGGTATCTTGGCTTTATAAGGATGCAGTGGTAATCACAAATCAGGAACTGTTTATATTCGAAATACCATGAACATTTTTGGATGTAATTGTACTTAACTGTTTTCATGTATTTTTTTTTCTCATCAAACATTTAACTTTGTATTAGATATCAGTAGCTGATCTTCCTGGTTTAATAGAAGGAGCACATATGAACAAAGGAATGGGCCACAAATTCCTCAAGCATATAGAAAGAACTAGACAGCTGCTTTTTGTTGTAAGTCATGTACATCAATGCACTGTTCAACTGAATGTGAAAAATCAATGAATTTAGTTTTCCTAGAAATTGTTTATACATTTAAAGTGGTAACATATGTGACTGCATTGAGTCTGTGTAAATGGGAGTCAAATACAGTAAGTAATCTTGGTAATATAGGAGTGAAAATGGCATTACTTACTATATCAGATGTGATTTTGGCCGTACTTGTCAAGGTTTAATTCCTTAAGATTTTCAACATACTCCATGTTATATGGTGTCTTTTTCCTACTTTATTGGTGGTGCTAGAGTTATACAGCTGACCCTCAAACAACATGAGTTTGAATTGTGCGGATCCACTTCCATGAAGATTTTTTTCAATAAATACCTCTACTGTTTTTGATCCAGTGTTGGGAGTCTGCCGATGTGGAGGCCTGCTGTATGCATTGATCAATACCATTTAAGTGTTTTTAATGTATTTATTGATTTTAGAGAGAAGGGAAGGGAGGGAGAGAGAGAGGGAGAGTAACATCAATGTGAGAGAGAAACGTTAATCAGTTGTCCCTCACAGGTGCCCCAGGCAGGACTGAACCCGCTCCAGCCGGGATCAGACTCTCAACCTGGGCACATGTCCTGACTGGGAATTGAACCTGCAGCCTTTCGGTTTATGGGCCAGCGCTCAACCAACTGAGCCATACCAGCTAGGGCAACATGCCATTTTACATACAGGAACTACCATCCACAGATCTTGGTATCCTTGTAGGAGTCCTGGAACTGGTATTCTAATCCTCCACAAAGACTGAAGGGCTGTAATTAAGTTTTGGGGGAGGGAAGAATTATACACGGATTTTCAACTGTGCTGGTTAGGGTAGGTGTTGGTGCCCCTAACCCCCATATTGTTCAAGGGTCAACTGTTTATGAGATTGTAAATATTCATATAAATTGTCTTATCTATACTAGTTTTTCATTTTATTAATGGTTGTGATTTTATCAGCATAATTATAGTTATCTTGACACTTCAATTTCTCTTACTTATTTTGAATTACTAAATCACCAATAGAGTATAAATGAGAAATTATTTTTACCTTGAGAGAATAAAACATTTTAAAACAAATGTACAGCTAACCTTGTGTTAAAGGCTGTTTCTTTCCCTCTTTTTTTTTTTTTTTTTTTAGGTTGATGTGTCTGGATTTCAGCTTTCTTCTAAAACTCAATACAGAACTGCTTTTGAAACCATAATACTGCTGACAAAAGTAGGTTTTCTGTTTCTGTTTTACTGTGTGCTGCATTTGGTCTAATATAGGCACGTAAGACTGTATGAGTAACAAATAATAAGTAAAATAAATATGTATTCCACCTCTACTTTTTGAACCTTTGATGTTAAAGAATTATCTAATCTTGTTGTCTCAGTTTTTCAATATTAACCTGCTCCTCAAACTGTTGCAACCAATAAAATCCTCCTTATTGCATACTTCTTAGACTTTATCTTGCTTGAACTTTTATTCCTACTTCTGAGACTATTTCTCAGTCTATTATTTATACTCTTTCCTGTTATTATTTAATTAGCGTTCAGTTACAGAAAATATACCAATGACTGTATCTGAGATCCAGATCTTTTGGTTAAGTGTTAGACCAGCTGCCTCATAGATACCTTTGATTAGGTATCTCATTAACTTCTCACACTTAACATGTATCAAACTGAACTCTATTTTTGTTTGTTTTTGTTAACTCTCCAGCCTCCTCCAGAACCTTATTGAGTGTGGAAGCTGGAAACCTGGGTGGGGGTCCTGGTTCTCCCTTTCTCACCACCGGTACCCAGCCCTGTCAGGTTTATCTCTTACGTCTCACTGAAGTCCATCTGCTTGTCTTCATTTCCACTATGTCATCATCAGCCCTTCTCATTAGAATGTTGTGAGTCCCTCCTATCTGGTCTTCTTGCTTCCATTTTCATTTCTGTGCAGTCCATTTTTTGGTGACAGCCACAGTAAGCTTTGTAAAAGAACCAGGCTGATGTTTGTTCTCTGCTTAAAACACTTCAATGGTGCCCCGTTGTTGTAGGTTAAAGTCTAACCCGAACATAGCTTATGAGGTCTGGCAGCCTTGGGCTCCTGCCTAGCAGTCCAATCTCCTTTTCCTCCTGCCCCTCTCGCGTTCTATGTCCCGCCCCATGATCTCCCTCTAACACAGTGGGATGATGTTGCCTACCTCCAGGACTTTGTATATCCTATTTCCTTTACCGCTTTTTGCCTATTATGAATAATACTGCTGTGAGCACTTGTGTACAGGTTTTTGTATGGACTTGTTTTCATTTCTCTTGCGTATATACCTAGGAGTGGAATTGCTAGATACTATAGTAAACTCTATGTTTAACATTTTGAGGAACTGCCAAACTTTTCCAAAGTGGGTGCACCATTGCACCATTTTACAGTTCTACTTGCAATGTATGAGGGTTCTAGTTTTTCCACATTAATGTCAACACTGGTTATTGTCTGTCTTTTTATTTTAGCCACCCTAGTAGGAATGAAGTGGTGTTTTATTATTGTTTTGATTTGCCTTTCTCTAGTGATTAATGATGATGGTTGTCTTTCCAAGTGCTTATTAGCCATTTGTTGTCTTTGGAGAAATGCCCGTTCAGATTCTATGCCCATTTTTTTAATTGAGTTATTTTTCTTTTTATTGTCAAATTGTAAGAGTTTGTTATATTTTGGATATATTTTGGATACAAGTCCCTTATGTGATAAATGCAAATATTTTCTCCCATTCTGCCAGTTGTCTTTCCACTTTCTTTATATCTTTTGAAACACAGAATTTTACATTTTTATGAAGTCCCATTTGTCTATTTTTTCTATTGCTTATGCTTCTTGGTATCATAGATAAATAAATAAGTATATATGTGTATGTGTGAATCCACACATTATGAATGTGTGGGTCCACAGTTATGAAGATTTATTTCTATTCACTTTTGAATTTTATCTGTGTGCTTAATAGAAGTCCAGATATTTGACCCTAGCTGGCGTGGCTCACAGTGGGTTGAGCACCAGCCTGTACACTGAAAGGTCATAGATTTGATTCCCAGTCAGGGCACGTACCTGGGTTACAGATTTGATCCCCAGTTGGGGGCATGTGCAGGAGGGAACCAATCGATGCCTGTCTGTCTGTCTCCCTCCCTCCCTCTCCCTGTCTCCCTCTCTTTCTTCCTCTCTCTGGAATCAGTCAGTGGATATATCCCCCAGTGAGGATTTTAAAAAAAGAAGTTATTTTATTTTTCTTTTCTTTTTTTATTTAAAGGAGCTGGAGTTGTACAAAGAGGAACTTCAGACAAAACCTGCACTCCTGGCAGTAAATAAAATGGACTTACCAGATGCCCAAAATAAATTCCATGTGCTAATGGACCAACTCAAGAATCCTCAAGGTAAAACCCATTCATTCATTTAATGCCAGTTTAACGACTACCTAGTAAGTGCAGAGTGCTCTAAGTGATATAACCAGTGGAAAAGAAAACAAACATTGCTACTCTTAAAAAATATAAGTTGGAAGAACCCATACCATATGAAACATTTAAGTAACATGGTAATGTAGTACTTACCAAGTTTCAGAATGTGTGATGTAAATAGTGAGAGGAGATAAGAAAGAAAAAGATAATTAGAGCTGAAAAGGTCAGGTTTCGTGAAGGAGTAAAACTTAAACGGAGTCCTTAATTAGTTAATGGGATTTGGATCAGAAGAGTCAAAAGTTAGCATCTACCTGTAAAGTCTTTCACTTTAATGTATTTCACAGGTTCTAGACCTTCATTCCCCTAGTACACCATAAATATGAAAACAGCTAACAGTTGAGGTGTGTATCTTTGTATTGTCAGCTGTATTGGATCTTTGAAGAGCACTAATCTTCTAAAAAAAACTTGAGTACATGTACCTGTGTATGTATAACAAAGAAAAATGATGCTATTACTCCAAAAGGATTTATTTGTTTGAAATTCGTTCCTAAATGAACCACTTTGTATAAAGGAACTTCAAGGGATTTTCCACTGTCTTGAACATTGGGCTTTGCAGAATTCTGTGTCCTAAAGTGATGATCTTCTGTTTCTCTGAGTCTAGGGCAGAACCTCTACACAAACGAGAAAAAACATAGGGTAGATGGCAAGTGGTTAACATGGTTTTAAATAGTACTAATTTCTCTTCTTTTATCCTTGGGATAAAAATTGGGGAAAATAAAATATTATTAGGACTATCAGAGAGCACCAGAAGATTCTTTCTCTCCTCAAAAATATTTTCCCATTATAATTTACATATAGGAGCTGCCCTTGAGTTAATAAGTTACTTTTGGGATATGAATACTCCCTGGAATTAGTAAATAGTCTTTATTTTTTAATGTCATTTGCTTTATGAGCCCATTAGATCTATTTGCTGGTTGGTTTTACAGAAAAGGGTATTTCAGAAGAGGTACCAGAAGGGAGAGTAACTCAAGAGTTTGTGGCTATTTTGGACTGTCATAAAACAAAACATAGTCCCATCAGTGATAATTCCTGAATCAACCTCTCTGGACTTCTTGGGGGCATACAAATCTTAGAAACCAAGCTCTATGTTAGCTTGTCCATTCTTTTTCAGCCCTGCCTTTCCATTTCATATCAGTATTAACCCATCTCATCAGTATGCCATCCCTCATCACATTGCCTTGGGGCCAGGGAAGAGGAAAACGTAATATAACAGCTCTCAGCTCCTGTGCAGTGATAGCATGGACTGGTCTGGAACGATCTCCTCTTGAACTACCCCACACCTTTTGCAGTTGAGTAGGGCTCCCTGTACCAATGACGATAAGCCTATACTTTAGGGTGGTTAAAGGCCATCCATGTACCACAGCAAGCTAGAGAATTCCAAATCACAAATGATGTTACTTTTGTAGAAAGGTTCTTTCTCACAATCCATGTTGCCTCATTTTATCAGACCCCACCCTGCCAAAGCAACTTGCTTCTGTAAGTAAATCATCTTCTGTGATTCTGTAATTTATATTTAATTTGATTTAAAATATCCTCATCCAACAAATATTTACTAAGCATCTAACATGTGCCAAGAACCTTAACCATTCTCACTAGTTAAAAAAAAAAAGGGGGGGGGGCGTTCTGAGAACTTATTAGAAACGGAAAAAGAATTAAGAGTGCTACGTTTTCACTTCCTTGGTTCACAAATCAAACCTTTAACATAGTTTTGACTTACTTTTTTTTAAGTTAAATTTTATTGATTATGCTACTGCAGTTATCCTGATTTCTCCCCCTTTCCCCCTCCACCCAGCACCCCACACTTCCTCAGGCAGTCCCCCACCATTGTTCATGTACATGGTTTATGTGTGTAAGTTCTTTGGCTACTTCTTAGGTTGCTCCATTTCCTATACGATATTTTATATCCCCATGGCTATTTGGTGTCTACCAATTTGTACTTTTTAATCCCCTCACCTCTTTTTTTAAAATATATTTTATTGATTATGCTATTACAGTTGTCCCATTTTTTCTCCCCTTTATTCCCCTCCACCCTGCACACCCTCTCCCACCCACATTCCCCCCTTTAGTTCATGTCCATGTGTCATAAGTTCTTTAGCTTCTACTTTTCCCACACTATTCTTGCCCTCCCCCGTCTATTTTCTACCTACCATCTGTGCTACTTATTCTTTGTACCTTTTCCCCCTCTCTCCTCCTCCCACTCCCCTGTTGCTAAGCCTCCATATGATCTCCATTTCTGAGGTTCTGTTCCTCTTCTAGCTGTTTGCTTATTTGTTTTAGTTTTTGTTTTAGGTGTGGTTGTTAACAATTGTGAGTTTGCTGTCATTTTACTATACATGTTTTTTATCTTATTTTTCTTAGAGAAGTCCCTTTAACATTTCATGTAATAAGGGCTTGGTGATGATGAACTCCTTGAACTTGACCTTATCTGAGAAGCACTTTATCTGCCCTTCCATTCTAAATGAAAGCTTTGCTGGATAGAGCAATCTTGGATGTAGGTCCTTGACTTTCATGACTTGGAATACTTCTTTCCAGCCCCTTCTTGCCTGGAAGGTCTCTTTTGAGAAATCAACTGACAGTCTGATGGGAACTCCTTTGTAGGTGACTATCTCCTTATCTCTTGCTGCTTCTAGGATTCTCTCCTTCATTTGAATCTTGGCTGATGTAATTCTGATGTGCCTTGGGGTGTTCCTCCTTGGGTCCAACTTCTTTGGGACTCTCTGAGCTTTCTGGACTTCCTGGAAGTCTGTTTCCTTTGCCAGCTTGGGGAAGTTCTCCTGTATTATTTGTTCAAATAAGTTTTCCACTTGTTGCTCTTCTTCTTCCCCTTCTGGCACCCCTATAATTCAGATGTGGGATGTTTAGAGATGTTCTGGAGGTTCCTAAGCCTCTCCTCATTTTTCTGAATCCTTGTTTCTTCCTTGTTTTCTGTTTGGTTGTTTGTTTCTTCCTTCTGGTCCACTCCATTGATTTGAGTCCCAGTTTTCCTTCCATCTCTATTGGTTCCCTATGCGTCTTCCTTCATTTCACGTATTGTAGCCTGCATTTTTTCATCTGATTTGTGAGCAAAATAAACCAATTCTGTGAGCATCCTGATCACCAGGGCTTTGAACTGTGCATCTGATAGGTTGCCTGTCTCTTGGTCACTTAGATGAATTGGCTCTGGGGCTTTCATTTGTCCTCTGGTTTGAACCATTTTTGGTGGGTTTTGTTTTGTTTTGTTTTGTTTTTGGTCTGGTTGAGGCTGTTACCTAGTGAGGGGTGGAGCCTTCGGTGTTCCCCCATGCGGGGCAGCCCAGTCGCTGAGTTGTGACGTGGTATGTGGGGGCGGGGTCCGAGAGGGAACAATGGCGCCTGCTCCGCTCTCTCCTGGATTCCAGTCCCCTCCGCCGCTTCCCCTTTGCCTAGATTATCTGCGTGCGAATGTGGGACCACCTGGTAAGCCAGCCGCCTTGTGCGGCCTCACTGGGTCTGCATAGCTGCCACCCATAGCTGCATGGGGTCTGCCGGCCATCTGCACGCTTGGGAACCGCCAGCCACTGCTGCCTGCGTTCCCGGTCCGCACCTCCACTTTTTCCTGTGGAGACTTCTCCCCTCTTACCCGTTGCACGGTTGAATGGTTGTTGGACTTCCGTACAGTTCAATTTTCTATTAGCTCTAGTTGTTTTCTTGTTTCTAAACATTTGTTGTCCTTAATTTTGGTTGTGAGAGGAGGCACAGTGTGTCCACCTACGCCTCCATCTTGGCCGGAAGTCTGATAACCAATTCCCTCACCTCTTCACCCATTCCCCCACACTCCCCTCCCATCTAGCAACGATCAAAACACTCTCTATATCCATGATTCTGTCTCTGTTCTTCTTGTTTGCTTAGTTTGTTTTTTAGCCTCAGTTGTTGATAGATGTATATTGATTACCATTTTACTGTTCATAGTTGTGATCATCTTTTTTTTCTTAAATAAGTCCCTTTAACATTTCATATAATAATGGTTTGGTGATGATGAACTCCTTTAGTTTTTTCTTGTCTGGAAAGCTCCTATCTGCCCTTTGATTCTAAATGATAGCTGTGTAAAGCAATCTTGATGGTAGGTCTCCGCTTTTCATCACTTTGAATATTTCTTGCCAGTCCCTTTTGCTTGCAAAGTTTCTTTTAAGAAATCAGTTGACAGTCTTATGGGAACTCATGCATAGGTAACTAACTGCTTTTCCTTTGCTGCTTTTAAGATTCTCTCTTTAACCTTTGGCCTTCTGATTATGGTGTGTCTTAGAGTGGGCTTCTTTGCATCCATCTTGTTTGGGACTTGCATGTCTATTTCCTTTACCAAATTAGGGAAGTTTTCTTTCATTATATTTTCAACTAGTTATCCAATTTCTTGCTCTTTCTCTTCTCCTTCTGATGCAAATTTAGTCCTCTTGAAGTTGTCCCAGAGGCTGCTTATAGTTTCCTCATTTTTTTAATTCTTTTTCCTTCTTCTTGTTCTGATTGGTTGTTTTTTGCTTCCTTATGTTCCAAATCATTGATCTGTTCTCAGCTTCATCCACTCTACTGTTGTTTGTCTGTAAATTGTTCTTTATTGCACTTAGTATATCTTTTGTTTCTGACTGGATCATTTTTATGCTGCTAAGGTCCTCACTAGGTTCCTTGAGCATCCTTGTAACCATTGTTTTGAACTCTGCATCTGATGAATTGCTTATCTCCTTTTTGTTTAGTTCTTTTTCTGGAGTTTTGATCTGTTTTTCCCTTGGACCATGTTTCTTTGTTTCCTCGTTTTGGCAGCCTCTCTGTGTTTATTTCTATGTATTAAGTAGAACTGCTTTGACTCTGTGTCTTGGTAATGTGGCCTAAGGTTGTAGGTATCCCCTAGGGTCCAATGGCACAGCCTCCCCTATAAAAGTGCACCTTTTGTGTGGGCTGAGTGCACCTTTCTCTTGTAGTTGAGCCTCTGTTGCTATCGGCAGATCAGTGGGAGGCCAGTCAGCGGCAAGGATTGGCTCTGATCACTTACCACTAACCTCTGCCCTCTGTTGAGGATCAGCTGTGCAGGGACAGGTTTGTGATGTTAAGATGTGGTCTGTAGCTGTCTACTGGATGCGCTGGCCCTGAGGTTTCCCTGGGTAGTGCAGGCCAAGGTCAGCCCCCACCTCTCTTGCCCCAGGGCCACCCTGTCTGAGCTACAAAGCAATCTGAGATGGCTGCTACTTGTGCTGGGCTTGGAGATTCCAGGCAAAGCCAAGCAGTGAATCTAGGCTGGCTGCTGCTAGTGCCATGCCTGGGACTCACCAGGGCCAACTATTGCTTGTTTGAGAGGTTTTATGAAGTTGTGAAGTATGAGCCAAGACCAGTCCTTCACAGGAAAAGCAGCTTGGGTGTGCCTGTAAGTTGGGTGGGGCAGAGTCTCTGAGGACTTAAAAGGGGGGCATCAAACAATGTTAGCCAGTTTGATGGAGCCTTCAGAGATGGTACCAGCTTGCCAGTTCTGTGAGGGAAGGTTTAGAAAAGGGACAATGGCCTCTACTCGCCTTGATGCCAGATACTTCAGTTCCTTCCTGTATGCCACTGGTTCCTTTCAAGCTGCTACTGTGGTGCTGGAGCTCAGAGGAAGTGAGTCTATGAAGATGAGTTTGTGTGTGTGGGTTCTTTTGAGAGGGATTGCTCAGGGCTCCAGCATTTTCTTCCACCAACTCAATCACCAATGGTATTTGCAGCCAGAAGTTGTGGGGGCTATCTTTCTGGCACTGGAATCCTGGGTTGGGGCCCTGGTGTGGGACTGGGATTCCTCGCTCCTGAGATATCCCTCCCACATTTTTATCCACCACTCATGGGTGAGAGATCAGCCTGTTCCGCATCTGTGCCCCTCCTACCATTCTGGATGGATATGATTTCTTCAGTTCTGTAGTTGTCAGACTTTCATTCCACTCTATTTCTGACATTCCTGAGTGATGCTTGTTCTATATTTTAGTTGTAATTTTGATGTAGTTGTGTGAAGAGGCAAGCCATGTCTGCCTATGCTGCCATCTTGACCCAAAGTCCAGTTTTAACTTACTTGCAAAGACAATGAAAATTGTCATCATAGTTTTGTGGTTTTTGTTTCAGATTTTCTTCATTTATTTGAAAAAAACATGATTCCAGAGAAGATAGTGGAATTCCAACATGTCATCCCCATCTCTGCAATTACTGGAGAAGGAATTGACGAATTAAAGAACTGCATAAGGAAATCTGTGGATGAATATGCAAACCAGGAAAATGATACATCTCACAAGAAACAGTTGCTTAATTTACAGATTTCCAATACAATATCTTATAGGGAGCCACTATCAAAGAATACCATTAGTAGTTCTAAAATGGATACAATTTAAATCTATTCAAAATGATATTGAAATTGTGTTCATTTGAAATCTTTTCCAATGACCTGTGTATTTTAGAATGTTATTACTAACCTTCTCATATATACACCGTCATTTGAGAACCATATGTTTTTAAGTTTTACGGTTAAGTGTATCAGCAGTAAAAAAGTGACAGTTCATAATTTTATGGCCAATCCACCTATAATAAAGTCCTCTGATAGTCCTGTACTTATGTCTTTAGTGAGGTCTTTTTTTATGTAAAAGGATTTGTAGAATGTTATGAGAATGAGCAACTAGGTTTTGTTTGTTTTTGGGTCTGTTAGGTACCTAGTTCAACTATTCTATATAATAGTTCTCATTTTTAGAAAATTGAAAAACCCTAAATTTGAACATATGTTCAGTGATAACAAAGATCACTGATAATAGTTAACAGAAACCAGGAAATAACAGTCATACCTCAGTAATCATCGGCTTCAGACTTCATCAAACCTGGCACTCGTCACATTTTGATGAAAAAAAAGATGTTTCAGCAGCTCAGGACTGGTCGCACTTGATAGAACTTGTGTGAGTCACGACACCATGCTGCAAAAGAAAATGCTTCATCACTTGTGGTTTGCTTGGCACTCGTTGGTTTTGGCACTCGTCATGAGTTCTGGAATGAATTTGCGATTTCAGCTTTTGGAAAATTTTCTTTCTTAAGCATAAGATTATTTTTTCCTGCGCTGAAGCAGACTGATGTGTGACTCATTTTCTTATGTCTTAGTCTGTTTCATTGTCTACTTTTTACATTTTAGTAAAAAGAGAATAGGACATGCAAACTTCAAACAGTGTTATCAATCATCAGTACATTCTTGAGATTATAATTTCTGTCTGAGGTTCAAAAATATTTACAAATGGGACATTTTCTCTATATGAGTTTTATTATAAAATATACTATATCTTCTTTGTAAAATATAAAATTTAAACAGTGCAAAAGCATATAAAATTTAAAAAAGTTCCATCTTTCTGTATTAGGCACTCCAGGCCTTCCTAGATAAAACCACTGTTAATAGTTTCCTATGTTTTTGCAATATTTTTTAATTTATGTATCTTTTTTACTCAAATGAGTTTATTATGTAAACCTTTACAAGTTTATATTTTTACAAAATAGTAACAAGTTAATGAACTTTTAATAATTATTTTTCGATCCTGCTTTTAAATTATTAGGAATTATTTTGGAATTTAAGGCTTAATGAAGCCATTACATATGGTACAAGTACTGAATAAAAATGGTGTAAGTATTGTTCTACTTAAATTTCTTCTGATATGACACTGTGAGTGACTTTATACAAGTATTGTTTCACTTTTATTTGTTCTGTTCTGTGTAGCCCACTCCCACATCTCATCCCTTTCCCCAGATCACTGGCTTTTCTTTTATTTCTTTGTTCTTCATTGCGCAGGTGTGGACTGAGTGTATCCCCTATACCTGGCGCTATGTAGGACGTACAGTGTTGAAGAGGACCGACAGGATCTGCGGCCCTCATGGTTCGCACATTTGATAGCACAAAGTACAGGGGATTGGAGTAGCTTGGTTTCACTTTCTAACAAAGGACTAAAAGTGAGGAAGCTATTTGGAATTTGAATGTCTGACGATAATGACTATGTTCATATTGGGTATGTTTTACACTTACAACTTCATGGTCATTTGTTTTTTACTTCATTATTTCCTAAATATAAACAAGTAGCAATGCGAGGACAGTTGCATCAAGTGGATTTCTGAAGCTCCAACACCATAATTTTATTCTCTGCTGTAGGCAAAGGATAGTAAATGTGCATTGAGGATTAAGAGGAATTGTATCTCTTATGCTTTGTCACAAAGTTAATGAAACCTTTAGATTTT
Source organism: Glossophaga mutica (assembly GCA_039655065.1). Lineage (NCBI taxonomy): Eukaryota > Metazoa > Chordata > Mammalia > Chiroptera > Phyllostomidae > Glossophaga > Glossophaga mutica. Next base: position 64,433,919 of record CM077313.1, read on the forward strand.
TTAAAAAGATTTTATTATTTTTAGAGAGGGGAAGGAAGGGAAAAAGAGAGGGAGGGAAACATTGATGTGTGAGACTCTCGCACCCCACCGACTGGGGACCTGGCCTGCAACCCAGGCATGTCTGTGGACCAGGAATTGAACTGCCCACCTTTCGGTTTGAAGAACAACACCCAGCTCACCGAACCACACCAGTCAGAGCCATGGAGAAATTTTAATGTACCTTTTTCAGGTACAACAGAGAAAATAATTTATAAAGATATGCAAGATTTGAACAACACAATTTACGTATTTGACCTAATAGTCACGCATATAAACACTGTATCCTGAAACTGTAGAATGCACATTGCTTTTAAACATGCGTGGATCATTATACAAAATCAATCATACTTAAAAGCAAATAGCTGCAAGTTCCAACAAATCAAGTTCATACAAAGTAAGTTCTTTGCCTGCTAAGAAATTAGACTAGAAGTCGGTAATAAAAATATGCTTAGAATGCCTGTAGATTAAGAACTATATATCCTAACAACCAATGGGGCAATTTCACAATGGAAATTAGAACATATTTTGAAGTGAATGTTCTGAAACTTTGAGATATTTAACCCATTCTAAAAGGAAATTTTAACCAAATACATAAAATAAGAAAAGCTGTAAGGTAACTGAACATCTATAATAAAAAGAACACCTAAAGAAAATAAAAAGACAATAAGAACAGCAACAAGTAAAATAGAAAACAAACATACAATAGAGAAGATCAACAAAGATAAAACTTGGTTCTTTGAAATGACAAGTTTATAAATTGCCCCCCCCAGCACTATGAGGAATAGCGAAGAAATACAGAGTAAGCTAAAATATCCAATATCAGGAATAAAAGGATATCATTAAGCACCCACAGATACTTAAAAATGAAGGAATATAAACTTCACATCAATAGTGCATTTGTCAGAAATCAAGCTTCATGCTTAATGTCATGTTTCAATAAAAAGTCAAGAAAATACACATTTTACAAACTGACAGCAAAGAAGAAACAAGATGTGAATAGTTCCATATGTATTTTTAAATTAATAACCTTCCTATAAAGAAAACTCTAGGTCAGTTGGTTTTGCTGGTTGATTCAAACCAGGTAAGAAAAAAAAAACCTACCTTACACAAATTCTTCTAGAGATTAGAAAAGAGAAGAATGGAAAATACCTTCCATCCCACTTTATGAGGCCAGCATAACCCTGATATCAAAGTATGATAAGGGCATTAGTAGGAGGAAAAGTTGTAGTCCAATTACATTTATAAACATAGATGCAAAAATCCTAAGCAAAATGTTAGGTAAATGAGTACAGAAATATGTAAGAGAGCTAATGTGTAATGATTAAGGCGAGTTTATTTCAGAAATGGAAGGTTAGTTTAACCTTCAAAAACTCAATCAGTGATGCAACTAACAGTGACAGAAAACAGACTAGCAGTTGCCTGGGTCCTGTGTGGAGGGGTGGGTAGGAGGAGAGGTTCTGTAGAGACGATTACAGAGAAGCATAGACCCCTGACTATGACTCAATACCCCTCAGAGCAGTTTCCCACCAGAACAGGACACTCATTCTTACCTCATTCTCCCACACACCATTTCTATGTGCTGTAAAAGTTCATTGTGAACTGTTCTATACCCACCTATGTAAAAGAAGTACGTGTCTACCCCTCTTCCTCTTTATTCAATCTCAGAGATTTCCCCACTTTTCTTTTTCCCACCTCCCTAATCTATCACCAGTGGATTTCTTGTAACCACCTCCATCTTCTTTGATTCTGATGTATAAAATAAGTGGTAAAACTGCCATTTTCCAGAGCATTTTCTCAATTCATTGAGATTTTTGCTTGCTGGCAATTGTCAGTTTGGCTTAAATAAACTCATAAAAATTCTCTACAGGCTTGGATGTTTTCTTACATTGACACAGGCCATTCCAAGTTCAGGAATAGCATTAATGAGCATTTAGGGTAAGTAATGTATCAGAGGCAGATATCCAAAATAAAGGAGACGGTGCTGAGTCTGCACATTTCTAAATGGTGACAGCACCTTTTAGGAATATCTACCACTTGCTACTTCTTGACTGTGGGCAAATAATTTGATGTCTCTGATCTCAGTTTCTTTCTTTGTCATTAGTATAAGGTGGTTGTGATTACATTAGGTAATCCATTAAAAAATTCTTGGTACGTAATACATATACAGTGATATCTATGCACATAATAAGTGTTATCTATTATTTTTAAATTCACATAAGTATATGTATATGTAAGGAAATTGTCGCATGTGTTTTAATGTGAAGAGGTCAGTTTTTTTGTATTTGCAAGAGTGAAATACTAGGTCTGACTCCGTCTTACTCCAGCCTGCACTGTGCCCAAGGCCTTTAGGCCAATGACTCTTCTTTAGACTGATCATTAGAGGAATTCTGCTTGGTTTTTTGTAAAAACTGGAGGAATTCTGCTCCAGTTTTTACAAAAACAGCCCCTGCCATTTTCTCTTCCCTTCACGTAAAAGAAGCCTAACCTCTAATTTTAAAAGGTGGATTTGAGAAACTGCTAGCACTCCCATCTTTTCAGCTGGCACCTCATTGATCAATAAAGTTTTTCTCATTCCGAACTCTGACATTTTGAGTTTTGACCTTTTAGAGTGTCAGACATGTGGACTTTGAACCAGTAACATAAGTGAGTAAGTGGCAAGTGCATATTTCAAATGAAGACATCGGAGAATGTGGTTCCTAATTTGAGTGAGAAGGTATAAAGAAAATATCACAGAAGATAAGATAATAAAGACAACAATAAAGAACATAAGAAACCATTGGCAAAATAGGAAATAATAGAAGACATAAGGGTACAATGATTAATTTGTATGTGGGAACTGCTGAAATTGAAGTAATAGCAGTTATCCATATGAACTGGTAATTAGAAATAGTATTAAAGTTATGGAAAGTCATGGTGAGAGATGTGGATTTGGGGAAGTGGAAAACATTGCCCTCAGGACATTTTTTATTGATGGGGCCTAGAACAGAGACTTCTGATAACTGGGGAGTGGAGAGAAGGAAGTGAAAGCAACGGGTAGGAAGGGAAATAATCAGAAGAGAAGTGGAAATGTTAATGTTTTCACATCCAAGGAAGAGTTTAGAGGGGAAAAAAGAGGCATTTAGTATTGTGCAATATGGATGGGGGTGGGGTGGACAGGGTGGGTGGAAGAGCATTAGGACCAAAAAGAGGCTTGTGAAAGCCTCTTTTTCAACTAGAAAGAGGTTGGAAACTGTGGAGGGCAGAATAATGTTCCCCTAAAACGTTCTCATCCTCATCTCCAGACTCTGAATAAGTTCTGCACATGGCTAGGAGCAGGTTAAGGTTGCTAGTCAGATGACCATAAAATAGAGAAGTTATTCTGGGTGGTTTGGATTGGTCAAATGTAATCAGGAGGATTCTTAAATGGTGAAAGATGTAGGCAGAAGAATATCCAAGTGATGTGATTTACATGCTGAAAGACTTGACCAACTATTGCAGGGTTTGAAGATGGAAGGGGCCACAAGCCAAGGAACATAGGTATCCTCAGGAAACTGGAAAAGGGAAGGAAACTGATCCCCCCCTGGAGTCTCTAGAAAAAATGCAGCCCTGTGGACACCTTGATTTTAGCTCAGTGAGACCCATGCCAGAACTGTAAGGTGATAAATTTATGGGATTTTAAGCCATGAGTTTAGGATAATTTGTTACAGTAACAATAAGAAATTAATATAGTAATGAAACAGGAACCTTTGTAGAATTTTGATGATGGTATATTGCAGTGAATTTATTTTGTCTTACTCCTTAAAAAGTCTCTTGAGAAAAACTGGAAAGCCAGGACTGTTAATTGCTATCTAAAGTATCACCTGAAGTAATTTTGAGAATGATACTTTAATATTCTAGTCCCACTAGGGCATTTAAAAGTGTTCCATCTTTGCTATACCGAAGGACCCAAACTTACTCAGTAAGTCTGGAAATAGGATTCCCCCCACCCCCACATATTTTTGGAGCTGTTATTCTTAAATTGTAATCAATTGCCTATACATCCCAGCTAAAGTCTGTTAACTAGGTAGTATTCATTACTGATTGAGAAATACATTATAAAATATTTTGGCACACAGCTATTTGATTCAATTCAGTTTTATAGATGAGAGAACTGGAGTTCAGAGCAAGAGTGAGTTATACTGTGTTACACTGCCGTCATCACCCATCTGCTATTGTCAGAGCTGGACTGGGACCCAGAACCTCTCTGTACCCACATCCTTTTTACCACCCAATGCTGTCTCTCTTTCAGCATTGAAAGGATGCTCCAACCAACTGACCTATGAAGCCAGGGCAAGTTTCTCAATTTTCAAGACAACCCTGCGATGTAGGTCATCTTACCCTCCTCTTAAAGATAATGTCAGAGAGAAGGAAGTTGCTTAAGGCCACCCAACCGATATGTACAATAGCAGAGCCCCATATAAACCTAGGCAGTTAAATATGTATTTTTAAAAATTTAACGGATGCTGAAGTGTACTGATGCTTACTACTTCAAATGATTACACACAATAAATGGAGATGAGATAAATGTGGCAAATGTTGATAATTGTTGAACGTAGAAGGTGAATCCATGAGTATTCGTTTTACTGTACAAATTCTCTGTACCTTTGAACACTTTCAAAATAACAGAGTTTGACTTCTTTACCACTTAAATGATTTGAAGGGGGAAAAGTGTTTAAGGACTATTTACTACCAAACTTTACAGACAAATCACATTTAGTCGGAAATACCCAACTCGAAACTATTTTCAGTTTTTTTTTTCGTTGAACTTTTTTTTTTTTAAGATCTGTAACTCAAACCTGGACATAACTGAAGGTGCAGGAGGAATGAGGGAAGTGGGAGAAAGGCGGGGCAGGTGACCGCAGGATGTTGCTGCGGCCGACAGCCCAGTGAATTCTGGGAATTGTAGTCTTCTAGTTATCCAGGACATTCCCGTTTTGGCCTCGGGAGAACTGAGTCGGCTCCCAGAAGCCTCCGGGGCGGTTCGCGGGGAACGCACTTCCTGGGAAACTGAGAGGGAGATTCTTTGAGAGGCTCCTCGGTGTAGGCGAGAAGAATGCCTTGGATGTGAGGAACGGGTAGGTGTAGTGGAGAATGGTCCGATTTCTGGGTCTTTTGCATAAGTAGTTGAGGATTTTGTGTAAAACAGGTAACTCGAAGGGCATCAGGGACATTGAAAAATGCTGACCACATTGGTGGGCATGAAAATTGAGCGAGGAGAAGTATTTGATAAGGCTTTGAAAATTCATTTTGTATACACAAAAAGTATGGAAATGTCGCAGTGTCTTGCGGGAGCAGCTCAGGGCTTGCGGCATGGCTGGCTGGGTGTGCTCTCTGCAACTGCAAGTTGCTATTTCAGAATCCCCGGCTGCTGTTGGTTGTGTAATGATGACCTGCGCGCTGTTCAAACCCACTCACTGTTGCTGGCTAGGACTTGTTCTGAGCGCGTTCCTCAGTCACTGCTGCGGGCTCCCCATTGGCTAGAACCGAGAGAGAGCCCCCTCCCCGCTTTCTTTCTGCTGGCTCCGGCGCGGCCAAGGACACAGCTCCGAAGGAGGGAGAGAGGGGTGGGCGGCGTGCGGGTGGCTCTGAAAGCTTGGTTTGCCTTCCTTGGTGACCGCACTTAAAATAATTGCTCAGGGATCCTGGGGTGTGTTTTTAATTGTAAAGTGATTCACCTGATTTTGGAGTGAGCAATTATGCTTGATACCCACTCAAGAAACATACGTTTAGAAAAAAAATAATAATTTGATTGTAATCTCCAAGGTGCAAACTGCGTCGGACAACATGCTATATAATGATCATAGTAGGGTTCAAACGCCTTGATCCAGGAAGTTATCTGGCGTTTACAAGTTTTCATCCTCATCCTACCTATTGAGATAAATAGTATTTGAAGAGGAAGTTGCTGATGCTTAAAAAAGATGTATGGAAACATTTAAATTGCAGGTTGAGCCATTGGTGTAACTGTAAACTCAAAAAAGCACTCTAATTGCAAAGTTTAGCATGCAAAATGAGGATCAGCTTTGCCTAGTTTTGTGGTCATTGTCCTACTAAAAGGCATGAAAGAAACATAGTGAGTTTCTTTTACTTCCCAGACAACTAACTGCAGTGTTTCCTCGCCCCTCTTTATTCTTTCACTACAGTTATGAAAGGATTTAAAAATTCACCAGATGTTGATAATTTATTGCCAAGACAGTAAAGTGATGTTTTTATTCTTATTTCTCCTATCTTCCCATAAAGTGAGTTAATTTTTCTTCTGTTTGTAACACGTGAATTTAAGAATAATCTACCTTTATTTTTTAAAATCATACAGATTTAATCAGTATGTTCTACGTGACATGGAAGCCTTCATACAGAAGTGAAGACCCAAAGAAGTGGTTAAACCTGAGTATTTTTATGCTAGTTTTGATAGGAAATGGAAAGTCTTGGGGGAATGTGATCCTGTAAAATACTGTAGGAGCAAAGCGTAGTGAGCGAGGGGAAGCAGCAAGGCCTGTTCATTCAGATTCCCCCCAGGATCTTGGTGTAGGAAGGGTAGCCCTCACATGAGGGTTTAATGACCTGCTTCTGGGTAAGGTCAGAAAGCCTACCCTGTTTCTGTTTCTCAGATCCCTCCAGCTTGAAATGTACGATCTGCCAGGGTGCCATATTTCCGAGTAGCGTGTCCTGAGCCTCCTCTTCTGTAAAGCGGGACAGTGTAATATATTTTTTAATTGAATACTCTTGGCCACAGGGATAAACTGCCCTTAAAAAAAAAAAAAAAAAACTTCCTACCTTTTTTGATATAGCATTTCATTGGTTTTATGTGATTGCAAAGTATGTTTCTTAATTCCATGGGAATCCAAATTGAGTTTTAAAGAAGTATCGTATTAATTTGAAGCATTTTTCTTATTTCTTTAGGCTCAGACCACCTCTACTCTTTCTTCAGAGGTGCATATATTTCTTCTAAGTTGATCAAAGTCGTAGAACTATCAAGTACCTCAAAGAGTAAGTACATCCTTTGATTATATTTCTCTTCTTTTTGCTACTATATATCAGATGACACAGTTTTCTCTTCAGCAAAATTGAGTTATAGGACAGACCTTTGTGAGTACAATGATTGATTGACTTACAAGTTTCTAAGAAAACACAAGTTACAGGTGAAAGGGACTGCAACTGTTACCATCAAGAATTAATGTAGCTGCTGTTACATGTCTTCTCATATAGCTATTCCTTAGAATTGTCCCTGAAAAAGTACATAGTAATGGATCTGTGAATTTCTATAGCTCTTAGCCACTGTTCCTGCTCCATACTACTTTGAACTCTATTCAAAACCACAGAATAGATATCCTTTTGAAAATACTTTTATTCAAAATGATATCTTTGATGACTTTTTATTGTGCATCAAATTTTATCCATTTCTCTGAAATCACTGTGGAACAGATAGTCACATGACTGATATGAAGTGGGTGTTTTGAAAGAATCCTTATATGCTTTGGTCAGTAACTACTCCAAAGGGAATGCTCTGTCGCTTTTGTTACATGGCTGTAGTCATCTGTGGTTATTTGCTGATACTTCAGAGTAAAGGCATGTTCTTGGCTAAAGAGAGTAAGAAATTCTACTGATAATCATTACAAACTTAAATTTCTGACCATACTCTGTTTTACAAAAGGCTTTACTATTCTTGGTCTGACAATGACTGGGGGGACACTTTACAGATGAATGCTGAGGGTCAGAGGAAATAGATGTCCAGTCCAGTTTGCATCTCTGACCCCCCGGACTGCAGTGCCTAGCTGCTCTCAGAAGGAAATAATAAGGCTGTGTATCCCAGATCAAGGTTGTCTCCAGCTGGTGTTCATGGGATCTGTTAAAGTGTGTGCTTGGCTTTGCATGTTTTCCGCAGTCCCTAATAAGGGGTTTTCATATGGCGAAAAGATGTTTATTTTCTCCCCGTTGCTATTTTAAAAAGGAAATATAAATGCAAATATAATAAATCATTTAGTTTTGACAAGCAAACATTAATTTGATTTATTAACTACTCTTACTGAAGAGGAGGTATATCCAATGCATAATATACTTATTAAGTTGAAAACATATCCCTGGCTGGTGTAGCTCAGTGGATTGAGCGTGGGCCTGTGAACCAAAGGGTCCTGGTTCGATTTCCAGTCAGGGCACATGCCTGGGTTGCAGGCCGGGTCCCCAGTAGGGGGTGTGCAAGAGGCAACCACACATTGGTGTTTCTCTCCCTTTCACCCTCCCTTCCCCCTTCTCTAAAAATAAATAATAAAATCTTAAAAAGAAAAAAGAAAAAACAAAACATAAACAGCAACAAAGTTATAAAAGATTGAGTCTTTAACCACTGTGGAACTTAATCAGTGCTGCCAAACTTAGATATTTCTAGAAGCATAGTTCGTATATAAATACCTGGCAAAGGCTTCATTTTTCTTGGGAAGTTCCTAGGGGAAAAAAATGAACTTTTGTTTGAAAAAAAATGGAAAGACTGCCAGTAAAGAGTGGAAAGCAGGGGCATAGCCTAGAAGAACCTTGGTGGCGTCAGAAAACAGTACGAATGAATGGGACTGTTGGCAATAGAGCAGATTTGTAACGTTCTCTCTGTATCCTGACCAGATCATATGGGCCTTTCATTTGTTTGTTCACTCATGTATCAGTAATTGAGTGCCTTCTATGTGCCAGTGTTGGACCAAGTGACTAAAACAGTAGGCTCTTTGTCCTCCTGGAATTCACAGTCTGATGGGAAAGATAAATACTGAACGAGGAGTCAGCACAATTGCTGCTACCAAAGAAAAAGTACAAAGATGCTACCAGAGCATGTAACCAGGGCCATGAGGAAGATTAAAGAGAAGGGTGGGAAGGGCAGGGTTTGGGCCAGGAAACTGGAAACTAGAAGGATGAGTATGTGTTAGCTAAGCAAAGACTAGGATGGGATTAAGAAAGTTTTAGGAGGAAGAATAGCATGAAGAAAAGACCTTCACAAAATTAAAAAGTGGAAAATTAGCCCTGGTTGGTGTGGCCCCAGTGGATTGAGCGCCGGCCTGTGACCTGGGTTGCAGGTTTGATTCCTGGTCAGGTCACATGCCTGGGTTGCAGGTCAGGTCCCCAGTTGGGGGCATGTGAAAGGCAACCTATCGAAATTTCTCTCCCTCTCTCCTTCCCTTCCCCTCTCTCTAAAAATAAATAAATAAAATCTTTTTTTAAAGATGGAAAATTTGAGAAGTTAAAAGAAAAGCAGTATAGCTATATAGACTGCAGTGTGTAAGGTGGGAGAGTGACATGTAAGGAGATTGAGAATTTGGCAACCAGTTGGTGGGATTTGAAACTTTAAAAACTTTACTCTGAGGGAAATAAGAAGTCACTGAATGGTAAGAAATGTACTCAAATGATCAGATTTGCATTTGAATAAAATTATTCATGATTCAAAATTAGTTGGTGCATAGCACAAGAGTAGAGGTCTTTTTACCCTCAGTACAAATAAATCTTAACCTGAGAGTTGCCATTATCTTTCTGTTTTAAATCACGTAACATACTCCTTCTCCTAACTATCCCTATAAAGTATTACTTATTCCTCTAGTGGGCTACATGACTGATCAAATCATATGTATATGGAGTTACGAACACCATAAAAAGTAAAACAGCCCTGGCTGGTGTGGTTCAGTGAATTGAGTGTCAGCCTGCAAATCAGCAGGTCACTGGTTCAGTTCCCAGTCAGGGTGCATGCCTGGTTTGCAGGCCAGGTCTCCAGTTGGAGGCGCATGAGAGGCAACCACACATTGATATTTCTTTCCCTCTTTCCCTCTTTCTCTCGCCTTCTTCTCTCTTTAAAAATAAATAAATAAAATCTTTTTAAAAAGTAAGGCAGCCAGAGAAAGGTGCAAAGAGCAAGGACATTAATTCCAGCACTGAGGTTGAAATTCATCTGAAGTATTGAAGTTAATAGTATTTCCTTTTCTACAAATGCTGCATCCTTTTGGCTTTGTAAATACAACTTTTAGGCTATCTCTTTGATCTGAGCTGGGAAGGCTTCAGCAAAAGCAGTTTCAGGGTATTGATCCATTACTTGTATTGATTTGATGCAAGATAAATTTGAACACACTTTATACCAAAATAAATATTGACCCACCTCTGTTCATTAGCATTTTTGCTGGTCTGTAGGCAAAGAAATACAGGAATTTATTTATTAATAATAAAGTCGTTTATCCTGATCTTGTTTCTCAATCCATTTGCATTTAGGAACCAGTGATACAGTGCAGTTTAGTTGGAGAATCTCAGTTACATTGCTACCCCCAGTATCTGAACCCTGCCTCTGAGAGCAATGAGAAATTGTGATTGGGTTAGGACTCTGAACAGGTCACCTGAAGGAGTTCCCAAGTTTTGAAAGAAAGAGGGTTTTTTTGTTTTTTGTTTTTGTTAATGTCTTCACAACTTTAATCAAATCATCATTGTCTTTCATCGCTCAGTTTTTTTTTAACCCTGAATGATACATTTTTATAAACAGATACATTATGGGTTCACTTTGCTTAATACTGAGCAATAATTGCTTGATATGTAGTAATCATATGACTGGTTCACTATTGGTATTTTGAGTTCTTATAAAACAGCATACTGTTACATATTGGGGCAGAGTCCAGATCTTAGTGGCCTCAATGTTCCTCCAGGGCCTAACGTAGTGCTAAATACTCAGGAAATACCTGTTGAATGAATGATTGCTCAGCAGTGGTACTTCCTTGTTCATTTCTACATTATCAGTAGACTTCGTGAGTACTGTGGTCTTGGAACAGGGCCTGGTACTCATCTATTCAAATATTCCTCAAATGACTGCAAGTTGCTTACAGTGTATGGGGGAGACAAGTGGATGAGCGAAAGCCAACAGGAAGCTGAGTTCTAGAGCTTGACGTCATTAGTGTTACCGAACAGAAGAGTTTGGCCTCCTGGTGCTAGCAGAGCCAAACACTAGACACCAGGAATTGCAGTGGGGAAATACTGACTATTTTGTTATGAATGGCGCCACCCAGGAGAACAGGAGGCTAATGCTCAGAAGCTTGAACTCCTGGATGGTGTGTAGGTTACAGATTAGAAGGGCAAAATCAAACACCATGGGTTAGAAGGTTTGGGGTCATGCCGGAAGCTGATTGGTTGGAAGTGACATAAGGGTAGTAATTCATTTCTTGAGGTCTTGAGGACAGTTCTGAGGTTTGTTCTGGTGACCCTTTATATGGTTCTTGGGGAAGTGGCTGGGTGGGGGGTGGTCATTGCTCCTTAGGGTTCAGGAACTGAAACATAACTTAGGTCAAGATGTTACCTTTAGTCTGCCAGAGGTCTGGGTGCTATTTCCTGCTTCCCTAGGGTTTGCTAGTTACCCAGGGAAACAGCTAGGTCTCTGAGGGGGAGGCTGTGTGTGTGTGTGTCTGTATTTATATATGTGTATATATACGTGGAGAGGGAGAGAGAGAGGGGTGTGATTTCTAGAGGTAGGATTTAAATGTAAATTTAATAAAAGTCGTAAGAACCCTCAATTCATTAGTTGCATTTTCCAGTGTAAATATTCTTGAATCTGCACTAGAGTTTCCATTGTTGGACCAAGGTGGCTGGTTGCTAAATTTAAGCAAGACAGTTTTCTCCCCAGTTTGCACGAAAAAAAAATGAGGGCTATAATCCTTGTTTTCTTTTCAGCTATAACATTTTCTTAAACAGTTGCTACTTCTGGTAACATTGACAGAAAGCAGCATAAGAAACCAGTAATAAACTTAATATAATGGAGTAACTTAGAACTAATTAAATGTAAATTGAGGACTATATGGTCACTTGTGCTTAAACTCTGTCTGACTTTATATTGTATACTTTTATATGTGTGTGTATAGGTTAGTGTGTATAGGTATGTGTATGTATAGATTAGAAACACATACCTGTATTTTCTGCTACTAAAGTTATTCCTGGTTTACATGAGTAGATTAAATATGCAAATACATAATTTTCCAAAGAACATTGGTCTTCTCATTTGAATACATTTGGTCAAGTCCTAACTCAGTTTTGTAGCATTTTGGTTGTGTTTTTCTTTCTGACCCCTGAACTCCTGGGAATGTTACTCTATTGTCTCAGTAGATAAGATTTGACCCTGCAACAGTTGATGGGTTCATAAACCTGTACTGTATCCAGAAGTAAGAATATTCTCAACCTTGCCACTTCCTCATGATCCGACAGAAAGGAGTACCGTAAATGTACTCCTTATTAAAGTATCATGCCCCTTTTGCCTCATAGGGGCATGATAGAAGGCAGAGGAAAAGTGATGTTTGGAGAGTGAATTTCAAACTTTTGAAGAAATTAAAACTGAATAAGGTACTGGTTACAGTTTGTCACATACAGAAAAAGGACACAGCCTTTTAACGTGGGGTGAGAGAAAGGCCTGGCCACGTCTTTTCCCCATAGCAGCGTTAATCAAAACGGGTAACCATTACTTTAGAAATTTTAGCATTCATCTTACATGAGCAGTAATAGTGTAAGAGCCAGTAGTAGTATACTAATATAATAACCACTAACCAGTGGTATAATAATTTGCAAAGTACCAGGACATCTTGAAGCAACCAGGAAGTAGCTGAGCAGGATAATTTCAGGGACCTTTGTCTTTCGGCAAACTCATTGGAGAGGAGTCCATTTACATTTTGTAATTTTCCAGTGTGCCCAGTATAAAAGAATGAGATGTTCGCTTTCTTTTCTTTACCGTTTAATTCAAAACATGTTTTCTGAACTGCTTCAGTATACCAAGCATTGAGCTGGTCACTGAGACATAATTCATTAACATTTGCCTTGTGCTAACAATACACTAGACACTTGATGCTATATTAACTTATTAAATACTTAGAACGGTTCTTCGAGGTAGACACTGTTGCTTTTCATATTTTACAGATGAGAAAAATTAGGCACAGTTGTTTGTAGCTAAGGTCACGAGGCTAGTAAGTGAGGACGTGGGGATTGGAACCCAAGCAGTCTGCCGCCCTGGTGTGCTCCTTTCCCTCACCTGTGTCTTTAGAGCTGCCTTCCCCTCTGCTATGTGCTAGTCTCATTTTACATTTGCATGAGCATTTGAGGCTGAATTTGTGGTGTTTGTAGTTGATGGTTGTTGCCCTGACCCTGTATATTTGAGTGCCTGACACGTGAAAGTACTTAATATATGTGTGTTGAACAATTATTGACAACCAAAAGAATTTCAGATGTGATGTTAAGAGAATTTGACATTATTTTGGTGGTTCCTCTGATTCGCTGTGAAGAAAAGTACTCATATCTAAAGACTTCAGTCGCTACGTGACCCAGTCAGTGGTAAGTGAGCACCTGTGCTCTGAGGTCTCACACACATGTATTTACAGACATTTTTATTGTGCATATGGAGGCTACAAGGAAGAATTTCCTCTTCTCAGTGACATCATTAATTATGTTGCTCTCTTATTGACCCCTCATGCTTTGTCCTCTTGTGTGTCACCCCTAGTCTGACTGACAGTGCTGCACAAGCCTGCCTGCCATGGGCTGTCGGGATGTCCATGCAGCCACAGTCCTCTCCTTCCTGTGTGGAATCGCCTCGGTAGCCGGCCTCTTTGCGGGAACTCTGCTTCCCAACTGGAGAAAATTACGACTGATCACATTCAACAAAAATGAGAAGAACGTGACTGTTTACACAGGCCTGTGGGTGAAGTGTGCCCGATACGACGGGAGCAGCGACTGCCTGATGTACGACACTACTTGGTACTCATCGGTTGACCAGCTGGACCTGCGAGTCCTCCAGTTTGCCCTGCCCCTTAGCATCCTGATCGCAATGGGTGCCCTACTGCTCTGCCTGATTGGAATGTGTAACACAGCTTTCAGGTCCTCAGTGCCCAACATCAAACTGGCCAAGTGTCTGGTCAATAGTGCAGGCTGCCACCTGGTGTCCGGGCTGCTCTTTTTCCTGGCAGGTACTGTGAGCCTCTCCCCATCCATCTGGGTCTTCTTTTACAACATTCATCTGAACAGGAAGTTCGAGCCAGTCTTTACGTTTGACTATGCAGTATATGTCACAATCGCTAGTGCTGGGGGCCTGTTTATGACCTCCCTTCTCCTGTTTGTTTGGTATTGTGCGTGCAAATCTTTGCCTTCTCCCTTCTGGCAGCCACTGTACTCCCATCCTCCCAGTATGCACACTTACCCACAGCCCTATTCAGCACGCTCCCGCCTCTCTGCCATTGAAATTGATATCCCAGTAGTTTCTCACACCACTTAATGGAGAAATAGTTGTTAAAGAAAACTTTTAGCCTCACATTTCTCTTGTAAAAGGAGCTGTTTCAGACAGTTAAACATTTTCATTTGTTTCTGACCAGTCTCTGAAGCCAAATTTGTATGTTCTGGTAGAATGAAGTGCTGCTAGTTTTATGAAAAGTACATTATTTTTAAATGTGAATCATTCCTCGTATCTTGCTTCTTATGCTAGGAGGACTTTTAACCTCCATATTGATACCTGATCAGTAATTCAAGTGGAAAGGACCCGTGTCTCAATTGAAATGACATGATCGTGTAAAAAATGATGGCTGAGAGAAGCTGTTGTGTATGATCTTTATGAATATTTCAGAATGTGTATTGTCCTTTCTATATAATACCTTAAACCAGTAAAAAACAAAAAAAGGGCAATTTCACATATAAGAAATTTCTTTCAGGAAGGGTAATTGATACCTTTACAGTAGTCCAACTAGACTACCAGCTTAAGGCTGTGACTTTTCTTAGTTCTCTCTTGGGGCTGATTGTATTTGGTATTTTCAAGATTACTTTTTTTTCTGAGTTCCTTCTACCTCATGCCAGTGTTTAAAAATAAAATGCATTTTAAGTGATAGAGAAAATAAGCCTAGCATTATAAATATATATTGGTATGGATAACATTTAACAATTTTAAGAGTTAATGATTTTATAAATTGTATTCTTGGAGTTAAAATGTGCCATGAGATGGATTGGTGCTTCCTCTGAGGCAGAAAAACATTTTTTACAGATACCATCCACCAAGTGGTACTCATGCCCATGTATAATAATCTCTTAGTGACTAAGAGAAAAAATCAAGAAGCTGAAGTGGTTTGTTCTTTTTTAGACAGTGGCAGGGGACAAGCCTCTGTTCTTCAGTGACAGACATCAGAGGTTCACTCTTGTGACTGCCTTTCGAGTAATGGGTGAAGTAAGGTATGTCTTCACCATGACCACATTCTCTCTTGACTCAGTGCCTGCCCCCATCACTGAGTATTTATTTCCTTGAGCACAGATCTATGCCCAGCCCTTTAGTAGGTGCTACAGAGGATACATGAAAAGTGTGCGACCATGTCCCATTCACTAAGAAATGGGAACAGTCTGACTTCATTGGTAGCTGGTCGTAACTCTGTAATCATTGATCCAGGAATATATTTTAACCAGAGACATGGCTTTCTGGTAGACAAGCTTATTGAACAATGCCAGCAATGTTCTGGAACCTAGAAATTCAATTTATTGGATCCTTTAGAGCACCTACCTTAGCCTAGAAACTGTAATAACACTATATAAGATTCATGAGAACAGGAAAAAGTGGTAGAGAAATTAAATGTTTATTGGTACTTTGCACCTCTGAAAGTGTATTGATGAGAGAGGAGTATTTAAAATCTCTTCTGATGGGCTAAGATTTCGATGAAATTGTTAACACTGAGACAGATGCTTAGGAATTCAGGGATATTGGGTCTTTACCCTTGTGAATTTGAGCTGCTTACTTAATTGGTGTAATTTGCTACACATCAGTACTGTGTTCATAAGGATTTTGTTCCAGTAACCATTACCCATTACTGGGCTTTTTAGCATTGCACAAATGGCTAGTTGCATGGTAAACAGATTCTTATGCCTCTTTGCAAATCTGAGTAGGATTCTGGTACTTCGTGGATGTAAGTGGTTCTTTTTTTCCCCCCTAATTCCAACACTAGTTTATGTACGTAGCAAGTAAATCCAGGTCTATAATTTCTAAATGTTGTTCGGAGAAAGCATGAGTGACTATGGGCTTTTAGTTACAGCTCCTGATTTCCTTCAGTTCTCTTCCTTTTAACTTTTCTCAGATTGAGCTGGATCTTGATCATTCCAAGACAATGGCAGGTAGAATTTTGAGATTAATATTAATTTCCCCCATTACTAATTAATTTTAGTCCCCTCTCTCATTCACTTTGTCCAGAAGTGTCAAGAATTCAATCCTCTCTCTGTTCTTTGTATAAACAATATTAAAGGAAAGTAGAATTAACCATTAATATATCAGAGAGTTTTAGCCCATGGAATTATAAATATAAATGTTAACTTTTCCTGCAAGAATCTTTTGGATTCTCTACATAATGTCACCTTAAATCGGTATTTATTATAGATTCACTAGACAAAACAAACAGCTGTTTCCCTCTTTGTCTTTAATATTTCAGATTGGCTATCAGTAGCTATTCTTCAAAGCCATGAAGGGAAAGCAAGCATTTACAACTCCTTTTTGTAACTTCTGAGCACTCATCAGGCTATCATTGTGATGGGGGATCTTTTTTGTTTTCACAAGCTTAAATAAAGGGCCTTTTACAGAAGCCAGCTTGAAAAGAAACCTTAAATGTGGTATGATCCACCAGATTTGGTTTATCCTGTGTGGGAGAAAAGAACCCGAAGTTTACTTTACTTGTAAATATTCACCGTAATAGATAACATGGTGGTTGTAAGCTGCAATGTAAAACCTCGATAAAATTGCACTGTACTTCTTGATGTTATTAAAAGATGTATTTTTACAAGTTTCTGTTTCTATCCTCATTTCCCTCCATGCTTTAAGGTAAAATATTTTGAGAAATGTTTTTCAAATATATGCTAATTTAAGAAGACATAGCCCCATTTAAAGCAGTATAGAATAGCAGTTGGAAAGGAATTGGAAACTGGATTTATTGCAGAAGCATCAAGACCCTTTTTTCCCATTTCTAAGAGTGGTCCTAGAAGTTTGCTGTTTCAGCATTCCACAAAAAAGCACTAATTGGAATCAGTGTGCCAGATTAGCCTCATCAGTGGCGTTACCTAATGGTCTGTGATTCTGGAGAGTGGGAGTTAGCTAGTGGTTAAATAGGAGGACCTTTCCTTACTTTGCAGAACTTGAGGTCTCCAGGAGAAGTAGTCCTGACAGGTAAGTCACCTTAAAATTTCTGAAACTTGGGATGAGCTTTTTGATTTTGGGATTATAGCCTTCTGGGGCTAGTTCTCACATGTACCGCTCACTGAACCCATGGCACCTGAGGTGTCAGAGCCGAGTCTTGCACTGGAAATCTGAAGCTGCGTCAGGCTGGGCGCATCCCCAGCTGATGATGCTAACACCCCACAATGCAGAGATTGCCCCTCAGCTGGGCAGGCCCATTGAGGGTGACTAAATGTTAGAAAAGCTTTTCATGCTAACCAAACTCACAGGAGACCGATTTGCCAACCAGAAATGAGAAATACAGATTACTTGCAACCGCTATCCAAGACCAGTTATTAAAAAAACACTCCACACAGAACTCCTTGGAGAAAAGACTGATTCTAGTCCTGAGCTAGGAAAGTACAAGATGAGCCCAACAGGTCTTGTTCTTCCAGAAAGGAAGGAAATGCTCAGAATGTTCAGGGCTTATCAAGTTACATAGGGACCAGCCTGAAGAGGTCCTCAGTGGCCAGATCTGGGAAATCTGAGCATCGAAAGAGAATGCAGTAATGGGTTACAACCCAGTGAATAAAGCAAAAACCCATGTGTTCACGCTGATATAAATAAGTGGAGAAGAAAGGAAAGCAGTAAATGCCGCCTTCTAGCCTGCCCTCTAGCCCAGGATGGTCTGCGGGCCACAGCACTGCTGTTCACACCCAGCCTGCTGTTAACGGGGAATTTGGGCATGTTGTATATTTGGAAACACACCAAATTCCACACTGTCTTATAAAACAAATTCTTCAAATTTTAAGAAGAAAGGCGGTGAATGAGGAAAGGAAACATTCTGTATTTTGTATGAAAAACCCAGTGTGACCAAGTCCTGTGAGCAGGAGGCTAATAATTGTGATTCCAAGGAGTACTCGTTCACTAAAATCCTCTGTAGAAAGAGTATATAAAGGGGTGGGTGCTTAATAGAAAAAGGTAACTTCTCATTAAGAGAAAAGGCATCGATACTTTAACTGCATTATACCTAGTGGCTTCAATCTAAGATTCACATTCATCAGTTTGAAAGGATCCTTTCAGTAAATCAAGATCATTTAGTTAAATTTTAAAATAGTTTTTCCTTTACTCCCACATCTCTTTTCTTGCCTTCACTCTCAAGCTAGTCCTGTGGTCTGGAAGGTCCCGGTGGGGATTTCAGCACCAGGAGACTACTGCAGGAAGTGGGGAGGCCCAGGTCCCGGCAGCCCCACGGATGAGCAGGAAGCCCATCCTCCCTCTTGCTGGCCATGTGAGCCAGGGCTTTGGCTCAGCTGGTCCCTTGTGTTTCCAACCTGCTCACCTGCTCCTGGCCACTGGAACCAGGTGGTACTGGTCAGTTGTGCACATCTCTTTCAAACTCCCTCTTCAGTGATACCAGTAGCTTGAAACTGGCCGTGGTGGAAGTATTTATGCCACAGAAATTGGCAAATGGTACAAGCGAGAATCTGTTTCTTCCTCTTTTCCTTCCTCCCCTTCCCCTGCCCCTTCCTTCCTTCCCTTCTTTATTTTTGAGAGCTGTTTGTTAAACCTTTACCAGCACACACCATTGCCCAGGCAGAATTAATTTGCTTAGCTTCAGGTTAGTTGATGAAGAAATTAGGAATCATTGAATGCTAAGAGCTGTAAAACTATCTGTGATAAAGGGACTATCTCCAGTATTGCTCCATTTCCCTCTCTACCACCAATCCATCCTGAACCTAATAAAATGTGAATATGACCTAGTCTCTCACCTCCTTAAAATATTTCAGCAACTGCCTGTCAGAAAAGAGACTAAGTTAAGCCCTTCAGGTCTGAGTGGGAGGGAGGTCTTGTGCAGTGGTACACAGGAGTACATCAGAGAATACAGACCCATGAAAAGCAGAGTGCTTGGCACAGCGTAGCAACGCAAGAATTATCTAGAAGGAGGTTTTTCTCACTGTGCCCATAGCTTATAAGACTTGTAGTGATCATTGACACGATATCTCACAAATTGAATGTAACAAAGAATGCAGATTTAATAATAAGGAATATCCCTTTTCAGGGACCACTAGCTTGGTCACATTCCTTACTCAGGGAATTTCTGTTTCCTTTTTGATGGAAAGAGTAACATGAGAATGTGATAACTCACCTGTAAGATTGCCCCAATGATCCCTGCCTCCTGGTATTTGTACCCTGGTGTGGTTCCATCCAGCCCTGAGTAGGGCTGACCTGTGTTTTACCAATAAGATTTTGCAGAAATGGTAGTGTGTGACTTCTGAGGTTATTGGTCATAAAACATTGTAGCTTCTGCTTTTCTCTCTTGGATCACTTCCTTTGGGTGAAGCCATCTGCCATGTTGCCAGGACAGGCACAGACCCATGGTTATAGGAGGGACTGAGGCCTCCTGCTAACTAACAGCATGTCAAGTTGCTGGCCACGTATGTTAGGGAGCCAAGTCGGAAGCAGAGTTCCTCAGCCCCAGTGAGGCCTTTGGAAGACTGCAGCTGTGGTGACATTGTGATTGCTGCCTGTGGGAAAGAAAGACCACAAGCCAGAATGCCCCAGTCAGCTGCCCCCAACTTCCTGGACCCCACTAACTGTGTAAAGTAATGGTCATTGTTGTTTTAAGAGGGGTAAGTTTTGGAGTGATTTATTATACAATAATAGATGACTAATACACAGAGCTAAGGCAAATGCAGGAGACCAATTTTGAGGAATATTTGTTTTTATGCAATGAAGAGGTGTGTGAGCTTTCCTTGCTCCATATCATAAAAAAATCTCACAACCTCAGCTTCCTTTGGGGAGTGCTGAATATTTATTGCCAACATGTGATAAAACATCCTAATCTAAAGTGTGTATGTTAGGGGTGGGAAGTGAGAGATACCTGAGCTTCGATTGGGAGCAGAGTTCTCTCTGATTTTGGTTAGGTTGTGAGCATCTGCTGATATTAGCAGAGAAATAAACTGATGGATAAACATACATGGAGTTTGGGATAAAAGTTAAATACATTCATAAGGAAATGAATCTGATAATAGTTATATGATTACTATTGACTACTATATACAAATAAACCATGACTACAAAAAGATATCATTTATTTTTATCTATTTGATTATTTCTGGGGTTCATCTTTGGGAAGAAAATAAAGCTGATAATTTCCTAGGTAGGAGAGGAAGTAGCTGATTCTAAGACTCATTAGGCAGTTGAGTTAACAAGCAATACCTCCCTCTACTAAGGAAAAAGGTTTGGGACAGGGAACATGAACTGTATTGATATTTCAGTACAGCGAATGTAATCTGAGTGTCTTGCTAACACTTGGTCTGAAAAGGGGCCCAAGGAGGTGGTTTAGGGCTCCCAGGGGGAAGAAGCCTAAGGACACTGGGCTCTTTGGTTGCAGGAGAAAGATTTGCAGAAGGAAATGTGGCCCAAGTGGAAAATGGCACAACAATGGAAAACATCAAAAACCAACCTTTCCTACTCTTTAATAGATTTTGTTTTTAATTTTTGAATTTAGAGAAAGGAGAAGAGAGGGAGAGAAACATTCATGTGAGAGAGAAACATTGATCAGTTGCCTTCCCCATGCACCTGACCAGGGACTGAACCTGCAACCCAGCATGTGCCCTGACCGGGAATTGAACCAGCAACCTTTCAGTTTGCGGGAGGAGGCCCAACTCACTGAACAACACCTCAGAGCTTCCTACTCTTTTTAGACTGCTTCTCTCTCCACTTGGCCTGTACAACCTGTCAGGCACTAAGGTGGAGAAAGCCATACATGCTAAAGTAGACTAGGGAGAGACGAGTAAACTTCCCCAGGTAGAACCACAATGGCCATGGAATTAGGCTAGCTTTGAGAAGGAACCGAGCAGAAAATGAGTACTAACACCTTGTGGTAAATGAAGTATCTGTAGTTCAGTTCAAGTGAAAATCTGTGTCCTTAGAAGTGATGTTGTGACAGAATGATAGACAAAAATTGACCTTATTTAGACTTTTAAGATGTCAAAAGAGAAAAATGGCAAAGGAAATAAAATCATCTTACTCTTATGTTTTACTTTAAAATCCTGTTATTGTCAGTAACATGTCAAGAGACTGGCAGTCTAGCCGTCTGTGTTTGTGTAATTTGTTTTATTTCTACAGATGCCTCTGAATTTTTTGTCAGAAGCAAAGTCACTCAGACTGCCAACAGAATTAGCAATGCTTCCACAGCGGCACGGACTGGAACCATATTAAACCGCGAGCAGCTAGGAAGCACACGTCCCCTCCTCCAGCCCCCACCAGATCTGTGCCTTTTGTAGGAATTGTGACTTCAGAGCAGGACCGGTGTCATGGGCATGAGACCTGCACATTCACACAAGGCCTTGTGCTCAGAAGGGTCTGCCCTTGGTTCAGTATTCTGTGGTCACTTTGAAATTTCTTAATTTTTGAACCACGTGCCCTGCATTTTCATTTTGGTGCTGGACTCCACACATTCTGTAGCTGGTCCTGCATGAGGACACGTGGGAAGGCAGCACACCAGCTTGGGGAGCATGCAGAGTTGTCATGTTATCCAAACTGCCTCTTGCTTGCTCTGCAAGGGGAAAATTACTTACATTCCCATCTGCAGCCGGAACAGTGCCATCTACTCCTACGGTTATTGCTGCGTGCGGTAGATGTTTTTGTGAAGAACGGCAGATAAAGCACCTCGTACAGTATGTCTGGCTTCACCAGGATGATTATTCATAAGTCCAGATGTGAGATCTGAAATATATGACTGCTGGTCATAAAAGTAAGTTTATAAAAACAAATCTCTATTTTTGTTTTACATTTTACAGATAGCTGTGGGTTTACATCGTGACTGCTGTCACTTTTGCCAGGATCCTCCTGACTTATTTCTGTTGGAGCCATTAGGAGAAACTAAGAAAATCAACAATCCT
Organism: Glossophaga mutica; assembly: GCA_039655065.1. Taxonomy (NCBI): domain Eukaryota; kingdom Metazoa; phylum Chordata; class Mammalia; order Chiroptera; family Phyllostomidae; genus Glossophaga; species Glossophaga mutica. The sequence continues at coordinate 64,456,020 of CM077313.1, forward strand.
CTTAAGTATTAGCTACATCACATATAGTGGTTCTGTTCTTCATGTCCAGTGGCACCGCCTCCCCTGTCTTCCAAGTTGTGTACTTGAGGAGTATTCCGTGTGGGCCGTGTACTCTGTCTTGCAGATGAGTCTTGGTTGCTGTCAACAGGTCAATGGGAGGGATTTACCCAGGCCAGACAGCTGGTAGGACTGGCTGTGACCCCTGGCCAACAACTACCTCCCTCCATGGCTTGTGGAAGTGGTTGGGTGGTGCTCTGACATGGTCTATAACTGTCCCCTGGGTGCACAGGCTCTGGGTTTTCCTGGGTGGTGCAGGCCAAGATCAGCCTCCACCTGTGTTCTATCTGGGGCTCCTCGGCATCTGCTATAAAGCGACCTGCAGGTGGCTGCCCCTAGTGCCAGGTTTGGGACCACTCAGTGGGAGGTACAGGGGCTGGACTCAGCTATTGTTTGAGCGAATTTAGGAAGGTCTGAAGCCTGGGTCTAGCCCAGGCCCTCGTATGGAAAAATCACTGTTACCAGCGTGGGTGGGCCTGTTAGCCGGATGGAGTGGACCCTTAGGTAATCGTCAGGGCAGGGCTTCCATGGGAGCCAGGTTGATGGAGACTCAGATATTGGTGCCGCTGCACTGTGGCTCTGTGTGGCGGGGAGGGCTCAGAAAAGGTAGGATGGCTTCTGTCTGCATTTCTCTCTGGGAGGCAGCTGTCCGCCAGCTGTCCCCCTGATGCCAGACCCTTTGGTTCTTCCCCATATGCCACACCAGTGGTGCCCTTCAAGCCTCTGCCCCAGTGCCGGAGCCCAGACAGTGAGTCTGCGTAAGTCCCTATGCTGTGTGAGGCCCTTTAAGAGGAGAGGTTTGAGAATCCTGTGGTTTCTTCTGCCACTCCAACTCCCATTGGTTTTTACAGCTAGGAGTTATGGGGACTTACCTTCCTGGCACTGGAATGCTGGGCTCGGTGGTCTGGTGTGAGGCTGGGACCCCTCGCTCTGGAGATTCCCCTCTGTTTTATATCCACTAAACGTGGGTTTGGGACCAGCTGGTCATGCATCTCTTCACCTCTGCCCCTCCATTCCTCCTACCCATCTAGATAAATGTGGTTTAATTCTTTAGTTGTCAGACTTCCATACAGCTTGATTTTCTGACAGTTCTGAGTGATGATTGTTCTATAGTTTAGCTGTAACTTTTCTGTGGTTGTGTGAGGAGGTGAGCTGCATTGACCCATGCCTCCATCTTGACTGGACATCTGAGAAAATATTTTTTTAAAGATAATTTGAAGATCACTTTGTGAATGCCCTTTTGCAAAAATACTTTGTGGTATGGAAAATGGTCCTTGTTTTAGAGTTGCTCTGCTTGGGTGCAACTAGGGTGGCATGCTATAAGTACCAATTATTCTAAAAGAACAGAGTCAGGGTATATATGGAGAAGTTTTTTAAAAAATATATTTTATTGATTATACTATTACAGTTGTCCCATTTTCCTCCCTTCATTCCCCTCCACCCTGCACACCCTCTCCCACCCACATTTCCCCCATTTAGTTCATGTCCATGTGTCATAAATTCTTTAGCTTCTACATTTCCCATACTATTCTTGCCTTTCCCCTGTCTATTTTCTACCTACCATCTATGCTACTTATTCTCTGTACCTTTCCCCTCTCTCTCCTCCCACTCCCCTGTTGCTAACCCTCCATATGATCTCCATTTCTGAGGTTCTGTTCCTCTTCTAGCTGTTTGCTTAGTTTGTTTTAGTTTTTGTTTTAGGTGTGGTTGTTAACAATTGTGAGTTTGCTGTCATTTTACTATACATGTTTTTAATCTTATTTTTCTTAGAGAAGTCCCTTTAACATTTCATGTAATAAGGGCTTGGTGATGATGAACTCCTTGAACTTGACCTTATCTGAGAAGCACTTTATCTGCCCTTCCATTCTAAATGAAAGCTTTGCTGGATAGAGCAATCTTGGATGTAGGTCCTTGACTTTCATGACTTGGAATACTTCTTTCCAGCCCCTTCTTGCCTGTAAGGTCTCTTTTGAGACATCAGCTGACAGTCTGATGGGAACTCCTTTGTAGGTGACTATCTCCTTATCTCTTGCTGCTTCTAGGATTCTCTCCTTCATTTGAATCTTGGCTAATGTAATTCTGATATACCTTGGGGTGTTCCTCCTTGGGTCCAACTTCTTTGGGACTCTCTGAGCTTTCTGGACTTCCTGGAAGTCTGTTTCCTTTGCCAGATAGGGGAAGTTGTTCTTTATTATTTGTTCAAATAAGTTTTCCACTTGTTGCTCTTCCTCTTCCCCTTCTGGTACCCCTATAATTTGGATGTTGGGACATTTAAAGATGTCTTGGAGGTTCCTAAGCCTCTCCTCATTTTTTTTGAATTCGTGTTTCTTCATTTTTTTCTGTTTGATTGTTCCTTTCTTCCTTCTGGTCCACTCCATTGATTTGAGTCCCAGTTTTCTTCCCATCACTGTTGGTTCCCTGTGCATTTTCCTTCATTTCACTTAGCGTAGCCTTCATTTTTTCATCTAATTTACAACAAAATTCAACCAATTCTGTGAACATCCTGATCACCAGTGCTTTGAACTGTGCATCTGATAGGTTGGCTATCTCTTAATTGCTTAGTTGTATTTGCTCTGCGGCTTTGATCTGTTCTTCCGTTCGGGCCATTTTTTTGTTTTGTCTTGTCACACCTGTTAGGTATGAGGGGCAGAGCCTTAGGTGTTCCCCAGAGCGGGGCAACCCAGGTGCTGAGTTGTGACTCTGTATGTGGGGGCAGGGTCAGAGAGGGAACAATGGTGCTTGCTCTGCTCTCTCTCAGATTTCAGTCTCTTCCACAGCTTCCCCCAAGCAAACTGGGCCTTTCTGGTGCTGATTCCCATGTGGGTGGTCTTGTGTACGTTCCAGGACCCTGTGGGTCTCTCCAACGAACTCTCCTGTGAGGCTGGGAGTCTCTCCTGGCATCTCAACCCTCACAGGTGTTTTCAATCAGTGTTTTGAGCCTTTATTTCCCGGCGCTGGGGTCCTGGGTTGCATGGTCTGTCTCGCTCCACAGTTTGGCCTGGTTTATCTGTGTGCGAATGTGTGACTGCCTGGTCTGTCAGCTGTCTTGCATATCATGCCCTACTTTACAATCGCTGCCTTGCTGAGTCTGCCCATTGCCACCCTGCACCGGGGTCTGCCAGCCATTGCCTACACACCCAGGGTCCGCCCACTGCCATCTTGCGGGCCCGGTGCCACTGCTGTTTTTGCCGTGACCCCTCTCTGCCCGGTGCCTGTGGGACTCTGCCCCTCTCACAGGTCTGGATGAATGTGTTTATTTTAACTCATTGGTTGTTGGACTTCCATACAGTTCAATTTTTCTGTCAGTTCTAGATGTTATTTTGTTTCTAAATTGTTGTTGTCCTTATTTTGGTTGTGTGAGGAGGCACAGTGTGTCTACCTATGCCTCCATCTTGGCCGGAAGTCTATGGAAAAGTTTTTATTTAGTCTTCAAATTCATCTGATCTAGCAGGTCATAGCTATATTGCTGTGGAACAATTGTGACATCTAGTGGTTAATCTAAGTAATTCCAAGGCATGATGTTTCTGACAAGTTCATTTAAGTGAGAACTTGACCTTCAAACATTACTGTAACAAATGTCCTTGTACATATCTTTTCACATAACTAAATGGGATAAAGACAAAGTATGTGTATTTAGAATGTTGCTATTGCCAACTCATCTTTCAAAAAGGTTGCACCACTTCCCCTTCCACCGTGATTGAGAAGAGTCCTCACATCATCCCAATAATGAGTATTACCGAGCACATTCTTTTTTGTTTTAATTTTCACCTCCTTATGAATGAAGGAGTTGATGTTCTATGGCTTTTTAAACTGATAAGAACAGATACTACACTTGATCTTAGCCAAAAGGCCGAGAAGCGATGTGTTCTATGGCTTTTTAAATCTTTTTTTTTGTTTGTTTAGCCACTTGCATTTCTTTATCAGTGAAGTGCCAACCACACCTTTATCCCATTTTTAAAAATATACCAGTACTTGTTCTTAAACATCTTTTTTTGTAAAAGGGTTTTTATAGTAAAGAAGTTAGTCATTTATGTGTCATTTCCATTGAAAGTATTTTTCCTAGTTTGTCATTTATTGTTTATGTTTTGTGATTGTCTTTTGTTCTGTAAAGTTTTTAATGTTTATGAAGTCAGGTTTTTCCTTTATAATTTTAGTTTTCTGTCATATTTAAAACGGGATGTTGGTGAGATAAGCAGAATTTCACTTTTGTCTCCATACAATTCTCTATTATTTAAACATATTACTATGAGCATGTATTACTTATGTTACAAAAATTATTTTAAAGGACTATTTAATAACACGGGAGGATAGTTAAGATCTGTAGTTAACTGAAAAAGCAAGTAATAAAACAATAAATAAAGTACGATCCTACTTTAGAAAAATAAAAGAGTATCTATGCAAACGAAAAAGACTTGGTGGATATACTACATCAAAATGTTAACAACGATCTCAGAGTTGAAGGATTTGGGTAATTTTCATTATTTTCTTTGGTATGAATCTTTATTTTTGAAATACTCTATCATAGACATATATTAATTTTGTGGTTATAAGTAAGTAAAAATAATTGTGTCAGAATGGATTAATTCCTAATTCTAATTTCACGTAGCTTATGTTTTACTTACCCAAAGCCTCACACTGCTCTTCTCTCTCTTCCCCACTCCAGTGTCTTTTTTCATTCTTAAAAAGTCTGATTCATCAGGGATATCTCATAAAAACAGATTATATACTTCATTAATACCTTTAAAGGGAGCCAGAAGATAACTGGATACAAAAATATCTGACATGTAGGTTATTTCTTCCACCAAATTTCAGTCGTGCAAGACCTCTTAATCCCTGGATTTCTCCCCCATGCTTGACTGACTTTATCTATATTGTATGTGGAATAAGTAGTAAATACTCCTGACACTTTTGAATTCATTTTATTTATATAGTTATACTCATCCTTTTCCAGAAAGGATTTAAAGTATTTAATAAAAACACACAAAGTTAAAAAATAAATAAAATGTAACCAGGTAAGGTAAATGTGAAATGAGTGGGTGAAGAAATCAGGACAAAGGAAATATAAGAGAAGGAGTGAGAGCATGAAATCATAAGATGAAATCTATCCCTTAAGGGCCAGCACTCTTCTTGAGAGCCATGCTGACTCTTCCCAGCAGCCTCCTCAGCTGCCCAGAGAGGCCAGAATAGGAGTCGCTCTCTGGGATTGAGTCCAGAGGGAAATGACTCCAGTGCATGAGGCTCTGGTGCGACGGCAACCGCATTCACTGAGGCTTCCTATGGGTCAGGAACAAGGCTCTGTCTACATCGTGATTTTATTTAAACTTTCACAATAACCCCATCGTTAGTGGGGGATATTTATGTTTGTGTTTTTTGGGACTCCCTAGGAGGAAAACACTTAGGAGTCACTCTCTGGGCTTCTCAGATCTGCCCCTTACATAATTTCTCCCTCCTCAGGAGAAGTTTGGGAGAGTTGGTGAGCTTGAGAGAAGGAAGGAGAAGCTGTGGCCCTTCCCCAGGGAGGCCTGTTCTCCAGCCTGGAGGCGCCCTGCCCCTCCAGGCACAAAGCTTGCTCTGGAGACCTCAGCTGCATAGGGAAGAAACCAACCCTGTCCACAATCCCTTATCTAAAATTCCTGGGGCCACGTGCATTTCAAAACGTGGAAGTTTTCACATTTAGAAAGGTTATGTGGTTCTTCTGCAGGTTTTGGGACAACACCCCATCATCGAGCATATTTTATTTCCGCAATGTAAGGTATACATATTCAGAGTGGGATAAATGAAGACTGTATCACACCAATTCAGATCAGAGTTTACCGTCAAATGAGTTCAGAGGATGTTGGATTTTGATGTCAAGTGAGTTACAAACCAATTTTGGTTTTTAGAACCCTTTGGATTTTGAATTGTTCAATGTCTGACTTCTGTGCCTACCTTCCCAGTTGGTTTCTGGCTTGGAGAATGGAAGATGGCAGAGATAGAGGTCCCTTGAAGGTAATAAAGCTTCAGCTGCTGGGCCCTCCCCCGATAGCCTTATAACTTATTTTATATATATATTTGCAAAGAGACCGCTAAAAAATAGAAGCCTCAGGCTCCACAAAACCTGGGTCCACCCCTGGACACAGGTCTGATTGCCTTCCCTAAAACCCCAGTACCCTAACAGTAGGTACCATTACCATCCCCATTTTTTCCAAGGAAGAGACTGAGGCTAAGAGAGCTTAAATAACTTGGCTTTCAGTCCTGTGGGCAATTTGAAAATAAGAACAGGCACGTATTTGAGAATGATCATATTTCTCAGTGTATCCTGCTACTTTACAGAATAAGAAGCTCCCAGGATATCTCATTTCTAGAATAAAACCACTCACCTGTATCTGCAAGCACATGTTCCCACGCAGAGATTCAGCAAGTGCCTCCTGTTTGCCGTCCTGAATGCTTTTCGAGAGGTGTGGTTGTAGCCCTGTTCTTTCCTCGCTCTGTCACCAAAGACTTCATTCCCTGAAGACTGCTTGGTGCGGCTTCAAACGGAGCAGCACAAGGCCAAACAACTGGAAGCAAATGGGTTATTTTTGCATCAAGAAGAGAATATGACCCCATTTAAGGACATCTGTGACTTTGCAGGACAGCAGACTTTTTGGAGAAATAGTCTTTCGATTTAGGAAGCTCCTAATCACATTTTCCTGTGAGTGGATTTAAAGAAATCTGTTTCTCCCATTTTTTTGTTTGTCACTAAAACAAGTTGAAGAAGAGCTGTGAATTCAACATCATCTGTTCCCATTGGGAAGAAAGGTAAAGAGTCACATAATGAAAATCAAAGTCAAAGACCCATTATCTTTGTGGCCATTTATTCTGACCACCTATCAGTGCTGGGCAAAAAAGACTAATAGCCTTAATAAATTAAGAGTAGCCTTGAAAAGCATATTCAGTTTCCATGTGAACTGGAAACCAGAGCTTTAACCGCATGTCCTGTCTCATTGTTTTGAACTGACATCGTTTAAGGACATTTTTCCAAACCTCTGCTCAATAGAAGACATTATCCAATAAACTCTATATGTCAATTAGGGGTTTTTTGGGGTGCAAACAATAAGAATTGACAAACTTAAGCCAACACATGATTGGAAGTATTCTGGGCAGCTCAGATCCAAAGGAGATGCCGAAGAGTTAGGCCTCGGGAAGGAAAGGGAGGAAGGCAGCTCTGCGAATCTGGACGGTCTCCGCAGAGAACTGCCGCTTGTCCGCTCCGTGCATAGTCTGTCGGCTTCAGGACCCTGGTGTCACTGCACTCAGGGTCAGGAGAGGGACTGCTCTGCCCAGGCAGAGCAAGCCCGGCCTGGTCTGTGAGTCAGGCTGAGGGGGCTGCCGGGAAGGCACCTTCATTCCGTGTCCTTCCAGGACTCTCTGTGCTGGGGAAGGGGGAGGTCCCAAGGGAAATCAGGGTTTCTTATCCAAGAAAGGGGGAGAATTACTGTTCACGACGGCACGACAGATACTCGTTTCACTCCTCCTAAGGAGATTTCTATCAAACCTTAACCCAGCAGCCTCCTGGCAACAGCGCGAGAGGGGTCCCGGACCCCAGAAGGAGGTGGCTCCGTTGAAAGTGGGTCCAGGAGTGCCGGGACCGGAGCCCCAGTCCAATCCACTGGGGACATCAGGCTGCCAGCACGGCTCTGAGTTCCCTGGGAGAAAGTAGCCTGATCACACGCACGAATAATGGGACTGAAGCTTTTAAAACCCAGAGGAGTGTTCAGTGGGCTCCTATGAGTAGGCGGGCCTAGAAGGCTTTCAGGAAAGCAAAAATGCCCCCTAAAGGGACTGGGACTTTTGTTTTTAACTTCAGACTGTTGTTAGAGCAGTGAGCTCCCCCGGAGACTTCTGTGGTGCCCGTCTGCCACCTGGACGCCTTGGCTGGGCTGCACAGCCAGTTTATTCTGAAACATCTCTCCCATCACCCTTGCCTTGCTTCTGCTGCTGCTCCCATTGCCTTGGCCTAACAGCAGGTAAATGTGCAGATTCCAGACTGGACCACCTGAGTTCAAATCTTGACTGTTCTCCCTGCTTTCCAGGTGTGACTGCTGCTGCTTTATCGCTGCCAGCTCTCTAACCTTCCTCTTTCTTTGTAAGATTCATTAAAATACCCCATCAAAGTGTTACCCCCACTTCCTGGGAGCATCTAAGTAACCCACAGGGAAGTCCTGCTTCCTAAGCCCTCCCCCAAATCACCTAACATGAAACCAGATTCTTCCTAAGTCCTTTCTAAAACCTTATCGAGACACCCGCATCGCCCCATACCATAAATGCTCCCCCTCGGCAATGAGTAATGCACCCAGCTTGTCCAACAACAGGTGTTCCTGGTGGCCCTCAGCTGGGGTGTGTTGACACAGTCATGCATGGGTTTTGAAATTTGAGTGCCGGGCTTTGCCATCTTGGCTCTACCACTTACCGCTATGTGACCTGACGGGTATCTAAACCTCTCTCTGTCTCAGTTTCCTCATGTGTAAAGTGAAGATAATTATAGCGTCTTTTCATTAAACTGTTAGGAGTATTAACAGGTAAAGAGCTTAGCGCAGCGCCTGACATATAAGTTGTTAATCAGTATTTGCTATTATTTTTGGCTCAGTAATAGTATAACTTCCTTCATCTAATGAACACATTCATTCTAAGATTTGCATTCGATTTTGCCCTTACAGATTAGTGGCATTATCCTTGATTTTTTTCCACAGTTCTTGCCAAACCACATACACTTGAGTTCCAGCGTATGCGTGAGAGTGTGCGCATGCTCTCATGTGATGAGAGGAAGGGCCAACATTCACTGAGCATTACATACCAGACACTTCACTGGGACTGTTTAGTTTTTTGTAATGCATTAAGCTAAGGAAATTTTTCCTAATCATTTTTTAAGGCTATATGCAACATTTTCCAGCAGAAATACGAACAATTTTGCTGGAAAGGGGGGCCATTCGGTCATCCTCCTGAAAAATTTGATCCTGATTTAAGTCTGAAGCAAGGATTTAGATTTAATTTTCCTTCTAGGGGTTGGTATATTCTCTGCCAAAGACATGGCCTTCAGTTTCTTGTTTTCTAAGAAATGTGTTTTAGAGTCTGCAAAACAAATTCAGCTCACATGAGAATGTAAATCAAGTTAGGGTATGAAATCACATCTGCTACTTACTGACTCCAAGGAAGTTTGACAGCAGAGTTTAGGTTGCAACAAGCTTCAAGATACCCGAGAAGGCCTTTCATTTCAGAGTCTGAAATGATTAAATGATTAAAATTCCTGTTTAATAATTAAACGTGCCATCTGTATAAGGCAGAGTGTGACCTTTCACCCTGGGTCTCTTGGGCCAGTCTAGGATTTCTGCAGTTGGCACATACGGTATCAGAAATCCATTGCTAGTCTTTCTTTGAAATATTAGAGGAGGGGACTTAGAGCAGCTGTTTTTGTGCTGCCAGATTTCATTGAAATATGAGTTTTAAAAGCCCTTGGCTGTCATTTTGAGTTAGCTTACCTTAATCAAAAATTTCACCTTAATACAATTCAACTGATGCCTGAAATTCAATATAGTGGAACTTTTGCTGAACAATGCACTTAACAGCAACAACCGACCAGAATGTACATTTTCTGTTGAAACTGACCTTTTCTTGTTTTATGTGCCTTCAAAAATGTCCAATAGATTGTGAACATTCTTTTTCTATAACAACAAAATATCAATAAAAAGAGTCTCCACTGTACTCTTTTCCTGCATCGGGCACGTAAAAGGACTATGAGTTTGGAGGACTGTATGCTCCACTTACGCAGTACTGCTGAGAAATCGATGCAGCCTGGTCATTAAGCCAACCGGAGTAATTAGAGAGATGAATACACTTACATGTTTCTTTTAGATGTTATATCAAACAACTTCCACGACTCAGAAATCGACAGGTACATCTGTACAAAGGAATATCTATCACCATAAACATAATTTCTCTGTGTGTTTGGGGGTACTTCCCTTTGTTATGACTCGTTCCTGAGTGCTTCACCATCCTTTGTTCTTGTTACTCCTGCTCACACCTCTGAACGTGCTCACTAATTCATCTGTAGAGTCCCGGAGGCTTTTCATTTGCTTGCCTTCAACAGGCTGTCTGGGTACTGAACTTCAGCTGTTAGACTACGGTGAATGCTTTAAATGTGGATTTCAGTGCTTCTTTTGGTGATAAACTCAATTCTCCACTTCCGTATAAAAGTGTGAACTTTTAAAGCTGGAAGTAAAGATAACTTAGTCTTATTTTTAACATATACTGCAAATTTTATTTTGAAAAGCTAAACCGAAAAGGTAAAGGGATTAAGAAAAAACCCTCATATACAGACAACAGTACGGTGATCACCAGAGGGAAAGAGGGGTCGGGGGGTAGAAGAGGCCAAAGGGGGATAAATGGTGGTGGAAGGAGACTTGACTTGGGGTGGAGAACACGCACTTCAGTGTATAGATGACATATTATAGCACAGTACCCTTGAAGCCTATGTAATTTTATTAACCAGTGTTAGACCAATAAATTCAATAATTATAAAAAATAAAATAAAAAGTGTTTTAAAAATAGCTAAACCATGGGGGAAACTCTCTTAGAATCTGTTATTTGAATTTGTTTTTCATATAAACATATAGCTGGGAATCTGGGAAAATTATCCTGTTTGCTTTATTGATTTCCTTATTGCATTCAGGAGCCAGATAAAATTTACTGGGCATTAAGACATAACATAAAATAGGGTACATTTTCCCTTTTTCCCCAGCAAGATTTTAAGCCACAGAGATAGATAACAAGTATTCAGTCATTCACTTATTTATGCAAAAAATATTTATTTATGATTTCCTCCTATAATGGGTGCTAGAATAGTTACCACTGTGAATGAAACATATAAGAACTCAATCTTGGATTAATATGGAGAACCAAATACATAAAATAAATATCCATAATACAAGGTAATCTACATGTATATTTATACATATATACAAATATATATGTATATGTGTGCACACACACACAAATTCATAGAGGAGAGAAGGCTCAATTTGTGAAGGAAAGGTATGCTGGTTAATCAGCTAACCCTCCAAATTCATTCTCTACCCTTCTCTGCCCTACTCTGACCCCTGTGGAATGCATCGCCTGAGCTACTTTGCCTCTCTGGCTTTGGGAGGATAGGTATTAAGAGAAGAAAGAGGTCAGGGTATTTATTCCCCCTACTCACTCAGCCAAATTATTTTTCCTCCACCTATGGCCATAGCTCCTATCAGGCAGTCCCTCTCCAGGTCTCTGAACTTCAGCCTGTTGCTCCCGCTTTGCCCCTTCAGTTCAGGGCTGGGAATAGCTTCCCTTTGTTATGACTCGTTCCTGGGTGCTTCACATCCTTTGTTCTTGTTACTCCTGCCCACACCTCTGTACTTAGTCTCTTCAATTTACACTCCTGCTGGGCCCTAAACTGGCAGAGAGAGGAATGAAGAAAGTCAAGGAAGGTAATACGGAGCTTCCTTTACCTTCAGATGTTCAACATATATACCTGGACAGAGTGGAACAAAGCGATTATCCAGACTAAAAACATGTCATTTTCTGCTGCCACCAACAGATGGCATCAGCAGTCATGTCAATCATTTAGGGCTGTGCATTGTTCTTTTCTCGAGTCTGTTGGATGTTGTGACAAGTTACACTTATCCCGGGTTTCCGTTTCAATTATTCGTGTGCACAGGAAAAGCGCAGTATCTATAGGGTTCAGCACCATCCACAGTTTCAGGCATCCATGGGATCTTGGAATGTGTTTTCCGTGGATAAGGGAGACCATTGTATTGTGATTTGTAATAAGAAACATATAGGTGGTTTTCATGCCTGTTGATGAAAACTTTAAGTTTTCTTTTGTTATGTGAATGAGGTGACTTCTGTTGAAGCCTTAAACCCCAAGTGATTGCTTTGGTGATATGGCCTTTGAGGGGGCAATTTAGGTTAAAGAGATCGTAAGGGCAGGGCCCTAATCCAGGGAGACTGGTGTCTTTGTGGGAAGAGGAAGAGACACCAGCAGTGTATACCACAGAGGAAAGGCAGATCAGTGGGAAGGGGGCCTCAGGAGAAACCAACCCTGCTGGCACCTGAACTCGGACTTCCAGCCTCCAGAACTGTGAGAAATAAGCTTCTGTGGTGTAAGCCACCAGCCTGTGGTGTTATGTTATTATGCAGACATATGCACTAACCGGTGGACAATAATCCACAAAGGCTAGGACAAGTGATTGAGACAATGAAAGAAAATATTGTGTGTGTGTGGCTAAAGGATAATATAAATATCAAATGCCTGTTAGAATGGGAGAGGGCTAGGAGTTTGTTCTAAAACTTGAAATGAGGAGTAACTTTGAGGCTGCTCTCTTAGGTGACTGGATGGATATTGGTGTTATGAGTCCAATTAGCAATACAGGAGGAAGTACCAGTTTGGTGGGGAATATGACTCTGACTTTGGGCATGCTGAATTTAAGGTGTTTGAAGAACATTCAAATAGAGATTTCTAGAAAGAAATTGAAATATGAGCCCAGAACTAAGGTGACAAATGATTCTGGGGTATAGATTTAATTAAAGAGACAATTGGATGAAAGTTAAAGTGAATGAATATAGACTATGCGGGGGACCCTGGCCTGGGTGCCAGATGTGGGGGGGCTCCGCCCACAGAGCCCCATCCCTCCATCACAGATGAAAATAAAAACTACCAAGACATCTTCTGCTTGGGGAGGAAAGGGGTCAAATTCTCAGAGGAGAATGACCCAGAGCCCCATCCTCACTAGGCTTTTATTGGGCTCAAATACACAGGAATACAGGTATGTCAGGCAACAAGGATCAAACAATGGTTAACATTTCAAAGCAATCTGAGCCAGTGTTTGTCAGGAAGGAGGGTTGCCAAACTTTGGAAGACATACTCATTTTCTCCTGGGACACTTATCACCTAAGGGAGAGCACTCTTAGCAAAGCAGGTTTCACAGGACTTTAGGAATTCTTTCTTATGCCTGATCACCCAGGGAGCCTTCCTGGCCGGCACAGGGCTTCACCACTCGCCCCCACAGTTTCAGGCTTTAAGCCAATTAGGAAGCAGGAGACATCTCCCAGACGGAAATGAGGACTTGGGCTATGTCAGAATAGCCAGCGGGGGGGGGGGGGGGGGGGGGGGGGTGGCGAGCGGCGGGGTGTGGGGGGGGTGAGGGTCCATCACATCATCTTTGCTGCAGCCCCCCGAGTCCTTCCATGAGGCCTCTCAAGTGGTCCCGTCTGGCTTAGGTTGCCCCTCCCATGAGTCTTACCTGTCATTGACTGCCAACCAAGCATTGGGGCCAGAGATGGATGAGGCAGAAGCAGTGCTCCTGCCAGGGAGATAAGCTTTGTCTCCTTAGTAGGTCACATCCTCGTGACAGAACAGACCCAGATGAAGTGGGTCCCTTGGGCTCTTACACAGCCCACCATGGGGTGAGGGTTACAACTCCTGAAACCAGGCTGAACGGTCCACAACAAGACTACTCTTGGGAAATTTTCCTTCAAGGGAAAAATAAAGTGATACCTAGTTAAGGAGTCAGGGTTAGGACAAGGTTTGTATGTATTTTAAAAGACAGGACCAGTAACAGCATACTGATACTACTGAGAGTGATGCAATAGAGACTAAAAAGTAAATGATGCCAAAGAAGAGTAAGAGGAGCATTGCTGGAGCCGTGCTGTTGAAAAGATGAGGAAGGTGGGATCCGGGTCCTTGGGTCGGGTTTGCCTCTGAGTAGAAGTATGAATAGCTCCTCTGTGGTGACCGGCAGGAAAGAGGAGAATGTGAGTGTAGATGCTGTGGTGAGTGTGGGGCTGCGGACTAAGTCAGTGTCCTTCTGACTGGTTCCGTTTTTTCTGGTAGTAAACAAGGTCATCATCTAAGAGTGGTTTGGGAGGCTGATGAATAGTGGCACTTATTATGATTAAGTGTGTGAGACTGTGTGTGAAACTGCTGGTTCCAAGTCAGCCAGAGTTGGTGCTACCTCTCTAGGCAAGATAGTACTTTAAAAAAAAAAAATCCTCACTGAGGATATGTTTACTGATTTTAGAAACAGAAGGAGAAAGAGAGAGCAAAGAAAGAGAGAGAGACATTGATGTGAGAGGGAAACATTGATCAGTTGCCTCCCATACACGTGCCAACCAAGGATCAAAACTGCAACCTAGGTATGTGCCCTGACTGGGAATCGAACCCACAATATTTTGGTGTATGGGATGATGCTCCAACCAGCTGAGCCATTTGGCCAGGGCGAGATGGTACTTTTGATAAAGAATGAAACCTTGCTCACGAGGTACCAAGAGACCAAGGTCAGGCCAAGGGTTTTCAGGTTTCATGAGTGGTAACATCACTTCCCCAACCTGCTGCCTGAGGTCGCATGTTGCCATCACCTGAATAGCTTCAGGACTAGTGAGGTATATGGTACCTTTGGGCCAGGGGTGGAATCAGTAGGCATAGCAGTGTTAAAGAACAAAATTCAACCAAGTTAATGTGAAGATCTAATTGGCTTTATTAAACAATTCATGAATCAGGCAGCAGTCTCATGTAGTGAGCAGAAGTGGGCTCCGAGAAGTGTACAAAACAAAGTTTTTACAGGAAGGATGAGGCAAGGGAGCTGTTAACAAAAGAAGATAAAATATTATCTTTAGATCGAGACAGACTGGGGGTTGCAGAGGGAACTGCAAGGGTTTTATCATGCAGATTGCCTCTTCTTACTATGGGGGGTGGAAAGGGCCACGAGACAGATTACCTCATTGGCGTTGACCAGAAAATTCCAGACTGGTTAATTAAGTGTATATTTCTGGGAGAGGCTGAAACAGCAATTAGGTCAGGTATTAAATCTAGGTTTGGTATCATGGGCTTTAGCATAAGTGATGCCATTTGGGCCTGTGGTTTTCTCTTTTACTACTGTGATGCTCTGAGGGGTGTCCTGATCGCCTCTACTATTCTGCTCCAGAAATTAAGGGCCTTCTGTACCAGACAGCTCTCATAATCTACTGTTCTTAATTTGGAAAAATATAAACAACTTTCCCTTTATTATTTTTTTTTTTTAGAGTTCTACTTTTTTTTTTTTAAAGATTTTTTTAAGTACTTTTTTTTTCTTTTAGATTTTATTTATTTATCTTTAGAGGGGAAGGGAAGGAGAGAGGGAGAGAAACATCAATGTGTGGTTGCCTCTTATATGTCCCCTGCCGGGAACTGGCCTGGCAACCCAGGCATGTGCCCTGACTGGGAATCGAACCGCGATCCTTCGGTTCGCAGGCCCGCGCTCAATCCACTGAGCTACACCAGTCAGGGCACAACTTTCCCTTTATTATTTATTAATTTGGATAGAGAACTTTTGTTTATTTTGTGTGTATATGTGTAATAAATATATAAATACATACATGGAAATTGTATATAGATAGAAAGAGCAAGAGTGCAAGCTTGGTTTAAGAACAAAGGAGCTTTATACATGGGATTTGCAGACTAACATAGTCTCCTTCTTCATTGCAGGTATGCAGATCAACTCTAAGAAGGAGCACAGGGACCTTGCTTAAGAACTACTAACACAAACATTGCCACCATTTTTCCTTCCTCTGAGTCTTGATCTGTGGTTGTCAAGGAATGCTTAAGAGATAAAACACATAATTCCCACTGGCTTAAGCAAAGGGGGAATTATGAACTCAGAGTAGAACAATCTGACTCCAGGGATTGTCTGATCCAGTGGCCAGATAGATCAGAAGGAACCTGTTTCTTCTGAAATGATGCAGTTCTCATGCTGGCTATTCCCTCATCTGGTGCAGTCCTCTGAGAAGCAGATGCCAAGACAGGATTAGACAGGGTGGTGGTTTGGGTCGTCATGTATCAGTGTCAACTCAAGCCTGGTGTCTGAAAGTCCTCAAAATGCTGGGTAGTCCCCTTTTCCCAGTGTACAGTCACCCTAGTAAATGGTTATGAGTCCCTTTGGGGAAGGACTGGGAGAATCATTATAGTATATTTTTTGAGGCAGTATTGTGGAGTCCCTTCTAAAATGTGGACATCTCTTCAGTCAGTGGGTTCTGGATTTGGAAATTGGCTCTAATTTGGGAACTGTGGAAGGGATTGTGACTTTTTAGAGGGGCTACTGCCTCAGCCTCCTGCTCATCCATTCTTGTCCTTTTCTTGTGGATGTTGAACATCACCTTGCTGAGTGTCCCTCTGTTTTGCTCCACCATGGGTCAAACCCCTACTGGCTGCCCCTCTGACTTTGGAGGCTGTTATGGCAATTGTGACCTTCTGGCTTCTTGCACCTAAGGACCACTACCTGACCATTATTACTTTGGGGGCTCTATCATTCCAATTGGATATTACCAAGCCCAGATCCATGACTGCTTCTACTCCCAGTCTTGGCCTGCATTGGAGAGCCATCACTGAACTTCTTAGTGACACCAGCATGCTTCTTCCCAACACATTCCTCATGGCATGTAAAGGTTCCTGGAGCTCTCTAAATATCAGATCCTATCTGCTGCTTAGCTTTGTCCATTCTTCCATTACAGGGGATAGGGGCTACCAAAGAAGTCTTCTAAATTTCACATTTAGCTTTTGACTGCTAGTGGCCCTCATTTTCTCATTACCCCTGTGCAGGGCATCAGTACAACTCTAGAACCAACTAACTTTGTTGTTATTATAGGTACTGCTCCCCTATTCTTTAAATGATTGAATTATTATACCTACCAGGGCATTTTTCCACTAGTTCATCTTCCTAAATGGAAAACGTTTCACCACCAATGAAATTTTTGGCAATGCAACTGTCATCTCTTTTCAGGAACTATCCATACTCCACAGACCACTCAAGGTGGCATCTTCTTTACCCATTGGATAGTAAATGTATGGGTCTCAAATCTTATCTAACTGCTTGTTTTCTGAGAACAATTCCAGTGCCCTTGTGTTAGTTTTAATCCTTCAAGAATTAGCTTTGAAGATGAGATTATAAGAGCTTTATTGGGGAAACAATTGGGAAAGATAAAGGGGAGGGAGCTAGTGAAGGTGAGGAGAAACTTCACACAGCAATAAAGGTATGAAACCTGTAAAGGAGGAAAAAGGAGGATTTTTTTGGTAACACTTAAGAGTATAGCCCAGTTCTGAGAAAGCTGCAGATTGATGGGCAGTTCTCAAGCCAAAATCTTCCATTGGAGGCATCCTGCATTAGTACCCCTGCCATGTTTAGTCTTGGACAGGAGCAGCCTGTAGGAAGCATGGCTTTGGCACTAATATGATGTAAGAATCTGAAGGACAACAGGTGAGGCCATCAGTCAATTATGCACGGCATTTTCACTGTCATACTCTACATGGTCTCAAGATGGTTTTTAGCAGCTATGGGCATTAAATCTTTCCAGATCAAATCAGAGAAAGATAAGCATCTTTGGCTCAGCATTCCTAGCAAAAGCCCTGAGATTGATTTGGGTTGGACCAGTTTATGTCATATACCTACCTCTGACGCAGTCATGTTAGCCAGGTAAATGCCATGTTCTGACTTGTTCATGTCTAGTTTTCAAGCTCCACTCCCAGGGTAGGTGTTGGAGCCCCACTTTCTCTGTGAGAATTAAGAAGTGGTATAGGGCAGATTCCCAAATGAAAATGTACATAAAGAACATATATATTTTTAACTTCTAGTCAAGATGGAGGCGTAGGTAAACGTGGCTCACCTCTTCACACAATCATATCAAAATTACAACTAAACTGTAAAATAACCATCACTGAAAACCATCAGAAATCTAGTTGAATGGAAGTCTGACAACTATGGAACTAAAGAAACCACATCCATCCTGACTTCTGAATGGGCTGGTCCCATATCCCTGTGTGGTGGATAAAAATTCAGAATGAAATATCTTGGAGTGAGTAGCCCCAGCCTCATACCAGGCCCCCCAGCCCAGGGGTCCAGTGCTAGGAAAATAAGTTTCCATAACTTCTGGCTGCAAAAACCAGTGGGGACTGAGTTGGTGGAATAGAGTTCTGGAGTCCCAAGCAGTTCCTCTTAAAGAACCCACACACAGACTTACCCAGACTCATGCCCTCTGAGCTCCAGCACTGGAGCAGCAATTTGAAAGGCACCAGTAGAATATGGGGAGGAACTGAAGTGTCTGGCATCAAGGTAAGAGCTGGGGAACAGCTTTCTCCCAGACAGAAAGGTGGGCAGAGGCCATTGTTCCTTTTCTGAACCCTCCCCATACAGAGCCACAGAGCCACACATAGGTGCCATATCTGAGACTCCATCAACCTGGTGTATACTGTTTGCCCCATCCTGAAGTTTCCCTGAGGCTCCACCCCACCCAACATATGTTAACAGTGGCTTTTCCATATGAATGGCTGGTCTTGGCTCATCCTTCAAAACTTCCTAAATTCTCTCAAACAAGCAACAGCTGGCCTCTGCAAGCCTCAAGCCCCCATACCTCTTGCTAAGTGGCCCCAGGCCTGACACTAGCAGCAGCCAGCCTAGGTTCATAGCTTGGCTTTACCTGGGAATCTCTAAGCCCAGCAGAAATAGCAGCCATCTGCAGATTGCTTTGTAGCTCATGCAGGATGGCCCTAGGTAAAACACAGGTAGGGGCTGACTGTGATCTGCACCACCTGAGAAACCCCAGAGCATGTGCACCCAGTGGAGAGCTACAGACCATGTTGGAACACCATCACCCTGCCCCTGCACAGATGATCCTCCACGGAGCATGGAGGTTGGTGTTCAGTGGTCACAGCCAGGCCTTGCAACTGATTGGCCTGGGTAAATTCCTCCCATTTACCTTCCAACGAAGCAACCAAGACTAAACTACAAGAGGAGGGTGTACTCAGCCCACATGAAGGGCGCACCTCAAGTGCCCAGCTTCAGGTGACATGGGAAGCTGTGCCACTGGACCCTACAGGACACCTACTACATTAGGCCATGCTACCAAGACATGGAGTCACAGCAACTCTATCTAATACATAGAAACAAACACAGGGAGGCAGCCAAAATGAGGAGACAAACGAAGATGGCCCGAATGAAAGAACAGATCAAAACTCCAGAAAAGAACTAAACGGAAGGGAGATAAACAATCTATCAGATGCAGAGCTCAAAACACTGGTAATAAGGATGTTCAAGGAACTTAGTGAGAACCTCAATAGCATAAAAAAGATCCAGTCAGAAACAAAGGCTTCACTAATTGCAATAAAGAACAATTTACAGGGAAACAACAGTAGAGTGGATGAAGCTGAGAATCAAATCAATGGTTTGGAACATAAGGAAGCAAAAAACAATCAATCAGAACAACAAGAAGAAAAAAGTTCCAAAAAAAATGAAGATAGTGTAAGCAGCCTCTGGGATAACTTCAAGTATTTCAACATTCCCATCATAGAGGTGCCAGCAGGAGAAGAGAAAGAGCAAGAAATTGCAAATCTATTTGAAAAAATAATGAAAGCAAACTTCCCTAATTGGTGAAGGAAGTAGACATGCAAAGTCCAGGAAGCAGAGTCCCAAACAAGATGGATGCAAAGAGGCCCACTCCAAGACACATCATAACTGAAATGTCAAAGGTTAAAGATAAGGAGAGAATCATAAAAGCAGCAAGAGAAAAGCAGTTAGTTACCTACACGTGAGTTCCCATAAGACTGTCAGCTGATTTCTCAAAAGAAATTTTGGAGATTAGAAGGGACTGGCAAGACGTATTCAAAGTCATGAAAAGCAGAGACCTACAGCCAAGATTGCTCTACCCAGCAAAGCTGTCATTTAGAAACAAAGGGCAGATAAGGATCTTCCTAGACAAAAAAACCAAAAACCAAAAACCAAAAAACTAAAGGAGTTCATTGCCACCAAACATTATACGAAATGTTAAAGGGACTTATTTAAGAAAAAGAAGATCAAAATTGTGAACAGTAAAATGGCAATAAATACATATCTGTCAACAATCGAAACTAAAAAGCAAACTAAGGAAACAAGAACAGAGACAGAATCATGGATACAGAGAGTGTTTTGATGGTTGCCAGATGGGAGGGGAGTGTGGGGAATGGGTAAGAGGTGAAGGGATTAAGAAGTACAAATCAGTAGACACAGACTAGCCATAGGGATGTAAAGTACCGTGTAAGAAATAGAGTAGCCAAAGAACTTACATGCAAGACCCATGGACATGAACAAAGGTGTGGGGACTGCCCTGAGGGAGTGGGGGGTGCTGGGTGGAGGGGGGCAAAGGAAGGAAAATTGGGCAACTGTTAATAGCATAGTCAATAAAATATAATTAAAAAACAAAACAGAAAAAAGAATATATATATATATTTAATATTAATGGCTGCTGCCAGTTTGTTTTCCAAGGACACTATAACAATTTGCCCTTCCACCAAAAGTAGTAATGGTATTTTTCCCTACATCTTCACCAGCATTGTGTGCTAGCTTTGTTTCAAGTTTTTTGCTGACCAGATGGGCACAAAGTGCTACTCATTTTTAGCATATTCATTGGCTACTTGGATTTGCATTTCTGTAGATGGCCTCTTCACATCCCTTTTTTGTTTTCCTGTTTTTGGGGGATTCTTTTCTTGTTGGCTTATAAGAGCACTTTTCATAGTACAGTTACTAACTCTCGTCTGCACTGCAAACAGAGAAGGAAAGAGCAGTCTGGAACTATTCACAGCCATCCCTTTCTCCATCTCTATCATCAGTACTAGGTCCATAGCCCTCAGGTCGCAGTCCAGAGCAATATGCCAGGAATGTCACGGGACAACTGCACTCTTCATTTTTGAAAAACAAAACAAGATAGGTCTTAGTCAAGGACAAGTTTCCATTTCCTGACCACCCACCCCCAACCCCATGTTGGGGCAACATTGCTCAAATTTTAGTCATTCTGCAAGCATCTGCACCAATTTGCCATATCCTTTAAATCATGTACTACTATTTATAGTTCTGAAACTTTATATTGTTACCACTATTTAAGTATAACTACTAATTATATTCATAGCTATGAAAATAAAAAAGATACTCATCTGTATACCACTTAAAATACACCATATTTTGGGAAACTGGTTAGAGCATAGCACGGGGCCATGGAATAGTCAAGGACAAGATCAAGGATATATAGAGTTTCAGGACCTCACCACTTTATCACACAACATCCTCACAGGGTGGGGTGTGGGGACAGGGTACGTTCATTTACATCTGAGGAAAGGATGAAGTGCCATGCTTTACACATTTATTGAGTGGTGAAAATTACACTCCAGCCTTTTCCCAAAAACAACAGTATAGCAAGGATCGATCAAGTCCAGTGGATGAACAGTCCCCAGTTGTACCCGGTGATCAGGGCCCTAGGAAGCCCGAGC
The DNA here is from genome assembly GCA_039655065.1 of Glossophaga mutica. Classification (NCBI taxonomy): domain Eukaryota; kingdom Metazoa; phylum Chordata; class Mammalia; order Chiroptera; family Phyllostomidae; genus Glossophaga; species Glossophaga mutica. The sequence goes on from CM077313.1 coordinate 64,477,387, forward strand.
CTTGGGCCGAGGGGATTGCATTATGAACATTCTGTGTTCTGGCTGGAATATTCGGAGTTCTAAGGTTCCGTGAATTACTCCGGGGTCCAAGGCTCAGAGAACCTGCCTCAGCACCTGGGGCTGCAACAGATCGAAGTCCCTGAGTGGGGTGCGCCCGTGCACCCCAGTGCCAGGTGCCTCTCACGGTCCCACTGGCTGGGGACTTGTGGAACCCAGGCCTGAGGAGCCATGTGCTCACTGCGGGTTTGTGGCCAAATCCTCCTGCCCATTTTCCTCTCTATCTTTCTCATCCAACTGCTTGTCAGCTTCTCAGAGAATGGTTATTCCCAAGTGTCCGGACACAGGGGCAGGCTGAGACCAAAATCTGTGGATAATGACGGTGAGCCCTCCGGAGCCAGAGGCTGGTGTCCCAGTGCCACTGGTGCCCCGGCACCACTGCTGCCCTACTCGCTCTTGATCGTACCTGGTAGACCGAGGTTTTCATCTGTAAAGCTGCTGTTCAGAGTTGGCGAGAAAACATATTTAAAGGCTCCTGGGGTAAAATGCAGTTAAATTAGGCTCGAATGAGTTTGCCTTACCTGAAATGAAAACAGTGGGTTAAAATAGTTTTAAATTTGGGAAAAGAGGTTTGTCCTCTCACTTTTCCCAGGATCTATACAGCACATAAGCTTTAGGCTCAGAATAATACACTGTTGGTTTTTGCCCTAATCAGACTTCACTCAGTGCCACAATCAGTCTGTGGTTTAAGTTCTTAGGTAACAAATTGCTTAATTTGGCTCTTATCTTAAGAAATAATTACTTTGGTTTAGAGACTTCCCTTGGTTCTCCTCCCCAACTGAAGAAATTTTGCAGCATTCAAAATCATGCTGAATTGAATTCCTTACTTCCAAGGCTTAGAAGTAAGGTCTTTAGAATCCTAAATTAATTGTATAGATAGAAGGGCAAAATTTGAATGACTTGGAAAAATGCCCTGTAAAGCCAAGATTGCCATTTTTACAAAGGCTGTGAGATGGAATAATTAGTGCTGTCCAATTTCTGGAGTCTACAAGCATGTTAATATCTGTTACAGAATCCATTTTCTTACCAAAACCAAACCCAAGCTTGCATCTTTGAGAGCGTGGGAGTGGGGAGAGACTGAGGTGAAAGGCCCAGCGGGGGGTTTCTTCTGGGGTCACCTTCCCCATGGGTTTCTCTCTGGGTCATCCCCACACACACTCCAAAAGGAACAGTGATCTAGTACCATCCTGCCCTGTAGCCGCCCCCTGCCCCCCGCCCCCAGTGCCTAAAAACACAGGCCACACGTAGAAACACATCCTTCCCTTTGTTCCCTAGCAAATTGGAGTCATACTAGATTTTTTCAAAATATTTTATTAAAATGCTGAGGAAGAACAAAAAGGGTGTAAACAAAGCAGGTCAAGAATCATAGACAACACAGACAGTTCTAGGGCTGACGAACCCGGGGCAGTGTTGCTGAGAAAACAGCTTCCTTCCGTGAGGAGAAGCCTGGTTCGGCCAGTTGGCCAGTCGTGGGCCTCCCTGGAGCGTGGCTCCCCAGCCTGGGGCAGTTCCCCCTTCGTGCTTGATAAAAGTTTCCAGCAAGGATATGGTTTCTTAGACGTGATTCCTTCACTTACAAAACTGAAAAAGGGATTCTAACCCCTCACCGAGCTCCCCACCTCCATCCCTGGTAGAGCTCTGAGTGGTAGGCCTTTGACACGGGCAACGCAGGACTTTGGAAATGACCCCAGATCGAGAGAGACCTCCCCCAAAGCAGGTTGCTTTGATCCCCAGGCCATTAATTCATTTATATTTGAGAGCTTAGTGATGTCAAAATGCATGTGAGAGAGGAAAGAAGGTGCCAGTCAGAGAACGGAACATGGTAATTTAGGAGTTTATGGCCAGAACCGCCTGGGACGATGGCAAAATCTAACTTCAGATCATAGAACTCATTTGCTTAAAGTAAGGTGAAGAATCAAAGTGTTTCTGTATGGTAGAGTTTCAGTTGATTTTTTATTTTTAATATAGATTTATTTCTTATATTGAACATGTAACACTTTTATAACTCCATAAAGATAACCAGGTCTATTTTAGTAAAACCATGCTGAATAACAAAAGAATTATTTTTTAGTTTATTTTTTTTAAGAGAGAGAGAGAGACATCAATGCGTGGGTGCCTCTCACATGGTCCCCCACTGGGGACCTGGCCTGCAACCTAGGCATGTGCCAGACTGGGAATTGAACCGGCGACCCTTTGGTACGCTGCCTGCACTCAATTCACTAAGTTACACCAGTCCGGGCAACAAAAGAATTATTAAAAGAGGTTTTTAAAGTATGATGTTTTAAATATACAGTGATATTGTACATTTTTTTTCTTAATGTTGTTTAGAAGCCGTTTTTTAGAACTTACTCAGCTAATCAAAGTTGGATGGTGCCATTTCCTAATTTTCAAGTAATGAGAGAACATAAAGAGTTAAGATTTAAATAGCAGCAATGGGAACATTTTCTAGATACATGAGAATAATGAAGGAAAGTGCTGGGGCATGGATAAATATGCTATGAAACAGGAATGGCTAACTAAAATGAACTTTTATATACTCTTGAGCAATAAACAGGCTTGTATTTACATTTTTGTACTTAATATTTTTCTTCTAGGATGTTCATTACAGAAAAATTGCCAATTGTGCATAGAAGATAGAAAAGTAAGTTAGTTAACTTTAATATGAGGATATTATCTTGGGGATATTATAAAGTCACATAATTTACAGCCACAGTTCAAAAAGCGTGCTAAGCTTCGTTTTACGCAATTTCTGTAATATGAATGACTAGTAGCAGTTATGATGTATTTCTACATTTCAAACCATTCTTCAAGGATCTAGAAATAAACAAGAAACAATTTAGTATGAACATGTGCTCCCTTCTAGAAAATTATGCTTCAAAAGCAAAACAATTTTTTTGCATGGAAAAGATCATAGTGACCTTTGGGAAGAATTTTTTCTATGTCAAGGAAGAAGATAAGTCTTTTGAGATACAGTGAAAATTTTCTTGATATTCTGTCCCCTGAAGACTAGAAAGTATGACATACCGTTCCTTAACCACAAGGGACAATAGCTAACACCCCTTCTCTGATGATTGAGGGTCTGGCACCATTATTCTTCACTTCAGATATGGAAGAAAGCAGAAACGCTGTAATGAGGTAAATGGTGTTACAGAGAGCTTGTCAGCAACCGCCCCCCCACCCCACCCCCACAAAACCATTCTACTTTAACAAGTATTGGAGAACTGAAAATTAACACCAAAGACAGAGTGGCATGAAAGTACTCATTAGAAAAGGGCGCACACTAGTCATCGCTATCTGTCATAATGATCTGGATGGACCACTCTGTGCCCCTACTCATCTTCACCTAGGACAGTCCTCTGCTTCAGTGGGGACCTGGGCTCAGGGCTCTTGGACTTCGCCACCCAATTCCTGCCATAATCTTATGTGCTTTGCATACTTGGCAATGGCCCCAACACATTCGGTCCTGCCATGTCCCGACTTCCTCAGCTCTGTGCATTAGGAAATCACTTCCAAGGCCACACCCTGTGCTCTGGGTATCCACAATGGCTCCTGCATTCTCATCCCCTTACACTGTATGTGCTTTTTGGCCTCAACAAGACAAGACCATTCTCTAGCTCTTTAATTCCTCATTTTTGAGGTCTTCTCGTACAAACTCCTTTCCTTCCTGTGACTTCACATGGCTGTTCACTTGAGGGACACCTTTCCTTGTTTGTTATAATGGAAATGTTCATGCATGAAAACACTATAGTAAAACTTTATACCCACCCAAGATCCATCCTAGCTAATCTTATTTAATATATGCCCTCTCCTCCAAAATGGATTGTTCTAAAGCAAAAATGATATACTGTATCATTTTATTTGCAAATATCTCTTTGTATGGAAAATAATACAATGATTAATAATACAAGAATACAAGAAAAAATTCAGTTTCACATGCTCACAACTATAAACTTATATTGGCCAGCAGTGTGTGTGTATATGGATATATAGAGACAGATGGATATATAGATAGATATAGAGTGTACCAACTCCTTTTCATCCCCCCAAATATTCCAGTTTGAATGATAATATGCTTCTCCTTCTTAAGTACAAAGGAATCTTCCTCAGATTCTATCGTAAACATTTCCTAGTGATCCAATAGTATGTGACTGGCCTTCCTAGAGTTAGAAAACATTCTTACTGAAAGCAAATCCATCAAAAGCAACTAAGTTACAGTACTACCCTAATACACATTCCATTAACACAGCATATGAAAAGCATTATATTTTTGTTGATATTTTCTCTTCCCCTAGAAATAAAATCATGCTAGCTAAGAAACTTAGTGAACTTTCAGCTTTTGTTTTTGTTCAGAATCATTATGTGTCACTGTTGATTCCTTGGAGTGATAGATTTCGATTATGGTGTCACAATGATGAGACTTGTCATAAGTAATTTTTTTTTGTGCTAATGACAGTTAAAAGACTGAGTTTTGCAACTGACTTAAAAAAATGAATTAGAGTACACATTTTCTCAATGAATCACATCTTTCTTGTTCATTGCATCTTGGTATGGATTATCGGTTCAGACAGAAAGGAATGAAGTTACAGCAGGCACAGTGGGGTTTTATTGAATCTCCCACAGCCTGCCCCATCTATTACACTTCATAGGAAGTGACCATTACTCACAGGCTTGTAAAATGCATTTGTAAGTGCCATACCTCAAACCCCATAAGGATGCCCATTTGATATTTATTTTTCTGAAAAATGTATGTGGGTGTGTGCTAGGGCATAGAGTAAGGGAGAGTGGACAGGGTCATGGATTCGAATTTGAATATGACAGTGGCCATGTTGTTATCACCTGTCAAGTGTCTCTCAGCTGAAAAAAATTGGAGGACCAGTTGCATGGGTTACTCTCCAAGGCCACACCTTAATTGCTCTTGGCATGACCATCCTTCTGGGGCTTGATTTTCCTTGAGAAGTTTAAGACCATCTGTCAGGTTCAAGTTCCCTCCTTTTTCTCCTGAACCAATTCAGTTTTTCTTCTCTTACACTCATTTTCCCCTAGGAAGCCAATTTTCAGTTCTAAGGTTAACCCCCAAGTCTTTACCTCCACGCATGCATCATGTTTAGAAACACATCCACAAACTCAGAACCTTTCTCATTTCCTTGTTCCCTCTATGACAAATTCAGTCTAGTTCTCTGCATCAGCCCCCCCCCCGCCCTGCTTTTTTTTTATCAGTTCAGATGAAATGAAAAGAAAATCTTGGTTTTTTTCTAGCAGCTAAAATTCTTATGCTACCTTTGCTTCCTTATCCCCTGGACTTGATCCATAGCAAGCTGATCTAGAGCTCACAAAAGACTCTCCAAAGCCTAATGCAGTGACCTTTCAAATTAGTCATCCTGATGGGAACGGTGATCTGGACTTTAGGCGTTCCCCTGCCTGCTTCTTTCCTTCACCTCTTCATCCCCTTCACCAGCTCCTCTTCCTCATCTTTCCTCATACTCCAAAGCATTCTTTATACCACTTCCCACTCCTGTGCTATCTCACCTACTGCCATGACTTCTGCTAGTACCTGCACATCACAAAACCCCAAATCCATATTCCTAGACCTAATAGCCCCTGGACCTCAGGGTGACATAGTTCTTGACTGATGTTTTTTCCTTGTCTCAAGCTCAAATTTTCTATAACTAAATCTATCATTTTTCTTCCCCAAAGAAGCTTATTTTATTGACTTCTTTACTTCTGGCAGCATGTACCTAGACATAATTTTCAAAATCTTTGGCTCCTTGTTCTTACTTTTTCTCTATCTGCAGTTCACCAAGTCCTATCAGTTCTTCCAGTTTTTTTTTTTTTTTTTTTCTTGCAACTGGAACAATCCTAGGCTTCCTAGACTTCAGTCCCTCCATCCCTCTGGATACTTTATTCATTATCATAAATTAGCACTTTCATTATGTCACCTGTTAGCTCAAAATAATTTGGTTGAATCCTTATTGTTAAAACACAAACTCCATAGCCTGGCATTCCAACCTCATCCCAATCCGAGGGAAATTGAGCTTCCAAATAAATCCACAAAGCTCCACCACAAGAGATTTTCACTCCTGCCACAGTGGACACTGTTCTTTCATTCTGCCCTGGCTTGTGTGTCTAAGACCTGCTCTTTCCTGGACAGATTTTTTCTAACCCTGCAGGCTCAGACCAAGTTCTGCCTGTTCCCTGAAAGAAATCTGACCTAGTCACACCAGCTAGAAGTGAATACTTTCTCTTGCAAACTTCAATTACATTTTATATCTGTTCCACTCCTTTTGAATATAATATTCTTGCTTTTAGATTTGTCTTTTGTAGAGTGTACATATTGTACCTGCCAAACAAAGCAAAGATAGTGCTCTATATATCTGTGTAACCTCTACTTGCCCATAAATGGTTAGGAAATGCGCTTTGGATCCTTTCTATGTCCATTACTTTAAACACCCCCTTGCACATATTATACTTACTTAGTATGATATGTTTTGAAATACAATATTGAACCATGTATAGTGTCAACAAACTATTAAATATCACTATGTACCTTCGCCCTTTCTCTATATTTTCATTTTAATATTTGCTTATAAAAATATCAGTTTTGATGTCTAAACTTATTAACAGAGTTCTACCCCAGAACAAATACTCTAATTTTCCCGTGGAACAATATTAATTATCATTCTAAAGCCTTTTAGCTGACTTCTCAGTTGTCACTCTCTGAAGGGTCCAAGGTAGGCATGGCTTTGTGTTTACATGGACAATCTTCTTAAACTACAAGAAAACATCCATGTAATTTGTCTTCAATTATGAATTACCAATTTAGGGATGTTGAATATATTATTCTGTTCCTCTGGGTAATGTGAAGTTCTGCTCTTTGAAGACTTTTAGATTTAGTTAAGGTATTAGTCAAATATTTTTGTGGTAAGTGACAGAAACCCAACTTAAACGAATTTAATAAAAGGGGAATTTCTGACTCGCAGAATTGGGAAGCCCAAGAGTGGCCTTGGCTTCATGCACAGCTGAACCCTGAAGCACATTATTCCTATTTTCTCTCTCCTTGTCTCCCAGTCCCGCCTCCCTGTGCATTGACCTCATTCTCTTCTATAGCAAATGGACACTCTCCACAAAGCTGGGGAAGAGGCTGGCTCCCAGTAGATTTCTCCCAACATCTGTATACAACTCCAGAGAAGATTCTGATTGGCCGGATTTGGGAATTATGTCCAGCTCAGCATTAGTTACTGGGCCAAGAATGGGCTTCCCTGAGTGCCTCCACCTGGGCCCAGTGAATTCAGTGTTGGGAAAGTGATGGGTGGGCCAAGCTGGCTGACAGCTGCAGAGTCACGTGGGGCTGGGGGAAGAGGAGAGAGGGCCCCCAGAAGGAGAAGGATGCTACTTGAGCAGGGCAGACAGAGGGTGAAAAAATGCACTCCCTTAGTCTACCATATTCTATTCTTACCTTTCAGGACATGCACATTTTATTTGCACTATGCCTGCATTTTAAAAAATGTTCCTGCAAAATAATGCAACTAAAATTGTACTTACCAAATTCATCGTCAGTTATTGCCCTCCCTGCCTCCCCAGCCCCAGCTCTAGGTCTGGAAACTCAGAGAGTTGTGATGATGTGCACATGTTCTGTGGAGTCTCTCTGGCCCAGTGAGTCACGAGGCTGCCCCAGGCTGAAGCTGTGCAGGAGCTCTCTTTTCCATTGCTTTCCGAGCCCCCATCCTGAGCCCTCAGAGGGAGGCGCAGGAAAGAATGTCTCTACTGAGGACCGCACTGCTTTAGAATCTCACCTGTTGCGAACTTGGTTACTGGGGCCTGAGATTCAGCTCAGTGCTGAATAACCACAAGCTTCTCTGACAGGTTCAGGCTTTTTCTGAAGAGTCATCTCCCTTAAAAACCTGCTAGATGCAAAATAGAACATAACAACCTGCTGCATTAATTTAAAAGGACAGGGCGCATGCGTCCTAACTGGCTTCAATCTCAGACTTGCCTAAATGGCTTCATTTGACCTTTGGTCTTGGTGTACGTGAAGCAAAAACCGGACTGTGAATACCTTCTGCTCTCAGGCCGTGTCTAAGGGGTGAGTTGTTACCTCTGTTGGCCTCTGGGTGTACAGCCAGAGTGACTGAGAGAAGTCTGAAATCAGTCTTATAGGCCTGGTTACAAGCATAGAACCACGGTGATAAGGTGAGAACTCCAGCTCCGCTGTTTACTAGGTGTGTGATCTCACGTAAGTCATTTGACTGCTTGGTGCCTTGTCTTCATCTATAAAGTGGGCAGAATAGTACCTAGCTCACAGGATTGTCCTGAGGATGAAATGACTTAGTACATAAAAGGGGCTTAAAATGGTACCTGTCACATGGTAAGCCCTATGTAAGTAACGGCTGTTTTTACTACTTTGTCCTCATTTTTATGACTTATTCAGGTTCTAGTCTTATCTCCCACAGTAGTTTCCGCCTTTGTACCTTGCTTTTGCTTACTTCAGCAAGGGCCTTAGAATTCTGTTTTCCGATTCCCACATGATTATCTGACCACTCGTGAGCAGGAAGAGGTGAGGCTGACTAACAGCACCATGGGCCCACATGTAACAGAGGAAAGAGTGGGTGCTGTGGACAAGGGGAATGGCAAAGAGCGTTGGGGAGAGAGACGAAGTCCCATGTACTGAAGTCCTTACTCTATTTTGTGCGTAGTGTCTCAGGTTTAGTTCCCTAAATACAGAGCCTGAGGAAAGGATGCAGGCACATGTCATTTCTCGAGTGATTGCCCCTAAGCTAAAGGGCTCAGGGTATGTAAGGGACCCAAGCCAAGTAAAGTCGTGGTCTCAGCTAAGGCGACACTTGGCTGAACCATGGGCAGCCCTTGGGGTGGGGGGTGGGGAATCACGTAGCACAGTTGGTCCTGCCTTCAGGCAAGGATGCCTGCTGTCTGGAGCCCTGTACCCTAGTCAGTTACTGGTGGGGTGGGGTAGGAGCATTACCTCACGCACAAGATGGCCCCTATCCTCTGAGGATGACGCCAGAAGGGCGGCTTGAGCCACTTGCAGCCAACACTCACCACAGCTGCGATTGGGTGCACAGGCCTGGTAAGGGGGATCCGGGCAGACCACCTACAACAGCACGAATAATAATAAAATGATGCTGATGGCTGACGATGACGACCACTGTTATTTATTGAACTGGAAGTAAAAACTTACTGGAATTGTGATTGTTATCCTTGTACACTGCTTTTATTTTTCTCTTTCCAAATACAGTGTTTTTGGTGCAGTGAAGAACAGGCTTGCAAAAGGTTTTGTTTTTCGTGTTTGGGGTGTCAGATAAGTTCAGTATTTTGGTTGAGCTGTAAAGGTGAGTTGTCCCTATTAGAATTTGTATGTATTTTTAAAATTGACTCACAAATACTAGTGATTTGCTATATTTGAAGGATTAGAAATTATTTTACTTGTTTTATTAAAATAATAGCAGATCTGTTTATCAATGTTTCCCCTAATATAGGCTGATATGGGTCCTTTTCATCCTCTGTTGGTTCAACTAGGTCAGCATTCACTCTGATTGGTGGGTGCCTTATTGTACCAGTTGTTAAATGCTTTACATTTCATCTCTATTCTGATGTACGAGAACCATGACCCAGAGAAAGGCAGGTTGTGTTATTGGTGTGTTGTTTTAGGAACTCCAGGAGTTTCTTTTAAGCTAGTCCTGGGGTGAGGACGTACTGAGCCCAGTAATATAACTATTGCTTATATTTCCTCAGTTAATATATTTTGTACTGAGAATTTCCATTCAGAACAATGACTCCCTAGGGCTGAACAGCTCTCAAGCATCAAAGAATCTTTAAGTTATATCTATACTATTATATTTTTGGTTTGTTAGGTGGTAGCTGCTAAGGCAGGGACATGTATTAGAACCTTTCAAGAAGTTTTCATATTTTTTTAAAGATTTCATTTACTTATTTTTAGAGAGGAGAAGGGAAAGAGGAAGAGAGGGAGAGAAATATCCATGTGTGGTTATATCTCACCTGTCCCCCACTGGGGACATGGCCTGCAACCCAGGCATGTGCCCTGACTGGGAATCGAACCAGCAACCCTTTGGTTCCCAGGCCGGCACTCAATCCACTGAGCCACACCAGCCAGGGCAGAAGTTTTCAAAAAGAGTTAAAAGGCTTTCCAGGGGAACCCTAACTGTATAAGGAAATCCTATCTAGAACAACCAGTTGTCTATGTTTTTTTCTTAATTGAAGTGAAAAAACATAAATTTTGCCCCCAAGCCCCTGTTTTCTTCAGATCCTATTAGGTATATTTAAATCCTAATGGTTTGTATCAAAGGGCTTATAAACAAGTAACACTTCATAAATTCAGTGTGAGTGGGAACCCTAGTCTCCTGTTTCATGTTTGGCCCTTATAGTTTCCCATAGCATGGAGGGAGGAGGGGCAGTTTACAAGCAAGCATTTGTTGTGTCTCTGATAAGGAACTGCCGAAACTCAAACAACAAAGCATCCTGTGCATCTGTATACAAACCTAAAGGCAACCTGAGGAGTCTGCTATTTTATCTGTTGAGATATTGCCTGGAAAGAGTTTAAGGAAACAATAGCTAGTAGCATAACAGTTTACCAACTGCAGACAATGTTACCTCCTTTTAGCAACCCAGATTATTTTTAAATGTTAGTGACTGCTGTGTTAATAGCAATTTTATTGGAGTATGTGATGTGCGTTAAGGCATTTTCAGTAACAAGTGAATTTGTATTTAAGAATCAGACTGCGTGATGCTAGAAAAGATGAAAATGTAAGATGTTATTAATCTGTTAGCTTAAACTATATTTCTTTACATTTCAGTGGACTTGTTTGGATTTCTGATGCTGCTGCTCATTGCAATGTTACTCATAGCATTCATTTGGCATTGCTGCGTCTTTCAGTGTTACCTGCAGCGGTATGTTCATTCTATCCTTAGTAAGAGTGCACTTCGGGGTATTGAAGACAATGCTAAACCACTTATTAGAAATGCTTTTCCTTTTTTGTATAATAAAAATAATATATCCATATGATAAGAAAGAAAGTTCAAAAAATACAGAATGTTATTAAAGAACTTTCCCACCCTCTACTCCACCTCTGATACTTACTCCCAGAAGTACTTTTTTAGTATGCTTTTATATCTAGCTCTTTTGTTACCTCCATATATTTGAACAATATCATTGTATCTCCTTTTCATGATTTATTTACTTTGGATGTCATCTATACGCTGAAAAACTTTTGCATTGTCCATATTATTTTTTGTTATTTTGCTATTAGTGGATATTATAATTGTATTTTTGAATTGTAATTATTAGCTCATAAGATTACTAATACTTCTTCTGTTGGTTATCTTTTTGATTTTGAGTAACATAATCTTTGTTTCTGTAGTTCTCCCATTATTTAAGATAAGAAAATTTGGAAACTCTCTTCCTCTATCTTCTAGACTCTGTAAACTTTCTCACTCATTTGACCCTTTCAAATTTATATTTACATTCTATTCTATAACTATACTTATATCTTGAAATGCTTACTCTATAGTTGGTATCTAACATTTTTAAATGAATAAAAGTTATAGAACATATTATGATTGTATAAATATTATTTAAAAAGAACCAAAATGGAAATAGGAAATGTAATTCTATTGCTTGAAGGGATTGCTTGAAAAACAAGTATCTAGTGTCAAGATCAAGTCTTGCTTTGCTTACTCTCCATTTCTCAAATCATACTACATTTCAGCCTGTTCCATGTTTACATTGTGACTTTCCTATGCAGATTCTAGCATTTTCTAGAGTTTTTAATTATCTTCATTATTTCTTGTCAAAAAGGACACATATATCTTTATTCCCATCATTGTAATTATTCATCTTACTATTTGGTAAATATATAACATTTTCTTCTTATAGGCATTTTTGTAAAAGTCCTGACTTCCTGTTCTAATTTATAAAACTTAGTTTCTTTTCAGTGCTCTACTGAGTTAGAAGAATTTTTTGAATCTCATATCTTCCTTTTCTTAGTACTGATTGTTTTTCCTTTTGCTGAAGTACATCCTCAGGTAATTTTTTTCAAAAGGAGTTCACAGAAGTATGAAAAGTATTTTCATACATGTCACACATGTCACACATGTCAAGCAATTTGTTTTCCTCCATTATCATTCAGCGCAGTACAGTGTAATTTCCTTTCTTCAGACTGTAAACCTGTACCAAGAAGCACCCACAGATAAGATAGGCGCATGCCAATAGGCACACCTGTAAGGAAAATGTGCCTATTTGCTTACTTAAGCCTCTATTTTGTATAGGATTTTACATTGTTCTGTCTTTGGGTTTTTGAATCCTTTTTTATTAACATACAAAAATAAAAGAAAGGGTAAGGTGGAAGATAACTTTTTATTCTTTACCTCCAATATAACTTTGTTTAGCAGGAAGAACCAATAAGAGACTCAGTTCTGGTGTAGCTCTGCTATTTACGTACCATCTCTTTTTTTCCGTTTCTTCTAGACCTAGTTAATCCAGTGAGCACTGTATTCTGTTGGAGGAATTTCTTATTAGGGATTTATTTCACCTCATGATCCAAAGATCTTGGTGGAGTTCTAGAAACACCCATCTTTCATTTTAAAAAATACCCTTGAATGATCAATGGTGCATCAGAATATTGATTACTACATTTGATCTAATATTCTTGTTACTAGCACATATGATTTAAAAGTTAAAGCACTCTTAAAAGTTCCAAAAGCTAGAGAATATAAATCTTTAACCGCTCACCCACTTAGTTCCTCCTGGACTCTCACCTATTTCGGCGACTATTCACTGCACATGTGCCAGGCCCAGGCAGGGCTGTTGTCACGAGGGATATAATTGCGAACAGGAGAGATCAAGCCCTTGCCTTCCTGCTAAGAGCGTATATCCTACTAAGGGGACACAGAGCAGAAACAAGCAATTTTCAATTCTGTTCATAACTTGTTAATGTTTTCAATGATATCCCATTTACTTTAATTGTGTTGTTCTTACTTAAACACTTTAATTTTCCTGGTGGATAAATAAAAGGAGAGCTTTAATAGAGCAATGATAATTAAAAAATATTGCATAAGCGTATTCTTCTAGTGAAATAAAATAATTCCAATGATAACCTTAACTATTCTGGAAATAAACCTCACTAATTCTAAACTTACCATTATTCTAAACAGAAATCAAGCTAGTATGGCTAGAAGACCACACAGTTTTTCTTTCCACCCTGGGACTACTGGCAAGTGTTTTTAATGTATTTTTATAAGATGCCCCAGACTCTTTTGGTAATTCACAGCTAGAAGTCTTTCCCTTACTTATTCCAGGAATCAAAATTAAAGTATGAGTAGAAAATATGACAGCACATTCCATTGTTCTCATTTCTAAGACACATTCTTGTAACTTCAATAGTCTAGGATGGGTAAAACAACAACACTGATAGAGAAGAGTTAAAAATTTCCAGCCCCAAATTGGATATTAATAGTCTTCCCAGTTCTCTCCAACTCCTATTCCACAAAACCACTCAACAAAAGATGACCTTTGCCTTAAGAAATCCTTGTAGGCTTTTCCCAGATCAATTCACTTCATCTTACCAGTTGGCTGATCCTCTCTTATCTACCCTTCTCAACTTGATTCTTTAATCTTTGCCTTAGTTACAAGACACTCTCCTACCCAGGACCAAAATCTTGGTTTCCTTCAGCACATCACTCACAGCTCCTGGCAGGCCCTCCCACTCTCCTGCCCAGGCCTGGATCCCAGAACCCAAGTGAAGTCAGAACCATGACCTCCCCTTTTCACTTGGGTAATTGGGCCACGAAAAATTTTAGATCAGAATATGACCAAGAAAGGGTACTGCAAGGTCCTTTATAATTACCTTTAAAAATCACTTCAGGGGAGCATCCAGGTCATTGTGCTGCTCTGGGCCTTTGGGACAGAATAATAAACCTGAATGGGAAGCAGGTAAACCTCCCAGGGGCAAGGATGCAATGTGCAGCACTTACAAACTCCATCGCCAGTTCTAGATCTTGTTATGGAGAAATTGTTTGGGTTATAACAGGATGCTGAACTTTTTCAAAAGCTGTTTGAGGAAGGGAGCTGAAGTGCTTCCTGGGATTGAAATCAAACCAGAGGACTGCAGAGAATGCTTCTGCATTTCTATTTTTCTCCGTTCATTTTAAATTCCACAGCAAACTGGGCCAGGAGAAATGCTCTACAAGGAGCACAGGGTCGAGTATTTATTTTAGGTAGAAATGAGTGTGTATTCACTGACCGAGAACGAATTATACTAGATTATTGTAGAGAATAAAAGGTAATACATTTCCCAGGCAGGAAGATTTTCTGCCCAGGAGAATAATCTCCGAGCCCTAGGGGAAAGCCTGTATTAAAGGATTGAATTAAGGAAAGGGATTCTTCAAAAGGAACTGAGAAGATGGAAAAGTGGGAGGCAGGGCTGTCATAGAGATCAAGAGAGGAGGGTCTGCCTATGGATGGGGAGAGATTCATGAGTGTCCTTGGGACTTAAATTGGGAGCCTACTGGGAACCTGTCTTTAGGAGTGTTTATTCAGGACAGAATAAACAGACTTCTGATTTAGGGAATAGAAAAATATGGAACCTGAGCGATGTTACACACAGTGTATTATTTGACCCCGATGCTCCTCACCCACAGTGTTGGCATCCAGGAGCCGTGGTGATACCCCCGCTCTTTGTCCTTGGTCCTTGGACCAAACTGCTCTAGAATTGACTTCACATGATTTGCTGGTTAGGAATTCATTGAGCATCCACAGGTTTTCTCTCCCTGGAGACTAGGCTTGTCACCACAAAATATTTGACCTTTTCCTCTTTGTCAAATTTATAGTCAAGTCAGTAATACCTTAAGTCACTTGAACTCTAAATATTAAAATAGCAGTAACAAGCAGTAACATGAACATCTCAGAATAAAAATCATATGACTATTTATCAATATTTTGTGTTTAGCATTTCAAAATGTTTGATAAGTCATCATTCACTTTTCTTAGAAAGACTTTGGAAAGGTAAACTGATTTTCTCTTCTCATAGTGTATGATGAATAGATAACTGAAAAGATAGATCTTCTAGAGAGACAAGGAGGGAGTTTCTATAACGGTAAGCTTTCAAATTATGTTGCATGAATTTTCTACATGACTTTCCATCCCATTCAGCAAATTTTTTGAAATATAATCAAAATTATTAGGAAAGTAAGTGGAAATAAAATCTGTAAAACGCAACCAGATTTTCAATGCCTGAAAACATGTACAACAAAGCAGCAGAAAATGGAGCTACAACTGCTCCTCAGTCAGGCCGCCTTAGTTGAAATCGGGACTTCATTTCCTGAGTACCATGTCCTATTGGGTGAGTAACAAGCTGCCTGTGACTTCGTTTACTCAATTGTTAATATTATCTAACAATAGTGATTAAATCATTAGGCAGCTCTAAGAACAAAGTGAGATTTTACAGGTAAAATATTTAGAATCGTTTCTGACACTCAGTAAGTCCTCAGTAAATGTCTATGGATACCAGTCTAGCCATAGAATCTCAGCACCTGAAGGCGTAGTAAGGTCATCCTGCCCAACCCCTCATAAATAGAACAGCAATGTGATAGAGCAATGGTAATGAAAACTTACGTAAGTGTAGCCTTCTAATGAGATAGTTCCGATTATAACCTTAACTATTCTGAAAATAAACCTAATTCTAAATTTACCATTATTTTGAACAGAACTTGAATCTGTATTGCTAGAAGACAGTGCACAGAAACTCCATGAAGATCTCTGTCATGTGGGGTGATGAACAGCCAGGGACTGTCTGTCACTTGGATTAAAACAGTTACTAATGTGGCTTTGTGTGTGTATGTGCATGTGCTTATGTGTGCTTGACTTACACCAAGGTAAACACAGGACCATTTTTATTGCTCTCTCCTGCATCTGCCTATCCTGAGGGGGAGTCCCTAGCTAAAGGCACGCACCATACTTCTATGGCTCCTGAAGTAGTCATTGCAGGTTAACGGAGAGGGAGGGGAAGGCCAATGCCATCACCTCCCAGAGGCCTATCCCCCAGAAGCTAAAATAATCTCCAGGGGAGAGATAATACATATCAATGTAAAAGATCAGTGATGCCCCGGCGGGTGCCTGGGGTGTTTGGAGTGTGGTCCCCAGCAACAAAAGGTTACAGGTTCGATCCCTGGTCAGGGAGCATATGGAAGGCAACTGATGAATGTTTCTCTCTGCCATAGATGTTTCTCTCTCTCCATTCTTTTCTTTCTCTTAAATACATACATACATACATACATACATAAGCATATCCTTGAGCATTAAAAAATTTAAAAATAAAATAAAAGATCAGTGACACTAGGGTGACCCTGTATCATCCAATCTGGGACTGTTTAGAGTGAGGGGGTACTAGTAGTAATTGTGCTGTGAGGACAGGAGTGACCCGGGACTGCTCTGGGCAAACAAGAGCGAGTGGCTGTGCTGGTTATTGCCCACTGTCGTGAGGGAAATGTGATCATTTATTGTTGTAGGGGGACTAGCTATCTGCAAACCTTTTTAGAAGGCAACCTGACAATAGCTTTTTGGTACTCTTTTAGTACTCTCTGACCGGGTAATTCTGTTATTAGAGATTTTCTTTCCCTTATAGAAATACTTCATGGGTCACCAAAATTATGTGTGTGTTTGAACCATATGAAATTCCTGGATTTTTCCATTTATGACATAAGGGGCAATTTCATGTGGTTCCAATTAATAAAATGATCAGGAGTTGATCTAGGTTTTGTGGGGCCTGAAGCTTATGGAATTTTGGAACCCCCCCTAAACAAGATTATTTTTAATCTTTCTAATGTTATGTTGCAAAAACGGATTTGACTCTAATAATACATATTTTCAGGGCCTTGAAAGGACTAGGGCGAGTGAGGGCTCCTAAACTTGAGCTATACTACACACGTACGTATGCTATGAAATATTTTCAAATATTCTACACAAACATCCTTGACTAGACTTGAATAAGAATGAAACTATTACATACTACATTTGGGGATGTATATTAGTACAAGAATTATAAAAATCAGTTTTCTAATATGAATCAAGAGTCTTAACATTTTTTTTTTTTACTTTTTATCCCAATAATGTCACTTTTAGGAATTTATCCTATAAAAATAAGATGAATAGTTTTATTATTATTTTTTTTAACATTTAGCTCTATTGACCATTTAGAACTGGTCATGGTATACAGTGTGAGATTCAGCTACAATTTTTTCTTCTTCCAGATGGCTGTTCAGTTGTCCCAACACAATTTGTTTTAAAAGCCCATCTTTATGCCAGTCATATGAAATGGAATCTTTTTCATAGATTAAATTTCCATACACATTTGAAGATATGTTTGTATGTTCTATTCAGTGCCATTGGTTGTCTGGCTAATCATTCCATAATACCATAGTTATATAATTATGGAGAATATATAAATTATATTAACATCTGGAAATCCTATTAAATCATGACTTTTTGTTTCCATTTAAAAAAATTTAAATTCAAGCAGAATAAAGATAAGCTGTTAATTCTAACTTATGCCAGCACTGGAAATTTCAGACAATTAAACATTTGTTCTCTGAAATATATAGCCATTCTAGAACTTCAGAGGTACTGCATGCAAAGTAATTCATGGATTTACAATGATTTCCTCTTGATTTGTTTCAACTTAGTTTTCCACCCCTCTGTTCTTTTCTCTTTCCCTCCCCTGTCTTCTCTCTTTCTCTTCCTCTATTTTCTTCCTTCCTTTTTTCCCTCCTTTCTTCCTTTTTTCCTCCTTCCTTAATTTTTTCAGAAGCAGACTTACCAAAGAAGAACTTGATAATATTAGAAAATTTTAAAAAGTTTGTCTTCATGCTGCCTACTTGTCCAACTTTTGCACCAGGAGACTTCATTTTGAATCAAAATGCAGATGCAGGAGGGAAGTGTTACTGCAGAACTGTGTTCACCATGCTGTTGACCATAATAATCATATAAAGGATTTTAATGTAAAAGACACAATTTTAATGCTTTTTGGCTATATATCTGTTAAAAATAATACAGTGAGATGTTTAAAACATTAGACCTAATAGTCCAGTCCAAAACTGACTTCTATAAGGCAATATTTTGAAATCTTAGAATAAGGCATTAAAACACACTGTCATAAATTATAGAACTAGTTAAGGATTCTTTTTCATATCTAATGAGTACGCTTAAAGATAGTGAAAAGGAGTTGAGCGCAGACTGTGAAGAAACAGGACTGTGAGGAGAGAGACAGGAGGAGCCTGGAAGGCGGGGCGGGGGGAAGCCTTTGCCTGGGCAGTGAGAACGGGGGTGAGAGAAAGTTTGAACAGAGCAGCTATCTTAAATCGGGTCTGGGGGAAACAGGCTGCAAGGCAGAGACTGCCTTCGGGAGTTTATTGGGGAATGCTCTTAGGACTGACACACATAAGGGAGAAAGAGAAGCAGATTTGGGCAAAGGGAGTAGTTGAATGTTCTTACAGTTCCAACAGAGGCCTCCATCAACCCTCGAGGGAGCTCTGGAACTTGGATGGTCTCCCTAATTGAGGCCAAGAGGCCCAAACCTCTGTATCAGCCATCATTAGATATGGGATACTGTCCAAACGGAGGCTGACTTTGAGTGAAGTGGCTCCCTGTGGCTGAGGGCAATTCCCAAAGACAGACGAGGAGCCAGAGGAACCAGTGTCCTGTCCCTGAACGTAGGTCTGGGCAGCGCACCATAGCACCTACCACAGCAGCTGCCCTTGATTGGGGGAAATATTGAGAATGGCGATCGTGGGAAGATAGGATTTTGACATGTTCTACTACCAATAAGAGCACACTCCTCCTTTACTACTTCAGCATTTTCTTTATAGCCTAAGTAAATATTTAAATTTCTTTCACCTATCTTTCCATTGGCATTGAACTGATTTCTTTCTTTCTTTTTTTTTTATTGACCCAATGCAGAGATTGAGCCACATTTGTCTATTTTTTGTTTCGGGTTAAATAAATTTTGGGATGGAATTAACTGTGATGGTAAGTGAGAAGGGAAAGATATGTAGACAGAATATGGTAGGTTTACTAGAAAAAGAAGGAAATTAACAATGGGGCATTTTGGAAAAGTAGAAAAAGCAGATCTAATGGGACCAAGAGTGGGGGCATGGAAATCTGTGGCCAGAAGTTACGATTTCTCTTTAGAACACTAAGAAATGGAATAATTTATATCAAGGATTGGCAAATTTTTCTGTAAAGGGCCAGAGAGTGAATATTTTAGGCTTTTCAGGCCTTGTGGTCTACTTAACGATATTGTCATTGTGAAAAATCAGCCAGAAAAAAATACTCAAATGAATATACTCGTATATGACTTTTCCAGTACAATTTTATTTACAAAGTCATGCAGAGGCCAGATTTGGTCTGCGAGCATAGTATGGGGACCCCGGTTTAGATGATGAAAAAGACCACCGAATGGCTAACCAGGGTTTGCCTAACTTGTTACGCTAACATGTAACAATTTTATTTTTATTTATTTATTTATTTTAAGCCTCACCTGAGATTATATTCTATTGATTTGAGAGAGGGAGGAAGGCGGGGGAGGGAGAGAGAGAGAAATTTTGATTAATTGCCTCCCATTTGCACCCCAATCAGAGGTTGAACCCTCATTGTAGGTATGTGCCCTGACCAGGAATTGAACTTGCAACCTTTTGGTATAGGAGGATGCTCCAACCAACTGAGCAACCCAGCCAGGGCTGTAACAATTGTTTTCAAGCTACCAAATAAAAGCCAAAAGAAGATACCAAGGGAAAACTAGAATAAAATAGCCAATATGTAGCTTCTCATCCCAACACTTGGTCACATGAGTCATTATGTATGCACAGCCTTTCCTTTCACGATTTACTAATTTTTTTTTTAATTTTTATTTTAATTGTTGATTTTGTACAGTTTTCTAACGATTTACTAATTTTTCATGCTTCGCATTTATAGTCTTACTGAAGAAATACTTTTTTAAGATAGAAGCAACGATTAAAAAAATCAGCATATGCCACCTTGATAAATACAAGTGGGTTTTGACAAGCGCACCATTAAAGGTAGCTAATCTCAAGAAATGTAGCAGTGACCCAGAAGGATTCGATCAGCCTTCTGAAATACACATGGGACAGGGAATGGGCTCTTTCCACTTTGTGTGACTCTTGACAAGTCTTTTACCTTCTATACTTCATTTTATAGCTGTCCAATTAAAACATATTTGATATGTTTCCAGAGTTTTGAAATCTATAGAACAAATTTTAAACTCATTTGAAAAGTATGTTCATTGTCTTTTTAGTATAGGGCAAAAAATGTTCACACTCAAGTTGAGGCTCAGCCAAATCCACAAATGGGGATGTTATTAAAGAAAGCCTCCGCTGAACTGTACGTCAGATGAGATGACCCTAACCACCATGGTTGTACAAACAATGGAAATTGACTCCAAAATTTCATTCGCTTTCATCATCTGGGTGCCCCAAATAATTAAGAAGGGAAATTAAGAGAAGCCTTTATGTGTCTTAGCTGTCTTTTGGTAAATGTGTGCTGTTGAATTATATATTGAGCAAGCCAAAGCCTGAGGAGTAAGTTGCGCCTGAAAATTGTGGAAAACCACCACCTGCTGTTTCATTCTGGTGGAGGAGAGCAGCAGTTCAAAGGCTGAGGGTGAGTGGCAGAATGACAATAGCTTTGTTAACCTGACCCTGTAGATTAGATGATCATTGCCCTCCATGCCAGCTTCTGGTTGGCTGTAAGGAAATGCCCTTTCCTCATTTCACTCACCAGCCTCTCTCCCTCCATTTAAATGGTAATCACACATTTATAATGCATCGAAAGTGTGTTGGTTTTACTCAGAATCCTCTGGGAGCTCCAGAAACCAGTACTTTCATAAAAAGGGATATTCTTTTGGGGTTATTTCTTTGCTTGGGAAGATTTTGGTTCTATTAATTTTATTATTTATACTTGCACATGTTTTTTTCTCAAAACCAATAGGATTTTTCCAATCAAATAATGAGCATTGGCAAAATTGATGAATGATATTGCAGTCATGTTACTTTAAGTAATATCTGTATTTTAAGTAACATTTTTTTAAAAAAATTTCTTTATTGATTTTTAGAAAAAGAAGGGAGAAACACTGATTTGTTGTTCTACTTATTTGTTAATTGGTTGATTCTTTTTTTAAATTGATTTTGAGAGAGAGAGAGAGAGAGAGAAACATTGATTTGTTAATTCATGCCTTCGTTGGTTGCTTCTTGTATGTGCCCTGACTGGAGATAGAACATGAAACCTTGGGGTGTCAGGCTGATGCTCTAACCAACTGAGCTACCTGGTTAGGGCATATTTTAAGTAAATTTTAATTACCTTGATAGTTGCTGCATACATTTTAATTTGGTATTGGCTATTGTTTTCTCCTAAACAAATGGGACTAATTTCCAGTAAAGTCACCATCCCCCTCAATTTTTTGTTTTCAAAATTATATTCTTATATTATTTTTAGAATCTAATAGTTAATTCTGTTTCTGTATCTTTGCTTTCCCCCTCTTCTTTCTGTGAATGGTGTTTAGTTCCAGGTTCATTCTGGTATTCCTATCAGTGTCTATTTGTTTGCTTAGGTGTAGTATTTTATCACAACCTTTCAAATGACTTAAATGCAATAGAATTACCAGGCAGAACCTAATGATCCCGTGAAAGTAATAATCACAAGTAATAAGTATGGATCCCTCAACACATTTCTGACCTATTGTTTATGTACTTGGGTCATTTAGTATCAATAAGTTTTACCTTTCTGATATCAAGATCATTTTTATGTAAAACTCCATTAAATTCTAGGTAGAAAAACATTTTTTGCCAAGTTATTTTTAATAAGTAGGATTAAGTATTCAATATATAAAGATAAAAGCTGATAAACTATAATGCAGGAATAACATTTTTTTCTATAAGTTAGTGAAGATTTCTATCAAAGGGGTTGTCTAAAATAAATAAAGCCACACAAGAGACCCTGTGCACAACAATACAATAAGAATAAGACTAATGAAGGCAGTAACATTTCTCAAGGGACTTCTAACATGGGACAAGTGCTTTTTTGAGGATCTGTGGGCAGGTTTAAAAGTTGCATCTGGAATTTACTAGATGTGAGAACGAAGGTAAATTGCTTAACATTTGTGAGCTTTGGTTTCTTCATGCATATAGGAATAATATTGTAATAACAAATTTGCAAGGGAGCTAAAAATAATGTAAAAAACTCCTGGAATATAACATATAATCAATAAGTGGTAGCTCCAGAGCTGGAGAAGGAGCCAGACAAGATAACCACCATAAAGTAGAAAGAGTACAATCCCTGAATCAGCAAGATCCTGGGTTCTAATCTCTCTACAGCACATTTTAGCTGCTTAATACTAAACCAGTTACTTAAATACTATCTCCCTATGTGAATGAAAATAACACTATAAAAGTTGTATGAGAATTTAAATATTGTATGTAAGACACTTTTTATAGTACCTGGCAAATAGTTGGTACTCAATAACTAGTTCTATTATGGGTGATGATGAGCCTATTAAGTCACTGTAGGTCTGTAGTCACTATGGGAACAGAAAGAGAAACCATAGAGGGTACCTTAAAACACTTAAAATCTTTCCAGGAAGATAAGGCATGGAGGTAGATGTAAGTTTAGATACTATAAAATATACTACAGTAAGTTCCACAATAGGGGTCCACGGGTACCTGAGAGTTGAGTTAAAGTCTGGAGAACTCACATTGACAGGGATCAAGTACAACGTAATGGAGGTGGTCACAGTATGTCAGCAGAGTTTAAACAGTGGACAGGACATCAAGAGGCAGCAGAGGTTGAGGCTGCCTGAGGGGATTCTGAGGAGAGGAAGCAGAATGAGCAATGAAAGCTGCAAAGGCGGAAAAGCACAGATTATACATGTGTAAAGTAATACATAAATTCTACTACGTATTTAAAGTATATGGAATGGGGATGGTGTGGGATTGACAGCTGATACTCACTGGGCACTTCTCTGCCTGGCACTGTTCTCAGGGCTTCGCACATATTCATTCATTCAATTCTCAAAAGAAACCTCACAGGCAACAAGGGGCTGGAAAGAAGTATTCCAAGTCATGAAAGGCAAGGACCTACATTCAAGATTACTCTATCCAGCAAAGCTATCATTTATGATGGAAGGGCAGATAAAGTGCTTCCCAGATAAGGTCAAGTTAAAGGAGTTCATCATCACCAAGCCCTTGTTATATGAAATGTTAAAGGGACTTGTCTAAGAAATAGAAGTTCAAAAACTATGAACAGTAAAATGACAACAAACTCACAACTATCAGCAACTGAACCTAAAACACAACTAGAACAACTAGTTGCACAAAAGCAAACAACTGAAACAGGAACAGAATTATGGAAATGGAGATCACATGGAGGTTTTTCAGTGGAGACGGGGAGGGGAAGAATGGGACGGAAAGGTACAGGGAATAAGAAGCATAATTGGCAGGCATAAAATAGACAGGGGAGGTTAAGAATGGGATAGGAAATAGAGAAGCCAAAGAACTTATATGTACAACCCATGGGCATGAACTAAGGTGGGGGGAATGCTGGAGGGTGGGAAGGGTGCAGGGCAGAGGGGGGAGAAAGGGGAGAAAAGAATTGGGACAACTGTAGTAGCATAATCAATAAACTATACTTAAAAAATTCTCATCACAATCCCATGAAATAAGTCTTAGTATTAGCCCCACTTTACAGATAAGGAAACAGAGCCCTTCTAGTGCCTATAAGCAAGGTGGAAATTGGTGCCACTTCCTCTGAGCCTGTAGCAGCCCTTTGCAGAGACACAGCTTGGTAAGTGGGGCCTGGGCTACACTTCTACCCTGGCTCACACCTCTTCGCTCAGCCAGAGGCCCCACTCAGTACCCCTCAACCTGCTTAATGTCACAAAACCGGGCAGTCTGGCCCCAGAGCCTAAGCCTTTAATCAAGACATTATGTGATGAGAAAGGCACCTGGTCCTTATTTGCGGAGAACTTTGAAACCCATGCTTAGGAATCTGAGCTTTATTTTAAAGTTACCGGGAGACATTGATATTATTTTGAAGGAATGTAGAGGCACTTTTTAGCAGAGATGGAGAATGACAGAATCACATTGGTAAGGAAATACCTTGATGGTGCTGTTGGGGGCGCAGGGAGATGGGAGGGTGGGCGGCTCAGAGAGGGGAGATCCAGGCAGGAAGACCAGTTAGGAGGGGAGTGCCAGGCACTACAGTGGGAACAGCTGAAAGCCCAAATGAGGACTGTGGCATTGGGAAAAGGAGGAGGGCATGGGCCTGAGTGACATTTCAGATGAAAATTGGCAAGCCCTAGTGATCATTTAGAAGTAGAGAGGGAATAGGAGGAGCTGAAGGAGACCCCAAGGTTACCAACTTGAGTCATTTGAAGATAATGATGCTATTGATATAAAGATGACAAATAGGAGGAAGGGCAAGGAAATTCTGGTGAGAAGAATCAAGCTTTCATGTTGAATTTGTGGTAATAGTAAGACACGCATGTAGAAACCCCAACCAAGAGTTGAGACTGGAGTCTGGAGCTGGGAAATTAAAGCTGAAGACGTAAATGAGGAAACGATCAACATGAAGCCATGGGTGTGGGAGAGAGTGATCAGGGAGTGCGTCAAGAGAAGTAAAGAAGAGCAAGAATGAATCCTTCAGTGTGGCCTTAATCTCAGTGCGGAAAGAAGTTATGCTGCTCCCCCCCCGCCCCCCCCCCGCCCCCACAAGAAGATGGAGGAGTGATTCCGGAGTGAGCCAGCACACACTGGTGCTGAGATGCAGGATAAGAGAGCACTTGGTTGAGAGCACCAAGTGCATTGCACAGGCAAATGTTGCTCATACACGTAGTTATTTTTCAAACTGCAGTAATGCTTTTAAACTATTAGGATGTTTCAGGATACTAGGAAACACTTTGCTAAATGTTAGGTATCGTGGTAGCTGAAAATAGCTTGTAGCTTTCCAACGTGTCTGGCATCTCAGGATGCATTTTCTTCCCTGTGAAAAGGGTGGTGCACAGTAAAGGTTTTGTCTTACAGGACAGAGGTTGCCTAGAGCATCATGTAGAGAAAGAATCTGAGCAATGCCCAGGCTCAGTGGGAAAGAGCACTGGCCTCTGTGAGCAGTATCTGCCTCTGTGGAGGGAGTGGGGATACTGTGTCTAACTGGCCTTCCCTTCATTACATGCTTTCTAAGGTGTTGGTGAAACTCTATATAAAGTTCTATGATTGTCAGAACGAAATTATTATACACATCACCTCAAAAGTCGGGGAGGGGGCAAATGTCTCCTCATGATTTCACATGCAGTTTCCCAGTGCCAGGACTTGCACACTACAACAAAGCTGAATGTCAGGCTCTCTAAGAGCAATGGATAAAAAAAAATGTGTATCCAATATGACAGATAACAAAGAGTCACCACATACCTTCCACTCAGCCCTTCGAATGCGAGCATCAGGGCGTGTGTGTGAGCATGTGCGTTCAGCTGTTTGGGACTGTGAGTAAATGTTCTAGTGGGAGTATGGTGGGAATGTGTGAAGGGAACCGAGAGTAACTGCTTTTTACTGAGAGAGGAACAAAGTTATTTATGTTTCTCCAGTCAAGCACTTTGATTATAGAAAACCACAGGTAGGGAACATAAAAGCAAATGCTGAATTGAATTATTCACTGAGGAGAATTCATAGTAACCACATTAATAAAATTTTAGATGAGACTCTCTAATCTTCTATATAAATAACTTGAAAAAAGCTTTTATTATATAATTACTCATTATTATAGACATTTATTCTTCTTAGTCTTGAAAAAGTTGCATATACACACCTTTGGAAAATATCATTATAATTTAAATACTTATTGGAATTAATTTAAAAATAATTTTGCTTTGCAGAACTCTAGAGCTGTAGTTCTTTGTATTTCTTCTAACACATTCACTGTATTATAGGAATTTACATCGACCATTTCATCTCTGTGTCAGAATATGCTTTGCCATGTATAATGTGCACTTTTTGCCCACATTTTTTAGGAAAAATAAGAATGTGCATTATACATGTGTAGTACTAAATCTGTATCTATATAAATGTTTTTAATCTTTTTATTTATGCTTATACATTAAAAGTATAACTCTAGAAAACAATAACAGTGTCTGTATGCAAAATGACACCCTGGAATATGGATGTCGGTTTTGTTTTTAAATATACGTAAATAAATAATTGAATTAAAAAATAAAATGAAAGATTCTACCCCCCCCCAAAAGTTTGGGCCAAAAATGGAGGTGCACATTATACACAGCAAAATATGGTAATGGCTGTTATGGCAGCACCTTCCGTTTCTGGCATATAGTAAGTGTATGTGTTAACTTGAGTAATAATGACAAAAATCAAATAAATGATGAATTTATTTTAGTTTGTTTCCTATGAGAAAAAAGGGGGTTAAAGAAAGATAGATTAGGACTTCCGGCCAAAATGGAGGCATAGGTAGACACACTGTGCCTCCTTGCACAACCAAAATTAAGGACGACAAAAATTTAGAAACAAAAAAACAATCAGATCTGACAGAAAATTGAACCATAAGGAAGTCTGACAACAATTCATCCAGATCGATAAACCAGGCAGAAATGGGGAGCAAGACAGACTGTGCAACCAGGGGGGTTGAGGTGCTGGGAGAGACTCCCAGCCTCACAGGAGAGTTTGTTGGAGAGACCCACAGGGTCCTAGAATGTGCATGGGCCCACCCACCCAGGAATCAGCACCAGAAGGACCCAATTTGCTTGTGGGAAGTTGTAGAAGGGACTGAAATCCGAGAGAGAGTGGAGCAAGCACCATTATTCCCTCTTGGACCCTGCCCCCACATATAACATCACAACCCAGTGACTGGGTTGCCCCGCCCTGGTGAACACCTAGGGCTCCACCCCGCACTATGTAACCAGTGCAACCAGACCAAAAAAAAAAGGCTCAAACGGAAGAACAGATCCAAGCCCCAGAGCCAATACATCTAAGTGATGAAGAGATAGCCAACCTATCAGATGCACAGATCAAAGCCCTAGTGATCAGGATGCTCACAGAATTGGTTGATTTTACTCACAAATTAGATGAACAAATGAAGGCTACAATAAGTGAAATGAAGGAAAATGCACAGGGAACCAATAGAGATGGGAGGAAAACTGGGACTCAGATCAATGGAGTGGACCAGAAGGAAGAAAGAAACAAACTAACAGAAAAGAAGGAAGAAGGAAGAAACAAGAATTCAAAAAAATGAGGAGAGGCTTAGGAACCTCCAGGAAAACTTTAAACACCCCAACACCCAAATTATAGGGGTACCAGAAGGGGAAGAGGAAGAGCAACAAGTGGAAAACTTATTTGAACAAATAATAAAGGACAACTTCCCCTATCTGGCAAAGGAAATAGACTACCAGGAAGTCCAGGAAGCTCAGAGAGTCCCAAAGAAGTTGGACCCAAGGAGGAACACACCTAGGCACATCATAATTCCATTAGCCAAGATTCAAATGAAGGAGAGAATTCTAGAAGCAGCAAGGGATAAGGGGACAGTCACCTACAAAGGAGTTCCCATCAGACTGTCAGCTGATTTCTCCAAAGAGACCTTCCAGGCAAGAAGGGGCTGGAAACAAGTATTCCAAGTCATGAAAGTCAAGGACCTACATCCAAGATTGCTCTATCTTGCAAAGCTTTCATTTAGAATGGAAGGGCAGATAAAGGGTTTCTCAGATAAGGTCAAGTTCAAGGAGTTCATCATCACCAAGCCCTTATTATAGGAAATATTAAAGGGATTTACCTAAGATAAAGAAGATCAAAAATATGAACAGTAAAAAGACAGCAAACTCACAGCTATTAACAACCACACCTAAAACAAAAGCAAACTGAGCCAACAACTAGAACAGGAACAGAACCACAGAAATGGAGATCATATGGAGGGTTAGCAACAGGGGAGTGGGAGGAGGAGAGAGGGGGAAAAGGTACAGAGAGTAAGTAGCATAGACGGTGGGTAGAAAATAGACAGGGGGAGGGCAAGAATAGTGTGGGAAATGCAGAAGCTAAAGAATTTATGACACATGGACATGAACTAAAGTGGGGGAAAGTGGGTGGGAGGGGGTGCAAGATGGAGGGGAATGAAGGGGGGAAATGGGACAACTGTAATAGCATAATCAATAAAATATATTTTTTAAAAAAGAAACATAGATTAGGGTAGATTAGGGTAGGGTTGAATAGCATTTATTGTATTTTCACTCTGTGCCAGCATTGGGGATACAGTGTGAACCAGACAGATGACATTGGAGCGGGGAGGCTTTTTGTCAAAGGATACACACTTCCAGTTTAAAGAAGCATCTAATGTACAGAGTGATTATAGCATAGTGATTATAGCTAATAATACTGTATTCTACACTTGATAGTTGCTAAGTGAGTAGATCTGAATTGTTCTTACCACAAAAAAGAAATGGTAATTATACAACGTGATAGAGTTGTTAGCTAATACTATGGTGGTAATCATTTTACAATGTCAAATCAACTTGTTGTACACCTGAAACTTACTCCAAGTTATGTCAATTGGATCTTAAAAAATCTGGAGAAAGATAATGCGGATACTAAAAAAAAAAAAAATCAAGAGCAGGGAAAAAAAGTGTGGCACTGTGGCAAAGAAAAGGAGGAATCGAAATTGGGGACAATAAAGGTGGGGAGCCTACTTGAGATACATAGGAAAGGCCTTTTTCAGTAAGTGGGGTTTAAGCAAAGACCAAAGTATGGTTAGGAGTTATGATTAGGAGTTAGGAGCAGAGTTGGGGGAAGGAAGCTACCAGGTAGAGGTTGCAGAGAGAGACAGAGTTTGGGGTGTTGGAGAAACTCAAGTTCAGTGTTGCTGGAGAGAGCAAGGGGTTGAACTGGAGACATAGGCATGAATCAGAGTATGTAGGGATTTATAGGCCATTGGAAGGGGTTTGCGTTGCACTAGATTTAACTGAGACTGTGTGATTTTCAACTGTGCTTAAGACTGGAACATGTAAAGAAATGTTTGGGAGTAGGCACGGGGCAGTAACTAAAAGCAAAGGCACAAGTTAGTAACTAAGTATGGTGTCACAGGAGACTAGAGTAGTCTGCGAAGTGGGGGGGTTGCATAGGAAAATGTGAGAAAATTATTCTCTTTCAGAGGGCCCCCCTCCACACAACAGCTGCTGCCTTACTGTAAGGAACTTTGACAGGAATTTTCTCATAGCGGAGGAAAAGCTGAGCCAATGTGGTGGCCTTTGGAATAGATGGTTTCTTTTCTGTGAATGTTTTTGCTGAGTGAGCTGTCTGACCTTGGTGCATGGTGTGTCAATGCTATCCTTCACGAACACTGAACTCTTTTCCTGTCGTGTCCTCAGAAGGAAATAAATCATTTATGTTACTTTGGGTAATTGAAGCTTTTCATTTCCAATTTACCCCGGTGTGTGTGTGACTAATTTGAGTTGATAATCATTATTAACCATATACAACTTTCTAAGGGATAGACCATAAGTTGGGAAACATTGCATTTCCATAAAAATGGGTGTAATAGCCTTGAACTTAAGCTTTCTAGCGTAAATGTGAAACCTGAGCATTAACGTTATATTACATTTCCAATAACGACTGAGTCCTTTTTTTTCAGGCTTCCTTCAGGATTTTAATTATCCTTACAATCTCTCTGAGAATGATTGAACTTCCAAATTCCCTTAAGTTAAAATTTTAAATTCTACTGAACATCTTGGCAGAGTACTTTATTGCTTTTACATTATGACTTGTGTGGTAATTTAAGATCATAAGGGTTGAAAAAGCTCTTGAAACAAGATTTTTAAAGCTTATTTTTCTTGTTGTTCAAGTACAGTTGTCTCCATTTTCCTCCACCACTCCCCCCACCACAGCCATACCCACCACCCACCCTTGATCCTACCCCCCTTTGGCTTTGTCCTCGTGTCCTTTATACGTGTTCCTTGACTACACTTCCCCCTTTTCACCCCTCCCCCCATTATCGCCTCCCACCTCCCCTCTGGTTTCTGTCAGTTTGTTCTTTATTTCAATGTCTCTGGTTATATTTTGCTTGTTTGTTTTGTTAATTAGGTTCCACTTAAAGGTAAAATTATATGGTACTTGCCTTTTGCCTCCTGGCACATTTCACTTAGCATAATGCTCTCCAGTTCCATCCATGCTGTCGTAAAAGAAGGTCATTCCGTCTTCACTTCTGCTGTGTAGTATTCCATTTCGTAAATGTACCAGAGTTTTTTGAGTGGATCACTGATAATATATGCTTAATGCTGTAGATACTATCAAATAAAGGAAGTGAAGATTTTTAACAACTTTAGAAGAATATAGAGGATTTTAAAATAGAACAAAATTATGCCAGGCTTGTTTTCCTTATTAAATAATTTCCTTATTAAAATTCAGTATTTTCTGATACATTCATTAATAAGTGTATCTCATCAACTTTGTAAGAAACTTCTACCTGTTAGGCAAAATTTGGCAATAGAAAGCATAAACTTAAATTTTGTATTGCTGTTACTCGCAGCAGTTTGATATAAAACTACCATGGCTTCAGTTGAACTTGGTGGGGTGGGACATGCGCTATCAAAAATTGTGAAGAACACCTCGGTGAGGAGGCGTGTGACATACAAAGTCCACTGTAAATAATGGGGGTAAGGAAAGCTTGATTCTATATATGTTTAGAAGTCTTCCCCCCAGATATCAAGGCTGCAATTACTTGAGCTAAGAAAAACCAAATTTGCTGTAAGTTGAGGCTACTGTAAATGCAGCAAGACAGATCTTCCACTGGGTCAAAGATTGACTTCTATTCTAGACAGAAAATTTGTCTCGGGCTAAAGAAATGCAACAAGCAATACAGAAGGACTACTTGTTTGACTCTCAAATTACCATTGCCAGGTTTAAATACATCTTATTTTTTATTAGAGAAAATTATATCTCAAAAGCATGCTAACTTTTAGAAGGTTAAAAATGCATCCTTTCTTTGTTAATTCTCTCTCTCTACGGCCATTTTCACACATCTTTCAAAAATTTCAATTAATGTCTTTGAGGAAGTTTTAGTTTTTTCTTCCTTCACCGTGACAATTTGCAATTTATCTTCCTAGCTCAAAATAATTCAGTACAGGCTGTGTTATCTTCTGTAGAATGTTATGTCACCTCCAATAAATTATGAAAAATCACCCTTTAATTATACAACCTGAGTATGACTCTTGATTTATAATCACCTGAAAAAGGGCTTCTATAAATAACACCAAAGGAAATAATAAAATGTTAAACCATATTTTATTTATTTTATTATAATTACAATATATTTTTAAAATTAATTTCTTTATTGACCCTAATCGATTCATTTTAGAATCTACCATAGTTCTGTAATTATAAAAATAATTTACTGACTGGTTCTTTTTAAATTTATTCTCAATCCCTTTTTTTTATGCAGTCAGATTGAATCAATACTGCTAAATCAAAATTCCAAAATGCACAATACTATATTTAAAGGATTAGTGACTTTGGAGTTGTTTGATGTTAAATGAAATTATGAATAACCTTGTTTTCTGTGCTCTGTTTGACTTTTATCCTTTCCTCCCCTATCAGGGAATCTAAAAACTAAAGTGCAACTCAGCTGTTTGTCTTTGAAGAATAACAATTTGAGATGAGAGTAAGTAGATAGTGTAGTAATAAGGTCTGGTGATAGCTTTCCCAGGAGATGTCTCATGCAAAAGTGATGGAGGCCTGCCCATCATCTCACACAGAATGCTGCCATTCTTGGCTTTAATAGGAAAGCATTTAGCTTCCGCACCTGCTCCAGGAGATGAATAGCTGTCATGTACTCCAACAAAAGAGAGGAAAAACTGTCACTATGATTTTTAAAATATGCATTGGCGTAAGAAAAAGGAAAATATTTTGAGCACTTGGGATTTATTTTTCCTGTTTGATTATGCCTGGTTTCTACAGTGAATTATTTAAGTTATATTGAATATTATTAGAATATCCCTATTGAGTTCATCAGTATGACTTCATCATTATGGAAAACTCTTTGAATTATTAAAGAGGGCCTGTGTGTGCACCGTACGAGTAAAAGGTTATGCCTTTATGGTTACTGAATTTTCAGTGGCACGTAACAAAATGAACCACCTAAATAAAATGTAAATGCAGTTTTTACAAGTATGTCATAAGGCATAAAATTTAAAGTTGATAAAGCTAAAATGTATTCCTAAAATTTCCCTAAAATAAATGTTAAAGTGGAATTAAGTGCATATTGAAATTGATTATTGGAAGAACAAAATGTTCTTATAAGTTTTTAGATTACTGACAGATTGACTAGGAAGCCAGAGTGTTGAAATGTTGAAAAACATACTGAAATGCTATGCTTTTTCCACCGCATTTTTATTTCTGTTACCGCTTTATTGGGTAAAACTGTGGAGGAAGTCTCTCAGATCTCTTGTGCATATATGTTGCCTCCCATGGCATGTAACATGCTGGTTTCTCATATGCTGCTGTCTTTTGATTTTAATTTTCCTTTTTAAAATATTCAAGAGATTTTAGGATTGTAATACACACTCACACACATAGTGTGTATGCATGCATAAAGTTTAGCAAAGATTAATCTGACTCATCCTTTAACAAACACTAAAATTAAGATCCCAATTAATTCCCCCCCCCCTTAAGAGTATTCACTATTAGAAATTATTCACTTATTTCAGTGCTGCTGCTATTGCTTAAAATGTCTTTGGACCTCTTTCTTTGAAATGTCCTTAAAAACCTGCAAAACATTTAAACTACATCTTCAGTGGGGGCAGGTCCCATTTTTGGAGGACAGCTGAGAAACAGAACACAGGATTTGTTTTTGAAGTATTGGAGAGACGTTCAGGGCTGTGGCGATGAACAGGTAACTGAGCGTTCCAGATAATTCGTTCTTGGTCAGAGTTGGGGATAGGCTATGAAGAATCTGTTGTGTGCAGGGGGGAGGAAAAATGAAAAAGCAGGAGGAAAAGGAGGGGCTAAGATGCATATAATGGCAATTTAAAAAGAAAAGTACAAACTGGTTTCAGCAGTGGTTGAAAAACTTTGAGTTTTCCAGGGCGACTGTTTTGAAAGAATGCAGTCATTTAGAGGTACCAGCAGCCCATGGAGCGAGCTCGTTATATCCACATTAGGATTTAAAATGGTATACATTCAAACTGAATCTGATTAATTCTTTCTAGGCTCTTCTACCCACCTAGCATCATTCTGGCCAAGAATCTTACTTTCTACCTGGTACCATCATGTTTGATTCCTACTGGGGAGACATCTTAACTTTGCTAAGTTTCTGAACACTCTTGAGTTGCAAAGACAGCACTGCAGGAGGATGGCTCCAGGAAATGTTGCCTTTGGACAGAGGGAGCAAAGTCAATTTAATAAAGAGGGAAAGATGCCTAGAATCAGAGAGAGCCACCATTCTAATCTGAACTTTGGATGGATTTTCACATTAGGGAGGTACAATCTGGAAAGGGATAAAAAGTGATCAGTTTAATACCAGTCACTAGCCTAAATTTCATACTAATTACCCAAGCTTCTTTGTGTCATACGGGATGAGATCGAATGGTATGCTGGGAAGAGGACATCAAGATTTGGATTTAGGAGACCTACTTCTAATTTAGCTCGACCCTAAATTATTTATGATCTTTACCAATTAGTTCAGGAGAATGACGGTTTTCTCTTTTTCTAAATGAATCCTTTGAGACAGGAAAAAACTAGTGCCCCTATTGTATAAATAAGGAATTTAAGAAACAAGCCAGCCACCACAAATTAAATTCCCCAAGATCATTTGGTTTCCAGAGGTGGAGCTGCAATTGGAAGGACACAGTTCTTATCTTTTAAAAAGCTGCTTCTCTGTGAGATTACAGCTCAAAAATTTCCTTTCAGTTTGTCTGAAATCATTCAAGAAAGAGATTATTGTGCTAGAATAAACTTCCCTGTCAGTGAAACTGAACAGTTCTGGAGGAAAATGCTTTCTCTCAACTGTACAATAGTAAAGAGACAACAACAACAAAAAAACCCAAAAAACCCACATTTGGGTATAAAGTTAAGGTTAGGTTTACTTTTTATTACCCCCGTATCTGTTTCAAACACTTCCAGTGATTTCCAGCTCAAATGTTTACTTTGTTCATCACTGTGAAAATTTCAAAGAACTTAAGAGTATATTAAAGGAAGTCTTCCGGTCATCTGGAAATCAAATACTAAAACCTTAGGGAATCGGTTTTCATATTTAGGAATGGTTTTATGTCCGCTGTTTAATCCCAGCTAACAACATTTGAGACTCAACTGTGTACAAAGCATTATAGGTTGCTCGGAATAATTGCAGTAAAAACACCGTGTATAAAAATAGTACATACTGACCCTGGACATCATGTGCTGCAGATACAGATTCTAATTAATAGGGTATTTTCATGCCCCCTTGCATAAACTTACTGCTGAAGCTTATAGACAGAGGTATTTCATTTGAAAATATAATTCCAACAGAAAAAAATCGATGGAGTGTTCATAAACATCTGCAATTGCCAATTTTTTTTTTAATAAGAAGAAGGCAGAAAAGCAAAATATCCATGGTTCAAAATGCTTACTCAAATGTGTCTCATTCTCTCCAATTGTCTCCTCAAAGATGCCTGACAAAGATGCTCTTTCCCCAAAAGAGCCATCAGCGTTTTCTAACCTCACACATTCTGAATTGTTGCAAAAGGAAAAAGAAAGGCTAGAATTGCTATAGGAGAAAAATACACTTACAGTAGTCATTGAGATCAAGCCATATTAAGTACAATGTTATGAGATGGTTACATTACTATACTATTTAGTATATACCCTTTGAAGTGTTATAGCAGGTACCATTTGATATACATTTGGCTAAATTTTATAAAAATATTGGCTCTTAATCAAGAATGTAACTCATGCCATATTTTTTCCTTTTCAAGGAAAACATCAATTTGAATTATTATTTTTATTAGCTTATAATAACAAGAATAAATTTTTATATAACTTCATGTTAACAAAGCATTGTCACAAATGTATAACCCAATGAGAGGCTGTTTTCATCTTTCCCTGTATTTCTCTCCCTTTATCTCCTTCCTTCTTTTTTCCAGTTTTATTCAGACATAATCGACATATAACATTGCATGACATTTAGTATTAGTATTAGTATTAGCATTGGTATATAACATAATGATTTGATATACTATGTATATACTGCAAAATGATTACCACAATAATTCAGTTAACATCTGTCACCTCACACAGTTAATTTTCTATCTTGTGATGAGAACTTTTAGGATCTACTCTTTGAACAGCTTTCAAATATTCAGTATACTATTGTTAACTGTTCTCACCATGCTGTACATTTCATACCCAGAACTTACTCATTTTATAACTAGAACTTTGTATCTTTTAACCCCCTTTACCTATTTCACCCACCTCCTACCCCATGCCTCTGGCAACCACCAATCCACTCTCTGCATCTGTGAGTTTGTGGGGTTTTCTAGATTTTACATATAACTGAAAGCAAACAGTATTTGTCTTTGTCTGAATTATTTCGCTTAGGATAATGTTCTCAAAGTCCATTCATGCTTTTGCAAATGGCAGGATTGCTTTTTTATGACTGAATAAACATCCCATTGTATATAAATATATATCACATTCTTTTTATCCACTCATTGGTCCATGAACGCTTAGGCTGCCTCATGTCTTGGCTATTATAAATAATACCGCAGTGGTTGTAGGGGTGCAGATGTCTTTTTGAAATAGTGATTTTGTTTACTTCAAATAAATACCCAGAGGTGGAACTGGTGAATCATATGGTAGTTTTATTTAAAAAAATTTAAAATATATATTTTATGCTATTACAGTTATCCCATTTCTCCCCCATCATTCCCCTCCACCCTGCACACCCTCTCCCACCCACATTCCCCCTTTAGTTCATGTCCATGTGTCATAGTTCTTTAGCTTCTACATTTCCCACACTATTCTTTCCCTCCCCCTGTCTATTTTCTACCCACTATCTATGCTCCTTATTCTCTGTACCCTTTCCCCCTCTCCTCCTCCCACGCCCCTGTTGCTAACCCTCCATGTGATCTCCATTTCTGTGGTTCTGTTCCTGTTCCAGTTATTGGCTTAGTTTGCTTTTGTTTTAGGTGTGGTTGTTAATAGCTGTGAGTTTGCTATCTTTTTACTGTCATATTTTTTATCTTCTTTTTCTTAGATAAGTCCCTTTAACATTTCCTATAATAAGGGCTTGGTGATGATGAACTCCTTGAACTTGACCTTATCTGAGAAATGCTTTATCTGCCCTTCCATTCTAAATGAAAGCTTTGCGGGATAGAGCAATCTTGGATGGAGGTCCTTGACTTTCATGACTTGGAATACTTTTTTCCAGCCCCTTCTTGCCTGGAAGGTCTCTTTTGAGAAATCAGCTGACAGTCTGATGGGAACTCCTTTGTAGGTGACTGTCCCCTTATCCCTTGCTGCTTCTAGAATTCTCTCCTTCATTTGAATCTTGGCTAATGGAATTATGATGTGCCTAGGTGTGTTCCTCCTTGGGTCCAACTTCTTTGGGACTCTCTGAGCTTCCTGGACTTCCTGGAAGTCTATTTCCTTTGCCAGATAGGGGAAGTTGTCCTTTATTATTTGTTCAAATAAGTTTTCCACTTGTTGCTCTTCCTCTTCACCTCTGGTACCCCTATAATTCGGATGTTGGGACGTTTAAAGTTTTCCTGGAGGTTCCTAAGCCTCTCCTCATTTTTTTGAATTCTTGTTTCTTCCTTTTTCCTTCTTTTCTGTTAGTTTGTTTCTTTCTTCCTTCTGGTCCACTCCATTAGTCTGAGTCCTAGTTTTCCTCCCATCTCTATTGGTTCCCTGTGCATTTTCCTTCATTTCACTTATTGTAGCCTTCATTTGTTCATCTAATTTGTGAGTAAAATCAACCAATTCTGTGAGCATCCTGATCACTAGGGCTTTGATCTGTGCATCTGATAGGTTGCCTGTCTCTTGGTCACTTAGATGAATTGGCTCTGGAGCTTTGATTTGTTCTTTCGTTTGGGCCATTTTTTTGTTTTATCTTGTCGCACCTGTTATGTACAAGCGGCAGAGCCTTAGGTGTTCCCTAGGGCGGGGCAACCCAGGTGCTGGGTTGTGATGCTGTATGTGGGGGTGGGGTCCAAGAGGGAACAATTGCACTTGCTCTGCTTTCTCTTGGATTCCAGTCCCTTCTGCCGCTTCCCCTTCACCTGGATTATCTGCGTGTGAATGTGGGACCACCTGGTTAGCCAGCCGCCTTGCACGGTCTCACTGGGTCTGCCTGTTGCCACCCTGTGCCCGGGGCCTGCTAGCCACTGCCTGTGTGCTTGGGGTCTGCCAGCTGCTGCTGCCTCCGGTCTTGAGTCTCCCAACCTCCACTTTTTCTTGCCGCGACTCCGCCCCTCTTACTGGTCTGGATGAATGGTTGTCGGACTTCCATACAGTTCAATTTTCTATCAGTTCTGATTGTTTTCTTCTTTCTAAATCTTTGTTGTCCTTAATTTTGGTTGTGCGAGGAGGCACAGTGTGTCTACCTACGCCTCCTCTTGGCCGGCTATTTAAAATTTTTTTTTGTCATATCTCCAAACTGTTTTCCATGGTGGCTGCACTAATTTGCATTTTTACCAACAGCGCAGATGGCTCCATTTTCTCCACATCTTTGTCAACACATGTTATCTCTTGTCTTAAAAAAAATAATAATAGCCATTCTAACAAGTGTGAAATTATATCTCATGGTGGTTTTGATTTGTGTTTCTCTGATCATTAGTCATGTTAAGCTCCTTCCCATGTACCTACCTGTTGGCCAGTTTTTCTTTGGAAAAATGTCTCTTCAGTTTCTATGCCCATCTTTAATTAAATTAAGAAAATTTTAATTGCTTTTAGAGAGAAAAGAAGGGGGAAACACAGAACGAGAGAGAAACATTGATTTGTTGTTCCACTTATTTATGCATTCATTGGTGGATTTTTGTATGTGCCTTGACTGAGGATTGAACCCTCAACCTTGGCTTATTGGGGTGATGCTCTAACCAACTGAGCTATCTGGCCAGGGCCTAATTGAACTGTTTTGTTTGTTTGTTTGTTTGTTTGTTTGTTTTGTTTTATTTTTTTTGCTGTTGAGTTGTATGAATTATTTACATATTTGGGATTTTATTTCTTTATCATATACATGATTTGCAAATATTTTATCCCATTCAGTATCTTTGCCTCATCTCCTCTCCTTTATCTTTTCCATGATGTCTTCTGCGCACAGGCATAACCCCCCCGCCCCTGTTTCTGTCTAATCACAAATTTTTCAAACTATCTGCCAGCTTTTCAACATTAACTCCCCACACCACACCTGAACCCTCTTCCCTCGAGCATGTTTCCCACGAGCCTGGGGTCTCTGTATGCCTTAGATGCCTGGGTACTCCTGAGTTAGCGCATCCTTTCCCCTCTTCCCCTTTTCTCCTGGTTGGCTCGTCCATGGATACAGCATCTGCCTCAGCTGCCCTGTCTGCCTTCTCACCATCCTTACCCACTTCCTAGGATCAACTAAGTCCTGCTGGGCCATCCTGTGAAATAAGCCATCAATATTTTGGAACTGAGCATGAGACACAACTTTCCAGGCTTGTGCTGGTTTCCTAGCTCAAACACCAATTTCTCCTTCTTTCAGCAGAAGTTCCAACTTTTGCTGAGAATCTACCTTTCCCCCCTTTTAGTTGGAGTGAGCCCCTGTTCTAAGTGCTAGGGGATGGAGCTTGAAACCAAGAAAGGCTATTACCTCGGTGATTGGTTCAGGGGTGGAAACATGACCTAAAATGACCCAAGCGGAGAAAATGTCAGATTTCCCCAGGAAGTAGCAGGATGTTTGCTCCCACTTTTCTGGTTAAATTGAAGCCTGAAAGGTTGTAACTGACGCAAGTTTGACACTAACATTTGCAGGTCATGAAGCAAGAGAACAAATGGAGGCCTATGTTCTAAATGTAGAACCATAGGCCTAAATATGTAAAAATTATAAAATCACACACACTGTTAAGTGAAAATTGTTATTTTCCCTATCTGGACACATACGCTTTCATGATGACCTGGAAGTCCAGGTTCAAATTCTCAGACTGAGATTTCTACTTTGGAACATGCATGGCTGGATGAAAATCTCACACATACTTTGGCCCTCTCCTCTTCTCACTTCTGCCTCAATTCTGTATCACAAGAGGACTCATAAGCCATGTATGAACATCTTAAACTGTTCATCTGAATTCCATACACACCCTCCGCAAACAAGAGCTACCTCTTGGCCCTAAAGGTGTACAAACTGGCAGTTTAGTTCACTCTCAGGTAAATGGACTGAAGGAGGAGGCCCAGAAAGGGCTGAGAACTAACTTGGAGATTTTTGGCAGGGAATTATTGGGTCCGAGGTACCCAGAGTGTGATCTAGAAGGATGTGAGGAAGTTTCAGGAGAGGATGTCCTTGGGCTCCAGAGGCTCTTTGCATCACGGGAGAGACACCTGGCTGGAGGAGAGCCAGAGCAGAGCGCTCTGCGGTGCAGGGTTCAGGGGAAGGGCCTTTGGCCTGAATCTAAAGGTGTCACTTAGCTGCAGGCCACCATCTCACAACCGTGAGGGCAGTTGCCTTAGGAAAAAAAAATCTAACAGCCCTAAGAAGAATAAGCCAAACCAAAAGATTGAGAAAACTGGGTTATGGTTACATCATGTGAGTCCCCGCACTAGCCACACCTGCAGCCAACCCTATCCTGGGACTGTCCACTTTTATGAGCTAATTCATTGGTTTTTGCTCAAGCCAATTTGGGGTGAGGTTTCTTTCACTTGAAGACTTAAAGATTCATGTCTGATAGGCTTCTCGATGATGGTGTGTGGATGACTCATGTCTGGGCTGCTCTGCTTCCTCAAACTGTTGGATTAACCTTGATCCAGCCAATCTCTGCAAGTGATAGAGTTCCCCACACACACAGCCTGGTGGGGAGGCAGTTCTACGTCCAGCGTTAAGTTGCTTCCTTGTCAGCCTTGTTATGCCGAGGCCCCAGCCTGCCTCATACCTAATCCTCCTAGTTTACAAGGGGAAGAAGCTGTAAACTGCCAAACAATAATCCCCTCATTACAGTTTTGCTAAAATTATAACACCCACCAGTTGAACCAATTGAAGATATTCTACAATGCGATAAACCACAAAGAAAAGACTCAAACAACTATGAAGGCTAAAGTGTGGAAAGCACTGATTCTTCACTATCGGCTTCGTTAGTTAGGGTATCCAAACATGTGGGAAGGAAATAAATGCTCTTTGGAAAACCGGTTCTTCTGTTTATTGACAAGTTGTGTTCATCATTTAAGAAGATGTATATTTGTTTGTAAACATATGTTTTCTCTTCCCCCTCTCCAATGGCTTGTCCGAGTTTAGTACCAGTTAATGAAAGTTCAGCTGAGAATTTTGGTCCCCTAGCAGAGACTCTAAACCCCAGAAATTAAATTCTTGAGGTCATATGGATCACTGTATGAGAATAAACAGAATGAATGAATGAATGAATGAATGAATGAAAAACCATACACTACTTTATCAATTTTATTTAATGTATAACTATGTTCCCTATGAAATCATGCCCTAATCAAGTGTGTCACTTTATTTTTTAAAAGATTTTATTTATTTATTTTTAGACAGAGGGGAAAGGAGGGAGAAAGAGAGGGAGAGAAGCATCAATGTGTGGTTGTCTCTTGTGTGCCCCCTACTGGGGACCTGGCCTGCAACTCAGGCATGTGCCCTGCCTGGGAATCGAACCAGTGACCCTTTGGTTCTCAGGCTGGCACTCCATCCACTGAGTACACCAGTCAGGGCCACTTTTTTTTTTTTTAATAAAAAGAAAAACGTGAGGGTGGGAAGTCAGTCATACACGTGGATTTTCAAAAGTGAATATTGTCACATAAACTTTGTAGGGTATTACTCCTACCACACTCCTCCCTAGTTGTCGAAGAAAGAACTTCCCCTGCTCCCATCGATGCAGGGTCTCTCTCTGGTCTCTTTATGCGACATGCCGCACCACTGCCCCTCTCATCTCTGGCTGCAGTGAGGAAGGGGCTATGAGCAGGAATAAAGCTGAGGAGCAAAGAAACAGAGATGAGAGACCAAGAGGACCCAGCCAAGGACCTGCACACGCAAAGCCAGAGCAATGGCCAAGGGTCTTGGCAGCACCCCAGTTCCTGGTTCCACTCTCACCAGAGCCGCCTTCAGTTCTTTCCCATTCGTTCTGAGAGACACCCCCACCATAGCTTTCCAATAAAATCTGTCTTTTTCCCTCTTTTAAGCTAACTGCAGTAGGATTTTTCTATTTTAAATGGAAATCTTAACAAACATATGCTTTTTAAAATTTTGTCTTTTAAATTGTATGCAGTCATGGATTTTTCAGCTCATTAATCTTTAAAGAAAAGCTTAAAAGAGACTATTATTATTATTTATTATTGTCTGAGCACATTCTGAAGTTCTGCAATTACTGTCACTTGTACAAGAATTTGCTTCTGATACACAAGAAAGGTCTACTTAAAGCAGTCATTTTTACTGTGGGTAATATGAGTGGTACAATTTGCAATGTTCTTGGGTTTTAAAATAAAGATCTCTCCCCTGAATTTCTCAGCAATAATTAGATGTCTCATCAATTGCTAATGTCCACAGTGACTCAGATCATCGGGAAACTTGAAAATACTGAACTTTACCTCTTGGTTTTAATGGTCTTTATGTACTCTCTATTTAAGTGATTCTAGTACATGTTGAAGCTGTCCCTGAGTAAAAGAAAAGAAACATTTTCTACCTGCCTGCTTTTTTCTAACCTTGATTAATGCCCCACACCGTCTTTTTTTTTTTTAACAAAACAAAACTTTTATAAAAACCTCCTGATCACTTAAACACTTGTATCAGTTTGCTAGGGCTGTCATAACAAAGTACCACTGGGTGGTTTAAACAACAGAAATTTATTTTCCCGCAATTCTGAAGGCTGGAAGTCCGAAATCAAGGTGTGGATAGGGTTAGTTTCCTCTGAGGCCTCTCTTCTGGGCTTGTAGATGGCCTTCCAGTGTCTCCACGTGGTTTTTTCTCCATGTGTATCTGTGTCCAAATTTCCTCTTCTTTTAAGGACACCAGTCATAATGGATTAAGCCCCCTGCAATGACATCATTTGACCTTAATTGCCTCTTTAAAGATCCTATTTCCAAGTACAGTCACATTCTGAGGTACTAGAGGGTTAGGACTTCAACACATAATTTGTGTGTGTGTGTGTGTGAGAGAGAGAGAGAGAGAGAGAGAGAGAGAGAGAGAGAGAGAGAATGGAGAGACAATTCAGCCCATAACAATATTTAACCAACATTTTTTTCAGTGCCTAATATGAGCAGTTTCAAAGACTGGGGACAACTAAGAGAAAGAAAAGTGCTCCCTCCCACCCTTCCAAAGGTCCAAGTCTTGAAAGGGGGCCTTTTATTTAGGATGCTGGCTAAGCCTCTGCGACAGAGACCCCAGAGTAAAAGAGGTGGCGATTTCTCTCCCACATGAGAATGCCAGGTGGACAGCTCAGGCCTGCAGCGCAGCTGGGCCAGCCCGGCACGGGCTTCCTCCCAGGGCACGGGGCAGCCGCTCTGGCTCCCACTGGCTCCCTGACACCCCCACCAGCGGGAAGGAGGACAGGAGATGCACACTCCTTCTAAGGGCATGACCAGGACGTGGCACTTATTAGTTCTAGTCAAAAGGTAACCATCCATCCACAGGTGGCTGTAAGGAAGGTTGAAAAGATGTGATCTGTGTCGGAGTGGTCAGGGGCCCAATGCCATTCACTGAGGAATGAAGGGCAGATGAGCACGAGGGGACAGTGAATGGGGACAGGAGCCATAAGTAGGAGGTGGCTTTATGTGGCGTAATAAGGAAGAAAAGGGCACTCTGCACAGAAGACAGCAAAGGCTGGAGCACAGAAAGAGGTGGAAAGGAAGTGGAAACCAGAGACCCAAGGCCGGAGAGAGGGCCAATGAGAAAGCAGCTGCCTGGGCTCCCAGAGCTTCCTTACTCTTTATTTCACAATCCTAAATTGCTTATGAACTCAGGGTTCAGTTTCTTTGTAAAGTGACTTTCTTATTTACAGTTCCCAGTTAACCTGCCAAATAAGTACTTGCTTTCAGCAAACAATTGAGAAAACTAGGTCTTATTGCTTATTCTTACTGCACAGAAATTGCTGTAATAGCAAGCGGGAAAGACATCAGCTCCACAGTCTCTTAATAGTATAATATACATTGATATTTTAACTACACAACCACAAAAGGGGGTATGTATAAAAAAATCAAGGTATGTATAAAAGGGGCTGGAAGTTATTGGTAAGGCTTACCAAATATGTTAAACCCTTCCATAATATTTTTTAGTAAAACGTCCTCTTAAAGAAATAGTCCTCATTAAAAAAGGTTCCATACATATTAGCAATTGGTACCACGGGACTGTGTAGTTTTTTTTTAAAAATAAGGTTTTCCTGTATGGTATGATAAATACAAGCAAAATATTCCAATCAAAAGTCTTGACATGCTAGTGGTTGTTGAAAACCATAAAGCTTATAAATTGAGATGATCTCATACATGTTTAAAAGAGAAATAAATTTGCTTCATGTATTTCCTAGATAGATTTCTAAATGGTGGTTCATAAAATACTTGTAGTTAAAAAGAAATCTGAGATTCCAAATTTGCTTTGGGTATTTGGACTTTGGCCACTGAACATCACCCCAGTATCCTTTGGGAAATTACTCCTTCTGCTTTGGAAATCCTATTGGTAAAACGGTCAATCCAGGTCCCTTTTTCCCCATTATGTATGAAAAAGGGTCCTTTAAAGGCTCTTTCCACCAGAGCCTTTCATTCAACAAGCAGATGGAGCTGGGGGCTTGTGCTTGATCAAGTCGAACCTCACTCCTGGGAATTTAAATCATGAAAAGAGTGAAAATGAAACCAATGTTGGGATTTACTCATTCCTGCACCAGTAAGTACTCCGCTC
Source organism: Glossophaga mutica (assembly GCA_039655065.1). NCBI lineage: Eukaryota > Metazoa > Chordata > Mammalia > Chiroptera > Phyllostomidae > Glossophaga > Glossophaga mutica. The sequence continues at coordinate 64,521,551 of CM077313.1, forward strand.
ATTGAATCTAAGCCTAGGTCTCCAAAGATTTGCATCAATTCCATGAGTTCCCACACAATTCCATTGTCCTTAAATTTACCAGATTTGATTTGTGTTGTTTTCAATTCGAAAGCCCTAACTGATTCACCTTCTATCTACTGATTTATAAATTGACTGTATTGAACTATCACAACAAGACCGGGGAAAAAAAGCCAAAATAACACACAGAACAACAACTCTACAACCTATGAAGGAACTTGGCAAGTAGCAACAATTGAGAAGACAGAAAAAAGGGGATGTTGCTGCAAATTTTCTCAAAATCTTTACAAAGATTGGTGATTATTCCTAATAAAGAAGAAAGGAAGTATATCAAAGAAAAAAATAGTCAACTTCATCAGTCATCAAAGACAAATAAATTAAAACTAGACACCAATGTTTTCCCTGAAAACTGAAAGTGATTTAAACATTAATACTGTTGAGGGATGGTGAGATGAGCATTTTCATAAACTTCTAGTGGGTGTATAAATGACTGTGAGTTTTCAGAAAAGCTGTCTAGCAATATGTAACAAGAACCATCAAAATATTTATGTATTGTCCTAGTCAGGCAAGCAGAGCCAGTATGAGGGCTACAGAATATGGGATTGATTATTATGTAAATAGACCTTCCATCATTGTGGGGAAAGCTGGGGAAGGGAAAGCTGAACAGGGGTTGAGAATCAGAGTCACTAACCCATCCTGAAGCCTTGGGATTGGTGGACAAGGCAGAGAAAAAATCTGAGACATTGATGTGGGCATGCAAAGGGGGATTTGGGTTTTTGGGGTGGTCTCTGGGAGGCCACTGCCTCCGGGAACCCCCAGCCAAACATGGGCTGACTGATCAGGAGCCACTGTCCATCAGCAGGGCTGGCGGATGGGAAGCCGGCTGAGTGCCAACTGCAGAGTGAGGATCACTTGGAACCCACTGAGCAGCTCAGTTACTGACAACAAAGACCTCCAGAGAGTAAGTGAAGTGCGGCCTCCCTTCTGCTGCCAGCATTTCAAATGAATTCCTCTTTCAGCCAACTGTACCTCTTCATTGTGCAGAGAAAGGAATTCTGGGTATCATAGCTGTCAGCTTAACCAGCTTGATCATAGCACAATCCAGTGCTCATATCTTTTTATCCTGTAGTCTCATTCCACATTTAGGAATAAATCCTAATGAAGTGGATAATGTAACCAAAGATGAAATAAAAATACAACTACAGTGGCCATAGTTAAAACAGACAAAATTAGAAATGAGTTAATTGTCCCACAATAGGAGAATGGCAAGGTACGGGGCTGGCAGAAGTGAGGCCTGCTTAAGTGTGATTGGTAGGGTAATAATACGGGTATAAAATTTATAGTTTTAATTTGAACATTTCACCTAAAATGTCAGGGGGGGAAATGGAGACAACTGTACTTGAACAACAATAAAAAAAGAGAGAGAGAGACAAAAAATATCATATGGTGTGCTTGAGTGTGATATTGTTATGTTATAGAATCACATGCTTATGATTTTGTAATAAAAGATTTTGTAATAAAAAAGAGGTGCTATTCCTGCTGGACCCTGTAGATAAAGGCACATCAGACGAGACTTTCGTGAACTCATTTAAAAAGTTATTTCAAATGACTTTGACATGGTTGTGTCCTCATGGTATAGAATGGAAAAAGTAGACACAAAACTGTACCTACATTAGAATTACAAGTCTAGAAACATATTCATAGATTTAATTTTCTTCTTGTACTTCTGTATACCCTTTCCATTCTTCACAAAGCAGTCAAAGTCATTTTTTAAAAATGTGGATCAGATCATGTGTCTCCCTTGCTTAAAATCCCACCACACCGCAAACCAAATGCAAACTCTTCCCATTGTCTGTGAGGTCCTTCCGGATCCTGTCTTCATGGGTGGCTCTAGCTGAATCTTCGACCCCTCATTGCTTGGCTCATTCAACTCCAGCCCCACTGAGCTTTGGCCAGTTCCTAGCCTAGGCTAACATCTCTCCTACCTTAAGAGCTTGGCAATTATTACTCTTACTTCACATGCCCATGGCCCAGATCCTGACTGGCCCTTTCTCATTCTTCATCTCAGCTTGAATGGCACCTCCTCTAAGAAGCCTGTCTCTGAGCACCTCCTCTACTGTGTCTGGTTCCCCACCACACCCTGCACTCGTTCCCCACCTCACTGCCCTGCTAACTTTTTCCTGAACCAAAAGTATTATGCTTTTTCCTTAGCAGTCTTCCTCAATAGCAAGCAGAGCCCATGACGACAGGGATCTTATCTGTCATATTTGTAGTTGTACCCCTGTGACTCCAACAAAGCCACCAAGACTCTGTTCTCACTGAACGGGCGAATCCATTTGCTGAGTTTTTTACAGTGAACATGTTCCCTTTTGTAGCAAGGAAAAGATATTTGGGAGGAATTTGATGCTCAAAGGGCAGTCTTTTGTCAGGACAGATGTCCACCTGTTATATAACTTAAGCCCTCTCAATTGTCATATCTAGTAATTATCCAGGTCTATTTTGGCTATTTTATTCCTCTTACAAGATCTAGGTAGGAGTCTGCACTCTACAGAGAGATGTGAATTAAATGCCTGTAAAAGCACATGAATCTGGATATAATTCTCTCATATAAATCATGTCCTGCGCAAAACCCATTTTATCATGATAGCACTCTGTGAGACTCAAAGAGATCATGAATTCAAAGGCCATTTGATGGCTACACCTGCCTCCCCTGCTAGCTCAGGGCTTTAGTCACTCTCAGCTCCTCTAGTTTGCCTTGGCAACCACCCTCCCAGCAACTCTCTTCACATCTCTCAGCCCCTCCTTCTCCGTGTCCTACCCTGTCCTGATCAATGTGTCAGCCACTCTTACTGGGGAGCCCTGAACTTCCTTGTTTCTCTGTCCTTTGGATCCTCCTGCATGAGAAAATCTCAACTATAATCTCAGCTGCCAGTCTTCGCCGTGGTTGTGTCTTGGCTTCAAGCTGTCTCTGGAGTAGAAAATTTTGTCACCTTTTGTCTTCGATTGCCTTTTTATGTTCCAGTGTTGGGTTGTGCCTTGTTCTCTAGCTCCTTGAATAGAAAGAAAGAGGTGAGGCATGGCTGAATGAGTCGGGCTGCGGGGCCTGGATGTTTTCCCCTTCCCAAGCCAACAACACATACACACGAGGGTGGGACACAGCGTTGTACATATTAGTTTCTGTCAGAGCCTTCCTTCCACCGCAGTGGCCCAGTGTCATCCAGGCAGCTGACACACATTAGCTCACTTGGCAGAAAGCCAACAGCAAGAGGGTGACACCCACTCCCTATAGCAGGCCTCCAGTCTGGGGAAGTTGTCTCACTCTTTTGGGGAAAGGGCTAAGTTTGATACATAAAGAAGAAAACTCACTGGAATAGAGCTTTCATCAGGTTTTATTTAGAAGCTGGAGTAAACAGGGAAACGTATTTCTCAAAAATTTGTTTTGCGGATTATTTGTAAAATAATCTTTGGCAAAATAATCAATGAAAAACTTGTGACACTCTCCTCTGGTTGACGGGTGTAGCTATCTTTGGCAAGTGTGAGTTCCAGTGAAGGCAGATCAGCGGGCAGTTGCCCACTGTCTGGCATGTAACTGAACAGCCTGGTCTATTTTGTGCTCACCTGACTCTCCATTAATTTTGTGGCAAATGAAACTCTGTGACAGTCTCCTTTTTTAGACTCTGAAACTGGAAGCTATTTTCTTCAGTTTTATGGTTATATAAATTTTGGTATCAGTCTCAGCAATTTTTTACGCTCCCCATGTTCCCTTAAGGGAAAGTGGACAATTATCAGAAAGTAGCCATGGAGAACTTCCTCTTACTTATTAGTAAATGCTTCTGGAGAAAAATCGTCACCTTAGAGTCAGATGATTTCACTATAAATCTGTGCACACTCACTCCAGCTGGGCCTGCAACATTCCCCGTGAATCCTCTGTTTCCCAACTCCTTTCTCTTGTTCTCAGCAATACCTTCTCTACTATCAAAGCTCCAGTTCACGCTCAGGAAATAGAAGCCGTGTAAAAAGTGCTCTCCTTGCCCTGGCTGATGTGGCTCAGTGGATTGAGTGCCGTCCTGTGAACCAAAAGGTTGCCCGTTCAATTCCCAGTCAGGGCCCATGCCTGGGTTGCAGGCCAAGTCCCCAGTGCGGGGTGTGCAAGAGGCAACCACACATTGATGTTTCTCTTTCTCTTTCTCCCTCCCTTCCCCTCTTTAAAAATAAATAAATAAAATCTTTTAAAAAAGTGCTCTCTCCATTCTCACTATAATTACACTCTTGATCCAACTCTTCTTCCTTCTGTTCTATTGCCATAGAAGAGACCTCCTTCTGTTTAAAGTTGATCACTCTGTGGCAGGCAGTCTGTAAAGGGCCTCCCAATGATCCCCACTCATTGATATTCATATACCCGTATGTAAGCCCCTTCCCTTGAATGAAGGTTGGACATAGTGTCTACCCCCAACAAAGAAAATGCAGCAAAAGTAATAGCATGTCACTTCTGGGGTTAGGTTAACAAAAACATTGTGACTTCTGTCTTGGGTAGTCTCTAGCGCTCTCTTTGTCTCTCACTTACTGATCCTGAAGGAAGTCAGCCGGTATGTTGTGAGCTTCCCTGTGGAGACGTTGCCAAGAGAGGCCTGTGGCTGCAGGCCAGCAAGGAATTGAGGCTCTTAGATGCACAGCCTGTGAGGAACTGAATGCTGATGGTAGCCACAGGAGCAAGTTTAGGAGCAGGCCCTTTCCCTTCCCGGCAACGTTGAGTCATCAGATGAGACCACAGCCCAAGCAAATAGCCTGGCAGCATCTTCATGGGAGACTTTAAGCCAGATGTACCCAGCTAAGCCCTTCCCTGGTGTTGGACCCACAGGCACTGTACAATAAACATTGGCTGTTTTATGTGGCTAAAGCTGGGGGCAACTTAGTATGTAGTAATAGAAAACTAATAAAATTTCATCAATGCTTTGGATCCTACTCTCCTGCTTCCTTTTCCCCAACATCTTCCAATCTTCCACCTCTAACCATTCCTTCTAATTAGCAATTTAACATGAAAAAAAAAAAAAACCTGTTTGAAAGCAAGAACACCTTCAAAACCTTCAATCTATTCGAATTCCTCTTGCAGCTACAACTACATTTCTCCCCTCCTCTTCAGAATCAAATTCCCTGAGGTGTCTACACTTATTCAGCTCTCTCCACCCTGCCTCCCCTTCCATGTCAGCCACCTCCTCCTGCTCAGTCCACTGCAGTGCAGCCTTTAGTCCCACGAACCCCACAGGAGCTCCTCTCAGCAAGGCCTCCGGTAAACCCGATGGGGCTTTTCAGACCTGATTTCACCTGACACGTTTGTATCACTCAGTACACTGCATTCCTCTCAAAGTGTTTTCCTCCCTTGATATCAGTTATAACACATTCCCTGGCTTTCTTCCTACCTTTTGGAACATTTGAATTCAGCCCCTTTTACAGGGTCTTTTTACTCTGCTCGAAAAGCTTGTGCTCCTGAGGGCTCAGCCCAAGGTTGTTTGCGCTTCTCATTCTGCATCCTCTACCTGGGCAAACCCACTTCTGATGCATCCTGGATCGATATCCCAGCTCCTTCCTGTGCTCCAGACACACAGACCCGATGGTTCCACTCAGCAAATACAGAACTGTGTTTATCATTAACTACTGCCCCACCCCCATCTTCTTTTTCTTCTTCTTCCTTCTATCACAGCAAGTGACATTACTACCTGGCCGTTTTTGCCCAAGCTCAAAAATTAGTCGGCTTATCTCCCATCTGTCCATATCCTAAATTGTTCTTTCTCTTTTCTTAATATTTTACAATTCTGTCCACTTCCCTCCATTCACAATGCCATGACCATGGCCCAAGACACTATCATCTCTTGCCTGGATAACTGTAACGACCTTCTTTTTTTTTAAAAAAAAATACATTTTATTGATTACTAGTCCTGCATTCACTGTTCTCTCTGCAGCCTATGGGACTGTTTTACAGCCCTTTCAAAATGTCAGTTCCCTGCTAAGGTTCTTCGGTATTTTTCCGTTGCCCTTAGGATAAAGGCAAAGTTTTATGTCAGAGTGCATAGGTAGTGGACTGTTTAATTTATCATCCATGTGGGGCACAGCGGAGAGTAAAAGGAAGGCTGTTAGTAATTATGGAGGAACAGGTGTGTAAACTGAAACTGTCTGGAAATACGGGAAGAAGGCCACCTTACTTGTGGAGCCATGTGAGATTCGGTCCCCGACAGCAGCCCATCTCCTGTGCGGCCGGACACACCAGCTGTTCTGAACTTCATTCGGTTCCTCGGACTCAGCCTGGCCACTCTTGCGTTGACGAGCTTTTGGACATATTGTTCTTTTCGCCTGGGAACTTTGTCACCCCTCCTATCCTTCCAAAAAAACTTCTATTCTTCCTTCAGGTCTTGACAGAAATGCCCCTTGTCCAGAGAGATCTCTGCTGACACACAGAATCCTGTGCTGCGGGATCCTAAAGCACAGAGGACACCTCAGATCGCTGTCTTGCTTCTTTTCTCATTTATAATGACTTGCTTGATTACTGACTTCCCAACTAGACTGTAAGAGCTTTGAAGGAAGATATTGTCTCTTTTTTGCTCATCCCTGTATCACAAGAAGAAAGCTATTTGTAGAGGTAAACACTCGAAGTGCCTGTGTGGGATTTTTAAAAAATCTCCCATCCTTTGATACTGCAATGGAAGGGGTTATCTCCCCAACCTCTCATTCCCACGACTACTGGCTGAGGATTTTCATAGCCTGGGGTGGAAATGAAGCACAGTAGAAATTTTTGAAGATTAAGATCTCAACCCCAGAGATTCTGACTTAAAAATCAGTACTTAAAAAGTCTCACTGTATATTTCTAACATGAAGTCAAGATTGCAAGTCTTTGAGTAGCACTGTCCGATGGGAATTCTTAAAATGATGGAAATGTTCTATGTCTTTTTTATCTATTGGGTAGCTTTTAGCCCCATGTGGCTATTGAGTATTTGTAATGTGGCTAGCACCACTAAAGAAGTGAATTTTTACTTTTATTTAATTTTACGCATTTTATTTTTTATTTTTTTTTCCGTTTTTTGTTTTTTTTTAATGAGGTTAAGTTCTTTTATTTATTTATTTATTTTTAAAGATTTTATTTATTTATGTTTAGAGAGAGGGGAGGAAGAGAGAAACATCAATGTGTGGTTGCCTTTCACATGGCCCCCACTGGGGACCTGGCCTGCAACCCGGGCATGTGCCCTGACTGGGAACTGAACTGGCGACCCTTTGGTTCGCAGCCCATGCTCAATCCACTGAGCTACACCAGCCAGGGCTTAATTTTACGCATTTTAAATTTATACACGTGACTAGTGGATATCTACAGGACAGCTCTAGAAAGTGGTTCTCGATTGCGAGTGTGCTTCAGCATCACCCAGAGGGCGTTCGAAGTCACAGGTTGCTGGGCCCCACCTCTAGCATTTCTGCACGTAGTTCTGAAGTGGGGTCTGAGAATTTGCCTTCTAGCCAGTTCCCAAGGGCACTGATGATGCTGGTCCAGGCACCACACTTCCAACTTGCCAAAAACACAGCCTCCTGGCTCCTATCCTACTTCTACCTACTTCCACCTTCAGCATTTAAACGAAATTGTCAGATGATTTGTATGAACATTAGAGTCTTTTGTTGAGGTATAATTGACATGCAACATTACATTAGTTTCGGGATGAACATTAAAGCTTGAGAAGCACTCATTTGGTTGCTCTTGTACAAGTCAGACAATTCCAAGTTCCTCCATGACTCCAGCTTTTGTGCTCTGAAATTACTGTCATGCCTTCATTTAGCCTTCACCCTCCAAACTGGTTTTTAAAAAGAATCAAACCATGTGTGCCACCCTACTTTCTGACTCATTAATGAATCCTTCTTTAGATCTAAATTTCCCTCTTGAAAACATAGAAAACCTAACAGTAAATACACGGTTCTTCACATAAGTCACGATATATGACGGCTAAAACAAACACGCGGTATCATCTCTGCGTTTTGCATTCTGCTTGCACAGTTTTTCAGTTTATCTTTAGGTTTTTCACAGGTTGCTTCTCCTACTACTCCTAACCACACCTTTCCAAAGGAGTATTCTGACCATTGACTTTACTTCTTGACGTGTTGCTAAGACAGTTCACCTGCCCAGCCTCAACCCCTCCTCCTACCCGATGTTTGTGCCTCCTCCAAACTACAGTCTACCAAGAACACAAACCCCCATCTCATCTGAGGACCAATGACAGAGAAAAATCTGTTTCCCCCTCTCGTCCTGGTGCAAAGCCAGCCCCAGTGCAGTACGTGTCATCATTTGCAGTTCAGCGCCTTGGCGTCCTTAAACCTCTCCGATCCAGAAGGGATTTGGCTTTATCTTTGTCCAAGTCAATAGGTGGGCTGGAACTTTCAATCCCTCCCCCATGCCCCCAGAATATTTACCTGCCTTCAGAGGCACTTAGTGAAATAGAAAGATGCTACGAGTTTTTTTTAAAGTTAAAATTTTGCTGCAGATAGAGCACCCTTTCCATGTAAAATAGTTTTTGTTAGTTCATTCAGGTAACAGATTGAGCCATCAGAGATTCATATGTGTGATGGTTGTATTTTTAAAAATATTAACGGTCATTTGTGTATGTTTGCTGTGTGAGTACGAAAAAATGACTCAAGTGTGAGTCAAGTGCCCCCTTTTTTACTCCTTATTTTCTTTTTTCCAGTAATCTTTCTAAAGCTTCCTGTTTCTTGACATAATTTCAGTGAAATTAAACTTGAAGAAAGTTATTTCATCAGATAATGCTGGAGCAACTAGATATTCATGTAGGAGAAAAATGATCCCCAACTCATACCTCAAAGCCTACACAAAAATTAATTTGAGATGGATTATAGACCTAAACATAGAATCTAAAATTACAGAGCTTCCAGAAGAAATCATAGAAAAATATCTTTGCAATGTTGGGATGGGCAAAGACTTCCTGAGGAAAAGGCAGAAAGTACTAACCAAAAAAGGGAAAAAAAGGTAAATTGGACTTCATCAAAATTAAACATTTTAAAAAGACATTGTTAAGAGAATGAATACAGGAGACATGGAATGGGAGAATATGTAACACATACATCTGACCAAACCCACGCACCAAAAATATATAAAGTACAACTACAACTTAATAATAATTTGGAAAAGCCAATCTTAAAAATAGATGAAAAGATTTGAATAGACACTCCACAAAAAAGATAATAAATGGCCAATAGGCACTTGAAAATGCTCATCATTAAGCTCTCATAAAAATACAATTTTAAATTGCAACAAGACACTACACACCCATTAGAATGGCTAAAATGAAAGAGAATAAAAAGTCCAAACTCTCATATATTGAGAGTGCATATATTTGCAGTGCGAGGTGACATAACCACTCTGGAGAATTTTAAGCAGTTTCTTATAAAGTTAAACACACACTCGCCATACAATTCAGCAATCACGCTCATAAATATGTACCCAGTGAGTGAAAAGGTGACTACGCAAAGACCTACATGCAGATGTTTATAGCAACTCTATTCCTTAGCCCTAAATTTGAACCAGCCCGGGTATCCATAAACAAGAGAATGGGTAAACAAACTGTGCTATAGTCATGCAGTAGAATTCAACTCAGAAATACACAGGAACTAACTAGTGATAAGACATGGATAAATCTCAGGAACATGCTTGAATATAAGAAGCCGGGTTCAAAATAGATACATACCGTATGATTCTACTTACATGAAGCTCAGGGACAGGAAAAATTCATCTACAGTTACGGAAGTCAGAACAAAAGTTGCTTGGGGGCGGAGACAGTGGGGAATGACTGCCAGCAGGCTGCAAGAACTGCCTGCTCCGATAGAACCTTCCATCCCTCGATAGGAGTGTGCGTTGCCCGGGTGTCAAACTGAAACCTGTGTGTCGGTTTTGTCCAAGCTGACCAAAAGCGCACATAAGAGCTATACATTTCCCTCTCTTGAAGTGCAACCTCAATTTTTAAAATCTTGAGCAGCTTAAAATAATATAATAATCTCATTTAACCTCTGTTACATCGATCCATTGATCCTACTAACTCTGCTAATAATGGTCAACTACCCAATGCTGGTGATGAAAGCAGTTCACATGTGTTGTCTAATTAGCTATAACCATTGTTGTTATGAATCTTCTGAATGTTGTTAAACAGAGCTGCAGATTCATTTAACTTTTATTTTCAACTGCAACACACTATACGTTTGCTATAAAAAATAGAGCTGATTTTTCAACAATGCTTTTCACCAACATATGACCCTCTTACATGTTTTTGTTCATCTTTATTTTCTGATCTGAAATGTCTTCAGCAGTTTGTGCCTTGCCATCTAAATCCCATCAGTTCCTCACAGCCCAGTTCGAGTGTCATTTCTGCTGTGAAGCCATTATTCTCCCCTGCAGCTGACATAGCTCCCAATTCTTTCCCGAACTACTAAAGCAATTTTTCTCTCAAGTTCCAACTCCCGTGATGATACGACAGCTTAAAATATATTTGCAACTTCTTGTCTGGAATGGCCTCCTTTTCTAGAGTGCAGGCCACACAGGGTAAAGCCACAGAAGGTACTCAAGTAAATGTTTGAACTCAAAAAAAATATTTAACCTCATATATTATGGATCTCCTTTCCTTTAACCCAGAGCATACATGCAAAAAGTTAAATAATTTAAGTGGGTCCAAATGGATCTTGCCTTATCTGGAAAGAATTAATAACAAGAAAAGTTGAATGATACTCTAACTTTTAAATTCTTATGTTTAACATATATTGTTCTTTTATACATTGCAGTTCTTATCCTGGAGAAAGTTCAACAAGATAAAACAAAAGTGATTGAGAATTTCCATTTTATCCAAAGACAAGAAACTGGTTAGACTAGAAGTATCTATTTTAAACAGGCACATCCTATATTTATGACAGCTCTGTATGAAGACAGCTCTGTATTTCAGATTCTTCCTGGCAGTGGCAAATATTTAACCAATTCATTAATAAGAATATTTTATACTTTTATTGCATAGGTTAGTCATATTGTGTTGTGCAGGAGCCTTTAGCACGTATTAAGGATCATCACTAAAAAAGTATATTTTAATTTTCAGGTGGGTGTTTTTTGTTTGTTTGTTTGTTTGTTTGTTTGCTCTTACATTCTTTGCTTTATGCCTGAGGCTCGCATCAGTCAGCCCTGCATTATGAAGGCAACCAGAGGAGCGACACTGGGAAGCCGCGATTCCTGCGCCGGGTGCGGGGGCTCTGCTTTCTGACCTTACTCACTGTGTTCCAGGTTCAGGACGATAGCCAGTGTCCATTCTAGTTAAATGAACATTTCAAAGGCCCTGCCAAATGAGTATGTGTAGAAGGTAGGAATTAATACAGTGTTAAGCAAACAACAGTACTTAACTATACTATATACATCAGATACTAAGGTAGTTAAAGATATTTACTAAATTAAAAACCACCAGAGGGCAGCTTAATACAATAGTGATGGAATACTTAAAAGTAGGGTAGTATTTTAAATGTAATTCCAATAAGTTAGACATAGAAAAAAGAGAATGAAAACAGACATGTTTAATATTTTAAAATTTCATTTATAATAAGTGTTTCTGAGTTTGGCGTATGTGCATTATATTTTATATTTAGTGCACTTTTAAAATTGATCTTCAAATACAAATGCGAAGTAAAATGATCCGCCTCCCTTCTTGTTTCTGGCAGTGGCAAAATTGCCCAGGATGTTAAGCAACTTGGCCAATACTCAAATTTTTTAAATGTGATTTTAGGTTCTCCCCTCTCTCTAGTGGCCTGTGCTCCTCCTGTAAGAAGGAAGTGGCACCACTTCATTCTTTCTAATTTAATGGAATTAAAAATGAAAATGAAGATGGTGATGGTATTCTATTTAAACTAATTTCATACTTTTAAAATAATTAACGTATTAATTTCTTTGCACTTTGTTTCTTCCTCTAGTTTCAATGTTCCATGAGGTCAAGGTTATGGCGCTTCAGAAACCTTGCTAAACACAGTGGCCAGCAGTTGGTTTTCAATAATTTTTTGTTGTCTTAATTAAGTAAGTCACTATAAATTCTTCAGGAACTAACATGTCTGGACCATTCCATGTTTTCATTTCAATGCCTTGCATCCACCCATCTACTCACCTAACCATCCATCCATCCCCACATCTAACCCTCCGAGACAGTCTTCAGAATGGGTTGCTTCCTCTTTGATAATTGAAAAAAGAAACTTTCTCAGTGATGAATTCCCAGTTTAAAGACCTTCCTTCTAGAATACATAAAGTTGCTTGAGTAGTCTTTCCGATAGGGGCAGCCTCATTTTAAAGACTGACAGCCTTCCTCTACTCTTCCTGGGGGGGAAAGTCCACTGGGGAGACTACCAGTGCCGTGGGGAAAGAGCGTATAAGGGTTCACTATCCTCTGTTTCCCTCCCTAAAGCCCTGGTTGCTGGTTAGGAACTACTTTTTGATAAACTGAAAGATGAAGCCTTTCTCCTGTCACAGGATTCATGTTATTTATTTTGTAATATGCCAGAGTTTTTGTGGAAATTTTATTGCCACTCCTATGGCTTCTTAATTAAAAAAAAAAAAAAAAAATGAGCATGAGGACTGTGCCCTGGACCATGATTTCTCCTCACTTGTAACTCACAGCGTTCTCTACCACCTCTATGCTGATGCCTTGCAAATCTGTACTTGGTGCCGTACTTGGACTGCTTTCCAAAATCTCAGGCTTCTGTACCCACCTGGATGACCCACAGCCACCTCCCATCCAGAGTGGGAAGGGAAGGAAAGTGAGAAGAAAGAAGAGAGAACAGAGAACCTGGATGTTTTTGTAGAGTTCACCTTCCATTTCTTCTTCTTAGCAGCATGAGGCAGCCTGAGGGAGGACAAATGCCAGTGGGTCATTTTTTAGGCAGAAAGAGAGGCTGGAGGCGACACCCCACCCCAGGTTCCTCAAGGCTGGCTTGAAGCAGAGAAAGGATATAAAAGTTTCAGATGCTGAGGTTTGGGGATGCTGAGGATTGAGCCAATGTCCTGCCAGGCGCTGCTGTGAGGAGTCACCTAGAACTGGGGGATAAGTGGCAGAGGGGTGTCAACCTCCCCAAGAAAACTGAGGTGAGGCAAGTTAAGAGCATGGTGGAGTGGTGGGATAGGAAAGGGGGGTCAGGGATTGGGGGTCGAAAGGACAAGCACAGGTCCTCAACAGTGTTTGCCAGGAGCAGAGACCAGAAGTCACACTGTCCAGGCACTAAATGAGTGCATGCAGTGAAGATGGGCCAACAAGACACCCCTCACCTATGGTCAGTAAGACCCAGTAAGGAAGGACTGAGAGCCAGAGTCCTGGGTTCAATGCCATAAGGTAGCACTGGAGTGGTACATTTGTTAAAACTGATGAGCCTACACTGACGCCTCGTAATCACTGTAAGTCCATAGTCTGTTTTAGGGTTCACGCTGAGTGTTGTACATTCTGCAAGTTTAGGCAAGTGTATAATGACATGTATCCATCGTAGTATCATGCAGAATATTTTCAATGCTCTAAAAATTTTCTGTGCTATACTTATTCACTGCCACCACCCTTTCACCCCAGCTGAACCTCTGACAACCACTGACCTTTTTACTCTCTCCACAGTTTTGCCTTCTCCACAATGTCATACGGTTGGAATTACACAGTATGTAGCCTTTTCAGATTGGTTTCTTTAACTGGGAAATATGCATTTAAGGTTCTTCCATGTCTTTTTGTGGCCTGATAGCTCATTTCTTTTTAGTGCTGAATAATACTCCATGTCTGGATGCACCACAGTTTATGCATCCATTCACCCACTGAAGGACATCTTGGTCGTCTCTAAGTTTTGGCGCTTATGAATAAAGCTGTTATAAACACCCATGTGCAGGTTTTTGTATGGACATGTGTTTTCAGCCCCTTTGGGCAAATACCAAGGAGGACAGTTGCTGGATGGTATGATAAGTGTATATTCAGTTTTGTGAGAAACCACCAAACTGTCTTTCAAAGAGGGTGTACCATTTTGCATTCCTACAAGCAATGAATGAGAGTTTCCGTTGCCACACATCCTCTCCAGCATTTGGTGCTGTCAGTGTTCTGGACTTCGGCCACGCTAGATGTGCAGTGGCATCTCATTGTTGTTTTAATTGGCATTTCCCCGATGACATACATCATGAAGCTTCATTTCATATGCTTTTTTGCCATCTGTGTATTTCTTTGGTGACGTATCAAAGTCTTTGGCCCATTTTTAAACTGTTGTTTGTTTTCTTATTGTTGTGCTTTACAAGTTCTTTGTATATTTTGTATACCAGTCCTTTATCAGATGTGTCTTTTTAAAAATTTGTTGATTTTAGAGAGAGAGGGAAGGGGAGAGAGAGAGAGAGAGAGAGAGAGAGAGAGAGAGAGAGAGAGACATTGATTTGTTGTTCCACTCATGCATTTACTGGTTGCTTCTTGTGCGTGCCCTGCCTGGAGATCGAACCTTCAATCTTGGTGATCAGGACGACGCTGAAACCAACTGAACCACACAGCCAGGGCTCAGATGTGTCTTTTGTTAATATTTTCTCCCAGTCTGTGGCTTGTCTTTTATTTTCTTACTATCACTTTTTGCAGACCTTTTTTGTCTTTTTGTAGACTTTTTGATTTCAATTTTAATGAAATTCAGCTTATTGATTATTTCTTTCATGGAGTATGCCTTTGGTGTTGTATCTGAAAAGTTATTGCCATACCCAAGGTCATACATGTTTTCTTCTATGTTATCTTCTTGAAGTTTTATAATTTTGCATTAGATGTTTAGCTCTATGATTTATTTTGAATTTTTTGTGAAGGATGTAGAATTACTCTCTTTGAAAAAATATTTTGTTTGTTTATTTATTTTTAGAGACAGGGGAAGGGAGGAAGAGAAACATCAATGTGTAAGAGATACATCAATCAGTTGTCTCTCTCACCCCACTACCTGGGGGCATGGCCGGCAACCCAGGCACGTGCGCTGACCGGGAATCAAACCTGTGACCTTTTGGCTTGTAGGCTGGCACTCAATCCACTGAGCCATGCCAGCCAGAGCTAAGATCCCTCTGTTGATTCATTTTTCTTGCATGTGGATACCTAGTTGTTTGAGCACTATTTGATGAAAAGACTCTGCCCCACTGTATTTCCTCTATTTCTTTGTCAAAGATCATTTGACTATATTTATATGAATCTATTTCCGAATTCTGTATTCTGTGTATTCTTTTGTTAATATCAAACTGACTTAATTACTATAGTTTTATAGTAAGTTTTGAAGTTGGATAGTGCTAGTCTTCCAACTTTGTTCTTCTTCAATATTGTGCTGGCTATTCTCAGTCTCTTCCCTCTGCATATAAACTTTAGAATCAATCGGTGGCTATGCCAAACAACATGTTGAAATTTTGACTGGGGTTGCATCTGTAGATCAAGTTGGGAAGAGCTACCGTCTTGGCAATATTGAGTCTTTTTATCTGCAAATGCAAAATATCCCTCCACTTATTTAGTTCTTTGATTTCACTCATCAGACTTTTGTAGTTTTCCCTCATATAGATGTTGTACATATTTCATTAGATTTATACCTAAGTATTGCATTTTGGGAGATGCTTATGTGAGTATACTCTGTTTTTAATTTAAAGTTCCACTGTCCATTGCTGATCCTCACCATATTTTTTAAAAAAGATTTTATTGATTATGTTTTACAGTTGTCCCATTTCTCCCCCTTGATTCCCCTCCCACCCACATTCTGCCCCTTTAGTTCATGTCCATGGGTATATATATGCTCTTTGGCTTCTACGTTTCCTATACTATTCTTAACCTCCCCCTGTCTATCTTCTACCTACCATTTATGCTACTTATTCTCTGTGCCTTTTCCCCCCTCTCTCCCCACCCACTCCCCCACTGATAACCCTCCACGTGATCTCCATTTCTGTGATTCTGTTCCTGTTCTAGCTGTTTGCTTAGTTTGTTTTAGCTTTGGTTTTTGTTTTAGGTTCAGTTGTTAATAATTGTGAGTTTGGTGTCATTTTACTGTTCATATTTTTAATCTTCTTTTTCTTAGATAAGTCCCTTTAACATTTCATTTAGTAAGGACTTGGTGATGATGAACTCCTTTAATCTGACCTTATCTGGGAAGCACTTTATCTGCCCTTCCATTCTAAATGAAAGCTTTGCTGGATAGAGCAATCTTGGATGTAGGTCCTGGCCTTTCATGACTTGGAATACTTCTTTCCAGCCCCTTCTTGCCTACAAGGTTTCTGTTGAGAAATCAGCTGACAGTCTTATGGGCACTCCTTTGTAGGTAACTGTCTCCTTTTCTCTTGCTGCTTTTAAGAGTCTCCCCTTATCTTTCATCTTGGCTAATGTAATTACGATGTGCCTTGGTGTGTTCCTCCTTGGGTCCAACTTCTTTGGGACTCTCTGAGCTTCCTGGACTTCCTGGTAGTCTATTTCCTTTGCCAGATTGGGGAAGTTCTCCTTCATTATTTGTTCAAATAAGTTTTCAATTTCTTGCTTTTCCTCTTCTCCTTCTGGTACCTTTATGATTTGGATGTTGGAATGTTTAAAGTTGTCCTGGAGGTTCCTAAGCCTCTCCTCATGTGTTTGAATTCTTGTTTCTTCATTATGTTCTGGTTGAATGTTTCTTTCTTCCTTCTGGTCCACACCGTTGATTTGAGTCCTGGTTTCCTTCCCATCACTGTTGGTTCCTATACATTTTCCTGTATTTCATTTAGCATAGCCTTCATTTTTTCATCTAATTTGTGACCATATTCAACCAATTCTGTGAGCATCCTGATCACCAGTGCTTTGAACTGTGCATCTGATAAGTTGGCTATCTCTTCGTCACTTACTTGTATTTTTTCTGGAGCTTTGATCTGTTCTTTCATTTAGGCCATATTTCTTTGTCTCGGTGCACTTGTTACATAGTAAAGGGCGGAACCTTAGGTCTTCACCAGGGTGGGGCAACCCGAGTCACTGCGTTGTGATGCTGTATGTGGGGGAGGGGTCTGAGAGGGAACAAGGTCGCTTGCTCTATGCTCTGCTGGATTTCAGTCACTTCTCCTGCTTCCCATAATCAACCTGGGCCCTTCTGGTGGTGACTTCCAGGTGGGTGGGCTTATGTATATTCTAGGACCCTGTGGGTCTCTCCAACAAACTCTCCTGTGAGGCTGGGAGTTTCTCCCACTGCCATGGCAACCCCCACAGGTGTTTTCAATCAGAAGTTTTGAGGCTTTATTTCCCAGCTGGAACCCTGGGTTGTGTGGTCTGTCTCACTCCCCAGTTGTTCCTCCTGGTTTATCTGCACATGAATGTGGGACCACCCGGTCCACAATCCACCGCCTCATCTGGTCCACCGGCCTCACCTTGTTGTGAGTCCTCTCCGCCTGGCTGCTCGTCTCTGCCTCTCCTACCAGTCTGGATGAATGTTTCTTCTTTAACTCCTTGGTTGTCCAACTTCCATATAGTTCAAGTTTCTGTCAGTTCTGGTTGTTTTGTCCTTTTGGTTGCTCGAGGAGGCACAGTGTGTCTACATACGCCTCCATCTTGGCTGGAAGTCGATCCTCAACATATATTTAACAGCAGCACAGTAATTGATCATCTGGTTAGTTAGTAAGTTAACTAAGCTCTTTCTTTGACACAGTATTTAAGTTGTTTCCTATTTGTTGCTAAATAAAATACCAATAAGAGAATGTAAAATCCTATAGATAAATCTTTAAGGGTCCCTTAAATAATTTATTTAGAATGAACTCCTTAAGGTAAAATTTCTAGATCAAAAAGTGTGCATATTTTAAAGGTTGTTGATACGTGTACCCAAATTGTCATTGAGAAACGTTATAACACTTTAAATTGCAACTGACAGTATATGGAATGCCTTTCTGTCCTTCTCTGGCAACACTGGGTGTTATAGTATTAAAATCCTCTTTTGAAAAAAATACTTTTGGTTTAAAAAATATCTTGTTTTCATTTGTAATTATATGACTACTAGGGAGATGGCATGGTTCTTATGAATGGGTAAATCTTTCTATTGAGGATACCAATAATTTGCCACATGCTGCCCGTATTTTTCCCATTTTGATGCTTTAACAGATACTGAGTTCATCTGTGAGTATAAGAAAGTGGCATGGTATAAAATGTCAGTAATAGCAAAAGCAATAGGTGTGTGTTGGCATACATGTATGTAAACAATTATTTATACTCCGAAGAAGTCATTATAGGCCAGCAATGTAAGAATCCTCTTTCTCTTTTCAATAAGTAAAATGTAGTCCAGAATAGAGAAGTCCATTGAAACAGAGTAAATGAGTGGTTGCCAGAGGCCAGGGGAATGGAGAATGGGGAGTGACAGCTAATGGGTACAGAGCTGCTTTTTGGCGTGATAAAAATGTTCTAAATTAGTCAGTGGTAATGGTTGCACAACTTTGTGAACTTACCAAAAACCCCGTACATTTTAAATGGGTGGATTTTATGGTATATGAATTAAATCCCAATGAACCCATTATTTTAAAAAGTCAGTGTAATTATTTTCAAATATACAGATGATACTTCAATTTGAATAAAAAGGATGATGCATTTCAAATCACTTTTCCAAACAAAAGAACGATCAGAGGCCTCTAGGCTTGCGGTTCAACATTAATTCAAGGATAACAGGTACGGCTTTTCTCTTTGGGGTGGTGAGATTTTTCTAAAATTAGATGTCATGATGGTTGATAGCCTTGTGAATATACTACAGCCCAATGAAGTCTACATTTTAAAGTGGCAAATTTTAGCCCTGGCCGGTGTGGCTCAGTTGATTGGAGCGTTGTCCCATAACAGAAATGTTGCAGGTCGATCCCTGATCTGGGGGTGTTTGGAAGGCAACCAAATGATGTTTCTTCTGTCCCTTTCTCTCTCTCTAAAAGCAATGAAAAAATCTCCTTAGATGAGAATTTTAGAAAATTAAAATGGTGAATTTTATGGTATGTAAATTATATCTCAATTTTTAAAGTTCTTTTTCAAGTTGGCCCACAGTTACTACATGACCCAGCCGTCTCACTGCCAAGATGAATGGAAGCATGTCCACACAGAATTGTAACAAATGGTCATGGCAGCATTATTCATAACAGTAAAAACAACCCAAATGTCTATCAACTGATAAAAGGATAAATAAAAAGTGGTACATCCATACAATGGAATATTACTCAGCAATAAAGAGAAGTGAAATACCAGTATATACTGCAGCAAGATGAACCTTGCAAACACTATGCTACATGAGCAAAGCCCATCACAAAGACCACATGTTATGTAATTCTATTTTTATGAAATGTCCAGAGTAGACAGAATTATAGATGTATAAAGTAAATTAATGGTTGTCTTGGGAGGAGCAGAGAAAGTGGGAAGTGACTGCTAAAAGGTAAGGGCTTCTCTTTCAGGAGTGATGAAAAGGTTCTGAAATTATATGGTGATGTGTTTACACAATCTTGTGAATATACTAAAAACCAATGAACTGAATATTTTAAATAAGTGAATTGTGTGATATGTGAGAACTGTATCTCAATAAAGCTTTTTTAAGAACCTATGCACTCAATGTTCGTAGCAGCATAATTTACAATAGCTAAGTGCTAGAAGCAACCTAAGTGCCCATCAGTAGATGAGTGGATCAAAAAACTGTGGTACATTTACACAATGGAATACTACACAGCAGAGAGAAAGAAGGAGCTCCTACCCTTTGCAACAGCACGGATGGAACTGGAGAGCATTATGCTAAGCGAAATAAGCCAGGTGGTGAGGGACAAATACCATATGATCTCACCTTTAACTGAACATAATCAACAAAAGAAAAAAGCAAGCAAAATATAACCAGAGACATTGAAATTAAGAACAATCTGACAGTAACCAGAGGGGAGGTGGGAGGGGATAAAGAGGGGAAGGGTTTTCAGGAACTACTATAAAGGACACAAGGACAAAACCAAGGGGGAGGGTGGAAGCAAGGGAGGGAGGTGGATTTGGCTGGGGTTGGAATGAATCCTGGGGGGGGAAATGCAGACAACTGTAATTGAACAACAATAAAATAATTTTTTAAAAAAGAAAGAAAAATGCTAACAAATAGTTACAAAATGTTGAGACAAATGTTGAAGAAAGACATATGATAGAAGATAATGTAAAAAAAAAAAAACCTTGTTTCCTTTCCAAACCTTCTTCATGAATTATAGTCAGCATTTACCAATATCCTGAATCTGTAATGACTCCTTTAACCCTGTTATAAATCTTCAGTATATTAGGATTATTTCCCCATTCCCCCCCTCATGGATTCATGATTCACTGTTCTATGCTTGTGCACATTGCAAATATTCAGCTTACTCACAGAGTTTATGAAACCCACATGCATTTTTTGCACAATATTATGCTCTACTACAATAAAAGGTTTAGTGCCATTTTTTTTTTTGCTTTATCTTGCTCTCTTTTTTAAAAATATAGAAATGCTAAATGATGTTGGTAGTATGCATTCATGCCAGACTGGCACCACAATGGTTGATTCTGCCGAAAGAAAATCATTGAACATTAGGCGTTGGTTCTTGTTATTATTCACCTCTCTCTATGAAAATTATGTCTCCCTGGTAACTAGGTTTTTGAGTCATTGTTTTGACTTTCAGCAGCTTGGAGAGTGGAAAATTGTCAAATGTTTTAAATTATATAATAGCACTTCCAAATTCATTCAACAAACATTTACTGAGTACCTATTTATTTATAATGATCATTAAAGAACTAGGGTTGATTAACCAAGCATGATTTTTCTCTTACAGATATCGGTAAGAGCACTTCAAAGATGTGAATGGGATTAATTCAGGGCTGTTCCTCTGGACAGATAAGCCAGTCCACCTGCTTGAGAATGACATGCAAAAAAGAATTTTTGGTAAGAAGACCATTATTTGAGTAAATTATTTTTACATTAGTAAAGTACTTTTGTTTTTCAGGGTTTTTTAAACATTTTTTATATTCTCATAAGAACCTTGTTAGTGAGGCTGGGCAATGCTTCTCCACGATTCTTCAGTGGATGAGGCCATGGATGTCAAGGGGGTTATGTGATGAGCCTGCTAGAAGGTTATAGGATCTAGAAAATTGAACTCTTACTGTTTTATTTCAACTTGACCTCTAGAAGCAGGCATGAATGACCAAGCCTTTCTAACATTTTCTGTACTGTCTATTTTACTCAAACTTGATTCTAATTTCAAGTTGTGTTTAATAAAGAGAGACCCACCCCCACAGCTATTTCTTGCATTGGACCCAGTATTTCAGCCAATCTCCATATGTCTGTATAAATTAACCGAGGTTAACAAGAAAACAAAATCTTTCCTCAATGTTTGGAACAATTTATCTGCAAGGTGTAAAAAAGTAAAGCATGCCTCTGCTTTTTGCTGAGAAAAATTCAGAAATGACTGTATTTAGGTCATGAAAACCTCACAATACTTACCTTTGGCTAGAGACTGAACATAAAGGATTCTATCCATTCAAAATTTGGTAAAATTAGACATAGAAAAAAACACAATGGATGAGATTCTTCTGTTGCAGAAAATTTACAACTTTAAATATTGCCCAGATGTGGATAAATGCTGGTATTTGGAGTCATTTTCATAACAATTTCTCATTTTTATGAAGCACTAATTGTGTGCTGTAGGAAAAACCCTCACTACTTCTCCTGTGTGTCTCTTCCACTGACCCTACTACCACACGCACAACACTTCTGACACCAGATGTGTGGATTTTGTTCTCACGCTAAGCAATTCTGGAACATCAGCCAAGTTTCCTACCATTTAACTCAATTCTGACAGTATCTGTGTGGACATAGCAACACATCCTACAAGTTAAAGCCTCAGGCCCACAAGACTCCCACTTCAGTGCCAGTCAGAAGTAGTAGGTTCCCAGGCTATCCACAATTTCTGTTACCTCGGCTAAAAGCAGAGGTTCCCATGACTTCTCCCCCTTGAATTAGATTATTTACTAGAATAGCTCACAGAACTCAGGGGAACCCCCTTACTCGCATTTACCGGTTTATGAAAGATACGATAAAGGATCCAGATGAACATTCAGATGGAAGGGATACGTAGGGTAAGGTGCAAGGGAAGGGGCATGAGCTTCTGCGCTCTCTGCCAGCTCTTCGCTCTCCCAGCACCTGCACGTGTTCACTAACCTAGAAGCTCTCCAAATGCTTTACTTTGGGCGTTTTAATGAAGCCTTCATTATAGGACTATTTGATAATGAACTCCATTTCCAGTGCACCTCCCCTCTCTAAATAATGGGAGGTGGGCTGAAAATTCCAGGTTTCTGATTATGGCTTGGTCTTTCCAGTGACTAGACCCCATTAGGGAGCCATTCAGGAGCCTTCCAAGAGGCACCTTATTAGTAGAAAAGACACTGCTATCACCCAGGTAATCCCAAGGAATTTAGGAGCTGTGCATTGGGAACTTGGGTCAAAGACCAAGTATTAGAACAGAAGGTGCTCCTAGTGCTGGGGCAGATACATATATTCTATTATCGCACATGTACCGAGAACTCTTATAAGTGGCTTTAAGTTTAGCTTACCTAGTTCTCATACAACACTATGAAGCGAGCTGCAAAAAAAATAATGTAATGATATAACATGATATGACATGATGCGATATGATGTAACATGATGTCATGTAATATAACACACTTTCATCTTATCAATGAGGAAATTCAGGCACAGGAAGAATGAGTTTCATAACTTTGGAGAAATAAGGTCAATACTTTAAAGTAGGTACTTAAGCACTACCTTGTTTAGATGCACACTCTCATTAAGCACAAGTTCTTAGTTCAGGTATCAGTAGCTACCCTCATACTTACCGAAAGCAAATAGTGAGTTCTCTGACACCAGGGCTTTAGCAAAGTTTGAAATCTTTCTTGAACATTTTTCCATTTCCCTACCTATGCCTGTGATTCTTTTTTTTGGTCCTTATCCACCCCTTACCTCCTTCCATGGGCTCCCCGCTCAGCCTCTGACCCAGCTCCTAAGCCTTGACCCAGAGCCCCATCCAGAGCAGCCCTTCCATCTAACTGACCTACTCCTCCTTTCTTCTGAATCTAAGCTGCCACCACTGTTGCCTCAGCTGCTGTGAGGAAAGCTCGGTAATATCTTATGTCTACAGGGGAATCCATTGATCAGGTCAGAGCAAAAAGTCTGGTCAGGATTTGAAGATGATGAGGTCATTTTCCCTTTGGCTTGTTCCAACTTAGCCAACAAGCAGCACAAGGGATAGACAAGAGAGCAAGGTGCAAAGGGGTGGCCATGACTGTTCACTACATCCCCAGTTCCCTACGTACTGTCCCTGAAGTTCAATGGAATTTTCTGATGACAGCGAGAAAGCTCTGTGTCAGAGGAGTCCATCGTGTGTGTTGCTGCTTCTGGCGCGCATGGCAGGGGGAGGGGTCACATCACGAGTCAAGGGCCCACCCTTTTTGCAAGGAAATGCTTGCTACTCCACAGCCAGTGCATTCTATATTCTAAGATTCTGGGCCTATAGAGGGATTTCCCATTAAGCTAATAAAGTTTAATCTTCAGGATTCTGCAGTTCCCAGGCCCATGCATGTGGTGGGAGCTGCCTGGGGTTGGCGTGAGCATCTTAGGTAGGGAGGAAAAGCCAAGGTGCAATCAGGAAGCATATGTGCGCAGGCATTTCTGGTCTATTTCCTAGAGGCTCTCTCAGAAGAAAGGGAACTGAATCTCCCAAGTTCCAGTGTTTTACTGTGATTTTCTTTCCATTCTAGATAAATAGCCAGTTTCATACCTAATTTATATATGTAATTTTTTCCTTCCTTCCTTCTTCCCTCTCTCCCTCCCTCCCTCCGTTACTTCCTTCCTTTTGAAAGAGGGCTTACAAAATTGCATGAGCATCAGGCCTCACAAAAATCAGGAGCCACACCTAGGTCCTGTCTGCCTGGTCCTTGTTATCTTGTCACTCTGTTAGCTGGGTTAAATACAAACCAAATTTGTTGGAATGATATTCGGAAGCCAGCGGCCTCTGCTGGGTCTTCTGTTTGCTCCTCCAGATGCACTCTGCACCCTTCTCTCCCCAGTCAGGGGCTCAGGAGATCACCCTCTTTGGATGTGTCCCTGGCTTCCTTGCTGTCTAGTCCGGGTCCAGCAGTGGGGCAGCTGCAGAAGACAGGAGGATGGAGGAGGGAGCGCCGATTACCTTGGCTCCTTCTTGGCTGATCACGTATTCCAGCAGGGGTATGACCTGTGCAGTCAACAAGCCCCACGCTCAGACCGGCCCCACACTTGGTTTAGTGCTTCGCTGCCACCATTTTGGAATTCGGAATTTTTTCTTTGAATGTGTATTTAGTGAGGGAAGTTTGATGTGCACAGTGTGCATCTGCCACTTCTTTCCGCCCATTGGCATTTCCAGGGCCTTGCAAGCATAGAATTCTAGGGAAAATGCTAGGGAGTCCAGGGAGACTCAAAACAAGTACAAGGTGAACATGTCATATCTACAGTTAATTAAGCTCAGAAATGCCTCTCTTTCCATTTGAATTAAAACTTTCTTTAAATTGTTTAATTGTCATTACTTACACTATTGCAGTTGTCCCTGCTTTTTCTCCCTTTGCCTGCTTCCACCCAGCCCTTGCTCCTGCCCCCGCCTTTCTCAGTCAATCCCCACACTATGTCCATGTCCAAGGGTCACACATATACTTTTTCTCTTTCTCTTTAAAAGATTTTATTTATTTATTTTTAGAGCGAGAGGAAGGGAGGGAGAGAGGGAAAGAAACATCATGCGTGGGACCTGGCCTGCAACCCACGCATGTGCCCTTTCTTCCTTCCCTGACTGGAAATCAAACCAGCGACCCATTGGTTTGCAGGCCAGCACTCAATCCACGGAGCCGTGCCAGCCAGGGTTGCACATGCATTCTTTAGCTAATCCCTTCACCTTCTTTCATCCAGTGCCCCCTCCCCCAACAGCTGTCAGTCTGTTCCATATATCCATGCTTCTGCTTCTATTTTATTTGTTAGTTTACTTTGTTCATTAGATTCTGCATATAAGCAGAAACCTATGGTATTTGTCTTTCAGTAACTGGCTTGTTTCACTTAGCATAATACTCTCCAGTTCCATCCATGCTGTCACAAAATGTGAGAGTTCCTTTTTTTAATGCTGCATGGTATTCCATTGTATAAATGTACCACAGTTTTTTTCTTCAATCTATTCATCTACTCCTGTGCCCTTAGGCATTTTCAGGTCTTGGATATTGTAAATAACACTGTTATGAACATAGGGATGCATATAGTTTTTTGTATTGGTATTTCATGTTTCTTAAGGTATATTCCCAGCAGTGGAATCGCTGGGTCATAAGGCAGTTCCATTGTTAATTTTTTGAGTTAACTGTGTACTGTTTTCCACAGTGGCTGCACCAGTCTGCATTCCTACCAACAATGCACTGGGGTTCACTTTTCTCTGCACCCTCAACAGCACTTATTTATTAACTTATTGATGGTAGCCACATGGAAAAACTGTCTTCAAGTTCAGGGAAAAAAAGGGCAATGGCATTCTAAGAAACACAAACAAGCAAGGAACTCTACCATGCCCTTTCTCACCCATGTTACTTCCCTATGTTAGCAAACTACTTGCACTAAAAATGATGCCATAGAAAGAAAGAGAAAGAACAAACCACACTTCCTTTTTCTTTCATTCCCTTTTACTCATCAGTAAGCCAAAGGTCGAGAGTATTGGCAATAATGTGTGTGTATAAAGAAGTGAAATAAAACAATTGAGATTGTGCAGCATTTTCACTGTCCCAGTAAGAAAAAAATATGTATGTATATTCAAACAATGAAATACAAATTATGTAATTTTGGTGATTCTGCTGTTAAATGCCCATATAGCACATTTAAAACTGACACTGCACAGTGTAAATGGCAAAATTCAGACTACTAATTTAAACTTATAATTTTTTAGAATTTAGAATGGTGTTAGAGAGAAAATTAAAAAAAAAAAAACAAGAGTGGGAGAAAGAGACTGTGGCGAAAAAGCTAAAGTTGTATATTTTAGGACCCTTAACCACAATTTTTTCTTGCTTTTTTGAAATTTGCCTGGACTTCACAAATTATGGACTGGGCCTTGCCTGACAGTGGCTGCATTCCTCCCCGCAAAGCCATGACCCCTGGTGGGCAGGCTTTTCCTACAGATGGGGGTCTCCCTGGGTCCCTGTGCTTTCAAGCTGCTCCTGGGAGAACTTCCCACTGTCACCAGTCCTGGGTGCAGTGGGGGCATGGAGGGAAGAGAGGGAGACTTCACCTTCCCTTGTTTTCCATTAACCTCTGTCCACCTTTGTAAATCACTTTCACTAGTCTCTCGTTTTTATACTCCTCCCTTTTTAAAAATATATTTTATTATAGACAATTTCAAACAGAAACTAGTATAACGGATGCCCACATACCCATTATCCAACCTCAGTGATACTTCTTTCACTCCCTTGGAGTGTGCCGTTTGTTTCTTGCTGGGATCCTGGATGATCTGGGGCCTTCCTATGCATTTTGTCTATTCAGGGTCACTACAACCCTCTCCTCAACAGGGAACAGCAATGTGGCAATCCGGTTCTGGAAAGAACCAACAGGACATCACCCCACAATTTAAAACGAGGACAGTGGCTTTAGACACATGTTCAATGAAACTTGGTTCCCTAACTGCCTCCCTGGCATCCTAGCTCATCTTACACCAGGCTTTGTTTCATACACCCAGTTGCAAAGACAGGGCATACTTGGTGTCATCTAGAATAAGGGAATCACATCAATCAGTAGACTTTATTCCCATAGAAAATGAGTGCTTTATCTTTTCACTCATAAAAGAAGGAAACGCTTGGGCAGATTTGTGTGTGTGTGCATGTGTGTGTTTGTAAGTAGGTCCTTTTTGTGAGAGGGTTGATTACATTGTCAAGGTGAGCAACATATCTGTATTCCACAATTTCAGGAAAATAATTTTGTTACTTATGAGATTTGCCAGTAAAGCAGAAAAGTCATATCTACAAGGATACAGTTATCTGTACTATAAGACCCTGGACTCTTCTCAGCAAGAAAAAGAATAATTTCAGATTTAGTCTTTTTACCAGTAGACACAATAAAAGTAATACACCATTTTGTACATGGGTATTTAGAATTAGATGGTTTTTCATCACATCCCAACAAGGGTGCCATAGAATTGTCTAAGTCAATAGGAACCTAAGGAAGGAAGAGATGGGGGAAGAACTAATATTTATTAAATGTCTTCTTTGTGTGATAAGTGCTCTCAGGTTTATTATCAATTTAATCTTCGTGGTACTCCTAGGAGGTAGATGTTATAATTATTGTGTTATATAGGAGGAAAGTGAAGCTTGAGGTAGATGATTGCTCCAAGGCCCACAGCTATGTAAGAATCACAATAACCACCAATTATTGTAATGCTTTGCTTGATTCTGTGCAAAGCATTTTACATCCTCTGAAATTTAACCCCATGTGGTAAACTGCATTATGCCCATAATACAGATGAGGTGGGTTAAGAACCTTGCCCATGGTCACATAGATAATAATTAGCAGAGTCAGAATTCTTAGTCAATTCTGGCTGACTCAAAACTTTGCTATTCTTATGCACCTCTGTTGGCTCCCCAGGGAGATGGGTACACTGTTACAATTTCTTCTTCCATCTTGAGTTCTCTTTTCCTTTACCAATGTCCACTCCACCATTCTTAGTTAGATCTTTCTCTTGGATACAAGACACAAAAACAAATGTGAGCAGACAGGTCCTTCACGATCATATTTCATTGCACAATCAGTCTCAAAGGTGGGCCTGTTCTTAATTAGATTATTTTCTTGTCTAACATAATTTTCTCCTTTCATTGTCCCCAGATATTTGCACTTAAGTATGCCTAAAATATTTTTTTTTGCCTAAAGTATTTTAAGAAGCAATACATTTCTCACTACATTTTTAACTTGATGCCTAAAATTTTTATCATGTTAAAGGAGTTGCAAATATAAATGTATATGATCCAACACATTATAATGACATTTGAAAATAAACTGTTGCATCACTATTTGATATCCATGCAGTAGAATCTAAATAATGTAGTAATTCAATACCCATCATACTTTTAAACCATGCATAATTCAATTCTTCCGTACTTCTAGGAAATTGGTTTTGTTCCTGTTCCTTCTTGAAATAATATTCCCATTCTACTTCTTAACATATTTTTAAAGTACTTATCTCATGAACAGTGTAATTTTAGGCAAAAAAAGGTAATAAATAAATAGGAGTAATTTTAACTTTTCTGTGACCATAGGTTCAAAGCGTTAGAAATTTCCACACAATTCCTCAGAACATCATTATGTTACAAATACTGGCGAATAATTACTAAACATAAAATGTAAAATGTATTGGGATTGCAGTTCTTAATGAGATGGGTGATGCTTTTTTCCCTTCATATATTCAGGAATAAATATAACATGGTTAAACATCAGTGCTGAAGGTATGATTTAGTAGCTATAGGTTGAAAAACTCTTTACCTAAATGAGTTAGTAAATAAAAATGATGGAGTTTTATTATAGCAACAAGACTCAATTCTTTGAATTCTTCTCCGTTACATGCCAAAAACTTCCATGGTAATCTATCATCGAGATTATTTTTAGTAACCTCTCATCTGATGACTTGATTAGGTGCCCTTCTCTTTGGCCGGAAAGCAAAGAATTGGAGTCCATCAGATTTGCAAAAGGACAAATCACCCTGTCAGTAGAGTCACTTGCTTCCTCTTTCTTGAGCACACTGAAGGTTTTTACACCCCAGGCAATGCATTAGGAGGTTTGGGGTGAGTGTGAGGTTTGCCTTTCTCTCATCAAGGGATAAAGGGTGATTGCTCAAAGGAGACAGGAAGGGATTGATAGCCTGATAGCCCAATGCTTTGATCATTCGCTTTCTTGGGTCTGTCCAGTTCAGGAAAGCTTATCTGGAAAAGGAATTCCTTGAGATAATTCATGCCCCCTGTGAAGATTTCACACTCGCTCCTCACCTCCCTGGTCAGGACTCTTTTTGTTTTTCCAACCTGTAGCTCATTTGGCACTTCCGCACCTGAGCTAGCACTGCTGGTAAATGCTGTGGCTGGTCTTTGATATTTGTCCTGTGAAATGGGCCTTTTTTCTCACCACATTTAGTTCTTAAACATCAAGGCTTCCAAAAAGCTCCCCTAGGGCAACTATATGTCCTAGGGGAACTCAAGAATTAAAGATTTCAGTCTTAGTTGATAGGCTTAAGTGATTGATGCCTGTGGAAAGCTGTCCTTTCAGGAACTGGAATACAAGACTCCAGGAGGTCCACAAGCAAATCAACCTTTGTGCCCCAGGGTGTCTGCATGTGATTGGAGATGGTATCTGAGTTGTTGATCAACAGATAAAGAGGTACTAGGAAAATCACCCCAGACTGCAACTCTTGCCCAATTAGCCTTTTTTCCAAAACCCTTACCTACCCTTGCTTCTTATAAAAATTTCAGCTTGAGACGAGCTGTTAAGATGGTTTTTGAGGGTACATACCCTACCATTTTCTCAGGTTGCTGGCATCCGAATGAAGTGCCCATAAAGATTCAATCTTTGTTTTGTCACTACTGGTTTTGGTAGGGACAGGCAGCACAAACACTGACTTTTATGGTTTCGTATGGGCACAGAGGTTTCATATGTTTAAGTGTCCTAACCAATCCAACTGAAAGGAAGAAAGAAAGAGAAGTAAAAAAGAAAGAGAGAAAGAGGCAAGGAAAAGAAAGAAAATAGAGAAGAAAACAAAAGAAAAGGAAAGGCAAAGGAGGGAGGAAGAGAGATCACAAAATACTCTTGAAGATAGAAAGGGGATTTTAAATTATGAGGTTGGTTCTGTACAGAGGGGCTATATATCAGGCTGCAGGTGTTCAGGGCTCTTAGGCTTACATAGACATGGACTGGTTGCTTCCATTCAACATCTATTCTTAACTTGGCCAGGACAAGTAGAGTAGGGAAACTGAGACAGATAGCTAACCAGTCAAGCAGTTTATAGTCATCTAGCAAATCACAAAATTCTATCTTCCCTAAACCAAGAACACTGAAGAGTAAATGGTTTACACTACTTCTTCCCAACCAGAGGGTAAATAGCTTAAATCACCCTACTCAGGGAGACAGATAACAAAAATCCAATTAGTGCCATTTGTGCTAACCACAGCCAAGAGCAGATAAAGTCGGGGTGGGGTGGGGGAAATCTCGTTTTGGCACATCAGCCTAAAGCTGATGATTATTCTATTGAGATCCTCCCCTAAGACCTCACCTAAACTCCCAGCCTTTAAAACTCTCAAGACAAAGGACTCAGTGTGCTTTCCGTCTTGAGAACACTCCCACACAACCCTTTCTCCTCTTCTTTCCCCCAGGTGCGTTACCTTTGCCTTTCTCTCTCATAAGCTCCAAGGGCTCTTCTTTTGCTTCTGTAATTTGTTTCAGAAGTCCAGCTGGCTCACTTCTACAACCTCTGGAACTTTCTAAATAAACATTCTCTTATAATTTGAGTTCTTGGCTCTGAATTACTTTTTTGAAAAAATTTTAAGTATATTTTATTGATTATGCTATTACAGTTGTCCCATTTTTTCTCTCCTTTATCCCTCTCTGCCCTGTACCTCCCTCCCTCTAGCATCCTCCCCCACAACCTTAGTTCATGTCCATTGGTTGTACATATAAGTTCTTTGGCTTCTCCATTTCCTATACTGTTCTTAACCTCCCCCTGTCTATTTTGTGCCTACAAGTTATACTTCTTATTCTCTGTACCTTTTTCCCTCATTCTCCCCTTTCCCCTCTTCACTGATTACCCTCTATGCAGTCTCCATTTCTGTGATTCTATTCCTGTTCTAGTTGTTTGCTTAGTTTTTGTTTTTTAGATTCACTTGTTGATAGTTGTGAGTTTGTTGTCATTTTACTGTTCATGGTTTTTGGACTTCTATTTCTTAGAAGTTCAAAAAAGTCCCTTTAACATTTCATATAATAAGAGCTTGGTGGTGATGAACTCCTTTAGCTTTACCTTGTCTGGGAAGCACTTTATCTGCCCTTCCATTCTAAATGATAGCTTGCCTGGATAGAGTAATCTTGGATGTAGGTCCTTGCCTTTCATGGCTTTGAATACTTCTTTCCACTCTCCTTGCCTGTAAGGTTTCTTTTGAGAAATCAGCTCATAATCTTATGGGCACTCCTTTGTAGGTAACTGTCTCCTTTTCTCTTGCTGCTTTTAAAATTCTCTCCTTATCTTTTATCTTGAGCAATTTAATTATGATGTGTCTTGGTGTGTTCCTCTTTAGGTCCAACTTTTTGGGACTCTCTGAGCTTCCTGGACTTGTATGTCTATTTCCTTCAACAGATGGGGGAATTTTTCTTTCAATATTTTTTCAAATAAATTTTCAATTTCTTGCTCTTCCTCTTCTCCTTCTGGCGACCCTGTGATTCAGATGTTGGAATGTTTAAAGTTGCCCCAGAGGCTCCTCAGCCTCTTCTCATTTTTTTGAATTCTTGTTTCTTCATTCTCTTCCAGTTGGATGTTTACTTCTTCCTTTTATTTCAAATTGTTGATTTGAATCCCAGTTTTCTTCCCATCACTTTTGGTTCCCTACATGTTTTTATTTATTTCACTTTGTATAGCCTTCACTTCTTCATTTTGTGACCATACTCAATCATTTCTGTGAGCATCCTGATTACCAGTGTTTTCAACTCTGTACCTGATAGGTTGGCTATCTCCTCATTGCTTAGTTCTTCTTCTGGAGTTTAGATCTGTTTTTTCATTTGGGCCATATTTCTTTATCTTGGTGCATTTATTACATTGTAAGGGCAGAGCCTTAGCTATTCACCAGGGTGGGGCAACCCACATTGTTGCATTGTGGTGCTGTATGTGGGGGAGGGGTCAGAGAGGGAACAATGCCACTAGCTCGGCTCTTGTCCTATTTTTCAGTCACTTCTCTCTGCTACCCACAAGTGAGCTGTGTCCTTCTGGTGCTAATTCCTGGGTGGGTGGGTGGGTGTACATTCTAGGACGCTGTGAGTAAGATTTGGTTTTTGACCTAGTCGGTATATCTCATATTCCTGACTGTAGGAAATGATTGGTTCAAAATAGCACACAATTCAATCCAAGAGATTTTGCCATGCCTCCAGGGAGAAAGAAAGCATATAAAATTAAAACAAAATGTTGCTGTTGATCTTTAGAGAAAGAGGGAGAGAGAAACATCAACTTGTTGTACCACTTATTTATTCTTTCATCAGTTGATTCTCATATGTGCCCTGACTAGAGATAGAACCCGCAATCTTGGCATATCAAGATTATGCTCTAACCAACTGTCCTACATAGCCAGAGCCAATTTTTTTAAATGTATGTTTTGGCAGATGCTTCTGGCAGGGATGCTTTTTTTTTTTTTTTGCTATGAATATGAGTGAAGAGAAGTAGACCTGGGAGCCTCTGGCAGCCATCTTACAACCAGGAGAGCAGAGATCTCTTTAAAAAAGATCCAACACTGTTTGTAGCACAATTTCTT
Organism: Glossophaga mutica; assembly: GCA_039655065.1. Taxonomy (NCBI): domain Eukaryota; kingdom Metazoa; phylum Chordata; class Mammalia; order Chiroptera; family Phyllostomidae; genus Glossophaga; species Glossophaga mutica. Next base: position 64,554,118 of record CM077313.1, read on the forward strand.
TTTCCAGTTTGAGTTTCTCAGAGCTCTTAGCAGAGCCAAAAAATGCAGAGAAAGAAACTGGGAACCAGTCATAGTTGACCTAGGATCAACTTCTGACTGATACATTCCCAAATACTCTGTTATATGAACTAATAATTTCTTCTTTTTTTTGTTAATCTGAATGAGTTTTCTGTTACTACATAAAAAGTGATAATTACTATAATCACTATTGTAATCAGAACATCTCTGCATTTACTTTGTTATTTTTTTCACATATTGTGACTAGTATGCACATTGTTTAAAAAAAAAGGATACCATTGCTTAAGAAGATTGAAAAGGTAGACAGACGCCTAGATTTTCATTAATTTCAGGAAAGAGATATTGTTGTTCATAAGGGTCAATATGTAGCACTTATTTTTCTTGTACCTGATCCAGATCAAAATGTCAACATTCTTTACTGATGGGTCTGCTGTGGTCATGACTTAGCTGTATAGTTGCAGTCGTTTTCCTAATACTTCAGTCCTGAACTGGACTTCGCACTTAGCCACAGGCAGTGCTAAGCCAGCACAGGCTTGTTCTTATGAAACTCATGACAGGAGAGTGCAGACAGGTACACACTCAGTACACAGGCTAGCTTCCAAGAGCAGGGAGAAAGGAGGGGCATGGAAACCGTACTCAGTGTCTAATCCCAACGTTTTATCTAGAATGAGATGAGTGAGGGGCAGAGGCTGAAAGTCAGGAAAGCAAATAAACAAATTAGAACTGTCGCAAATACTAGGAAAGAAATAAACAAGGCCTTGTAAAAGAGTAAGTGGGTGAGCCCTGACTGGTGTGGCTTAGTGGGTTGGGCATCATCCCACAAGTTGAAAGGTCACCAGTTCTGTTCCCAGTCATGGCACATGCCTGAATTGAGGATCAGGTCCCTGGTTGTGGGCCTGCAGTTGTGGGTGTGCAAGAGGCAGCTAATCAGATGTTTTTTTTTCTCTCTCTGATTTTTCTCTCCCTCTCTCCCTCCCTCCCTTCCACTCTATTAAAAAAAAAATGGGTGAGGTTGTTTAAAAAGAGGTAATCTAGAAAGGCTCTGTGAGATGACATTTAAATTGAGACTTGAAGGATGAATGGAAGCTTGTTATTCAAATGAAGGGATCAGGCTGGAGTCCAGCAGCATTCCAGGTAGAAAGGTCAGCAAGTACAAAGGTCCCAGGATGGGGAGGAGTGGGAATGGAGGGCAGGTAGCACAAGATGAAGCTGGAGAGTTAGGGAAGGGCCTAACCATTGCAGAGCTGTGAGTGATGGTCAAGTTTTGGATTTCATTCCAAGTACAATGGGAAGTTGCCAAACCATTGAAGAATTTAAATAGGAGAGTGGCATGAACTGGTTTATGATGTAAAAAGATCCCTGTTTTGAAAATGAACCGTGCAGGTATGAGAGCTGAGACAGGGAGGTCAGTTGGGAAGATGTAGCAATAGTCCCTGTGAGAGATAATGATGCCCTGACCTAGAGGAGCACCAGTGGAGATAAACAGAGGGCTACACAGTTTGCTGATGGATTAAGTAGGACTAAGTGTGGGAAGTAAGGGATATCTTGATTTTTGGTTAGAGCAAAAACATAACATTTCCTTCCTCCCTTCTTCCTTCCTTCCTTCTTTCCCCTTCTCCTCCCCTTCTTTGTCTTCTTATTCTTATTCCTCTTAGTATGGGAAGAACACATACATATTTTATATATTTGTAGACATGTTAAGTTTGAGATACATAATTGAGATTCAGCTATATGGATATGTGAATCGGAAATTTACATTTGGAGAGTGCATTTGGAAATTATCAGCAATGGTTGGCATTTAAGACCATGGGAATGACTGAGGGCACCTAGGGAGAGAGCAGATAAAGAGAAGGCGCTGAGGAATCAGACAGTTTACGACATTTAGAGGTCTGATAGGAACAAATGTGCTAGAGCGAGACTGAGAATGAGCAGCCAGTTGGATAGGTGGAAAACCAGAGTATAGCATCATGGAAGTCAAGAGAAGAGTATTTCAAAGGCAGGGGCCAGCTGTACTGCATGGACTACCAGAGCACGGTAAGATGGGAACAGAGAGGCTTTCTGCATTTGGTCCCACGGAGGTCTTACCTTGCCCTTGATAAGAGCAATTTCACAGGGGGAAGGAAACCTAATCGTAATGCTTTGAAGAGAAGAAAGACTGGGAGGTGGAGAAATGGTAACAGTTTTAGGCAACCTTTCTGAACGATTTTGCTGTAAAGGGGAGTAGAGAAGCTCTAAAAGAAAGAAAATGCGGGGTCAAGGGAGGAAGGGATATGTGTGTGTGTGTTTGAAGATGGGAGATTTTAAACTGTTTGTTTGCTGTTAGAGATGACCCAGTAGGACAGGAGAGAGTGACATGCAGAAGAGAAGGGTTAAGCAAAGCAGCGAGTTCCTTGAGAAAGATTCCACATCCAGAACACAAGGGTTGAGACTGAAAATGAAGATGAAAGGCCTGCCATTGCCCTAACAGGAGAGAAAAGAGAGCAGAAGTGAGTAGGCCAAAAAGCTGAGGAGGCTTCCACCTGATGCTTCTATTTTCTCAGTGTTATTCAAGACCGAGGGTAAAGTAATATAGACATATCATCCCCAATAATACCAATGTCTTACAATAATATTTTAATGCTGTAATTTGTAAATCAAAATGTAATTTGATTTATAACATTGTGGGACTTTTCATAGATATAAATTCACGAAGGAAAAACAACCTTCTTGGTCAGAACATGTGTGCACATTTTTTCACTATATAAGTACATTCTAATCGACTATATTTAGAATTAAATAAAGAAGAACCAAGAGTATTCTATAATTATAGATATAATCACAGACATTTGAAATCTGCTTGGTTGAGTAAACCAGATAATTAGAATTTGTTAAATAGGCTGAGGTTCAGGACTCAGTTCTGAAACCCATACAGGACTGAGTACTTTGCACAGAGTAAAAATTCCATGGCTAGAGAACTACATTCTTAACCTGGGCCAGGCATTTCAGAAATAGGCTGTTGGTCATAAGGGAGCACCAGATGCAGATGGAACGGGTGGGGAGAGAAACGTTGCACATGGCTTTGTGCAAACTCATCACCGCTGTTGGAAAAACAACACAAAACCATGACTGAGCTGGTAGCATTATCTTTGGCCTGTAAAGAACAGTACATTTTTTGGCTGACTAGGATCCTCAATAATTTATCTTGCTGTTACACAATGTGTTTCCTTAAGAAAACTCGGAGAGCCCTACACAAGTTATTTCGTTTGTCTTCATAACCTTCTGAAGCTGAGAGCAGTTGTTTAGGCCAGTGCTATCAATGGAAATATGACACCACCACATGTGCAGTTTAAAGTTTACTAGTACTGTCCTGGCCAGGTAACTCAGTTGGTTAGAGCATTGTCCTGATACGCCAAAGTTGCAGGTTCTATCCCCGGTCAGGGCACATACCAGATCAACCAATGAATGCGTAAATAAATGGAATAACAAATTGATGTGTTTTTTTTTTTCTCTCTCTCTCTCCTTCAAAACCAATAAAAATTTTTTTAAATTTCTAGTACCTACATTAAAAAAGTAAAAAGAAATAGGTGAAATTAATTTGAATCTTGTATTGATTTAACCCAATATATCTAAATGAGTATATCAACATGTAGTAAATATTAAAAAATTGTTCATGAGATATATTACATTCTTTTGTCGGTACTAAGTCTTTAAAATTCAGTATGCATTTAACACTTAGAACAATCTCAGTTTGGACCAGCCACATTTCAAGTGCTCAGAAGCCTCATGGCATCTCAGTTTCAGAGAATACTAGGAATGGTAATGGATTCTGGGATGGTCACAGAATCCAAAGTCCAAGCTGTATTGCAAGTAATATAATATGAGTCACAATTTGTCATTTTCCTGCTCAAAATCCTCCCAAGACTTCACACCATTCCTAGAACGACAGTTAAACTCTCACCTTATGAGATGGAACACGATACAGCTATGCTTACCTTGCTGACTTTGTGGTCTAACAATTTCCCCCTCTTCATTCTGTACCCACCCCTACTCTCACCCTTACCTCAGGGTCCTGGCACTTCCTCCTCATCCAGTCTGGAATGCATTTGCTCATGGCTCAATCCTTGAATTCATTCAGGTATTTGTTGAAACATCATCCTAGGAAGGCCTTTGCTCTAAAATAGTAATCCTCTCTAGCCAGTCTCCAGCTACTTGCCTGCTTTCTAAGTGACCATTATACTAGGCACTGAAAGTGCACACACATTTTTAAATTTGTTTAATGTCTATCTCCTGCACCAGAAAGTAAGTTCTGTGAGGTCAGGGGCGTTGATTCGTGCACTGTTGGATCACCAGATCTGGGAAGAGGACCTGGCACAGCAGGTTCGATGCATGGATGACTGAAGAGTGTTATTTTTTGGCAGATTGTTTAGAGGGCACAGTGTAGCTCAGTGGATTGAGCGCGGGCCTGCGAACCGAAGGATCGTGGTTGATTCCCAGTCAGGGCACATGCCTGGGTTGCCAGGCCAGTTCCTGGCAGGGGACATATAAGAGGCAACCGCACATTAATGTTTCTCTCCCTCTCTCCTTCCCTTCCCCTCTAAAGATAAATAAATAAAATCTAAAAGAAAAAAAATTAAAAAAAAAAAAAGAACGTACACTCCAGAGTCAGACTCTTGGAGATCGAATTTCAGCCTATCTGCTTACTGTCTTTGTTCTTTTGACCTTAACTTCTTTAAAACTTCAGCTTCCTCATCTGGAAAATGAGGGTGTTAATTATAGCATCTATTTCGTAGAAATTATATTGCTTTGGGGATTAAATGAGATAAAGTATGTAAAGTACCTCATATAGTATCTGGCTCATAATAAGCACTCAAGAAAATGTCCTATTATTACCTTTAGTTAGAGATTAAAGTGAGTGTTAACGGCTCAGAGGTACGGCTCAGCCTATCGCACCACTCTTCAGACACAGCTTTCCTTCCTCTTTGCCTCTCCAGTGCAAGAGGGTGCCTCCTCAGTCACCCTTTCAGCTCCGTTGAATACTATTGAACATTCTCTTATTTGCCATCCATAGCGCAATGGCCTTCCTACTGCTTCTCACCCCCCTTTGCTGACTCATCTTTCTCTTCCCTAGTTTACATTCCTTTAGGCTCTGCCTTTGATGCTGGCTAGTTACTCTTTGCCCACCTCCTGAGCAACCTCATCCACCCCCAGGACTTCAGCCATTTTTTATGCTGTTGATTCGAAATCTACACCTCCAGCCCAACTTTCTCTCCTGAGTTCCAGGTTTGTATCTGCAATGGCTTTGCAGCCTTTCCACTTAGATATTCCAAGTTGAAGTTAATACATTTCCTACAGCCACCCTCTCGGCAAATCCCAGAAGCAGAGGTTTGGTGAAAGAGGAAAGGAGTCTTTGTTCAAAAGCTACACAATTTTGGAATAACAGCTGTCCACGTGCATTAGTCACTTAAGCCTATCCACTGAGGCTGAAATCTTTAACTCTTTAGTTACAGCTTTCAGCAGTTAAGCTTATCAATTAAGGCTAAAATCTTTAACTATTGAGTTCCCCTATCATTCCATCCCCTACCCCCTGCTAGTTTTTAATTATCTTATTTCTATAGGATTAGTTCCCAAACTAAAACAACATAAGATACAAAAGCTACACAATTTTGGAAGAATGGTAGGCTTCTGCCTCAGAGCCTGTCCCCTCTAGAGTACCCTGACCACCCACCCTGACCCTAGGCAGTGCCTGGAGTTCCTTCCCATCCAAAATACTGTCCTTTGGGAAATGCAGGCAGCTGCAGCACCATCACCCAGGCATCCTCGAGGAAGAGAGCCAGAGAGCCAGTCTCTGCCCTCCTTTTGTTTGAAATCTTCTGGCCCATAATTCCATGTGCTTTGGAGGCATTCAGCTTCTCAGCCAATCTCCGTTTACCATTGCCTCGGGCAAACTCCTATGGCCCCTCCCTACTTCTCCCCAGTAATCTGATCAGATTTCTCTCCATCACTCATCCACACATTTTCCAAACCAGGAAATGCAATGCCAGCCTTAAGTCCTCCCTTTTCTATTCCACAATACAGTCAATCAGAACATACTCACAAATCTGTCCACTTTTACCTACCCCGTCACCATACCTGAACCCAGACCAAAATAATTTTCTGTCCAGATTCCAGGCTAGACTAGCTAAGCTTCCTCATAGAGCCCTCTGCATCCATTTGTTCCTCCTCTAATTCTCCACAAAATAACTAGAGTATCCTATCATGCTCAGAGCCCAACTGCTTAGAGCTCCAAGGTGATGGGTAATTCACCATTGCCTTTGGGATAAAGTCAAATTTGGTGTACTTTGTTACAAACAAACAAACAAACAAACAAACCAACAGCAGTCCTGTCACAGACCCTCTTCCACATAACTGTTCACCATTTCTTTGACTCCCAAGAGGTAACCACTGTGGACTATTTCACCTGATTCCTTTGGGATTATCTCCGTGTCTCTAAAGAACATGTTTGCATTGCTGTTTTTATTTCTTTTTTTAAATTTTCACATGAGGATATGTTAATTGACTTTAGAGAAAGAGAGAAACATTGATGTGAGAGAGAAACATCTATTGGCTGCCTCTTGCATGTACCCTGACTGGGGATGCAACCTGCAAACCAGGTATGTGCCCTGACTGGGGAATGAGCCAGCAACCTTTTGGTGTATGGGACGACACTCCAACCAACTGAGACATCTGGCCAGGGCAGCATTGCCATAAAAAAAAAAAAAAAAAAAAAAAAATCAGTGACTTCCAACTCTAGAAGATGAAGATTTAGCTTATTTTCACCAAATCCTATGATGCCCACCACAGATGGAACACTTCCTTTCCTCACCTTCTCAACATGGCTATGACTTAATTATATATGGAATTCAGTATCTACACTGATAGGACTTTGTGTTGTTTATACGAGTGCCATAGACTATACTATCCTATTAATACTTTTCTTTTCCTGTACGTCCTTTTTTGTTTTTGTTTTTTCTTGGATTAATAACTGTCTTTCTCTCCCTTGTATTTTGTAACCAAGAGGTTTGATGTTTGACAGCTTTCAGTTTCCACCCTTCCCTTTCCTATCTGCTCCACCTCTGGGCAGCCAAGAGAAGAAGACCTCTGTAGGCATTTACCTCCAATAGCTGATGAGAATCTCAAATAGCGCAGACTCTAGCCTGTGGTAGTGGAATTCCCCACTATTCTGACTCTACCCTTTAACTGCAGTTAAAGCCCTAAACTGCCCCAGCCCTTTGCTCATCTTCTCATCTGACTCTCTGGGATTTGAACCAGAGACCTCTTGCTTTGCAGGCCTATACTCAGTCCACTGAGCCACACCAGCCAGGGCCTCATCTGACTCTTGTATGAGCCTTTTCTTTTCCGGGAACCCTGACTTAGTGCTAGTACTAAATATGCTTTATTTATATTCACCAGTGGGTGCATTGCACTATATTTCTAGACATCCAAATAAATTCCTGAGTGAGCAATCATGCCCACTTCTGGGCACACCGATCTATGAAATTTCTATGTGCTTATTATCATTAATACATCCCCCAAGTGGCCCTGTCCCCAGTTCTGTGAATCTTCCCTCAACATGCTTTAAATACCAATCATTTTATCCAAGTCATTTTCTTAATGATCTTTCTCCCAGTGCCCCTGCCCTGCTCCAGGTCACAGATTGTTTGATCTGTAGGCTTCCTTCAGAGCCATGGGCTTAGATTTTGCCTTCACCACCAACCTGCCTTTCTCATGTATGATTCCATTTTCTCTTTTCTTATTTCAGTTGAACAAATCCTTGATGGCTTCCTGAGACATGGACCTGTGAGGTAACGTTTTTGACCTTTCATGTCTGAAAAATCTATATTCTACCCTCCCACTTAATTAATACTTTGGTTGGGAAATGCTACATCAGAAATCATTTCCTTCTTCTATTTTCTAGCGTCCAGCGTGGTTGTAAAAACATCTGAGGCTATTCTGATACCTGATTCTTTGTAGAATCCTATTTTTCTTTTCTGAAGGTTTTTAAAATATAGAGTGGGTAAAGTAGGTCTACAATTGTGATACAAATAAGACACAACACTTAAAAAATAAACAATAAAATGTGTCAATGTGGATTTATTTTTATCCATTGGCTTGGGAGCTCAATAGGCAATTTGGAAAGTCATGCTTTTTCATTCCTGGAACATTTCTTGAATTGTTTTCTCTGGTAATTTTTCCCCCTCCATTTTCTCTGTTCTCTTTTTCTGTAACTCCCATTATTCAGATATTGAACTTTCTGGACTAGTTTGTACCTCTCTCATCTTCTTATCACTTCTCTTTTTATCTTTTTGTTTTACTTCCTGAGATTTTGACAGCTTTACCAGTTTATTTTAAACCTTCACTTGAAATTTTCTTTTATGATTCTTTCAATATCCAAGAGCTCATTTTTGCCCTCTGACTGCTATAACATTTATAGGATCCAATTCTTGTGTAATGACAGTAATATAATATTTTCTCTATCTTTGAATCTTTGGAGATTTTATAATAGGTTTTTCTTTTCTTTTCCTGTATAGTCTTTATGTTTTCCTCATTACCTTTCTGGTTAGTTGGCTTTGGTTTCTATCTCTCTTATTAGAATATTCCATCAACTGTCTGGGTACCATTGGCTGGCTGCCCATATTTAGGAGAGAAACACTACAAAGTCTGGGGCAAGCTCAGTTTATGTGGATGAGCCTGTCCACTGTGGGTTTCATGAGAAGACAGTGAGGAAAGGAGGCTAGGTGTCTTGGCATTCAGTTATAAACTTTCAGTAGGCTGCCTCTCAGCCTTGCCAACTGTTGGCTTAGGGTTAGCTTTCTTGGGAGTGACAAGTCAGTTACTCCTCAATTATAATTTTTTCAGCTTCTAAAATTAGGTTAGTATGGTTTTTCTTTCATTATTTATGCATTTGTGAAATTATACTTAAAAAAGCCATTCACTATAGTGTTAGTGGGTTTTCAGGAAGAACAGAAAGTGCCATAAGTGTTGTCTGACTCTTCTAATAGGAATTAAAGCACACCCAGCCTGTGCTGTATCTACCTTTGGCCCTTGCTGAATTCACCAGCCTTGTCTCACATTCATTCTATACTGAGGCCTCCTTTCAGTCTCTTGAAAGCACCGTGTTCTCCCTCTGCCATTTGGCCCCCTCAAGTACTGATCCCTCTGCGAGAAACTCCTACTGGCTGTCCACCACCTCTGTGGGTCTTACAGGTCTCAGTTCAGGTGTGATTGCTTGGGGCGAACATCTCTTACCCTCCAATTGGGGTGAACTCTCCCTTCTGTAGGGCATCCATAGGACCCACCCCTTCCCTGACTGTAAAATGGGTCACCTTTTATTTTCCCTCGCTAGCCTGTCAGCTCTGTGCAGGCAGGGGCGGTGACTGTGCTCCACCTCTTTCACTGCAGTAAATTCAGCTCTGAGCTCAGTGCCCAGGACACAGGAGGTGCTCAAAGTGCATTTGTTGAATGAACAAATAAGGACAGTGAAGTTACTTGCTGATGGTAAGAAAACAGAGGTAGTACTGAAAACTGATTCTCTCAGTCCTTTCTGTTCAACTACATTGATCTATCCCTGTTTTCTTGGTTGGTATTTGGAAGAAATCAAACATACTTGACTAACAAAAGGAGATAATGACCCCTTCAATCGTTTGTAGGTGGGTGGGACAGAAATAATTGTCTCTCTCTAGTTTATAGAGAAGGAAGCAGAGAATTGGTGATGCTATATAGTTCATGAGAGGAGGTTCTAGAAGTGAGAATTAATATTTTCGGGCTCCTAACCCTGTATGTATGTATGTATGTATGTATGTATTTTTACTGTTTGAAACACACCTAGGATGTTCCCTCTGCAACCTTATTGTCTTTTATACTCCACAGTTATCTCTGTGGTGTCTTCTATATTGTTGTCTTCTATATCTGACTCTCATCAAACACCTACCATCACATTGCTGTTTTAGGCAGTAAATCAGCAGTTCTTACTTGGTGGGCTTGTACAAGAATTATCTCAGAAGCTTCCTCAATTTAGAAGTGCTTCTTTCTCCTCCTGCCCCTCCAGTTCCTGACTAGGAAGTTCCGGAGTAGTCCTTTGAAAATGCTCCCCAAGTGCGATTATACAGTGATTATTTGTAAACCCACCCCCCACCTCTAATTCATACACCGAAATCTAATCCCACTGTGATGGTATTTGGAGGGCGTTGGGAAGATGATTAGGATAGGAGGGTGAAGCTGTCATGAATGGGATTAGTGCTTTTGTGAAAGGGGCCCCACAGTGCCTCTGATCTTGGACTTCCAGCCTGCAGAACTGTGAGAAATAAATGTCTGTTGTTTATAAGCCACTCAGCCTATGGTGTTCAGTTATAGCAAGCCAAACAGACTGAAACACCAAGTAATTCTGATGCGACGTATCTTCACAGGTGAGGAATATTGCATTAAATGGCAGCTGTGACCAAACTGCTTTTTATTAATACATTACTGCTGTGTGCTCCAGTGGTCCAGCAAGTGCTAGGGTCAAAGTGTTCAGTTTGGAAAGGAGTGTCTTTTCTGAGTCAGTCGTTTGTTTTCAATACCACACTTTTAATTTCTTTTCCTAATGTAGGGAAAAGCAAAATTCAGTGTTGGCATTTAGTAGTTTTGATTCACTTATTAACCTGTTTGAATTTGGCCAATTCCTTGAACTCTCTTCTTCAGAATAGTTCCTATCTATACCATAAGGACAACTATAATTGTAGTCAAAGTATAGCAAAAGAAGAAAAAGGCACACATCATGCTACAAAAAATGTTTTACAAAAGATTATGGTAACCAAAATGCGTTTCAATCTAAAACTGGAAACTGTGTGAAGATCTTGGGGGACATCCTGGTGGCATCTCTAGGCACATTTCCTTGTGTAATGTAGTGTAAGTTAGCTAGAAATGGGGTAGATATTTTCTTATACAAATTTCTATTGTACAAATTATGTAACAATGAATAAGAGGAATAAGATGCCAGTATAATATTTATGCATGCTTAATAGGAGAGGTGAATTTATTACCATTTGAATGTACACTTTGACTCTGGTAGCTTTTCTTTAAAACTACTCTGAACTAATTTGTGATTGACATCATTTGGATATTTCAGCGACTCCTTTGTTTTTCCTACAGTCACTTGCAAGTACATCAATTTACTTAGTTCACTAAGTCTCTTGGAATATATAATGAAAAGTAGAATGACCTATAAGACAAATATAGGTCTTAGTCCCGAACAAGCCTGGAAGTTTGTGTCAGCGGGAAGTGATTTCTGTAAATGTAAAAAGGATTCGCATTAGAATTCGGCAATGGATGGCTGATAGAAGAGGGAGGGGGAGAAATGAGGGGAGGCTGTGTTCATCTGAGTGTGAATACAAAGGTTTAGAACGTTTTCTGCAACTTTCCATTTGCCTCCCTTTTTGATTTTAACTTGTTCTTTGTCAAAAAATAAGAAGGGGGAGGAGGAGGAGGAACACTTAAGACTGGAAATTATCCAACAGTTGTAACATACAGGTTGGTGACAGGAGTTTTGGATTCCATGTCACTCACTGGAAAATTGGTATAGGTCACTTAACCCCGTGCTACTTCAGTTCCTGGATGTGCTCAAAATAGGAGAATATTTGATCCTAAAAATAATTAACTAGGGTGACTAGAATTCTAAGAGGATATTTAATTATGTAAATTTCCACCACTTTAATAATGATACCTCAACTATATGTCTTAATTTTTAACTGTCTACACTTTGGCTAAATTCCAAAAATTTACATTAATAAATAAACAAATGTTTTCTCTCTTTAAATTCATTTTCCAATTCTATTCTCCGCATTCTTATCATCCTTGTTTCATGGATTTCTTATTTCCTGATAATAGCTTTTCATATTATTTCAGGTCAGTAAATCCGCCTCTAATTCTAACCAAATCCTCCCTCTATTTCATCTTATTTAGATTAGGGTTCATTCCCTTGAAACTTACTGCCAGCGTATTAGCCTGCTATTTTTCTTATATGGATGAGATCCATTTATAATAAAACCACAATTTATGTATTACATTTCACATTTTTTTTGTCCCTCTCCTTTGTGTATTAATTACTCTTTACTAATGTAGCTACTTTTTAGTACACAAGCTAAAAGAGGAGCAATTTAACCATTCAAGTCAGAATCAGAATTTTGCCACTCTGGTTGGTCATATAGTTCAAGCCCCTCATTTTAAAGATAAGAAAGTGGGTAAGTTACTTACTCGTCTAAGGCCACACAGCACTTAGCAATAGAGTAGGGATGAGAACTCATGAACCTGGGTCTCCAGCTGCTGTTTCTACTACTCCAGGCCTAATTAATACATGTGTATGCTGTAATTGATGAATTTGATTAAGGTCAACCCATGCTGAGCACGCCCCTAGGTAAGCTTGTCTGTATTCAGACACTGCACCTTTAATTCAGGCCAGCCAAAACCTTGTGAACCAGAAGTTCAGATGGAGAGCTGGCTCTGATCCTTCCTCCCACTGAAGATACACATGCCACAGGGATGTTGGATAGTCATCTTGGTTTCTGAGGATAGCACCTTACTTCTCAGTGGCAGCATGACATTCTGCATTCAGTTGACAACCATTCTATTTACACCCACTGCAAGACCTGGGTATTGTACGTTTTGTATCTTACAGAGCGTCCCTGCCCCCAGTGAACTTACAATCTAAGATGAAGGCAAGTGTGAAACAACTGTATCAAGAGCTGAGTCCTGTAACGTAACAGTCCATATTTTTAAAAAACATCCCCTTAAAATTTTCTCTTTTGTTATCACACTTCTTTGCAAAACTAGCCATTTTAACGTGTAATCAACAAAGGAAGCAGATAAGCATAACATGGGCGGTTGGTTATTTGAAATTGCTGGAGTTTACCTAGTCCATTACTACCAACTGTTTCTTCTTCCAGATACAGTGTTGTAATTTGGTAAAGTATTTTTGGAGGTGAGAGAGCTGAAGTTTTGGAGTGAGGCAGGTAAAAATAAAGTAATTTTTTTTATGTTTTAAATTAGTACTTCTATTATTATAAAAGCAGTGCATTCTTTGGGTAAAACATTCAATAGTATACTTAAGGGTTTATAGGCCAAAGAAAATGTTCTTCCTGTTCTGGGTATGCACACTTAACAGAATTCTGGCTTTTTTCCCCTCAGAAATTTCCTATGCATATAGAAACATATACATGTATATTTTTGTTCCCACAAAAATGTACTTATGATAAATGGTTTTTTTCACTTACCCTAGATATCCTTATACATCAGTATATATTGAGCTATCTCATTTTTACAAATGTTCACATTATGCCTTTGTATGCATATATCATAATTTATTTAAGCAAAGGTTGACCTTTTAAAAATTTGTAAATACTAAATGCTGGGGAGATAAAACAGAGGAATACACACACACACACATACATACACATACATACACATATAGCCATTTTCAGAGTAAATAATAGAACAGCCACAGACATATACTAGTCAGAGTTTATTAAGTTAATGACTGTTTCTTTATCTTTGTTGACTCTTAGACCCCATCAATAATTTGATTGGTTGCTTTTGTCTTCATTCTTAGATGCTGATAATTTTCTCCCTAACCAACCTGACGAAGTGATAAAAGTGAAACTTTTTCTGCTTGAGGCCACACTTAGTGCTCTCTGTAATATCCAGATATGATCACCAGTAACCAACATCCCTGCATTTGAACTCATATTGACTTCCTGGCAATTCCCCACCCTCCAGGGCTCCCACTTGGCTTGGCTTCCGGTCTTTTACATGTAATCTATCAAAACCCTATAATATGCTCAGTACTGAGAACAAATCTGAGTTCTGCCTCACAATATAAGGAAGGCAGGGGGCTAGTTTTTGTTTTAAGATAAAGATCTATTAACAAAACACAAATTCCCCAAAACTTCCTTTAAACCAAACTGCATTGTCACATGTTCACAAGCTCTTATTGCACAGCCAGATGACTCAGGATTACTAAATTTCTATTCATAAGGAGTTTGCTGGCCCCAAAACAACATATTCAGGCCCTCCCCCATCTTCCTCCTCTCTCCCCTGGGAGACTGACATTTGGAACTCTTGTTTTAGTAGAATGAAGATGATGTGTGTTTGCTGCCTGAACTGTTTGTTCTGGGATTTTATAAAGCCTCCTGCCTACTCCCCCCCCCCTTTTTTTTTTGAGTTGGGGTAAGAGGAGGTTAGAATCTTTCTGGCCTCTAAGTCTTCTAGTTTAGGACCATATTCTGAGCATGGGAAATAGACTAAGGACTTCTGTTTGCTCCTTAGTGTAGAACTGAGTATTCATATCAGAAATCACTCATATCCACATTCCAATGTCTGTGGCTTGATGTGACAGGGGATGAAGGACACAGTCCTAGCCCTGCCTTGTGGGGTTACAGTTGAAGCTTCCGCTTTTGCTCTTGGCTCTAAATGGGCCCACCTTTTCCTTTGCATCTTCCACTTCCCAGTTTGCTTGGCAAAATTAAGAAAAAAAGTCACTGTTAAGGCTGAGAGTGTCCTCGAGGCCTTCCCACTCCCCGGATAGGAGGCAGCAGTGGCGGCCACCTCCTTTCCCCCCCAGGTCCGCGCTCTTTTCACACACGTTCTTGGCAGGGAGCAAACTGCTCAGATAAAACGATCTACATTCAGTCCCTTTCCTTTCAGTGGCCTCTCCACAGCCCGAGAAGCGGTCCCTAGTCTCGGCCGCCTCCTAGCCCTGCGGGTTCTCTGCGCTCCTAGGGCCGGGGTCGGGATCCTCCAGTGAGGGCGGGGCTGCAGGACCCAGCTGGAGGGTGGGGCGGCCTGGAGGGGGCGCTGCGGGGACACCAGCGGGGCTGCGAGGCCGCTGAGGACGCGGGCTTGGAGTAGCGAGTCGAGGTCGCGTCTGGGTCCCGCTCCTTCGGCTGTCGCCCCAAGGGAGGGCGGGGCGGGGCGGGGCGAGACGGCAGCAAAGGAGGTGAGGGCGGGGCAGGGCAGCAGTTCTATCCCGCAGCTCTTTCACCTGAGCGGCGGAACTCGGGGCTGGGAACTCTCCGGGTCCTAGCCCCGCGCCCACGGAGACGCCAGGCTCCCGCACCTTGTCCCCCACCCACCCCCTCTTCGCCTCCCGCCGCACCGCCCTCACTGCCGGCTGCCCGGCTCCGGGTTACAAAGGAGGGAAAATGAGCCGGGCGGCGGCAGTGCTGCGCCTAGCCACCACGGCCGCGGGGATCTTGGCGGCCCCCGGCACCACGTAGAACGCCCCCGCCTGCCCAGCGGTGGCACAGGCCTGAGCCGAGCTGAGCCGAGCCTGCAGCTCGCTGCTCGCCTGGCGAACCCTGCGCGTCGCCTCCCGGCCGGAGGAGGAGGAGGTGGAGGAGGAGGAGGAGGCGCCGCCTTCTCCGTGCCGCGCTCTCGCCGTTGTCTGCGCTCTGCTCTGGACCAGTTTGGGGAAGTTGCTGTGGCCCGGTGTCGCCCAGATGTGCGATCTCATTGAACCGCAGCCAGCCGAGAAGATCGGCAAGATGAAGAAGTTGCGGAGAACTTTGTCGGAGAGTTTTAGTCGCATCGGTGAGTGGCGCGCTGCCCCGGGCACCTAACCCCGCGCCCCCGCGCCTGCTCGTTCAGCCCCGCGCTTCGGGCACCAGCAATGCAGCGGCCACCCGGGGCTCCCGTGGGGTGCGCTGAGCTGCATGCGTATGGTGGAGGGAACAGTGCCCGGGACCGGGGCGAGGGGCTGATGATGGAAAGGAGAGACACCCCTTTCTTTCAGGATGTGGGGTTTCATTTTTGGATGATCTTAAGCCTACAATTTGGGTTTTCTGTCCTCGCCACTACGCTGAGGCTTTCGTGCCCGCGGGGGACAGGCGAAATGACGCCCTGGCCCCAGACGCACACGGGACTCTGCGGCCGCGTGGGCCAATTGTTATTTTTTCCGCGCAGTCTTTGGTATTGGGTGTTTAGTCAATAATTTAGCTTTGGAAATTGGCGAAACGTTCAGTTGTGCCTCAGTATTGTTTAACACAGCTAATCTAAAGAGAAGTGGGACAGATACCTTGGGACCTTTTGTTCGGTACTTCAGGTCCTCGAAAGCAAGATTTGGGTGTTCAGTCCCCAGGTCTCTGAATTTTTCCATTTGCTGCAGAGAAACGCGCGCTGTGAACTTGTCGGAATATTTAGGAATGTCTCTTAAACTTCCACTTAGAGCTCCGGGGCTATTGTCTTTCAACCAACCAAACAACTGACCAACAAACACAAACCGACTGAGGAATGTTTAGGACATTTAAGAATAAATCCATGTGACAGATTATAGCAGGATGACAACAGGATCGCGTGGAATGGGTTTGCTGGATTTCTAGGGTTGGCCTTAGAAAACTATTTAAACGCTAAGACAGTGGCTGCCACCTCTAACATAACTTTCATACACACAGGTAACTGCTTTCAGCCAGAAAATTGTGCTGGCACTAAAAATAACCTCCTAGAGCCCCTAAGAAGCCTTCTAGCTTTTGTTTCATTTGTTTAACCTGTCATCATCGTTAATGAGGGTGTTAATGGAAATTAAGCAAAAGGTGCTTAATTCTTTCAAATAAAACCCTGGAGTGTGTGTGAGTATTGCAGTCATCCTTCTATCCATTTATTTAAAAATCATTACATAAGTGCATTGGAAAATATGCGAACTTTCTTTAAGTAAAAGAAAACATGGGTCAACGTTTAGTTTTCCTTGTATTTTAACTTGAACTTTAGTATTAGGATACAAAATCTTACCCAAGATGGCTGTAAAGTTATGGTATGAAACCAATATTTAGTCATTTTTACAGGTTAGGGATGCACACGAAGAGTCTGCACATTCAAATGAAGTTTTAAACCAAGAAGAGTGGAAGAGAAAGGTGTTGAGTTGGTGTTTATCATTCAGGAGGATGTTTCAGCCCCCCTCACCGAAACCATCACAGAGGCGGTTCTGGAGTCCATTAAGCCCTGTTCTAAAACACATTTACTGTATATTTACTAATGCTAATGACTCTGTTGGAGCTCTTCCAGTTTTGTGTTAAATAATTCATTGCACTTGAATCTCAGTAAGAAACCAAGAACATTAATGTAAAAAATCCTTATGTTTAAATAATTTCAAGAATTTGGTCGACAATCAGTAAAATTTGGGTTAACTACAGTGTTGTCAGATGGGGTATTATAGTTGATTGGACTTTCCAGGTTCCTGAGATTTAGTGATATGAAACTCCTTTTGATTCTGACTCTTGTTAAAATGTCTTCTAAGATCTATTGTATTTTACTTCCTTTCCGAAACAGCGCAGTGCAGTAAGCATAACTGATGATTGTATTGATGAAGATCTTGATTCTGAACAGCAGCTCTCATTGTGGGATACTGTAAAAGGAGATAAAGGGATTTAAAGTGATTATGATTGAATATTAAGCTCAAGGCATTTATTAGAAGTAGCATTACTGAAAAATGAATCTTTGTTACCTATGTATTTTGTTGATGTTTTATTTGCAAAATAAAAAGTCAATGAAATCGATCTGATCATGTAAGGGTTTTTAAGGTCCTGGAGGCTGTTGAATTGAGGTTTACAATGGGGTTATATAGTGCATGGATTAAGGGTGTTGTGGGCTGTGTGTCAGACAGACTCCAGATTTCCGGTGTTTCCACGTGGAATAGAGTGACCTTGGACAGGTCCCTCAACTTCTGAGCTTCAGGAATTTTTTTTTATGTGCAAATGAATTTCGTTATTGGCATTTATTGAAATAATACATGTGAGGTCTTGTGTGGCATGAAATAAAGACTCAATAGATGTTCATAATATGTTAATATCATTATTAGTGGTTGCATATTCCATCATACTGACATAATTGTCTTCTAAGTGGCAAGCAAGGTGAGTAAGGGAAGAAGTGGCCACTGACTTTACAGTAGAGCCAGGCCGGAAATGGGACAGATTTTAGAGATGGGCTGGTCTGGGGTTGAACCCATTGTTCTCCGCTTGCTGTGCACCTTGGGCAACTAGCGGAATTTCTCTAAACCTCAGAGGTCTCAGTTGTAAACATTTTTAAGGTTGTCGTGAAGATTAAATCAGATAAAGTACATAAAATATCAAGTATAATATCTGTCACATAGTGGAAATCATTGCTGGAGGCTTATTATTTTGTCCAGTTTTTTTGTTTATCCCCTATCTTCTGCCTTTCTTCATTGACAGTTCATGAGGAGATCAAAGAATAAGTGCTTGCTCCTATTGAGTAATCTAACATTACAATATATTCATTCCCTTTAACTAATATGTGATGGCTTTTGAAGTAAACACAGCAACTTTATTTTACTTTTTCAGTATGATTCAAAAGTGTAGCTTGTTATATGAGTATGAAAAAATGTACAGTATTAATGTCTAGCCATAAGAAAATAAAGGCAATTTTTGAAAGTATGTGATATCTAATAAGTGTTTATTAATAATTCTGACTATATAAAAGTGGCAATGCTAATGTGTAAATTGTTCCTGCATGAAAGATCGTGCCAACTTGGTCACTGCCCACCCCAAATACAGCTAATCTGAGATTACTGTATTATACAAGGTCCAATAAAACACATTGGCTTTCAAGGCATCGCACTCTAATTTATGACATCTGCCAGAGAGTGACTATTATACAGCTACGGTTCTTTTACAATACGGGGGTAATTGAATTTCAAAGTCATCCATTGATTTCAGTAGTATTTATGGTTTTCTGGTAAATCCATAGTGTCAGCGTATGGACTTGTTTAGAAATTACTACAGTTGTCCTGCTTTTTAAAAGTTTAAGTTAGCATAAACAAAGACAAAAGGGAATTTGCTAATTGTTCAAAACATTTATATTAAAATCTATTCCCTCTTTTCTTTCTTTTTAATTTTCGAATATCAGCCTAGGAGGAGAAAAGCTTTCTGTAATATCTGGTGTAAGATTAAGGTCCAAAACATTTCTTCATATTCATTGGAATGCATTTCTTTACCCTTATTTGGATTTTTTCCAAGAGAACGGAAGTTTATACTCTGTGATATGTGAGATGAAACCCACGTGTACCATTTCTTTAGAAGAGTTTTTGTGAGAACTGAGTAAAAGGAAGAGTCTGTGGTTAAATGAATTTTTAATTTTCAGAGTCAAATGAATTTTCGGGTTTGTTACCGTGTGTCATAAGTGCGTAATTCTAGAGCCCAGCTGTCATTGGATAAGTCCATCCTGTCAGAGAAGAGGACGATAAGGTTGAAGGGTCAGATAAAATTTAACTGTTGTACCTTTCCCAATGTCGTTTCAAAAGACTTGAATTTGAAAACTTTGAAATGGAATTCACATCTAGGACCCTTTCATAGGAGAGAGTAGTGTGTGGTTTTCATATGTCAGAACTTTCAAGTGCCTCGAAATGGAAGGTGTTGTCTTTTTGCCATTGAGGTATACTCGTGTAACTCATTTAATTCAACAAATAGTTATTGAGTACGTCTTATGTTCTAGATATAACTCTAGCTTTCAGATTCTGTGACCATTGTTACTGGTCCTTGTCCTCAGGACTTTGAGAGAAGACAGGCCAATGAATGAGCATTGGCAATATGTATAGAATGAAAAATGCTACCTTGAAGATTAGTGTGATTTGCTACTGAAGAATATAGGTGGGGCACCTC
The DNA here is from genome assembly GCA_039655065.1 of Glossophaga mutica. Classification (NCBI taxonomy): domain Eukaryota; kingdom Metazoa; phylum Chordata; class Mammalia; order Chiroptera; family Phyllostomidae; genus Glossophaga; species Glossophaga mutica. The sequence goes on from CM077313.1 coordinate 64,573,788, forward strand.
TTTAGTCTTGGTGAGATCATGGAAAGCTTTCTAGAGCAAGCAATGTCTGAGCAGAGGATGGATTAGAATATCTGATTACCTTAAATGGTTTAATACGTGCCCCTCTGTTAACCCAGAAGCATGTAATGTGCTTATTATTCCACGACATCCTTGAAGACAAATATGGGCTTACATTTGCATGAAGGGCTAATGACAGTCATGGAATGTAATAAAAAACGAGATGTTGCATGCTTGTTTAGGTCATCAGTGACCTGATTAATATTTTGAAATGACACCTTTACTTGGCTTTTGTTGTTACACTGTTATTCAGAGCAAGGATTCAGTATTTAGAAGAAATCGTGCAAGGTGTCACACTACCAACGAATGGGTTTCGATGAAGCGGTAGGTCTTAAAACATTCTCACCTGTAGTATCCAGGGTTTGAGAAAAGTGTAATATCCAGGGGAGAGAATCTGGCTTCTGCACTTACATCTTAGAAAATACACCTGCAATCCCTTCTTCTATTTCTTTCTTTTCTTTCTAGTTACAGACCCCACTTCTTTATCTGGAATGTTGAAGGAATTGGCAGGACTTAAGGGGCAAGAAGTAAACAGCCCACACTGAGTGTTGAAGACATTCTAGCTTTCTGCGTTCGTCACTTCTCAACTCGAGGGTCTTCATTCCATATTTGCAATGCTCTAAGGGATAGTATCAGCTGTGACTTTTATTGGGTACTTTGCTTAAGAAAAACCATGGCTAAATTTCCAGAACTTTTATCGTGTCCAGAGTAAATATACTTGAGTTTGTATTGTGAATTATAAGCTTGCTGCTGTTTGTCTCTTGTATGGTAGCCACATAATGTTTCCCATTAATCTTTGTTAAATATGGTAGGTATGAGACTAATAATTGACCTCATATTTGGAGGCAATGATCTAATCATTTCTTATTCCAGAAAAATGGCTTTTTCTAAAGATGGACCCCCTTGTCTATATTTACATAGGTCATTAATATTTTGTAGTGGAATCACTAGTCAAGTATGTTAATTAAAGGACATGTCTTGGTTTGAGCGAGGGGAATAGTCTAGCAACAGTGTTGGATGGCGCTTAAAGAAAGCCTTCCAGAGGAGGAGTTTTACATTCTGAGTTAAAATTCAACGATTAATAACTAACACTAACCATCAAGAACATCCAGGATCTTATATACAGGGTATGACAAAAGTAGGTTCACAGTTGTTTGTATGGAAAATAATACAAAATTAATAAAATTAATAATAAATAATATTAATTAATTAATATTAATAAAAATAATACGAGAATAAACTCTGTTTCACGTACTCACAACTGTAAATGTACGTTTGTCCCACCTTGTATTTCTATCATTTCTATCATTTTGATAGAAATAGGTTATTTTAGATTTAATGTAAGTTGAATGAAATACATAATAAAATATATAATTGAATGTAAGAAAAAGCTGTCTTTTAATTTTCCATTGAGAAGAAATTGTTTTCAAATAAAGGAAGTAGAGAAATCTATTACAGATCAGTTTCTTAGGCAAAAGGAGGTGACTAAGAATTAAACCTTCAGAAACATTCTATGTCCCTCAACCTGCCCTTATCCCCCTTGACCCACCTCCACAACCACATGGTGTTTTAAAAAAAGACAAATTTATAGTATGAAACAGGAAAAAAATGACCTCTAAGATTGCTAGACTATATAATATAAACTTTGATATGATACTTCAGTTTAGGCCCATGACTTGTCTCAGAGCTTAATTGCCAAAATAATTTGCTTTTCATTGCTTTTGTCAGAACGTGGATTTCTCAGTAAGAGCTACCCAGGTACTTCTAGGTGGAATGGAACTAACCAGTGTGTAGACCAGTGAACACCTATGCACAATTCCATAAATTTGAAACATTTCTCCAATGAGTGGTTTCAGCTAACTTAGCTACTTTGTGCCTTACCTTAGTGTGAAACATTCTAAGTAATTGTAGGATTTAAGGAACTAGGTGTTTGTCAACTATTCGTGAAAGACTTCTCTTTCTCTTTTCCAGTTCTGAAACCATGTATGAACTAAAGGGGGGAATGTGGGTGGGAGGGGGTGTGTAGGGTGGAGGGGAATGATGGGGGAGAAATGGGACAACTGTAATAGCATAATCAATAAAATATATTAAAAAATAACAAAAAATAAAATAAAATAAAAAAACAAACAAAAAAAATAAAATAAATGTCAAGTACTCACTAGTTCCTATAATATACTATGAATGTATTGCTTCCTGTGTTGATACTTTGTTATAAAATTTCTCATGTTAAAATGTTTGAGTTATGTCTCTGCAGTGCTTATTGTACATGCTTGGTCTTTCATCACCATATTTAAACTTCTCTCAGTATGAAGATTTCATTCAGGGCACTGTGCAGAGTAGGGGGTCATACTGTCTGTTTGGTAGGACCATATACCACGTATAATGATATATGCTCAAAAACCAGAAGTTCAAGGGAAATTTCTTCAATATTACTTTTTGATTCTTTCATACTTCCATTTAAACATTTTCCCACTAAAGAAGATAGGGGAGAGATATGCATACTTCTTTTCCCCACTTGGGAGGACAGTATCATTTACATACCTATGAGAGTGTTTCACAAAGATGCATGTGGGTAATTCTCTCTCTCATTTGCAGTTTTCATCTTTGTATTGTAACATTGTTGTTCAGGTTGGGGTACACTTTTACTTTTGAAATGAAAACACCATACTGCTTTGTTATTCTTTCTGTTTTCTACAACTTAGATATTTGGCCTCTTCGAGATGTTTCACAATAACTGTTTCCTTTCCCTTTTTGTTTTGCAGCTTTGAAGAAAGACGACACCACCTTTGATGAGGTAGGTTAAATTTCTTTATCTAATGTTAGATGTATTTAATTACTGTCAGGTCAAGTCAATAGGTGCCAACTTCGCACTTAGAAACAGAAAAATAAATGCCTTAAAAAAATCCAACAAGGGATCATGTCCCTTTAGTTACATCATATTATTTTCTGATTTTAAATACTCGGTCAGGTGAATGCACAGAAATATGTGTTTTTAAATTAACAGACACAGAAAGGACACCACAGGCCTTGGTGGCGTTGCCTTCTCGATGGTGGCAGTGCTGCCCAGCCCAGGGGGATGCGCATGCTCCGGACGGGTCTGGAGCTGCGGGGAGCCGGGCACCTCGGCTCCTCCTTGCAGACCAGACCTCCTCTGAACCAGGGTGTGATGTGGTGTTGACGCCACTGATCGTCTGTCAGACTCCCAGAGGAGCTGACTTTTCCTGTTCTAGTTTTCCTATTCTTTGTCTATCAGATCTGCCTTTATCTACCTGCTACAAAGTAGCAAAAAAACCCTGCTCAAGTCAGGCAGAGGTAATTAATAGCATTGTGAATGTGATTTTTCAATTGTACTCTTTCTTGAGTTTTTTCTGTATCAGTGGGAGTCACCAGAGAAATAATGTGTTTACAAAACGCTCTCAAGAGTGCTATAGAGTGCTGGTTCACTGTCACCGTCCAAAGCCACAGTAATTGATCTGTGTTGTAAACTGGGCCACACGTGCATACATATTTATTGCGTGTTTATGTATGAACACAGATGTAGCTACACGGTGTGCTTATCCTGAGGCCTAATGAAAGCGTAGAGTGGTTTGGTGTGATTATTTAACAGCTGCGGAATCCATGGAATATGCTACCTTTGCTGTAGTGCTTCAGAGAGGAAAGGACATTTGTGCTCATGGAAAGTCCCCTTGGCCATGTGGCTGGCTGTGGTGCAGGGCAGGACTGTCCAGGGAGAACCCGCTCAGACTGGGATTTCTGGATGGGGCCAGCGTCCTTCGGCTCTCACGGTCTGCTGCTCTGTCGGCTGCACCTGCTCTTTTTCTGGGCCCAGCTCTGCGGAGCTGTGTCCCTGGACTGCAGAGCAGCTTCCCCTGCCAGCGTTCCTGAAACATCCTGTGAAACTTAGTGACTCCAGACCTGCAGCGGTAGAGGAACCTTCCCTTGCCCATCTGCAGCAGGTAATAATGAGGTTTCCCCTGAACCTGCATTTCAGGAATTTCAACACTGTTAACTGAGATGTTGTTAGGAGAGCATTTTCTTTCTTCTCAGAAGAAATCAATGTGAGAATATTGGGCATCTTTTCTTTCTTTATAAAGAAAAATCTCTCCTCCAATTATGGAGGTAATTTAAGATCACATGAAAAGGAAATATAAGGAAAAGGAGTTAGAAAAATCCTCCTAAATCCTATTATCCGGTTACAACCACTGTTGAAAGTTCTTGCTTCTTTCCTCATGTTAAAAAAAACAAGCAAAAAACCCCACAGTCCACATATTATATCCTGATTTTTTTCCTTCTACCCTGTGACAAACATGTTATTTTCCTGTGTTTTTACAGATGACTCGTAATCATCATTAGGAGTGTAAAGAAGCTCTTGTCTCGTTTAAGTGCTGTTGTTCATGATTGCATGTTATTCTGTCCTGTGACACGTGGCTTTGTCCTGTGGCTGTGACATGTGGCTTTCAAAATAACCTGAGGCCAGAGCCTACATGAAAGTTAATGATGCAGATATCAAACCCATAACTACCCACCCACCCACCATTACCCCAAAACCTCTGCACACTCAAAGTCTGGATTTTGTAATTTGAGGAAAATTTATCCATAGCTTTTATAAAGTGTTTTCCTTCCTCTGTACCACAAGAGGTTGGATAAATACCTCAAATCAGTAGATCTCTGGGAGAGACAGTGGAGGTCATGGAGCCCCTTCATCATCTCAAAGATGAAGAAATTGAGGTCCAGAGGAGCCAGGTGGTTTCCAGTGAATCAGGAGAAGATCCAGGGCCAGGAGGCAGTGGTAGCAGAGGCATGCCTGTGTGTACATGAACCCTAACTCAACCACCCTCTCCAGCAGTTGATGGACTCCTTCCTGTTACAAAATTGCTGTGAGGATTAAATGAGCTCAGTTTACAAAGGTTCCAGAGTAGTGATGGGCGCAAAGTAGATGTCTCTGAATTGGTTTTATCATTGTCCTTGTCTTCCTCCTCCTCCACACCCATGCTCTCACCACCACATCCACCTTCTCCATTTGGAAGGGCTGCCAGGAGGATGAAGGATTTAGTTGGAAATTAAGAAATGGGGCTCTGAGGAGAGTTATTTTCTAATATTCCTCTACAATTCCATATAAGACTTTTTTTTGTGATTTGCACATTAATTAAAACTGAGACTATTGTCTAAAACCTACCATGTTTCATGTTCCTTCAGAGGATGGCTGCATTCAACTTTGCAATCCCTCAGGTGTTTTGAATATGGTTAACATTCAGTAACTGTGGAGTAAGAGTAAATATCTGTTGCCAATAGAAGAGCGTTGAGCTGAATGTCAAACAAAGTGACTTCTCATTTGCTGGTTCCTACCATTTGGGGCAAGCCATTTAATTTACCCAGGGTTCCATTCTTATTTGTAAAATCAATCAGGTAAGACTGTGGTCTTTGAGTTGCTTTCTATGCTTAGGTGTATGATAGAATCCTATGTAACAATCAACAAAATTATAATTTTACCAAGATCAGAAAAGAGCATAATGTGGTTATATAAATAGGATGTCATGACTTCTTTTAAGATCATCTTCAGATTATAGTGATAGAAGTTTTTTGAAGTTGTTTTGCGGTCTTCCCCTCAAAGTCGGAGGAGCTCAACTGTGTGTTGGAATTCAATTCGTACTTGAGTCTTAGAACCCGGGCCTGGGTCAGCTTCTTAGATAGGCAGAGAGGTGTGGCAGCTTCCTCCCTTCTCCGTCTTCATGAGCTGGAGGGCCCCTGGTCTCAAGGAGTGGCCTCCTCCAGGGTGCTTGGAACTGAGTTTAGTTGCTACTGGCTGATTTATGTAGAGGATTTTTCTAGGGTGTGTATACATGTTTCACCTCGAGGAGAAAAAAATATGGACCTGTTTGAAAAGTATATTAATTTACTTGTTCTTAAATAGGCTGAAATACCATGACTGTTAGTTTTCATAACCAGCCTGGAATTACATTCAGGAACTGCGTGCTAATGCTTGCAGAGAGAAAATGAGGCACTCTGGAAATTAAGTACTGTGGGTCTCGGACTGTTACACTGATAGGCAATTGTGTTAGAGCAGGGAGTTTTGCTGAAGTCATTGTATTTGGAGAGAGGACATTCTAAGAATGATCGTTATGCCTTTAATTCATTGTGTATCTGGGTCCTGATTAAAATATAAAGTATTTTATGTCCTGTGGGTTTAATCTACACATTTGAGGTGGACAAACTCATCATAAGGATATTCCAAATAAGTTTTATTGGTTTTAGTTTGTCCTTTTATTGTTTTTTCCCACAGAACTTTCTGCGGTTTGGAGCCCTAGGGTTTGACCCAGCATACGGCTAACACTAAGGCGCTGAGTAAATAGTTGTTGGAGAAACGGATGCTTCGGCTAGATTGCAGGACGAAAGCAGATTCCTATTTTGTGTCATGGCTTAAAGGGGACACAATGTTTTTGGTGACCTTGTGATGAGAGCTTCTAGTAAGTGTCAACTTCCTATCTGTGATACTATTGCAGAACTTTCCAAATTTCTTTCTCACCTTTGGTCCCCCAGTGAATGGCCATGGTGTGTCCATTTGGTGCCTCCTTTCTTCCCAGGAAGAATGGAACAGTGGCTACACTGTGACTTCTGGTGAATTTTTGAATCTTATTTTTTTATTTCATTTGTTTTAAAATAGTAATGATATCTAAAATGTAAAAGGTCACAAGTACAGTTAATCTGCCCCAGTGTGAAATCACCACATTAAAACTGTTTGATTTTTGGAAGCAAAAGCTCCAATTAAATGTAAATATATGTGTATAGAAAGACTTGGAAAAGTCTAAAGCCACAGCAGTTCATGAATGGTTCTGTGCATAAATTAAGAGGTTAAATTGTTTAGTTTTAGCTCTGCTTCATGCTTCTGTTATTTTAGCTCAGTTAGAACAAAACATTGACTGCGCTTGGCTTTTTGAGGAGAAATACAGAATTTTTAGTGATTGAAATAAACCTTCGAAATGCAGCGCAAAGAGTTTCATTTGTTTATGGTATATGATCCAGAAAGTTAAATCCTTATTTGTTTGAAAAAAAAAATGGGTGGTCATTTATGAAATTAATTATTCACTCTGCTCATTTCATGTTTGCAAAGTGTCAGGGGCTGCCAACACGTTTTGGCATTAGCCAGCTGCTTTATCTTTTTTATATTAGACAAATGTGTATGGAGCCTATCATATAACTTCACATTTTTACATCTGGTCTGTGACTTCTTCAGGTACCTTCTTCTAGGTTAACTTGCTTCCTGTCTGCTCAGTGTAATCATTTTGTGAGATATGATGACTTATATCTGGAAAAAAGTCCAGCCATTGTTAATATAACAAAAACAGTTTGCGGGACATCAGTGTAATCTGGCAGCCAAGGAGGGTGGACTGGAATGCGCATGTGTGAACAATGATGACTTCACTGTACCAGTTAGTGGGGGCATTAGATGCACTGAGTGAGTATGTGTACTGTGTGGCCATCTCATTGAAAATGACTGACTGAACTTGAGCAGTGAATCTGTACCAGCATTTACATGAAGCTTGAACATTTTTCTGTGGAAACTATTCAGATGATTTAGAAGGCCGCAGCTCTGGGCAACTGGTAATTGGCAGCTTCATCAGAACAATATATTGGCTCATGCATCCCATCTCATGCAGAGTTTTTTGGTGAAACATCAAATCACCCAGTTGACTCAGCCCCGACTAGAGCCCAGATTTGGTACCCTGAATTTCTGGCTTTTCCCAAAGTTAAAATTGCCTTTGAAAGGGAAGAGATTTCAGACATTGATAAGATTCAGGAAGATATTGGGAGAACTGTGTGAAGTCCCAAGGTGTCTACTTTGAAGGGGACTGAGGCATCATTGCCCTATGTACAATGTTTCTTGTATCTTGTACCTTCTTCAGTAAATGTCTCTATATTTCATAGTACATGGCTGGATACCTTCTGGACAGACCTCCTGTATGGGGACAGTGTTCATTGATTTCAGCTTCTAGTCCATGTTCCCCATTGTAATTTTGTAGAAAGATGTAACTATAATACCTGCAATGATAAATGTGGTGGTGATTTTTAGGAGATCTAGAGTCCAGGGCTTCGATACAAATATGATTTGGGGATATTCTCTGTCATTCTTTTCCATACGCTGAGTTTGGTGGAAGCTGTTGCGGTCTTTTCTCACCCTAACTATCATCATCATTGGAGGCTTCAGTGTCTCTGTGCATGATGTATATACATTGTGTGCAGCGGACTAGCTTCAGTTTCCCTGACTTCCTCCTCTAAACTAACAAACTCCAGTTACAGTCTTGCCTTTCTAGCTCTCTTACTCCTGTTGAACTCCCTTTATTTCTTCTTCTTCTTCACTGGCCTCCAGTTTCCAGATAACCCCTCCTTTGCCTGCCCTGTCCCTTTCTTCCAGCCCACCACCCAGCCCCCTGCTTCTCTGTTCACTTGTGGTACATCAGTTTCTTGCGAGTATCCTCAATGGCCTTGCCCCTTTGTACTTTCCTTGTAATCTACTCTGCCAGCTCTTGATTTTGACCTGGCATCTTTTCCTTTTTCACCCAGTGGCTGCCAAGAGCTGCTTGAGGAAATCACTCTATAAATAAATTTATCATCTCCAGCCTTAGCTGGAACCTGAGGCAGCTATGCACAACTTAGACCGTACGGCTGGCCTGTTTCCTGCTGAAACCTTTCCACTGCCCTGAGACCTCTAGCAACCCTCCTCCACTCCTCCTTCCTTTAAGTAGATGACTTTCCCTCGATAATAGTTTGCTGGAGTTGCCACAGAAAATTACTACAAACTGGGTGACTTAGACAGCACACATTTATTGTCTCACACGTCTGCAGACCAGAAGTCCAAAGTCAAAGTGTCGGCAGGGTTGGTTTCTTCCGAGGGCTATGAGAGAAGGATCTATCCCAAACAGGCCTCTTTCCTTAGCTTGTAGATGGCCATCTCCTTCCCGTGTGTCTTCACATGCTCTTCCCTCAGCGAAAGTTTGCATATCCAAATTTCCCCTTTCTATAAGGATCTCGGTCAATGAATTAGGGGCCCACTCTACTCCTGAGTGACCTCAGCTTAATTTAACTAGTTACATCTGCAATGACCCTGTTTCCAAATAAGATCACATTTGGAGGCACTGGGGGTTGACTTCAACATAGGAATTTTTGGTGGGCACGGTTCACCTCCCGTCTCCAAGTTCTTACAACACTGAGTAGTACTAGGCATCTGTGCTGTGCCCACACAGCCACCTTCATTTGCTCCCGTCTTACTCCTCACCCCACCCCCCATCCCAGAGGATAGTCTTCTGTTCTAGGCTAGTTCCTCCTCCTCTCTTGATTCCTTTCCATGCCAGAAACTTGTATAATTGACTCTTTCTTATCTACATTTTCTCTCTTTGTATGTTGGTATTTCACCATAGGCTCCGAGCATGGTTAAGTCTCCCCCATCTCTTTCATCATATGGAAACCCTGTGTTCTCCGTGGTTGTTTTTTCGAGCTTACCTTGAGTGGTTTGTCTGTCGCTTGCTTTTGGCTACCCTATGGGTTATACTCACATCAGTGTGGCTGAGTCAACTCCAGCTGCCCAGCAGAGGTTTTGGCCTCTGCATCTCAATCTCAGCCCTTACAAAATGTTACTAATTCTGATATTCCCTGAACCTGCACCTGTTCTCTGTCCTAGTTCAGTGATTAGTATTAATAGCCACATGAGTTTTCAAGGCAAAAACTTGACACCATCCTGCCTTTCCCTCCGAGCCCTAAGTCCAGGAATTGGCCCTTGTCTGCTCCTGCCATCTCTGTTCCCACTGCTGAGGTGCACGCTCAGCCTCATCTTGTCCTGCCTGGACTTGCAGTGGTCTAACTGGCTGCCCTGCCTAGAGCTTGCTTCCCATTCCAACTGAATGACAGATCTGAAATACAAACCCATCTTCCTGTCAGCTGGAGGTTCAAGTCCAAACTCCTAGTTTGGCTTTCAAGGCTTTTTATGGTCTATCTTTTGCCTACCTTTCCACCTTATCCAGTACTCATCTCTTATTTGAATGTCATCATTGGCATTCCAGCTGCCATGACCTGAGTTCAGGACTCTTAATTGATTGCACTGTTCCATCTGTCACTCGTCCACTCCCACCTTCCCAAATGTCTTTCTCGTCATGATGCTTCCCTTCAGCTCAGAGGTTTGTACATCAAATATTTATTGATGTTTGTTTTATGCGAAGCTCTACTTGTGCACTGAACTTGACTCTCAATCCAGCCAGTCTTGAAGAATTTAATCATGTGACATTTATAGGCTGATCAGCTCCTATCATCTTTCAGTGTGGGGCTTGGGCACAGATGCAATGTCATCCTTTGGAGACAGATTTTATGTAACTTTATATCCTGTTTTGTTTTCATCGTGGTCATGTCTGCCAACCCTGGAAGATACGAACCTATTCCATGCAAGATGTCTAGAAATTTACAGACTGTTCTGATTATGCCAGTAAGTCATTATGTTTCAAATTCAACGTTTTGGATGACTAAAAAAGAACCTTACTTCCTCTCTAGCTCTCTCATTGGAAATTTAGGTGACATTTTCGGATGCTTGAAACTTTCTGTGCTTCACTTTTTCTTTTAATTTGATCACATTTACCATCTCCCTAATTATGGTAGCATAATTACCATAATTATGTCTTGTCCCAGACTGTGTGGCTAGAATGTCTGGGAAGTGTAAAGACTCAGAGAGTAAGTTCATGTCACAAAATGCAAAATGTACACATTTAGAGGAGAATTAGTCACTTTTATATTCTTAATTCCCAATAGACAGAATGTTACAGAGGTTGGAAGCGTGAGTAGTGCCTACTTTCTCTTTGTGAGCATCATGCATCCGGAGACTGGCCATTAGCCTGTAGGGAGTCTGTCCCGTAAGGGTGGTTGGTGTTCCCTTTTGGGCAGCGCTTTGATTTGTTTGTTTAAATCCCTTCCAGGAAGCTGACTTTGGTGTAGGAAGTCTCCATACAGCCTAGGTACTTAACAGTTTTCTTCAAGTACAAAATGGGCCTAGCTACAGGGAGTACATTATACCCATTTTCCTTCTGACTGAAATTTGAGCCACTAATTTATAATCTCCAAATCCTTAAATTGCTTGGTTGTATTTGAGATGGCTTTTATGGTAGGAGCCATAATGATAATTGAAATCAGCTAAGTCAGGAGTCAGGCTTTTTTTTTTTCCTTTTAAATAATGTTTTATTTTTCAAGTGCAGTTGACATACAATGTTATATTAGTTTCAGGGGTACACCCCAATGACTGGGCATTATATAACTAAGCGATCATCCTGATACGTATTGTACCCATCTGATACCATACATGGTTATCACAGTATTGTTAACTATATTCCTTATGCTGTACTTTTCCTCCCCGTGACTATTCTGTAACTACCAATTGATGCTTCTTAATCCCTTCACCATTTTCACCCAATCTCTCAACCCCCCTCCCATCTGGCAACCATCAAAACATGTCTATGGATTGGTTTGCTTGGTTTATTTTGTTTTTAGAGTCAATTGTTAATAGATGTGTATTTATTGCCCTTTTATTATTCATATTTTTTATTCTTTTTCCGTTTCTTCTTCTTCCTCCTCCTGCCTATTCCTCCTCTCCCTCCCCTTCCCTCTCTTCTCCTCCTCCTCCTCTTCCTCTCTTAACATTTTATGTAATACTGGTTGGCTTGGTGGTGATGAACTTATTCAGCTTTTTTCTTGTCTGGAAAGCTCTTTATCTTTCTTTCAATTCTAAATGATAGCTTTGCTGTGTAGAGTAATCTTGGTTGTAGGTCCTTGCTTTTCATATCTTCGAATATTTCTTGCCAGTCCCTTTTAGCCTGTAAAGTTTCTGTTGAGAAATTAGCTGACAGTCTTATGGGAGCTCTCTTGTAGATAGTTAACTATTTTTACTTTCTGCTTTTAAGATTCTCTTTTTTGTCTTTAACCTTTGGCATTTTAATTATGTTGTGTCTTGGTGTGGGCATCTTTGGGTTCATTTTGTTTGGGACTCTCTGTGCTTGCTGGACTTGAATGTCTATTTCTTTCACCAGGCAAGGGACATTTTCTGTCATTATTTTTTTCAAATGTTTTCAATTTCTTGCTCTCTCATCTCCTTCTGGCACCCCTATGATGCAAATCTTGGTACACTTAAAGTTGTCCTAGAGAATCCTTACTCTATCCACATTTTTTGGATTCTTTTTTCTTCTTGCTGTTTTGATTGGGCATTTTTTGCTTCCTTATATTCTAGATCGTTGATTTGATTCTCAGCTCCATCCACTCTACTGTTGATTCCCTGTGAATTGTTCTTCATTTCAGTTAGTTTTCAATCTAGTAGATTGCTTGTCTCTATTTTAGTTTTTTTTTTCTTGTGGAGTTCTGTTCTGTTCTTTCATTTGTGACATGTTTCTTTGTCTCATTTTGGCAGCCTCCCTGTGCTTATTTCTATGTACTAGGTAGAGCTGCTACATCTCCTGGGCTGCAACCATTGTGGAGGTCCAGCTGTGCAGGGGCCCATTCCACGGAGCAGGACTTTCTTCGGCGGAGCTGTGACGTCCGCTGAGCCGGCCCCTTGACTGGGTTGCTTGTGGAGGTGGTTGGGTGGTGCTTCAGATGTGGTCCGAAGCTCTACTCTCCCTTCTCCTCCCGTCCCTTCCCTGCCCTGTCCTTCCTTGTCCTCCTCTTTCCCTCTGCTCCCCTTTCCTTTTTCTTTTGTTTTAACATATGAGCCTGGGGATTTTATTAAAAATTAAAAAGTATATATGGCAGTACTTTTTACTATAGTGTCTTGTAATACAATATTATGTGCTTTAAAAAATGAGATTAATGGTTTTTATGTGTATGTTCTTTTAAATAGCTACTCATTAAATTCTAAATTCCATGATATTAAATCTTATATGCATAGGTAAGGAATGTGTGGAAAAAAGATTTTTAAGGCTCTTATGACCAGTTAAAATATAGTACAAAAAAATGGTTTCAGCATGTAACTGTGTACTCAGCCAACGTTGTGTCAGGTAGAGTACTTATTTGACTTTTCACTGATACGTGTTTTTCCAGCCTGGCAAATCTGACTTGTAAGTATTAAACGAGACTTGAAATTGGATGGAGAATTCAATTCTAGAGTCACCAATTCCATGTTCTTATTTGTGTTCTTTGAACCTGTGGGTACTCTCCTGTGAGAGGTCTGTAAAGTGTGATTTGAGAAGATACTTTTATCTTCAGGGAATTACCATTCTAGTCTAGCTGACCTCAGACACAGTGTTCTAACTCTGCGTTCTGGTCAGCTGGCCTGTTGAAGTATGCAAATAATTTCCTTAAAATACTGTAGAGCAGATTGACGTCAGTCTCTCCATGCTGCTTTGATGTATTTGTGTGGGGAAGTAAGGGGCTAAGTTGCAGTTAGAGTGTCGGGAATTTGGCATATTTCAGAGTTTGCCTGTAGGAACGTGCCAAGTAGGAAGTTATCACCCGTGACATATGTCTTGGTGGCAACAAACTGAAATATGTTCTTCTAGTCTGTTCTTCGCCTTAAGGCTAGGCTCTGATTATAGCTTAGTTACTTTAGAGCATTATTTCTTCTGCTTTAAAGGATTTTCAAAAAGGAAGGAGCTTGCACAGTGTTGTTAAACAGTGCTGGGCGTGGAGGGCAAGAGTTTTCTAAAAGCTCCCTGAGATATCAGTGTGGGCTTTTCCACCCCCTACCCCAGACCACACCTTGAAAATACTGCTGCTGCAGTTACCAGGGTTAGTTTTTGAGTGTGTCACAGCCCACAAGTGTATTTTGATGGTAAAATATCTTCTAAAATATCTATTACTGAACTGTTAGGAAGGGGTTGAAGATGGATATTGGTACAGTCACATACAACATGAATTTTTTTGAACAGCTCTTGATTTCAGATCATGCATCCTGATTTTGGTTCAGAAAATATAGCCCCAGATCTACAATTGTACATTGCTTGATATCATTAATTTTCCAGATGTATTAGCCAAAAGAAAAACTAAGACAGTGATAAAGAAATTTTAAACAAAGAAGGGCTAAGTAGACATTATTCCATAACAGATAAAAATGAATAAGGATAACTTAGGGTTATTTTTTTAATTTTAATGAAAATTTTACTAATTAAGGAATTATAGATAAAAAAGAGATAAAATTAATGGATAAAATTGTGGGTTAGTAATAGTCACTCAAAGCACGAATTACAAGTTCTTTTGTATTGTATGTGCTCATTTATTTTCAATCAGCTATATAGCTTCTTTATATTGTCTTAAGTGAATATGATGAAGAGTTTCTGCAGTGCTTGCTTCTCTTCTCTTAAAGGGCAGACTATTTAATTTTATAAATGAGCATCCTTGAGTCATTAGATATTGGGGTTCAGGTGTGCAAAATGCTTGGTAACATATGGCCTGTCCCCAGATGTCTTAATTGAGCTCGGAACTTCCCTCAAGAGGTTTGCATTACTTTGTTTAAATGATGTGTTGTATGTATAAGAAAAAGGCGCTTTAGTCATAAAAGAAAAATATAAATAAATACGTACTTTGCAAGGTATACTGGTCAGCTTTACATTAATTTCTTTACAGTTGATAGAAGATGAAAATCTTAAAACACATATGAATGACTGGATGACGACAATTTCAGATACTTTTAGTATCTACAGCAGTCCCTTCATTTTCCTTCTTATATTTTATATATATATGCATTTCCCTCAATTTGAAAAACATTTTTTTTTTCAGGAAATATAAGCATATTTAACTCACCCTGGGCTTTTATCAGGTTCTGAAGTTTTCCTTTTTATCACAGTTACACATTTTTCAGTAAGTAATTTTATTATTTGCTACTTAAAAAAGTAATACTCATTGCAGAAAATTTACAGAATAGTAAAAAGCATTAAATAAAAATGACAATGTTAAGTGAGAACAGCATGGTGTATGGAGGAGTAAAATCTTAGCTTTGTAAAACATATGTGTTTTCTGCATGGGGGAACATCTGAAAAAAGGAAATACAAAAGGATAATACTGAAATTGAGGTTCACCGAAGTTGTGACTTGCTCAATGCTCCTCGGCTAGAAAGTGGTTTAATCTGTGATTCTAACCCAGTCTCTCTGATTCCAGCGTGTGCTTAGCATTTCCCTGGGCTGCGGCGCAGGAGAAGGGAGGGACAGCACACGGGCGCTATATGAGTGACACTCAAAGACGCAACTGATGTTTGGTAGTGATTCCAGTAGATGAATGGTTTCCCAATAAGATGTAAGGGCAAGTGAACTAAAACAATTCCTGTAGTAGATTCCTATGTCATTTCTGAGCCAAGTTCCACCCATTTTACCAAGGGGAAACTGAGGTCCAGGAAGATTAAATAAATTGCCAAAGAGAGTATGGTTAGTTGGTGTGAGATCAAGCAGGTCTCTTTTTTAAATTACTCTTTACATTGCTTGTATTGCTGGTTTTATCTGTATTTGGGTGGGGATCGGGTGGAATTGTTGAAGATATAAGCTTCCTCTTTCTGGTAGTAATAGTTTAATATAAATTTCCAGTGAGACATTAGGGTTCAGCAGACAATGAAGGTTATGGAAGGTTAACGGATGGATGAGGTATCGTGAATCGCCAGGCTGCTGGGAGACATCCTGAGAGTGGTACTGGTGTGTGTTTTAACTGGTATGTGTTGTAACTGGCGTGTTCAGAAAACAGTCTCAGAGGATCTTTCAATGGGTGTAAATTGCCTCCCTTCAGCAAGGCAAATAGTTACTATTGAGCAGAATACATGAGATAATATATTCTTTCTCTTCAAATGCTGACTATTAGCTTGTGCATGTGAAGTGATTCTAGCTTCATTTTTATTTCATATTGTGACACCCGAAACCTTTGTGAAGGTTAAGAAGATGGAGGAAACAGGCTGAGCTTTTAAATTTTTACATCTTTGTAAGAAAAAGGATTTTAGGTGGGCATGAAGAGAGACTGTGACTGCTTTGTATTCCTTTTTATTGGTAAGTGCGTGCTGAGAAAAACAGACCCATTTTTTCTTTCTTATTCCTTTTCCTGATGCTCCCAGTATCATCGGGTGTTCTCCCCCTACCCCCCGGCCCCGCCCCCATGAAACTGCTTGGTCTTGGTAGGGACCATGTGTAGCCACAAGCCACTGTGCTTCCTTCACCTGGAGCCCATTCACAGCCCTGGCAGTGGGCCCAGTCAGTTTATGACCTTTTGGCTGCTTGTGCCATCCTGCTGCTGTGACGGACGTAACTCTGTCCTGGGTGACTGGAGCAGGCCAGGGAAGGAGGAGAGCAGAGTAAGAGGTGGGAGATGCTGATGCTTTGTCATGATTGGCCCCTGTTCTGCAGTTAGCAGAATTATGACCCTTGAAAAAAGGCCTGAGCATCCTGGGTTTGCCACTGCATTTCAGGACTAGTTCTGTCGCATGTGCGTGCGTGCGTGCGTGCGTGCGTGCGTGCGTGTGTGTGTGTGTGTTGTTTGGTTTACTTCGAGTTGGGAAGATCTGAGGACATAAAGAGTTATTTTTAGATCCTCTCCTGGTACCAGTTGGGCTCAGACGTAGGAGAATTTGGGCCTGTTTAGTGTTTTTTTTTTTTTTTTCTTTTTCTTTTTGATGACAAGGAGCAGGGAAGTGAAACTCTCAAGAGAGCAGAATCAGTTTTCCGGTCACCAAGCTCATTAAGTTAATATTTACTTTGAAAATGAATGTATTTGCCAGCCCTTCCTGCTGTTTATTTGGGGAGCATTTAACTTACATGTGAGAGCTTCTGTCTGGCTTCCACTTCCATTTGGGCATTTTACCTCTGAGGCCAGTGGCCGGTGTGATGTGCTGATCACGGTTAGAATACCTATCATTACTGTTATTTTACTTCAAATCACATTTATCTGGAGAGTGAAAGAAGGGACAGAAATGAAGCTAGCTACTTTTTTCCTGTTTCGCTGTGTCTACTGCTCAATCTTATTAAACCTATTTCTAATAACTCAGTTAACACATGCTCAAGTATTTAAGACAATTGGGAATTTGATTAAAATACAGCCTCAAAACATTACATTTCAGAATTTTGATATTTATTTGTTATTTTAATACAGTACTATATTTTAACAAGATACAAAATAACACCTAGTACTAACGAAAAGATAAAATATACCAATGATATAGAAAGATTAGGAATTTATAAAAATAGAATTTTTATGTTTAATAAAAGGCTTCTTTCAATACCTTTAAAAGAATATTCTTTTCAGTTTACAGTGTTATTTTTTAAATGCATGAACATGGTATATTTTGCTATTGTTCAAGTCCTTTTTATGAAGTATTGTAGTTTTCTTAATCTTTGTGACTTGCCTTTTTCATTTGTCACTCATGTTATTTTGAGACATCTTTTTAAAAATGTTAATTAAGAATGAGACTCAATTTTTATTGTTTCTGCTCCCATAGATTTTATATATTTATTTTGTATATTGCTATTTTACTGAACTCTGTTGGTTTCACTATTTTTTCAGAGGTTTCCTTTGGGCTCTCTAGGTGTGTAATGTATCATCTGCAAGCACTATTTTTCTCTCTTCCTGTTTTTATCAGTTATTTTTTTCTCTTGATGCTTGTAACTTTCTAAATTAAAGCTGTTATTTTCTTTAGATCTCCGGTGAGTATTTTTCCAATATAAGCAATTGCAGTGAATATAAAATGTTGATTATTTCAACTTGTAGGTATTTATAACCACAGGGGCCTCAGGTACATTTTATTGTAAGTTTCGTTGATGAATTTTTAAAGCATCCTGTATAAGAGAACTGCTGATTAAGTTTAATTATTTGAAGGCTGTGTTGAGGAATTTTTAATTTACTTATTTCAAAAAAGAGATATATGCTTCTTTATTCAATAGCTTCTTGATGTTCCTTTGCACTCAAGAGTCTGTATATTTAAATGTTTGTGTAATGAAAGCCCCAAGTATGCCCAGCAAGATGTTGCAATTAGCATATAATATTTTAGTCCAGTCAGAACCCTGCAAATGTTTATGGACTTTTGGTGGGACCATTCACCACCATTTTAGGGATCACTGAGCATCACCGATTTGGGGGTGAGTCACAGGAATTATTGATTCAGTGGTTGAGGGCTGGGTATTTTTCTTGGAGATTTCTTTGTTTTTGAGTGATTGGCATTGGCTCTCTGGCTGTGACGCTGCCTGCTCTCCAGGGCTTTCCACCCTGAGCTCCCCCTGCTGGAGGGTGGTGAGCTTTGAGATCTGTCTTCTCCTGGGATTCCAGCTGGGGTCCCTCCTCCACCCAGACAACATTTGGGTACCTCCTTTTCCTTATCTGTACAAACAATGACTGTAATCTCTGCCTGACAAACTTACTGTGAAGATTAATCGGATAATGCTTGTAAATCCTTTAACCGGTTGGCACACAGCAGGCACTCTCCTTCACAAGGCTTGACTGTCCCCGCACAGGATCTGCATCCAACAGTGACGTTCGTGTCACCCTTCCGTCCACGTGAGCCCTCACATCTGTGGGGAACGAGCTGGGGTCACGTGGTGCCTGTTTAGCTTTGTCATGGGGCACCAGTGATCTCATTTTAGGAACCTCCTCATGTTAAAGATGGGGCCGCTGAGGCTGTGAAGTCCAAACGTAGGCTGCCTCCTACACTGCTCTCACCCGCCCCATCCTAGGGGCCCCGCCGCGACTGGGAATGACCACTGGTGGGGCGTGCTGCGAGGTGGGTTTTGGTTATCTCATTTGTTCAGCACAGGGTTTGCACGTAGCATGTGCTGAACGAGTTTCGCTTGAAAGAATAAACAGACCACACTTTTGGGGTCTTTTTGGTGAGTTTAGTTCCATGATTTAGACATGACATTATTTCTTTTTCCCTCTTTTTTAGAATGCCATCGGAATTCAATTGTTTATTGATGATGAGACCAACCCCCCCCCCCAAACCACAAACAAACCCTAAAATGATCTTTCTTTTTTTTTAAATTAAACTTATTGGGGTAACATTGGTTAATAACATTATATAAATTTCAAGCGTAAACTTCTGTAATACCTCCTCCGTACACTGCATTGTGTGCTCACCACCAAAGTCTAATTTTCCATCAATACATGTCCGACCCCCTCTATCCTTAAATGTTTTTATCTTTATACACAAGATTATTTAATCTTCCCAATAATGTTGGCATTATTATTGCTACTTTTGCAGATGGGGAAGCTGAGGTTTGGAGAAGTTAAGCAAGTGCGCAGGGCTAATGATGTGGTGGCACCGGGGAATGGCTGAGACCCTTGCCAGCAGCTTGAGTAGCAACTGGGAGGGACCTCGTGGATTGTTGGCTGGGTAAAAGGAATGGAAGTTCCTTGCATTTAAATGGTACTGAGTTACATTCATTGTTGAATTGTGTGACTTCAAGTTGCAAATTAACGCAAAGTGTGTATTAGGCAGTCCTTGGCTGGGGGACTAATTGAGAAACAAAATGACAGTGCTGCAAACAAATTGATTTTCCTGCTTAGAGTAGGTGCTTGCTCCAGTTCTAAGGATCCTCTCACATTTGCCTTTGGGATTCTTTCTTATCTAATTAAGAAGTGCAGGCCAGATGTTGTACACTGTTGATAATTTAGTATTCCATCTCTCGCCCCTGTTGTTAGTTTGGAAACAATTTAGAATAATCTGTGCACATTTTTTAAAAACCATGAAGTGACTGTTCATTTGTGTGTAGTGTTTTTGCTCAGGTGGATCCTATGGGTTTTTTTCCTTACCTTGAAATGATCTTGTAGAAAAACTGAGGATCCAGTGTGGTGACCTCTTCCAGAAGTCTCTAGCTTGTAACAAGGGGAAAATAGGCTGTGATCCATGAGCATGTGTTTTGGGGTTAATTTTGTTTATATCTTTGTTTTTTCCTCCTTGTTCCCAAGATATATGAGAAATGAAACATTAGAGATTACATATTGGTGCATTGGGTTTTTATTGAAGGTTCTCCTTTCTCTAAGTGGGGAGTGCGGGTGTGGGAGAGTGGGGTGATACCTACTAACCTTACCAGTGATTTGGAAGAGGTATTATCCTGATCCCAACTTCTAGCAAAGGCTACCTTGACTATTTTTACTGAAAGTCTTCAGGTCATTCAGGCTAGTTTATATTGTGTATTTATTTGTGTGTTTATTTACTTTTATGTAAGGAAGCTCCTCCTTTACTAGTCCAACTTATCTTAGATCAAAGTTTCCACCCAGGGACCTTTACCGAAGTAGCATTGCCTGAGGCTGTGTGTGTTTTCTTTCCTTCTTTCCTCTTTTTTTTTTTTCTTTTCCTTTTAAAAGCTTTCTGAATTTTTGCCCCATCTGCACTCTGGTGTTTCTTCCTTTTATTATGACTATTATGTAATGAATATTCATAGTTTCCATTATTGCTGTAGAATACCATTTGTCAATTCACTGGCTTCCCTGTACTATAATTTAAAAAAAAAATATGATTTATTTAGTTATCTTAAACATTTTGTCATCTTTCTTTGTCTTCTTTAAATTTTTTCCTTCTAGACTCTAGCGTTTGTAATTAGGTGAGTTTTGTGCCCCTAAGGGAGACATATGTGCAGGTCTAAAACTACACAGTACAGGATGTCAAATGATTTAAAAGGATTCCGTCATGGACTGAAAAGAGTGGATCTGTGCCTTCTGAGGGTGCAGTCTGACCACATGAATACCAATAATTAGACATCTTTTATTTTAAGAGAGGGGCAGCTGTTTCTGTAGTTGAACTTGAGGATCTTTCGTTATTTTGCTCCTCTCTTTAAAGAGCCGTTGTCCGTAGATGCCTCTCCTTGGCAGGGCAGATAGCAGACACCGGGGACATGTTGATGGTGAGAAACAAAGAGGGAACAAAATTTGGAAAGGATCTGGGAAGTGTTCTGAACATTAGATTTTAAGGTATCGGGTTTGTTTTCTTAATTTTTTCCAGTTTATTAAAAAAAAGAAAACACCTAAGTGTTATTCATGTCAATTCATTTTTGATTACTTTTCAGGTAAAAATTTCCACCCGTGTCTCACTTGATTAGAAGGTCTAGCAATGAAAGCTCCCCTAAAGCAGCCTCAGCCACCCCTTGGAGATTTGATTAGGATGGCAGTTCCAGTGGTGACTGTTGGTGCCTTCCTGGAGTTTTCAAACCTTTTATTTAAATCAGTGCTTATTATCTCTCGCTGTTGTTTGAGAACAGTTCCTGGACCTTAAGATCCAGTGATGATTCAGCTGGGAGGAGGGTAGGATTAGAGGGGCGGACCGCTGTCTTCTCCCTCTTTGCCGTGCTTAGAGGTCCTGCAACCCCACCTACCTCAGGCCGGTTCGTATCAGCAACGATGTCAGTGCATATTCATATCACGGCAGATTTTTATAAGGCTTCAGAGTTTGCAAAACAATTTCTCATGTGATGTCAGTACATTCTTGCAGCAGCCCTATGAAGTAGTGGATAAATATTTTAATCCCTGCTTTGGAGAGGAGGAAATTGCGCTCCCAAGAAGGTGAATCTGTGCCTCAGGCCATGATTTTGGGTTGTCCCAGTGATGCTGGGCCTGGAACCCAGGGTTCCCATCCATCTATCCTTACTCTTTTTTTCTGCCTCACCCAAGAGAATCAGGGTTTAAGGACGTTGCATTCAGGCTCAAATCAGGGGAGGCATGTGACCTAAAAGCCCTAGCAATGTGGATTTCAAAATGACAGTCATCTCTTCAATATTATAACATGAATGACAAATAATATGAGTCATCCATTAACGTGCCCATTCAGACAAATGCATTTTATTTTCCATATTTCATGACAGATTTATAGACCTGTATACTTAATTTTCTGTAGCTATGAAGAGCATAAGTCCTATTTTGTATTCTTCAGATGCCTCAGGAGCCAACAGCTCAAATGGTGCTAGGAATATTGGCAGTTGGGCTAGGAGGAAAGAAGGGCAAAATGGCTAGCCACCATCCCCTTGAGAATAAGGAGAGAATAAGACACGCTGTTACAAACTAGGGCAAAGGTTTGGCGAAAACAGGAAGCTGCATGTGAGAAGAATTTAGCGTTAGATGTGGATTCGAGTTTTTGCTCCACCATTTAGTAGCTTAGTTACAATGGACAGTCTCTTAGTTTCCCTGAACCTCAGTCCTCATCGGAGAGTGAAGGCTGTGAGGCCGTGGCATGGACTGGCTGAGAAGTCCAGGTGCCCGGCGTCACCAACCTGCAGTCTTGTCCTGGTTCCCACTCTTCTCAGTTGTATGATACTTAGCCTCTCGGTGCATTTTGAAGTGGGGGGATGGTGACGGTGATGGTGATGTAGGGAAGAGCCTGACACCTCTATTAAACTCTCACTGTGTTAGTCTTTTTCTCTTCTCTATAGGGTTGTTGAGGTTAAGCCTAATGAAAGGAATTTAAATCCACTAGAATATAATTTTTTAGTATCTGCATTGGATTTTATTCATGGAGCTATTGGCCTGTTGTACCTTAAACATTCATTTTTTAAAATGTGCTAATTTTGTACTATTAATCACCTAAAATATTGTATTCTATCATGTCTAGGAAATTCATTATAAGCCTTTGGAAGAGAGAAGGCTTTGTGATAAAAGCCAGCTGCCCAGACATTTCCACCCCCTCACCCATCCCCCACCAGGAGCAGCGTGTTGGCAGAGGTCCAGATTTCCTAAGCGATGGGATTGTTCCCGGGGCCAGGAATGAGAGGAATCTGCCCGGGCTGGAGATGGCTTCAGCCGCTCTGCTTGCTTCCCTTTTGCAGTCTGGTTGCCAGACTAACTGACCTGGCACCAATTTCCATTGTTCGGAACACTCTTTTAACATTGGTGTGTGCGGAGGTCTTGCTATCAAGAAGAGACCTTTGAATCTGCTCTTTAATGTTACCAAGTTTTTGCTTTTTTCTTTGTGCTGTGGAAGAAGAACTGTGCGTTCATTTTAATTTACAATTACATCTCTGCACACGAGTACGGCCAGCCTCTGCTCTGTGTGTGTTTTCCATGTGTAGCACCTTCCTTGATCTGACTCAAGGGTTGAGGTTGTGGTTGCACTTGCCCCATTTACTTAGGGCTGGGAAGGTTTAGTTATCTGAATGGCTCAGGCTGGGAAGTTATTGGCTGTTGTCAATGGAATTTGTTTATCTTTTCCACTTCTCTGCATTCCTAGCCTCTGAGCAAACTCATCATCACTGTGATTGCTCTTCAGTGTGTCAGCCCCTCCCCTGGCTCTATTTTTGTTAAACACTTGATATTTCCCTCTTCTTTGGATGTCAATTCAGGGACCCCCCCTCCCCCCGCCCCCCGCAGACATTTCAGAAAGGGTTCTCTTGCTCAGCATTTGTTAAAATAAAAATATTTACCACGGAATACCTCCTGTGGTTTTTTTATTTGCCTACCTCCTACATACATATTTTCTGCAGGTATTCTCTAGGAGTTAGGAGTTAGGATTTGTCTATCTACATAATTTTTTTAAAACTTGAGGTTCATGCACATAGTAAGCTTTTAGACCAGCACTGTCCATAATGCAAGCTACACGTAATTAACGTTTTTTTGGGGTAGTCATATCAAAAAAGTAAAAGAAATAAGATCACTTTAATTTTAGTATACGTTTCTTAACTCAATGTATGGTAGTCCTCTTTAATCGAAGGAGAAGTGTTCTGAGATCCCCGGTGGATGCCTGAAACCAGAAAGTACCAAACTCTTTCTCTCTCTCTCTGTTTTTTCCTTTACATATACAGCTTATGATGAAGTTTAATTTATGCATTAGGCACAGTAAGAGATTAATAATAACTAACAATAAAATCAAATAATTATCACAATATCCTGTAATAAAAGTCATACAGATGTGGCATTATATAAAATGAAGGTGACCTGAACAGAAGTGCCTCAAGATTGCAGCAGTCTGAGAACCGAGATGGTTACCAAGTGGCTCCTGGGCAGGTGGCTTCTGCAGAGTGGGCACCCTGAGCAAGCCATGTCCTGGGTGGGACGGAACCAGACAGTGCAGAATTCCCTCATGTTGCTCAGAATGGCCTGCAGTTTAAAACTTACGAATTGTTTATTTCTGGAATATTCTTTTTTTTAATTGTTCAAGTACAGTTGTCTCCGTTTGCCCCCCAGCATGCCCCACCCCCCGCACCCCACCATTCCCACCTCCCACCCTCAGTCCTACCACCCTTTAGTTTTGCCCATGGGTCCTTTATACATGCGCCTTGATGAACCTTCCCCTTCTTTCCCCCATTACCCTTTCCCCCCGCCCCTGGAATTTTCCATTTAATATTTTCAGACCATGGTGAAACAAACCATGGAAAGCAAAACCTCAGATAAGAGGGACTGTGTATCAAAGTGTTTGGACATAATCAATATAAATGTTATTATCAAGATTTTTAATTTTTTTTATTACATTTCAAAATATGCTTGTGTACTTTATACTCACAGCTCATCTCGGTTTGGACCAGCCACATTTCAGGTGGTCAGTAGTCGTGTGTGTGGCTAGTGGCCTCCTTCCTGGTCAGCACGGGTCCTCCTGTGGCTTTGCTTCTGTCTCGGAAAGGCTGGCAACTGTTTTCTGATAAAAGTGGCTTAGAAAGCAGGCACAAGTCCATGTCTTTTTGCTCATATTTAACACCTATCTAGAGGGATTTCCTTTGTCAGTAAAACTAATTGTGGGATAAAATATCCTAAAACATGAGTTCCGACGTAGCACGTGTCGGGTCACCTAAACAGCTGACTGCTGGTAATAAATTGCCTCGTCCTACGGCTAGACTTAGCAGTCAGGACAAGACTCAGCATCTCGCACAGACCCTGGACGCGCTCACACAGCAGCCGCAGAGCTCACTCTGATGCTGCTGAAGCCTGCTGCCAAGCAGTGCGCGGTGTCTGAGACCGACACTTTATTGTCACTGCCCCTCTCCGCCCCCAATTACTTTTCAAGGTCCTGAGGTTTAAAAGGTGAAAGATGATTGATCTTTAGGGTGCTAGCTCATCTGCTTTACGTTTCATTTTGCACCCTCATTTTTCCAGGGCCCCTCAATTACCTTCTTTGCAAAAACGGTTAATGTGTGTTAAGGGTCATTACATTTCAGCATTTCAGCCTTTGGAGGGTCATTATAATCTATTCCAGGACAGCGATCTCGAGCTTTAATGTGGGTGTGAATCACTTGGGGACCTTGTCACAGTGAGATTTTGGTGCAGCAGGTAGGAAGGAGGTGGGGCCTCAGACGTGGCATTTCTGAAAGCTCTTCATGGGATGCTGACAGTGCTGACTCGCAGGCCATGGAGAGGCCGGGGTCCTCTGCTGCAGTAAGAAAAGGCCAATCTTTGTTAAGTTTTTATCAGCCTGCAGCAAAAAAAGAGAACAACTAAATGTGATGAGTGAAGTTTTCCACCATGCTAAAAGTACTCTTTCATTTTTCAATTTCTTAAAATTCAGAAACAATTTCTATCCTGCCTTGTTCTATGGTAGTTATTATTTTTTTAAAAAAATCCTTTCATGGCAAAATTAAGAAGCTGACATCCCTATTTATATCTCCAAGTTAATAAAAGAAAATAATTTTACTGATCTACAAACTCCTAAAGTCTGAGGCCACCGCACCGTCTAAACTAGTGGTTTATAATTTTCTTTTGAAGCGCTTGCAGGATTTTGTAGTGCTATAATTATGTGGGGAGTTGTTCAGTGTCACTTTCTCCACTCTGCTAAGCTCTGTTTTTTCCCCACCACTTTGTCCCTCCTATCCAGCACTGGGTCTGGTGTCTGTCAGTTTTCAATCAATATGGTTAGCGTGGCTTTGTGCAGTGCATCTCAGTGGGACTGGTACTGCTTCCGAGGGAGTTTTCAGAAATCAGGGAGAAGCTAACTTGCTGTCCAAAAGCATGGAGTGTGGCCCCAGCTTGTGTGGCTCAGTTGGTTGAGTGTCATCCCACAAAGCAGAAGGACACTGGTTCGATTCCTGGTCAGGGCACATGCCTGGGTTGCGGGCCAGGTCCCCAGTTGGGGTGCATGCGAGGGGCAACCAGCCGATGTTTCCGTCCCTCTCTTTCTCCCTCTCTTCCCCTCTCTCTAAGAATAAATAAATAAAATCTTTAAAAACACAAAAGAATGGAGTGCGTACTGGTGTTTGGTGGGTGGGGAACTGGGGGTGCTAACATTCTGTAGTGTAGAGAATAGCTTATACTGTGTATTCTGCAAAATCTCAGAATGCCCCTGTTGGGGGAGTCTCTTGCTGAAAAACCTACAAATAATTACCCGAGCCAAAAACCTAACCCATTTAGCCTATGAAGACAAACAACATTTGAGCCCATGTTAATATATGAAATTTTCAGTAATGTAACTGCAGAGTATGCTAGAAGTTGTACTTTGATCTATTGGTAACTTAACAAAGATATTTTGGCAAACCCCATCACCAGTAGCAGTGCTGCTTATGGTATTTGAATTGTACCAGTACACAACTTGTGGGCAATATGATGATTATAAATATATGTCTGTTTTCCTCTCCCTGACTTGGCCTTTATTTAAAAATAGTGCATGCCTACCCTGGCTGGTGTGGCTCAGTTAGTTGAGGCATCTACCTGTAGACTAAGGGGTTGTGGGTTTGATTCCTGGTCAGGGCACATGCCTGGGTCGTGGGTTCCATCCTCAGTCGGGTGTGTACAAGAAGGCAACTAATCAATGTTTCTAACTCACATTAATGTTTCTCTCTCTCTCCCCCCCCCATTCCTCTCCCTAAAAGCAATGCAAAAAATGTCCTCAGGTGGGGATAAAAAAAATAAAAAATATCCCATGCCCAGGCTTGTGTGGCTTAGTTGGTTGGAGTAACATCCCATAAACTGAAAGGTTGTGAGTGTGATCCCCGGTCAGGGCACATACCTAGCTTTTGGGTTTGACCCCGGTTGGAGTGCATATGGGAGGCAGCCAATTGATGTTTCTCTCTCTCTCTCCTTCCCTGTTACTCTCTTTTCTAAAAGCAATAAAAAAATGTCCTTGGATGAGGATAAAAAAACCCTATAAAAAGTGTTGCATATATTCAGGCAAATGTCTTTACTTATTTTAAGTTCAAATTTACTCATTAAAAATAGTTGCAAACATCTTACTACATCATTAAATCATAGTGCAGTCATGCCTATTTACTTCTTAAAATATGTATTTACGAGGTCTGTCTGGAAAAAGTCCAGCCATTGTTAGTATAACGAGAATGGTTTCTGCCACATTGATGTAACCTGGCAGGCAAGGAAGGTGGAATGCACATGTGTGAACAATGACAACTTCACTGTACTAGTCAGTGGGGGTGGTAGATGCCATTGAGTGAGCATGAGTACTGTGGGGCCTCACATTTAAAATGACTGAGCGAGTAGAGCAATGAATCTGCACCAAATTTTGCATTAAGCTTGAATATTCCTCCGTGGAAACTATCCAGATGGTTCAGAAGGCCACAGCTATGGGCAACTGGTCATTGGCAGCTTCATCACGACAATGTGCCCACTCATGCATCTTGTCTCACGCAAGGGTTTTGGTGGAAACATCAAATCATCCAGGTGGCTCAGCTTCCCTACATCCCAGATTTGGTGCCCTGTGACTTCTGGCTTTTCCCAAAACTAAAGTCACCTTTGAAAGGGAAGAGATTTCAGACTGTCAGTGAGATTCAGGAAAATTTAATGGGGCAGCTGATGGTGATTAGGAGAACTGTGTGAGGTCCCAAGGAGCCTACTTTGAAGGGACTGAGGCGTTATTGCTTTATGTACAATGTTTCTTGTATCTCGTGTCTTCTTCAGTAAATGTCTCTGTTTTTCATAGTGCATGGCTGGATGTATCTTCTGCATAGACCTTGTATATACACACACAATGAAAGACAGTAACAGTTACTTCCCTTGTTGTGCCTTTATGTTGCAGTTTCTCTCTCTTTCTCTGTGGGCACACGATCTCTCTGGATTCCAAATGCTTGCCATCGAAAGGTGATGCTGCTTTCATTTGGCTCTGACGGGGCGAAACCTGTTTCTGTGGAACCATCCTGGAATCAAGGATTCCTGCATCCTGGCTTTGTCTTGATTCCACAAGCTGCTCATTTAAAGGCTCTGAATTCACTAGACCAAGGGTGTCAAACTCATTTTCACCTGGTGCCACAGTAGCCTTGCAGTTGCCTTCAAAGGGCTGAATATAATTTCAACTCCCTAACAGTTACGGAGTAGTGATGTTTATACAGTCCTAAAATTATTGCGGCCTTTTAAAGGCATCCATGAGGCTGATGTGGCCCCCGGTGAAAATGAGTTTGACACCCCTGCACTGGACAACCTGCACACATAAGTTACAGAATGTGTTTCGGGAAAGATGCCACACATGGTCAGATGCCCTAGCTTAGTTGGTGACTGTTTGCTCAGAGCTCCTCAGAAAGGCAGACTGCCCACCTGAGACCCACTGCGCTGCTTGCCTTGTGTTTTCAGTGTGGGAAGACAGACCACTTTGGAGGGAGGGGTTGGTCAAGCGCTGACGTATGAAGGGGTGTGCAGAGTGCTGCTGCTGGTGGTGGTAGGGTGGTTTTTCTGTGTTAGAGTTTAAGTTTGTCAAGTGAATAAAAGTATAGTATGTTTTAGTCTTCCAGGAAAAATTTAAGGTCCTCAGACCCGGGGCTGCTGTTGTAAGACATGTTTTGCAATTAGGTTGTCTGTTTCAGAGTTGTTAACAACAAAACCCATTGAGACTCATGGACTGGGGAGACTTGTATACCTTGCTCAGCAGTTGGCTTGGGTGGGCTACGGGCTGAGAGGCCAAGGGGGAGTCCACAGTGGTGCCGGGAGAGACTCCTGGGGCCGAGTTGAGGAAAGATGGCAATGGTTTCCACAGAAAGCCCCTGCCAGCACGAATAATTCAAGTAAGCTTAGATGGGGCTAGAATGCTGCTCATTAATTGGAACTAGAGAGATATAGGAGGCTCAGGGGTAATTGGCACTAGAAGAAGGTCACTGAGGGTGAATCCACTTAAAATGGAGATCAGCATTTCTTGGCTAATATGCATTTAAGGTTTGATTGGGATCTGGTATTTTAGAAAATAATCTGATAATCATGAAAATAAAACTTGCTCTAGCTTTTATGTGCAACCATGTGCTAATTCTTAGAAAAAAGAAATGAAGTTTTTTTGTAATAATAATTTCCGATAATTATATGGTAACACATAGGCTATCCTTCATTTAAGTGTAATTATATAGAGGGTCCCTACTTATTCATTTTTTATTTTTACAAGGGATTCATAAAAAATTGGTAATCATTTCATTCTCTTACAAAGCATCTATAAATTATAGATTTTCCCCCATCTTTAATTGTTCATTATAGCAAGGATGCAGAGACCCTCATTCTCTGTGGTGTTATATGTGACAAGCAGTTTTCCAAATCACTTTCATTAATCTCATGGAATGTCTGTTTTGCAAGATCTGTAGTTGATTTGTTTGCATTTTCATGCCACTGGTAGGAAGGGCAAATAGGGAGGAGTATTTGAGTATGGAACTGATTTTAAAATTCATTAGTTCTCCAGAGAATATTTTTGAATTATGATTCTAAATTGCATTTAGAAATAAATGTTTGGATCACCAATTCCCTTATATCCCTCCATTCTTTGTGTATTTTGTAATGCCAATTTTGTGATAGAATCCAGGGCTGATGTATGTTTATCCTTTATACCTCTATCACAGAATATTATGCAAAGTATGTTTTTAATAAATGCTTGTTGAATGGAATTGTTGAATATCATGAATTTTTATTCTTCCATGATTTCATAATTGCAAAGTTTCTCTGCATTGCTCAAGGTTGACATGGTAAAACTTAGCCTCACATCCTTTTTATGTTACACTTTATAAGGTAATGTTTTTATCTAAAATTTGGATCATGACTGTTAAATGTTTGCTTCAAAGAGAACAGTTCGTTCTTTGAAATTAATAATAATTAAAAGAAACCACAGAAACACACACATACTCTAAATAGCATCTGTGCAGAGAACTTTCCCCTCAACATTATGAGCAATTAAGAAACATGACCAAAGAAAGGCCTGGTGAATTATGAATATTCTGAAAACAATGAAGCGTATTCTCCTGCTACAGAGATACCACCAGAGCTAATGCAAGTGCCATATGCCTGGGGAGGGGGGTAGATGTCATCAAGACAAACACGTCATTTGTCAAAGTGACATTTAGACGACTGTAAGCAATATTAATCCAGTCATAGCTGTTGTCAAGCTTAAGTCTAATTTTAAAAGTAGCTATTTTAGGCTTATTTGTATATCACTGTCTAGTGCAGCAAGTGATTTGAAGCCATCAAACTTTTAGGGTAAAAGATAGAAAATTGTGTATAATTAATCAGCATGTGGATCTCTTCCTACCAACTGCTGAAGGAGAACCTTGATTATCTGAATTGCCTTGAGTGCTTTGACCCATCCTATTTTATTAAGAAATATTGGAGGAAGTAAACTGCTTTCTCCACCTGTGGTACCGCTTCTATCCTGTGTAATAGATGTGTAAGCGAAGAGAGGCTTTGCGTGATGTAACAAGTATCCACTATACCTGTCATCCAAGGGCGCATAAGCCCCGTAAGCAGCTGCCTCCCACCTGAGGAACATGTACACTGATGGGAGTAGAAAAGACTTTCCGAGGGGTATGTAGGCCTGAGTAGTTCTAGAGAGTCTCTTTCTAGCTCCTAAACTTCTGATGTATTCTTTTGGAAAATTGCTCTCTCTGAAAACACACCCATGGTTGGGCATCATGCAGAATCTTCTTTCCCACCTGTCCTTCCTGCGCAGCCTTCTTCTGTTTTACGTAAAAGCACACTCTCCTCCATCCATAGTCTTACGATGGTGTACCAGCTCAAGGTTTTCAAGGCTTGTTCACCCAGTGAAGGACCAGGCTGTAGTTTTGAGGTCAGGCAGATCTTAAGGCCTCTCAGCTATTCCCTACTCCATCCATCCATCCATCCATCTTAGTAAGCAGTGCATTATTAATAAAATTTATTTTGTATGTTTAATAATTATCAAGTCTGTATTGTTTATTGTGCCTGTTAATAATTATTAGTAATTATAAAAGGTAGGAAAATAATCATAATAACTGAATCCAGAAGGCAAATACTAAGGCTTAGTTTTGTGGTAATAGGAAATCAAAGGCATTTAAACAAATTTTAAAAGATTTTGTACTTTTAGAGAGAGGGGAAGGGAGAGAGAAAGAGAGGGGAGAAACATGAATGTGTGGTTGCATCTTGCACTCCCCCTGCTGGGGACCTGGCCTGCAACCCAGGCATGTGCTCTGACTGGGAATTAAACTGGTGACCCTTTGGTTTGCAGGCGACACTCAATTCACTGAACCACACCAGCCAGGGCCATTTAAACATTTTAAACTATGTATGAAACTTGCTCCAGAGAAGTACAATAGAGTATTCCTAAATCAGCAAAAGGTTTTCAAGTATGGATATATGAGGATGAAATTCTGAGGCAAAAGAGGAGTGAAATATGATTTCAAGGAGAAAAGGGTATAATGTAAATTTTCTTAGTCCTTATTCATATAAAACATGGATTAGGTTGGAAATGAAATCTCCATGGTATTTAGGCTTCTCTGGACACATTTAAAAGAATAATGTTAAGAAAGTTAAAAGATAGCCCACAGAATGAGAGAAAATACTTGCACATTATATGTCTGATTATGGACTAGTACCCATATATATATAAAGAAATATTACAACTCAATAATAAAAAGACAAATGATCCAATTAAAAATTGGCAAAGGATCTAAAAAGACATTTATCTAAAGAAGACATACAAATCGCCAATAAACATATACAGAGCTGCTCTGTGATTAGCCATCAGAGAAGTGCAAGCCCAAACCCCAGAGCGATACCACCTGACACCTACTAGGATGACTAGACTGGGAAAGATAACCACAAGTGCTGATGAGAGTCTGTGTGTTTCAGGTCCTTTGGGAAACGGTCTTTAGTTTCTTAAATGACTAACACAGAGTTACAATGTGATCCAGTGATCCTGCTCCTAGGTATGTGCCCAAGAGAAACAAATAATGTCCATACAAAAACTTCTATCCAAATGTTCACAGCAGTATTGTTCATAATAGCCCCAAAGTGAGAGCAATCCAAATGTCCATCAACTGATGAATGAATACATATAAAATGAGGTGTATCTGTACAACGGAATGTTATTAGTTAATACAAAGAAACGAAGTGTTGATAGATGCTAAAACATGAATGACCTTTATGTTATAACATTATGCTAAAAGAAAGAAGCCAGTCACAAAGGACTACATCTTTTGTGATTCCACTTACGTTAAATGTCCAAAATAGGTAAATCTGTAGAGACAGAAAGTAGATTGATGTTTGCCCACACCCGGGTGGAGGAGGGTGGTGAGAGGATTGGGGATGGATGGCTAAGGAGTGTGGAGCTCCTTTTTGAAGCAATGGAATTGTCCTAAAATTGGGTTGGTGTTTGCACAACTGTGTGAATATATTAAAAGCCATTGAATTGTATTCTTTCAATGGGTAAATTGTATGGCACGTGAATTATACCTCAATAGAGCTGTTTAAAAAACAATGTAATAATTTTATTTTTTAAATGCTAATGTTGAAAATATGCCAGAAATGACATACTTTGCATCTTTTAATAAACTTATGCTAAAGTGTTCCAGATGTAGCCATAAAAATTTTTTAAAGTTCCGTATTTCCGCAGTCTTAAATTCCCAGCTTTTTGGGCACATAGCATTTCCTTGAACTGATGCATGATACTTGGCTCATTCTCCTATATAAGGACTTCCTCATATTTTGATATTTTAATTAAAGAAAATTTTTGTACACTGAAATTCTTTTTCTTTTGGCTATTCCCTTTGGATGAAATTCCAGCTCACGTTCATGAATGACTAGATTGCTGAGATTTTTAATGTTTCTTTTCTCAAGGCTGAACCAGTTTTTATCATATGAAATAAAATTTTACTGTTTTGTTAAGTATATAGTGCTCCGTACCACAGTAAAGGTCAACTTAAATTGTATTTCTATGACTAAGTAAATTGTTATTGAGCCTGTGCTTATTTCTCATTATGACCTCATGAATGATAAGCATTTTTATTCGTTTAGCAGGAATCTATTGAATACCAACTGTGTGTCAGGACTGTGCCAGATTCGAGAGACATACAGACGAGAAAGACTTATTTTGCCTAGGCACTCAAAAAAAATCCCACACTTCACAGGGAAATAATTACTTATAGTAGATCCAATGAGGGCTTAAATCAGAGTAATAAAAGGTTTTTGAGGAGGAACCTGGGGCATGTGGCCAGTCTCGGAGGAGATGTGACATAGAGTTGCAGCTGGAAAGATGAGCCAGCCTCTGCCTGGAAAAAAGATGAGGGGCAAAAAGAGGGCATTCTGGGTAGGGCGTGCGTTACAGATGCAGCCAGCAAACACCGCGACCAGGGCAAGGAGTTCTCAGAGGTTCCCTGAGCCTTTGTGTTTCCTATTTACTCATTAGCACGTGCAGTTTTTGTTGTTTTTAATATGCCCCCATACTTTGTATTCCATTCAAATATCAATGTTAATTTTTGTCACATTTTAGACATTTTGTTTTAGTATGTTCTTTTACATTGTATTTTAGCCATTTCTCATCTGTTACATGCTTACCACATAGGATTATTGTTACTTGTTTTGGTGTGTACCTTATAGAAACTTCATAATTCACAAAACTATAAGTTTGGCTGATCCAGCAGTAGCAAAATCTTATTTCTGAAAGTGCTTTTCCCACTAAGTGATGAGAAGATGGTAAAATGTACATGGAGCCTGTATTTCCCACGCCCAAGCTCTTTCTGTGTCTGACCCCTTTATCACAGTGCAGCCTGACATTAGCCTGGTGACTGCTGAGCCAGGAAGCCAGAGGGCAATTTCTCTTTTTTTGCCCATCTTCTGAAGGTAGGGTGGCTTAATTTATTTGCCTGAAGAACCAAACCAACAACCTACAGTCTGTGGATTTCTGGCAGCAGTCAAGGAACAAACTTGTTCACATCTCAATAGCCTGAGACTTGTTAGTGTTTCAGCAACACAGTAGATACTAAGGAGTGAGAATAGACCTCAAATGGAAAGGGAATTGCTATGGACTGAATTGTGTCCCCCCTAGATTCCTCAGCTGAAGGCTGAACCCCCAGTGGGGCTGTATTTGGAGATAGAGCCTCTTTGGAAGCCAAGTTAAATGAGTGCATTGGGTAGGCTTTGATTGGATAGAATTAGTGTCCTCATAAGAAGAGGCCCCAGAACAGAGAGCTTGTTCTCTCTCCACCATGTGAGGACACAGTGAGAATGTGGTTGCCTGCAACCCAGGGAGGGAGCCCTTACCAGACACTGAATCCTGCCAGATCTTGGTGCTGGATTTTCCTGCTTCCAGAACTGTGAGATGATACATTTTTTTGTTAAACCACCTAGTTCATGGTATTTTGTATGGCAGCTTGAGAAGTATAAAACAGGAATTAATGATCATTGAAATTCTTAATATATATTAATTTTGGATTTCCTCCCAGCAAAGTATGAGTTAAGCCTTATCTTTATCTCCATTCTACAGGCAGGGAATTGGATGATTAAGTAACTCATATGAGGTCTCTACGTAGGGAAGTGAATCTGTGAATCCCTGTTGAGCTCAAGTCCAATTTGAGGAAATAGCTCTGTGTAATTCATTTACATATTTTAGCAGAGAAAACCCCAAACAATAACCAACCATAGATAGAGTACAATGTGTTTCCTGCTCAAATAAGCTTGGGATGAACATTTAATATTCAAGTCTGAGAAATTTTTCAGTGAAGAATCCTGTTGACCTTTAACTTTACCCTCATGTATTTTAGACCAGTTCCCAGGGGCATCCTTCCCTGCCCCTTGTGGTTTGCCGTGGAGAACCTTCCATGGATACCCACTCGGGAGGGTCATAGATTCATGCATTGAGCCACCAAAGGCCGATTTAATTTATCATGTACCCACACATTTGAGAATGGACACTTGCTAGAATTTTCTGAACTAAAAAATGTAATAAGACTATGTATGTTGCTTCAAAAAATACAATTGAATTTAGCTTTTATTTTTGCATGAAGATTAGGCAAAGATTTCAAGATAGATAGTTATAAACTTTAAACTTGTTACCTCTAAGAAAAGAAAGTAGATGCCTTTATAAAACTGAGCTGCTTTGATTTTATTGAGCACCTGCCATGTATCAGGCTTTTTGTAGGAAATGATGAGGGTCTTCATCTTCTGGAATGTACACTCTCCAGAGATGTGGAGATTAGGGGTACTTGGTGTCCTTTTCAACATGCTTTTTATTTTTTTAAAAGATTTTATTTATTTATATAGAGATGGAAAGGGAGGGAGAAAGAGAAGGAGAGAGAAACATCAATATGTGGTTGTCTCTGGTATGCCCCCTAATAGGGACCTGGCCTGCAACCCAGGCATGTGCCCTGACAAGGAATCTAACAGGCAACCCTTTGATTCACAGGCTGGCACACAGCCACTAAGCCACACCAGCCAGGGCTCAACGTGCTTTTATTTATATATATAACATACACACACAGAGTGGGCAAAAGTAGGTTTACAGTTCTGAGTATGCTAAACACAGTTTATTCTTTGTATTATTACTTATTAATTATTGTACTATTTTCCATAATAACAACTGTAAACCTACTTTTGCCTCACCGTGTGTATCCCTACAAATTATTATGGTTGGAAGGTTTTCTGCACATTGCGACTTCAGACAGTTGGCCTTTTCTTGATAAGTCTTCAGTTTTTGGGTCTGCGCTTGGTTTACAATGTATCTACAAATATTGTAAATCTTATTTCTAATTAAACAAATGATGATTTCCCTTTAAACAGCCCCAAATCCTTTAAAATCACTAAAGACACTCATTGTACATTTTTTCCCTTTTTCTGTAACTCACTAGGAGCTTTAACATTCTAGACGTTTGCCAGGTACGCACTGAAAAAGAATCTGGACGTCTTCGTGAAGGTGCGGGCAGAGTTGCCTGGGGGGTTTTCTTTCGACTCTTGTGAGGACATTGCTTAAATAATTTATAAAGAAAACTCTGGGTATTTTCCTCCTTTTTACATAGGTCATGACGCATGTTTGATGACACTTACGTGAGTGTTTTCAGACAGGTACACTTATTTTTAGTTAGGTGAGCAAACGCGCGCTCACCTGATAGCAGATACAAGCTCATTTCAAGACATAGAGGTCTTGTCTTTGGCATTTTAGCCAAAAGAGAAACAGAAAGTTCTTTTGATTGTCTTCCTTTAGTCAATTTCCTTTCTAGTCATACACACACCTAGAATAATTAACAGTCACTTACTAGACGTCTTTTGAACAGGTCATTGATATGGGAAGTGCTCACTTAGTCTCAGAGAGGGTTTGGTCAGTGGAGAAGGAAATCTCGCTGACATTTATGGCCAGAGGCTGTGGGCGGAAGCAGCCAGACTTTTCACAGCAGTTGTCTGCACCAGCAATGACTCCCGCTCACTGGTAAAATGAGTGCTGCCTTTTTAAAAATTTCTTTAACCTTGCCACTCTTTGCCCAAACATTCAACGAAAGGCAATTCTAGCACCTTTCATGATTCACAGGGCCTAGGGCAGGGAGATGTTCATCCCGTGGAAGCTGTCAGTTGTTGAGGTAGTGGTTTGCATTAAGATGGCAGGACAGTTCTCATTCCCTAATGAGTGAGAGGATAGGACCGTGTGCAGGTCCTCTTTCTCCCAGGGATGGTTTTTAGTGATTGAAGTGCATGGGAGGGTCTTAAGCCCAATGTCTGGGTGCCTTGATGGACTGCATTACAAAGTAATGCATAACTTAAGTTATGCGAAACAGAACTTAAGCCTTTATTTTTTCTTCTCTGCTGCATTAAACTCTTTCCCTTAAACAAAATTAAGGATAGAATATATGCATGCAGTACAAAAGAGCAGAGTAAAAAGTTTTCCTCCTCCCAAGTTTCTAGTATTACTCCTTAGAGGTAGCTTTCAACAGCATTTTAAAGACTCCTTTCAGACATTTTCTATGCTTATAAATCCCCCCCCCCACACCTTTATACTAATGGGACATGCCTTGTTTTTCTTTCTATTGATATATCTTGTGGGTGTTTCATATCAGCTCATATATAAATCCAACTCATTCTGTTTACAGGTTGCATACTATTCACTATATGGTTGCTCAGCAGCTTATTTACCCATTGTTGAAAACTGGTGAACGTTTAGGTCACTCATAGGATTTTGTCCTTAAAAACAGAGGTGAATGGACAGCTTTGCTCACAACGGGAAATGCTGAGTCGCACAGGCCATGTAGAGTTACAGTTTTAATATATATGGCCAAACTTGCCTTTCGAGGAGCATGCTGATCACACCCCCTCCCACCGTGTCTTTTTCTCCACCCTGTGTTCTGATGTGTTTTCTGAATCTTGCAGGCTTTTCCAGTCTGGCACATGCACATTAATGCTCTACTAGTTGTTTTAAATTTGCATACTTTAGTTATTAGCGAGGTTGAGCATGTTTTCTATTTTTTTTTAATCCTTGCCCAAGCGTATGTTTATTGATGAGAAGGAAGCAGGGAGTGTAGGGGAGGAGAGAAGAGGAGAGGAGAGAGAAGCACTGATCCGTTGCCTCCTGTACTTGCCTTGACCCTGGGATCGGACTGGAACCTTTTTGGTATACAGGACGATGCTCCGAACAACTGAGCCACGCCCCCCCAAGGTGGAACATCTTTGCTTTTTAAGCTTATAGATCACTTTATTTTTTTTTCCTGCGAAGTCCCAGCTTCTTTCAATACTGATGAGAATTACTTACTGCACAGTGTTTTGGGGGACACCTAGAAACTTGTGTCTTATCTCATCCCGCCTTCTAATTGGTGTAAGGAATATTTCATAACCTTTCATCATCTGCTTGAATGTTTCTAGTGTTAGGGGCTTAAAACCTCATGGGCATCTAATTCCTCTGTTGGCTTTAAATGACAGAACATTCAAAATATGTTAAAAGAGTAGTTGAATTTATAGAGAGGCTAGGAGCAGGTGGACTCTTTAAATGAACCACAGTAATGAAGCTAGAAGATTCTCTCAGGCCCAGTCTGGAGACCAGAGCATTCATGATTAGTGAACCTTGTTCATTTGACTACACAGTGAGACATAAGCAAGGAGAGTTCTTTGGGGGTTGTTAGTTAATTATCTATTGCTCCATAATAAGTTACCCCTAAACTTATTAAAACAAACAATCCACATCTAGTACTTCACAGACAGGAAGTTGGGAGAGCAACCCAGCTGGGTGCTGCTGGCTCTGGGTGTTTCAGAGGCTGTAGTCAAGGTGTTGTTTGGGGCTGCAGTCACCCGAAGGCTTTCCTGCTTGCACTGTGGCTCACTGATGTGGCTGTTGGCAGAAGGCCCCGGTTCCTTGCCACATGAAGAGATCTCTGTAGAGCTGCAGAGAATGCCCTTAGAATCTGGTGGCTTCTTTCAGAGTGAGTAATACGAGAGAAAGCAAGATGGATGCTACAGTGTCTTCCATGACCTCAGACGTCCCACGCAGTCATTTCTGCAACACCTTTTGGGTTACAAAGGTCAGCCCTACTCAGTATGGGGGCAACTATGCAGGAGTCTGATTGCTGGGAGGCAGCGATCGCTGGGGGCTGACTGCCCTCATTCTAGGGGAACAACTGCCCTCTGGCCCCTGAGGGCTCACCTCTCTCTTATCTGCAAAACAAGATACACTCATTCCTCTCAGGGTCCCCAGATCTCATCGCAATACAGAGGCTGGTTCTTTGTGTAGGAGCATTAGGAGATATTTTAACAGATTTTGGAAATGCTAAGGCTTTATGAAGAACTTTTCTTTGCCGGAAGAAATTGTTGCATTTGGGCAGTATTCTTTTTCTTAAGCTCTATCCTATAAAATTTCTGGCCAAAATAAATAGGAAATAAATTTATAATCCTAAGAGAGGGAAGGAGTTCTAGTGAAATATTCCAACTTATTTTTAGTCAGGAAAGCTTTATGACATTCTCTAGTTCTCAAAAATGAAGGTTAGGTTCCTGGAAATCCCATATTGGAGAGTTCTTAGTTGAGGAACTTGAAACCTAATAGGGAAAATAAGGGCATTAAACTGCTGGCTGTTTGCTTGTGGTTCGGCTTCAAGCCCGCCGCTTTATATTTTGTTTTGTGAGACTAGAGCTGGAGCTCTGGTGAAATGCATTTCCCAGGTTCCCTTGGCAGCTGGATTCCTGTAGGTTTCTGGCAGGAGGAGACACTGGCGGGACATTAAAAGTAGGAGGAAGGGGGAGAGGGGTTTTGCTGTTTTCAGCTCCTGTCAGCATTTTTCCTGTGGCCTGCTAGAACTTTGAAGTCTATAGCTTCTTTAAGATTAAAAAAAAATTTTATTTATTTTTAGAGAGAGGGGGAGGGAGAAAGAGAGGAAGAGAAACATTTATGTAAGTGAGAAATATTGTTTGGTTGTCTCTTGTACACACTGCAATCAGGGACGGAACCTGCAACCTAGGTATGTGTCCTGACTGGAAATCCAGCTGGTGACCTTTTGCTTTGCAGGATGATGCCAAACCAACTGAACCACACCAGTCAGGGCTCGTTAAGATTTTCAGTAGCCTTTTGACCCAGTGATCCCAGTTCTGGGAATATATCTGAAGGAACCCAGAACACTAATTTGAAAGAACATAAGCACTCCTGTGTTCATTGCAGTATTATTTACAATTGCTACGATACGGAAGCAGCCCAAGTGTCCATCAATAGATGAGTGGATAAAACAGCTATGGGACATTTACACAATGGGATACTACTCAGCCATAAAAAAGAAAATTTTACCCTTTGTGACAGTATGGGTGGACCTGGAGAACATTATGCTAAGTGAAATAAGTCAGTCAGAGAAAGACAAACATCATATGATTTCACTCATATGTGGAATCTAATGAACAAACTAAACTAACAAGCAAAATACAGACAGACTCACAGAGAGCAGGATGACAGCTAAGAGGCGGGGCGGGGGGGCAGTTTTGGGGTGGAGGCATTGAGCCAAGGGAAAAAAGACTCATGGACATGGGCAACAGTGTAGATTCTCTTAACCTCATAACCCCCTTTGCTTCTTCAGCCTTAAGGTTGTAGCTGCTTCTAGCAGTTACTAATATCACTGTCATCTCTCTGTCCCCTTTTTACTTTTTCAATCTCCCAGCACCTATGTCATCAGTTTCCTCTGTTTAGTCCTTGCCATTGAAAATGCCTAATGTCTGAGGTTTTTGCATTGCCATTGACTGAAACAGTTACTAAGGTTTCTAAATGCATCATCCTCACAATTACAGTGATCTGTTTATAGTTTTCTTTCTTGCAAGGTCATAGCAAGAAGCCACTGTTCTTCATCTGGTTCTTTGTCCAGATGTTTAGTGTACTTCTGATTTTTAGTGCTTCTAGTGGTTGACTTCATTTTATGGATGCATACTCCTGAGCAGGCCTCTGGGATCCTGCTTCCTCTTTTCACTGTGGTCTTAGAGATGCAGGTTAGCTAGGATGCCTGCATAGTTTCCACTAATCTGTTTAACCTCAGCACTTTCCTCCTTCATTCTCAGTACAAAGGAATCTACATATCCTTGGCTCTACTTGGTCCTGCCTGAGCACCTGCTGTTTGAGCCTTTTCTTTCTTTCTTTTTCATTGCTTTAGCAAGAGAGGAAGGTGTGGGGAGAGAGGGAGAGACAGAGACACAGATGTGAGACAGAAACATTGATGAGTTGCTTTCTCATATGCGCCCTAACTAGGATTCGAACCCACAACCTGGGTATGTGCCCTGACTGGGAATCAAACCTGCACCCTGTCTGTCTACAGGCTGATGCTTCAACCTACTGAGCCAACTGGCCAGGGCTATTTCCGTTTTCTATGGCCAACTCCACATCCCTCTTTTTCTTATTATCCTTAATTGGAATTACTCATAGTTTGTATATATTAAAATTCAGAGCACTTGCTGAGATGTTGTATGTGCTGAATTACTTGATTTTTACATAAGAACTTCTGCACGAGGAGGCATAATTACTGAATCAAGTGAGCATTTCATAGACCAGAGGAAAATAGCTAGTGATTTCATTCATGATATCTCTGTTCTGCAGATTAATAAGTTAGTTAAGCCTTTTTACTTTTACCAGAGGCTTACATGTTTCTTTAGTAAACATTCGTCTTGTTGCATGGTTTGCATAGCACTCTACAAAGGAGGAGCATTGAGGGATAGCAAAGGAGTCAAATGACCCCGCTCTTGTCCCTGGAAAGACTGTGCCGTGTACGTGAGGAGCTGTAACACGTGCATTAGACAGCCACAGGACCAAAATAAGTGTACGATGATGTGGTCGAAACCATAGGGGATGGTGTGTTGTGGGACATGTAGCGATGCTGCTTCCTGCATGCAGGCACCAGGCGCTTTCTGTTGTCTCATGTAGTCCGTGCAGCTCTCACACAGTTCCTCCAGTTAGTCCTGCTTTGAAACTGGTGAATCTGAAGCTTAGAGGGTAAATCATTCGCCTGAGGATGCACATCTACTAAGTGGCACAGTTTAGAATTGGAACCCTTGGTGGACCTGGGTCTGAAGACTGTAAGAGGTAGAAGTGAAGGTTGCATGCTGTTGTGTTGTGCTTGCACGCATGTGTGTTTTAAGAGGTGCTGGGCAACTTCTATTTACCTGCCTGGGTCCGTTCTCCATCCTTCTCCATCCCACTCTGTGCCCTGGGTAGCTGACCTGTGTGGGTTACGTCAGTGGACGCCCTTGCCCTTTAGCTTCCAGACAAGCTCTACCATGGGAAGGACTCAGGAGACCCGAGGGCAGGTGGAGAATGATGTTGGGTCTTTATTCCTCCACATCTTTCCTACTGGGTCTCAGCCTGTTGGCCCCATAGCCCTCTCCCCGCTGACTCTTCTCTGGGTCTCTGGGTCTGAATTCCAGGAATCGCTCTCACCCTTTGACCCTTCCACCACAGAGCGGGTAATGATTCCTTGTTGTTGGTAGCACTAACCCTGCCCTGACTTTAAAGGTTGTCTCTTGCTCAAACTCAGTTTGAATGTATTCTTTGCAGTCTGAGGGTATCACAGGCTTCCTACTGAGACTGGCGTGAGGAATTCCTGGCAAGGTGTTCCTTCCTTTCTCCCTTCCGTCCTTTCTCAGTATGTCCTGCACAGAGGATAAGAAATAGCTGAGACATGGTCCTTATACTCAGGGAACTTAAAGGTGAAAAGAATAATATTTTATTAATAATAACAGAGATGAAAACTACTAATGTATTTGTGAGGTGCAGTGACGGGATGCTCTAGTACATGATGTGAAATGTAGGCAGTGGTTCACAGTTGGTTGCTTATTCTTTCTACCTGTACATTAGCTAAAATTCTGTCCCCTGGACAGAATCTAGAAAAAGCTCATCTTTATTTGATTTAATAAAACAACGTCAAGGATGGTGTCTTTTTGAAAAAGTAACTGGAAATGTGGTTTTAAAACTCATCATACTCTCTGAAAAGGTAAGCTCACCATAAGAGTTGTCAATCAAATAAACTTCTCTGCTTGCACCCCTGGATTTAAGATGCATATGAAGTTTGATAAAGTCTATCAGTCCATACCTTGTACCTGTTCTTGTGTTTTGTAATTGTTTGTTACATGATAT
Source organism: Glossophaga mutica (assembly GCA_039655065.1). Classification (NCBI taxonomy): domain Eukaryota; kingdom Metazoa; phylum Chordata; class Mammalia; order Chiroptera; family Phyllostomidae; genus Glossophaga; species Glossophaga mutica. Next base: position 64,616,449 of record CM077313.1, read on the forward strand.
TTCTTGCATTATAGCATGTTCAAAGATAAATGCTAACGTTCCTTTATAATATAAAAAACAGGTATCTAAATGTAAATAAATAAAAAGTTGAATTAAAAAAATTAAAACTTAAGATATTTTTCCTGAAAGTTTGGGCCCAAGATGTGGGTGTGCATTATACACGGAAGTGTATTACGCATGCCCAAATGCAGTGACTAAAGTCCATAGTTCACATGGGGGTTCACCATTTGTGTTACACAGTTCTATGGGTTTTGACAAATGTACCGTAACGACGGGTATCCACTCTTGGAACATCATGCAGCATAGTTTCCCTGCCCTAAAAATCCTCTGCGCTCCACCAGTTCACACCTCCTCCCCTCCCCTCCACCTTGGCAGCGTTGATCTTTCCACTGTCTCCACGTTTGTGCCTTTTCCAGGCTCTTACATGGGATTCACACCCTTACATAGCCTTTCCAGTTGGCTTCTTTCACTTAACACTTAAGGTTCCGCTGTGTAATTCTGTGGCTTGATAGCTCATTTCTTTTTATGGCTGATTCCTATTCCATTGTATGACTGACTGTACCACAGTTTGTTTGTCCATTTACCTGTTGAAGGAAATCTTGCTTGCTTTCAGTTTTTGGCAACTATGAATAAAGCTGCTCTAAACATTTGTGTATAGATTTTTGTGTGGACACAATTTTTGGACTAGCCTCCCAGGGTTTAAGATATAACTGGAATTTGGGAAGATCTATTCGGTTTTCTTTTTAACAGCCCGGAAAAAATGTAGTTTTTGTCTCTGTCAATGTTCAGCTCTCACCCTGTTACAATGGCTTGATTGATTAGATAACCACGAAGGCCAAGGACCCAACATCAAAAGATAACACAGAAAAAAAAAATAACACAGGAAAAGGAAGTATTTCTGGACTAAATTACTCATTCTTGGATGTGAAGTACAGCCTCTAATCCAGAAGAGGAGTTTCTTTGAACCAGTCACAGCCAAGGGCAGATATTGCCAGACACACTGAAGCTTAGTCAATCGCTTAATTACATATTACATATCTGACATTAACAAATCAAGGGCAAAATATTCACCTTTATAATTTTATAGGAGCAATTTATTTGGTGACTTATTTCAAATCGAGGGAAGTAAACACATTACAAATGCATATCTAGTGTATGAACACATCTCTGGAATGTTAATGTGACTCTCCCTTGCTTTTGAGTAAGCAAAGAGCCATTCTTTCAAGACTTCCTGTGGCCACAGTATTTCTGCCAAGGGGTCTGATGGCCTGGGAATTTGCCAGCCTTTCCTCAGAGACGTTGACTCACACTCAAACACCCTTAGAGTTTCTAGTGGCCTGTTTAAATCTTCTGGATCAGTAGTGTAGGTGGGTTCCGAGCCAGAACATATAAATTCCCATCTCGAATCACCTAACTCTGAGTGGTGTAACTTCAGGAAAATCACTTGAACTTTTTTGTGTTTAGAGATTACCAAACTCCGTCTGCTGCTGGGGACATTATGAAGGTGGATTAGCCCAGGTTTTTTAAAGCACTTAAAGCTCCCTAGGGAAAAAGGGCCTTGCAACTTGCAGGCACCATTACTGGGTATATTCCAGCTGGAATAAGGCCAGCAAAGTACACTCCCTTTAAAGTCAGACCCTCTCACCCTTTTCTTCTGAGGACGCCACTTAGCTCCTTCGTGGGGGTAATAGATCTTGAATGTAAAAGCATTTGAGTGGCAGTGGGGGATGTTTTGATTTCTAATTCAATATTCCATCATAAATTTGGACTCGTTATCATTTTGGTATCTGGACGTAAAGACGTCATGCACGGTGGCCCAGAATCTTCCTCGTCCTAACCAAGGGTGGACAGGTGCCCCTGCCTGATTCTGCAGAGCCCTTAGGCGGAGCTTCTCCATCTGGTTCGGCTGGTGTAACGGAACCATTCCTGTCCGCGGTATTCTCCACGTAGCCCAAAGCATGTGGTGTGAACATTGGAGAGTGCTTTCCTCATTTCTTACAATTATTAACGAAAATCATAAATGACAAAGAAGTCTATATCTGTGCCATTTTTTTCTGTTTCATAGAAAATGGCTGGCTAAACCAGTGACACAGCAGTTGGAGTTTGAGCCTCTTTCTCTTGCCGTCAGCAGTAAAGTGTGAACTGGAGATAGTTGCAGAGAAATAGATATTTAAAAATATTTTCTAAAAAATATAGTCTGTGGGTGAGAAATTGGCATCACAAATCTGTGGTTGATTTCGGAAACCACTGTTGTTCATTTACCGTATTTTGCTGTGTATAATGTGTACCCATGTTTTTGGCCCATACTTTCAGGAAAAAAAATCCTTTCTTTTATTTTTTTGTTATTTATTTATTTATATTTAGATACTTTTTTTGTATTATAAAGGACTTTTAGCATTTATTTTTTAACATATTGCAGTACAAGAAATTTTATGTAACAAATAATTACAAAGCAGAAGAACAGATACAAGGTATTTCAGGCACTACTCATGTATAATGAGTACTCTTATTTTTCCCTCAAAAATTTGAGGAAGAAAGTGCACATTATATATGGCAAAATATGGTACTCAATTCCTTCTCGTTTTCATTTTGCAATAATAGGAAACTATCACAGTTTTACACTTTGGAAGTGCTTATGTAATAGGCAGACAGCTTTTGGTAGTTGACGCTGTGAGTTCCTTCAGCCAGATGTAGAAGTTTAAAGCTGGATGTGAAGGTTAACAGTAGTTCATGTGAGTGTCTCCAGGTCTCTAGTGCAGTGATGGTAAAGATGTTCTGGATCTACAGACATTCATCTTTTGATATTTTTTCTCAATCTGTCCTGTCCATTGCTGTAGCCACTAGATACCTGTGACTACTACTCACGTGAAATGCAGCTCATGAGGCTCCAGAACTGAATTTTTAATTTAAATTAATTTTAACTGAAATAACTGCATGTGGCTAGTGGCTGCTGGATGGGATAGCACAGGTCAGATGAGTCATTTCATCACTAGAGGCCTGTCTTAGAGTTTATCTTAATGTCCTGGCAGACTTAACAACAACAAAAATAAAAATTTATTGAGCATCTGTTTACTCTGTGCTAGAGACAACACTGGGCGTTTAATTTTCATTCTTTACAACAGTCCCTCGAATGCCTGTTTTACTGGGAGGAAACCAAGGCCCGGGGGCGTGTGCCCTCGACCAGGGTCATAGGGCTGGTCCATGTGTTTGCTCTTGCTGTTTTATCACAGGGTCTAATTTCAGCTCAAACTCTTGGGTCAGTTCTCTTGTAGAATGCCTCTCAGTTTGGGTTCCTTATGATTAAATTGAAGTTTTATATTTTTATCACACTAAAATGAAACTCCACACCCACTAGCAGTCACCACCCATCCCTCTTTTCCCCCAGTCCCTAGGAACCATGAACCTTTCTTTTTTTATAGATTCCCCTCTTCTGGAGATTTTATTTAAATGAAATCACTTTCTCCAGTCATTATGACTGGCTTCTTTCAATTAACATAATGTTTTCAGGGTTCATCCTTGAAGTATGAATTAGTACTTGGTTCCTTTTCATGGTTGAATAATATTCCAAATGTGACACAGATAGGTCACATTTTGTTTCCTCATTCATCAGCTGGTAATTCGGGTTGTAACTATAATGCTTTTTACTTATTATGAATAATGCTGCTATAAACATTCATATAAAGTTCTCGTGGGGATACATAGTTTCATTTTGCTTGGGTGTCTACCTGGGAGTGGAATTGCTGGGTCAGACAGTAACTCTCTGCTAACCTTCTGAAGCAGGGGTAGTTTCTTTTTGATAAATGTGACTTGTTCTTCATTCTTTCTTGTGGTTTCTGTCTACTAGTGAATTAGGACTACAGTGGGGTGTTGACTCCAGAATATGATAGTGGTGCATCTGAGACTCTCCTTTAGTGCCAGGTAAGACATTTTAAAAACTAATCAATACACTTTTTTAAAAAAAGATTTCTGCACAGACATTTGGGATTTTAAAAAAAATGCCTGGCAGTTTTCCTTCTTCTGTCTTCATACTTTTGTTTTAGAAAATACATAAATAGGCTGGTTTTTGTAAGTGGCATGCCCAATATAATGTGGGCAGCAGGAGTCTGCAGATCGTTGGTGGAATATCAGTTGAAATAAGAATCTGCGCTTCTGAATAAATTTTACAGATAGTTGGGAGCAGGATTTATGAACCTAAAGCAGTGCGGTCGTCTCTGTTGGTCTGTGGTATTTTTGTTGTCCTTACTATGTCCAGACGCTGAAGGGCTGCACTACATGCCTCCCTGTTGAACTGTCTGCAAGAAACAGCAGACTTTTAAGGCACTATAGCTTCTTTTTCTTCAATAAATAGACCTTTCTTGCTGAGACAACAGAAGTCTGAAACGACTTTGAAAAACTACATGTAGTTTAACTCTGTGAAGGTTGCCAGAAATGACCTTATTAAAATAAAGTTAGAATGTACTTGGGTCTACATGAGTACTGCCCCAAATTATAGTACAGTTGGTTTAAAAAGGGGAAAAAGTCATAGGGTAAAAAAAAACAAAACGACCCACACTGGTGATACTTCCTGATGTTCCCTGTTTTATCCAAATATTTTCTGTTGTTTATTTTCTGCTAGGTGCTAAGGAATCACAAAACTATATGTTGTGCTTGTCTTTAGGGAATTTATGAAAATGATACAAGACAGAAAGGGAGAGAAAGCTCCAGGAATGATAACAAAGGGCTGTGGGAAAGTTTCAAGTGGTTCAGAAAGAACTCGGCAGTCCGGGGCCCTTGGAGGGGACGGAACCCTGGAGCTGGGGAGTGTGTTTGTGTGTGCGTGCGCTTTGGTTGACTTCCAGAAGATTTTTTTAGAGCAGCTTTAGCTTTATACTAAAATTGAGGAGAAGGCAGAGATTTCCCGTGTAGCTCCTATCTCTGTGTGTGCGTGGTTTCTCCTGTTACCAACATCTCTCCCAAAATGGTACTATTTTCTTTTTTTACCAAGGATAAATCTTAGATTGACTCTCCCCTGACACTTACTTATTTATTGCCTTTATTTTTATTGTTTCAGATTAACTCTTTATAGTAAAAATACTGCCTTATTAATTTGGACCCCACTAATTAAGAACTTTTTGTGGGTGTGAAATAGTTAAGGATTAAGTTTAAATTAATGACATCAGTGACATCAACTAAGTGTCTGACCTGTTTAGAAGATGATGGTTTAAAGAACTTCCATAATGAAGGATCTGTGGATAAACATTCCAGTGACATTTACTGAGTATGCAGAAGGTTGAGAAAGAAGAGTGTGAGGGCTAAGAACATAGGTTCTAGCCCCAGACTCCCTGGGTTTAAATATTGGCTCTGTTGTGTACTAGCCCTTTGGCTTGGGCAAGTTACTAAACTTCTTGGAGCCTCAGTTTTTTCTTCTGTAAAATGGTAATCATAACCTTGCTTATTACCTCACAGCATTGCAGTGAGGACTGAATGCATTAATATGCATAACTACTTAGATCCTTGCTTGGTCCCTGATAAACACTCATTAAGTGGTCACTGTTATTAGAAAGGGCCGGCCAAGATGGAGGCTTAGGTGGCCACACGGTGCCTCCTCTCACAACCAAAATTAAGGACAACAAATATTTAGAAACAAGAAAACAACCGGAGCTAATAGAAAATTGAACTGTTCGGAAGTCCAACAACCATTCATCCAGACCGGTAAGAGGGGAGGAGTTGCGGCAGGAAAAAGTGGAGGTGCGGACCCAGGAACACAGGCAGCAACGGCTGGCAGTTCCCAGGTGCACAGGCGGCAGCTGGCGGACCCCGGGCACGGAGGGGCAGCTGTGCAGACCCAGTGAGGCCACACAAGGTGGCTGGCTGACCAGGTAGTCCCACATTCACGCGCGCAGACGGTCCAGGCAGAGGGGAAGTGGCGGAAGGGACTGAATCCAGGAGAGAGCGGAGCAGGCGCCATTGTTCCCTCTCAGACCCCGCCCCCACATACAGCGTCACAACCCAACGACTGGGGTGCCCCACACTGGGGAGCGCCAGAGGCTCCACTCCTCACTACGTAACAGCCGCGACCAGACTAAAACCAAAACAAAACAAAACAAAAAAACACCAAAAATGGCTCAAACCGGAGAACAAATGAAATCCCCAGAGCCAATTCCTCTGAGCCATGAAGAGATAGCCAGCCTATCAGATGCACAGTTCAAAGCCCTGGTGATCAGGATGCTCACAGAATTGGTTGATTTTGCTCACAAATTAGATGAAAAAATGCAGGCTACAATACGCGAAATGAAGGAAGACGCATGGGGAACGGATGGAGATGGGAGGAAAACTGGGACTCACATCCATGGAGTGGACCAGAAGGAAGAAACAAACAACCAAACAGAAAAGAAGGAAGAAACAAGAATTCAAAAAAAATGAGGAGAGGCTTAGGAACCTCCGGGACATCGTTAAACGTCCCAACATCCGAATTATAGAATGGGAAGAAGAAGAGCAACAAGTGGAAAACTTATTTGAACAAATAATAGAGGAGAACTCCCCCAATCTGGGAAAGGAAATAGACTACCAGCTCAGAGAGTCCCAAAGAAGTTAGACCCAAGGAGGAACACACCAAGGCACATCATAATTCCATTAGCCAAGATTCAAATGAAGGAGAGAATTCTAGAAGCAGCCAGGGATAAGGGGACAGTCACCTACAAAGGAGTTCCCATCAGACTGTCAGCTGATGTCTCCAAAGAGACCTTTCAGGCAAGAAGGGGCTGGAAAGAAATATTTGAAATCTTGAAAAGCAGGGACCTACATCCAAGATTGCTCTATCCAGCAAAGCTGTCATTTAGAATGGTAGGGCAGATAAAGTGCTTCTCAGATAAGGTCAAGTTGAAGGATTTCATCATCACCAAGCCTTTATTATAGGAAATGTTAAAGGGACTTATCTAAGAAAAAGAAGATAAAAAATATGACAGCGAAAAGACAGCAAACTCACAGCTATTAAGATCCACACCTAAAACAAAAGCAAACTAGGCCAACAGCTAGAACAGGAACAGAACCACAGAAATGGAGATCATATGGAGGGTTAGCAACAGGGGAGTGGGAGGAGGAGAGAGGGGGAAAAGGTACAGAGAGTAAGTAGCATACACGGTGGGTAGAAAATAGACAGGGGGAGGGCAAGAATAGTGTGGGAAATGTAGAAGCTAAAGAATTTATGACACATGAACATGAACTAAAGGGGGGGAATGTGGGTGGGAGGGGTATGCAGGGTGGAGGGGAATGATGGGGGAGAAATGGGACAACTGTAATAGCATAATCAATAAAATATATTATAAAAATAAAAATAAGTGGTCACTGTTATTAATGTGTTCTAACTGTGCTAAGTGCAGAGGAGAGATATAAGAGAATTTCTGGCCATAAAAATCTTACAGACTAGAAGGCAGATGAACAAGTATTGCTGTATAATATGCATATAGATGTAGTATAATACAGTACAGATGGATGCATTCTTTCTAATTTATAATTTGAAAATGGTAATCAGGTCAATGGACTTTCATCCCTTCAGATAACAGAGAAGTAGTAGCTTTTCATCTAGCATTCTTTGCAGTTTAGACTTTTCCAAGAGTTCTAAATGACCTTCGCTAGTTGGATGGATTTAGTGAAATTTGCCTATTCGGCCCACTGGGGAAATGCACACCAACCCTTACCCTCACATCCCAGGAGAGCGTAAAGGTTTCTTGAATATTTTCGTACAGCCCAGCTGCAACCTGTGGCTGCTGGGTCTAAGAAGTAGTGACTGGCAAAACCATGGCATGAAGCCACCACATGAGGGGCCCTCAGCCGCACCACTTGGCCCCTAGAGACAGGACAGACATTGGTCATTGGGTCATTTCCCAGACTCTGAAACCTTTCCTGACAAAATGTTGAGACACAGTAAATTGAATTCTGTGTCTGTTACAAGATTCCAGTGAAACCTTTTGAGAGTCTGAGGTTTGCCTGCTGAGGTCTACTCAAGCTGAAATGAAAAACAACTGTATTTTGCAACCTTTCTGTTAGCAGAAGGTACCCATGGCTACTGCCGTTCTTTTTCTGGCTTTGGTGCCATTTTAGAGGTGTACCGGGTAGGGCCACTGCAATGCACAACTCTGGGAGCAATCCTCACAGACAGTTTACATAAAGTGCAGCCCCTGGAATGACTCGTGCGGTATCCGGCCTGCACAGCTGCACGTGGAGGCCCTCCTGCTAAATTCAGCTCTCAGTCTTGTTTTAGAGCCTATTGTTACAAGTTCTTTGGAATGTGTGCTGGTATTACAGGATGAAATTGGGTCTTTCACTAGACTCCGCCTTCAGCTCCAAAGACTCAGATAAACCCTTTTTTGACCATGTGCCTTCTGTGCCTGGTGGCATTAGCCCCAGCTCTCATTGTTATCACCCAGGTTAGGATCAGATGCCTTATCCGTGCGATGCAGATGCATCTGGTGGCTGGTTTGAAGAATTTCTGACCCTTGTGGGCTGGGACTTCGCTAAGCATTCTTCACTTTAAAGCTTGCTGTTGCTGGGGTCGATCCTTCTGTTGTCACTTGAAGGGCTGGGAGGTTACAAATGCATTGATGCTTGTGTGTGAGAGGCTGCTTCTACTTTATGCAGCAAGGCGGCTGGGCTTCCAGCTGCTCCAGGCGGGGTCCCCAGCAACTGCACCAGCTGTCCTGGGAGCTGCCAAGGCCCTCGCCGGCATTACAGAAGGATTAAGCATGCTATTTGCTAGAGCTGTGTCTGGCAAGAGTCTTAGAACACTTCCAGGAAAGAAAAACAAAATCGTATTTCAACAAAGGAGTAAGAAAAGTTGGCCCTTATCTCCATGAGGTCACTTCACTTGGGACAAAAAGTTTGTGTGCTCTTTATTTTAACAAATTTTATAGGTACCCCCGGGAATACTTTAAGCTTGTGATTCTAATTTAGAGAAATTAGAACAATAATTTTATGGTGATTGGAAGCACGATGATGTATTTTGCGCATATAAGTCGTTAGAAATTTGCATTTATTCCTAAACATAGTAGATCACAGTTCATGCCCAGATTTCTTTTTCTTCACGTTTTATAATTAGGAGTGGTGGTTTAAGCAAGTCTGTTGATTTAAACCACAGACATTTAGAACTGGAAGAAATTCTGCTATCGTTATGAAAGACTCATTTCGTAGGTATCAAAGCTGAGACCCTGAGAAGCTGTAACTGTGTCCACCGAGGGGTGGTGTAATCTTAGCCAGCACCCAAGCCATGCTTTGCCAGTGAGACGCAGTCCCACTCAGGTCTCTCCCTGGGTTAGGTGCCCTTGGAGAACACAGACCTGCCTGGGGCGTTTCAAGAACTGCTCTGTGCAGTGGGGCTGATTCTCATCCGAACAGTGCTTTACGGGAGTGGTATGGAATAATGCTGATAAGAGGCCCTGGTAGGAGGCCAAGTCACCGGAAGAGTGACTTGAGTAGTTAACCTCTCTGTGCTTCAGTTTCTTAATCTGCAAAATCACATATACTTACACTGATGCAAGGATGCTCCAAGTGAATACTTGTAAAGTACAGCAGTGTTGGCCCAGAGTAGGTGCTGTACAACCACCAGCTGTTAGGGTTATGTGTTGAAAGATGCCTTTTATATTTTTGTATAAGAGAAGAAGTATCTTTAGAGAGATTTATATAGTCATCATCTTGTGACCTTGCTCCTAAGAATTTTAAAAAGGGGTGAGACTTTGCCACCAGATGATCGTACATTGGAATCTGGGCTCCTCCACTTTCTAGCTGTGTGACCTGCCTGATTCAGCTTATGCCACCTGTTCAGTTTGCTCCTCTGTCAGATGGAGACGTGAATACACATCTACATATTCATTAGGTGTGAGGGTTAGAGGAAGTGGATGTGAAACCCAGCCTGAGAGCACAAGTGGGAGGTGTGTTCTGTTGAGTGGAATGAGTGGAATGTCTACACGCACGCACGCACGCACGCACGCACACACTCTTCTATTTTTTCTGGGGAGCCCCTTTCCCCCATTGCTCTCTTTCATGAATCTCTCCATATGGATTATAACACATCTACATCACTTTCCTTCACTTCATATATATAATGCCTTGGATATTTAAAATAGTTTATTGTGCATTTGCTTTATCTCTGCAATTGAGGGCTTCTTGAGAAAAAGCATTATGATGTGTACTTAAAGGATCCCTGTCTCCTCAGTACTGAGGGTGTGATAGGTGCTCAGGAAGGAACTGTTGATGTTGATGGAACCGTCCATGGAAGTAACCAAGCAGGGGTCTTCTCCTGCCAGAGCGTTTGGGACCTGCTCTCTTCAGCTTCCTTTTTCCCGATCACTGTTTTTAACCTTAGCATGAGTGTGTTCGTGCTTTCTGCTTCTGATCTCTGCAGAGAAGCTGTGGTTCCTTCATCCCTGTTGTTCTAGTGCAGGAAACCAGAGCTATTCCCTGTCATTAAATATTTATTAGCAAAAAATTTCTGCCTAAGAATTTTGGCCATATTCCTTTCTTCAGGATGTTAATCTAAAAGCTTGTTGCAACCTTTAGTCACCTTTGATAAAACAAAAACAAATGTACACCATTTTCATGGTTCAGGAGCTTCTTGGCAATGCTTGTATTTTATAGTACTTTTCTTCTGCAGAATAGAAATGGCTTTCTAAAGAATATTGGCTTTTTACAGTTATAGAGTCTGAAGCCCCTAGAAATTTTTTACATTATCAATCTGAAGGGGTTTTAAAGATAAGATCTTCTAATATGTTTTTTGGTAAAAAAAAATTTTTACATCTTACCTTTTACATTTTGCTTCAAAACTTTCTCAATGGATTTTCTTTCTCTGAATGTTGCTTAAAATGATGTTGATGTTAGTAATGTGTAAGGAGCATTCATTCGTTCAATATTTAATGCACACTCCATGGCGGATGGCATGCTAGGTTGTAGGAGTATAGTGGTGAATGACAAAAACTTGGAATATTAGTCCTTTCGGAATTTACAGTCTAGAGGAAAGTAGGAAAAAACTAGCCTTCAGATGAAGTAATGCATAAGGAAAGGTTACAGTCAGCCGAAGTGGCTAAATTGCACTAGTACTGAAACTAATGAATATTAAAAAAAAACTTCAAGATGTGATGAACTAGGAAAGCAGGTCAAGGTGAATGAAATTTTCTTCTCTATGATTGTTTACTACTGCAACGGCAGTAATAATTCATTTCTCCTTACTTTACGTGGCAGAGAACTCAAGGATCGTAGACACTGAGCTTCAGGGTGTAGCGGTCAAGGCAAAGGAAAGCACATCTTTCTACGAAACTTAACAGGACAAGTAGAGATAAGTGGTTCTTCTGTTTCTGCCAGAAGACAGACCACCCGCATTTAGATGACATTTTGGAGGCCTTTGCTCTGTGCTAGATATTCATCTGATAATTACAATGTTGAATTATCATAGGCATCCTCCTGAAGGCAAAAAAGCAGGAGCAAATAATCCCTTCAGGGTCCCCTTGTTTCTCTGCAGTTTAATGAGATTATGAAAGCTATTACTTACATCCAGCATAACAAGTTTTCCCTTTTTGAAAGAGCTAAGAAGGATAGATTTTTAAAGACTTCAGTAGCTAAAGGAAAAGCCAGGAGAACTTAATACTTTTGATAAAGTTTATCAATCATAAATGATTTAGGACTTTATCTTCTGTTAGATGTTACCTACCTGGATTAAATTGGCAGTTGATAGTAAGAGCATAGCCATCTGAAATCTGCTCTGCACTTGAGGGGAATTGCGAAGCTGTGCAAGGAACTGTCCTATTGGGAAGAAATTTTGGTAAATCTCAGTTGATGATGAGCTCAGCCCTGTCCTGGAGCCCTAACGTTTTTACTCAGGGGAAAAGAATTTGAAGTCATATTTCACTTAGGCAAGGTCATGATTCAACTGCAGTAATTACTTACTGAATTTTAGGCCCTTATGTCCACCAGATGCATGGAAAATCTATTGGCTTGTTCCTTTTAATTTGCGGGTGTTGTTTTTATTGTTAATTATGTTATGTATTTAATTTGCTAAACTGCTTAAATTTTTGGATGAACTTCAGATCAGTATAATCCTATTTAATAAAAATAAAACCAGGCATTGCAATCCACATTGCATGAATGTAAATGGTGAAGAGTGCAGGGTGGATGGGGTGCTTGGCGTATTTGAAAGGCTCCTCTAAGGAGGGGAGGGGTGCTGTTATTTTATCTCTAGCTGATTGTATCCTGCAAAACTCCAAGCTCAGTATGAATAGATCTTCAAAAATATCAAGGGACTCAAGAAATCCAGACTCTATATTAAATCAATAGATCTTCAAATGTTCTCAACTAATTCATTTTTTTTTAAAAAAAGCATGATGGATGGCTTACAAACCAGTTAAAAAGCGAATTCCCAGCCAGGCAGCAAGGGGACAGTTTTTAACCTCAGCTGCAGCCAGGGTCCATAACTGAAAGTGCAACTTGAGAAATAACTGTAGAGTAGCTTTTAAGTAATGAGGGGAAATACTTTTAAGTGGCAGCATGTCCTGGAAGCTTTTCTCCTCTTTCTAGAAATCCAAGCATCAGAGAGAAAAAGTGATTTGGAGATGTATTTTCCATGTGTGCAATACAGGAGAATCAAACTTTAAAAAAATTTTAGCATTTGCAGTCAATAGTAGGAGTTAGAATAGAAGTAGTGTTGCATGACTGAATTACACATGGGCTGCAGTTTGAATACTTATAAATGTGGACCTGGGAAGTTGCTTCATTTAGCAAGTCAGTTCTAACGTGTGACTTATCCAGAGCAAACCATCGTGCTTCCAGGTGTACAAATGTGTGGCATGTCTGGGGACACCAAAAAGAACTGCAGGTTTGGCCCCATCACTCCTGTCTAGCGCTTCGGTGGCTTCCCGTGGTTCCCACGTCCAAGTCAGTAGTGCTGCACAGCCTGTCCCTGCCTGCCCCTTCCACCTCATCTTCTGTCAGCCCCTCTTCCCCATGTATTCCCGCCATCCAGGAATAGGGGCTGCTCTCGGTTCCCAAATGATTCGTGGGTCCCTTTGTTTCTGCATCCCTGTAGCTGGTATTCCCTTTGCCATAAGTACAACTTTTCTTGGTTGGCTTCTTCTCTGATTTCCAGGCTCAGCTTAAATATCTTTTCTTAAACAAAGACAAGATATTTTCTTATCTATAAACCAGCATTTCACAAACTCTGGTTCAAGTGGATCCTAGAAAATAGAAAAAAAAAGTGTATTTATGTCAGGCTCTAGAAGTGATTTGATTCTCTGCAGGATTGCAAGAGAAATATTTCCTGAGCTTCATAAGTACGCTGTATAAATAAGTTGATTTACATGAGTTTCCCTAATTAGGGATATTATAGCTCCCTTGGATGACTCCCAGTACATGTGAACATATTAATGACTTCGAAAATAGTGTAGCCAATACATTAACTTTGACCTAGTGTTTCTCAAACTTTTTTGACAGTGGAACCCTTTGCTTGGAGTACATCTGTTAATGTCTTAAGGAATGTCTGGTTTGGGAATAGAGTTTGGGGAAATACTGCCTTTGAATGTGGTTTTGGTTTATAAGAGGAAATAGCTTAGAAAGGAATGTCTTAGGAGTAGAAGAAACAGCAGATATACTTTGTTCATTTCTTTGAATGGACTTCACAACTTGGTTTCAGTATTTTGCTACTTATTCATTACTAGTGGAGACCCACCAAGTCTTGACTGGCTTAATTGCCATATAGTCCAACCATAAGAAATGCAAACCTATATCATAATCTCTTTTAATAATATTTTATTTGAAGAATTTTGAATGCACAGAAGTAGAGAAGAGGGTACGTTTAACCCAAAAATGCTTATTACCCAGATTCAACAGCTAAAGTTTTGCTACATTTTTTCTTTATCATGTACCCATTTTTGCTGAAATTTTCATTGTGTCATTTCATTTCTACACTCTTCAGTTTGCATCTTTACAAAAGGGGACATTGCCTTACATGACCTCAATAAAATTGTTGCATTTATCAAAATTAAAATAATTTTTTTGGTAATGTCAAATACTCAGTCCATATGAAAGCTTCAAAAAATATTGAGAGGTAGTTTACATGCCATAAAATTCTTTCTTTTCATGTACAATTTAGTGGTTTACGGTTTTACAAAGTTAATGCAGCTACCACTAATTCCAGAACATTTTTATTACCTCAAAAGCAATCCACATACTGTATTAGCAGTCATTCATTTTCTCCTCCCCCTTAACTTAAATACTCTCTTTAGGTTTTGCATTATATGTTTTTTTTGTGTGTGTGTGTGTGTGTGATTGGCTTCTTTCATTTAGCTTCATGATTTAAAAATTTGTTTATATTGCAGCATCCGGTGGCACCTTTTTCCTCTTTATAGCTGAGTGTTCTCCCATGGTGTGGGTGTGTAGCAGTTTGCTTATCCATTCATCAGTGGGTGGGCTTTTGCTGTGTTTCCACTTTTCGTTGTTATGAAATGTGCTGTGACGAGCATTCATGCACAAGCTTTTGTGTTGACATGTTTTTCATTTCTCTTGGGTATCTCCCTAAGAGTGGAATTGGTGGGTCATATGATAACTCCATATATGTTTTTTTTTTTTTTTTAAGATTTTTTTTAAGTACTTTTTTTTTCTTTTAGATTTTATTTATTTATCTTTAGAGGGGAAGGGAAGGAGAGAGGGAGAGAAACATCAATGTGTGGTTGCCTCTTGTATGTCCCCTGCCGGGAACTGGCCTGGCAACCCAGGCATGTGCCCTGACTGGGAATCGAACCGCGATCCTTCGGTTCGCAGGCCCGCGCTCAATCCACTGAGCTACACCAGCCAGGGCCATATATGTTTTTTGAGGGACTACCAAAGTGATGGTGATGTTTTACATTCCCATCAGCAGTTTATGGTGGTTCCAGTTTCTCCACATCCTCATCATTACCTCTTATTTTCTGTCTGTTATATTTTTGCCATTGTAGTAGATGTAAGGTGGTATGCCATTGTGGTTTTCATTTGTATTTCCCTAATGAATAAGGATGTTAAGCATCTTTTCATTTAACTATTGACCATTTGTACCACATTACAGTCTTCTTTGGAGAAATATCTATTTAAATACTTGCCTAGTTTTTAAGTAGGTTATTTGTGTTTTTATTATTGAGTTGCAAGAGTCCTTTATATGTTCTAAATACTAGTCCCTTATCAGATATAAGAGGTCTTCTGTCCATAAAAAGTCCAGCTATTGTTAATATAACAAGAATGGTTTATGTGACATCAATGTAATCTGGCAGCCAAGGAGAGTGGACTGGAATGTGCATGTGTGAACAATGATGACTTTACTGTACTAGTCATTGGGGGTGATAGATACTGTTGAGTGAGCATGTGTATTGTGTGGCTGTCATATTCAAAATAATTGAGTGAGAAGAGCAATGAATCCACATCAAATTTTGCATGAAGCTTGAACATTCCTATGTGGAAACTGTTTTGATGATTTTGCAGCTATAGGCAACTGGTGATTGGCAGCTTCATCACAACAATGTGCCCGCTCATGCATCACATCTCATGCAGAGTTTTTTGATAAATCATCAAATCACCCAGGTGACTGAGGCCCCCTACCCCCCAGATTTGGTGCCCTGCAACTTCTGGCTTTTCCCAAAGTTAAAATCACCTTTGAAAGGGAAGAGATTACAGACCATTGATGAGATTCAGGAAAATACAAGGGGGCAGCTGATGGCAATTGGGAGAACTGCGTGAGGTCCCAAGGTGTCTACTTTGAAGGGGACTGAGGCATCATTGTCCTATGTACAATGTTTCTTATACCTTGTGTCTTCTACAATAAATGTCTCTATTTTTCATAAAACATGGCTAGATACCTTCTGGACTGACCTTGTATTAGTTGCAAATATTTTACTTCATTCTTTGGGTTGTCTTTTTATTCTCTGGATGATGTCCTTTGAAGCACAAAAGCTTTAAATTTTGATTAAGCCCAATTTATCTATTTTGTCTTTTGTTGCTTGTGGTTTTAGTGTCATACCTAGGAAATTATTCTAATCCAAGTTCATGTAGATTTATGCCTATATTTTCTTGAGAGTTTATAGTTTTAGTTCATGCATTTAGGTCTTTGATACATTTCCAGTTAATTTTCACATGTAGTGTTAGGAAGGGGCCACATTCATAAAAGTAAAATTTTAGCCTTAGCTTTTAGGATAACCTAGAAAGATAGCTATTTTTCTTTGCCGACATCCATTTGTGTACCCCATCCCCACTCTGCCATCTGTAACTGGTCATGACACAATTTATTAGAATCGATTTCCGTAGTGGGGAGTGCAGTCAGTTTATGACGGGACAGAGTCTCTGTTGCACATTATTACATTTAATTAGGCAAACCACCAAGTTGTACAGACATCTGCTGTGTTTGCCATTCTTGTCTACTTTTTCTATTTTTCTGGAAACGGGGCTGGTTTGTTCTTTGTGGAATCCCTTTTCCACAGTCTCTCTGTCTATGGGCTGATCTTACAACACATACTTCCTGCTCGAGGCGTGGGGAGTGGACGAAGTGTGATGGCTTGGCAAGTGAAGATTGTGTCTCTAGAACAACAGTGCTGGTTCAGAGATGGACATAGACTCCAAAAAACTAAAGAGAGATACCTGTAATTAGTAGGAAAGAAAACTGGCACAGCCTGCAGCTACTGCTGTCTTACCTTCAGGGAGGGATGTCTGTCTGTGCGTAAATCCAGCAGGAGGAAAGGTGAGCCATGAGATGGGTTCTTAACTCTCCTTTGAACAGCTGAACCTAGCATTGCTGGAAGGTTAGACTGTTTCTCTACCCATCAGGTGCATGAGTCTGTATATTCCTCTTTCTAGTTGCAGCTGAAAGAGTTGTGGTTATTACAAAGATGGAGTGCTAGAAGCTGAAGACAAGATATAAAAGATACTTTCTACCTTCATGAACATGACAACCCAGCAGGGAGACCGAGAGGCATGAATGAATGAATGAATGAGTGACAAGTGCAAGAGTAGACATATCTATGAAACAGATAGATAACACAGCTATTGGGGAGGGGCCTCAAAAAGATTCGTCTTAAATTGAAGGATGGATAGGCATTCACTAAGGCTTTCTGTAAACCACAAAACTGATTTTCCCTCTGCAGCTGCAGAAGTCATTTCTGTTATTTTATTGAAGATGGATGTGTTGTTACATTTTACAAGTGTTATGGTGCTGCCCACCAAGTGAGCTACACTGTAGCACTTTTCTAATAGCCATGAGGAGAAGGTGGGAACTAACTGTAGCAGGTTGTCAGAAAATTCATAATTCGGGAAGTAACGTTAAGGTTTTCAGAACATTATTTTATTTTAGGTAGTGTATTTTTTAGGTAAAGGCCCAGTGCAGTACTGTGCTTCAGATTACTCTAACCCTGTGGACTTGGGGTCATTTCCTCCAACTCATTCATTTCAGAGAAAATGTTATGACCCATATAAGCTATCATATGTGCCCGAGTTCACACAGCAGGGTTTGAACTATAATCTTGGTCTCCTTATTCTTGGTGCAGTCTTTCTGCTACTTTATATCTTCTCCAAACAAGGCCATCGAGGCTTGTTTTTAAGAAAGAACTTCTTTCTTAAGAAGAAAAGCTGGTGAGGCTTGCAGTAAAATTATTTTTTTGCAAGACTTTTTAACTGTGTTTTTCCCATTACCATTTATCCCCCTTATACCTCTTTCCCCCAGCAATCGCCACACTGTTGTCCGTGTCCATCTGAATCCTTTTTGCTTGATCCCTAGTAAAATTTTTGAGGAACAAATGAAGAATAAGGGAGGGTTTTACATGGATGAGCCTTTTGTTTAGGGAATTGCCAGCTGGATGTTTCCATCATTCTGAGTTTGGTGCCCAGGCTCCACGGGAACGGCTGCATGGCTGCCTGGCCCCGTCCAGACGGCGCTCCCTGGGCCTGTTGAGTCCAGTGGGAGCCGGGTCCTCATGTGGGCCGTCAGCACACCTACTTCCAGTGATCAGAATGGCCAGCGTACTGAATGTAGGGTCAAGCAATTATTAGCAGTCACAGATTTGTTTCTCAAAATGCTTATTTCTCAAAATCTTTACTGAGCCATCATCTTCTCCCCTCTGCCAACTGCATAAGAAGAAGGTTATACAGACTCACTGTAGCTTCGAATAAGATTTTCAGAGTAAGTATGAAAATGTTATGGTGTAAGCAAATGAAATAAAGTTAGAATCTTTTTTTCTTAAGGAAAAATTGATGACTGTATTTGATTTTTCCAGTAGTGGGCTCTCAAAATCATCACATTAGAATAGGCTAAGAAGGGGAAGCCTGTTTATGGCAATCAACATGGCTTGTCTAGAAATTTCATTTGGATAGAAAGCCAATATTAAACTTTTTTTATATGTTATTTGGGGCGGCTGAATGGGGGGCAGTTGATGGCATTGTGGAAGGGAAGGGTAATGCTCCACCCACCCCCCAACCCCCAGCAAATGTTGGTGTATACCACCTGGTTAATTCTTTGTATCTTTCCTGATGCTCAGTGAAATGGTTTCTAGTGAATTTGCCACTGCTGTGGTTATGAAACTGGCCTAAGATAAGAAGTTCCTTTAGCATCTTTACTATTATTGTGTAAAAGTGAAAACTGAATCGATGTGACATATGCCCACTGAAGTTTGCTGTCTACAACCGAGGAGGACACAGAAGACACCTGCATTTGTGCTCTGCTGGAAAGTGTTCTGTTGCCTTTGGTGTCGGGGAATAGGACAGGCTGTCAGTTCTCCTCACGCTGAATGTAGTTTACTTTGCGGGGGTTAAGTGGAGGGGGAGGAAAATCAACTTCCGGAATGACTTGCACCTAATGTGGAAAGGCGACTGGGAGAGGTGAAATCCGAGTAAAGCCAAGATAGGTGAATGTGGAAGCATATGTAAATACAGAAGTTCCTATTTTTTTTGGTAATGGCATTCCTGAGACATTATTGATGTAACATACAATTCACCCATTTAAAGTGTACAGCTCAGTGGTTATTTATTCAGAGTTGCCCCAGTCACTTTGAGAACACTGCATCAATCGAAAAGAAACCTTAGATGTGCTCCTTGCCACCTCCCTTTCCCTCTGTCCCACCTCGCAGCACTAAACAGTCTCTAATATTTTTTCTGTCTCTATGGATTTGCCCATTCTGAATATTTTTATACAAGTGAGATCATACAATTACAGTGTGTGGCCTTCTGTGTCTGGCTTCTCTCAGTGTGTCTCCAGGGTTCCTCCGTGTCGTAGAGTACATCAGTACTGTGTTTCTTTTCATGGCTGAGCAGTATTTCATTATATGTTACATTTTGTTTATGCATTCATCAGTTGGTGCAAATTTGTGTTGTTTTCACCTTCTGGCTTTTAGGAATAACGGTGCGCTAAGCATCTGTGTGTAAGTTTCACTCTTACACAGATATAATACAGAGGTCTGTAGGAAATTATTCTAAGATGTCAGAAACATTTTTCTCCTTTTTAAAAAAATAATTTTTAATTTTTAAATTAACAGTTTGTGTACAATATTATATTAGTTTCAAGTGTGCAACTCTGTGATTAGATACACTTACACAGCGATCACCCTGAGAAATCTCATACCCATCTGACACCATACATAGTTATTATAGTATCGTGGACTGTATTTCCTGTGCTGTATCTTACATCCCCATGACTGTTTTGTAACTACCA
The DNA here is from genome assembly GCA_039655065.1 of Glossophaga mutica. Taxonomy (NCBI): domain Eukaryota; kingdom Metazoa; phylum Chordata; class Mammalia; order Chiroptera; family Phyllostomidae; genus Glossophaga; species Glossophaga mutica. The sequence continues at coordinate 64,636,121 of CM077313.1, forward strand.
ACTTGTATTTTTATTTTCCTTTATCTTTTTAACCTATCCCCCAGGGCTCTCTCTCCTCTGACAACCTTCAAAATGTTCTATCTATGAGTCTGTTTCTGTTTTGCTTGCCCCTTTATTTTGTGATTTAGGTTCTACCTATAAGTGAAATCATCTGGCATGTGTTTTTTTCTGTCTGCCTTATTTTATTTAGCATAGTACCCTCTCCGTCTAGCCATGTTATCGCAGATGGCCAGATTGCCTTCTTTTTTATGGCTGAGTCATATTCCATTATATATGTACCACTTTTTTATCTACTCATCTGTCGTTGGACACTTAGGTTGCTTCCATACCTTGGCTATTGTAAATAATGCTGCAGTTAACGTATGGATGTATATGTCTTTTCAATTTAGTGTTTTGAGTTTCTTTGCATAAATACCTAGAAGTGTAGTTGCTGGGTCAGAAACATTTAATTGGCCATCATTTAAATGCTGACTGACCTTTTAGAATACAAAAGCTCTGTATTTACTTCTAGATATTTGATAAAAAATTCAGAAGACTGATTTTAGTTCAAGTGATAGAGCTGGAACTTTTCAACTGGTTCCAGTCTCAGGAGTTGCTAAATTTCTTCCCTCAGACACACCATGGTCTAAGACTGTGATTCTCAGGCTCTTTCCATTTCACTTTGTCTAAGGGATGGGACCTTCTCCCATCAGAGCAGACACTGTGGGACTCTATGGTAATGGTTCTCAAGGAGCAGGGAGGGGCAGTAAGTGAGGAGATAGACATGCAGATGTGCTTCAGTGTGTCAGGTGCGTCAGGGGTACCAGTGATGGGAGAAAGAGGGTGGAGTGATGCCCCCTCCATCCTGGAAGGGTCAGGGAAGGCTTGACTTCGCAGATGTGATCACATTCAAATTTGAGTTTTTAGAAACTGAATGAGAACGGAGATTTTTTTGGTCACAATATAAAATAGTTTAAAATTTTTCCTACTGTTTTTTTTGGTTACCATTATAATAACTATTTTAAGCACTCAATACATTTTCTTTTTTAAAAAAAACACCATATCCCCTTTTTAGTAGAGAGATGAAATTAAATAAATCATGTTTACACAGCAAACTATCAAACCCTGTCAGTTGCACAGAATTAAAAAAATATGAACTTTTATTATTGTGATACTTCTGAGGTTTTTGTCTTTATATTTGCGCTAATATTTTTATTCTTTTATCCAACTACTGCACAGATATTAAGGGTGTGGAATGTGTAAAGCTTTATTTGGGAAGATGAAGTTCTTAGTGTTAAAATATTTTTTTACTAGAGTTTAAAAATGTCAGTCCTAGTGTTATAATTAATACCATTTTTTTTGCAAAAATTTTCTCAGTGTATTTTTACTACAAAAATGACATTTTAAATTCTAAGTTAGTGTTTCAAGTTAAACCCTAATTATTTTCTTATTTATAGATATAATGAGAATTGCTTACTTCATTATATTAAAAGCTATAGAATTTGGAAGAAACTCTTAAAATTGGTTAATTCATTGCTTAGAGACATAGTAGATGGTGCTTATAAGATTTTTTCTAGGAGTGTCCTGACTTCAATATGATAATTATCCGCATCATTACACTGAGAAAAAATTTAGATGTGAATAACCACAAATCCATTTGTCATGAATCACACAATGTAAATATCAGGCTTTATTTATTATTCAGTACATCCTTACTTTGCTTTCATGATTACTACTATATAATATAATATTGGAATACTAGGATTGATGCATTTTTAAATATTCTGACATCTCCTGAATTTATATCAAGGTTAAACCTCATTCTTACACAGCCATCAGGATCTAATAAACTGAATAAAAAACTTGTTTGTCACTCCACCACTTACTGCTTTTACAGAGGGTTCGACTGTGCTGATTGCATCAGGATAGATGCTGGTCACGGAATTGCTCTTTGGCATTTGAGCATTTAACGAAGCTGTCTGTCTTCAGCCCTAGTTCTGTAGTGAGAGGGTCTGTTGTTCACAGAGAAGAGGGATATGAAATGGCATGGAAGTTTTGAATGAGTCTTACCAAAGGGCTGCTTCCAAAGATGGAATAGTATTTTTAAGAATATGTATATATATAGCAAGAAGAAAAATAAAGCCTTTCAGACAAAGCCATGCGTTAATTGTTGGGCCGTGGCTCCTCCAGGGGAGGATCATGGGAGAGGATCTGTAGAGTCAGACCTTGCCTAGTAGCAGGGGACAGCTGGGGACCACTGGGTAGGATGTCAGGGCTTGTATCGGGAGGTTTCCTCTGATCAGGTCTTATCAGTCTAGAGATGCTGTGGCCATAGCTAGGGAGAGACTGTCTGATGGGGAAGGGGGGGGCACAGATTCCCGCAGAAGAATATGAAAGATGAATACTGCAGATGTAGGCATGTTCAAGGTGAGAAGTGAACTACAGAGTAACCTCAACAGCTTAATTTGCTTCCATAATTATACTTCTAAATGGGAAGGTAAAAAAAAAAAAATTAAACTTTTAGTTTTAGATATTTTAGGGATGATTCTCAGAGGGCTAAAAAATATCACAAAATGCATAATTATGGTTTGTGCAAGCATGTTTTTCCAAAACATTTTCTGTAGGCAGTTTTACAAACGATGAATGGAAACCACAGAGACACACTTGCCTCATCTGAGGGAGCACCGCCCCCTCCTACTCTGTGTGCTGGCAGCTCTGGATCACCTGGGACAGGCCAAGACCTCTCCCAGCAGTCCCAGTCCGGCTGTGCTGCCCAGCCGGGCTCTCCTCTGACCTCTCCTTCCTTGCCTGCAGGGGGCACCCCACCCTTCTCTGAAGGCAGAGCCCAGCCCTGTCCCACCTGGGACTTATTTTCACCTAGGGTGTAGAAGGTTTAAAAAGCACTACCCTGACTTCCGGCCAAGATGGAGGCGTAGGCGGACACACTGTGCCTCCTCTCACAACCAAAATTAAGGACAACAAATATTTAGAAACAAGAAAACAACCAGAACTCATAGAAAACTGAACTGTACGGAAGTCCAACAACCATTCATCCAGACCGGTAAGAGGGGCGGAGTCGCGGCAGGAGAAAGTGGAGGTGCGGACCCAGGAACGCAAGCAGCAGCGGCTGGCAGTTCCCAGGTGCACGGGCGGCGGCTGGCGGTCCCCGGGCCTACAGGCAGCAGCTGGCGGACCCCAGGCACAGGGGGGCAACTGTGCAGACCCAGTGAGGCCGCACAAGGCGGCTGGCTGACTGACCAGGTGGTCTCACATACGAGCGCGCAGACAGTCCAGGCGGAGGGGAAGTGGCGGAGGGGACTGAATCCAGGAAAGAGTGGAGCAGGCGCCATTGCTCCCTCTCAGGCCCCACCCCCACATACAGCGTCACAACCCAGCGACTGGGCTGCCCCGCACCGGGGAGCACCAGAGGCTCCACTCTTCACTACGTAACAGCACGCGCACGTGCGCAGATAATCCAGGTGAAGGGGAAGCAGCGGAAAGGGCCGGAGTCCAGGAGAGAGCGGAGCAGGCGCCATTGCTCCTTCTCGGACCCCGCCCCCACCTGTAGCATCACAACCCAGCGACTGGGCTGCCCCGCCCTGAGAACACCTAAGGCTCCACCCCTCCCTACGTAATAGCCGCGACCAGACTAAAACCAAAACAACAACAAAAAAAACCCACCAAAAATGGCTCAAACCGGAAAACAAATAAAAGCCCCAGAGCCAATTCCTCTAAGCAGTGAAGAGATAGCCAACCTGTCAGATGCACAGTTCAAAGCACTGGTCATCAAAATGCTCACAGAATTGGTTGATTTTGCTCACAAACTAGATGAAAAAATGCAGGCTACAATCCGTGAAATGAAGGAAGATGCATGGGGAACTGATAGAGATGGAAGGAAAACTGGGACTCAAATCAATGGAGTGGACCAGAAGGAAGAAACTAACAACCAAACAGAAGACGAGGAAGAAACAAGAATTCAAAAAAATGAGGAGAGGCTTAGGAACCTCCAGGACATCTTTAAACGTCCCAACATCCGAATTATAGGGGTCCCAGAAGGGGAAGAAGAACAGCAACGAGTGGAAAACTTATTTGAACAAATAATAAAGGAGAACTTCCCCAATCTGGCAAAGGAAATAGACTACCAGGATGTCCAGGAAGCTCAGAGAGTCCCAAAGAAGTTGGACCCAAGGAGGAACACACCAAGGCACATTGTAATTACATTAGCCAAGGTTAAAATGAAGGAGAGAATTCTAGAAGCAGCAAGGGATAAGGGGACAGTCACCTACAAGGGAGTTCCCATCAGACTGTCAGCTGATTTCTCAAAAGAGACCTTACAGGCAAGAAGGGGCTGGAAAGAAATATTTGAAATCTTGAAAAGCAGGGACCTACATCCAAAATTGCTCTATCCAGCAAAGCTGTCATTTAGAATGGAAGGGAAGATAAAGTGCTTCTCAGATAAGGTCAAGTTCAAGGAGTTCATCATCACCAAGCCCTTATTGTATGAAATGTTAAAGGGACTTATCTAAGAAAAAGAAGATAAAACTATGACAGTGAAAAGACAACGAACTCATAGCTATCAAGAACCACACCTAAAACAAAAGCAAACTAAGCAAACAGCTAGAACAGGAACAGAATCACAGAAATTGAGATCATATGGAGGGTTAGCAACAGGGGCGTGGGAGGAGGAGAGAGGGGGAAAAGGTACAGAGAATGAGTAGCATAGATAATGGGGAAAAAATAGACAGGGGGAGGGCAAGAATAGTATGAGAAATGTAGAAGCTAGAAAACTTATGACCCATGGACATGAACTAAAGGGAGGAATGTGGGTGGGAGAGGGTGGGTAGGGTGGAGGGGAATGATGGGGAAGAAATGGGACAACTGTAATAGCATAATCAATAAAATATATTAAAAAAAAAAAGAAAAAAAAAAAAATAAAAAGCACTACCCTGCGATAGTTGATTTTAAGCACCCCATTTATTGAGCATAGTTCATTCTTATTATGTGGTATTTGGCCATGATGGGGGAATTTGTACTGGCTTATCAATGGTATGGATCTCATTGGTAATGACATGGTTTGGGGTGGGGGTTGGTTTTGAGGATCAGAAAGCCTGAAATATTGCTCATTCAACCTACCTTTCATACGTTAACCTTTTGTTTATAGCAGGATTTTTTCTTGAGGTATTATTTTCCATTTATCTGCATATATCTTCTTAGGCCCAAACTGTGCTCTTTTATTTATTGTAGGCATATAGCAATTCTAATATCTGGAATGGCTAGTCTGTCCTTTAATTCATTCTTTTCAAATTTCTTTTATCTATTTTTGTCTGAATGCTTTGTTTTTAAGGTGTGAATAAAGCTCTCCCATCCTCAAATGAATGTTGAAAAAAACTATTTAGAGCTTTTTCCCTGAAATATAAATTTGGTCATTGCTAGCAAAGTATCAATAGTCAATTTTGGGTATCATGAAATTGATTGAGGGGATGTGCCTTATGAAATATTCAGCCAACTGTAACTCTGTTAAAGGGTTTATATGCTTAACTTACAAACAGCACCACCTTGAATTGCACTCAGAAATGGAATCGATGCAGTTCACCAGTGTAATTTATTCTGTTCTATTTATGCAAACAGATAAATAACTTAGCTTTTTCCTACATCAGCTAGCTATCAACCACCTCCCTGTGAGCTTATAATGCGGTTCAAAGATTGCAAAAGCGTGTAAACTGGAGAGAGAAAACCTTTCACAGCAACAGCAATCTTGCTTTTACTTACTGGTTTCTTGGCATCTTGCTTACTTTCACAAACAGTTTCGGGGTGCTTACAATGAAATGCCATTTTAAGTAAGAGTTAAAACAATGAGTATAGGAAGGAAGAGAAAACTAGGAGAGGATAGGATTGAAGGTGAGGCTCTGTGTTGAGAATGTTTTGGCTAGGCAAAAGTCCTGTGAGTGGAGTTTGCCAACTTCACAGCTCATCAGGAAGGCCAACTGGTAGACCAATGTGTGGACAGTCTTTGTGTGGACTTGCTCAGTTAGTTAAAAAATAATTATTGAGCACCTACTATATGCCTGGCATTCTTTTAGGTACTAGAAATACAACAGTGAGCAAATTAGACACAAATTCATGCCCTCATAGAGCTTACATTTTAGAGAAGGAGCACCAATAAACAAAATATACAATCTGTGTGGTATGTGAGATAGCACTAATTGCTAGGGAGAAAAAGAAATAAAGCATGGGAGGGAGCTAGGAAGTGTTGGGGGGAGGCTTACATTTTTGGTGGAGGGGTCTGGGAGGGCCTGCTGGACACACTGACTTTGGGACAATGGCTAGAAAGCCTTAATGAGTGGTAGGGATGTTGCAGGAAGAGAGGCACTGGCCAAGGGAGCAGCTGGTACAAAGGCCCTGCATGTATATTCTTGGGCCCAAACTGCTATTTTATTTTTTGTAAGCATATATCATAGTCTACTACGTGATATGGTTAGTCTGACCTTTAATTCATTGTTTTCAAATTTCTTTTAACTGTTTCCATCTGGTTGACTGCTTTGGTTTAAAGGTCTGAATAAAGCTCTCCCATCCCCAAATGAATGTTGGGGTAGACTATTTAGAACTAGGCTGGGAAGACTGAGTGAGGGGAGACTGGTAGGAGTGGCACCCGCAATTCCAGGACCATCCCAGGTGTTCTAAGGCTCTCCAGATGAGAAAGGGCGAGGAAACCAGCCTTGCCGTATTTCCAGCATTTATTCAGTTGTATACCAGGTTTTCTATGTGCTCGGAGTTCCCAGCACCGGGAACAATGAGAAGTAATGGTGTATCTGGGTACAAGTTTACAGGTCCCCCCCTCACCGCACCCCCTGCATTTACTTTGATGTAGCCATTTTGAGATTTTAGCAAACATTTTAGGACGTATTTCAAATTTGGTACATCACTGTTTATTTTGGAAATGACAGGGAGAAGACCTGTCAATCTACTTGGCATTATGAATACTTAGACAAATACCCACTAGGAGAGTATTGTGCTAAAAGCTGGTGAACCCTGTGGTTTGTAAACTTGTTTAAACAGTCAGAGTTGCAAATAATGATCCCTGAAATATAATTTCCTGTTGTTCACGTACCTGCCAATTTCCCCTTAAACTTATCGGTTCCTGTAAAACTTACTGTGAAACTCAGGATGCTTGTAATAGTCAAATTCAGACTAATTTTATACATTATCCAGACAAAAGGTGTCTTAAAATTATGCCCCTGAAGTCCTGTAGTCATTTTCACACTGTCTTATTGTATTGTTGGTGTCTGTTATTTGCTTATTTAAAGAGAATAGAATGATGTTTATGGAATCATGGTTTCAGTTCTATTCCAGAAATCTAGCTCAGTGGTCATTTTACTGCGGTCTCTTCTGTGTATTTTCTAAAGGGGAAAACACCAGCTCACTTTGCAGCTTTGAGGTGATGGGGAAGAATACATAATATATTTTCTTCTTCTGCATAGGAGGAGGAAGTCTACCATCTGCACCCTGATGCGTATATAATCAAGCCTGTTTCCTCTGAAGTTGATGATTGGTGCCTAAGATGATTTGATTTTTTCCATTTTAGTGACATTTGTGATTTTTGTCCTTTGTTTATGGAAAGGGGAGATGGGGCCAGTGTTGTGAATGTCCGGTGTCTGTGGTTGATGGATTGATGCCTCACTCCAGGGTATGTTGTTTCCTTAGGCCATCAGGGGAGCGGGTTAGGACGATGCCCAGCAGTGCCAGCTGTGTGGCTGGCAGGAGCTGGACCATGAAGGCGCCTCTTTGACAGAGTCAACAGTTGGGCCAGAAAGGCTGTGACTCAGCGATGACTATAAACATTTGTTTAGTTTGAATGATTAGGAGCAGAGCGTCTGGTCCCTGGTTATTAACTGATTATAAAAGTGAAGTGGAGGGAAGCTGAGGCTGTGGTAGGAGAACAGTACTATTAGAAGTATATAATATAGGGGCTTTAAGGGAAGCGATTTACGTTCAGAATTTCAAATGAAGCCATGGCATTGGTGGGCAGGCGCTTGGTGAGTTCTCCGAAGCTGAGCAGAGGGTCAGAGGAAGTGACAGGGTGGAAGTGGTTTTCCTAGCACCCTTGGCCAGTGCTTGGGGTAAAAGCAAGGTGTTCTTTGCTGAGACCTTTCACAGTCTCATCAATTGGTACATGAATGAATAAATATGACCCAAAGCTTTACAGGAACCCAAGGGAAGACTTACCACCTGCGTGATTATTTGCCTATATTTACGTCTCCTCCACTAGACCGTGGATGCCCTGAGGGTGGTGCTCACGCTTTCTTACTTTATATCATCACTATGTACTGAAAGGAACCAAAGGGTGGTATGAATCCCTCTTTTTAATGTCGTTTTTTAAACCTCTTTAGTTTGAGGGTAACTCGTTATTCACATACATTATAAAAAGCCCCGTTGTAACATCACTTTTCTTCCTTTCAAATGTATGGGATTTAGTGAAGAAGGATTGCAGGGGACCAGAGGGCAGCGTCATCTTCATCGTTTGTTTGTTCGTTCGTTCATTTATTGGACATGCACTACCTATTATGTGCCAGGTGCTGGGGATGCAAACCACAACATAATCAGTGTCTTAAGAAGGACCTCACAGACTCTGTCTTTGAAATAAAAAGAGCAAGAGAGAATAATCATCTATCATCCACCACAATTATTTCTATAGGATTTGTATTAGAAGGAGTTGCAAAGAGAGTTGGGAACAGATCTTAAGAAACTGAGCTCGGGTATAATATTGTATGATCAGCTTAGAATGTATGAACTGATAGTAATTTGAATTAACAAAAGGAATTCAGTTACATGTTCAGATATAACATTCTAAAGCTTGTTACTTAAGATAAATTTTTCTGATAATTTACCCAGCGTAATTCTATTTGTGATTTTTATACTAATATTAATGACTCATTAGGGTGGGTAATATATTCTCTCTTTAAAGGCCCCTAATGGAAATTATCTCAAGCTGAATAAATGTGTATTTTGTCAAATTGTTTAGTCCTTCCAAGAACCTCTAGGAACACTAGTCCCTGAGGCAGTTTATTTTAAAAGAGAATTATAGGTAAAATTGCTAAGAACAGAGAAAGATACACTTGGTATGTTTTTTAACGTCTTAAAATACTCTGCACAATTGTGAATGGGCAACGCATGCTGTTAAGGGACTCCCGTAGATTTATTGACTAGAAGGAGATAGTTTTCTTTTTTAATCAATCCACTTTCGTTGGTATAGTGCAGGATTTGCTATAAGTGATTTGCTGTATAAGTCACTGGATCTCTGATTTGTAAAAATGAATTTTTAAAATGATCTTTTGCTCTATGGGTTCATAGTCACCGTAGGCTATTGAAGGAGCTGTCTCAGAATGTTATGGATGGATGTCTCCAACTCAGAAATGTGCTGCAACGCAGAGGCCATTATCCCCATTCTCTTACTCCTCACGCTGTAGATGTGATTAAAAATGATCCTGTGTAGTCGGGCACAAGGGGATTGTAGCGTTGGTGTCCCCTTTGTGTGTGCGCATGAATTTTATTTATACATACTGAGTTTATACATATTTGTACACATATTCCTTTATATATATTTTACATAGATACTTTGTACATGTATATATACATACACATGTGTATATACTATACTACATATAGTATATACATATACTGTATATATGCATATGTATGACCATTTGAGGACTAAGAAAATGCCATTTTATGTAGCATCTGAATTTATGTTGTGAAATATTAACTCGACTAATGACATTAGAAGGATGTCAGTTTATATCTTCCTTGGATTTTATGACAACCTCTTTGAGCTGAATTTGAATTTTCTTGCATCATTAGACATATTTTCTAATGTCTGCTTAAAAAATACAGTTTATTTGTTATGTTAAATTGTCAAATATTATTTAACATAATTAATTTGTTTGAGAAACCATGTGGATAGAAAAGCACCATTATTCATTGATTGTAGAAGTAAATATAGAATGAATAATAAATTTGAAATCACAGTTGAGAAGAAGCCAGGTGAGACCCTGGGGTCAGATGGAATGAGTTTCTATTTGTCTTGCTCTCAAACACACTGTTCTATGTTGGAAATTTATTGGGCAAATTAATCAAATTTCCTCTGTAGGCTTTCCCTAACAAGACAGCGCATTAAGTTGCATGTCTCATCATCACATGTCAGACCCAGAGTACATGGTGATTCTGGTCAGATGCTGGAGTGTTTGGGCACTTTGTTCTTTGAGTCCTTGAGGGTGGAGACGAGGTGGGTGTGACAGAAGTTAGCTCCAGCTGCCCTGGCAGTTATCAGTATTTTACGGGTACGTGTTTCTAATGGAGACACATTGGGATCACAAATCAGACGACTAAAGAACTCATTTTTAATGGTTCAAAACTTTGTGCAGCAGAACATTCCACCCATGCATGGGTGTGCTTTAGAATGTGACTATGCACACACTTAACACATTTCTCCCAAACTCTGTAGGGTAATTAAAGGCTCTTTTATGGATTCTACAAAGAGACAGATTGCTGCATTGGAGAGTAGTGTATGTATTTGAAAAGTGCGGATATTTGGTTTTATTTTATAAGAATCTCAAAGTCAGAGTTTTTATTCCCCTCTTATCCTGTGTTCTTGTTACTCCTTTTTGATTTGTATGTTTTTTTTTTTTTTTTTTTTTTTTAGGAAATACTTTAAGAATTGACTACTCGAGGCACACATTTTATTTATTTTTATTTTTTTGATTTAAAATTTATTGTATTTTTCCCATTACCATTTAGTCCCCATACACTCCCCTCCCCCCAGCAGTCCCCACACTGTTGTCCATGTCCATGAGTCCTTTTCTTTTTTGCTCAATCCCTCCGCTCCAAGCTTCCCCGCCCCCCACCCCATCCAGCTGTCCTCCTGCTCTCCATCTATGAGTCTGTCTTGGGTCACGGATTTTAAACTATTGTTTATTGTCTTGTAGAAGACATTTCTGCTCTCTCATGTTGCTGGTCTCTAAGAAAACAGTGAGACTCTTAAATTGAGCCTCCTTGCCTGTAACCTTGATCAAATGTCACTTTAATCCCCGTGCACTTCTGGCAAACTAAGAGCTATTCATGAACTGCTTAGTTCACTGGTTGGAGACAAATATTTTCATTGCGTACTCGGTAGAGGTGGCTCCATTTGGATATCTACCAGACACTTTCCTACTGATCTCCACTTAGTAGATTTGTGGGATTAACAGGTAATTATTCTCCATTTGTTCTGAGAGTGTATGGACTGGCAGTGCTCAGTGACTCTCCAGGATACCTGTGCACTGGTGCTCTCATTGGTCGAACAGCATATTTTGCTAATTGTTCTTGTGTTGCTAATAATATAATATAATTAGCAATAAATGGCAAAATATAAGTCCATGAAGAAAGAATGGTTGCTTCTATGAAAACTAAGTTAAATGCATTGGCAAGATCCAGGCGTGTTCTGAACACTTTTTTCTTCTGTTGATTTGGGTGTAGGTGAGACAGCTCTAAAGATTGTGCAGGTATAGAAGACTTTAGCCCAACTGTCTTTAACTCTCCCCTTCATGAAACTCAGTGCCGGCCTTTGTGGATGATGCTTTATGGTTATGGTTAGTGTGGGGAAAAAGGACAGAATTCCTGGATCATCTTCAAAGAAAAATCCTTTATTTAAAAAGATACTTGAATAAATGTTCATTTGTAAGAATTAAAATGTTAAGGCATACTTTACACTTTGGTCAACCACTGCTTTAAATAGCATTTTGCTTTGTCCATTTAGTAGTGACATCAATTAGTGGTAGATTATTACTTTACTTTCTACGTTCATTTACTTGTATCTGTTCATGCACTGAGGTTATATTTGAGCCTTATTCATTTTTTATTTTTAATAGTCCACTTACAGTCCCAAATACTAAAGTTTACACTTTCATTATCTAGTAAGAAAATATCTAGAAAATGGTAATAACCTAAAAAAAAAGCCTTTAGGGAGAATGTATAATTATCTTAAAGAAGGGTTTTCTTTTATGGTAGAAGCATGCTAAATGCATTTTAAAACTTTTTCTTGGAAATAATTTAAACTTACAGAGAAGTTGTAAGAATAGTACAAAAACATTTAAATATCTCTTACTGTTTCCATGGTTATTTGTTCTAGCTTTCTGTTACCTGGCTGATGTATGTATAGATATACATACACAATCTCTCTCACACACAAACACAATATTTTTCTGAAATATTTGAGAGTAAGTTGCATATAAGATAATATATATTTCCTAAGAATAAAGATATTCTCTTACATTTCCCCAGTGCGTTATTGACATCAGTGTATTTTGTACTGATACAATACTTTTTATCTAATTCAGTGATTTTCAGCTAGAGTACTGCAAGAATTTTTTTAAGTCTATTTTATTGATTATGCTATTACAGTTGCCCTGATTTCTTTTGCTCTTTACCCTCCTGTGCCCAGTACTCCCATTCCCTCTTGCAGTACACCCCTGAACTTGCAGTTCATGTCCGTGGGTTGTACGTGTAAGATTTTTTGGCTTCTTCATTTCCTATGCTATTCTTAACATCCCCCTATTTTGTACCTACCAGTTATGCTTCTTTTAAAGAATTTTATCTACTTACTTTTAGAGAGAGGGGAAGAGAGGGAGAGAAACATCAATGTGTGATTGCCTCTCACATGGCCCCCACTGCGGACCTGGCCTGCAACGCAGGCATGTGCCTTGTCTGGGAATCAACTGGCAACCCTTTGGTTCGCAGCCTGCACTCAATCCACTGAGCAACACCAGCCAGGGCCCAGTTATGGCTCTTAGTCCATGTACCTTTTCCCCTATTCTCCTCTTTTCTCCCCACTGATAACCCTCCATATGATCTCCATATCTTTGATTCTGTTCCTGTTCTAGTGGTTTGATTAGTTTGTTTTTGTTTTAGATTCAGTTGTTGATAGTTGTGTTTGTTGTCATTTTGTGTTCATAGTTTTGACCTTCTTCTTTTTCTTAAATAAGTCCCTTAACATTTCATATAATGATAGTTTGGTGATGATGAACTCCGTTAGCTTTCCCTTGTCTGGGAAGCACTTTATCTGCCCTTCCATTCTAAATGAGAGCTTTGCTGGATAGAGTAATCTATGTTGTAAGTCCTTGCTTTTCATGACTTTGAACACTTCTTGCTAGTCCCTGCTTGCCTGTAAAGCTTCTTTTGAGAAATCAGCTGATAGTCTTATGGGAACTCCTTTGTAGGTGACTCTCTTCTCTTGCTGATTTTAAGATTCTCTCCTTATCTTTAACCTTTGGTATTTTAATTATGGTATGTCTTGGTGTGGTCCTTTTTGGGTCCAACTTGTTTATGACTCTCTGTGCTTCTTAGACTTACATGTCATGTCTATTTCCTTTGCCAATATTAGGGAAGTTTTCTTTCATTATTTTTTCAAATAAGTTTTTAATTTCTTGTTTTTCCTTTTCTTCTTCTGGAATCCCTATGATTCAGATGTTGGCATGTTTGGAGATGTCCCAGAGTTTTCTTATTTTCTCCTTTTTTTTTTTAATTCTTGTTTCTTTATTCTGTGCCAATTGAACGTTTATTTCTTCCTTATGTTCCAAATTGTTGATTTGAACCCTGACTTCTTTCCCTTCACTGTTGGTTCCCTGTGGGTTTTTCTTTATTTCACATAGTGTGGCCTTCATTTCTTTCCTTATGCATTTGCCATACTCAGTGAGTCTCTGAGCATCATTAGCATTAGTATTTTGAACTCTGCATCTGATAGGTTGGCTATTTCTGTTTCTCTTAGTTCTTTTTCTGGAATTTTGATCTGTTCTTTCATTTGGGCCATATTTCTTTGTCTCCTCAATTTGGCAGCCTCCCTGTGTTTGTTTCTGTGTATTGGGGAAAGCTGCTTTGACTCCCTGTCTTGGTGCACCTATTACGTTGTAAGGGGCGGAGCCTTAGGTATTCACCAGGGTGGGGTAACCTGCTTCACTTCTTTATGGCACTGTATGTGGGGGAAGTGTGGGAGAGGGAACGATACCACTTACTTGGCACTCGCCCTGTTCTAGTCATTTCACCCACTTCCCATGTGTGACTAGCGCCCCTCTTACTGTTGCCCTGGTGGTGGTTCCTAGAATGGGGGCGGTTCACATAGATTCCAGGACCATGGGTCTCTTTAAATGGATACTCCTGAGAGACCAGTAGTTTCTTCTGCTGCCCTAACTCCCACTGGTTTTTATAGCCTGACGTTATGAGGCTTTATTTCCTGGAGCCGGAACACTAGCTGTGAGGTCTGCCCTGGGGCTGGGATTGCTCACTCCCCAGTTGCCCCTCCCAGTTTCTGTCCTCCATATGTGAATGTGGGACACCCATTCTGCAGGCTGCCACTGCCACTGCCTCGCTGTGGCAGCCACACAGAGTCTTCTCCCCCCTGGCTCCCCATCTCCACGCCTCCTCCCCGTCTGGATGAATATTTCTTCTTTAAATCCTCAGTTGTCGGACTTCCATATAGTTTGATTTTCTAGAAGTTCTGGTTGTTTCCTGTTTTGAGGGTAGTTGTGATCCTTCCTACGATGGTGCGAGGAGACAAAGTGTATCTACCTACGCCTCCATTTTGGCCAGAAGACCTCTCATCTCTTCATGTAAACCCATCCTACTCAAACCAGTTCTCTGCAAGAATTTCTAAAACATGCAATACCGACTGTTTAGTCAGGGCCACTGACTTCTTTTCCCTTAGATTGTGAAATCAAAAAATTGTGAAACAGCCAACACAATAGCCGTCTGGTGTGAATAAATCAAAATTACACCTATTTTTTGTCAGATCAGCAAAAAAGTGTATTTTTTTTTTGGTGTGCTGCAGAATTTTAGTAATTATGTGTTCCATGGAATGGAAAAAGTAGAAAATTGCTGATCTAATCAATGGTGTGTTTTCCAGTTTTTTCAAATGACCCAGTATCTTTTTATGGCATTTTTCCTTCTCCAGTGAAAAACCAAGCCTAGGACTGCAATTGCATTTGCTTGTCGTGTTTTGTTAGTCTTCTTTAATCTGACACAGTTCTTCAGAATTCTATATTTTATGACATCAACATTTTTAAATACAGGCTTTTTTAATGGACTATCCATTAAAAATTCATGTTATTTGTTTGCTGCCAGAATATTCATAACTGATGTTGTGTCCTCAGGGTCCCACATCTGGAGGCACATGGTGTCCATCTGCTCCTTAGTTCTGATGTTAATTTTGATCATCCAGTCAAGGTGTTAGCTGATTTCTGTATACTATTTTTCCCCCATCCAACTAATAGGTAAGATGTGGGAGACAGTTTATGTCCATATAGGTATGTTGCTCCTCATCAAAATATCTGCCCTGCGCCCAGAGTTAGCATCCATCAGTCATTCTTTGTGGTGGTTGCAAAATGGTGTTGTTTCACTTCACATTGACCTCCCCTTTTCCTCTTTTATTTCTTTGCACATTTATTATTGGTGTGAACTCATAGATTCCCAGTTTTCCCCAATGGTTTATAATTCATTTCCTGTTTTTAAAATTATTTTGGTGCTCCAATTGTCTGAATCAGCAGTGAGCCTCTTCAAGCTGGCTCCTATGTTTCTGTGATATGCCAAACCATTTCATTTTAGCAGTTTGTAACTTTATGGCATAACTAGATGTTAAGGCTTATCTTAGGACTTCTGCTCCAGCATTTCCCCAAGGAGCTCTGATGCCTTTGAGTGGAGAATGGTGTTAGAAATTAAATTCTGGGTAGGTATGTTCGTGGCTTCCAGGAATCTGCCTTTAGGCTCTTTGACTAATGGGTCAAAATGTCAATTATCCCCTAGTGAGTGAATTTGAGGAATTAACTTGTGAAAAACAAATTATATAATATGGTTTTGTTTATTTCTTGAGAAGCTTCTGGAAGACACGTTCTGTAAGCAAGTTCTATATTGTTCAGAATGGCCTTGTTAAAAACCGAAGTCACCCTTATCTTATGAAAAGAGAAGGACTATTTTGTCCCTCAGTGTTTCCCGTCTCCCTGCACAAGTGCTGGTAAATATTGTCAAATACATGGACTCACCAGAAATTATTATATGGAGTGCATAAGATGGTATTGAAGCATTCATTATTATTTCTAAAAGTAAGATATTGTGGGGAATATGATAAATTGAAATTGCTGTTCATGGCCATTGATCTTAAGCTAGAGATTTGTTGAGGGAGTCAGTGGAATATTATTGTCTCCAATTAAAATTTTCCATGTGTTAAACATTCTGTCATGCTTCAAGTGTGTTTTAAGTGAGTAATGCAGTTCCATTATATTGTGTGAGCAAGAGAAAATGAAAAACTCTAACCAACTACGAAATTGTTCCTGAACTAAAGACCTAGGAGGCAGGAAGCCTCAAACAGCCATTCATCATGGCTGCCTTTCGTGAGTGAACGTGGGATCCAACTGGGAGTGTTTTTTTCAGTGCAGCAGCTGTGACTTGCGCAATTTAGAAATGTGAACTTGCAACTGGATCAAACCATCCACCTCAGAGTAGAAGGGATAACTTATTCAAAAAGGGATTTCACTATTTCTTAATTTATAATCTGGATGGCCTGCAAACCCCATGTAAACATGAGAAGTAGGAAGATTTAAGGGATATCAAAAGTAGTGAAGTGTGTTTTTTTCCCCTTTGGACCTTGAAAATCATTTTGAATGTGGGCCTGTTACATTGGTCAGCCAGTAATAAGGATCTGTTCAAGGCTGATCTGAAAGTCAGGCTGGGTGAGAAGCAGCTCTAGGCTTTTGGACTTTTGGGTTGAGGTAGTCTCCTTTAAAGTAAGAATTGTGAGAAGAAAGGCTTTACCTAAGAGGTAAGATTTAAATTGAGTTCTGAAGGGTGAGTAGGGTTTAGGTAGAAGGTAGAAAAGGGCGGCTTTGGGGGTAAGGGTAAAAGATAGGAGCAGACATATTAAAAGTAGAAATAGTAGTGAGGAATGAGGGCAAGAACTGATGTAGAGGCACATTCATGACTCAATGTGTGATAGGATGGGGAGGTGATATGTTGGGATTTTGGGGTGTCTTGATAACCAGGTAGGTTTTTTACCTGTGCTACTTCGGGTAACACTCGTACCCAACCCCCAAAGAAAGATTTAGACCATTATTTAAAACAGAATTTTACCATTGAAACATAATTAACGTTTTCCAAAGGAATTTGAAAGGCCAGAGAAAGGCATTATCAGTCATGAAGAAACTTGAATTACAACAGCAATTTCTGAGATACTGATGAAATTGTGAAGTGGCGGCACCTTTCACTCATGGCCTAAAGCAAACAGGAACAGTTGCTGTAGCCGAAAGCAATAACTGCCAAAGGACAGAAAAGACAGCCAATAAATACTTGATTTAAGTTACCACATCTGACAACTGAGAAATGTGATTTAGAATTATGGTTTCTTTTTTTTCTCAATGTCACCTAAATCAATGCCAACAGTATTAGAATGGCAAAGTATAAAGTTAAAAAGCTCAGGCTATAAGGAAAGTATTAGGGGGGAAGTTTAAGAAATCCAGGTTGGATTGTGGTGATCCCACAGAGCAGTCGGAACGGGTCACATTCCTATGACCCTTTCCTGCATCTGAAATGAAGAAAATTATTGCTTCACAGATTTCCTGTGTCTGGTTTAGATGCCTGGGATCACAGACCAGTGAATACAGATTTCTAATGGAAGTTAGTAATGAGGCCTATGAAAATAAGGAATGGAAATATAACTTGAAATAGCATGTCATTTTGTGATCACACTAAAAAAAACTAACAACCTGAAGAGTTAATCTTTCTCATTTAAGTCATAATTAGCTTTCACTATATGTCAGCACTATTAAACTGCTTAATTAAAAATTTAACAATTTGTCTTACAACAAATTGTTTTTCCTTGTTTACATAGCACTTGGAAATGACATAGTAACTATGCATGTTAAAGCACCGAGTCAGTACTTCATGGGCAAGGACAGTAACAGCTATTAACAAAAAACCTGTGGCTAACAGATTATTGCAAAAGGGAACCAGAAAACACAATATGATGTAAGTAAACAAGACATATTGAAAATGTGTTATTGTAATGAAAACTGCCATACAAAGGGACCCACTGGGCGGGTGTCCCGAGACAGGGGGTCTCTGGGATAGCAGGCACTAACACCAACACCGATGAAATGGGTGCTGATTTCAGAGGCAGTTTTGCATAGCATTCATGTGTAGAAACGATGCTTACAATGTGATGACAGTACACCACTATCCCGTACATAGCGATGAATTTGCAGAGTCCTTCCCTCTTTTCCCTTCCTTCATCCCCATTGCCTCTCCTCCTTCCCACTCATCAGAATGACCGTGCTCCTAAAAATCTACCACACATTGGGTTCAGGGTTGCAGCTGCAACTGAACAGGACAGAGGAGTCTTGCCCTTGCATGCTGTTCACCTTCGTGGAGCTTGAAATTTGCTCTCACATTCCTCCACCCTCAGTGCCCCCAGTTTTCAAACAAGCTAAGCATGCAGTTATAGTACAATGCTAATATGAATATTGTAGTCATTATATAATTAGGTATTCAGGAGAAGCAAATGTGGCTAAATATGGTTGAAAATATATAAAAGACTGTGGAGTTCGTAAAGGGAGTTGTGGTTATTTTCAGGAGCCATAGATGATGATGGTGCTGGTTTTAATGACTAATTTAAGCACACATTTATGGCTCATAAAAATTTGTGCTGGTACAGATTAAACACTGCCTTTATTTTTATTATCTTTGGGGTCACTTGTTTTGGATATGGACTAAAGGGGTGTTTTAGGGAGGCTAGGTGTGGGTAGAGAATCTCTAAGTTGTTGAGCAAGAATGACAGTGAATGCATGAAAAAGATTAATTTGGGGGGGTATGCAGGGATGAAAATAAAGGTTTAAGTGAGCTGTGGCCTGTGAAGCTTGGTCTTTTGAGTTAGAGAAATACTGAAGGCATTTTCCCAATTCATGTCTTCCCATACTGGCCACTAGGGGGAACTGTTAACCCAGGGTAGTTTAGTTGCTGACTAGTAGTCTGTTCCTTGGGGAAGTTCATGGTTGTTGGAGACAGATTGCTTTTAGATATTTGGTGTTCATAAGTCAGGGAATTTATAACTGAAAATAATATTTGAAAACTTACAGAATTTACTCCAGTTACTTTGAAGACATGAAATATATCTTCCCCATGTTTAAATTCCTGTCTAGGTAGGTTCTAGGCACTTAGTTATTGCTGAATGGATGGAAAAATTTGAAAATTCCCAGTAAATTGCAAATTACTTGGAAATCATTCTTTGATGATCCAGTAAGAGGAGAAACTTATGGTCTTATCTTTTTGAGAAAATTTTTATAGAATTTGTGATTGGTATGAGGCTTAGGTAGTCTAACTGCTTTATTGATGCTCCTATAAAACTGAACCTACATTCTGGGGCTTTATTTAAAATTTCTAAAGTTAATGTACTTTTTAATGGATATATCTGAAGCTACATTAGAAGAATCTGATTATTTGTTCTGAGAATCTTAATTTTTAACAAAGCGATGTACCGCCAAAATCAAGGGCCTACATCTTTAGATGGTAAAGCCTCTGAGGCACGTCTCACCTGAAATTTAATGCTCTAGAGGGCAAGGGGGTGGGTTTGCTTGGCATTTGCTGTCTTAGAAGAAGCAGATAGTGCCACACGGAGGTGTGTGCGTGGTGGAGCCAGAGCCCCTGTCTCCAGATAGGGTGTGTTCCGATCTAAATTCTAGCTCTCCTAGGATTCCTGTTGAGTTGCTTACTTTTTAGTGCTCTCGTTGCCTCATCTGTAAGATAGAAATAATAATAGTACCTTCCTACCTCAAAGGATCGTTGTACAGATGAAATACGGCAGTTCATGAAAAGTGCTCAGAACTACCTAGTGTTCTTATTATTTATGTTACTACTAACTTCTTTTGCTACATGTATGTAATTTTATTTAGAAAGTGTATTAAATAAAATAGCACAACTTAGTTTATGTTAGAAGGAAATTCCTTTGGAACTATTCAGTATGATAGTGTGGTTTCTCTCACATTGAGCCAGATGGCGTTCTCTAGCTACAGAATAAAGCACCCTTTAGCTGTGTGTCATTTTGGTAGCTGCTACAGACATTACTTTAAAATGAAATTAACAAAGACTTTAAAAAAGTCCATGGTATATGGCAAGTGTACAGCATTTTTACTAGGTTGTAAGCGAATCATGTTTGCATCTAGGGGTTTTGTAAGAGCATTGAAAAGAGGTGCACTGCAGTAAATACTTGTAAGCGTTTATTTTGACAAAGATTACTTTAGAAAGTAAGCAAATAAAAGCAAAAACAGAAAGAAGCCTGTAAGTTTAATTATAAATGTGCACATCATTCTGTCGATACTCAACTTAGATATAAGTCCTCGATGTACTCTGTATTGTGACTTTTTATTTTATTCATGATAATAATTACTTGAAAATACATTTTAAAAAATTCTAAATGTGCTTCCTAGTGGGTCACATGCAATTTGGTGATTTGCAGAGAGAAATCACTTTGTTCACAAGTATTTATTGAACCACAAGAAACAGCAGTGAACAAAACTTACACAATAATCCCTGCCATTGTGGGGTGTTTTTTTTTTAAAGATTTTATTTACTTATTGTTAGAGAGAGGAGAAGGGAGGGAGAAAGAGAGAGAGAGGAACATTGATGTGAGAAAGAAATGTTTCTGATGACACCCAGCACACACCCTGACGGGGAGTGAACCCGCAATCGAGGCATGTGTCCTGACCGGGAATCAAACTGGCGACCTTTCCCTTTGTGGGATGACACCCAGCCAACTGAGCCACACCAGTCAGGGCATCATGGAACTTATTTGGGAGGGAAGGCAGGTAATAAACACATAGGTAAACCTTGATGGTCAGGTGGTAGCAAGTACTCTGGGGAAAAATAAAGCAAGGGAGTATTTGGGAAAGCTTGTAATGTTAAATAGGATGGTCAGAGAAGGCTGCACAGAAAAATGTGACTTTGAGCGTAGACTTGGCAGCCACGAGGGAGCGAGCCATGTGGCCGCATGGGCAAAGTGTATTTTAGGTCAGGGAACAAAGGCAGCTGTGGGCGGAACAGAACGAACAAAGTGGGGAGCAATAGGAAGGAGGTCGGAAACAAGCAGCATTTTATAGGGCCTTGTAGGCCGCTGTAAAATGGACTTGCTCTTAACAAACTGGGAAACTACTGGACATTTTTTAGCAGAATAAGGTGATTTGGCTTCCATTTTGAGCTGCTCCATCAGCTATCCTGAGACAAGACAGTAGGGAGCAGCAGGAGACCGGTTGAGAGGCTCCGGCAGCCCGAGCTGATGGTGGATCAGGTCGTCATCCAACTAGGGTGGCTGCTCTGGAGATACTGACAGGTGGTCGGAGTCCTCATTTACTTTAGGGGCAGAGTCAATAGGATTGCTACGCAGCCTGGGTATCAAATTACAGTCCCCTGTCTTTGGGTCTGAATAACCTGAATGATGGAATTACCACAGACTTGTGGGAAGACGGTCAGAGTCTACTTCAGGATTTTTGTGAGGCAGGAGGTCAGCCGTTTTGTTTCACACATGTTGAGTATGAGTGGAAAGGGGCAGGTTTCAACATATAATCCCACAGCACATGTGTGTTATCCTTAAAGGTAGAAAAAATAAAGGAAAATTAGATATGGTGTGCTCCAATTTGAGAAATGCATGCATTTTACGTAGGGAATTGTTTCAAGATATACTTGATTGCAAGTATTTAGGAACTTGCATTTCTGGCTTGCTTCCTTATGTCATTATTCCACCTAATACTCCCTTTTCTATAGTTAAAGAGTATATTTTATTTTGTTGGTTTGGTTTTTAGACATGTATACCCAAGCCTTCCATTACATACCCATATTTCAGAGATTGTCTTTCAAATATAACCTATATTGGGTAGCTATATGTTTATTGCAAAATGATGCCACAATTGCTCAATTATATTTGGAATTATGCTTCAAAAAGTAAGCTGCATAAGAAAATTGGTCTTGAATGGGGTTTTCAATTTTTAGACATTGACTTTCATTCACCCTCTGCTTTGGCACATTGTACGTTGATCCTCCTAAAGAGCCAACAGCTTTTCCTGTGCCAGATTCAGTCTTTTACCCGTCGGTAGGCTAATGATGTGGACTAATGGGAGTGCAGGGGGGCTCTGCCTGCTGGGGACGGTGCTGGGGGAGGGGCCGGGCCGCCCTTACTGTTCTCTGCCTCCTGCCCCAGGACTGCCTGGCACTGTGACTCATTTCACTTCCCAGGCCAAGGGAGGCCAGGGTTTGCAGAAACTGTTACTAAGCATTTGATACCTTTTTATTTCTCTGAAAATAGACATTATATTTTAAAAAATCTATTTATTCTCAATGTAAGTGAAACATTTGCTGTATTTGCTAAGGAGGGATATTCTTTAATTATATAGTATCATCTTAGGGAAATCTTTGCCACAAAATTTCCTTGTTTTCCGTATCAGGATTAGTTATAATTCTCTTGGGATTTATGGGTTATGGCTTTATTTTAAAAAATCTTTATGGACATGGAATCATGTCACTTATTATCATGGCTACTAAAAAGCTTAGTCAAATTTGTTGTCTAGCAAAAGTAAAATGCTTTTCCTTTGACTTGATTTTCTTATGTACTTATTTTTATTTTATTTTTAAATTGTGGTAAAAAGCATATAACATCAAATTTACCATCTTAACCATTTCTAAGTGCACAGTTCAGTTGTGTTAACTGTTTGCACAAGATTGTGCAACAGATTGCTGCAGCTTTTCTGTCTGGCAGAATGCAGACTCTCCCTGTTGAGCAGCAACTTCTCATTTCCTCCCCGCCTCATCATTTATTTTTAAAAATTACTTTAAAAATTTCACATGTATACAGAGCATTAAACTGTCAAATTATACCGACTGGATGGCTGTCATAAAACAGCGGTTTCGTGTTTTCCCGTGTGTCTTCCTCTACTCATCTTGGTCTGTGTAGACTGTGACAGTCAACTTTTGTTTTTTCTGCTATTCTTCAGCAAAGTTATATCACAATTCTTATTTAAATCAGTAGTGTGTGTTTTCATTGTGGAGACTGTGTAATCAGTATTCACTGCCAGTAAAATGGTCTACCATGGTAAGTTGCTATTCTTGTATGATTTTTTGTTTCAGCTTGAGTTAATAATGAACATTTGTTACCTATTTGTTTACTTTTCTAAGGTCCCTGCCCCTTTTCTCCCCTCCAAATGTGCTGACAGTATTTTAAATAATGAAATGATTTGGGGCCCTCACAGCTCCCACTTTTCCAGCTGCACAATAGATGGCTTATTCCTTAAGCCCGAAGAGTCTTCGTTATCCTGGGACGTCCTTCAGTGCTTTGTCGTGTTGGGTGGCATGGCTTGTGCCTTCTTGCTTTGTGGGACACTCAGCAGCTTCCTAAAGGAAGGGATGTTGGAGGCTAAGTTCTTGTTCCTTTCATGTCTGAAGCCGACATTTTTTCTGTTCTCACACTCTAATGATAGTTTGGCTGGGTATAGGATTTTATGTTGGAAATAATTGTTTTCCCCCATAGAATTTAAAGATCATTGCTCTGTATTGTCCTCTACCATTTTTACTTTCAAGAACTCTTTGCCACTTAATTGCTTATGAGATGAATCTGGAGACTTCTGTTTTATCTGGGAAATTTTCTGGTTTTATTACTTTGTTAATCACCTCTCTTCAATTTTTCCTATACTTGCTGAATTCCTTTTAGTAAGACTTTGGATCTACTGGTTTATGGAATTGGTATTCTGAATTTTTTATTTGTTGACTTGGATTTTTACCCTTTGATGTTTTGTTTCCATTTTCCAAGAGATTTAACTTAGTTTTCCAACTCCTCACTTTACTTTTTATTTGCTTTTATATTTTTATAGAAATATAAAAAATTTATTTTTAATGTCAGAGATCTTTTGCTCAGTCATTGATTATATTTTTTACATAGCTCCCTGTTCTCATTTCATGTATGTGATATCTTCTTTCTCTGACAATATTAATTATAGGTTCTATTTGTTTTGTCTACATTTAAATTATTTTCTAGGGAATAGTAAATATATATTTTTAAATACAAGTTTCTCTAAAGTATTCTTCTGTTCTGTATAGTGTCTATGTTACATTCAGACTCTTTTTTTCCTATTTATATTTGTATGTTGCTCTTATATGTAGGAGGCCATTCTTTCTTTTAAGTATTTTTTTATTGATTACGCTATTGCAGTTTTCCCAATTTCCCCTCTTTATTCCCCATCCGCCCTGCCCCCTCAGCCTTCCAGCATTGCACCCCTTAGTTCGTGTCCGTGGGTTGTACATACAAGTTCTTTGAGTCCTCTGTTTCCTATACCATTTTTTATCTTTCCCCATCTACTTTATACCTATTAATTATGCTTCTTCTTCCCTGTACCTTCCCCCCCATTCCTCACTTCCCCCATCCCACTGAACTCCCTCTGTGTGATGTCCATTTCTCTGATTTTGTTCCTGTTCTAGTTGTTTGCTTAGATTTTATTTTCATTGTTTTTCTTTTCTTTTAGGTTAATTTGTTGATAGTTGTGAGTTTGTTGTCATTTTATTGTTCATGTTTTTGATCTACTTTTTCTTAGATAAGTCCCTTTAACATTTCGTATAATAGTGGCTTGGTGATGTAGGAAGCCATTCTTGAACGTATGGTTGTCGCTCCCAAGAATGAGTCCTGACATGCTGATGAACACCTCTGTGTATAAAGCTTACTGGCCGGCAGATTGGTTGGTTTGTATAGTGATGAAATGGCAAGTCAGCTCTTCATCAGGGGTCTCACAAATGTCAGTATGTGAAACCTTTTTTCTTAGAGAGGTTTAATTGTTCCAGAGAAGGCTCTTCTAACCTCTCATTTGGAGAAATTAGACCCCTGTATGTGGGAGCAGGTTGAAGGAGTAGATCTGAGGGCCCTGGTGTTCTTCAGTTGGTACATTTTCACTCAGTCCCTCTGTGTTCCTCCATGATTCTGAGTCCACTGTGGCTAATGGGTCCTCAAGCTCTGGAGGCCAGGTTCTCCAGAGAATAACCTGGTGCGTTGGGTGGGGGCGGGTGGTCTGGGGAGGCTTCACCCAGCTTTTCCTGTTTTCTGCGAGGCTCCACATCGTCTCTGTCCTTGATTCACCAGGCCTGCCTGAGTTTTGCACGTGAATTGGTTTCCATGTCATTGGCATCTTCCCGACAGGCCCTTGGCCAGCAGCTCCCTCTGCTGTGGCTTCCCCTCTGTCCTCATGCGTTTCCACTCCTTTTATTCTCTTTCTAACGTGTGTGTGGAGAGGGGAGAAAAATTGGAGAGGTTAATCTGCCATCTTTAACAAATGTCCCATCTAACTTTTTGAATTTTTGTTTTATCTTGCTAGGTTGTAAGTATTTTACTCTCCACCTTAAAAATAATTTCTGAAATAAGACTGGATGTAAAATGTTTGAAAAGCTCCCTGTGAAGGATGGTGCTGTGTGTGGGCATAAAAACGCAGCATGTCGTGGAACACAGAATTGAACATTAATGAAATCTTAATACCGGTTATAGAGTGAAGAGAATTCAATCTGATGAAAAACCTTAACACCTTTAGATATCTGAAGTATATAATCACCATTCCTTCTACCCAGGTTATCTCCCACCCCCAAAAGGAAAGGAAAAAATCCCGAAGAATAATAGAGTACACCCTCGGGCATATTTTCTACCTATTTTTCAATGCTTTTTGTGTACTTTAGAGATGTGGGCATACTGAAATTAATAGCTATGTAGTTCTTGCTTACCACCCTAATTTAAAAATATGGATTATAGATTACATTACTATAATAGATTTAAAAATAAAAAGAATTCAAATTTTATAGTTTGTAGGCTTGACCTGTATGTATTTTTCTGACAGGATTAGTTTGTGGAGGCTCAAAATGATGAATAATCATCCTGTTAATTTTCAAAGATAAGTTTAATCTTTATTGGTCATATGACTTAACTTTAGACAAACAAGTAAAAATGTACTATAACCATTTTATATTTTGCTTGCTCTAATAGCATAACAGATTAACTACTTATTTAGAGTTTAATCAGTAATAAACCTCACACTGTAAGGTATATAAATTTCAAGTCACTAGGTTGTATACCAAAAACTAACATAATATTGTAGGATGATTACACTTACTTTAAAAAAGGAATAGACAGCTCCTCCTCATATTTGTTTTTTCTATATTACATAGATTTAGCACATTTTGTACACGTACTCAAAACAGGGAATAATGCATTTATATAAATGCAGTTTCCTTGCTGGAGTGTATTTCTCATATTGATATATAGATATAAAAAAACTTTATTTGAAGGATAATTAGTTTTTGAGCACATCATAATTGGTTTTACCTTCTCATTGTTTAGTACCTCAGCAAAAGCTGAATGTTTGCCAGGATTATTTTTGTTTTTAATTTAAAAAATTTTTTGGATTGAACACTTATATCATGTTTACTGTGAAAGGCTTTGTTCCAAGTCCTTTACACAGATCAACTAGATTAATTCTCAACAATCGTCTGATGTTGGCACTGTTATTTTTCTGATTTTCTCAGAGGAAGGAACTTGCTGTAATAGCTGATGAATAGCAGAGTCATGATGTGAGCCCAGCTAGTCTAGCTTCTGAGTTCATGATCTTGACCCAGAGTAGTTACTTGTGCCACAACGATCATTCTGAGTCAACATAAAGCTTTCACAGCTTCTTTAGGCTTCATCTAAACCGTGAGAGACATTAAAGGGCTTGTGGACTGACCCTAAGATTCCAAATAAAGTAAAAGTCTATAAAACAAAACAAAAACAAAAACCTGTTTACTTTCTTGATGCTAGTACAATAATAATTTAATTTAATGATCCTAAAAAAGGAAAACATGAATCTGTATAAATTGTTTGTGTATGTATCCCTCTCTGAAGGTAGGGGAATGGGGCAGATAGCACCCAGTGATTTGGCTGTGATTTCAGCTAGCACTCACAGAGACAGAACTCCTTGTCCCAATATTGAGGCCCTTTGGCTATCGTAAAAGCAGATAAGGACTGATTTGGTATGATAGGAATCTGGGAGATTTTATTATCCTTCCATAGACAATTAACTACTCAGAAGGTAGGAGGTATAACAAAGGTGTATCAGAGGAATGGATTATTGACCAAAACCCGATGGATTCCTCCAGCACTGGTTACAACCTTGCTCTCTCTGTAACCATCCACATTGTTTGATTGGCAAAGGATAGACTGGAGGGTACATTTGCAGAAGTGGTAAAATAAATCTGTATGCCGTCACCTTGGACTATCTGTATTTTCTCTCTACGAGGACCTAACATGTGTGCTTACGCGGTAGACTTTGATAGACAGCGTGATGTTGGGGCCCTTCCCATATTTGTGGGTCAGCAGATAAATGTCAGAATTACCCAGATCTTAAATAAATTTGGGGAAAAGTGGAAAAGTCTTCTAGGCAAGGAGAGAGTGTTATTATCTGGTTCCCATGTTTAAAGACAAGAGTGTGCTGGGTGGAGGACTGTGCACAGTATAATCCCAGAGCTGCTGGAGCCACCAGTCCCCACTGCTCACCTGGGGAAAGAGAATATCCCTGTTTGCCTCTGAAGCCAGCGTGGCACCCCCATGTGTTGTGTTAAGGGGAGACTAACATGATTGTGAAAAATAGTGCCATGATGATGCTCATAAAAACCAGAATATGAGGGACAGTATGGAATTAAAGTTTCTTATAATAAACACTCTAGGTCCTTTTAGGCAAATAATGCTTTCTAGTTCTCATGAATTCAGACTCCTGGGAGGTTTGGAGCAGAAGGAATAATTTGGCCTGCAGTGTAGCTTTGGGGTCGTAAGACCCTGTCTTGAATCCTGGCTCCACCGCTTATGTGATCTTGGACATGGTGTTCAAGCTCTCTAAGCTTCATTTTTCTCATACGTGAAATGAGAATAATAATAGTACCCACCTCCTAGGATAATCAATGGGATTAAATGAGATAAAATGGACAAGCATGTAGCACAGTGACTGGCACTTTGAAACACCCAGTACATTTTAATGTTAATAGTGTTAGTTGCAGCTATCTTCATCATCATCATCAGCTGCAGCACCCCCTCTCATTCACATACTCATCCTATTGATTTCATATGCTGTTTCTCAAATTTCTGTTCTATTTCTGTCACCTCAGTTTTAGTTTTCATCTTTCACTCATGCTATGACCACAGTGGTGCCCTGTTTGGCTTCTGTGACTCATTCTATACCTCTGTAATCCATACTCAAAATTCTTACTAGTGATCTTTTTAATGCTCAAGTGTGACCATTCCCCTCACTGCTAAATCCCTTTCAATACTCCTCAGAGCCTTCAGGATAAAGATGGTCCTTCTCATAGTGGCAAGAAGAGATTGTCTCCTGAGATTTAAGCCCAGGTGGTTATTTTTAGGTCTTCCAGGCTACCATTCCCAGTCTCGGAGAATGGAACGATGATGTGCTTCCTTGCTATATCTTAGATCATAAAGCCAACCACTTAGCACTCCTCGTTGTGACATTGACTTGCTTATGAAGAAGAAATAGTGATCTTGAGACCTCCTACACATGATCATATAGCTCTGTAGTCAAGTCAATAAGTATGGATGGAATACTGTGCATGAATTTAACAAACAAGACTGGACTTGTTCTTTCTGAATCTCAGGCAGATGCCATATTCATTCATTTAAATAAGTTCTCATTTTACTGTGGGTTTTACATTTTATCAGAATGCACAGTGAGTGTATGTATGGATAAATTTTTATCGTATTTTGACTCCACCAGCATTTCTGTATATCTGTTTTGACAATATAGGAGATTTGAGAAGAAGGCTTGTAGTCAGAATTGGCTTCCCAGCAGTATCTGGGTCTCCCTCGGGAGACATCACCATCAGGAGGGGTCCCTGCGTGAACAGGATTACTTTATATTTTCTTTGTTTCAGTTGCGTGTACTCTAAAATTATAGATTTGATATCTTTGTAGACATAAACCCAAGTTTCATTTTCTACCTTGTAGCATTGTCTTGCATTTTTCAATATATTTTGCATAGAGGTCACTGCACTGTTTTGATGAGAAAGAAAAACTGCTTTAAATTCAAGGCATTGCTTCTGTCAAGTTAGAAAAAGTTCTCCCCAGAGACAAACATTTTGCCAGCAGGGTTCGGTAGCTCATGGGGTATACTGGGGAAGGGTGCATCAAATGCGAAGCACGTGAATAAAAGGATAGTTCATTTAGCCTGTGTGCGAAATTCCAGAGTTCTTTTTCATGCTCTTATAAGAAATATTTTAGGTTTTGTACATATTTGCTTTTTTCTGTTTTGAAATGGTTGCTCTGTGTATTCTTCCCAAAGGTATTAAAAATGTGATGACTTCCGTGGAATGTAAATATTAAGGTTGATGTCTAAAGGTCATTTTTAAAATTTTAAAAACCTTCACTCCTTTGTACTTAAATATTTATTGAACAGAAATTGTAAAGTTACGTGAGCTGCTGGTGAGCCCTGGCCCAGATGCTAGTCTGCGATGCCTGCGCTGACATGGAGGAAATGGGGCAGAATTGGCTCCACTGTGTGAGTGTTCCCCCAGGACAGCATCTCCAGGGGTTTCCCCCTTCTCTTGTAACTCACGTCTTTGTGATGAGTAACTTGCGCAGGTACCTTTCTTTTAGTTTTCTCTGCAACAGCATATGCTCATGGTTGTGTTGTTGGGAACTATCAGGAAAGGCTCGTAAGGGAGGTGGATCAGAACTAGTTTGTGCTGAAGCATAACTGTGCTGTGTGGCTTCTTTGTCCCTAGGTCAGTTCAATGGCTGTCTCAGCTGCATATGAAGAAGTGCCAGTGAGAGAGCATCCCCTTGGTCATTGACTTTGGGGCCTCTGCTTTTTTGTTCTTTATATATATAGAAAATTTAGTGAGGGGGGAGGCAGGGTGAAAGAGAAGTAGACACGTCGATCAGTTTGCCTCACATGCACCCTGATGCAGACTGAACCTGCAATGCAGGCATGTGCCCTGACCAGGAATCAAACTGGCAACCTTTTGCTTTGCAGCAAGTGCCCAACCAACTGAGCCATGCTGGCCAGGGCTGCTTTTTTCATTCTTCTTAATGATGACCTTTTGAGATCCTCTCTGACTTGGTATTAATCACAAACCTGGTTTCTGAGCAGAGGGGAGTTGTTTAGCTGACTCTGATACCACACCATCATTCATTTATCAGAGTTACTTTGCTTCCTTTAAAATGTGGACTTACAGCCCTGACTAGTGTGGCTTAGTTGGTTGGACATCATCCTGCAAAACGAAGGGGCGCTGGTTTGATTCCCGATCAGGATACATGCCTGGGTTGCAGGTTCAGTTCCCTGGTTGGGGTACATACAAGATGCAACCAACCGATGTTTCTCTCTCACATTGGTGTTTTCCTCCCTTGCTTTTTCCCTCCCTTTCCCTCTTTCTAAATAATCAATAAAATCTTTAAAATAATAAAAATGGACTTATAGCATAAGGACGCTAATGTAAGAAAGATCTTGGAGGGAAGATCAAGTGTGTCATTGGAATTAAGCGATTTGCATAAAGAGATTAAAGCAGATGGAGGTGGGTCATATAAATTAGAGGGATAGTCTACACTGAGGTGCATACCTAAGGGCTGGAAGGGAAGCAAGAATGGATCACTGTCATCAGGACCTGCTTCGGGGGGGAGCTGTTATCTACATTTTTGCACCTCAGTGCTTGGACGTGTAGGAGGGATTTGGTATATGTCTTTTGAAGCAGTCAAAGATGGAGTGACTGTCAGTTGAGTTGTTGAGAGGAAGCTCTAAGGTGAGAGGGAAAGTAGTGATTACATTAAGCATCCTAAGGATGGGGAAGAAGCCAAGAGAGATGGAAGGCAAACAATGATTTTTTTAACAAACCAACAAAAATTAACCATTTAACATTAATTGAAAGGCTCTTAATTAAAAAGGAAACTTTCTATTCTATATTAAACTTCTTTATATAAGTAAATACTAAATATTAAAATCAGACCTACTGTTTTAACCTGAAAAATATAGGACTTTTTATATGTCCCTTGTTTTAACTAACTGAACTCTTTTGTTTTAAGTGGAAGTTTATATTGGATAAACTAGACTGTTTCAGTATCTGAATGTTCAGATGCCAATGTTTTGCTAATTAAAAAAATTACTGAAAAATCTTGTGGAATATTTCTCTATGCAATGTGGTATTGATATTTAGTATTATAAGTGAGTTAACTGATTCACTGTGCATACACTAGATTGTGCATTACTTAACAACTATCATGTAAGTGTTCTTGAATTAAAGACCTAATTGATCAAAAGTTGAAAATATTCAAATAGGAGCCTGCTGAGAAAATGTTTCATTTGGAAAACTAGCTAAAGATTTTTGAGCAAGAAACTGTGAATACTTTTTAGGTATGAATGGTAAGGAGTGAAAGAATCATTTAAGACTTAGATGGCATGTCTTATTTCTATGCAGAACTTGAGCAGCTGAGTTGCTACTTAACTAAGAACAGATATGATTACGTGGGTTAAGTAATCTTATGTGACAAGAGTAATTTTACCCCAACTGAAATTCTCATTTCTGTTTCCTTGTGTGTGCTTCCTTTGGTACAAGATAAACCCAAAATTCAGAAGGCACACAAAACCCTTCATGGTTGCCCATTGTCTGCTTCCAGCCTTATTCCAGGCCTCACCTCTCACCTGTCCTGCTTCCTTCTCCCCCAACTTTCCTTAGATCTTCTGTAGGGAATTACCTATACTCCCCAAAATATGTTCTGCTATTTCCTACCTTTTTATCATACCCATGTTGCTCTTTCTGTCTAAAAATCCCCTAGCTAGCATTATGAGACTCTAAAAATATAACTTCCAAAAGTCTTTAATGGTTCCTTTTGGCATTATACCATATGTATTACAGTAATAAACAATCAAAATATCTATTTTCTACCCCAGTTAGCAAAGAGTAAGAGTATAGAAATGATTCATTCATGTATTTATTCAACAACTATTTATCAAGCTCCTGTTATTTGTCAGGCACTATTCTTGGCCCTATTTAAGAGTGAACAAGATAGAGAAATTTCTGCCACTGCAGAACTTTCACTTTAGTGGGGTTGACAGACAGATAGTACATAGAAATATAATCTGATGGTCAAGAAGGAGTGCTGGGAAGGTAAACCAAAGAAAGGAAAGGGGAAAGAGAGACATGAGGGGAAGTGTTGATAGAATGATCAGGGAAACTATTTCTGAGAAGGTGTCCTTTGAGTGTAGATCTCAGAGAAGGGAGGGAGCAAACTGTGGGAGGAAGAGGGTTCACCAGCCTTGAGATATAGAGGAGCTTACCCCTGGCCAGGTAGCTCCGTTGGTTAGAGCATCATGCCCTTACACCAAGGTGTGGGTTTGATCCCCAGTCAGGGAACACAACAAGAATCAACCAGTGAAAAATAAGTAGACCACCAAATCTCTCTCTCTCTCTCTCTCTCTCTCTCTCTCTCTAAAATCCATCAGTAAATAAAAAATTAAAAGAAAAATCACTGAACTAGAGGGGCTTCATGTTCTTAAGAACCAGGAAGGAGTTCAGGGTGGCTGGAAGACAGTGAACAAGGGAACTTGTGAGAAGGTCATTGTTAGCATGTAGCATTTCATTCTTAGTCAGAAGCTTTCAGATTTTGAGCAGGACCATGATAGTTTTTAAAACCCTAGCTGCTGTGTATATAGACTAGGGCACGGAGGGGAACAGGAAAGTAGCATCAGAAAGACAAGTCAGGAGGTCGTTTTGATCATCATGGTGACTTGGAATGGAATGGAATCCATGGAGGTGTAAGAAGTGGTTGGATTTGAAATATGTTCTGAAAGTAGAGTGAAGAGAACCAGCTGTTGGATTGGATGTAGGAGATCAGAGAGAACAATCAAGGATCCTCAAGTTTTTGACTGGAGAAATCAATAGAAGGGTGTATTAATAGAAGGGCCATTTGTTGAAATGAAGAATATTTGGGGGAGTGGGAGGTGAGCCGCATTGGGAGGGTATGGAATCAGGAATTTGGTTTGGGACTTGTTACATTTGAGATTCATATTCTATATATGAAGGGAATTGTCACAAAAAGTAGCTGGATATATGAGTTTGGGAATAAGGGAAAGGTAGTGCCTGGAGATTATAAGTTTGGGGACACTCAGTGTATCAATGACATTAAAAACCATTACATTTAAGATCGACTAAGGGGAGATGAAAAGAGGTCCAAGGTCCCAGTCCTGGGACACCTCCATCTTTAGAATATGGGAAGAAGAAAAACTTCCAGCAAAAGAGACTGAGAAGACAGAGGTCGTAAGGTAGGAAAAAAGAGGGGTTCTGAATGGAGGCGGAGATCGGTGCTGAGCGGTCCAGGTGAGGTCAGGGAGTTGCACACTGGGCTTGACCTTCAGGAGGCCTTTGCTCACCATGGTGGAGTGGGAAGGACAGAAGCCTCATTAAAATGAGCTGAAGAATGACGGGCAGTTTTCGCTTTTGTTGCCTTTGCTTTTGGTCTCAAAAAAAACTGTTGCTAAGATTGATGTGTTGTAATCATTTCACAATATATACATATATCAAATGATTATGTTGTAAACCTAAAACTAATACAATGTTATATGTCATTTATATCTCCATGCTCCCTGCCCCCCCCCCGCCCCCCCAGCCACCAGTGAAAATGAGGAGGCAGGGGAGCCAATTTGGACAAACTACCTTTTGAGGAACTTTGTTATAAAGGGACCATAGCAATGAAGTTATAGTTGGGAGGGTCGAGAGATCAAGGGAGGTTTAAGGTGGAAGCTAACTTTGGGAATAATGACAGTGTTGTTCCCTACCGTCTGCCTGTTGAGAAGACATGCTGAACTGAAGCAATCCTTCGCTCCTATATTGACAGTCCCTATAAACATGAGAAAATTGCCGTCAGAAGACATAGAGCCTTTTGTATTCTCCATGGTGTTAAAAATCTTTCTATAAAATAGCAGCTTTAGAGCATTGACAATGTGGTTTTCCTTTTACCTTCTCAGATGCGAGATGGTGTCTTTGAACCGATAGAAAGCTGAACTGCCCTGTGTGAGGTTTTCTGTGAGCCTAGAAGTGATTTCAGTATAAAAATTTTAGAGAGGGCTTCTATGTCTGAAGCAACATCTGCGACACAAAAAAATTTTTAGAGTACTTAAATAATTGAAGAAAAGTCTCAGATACACACTACTTGATGTTTGTTTGACAGGGAGGATTGGGTTAATTTTGTTCAAAATAAATTGCCCACACAAATATATGTTCACCTTACATTTTCAGTGCGTGTGGAGAGTATCTTGGAGAAGGGGCCATCTTCAGAGTCCTGTGGGTGTGGTATTTTCCCCTGTACTTTAATACACTTTTCTAACATTAATTATATTAGCGCGTATATTCTTGCTCTAATTTCATGCTAATTGCAATAATAGCACAATAATGAATTCTATCGATTAATTATGGTGCCAACTCTTAAAATGCAATTTGTTGGTTGTACTACTTTATGCTATTTGCACGTTGCGGTAAAAGACTTTCTAAATGAGAGAACAGAATGGCGGGGGCTTCTTGTGATTGAGACTTAGCACCTGTGGGTAGATTCCACTTCTGCACAGATGTCATTATGGGTGAGTCACCAAATTTTAACAAGGAAGCCAATTATTTGTGTATGTTTTGAAAGCTGATGCCTCCGACTGTTATTCCTTCTTTGATCAGAGGGAACATTTTATTTAGTTTGATCTCAAGATGGAGTCCTACTTGCTGATTGGCACCAGTTTTCTTAATACAACCCTGCATTTTCTGGAAATGTGTGCCTGCCAATTTAGAACTGTTTATTTGAAAAGTTAGTTGCGTACTACTGGCAAAATTGATTCTTGACGAGTTTTTGTTTTTTTAATCTTCTCTTTTCCAAAGTTTCAAGTGGCAGGCAGGTAAGAATACGTTATGTGGCTGATTTTCCAGCTGGTAAATGTAAAGCTCACCTCTTCCAGCATTCACCGCTCTTGGTGTTTCCTGCGTGTGTCCTCATGGTGGGAAAATCTCTTATCATTCTGATCTCGTCAACAAACCTATCTTTAAGCTGCAGTTTTGTAGTTACAATGGAGACATATGATAGAAAAGTAAGAAAATTGAGAGAGAAGAGAAGAATGAGAGTGAGCTAAATTTTTTCATTAAAATTCATAGAGAACTATAAATAGCTCCTTCTACTTTTAGGCAAAGGAGACATCAAGGAGAAAGGTTATAATAAGGTAGCACCTGTAGCTGTTAAAAAAGTGGTTGAATTTCATGGAATGGTGAAAAAACAAAGTGCAATGGTGATAGAAATGGGAATATAGATACTGAAGAAGAATCAAATCAATAGGAGCCAACGGATTTGAGGAGTGACTGAGAAAATGAGCCTGCGAGCCCAGGGCTGTTAAAGAAGGCGGTGCTGCAGCCACTGTGAGGCAAGAGTACCTGTTTATAGGGTTTCATCCCTGATGTTTCTTTTCTCCTTATCAAACCTGCTTCCTCCTGTAGAATTCTACCGTAAAGAACCTTGCGGGGTGGAGAGGAACTATCTGAACCACGGGGGGCCCGAGCTGGGTATGGCCCTTGAAGTAAGGTGGTCTGGCCGGGGCTGCAGTGACTCTGTGCCTGTAGAAGGAGCTGGTCCTGGTGGGCTCAGTTAGGAAGTATGAATTGTTTTGGATGTGAACTTTTATATGTACTGAATCTTCTTGGACGATTAAGAGAAATAGTGACTACTGAGGGAAGCCCGGGGAGGATTCATAAAATTAAGCTATTCTATTAGCCTTTGTTTTGTGGTAAGTAAAACTCCATCTCCCCTAAAGCAGAATGAATACTGGGGAGGCGGAATGGGAGGGAAGGAGGGCCTCCAAGTTCCCCACAACTAGCTGATGCAGCACTTCACGAAGCTCACTTTTCCTTGAGGAATATGGAAAGGGAGTTGGGCCGACTGCATCCAGGACAAGTAGGAAAAACCACATCTTGGAACCATATGGGCAGGCAGTGGACTTGGAGTCCCTCCAAATAATCTTCCACTAGCGGGGAGAAAAGAACCATTGTTCATGAGCGTTCAGATCGCGGAAATTGTTCAACCCTTCTAGGCTGCACTCCTATCGGATGACAAAGGTTCATTGTTAAATTATCAAATTACATCCAGATACAGATAACAATTCTTGCGCTAAGAGTGATCGTTGCTAGTCTTTGGATATACATCCCCCGCCCCGCAACATCTTACCTATTGAATTCTTTGTGTCTCTAGCATTCAGAATTTGATTACTGAAGGTGAAAATCTGCCAATTTTGCTTGATCCATCATTCTGAGGCCTCCCTTCTCCTGAACCTTCATGCCGTTTTCTTTAGTTCTCTGTGGCAATTATTTCTTGTATTATATTTATTTGTGTAACTGTCTGTGAAAGCAGCAATTGTGTCTCATTCATCATTGTACCCCCTATCGTACTTCATACAAAGGTTAATAAATGGTTGGCAAATGAATAGAACATGACAAAACTTCTTTAGTAATGAAATACAGGAAATGTAGTTTACTTTATGAAGTCTTCTTAGTGCTTTCTTTAGATGTTCCACGATTCCCTAGTGTACCTTTGCGGCTTCTTCCAAAAATCCACTTCTTTAATTTTTAATAACTTTCTTTCCTTCATAACCAGAGTTGGTGTGGCCAGACCGATTTCCCTTTCATAAATCCTATGACATTTCTTAGCTACTTATGGGTGGTGATATTTACTGACACTTTATAAGTGGAGTTTGTAAGGCTAAGTCAGTTTATGTCCCTTTAGGTAATGTGCCTAAAATTTGAATACCTGCTACCATAGCAACTTGGGTGCCTGGTTAAATTAATTGGTCCAAGTATACAGGCTTCCGAAAGGTGCAGATAACCGATTAATAGGTAATGCTCCATGACTTATGGCAGTTATGCAATTTCCCCTGTGAGTTATAACAATAAACTGAAAAAAATTTAATATATGTGATAATTTAGTATAACTTTATAGAAATGTTACTATACACCGTGGGTGGGTGAAGTAGCTTTGTAAAAACCTTTGGTTGCTATTAAGCCCATCCTTTCCTTCCATCATAGAAGACCACATCAACCTGAAGTCTCCTTTTCCTGGAATTTAAAGCAACACACCTATTAGTGACTTAGCTCTAGTTCTGGCATTAGGGCCTCACAGTACCTCCGTATCCTTTTGTGCATGTTATTTCCATGGTTACTAGCACTGTTGGTTACTAGGAACAGAAAACCAACCTGAAGTAGCTGAAGAAAAAAAATGGGACTTATTGGGAGGATGGTATGGCAGAATAGAAACAAGGGTTGAGCAGGCACGTTGTAGAAAGTCAGGCAACCAGGCAGTGCCAAGGACCCCAGCAGCCAGGAGCAGGGATTCCATGCGTCCAGTGAGGTCTGTCTGTTGCCCTCATCTCTACATTCTTACTCTTGGTGGTTTCAGGATGTCAGTGCAGCTTCTCTTCAGGGCTGGAGACACTAACACTGCTGGTTAATTGGATACTTTTTCTGCTTTGCAACCATCAGGGAGGAGGGATGGGGTGCAACTCAGTTTTGGTTGGAAAAGTCCGCGGTGTAGCCCTTCCTGGAGTGCAGGGGAGGCTGCTGGGGGAGGAGCCAACATGCCACAAGGAGTGGCGGAAAGGATTCAACCAATATTTGTGTGCTGCTGTTGTCACTGCTTTACTGGTTACAAAAGGAGCGTAGGAGTAAGTCAAAACAGTGAGCCTTGCTCTCTGTTACACCAGTGAGACTGTACTGGTGGTATGGTCATCTGGTGATGCTTCCTTAGAGAACTGATGACTTTGGTTTGCTTTCTCTCCTTTGAGAGTGATGCACATGTAGTTTTAGAGTGATCTAAATTGATACCAGTGTTAGCTGAAAAAGGCAAATACTAAGACATTGGCCACAGGAAAGTTAATTAAATTACACAGGAGCACATATTTTAATTTCTATTGTGAGTTATCTTTTTGTTACTGTGAGTGTTTATTGTTGATTGTACAGTATTGTTATTCATTCTTTTCCATGGTCCTGCTTCCTGTTATATTTCTTAGGCGTATAGAGTAAGACAAAGGAAGCAAATTAGTTAATGGATACTTTTTACTTGAATATTTTCTTTTTTTTTATTGTCATTCAAGTACAGTTGTTTCCATTTTCCTCCCACCAAACTTCCCCTCCCCACCCACCCCTATGTCCCACCCTCAAGCCTACCCCCCTTTGGCTGTGTCCATGGGTCCTTTATACATGTTCCTTGATGACCCTTCCCCTTCTTTTCCCTATTATCCTCCTGCCCCCTCCCCTCTGGTTACTGTCAGTTCTTTATTTCCATGTCTCTGGTTATATTTTGCTTATTTGTTTGTTTTGTTGATTAGGTACCACTTATAGATGAGGTCATATGGTATTTGTCTTTTACCACTTGGCTTATTTCACTTAGCATAATGCTCTCTAGTTCCATCCATGTTGTCATGAAGGGTAGGAGCTCCTTCTTTCTTCCTGTTGCATAGTATTCCATTGTGTTGATGTACCACATTTTTTGACTCATTTACTGATGGGCACTTAGGTGGCTTCTAGCACTTGGCTATTGTAAATTGTGCTGCTATGAACATTGGGGTGCATAGGTTCTTTTGAATTGGTGTTTCAGGATTCTTAGGGTATAATCCCAGCAGTGGAATTGCCAGGTCAAAACGCAGTTCCATTTTTAGTTTTCTGAGGAAATTCCGTATTGTTTTCCTTATTTTAATATTTTAAAGTACACAGCAGATCAGTGTTGGGAAATTCCTAGATTTTAAAATGTCAAATGTAATTTGAAATTATTTCTTATTTGTCCATTTGGCAGGAAGCTTTCTTCCTTTTGGTTTTTTTTTCTGTTTTTCTAAGTGAAATTTTACAAAGCTGGGATAAAGTTTTTAAAAGCAATAAAGCTGACTTATAGCCCCGAACTAGAAAACCTTGTCTCTCCCCTTTTCGTAGTTAACTCAGAAACTTAAGTAAATTTAAAAAAAATGAGCCTTAGCTCCTTAAGAATCTTTGTGATAGTCCAGGATTTGTAGGCACTCTCCTCACTGGCATCCTGACTTCAGGAGGAGAGAATCCTCATGTCTGTTCTCAGAGCCTTCTGCCTTTCTTCTTGCTGCTACTGAGGATTTTGTGTCTGCCACTGAAGTTGTATAATTCAATGCACATTTCTCAGATCGTATTAGCACCTCACATTTGGAACTCTCTGATACTGCTCTTTGTGAATGTGGTCATAATAAAATCCCTTGTACATCTGGGTCTTCTGCTTCATTTCCCACGTGACACATGGTGCCATGTCAAAAATCCAGTTGTGTTTTTGCTAGGGCATGAGTAGGAAAAACTGTGCCAGGCCATGGAAATGCCCATGTGTTTAACATATCATCGGAATAAATAATAACTACATAAATGTGCATGCTTATGTATGTAGAAACCATGTAATATATGTTTTACTGCAAATACAAATTTTAGGTGAAAAGGATTAGGAATTTGAGGAAAGCAAAGATTGAGGGGCAGACACATTGTTCTCTGGGGTCACTGAGGGCCGACCACCAGGAAACACAACGTACAGGGCAGAGGAAAATTGTTCTCTGAAGAGGAGCAGGCTAACACCTTGGATAGAAGGACCAGACTTCAGGTTTTTCAAATGTAGGTAAAAAAGTAAGTCTTTTTTTC
This sequence comes from Glossophaga mutica, assembly GCA_039655065.1. Classification (NCBI taxonomy): domain Eukaryota; kingdom Metazoa; phylum Chordata; class Mammalia; order Chiroptera; family Phyllostomidae; genus Glossophaga; species Glossophaga mutica. Next base: position 64,675,859 of record CM077313.1, read on the forward strand.
TCAATTGCAGATATTATTGATTTGAGAGAGAGAAACATCAGTGTGAGAGGGAAAAACTGATTGTTTCCTGCAGGTGTCCGAGCGGGGATCGAACCTGCAACCTTTTTTGGTGTACAGATGACACTCCAAACAGCAGCCAGGGCGAGGCCTTTCTATTACTGTAGTCTGCATCTCGCTGTTTCTGATACTAGATTCATGTGTGACAGCCCTCTATGCTGCTTTTTATTAACATAATTTAAAGTTCTCCTATTAGAGCTCTGTCTTTGGACTTTAATTTCCAGCCTTTAGGAAGTTCATAACTGAACTGTCGGCACTGGGGCAGATGAAGACAGTGCGGCTCATGTGGGTATTTGGTAGGAGTGTCTTGTTTATAATTAGTGTTCTGGACGCAGTAGGGTTTTGAATGGTCCGCCCTCAACCTTATTTTCCCTATAAGCCCTCTTGTTTTCAGGGTGCAATTTAAGAGAATGCAATGTTTTTCAGGTACAAATTTATTGGCCTGAGATAGAATTACATGTGTTCACTGATATAATTTGAAATGCCATGAATGACACCAAAATATGGATATTTTTGGTGTTGTGGTTAAATAATGGCTTTTAAACATTTATTAAACTAAGATTTCTTTGAATATATAGGAATGTAAGTAATGATTGGCATCCCTAGAGAAGAATTAAGTCCTAAAATTTTTAGGGTTTCTTAAAAAAAGTAGTCTAGCTTTTCTAAAACATTGTGGACATTTTTAATCAATCATATCTTGAACATTTCACTGTAAAAATTCACAATAGAAGAAATTTCTAGGGTTACATGTAGTATAATAATTTGAAATTCAAACTGTTTTGGGGAAAGTTTTATGTTTTATCACTTTTCAAAATAAGACATTTTCTCTCATTAAAAGCTTAAAGGTTTAATGAAATTAATTGATAAAGTAGGTGACTCGTATTAGATTTATATGCATAAAATAGTCTTTACTCTTAACTCTTTCCTATTTTTTAAACTTTTCTTATTTAATGTCCCCCCTCCGCCCCCCAGTTAAAGTCCTTCTCTACTTTTTTCTTCAATTACTTCGTTTTTTCCAGGTTCATTTTCTTGGTGGGGGTGGGCTGGGTCAGGTGGGGGAGGGGAGGACTGGTAAACCTGTGTTTAATATCCTGCTTTACGTAAGTGAAGGTCAGACGTCTGGCAGCCTCGTAAGTCTGAGAGAGCTTGATATGTCACAAGAGTTTCTGCACAAATGAAAAGAACCACAAGGTGTACAGGGCACTGCCTGTGGTGGGTGGGTGTCTAGGCTAATAGTTCTTCACTCAGGAGAAAGCTCCCAGCTCTGCCTTGAACCCATCTATCACCTCAAACCCCTATTCACACAGTTTTCCAATAAGCCTGCTTACCTCGTTGCTGTTGCTCAGTATGAGGGTGGTTGAAGAAGCCTGTGGCAAGACTGAGAAGAGTGTGGTGGTGTTAGAAGGAGGAGGCGCATTTAGAGCCCCAGGAAGGAAAGCCTAAAGGCAAAGGGAGAATGAACCACAAAAATGAAGCAGAGAAGCGCGTAGATGTCAGTTGCTGAGAGCACGACCCAGTGGCCCTGCGTGCTCCCGATTGAACTCTAGTTGGCTCTCGGTAATGTTCACCATTGACCTCAGCATCAGTTGAAGATCAGATTGTGTTTGTTATAACCCATTTAAACAGTCAGGGAAGTGTATATAACACTTTAGAATTATCAAACATCACATATAGAAGCAGGTAATTCAAGAAATTAATTTAAATGTTTCTGCGAAAATGACTTAAGCAGATGTCAGATTCCAGCATTTTTGTCAGCAGTTTTGTTTCCTGCCTTTTCTTTTATATCCACTGAGATGCTACTTTCGCAAAAGACTTTTTGTCTCTTCTCTTTAAAGATAGACCCTTAATTTTAACCTCTCCTGTTGCTCTTTTATGGCCTGCTTTCCGATACGTCTCGGTGTCCCCTAATGAAGATACTCTTCCTAGGAGTAGACTGTGAATCCCGCGTGATGTGAACACAGTGATTAATTTCTTGCAGCTTTGCCCTCTAGCCCCTGTACTTCTACCCTGTGGCCAAACCCCTTGCATAGTTGTAGGCATTTGTTGAGACTGTTTTTTGCCCCACACATTTCTGAAGCTTCCTGTCCATTTCCCCTCTGCAGGAGTTCAAAGAATTAGTTTGAGCTACTGTCATCAGCTGCTCCTTCTAATATTTATTTACTCAGCAAGTACTCAGTGCTGGTCCACGGGCTGGAGAAACGCAGAACGAATGCGTAGAAGTTCATGCTCTTGAGCAGTTTACATCCTAGTGGGGAAGGAAGACAAAGAAATCAATAAAGCCAGCTCCACAGTGAAGCCAAGCCACTGTAGTGTCATAGGGGAAGGACGAACAGCAACAGAAGAGGTGGGGGCCCAAGCAGGATGTCGAGGCGGAGATGCCTGAGATAATGAGAAGGAGTTGGTTGGGGAACAACATTCTAGGCAGACAACAGCAAAGACAAAGATTCCTTTGGCAAGAATCAGCCTTGGGGAAAAAGAACCTGTCCCTTGTACCCGAAGCTCAGTGTGGTGAATGCTGCAGGTTCTCTGCTCATGTGATGCCCAGGCTAAATGGTGGCCTTTCCTCTCCAGACCCCAGTTGGTGATGTCCACCAGATGTACGCAAGGCTGGCCCTCTTGCCTCAGTGGGACTAATGGTGGGTGTGTTTGTTTTACCCGAGGCCACATTTTTTCCTTGGCTTTTCCCCATCCTCCGGCCCTGCCTCCTCACCCCTTTTCTCTGAGGGCATGTCCTCAATAAATTAGGTGAAGAAGAATCCTGACTCGGTTCTATTTCTAGGAAACCCTGACCTAAGACACATAAGTGAACTTTTTGAGCTTCCCCCCCACCCCCCGGGCTCCAGCTCCTTAGATAGGCGCCTACCTTGTATGTCCACTTGGACGTTCCAAACACATCTAAAACTCCACATGCATAAAAATGGAATTCAAGAAAATTTCCCCTTCTCCTCAAGCTTTGGTTTTTCCTGTAGTCACTCCGTTAGTTGTGACCCCACCTTCCACCTAATGATGCCAAGAATTCGGAGCTGAGCTTGGATTTTCGCTTTCCATTCGACTCATGTCCGGTCACTCAACGAGTCATTCCTCTTGAATGTCTCTCCCCTCCTTTGTCTCCCTGTCTCCACGTTTATTGCTTTAGCTCAGGGCCTTGACCGAACTATTGTCTTAGTCTCCCCGGCGGCCCCCTCACCTCCCCTTGCTCACCCCTCCCAGCCGTTTCTACGAGTTACCCCATTATAAAATGAAAAATCCCATCCAGCCACTCTTCTATCGTCAGTCCTTCAGTGCTTTCCTATTGGATTGAATGGCAGCTCCCTGTAGGAACAGACGCCTGATTTCCTGATGGGGCTTCCAGTGCCTGTTACACTCTGGCATGGCCACCTGTCCCTCATCCTCCATAGCTGCCACCGCTGTGTGCACTGCCGGGTGGTTTCCACAGGCAGCTTCCAGTGGGGTCAGGCCTCTGGCTCATGTCCTGCTGTTCCTCAGGTGCCCACACACTCCTGGGCGGTGCCTGGAAGCCTCAGCTTAGGCTGCCTCCTCTGGGAAGCCCTCTGTGAGCCATCCAAGGAACATTATTTGTGTTTAACCAAAGTGCTCTGAAAACACAGTTCAGGGTATTGTGACCACTTGCTTTATTATTTTTTATAAATTAAAAAATTTTTCTTATATTGATTCTAGAGGGGATGGGAGGGGGAAAGAGAGGGAGAGAAATTTTAATGCGAGAGAGAAACATCTCTTGGTTGCCTCTTGCTCTCCTGCCAACTGAGGACAAAACCCACAACCTAGGCATGTGCCCTGTCCAGGAATCGAACCCACAACCTTTTGGTTTACAGGATGACACCCAACCAACTGAGCCACACCGGTCAGGGTGACTTGCTTTATTTTTAAGCAGTGATTGGTTCTTGGAATGCAGACACCATGGTGGTTCATATTGCTGGGCAGTGCAGTACCTGCTTTTTGACTGAGTAAAGGAAGGAATAAAGGAGAAACTTCGTGTTAAGTTTTTTGGCTTTTATACAGGATAGCTTAGTGGATACCAATGCTGTACATGCTCTTAAGTAGGAAATAGGATCTACTTAAATTAGGTGACTAAAGATAACACTTCTAATATGGATTTTCCCCAGGGAACATTGAATGATTGGGGAGGGGAGATTATCGAAGCCCTAATATACAGAGTTGTGAAATTCATTAATTTGTTAAATACTTATTTTATATTTGCTAGATGCCCAGTGTTGTGTCATGTGGTTTGGGGGAATAGAAAACGATGCAGTTGGTACCGTTTGTTCCTCAAGGGCCTCAACATGGGGAAAATGCTGATAATACAGGAGAGTTTTTGAGGCAGCATGTGACTAAATGACTCAAATGAGAAGTCGGTTCTGAGAAAGGAGTCTTCGTTGGTGGGAGGGCTCAGCAGTCATAAGCAAAACCTCAGACTTAGTGAAATGAAATTGTTACACATAAATGATGTTCATATAACTTAATAGTTTCCAGATACTAAGGAGATAGCTCTCTCTCTTGGCTTTGGTGGAGGAGGGTGTGCAGAATATTTGTGTGTGAAGAACTTTTTGGAAGACTTTGTAGCAAGCTTTGTGTGTGTATGTGTGTTCACAGTCACTCAGAAGGGTGAAGGTGAAGTAAGAATGGTTCTCAAATGGGGGATGGAGGAGGTAATTCCTCTAAACCAATTAGGATGTGAAGGGAAAATGCTTTTCCCTGAGCTTTCTGATTTATAAGTGTGCACTCAGTTCTGGGAGCTGTGGGAATATTGGCCACTCATCACTGACAAAATAGTCACCTCCCCTTGTACTTCAATTTTTTAATTAACTGATATCTATGAGGTCACATTTTATGCCTCTTTTTTTGCTTAATTTCCTGCCTACTTCTCTGTTGTTTCCTTGTGTCTTAATCTAATTTATGCCCTTTTGTGGTTCTGTTTTCTGAGGACAGGGACTGTTTAAGCGAGGACGAATTGTTGATCGACCACTCTCCCGTAGGGGTCGCTACGAGAGTAGCAGTTTGGCATTCTTCCCTGCCACCTGGCACCGTGTAGCATGACTTGACACAATTAGCCTAAGGATGGTGAGATCTCGTTGGGGTTGGTATTTTACTTTTGAGAGTGTTATGAGCCTAACCCACCCAGAATTCTGCAGGTTCATAACTGTATTTTATCATTTTAGTTCATAAATGCTACCTGTGCATTTATTTTTTACCTCACATATCTGGTACATTATATTTTTAGAGTTCTCATGCCCCATTTGCATATGACAAATATATGCACATAGACCCATTAAACCAGTTCAGTGGCTTTCGCAGCACGCATGATGGTAGCCTAAACTTGGCCTTCTGTAGGATGTCAGATTATTGTTTAATGGGGTTGTCACTCAAGATACTTCCTGGCTTCCTCCAGTGCTTTTAAAAAATTGAATTGAACATGATGAGGTGCATCCCCTTGATTAAATGTTTTTCCTTCCATGCAATCACCATTAGCTGTTTGGTTCCAATTCTGTATTCTTTTGAAGCAGCCGTGCACTGCAAATCAATATCTCTCTGAAGAGACGGTGTGCTGTGAATTGCCTGGGCAGCATATGCACAGTTACTTTGGCTGCAATGCTGCTGCAGAGCCTGGTTACTCTGCCTTCCTGGGAACTCCACAGGCAAGTCCATCGTGTTTGGAGAAAAAAAAATAGATTTTTTTGGGGGGGAAAAAAATTGAACTGTTAGAGCTACTGCTACTGAATGTTAGCATGTCTTTTGTTTTCTTCTGAACCATTTTTGTCTGATTGCATCAAGAGTAGCTTCTTTGGGGTGATTTCTGGGTTGTGTGTGTGTGTGGGGTTTTTTTTTTTTTTTTTTTTTGCTTCTGCTTCCCCCTGTCTTGGTTGTAGTACGGCCGTACCATTTCAGCTTGCTAGTGCAGAAAGATGTGAATTCAGTTACTGGATGCGCCTGGCCTGGTGCAAACACATTGCTAGAGACATGTTAAAGAGTTCCAGGTGAATCGAGCCTGAGGGAGACAACAACAGAACGGTAAGAGGGAGCATGCTTAAAATTAGAGCAGGGTTTTTAATTTGGAACATCTCGGCAAGTCTGAATCCTGACTCACTCATTTACAACTTGAAAAGGATTCATTTTCTGCATGTCATTTTACTCATCCTTTTCCATTTAACTGCCAAAACCGGCACAGATTGATCAAGGGGGTATTTAAATTAGGGATCTGGCAGGAGGTTACTCACGGGAGAGTCTCTTGAGGCTCTGGAGGCTACTGCTTATAGTTTGTAAACACCAGGAGCAGCGATAAGATGAGGAAAAGGTTTCGCGACCGTGCTGCTTTGCCACAGCTGAGTCTTATTTCTTCTGAAACTTGTCTTATTTATTACAGCTTAAAGAGATCTTGCAGATTGTTTTGCCTGGCTAGGCTTGGCTGCATGCCCTCTGAGTCAAGCTAGTGAAGGACGGGGGACCACTTTTTTCATTTGGGTAAACTGATGCCTGTGAATGAGCTGGGTTGGATCTGAGTGGAATAAACATCTCTGATGTATTAAGGATCTGGGGCTTCCTCCCTGCTCATCCCACCCCCGTTCCCTTCTGGCACAGAAACGCACCTGCTGTAAGTGTGTGCTGCCTGGCAGAGGTTAGTGTGCTGGTGTTTTGCATCGTTACACCTGTCGTGGTTATGCTTTCATGTATGGAAGTGATGATCCGTCATGCAGGTCTGCTTGAAGTGCTGGCTCCAGTAGTGGACCGTGAGCATTTTGGATGCAAATGGAGAACCCCTGCATGCACGAAGACTGGGGCAGCAGACAGGCTACTCCAAAACGATGCCTAGCAGTTCGTGAAGAAGAAACAGTCGAGAGATAGAAATGTAAACCTTGATATGTCTACAGAGGTGGCATTCCTGTTTCCTTTGTTAATTGGCACAGAGTACAGTGGGTAGGGTTGGTTGAAGTCTAAGGGCATGTTTTCATATTGTTCAAAGTGAGGTTACTACATTACATGGTCCTGGTGCAGTTATTAGGGTGTATCTGTTATATAGGTGCTGAATGTTAAGGATGCTAGCATTTGATTTTTTGCTTTAAAAACATTCTACTTATGTATATTTAACTTGGTAATTCCTGTAAAACATAAGTGATGAAGGTAGTGAATATTAGCAGAGAACATCATTAGAACTTGCGGCAGCATGCTGGCCATAAGCCAGTTGTGTATCGTTTTGTGACACAGACATTTTTAAGAAAGAACACCTGATTACTTGATAGGCTAATTGAGAGAAATATTGATAATATATTAGGGTTCACTAGAATTTCTTTTGGGAGGGAGGAGCCTTCAATATTGCTTCTGAATATACTCAACTGCTTATTGTAATGGTTGGACATTGATTTTTGGGAATAAATATTCGAATTTTCTTCCAAATAGAGTTCAGATTTTTTTTCTATTTTGACATTTTAAATTATTTTTTATTTCCTATATTTCAGTTGTTCTTTAAGTTTTTCTTAAATGAACTTCTTTTCTAAGCAGAAAAGGATATGCCCTCCCTGCATTTGGTGTTTCTGTTTCTGAGAGTGATATATTCTAGCTATTTATATTTATACCTTTACTCTGTGTAAGCTGTGAGGTTTATTCTTTTGCCCTGTGACAGAAGGAGTTGTACATTTGCAAAAAGTAAGCAGTTTCTAAAAGGGGAATAAACAGTAGAGCAATAATATAACATTGATTTTACAGTCATGCATTTTTTTATGCCTCATTGTACAGACATGTATTAGCCATCTACCATGGGTAAGAGATTGTAGCGCATGCCATGTGCAAGTACGGATGAAGTAGCTCCACTCCCTTCCTTGAACTGAAGGAGCTTAGGTCTAATAATATTGATATTTTCCTCTGCAATATGCTGCGTTATATTTTCTAATAAATAGGTAAATTTAATGCTTTTTGAATATTCTGCTTCCCATTTAGGAGAGTGCTTTGTCAATTTTTGTTTAATCATTTGTTTACAAACCTTTACGAAGAGTCTGCTGTGTAGTAGTGTCGCTACTGGGTATCAGGAAGTAAAGTAGATCTGGCCCCTGTCCCCAGGGAACTTACAATCTACTTCCTTTTAAAGTAGTTCATGGAAAAGTTTTGGAGGACTTAATTTACATTTAGTTTTTTGGGCACTTGTGAAACAGATAGTATATGCTTTGATTTTTTCATTTTTATGTTGTAGTATAAAGTATGCATAATAAAATTGGTCATTTTTAAGTGTACATGTTATCGATAATGCGTATATCACAGTGTTTTGCTACCATCACCCTGATCTATTTTTAGAACTTTTTCATCATCTCAAGTAGAAATCCTGCCCATTGAGTAATAGCTCCCCGGTGCCCCTCCCTGCAGGTTCTGGTAATCTGCAGTCTCCTTTCTGTGTCAATGAATTTGCCTAGTCAAGGTACCTCATATGATATGAAGTGGAATCACATAGTATTTGTCCTTTTGTGCTTGGCTTATTTCTCTTAGCTTGGTGTTGAAGTTCATCCATGTTGTGGCCTGTGTCAGAATTTTATTCCATTTTAATATGTGCTTTGATTTTTATATGGAAAAGACAAGAATCTGTGTTGCTCTACCTTTACATGATTTCACTAAATCAAGTTTCCATATGGACACCATAATAGATAATTTAGAGATACTAAAGACACAGACCTGGCGGGCAGGGGCAGGGGCAGGGTGTGAGGGTTAGGAATGCTCTGAGGGAATGATTTATGGATATATTACATTTGGATTCTTTACATGGCCTGGTAACTGAGCGTGGTAATTGGGCTGCTTACACTATCATGTCAGTTCTTTCCTGATGGAGAGCAGCAACCAGTGAAATAGTAAGTGGAAGGCTGGCCTGTAGCTTCTGTTGCTATTAACATTTGAATTGCACCCTCTCTGCTGCTAGTACCTTATTCCATCTAACTTTACAAACAAAGACTGATCTTGTTGAGGTTCTCTTACAGAATCAGAGACTCTTAGAACCGGCAGGTGTTTCAGCAATTGTATTACCTCGTTGGCTTCTCATTGTCATACGTTCTGCCAGTGGGAGAGTATCCCAATTCCCACCGCAAGCCTTCTTTCACGTCCCGTGGCTGTGCTCGGTGGACACTCAGTCTGAAAACCCCCATTATCCTCTGAGTTAGACAGAGAGGAATGACAGAGGGTGTACGTTTGAATGTCACGTTGAGCAGTTTTCCATGGGATGAGGTCAGCCTGACTCCATCACACAACATTCTCTTTCTTAAATCTCTGGTTTTTCTGATAGAGGGTTCTTTTTAGAAAGCAAAGTAAATGTTCCCAGAGCTGTTCATGGACCTGCCATTAGCTGATTTGGTGATTCGTAGCGTCGAGTACAGGAGTCATGAAACCCAGACACGTATGGAGGAGGAGGAGTCAACGGGGCAGTGTCCCATTGTCCCATCCCCTCAGCTTGTCCTGGTCAATGAGTCTTGTGCTCTCTCCCCGCTGCCCCCAGATACTGCTTAGATTTGCATTTCTGACTTTTGATAGGAGGCAACATTTGGGTGGTGGAAATTAGGCAGAGGAGGAGAAGATGGGTCAGAAAACATTACACCACAAAGCAGTTCCTTTGCTCAGCTTTAAATGTACTTTTTTTTTTTCACCAGAAGAAAGAATGAGAGAAGTGTTGTAGTTCAGGTCTGTTATTTGAATATTTCTCTCAAGACAGAAGTTCCAGGGAAGACGACCTGGTGGTCAACAGCTTGGGCTTTGTAGTCAGGGTCCTGGGATAAATCTTGTTTCCTCTGTTCACTTTCTGCATGGCCTTGAATATGGTACTTAATTCTTATATGCCTCAATGTAATTGTCTGTAAAATCAGGATAATAATAGTACCCCATGAGCTTGTTTTAAGATTAATTGAGAAACTACATATAAAGCATTTTTTTATAGAATCTGTTATGTAAGAGATCAATAATAGCCATCATCATCGTCATCATCATAGAAATCTTGAGTTCCCATCTGTCTTTTCTATCAGCTTGCATTGTATCTTGCCCAAGCTCCTTCTCCAGGTTGCTTGACTATTGAGCATATATGACAATGTGTTACTGTTACTGGGCTTGCGTGTATAAGAGACGGGTATGAAAGAACGTTCCAGTGTTCTGTTTACTGTCTGGCAGGTTTGGGAAGGAGAGAGATTCTGTGGACTTCCTCTCCTGCCTAGCTACAAGTTTGCCCCCGCTGCTGATCCCTCCGCTAAACGAGATCTCACTGAAAATACAAAGATGACAGTGACATGCTCCTGGAGCACTGGGGGGTGCTTTCAGGTAGCAGACAGGCAGCAGGGTGTGTGTGTCCCACTGCTCTGCTCCATTCACCTCGCGTATCCCGGTTAGGACTCGTTATTGACTCGTCTCCTCCACAGGAAAGGTTTATAGAACCGGTCCTCATGAAATCAGTTAGGACTTTATTATTAATGGATTGCTGCCAAATCTATTATTGCTGAAATTTCAGCTCTTTACAATGGATAGGCCAGTTGTTAAAGCTGCACCGAAGGCTGCATTCTATTTTCTCCCCGTGGTTCATTGTTCCCTCTTCATAAGCTCTGTGTGGTTAGTGACCCATATATGAGTCTCTGAAAAATTGAAGAGCTTCAAAAGTCAATCATACGTTGAATGATGCCCTATATTTTTTCTGAATTCTTTGGTGGGGTTTGTATCTAGATTTATTTTATGGGAATAAAAACACTAAACTTTTAAAGTTTATAACATCACTCATGACGTTAATTGCTAAATTATTATCCAAACATTAATAATGCATTTAAATTTTATTAAAAAGATGGTTATTGTAGGTGAGGAGATGTGAGTTGTCTTTATTTATATAGCCATCTGTTTCAGAGTGAGAAGATAGTACACAGTTTTATTTCTCCTTCAGGAAAGGAATTTAAAAATATTTGTAATATTTATTTTTAAATGCCGTTCATATGGTTACCAGGGGAAAGAAATCCAGGCCCTGATGGATCAGTCAGTACCTCCGGTAGTGTCTTTTCAGTTTCCATTTTTAACGTTATTGTGCCTTTTGGATGCTTTATCTTACTTGAGGGACAGAATAGTGAGCTACAGGCATTTGAAAGGTATAAGTATGAAGGAACAACTAGCTTGGTTTTGTACAAAGAAGCTATGAGTGGTGCAGTGAAACTCAGAAGAAAAACAAGACAGATTTCAGAAGGCACCTGAGACTTTTACTTGCACAGCCTTTAAGACAAATGACAGCTTCTCTGGTCCTCATAATGTTAAAAAAAAACCCTCAACCACTAAGCGTATGCGTACAGGTAGAAAGCGCGCTGGACCACGCTGTTCCTTTCAAACATCTGTGAATCTGAGTTCAGCCTCATCTGTTTATTGGTTATGAGTGCTACTGACATGGTAGCTGTTTTTAAATTGCTGTAGTTCAGTTCCCCTTGCCAGGTTATTTCACACCTCTGCAGGGTGAAAACACACCTTGGTTTCCCCTTCTCAAATAGGGCCCAAGATAAAAATCTAATGAAAAGAAAATCTATGTTTAAACCTGTAAAGTCTATGGTGAGGGAGGAGGGAGTCCCGATTTGCAGGCACAGAATTTTTTTTTCTAGGTAAGACCTTTAAGGGAACACTGTGTCTTGATGACGAAACTAATTGGCCATGCAGTGTGAGCCACTTTGTAGCTGGATTCTTCTGCTTTCCCAAGAGTGGCTATTCCACTTTCCACTGCAGCTTCAGGAATTTTGTGGGTTAGAATCAGCTCTGCTTTGTGGCATCGCAGCAAAGCCACTCTCTTGTTGTGTGTGGGGATTCTCATTGCATGCACCCCACTTTGAAGCCCTGGGGCTATAAATGGGTGGGGGAAGCAACACAGATGTCTGCGTCATTACACTTCCCAGCGGTGTGAATTCATGTGGCCATGGGATGTGAATGCTACACTCCTGACTCTCTCTTTGTTTCATGGCGGGATTTTCACCAGCATGTAATTATGGATGTCAAGTGGGAGTCAGAAAACTCACGTATTTTCTTCTTTTTGCCCTTCAAACTTTTTGGGCTATTTAGTAAGTTTTTAGTGGAAACAGTGACCTAGACTTCTGCAGGATTGCCATGTCCTTTTGTTTTGGATTAGGGGTTCATATCCTCTGTCCATTCTGGGGTTGGGAGTGTTCACTTATGCCTTGCAGACAAAAGGCTTTCCACCCACCCCCTACCCAGGGCAGGGTCTATTTTAGAATACACTGTTCTCTTAATAGGTGTAAGTTCCTTTTAAAATCTTGTTTCTGGAGCCTGGAGTGACTTCCTTCTATTTCCTTTCAAAGCTACTAAATAAACTCTGGTAAATAAAGAGGAAAGCAAGATTCTGGGTTCAATTCTCCTTAGAATAATTTTGTGGTAATTGTTTTTACAAATGTGGTAGCCAGTGGCAAAACAATGCTTCTGTATTTAAACATTTAATCCATAAATTTCTTTTTATTTTATTAAATTTATTGAGGTAACATCGGTTAATAAAATTATATAAGTTTCAGGTGTGCAAATCTATAATGCATCACCTTTATATCGTATTGTGTGTTCACCACCCCAAGTCAAGTTTCCCTCCATCACCGTGTACCCCTGTTTGTCCCGCCTACCTCCCCACTAAATCCATACATTTCTGTGCAGGAAGTAATGTTATATATGTTGTTATAACCCATGTATATTTTTCTGTTTCCATTCCTCACCCACTCTAGCCTATTGGTTTTTAAAAATTTATAAATATATTGGGTGTACCCACTATAAATATATTTGTGTACCTTATCGAAAAACTGTATTTTAGAGTTCGAAATTACATGAGAGGACTACTTGAAGTTACCATGAATTTTTGTGGGACATTTGAGTGAAATATTCACCCAAGGAATATCGAAATGATTATCACCCACAGTGTACCCAGAGGCTGAAACAGATCCTGCCTCTGAAGGAGCTGGCCTTTCTCACCATCTCAGGTCCTCCTTTGACCGCGGTAGCAGCGCCTGTCATCACACAGTTTACAGCTCTGCGCCTCAGCCTTGAACGTGTGCACACAGCCTCGGGGGATCTTGTTAAACTCCGGATTTTGGCTCAGTGGGACTGTGGGAAGGGCCGGGGAGAGGCCCGAAATCCTTGGTGATGCCAGGCCTTGCTGGTCTGCGGCCAGCACGGGGTTGGAGAATATTCCAGATAAAATTCTGATCCCCAAAGATAACCACATTCTGAAACACATACGTAGGCCACATAGAGAAACACCTATATAGGTCAGTCAATATGCTCCTCTATCTATGGGAGCCTATGATTAACATTGTATCTTTTACATCTACATCAAGTGAATAAGTATGACAGGAGAGAACACAACTAAATAAAATTATTTTAACCATATACATTAAAAATTTAAGCTGCTGGGAAGACCACCTAAGTATTTCATAATGGAGTTAACAAAACAATCGCCAGGCCTCTCGGTGGTAAGCCAGCTCTGAAGCCCAGCTAAGGGCTGTAACAAAACTGCAGTCACTGAAGTGGCCACATAAAGGAATGTAATGTCCTCGAGGGTTCTCCATTCAGCTGTGTCCATTAGCCATGGATTCAGGATTTAAATAAAATTAGGTCAGATCCCAAAGAAACCGGTCAGTAGAAAAATAAGCATTTTTCAATTGAATCACAATAATAGACATTGAATTCTGGTGAGTGGGAACAGCCGGGGAAAGCCTTTTCATTGACTGGAAAGGATCTAGGCTTGGGAGGCACCTCATTGTTATGTAGTCTTCTAAGGGCTGAGTGTTTCAAAAATGGCCTGTGTTTAGTTAAAGGGGAAGGCTTATAATAAGTTAAACACTCCATTTTTGAGTAAATATTAATAGAACACCATTTCATGCTGTCTTCTGGGCTTTGGGGACATCAAAGAAATGGAAGATATGATTTTTGTGTACAGTCTGGCCATAGAAATATGAGGAACACATGAGAAACACAGAAAACAAAGACCTCCTTCCACCCCAGTAAAATTAATCCGATACATGAAAACAAATTTCATCGTTTCTTACAAGAGTGTATAAGACAGCATATATTTAAGTGACAAATTATGAGGTACAATCTAAAAATGATGTAGCTCTCAGGGCATTTTTGGTTGCGACAGTGACAGTGACATAGGGTCAAAACTAGCATTTAGTAGGCAGGACCAAGGCTGCCAAATGTCCTACAATGTGACTGCTGTACTGTGCTGCTCACAAATAATTCCTCAGGCTTGAGGCTCAGTACTCCAGCCGTGAGCCACAGTGCCAGGATCTTCGAGTTAAGGAAGCCCCTCGGAGACTGAATCATCAGAGGTGTTCACGGTGCGAACCAGTCTGCTGCTTTTCCAAACTCTGAGATCCTAAGGGAAATGGAATGTACAGGGAAGCACAGGGTGATTTATGTGTCTGCCCTTGCCTGGTTAATCTATTTAAAATCAGTTACCAGCTGCAAACCACTGCCTAGAGTTTGTAATAGAATGTTCGAGATGTAAAAGATCTTAAGAGCTGTTTACTCCACCTGCCTCATTTTACACATGAGAAAACTGAAACCTGGCATTTGAGTGACTTGTTTTGAGTCACTTAGTTCTGACTTAGGCGAGCAACAGGCTTGCTTGTGTGTTAGCTAATGTTCTGAAGGTGACTTTGGATAAGTCTTGATTCTGATAAAACATAGCTAGAAGTAAAAGTATACTCATGCATATATCCCTCTGTATACATATAGCTAACACATCCTGTATCTTTGTTCCAGTTAGCCAGGCACACTGCCACCTCTACACACACGTGAGAAAAGGGAAAAAAAGAGACTATAACCAAAGAGAGGACAGCATACTATTATTTTTTAAAAATTAAAAAAAAGATTTTGTTGGTTTATTTTTTTGAGAGAGGGAAAGGGAGGGAGAAAGAGAGGGAGAGAATCAATTCGAGAGAGAATCATTGATCAATTGATTCATGCACCCCGACTAGGGACTGAACCCTCAACCCAGGCATGTGCCGTGACCAGGAATTGAACAAGTGACCTTTCACTTTGCGGGATGACAACCATCCAACTGAGCTACACCGGTCAGGGCAGGACAGCACACTTTTAGATCTTACAGGTTTAGGTTAGAGGTGAAGGTACTTGTCATGAGTTATGATTCCATTGGCATTAGAAATCTCTACCCCCACCCCAAATACCTAGTCCATCCAGCTCCTGGTGGCTGACATTTCTTTTGCGAGCAATGAAGCTTTGTATTCTATATTGTTAAAGTTCGAATAATTCTGGAAGAAATAATACTCTCATTTAAGTGTTCGAAAACTTAGAAATGAGTGACAGTGTTTTGTTTTTTTTTTTTTTTTTTTTTTAATTGGGAACAGATTTGGAGAGAAGATACTGAGTAGGAGAAAGCCCTCAGGCCCCCACTGGGTAATGGATTAAGGGAAAAACAAGTGTAAGAGGTTATTGGAATGTCAAGGTTTTTGATTGTTTCAGTTTTGCATTGGACTTGTGATGAATATTTCTTTTATGAATGTCAAAAGACTGTGACTTAGCTTAATGTGTGATGCATGATGTATATTTTCTGTGGGTCAACTTGGAATCTTTTCAAGTAGTTCTTTTTCTGGCGTCTGCCTTCATGAAGAGTGTGAAGAGGTAGAGAAGAAAATCACATTCTGACTCAGTAAAATGCCGATCACCAGAAAATGGGTGATTCAAAGGGACAGTTTTCAGCCCAAATGAATTCACTTGAAATGAATGCCAACCGTAACTTAATTAAGTCGTGCTCTTTCAAATCCACTGCTGTGAGTGTGGTAGACAGTTGTCTGGCTTTTACATAGCTCCAAGCTAAAATTGTAGGTCAAACTGTGACTTTTGGAGCCTCCAACACTGTTTGAATTTGTAACAATTTTTACTGAATTTTGAGTCTGCCAGCTACGGTACAGACCCCTGTTAATAAAGAGTGAACCAAAGTAATTGAATCAGATGAACACCCAAGGGTGTGCCTCTTTAACCTTGTTTAAAATTCTAGCCTCTATTGAATTTACTGGAAAAAAAGAAGTTCAGGGATTTTTTTTGGTATTTGTGATATTTTCTTCTCTTTATCTGTTTTCAAATACCATGAGACATCGTTGCTTATGTAAATTTTGTCACTTTAGTTTTTAAATGGAACAAGGAAGTGTGAAAAAATGCAGCCACAGAGAAATTACATATATCCTTAATTCCTATTACTATGGGAATGCCTGTTGCTTTCAGGCCGTACTCATAGGATAGCTGTTTACTGTGACGAGCTTTGGGCAGAGGAACCAAAGGTATTTTCTTCTGAACCCATGATTGACAAAAACCACTTTAACCAATGGAAACCCCTTATAAATTAATAAAAAAACCTTGACCAGACCCTTCAAGCAGAGAGTTGTAGGAAGAGATGCTCTTGGAAGCTGTAAAATAAAGAGTTAAAAAACAGTCTTTGCCCTTTGGAGGAGACAATCATGTTGCTGAGATTAAAGTATCCCCAAAAGAATAATTACAACCCAGGGTACGCAAAATATTGGAGCGGAATAAATGCACAGTCACTGAGATGAATTCTTAATAAAGGATTGGTCTGAGTGTGTGGGATTCAATCAACAAGAGTAATTTTTGAGAAGAGTCTTGAATAATATAATCATCGGTCCGTGGCTTGGTGTAGATGTGCCTTTGCTGAGGGCACAAACAAAGAGTGTGTAAAGGACAGTGAGAGCTGATAGTGTATGAAATGTCCAAGGGTCTTCTGTGCCTGGAAAATTCACAGTCAGTAGCTTTTGTACTTGGCCAAGTGCCCACGTCCTTAAACATATATATATAGCTATTCAAAATATGTATTTCTGAAAACCATTTTCTCAATCATTTCAGCATTGATTACTGACAGTTAAATTTCTTTAATTTCCAATGCTAACTTAGTGTAACTAATTATGTGAACCTGTTTTAGACACCTTCAACAAAGAAAACAAGCACAGATATGATTATTGCAAGTCACATTACTATACTTACCCTATTTTAAAACACCACCTCAGTCGATTTAATTAATTTCAATATCATTTGTGTATTTCTTTGTATACCTTCCTAAGATTGTAGCTTTACTTATTTAGATGCCTTCCAGAGGTTTCAGTAATAATATTTTTTGAATCATCCTGGTGCTGTGTAATGTATACAAATCTACAAGTAACACGACGCCTTCTCCAAATCGCCAGGGTGATAGGATCCGAGTTGCGGACTGTTGGGGTCTTGGTTGCTTTTTTCCAAAGTGATTCAGATCTGAGTCACTGGTTAGTAGTGGAGTTGAGTTTTCTTTCTAAGGCTTACATTCCCAGAGTTATTAAAATTTAACTTATTTCCATAGCAATGCTTTGGAAAATGCTTTTGCACGTAAGTCCTCTTTGCAATCAATCTGGTGTCTGTCCACCAGATATGTGCGTTCTCTGTAAAACGTTGCTGAGCTGACGTCACATACCCCTTGGTCTGTCACTGGGTTACACTGACCTGGTCTGCCATCACTGGAACATCCTGTGTCGCTGATCTTGCTGCACTGATGCCACTTAGACCCTCTCTCCTCGGCTCGGGTCAGTCGTTCTTACTCCTGGTACAGTTCCTGCTTTGGGCCCTCGGCTCACAGTTCCATGTGTTAAAAACCAACCGTGTCCTCTTCTGTTCATCCTTCCTTCATAACTACCGTCTGTCCTTTATATTAACTTTTCTCTCTTGAAATCATAATAAACTCATGGTTTTTCAATGACTAAACCTGCTTCATTTAACCGTAATTCTGTTTTCCTTTTGATGCTCAGATACATAATCACAAGTTAGCCAGTAACAACCCTGAGGGGCAGATTCCTCTGTCCTTCTCGCATTGTCCCTGACATTTTGGAAAGGATCCTAGTTTTCTGGTGACAGCTGGTTATTTCACAGCTGTTTTGTGTTTCCTGCCCTGTGAGCTGGAATCAGGTCACTTCCCAAGGGTTCCTCTTTTGTCTGTCCTTGGTTATAGGGTTTCTCTCCAGCTAGTGTTCAGTTGGTTACTCGGGATGATTTCTCTGCAATTCAGTTGTACTTCCAGATTGGTCCTGGGAGGAGGTTAGTGTAGCTTCCACTTACTCCTCTGCCATCTTGGATCTCTCCGGGTTCCTCTTTTTTCATAGTGGAGAATTGGAACATAGGCTAAAATCTGGGCACTGGGGATGTACATGAAAGTCACTAAGTGGATCAAAAGGCTACTGTTTGGTGGTTGGAAAAAGCTGCCTTTTTTGAGGTTAGGGGTTCCCATTAATTATTTCCAACTAGACACACCATGCTTCTGCCCTCTACTTTCTTATGAGGTTTTATCTGTTGTCAAGGCTTTCTACTGTACCAACCATAATAAGCATTTTGTTGTGGGAAGAAAGATTCTATTTGAGGAGGGGAAAAGTTTCTTTAGGTTGCTGACAGGTTGAAAGAAAGAGTCAAGTGAATATTGAGCTGCAGGGCCCAGCACTCGTGCGTAATCTGGTTTCTAAAACCCTCTTTCATTGTTAGAACTCCAGTCCACTCACTCTTCTCTTCATGTACCCTGAACACTTCAATGATTTTATTCTGCGAGTTGCCAGAAATTGCAGCTTTCTGAGGGAAAGTGTACAATTCTTACTTTTTACTTTGCTCATATTCTTCTGTAGGCCAAACCTTGCTTTATCCAATTTGGGGTCTGCTGGGTGAGTTGCCTGACAAGCTCATGAGGTCAGACACAGGTCAATTCCTTTCTTGCATCTTTATGAAGGGCCTGGATTCTGCTTTCTCTTATGCTTGTGGTTAACAGAGATGACCAGGTCACGTTTAAGTTGTTTGTCCCAAAGATGGGAAACTTGAAACTTTTCCAGAACAGTCACTTTGCCCTATGTGGAAAACTCAAGTATAGATTACTTTCCTGGATGGAGATGCATGCACAAAGCAGGTGCCGATACAGGTATTATTCACGTAAACCCCAGATGAAGTGGAGACCAGCATAAATTGTGTATAAAGTTAATTATGGGCAGAGTTTACTCCCAGGCTTTATAATGCTGATGGCAGCATTATATTTGGCCAGGCAGAAAAGTTTCAGTGTGTGGTCATTTATTGATAGTGGTCCTAGAGTCATCCTTGTTTTCTCCTGGATCTGATACAGTGTATCAAATTCAGAAAGTGGTATCTGCAACATGTTCCTAAGAACATTCTGCTCAAATATCAAAGCGCTTCAAGCAATTTCAGTAAAGCGAGTGGATTCGTTTTCTACTGCTGTGTGACACACCACCACAAACTTAACAGGGTTATTATCCCAGTTTCTATAGGTTAGAGGGCCAGGCATGGTATAGCTGGTTTCTCTGCACTTGGTCTTATTGGCCTGAAATCAAGGCATTGGGTGTAGTTGTGGTTCTGACCTGGAGCTCAGGGTTTCCTCACAAGCTCACTAGTTGTTGGCAGAACTTACTTTCTTGTGGTTGTAGTTCCATGGTCCCCATTTTCCTGCTGGCTGTCAGCCAGTGACCACTCCCAGCTCCTAGGAACTGCCCCACAGACTACACCATGGAATGTTTGCTTTCTTGCAGGCTAGCCAGGTGACATCTCTCTTCTTTTCTGTGGCTAGTTGGAAAAACTCCCTGCTTTTAAAGGACTCTTTTGATTAGGTCAGGCCCACCCAGGACAGTCTCGTTTGCTCTATCATATAACGTAATCATGGGAGTTATCACTCATCATCATACTCATCTCAGAGGGGAGAGAATTATTCAAAGGTGGGGGACATTGGGTATCATGTTAGAATTCTGCTGATCACAGTCAGCTTGTGATTTAAAGAAATCTTACTTTTGTTGATAGCATTTTATGCGTGCATATATGCTTATTGTTTTTGGACAATAGCTTTTGGGTAATGTTTCAGAGTTTTTGCCCTTTTGAGCAAGAGAGCATGAAAACTACTAATTTGAATGAACCTTCTTAAATCTGATTTATGAATTCAAAGAACCTTACTGAGCTTTTCTGTGGGCCAGGCACTGAGCAAGACACTGTAGGGAAAGGGTGCAATAATGTGGATGCCTTTGCCTGTGTGGAGCTGGGTGGGAAGACTGCTTCTCAAATGTGTCCTGCCAACGGGGTGCGGGGAGAACATGGTGCTGGGAGACCACTGTGGGATAGTGATATATTTTAAAATTTTTATATGAACTAGAAACTAACTAGCAAGATACATGTTTCTGAATGTAGTGAAATTACAACCAGAGTTCTCATATAAGTATACTGTTTCTAAGAAGTTTATTTTATGTTAATGGTTGTTTTCTGCTTGTATTTTGTCACTTGCTAATAGATGATAAAACTACTCTATGTGAAATGCTTACAAATGTTTGTGGGGAAAGTTTTAAATTTAGAAAATTTTGTTGAAATGCTTTTTTGTCTTAAAATAATGGGGAAAAAACTGCTCTGTCTTAATGTAGAATACCTTAGACAAGCCAGTTTTCGGCTGTTGCATAGTTTTTATTGGATTTTAAGAATTATCCAGTGTGCCAGCATCAGCTCCATTAAGTGAGAGGCTACCTGTCTAAAAAATATTAAGGGATAGGACCCTTAATATAAGGCATGAGGAAGGAGATGAGGGTTTGCTCGCAGTAGGTTTTGTTACAATTTCTCTTGCTTTAAATTGTACAGACTCAGAGAGTTGTCACAATTTTTAATTGAAGTAACTCTGTCTCCTAAAGTTTACAGTCTTGTGAGTCTCAGTTTTGTTGGAAGCAGGAAGAGCAGCAAACGAAAGGCTTATATGAGTTTATACGGTGTCATACACTGGTTAAGAATTAGGTTCATTCTCTTCGCTTTATGGTGTCTTTCCAGCTTTTCTTTTCTCAGCTGGCATGTTGGGATCACATTTGTCACCGAGCCCTTGCTCATAGTTTGTGCTGTGGCTGTGTTGGTGTACACGTGCTGCACATTTAGGTTTTATAGTGAAAAAACATATCTAGAAAAAATTTTCACCGTGTATTTTCCTATACATATAGGAAAAAAAGTGTTCTGTCTAAAAAAGAAGCCCATTTTACTAAGATAGCTCAAAGACCTCAAATAAAAAAAGAATGTGGGGCTGAATAGAATGCACCATATTCACATGCCGTGTGCAGGTAGTGTGTTGTGGAATTGTGCACCTGAAACCTGTATGATTTTGTTAACCAGTGTCACCCCAATAAATTTAATAAAAAGGAAAATAAGTAAAAATAAAATAAAAGTAACAGACAAACAAAAGAATGTACCGCATTTTTCTTGGCAAAACCAAGAGCTATTTCTATGGGATTTGTGCTTCCTGGTGCTGTTCTTAAGGATGGAGTTGAAGTCAGAACATGGTCACCGCTTTCCCATTGTTTATGTATCAATTCAATCCTCACTTGTATCATTTCATATTACCATTCTATACACATTTATCACCTCTTTTGATTTATTTATGTATGTGTAAGTCTTCTTTCAGGTTCAGTAAGAAACAATATTTATGGCTGAAACAGAGAGATTAGTTTCTTTCTGACAGTGTCTCAGTAAATTGAAAGGTCCATGATTGTTTCCTGTGTTTTGTTCTTTACCCTTTAATTTTTGCTTCTTTTCAACCTTGTTTTGTAATTCCTGTATATAGATCTTGCACATATTTTGTCTGATTTATCACTAAATATTTTACACTGTTTGAAGCTGTTGTAAATTGTGTTTTTCTGATTGTGACTAGTACCTAGAAATACAAATGATTTTTTGCATGTTGATTTTGTATTTTACACTCTTGATAAGCTTATGCATTAATTCTAGTAGTCTTTTTCATTTATTTTGGTAGATTTCATTGGATTTTCTACGTAGACTATAATGGTCTTCTGTGAATAAAGTTTTTTTTTTTTTCCTTTCCAATGTGAATGCTTTTTATTTCTTTTTTCTTGCCTTGTGGCATTGTCTAGAACTTATAATACAACAATTGAATCAGAGTGATGAGTGTACATCCTTGATTTGTTCCTCTTCTTAGGTAAAAGATATTAAGTTTCTCACCATTAACTTTTATGTTAGCCGTAGTTTTTTTTGTAGATGCCCTTTATCAGGTGAGGAAGTTTCCTTCTGTTTTTTAATTTGTTTAGTTTTTGTTATGAGTTTTTCTGAGTCTACTGAGATGATCATATGATTTTTGAAAGGATCTGTGTATTAGTTATCTACTGCTGCATAAAAAGTTACCCTAAAACATAGCATCTTTAAAGCAACATTTTTTTTTTATCTCATATTATCTGTGGAATTATAATCTAGGTACTCCTGAGCTGGGTGCCTCTGGCTCAGGGTCTCTTGGGAGGTCCGCCTCGAGCAGAAGGCCTGGACTGTGGCAGCGCTTGTGGGCACAACTCACGCGATTCTTCGAGGCCTCAGTCCTTGTGCACATGAGCCTGTCCACGGGGCTGCTGTCTGCTGTGGCAGCTGGCTCCCCCAGACCTAGAGATCTCAGAGAGAAGGACCGAGAGGAGGAGAGTACCAAAGCACAAATTGTTGTCGTTTCTAATCTTTTCCCAGAAGCGGTAACCCAGGATTTCCACCACGCACGATTTATTGGGTACAGGTCAATAGATACAGCCTGCACTCAAAATATGGGGACTAAATAAGGGTGAGAATTCTTGGAAAGTGGCCAACACTGGGAGTGGTTTGTGAGACTTTCTCCTATTGTATATGAAAATGATGAATTACCCATTTTTGAATGTCAGCCTTGCCTTCCTGGGATTAATACTAATTTTTCATGATTTATTATCCTTTTTATATATTATTGGATTCAATTTGTTTAAAATATGCCAATAATTTTTGCATCTATATTTATGAGAGAAATTGGTTTGTGGTTTTCCTGTAATATTTTTGTCTGGTTTTGGTTGGAATGATGCTAGTTTCCTATCACGAATTGGGAAGTAGTCCCTCCTCTTCAGTGTTTGGTTTCCTTCACCAGTGATGCTCTCTGGTCCTGGATTTTCTTTTACATAAGGTTTTTCGTTACAAATTTAATTTTATTAGTAGACATCTACCTATTCTTTTTTTTTTAATTTTTATTATTATTTTTGGGTGAGCTTTGGTAATTTTTGTCATTTAATGAATTTGTTTCATTTATGTTGCTGACTTTATTGGCATAAGGTTGTTCACAATACCTGTAGACTCTGTAGTGAAGTCACTGCTTTCGTTTCTAACATTGGCAATGGCAATGATATATTTTTTACCTTCTGTCTTATCAATCTGGCTAGAGCTGTGTGTGTGTGTGTGTGTGTGTGTGTGTGTGTGTGTGTTTAGTATTCTCTGAAAACCAGCTTTTGGTTTCATTGATATTCTTTATTATTTTCTATTTCATTTATTTTCACTCTGATATTTATTTATTATTTTTATTCCTGTGCTTATCTGGGGTCTAATTGCTATTCTTTTTCTGATACTTTAAGGTGCAGTCTCATTGCTTTGAGACCTTTCGTCTTCTCTGCTATGTGCACTTAATACTATAGTTTTTCTATGGCTTAAGTACTACTTCAGCATCCTGCCATTTTGATATTTTGTATTATCTACATTTAGTCAGGATACTTTCTGATTCTCCTTTTGCAGTCTTTACTTTCCAAATATTTGCTGTCATGCTTATCTTTTAAAGTACTTCCATTCCCACCCCCAGCTTTTTTTAAAGATATTTTTCAACATTGGGTTTTAAAAAAATATATTTTATAGATTATACTATTACAGTTGTCCCATTTTCCCCCCTTCACTCCCCTCCACCCTGCACCCACTCCCTCCCACCCTCATTCCCCGCCTTTAGTTCATGTCCATGTGTCATACTTATAAGTTCTTTAGCTTCTACATTTCCCATACTGTTCTTGCCCTCCCCCTGTCTGTTTTCTACCTACAATCTATGCTACTTATTCTCTGTACCTTTTCCCCCTCTCTCCTACTCTGATTGCCCTGTTGCTAACCCTCCCTGTGATCTCCATTTCTGTGATTCTGTTCCTCTTCTAGTTGTTTGCTTAGTTTGTTTCGGTTTTGGTTTTAGGTGTGGTTGTTAATAATTGTGAGTTTGCTGTCATTTTACTGTACATGCTTTTTATCTTCTTTTTCTTAGATAAGTCCCTTTAACATTTTATATCATAAGGGCTTGGTGGTGATGAACTCCGTTAACTTGACCTTATCTGAGAAGCACTTTATCTGCCCTTCCATTCTAAATGAAAGCTTTGCTGGATAGAGTAATCTTGGATGTAGGTCCTTGACTTTCATGAGTTGGAATACTTCTTTCCAGCCCCTTCTTGCCTGTAAGGTCTCTTTTGAGAAATCAGCTGACAGTCTGATGGGAACTCCTTTGTAGGTGTCTATCTCCTTTTCTCTTGCTGCTTTTAAGATTCTCTCCTTATCTTTCATCTTGGCTAAGGAAATTATGATGTGCCTTGGTGTGTTCCTCCTTGGGTCAGACTTCTTTGGGGCTCTCTGAGCTTCCTGGACTTCCTGGTAGTCTATTTCCTTTGCCAGATTGGGAAAGTTCTCTTTTATTATTTGTTCAAATAAGCTTTCCACTTGTTGCTCTTCCTCTTCCCCTTCTGGTACCCTTATAATTCAGATGTTGGAATGTTTAAAGATGTCCTGGAGGTTCCTAAGCCTCTCCTCCTTTTTTTGAATTCACTTTTCTTCATTCTTTTCTGTTTGGTTGTTTGTTTCTTCCTTCTGGTCCACTCCATTGATTTGAGTTCCAGTTTCCTTCCCATCACAATTGGTTCCCTGTACATTTTCCTTTATTTCACTTAGCATAGCCTTCATTTTTTCATCTAATTTATGACCAAATTCAACCAATTCTGTGAGCATCATGATTACCAGTGTTTTGAACTGTGCATCTTATAGGTTGGCTATCTCTTTGTCGCTTAGTTGTATTATTTCTGGAGCTTTGATCTGTTCTTCCGTTCGGGCCATTTTTTTGTTTTGTCTTGTTGCACCTGTTACATATGAAGGGTGGAGCCTTAGGTGTTCACCAGGGCGGGGCAACCCAGTCGCTGGGTTGTGACACTGTATGTGGGGGAGGGATCCGAGAGGGAACAATGGTGCTTGCTCCACTCTGTCTTGGATTCCAGTCCCTTCTGCAGCTTCCCCCAAGCAAACTGGGCCCTTCTGGTGCTGATTCCGGGTGGGTGGGTTTGTGTATGTTCTAAGACCCTGTGGGTCGCTCCAACGAACTCTCCTGTGAGGCTGGGAGTCTCTCCCGGCACTTCAGTCCCCACAGGTGTTTTCAATTGGTGTTTTGAGGCTTTATTTCCCTGAGCTGGCACCCTGGGTTGTGTGGTCTGTCTCGTTCCCCAGTTTCTCCTGGTTTATCTGCGCATGAATGTGGGACTGCCAGGTCCACCAGCCGCCTTGTGCACCGGGCCCCTCCACAATCTGCCGTCTCGCTGGGTCCGCCAGCTGCAGCCTTGTGTGCCCAGGGGCCACCAGCCACTGCTTTGCCGAGACCCCTCTCCACCCGGCCGCCCAACTCTACCCCTCCTACCAGTCTGGATGAGTGTGTCTGCTTTAACTCCTTGGTTGTCGGACTTCCATACAGTTCAATTTTCTGTTGGTACAAGCTGTTTTTTATTTCTAAATTGTTGTTGTCCTTCTTTTGGTTGTGCAAGGAGGCACAGTGTGTCTACCTACTCCTCCATCTTGGCCGGAAGTTCAACATTGGTTTTGCTTTCATGTTGTTTTCTTTGTATTTCTTGTGCTTGGGGTTCATTGACTTCTCAGGTACATGTGTTTATATTTTATAATCACAGTTCAGTTGCTTTAGTTATGTGGGTGGTTTCACATGCACATTACCTGTATTGAGTGTTACTTTCAATTCCTTAAGGACATATAAACCCTTAGAAATACTGAGTGCCTCTAATCTCCTTGTGATAAATTGTGAGTTTTTGATCATGAGTAGAGGACTGTGTCTTTTAAAGGCCTCTTCAGCTATTTTCTGCTCTCATCAAAAAGAATGATAATGTCCTTCCCGTTTGACTTAATTGGAGTCCAATTGGTGCTGAGTAGTTAAGACGCATTTTTAGGACAGAGTTAATGCTGAATAACACACAGAGTTTGGTGCTTTTCTTCTGTACTTTTCATGGAGCTCAGACGTATGTTCACAGATGTCTGTGTCTGTGTCGGTACCTGTCTACAGGTGTGTCCATATCTACCGATATCTATTCATACACATGGATACATTAGTTCCCATATGGAATCATATATAGATCTCAGACACTTTATAAGTTTACTTTAACAAACATATCTGAAATACCTTCTTTTTCTGCCTTTTTAAATAGGGATGTGGAAACTTCACAAGAAGAAAAAAAACTTCAAAAGCAATTTCAGAGTTATCTTTTCTCTAGAGGGAATAATAAAGCTACCTAGCTTTGCAGACAAGCTAGAGGCCATAAAGTTATTTAATAAGAACAATAAAGTCTCCAGAGTATAGGGAGAATGAAGGAGTTAGAATTTAAAGTAGAAAATGGAGCAAAAGCCACAGAGACTGAGATGAGATGAGAGAGGGGGTGGGCTGTCCAGGGAGAGAATGAGCAGAGAAGTTGGGAAGGGATAGCAGTTTAGTGGAGTAATGTAACCAAAATCTTGGAATGTGTTAGTGTTTTTCTTTTACAGTATTATTACTTTTTATCCATTTAAAAAAACATTATTTTTAAAATTTCAACATCTCTAACCATATTAGCCCTTTAATATGTCCCATTACAGTTTGGGGGTGAAATCAAGATGGGGACAGATTTTATTTTTCTTCTGTAGAGAACTTTTTCTTTTTATTTATTTTATTGTTGTTCAAGTACAGTTGTTTCCACTCCCCCCACCCCCCACACTCCTCCTCCTGCCTCCATCCTTGCCTCCCACCCTCAATCCTATACCCTTTGGCTTTGTCCATGGGTCTTTTATACATGTTCCTTGACAACCCTTCCCCTATTTTCCACCATTATCCCTCTTCCCCATCCCCTCTGGTCACTTTCAGTTTGTTCTTTATTTCCATGTCTCTGGTTATATTTTGCTCATTTGTTTGTTTTGTTGACTAGGTTCCACTTATAGGTGAGACCATATGGTATTTGTCTTTCACTGCCTGGCTTACTTCACTTAGCATAATGCTGTCCAGTTCCATCCACACTGTCACAAAGTGTAGGAGCTCCTTCTTTTTTTCCTGCTGCATAGTAATTCCGTAGTATAAATGTACCATATAGGGACAGAGTTTAAACATTCATATTTTGAAGAACATAATCTTTTTCTCTAGCTTGTGTTAACTGCTTCCAGATGACCCACGAGTTAAAATGATGATCTGATTTAGCTCAATTGATTTTTTTTTTTTATTAAGGCAAGTTATCCAACTTCTTAATTCAGAACTTGTCTCACCTGGCAGTCAGATGGTAAGACATGTGACAGAGTTCAAGAACCACCTTGGGGCACTAGCAGTCGAAGGCCTTAAGTTTCCTGTTTTAGGGATACATTTTTTAGTGTCAGCCCTAAGTGAGTGTGAGCAAAATAAGTATGAGGAACTTTTTTAAACTTTATTTGTATTGTGGACACTATTACGGATGTCCCCACGCCCCCTCTTTGCCCGCATCCACCCAGCCCCCACCCCCTTTCCCCGTGGCCATCAGCACACTGTTGTCTGTGTGTAGGAGTTATGTGTGCGTAGGTTGTTTGGTCAGTCCCTTCACCTTCCTGCATCCAGCCCCCCACTTCCCTCCTGACTGCTGTCAGCCTGCTCCCTGTGTCAGTGCCTCTGTGATCGAACCTCATGTAGCTTTGAGAATGTGGCCTTTTTGAGTGTTCCCTGACATTAAGGAATAGCAAAATCAGCATGTTTTTGATGTTAAAGTTTCAGGGGAGAGTTCTGAGTTTAATTTCTTTCTTTTTTTCCCCAGATATGTGTCACAAAGATGTCTACACGGAACTGCCAGGGAATGGACTCAGTGATCAAACCCCTGGACACAATTCCTGAGGATAAAAAAGTCAGAGTTCAGAGGACACAGAGCACTTTTGACCCATTTGAGAAACCAACTAACCAAGTAAAGAGGGTCCACTCGGAGAACAATGCTTGCATTAACTTTAAGACGTCCTCTACCGGCAAAGAGTCTCCTAAAGTTAGGCGGCACTCCAGCCCCAGCTCGGTAAGTGCAGTTGCCTCCCTTCTCAGTGGGGAAACAGAAGGAGTAGCCTTCTTAGAGGAGTAGCATGCTGTGCTGGAAGAGGGCAGGCGGCTTTGTCAGTGCATTGTGGTGCATCCTCTCCCAGGGCGGTTTGATGTCTTAGAGAGGGAGCGTGTACTTGAGCAAACTATATGCGACTCTTTCATTCATAAGCACCCAGCAAGCAAACAAGACATGATTCACTTATTTTTGGAAAAATCATTTTTTTTCTAGTTGTTTTCAGTTAGAGGAATTTATAATTGAAAACCCTTAGGTATCTCAGACCCTTGTAGAGGATATTGAACTTTGCTGTGCAGGCAGTAAGGATAGTTTCGAATTTGGCAAATTCATGAAGAAAGTCATTTCAGAATGAACATTAAAATGTGCTCACTTGTCTTATTCCAGTTTGTTTCCAGTGTAAGTATTTTAAAATGTAAGAGCTAGACATTGAATTTTCTTAAAGAGAAATCCTTTTCGTTATAATAGAATTTTCTAAATTCAAACCATATCATGTCTTGCCTTTTGACCCTAGGAGGTATAATGATCTGAGGTGATTGCTGCTTTTGACTGTAAAATTTTTACTGAAACCCATATTTCCAAGACTGGCCCGCATTTAACATTATTAAACAATCCTCACGATTTTTTAAATTAACTAATTTTCAGATTTAACTTACACTTAAGGACCTTTTGAACAAATGCTCTTAAAAGGTAAGAGGAATATGCTAAGAGAATTTTAACTCCATCATCTTCCTAAGAAAATCATGCCATTTCACAAGTTTTAAATATGAATTTCCATGAGAGCCAAAACAGAGCAAGAAATGTCACTGCTAGACAACTCAGTTTCATTAAACTGTGTGACACTGCACACATTTTGTGTCACATTTTGCGTTAATGAAGCTGAAATATTGTTAATGTAAAACATCTGTGAGGAGAATTGGTTACCTGGTTTTCCCCAAACTGGCCCCATAATCTTGTCTGTGACGGCAAGGTGGCAGCCATCTAGGTCAAGGCCAGTCACTGACTCCTGGGAGGACATTTAGATTTAGTGTCATTTAGAAGAAATGAAAGAAATTGTTGTGAATGAGTAAGCCTATATTATGGAAAGAGAATTACATATTTTTACTATATATTTACTTTATTATTATTATATCAACCTATAAATGATAGAGAAATTAATGTTTCCAGGTATTGCAGTGAGGCATACTTATACTAAACCATTATTCACTATTTAAATGAAATATAAATTTAACTAGTCCTGTATTTTATCTGTAATACTAGTTGTAATTACTGCTGTGTTATTTCTTTTGTTGCTCAGACTATTTCTGCTTTGGTCATTGGGAGCTCTGTGTCCTTTTGAGATGTCTTTATCCCTTTGTGTTTTGAGCGCTTCCTTGCTTTCTAGCCCTATGGAACAGTCTTGGCTTATATTGTACTTTCCAAACCCCACACCTAGAATCAGTTCTGGTTCCACCGATTGAAAAACGGTATATAGAATCCAGGATGTGGGTCCTGGGTATGCTTGTTGCTACTGGGGATTATGTAGTTTGAAAAGTCAGTGTACCTCATAGTATAAATGACAAAGGGGTTTCAATATTTATTTTTAATTTTTAATAAAGCATTAAAATCCTTATTAAGAAAAGTTGAGACTTCGGTCTGACGTTCTTTGTATTTCCATCTTTAAAGTTAAATTTTATTTTTGTTGAAGTAATGCTTGAACATAGCTTGAAAGATCAAATGGAAGAGGATTTTGTGTGTGCGATAGTGGATACGTTCTGAAGCTCCTCATATAATATGAGCAACCAGTATAGTGAAACCAAAGCAATGGATGGCATTGACAGCAAATAGAGTGCAGGGTGAAAGTGGGTTTACTGTTGTTCATATGGAAAACAATACAATAATTAATAATGACACAAGAATAAACTTTGTTTCTCCATATTCACAACTATAAACCTACTCTTGCCCCACCCTGTGTAGCAGACAAGGCATCTCCATGAACCTTAAGGTAGTGGTGAGAGGAGCAAACCGCGAACAGTATCAAGAGCTGTGTGGTACCCGAAAGCATGAGGGAGGAAAGCCAGGGAAGGTGAGGGGCTCATGACTGCCCTCAGAGCCAGGAAACTTCCACAGTGCCATCGGTGTGGCATCCTGGAAGCTTGTTGGGCCATTCTTAAGACAACGACAACCACTGAGATGGGACTTCGATGGCTTCTTTGAGTGGATGAGTGCAAGGAGACCCTGGTGCGGTCTGCTGGTCTTGGGGTGGTCTGCTGGTCTTTCTCCTGTGACTTCCGTGGACTGTCCAGTTGGTACCCCTTTCCTGGACACAACCCTGTGCTGAAGAGAAAGTACTGGGGGAGACAGACTTGCATGCAGGGCAGGTTCGCCAGGGAAGTGGAAGGCCCAGAAGGGAGTGTTTGAGAGAAGCAGATGGGGCAAGATAGTATGTGCTAGATTGTCTTTTTTTTTAACTTCATGGAAATAAAGTTGTTTATTGCATAAAACTGGAAAAGCTCTCTGGGCCACAAGCCTCTATTCTTAAACTACAGAAAAATTCAGGTTACTTAAAAACAACTAATGGAAAAGTTATTGGTTGAATCCCATACCAAAAAAAAAACCCCACAAAAAACCCCCACGGGGGGAAAAGGAATAAGGAGCTGAATAACATCTTTACAAATAATGAAAGCCAAGTAAGTAGATTTTTAATGATGTATCTGGAAAATCTGAAAGAATCAATGGAACTACTACAAAAAAATGGGAGAGTTGCCCAAATAGCAAGTCATGAAATTAACATGCAAAACCCAATTCTAACACTTACCAAGACTGTTGTAGAAACCGTTACACACACCCCGCCTGTGTACCTCTCTCTGTGCTGCTCACACACTGGCCGTCATCTATGTTAGGAGCCGTGACCAGCATCACGGGACCAAGACTGCCTGACTTCAGTGGCCTGTTCACTCCTGATTTTGCCCAGGCAGTGGCACTCTAAAATTCAGGCAAACTGTAAAGAACGTGGTTTTTATCTAAACTGCTATATATCAAGAGGTGTTTGACAGACTTTATTTGTTTCAGACATTTTTTGAGTGCCTCCTCTTCCTGGGCCTGGTCTCTGGGTAGTGTTTCATATTCTCACTGACGGGACAGACTTTCCCTCCCCTCTTCTTGCCACCCCCTCCAGCCAGCTGTGCTCTTCAGTAGTGGGATTGGAAGTCACTATAGGAGACTGCCTGCCTGTCTTGTCGACCCAGTTTAGACGGGCTTTTATTGAGCTGTGCTGTCATAATCTGAGCTTAAAGAGAACGTCTGCTCAGGTATTCGTATTGAGATTATTGTCCTTGATACATTCCAAAAATTCCTCAAAATTTACTTCCTTCCATTACCACCCCCCCCAAGCCCCCCCGCCCCCAACCCCACATCCCATGATAGGCAAGCCCAGTCTGGAGAGAGGGGAGAAAGGTGCAAACTTGAAAATGAGGGTTCCACTTCAGTTCTCAGATGGTCCTCCTTGCGGCGGGGGGGGGGGGGGGGGGGTGGAGGGCGTCTCATCTTGGCATTGCCTTCTTCTTGTGGGGATGAGGTAATTCCCAGATAGAGCCAAGACCCCTGGTCAGGTTGTCACCATGCATAGTGCTTGGGTCTGTCCCTCTGTTTAGCATCTAGATCTATTTGGTAACCAAGTTACTCATCAAGTATGGATGACCTTAGCGTGGCTGTGCTTAATGGAAACGCAGGATGATAGAGCCTGTTCTGGAGATCAAAGGCAGTAGAGAAATTAGCCAAGGCAGCTCTCACTCCTGGTTGTTTAATGAGGTCATGGAGTTCTGATGGGATCCTTCCCACCTTACCCCCACACCCACTCTCACAATTGTAGCGTAATGTAATAGTATAATGTGGTGATTCTTTCTTGTGGGTTTCCAGCAAGTTGAGGGGTCATCAATAGGCTTAATCAAGGGGTTATGTACAAAGGTTAAAATCTATTTCAGTGAATTCAGTATGAAACTGTGGATGTTTTTGTAATCACATCCCAGTATCATTACAATGAACACAGAAGTATACTTATGCAGTTTTTAAATATACAGTTCAAAACCCATCCCTGCTTGTAGGAATAAGGTTTCAGTAGGTGACAGACTTAGTCATCATTTAGTATTTCCTCCTTTTGGGTGGGAGTTAGGTAGGTGTTCATGATGATTCTACCAATGTAGTACTGATAGAAAAGAAAAGTCAGTTTTTGATTCCAGTTAACTTGGTTGGAATTCTAGCTCTACCATTCACTATGGATCTTGGATGAATTACTTTATTTATCCAGTCTTTAATTTCTTCATGTTCAAACATGGATACTAATAGAACCCACCTCAGGGTGGTGTTGCAGGGACTGAATTTCGTTAGTGTATTTAAAGTGACTAGCTCAAAGTCTGGCACATAGTAAACATTGGATATTAGCTAGTTTTTGTTGATTATGCAGTGAACTAGGGCTAGCAAGGTCAGGGTGGCAAACAGCATTCAGCTGGAATATTATCTTTGCTTTTTTACTATCCATGCCAATGTTCCCTTCCAGACAATGGACAATTCTCTGTACCTTCGTGTTGTCTCATTAAATTCCACGTCTCTGTGCAGTTAGTGTCTGTCAGTAATTGCTGATTAGCCCTCTGTATTTCCAGGTCTCTAAAGTGCTGTCTCAAGTGAAAGTAGGATAGTGAAAAGCAGGGAGCGGTTGCCCCATGCAGCTGTTTCCCATCCGTGCATGCGCCTGACATCAGGGTCAAAGGTGACGGTTCAGGGTTGACAACACACTGGTTTGATCTAGCATCTTTATTTAAATGTCATGATTTAATAAAGTTGCAAGAGAAAAGAAAGGCAAACCAAAGATTTGAACTATAATTGTTAAACAAAAGGCCTCTCCTGAATTATTCTTAGTTTTGCTCATTTCATAGGAAAGGTTTTGGCCTCTGTAAGGACTTAGCACTTGGCTTCCTCATTTATTTACGTAGTAATAACAGATCAGAACCTTTGTGCTTACTTAAGGTAGGAGACTGACTTTACAAGAATCCTAACACTTAAAGCTCAGACTGTCTCATAGATTTGTCCTATTGCATAAGCCCATTCTTTTGCAGAATGGGACAACTTTTAGAGAGGCGTTATATGTATGTAGTTCTTGCTATGGAGCTAGCATGATTGATCTGTAAGTTACAGTGTATTTCCATAATGTCTACATACCAGTTGCAGGACAATTAACATTGATTGTATGACCACCAAAGGTGGGGAAATATTAATTTTTCTGCCATCAAAGTGTTCATAGAATGTATTTCAACCATGGCAGTCAGTTCATCCAAATCCATTTAATTAGATAAATAGACTACTTTGTGCCATTAGCATTTTCACTTACTTGATTTTTTTCTTGTGGATAAATAGGGTTTGTTTTTTAAAAAATATTCCCCCTATTTTTCTAGTTTCCTCAGTTCAGTTTCTTTAAGTCGTAAGTGTAGTATGATCTGTGTCTCAAAATGATCACATCAACTCTATGATGTAAGGCAGTTTATGAAGAGTGGATAATTTTTAGAAAATTAGTTGTGCCTTCCCAGCAGAGAAAATACTCTCTTACAAATTTTGTGTGAGCATGTCTTGTACTTGGTCTAAATGCATACACATTAGCAGTTTATCATGATATGAATAATGAGGTGCTTTTCTGTTGCTGCTTTTTATTTCAACTTAGATGGGATTTATTTGTAAAGGAGCACAAAAGCAAACATACAGACTTCTCATTCTGATTTTAAATAATTTAGGGTGGAACTGTGAACACAATATTTTCCCCATTGAAGAACATTTTATACCGAAGTTTAATATAGGTTTTAAAATTTCTATTTAAAACTTGGGCTCAGGAGGGTGATGGTAAAGTGTGACATTCGCAAGCTGTTACTGGTGATGAAAAATGCATGAGAACATAACCCACACGGGACTTGTCAGGTGATTTTGAATGTAATTTTCCATTAAGTTTTACTTGATTCAACTCAACACATGGTTTGTACATTGCAAGTTTCTTGAAGAAAAGAATAGGTGGCCCATTGTCCATGTTGATCCCTTCCTACTATGTATTTTGCGATCCTTTTCTAGATGCAGTTAAATGTCTAACTCATGTTACTTTGAAGCTTTCTTCTTTTCCATTATGTGCATGTATGTTTACATTTTCCCTCATGTATTGATTTGGCTGCGTCCCATGGGTCTTAAAATGTCATGTCCTCAGGGCCACATATTCATTTATGAATTTTCAGTTTTGATTTTCTTACTAACCTGCATGGCTAAACTATTTAGTTTTCCTTTTATTCTTTATTTCTAATTAATTGCATTGTGTTCAGAAAAAGTAATGGAATATTTCTGTGGTTTTGAATACTGAGATTTTCTTTGTGGCCTTTTGTGAATGTTAAATATGTATTTGAAAAATACATATTAATATGTATGTTAGATTAAAATGTTAATTCTAATATATGAGCCCACATATCCCATACTTACTAGTTGTCTGCTTGCTTTGTTGATGTCTGCGTGATGTATGTCTCCCATTACCACCATGGATTTGACAATTTCTCATTTTATTGGTGTCAGTAGTTTCATACGTTTCAAAACTATGTTATTTAGTTCAAAGTAGCTTATGCTTATTAAGTTTCTTCATGGGTTTTAGTGTTAATTTTAATGAGTATACCAATTTAATCCATTTGTTTTATATATTCTGTCTTCTCTGCCATCAGTATTGTTATAGTGAATGATTTTGCAAAAATACTTTTTTTTGCTATATTTCTCTGTTCTTTATTTTCAGATTTACTCAACTGCTTTAATTTTGTCTCTTATCAATAGCATATGGCTAGATATCTTTGTTTTTTTCAATCTGAGAATGTTCTGCTAATAGAAATTTATGTTTACTATAATGATTGATATATTTAGACTTAACTTCCTTCTTATTTTATGATTTTTCACTTAACATGCTTCCCTAATGATTACTCTGCCTCTTCTAGCCTTTTACTTTATACCCTCTTCCCCCTTCTACCTTGGCAATTGTTTCATTCCCTTTCCTTGAAAATTTGTTTAGAATTTGTATATCTTATTTATGTTGCTCTAGGGATTACCTTTTAAGTGTTAAAAAACTTACTAAAACTTTTTTTAATTATATTTTTTCCATTACCATTAGAACCTTATACGCCTCTCCCCCTATGATCACCACACTGTTGTCCACACCCATGAGTCCTTTTTCTTCTTGCTCAATCCTTGTACCCTCCACCCATCCCCCACCTATAGCTGTCATCCTGTGTCTGGTCTGTCTGTTTTGCTTGTTAGTTCAGTTTGTTCATTAGATTCCACATATGAGTGAAATTATATGGTATTTATCTTTCTCTGACTAGCTTATTTCACTTAGCATAGTGTTCTCCAGGTCCATCCAGGCTGTTGCAAAGGGTAAAATTTTCTTCTTTTTTACAGACAAGTAGTATTCCATTGTGTAAATGTCCCATAGTTTTATCCACTCGTCTACTGATGGACACTTGGACAGATTCCAAATGTTGGCAATTGTAAATAAAGTTGCAATGAACATAGGGGTGTTTGTGTTCTTTCAAATTAGTATTTTGGGTTCCTTTGGATATATTCCCAGAAGTGGGATCGCTGGGTCAAAAGGCAGATTCATTAATTTTTTGAGGTATCTCCGCACTCTTTCCACAGTTGCTGCATCAATCTGCATTCCCGCCAACAGTACAGAGGGTTCCCCTTTTTCCACATCCTCGTCAGCACTTGTTATTGGTTGATTTATTGATGATATCCATTCTGACAAGTGTGAGATGATATCTCATTGTGGTTTTAATTTGCGTTTCTTTGATGATTAGTGACATTGAGCATCTTTTCGTATGCCAATTAGCTGTCTGTATGTTCTCTTTGGAGAAGTGCCTACTCCGGTCCTTTGCCCATTTTTAATTGCACCATACTAAAATTTACACATCTGTAGTTAATCAGTTTCTGCAGTCAATCCAGTGAATCTCAACAGGCTTTATTTAGTTCTTCTATTCTACTGTTCCTTACTTTCCTGCAATTTTCCCATCACTCCAACTTCATTTTATATTGACATAATATGAAATTTTATATATAGTTTTTTTTCTGTTGGTGGTAAGGTTGTGGCTTTTCCATCCCTCTTGAGGAACCATCTTGAGTACAGTATTTGTGATTCAAAATCATTTCCCTTTTTATTTTGAAAATATTTATGGATTGCCTTTCTTCAGCTAGTATTGCCTATAAAAAATATCATGCTTGTTGGATACTTTCTCTTTTAGATGTAAACTCACCTCCAAGTTTTTTGAGACAATTCTGTTCAAATGCTGAATTTATTACTTTTTCACCCATGTCCCTTCTTTTCTTCACTGCCCATTAAGTGCTTTATTTCACCTTTAAATAGTTAATCTCTAAATCTCTAATTGTTTCTTTTTGAGGGATATATCTTCTCAAACTTCTCTGAAGATACTGTCGTTCTTATTCAAAGTTATTTTTACCTTTGCAATAGCAACTCTCTTACTAGAGGTTTAATTTAACTGCCCATTAAATTTTATGCATCTCTTACTGATTTTCCTGAAATGATTGGTGATTTTTAGTTGTATACTCATTTTTGTGTTTGTGAATTGCTGTCAGCTTATTCTGTTTTCTGTAAATTGTCTCCAGTGATTGCATGAGAGAGGCAGGGGTTGCAGCCTGGGGGTGTGGGCCTGTCACGTCATTTGTAGGTCCTTGCTCTGCCCCTCCAGACTGACTCCCCACATTCTCAGCTGTCTCCTCTGCGCACATGTCCCTGCAGTTTGCTCGGGAAGACACCATGTGCTCAGCTGTGTTGATCGGTCTCATATTTACCTAACGAGTCTCTAATATTCTTTGCCTGCATGTTGGAGCTTTAAGTTCCCCCAATTATTTCTCCAAAGTTTTGGTCCTGATTACATCCATCTTTCAGAATTCCTCAAAATTTCTGATTAGATATTGGTACTCTGTTTTGTTTGTTTCCCATTCCTGTTTCTGATCTGTTATTTTTGAAATAGATCATTTCAGTCACTGCGTGGCATTTTAGATGGCAAAGAGGAAAGAAGCATGTGCTCAACCTGCCACACAGAATCCTTACAAATGGTGGGAGTCAGATGCGCTGGCAGTGTTATGTTGTTTCGTAAGTGGTACAAGACCATATGTTCAGGAATAGTGTTCTGTAAACTCTTTGCAGAAACTCATTCCCTAAGCCTCTACAGTTGGTTACTTACAAAGTCCCACCATCATTAGCAACTTTTTATCAATTATGTATGTACTTATAACTGTTATCAGATAATCCCTTTAGGATGCTCTTAATTCCTTTTATAATTATCATTTTCAAATATGTTTTGGTTTTACCCTTTTACAGTGACATTAAAATAACAGACAATTTGCTTCCCTGGAGGGCAGTGCTCTCGGTGAAGTTGGGGTGGCAGTTGAGCACAGCAAGTGTGGTGAGACCACTCTCTTGGCACTCTCAGGGCATGATGGCGTATGCCCCTGCTTAAGGAAGAGTTATTTTGTGCCTAAGTCTTAGGGATGGGCTTATGTAGACACAAATGTTCCTTTTGTATAAATTGGTGACATCTGAATGACATGTCTTTGATTATCTGTTTGCATTATCACAGAAAGGTATTGGAGGGATACCTTTACATGACTGGATTTTATACAGTCATGCTTTGCAATAGGGGTCAGATAGTAACTCTATTTTCAGCTCTCTTGGCCACATGATCTCTGTTGCAACTACAACTCTGCTGTAGTTTGAAAGTCATACCACAGCAGGTAAATGAATGAGTGACTGGGTTCCAGTAAACTTTATGGACCCTAAGTGTGATTTTCATATAATTTTCATGTGCTATGAACTTTTATTTTTTGTTTGAGCCTTCTCCATTAAAAAATATAAAAACCTTTCTAAGCTTATGGGATATATGAAAAGAGGTGGTGGGTGGGGTTTGCCAGGCCCTAATTTAGAAGGTTATGTAATGACATGGAAAACATTCATAATATTTTGAGTGAAATCGGGAGGCTATAAAATAGTATGTACAGTGTGCAATCCCTTGTATGTAAAAAAGCAGTGGTCAGTGTGCAGATGGCATTGGAACAAGAGATATCAAAATATTAATGGTGATTCCCTCTTGGTGGTTAATTATGGGATAATTTAAATTTCTGTACTGTTCATTTGTATATTTGGAATTTTGTACCCTGAATATTTATGTTTTTTTTTAAATAAGCATTTCTATACCAGAAAAACATTATTTAAAAAGTAACAGAGGATGTGTATATTTTTAGCAAAACTGGCGTATTTATTGTTAATCAGTTTGATGAAATCTATTTTGTTTACCCTCTGCTCCATTTTTAGCCAACAAGTCCCAAATTTGGAAAAGCTGACTCATATGAAAAACTGGAAAAGCTAGGGGAAGGATCTTATGCTACAGTGTACAAAGGAAAAAGCAAGTAAGTTTATTATTTTTGAATATTTCTCATGTGCAATGTACCTTCTGTATTAATACTAAGTCACAGTATATTTAAATAATTTTCATTTAGTATGTAATACATTGCCCCCTCAAGTTTTTGTTGTTGTTCTTTTACCAAGTGTAAAAGTCAGAGTTTTTTTCTGCTAGCAAACAGTTTTGCAGACTTGTCCAATTTATCTTGTTTTTGGTTCTACTCCTTCCCCCATTTGTTTTCTGTTTCTCTCTGTAGTTCGAACCCCAGCATGTGAAGCCATTTCCAAGTGAATGATGTGATTAATTTCTCCCGGAGGTTTAGTGTTTGTGTAAGAGTACTGGTTTGACACAGCCAAATGTATTGGCTGTTCTTGACTTCTTTTCAAATGAGCTTTTACTACATCTTTCAGAAGTTAATTAAAAATACTGCATAGTTTTTCTTTTTTCCTGCCTGTCTGCTTTGGCATCATGCTGCATATATTTTCACAAAGAGAAGCAACCCTTTCCCCATTTGGCCCCCTTCTCCTGTGCTACCCTGGGGTCAGGGTACATATTTGGATCCTCAGCAAGCTCACCCCCCATGTGTTTCTGATAGGCTTCCCCTCTCTCCCTGAATGATTGTGTTATTAACACGGTGTTACTGTACTTGGTGGCATGTAGCTCATACAAAACTTAATGCTATTTCTGAAATAACTGCAGTAGACACAAGCCTTGTTTTACCTTAGTCACATTACCAAATAATGTTGAAAAATAATTTTCTAAATCATTCCTATTTTTGTATCCTTTTCAGGCATAAAAGTTAGGAAATTTTAAGCTAAATAATTAAATAAAAAGAAACATAAAAGAAAATTCTCTGAAGTATCATTTAAAAGACATAATTGGAAATTTTGACTCTGTGCTGATTTCAGTAGTTTTTGGTTTTTATGGAATGTATTCTTTTACATTTTTAATGACTTTTGAGTTAAGACGGTGAAGGAATATTCCTGATAAAGGAAGCTAAGGAAGGAAGGGCAGAAGTGCCATACGTCAAAAATACTGGTCTAAATTTTGAGATCTCAGATATTTGGAAAAAAAGTATTTTCTTTTTATTTGAACGGAAAAGTAAACATTATGTGAACAAAGCAACAAAAGTAAACAAAAAACAGAACAACATCCAGGGGGCTGTTTATGACTTTGTTGCTTAAACGCAGCGGAGTGTCACGGGAATGGTCTAGATAGATGGCTGCGCTGATTTCAGTAGGGTTACGTTCCAGGTCTGAAATTTTTCCTGAAGAAAAATAGTCAGTGCTCTACTGCATAGAATTAACTTGTACGTTTAATGTTAATAACGTGAAGGGAACCACCCTGGACTAAGCAGGTAGGTTACATACACTGTGGTGTCTGCATTGTCTTGTTCACCCCGCACAGGGCCCTGTAAGGTCCCGTTACCACCGTCTCCGCTTGACCCGGGAACTGTGTGCTTAGACAGTTTTAGCCACTCCAAGTTCAAACAGGTGCTTAGTAGCAGCACTTGTTTTGGGTCGTGTCCCTCTGGTTGGAAGCCGTGATTTTCCTAACCAGTCCGCTCTAGCACTCTCTCAGTGCAGGGCTGTCCTGGGAAAGGGTTGGACCTTGCTGAGTATTCCAGATGGTTCTCACATATGCTCTGACTTGGTTTAATCATGAATCAAACGGAAGCAAACGTACAATTGCATTATAAGGAAACAAACCAATCACTTTGAAGTGTCTTCCCACAAAAGATGTGCTCGGCTGATTTCCAAATGTAAGTTAGTAACTCTATTAAATGTTTAACTTTAAGATTTATATCACAATCCCGATGGTTGAAAAAATCCTCCATTTATTATGCCTGAATCAAAGGAAGACTGCCTTCTAAGTACTTGCGGTCTTTGAGAAGGATGGTTCTGGACAGTTAATACTTTTCACTCCAGTGGGTCTAAATGTATCTTGTCAGCATTTCTCAAGCAGTTTCAAGCCTGGTCATACGTAGTGTTTAATTTCCTCCAGCTGGAGATGAAAGCCATTGGCCACTTATTTCCTTTACGAGATGGCAAGCTGCTGTGCCTGCCTGCTCTAAGGTGCAAGGCCAAGCCGAAGAACAATAGTTACGTGCCATCCAGCAGGACTTGAGAGCTGCGTTTGGTTGGTGCATCCCCTGAAGAGCTACATAAATTAAAGAGCTGGCTGAATGTTAGGAGCCCTGCTGCAGTATCCTCACCACTCTCCCATAAATGTCAGCAGCCCTGCCTCCCTCTTTAAACATTGCCTTTAGCATCTTCTCCAAGAGCAGCTATTGTTACCTTGCACTAAAGCTGCCTGGCGTTCGTAGGGATCTCGCTGATTTTTGATTTGAGAGTGTTTTACGTATATCCATGTACACAGGTCAAGTTTAGAATTTGCTGTGAACCTCATTGCATTTAGTCTGCGAGGTTCTGCTGATACAAAGTACCACAAAGTGGGTGGCTTCAACAAGAAATCGATCCTCTTACAGTTCTGGAGGCCAGAGTCTCCGATCAAGGTGCTGGAAGAGTTGGTTCCTTCTGTGGGTTGGTTCTGTGAGGGAGACCCGGTGCCCTGCCTCTCTTCTGGCCTCTGCTGTGGGCTGGCAGTCTGTGGCTTTGCTGGCGTGTAAGTGCATCGCCCTGATCTCTGCCTTTGTGTTCACATGGTGTGCACCCTGTGTGTGTCTGTCTCAGTGTCCAGACTCCCCTTTTTATAAGGACTCTGATCACATTGCACGGCCTTGGTGTAACTTGATAACCTCTGTGAATACCCTGTGTCTGCATAAGGCTGCATCCTGAGCTACTGGGGGTTAGCATATCAACACACCTCTTTTGAAGGACACAATTCACTCCATAACACTTAGGAATTTCAGACCTCATTAATTTGACAGTGTATTTTTGACAGTGTTTTTCTTTTCCTACTTATGGTATATATAAGCCATCTTTTATTTCGTGGTTCTTCTTTACACATTATAATATAAACAAGCAATATCCCCCACGCCCTAGCAAGAGGTTTGTGTCATTGTTGATTGTGCTGTAGTAGTTGCTGTTAGCCAAAATGTAGAAGCTTGAGAAGGAATAGAAAGGGTTTTTATACTCTTGCATTCTCCTGAGTTTCTGGTTCCTGTAGGGACACGTAGGTTGGGGAGTTGACCAAGAGGCCTATACTGTATAACCCCTTTGGTAGTGAATTTGGTTCTGAAGGTTACGGCTGAGTAGCTGCAACTATATCAAAATGCAACACTCAAAAACAAGGTGTTGTTTCTAAAAATTTTAAACATTTTATATTTGAGCAGAGATTGTTTTTAAAACAAGTGTTCCCCAGCTTCAAAATTATTTCTTTGTGCACGTGTGTGTTTATGTTTGGGGCAGGAAGGCGGTTTATCATCACTCTCTCTACTAATCTCCCTGCTGGTTTGGTTTCCTGATGAGAGTCTTTCTTCTAAATTCCTTTCCCATTGAATACAGGATTTTTAACAACATGCATTGTGTAATACTTCACATTTCGAAACATGTGGCATTTTAAAAGCTCTTTAATTCAACACCTTGAAGTCATCTTTTTACCTCTCAGTTTTCCAAGGATGTTTGTATATTAAGACACTTGTTAACACATTTTCTGAGCTTATTCAACTGATGATGAATTTTTATTATGTTGTTTTTATACCTTTT
Organism: Glossophaga mutica; assembly: GCA_039655065.1. Classification (NCBI taxonomy): domain Eukaryota; kingdom Metazoa; phylum Chordata; class Mammalia; order Chiroptera; family Phyllostomidae; genus Glossophaga; species Glossophaga mutica. The sequence goes on from CM077313.1 coordinate 64,718,186, forward strand.
CTATGCTGCAGGTGACAAGTAGGTATCTGAGATGTGGATTCTGGTGTCAGGAAAGTTAACAGTCTTGCAGGGCAATGGTCCAAATATGTAACTCAATCTATAGAGTTAGAAAGGAACACAGTCCGTGTGAGCCAGAGTGTGGTAAACATGACCAGGTAGAATGGTGCGTGGATTCAAAAGGAAGAAAGGGAGGGTGGTGTCAACTCAAGTATTTTAAGTATGTTCTCTCTAGTGGTGCTTGAACCACAGATTCATTTGCTTCTTTTTAAATTTTATTTTTCAATTACAGTTTGCGTTCAACATTATTTTGTATCAATTTGAGTTATACAGCATAGTAGTTAGACAATCACATACTTTGCGAAGTGCTCCCCCTGATCTTTTCAATAGTTATCTAGCACTATACAGAGTAATTATGATATTGTTGACTGTATTCTCTCTGCTGTATTTTACACGCCTGTGTATTCTGTTACTGCCAGTTAGTACTTCTAATTCCTTCTCCTTTTTCACCCAATCCTCAAGACCCCTTCACTGTGACATCTATCAGTCTATTCTCTGTACATATGTCTATTTCTATTTGTTTATTTCATTCTTTAGATTCTACATGTAAGTGAATATATATGATATTTTTCTTTCTCTGACTGACTTATTTCACTTAGCATAATATTATCCTCTAGGTCCATCCATGTTGTCACAAATGATTTCAATTGTGTTTATGGCTAATACTCCACTGGATGTGTGTGGCACAGCTTTTTTATCCACTTGTCTATGATGGGCACTTGGGCTGCTTCCAGAGCTTGGCAATTGTAAATAATGCTGCAGTGAATCCAGGGGTACGTATATTCTTTTGAGTTAGTGTTTTGAGTTTCTTTAGATATATACCCAGAAGTAGAAGCAATCTATGGATTTAATCCAGTCCTATCAAAATGCCAATGGTGTTTCTCACAGAACTAGAACGCGTAATCCAAAAATTTGTGTGGAAACACAAGACCCCGAACAGCGACAGCAATCTTGAAAAAGAAGAACAAAATTGCAGGTATCACACTATCTGATATCAAACAATACTTCAAGGCTATAGTAATCAAAACAGCATGGTACTGGCATAAACATAGATGCTTAGGTCATTTGCTTTAAAATCAAGCCTCCCTCATCACTGTGTGTACTCATAGCACTCCTTGTGACAGTTCCCTTTTGGTGCTTTGTTCTCCAAGTAAATAGTGTAAGACTTTATCGTAAGATTTTCACCCTGTGTTAGTAGGCTCTCCACTAAATTTGTTAATGGCTAAGGACCTTAAAGTGAAAGCAAACTGATTCATTTTGATTATTGTGTGAATTTTGATTAAGCAAGCGTGTTTTGTTTGAGTGGCAAAGTGGAACTGCCTTTAAGCCATATAATTTGGCAGAGGGTTGGTGGGTTGTTATTATGTGAGCACCCCTGAATGTGTCTGTCGTAGTTAAAAGCAGAGATCACTGGCCACCTCAACTCTGAAACATGAGACGTGGTGGGAGCCATACACTCCTCGGGGCCCCAGGATCTGTTGGAGCACATCCCAGTTCTTCCGAGTCCCATAGGCTCCTGACCCTGCCACTGGTGGTGAGATGCCGTGATGCCGTGAACCTTTACGCCTGCCCAGGAAAGAGCCCTCTCTTTTCCTTCCTACTTCATCTAGGGGGTGTGAGGCTGTTGCTGCTTGCTTCAGATTTTCTCATACTTATCGTATCATTTAGACAAAGAAAAACCTTGCTCTTGTTTCCATCTCTGGAATTAGAGTATTGGACTTACTCTGACACAGCCATTCCACAGATGACCCTGATTTCTGGTCATTTTTTTCTGCTTAGCTTCAGTTTTGGTTGAGGTGAAGATGCAAAGCTTTACTCCTGGGGGAGCCTGCTAAGCACAGAAGCCTGCCCACACTGGTTTGTGCCAGCCTTAAATTGTTATCTCAGAGGTGAATAAGGACAATGGAGGAATTTGCTCACTCTGTGTAACACGAGACTTATGTGATTGAAAGTGCCAATCTTTTAGCGTTTCATCCTGCTAACTGGTGCCGAATTATTGAACTTGAATGAAATGACCTCATAAATTGAGATACTAGCCCAAACCAAGACTGAAATATATTAAATACATTTCAGAGAGCTCTTCAAAGCCCCTGGGGGAAATATCAGGAAGAAATGCTGTTAATTAAAACACGCAGCAGTCAGAAGAAGGACAGTGGCAGGTAACCACCTTTTCAGAATATGTGAGATTAAAAAGGCGGCTTTTACTGCCTGCCCTGAAGGTCAACTCCATTGCAACACTATCAGGAGGAGTTTGAAGAATTCTAAAAGTCAGAGATGCTCAGATGGAAAACACTGGACTCTGGTTCACTGAAGTTTCAATCTTTTGTGTTGACACCTGGAGTGTCATGCTGACTTCCGGTGTCCTGAGAGGTTTCTGCCCACGAATGGGAACTCTGGCAGAGAGAGGCACATCTGGATGACTTCGTACGAGCTCTGCTGCAGGCTGCTCCCGCGGCCCCCTCTCTGTTTCTCATTAGGGCTGCTTTGATTTCTTTTAGACTGGCTCCATGGGCCAAAGCTTATATCACAGCTCACTTCTAAGATCAAGCCTGTATCCACATTATTAGTCATAGCATCTGAAAATGCCAGAGTGCTATGATAATGCAATCAGTGTTTTATAGGTTAATGCACACAATACATGCCAACAGACAAGGGTAATTGAATTTTTAAAAGAACCTAATGGACTACATGGATTTTACTCCATATGATTTTCTGATCTGGTGCTCCTTATGTACAGGTAAAAGTTGGAAAAGTAGAGTTTTTACCCTTCCCTAGGCCAAGGATAGTAGCCCACCCACCAGCATCTGCTGACTTTATTTTTTAAAAACCGGAAAGTCCATTCAAATTGCAGATTTAGCCCTCCTTCAGAGGAGGGATGCAAGGGGTGAGAGTTGGCTCCTGGGCACAGCTGGTGTCACTCAGCCTGAAGCTGAGAAGCGGCACCTAATCTTGTAGACGAAAGTGACAATGAGACTACTGTTTAGGCAAGAGGCACGATTTCAATCATTAGACTAAACTGTACAGGGATACCTTTCCCATTCAACAATGTTTAAATGTCCTGGCCTCTATTGGCCATTTTGGTCATTTTGTTACTAGGGTTCTGTGATCATTTGAGTGAGAGCCCCTCAAAACAACCAGTGATGTTTTCTGTCTTCTGAAAGTTGAGGTCATATATCAGCTATGGCCTGCGGGTGAAAATGGAGGCATTCTGTGGATAGTAGAAGAATGTTTTGAAAGAGGTGGTATGGACATTTCCAATTATTGTAATGATAGGGCTCCTAGACTCTCTCTTCTGTAGTCTAGTTTAGATAGTTTTTGAGGAGGACTAGAGGAAGGACATGATGATAAGACTGGTTTCAGTTTAAAACTACCCATGTTTCTGAGTTGCTCCATTATTATTGTCACCCTTTTAGTGTAAAGCAGGATGCTAGGGAAGTAGCATCTTTCTGGTCTCAGCCAGCGGTTCTCAAATCTTTCTCCTCAGGATACATTTGATGATATGTGGAAACATTTTTGGTTTTCACAGCTTAGGGAGAGGTGGTTATATTATTTGTATCTAGAGAGTAGAGGCCAGGGATGCTGTTGAACCACTCTACGAATGAGCAGGGCAGTCTTAGTGTAGCAGAGAATTATTTATCCCAAGTGTCATAGTCCAAGGTTGAGAAATACTTGTCTCAATGATGAATGCATGGAGGCGGTGTTATTTAAAAGATGTCCTTCCCTGGCTGGTGTGGCTCCATGGATTGAATGCTGGCCTGAGGACTAAAAGGTTTCCGGTTTGATTCCCAGTCAGGGCACATGCCTGGGTTGCGGGCCAGGTCCCCAGTAGAGGACATGAAGGAGGCAACTGATCTCTGTTTCTCTTGTACATCATGTTTCTCTCCCTCTCTTTCTCCCTCCTTTCCCCTCTCTAAAGGTAAATAAATAAAATCTTTAAAAATAAAAGATCTCCTTCCTTTAGAGGTATCTCCTAAGCCCCTGTGGTATTCTGCGTGCGAGGCCAGGCAAAGGGTATGTGGTGGTGAGCAGAACTGAATTTCTCTTCTCATGGAGCCATCCTCTAGCTGGGGAAGCAAAATTAATCCAGTTAGCAGACATATGTATGATTTTAAATTGTGTAAAGGAAAAATGATCTATGAGAAAGAATCAAGACAGAGAGTGGTGGGTTACATCTGTTTGCATGAGAGAGGGGTAGGCAATAGGTAGACTTTCAGTGGATGAACACTGGAAGCCTTGCTGAGAAGGGGACACTTATGCTTAGATCTGAAACAGGAGGTGTGACTGACCAGGTAAAAAGTAGGGACAAGCGTGTTCAGGCCAGATCCAGAGCAGATCTTGGTAGGCTTTGCAGACTCAGAGAGCCCTGTGTGACTGGGGGCATCCGATGTGTTCAGGGAGACTTGTATGAATTGGGTTTGGAGAGGCTGGTAAGACCTTGAGGGTCATCTTAGGAATGTTCCGTGTATGCATTGCGGCAAAATGAACTACCCCCAAACCTAGAGACTTAAAACAACACTGGTATTTAATTTGCTGCAGTTGGGGAATGGCTAGGTGGGAGAGGTTTGTTTCTGTTCCATGTGGTATCACTTTGTGCACCTTGACTGGGGTATGAGGGGTCATGGTCACGTGGTTCACTTACATGGCTGTAAAGCCGCAGCTGGCTGTCCATGCGGTTTGGCCTTTCTCATAGCATTTTGTCTCAGAGTGAATGTCCCATGACATGGGGAGTGAGGCGTCTGGCTTCAGCTCCAACATGTAAAGAGTTGTTGCTCTCATCCTTACAAAGAGAAAAAGCTGGACAAACTGAAAGTCAACAAGTTGTCTTCAATTCATCCAAGAACAGATATCACAAGGAAAACCACTCTACTTAACTCTGCAGAGACAGGCACATCAGGGTAGACGTAGCCATAGTCTCCTTACCTGGAGCCCAAGCTGCTGGAGCCCAAAACTGGTAAGAATGCCTGCACGGTAATTTTGATGGGTTGCTGGAGACTGAGTGTGGTCAAATATGAGAGTGAGCACTCGCAGGTGCTGCAGCTGTAGAAACCCTCCTCACATTTTCTCAGACTCTGCCTCCCGGAATCCCACCAGGGTCTCAAGTGAAGATCCAGGAAAGAAGATCCTTTTTTGGCTCTGGCAATAGGAATGGGAGAGGAGTCTTTGTAAAGGGTACCCAGAGCGTTCTCCATCACAAAAGCCTCCTTTGCAGGGAAAAGCCTTTGCTGGAACTTTACCCCCACTTGTGGGAGGAATTTTCTCCCACTCAGTCTCTCGTCAGCCCCCTGTCTATCTCACCGAAGTGGGAGAAACCATGGTCAATAATGGTCAGGGCCTCAAGGAAATAGATTGGGAACACTGTGGTCAGAGAAGGACGTAGGGGTTGCAAAGAAAAAGGCTATATCATAATTGGAACACCCGCAGAAGAGAGAATGGGGCAGAAGTATTTGAAGTAATAATGGCAGAAAACTTCTTAAAATTCATGACAGACATCAAACCACAGATTCGTGAAGCTCAGAGCACACCAAATAGGCTGTATATAAATACATATAAACACACACACACACAGGTGCCCACACCTAGGCATATGATATTCAAACTGCAGAAAAACAGAGAAAATCTGGAATGAAGCTAGAGGAGAAAATACTTTACCTATGAAGGAACAAGGATAAAAATATACGGACACAGACAACAGTGGTGATTGTCCATGGGAGTGGGTTGGGGGATAAATGGTGATGGAAGGAGACTTGACTTGGGGTGGTGAACACTCAGTGTAGTATACAGGCGATGTGTTGTGGAGTTGTGCACCTGCAACCTGTATAATTCTGTTAAATAGTGTCACCCCAATAAAAAAAGTTAATATAATAACAAAAAATTACATCATACTTTTCATCAGAAACCAAGCAAGCAAGAAGAGAGTGGAATGGAATACTTAAAGAAAATACTTTAAAAAATCACCAATCCAGAACTCTGTATTAATAAATATCCTTCAAAAGTGAAGGAGAAATAAAAACTTTCTCAGAAAAAACAAAACCAAACCAAAACCAACCAAGGGAACCCATTGCTAGTAGACTTGCCCTGCAAGAAATGCCCAGAGGACTTCTTCAGGCAAAAGGGAGATTATATAGTTTAGAAACCTGGATCCACATAAAGAAAGAAGAATGTCAGAGAAGGAATAAATGAAAGTAAAATAAAATCTTTTATTTTTCTTAGGTGATCTAAAAGCAAACTATTTAAAACAATAATAGTAACAATGTATTGGGTTATTATAGTATATTGAGAAGTGAAGTGAATGATGGTAATGTCACAAGGGATGGTGATTGGAATTGAGAATAGTCTGTAATAAGGTATTTGCACTGCACATGAAGCACTATAGTGTTATTTGAAACAGGACTTAGATTAGTTAGAAATAAATCAGAGGAGGCAGAAAAGGATAAATAAAGTGAATAGAAAACAGTTACAAACAGGATAGATGTTAACATACTGACTTCCTAGGTCCCTTGCTACCCATAGCATAAGTGATAGGCTCAGAGTAATTTCAGGTAGTGGAAATGCTGGAAATTTGAAGCAGGAATTAATGAGTAAACTGGGGCTTGGGTGAAATCAGGTGCTATGAGAGCTCCAAGCTGACAGGTTACAGCATCAGTGAGTTTTGGTCAAAGACTTAGAGTCTGTTTAGCATTGATGCAAAAGAAGTATACTATACCAGTAGGAACAGCTATCATAATGGAGAGATGGCATGTTGCTGAAAAATCTAGGACTACCGATGGTGTGGAGGAATCAAATACTAGATTGGATTGTGGACACTGTTAACGGCAGCAGTGTTGAGGAATATGAGATCCTGGTAGGCCGGGATCAGAAATGAGAAAGAGTTGGGTTTGGTCTGATTCTTTCCCTAAGTATCCTCGGGCTGCTGAGGAAGTTCAGCTTTAGGCTCTGGCTTGTTGTCTCATCATTGGGCTCAAGAGCGATACATACTTGTGTCAGTAAAATCTGAAAATGGAAAAGATAAAACAAACTCTGCCTTCTAGCCAGAAAAACATCTGAGCTTAAAAAAATCTCAGACAGAAAGGAAATTATTTTAAGGATTTCAGGCATGAGACATTTTTCATGCTTAATGGTTGATTCAAGAAAACAGACATCATTTTCCCTGTATAAACAAATTCTTTGCAAATTTAAAAGATAATTCTACCTCTAGTTCAAAATGGTCTCCTTGGGGTTGCTGTGTTTTTAATTGTCTCTGTTTTCAAGGATATAAATCAGTGGTCCCCCAGATCCACCAGCATTGCCTGAGCTGTGGAAAATTGTAAATACTAAGTACTTTGGTTAACAGTTGAAAATCCTGGTGTAACTCAACAGAGGAGATAGAAGTCATTCCTAATTGGCCTGATGGGTGAGACAAGAGAGAACTTGGAAGCAGCTTAGCAGCCAGCACAGGTATGTATAGATGAAAGCCCCTGAGGAAGCAGAAAAGGAACCAAAGGCTTCTGTTGTGCCACTGATGAAACCTCTTAGGAGAAGGAACAGGGAAGTGGAGATACTGAGAAACCAAATAAACCTTACAAAGTAGCCCTACTGGGGATCCCAGAGGAAGCTGAATTCCTAACGGGAAGACCAACGGGCTAGGTTTAACTAACTGAGTTTCACTTCATGTTCCAGGGAGAGTTTCAGGTTAAGCTCTGGAGGGTTGAGGGCCCCTGGGACTGTGCCCAAAGTAAAGCATGGAGGATTTTTAAATTAAAATGGAATATATCTCATCTCTGAGCCAAATAGAAGAGATGAAATAACAGAACACAAGCATTTCAAATTGGACAAAGGAAGAATCAAAGAAGATGAGAGGGATTGCTGGAGAGGTAACGAGAGAACCAGGCCAGCACCAGGGAGGGAAGAGAGTTGCAGAAGACTGTGGATGATGAGGTCAAGTTTTCAGCAAGGTCAAATCGGATGAATCTCGGAAGAATTCATTAAATTTACAGTTGGGAAGGTTTTTCCTAAGAATGTGTATGGAGTACAGGTGGGGAAAGCGACCTACTTACTTTGGGTTGAAGAGAGAGAGAAAGGGACGATGGAAGTGGAGACTGGAGTGCAAGGTATTACTTTGAGGATTGAGGCAGGGACGGAAAGATCAAGAATAAGGGAGAGAAGCATTTTTTTTGTTGTCGTTTTACTTTAAAACTAAATGGGAAAGAAGTGAGTGTGACATAGATTATAACAAAGGAGTCAGTAAAAAGGGAGAGAGAAAATGATTAAGGAAAACACCTGGAGAACGCGATCTTGATTTAGAAATCTGAGGAGCTCTCTCCCTGTCACTTGAACCTATTTCATACGTCACAAATGATTGGTCTCCACCTTTCTTGTTCTGATAAGATGTAGATCTAAAATAGCTGTCTTTATTGCCAGCTTTGTCTCATTTAGGACTTAGACCTTCTGAAATCTCTCTTCTCTCTTTATTTGTGTTCTTTAAAACTTCAGTTACCTCATTGAACTCTGTGTAGAACAGGAGTGTCTAACTAATTTTCACTGGGAGCCACATCATCCTGGCTGTTACCTTCAAAGGGCCAAATGTAATTTTAAGACTGTATACATGTAACTACTTTTTAACTAAGGGCAAGGAGCTCGGTGCTGCTGCCGGGTAGAAACAAGGTGCCGGGCCGGATTCAGCCCGCGGGCCTTGTGTTTGCCACCTGTGGTGTAGAACATTGGTGTCCCTTCTTGCCCCTGTTACTCTGTTGATACTAGTGATTTTCAGATAACAGTGTTAATTTTTGTGACTCTTTTCTTTTTGTGGTGCTACCTTTCTCTTGCAATTTACAGTTATGAAATAAAGTCGGTATTTATTGAACACTGAGTTAAGCTTTATTTTTTCACCTATAAAAGTAGGGCTAATTGATTTCATACAGCTATGAGGAAATACATGTGAATAGATACGTTTGGAGTGTTCGGGACGTTATCTTCCATGTAGTACCTGGTCAGTGAATATCAGCTATTTTTTTTTTGTTTGTTCTAATAACAATCCTAGAAACATCTTTGAAATAAGACTGTTTACCATTTTACAGATTGAGAAACTGAGGCCCATTAAGTTTGGGTAGCTTGCGTATGATCACACAGCTAAGTGGCACAGCCAAGGTTCAGGCCCAGTCAGTTCCAACTAGAGAGTTGAGTTATAATTTTTATTTCCTTTCTTTTTTGGGGGGGGGATTTGAAATTTCTCTACCCTTTTGTCAATGATCGATTATGGGGGTACATTGCTAGTTTCTTCCATGATTCTCATATTTCCTGTGTGCCATTATTGTAATTTCTCTTCAGTTATTTGTTGTCCATATTCTCTGCTGTTCTAGGCAATTGCACAGTGACATCACTGTGATGTCCAAAGTAGGTCCCCTCTGCCCCACTTCACCCAAGTGATCTGTGGCTTTCCCTAGAGTAGGTGCCTGAGTGAGACAGAACACTTGCTGTCCCACTTTCCCTTCTGTTGTGTATGTTTACTTTGGACAAGGTTTTCATTCCACGGCTGCCTTTCCGTTGTGTGCCTCGGTCCAAGGTTTGATAGCACCTGTTTCTCTCACTACCTTTTTATTCCACTCAGCTGGCAAATGTAACTCCTGATCCGCCAGCACCTTGACAGCCCTTTTATCCTTCTCATAAGTGATGGAGGAACTGATACCTAATATGATAGCAAGAACAGTACATTAAAAAGTAAAATTCTTCAAAATAGGTTTTTGAGTAAGTCAGGAACTCAGCACTCTTGAGTGCCCCCCCCCACCCCCTCAAAGTATATGTCCACCTGTGAATGTAGTTAGGCCTTCACATTTAAATTAAGAGGAAAAAATGATTCTTTCTGCCTGCTAAGCCCTTAGAAAGTCTTGCCAAATTTTCAGTCTTTGTTCTTATATTTTAGCCACTTTCTTATGTATTTGTATTTAAGTAAATACATTTATATTGTTGTATGTATTCACACAAACTTTTAGATGACTTAATTAATTTATAAATTATTCTTGTGGTGGTTGATGTTACCCGAGGTAATTTACCATTGACCTACGTGTTAAAAAAAAAAAAAGCCTTATTTAACTGATAAGACCTGGGGAGAATGAATGTATTTAAGCTTATTTTGTCTAATAAAAATGGTTATGTGGATGATGCTTCATCAAAAATGTAACTGTTGAAGCTAACATGCTCAGACCTCTAAATAGGAACAATATTAGGAGCCACTTAATAGTCTTTACAGTCATATATATATCTGTATATGTATGTACATATATATTTCACTTGCTACTTTTCCAAACCTTTCTATTGTGTTACATAGATTTACATAATATATGAACATACATATACCCACATAAATATGAAAAAGAAAGCGCAGAGTTGACAGGTTGAACGATGGGCCAAGTTCATGCACCTGAGTAGTAACAGAGCAGCAACGAAGACTTGGGTGTCTCAGCCTCTCATCTGTCATTTTCTTACTGTGCTTCAGAATTGGAGCCATTCCATCTATGAGATAAGTTGAGCTCTCTGTTTTTGAAAAATATCCTCTATAATTCAGCCATACTTTCTCCTTAGTGACTCAGGATGAATGAGTTTTGTAGCGTGGTGATTGTGTGCTTATCTGACATATGATTAATCTTGTTTTCTCACTTTCTGAAATTCATAATCTGAATTTCACTTGACTAATTAGTGGTCTGGATTTTTAAGATTGTGGTAAAAATAAGAAAATAAGGAATGCATTTTCTTGAAAAATTTGTATATTTAAAAACAAAAGGAAAAAAAGGAAAAGTAATCTTATGTGTTATAACCAGACACAGTTGTTTATTCATCATGGACACAGGTTATTAGTTTTATAATCATTTTATATTTAGATACATTCAATTTTTAATAATAAAATAGTATAAATAAAATCTTAGGAAAAAGAAAAATGGTAGTTACTGACTAAATATCTACAGATATTTGACAGAGAAAGTTAAGATATTCGTATGCACTTTACCCAATTTACAGATACACTACTCATTTTTAAAGACTCACTATAAGGTAACTATTACACTAGCTGAAGTTACATTTATTTTCTGGACCGGGATTTGTATATACAGTGCTGTCATGGAAGAATTCCTCAGTGGGATGACTGCTGATGATTTCCCATCTGCTTTGTTGGAGAAGAGTGATGGCCATTGTATTCATTCCGCTTTTTCCATGAAAACTGAGCAAATACCTAACTGCTTTTGAGTAAATGTTGTCCTTGAAGTCAGTGACTTTACTCCTCCAATGCTCATTTTCAACTTGAATGAAAGTCACATCAGAAGGCTTTCTGTTAATGACTGGGAAGATTGACACACACAAATGAGGAACATTTGGGAAAGCTCACTTTTGTCATTTCTTAGTTAAAGAAATTGTCCTAATAAACCCAAATCTCTACAGTCAATTAATATTCGACAAAGGGGGCAGCAACATAAAATGCAGCAAAAATAGTCTTTTCAACAAATGGTGTTGGGAGAACTGAACAGCTATATGCAAAAAAGTGAAACATGATCACCAACTTGCACCATACACAAAAATAAATTCAAGGTGAATAAAAGATTTAAATATAAGCTGTGATACCATTAAAGTCCTAGAGGAGAACATAGGCAGGAAAATCTCAGATATTTCACGTAGCAACATTTTTACTGATATGTCCCCTAGAGCAAGGGACATAAAGGAAAGAATAAACAAATGGGATCTCATCAAAATAAAAAGCTTCTGCACGGCCAAAGAAAACAGTATTAAAATAAAAAGAGAACTGACTGTATGGGAAAACATATTTACCAATGATACCTCAGACAAGGGTTTAATCTCCAAAATATACAAAGAACTTATACGACTCCACTCTAAGAAGACAAGCAACCCAATTAAAAAAATGGGCAAAGGAGCCCTGGCTGGCGTAGCTCAGTGGATTGAGTGTGGGCTGCGAACCAAAGTGTCACAGGTTCGATTCCCAGTCAGGGCACATGCCTGGGTTGTGGGCCAGGTCCCCAGTGGGGGCCATGCAAGAGGCAACCACACATTGATGTTTCTCTCTCTTTCTTTTTCCCTTCCCCTCTCTAAAAATAAATAAATAAAATCTTTCAAAAAAAATGGGCAAAGGACTTGAACAGACACTTCTCCAAGGAGGATATACAGAGGATCCAGAGACACATGAAAAGATGCTGGATATCGCTAGCTAGCAGAGAGATGCAAATTAAAACCACAATGAGATACCACTTGGTGCCAGTCAGAATGGCCATCATAAACAAAGCAACAAACAACAAGTGTTGGAGAGGTTGTGGAGAAAGGGGTACCCTAGGGCACTGTTGGTGGGAGTGCAGACTGGTACAACCACTGTGGAAATCAGTATGGAATTTTCTAAGAAAACTAAAAATGGATCTACCTTTTGACCCAACAATTAGACTGCTAGGACTATATCCTAAGAACCCTGAAATATCAATCCAAAAGAACCTATGCACCCCAATGTTCATAGCAGCACAATTTGCAATAGCCAAGTGTTGGAAGCAACCTAGGTGCCCATCAGTTAATGAATGGATCAGAAAACTGGTACATTTACACGGTGGAATTCTATGCAGCATAAAGAATGAAGGAGCTCCTACCCTTCGCAACAGCATGGATGGAACTGGAGAGCATTATGCTAAGCGAAAGAAGCCAGGCAATGAAGGACAAGTACCATATGATCTCACCTTTAACAGGAACCTAGTCAACAAAACAAACAAGCAAGCAAAATATAATCAAAGACATTGAAATTGAGAACAGGCTGACAGACACCAGAGGGGAGAGGGGAGGGAATTTCAGGGTAAAAGGGGAAGGGTTTAGAGCAACAAGTATAAAGGACACATGGACAAAAACTAGGGAGGGTGGAAAATGGAGGGAGGTGGGGAGGGCTGGGCCGGTGGGCCGGGATGGGAGTAAAAGACAAACTGTACAAGAACAACAATTAAAATAAAGAAAAAAAAAAAAAGAAATTGTTCTAACAGAGAAAGCTGATGTGATCTCTCCTATCTGTAGCTGTTTCCTGGTTTAGTTCTTGTTTGCCTAAACCAGGAAACAGCTACAGCATGCAGAGTTTACTGAAGCCAGACTCCACCGAAGCCATTCAGTACAAGGAAAAGCCATACAACATGGCTCCTTCTCAAAGTGGCTACATTATGGCTTCTCACTGAGTGGAAAGAATTTTTTATTAAGCTAGATTTTAATGTTACTGAAATTTTTTTGTTTAAGACTGTGTAGGTAAAATTCATGTTGTTCAAGGGTCGATTTTATATATCTTATTCTTCAGGATCTGTCACAGTACTATTAATAGATGCTTAACTAATAATCGTTAACTAAGTGTTGATTGGGGAAAATGTTTAGGAACATTTTAAGTGTGAAGAGAAGGGACTTTGACAGATGGTCTTTGGGAATAGAGGTTTATAGCTGGGACATAGGAAGTTTGTTCTCCACCTGACATTTGAGTACTGGGGGTTTCACTTCTTCCAAGTCTAAGATCTTGTATCTCAGTTTATAGCGTATCTGCCCTGGAGACAGTCTGAGGGGTTGTTTTCCATCACTGGGAATGGAGCACAGCCATGAGTCCGAATTCTAGCCAGGTCAACTCAGAGGAGCTGCCCCATGGCTCCTGCCCCCACGTGACTGTCAGGGCCATACGGGCTTTTATTATTTGGCTAACAGAGTTGGTTTCACCAACAAGTCAAAATGCAGGAGTTGCGACATTTTTAGAAGGAAAGAAGTTCTGGGGCCATTTTCCTTAAAACATTAGTGTGAAGTTCTTTGAACTTGACACTTCCCTGGGTTCTTATTTCAGCCTGTCTAGTAAAAGGATATATGCGTATTGTTAAATCAACAGAAAAGAAAGTAAATAAACAAATATAAAAGTAGAATGCCATTAATAAAAATCTATGCATAAAAAACTCTAGAAGATACATATTGAAGAATTTACTTCTGAATAGTGGGATTATTACTGATATAAAAATTTTCTGTATTTTTCAACTATTCCTCTATACATATATATTCTTTTATAATTGGATAAGACTTATTAATCCATTGTAAAATATATTGATTTACTTTGAAATTTGTAAAATATTATTAGAACACAATGACACTGCTTTGGTAGTAAATAATTTGATCACAAGTGTAAGCACAGCGCCTCTGTTGAAGGAAGGACCAGCATGAGCATGTGGACTGCACACCTTTCTTCTGTTTTTTACACTTTAATTGTTGCTCCCACACACAGAACTTATGAGTCGGACACCCTAGATCCAGGTTGTGCACTTGTCACTTCTGGTTGTTAGACATGTGCCTCCCTTTCTTAATAAAGTGGAGATCATAATAGTATCGATCACATAGAGGTGTTTCAGGGATTAAATGACACAGTGTAACCAAAGTCTGTGCCCAGGGCATGCCACAATGTAGGCACTTCAACAATAGGGGTGTTAAACACAAGTTTAAGCTCCTTTTGACTTATTAAAGACAACTGCCTTGATTCTAAATTATTGGCTGTGTGTACAACCATTTCATTCCAAATTACGCTAATTTGTATATACTCTGTCTCTATTGCTACATTTTGGGAGTAGTAATACTAGCATAGATCTTATCATACCAATTATATATAATTTTTGTGATAGTCTTTCTTTATATTTTATATTAATTTACATATTACTAAAGAGCTGATTAATATAAAACCTGATCTTCAACATGTTTAAGTAGATTGTTTTCAACTTTATATTTTTATCGTTTTCAATAAAACAATGTTTCAAGAATATATTTATATTGTTTTCAACTTTATATATTTAATTGAATCCTTTACTGTTTGTCCATAAAGCAGTCTACTTAGTGTTTTGTCTTTTAGATTTAGGTAATTCATGGTGCTCTAGCATTGTTCTCCAATCCTTTTTGTCATAGAAGACAAATCAAACTAAATAATTTGATCTTACTTTATATTGTTTTTTAAATTTCATTTTAAAGATATTTAATAATGATGTATTTTCTATAATTATAAAAGTAATATATTTTTATTGGAGAACATGAAAACTACTCATAATACTCTTTACTTAACATGTCTTCTGGTCCTTTAATCAAGGTACTGTGCATTTATAATAATTTTATTTTTGGTTCTTCATGGGTCTTTACAGCCAAACCCCAAAAAGGAAATACTAACTTTCTATCCTGATTATAAAGTAAACTTAAAGTGTGTGTGTGCATATGTGTGTCTTTATTAGAATTGGGTTGAGAACAGTCTGAACTCTGAATACCCCTGACTAAATGGCCCTCCAGGGTTGCTTTAATTGTTTTGGCCTGCTGTTGCAAACTTCATTTAATTTTGTATGACTGTGTTTGAATGGAAAATACAAGATCTCTGTGATTAACAGTACTTGGCAATGAGTATTTGGGGACTGCTCAACTCTCATGGTCAGTTAGTGAGGTATGCTTTCTGGTGTGTCTTGTGTAACTTCTTGGAGATATTTTTTTTCCTGAGAGTAGAAGCTTGACTTCTCTCTAATGACACTGAACAGGTGTGTCTCTGCAAGAAAAAAAGGTATCATTTATGACTCTGTGAGAGAAATGGGACCATCATGCCTTAAATGTATCTTTGAACTGGGAAGCTTGAACTACTATAAGGTTGAACATCAGATTTTATTGTTTTTTCTTTAATCCCAGCTCACGTGTTGGCTCCCTCTGATTGTGACGCTGTAGTTAGGCTTTTTAAAAAGAAAATTATGAGTGCGTGTACTTGATTTTTAATTTTAGATACAATTTGAGATAGAGTATCTGATAATTTGGCAGAAAATATAGATGCTTCTCAGCGTATGATGGGATTACATCCCAATAAACTTATCATAAGTATAATTATTGAAAGTTGAAAGTGCATTAAATATACCTAAACTGTGAACATCATAGCTTAACTGTGTGTACTTTAAATGTAGCAAAATCATCTCATTGCTGCTGCACAGCATCAGAAAAGGGTTATTGTACCACATATCACTGGCCTGGAAAAAGATCAAAATTCACAATTTGAAGTGTGAGTTGTACTGAATGTGTATCACTTTTGCAGTATCATAAAATAAAAAATTGGAAGTTGAACTATTGTAACTTGGGGATTGTAATAAGTAACCTAAGATAGGGAAAAATAATATCATCTTGAAGTACATCTATTCTTTTTTTTGCTTTCGTAAAGAATTTTCTATGGGGAAAAAAAGCTACTGAAGTTAAAAATCTGTCTCAAGTGGCAACTTGACCTCAGAAGAAGAAAACATGATTTCCCTAGAAACGTAAAATGTGGCCTTTTCAGGGACCATAGTAATATGTTTCTCCAGACAAGTGTGCTTCAAAGTGGGACTAGGGAGAAATGAAAAAAAAACAAAAACAAACCCAACTTCTGTTTTTCTTTATCTTTATACCAGCCCTTTATTCTTAGTTTTCAGGGCATATGAGTGCTTATATATTTAGGGTGTTGTATATTTAAGGATGTAAACTGTTGTAAGTTATAGATAAAAACCTTTAGAACTAATTAACGCAGTAAGCTTCACATCTCACCATGCAAAATATTGATCTGTGCAAACTCCTCATAGTAGACATTTTATTTGCTTTTTTATGAAACCCTTCCATCCCATGAAACAAGCACAGCCCTTCTCTAGTCATCCCCAGGAGTGCGTGTAACCGGTTACTGTCCCTTCCGTGGGTGTCCCATCATCTTTTCCATGCTTTGTGCCTTCTCTTGATATGTTAATGTTCTTTGTCTTGGATGACTTGGCTGTACTTTTTAAAAATAAAGATACCTATGTTATTCATGCATTTCAGTTGTTCGATCCTGTTTTATTTCTTCTTTGGAGAGTAATTTCCTCAAGGCTTGCATGCATGTGACCATTTGCTCTACTTGTAATGGTTCCTTGCATCTGGAGGTATTCCAGAAAGATATCAAGAAATGTATAATCCATTGCCTTAAAACTCCAGAAGGTTAATGTATCGAAATGGATAATAAAAGTCTCTTCAAGCCAAACAAACATTAGACCAGGTAACTAGTGCAGTTCAGCTCAGTGATGGAAAGAGAGGAAGCATTGGAAATCCAGGAAAATCTTGGGTTTGAAGTTTACACACAAAAGATGCTACTTGGGTAGAAAGGTAATAGAGAACGAATACAATAACTTGCCTTCTGTTTTGCTTACATCAGTGCTACCAAGGAGATGTAGCTTCTGGTACTGAAGTACAGAACAAATGTTGGAGTGAATTAAATTATCATATGTCTTAGGAAGTTTAATGGTCCTAAGACCATTGGTCCTAGAGGAACAGTCCTATGGTCCTCTAAGGAATTCTGATTTAAGACCTGAGAAGACCATTTTGCAGGATTTTAAAGAAATTGGGAGTTGTGACTGTCCCATCACTGTCAGTCTTTGAGGAGCTATGAAAAATGGGAGAGGCATTAGCAGCCTGGAGCTGTCCAGATATTCACAGAAGAAGATGAATTCTGTGAACCAGAGACAGGGAGGAATGGTCTGACCTTTCCTCTGCATGCCTTTCTTATTCCCCCTCCTCCAGTGGAAAATTTTGGGATGGCTGATTGTTCTGATGATTTCTGAGTAGTTAGAAAGCAAATTAGTGGCCCTAGGAGTTCATAAAAAGTTATGTCATGCCTAAATAACCTTAATTCCTTTTTTGGTCGGATTGTTAAGCTAGTAGACTAGCAGAACACTGTGGATACTGTGTGTCTGCTTGTTGACCAAATGTAGATTTATTGGTGGCAATAACGGCACCAGGTGTTAGATCAGTGGAGTCAGATTGGACCTTGGTTCAGCAACCTTGGCACTTGAGTTCTCGCTAAGAATTCAGAGCTACGACTCAAACAATAAGAGAAAGCTTATTTAGAAAGTCACAGAGGTAGAAGGAGTGAGCAGTGGAAGAAATGGGCCCAGGAAGGAAGTTACAGAGGCAGAAAAAAAGGAGCCCTTGGAGCTGAGGAGAGAGAAGGGTAAAGGCAACGTTCCTTGTGGGGATGAGGGGGAAACCGGAAGGTGTGGGCGTGCTCCTGAGAGGGAGACAGGCTGGGTCCTCTGTGCTAATGGCTTTCAAGGGTGAGGATTTTAGGAGAGGTCCCAGAGGACAATCTCCATAGAGTATTCACGGTGTGTCCTTTCAGGGTCGTGGTCTCCACTGAAGGGTTGGTGCAAGGGTAGGGGGTCATTAGCCAATGCAGCTGGTCCTGATGTCATCTGTGGTGTGCCTTCGATTTTGCTGCTTTTCTGGACCTGGAGCTGAAACACAACCGAGGCCTAGATGTATTTGAAGTGGCTCAGAACCTCATTATCTTGGGGCTTAATGCTTAAGGGCTCCCTCTAAGGGGGTCTAACCCATGACTAGCAATATGCCAGAGGAAGAAAGGTCGGGGGAAGGTCTGAACTCTATGACTAGCCATATGAAAGGTCAAGGGGTCTAAACCACATGCCTAGCGATATACTAGGGGAGGGGAGGTAACCCTGGGGTCAGGGTCCTTGTTTTCCCAGTTTTGACTGTTGCTAGGCACCCAAGGCTTTCTTCCCTAGTGACCTTCTGTACCTGGCTCATCTTCCTTGCTCTGCTCGTGTCTGTCTAACAGCCTACAGCAGGTTAATGTTCCTGGTTGTGTTCTGATTGATAAGGGAGAGGTAGGCAGTTGGGTGACACATCCCCTCTCAGGCCTTGTCTAATTCACACCGGCAGCCACATGAGCGGCAGCCAAACAGCAGCCCCTATTCCACCTGCTGCTGAGAGACTCCCAGCATGGAGTCTTCTCTGCCTCACACCACTGTTTACCCAGGCACTGCCCAAGGCATAAAACTGCCTTATCAGCCAGTCTCTCAGACCTCACCCTCATATTTCTCACTACACCTCCGGAGCTGTCCTTTTCCCTCTCTTTCAGACTCTTTCCTTATTTTCTGGATCTAGAACAATATTCTGTGATCGGTAAATTGCATATACTCCATCTCTTTCTGATTGTTTTCTTCACTCCTGCCTTAACAGAAAACTGGCTGTCTCTTGATGTTATTACTTCCTCTGAAGTCTTCCAAGGAACTCAAAGTTTTATACCTGGCCAAGACTTTTGTACTGGGAGCCAAAGCCATACATACCAATGCTTCCTTCTCGTCTCCACTTGGCTGTTCTCAGACTCAGAGGCTCCCACCCAGGGCTCTTGGTGCCCTTGGTATAAATCTCTTCTTTATTTTTTTTTCAACTCTCAAATATTAAATGATAAATGGTACCTCCATCCACCCCAACCTGAAGTCAGGAGTCACACCTTTTTCTATGCCAAATCCGACGTATTCGTACAGCATGTGGCTTCTGCCTTCAGAATATCACTTTCCTGTTTCTCATCGCTCCCTGCGCAGCACCCGGGTTCACTGTGGCCACCGTCTGTCTCCTGGACCCCTGGGGCAGCTCCCTGGCCTCCCCCGCTCCCACTGCTCTGTCCTTCAGGCCATTCTTTATGCCATGGTGAGGGAGCTGCAGATGCTTAATTCGGTCATATCATTGCCTTCAAAATTTATAGAACTCTAAAAATTTATAGAACTTGTTGTGAAAAATCAGTAGTGAACATAGTTATGATAAATCCCAATGAGCCCATCACCTGATTTCAAACATTGACAACCCATATATGATTGTTTTATCTATATTTGTTTATCCCAGTTATTTTCAAACAAACTGCAAACATGATGTTATTTCATGGTATGTTTATTTTTAGAAGATAACACTATTTTAAAACACTTAATTACAATACCGTTGTCACATCTAAAAAATTTAACAGTTCCTTTGTATCATCAAATACACATGTAGCCACTGTCAAAATATACTGTCGGAGTAAAGATATAATTGGATTTATACATTGGAATTAGTTGATGTCTCTGTCTTAATTTATGGGTTCTCCTCCCATTTTTCATGAAATGTATTTGTTAAGAGACACATTCATTTCTGCTGAAGAATCACCTGCTGTTTGGAGTTTTACGATGTATCCTAATAATGTTATTTAACATTTCCCCTCTCTCCTTAAAATAAATAAATAGACATAGACTCGGTCAGATTTAATTTGGGTTTATTCTGGAGGAGGATGTGTTCTTCTGTCAAGAGGCATATAATATCTGATAGGGTTTCTGTTTTGGTGATTTCAGCAATTTTTACTAATCTATTAAATGATTATGGTTAGCAAAATGATGTTATTCAAAGTCTGTCATTTCTTCTTCACCTGTTGCATGCAGTGCATTTGTAAAGAGAAACTTTCACATGTCGACAACTTGGTTACACTGAGATCTGAAACTGTATGACAGGAAGGGTAAATGCTTGGTATATTCTCCATAGTAACAGTTTTTAAACTAATGAGATGGTTCCATAGTACCTTCCAGATATAACTGATGAGTTTTTCTTAAAGATTTTATTTATTTATTTTTAGACAGAGGGGAAGAGAGGAGAAAAACATCAATGTGTGGTTGCCTCTTGCCTGCCCCACAGCCCAGGCATTTTGCTAGGCTGAGAATAGAACTGGCGACCCTTTGATTCACAGGCTAACACTCAACCACCCAGCCACATCAGCCATGGTTGATGAGTTTTTTTAAAGTCTAATTATAAACTTATGGCCTTAGCATATTTGACACCTTTCTCTCATGTGTATTATTTTAGTGATGCTCAGATTGTCCCATCTTTGATAAGTGGGAGCCTCCTGCCCGCCTTTGACATGTTCAGCCATTGCTGTAGTCATGCACCTGATGTCTGTCTCCTTGGTGAGATGTACGTACAGGCAGGGACCACGTCTGTGTTGTTCCTTCTTCTTCTTCTTTTTTTTTTGCTGTTTCTTTTTTTTTAATTTTTATTTTAATTGTTGATATTGTACAGTTTTCTGTCTTTTACTCCCACCTCAGCCCACCGGCCCAGCCCTCCCTTTCTCCGTCCCATTTCCACCCTCCCCCCATAGTTTTTGTCCATGTGTCCTTTATACTTGTTGCTCTAAACCCTTCCCCTTTTCCCCTGAAATTCCCTCCCCTCTCCCCTCTGATGACTGTCAGCCTGTTCTCAATTTCAGTGTCTTTGGTTGTATTTTGCTTGTTTGTTTGTTTTGTTGATTAGGTTCCTGTTAAAGGTGAGATCATATGGTATTTGTCTTCCACTGCCTGGCTTATTTCACTTAGCATAATGCTTTCCAGTTCCATCCATGCTGCTGCGAAGGGTAGGAGCTCCTTCTTTCTTTCTTTCTGCTGCATAGAATTCCATTGTGTAAATGTACCACAGTTTTTCGTCTCTCAATGAATATTTGTTGGATGAGAGGCAGGATATTCTCATTTAATTAAGTGAAAGTCTCTCTTGTAGAAGAACATTTAGTTTAATTTAGTCTTTGTGGAGTCAGAACTTGAATCAGAGAGTACAAGTTATAGGAAGCAAATTTTGGCTCAATGTAATGAAACACTAAATCATTTGAGGGGCATTTTAGGGGAGTTTGAGTTCTAACAGAGTCTTTTGGGGGGCTACTTATTTCCAGGCAGTAAGAGAACCAAGATAGACAATCAGGCCAGAAAGGAACTTTTTGTCTGCAAGACTCTCAAATAATAAGACTCTCAAATTTTTTGTTGACAGATTTTATTTTTGGAAAGGTGCAAAGTTGGCTAGTTTAAAATTGTTGGAATGTACATAATTCTGTCTTCTCTTATGAATGTTACAATGTCACTGTAAGTTTATGTTTCAAAGTAGTATGAGTGTGTACAGTGAAGGCATTGAGAATGATGAGTTCTGCTTCAGTGGTCATCATTTCTTTTATATGTGATAGTTGTTTGAGCAAACCCCTTTCTCATTGTGCTAAATCTTCAGACTTTTTGTAATGTTTGGCACCTCCTAATAAAAGGCTATTACACTCTCTTATTAATCTTTGGGTTTTGTTAAAAATTTAACAGAAATAGCATTAGTCTTCCTCTACTCCTTTCTGTAATATTTTGATACTGAGTAAGATGAGGTGTAATTACTGACAACGTACCTTAAAACCTTATTTATTTTTTGAGAATAAAGTATAGTAGATAGCACTGTTAGAATACTTCAGAACAGCAAAGGTTAAACAGGACTGAAATAATTTCTCATTCACATGTGAATAAAAATTGAATTTAGTGACATCAAGGCCATGAATACTTAGTTTTTAATTTTTTGAATATGTAGGTTATACAGCATTGTTAGCATCTTAACAGAAGTGCTATTAGTAAAACCTTTAAAATATTTTAATGACTTTGCCAAAAACTTACAAATTTGGCCCAAAATATTGTCCTTGATATACTCCATCCTGTCATTGTAACTCCCCTAGCAATAATCTACATTTTCTTCTATTGCTTTTAAGCCAGCACAGTAAGGAAACAAAAGCATTGTATCCGCCTGAACTCGGTATTATTTTCCTTAGCAGTTTCTCTTGAGGCAAAATGATAATGGAAGAGTGAGGGAGAATATATTAAATTTCCCAGAGTATATTAAATTTCTTTCAGGTATATTGCCTTAATTTCCTTTATATCCTCTAGCCATAATTTCTTCTAGGTGTTAGCACATGGACACTATTTTCAAAGATGACCTGGATAATATTTGTAATTTTGTTTTATTATACTAACTTACCCTATTAATTTCAGGTAACTAATGAAATGGAAAATCTTCAATATTTCCTCTGAGAGTTGCTTGCCTGTAACGAAATTCTCTTTGTACATCACCTTTTGAACCTGGAAAATGTACCTTGAGCTAACTGAGGAGTTCTCCATTATATGTTTTACAAAATGTTGACTGAACAAATGAAGGAATGCATAAAAAATGAATAGGCTATTCATATTAAACACTTCACTTTCACAAGAGAATTGTATTATTTACAAACTTGGGGCAAGCAGAACTGTGGATAGGGTTCTGAAGTTGTCAGGGATCGGCAGTTGTGATTAGGACCACTGTGAAAGCTGGGTCCACTCCAGCGCAGCTCGGCTGGGACACCCAGTGTCCCCTTGTCTCTGTGCATGGATAGCTCTGTGCAGGCATGGGCATTCATTCCCCCAGCCCTTCCTCCTGCTGCACTCAACAGCTTGTCCACTTGGATGGGCAGACCAGAGCAGTGAGTCACCGATCCTTGAGCCTGATGTGAGCTGCACAGTGAGACCAAGCTGGGAACGGTAGTCGTTGGAAGAGTTAGAGAATAGAGAAGAATGTTTGAAATAAAAACGGCTCCCTATATAGTTTAGAGCAACTAGACACTAACCTGACAATTGTCTCCGACAGAATGTTCTATGGTAATATTAGCACAATTTAAAGCATTTATTTTTAATGACATTATTTACCTGATTTATGTCTCCATTGCCAATCAAGACTTGATTGCCTTGTGTTCATTAGCTTTTGATTTAATTAATAAGACTTGTTAAAGAGGAATCATCAATGTTTTCTTGTAAACAGCTCTAATTTATTGATTCAATTTGAATTTTGTAATTATTCTAAAGAACTTTAATCAGTGTTTGAAGTGTATGTTTTGAATCTTTAATAAAATAGTTTAAACCCACAGGTAATTATTAGATACAATGTTTAGTTTGCTTTTCATAGTATAACAGCTGTCTTCCTTAGATATCTTTGAAAACTGACATTTTGTTAGAGTAGTAACTCAGAATTTCAATTATTTCAGTCCATGCTAAAGTTTTATGCACCAAAAGTATGCATACTAAAAAAATATATGCACCAAAGATTGAATGTTAGAATATTCATAATGTTTTTTCAAAAGTATTTTTTCTAAAAGTGGAGCCAGTGACTTAACATTTTTACTGGATTTTAGGACTGATTCAGTAGTTGGTGAATGTCTAGACATGTAGAGAAAACTAATTAAGAAAAGAAAAAGTCACAAAGACTTTTAGGTTAAAAATCAACTTGATAATATGATTCTTAATGGGAAACCAAGGAAGCAGTTGGAGAAGAGGAAGATACAGGGATCTGGGCTCATCTTATTAAAGAAGAGTGAGAGTTTTGAAACAAGTCTGTTAGATGCAAAAAGGTTAATTAACAAGGCATTCTGAATTATAAAACTTTAAGGAAATGAAAAATTTCTTTATCTGCGTGCATCAAAAACAAAGAAACTGCATCTTTAATTTGAAAAAAAAAATAAGTATTTAAACCAAACATGAAAGATGTGAATGCTTTATAAAAATTTGAGATTTCTGAAATTTTTGAAAGCAATGATTTTTTAATTGAAGGAATTTGACATGCAATGTTGCATAAGTGTGGATGAACAACATGTTACTTTGATACATTTATCTATTGCAATATGATTGCCAATGTAGGGATATTTATCACATTGTATAATTACAGTACAGTGTTATCTGTGTTCATTATACTGTGCAGTAGGTCTCTATGGCTTGTATACCACTCATTACAAGTGCATACCCATAAAACCCATTGCTGTTATCTCTTACTGCCCCTCACCACCCACTACCCTGATCACTACCATTTTACTTGGTGTTTTTTTAAATATGTTTATAACTTTTTTAGGTTTTACAGAAGTGATATTATTCGGTACTTGTGTTTCACTGACTTATCTCACTTAGCATAATATGTTCCAGGTCCATCTGTGTTTTCACAAGTGGGAGGATATCTTTCTTTCTCGTGGCTGAATAATATTCTATTGTGTATGTGTATCACTTCTTTTTTGTCCATTCATTTGTTGATGGACGTTTGGGTTGTTTCTGTCTTGGCTATTGTGAGTAATGCTATAGTAAATGTGAGAGTGCATATATCTCGTCAAATCCTTTCATTTCCTTTGGCTGTGTACCCAGAAGTGGAGATTGCCAATCATATGGTAGATCTATTCTGAATTTTTGAGGAACCTCCATATTGTTTTCCACAGTGCTGAGACCAATTCACAGCCCCACTGACAGTGTCTGGAGGTTCCTTTCTCACCACATCCTCTCTAGCACCCTTTGGCTCTTGTCTTCTTCATGACAGCCATTCTGACAGGTGTGAGGTGACGTGTCACGTGGTTTTCGATTCGTATTTCCCTTGATGATTGGTGATGTTGAGTAAGGTTCTTTATTCTTGAGTTATCTTGCAGGTATAAGGAAGGAAATGTCAGTATGTTAACATTATTAATGTTCTTTCAGTAAAATATTTTGAGAGTCTGCTCTGTAGCAGGCAGTTTTAGATACTGGGAACATAAGAGTTAACAAAATAGAAAAACTACCTTTGCTCCTGCAGCTAATAGTCTAGTATAAATCTTAAGGAAATGTTAATTTCATATGATATAAACAAAGTCTCAGTGTCTCTGTTATGATTATAATAACAAAGAAATTAATACTTGAAGGTTTAATTCTTGGGGAATTATGCTTCAGAATCAGAATCCCATTAACCTGGATCTTGTTCTTTTACACAGTTATCATAGTAAATATGTTTGGAAATTTTTTTCATAACAAAAATCATACTCATCAGTCTGTGAGATTACTTGAAGCTGTTCCATTTCTAGTTGCGTGTAAAAAGTGAGTTTGTATATTTTGGAGATTAAACCTTTATCTGAGGTATCATTGTCAAATATGTTTTCCCACACAGTTGGTTCTTTTTTTATTTTA
This sequence comes from Glossophaga mutica, assembly GCA_039655065.1. NCBI lineage: Eukaryota > Metazoa > Chordata > Mammalia > Chiroptera > Phyllostomidae > Glossophaga > Glossophaga mutica. The sequence continues at coordinate 64,743,811 of CM077313.1, forward strand.
ATACTGTTTTCCTTGGCCATGCAGAAGCTTTTTATTTTGATGAGATCCCATTTGTTTATTCTTTCCTTTATGTCCCTTGCTTTTGGGGACATATCTGTAAAAATGTTGCTGTGTGGAATATCTGAGATTTTCCTGCCTATGTTCTCCTCTAGGACTTTAATGGTGTTACGGCTTATGTTCAAATCTTTTATCCACCGTGAATTTATTTTTGTGTATGGTGTAAGTTGGTGCTCGAGTTTCATTTTCTTGCACAAAGCTGTCAAACAGCAAGTGTTGGAGAGGTTGTGGAGAAAAGGGGACCCTAGTGCACTGCTGGTGGGAGTGCAGACTGGTACAACCACTATGGAAAACAGTATGGAATTTTCTAAAAAAACTAAAAATGGATATACCTTTTGACCCAGCAATTCCACTGCTAGGACTATATCCTAAGAACCCTGAAACACCAATCCAAAAGAAACTATGCATCCCTATGTTTATAGCAGCACAATTTACAATAGCCAAGTGTTGGAAGCAACCTAGGTGCCCATCAGTAAATGAATGGATCAAAAAACTGTGGTACATTTACACAATGGAATTCTATGCAGCAGAAAGTAAGAAGGAGCTCATACCCTATGCAATAGCATGGATGGAACTTGAGAGCATCATGCTGAGCCAGGCAATGAAAGACAAATAGCATATGATCTCACCTTTAACAGGAAACTAATCAACAAAACAAACAAACAAGCATAATATAACCAAAGACATGGAAATTGAGAACAGGCTGACAGTCACCAGTGGGGAGAGGGGAGGGAATTTCAGGGGAAAAGGGAAGGGTTTAGAGCAACAAGTGTAAAGGACACATGGACGAAAACTATGGGGGGGGGGTGGAAATGGGAGGGAGGTGGGGAGGGCTGGGGTGGTGGGTTGAGGTGGGAGTAAAAGACAGAAAACTGTACAAGATCAACAATTAAAATAAAAATTTTAAAAAAAGTAAAAAAAAAAAAAAGTGAGTTTGAGGAAGGTTCATCTCCTTTCAGTGTGTTACAAGACCATCATAGCTTCATGGTCTGGAGAGTGTTTTAAGTATATAACCTTTAAAAAACATGGATTCCCTTTATTCTGGGATTCAGTACATGGTACATATATGTTAACAGACTCAAGGGAGAGGGAAATGGGAAAGCTTTGTGGGAAGAAGGTAGTGTGTGTGTATATGTTTATGGGTGAGGGGATAGTATCAGTAAATGAAGGGAAAATTCCCAGCAGTTCCTGGAATCAGTCACAGCCTCCTCAGGGAGCTAGTGATGAGCTCAACTTGGCTGAGAAAAACTGGTGCAGATGTCAGCAGTGACTGCACCCCGGGCTCGGGCCCCACCAGAGGTCTCCCTTCGTCGTAAAGGACACAAGTGAAGAGCACAGGTACAGTCTTCAGCTGAACCCTGTATGCATATTAATGTTCTGCCTGCACCTGGGTACCTAGAGCACAATCAGGATTAGAATATTTAAGTAATGTATTCAGAGTGGAGAATCTCAGGGCAGAAAGGCAGCAGGTCTGACCTTCTAGCTGAAACACAAGGAAAAATAAACACAATGTAGATGGCACGTTGTGAGCCTTATAATTGGATATCCTTATTTGATTACTGTAACCACTAATGCATTTCAGCAATGAGTTTAATGAGGAAGGCTGCTAGGATGCTTGGGCTGTGATAGATTCCTTGGCCTTTCAGGTTTCATGTCTATGGCCGTTTTTTGAGCAAAAACAGACCAAGTGTTTTCAGTTCTTAAAAAGAGACATTCAGATTCTTTGTTTCAGACCTGGTTTTCCTTTGCTAGTTCCATAGCCTCACTTTGGTTACAACTTAAATAACAAAGAAAAACCATTTTTCATCTATCGAATTGGCACAGTACAAGTGAAGGGGGAGCAGAGGCTCATGTTGATTGCTCCAGGAAGCATGAGGCGGTGCAGACTGTGCAGGACAGTTTCCCAATATTCATCAGAATTAGAGTTTAGATGTGCACCCACATTTTGATCTTGCAGTTTCATTTTCAGGAATTTACAGACATGTTTTTACATAGATGAAATTGCATGTCCAGAAATATTTATTGCATCATTGCCTTAGTAGCAAAAAATTGGGAGCATGCCTATGATTTTAAGAGGAAGTTGCCAAAATATGTATTAAGTGATAAAAACTATATGCAGTGTACTCTGTATGGCATACTGCCATTTGTGCATGTGTGCATGGGTATGTATTCCACATGTTGTATGTGTGTATGTGCATGGTGGGCAAAAGTAGGGTTACAGTTGTAAGTATGCAAAACAGAGTTTATTCTTGTATTATTTAATATCATATTATTTCCTATGTGAACAACTAACTCTACTTTGCCCACCCCTGTGTACGTGTGTGTATGCGTGTGTATTAGAACCATGGCAAGTGGCAACCTCAGAGGATGGGAGGTGGGCGGCTGAGGGAGGGTGTGGCAGGGAGATTTACTTTTCATCAAATGCTGTCTTATATCTTTTGCAGAATTTTTAACATGTGCATATTTTACCTATTTTAACAAAATGTGCTTCTAGGCCCAGTACAGGTAGAGAGAGAGTTGAGCACTTGACGAGGAGACTAGTGATAGGTAGACATGTCTTTGTTGACAGAATGGACTGGATAGAAAGTTGTCTGCCTAGCACATTCTTACTTTTAATTAGAGCCTATACACATTTAGAATGCATCTGGAAGAACCATCTGCTTTGGATAGATCTTGTGTAACCCCGTACCAGTAAACTATTCATAACTTTTATTTTGATTATACACTGTATTATAAAACACAGTCAGACCAAATAAAATTTTAGGATAGTAAGAAAATAATTATTTTCTTGCTCTAGTAAGAAGGGGAGTGGGAAGAGAGTGAGCTGAGTGCCAGGTTTCTGTCCTTGGGGGTTGAGTGACCTCAGTTTAGGACTTAAGACGAAGACATTTCAGCAATAGAAACAAAGGTGCTATGAGAGAAACAAAGAATATGAATTTGACTTCATGATTTTAATTAATCTGAGAATAAATGACAGAACATGGTGATTTTGTTAAGCACTAGTTTCATTCTGGAAGGAACATTGAGTGAATCACAGAAAAACCTCAGTTAATTTTTAGGCTATGCAAGTGAGTGTTTAATATGTGACTGTTTAAAGTGTGAATATTTATGAGGATGATATAGAATTCCCAGACTTCCTGAAATTAATCTCGCTGTGGCGGCATAATTGAGTCACTGAAATTTTCAGTGCAAAAATATATATTGTAATGAAAATTAGAAACATAACAGGAACAGATTTTCATGGATTTGCTTCTCATTTTCTCTTTTGTTTCTTCCAGGGTTAATGGGAAGTTGGTAGCCCTGAAGGTGATCAGGCTGCAGGAAGAAGAAGGTACACCTTTTACAGCTATCAGGGAAGGTAGGCATTTCCTTTTCTCTCTGCTTTTGTGTTTGCATGATGTCCATAGCTGTTTAAATATTATGCACCTCCGGATAGGCTGAGTTTCTAAATTATATGCTTATATCTCTTCTTGGAGTGTGTAAACTGAAGTTTAAAGGCTAGCACCTCTTGCAGTCATGTGAAGTCATGTTGAATAAGACAAGACCACCCTGCTGCATACTCATGTGTGGGCAGGAAACAGTAGCTCTCCTCCAAGATAATAAAGTATCTTCTTTTATTAGTGAGATCTTTGAAGTTCAGTTTCAGAACTTTTAGTATTAATAGCTTTCCCTTTACTACATTTTTAAAAGTACAAATTATCTTGACATAAAACTTCAGTTTATTTTTGCACTGAAGGAACCGTAGCTACTGGTTCTGCTGAACTACAGCGTGGTATAAATATCCATGGTTTACTGCAATCGCACTGTTAATGTATTGATGAACTCAGTGTAGTTTATTACTGGTCTGATTGTTTCCCACAATTATTTTTATGATTTACATTATTTTTGAAAGTCTTTCTGTTTTCACTTTTTTTACCTTTCATTCTCTTTTTCATACCACTTCAGTTTGGTTTCTATAATTCCTATTTAGCTGAAAATATTCTTATAAAGTTAATCAGTGATCTCTGTATTGACAGATCAAACAGACACCTCTCCTTCTTAATTTACCAAAGCCTTTAGCTGTTCATAAGTGGTTGAATCAGTGTCCTCTGAGATACTGGATATTCCAAGTAGGTGGCTTTTCCCCTTTCTCTTGTGCTGGTTTCTTTTCTAAATATTAGGGAATTTTGGGACAGGGAAGGGGCCTCCTTTTCTCTAATGAGCACATTTTTCAATGCGATTTATTATTTCATGAGTTAAAATAGCAATCATGAGCTGATGACCTACACATGCCTCTCTTTAGCTAAGACCTTTCTGTGTCTACATTCTCGTATATCCATCACCTGGCATTTCCACTTGACTCCAGTAATATATAAAAAGGATAATATTTAACTACCAAGTGAGGTTTATTCCAGGAATGCAAGGCTGGTTCAACTTCAAAAAATCAGTTGATGTGCAACAGTCACCTCAAAACGCATCCAAATGGAACTCATGGTCCCCCTACCTACTATCACTTGCATCATTTCCGCCCAATGTTAGTAAAAGCAGCAGCCAGTGTTCCTCCTCCCCAGATCCTGCCCGTGCAGGAGTCCTGTAAGTTACTTCACTAAAACATGTCTCAAGTCCGTCTACTTTTCTGCCCTTACTGCCACCTCCAGGTCCCGGTGCCATCAGTTCTTGCTCGGACTTCTGTAATAGCTTCTGATTGCTCTCTCCACATCGTCTCTTGCCTTCCTGTCATCCCCCCTCTACTCTGTAATCAATATAATCTTTTAACAAACCGAAGTCATGTTACATCGCTTCTTATTTGAAAGCTTCAGTTTCAAGGACCATATGACCTGTTTGTCCCCAAACATGCCACAGATTTCCTGTGTCAGGGATCAAACACGTGCTATTCCTGGCGGCTGGCATGTTCTTCCCCGGCTCTTCTCTTAGGTCTGGTGTCAGTTCAGTTGTTTTCTTTTCACACAGATTTCCTTCAACTATTACATCTAAATGAGCAGCTGACCATCATCTTCCTTGTTTTTACTCACCATGTCACCACCTATTTTCTTTAGAGTTCCTATTGGAATCTGAAATTAATTATTTTCACTCCTCTCTACTAGTATGTAATCTTAGTGAGATTGGACCTTGTCTGACCATTCACTGCTGTGTCCTCAACATCTAGCATGGTAATCATAATATTCATTGTGTGACGTAAGCAAAATCATTGGGCTACAGTCTGTATATACAACCAAGTATGAGACACAGGTTCTCCCTCAAGGAACCTGCCTTCCAGGTGGGAGACAGAACAGATAGATAATAATTTGAGAAGTAATATTAGGTGGCGTTTCAATGTCAAATCATTTCTGAAAGAATGTAAGTTTTAAAGAAATTCCTCCATTCGTCAAGAGAGGTGAGGTGTCAGCTGGGTCTTGAATTAGGCTGAAGAAGTGAAGGGTAGATTGAGGACAAGTTGCCTTCCAGAGAGGTGTAGAAGGAGCTGAGGCCAGCAAGCTCAAGTGCAGTGAATGGGTCAGGAGTTCTCATCTGGTGGGTGTGGGAGGATGGGATGGTTATTGCCCCACAGAAGATAACAATCAACAATAACTGGACAGTGCAACTGGCGTTCAGTGTGTCGGCGCTGGACATGCAGCAATATGTAGGACACTCTAACACACACCTAGGGAAACCGCAGTCTGAGTCCTCTGCCAGTTTTTAAAAATAAACTCTATCTGAACCCAGCACTCCTATTCACTTATGTATCGTCAATGGCTGCTTTCTTAGAATCCGGTGGTCGTGACAGAGTGCAAGGTCCACAAAAACCTAAAGTGTGTACCAACTCGCCCTTTACACAGTTTCCCAACCCTTGCTTTAGTACAGTGAATGATTGTTTCATGTCCAATAAGCCTTTTGAATATCCTGCTGGGCATTCATGCAGGTGAAAACCTGTTTATATTTGTCTTCGAACATTAGCCAACTACTGTGAACCCAAAATATGCTCCACACACAGCTAATATGCACCAAGTTTTCTAGGGGAACAACTACAGTGTAGATCGAAGGAAAGTTGTATTTTGTTTTATTTAAAACTTTACTAAAATTTGTTTACCATTTTGAAAAATTACTTATCTAATGACAGTACTGCTTGCACTGTAAGTCACTAATGTAACTGTCTGAAACAGTGTGAAATTGTAGCAGTCGTGTTCATGCTGGTTCTATACACAGATGTGAGAACCACTCTTTATTACGATTTCCAGTGCCTACTATTTATGTATTTAAATACATCATTTTATTGTAAATTATTTTTGTATCTCTTTTGCATTTCATTTATGTATGTATTTGAAATTTTGTATTAAATATTTGAAATTATATGTGCACACAGACCCTATTATCTATGAATTTAATTTCATTGTGATATAGCATCTTTATAAAGTATTTGTCATATAGAGAGGGTATTGTTGGGTCCGATGAGACTGGAAACCACTGGCTGAGATGGAGCAGTGAGTTCCAGTTGAGCTGTGACAAGAGGCAAGGTTAAGAGTGTGTTGAATTTGCTTATGGTAGACAGACCCTGAGTGTTAGGGAGTAGGAGAGAGGGAAAGAGATGCTGGGCCAGAAGAGAAGCAGGAGGAAAATGAAACTGAGTAGCAAGCATTCTCCCTGGCATGTGGGGTGTGCGCTGGAATTAACCAACCTAACCTTGCTGTTTGGTGCCCGGTAAGAGACATTTCATAATGACACTACGGCCTCCAGTTGTGACAGTTGGGTCAATCAGTGGGAAGTCCAAGGAAAGAAGCAGGTAGGGTCAAGTGAAGTGGTTGTTGAGTTATCTGTTTATTCTGCCTGGATATAAGGCAAGGCCCTTGGACACATGTGAGCCTTGAGATAAGCTTAGGAACCAGCTCCAGGATTCAGTTCTTCTGTAGAGTGCAGGGCTGACTCTGTAGCTGGGACCTTGTTTTGTGGGTTGGAGAGCTGCTGAAGGCTTTTGAACTGGGTGTATTAGAAAGATAAATCTCATTAGATAAGAAGGAACTTGAAAGCTGGTAAATCAGTCATTCAGAGGTATAGATTTGAAATTATGAGGATCCAGTTTATTGGAAAGCAGTGACAAGAAATGATGAGTAGAGGAAAAACTGTCAGAGCGAGGTGAATTATTGGTTATAGATGATTTGAGTGGGAAATATCAATGGTTTTGAATGAGGAAAAAAATGACACCACAGGGAGAAATCATTTGTGACTGCCTGGAGAATTGCTTGTAACACTTTACTGTTTGAAAGGGATGTTATCTGATTTAATCTTCACCTTAGCTCTTTGAAGGTTTTTTTTTTTTAAATAGAATTTATATTTTTTATAGAATCTGTATTATAAATATGGTTTAGGCTATAATTGAGGCTCAGAGAAGTTAGATGACTTGTCCAAGGAGTTGTATCTTGGGCCAAGATGTTCTTAGATCAAAACACTGTCATGCTAACTTTGAGGGGTAGTTGATTTGGGTTTTAGTCATTTTGAGTTCAAGAGACATCTATATGGCAATGTCTTGTTGGCAGTGTGGGAGTGTAGCTCACAAGAATTCAGCTTAAATAGTGTATATTTAGCATAGTTCTTAACAAGTTGAACAAGTATCATATTTTTGTGGGAGAAAACTTCGAGTGAAAACAGTTGAGTTGCAAGGTGCTGTAGAAGGCCCTGTGGGTATTAGGGTCTGGAAAACTGGGTTTCGATTCTGATTTTGCTTTTCATCACTGTATAATAATAAAAGGCAGGTCACCTGTATTAGTTTGCTAGGGCTGTGACAAAGTACCATAGATTGAGAGGCTTAAACAACAGAAATGTATCATCTCATGGTTTTGGAGTTTACCAGTTCAAGGTCAAGGCCCTCTTACTGGGAGCCACGAGGGAAGGATCTGTTTCAAGGCTCTCTCCTTGGCTTTCTGCCATGTCTTCACATCACCTTCCCTCCATACCTGCCTGTGTCCAAATTTCCTTTGCTGTGAGGACATTAGTCACACTGGATTAGGGTCCTCTCTAATGATCTCTCCTTAACTTAATTACCACTGAAAAATTCTTATCTTCAAAGATAGTCACGTTTTGAGGTTCTGCGTTTAGCCCTTCAACATATGAGTTTTAGGGGACTCAATTCAGTCTGTAACACCACCTAACGGCTTCGGATCCCAATAACTCTGCTCGTGGAACACAAGGGCTAGTTTGTGTCGTGTTTTAGAAACTGTCTACCTCTGCACTGTGGTTTTCATTTCCCAAGGAGTCTTTATTTTTATTTTTTATTAATCCTCACTCAAGGATTAATATTTATTAAGGATTAAATTAATATTTATTGACTTTTAGAGAGAGAGGAAGGGGGATGGGAGAGAGGGAGAGAGAGATTGGTTGCCTTCCACACGTGCCCCAACTGGGGATCGAATCTGCAATCTACGTATGTGCCCTGACCAGGAATTGAACCCGCAACCTTCTGCATGTGGGATGGCATTCCAACCAACTGACCCACTTGGCTGGGGCCCTAGGTGCTCTTCAAACTCAGAGTTAGATTGCCCTGGATATCAGAAAATGATACAGAAATTGTCAAAGACTGGAGGAACTGATCACCAAATGGTATTGCATTTTTTTTGGAATAAAAATATTTTGAGTTTTTCCTAATAAGAGCTGACTTCTGAGTGATTTTTAATGGAAATAAATGACCCTATAGTAAAAGGAAGAATTAAACTCTGAGCTAATTTGGTTACTTGTTCCTCTTTTGCCTTTTAATTTCTGCCTTTTGTAGTCTTATTTGTCTGCTATTTATGTGTGGAAACGAAAGCTATCACCAGTGCTCATGATCTTTTGCCTTTAATACTTCAAGAAATTTGGCACAGTAAGTGCTCTGTGTGGCTAGTGTTAGAGCTTGAAATATTTTAGGAAGAAAGTGGAGGATGCTTGGGATGTGTTCATTTTTACATTTTTACATTGATGAGGGGGTAGCATGACTTGCTCAGTTGCAACGAAACACTTCAATTTTAGTTTGCCTCTTTTCTGCTGTTGTGGTCCATTTCCTTATTCACAAAATGTCAACAGCAGGAAGATTTCAAAGTAGGAAAGCGCTGTTCACAGTAAGGCAGTTTTCAAGTGGCTTGTTGCCACTTACAAGCTTACCTGGGAATTTAGATTTTAACACATAATTTTCACCTGAAGTGGAAATACATGTAAGCAACCCTAATCTTACTAGATTTGTGTCCGAAGGTGAACTTTGAATTTTATCTCATCGTGCTAGAGTGCTTAATGTCTTAATTCAGGGTCAGGTGCTTTGAAACTCATTTCATCTTTGGTGGCACCTTAGAGAATTAAGTAGCAGCACTGATGGCCAGCTTTTCTCTTCTAATTTAAAATCTTTATATGATATCGTCATGGTTTTTAAGGGTGCTGATAAGGAATCAGGAGATAGGCTTGAAAGGGAGTAGATGGAATTTCTTAGGATACGCCAGCTTTAAGTCCCCTTAAAAATGTGTGTGTTCTTACTCTGTGATGTTATATTTAGATGTCCAATTTTTTTTTGTCCAAAATCTTCCCAGACAAGGAGTAAAAGTGAGGGAACCAATGTCTCCTTTTGTGAATTCTTGAATATCTAATGATTTCCTTGGGTGAGAGTAATGCTTAAAGAGAAATCTAGACATTCTAATAGAGAACAATTTATGATCTTGGAAGCTAAGCAGGGTCGGGCCTGGTTAGTACTTGGATGGGAGAACAATTTGGAAGAGCAGTAGTAGAAAGAGCAAGGACTAGCACTGAGTGTGTGCTTGCAAGCTGTACATGCACAGCCAGGGCCTAGTCTCACCTGTTTCTCACTGAACCCTTAAGGTGTGCAGTTCCCTTATTTCTAGTTTAAGGTGAAGAAAGTAGGACACGGAGAGCTGAAGTCACTCACCCATAGTCATAGCTAGTGTGTGGCAGAGTTCAAGGTTGAATGTGGCCAGTTATACTCCAGAGCCTACACTTAAACATTATACTGTGATAAAGAGATTTTAAGTAGAAAATGTGAACTTATACTGCATTTTTGTTTCATGCAGAGGGTCACATTAGGCCATTAAATTAAGGTAAGCAAAAAAGGTAGATTTTGTCGGGGGAACACAGGAGGGAAGCTTGTTTATGAGAGTGAAGGCACGAACAAGTGAAGCTTGTTTATGAGGGTGGGGTGGCACCCATGCAGGGCAGGCGGGTTGGAAACAGGGTTGGCAGTGCAGCTATGGGGCTGTCCGGGTGTGTAGAAAAAAGGGCCCTGTAATGGTAAACTGTGTGGCATGGCGCTCATTGTTGAATGCAGGGAGTGTTTTTCAGTACCTGTTTGAGTAGTCCCAGATGTTTTACCCAGCTTTTCTCTCTCTCCCACTCTCCACCCTTTCCCAGAAACCGAGCCTTTTGTTGGGTTTATTCCTCAGTTGGCCCCTACCCCTACTGTTTATTGTATTAGAATTCTGGGGAAACATTTTAGATTTCTAATAAAAATGGAAGTACTCAGGAAGGCAGAGGAAGATAGAAATTAAAGAGGAAATTAAGGAAGAAAGACATTTTTTAATGTGGAAACAGTTAAACTGCTAGTAAAATGAATAATTGATCTTTTAATTGTTACATAAATGTATAATTGTATTTTAATTATATAATTAAATATTTTAATAGCATAGTGAGTTTGGTATATAAATTATCTAACATATTGGTATCATTTTTATCAATTTTGTAAAGTTGTTAAATAGAAAATAAGGCTTATTTAATTGAGCATTAAAAATTTTTGTGTTTGACTGCTTTTGGTTTTTGTTACCACATCAATCTTATATCACAGCTTCTTTATTTTTTTTCAAACCACACAATTCCTTTTTCTTGTAGCTGTCTGATGTGATTGCTTATAAAGATTGAGTGTGTGATATCCGAGTCGTTATTCAGTTGGTAATTAACCAATGTGAGTTTCATTTTTTGCATTTCATGTTTGAGGTATTGTATTACCTTCCGATGGCTGCCATAATCGATTACCACAAACTTGGTGGTTTGAAAGAACAGGAAAAATGGTCTTTTAAACCCTCACAGTTCTGAAAGCTAGAAGTCCAAAATCAAGGTGTCGGCAGGACATGCTGAAGGATCTAGGGGGGAATTCTTTCAGGTCTCTTCCTGGCTTGCGTTGGCTCCCAGTCATCCTGGGTGTTCCTTGGCTTGTTTCCGCCTCATGGGGCCTTCTTCCTGGTGTCATCTATTATAAGAACACCAGTTGCTGGACTCAGCCTACCTTTGTACCCTATGTCTTCATCTTAGCTAATTACATCCACAAAAACACTATTTGCAAGTAAGATTACATTCTGAGGTTCCGAGTGGACATGAATTTTGGGGAGACACTAATTCAATCCACTACAGGTGTTCATTCCTCTCTGTTTCACAGAGGGAGTTATAGGTAACAGTGGACTGGGACAGGCATTGCACCTTGGAGAGCTTGGGAGAAAAATGGATAATATAGCCCTGGCTGGTGTGGCTTAGTGGGTTGCATGCCGGCGTGTGAACCAAGAGGTCACTGGTTTGATTACGGGTCAGGGCACAAGCCTGGGTTATGGGCCAGGCTCCCAGTTGGGGGCATGCGAGAGGCAACTGATCGATATTTCTCTCACACATCAGTGTTTGTCTCCCTCTCTTTCTCCCTTCTTTCCCTCATCTCTAACAAATAAATAAGATTTTTTAAAAATGGACCATATAGTGGCTTTGATCATATTCTTCATTTTTTTTCTTTTTACTAAACGTACATATATTAGACAAATGAATGGATGCATTAACTTTCTTCTAGGTGATTCATTCTTCTTCTTTCTGCACAGGCTCTTCTATAGTTGCTTTAAATTTTTGTGTTTTAAAAAGTATCACATTCCTGAATGATTGAAGGACTCATGAACTGTAGCTGGTGTGGAGAGATTACGCCAGGCAAGGTATTGGATATGACTGAGGCATTAGTAGTTACGTTGGAAGCAGAGAGAACTGATACAATAGAGGTCCCTGAGGCTACTAAGTAGATGTGAAATGTTGACAGTGTCTACCTCCACAATTCTGTTTATTGATTGTTGGGACTTTAAACACATTTATTCAAAGACAAAACACAAATTTTGATTGGGATCCTATGCTGTTCCACATGGGTCTCTTTTAATGCAGATATGCAGTCTCAACAATTTATAGAGTTCATAGGATCAAATAGAACCTAAATATTCTTTGTAATATCCTTTCTTTGACAAGATGATTTTTGAATTTGGAACGTTTGGACACCTTCCTGGTGAGAGAGGGACTCTGCCAGTGAAGTCAGGTCTTTCATTCCCTCCTTTCCCCTGGACCTGGAATCTCTCTTTCAGGCTCCTGGAAGCTGAATTTGAGAAGGTGGGCACAGATGGGAAGTGGGGCTCCCGGAGCATAAGCTCCTTCCGTAATAGAGGCAGACCGCAGTGCTGGGGCAGGGGCAGCGAGGGTGGCCATCTGTTCCCCTGGTTGCATTGTATCAATAGCAGTATTGTAAATTGTGCATCATCTTGTAATGATTTCTACATTAACAAGCAGGTTATAAACATTTTTAGTGAGGCTTTCCCCTGTGGTAATGCAACATCTTACCCTATCTATGCATTGGGTGACAGGTTAAATTAGGTGTCTTTCAAGGAGAGGTCTTTTTTAAAAAAATTTATTTATTTATTTATTTTTAGAGAGGGGAAGGGAGGGAGAAAGAGAGGGAGAGAAACATCAATATGTGATTGTCTCTCATGCGCCCCCAACTGGGGACCTGGCCCACAACCTAGGCATGTGCCCTGACTAGGAGTTGAATTGGCGACCCTTTGCTTCACAGTCTGGTGCTCAATCCACTGAGCCATACCAGCGGGGGCTGGAAGGGTCTTAATAACTCTTTGGATTCAGGGATTCTGTGCTCAGCTTAGATATTTCTGATATCAGCTGTGTTAGTGGCAACTGTTGTTTAAGGCACTCCTTGTGCCACTGTTGTTTGAGATCTGTTAATCCTGTAGGAGCTAATTTGGAAGCTAAGTCAGACTTGAGAGATCACCTTGTGTAGGGGTCTCTCAATTGCATACTGGTGGTGCTCAGACTGCATGTTTGGCTCTTGTCATTTGATTTTAACAAACTGGATGAATGACCAGCCAGTAAGAGTTTCACTTGTGGCTAAGAGCCTGGGTTCGTATTTGGCCTCCATTCCCACCTAAATGTGTGATTTTGAGCAAGTGTGTTAAACTTTCTATGCATGCGATTCCTTATCTGTAAAAGAAAGATACAAATCCTAATCTCATAGGCTTGTTGGGATATTGCAATCATTCAATACAAAGATGAGGCCATAAAATAGAAACCAATCAAGAAATAATGATGATTTCTTGCTAATAAAAAATTTATAAACAAGAATTAAAAATTCAGAAGATTTGGATGGTAATGTCAAGGAAAACTCCCAAAAGAAGATCAAGAAGAGTTATCATCTCCTATCTCTTTGAGGATAAGTGATACAGTTCCTGTTTATTTTCTTTTGTATTGTCTCTGGTTCACTTTTTTCCTGCCTCTTTCTTATTGGAAGCATCCTTCAGCTGCCTGGAGATCTTGACTGTCAAGTTACAGAGTGAGAATCTAATATGCCATGGAAACTTGGTTTTTAGGTGGGGAATGCTGTTGATTATAGGGTGATGAGGGTGAGTTAACCAGTTTTTTCTCCCTCACAGCCCCCTCAGATGTCAGTATATGAGGGTGTCTTTTTGGGAAGAGGCTTAATTTTTTGTAAAAGGAATTATTTAATCTCCTGCCTGGAGGATTTTAAGTTTGCCGCCCACGTCATGGTGACTGAGTAAGGGGCCAGGTTTGTGGGGGGATTCTCTCTCTTCCACTTGCAGAGTTTTATTGAATCTCCTTATTTTCAGTCCAGGTCATGCTGCTAGTTTAGAGGGACTAAGAGGTTTTGAAGTACTCAAGGCAAAAAATAATGGCCTCGTTATAAAAGGCCTAGCTGGAAGAGAGAGCTAGACAAATGTGTTTGGGAGGGACTTAAGAGGGACACCAGGTGGGGCTTGGTATTTGGGCATGGAGCTTGATAGAGATGGCGGTGTGTGGAAGGACTTCCAGGATTCTGGCCTGAGGAATTGGGTAGATAATGGAGCCAATAATAGAAAAGGGACTACAGGGTGGTGGCAGGGATCATAAGGGAAGGATAACAGCACAGTCTTAACATGTTTAATTTGAGGTCCAATATTCATGTGGCAGTGGTTTATATGGTGGTGCAATTTATATATAGGTGATTTGTTACCTGTGTTGCGTACCTTACTTGGCATTTTCAAGTGCATCATCTCATTTAATCTTTCAACATTATGAGGAAGGTTGATATTATTATCTTCATTTTAGTAACTAAGAAGCTGGGATCTAAAGAACTTTTTGTCCAGAATTATGCAGATAATTATGTGGCAGATCTGAAGTCGATTTGAGTCTTCGCCCCAGTGTCCAGAGCAGTGCCTGGCACGTGATAGCCTCTTGGTACATGTGGATGAGTGAGCGAATGAATAAGTGGGCCACTAAACCTGGATCATTTTTTTATTCTACTGCACTGCATTCCTGGTGACACAGAAACCTATGTGATCAAAGTTGTGCATAGATCTTCTCAGGCTACTAAGAAGCGTGGAAGGGAGGTTGGGAGAGCATCATAGAACAAGTCGAAGAATTTTGAGTCTTGATAGAGCCTGTGCTGCTGGCTGTGTGATTATGAGTGAGTCACTTGACATGTTTTTCTTTGAAATGAGGGGGTTAGACTATCTGATTAGCACTAGCATGAATTTTTACCTGGATAAAAATTCTGGAATTCTATCATCAGTATTCTTCATACATACATGTTATAATTTGATGCACCTTTACTGTGTTCAGTGTATTTCTTTGAAAACTTCTAATAACCCTTTATGTCTGTTACTGAAAAAATTAACATGAAGTGCTTCAGAGCATTTGACTATTGACAGACAAAAATTTTGTAAATGAGAGAGAAAGATCCATGAGTCTAGACTTTGATTCTAAGTAAGTTTATGTAAATTGACAAAATTGTTATTCTTTGTAAGTATGAGTAATTTGATGGATTTCTGCCCATCGATATCAACAAAAAATTTGCAAGCTGTTATATCATGACTTCAAAAGCTATGAAAGTCTTATGTTTTATTTTTATGTCTAATTTTAAAGGGTAAAGCTTTTTTTTAAACTAAGTAACTTATTTCTTACCTGTTTTAAATTACTAAAAAATTTATATTGCATTTTGTCCTCTTTTATTTGGAAATATAAATTTTAAATTACTTGGAAATATAAATTAAACTATGATACATTTATATTTAAAACCTTTTTAGAAAGATTATGTAACTAGCTTTAATCTGAAGGCATTTATAACTGGCTAAGAATCTGCGTGGACTTTTTCTGTGCTAGTCTTTTGAAAATGTTCCCTCATTTAATTCCCACAATAACCCTATGGTATACATAGGTATCACCATCTCAAAATTATAGATGAGGATTTGAGGCCTACAGATAAATAAATTGCCTTGTTTCAAACCATTTGCTAGTAAATGGCTGTTAGGATTTTAATTGGGTGGAGTCTTGTAACTCAGGTGTTTGTTCCAAAGATGATACCTCTTCCCTTCAAAATTTCTTGACTAATTTAGAAATGCAATGGGAGCTCATAATCTGTGTATACATTTCTTGTGATGTTATTAATTGCCATAGCTACTACAAGTTGCTTTATAAAAATGCAATCCATTGGCATACCTTTGTACTGTTCAATATTTGAGAAGCTGTTATATTGTTTTGCTGCCTAAACTATGTACTGTCTAATACCACAGAAAAAATCAAAGGATGACACACTACGGGCAGTAATTCATGACCATTGTCATGACCACTGATAGGATTTAATGTCATGTTTTTTCAAGTTCTAGATTAAGGTACATTTCCTTGAATGTTTAAGGAACAGTCAAGGACAGTAGTAAACAAGGAGACTTCTAATCTTCATTTTAAAAAAGATGTGTCATGTATATTGGAATAAACTTTGTGGAAAGGAATTTTGCAGCCCTAGAAAGAGAGGAGGGAGGGAGAAGGGGCAAAAACGTATTTGAAGGAATAATTGCTACAAAACTTAGTAAATTCATTGGAAAATATGATTAATTTATTAATCAAAGAAGATAAATGAGACCCTAACTTAGAACCATTGTATTCTTACCTTTGAAAGACAAAGAGAAAACCCTCAAAAAAATAGGAGTAAAGCAACTCATTACATGGAAGAGAAAAAAAATAGTTTAAGATCTAACCTCTCATCCAAACCACTGGAGGCAAGAAGGCAAGGTAAGGATATATTCAAAATAAACAAACAACCTATTCACCAAAACTTCCACATCCAACACACCTATCCTTCAGAAATAAAGGCTAAAGACCACAAATTGGGAGATAGTATTTCAAAATAATATATCTGATAAAGGATTTATATCTAACATATATAAAATATTTAAAAAGGTTCAAAACTCAGTAATTAGAAGGCCCCCCAAATTTTCTAAATGGCTAAATAATTTGAACAGATATTTCACCAAACAAGATATACAAATAGCTAATAAAGCCATGAAGTGACGTGTAAAGTTGTCAGATGTAAAGGAAATGAAAATTAAAACCACAGTGAGAAGCGGCTGCACACCTGGTACAATGGCTGCAATTGAAGTGACTCACTTCACCAAGTTGCCAAGGATGCAGAATAACTGGACCCACATACATGGCTGATAAGAATGTCAAATGGCACAGCCACTTTGGAAAACATGTTGAAAGTTTTTTAAAAAAAATTGAATATTAAATTGCCATACAACCCAGCACCTCCACTCCTGGAATTATCTACCCAGGGAAAAAGAAAAACATACTTCCACACAAAGACACATATGTGAATGCCCCTAACATGACTATGCAGAATAGCCCAAATCAGGAAACAGTCTAAACACCTATCTACTTTGAATTCTTAAACAAAATGTTGAATATCCATACAGCAATAAAAAGGATCTAACTACTGATAATATGCTTCAACATGCTTGAACCTCAAAAACATTATATTTAGAAACTTAAACCGTGTGTATGTGCATCAGATTTACAGTGAAGGTGAGTGTATGAAGACAGAAAGCAGATTGGTAGCTGCCTCGTTCTGGAGTTGGGAGGGGGATTGACTTTAAGTTTTGACCACCCTCTGCTAAAATGAAATCGTTCCACTGCTGGATCGTTCTTCAGTCGGACAACTCTGGGTCATGGCAATGGCTGCAGGATTCTCTAGATTTACTAAAAATCCTTGAATTTTATACTTACAGTAGGCACATTTTATGATTTATGTATTATACCTCAAGTTTTCACCTAATTTTATTAAAATATATGCTCAGCTACAAATAGAAGAAAATTAATTTGTTAGCAACTAGTGATTATTAAATTTTTATTAACTAATAATAAGTTAACTACTAAATTATAAAATCTCTAAAATCTTTGTCTATTTCTTCCAATTTCTGTAAACTTGTGTTGCTTTTATTAACAGAAATTAACTCATTTTGTTGTGTATAAAAATGGAGGCCTCCTGTTCTCAAAGATCTTAACATTTCTCAGTGGAGAAGACAAACCTTTGTCAATTGAATTATAGGACCACGGTTGCGAGAGTCTGTTGAGGGAAAGAAGAAGAGGGAGACTGTTGTTGGTAAGTCAAGAGCCTCTCAAGTCATGACGGAGGAGGCAACACCTGAGCAGTACTGTAGTGGGTCAGAAGGAAGGCTCTGAAGGTCTCCTGTTGGTCCTGCCCAGCCTGTCCTGTCACTACAAGGCACATGGGTCACATTTTACATCAGAACTCGAGAGAAAAAAATCATCGCCCCTGTCACTAGTGAGAAATGAAGTCTCCTGGTTGACAACGTTGGCATCGGTGCTCTGGCAGCCTTCCTCATTCCAGCAGGGCGGCACCGGAGTGGCCTGCCCTGGCCACAGGAAGAGGAAATAGAGATGTCCCTTACGGCTGCGCTTTTGAAGCTGTACGTCATTGCTGTCAGTTTGTGACAAACAGCTTTAATCACAGCATACTACTTGTTCAGGGAGATAAAGTAACCCAGTACGAGCCAAAAATCACTATATAACTTACAGAGCCAAGAAGCTGTGTGTAGATGGCAACTGAACTTTCTGATTGGAAATGACAGGTTGAACTTGATGACTCCACCGTGGAGAATCAGCCAGAGAAGCTGTACCTTGGAGCTTCGTCCCTTGTCCCTTCTCAAGCCTGAGTCCTTCCAACCCCTCCTCATCTCTGCTACCATTTTTTAAGACCTTGTTAAGGTGCTGGGGTTTTTTTCCCTGAAAACTTTCTGGCTTTCACAGAGTAACATTTTTCTTTTTGTCCGCTTTTTTGCTTGCTTATTTTGTTGTTGTTTTTTGTTTATAGACTTATCTTTTAGCACTTCCATTATATTTTATGATGTGGTCAATTGTGTTGGATCATAAACTATCGATAACCGTTGGACCTTTATATTCTGAGGGTTGTAGTGGGAATTGAGCTTTGACTAGTCACATCCCAGCTCTTTCCCTACTTACACCAAAATGGAATTAACTCAGGGTCCAGCTGTGTTTTCATGGAATTGAAGTAGTAATGAAAAGGGCCATAGTAGTTTTTGAAAAGGGAAAGACCTCTGCTGTGGTCATGGAAGAGATGGCATTTGGGCTGAGCTTCAATGATAGTGCCTTGGTTCAGGCTGCTATAAAAAAATGTTATAGACTCATAGCTTATAAACAGCAGAAATTTATTGGTCACATTTCTGGAAGCTGGGAGTCTGAGAGCAGGGTGCCTGGATGGGTGGGTGAAGGCCCTCTTCCAGGTCGAAGACTTCTCCTTGTGTCCTCCTGTGATAGAAGAGGCTAGAGAGCTCTGTGGGATCTTTTTTTTTTTTTTTTAATTTTTATTTTAATTGTTGATCTTGTACAGTTTTCTGTCTTTTATTCTCACCCGAGCCCGCCACCCCAGCCCTCCCCACCTCCCTCCCATTTCCACCCCCCCCCTCGCCATGGTTTTTGTCCATGTGTCCTTTATACTTGTTCCTGTAAATCCTTCCCCTTTTCCCCTGAAATTCCCTCCCCTCTCCCCTCTGGTGACTTTCAGCCTGTTCCCAATTTCCATGTCTTTGGTTATATTATGCTTGTTTGTTTGTTTTGTTGATTAGGTTCCTGTTAAAGGTGAGATCATATGGTATTTGTCTTTCACTGCCTGGCTTACTTCACTTAGCATGATGCTCTCAAGTTCCATCCATGCTGTTGCATAGGGTATGAGCTCCTTCTTTCTTTCTGCTGCATAGAATTCCATTGTGTAAATGTACCACAGTTTTCTGATCCATTCATTAACTGATGGGCATCTAGGTTGCTTCCAACACTTGGCTATTGTAAATTGTGCTGCTATAAACATAGGGATGCATAGTTTCTTTTGGATTGGTGTTTCAGGGTTCTTAGGATATAGTCCTAGCAGTGGAATTGCTGGGTCAAAAGGTATATCCATTTTTAGTTTTTTTAGAAAATTCCATACTGTTTTCCATAGTGGTTGTACCAGTCTGCACTCCCACCAGCAGTGCACTAGTGTCCCCTTTTCTCCACAACCTCTCCAACACTTGCTGTTTGACAGCTTTGTGCAAGAAAATGAAACTCGAGCACCAACTTACACCATACACAAAAATAAATTCAAGGTGGATAAAAGACTTAAACATAAGCCGTAACACCATTAAAGTCCTAGAAGAGAACATAGGCAGGAAAATCTCAGATATTCCACGCAGCAACATTTTTACTGATATGTCCCCTAAAGCAAGGGACATAAAGGAAAGAATAAACAAATGGGATCTCATCAAAATAAAAAGCTTCTGCATGGCCAAGGAAAATAGTATTAAAATAAAAAGAGAACCGACTGTGTGGGAAAACATATTTGCCAATGATATCTCAGATAAGGGTTTAATCTCCAAAATATACAAAGAACTTACACGACTCCACTCTAAGAAGACAAGCAACCCAATTAAAAAATGGGCAAAGGACTTGGGGAGACACCTCTCCAAGGAGGACATACAGAGGATCCAGAGACACATGAAAAGATGCTCGATATTGCTTGGTAGCAGAGATACAAATTAAAACCACAATGAGATACCACTTGACACCAGTCAGAATGGCCCTCATAAACAAAGCAACAAACAGCAAGTGTTGGAGAGGTTGTGGAGAAAAGGGGACACTAGTGCACTGCTGGTGGGAGTGCAGACTGGTACAACCACTATGGGATCTTTTTTAAGAGCATGAATCCCATCCTTGAGGGTAATATCCTCATGACCTAATAGCTTCCAAAGGCTCTACCTACTAATACCATTGTCTTTGGGGATTAGCATTACAACATAGGAACAGGAGGCAGGGGGAGGGTTGCACAAATATTCATACTATTGCAGATAGATAGGATTCATACAAGGGGAAGTGAACAGAGGAAAGCATGCCTGCTAGGGTAGCAGGCTAACGTAGGAAATACCGCTTCCTCCCACAACGCCATCACCAGTGTGACTGACCCAGAGGAAGTTAAAGATCTTGGTGGGATGTATGGATTGCTCGTAAATGTTTTCTGATAAAAACTCTAGCTATTCTTGAGTTCATTGTTATTGTACTAAAAAGATAATGTTGGTGTTGTTTTGTGCAAAATCTTAGTTTCTAGGAGTTCTATTCTTTCGTTTTTTATTGCTCTCACATTTGTTACTGTGGTGCGAGTTTCACTGTTGATGCTGGGTCATTAATATGGCCAGTGCATCTGGGATAATTGGTGAGGGGAAAACCAAGGGATCATGGACCTATAAGTGAATGTCATGAAGGCTGGGAAAGAGGAGAAAAAGCCAAGATGCTGAAAAGAAAGCATGTGCCTGGTTGGGCAGGACATCCAACCAGAGGAGCTGAGGATGTCTGTGTCTTAAGCAAGGGCGTCTTTGAGGTTGATAGAACCATTTACAGAAATAAGAAGCCAGGAGTCACCCTAGTTTTAGGGTCAGTGTTTGAATAGATTTTGAGCTGAGAAGAACTGTAGTGATTATGTGATCTGGTTCCTTCATTTTACAAAAAAAACCCCCAAAAAAACACAAAAAACAACTGAGACCTGGAGAGTGTAGTAGGTCATCTGAACAACCAAGACCAGAGGAGTTCAGGCGCGGAGCGGAAGTCCTGGGAGTCGTTACTGCAGAGAAGACAGGCAGAGATCTGCGTGGATCACAACTTTAAAACTCAGCTCTCTCCCCAGAACACGTCTGATCTCAGTGCGATGTGCCAAAAAGATATGTCATTTGGGTTTCTTTGTGTTTCTCATTTCCCTCTGACATTTTGGAATGTGGTGGAACTCTTCAAAAGACCATCAAGTAATTCTCATTTTAATTTTTTAAAAAGCAAATTAATACCATATGTGGAGAAAATGTACCATATAGTTTATCATGGGAAAAGATTAGAAGTAGAAAGTTCATGTAGGACATTTATATTTTTTGGACACATGCCATCTGAGTCAAGTCCCTGAGCAGTACACTCATAAGAATTGAATTGATAATAGCGCACACGCGTGCACACACACACACACACACACACACAGCCCTTACAATTTGAATAGGGCCCAAGAAAAAGAATTAAAGGAAATAATAAGCAAGAACTTGGCAGTGGTTCTGTTGTCTGTGAGCTGACACTCCTTCCTTCTGCCTGGAAGTTTAGGGCTAGTGTGCGTAGGAACCAGCAGCAGGGGTCAGTTTTAATGGTGACAATTTGGTTTCATAGAAGTACTTACGATTATCACATTTTCTTGATGAAGACCAGTATTCAGTTTTCTGTAAGGGCATCATTTTTTGTGTGTGTGCCAGATTTGAGGCAGTTTTCATTGTGAGTAGCAAATTGGTTGTGTTTGTTTATTTAAGATGATCTGGGTAATATTTTTTAAAAGTTCTAAATGCATAATAGCCATTTCATAAGTAGTTGCCTGTGTTGTTGCTTTCTGAATGCCTTATATTGAGTTGGCCAAAAAGTCTGTATGGTTTTTTTTCTGTAAAATGAAAGACACATTTTTCATTTTTACCCATAATGTTATTTTTTGGATATTTTGAGTAGGTCAGCTGTCCCTTGCATGGTATGATGTTGATTGTTATTCTGAGGGTTGTAGTGGGAATTGAGCTCTGATTAGTCACATCCCAGCTCTTTCCCTACTTACACCAAAATGGAACTAACCCAGAGTCCAGTCTGTGTTTTCATGGAATTGAGCAGTAATGAAAAGGGTCATAGTAGTTTTTGAATTAAAGGGACAAAGACCTGTGGTGTGGTTGTGAGAGATGGGATTTGGGCTGAGCTTCAATGATGGTGCCTTGGTTCAGGCTGCTGTAACAAAATATTGTAGACTCATTAGCTTATAAACAGCAGAAATTAATATCTCTATTTGATTGCTATCAACTTTAACTGGTCTACCCAACCTGGAGCAATGTCCAGTGAGAAATCTCCAGCACAAAACTTTACAAACCACTTTTGACATGTTCAGTCAGTCACAGTACCTTCTCCATACATTGCACAAACCTTTTTTTGAATGCCTTGTATTTACCTTTCTTGAAATAATAGACTATTATATGCTGAAAGTGTTGTGTATATTCTTCCATCTTCAATACTAAAATGGTTACACAAAAATTCACCAATTTTGATAAGTTTTTTTGTAAATGCATGCTGCTATATGACAGCTGTCACAATACAATCTAACAAAATTGTTTCGAATGAAGTTCAGGACAGCTAAGAGCGACTAGAGCCATCTTACAGGAAAAACCAAACAGACTCTTTGGCCAACCTAATGCTACAATGATTATGAGCTTTGTTGGAAGAGATACATTTCTACTCTCTCAGAGACTTCCAGGGTTGATTTGGATCTGCCCCTCTTATGTTCTTACATTTGGAATGTTGCAGAAGGTTGATGAGGGTGAAGGGAACCAGTAAATCCCCCTGCATACCCATTCTAACTAACAGGTGATACACCCGTAGGATTGATCGCCAGATAGATTCAAACCGAGTCCAGCCAACTCGATAGCACAGCTCTTACTTACCACGAGGACATGCCACTTCCCAGAGGCAGGATCATAGAGGTTAAGATTTGACCTCCAAGTGATGTGCTATTTGGTTGGCCCAGAACCACGGACGAGTACTGGACTCCAGTTCCAGAGTTCCTTTCCTAGACCGACACATGCAGCCTTCTCTAGCAGAAAATAAATGTAATAGGAAACAATCGAAACTCACCTGGCAGGGACTCACCCATAATCAATTAAATTTTGGGAACACAGATTAACCAGTTACTAGACCCTGCAATTTCATAAGGTGATTACTATAGCAGTACTTACTGACGTCATACATGGTGGAGTAATTACTGCAAAAGAAAATATTTTTGAATTGTTGCTCTATCAGGGGAACTAAATCAAGCTGAAAATGGAAAACCATGAAAGGACAGCTGCATATTACACAATTTTATTTTCAAATGCTTGAAAATTTTCAAAATTGGGGAATTCTGGTAGCTTAGCTACAGCTTGAAAAAGTACACTTCCAGACATATATTTCTAGAAGACTTTGACGTCAGCAGTAGATTATCGCAAATGTTGCCATTAAGCTGATCCTATCATAATTTCAGATTTACCTAAGCCATTAAAAATAAAGTAATAAAAATATTCTAAGCAAGTGAATTATAGTAAATTTGATTTGTTAGGAATATTTTTGCTCAACTCTGAATTTTATGCATGAGATGGAAAAATTACTGGCATTAAATCTGCCATGTTGAACAGGAAGGCTTGCCTTACTGCTTTAGTTAACCTTCATCAATCTGAAAGGTTTTGAGTACAACAAAATTTTAAAACCCACAAAGAACCATATGACCAATATTTTTGTATGTCTATAATTTGCAACCCAAACATTTTATCTGCTGTCATTTTACTGTATATATTATGGTACTTGGAGCAAAAATATGACCAAAGAAACATGTGGGTAAGTTATTTCAATGATTTGATTAATCCATGTAGTGCTTTTGGGCTTCATAAAGCATCTAAGCAAATCCTTAAGTTCGGTGATATATTGCTTTGGGGTGTGCATGGAGTTGTTAGTGGAAGCTTTATGTGTCATTGGAGGGCAGTGCACGGCCTTTTATATATCACAGATGAACCGTAATGCAAAAGCAAATTTGAGATGACAGTCAAGAGCTGAGATTTTCACACCTATAGACTTTTCTTATGAAATGGTTATTTTTCTCTGTTTATAAGGAAGAAACTGAGGTGATTTGTTCTGCATGTGTGACCCAGAGGGTATCTAGCAAACTTTCTTCAGTGCTGCCATGTCCAGGACGCAGTCCTGCATGCGTGCATGTAACTGTATACATCGGCGCACCCCTGCAAACTGAAAGCTTATTTTAGATAACTCAGGCTTAATAAGTGTGACTCAATTCATTTCTCTGGTGAGTGTGACTTTTTTAAAAATTTTCATAGAAAATAAATATGTAGGAAACTGTCTTCTTTTTAATTGCTGTGGGCCTCCCTGAGTTCAGGAAATCACTCTCAGCAATTTGTGGCCCTTAGAGAAGAAAGAGAAGATATTTCTTTTATGTTTTAAATAGTCATTTATAATATTACTGTAGACAGCTAGTCCTCCGAGAGTTTTCAGCTTTGGGGGGAATATTAATCTCCATCAGTAGGAAGAGGAGGACTTTAATGCTGAACATTTGCCCTTTCTCTTAAGGGGCAGTGAAATTCCTCCCCCTTGAGATAATTTTGGTAAAAGAATAATTTGATTAGAAATCAAATTAAGAAAGCACACACAGTAATTCAAACATAGGAGTCAATTAATACTTTATAGAACTTTTCAAATAACAACTGGAATGTTTTCCCTTAAACATAAGTAGTTTCTTCCATGTAGCAAAAACTCATGTACTTCTCAAATTTTTGGTCATCCTTAACTGCATTTTGTTACTTGACACTGTTGGCTGCTGCCACAGAGGAAATGTGTGGCCCTGGCAGTATTTAACTGGCTGTCCTGTGTTGTATTTTTGTTTGTTAAATATGGCGTCCTAAAACCCCCTCTCTTCTCTGTGAAGTCTTCCTCCTCTTTCCACTTCCTTTGGGCATCCCACAGACCCATGGGCTTGCTCCCTTCACTTTCTCACCTGAGTCCCTCTACCCTGTGGTGGTAGCTGTCACCTCTCTGTGCTGATTTCTCCATCCACATCTCTATCCTTAACTAGTTTAGCCCCCAAATTCAGGGACCTCAGTATAACTCTTACTGAATGTATTGGCACTATCTCCAACTCAACACGACCAAACCAAATTCTATTTTGAATACCCTGGACCGACAATCCCATGGCATTCAAGGTCAACATTAGTTTCACAGACTGAAAGAAATTAGGTTTTCTGTGCTGAGGTCATGTTAGACTCCTCTCTTGCCTTGTAAGTAATCTGTCGCCATTGCAGAGTTTTCATCAGAATGGCTACCACTTTTGTCCCTTTCCTTTCCCTCTTCATTGCTGTTTTTCTGTCCAGGTATAAAGTAGTGAAGGCCCTTGAAATAATATCCTTTCTGAGTCCTTCCGATTCAGGTGTTCCTCCTTTCAGTTTCTCCTACATTGTACCGCAAGATTAGTCCCCTTTAAGCACAGTGTTAGGTGGGGTTCTCTGGAAACAGACCCGGAGGCAGTGTTGCATGCAGGTTTATTGGAGAGTGTTTCAAGAGATGAACCTTCAAGAAGGTGAGGAAGGCAGGCCTGGGCAGAAAGAGAGGTTAACCAGCAATGAAGTTGTACCTGAAGCCTCGGCTGATCCTACAGCGTGTCCCACAGCTGGAGTGGGCTTTCACAGTTGCAAATCGAGGCAAAAGGCCAGACCCTTATGCCTGCTCAGCTGTCCCTAGCTGATGTCATCCATTTCAGAGATCCTCTAATTTCATCTCCTCTCTGCTTGTGAGCAAGCTCCCCCTGGGAAGAGGCATGGAGTCAGGGGATGCTGTGGAGCCGCAGCCGAGAGGGATGGTGTGTCGGATGCTGAAGAGGGCGGCGCTGATCCCCACAGGCTCTGCCACAGTTGCATTCAACGTTTCACTTCCCTGCGTAGGAACCCCTCCGTCTGCTTCATCCAGGTGAATGTCTCTGCCTGACTTTGAGGATCCCTCCATTGTTCAGCCTCACCTTACCTGTTTTTTTTTTCTTACCTGGTTTTGAACTTCAGTTTCTTACCATCTTCCCTGCCTGCCCTCCAGTCCCTCAGTGCTGCCTCACTGCAGAAGTCTGGTCTGCAGCCCCCTTGAAGTCCCTGCCCACCCATTGTCCACTCTGCCCCTCCCCTGGGCCCTCAGGCCTTTGCTTCTGCTCCCCTCCCTCCTGCACTGTCCCTTCTCCTCTGTGTCTTCTATTCCGTTTCACTCCCAGTCCGTGAGTACTTTACAGTTCTGGACTTCATTGTGTATTTTATCATAATTTTCATTAGTTTTGTGGGTGCTTTCTTTAACATCATTTTGGAAGGTGAGATGTATTTAATCTCTTTGGTATTCTTGATATAATCTAGCAAAATGCTAGTCCTTTAATAGAGGATCGATTTATGGCTGTGTTTATTTCCTGGTTGTTTCATAAATGACACAGGCAAAAAAAAATTAACACTCAGGCTCTGGCTGGTGTGGCTCAGGGGACTGAGTCCTGGCCTGCAGACCGAAAGTTCACCCATCCAATTCCCAGTCAGGGGACATGCCTCGGTTGCAGGCTGAGTCCTCAGTCAATGTATCTTTTGCACATCAATGTTTCTCTCCCTCTCTCTCTCTCCTTTCTCCTCTCCCTAAAAATAAATAAAATATTTAAAAAATTAATATGCAGATTGGTGAGATAATATAAGATTAAGCTCAAGGGCTGACATTTTCTTAAAGAATTTCAGAGTGATAAGTTTCTAAGGGTTTGTGTGGCTGCAGAAGTAAAATGATGCGTTAACAGCAGTTTGCTTGCCCTCTTGCCCCAGTTCACTTTCCCACCCTGTGCTGGGGCCAGTGGCAGCCTGCAGTTCGCTGCCGTGATCCCAGCCCCCTTTAGGAATGTTCTCCCCATCTCTCAGCCCAGCACTGTGGTCCAGTAACCCCCTCCACCCCTGGAGTGGCCTCCCTGGGCTTCGCTCCTGAACATCTGTGTGGCCAACTCCTCTTCCAAATTTATGTGTGTCAGCGAACAAACTACATTTACACGCAGCAAAACGTAATGTTGAGTGAAAGAAGCCAGACACAAAAGAGTACATGATAATTGTTACAAAAGTAGGCAAAGCCAATGTATGATGTTATGATTTATTATAATCATGACGATGGTAACAGGAGAGAGAGTATTTAGAAGTGCACATGGGAGGGTTTCTGGAATGCTAGCAAGTCTTTATTTCTTGATCTAGTGCTAATTGTGGTGATGTGAGCTATGTACTTAGGATTTGCATTTCTTTACATGTATGTTATCCTGTTATAAAAGCTTTAAAAAATCATCTTTCTACCTGGCAAGCTGATCACCTTAGGAGCCATTCTGGGACGAGGGGCATGTGGTGCTCCTCCCAGAAGCACCGGGATAGAGGTAATGGGATGAGAGGAGTCAGGAGGCTGGCTCTCTGCTCGCTTCGTCCCAGTGGCTCTGGGCAGCAGCGAGGGTCATCGAAGTTATCCATTTGCTGCTGGACATTATTATACAGTAATAATAAAAAGCCTTGGTTTGAAGTCTTGAATTTTTCTTCCAATGGAGCCTATGGTACAAAGGTTTCCAAAAACAGAGAAGAGACCCTGTCGGAACTTTCACTTTCACCTGGGTGGTGTAAATGAGTGTCATCGGATTGGAAGGGCACAGACAGGAAAAGTGTGGGTAGCAAGCCCTAGTGAGAAAGAGGAGGTTTGGGCCCTGCTCTAGAATCCCAAACCTAGTCTCTAATCTGGATTCTGGCCTTTAGTAATTTAGGATTTTGTGAAAGAACTAGACAACAATCTTATGGTCACATATGAGGGGAGACCTAAAAAACACCAGAATTATCTTCTGGAGGGTGGGCCCCTTGTAGTAGAGGCTTCCCCTGCTAGGTGTGTTCTAGGAACCCATCTGTGTCAGTGTACCACCTGGTGTTGTTGTGAGAGGTGGAATTTGGCTTCAGTGAATTTTTTTTGAAGACTCTTTCAAAGGGTTTGTCCCTTTCATGATGGGTGATTTACGAGTGCACCTGCCCACCCAGTGCTGAGTGTTCAGCAGTTTTTGACCAAAAATGGCATGACCCCCATGTCCCATCCTCCCAGAGTGACTTTTTTTGTTGTTTCCTGAGATGAGAAAAAGTCCTTCAAGGGAAACGTTTTACCGATGTGGGAGAGGTGAAATAAAAAATGTCAGAAGCACGAAAAGGCATCAAAATTGATGGGTTCAAAAACTGTTTTGAGCAGTGGAAGAAACTGTCTTGATAGGTATGTTGCATCAAATGGAGAGGGCTTTGAGGGTGACTGAAGTTTAAACTTGTAAGAAGACACACAATATTTTTTATAAAAATTTCATTTTGGGGGGATTCTTCTTCATATCAGCAAGTAGTAGAAAATCTTTGATAAATACAAACAGGATTCAAAGTAAATGAAGATGACAGACCATGTTGATTCTTCACAGACTCCAAGGTGAGCACCTGAGGTCCTGCTTCATATGTGTTATCACATCCAGTGCACAGAACTATCCTGTGAGGTGTAGCTCCTGGATTATCTTCATTTGGTAGGTGAGGAAAACCATAGCTTGAGTGAAGGAGTGTGGCAGACGTCCAAACCCTGGCAGCCAGTGGCCTTGTTCTGAGAGTGACCACGGTGTTTGCAGGGGCCTCATTAAAGTTGTTAGGGAAGCCATTGCTGTCCGGGGAACTGTGAGTCAGTTGGGTAATTAATAATTCTACCTTTGTTCTCAGAAAACCCCACAGAATAGTAACTAATGAAAGGTAGCCTGGCGTAGTGGAAAGAATGTGGATGTTGAGTGAACAGAACCGGTTTCAAGACCTTGCTGCTTGTTGGCTGCTGTGAGTCCAAGTTCAAGTTCCTCCACAGAGCTGATGGTCTGTATCTTCAAAAAGCCACTGTTGAAAACATAGGGACTTCCGGCCAAGATGGAGGCGTAGGCGGACACACTGTGCCTCCTCTCACAACCAAAATTAAGGACAACAAATATTTAGAAACAAGAAAACAATCGGAACTGATAGAAAATTGAACTGTACGGAAGTCCAACAACCATTCATCCAGACCAGTAGGAGGGGCGGAGTCTCGGTGGGAGAAGGTGGAGGTGCGGACCCGGAGCGCAAGCAGCAGCGGCTGGCAGTTCCCAGGTGCACAGGTGGCGGCTGGCGGTCCCCGGGCCCACAGGCAGCAGCTGGCGGACCCCGGGCACAGGGGGCAGCTGTGCAGAACCAGTGAGGCCACACAGGGTGGCTGGCTGACCAGGTGGTCCCACATTCGAGCACAGACGGTCCAGGCAGAGGGGAAGTAGCGGAAAGGACTGAATCCAGGAGAGAGCGGAGCAGGCACCATTGTTCCCTCTCAGACCCCGCCCCTACATACAGCGTCACAACCCAGCGACTGGGCTGCCCCGCCCTGAGGAACACCTAAGGCTCCACCCCTCACTACGTAATAGCCGAGACCAGACCAAAACCAAAACAAAACAAAACAAAAAACAACCAAAAATGGCTCAAACTGGAGAGCAAATGAAAGCCCCAGAGCCAATTCCTCTAAGCCGTGAAGAAATAACCAACCTATCGGATGCACAGTTCAAAGCACTGGTCATCAAGATGCTCACAGAATTGGTTGATTTTGCTCACAAATTAGATGAAAAAAATGCAGGCTACAATATGTGAAATGAAGGAAGACGCATGGGGAACCAACAGAGATGGGAAGAAAACTGCGACTCAAATCAATGGAGTGGACCAGAAGGAAGAAACTAACAACCAAACAGAAAACGAGGAAGAAACAAGAATTCAAAAAAATGAGGAGAGGCTTAGGAACCTCCGGGACATCGTTAAATGTCCCAACATCCGAATTATAGGGGTCCCAGAAGGGGAAGAAGAAAAGCAACAAGTGGAAAACTTATTTGAACAAATAATAAAGGAGAACTTCCCCAATCTGGCAAAGGAAATAGACTACCGAGACATCCAGGAAGCTCAGAGAGTCCCGAAGAAGTTGGACCCAAGGAGGAACACACCAAGGCACATCAGAATTACATTAGCCAAGATTCAAATGAAGGAGAGAATTCTAGAAGCAGCAAGGGATAAGGGGACAGTCACCTACAAGGGAGTTCCCATCAGACTGTCAGTTGATTTCTCAAAAGAGAACGTACAGGCAAGAAGGGGTTGGAAAGAAATATTTG
The DNA here is from genome assembly GCA_039655065.1 of Glossophaga mutica. Classification (NCBI taxonomy): domain Eukaryota; kingdom Metazoa; phylum Chordata; class Mammalia; order Chiroptera; family Phyllostomidae; genus Glossophaga; species Glossophaga mutica. The sequence goes on from CM077313.1 coordinate 64,774,238, forward strand.
AAATCCTGAAAAGCAGGGACCTACATCCAAAATTGCTCTATCCAGCAAAGCTGTCATTTAGAATGGAAGGGCAGATACAGCGCTTCTCAGATAAGGTCAAGTTCAAGGAGTTCATCATCACCAAGCCCTTATTATATGAACTGTTAAAGGGACTTATCTAAGAAAAAGAAGATAAAAAATATGACAGCGAAAAGACAGCAAACTCACAGCTATTAAGAACCACACCTAAAACAAAAGCAAACTAAGCAAACAGCTAGAACAGGAACGGAACCACAGAAATGGAGATCATATGGAGTATTAGCAACAGGGGCGTGGGAGGAGGAGAAAGGGGGAAAAGGTACAGAGAATGAGTAGCATAGACGGTGGGTAGAAAATAGACAGGGGGAGGGCAAGAATAGTGTGGGAAATGTGGAAGCTAAAGACCTTATGGCACATGGACATGAACTAAAGGGGGGAATGTGGGTGGGAGAGGGTATGCAGGGTGGAGGGGAATGATGGGGGAGAAAAGGGACAACTGTAATAGCATAATCAATAAAATATATTAAAAAAAAAAAGCCACTGTGGAAAACAGCAGTTTAACCATGGAACCGCCTTTTGACCCAGTGAGCCCATTTCTGGGAATATATCCCAAGAATCCCAAAACACTAATCAGTAAGAATACATGCACCCTTGTGTTCACAGCGGTGTTATTTTCAATAGCCGAGGTCTGGAAGCAACCCAAGTGCCCATCAGTAGGTGAATGGCTAAAAACGCTGTGGTACACTTACACAATGGAATTTTGCACAGCTGTAAAAAAGGAGCTCTTACCCTTTGGACCTAGAGAATATGTCTGGTGAAGTAAGCCAGTCAGAGAAAGACAAATACCATATATGATCTCACTCATATGTGGGGATGAAAAATAAAATGATGAATAAAATAGAACCAGAGGCATAGACACACAGTACAGACTGACAGATCTCAGAGGGGAGGGACGTTGGGGGGGACTGGAAGAGATTAGCCAAAGAAGGTAAGTGCATATATGCGTAGCCCCTGGGCACAGACAACGATGTGGTGGGGGTGAAGTGGGGGATTTGGTGTGGGGGAAAATGAGGGACACCTGTAATAGTGTCAACAATAAATTTTTTTAAAGGATTGAGAAATAATGTACTTTGTCATTTTGCTCTATAGGTTTATTGTAAATATCTCCTGGGTTTATGAGACGGTCAAGTGCTACAAAGTAGTTATTTGTGTTAATAGTATAAGTAATAGACATGCTGCTGATGATATAATGACATAATAATAATTTTAAATAGTGGTAAAAAAAAAGACAGTAATGCTTTGCATCAGATGGCCACAAGGATTGAACTGCCCTTTGCTGGCAATGTTTCAAATATATGCTGATTAAGTTGTTTTGGTAGATTTGCAGTTTATGCCCTTCTTGGCTCAAACAAGCAATTAAATTCTCCTCAGGAAATCATGAAAGGTTACCTTTAGTGTACAGCCGACACTGCTGAAATTTTGGCTTCAGTTCAAGATTCATGGCCAAATGAGCGTCTGAATCACTTGAGGCCTATTCATAAAGAGTAGGATTATGGACATAACTAAAGTTTATGTACTTAGCTAAAGTGACTTGAGTTTCATAGTGTTGCCAGGAGATAGAGACTGTGTTCTCTACTCTGTACTCCGATTCACAGACTGAAATGTAGCCATCTGTGGGTCGGATTGTGTTTATATGTAAGTGAGCATCTGACTTGGGCCGGAGCTTGCTAAATTTAACAGAGGATGCCTCTAATTTAGCAGTTGAGATTTGTAAAGGATGCTGAGGGCACTCCAGGAAAATTTTTATATAGAGGAGAGATTATAGCAATATTTCAGTCATTTGCAAATTGCCTCTTAAAGTAAAATGCCTTGTGAAAACCACTAAAACCATAGCGTAATTATTTCTAAAAATTAAATTCAAGTACTCTTAGAGGGACTTCTTCAGAGCTAGAGAACATTCATCTCAGACATTCGGTAGTCGTGCTCTGGCCATTCTTGCTGGGGTGTAAGTAGTGAAGATGTGTATAGAAACTGATGTCTTGGAAATGATTTTTTAAAATTAGTTTTTATTTTATTTTAGATATTACAGGCCAATTTTACTATGACGAATTGTACTAACAGGATTTAACATTTACTCTGAGATTTAAGGGACTAACTTCTAACATGGAGTCCAAGCTGACATTTGACTGGAAATTTTCCTGGGCACCGCGCAGCAGTGCCCAAACCTGTCCCAGTGGACGTGCTGAATAGGTGTCAGTAGGAGAGGAAACAGATGATCATAAAAGTCACTCAGGAATTAGCCCTGTGTCTCACCCTGCCAGTGTGGCTCAGTTGTTGGGCACCATCCTACAAAGTGAAAAAGTCGCTGGTTTGATTCCAGGTCAGGGCACATGTCTGGGTTGCGGGTTCTGTCCTTTGTTGGGGCATGTGCAAGAGTCAACCGATCATGTGAGAGAGAAACACTTTTCTCTCTCACATGAGAGGGATGTTTCTCTCCCTCTCTCTCTTCCTGCCTTCCTCTCTCTCTCAAAAAAAAAAAAAAAAAAAAAGGAAAGAAAAAAAAAGAATTAGTCCTGTTTCTCAAACGCCTGCCATTTTAGCCATTTTTCCAAACTTTAAATATTTGCCAGTTATTTGCCAGTTAGTCCCTGTATATCAAAACTCCAGAAAAAAAAATTGGGCATCACTTTGGATGAACTTTGTCTTATCCCACAACTTAAAACTAGGTTGGTGCTTTTGAGAGTCTAGAAGGAAGCAAGGCTTCATGTCTTGACGAAGAGTACACTTCTACTTCCTGTGTGTGGTTTTCTGTTTTGGTTTTCTCAACCCCCCCCCAACAAAAAAAACAACAAAAACCCAAACCATGTGCATGTATGTGTGCCTGCCTGCCTGCATTTTGGTAAAACTGTAATCAGAAGAACACTTGAAAGTCCTCTTGCTGTGATGTAAGTAGTGGAGACATAATTGTTTTTAGATCATATTTTTTTGGATAATTTTTAAAAAAGATTCCTCAATATGCAAATTACAACAAGTATGGTTCTTACTAACAGAATTTTTCAGATTGTATAGACTTTAATATTAAGGACTTGGAAAAAAGTGTGAATTATTTTTAATAAACTCTTTTGATAGTAGAACTTACTCTGACAGAATTCTCATATCATAAATTTGTCATTGCTTAAATATATTGCTCCTGTTTTAGAAAGGATCCTTTGAGAGTAGATTAACATAAAAATGTCCATTCAGTATGTGGTAGTGTTGCTTTTGTCAGTCAAAACTCCTAGCAGTTCTATTTTTCAAGTTAAAGTTTTGATCGGTCATCTGGATAGAAATTCCAAGAAATTGCCTTTGCAATTATAGGTATCTTGAAAGAATTCTTTCTAGAGAAACTGAGCAAGGATGACAATTAATTCCAGCTGTTGGAGTGAATTGTATGAAAATATCCGAGTTCAACCTCCAGTAACTTAGGGAGAAGCCCTTCAATGCTATAAACCTTTACAGGCCGTTTGTCCCCTCATGTGACTGAGGCATTGGTTTCTTGGTTTCCTTTTCCATGAGCTCAGTATTTCTGGCTGCTGTTGGTTGTCTCTGTGAAGTTGCCAGTTCTGGTAGGAAGATAATGTTGAGGGAAGTGAAAAAAAGGCTCAGTTTCTAATTTTTATATTTATTATTATTAAATTTTTTTCTCTAACCTTGAATACCCAGTTGTATATATATGGTTTTTCAAAAAAAAAATAATACACTTTGTTTTCTTCAGAATAGTTTTAGGTCTATAGAAAAATGGAGCAGAAAACATAGACAGTTACCATATACTCCTTTTCTCCCAGCATGGGATCTATTACCGTTGAACAAATGTCGATACATTATTATTAGCGAAAGTCCATGTCTCACATTGGGGTTCACTCTGTGTTGTGCAGTTCTGTGGGATTCGACAAGTGCATAATTGCATGTACCCACCATCACAGTCTCTCACAGAATAGCTTTACCACCTTGAAGATGCCCAGTGCTCCACCCGGTCACTGCCTGGCAGCAGCCCATCTTTTCCGCTCTCACTGGCTTGGTCTGCTCCAGAATGTTACACAGGTGGCACCACAGAGTACGTAGCTTTTCAGATTGCCTTTTTTCACGTACTATGCTTTCTCCTGTTCCCTTTTAGCGCTGGGTAATATTGCATTGTATGGATGTAACACAGTTTTGTTTTCCAGGAAGGATATCTTTGTTGCTTCCAACTTTTGGCAACTGTGAACAAAGCTGCTATGAGTAATATTGCATTGTATGGATGTAATGCAGTTTTGTTATCTAGGAAGGATAGCTTTGTTGCTTCCAACTTTTGGCAACTATGAACGAAACTGTTATTCGTGTTCTTGTGCAGGATGTGGTGTAGACATAAGTTTGCAACCCCTTTGAGTACTTAATTTATTCTTACCTCGAGAATAAGCACACACTGAGTATAGAGATGAGGATCAAGATAAACCATTCCTGTGGGTTGGGAGGGTGGGGAAGATTGACTCCTCAAATGTAGACTACAGGTCCAGCAAAGGTTTGCAAGCACCAGACTGTCTCCTGCCTGTGGGTTACTGGGATGGGGGTAAAGGGGGAGAGACTGGAAGGATGTTTTTCCCTGCATGGTTACTGTTTAAAACAATTAGTACCAGAAGAGTACCAATAAACAACCTTAATCAGTGCCAATTAGAGTCCTATAATTAAATCCCCATAAACGCTTTTAAACTGTGTTTATAAATTTAATCTATTTAGTTCTTTTAAGCATTCACATACCTTGTTCTAACGACCAGAATTTTTCCAAGTCTTAAACTATTCTTGGAAATCTGATAAAACAAAATTTATAAGTATAGTTTCTTTTAAGAATTCTAGTGCTGGTATGAACCTAGTAAAACTCTTTTACACCTTTCATTTAAAATCACAATTTTTTTAAATTAATTTTTTTAAGATTTTATTTATTTATCTTTAGAGGGGAAGGGAAGGAGAGAGGGAGAGAAATATCAATGTATGGTTGCCTCTCGTACATCCCTTTCTGGGAACTGTCCTGCAAACCAGACATGTGCCCTGACTGGGAATCAAACCAGTGACCCTCAATTTGCAGGCCGGTGTACAATCCGCTGAGCCACACCAGCCATGGCTAAAATCACAATTGTAAAATAAATTAAATTGAGGACTTCCAGCCCAGATGGAGGTGTAGGTAGACACACTATGTCTCCTTGCACAACCAAAAGGACAACAACAATTTAGAAACAAAAAACAGTACTGATAGAAAATTGAACTGCATGGAAGTCCAACAATCAAGGGGTAAAAATAGACACATTCATCCAGACTGGTAAGAGGGGCAGAGTCAGTGGCTGGCAGAGAGGGGTGCCAGCAGGAAAAAGTGGTGGCTGGTGAACCCAGTGAGGTGCACAGGGCAGCTGGCTGACCATGGTCACACATTTGAGTGCAGATAAACCAGGTGAAACTGGGGAGTGAGAGACCCTGCAACTCAGGGCCCCAGCTTGGGGAAATAAAGCCTCAAACAACGATTGAAAACAACTATGGGAGCTGAGGTGCCGGGAGAGACTCCCAGCCTCATAGAAGAGTTCACTGGAGAGACCCACAGGGTCATTGAATGTACACAAGCCCACCCACACAGGAATCTGCACCAGAAAGGCCCAGTTTGCTTGGGGGAAGTGTGGAAGGCACTGAAATCTGACAGAGAGCGGAGCAAGCACCATTGTTCACCCTGCCCCCACATACAGTCCCAATCCAGGGACTGGGTTGCCCTGCCTTGGTGAACACCTAAGGCCAGCCCCTCATATGTAACAGGTGTGAGAAGACAAAACAAAAAAATGGCCCGAACAGAAGAACACATCAAAGCCCTAGAACAAATACAACTAAGTGATGAAGAGATAGCCAACCTATCAGACACACAGTTCAAAATACTGGTAATCAGGATGCTCACAAAATTCGTTGATTTTGGTCACAAATTAGATGAAAAAATGAAGGCTACACTAAGTGAAATGAAGGAAAATACACAGGGAACCAATAGTGAGGGGAAGCAAACTGGGACTCAAATCAATGGAGTGGACCAAAAGGAAGAAAGAAACAACCAAACAGAAAAGAATGCAGAAACAAGAATTCAAAAAAATGAGAAGAGGCTTAGGAACCTCCATGGCATCTTTAAACATTCCAACATCCGAATTATAGGGGTACCAGAAGGAGAAGAGGAAGAACAACAAGTGGAAAAGTTATTGGAACAAATAATAAAGGAGAACTTCCCCAATCTGGTAAAGGAAATAGACTTCCAGGAAGTCCAGGAAGCTCAGAGAGTCCCAAAGAAGTTGGACCCAAGGAGGAACACACCAAGGCACATCATAATTACAGTACCCAAGATTAAAATGAAGGAGTATTCTAGAAGCAGCAAGAGATAAGGGGACAGTCACCTACAAAGGAGTGCCCACCAGACTGTCAGCTGATTTCTCAACAGAGACCTTCCAGGCAAGAAGGGCTGGAAAGAAGTATTCCAAGTCAAGAAAAGCAAGGACCTACATCTGAGATTACTCTATACAGCAAAGCTTTCATTTAGAATGGAAGGGCAGATAAAGTGCTTCTCAGATAAGGTCAAATTAAAGGAGTTCATCACCACCAAGCCCTTATTATATGAAATGTTAAAGGGATTTATCTAAGAAAAAGAAGATAAAAAACATGTACAGTAAAATGACAGCAAACTCACAGTTATTAAAAACCACACCTAAAACAAAAACAAAAGCAAACTAAGCAAACAACTAGAACAGGAACAGAACCACAGAAATGGAGATCATATGGAGGGTTAGCAACAGGGGAGTGGGAGGAGGAGAGAGGGGGAAAAGGTACAGAGAATGAGTAGCGTAGATAGTGGGTAGAAAATAGACAGGGGGAGGGCAAGAATAGTGTGGGAAATGTAGAAACTAAAGAACTTATGACACATGGATGTGAACTAAAGGGGGGAATGTGGGTGGGAGAGGGTGTGCAGGGTGGAGGGGAGTGAAGGGGGAAAATGGGACAACTGTAATAGCATAATCAATAAAATATATTTTTAAAAAATAAATAAAATAAATTAAATTGGAACTACAAGCCTAGTCAGTCAATATATCACATTGTCTTAAAACAAGATAAATACTATATCAAGTAAATATCGAACTATGTCCAAATGATTACACATTGATTTCCAAACTTAACCTCAGAGGTTTTAACACTGTGGGTTGGATTTGATCCTTATGCCTCTATTTAACATTAAGTATTCCCAGAGTTCTTGTCACCTGGAGTGATTTGTAGTTAGCATCCCAGGAAGAGCAGGCTTGTTACATAATGTGAGTTAGGCGACTTACCAGTCGAGACCTGAGACCTGGTGCAGAGCTGCTGCAGATGCCCAGGGGCATCTCCCCAAGCCACTGAAGGACAAGCTGGACTATTTTGTGTAGTCAGTATGACAACCAGAGAATTCTGGGACTATACTTTTAAATAATTCTTTTATTTCATTTGGATCTGCAATTCTCCGAAGCAGGAGGCACCTCACTTTCCACTAGAAGTCTTCGTCTTCTCATGAAATTCTGTATTCTTTTGATACTTTCCTGTCTCACTAGGTCAGAACTCTGAAAGCCATTTTAAGCTGATTCAGTGCCCCTTAATGCTCGCTCGCTCTCACTCCTCTGTCTCCAGCCACTGCACTAACGCCTTGCTCGAGACAGCTGTGCTGTTGGTCTCCAGCTCTGTCCGACTGGGATACTCATCTGTTTGTTGAACAACTCACCGACAGAACGGTGGGCATGGATCATTCTTACTGAGGAAAAGTAAAGAAGTAGTGTCCTTTTAGAATTCAGATATTGAGGTCTTGTGTGATATTTGTGTTGTATATAAGTGTATCTACAAGGGATAGAGTGAGTGTCAAACAGAACTAAAGGTTTTTCTCAAAAGACTCATTATGAAGTACAGTTTTAGATTTGGTTATTAGGATTGGCTTGCCTCTTTCTCTCAGTCCCCGCAGGTAGTCTATTGATGAATTCTGTTGGCTTCATCTGCAGAAATTTCTGGAATCTAGTAACTTCTCACGTGGCTGCCATTATCTCCATCTTGGGCCCTGCTGTTTAACGGCCTCTTGATGTCTTTACACTTGTTCGTTTCCATAGTTCCCCCTTCTGTCCATAGTCTACTTTCTACACAGCAGTTGTCATGACTTTTAAAAACATAGATCAGATAGTTTTTCTTCCACTATGAGCCCAAAGGCTTTATCATAACAGACTGAAATCCAGATTCTTTACCTGTGTGTTGTAGATGCTGGCTTCTCTCCAGCCTGATACCCAATCAGTGCAGTGTCCTTAACCGAACTGACCTCCTTGTTGTTCCTTGACCACATGAAGTTTTCTCTCAGGACCTTTGGACTTACTGTGCCTCTTCCTGCAACGCTCTGCCCTGGCATTTTAGCATGCCTCTCACATCCCAGATTCCTTCCTCAGGGACATAGTCAGAATGCACCTCATTGCCATTCTACTTAAACTCCTTCCCTGCACCCCCCAACACTCTGTCCTAGTCTCCATCATTCTGTGGTCTCTTATGGATTAATTTGTGTTCATAATTTTTATCATTAGCTGGCATTTCCCTGTGTATTTATTTGTTTATAGTTTTTAGCTTATTACTGTATCCCCAGCACCTACGATAGCTCCTGGCATTAGTAAGTAACACTTGTAACACAACATACTTGCTGAATAAGTAAATGACTTCCTTAGTATATATGAAAGTCCAATAAAAGCAGGGGTTTTGCCTGCCTGGTTTATAGCAATCACTCAGCAAATATTTACTGAAGGAAGGATGGGTGGATTTGGGTTCAGGAACCTATGAGGCATTTTAAATTCCTGGTCTTAGATTCCCTTGACCTAGTCTTACTTACAGTAACCTTTTCCCCTAACTCTTCGCTACTTGCCCCCCTCCCCAGTGATGAAGTGGCTGAAGGGAGTCTTCTGGAAGTTCCACATAAGAGAGTCTGATTAAGGCACTTGTCATTGGGCCCTTAGCTCATTGATTTAGTTTTCTTCGTGTCCTGCATCTTTGTGTTATATAAAATCAGAACAAAATCAGTGGTATAAGCATAAAGATGAGAATAAAGTGGTAAATTTGAAATTAGTGAAGACTTAGGGTTGCTAAACTAATTGGACATCTTCAGCATGGAATTTACATTAGATGTTGCCATTTACAGTTTTTTAGAGCCATTTTACATATATAATGTAATTTATACTAAAATACCTACTATTTAAGAGTTTTTAAAAATCTGAAAATCCCTTAAAGTTTTTTAATATATTTTATTGATTATGCTATTACACTTGTCCCATTTTCCCCCTTCACTCCCCTCCACCCTGCACACCCTCTCCCACCCACATTCCCCCCTTTAGTTCACATCCATGTGTCATAAGTTCTTTAGCTTCTACATTCCCCATACTATTCTTACCCTCCCCCTGTCTATTTTCTACCCACTGTCTATGCTACTTATTCTCTATACCTTTTCCCCCTCTCTCCTCCTCCCACTCCCCTGTTGCTAACCCCCAATGTGATCCCTATTTCTGTGATTCTGTTCTTGTTCTAGTTGTTTGCTTAGTTTGCTTTTGTTTTAGGTGTGGTTTTTAATAACTGTGAGTTTGCTGTCATTTTACTGTACATGTTTTTTATCTTCTTTTTCTTAGATAAATCCCTTTAACATTTTATATAATAAGGGCTTGGTGGTGATGAACTCCTTTAATTTGACCTTACCTGAGAAGCACTTTATCTGCCCTTCCATTCTAAATGAAAGCTTTGCTGTATAGAGTAATCTCAGATGTAGGTCCTTGACGTTCATGACTTGGAATACTTCTTTCCAGCCCCTTCTTGCCTGGAAGGTCTCTATTGAGAAATCAGCTGACAGTCTGGTGGGCACTCCTTTGTAGGTGACTGTCCCCTTATCTCTTGCTGCTTCTAGAATACTCCTTCATTTTAATCTTGGGTACTGTAATTATGATGTGCCTTGGTGTGTTCCTCCTTGGGTCCAACTTCTTTGGGACTCTCTGAGCTTCCTGGACTTCCTGGAAGTCTATTTCCTTTGCTAGATTGGGGAAGTTCTCCTTTATTATTTGTTCCAATAACTTTTCCACTTGTTGTTCTTCCTCTTCTCCTTCTGGTACCCCTATAATTCGGATGTTGGAACGTTTAAAGATGCCATGGAGGTTCCTAAGCCTCTTCTCATTTTTTTGAATTCTTGTTTCTGCATTCTTTTCTGTTTGGTTGTTTCTTTCTCCCTTCTGGTCCACTCCATTGATTTGAGTCCCAGTTTGCTTCCCCTCACTATTGGTTCCCTGTGCATTTTCCTTCATTTCACTTAGTGTAGCTTTCATTTTTTCATCTAATTTGCGACCAAAATCAATGAATTATGTGAGCATCCCGATTACCAGTGTTTTGAACTGTGTGTCTGATAGGTTGGCTATCTCTTCGTCACTTAGTTGTATTTACTCTGGGGCATTGATCTGTTCTTTCATTTGGGCCATTTTTTTTTGGTCTTAGTGTGCCTGTTACATAGTGAGGGGCAGAGCCTTAGGTGTTCACCAGGGCGGGGCAACTCAGTCCCTGGATTGTGATGCTGTATGTGGGTGCAGGGTCAGAGAGTGAACAATGGTGCTTGCTCCGCTCTCTGTCAGATTTCAGTCCCTTCCGCACTTCCCCCAAGCAAACTGGGCCTTTCTGGTGCAGATTCCTGTGTGGGTGGGCTTGTGTACATTCTAGGACCCTGTGGGTCTCTCCAGTGAACTCTCCTATGAGGCTGGGAGTCTCTCCCGGCACCTTTACCACCACAGGTGTTTTCAGTCGGTGTTTTGAGGCTTTATTTCCCTGTGCTGGGACCCTAGGTTGCACAGTCTGTCTCACTCCCCAGTGTGGCCTGGTTTATTTGCATGCAGATATGGGACTGTCCGGTCTGCCAGCCACCTTGTGTGCCATGCTCCTCCACAATCCGCCACCCTGCTGGGTCTGCCAGCTGCTGCCTTGCCATGACCCCTCTCCGCCTAGCTGCCAGACTCTGCCCCTCCTAGTAGTCTGGATGAATGTGTCTACTTTAACTCCTTGGTTGTAAGACTTCCATACAGTTCAATTTTCTGTCGGTACTGTTTGTTTTTATTTCTAAATTGTTGTTGTCCTTCTTTTGGTTGTTCGAGGAGGCACAGTGTGTCTACCTATGCCTCCATCTTGGCTGGAAGTCTAAAATCTCTTAAAGTTTGAATGTTTCAAATATTATCCAAGATGAAAAAAAGGACGTGTTGCTAAATATTGAAGTATCAGGATAAAACAAACCCTGTGTTTTAATAGAGCCACACAAAGCACTTCCCCCTCCTGCGTCTTAAGCGGATGTGGGCCTGAGATCACAGTTGATCAAAATGCTTTAGCTTAGACTGCAGGTCCTTAAGAGGAGCTTCCACAAAAGGCTTTGGAGCAGTTCTTGTAGAGAAAGGCACTTAGAGTAGTGGCTCCTACCCCCGGGGTGGTGCGGTGCACAGGGGAAGGTCACATGGGTAAGGACTCGGTGAACTTTTCAGGGTTGTTCATGGCAGCCTGCCTGTCTCTTCTCATCCTAGTAGCCCTGTGCTTCCCACGCCTTCAGCCTGCACCTGGCCATCCACCACATCAGTGCTTAGCTCTTGCCCTTGTCTTCCCTGGAGAAGCAGCATGATAGTGGGGCTCAGAGTCACTGGGTCTGAGGACAGCCTCCGCTTCTGCTGCTTTCTGTTTCACAGGCTTATTTCACTTCAGATCTCATTTACGTTCTATAGAAACCCGTCCTCCCAACATTTTATAGATCGATATTGGAAACCGCCTCATTTTTAAGATTCATAAAACCATTAAGCACGCAATGACTATGATTCGAAGGCCATGAAAGGACTCTGGGGCTGTGATGCTCAGGCACCCTGCACCCCAGAGCCCTTTGGGCACCAGTGGGAGCATGACTCCACAGCCTCCAGCGCCCAGCTAGGCTGACTCAGAGTCTTTGGGGCTGAGCTACATGGACCTCATTTCTTAAGTTTTGATGTTTAAACCATTGTTCTGGGGACACATCAAGAATTACAGAGCATAGAGTCTGCCTTCAAGATGCTTGTGTCATGCTAAGAGAAATATGTCAGCCCAAAGAAGTCAAGAACCATGTGATCTCACTCATATTTTGGATATAAAAATGGAAAGCAACAAATGAATAAACAAGAAAAACAAATAAAAGCTCATAGACACTGACAACAGTATGGTACTGGAGGGAAGGGGGCGGGGGTAATAAAAGATAAAAGGGGTCAGATATATGGTGATGGGAGATTTGACTTTAGATGGTGAGCACCCAAATAATATAATTTACAGATAATGTATCATGGAATTATACACTTGAAATCTATATAATTTTATTAACCAGCGTCACTCAACTTTTTTAGAAAAGATGCTTGTGTCTAGGTAGAAAAATAAAAGTGAATGGCACAATTAGACAATGTGATTAATTTGATGTTTTGGTTTATTTGGTTGATGGGAATGAAGGGGAGTCAGGATAAGACAGCATGGGGCTGGGTGTCCTTGATTTATTCTTGGGTTAGAGAGTTCACTAGAAGAGTACCAGGTAAACTGACTGGGATAGCAAGATTTTTTAAAAATTTATTTATTTTGTTAATTTTATTGGATCACTTTTTTTGGATTACAGACTATTAAAACCTGATGTAACCAATCAACCATACGCTATCAGGAAATTACAAAGTCACAAAAATTAGCACACACTTCCGGGGTTTCTTGAACACCTGGGGCTTCCCTATGGACCCCAACTGAAGACTCAGTCTTTGAATTTGATGAAATAACAGAGCCATTTCCCTCAGTCCTGTGGACTGCAGAGCAGTGATTATTCCTGGGCACTGTGACCGAGTGCCAGACGTGTGTGAAAGTTTCTATGACATGGAGAGTTTGTTTTTAGATGTGGTGTGCTTCTGAAAAATATTTTCGAGTAATATGTACAAATGAAATAATATTCTAGAATGTAGAATGATCAGCTTAGTATATGAGAACATGAGATAGGAGGCATGCAGATTACACAGAGGGTACCAGAGACGGGTCAGTGACCATTCTCCCATCAATGCCTCTGTCCTTTGTGTCCACACATTCAGTGGCTGGATGTGTCATTTCTGTAAGGGAGAAATCCATGTTGGCCCCAGAGGAGCATGGCCTGTAGTATCCGAGTTGGATTTGGAAGCTCAAAGAGCCATCCTTTTTTAACTTTTTTTTTTTCACCAGACTGTATGTTTCAGGTTCTTGCCTGCTCCTGTCAGGGCAGGTGGGCAGACAGATTCAGAGGGATGTGTGGACACAATCTCTGGCCTGAAGGTGTACCTGGGTTTTATAGTACGAGCCTTAGATTCATAGATTGTGGAAACATTAGTGTTAGAAGTCATATTGAACATCATTTAGTGTAGTGATTTTCAAGCCTGGGGTGGTTGCATATAAGAGTTGCAGAGGGAAAAGCTTGTGTTGTTTAAAAAAAATATGTACAGCCCTGACCAGTGTAGCTTGGTTGGGCATCGTCCTGCAAATCGAAAGGTTGCTGGTTTGATTCCTGGTCAGGGCACCAGTCAGGGTGTGTGCGAGAGGCAGCTGATTAATGTGTCTCTCACTCTCTTTCTCCATCTCTTCCTCTCTCTCTAAGAATAAATAAAACCTTCAATAATAATAATAAAACATGTTCTATTGTGGACCATTTTGTTCACAATAGAAATTATAGGACATACACTCACCACAATCCTTTAGGCTGCAGCGAATGTGCTGGTGGTGAAGTGAGGGAGTTTTCTACAACACTAGAGTGAAACAATGTTGAGATCTGGTCCCATCTATTTATATAAGAGGTAAGGAAAGGACTCAGGCAAGTCCCAGAGGTGAAGTGACTTGGCTGAGGTTGCATAGTTAGTTAGTAGTGTAGGGTTGAGACTATCGCTTGTCTCCAGAGTTCTGCCTCTGTGCTTTTTCCCTGTGCACTTATGCCCTTGGCTCCGCACAAAGAAGTTCATTAGCTGTAATGAACAGTCCCACTGTTCCGGTGTGGTGGAATCCACAGCAAGCCAGCTTTCTAGTGCTAAAGGTTGTAAGCAGGGAAGCCCATTTGCTTACCACCTCCCACCCCATCTGTTCTTTTACCTGCTGTGTTGTGTTTCTCAAGATTCAGAAACGAATGGCACATTTGTGCCTCAGGAGTTTAGAAAGGGCTTGTACAAACCTGTAAGAAACAAATACTTGTATTTTCTGGTCATCTCTCAGACTGCTTCCAAATGGCATTGCTGAATACTGTGTTTGCTTTCACTAATCTTATAAAGCATTGGTTTTAGCAAAACATAATTTTTTACAGTTTTATGCATGGTTTTCATTCAGAGTCAAAGTGGAATACTTGTGAATAGCAAAATTTTTCCCTGCTTGACATTGTTTCTTAGCATCACGGTGATTCTTCCCTCCTCCTTTCTGGCCTGGCACACAGGGTTGCCTGCTGGGACGTTCAGTGCAATGCATCCAACATTTACGGTGTGCCTACTGTGTAGACATCTGGAAAGGTATGAAAGAATGAAGGGTGAGAGTTAAGCTGTCATTTAAACTTCGAGATAGATGGATGAGAGGCTGGAAATAAATTGCTTCTTAGGACAGGCTACATCTACTTTCCATCTAAGAAGGGACCAGCTGTCTTATTACCTTGTCACTGTCACCAGAAGCTGTCACCCTCGAATCAAGATATTTTCTCCTATCTTCTCTAGCCTAGCAAATCCCTATCTTCCTTCCAAAGCCTCGATTTATTTGAAATGAGCGAAAAAGATAGCTGCATAGTTATCCCCATTGGGAAGGCTGTCACAGGGATTTTCAAGAACCAAGGGTTGACCAGAGCTCAACTTCTCCTTGTCATTTGGACAGTAAAGTTTGGGAAGTTCATGACACACAAGTATCAGAAGGCTTTTAGTTTTCTTTAAAAGCCTTACCGATTTGCCAGAAGCACCTAGAACAACTAGAATGGAATGTTCTCTCAAAACAATTATAAAACCCTTTAGATATGTTAAAACTTAGGCAGGCAGGAGAACAGGAATTAGAATAATTTCTTGTCTTTTAACTGTTGTCTCTCTCATCCCTTCCTTTGCTTGGGCAGGACTGCTTGGCCGGGGGTTGAGAACAAAGGGGAAATTACGGCCTGAGTTCAAGGGGACTAAATGGTAATAGAAAAAGAAATTAAAGAAAGGAAGAGCCCTGACTGGTGTGGCTCAGTGGATTGAGCACCAGCCTGCGAACCAAAAGGTTGCTGATGATTCCCAGTCAGGGCACATGCCTGGGTTGCGGGCCAGCTCTTTCGTGGGGGATGTGCAAGAGGCAGCCAGTCAGTTTATCTCGTGCACATTGGTGTTTCTTTCCCTCTCTTTCTCCCTCCCTTCCCCTCTCTCTGAAAAGTAAGTAAGTAAAATCTTTAGAAAAAGAAAGAAAGGAAAAGTACATTCAGCCTCATTGAGATCAACACATTGGTAAATGTCACAAATAAATAGTTTTAAGACTAGTTTTAAGGAAAAGGATAGAGAAACACCATTGTATGTCTTTATTCCTTTCCCATGTCAATTAGTTGTTCTTCATCAGCTACTACTATATTATGTATTAATAATTTTAAAGAGCCTGGTATTTTTTACACCTGGTAGGAATACAGTAAGTGGGTGATGAATTAAATTAAAAGGTAATGAAGCTTTAGAAGTTTTTAAATTTATTACAGAGGAAATGATTAGTAACCAGGAAACAGCTTCATTGACTTGCTAAATTTTTCTCATGTATAATATTTTCTTTCTTTTTTGCTTTGTAACCAAAGTACTTAGAAAGTAAAATAAGTTATTTAATTGTAAGGGTTAAAAAAGACAGTGAAGTTAAATGATGTTAATTAATAATATTTAATATAATTTTTCATCTGTCATGTACTCCTAAAAAATAAATAAATAAATAAATAAATGTTTAAAAAAAGAGTTGTATAAGTTCGAACTGAGTCAGACCACTTAACAAATGGATTCTCATATACTGAAAAGTATACAACCAGTCTCCATTGAGAGATTTAAGCCATACTGTACTTATAGAAATTCTGAGGGATTTCTCTTTATGTTTTCATTCACATTGTGTCTATTTAAGTTAAAATGCAAGTGAATAGAGAGCAGATATGAGCGACCACACACACGTGCGCACTACACATGTAATATGTACTTTATGTTTAGGAGAAAAAAGGAAGGATGGCCCCAACGTGCAGTTACCTACCAGCTAAGATTATGATGGATCTTTTGGCTTCTTTACCTTTTGAAATTGTTAAAGTAATTTTTGAAGTGAATATATTATTTCTGTTTAAAAATAAAAGTCACAGGACATTTTTAGCATAGTGAGACTTCTGTGTGATGCTGTCATGGTGGACACATTTGTCAAAACCCATAGAACAAAGCATGACCTATGGGCTTAATTAAAACAGTGGTCAGTAGTAGTTCATCTACTGTAACAAATGTAGCACACTAATGAAAGACATTAATAACAGGAGAAACTGTAGGAAATGGGGGAGAAGAAAGGGTATATGGTGTATGGGGACCCTCTGAACTTTCTGATCAATTTTTTATAAACCTAAAAGCTGCTCTAAAAATAAATTCTATTATTTAACAATAAAAGTAGTGGAATAGTGTTAAATTTTTTATGGTAACTGATCTTGTTACTTGGTTGCCCCTGTTTCAAAACTCTGCCTGTAACAGCACCTGTTTCTGGTGGAGCAACGTGTTTTCACTGTATATTCCCAGCTATCAGCTTTCCCCAGGGGCACAGCGAATACTGGGAGGATTAGAAGTTGGCCTGTGGTAAACTGAGGGCACCTCTTAAATCCCTAGTAGTTCCAGACACGTGCTTGTGCAAAGGCGGAACCTAACTGTGATACAGTGGCCCCTCTGTGCTGGACACTCTGCTGGCGTTTCACATGTCCTCAGCTCCCCTTCGTAGCCTCCTTGTGATACAGATACTGTGCTCCTCATGTTATAGATGAGAAAGAACCTGAGCAACGTCACAAGCTAGCCGAGGCCAGAGCTTAAAATTCAGGTGTATCCAACCCCCTATGTTCTTTTGATTTCCTATAGTGCTAATCCTCAGTTATGCCGTAGCCAAAAATTTAGCACCTGACTTTATGTATTTTCCCACAAGATGCCATGTTTGATCCTGTAAACTGTCATTTGACATTTTGGCAGTAATATTAGGCATCTGACTTCATTTCCTTTATTCTTGTCTAATGATCTCCAAGAGAAGGCCTTGGGAACAGTTTGAAAGAAGCCAGCTTAAAGCGGGAGATGTTTACTTAATAGTGAACTGTGCAAAAGAGGGCAGTGAGAGTGTGTGCTAGCAAACAGTTTGGTAATACAGCTTAGGAAAAGGAAGGCAGGTAGGAAGGGGGCTAGAAACAAGTGGCAGACTGGAGAAAGCAGCAGTGGCTGGAAAAGCTTTTCAAACAATAAACATGCCATTTCCTCGGAAGTACCAGAGTGTGTTAGACAAAGTCTGACAGTTGAGCACCTACATCTGTGTGCAACTGAACATGTTCACACACACACACGCAAGTGACACTCTCCATAGCAACAGTTGGTGTCACAATTAACAAGGGCACGGTTGAGTACTGAGCACTCCTCTAGCTAGAAATAAAGGTTAGGGCCTGGAATCCTGCTTTGTAAAACTCCTTAACCATTCCGTTAGGGTCTGAGTTGGATGCGGGGGAAGAAGCATCATGGCACTTGCTGAGCTGTAAGTGCAGATACCTCACACAGGAATGCCAGGTTGATTTTGTTGAGAGATTTGCACAGTTGATTTTTATTGCCAGTGTTGATTTTGTTAGAGAGATTTGCACAGTGATGGTATTTCCCACTTTGTTTTATTTGGAATAAGACATTATTATTGTTCTGTTGTTAATTATTTACTTTGCTTGTCTTAAGTAGGTGACATAAATTGTATTTGCTCCTTAAATTCATATCTTCAATAACAACAGGAGCTTCCGATGTTTGCTTAGGGGTCATATGAATTTGATATAAAGCAAAAATTGGCATAAAATAATACTGTTTCTCTTTCGGCTCTAATTTGGCTTGCTAGTCATCAGTTTCAGCCTTTTTTCCCTTCAAAAAGTACATATTTATAGTTTGATGTAAGTTACCTGTATGTGTCACACACAGTAAGATGCGAGTTTCAAATTTAAAAGTAGTGATTTATTTTGATATTTTTATTTTCATTTTGTAATTTTATCAGAAAATTGATTAACAACTTGATTATTTTATTCATTAAGGTTTACTGATGGGGATATTTTAAACCACTGTGAATGAACAGTCTCCATCTCAGTAGGTTGACCTTGTATGTGTGGGAGATATTTGTACATCTCTGAATTTTCAGTATAATGTTTGTTAGGAAAAAACAACCTACTTAATCATATGCTTTAAAAAAAAAGATTTTATTTATTTAAGACAGGGGGGAAGGAAGAAAGAAAGAGAGGGAAACATCAATGTGTGGTTGTCTCTCACACGCCCCCTACTGGGGTCCTGGCCTGTAACCCAGGCATGTGCTCTGACTGTGAATCAAACAGGCTACACTTTGGTTCGCAGGTTGGTGCTCAACCCACGGAGCCACACCAGTCAAGGTTCTATCATATTCTTGAAGGAAAAGCATCTGGATAAGAAAGCCACTGTGGCTCTGGTCTCCTTAGTGCTAAGATAGTGGCATTTTTGGACTCACACCCGTGCTGAGGCTGCCTAAAGCAGGGGCCCATTTCCCTGGAAATGAAGAAACTGCCCCCTGTGCTTAAGAGAGCCAGGAGCAGTCTCTTGAGAACTTTCTGGTCTGGAAGCCAAAGTCTACTTTCTGATGAGAGGGAGGAGAATCCTTGTATAGGAAGATTCAATAGCCAGTAAATAACCTAGATGGCTCTTATATTACTTCTGCTTCAGCTAATGAAGTTTAATCTTTCCTGAGCTAAAATGGCAAGTCTGACTCCTTTCCACGATGGCCATCAGTGGCTGAATGCTCCCTTGTCATGTCTAGCAAGGAACAAGAGAGAAACCTCAAGCATGAAGTCTTTTATTTTTCTCCTTAGCGCTTACCATACTCTAACAAACTACATACTTTACATCTTATTTTTGTATTTATTTTTTATTTGTTCTTCACCAGCATAAGATAAGCATCACGAGAGCAGGATTTTTGCTGTTTTTGTCTTGTTCGCTTATATGTCTCCAGTGCCTCCCACGTAGTATTTTCTCCGTAAATTTCTGTTGAGGGAATGAATGAGTTTTCTTGACCTTCTGTAAGAAAGTATTGCATTACATATATCTTTGAGCTTTAAATCTATATATTCTAAATTTTGAAGGTGTTTATTTTTTAACATTTTTTCTTCCATTTGATTTGATTTGATTTGATTGTTGTTCAAGTACAGTTGTCTGCATTTACTCCCCACCACTCCCCCACAACCCCAGTCATCCCCACCTCCCTTCCCTGCTTCCACCCTGCCCTTGGTTTTGTCCATGTGTCCTTTATAGATGTTCCTGAAAACCCTCCAGCCTTTCCCCTCATTATCCCCTCCCACCTCCCTTCTGGTTACTGTCAAATTGCTCTTAATTTCAATACCTCTGATTATATTTTGCTTGCTTGTTTGTTGGAGGTATTTAAATGATAGAAATTACCTTATGTAAATCTCATTAAATGTTTTTGGATATGAGTGTTTTTCTCTTTTTAATTATATTTCTTTTTTTTATTGCTGTTCAAGTACAGTTGTCTCCATTCTCCCCCCAACACTCCCCCTGTCCCACCCATCTCCACCTCCTACCCTCAATCCTAGCCCCCTTTGGCTTTGTCCATGGGTCCTTTATACATATTTCTTGATGGGCCTTTCTCCTTTTCTGCCATTATTCCCCTCCCCACTCCCCTGTGGTCACTGTCAGTTCTCTATTTTCATGTCACTGGTTCTTTTTTGCTCATTTGTTTGTTTTGTTGATTAGGTTCCACTTATAGGTGAGATTATATGGTATTTGTCTTTCACCACCTAGCTTATTTCACTTAGTATATTGCTCTCCAGTCCCATCCATGCTGTTGCAAAGGGTAGGAGCTCCTTCTTTCTTTCTGCTGCATAGAATTCCATTGTGTAAATGTACCATAGTTTTTTGATCCATTCATTTACTGATGGGCACCTAGGTTGCTTCCAACACTTGGCTATTGTAAATAACACTGCTATGAACATTGGGGTGCACAGGTTCTTTTGAATTGGTGTTTCAAGGTTCTTAGGATATAATCCCAGCAGTTGGGTTGCTGGGTCAAAAGGCAGATCCATTTTTAGTTTTCTGAGGAAATTCCACTGCTTTCCACAGTGGCTGCACCAGTCTGCATTCCCACCAACAGTGTACCAGGGTTCCCTTTTCTTCACAACCTTGCCAGCATTTGTTGTTTGTCGATTTGGTTACGATGGCCATTCTCGTTGGTGTGAAGTGTTATCATGGATATCAGTGTTTTTATTCCACTTATTTTAAAGGTTTCATTTTACTCTTCATCTTTTAAAATCATTCAATGAGGTGATTAAGATGTGTGAATTGCCAATTATAAAAACAGTACAGCATAGTGAATATAGTCAATAAATATTGTAATAACTATATATGGTTCCAGGTGGGTACTAGACTTATTGGACTGATCATTTTGTAAGTTATTTAAATGTCTAATCACTGTGTTGTACACCTGGAATTAATAAAATATTGTATGCCAACTGTAATTGAAAAATAAAAAACTTATTTAAAAATAAATAAAATAAAGTCATTAAATGGAAACACTATTTTCTGGGGAAAATTTCCATCAGAAAATTGAATAAGTTCCTTACTTGAATTCTTACTTGTAATCCATTTTTTCCTTCAAAATCAAGTGGTAATGAAAAGCTAGCAGGAAATAAAATGTCCAATTTCAAATGCACAGTTGTGCAGGCAAGCGGAGATTGTTTTTGCTAGCTCTCTTTTCTAGTGCCATTGGTTTGAATACATTCCCAGCAAACCTTCTCATAAGACTTTTAGTAAATTATATTATTTAGATGACAAGTAATAGGCACCACTCAATGCTAACCTTTTATTAGACACGTACATTTTCATTTCAGTTAGTGTAATACCTGTATGAATTTTTCTGAAAAATACATTGACAGTTGCTTTCTGCCTTGGTGACACTGTTGTGTCACAGAGGTAGGACGGCAGGAATCTGATTGGTGACCGCTAACTGCTGCTCTGTCAGGTTGTCACTAGAACAGCACATTCAGATGGCTACTTTTATGGAAAAGGACCTCTTCCTTTCAGACAGTAGTCCATTCTCTCTGTTCCTGCTGGGTGAATTTTCTAGAAGTTCAGGGCCTGTTTAACCTTCCTTTTTTTTTTTTATTTTTTTTTTTTGGTATACAAAAATAATTAAGCTCCATGAGAACCTGAGAAAATGGGAATGCAAACCTTTGTCTCAAACTTTCTCCTTATTACTTCCCTTTAGATATTTTATTTTTAGCCAAAATAAATTAAGGTACATAAGGTCCCCGCCTTTCTATGACTCTTGTTCTTTCCCCACAACCACATGCCTTGGGCTTAGAATGTTCCCCCTCCTTACAGCGCACACACAGGTTCTCCTTGAGAAGCTCCTTACTACCTGTGTTACAAGATTTCCACATTTTGCCTCAGCTGCAGTTCTTCCTCCTTCCTCTTCATTGCCTTTGTAGTCTTGTTGTTCAGTTGCTATTCTCCCTTGGCACTCCCACACCTCTGTGGCAGTAAATTATCTGTGTGCTTCTCACCCACTTGAGTGAAGACGTTTTGCTTAAAGAAGGGTCTAGGTAAGGTGATCTCTGAGGTGCCACAGTCTGTGGTGGCACTGGACGTTCTGTGCACAAGCTGCAGGCCTGTCTGCAGCGGACCGATACGTTTTGGTTCACCGCTGTGTATCCATCAAGCTGAGCGGTACCTCAGGTGCTGATGTGGGAAGAAGGAATCTGTTTAATGAGGTAGCAGGAAAAGAGGAAAAAGATACAGACGGCTTAGCGGCCTAGTTCCCGACAGCAGGGCAGGTTAGGACTGTGATCTAGGCAGAGGATGGGTGTGGCCAGCTGGGGATATAATCCATCCTTACCTGTTGTGGGCCCATCACGTGCCCTGGTTTTATGCAGTAACTCAGTGAGAAATAAATGAACATCATCTGATTAACCAAAATGGCATCGACGGTCTCATGTTGGGGCTCAGTCTATACCCTGCTCTGCCCTCCCCTTACCTTCATCAGGAGCAATTTTCTTTCTGGCTGGTCCCTTCCCCAGAGCTGTTGCAATATGAATGGGGGAGGGGCAAGCAGGACCCATCACCATCTTTCCTTCCAAGACTCCATCAGATTTGGCAGAGGGATAGCATGTAACAAGGAAACTAATTGCTTTAGCTTACTTAGGAAAGCAGGGCTGATAATTGTGCTTGTCAAAATATTTCTCTAGGCAGGTCATAACAGACAATTTGGAATGTTTTTTTGATGCTTATTACTCCCTAGTTAACCTACCTGTGGTATGAATTTGGCTTGCATTGCTACAGGAGTGAAATCTTCAAAGTCTGATGGTACTTAATGATGCTTTTCCACATCTTCTAAGGTTAAGGGAATTACATACAGATCTTGGGTATACCATAAATAGTGAATGAATAAGTACTTTGTTAAATAGATATCCTCCTAAGAAGACAGTAAAAAGCAAGAGAATTTTGTAAATATTTTTTACTAACTTTTTAAAGCTACATTTATAATATAAAATAATAGATGATCTAGGTAAAAAGCATTAAACTAAATAATGAGTCTAAGAGAAAAAATAAGCTACCACTCCGCTTATAGCTCCCCGGGCCCAGTGGCATTCAGCGCAGGAGACCTCTGATCACAGCCTCTGAGTGTGTGCACCCCTCTCACTGCCCTTGTGCATATGTATCACTTTCAATGTGATGTTTACTTTCCCCACTAAATATATCTTCGACATGTTTAGATAATAGTACTTTTATTACAACTATTGCATTTTTTAATGGCTATACAAATTTTTTATCACATGAATGTGTCATATTTTATTTAAGTAGAATACGATGAATGGGCAGCTTAGATTATTTCAGATTTTTCACTGTTTATTAAAACATTGAAGAGAACATTTTTATTAAGGTATCTTTGCTTATTTTTGCATCTGTCTGTAAATCCCTAGGAGAAAGGCTGGTTCAAGGGCTGTAAGAAATTTTAATTTGCCCGGCTGGTGTGGCTCAGTGAATTGAGTACTGGTCTGTGAACCAAAGGGTTGCTAGTTATTCTCAATTGGGGCACATGCTTGGGTTGCAGGTCAGGTCCCCAGTAAGGGGTGCTCGAGAGGCAGCCACACACTGATGTTTCTCTCCCTCTCTTCCTCCCTTCCCCTGTGTCTAAAAATAAATAAATAAAATCTTAAAAAAAAAAGAACTATTTTAATCTTTGAGAGATGTTGACCCATCTCCCTCCCATTTCAGTAACATCTGGCCTCATACAGTACGAGTATATTTATTTCCTACATCCTTATCATTGCTAAATATTATTTAGATACATTCGCTCTGAGTTTCATGCTTCAGGTTCTTCCCTGAGGGTTGCCTTCCTGCCCATTTCGTCCTTCCGTACTGTGTTGGGGGTGGGGTTGTCAGTCCATAAGCATGGCCCGGAGTGTTCTCAGACCTGACACTCTGCGGTTGCACAGGAAGGAGCCTGGCACCATGGTTTGGGCTGTAAACTCACTCCTGCAACCTTGAGTGACTCCATTTTGTTTCTCTGTTCCTCATTTTCCTAGGATGTAAATACCAGACGGTTGATGCCTACCTGACATTTGTTCTAAGTTTCTGAGAATGAATTACAGAGAATGAGGGCTAGAGAGGGCAAGCGACAAACCAGATTACGTGACTTTTGACAATCTGTCAGGGCCACAGTCCAGGGGTAGGCAAAAGTAGGTTTACAGTTGCGGATACAAAAAACAGTTTATTCTTTTATTGTTACTTATTAATTATTATATTATTAATATGATACAACTGTAAACCTACTTTTGCCCACCCTTGTATTCTTATCTGCATCAGTTGGACTAAATACCTTCCAACGTAGGTTTAGATCTGTCAATGAATCTCTATTCAAAATGTCATGGAAAAAAGCCTTGTTTTAGTAATTGTAGGGGTTCCTGTTCTAACAGGTGGGTCTTATTGGGACTTTGAGATGAACAATTGCAAATGGCTGTAATTTCATTTCTGCCTGTCCCTCTTTGGTAGATATTGTGATCTTCCTCCAACAGACATTTCTTTCTTCTTCTGCTTCTAGCCACTGTTCTTACTCTTGGTTTGTAGGATTCATAAAACCCACTTTAAATTGGTTGCTTCCTGTTGTGTCATAATTGTTACTATAGCTTGTCAAGGTGATGTTGGACTTTTACACAAGACACTCAAATATTAATTCAGAGATCACAAATTTCGAGGTCCATCAAATAACAGGCTATAAGAGCCTCTCTTACTCTGGGGGGATACAGGGGTAGGGGACCACAGCAGTGAAATCTTGTATGAGGGGGCTGGATGTGTAGCTCAAGATGCATAACTTTTACCCTCATCTGGTTTTTCTAAAAAATCCGAAGTTATGTATTTTGTGCAAAATCCTCCAACTTTAAAACACTTAATAAAGTTTTAAAACGGTGCACAGGCTGACCACACCAGGTCTGTGGGTTGGATTTGACTGTGCTGTAAACCCACATATGGTTTAGAACATCTTCCTTCTGTCATCGATAATGCCTTCTTGTTTATAAGCTTAACTCATGCTGGGTAAAAGGTTAGGATGTAATTTTAGTTTCTAACATGAGCTTTTAGAAATAAATTATAGTTTCAAACAAACATTTTACCATCTTCTCACAATCTGAAATGAGAGGAAATAAAATAGTGCCTTGTAGTTACAGCATTAGTGGACACATTTCATTTCCTTACGAAAGGAGAACTCTTAACGATGTCTTATACGATGCTTCTCTGCTCCTTTTTAAAAGTGGGTGAAATATATAGCCTCAGTGTGTTCATCAGTTGTTACAGAAATGAGAATGGATCTATTTTTGGGCCGAACTGAACGCAGTGTGACGAGGTAAACGAGCTACAGTGGAGTGCGATACAAGGAATCGGGCCACTTACAGCTATTTGTGGGAGATCATTTCAGGATTTTATTTTTCTCATTTGTGCACGCATTAGTCAACTTTCACTTACTTAATAGGCATCTTCTCTAAACTCAACACTGCACTGAGTGCCATGAGCACAGCAGGAGTTAAGAGCAGATAATGAGTGAGTGGGGATGCAGACGGGCGGAAATGGGTCATCAGGTAATTACAACAGGATCGCTTGTGCTGAGGGATAGAAAATGCTCC
This sequence comes from Glossophaga mutica, assembly GCA_039655065.1. Lineage (NCBI taxonomy): Eukaryota > Metazoa > Chordata > Mammalia > Chiroptera > Phyllostomidae > Glossophaga > Glossophaga mutica. The sequence goes on from CM077313.1 coordinate 64,799,715, forward strand.
TGCCTTGAGCCTTGGGGGTCAGCAGAGGCTTCCAAAGGAAGCGATAGCTCAGTTAAGATCTGAAGAGATGGTCGGAACGTGTGAGGCTCGGAAGCTGTGGCAGAGGGAACAGCAGTGACAACACCTGAGAGGTCTGAGGGGACACGGTGAATTGGAGATCTGCAAGAAGCACCATATGGCTGGAGCGCAGAGTGGGACAGGGAGTCAGAGGAGCTGAGGGCAGAGCTCCCTCAGGAGTCCTGTTGTGCAGGTCCTTGGAAGTCCTGTTAAGCAGCTAATGGAGCAGTTTAAAAGAAACATTTTGATCAGATAAAGGCAATTTTAATTCTCACCAGAGGCTATGTTTTTACTGATTTTAGAGAGAGAAGAAGGAAGGGAGGGAGAGAGAAATCACTGTGAGAGAGAAACATTGATGAGCTGCCTCTCGCATGTGCCCTGACTGGAGATTGAACTTGTAATCTCTGGTGTACGGAATGATGCTCCAACAACTGAGCCACCCAGTCAGGGCGATAAAGGCAATTTTCGAAAACCAGCTTGAACAGCAGACTCTCTCTCCTTTGGCTCTCTTCTTTACTTAGATAGTAATAAGAGAGATTACTGTCTCTTTAAACCTCTTCAGTCTAGGTGGTGACGCTGCAAGTAAGCGGTTGCACGCGTGCATCTCAGGCGTCTGATGTTCTTCTAGTCTTCTTGCTTCATGTTCTTCTTCCCTCGACATCTGAGAAGATGTGAATTTAAAGGGGAACTACGGTCACAACAAAACACTGGGAAGAAAGATGAGAAAACTAAGACACTAAAAGAAGCAGAAGGTGCTTATTTTGATTGTAGAAACAGAATTATACTGTGTTAGGAGTCAGGGCTTCGGGATTTGAGACCTCTGATCAACTTTCTCTATATTTTACTTTCCCAATTGTCTAGTGAAGCTTTGGATTAGATACTCTTGAAGGAGACAATTGGGGTTAAAGTTCTGCGAGGGAGGTTTCACCTGTGTATGATGAGGCAGTCACCCTGTGTGTAAGTCACATCACAGATGTGGTAAACACACTAAGGTTTTATGTATGGGGGGGCTGTGAAACGTATAGGAAACAGTGTAGTTCTATTAGAAAAGGAAATGTGGGCCAACGGGAGGTAGCCTACATTTAAGTAAACGGGGGAAAAGCCAGTAAACGGTGGCTGTTCACCGCCCATCTCAGGAGCTGTCTTCCTGCATGGAAAGGCAGGTTACCTGTGCAGGGGCTATTGTCAGTACCCGCCACAAGTGTAGGGACAGAGACAGTAAGAAACGCTCCTTCATTGTCACAACATTTTAGGCTCAAAGTGTCAGGAGTCAGACAGGTTTTTTGCTCCATGAATGTATGTTCAAATTATCCTTCATCCAATTCCCTGGTTGGCAGTGGTGGAGACAGAGTTGCAAAATTTCTAGAAAATTTGACACCATGTTAGAGAAACCTATTTTTCTTCCCTTCTGTTATTTTCTTCAAGGGCTGTTTTTTGTTGTTGTTGTTTGTTTGTTTGTTTTGTTTTCTCTTTTTAACAACCACAACAATCTGAAGTTACCCCTCTAATTTAGGAACATAAAATATATAATGTACAACTTCCTTTTACTTTATATAGTTACCATGGTAGATAAGTATTTTATCTTAAGCATTTCTGTAATACACTTCATGAAATCTCACACTGCTAAGGCGTTGCCAGTTTCTGACAAGTAGGTAGTGACTTTAGAAAAGATAATGAGACTCTAATAAAATTTTTAAGTTATTTTTATTATTTTTGTACCAAAGTGGCTTCTCTAGTGTAGAAGAGGGTTAGCAAGATTGGGAGGAGCCTTTCCCACTTTATCAAATAACGTTTTGCCCATATAATTTGAATAAACAGTTTTATTTTTACTAGCATAGGCTCCTGAACACTGAACGCTCGAGAGTCCCTCTGCCCTTCGCATGGGCAGATTTGTTTCTCGTTCTTGCGTTTGTGTGTGTCCAAATATAGACCCGTCTCCTTCTTACGCTGCAGGAGCTGGCAGCGTGTGGAGAGAGAGAACCGAGAGCAGTCAGCCACTGGGCTGTGCCAGGCCTGCCAGCATGCGAGGGGAAGGCAGTCCCGGACTGGCTCCTTAATTGCTTCTCTTAAATTAAATATCTTGTGAAGCTTCTAACTATTTCAGTGGTGCCAGAATGGGCCCAGCGCGGTGTCATGACTAGCCGAGCACCACTGGACACTGAGCGGGAGGAAGCACGGGTCGGGGGAGCAGAATGGGACCCAGCGACCTGCCCTGCCCGTGGTGGCAGGGCTCCCACCGGGGTCCCTGCTGACTGGAGGCGGCAGGAGGGGTTTCGGGGCCTCCTCCAGGCCTGCAGACAGGTCACTGTGTTTGGTCATGGGTTGCAGGGGCGAAGACGACGGGACTGCTTGGAGGCTCACTGATGCTGTGAGAAACAGGGCCCTGGGACTGTGCACTTTCCACGGAATTGTGCTGTAGTTTGTGATGTTTGTACCTTTGACTTTGTTATTCAGTCAAACGAAGTAGTGGTGTGTTTGGAATTTCAACTCAGGATATTCAAGGGTAACAGTTAACCCCATCAACATTTATATTCATTTTTTAATAATTTTCACTTCTCTTCCTTTTGTGCTCACAATCTGTTTACAGTGTCTCAGCCCTTCTAATTATATCTGTTTCTGAAAGCACTGTTTCTGATATAGTGCTTATTGCCATCTTTTTACATAAAACCTTACTTTTTCACAGATTTTAGAAAGTGTTGGGGGATTGAAAAGGCCATGTACTCATGACCTTATCATTTTATTCATATCGAAAAATGTTAGGAGCTGACACTTTTTGAGTATTTGAAATGAACAGGAAAAAACCCACACATATCAAAATACCATCGAAATTTCAAGAGAGATGGGGGGGGCCTAGGTAAATGAACTCATTAATTGACTGCTGTTCTTATTGATGTGCTTGTGGAACAGTAAGTAGATGTAACTAGATGCATAAACACACACACATCTGCCTACCCATCTACACACCCCATAAACATGCTACCCATCCTCCATGTCAAACCGTACACAATGACTTTTAAACTTCAGGATGCATAAGCATTGAACAGTGATTGGCATACAGTAGATGTTAACTAAATATTTATTGGATGGTCTTTGGGTCCCATCCCCATCTGTTGCAATCTGGTAGGTCTGGAATAGGACCCAATGAATCTGCCTTGAGAGGAAGTACACCAGTTGACTTTGATGCAGGCAGTTGAAGAACCACACTTTGAGAAGCACCTGGTTGTGGACCTGTGGCTGTGGCTGTGTTGACATGAACAGCCTGCTTCCTGATAATGATCAGGGGAAATAGAGTCCCCTGTGTCTGGATACCTACTGCGTAATTGCCCTGCCTTTCCGGAGGATTCTGACAGTGCTCCACGCTTGACTGGCATCTTACAAAGTCAAGTGTCCCATGTACGGGCCCTCAGGCACTAGAACTTGCAGCCACGGCAAAGAAAGTTTTTTTCTGACTTTCAACTTCTCTTTATATTTGTAAGGGAATATAATAGTAGCTATTCACATACTTTCGTGTAAGGAGAGGTTGATTTAAGTACAGCCAAACAGTGATAGCTATTATGATATAAATGTTTATTTTTCTTAACCAGAGGACATAAGGGGCTTGGTGCCAAACCACCTGTCTTTTTTATTCCATACTTTGTAGTAGCCTTACTAACTGTACATGCAACCCACATATATGTACAGTAGTATGTAGTAATTCAAATAAAGCAAACAACCTAACAGCTGCTAAACCCAGTTTTTATAGCCAGACAAAAAGCAACTCTCCTATTATCAAGTCTTTTAGTAACCCTTAGCTCCTAAGTGGTCTCTTTTCTGCCTAAAGACAGTACTTGGAACATAACCAGCATTATCTCCAACCCTCTTACTTAATAAGATTTGTTTCTGCAGAACTTACTAGCAAGATGTTGACATTCGAGAAGAAACACATGTATATCATTCACATACTACTTGCATATGCATGGATCTTTCCAGTGGTGAATAGGAACAAGATTAGTTAGAACAGAGTGTCAAACTCATTTTCACCGGGGGCCACATCAGCCTCGAGATTGCATTCCAAGGGCCAAAATTATTTTAGGACTGTATAAATGTAACTACTCCTTAACTGTTAAAGAGTTGAAATTACATTCTGCCCTTTGAAGGGTAGAGTTTGACACCCCTGAGTTAGAGTATGGAGTAGCAGCTGGGTCATTTACAAGTTCAACTGGGGATAATCAGAGACAATAAAAGTAGGTGTCTTTGGCATTGAGCAAATTAATCTTAATGCAGGGATTTAACTGTTTGGACAAGAAATAGTTTCTGCATTTTGGGTTAATATGTCATAGAGCAAATTAGAGATGGATACAGGACCTGCCGTGTTCTAGGACAGGAAAAGAGACTCTTACAGTGCAAGAATTTGTACCAGTGCCCCAGTGAGGGTGGGTTAGTAGAGAAGAGTCACACTGCAGTTGCAATGATTCATCGTTGTCATTGCATGGTGATTGTATATTCGTTGCTCAGTTAAGCATCTGTATGCCTTTTATAGTGTTATTTCAGCCTCTTTAACCAATTAGCTTGTTATCAAGAACTTTAGAAGAAACTTTTTTTTATTTAAAAAGGAATAAAACCTTTCATTCTTTATCACAAATAGTTCAAATTATATAGAAAGGCACATGCAGAAAATTAAGTTGTTTCTGTATCCTTCCTCTCAGCCAAAACCATAGTTTGATGAACAGATTTTTTCTAACTTTTTTGCTCTGTGCAGAGTTCATCCTTGGTCATTTGGTGGCAGATTAATTGGTTTGAATATTAACAGTAGTAAAAGTAGCAATGCGTTTGTGAAAAAGTGAAATTGCTTTGAACCAAGTAAACTCAGTTAGGTTGAACCATGCCGAATTGCTGTGTTAGTAGGTCAGAAATATCAATCAAATATTGGCAATTTAATGTGGTTAGGCGATACTATCAGAGGAATTTGTCCTTTGAGGTGATTTCGTACAGTCGATGTGGCCATGTGAGGCTGCGATGTGGAAATAGCCCCCAGGTGACTGCTCTTTGCCAGTGCTCCAGTGGATAAACAGGTGTCGATGGCTGGGGGAATGGTTGAGGCTGTAATTTCCAACACCGCATTTCAGGTCTGCAACAATGGGGAGCAGGCGGCATGTGCAGTGGGGTTGAAACTTGGCCCATTTCAAAATAGAAAAAGTCAGCTAAGGAACAAATAAAAACGGCATACTTTTTGATGGATAGAAAACAGTATATGATATTTATAAGGTACTCCCAACTGATTGTACAGTATTATCTTTCCACATTTGGTCAACATCTGGTGAACAAAAAACATGTCTCTAAACCCTGAATGTGATTTTAGCTAAATTAAGTTTATATGACATCACATTTGTTTTAACTTAGTTTTGGGTTAGCTATGACCTTGTTTCCCCATGATAGAGTTCACTTTGTATGTATGAGTGTATAAAGTATAAAAAGCAAAAATTGAGTCAAAGATACAATTTAAAGTCCTCATCTGAGGATATGTTTATTGATTTGAGAGAGAGAGAGAGAGAGAGAGAGAGAGAACACTGATGTGAAGAGAAACATCGATCGGTTGCTCCCCATTAGTGCCCCATCTGGGGATTGAACCCGCAACTGAGGTACGTGCCCTGACCAAGGATTGGACCTGTAACCTTTTGGTGTATGGGATACACCAACTGACTGAGCCACGCAGCCAGGGCAGTGCAGTGCCATTTTTTAACCTCACTATTTCACTTTTTCATTTAGTGGTTTATGATGTATGTGCATGCATGTGTGTTGTGGGGCTATCAGATAATATATCATTAAGGTCAAGGTCATTAAGGCGGGTAGAACCAGAGCATTTCTCCCAGTGTGTGGCTGAAGCAGGCAGCACACCACGCAGCACTCCACGAAAGTTCACCTGGAGCTGTGTACCAGTTCTCGGGGTATGCAAATGTACGTGCCTTTCTCTGCCTAGACCATCTCTTCATCACCGACACAGTTAAACAGCCTGGTCTTGTCTCTGCATGTGTTCTTTTTTGCTGTCGTTGCCTTTAAGATTTTCTCATTCAGAATATTTTCCTGATGAAAATATTCAGAACCCACTGGCAAGTAAGTGAGATAGGATTTCTCATTGGTAGTAAGTAAGTACTTCTTTATTATTTATTACATTTCCCCCCATCTTTCACGTTTCTTTGATTCTTACAAACAGTTAGAAAGATATAAGACCAAATCCAATTACTATTTAATTAATAAGTAATACCTTATAACTAGGTTCATGTCTTTTTACCCTGCAATTTCATTTCTCAAAATTCATTATAGGGAAATAATTTGAAAGAAATATATTTTAAAAGCTCAGTTATGTCCTTTGTGGTATTATTTATAAACACTGAACTCTTAAACAATCTAATTTCTTTTTTGAGATGAGCAGTGTCACAGTGAGTCAGATCATTGGGGGTGGGGCGGGATGAGGTTATCTCATTCCTGTTTTTAATCTGAGGAAAGGAAGCTTGCGTGGGGACAGAGTGGAATTTAAGAGGCAGAACCAGTTTCTCCTTGCCAATATGGTTAGTTGGTCCTCTCCGGGTTTTTGCAGGCATAGCTATCAGAGAGCCTGGCGTTGAAAATGAGGGTCATCTGTCCTCAGACTCAGATCAGAGGCTGGTACTGGCCTCCTAGTAAAAGAACAATAGATCAGACTTGAGGAAGATCTGCAGATGACAGCAGGCCCTTTTCTCATTCAAGGATTAAATTGAGCCCATGCCCCATATGGGTGAGGGGGTGCTCAGTCTATACATATATTTCTAGTACACAGTGAATTTTACTATTTCTGGTACACAGTTAATTTTACAGCCTTAGAGCTGTCTAGCTGTGGGCTTGAAGAAAAAGCTCCTGTCCGTTGTGGTTGAGACGTGGTTGACGCCTTGGGCAGTAATTTTTGACTTCGAGGGAAGTCGGGCAGCAGCCCCTCCAGTCTACCCCACTGAAAAAGAGCACATACAAAAGTTCAGTGGAAAATGTGAATGCACTCTTTCCAGAGGCCAAAGTGGGGAGTAAGCAAGGATGGGAGGTATTTATTTGTGATCTCCCCTTTTTTAGTAGGATGTCACATAATGGCCAAGAAAACCATCTGAAATTTTAAAGAGAGGTTATATCTTTTCTTTATTAACATTGTTTTGTTGTTGTTGTTGTTTTTGTTTGTTTGTTTTAAATAGCCACTACAGCCCTGGCTGGGTGGTTCAGTTTCTTGGAGCATCGTCCCATACACTGAAAGGCTGCAGGTTTGATTCGCAGTCAGGGCACATACCTAGGTTGTGGGTTCGATCCCTGGTCGGGCATGTATGAGAGGCAATCAATTGATACTTTTCTCTCACATCAATGTTTTCTCTCCCTCCCTCCCTCCCCCCCCCCCCTCTCTCTCTCTCTCTCTCACTTCCTCTGTCTCTCAAATCAATAAACATGTCCTTGGGTGAGGATTTAAAAAAATAATAATAAAAATAAAATAGCCCCTGCAATATGAACCTGATAAAATGAAATGCAGTGTGCTCTGAATTTCTCTATTAACTCAAAATTCATTTTAATCATGATGAGGTTGGAGTAAGGTGGAATTTATCTTTTCCAAATGGGAGTGAAAACCTGAGATGTTTACTCTTGAGTGAGAAGTCAAGGTTCCAGTGTGGCTGAGGGGTGGATTTCTGAATTCTGTCACCGAACTAAGGGAAGACTCCCCGTGTCCTTACCTCCCACTGGGACTTCGTCAGAGACACAGTTATCTTGATGAGCAACAGTGTTTTCTGTTTTTGTATAGTTTTAACATCACAACCCCCAAACTACTATTAGAATTTTTACCCTCAACCCTAATTACAGGTCTTTTACATCATGTACAATTACACCTTTTCAAACCTCACTGGGGAAATGAGTTTTAAAGACTGCCATATGTTTACTTAAAATTTGTGAGGAAGCCAGGCATGCCGCAATTACTAATGCTAGTGTTATAGGATTTGTTCTGTGTGTACACGGAAAGAAAATAACATGTGGTATATCTGTGGTATTATTGGGATTACATGGAATATTATTTTGACAGTGTTTGCCTTGAAAGGGGAGATGTACTGGTGCCAGGAATGGTAGGTGTTAATCACTGAGCTGATTTGGCAAGCCCTGGAGACCCAGGATGGCAGCATCTGGCAGCGTCCTGGGAGCCTCCAAATCCGTCGGGTCTGCCGCCTACCCTGAGGGTGGTGGGTGTCTGGTCAGGGTTTCTGCCCTTCCTGGCCATTTTTCTGCCGTCAGCTTTGCATCACTGTCACTAGACTTTTCCAAATGTGCATTCATTATGTTAATCTCAAAAGAAAGAAGGCTTTCAGTACTTATTTAATAGTACTTATTTACAGATATCAGATATCTGTCATTATTTAACTGATAGTACTTATACAGGTATCAGTACTTATTTAACTGATAGTATCTTTTTAAAATGTACGTAATGGTATTTAGAAAGCTAAAATCTGTAGTAAACGAAGCTTATTAGAATTAAATATGGAGGCTTTGAGTCTTCTTGTAGAAATGGTCAAAACTACCATATAAAAATGTTATGACTTTTTTTCTATATTAGTCACTGTCAGGGAAAAGTATTTTCCCCCAAGATGATTGATGGCAAGAATTTGATTTTACTGAAACTGTAGGAAAAACACAATGGGAAGTGATGGGTATGAAGACATTACTTTGAGAAATGAGAAAGGATTTAGATATAAGTGGTAAGAGAAGAAAGTTGGAGCAGGGGAGTAAATAAATAAATCAGTACAAATAAACTTTTAAATATCCAAAGCAAAGGATCCTCAGGGAATGGGATTCTCATTGAATTCTAAGCTTCGGTTCAGTTTTGCAGTTGTTGCTAGTAGGATGGATCATCAGTTAATTTGACAAGCTGAGGGATAACCAGGAAAATGAAACTGGACAAGATTACAAATGATACAATATAGTACATTTCTAAAACTTGCCTCGCAAAGGCAGGTTCCTTTCATACAACATGAGAGTCATTGGCCCTTAATTCATTTCACCTTTGCACGCTCCTGCAGACTAGGTGTAGTGTGCAGCACCTGGCCATCATTTTCAAATGTCCAGTTGCGGTCTGAAATATTGATCTCTGAAGATGAGCCTGCCTCAGAAGACCAGTGCAGGGGCAATTGTCCTTTTTAAAATGCCATGTAATGCTTCAAATGTCCATTTTAAGTATAGTTAGTCCCCAGATTAAAATTTGAAAGGTAGCTATTTAATAAAGCTTTAATTTCTTTCATTTTAAAATGTTTTATTGATTATGCTATTACAGTTGTCCTGATTTTCCCCCTTTGCCACCCTTAACCCAGCACCCCCACTCACTCAGGCAATCCCCACACCATTGTTCATGTCTGTGGGTTGTGTGTGTAAGTTCTTTGGCTACTCCATTTCCTATACTGTACTTTACATCCCCATGGTTATTCTGTAACTACCTATTTGTACTTCGTAATCCCCTCACTTCTTCACTCACTCCCCCAAACTCTCCTCCCCTCTGACAACCTTCTAGTAACTAACTTCTTTTCTCTTGCTTTTGAGAGTCTCTATCTTTAACCTTCAACCTTTTAATAATGGTGTGTCTTGGAGTGGGCCTCTTTGCATCCATCATAATTGGGATTCTCTGCATTGCTTGGACTTGCATGTCTATTCCCTTCACCAAATTAGGGAAGTTTTCTTTCACTATTTTTTCAGATAGATTTCCACTATCTTGCTCTTTCTCTTCTCCTTCTGGCACCCCTATTAGGTGAATGTTGGACATTTTGAACTTATCTCAGAGGCTATTTATTCTATCATCCTGTTTTTTGATTCTTTTCTCTTCTTGTTATACAGGGTTGTTTTTTGCTTCCTTATGTTCCAAATCATTGATTTGATTCTCAGCTTCATCCACTCTACTGTTGTTTCCCTGTAGATTGTACTTTATTTCAATTAGTGTATCCTTTGTTTCTGACTGGGTCTTTTTTTATGCTTCTGAGGTCCTCACTAAGTTCCTTGAGCAGGCTTGTAAATAGTGTTTGGAACTCTGCTTATCTCCATTTCATTTAGCTCTTTTTCTGGAGTTTTGAGCTGTTCTCTCATTTGGGCCATGTTTCTTTGTCTCTTCATTTTGGCAGCCTCCCTGTGTTTGTTTCTGTGCATTAGGTAGAGCTGCTTTGACTCCATGTCTGGGTAGTGTGGCCTAATGTAGTAGGTGTCCTGTAGGATCCAATGGCACAGCCTCCCCTATCACCCAAGCTGGGTACTTGAGGTGTACCCTTTGTGTGGGCTGAGTACACCCTTCTGTTGTACTTGAGCCTGGTTGCCATTGGCAGATCAACGGGAGGAATGTACCCAGGCCAGTCAGCCATTGGCAGATCAATGGGAGGGATGTACCCAGGCCTGTCAGCTGCAAGGACTGGCTGTGGCCACTGACCACCAACCTCTGTCCTCTGTGGAGGATCAGCTGTGTAGGGGCAGGGTGGTGGTGCTCCAACATGGTCTATAGCTGTCCACTGGGTGTGCTGGCCCTGGGGTTTCCTGGGTGATTCAGGCTAATGTCAGCCCCCACCTGTGTTTTGCCCAGAGCACCCTGCCTGAGGTGTAAAGCAATCTGAGATGGCTGCTACTTGTGCTGGGCTTGGAGATTCCCAGGTGAAGCCAAGCTGTGACTCTAATCTAGGGCTGTAGCCAAGTAATCACTGAAGCCAGCTGTTACTTGTTTGATAGGATTTGGAAGCCAGGACCAGCAGTTCTTATGGAAAAGCAGCTTGCGTGGGCCCATAAGTGGAGTAGGGTAGAGCCTCTGTGCATCTCCTGTGGAGCTCAGTAGAGGGGAGGGCTCCACAAAGGGACAGTGGCCTCTGGTCACTTTGATGCCAGACACTTCAGTCTCTCCTTGTATAACACTGATGCTCTTCAAGCTGCCACCCAGTGCTGGAACTCGGAGCAAGTTTGAGTAGATGAATTTATGTGTGGGTTCCCCAAGAGAAACTGCTTAGGGGTCCAGCAGCCTGCTCCACCAACTCAATCCCCACTTGTTTTCATAGCCAGAAGTTGTGGGGACTTAGCTTCCCAGCATTGGAATCCTGGGTTGGGGCCCTGATGGGACTGGGATTCCTCGCTCCTGAGATATCCCTCCCAAATTTTTATCCACCACTCATGGGTGGAGAGATCAACCTGTTCCGAATCTGTGCCCCTCCTACCAGTCTGGATGGATATGATTTCTTCAATTCCGTAGTTGTCAGACTTTCATTCAACTCTATTTCTGACATTCCTGAGTGATGATTGTCCTATATTTTAGTTGTAATTTTGATATGGTTGTGTGAAGAGGTGAACTATGTGTCAACATTGCCATCTTGATGAGAAGTTCTCTACAAAGCTTTAATTTTTTTTGAGACTGATAGCCTAGATGAAATAGAAGAAGGAAGTCTATAAATTATTGGAATTAACAATATTAAACTATATTAAGTCTGTGTAGTGGTTTTTTGTTCAAAGTTCATGTGCTGTGATTTTATTTTAATTTTTGTAAGTATTTTCTCATGCATGCTAATTTACAAAGCTGAGATAAAATTAATTTGTAGATATTTTAACCCTAAGGTTTGTAGTGTGTAAAACAAACTTCTCTGTGGCATATATACATGAGGCAAAAGAGAAGGCCTCTGGCCTCCCCACGGTAGTTGCAGGTAGCTTGGAGTTCTTGGCCTTCTTAGCCTTGAACTATATGTATACAGTGATGTTTCTGATTTGGTTTCACAAGGAACACATTTCTTGTCTTCTAGTATTGGAACCATCCACACCAAATAATTTTCAGTTCGAATAGCCTTCTTTGGACTAACTATGTGTTTACTAAAGTTTATTTTGGGATTATAGAGATAGTGTATTGTCCTGAAACAGACTTGCTTGGGGAAGACAATGGAAATTCATAGCAATTACAGTAACTCTGAGAATGGGAGCTTGCATTTATTGAGGTCCTACCAGAGCTCAACAGTCCACATGCTTTGTCTCTGTGTCTTCTTTGGGGACTGACTGCCCAGTACAGTTTCTTTTGCATGGTGACTGTATATCTAAAATGCCATTTTATTTGAGTAAAACATTTAGATGTTCTAAAATATTTAATCTAAAATATTTAGATTAAATAAGTTAGATTTTCTTTTAGTTTGTTAAAACATGGCTATAGCTTTTTATTTTTTAAAATATATTTTTTAAAGCAGTTTAGAAGTTCACACCACAACTGGGTGGGAAGTACAAAGAATTGTCGCATACCCCTTGTTCACCCCTCCCCTCCCACTCACGCCTTCCCTCCTGTCAGCATCTCTCAGCAGAGGGGCACATTTGTTACAGCCGATGAACCTGCACTGACACATCACTATTGTCCAAAGCTCACGGTTTACATCAGGGTTCATGCTCGAGGTTATAAACCTCTTTTTAAAGATGTGGTTTTGCAGTATTGTTGAGTATAAAGGGTTCCAAGTTTGTCCAGAGCCACCAATGCCAGTTACTGGGTTCTGAGTAAATACTTGAAATATGAGTGATTACAGAGTTGACAGAACACATGCAAAACATTTTTTTCTCTTGTGTTGTATACCAAAAATCAAAATTGAAGATACAGTGTCACTAAAATAAATAATGATGATAGAGGAAGCTTCTGTTCTTTGAGTATTGTATCTGAATGGTTATGGATTAAAGGGAGATAATCCTGTTTATTCTGGTCTTACTGAGGAATGAATAGGAATTCATTCCTAAATTAATACTTGTGTGTTTAGTACATAAAATGCCCATGAATGTATTAGTAAGGGTTTTGGATTTGATTATTTGATAAAATGGGTTCCTTGCATGGCTCAGTAATTTTTATATATTTTCCCCATCTTTCATGGTTCTTTTATTCTTATACAGAGAAAGATGTAAGACCAAATCCACTTAGCATTTAATTATAAGTAATATCTTACAAATGTGTTCATGTCTTTTTAACCTGGAACTTTATTTTTCATAATTCATTATAGGGAGATAATCCTAAAAATATTTTTTCAAAGCTCAGTATATCCTTTGTGGTATTATTGATAAAAACCGAAATTTTAAACAATTGAATCCTTTTTTTTTGAGATGAGCAGTGCCTTAATGAGTCTGATTGGGGGTGGGGTTAGTGTTGTCTTATTCCTTTTTTTGGAAAGGATGCTTGCATGAGGAAGAAAGGGAATTTAAGGGCCAGAACCAAGTGTTCCTGCTCAGATCTTGAAATTGCCAATCTTGTTAGTTGGTCCTCTCCGGGTTTTTGGGGGCATAGATATATCAAGGGGCCTTGTGTTGAAAAATTAGTGTTATCTGTCGTCAGACTGTGACCTGGGGCTGGTACTGGCCTCATAGTATAAAGGGAAGAAAATCAGACTTGAGGAAGACCTGCCAGATGACAGCAGGCCCTTTACTCGTTCAAGGATTAGACCAGGCCCTTCCCACAGTGGGCAGGGGAGTCATATGTTTATATGTGTATTTCCCACAGGTGGGAACCTTAGATGAATGGTGCTCAGTAAACTTATTGATTTCCTATAGTGTATCAGGCCTTGATCTAGGACAAGGCGTTTAAGAGACTGTAAAAAAAGTAGAGGGGCATGGAGGCCTTAGACAAAGCATGGAAAAAATCACTCCAGAAGGAGAAAGCAGGGACTCCATACAGTTCCTGGCACTGACTACAGGAAAGGTGGTCAAGAGGGAGTGGGACCGAAGCTGGCAGCTATTGGGAAACACTGCTTCTGGGAGAGGTTCAGGTGTATCAGTACTGTAGAGAAAGGATGCCACCCCTTGAAGACATGGCAGTGAAAGTAGAGAAGGGAAGAAAAGGAAGAAATTAAGGATTCAGTAAAAACAAGAAACAAGACACAGTAAACCCTCCCCTTTCTCCCACTAGCACCATCCATACAAAACTGCGTAGAGGAGGGAAGAACTGATGGAAAACACCCCTCAAACTAAGAACCCAGTTCATTGAGTGAATAGGGCTAAAACAAAATGGTCCACATTACTACAAAACTGCTGTAAAAAATCAGAAAATATGTCTCTGTATTTCTGCTGATAAAAATGCTTTTTAGAAAATCAGTCATGAAATTAAAAGAAAAGGGTACACAGTGCTGAATTCAAAATTGAATTTTAATTCAGGCTCTATATGAAACTAACAAATTAAAAAAACCACTTTGAATTGGAAATACAAATTCTAACAATAGAAGTGAACAAAAGCTAAAGTGAAATGAAATTAGAGTTAATTGAACTCCTGGGAAATATATGAGAAAAGACAAAATCAGATCAGAAACAAAGGCTAGCCCTGGCTGTTGTAGCTCAGTGGATTGACTGTGAGCTGTGAACCAAAGGGTTGCCAGTTCAATTCCCAGTCAGGACACAAGCCTGGGTTGCAGGTCAGGTCCCCAGTACATGTCACTTGAGAAGCAACCACACACTGGTATTTCTCTCCTTCTCTTTCTCCTTCCCTTCCCCTCTCTCTAAAAATGAATAAATAAAATCTTTAAAAAAAGAAAGAAAGGCTACATTACATGGTGTCTGAGGGAAGATATATTCAAATGACTGGTGACTCAATATATTAATATTTACATTAGATTTAAATGGTCTAATATCAGTTAAAAGTTAGAGATTGGCAGAATGGTTTTAAAAAAACCACATGACCAAACAATATGCTGTCTATAAGGAACTTATTTCCAATATTATGATACTGATAGACTTAAAGATATACCATGTAAACACTAAACAAGCTGGAGTCGCTGCATTCATATCACACCAAACAGACTTCAGGGCAAAGAAGATTACCAGGGACAAAGAGAGGCATTATATTTTTGATAAAGGGGCAAATTCACAAAGAAAACATAGTAATCCTTAATGTATATATAGTAAAGAAAAAGCAAAAACTGGTAGAATTTAAATGAGAAATTGAGAAATCCCCAGTTACAGTTGGGGATGTCAATATTCCTCTCTTAGCCATTGATGGAACCTGTCAACCAGCAGGATCTAATGGACCGTTATAGAACTCTCCATCTGATATCAGCAAAATGCACAGTTGTTTGTATGGAAAATAATACAGTAATTAACAGATACTAACACAGGAATACACTCTGTGTTTTGCATACTCACACCTGTAAACCTACTTTTGCCCCACCCAGTACATTGCATGCATTTGTCACACACACCAGCATCAACCATATCCTGGGTGATGAAATACAGCTTAATACATTTAAAGGACTTGAAATCATACCAAGTATGTCCTCTGACTGTACTGGAATCTAACTAGAGATTAATAACAAATAACAGGTGGAATAACTGTGGGAGGGTTTTGGGGATCGGGAGCTTGATCTAAATGAAAACCTAGTCCCTCGGCCCTTGATTCAGAGTTGTTACTGACTTGGAAAATCAGAAAATAGGTGCATTTCATCTGACAGTGCCCCAAAATGATAATGAAACATGTCATTTGATTGCTACCAATGATAAAGGGTCTCTCTGTCCACTTTATTTTACAGCTTCTCTGTTAAAAGGACTGAAACATGCTAACATAGTGTTGCTTCATGATATCATCCACACCAAGGAGACCCTGACGCTTGTGTTTGAATATGTGGTGAGTAAAATAAGAATTCAGATTTTATAAATATGAATAGAAATCTTTAGTGGTATCAGAGAGTTTGATTTTTTAGGTTGCTGTATTAGAGCATTTTATCTGAGTACATGAGACTTGTAATTTTTCATAATTTGGAGTGACATGTATCTTAAAGAAAAATCCTTAAAATGTTAATTTGAGTTTTCATCAGATGTAGTATCTACGTATGACCTGTTTGTTTCTAGGATACGCTATGAATTTTAGGTTTATCAAATAAGATTAAACAGCACAATGGTGATCACTCCATCAAAGGAACAGACAAAAAAGTGTTACTTTCAGGAGGGGGATTTTTCACTTTGTTTTTCAAAAGCATACTTATTGGGATTGTGTACGTGTGTGTGTAGGAATGCCTGATACTTACAATTTAGGTTTCATAGGGCTTTTCCCCCCCTCGCTTGGTATTTCAGCTATTAATTAAAACTTCCAATTTGTATAACACAATGTAATGATCTTATTGTGTTGAGAGTATTACTTTTACAAGACTTGGACTTGAACTCCTAATTAATCTTTCTCCATTTCTCATAGAAAAACATATGGTATTTGTATAGCACCAGTTCAGCATTTAACTCTGGAATCATGAAATGTAACCATGATAATTAGCATCTCAATTTTCACAGATGGATCTGAGAACGTGTAATTTGTAAGACACAGATGACACTGGTGGAGACTTTTATTGAGGAGATGAGCTGTTGGTATTGTGACTGTATTAAGACCCCACTTATAATTACCACACTGCGTTTTTAAACACTTGAAATAGTTTTTAGTTTTCCTTAAAAATACATAATGGAATGAATATTTGCAACATTTTTATCTTGCTAATAATGTCTGCCTGTGTCTATGTGTCATTTGAAAAACTGTTGTCTTACGAAGAAGCCATTCATATTGTCTATTTACATGTAAATGATAGATACATTTGAATAATATGGTAATATGGCTACAAGGACAGCTAGAGCTGAGCAGTTGAATATATTACATGCTACCAAGAATGGATGCAGATTCACACATCAATGCGAATATAATTTCTTTTGTTTAATCGATGATGTTGGAATCAATAATGTATTCAGCTGATTTAGAACTGGAGTTTTTGTTTCATTTTTGTCCTGTGTGTCTAGTTGCAACATTTCCATTAAATCTAGTTTTTTTGCTTATCAGACAACTAACTTTTGTAATTTTTTGTAGAAAATACATTTCAAAAGTATACTTGTCCCCTCTCCTAATATTGAATAATTAAATTAAAACGAAGGAAAACAGTCTGGCCCCTTAAATAAAAAAAAAAACAATGATAAACTAACAAAAATAAAGTAAAAATATGTCTTCCAAATCTTAAAAGAAAATTAAACATATTTGAGAGGCTAAAAAGGTACATAATGGATCAGATGTCATTTGATGACTTTCTGTGGAAGTTGTCACATACAAAGGAAAGAAATTCACTGTGTTGCAATATTTGCTAACTGGTTAAGACCAACTTTTAAACAGCCATTCTCTTTTTGTGTGAGTGAAATTTTCTGTGGTCCCAGTTCTTGTGGATACATCCTAGGTCCTTTTTAATCTACCACATAATAGCATCCACGAATGCAGTCCCAACATTTCATTCCTAACTTCTCTATGGGGGGTAAGACATAGATGAACCTGTTCTCTTTTAGAAAATGAAGCAGCCTTCTATCATTCATGGTTTCTGATTGCTGGCTTTGCCTCTTCGGTTCTCCACTCTACATTAGTTCCTTACTTCCCCATTTTTCTTGTCCATTCGCCTTTCTACCTTTTTTTGGTTTCTCTTTTATTTATCTATCCTTTTGCTGTCAGTTGAAGCATGTTTTGCTGCTACCACTGAAGTTTGTCTGGTTTTGTTTATTTTAAATACATTTCAGTGAATACCTGAAATCAGAGTTGAGGTGGGATCCTTCCCAGTTAGAGTGGCAAAGGTATGACTTCCCAGTACAAAAATAACTTCTCTGAATATTTCCTGAAGTTGTTATTTTTTGTGTAGTACATTGCTTTCTCATTGCTTGTTGCACGTATATATACCAGTGTCTTGAGGAAAATCAAGGTTATTGGTTAATGGATTAGTTTAATCAGATGGCTTTCCTCACAGGAAGTAGCAGAAACAAGTTCTACTCTTTCCTTACATGCTTTATGGCAGTGGAAAGGCAATAGTAATTTCAAAGCAAGACCTGCCTGGGCAGTTAGTGCCCATCCCGGTGAGGGACATTGGTCGGAAACAGGAGCGCACTGTGGGCTTGGGCTGATGGCGAAGGGTCAGAAAGGGAAATGAAAGAATGTTGGACAAGTATGACCACGACACTAGAGACCAACAAGTAAAATGTATTGTTTTATGCCAAGCACTGTGCTTTACAGGCATTATTCCTCTTGATGTTCTCTGCAGCCTTACAGAACTGTGAATGTCACTGCTTTACAAAGGAAAAACCCAGAGATTAAAGAGAGTATGTGATTCTCCAGGTCTTGTAGATTAAGATAGGCTCAGACCCATCTTACTCTGAACCCTAATTGCAGTATCATACCTCCTGTGTGTTTTTACAGCTTTACTGAGGTGGAGACTTTGGTCATGGAGGGAAAGGAAATCTCTCTCTTCACACCCCTCTTTGCACAACCTTCTGCACTTAGGCAGGTCTGGAGTGCCGCAAACCCTATGTGCAGTTAAACTGTCTCCTAAACTGAATAAGTTTTATAGACTGGGCACAAATGTAGCCATTTAAAATTTTATTTTAATCATGAAATGTTTAAGTTTCCATAAAGCAAACTTGTAAGTGACAGTATTGCCCCATGCATGTCACTGGATCTATTTAATCACGTGCACACACAGACACACATGCAGAGACCTTGTTATCTGGCAAGACTTAAAATCAGCATCAAGCATTCTAGTCATTCTAGGGAACATGCAGTTCCCTAGACTTGATGATATTGTCATATTTCAAAATTGTTAACATAAAAATATGTTGATTTTGTAGTTTCGTTAATTTATAGTACCTCTTTTTGAGAGAGGGGAATAAGTTAAACAGCATAAGAAAAATTAGTACATCACACCCATTAAAACCCTAGATATGAAAACAAAGTTAAGTAATTTAAAATTCATTAGGTATTATTGGACTTTTTCTCTGTATTAGAATTAAGTATTCAAGGTTTTTTTCTGAGGTACCTATTTAATTTGAGTTCCACAAATTGAAAGATTCTTATTTATGATATTTTATACATTGTATAATATGTTTCTTTTCCTTGCTTAAAAGAGAATTCTAAGCATAGTTGCTTTATATTATCCCCACCAGTAACCTGTTAAGTTACATAAAAGCTTTCTGAGGGCCAGAATAATGACACAAGTAATGAAAAGTTTGTGATGTGAAGGAAGACTTATGGAAACGATTTTGAAGGCCATCATTACAGTGATCTGGATAGCATGTTGATAATATCTCTTAAGTACTGGGAAGAGCTCCTTAAACATCTGAAATATAGATTCTTACACATTTTCAAAATGTGTAGCTGTAATGACTTGAAAGCTGACGGGTGGGAACACACTGGGAAAGTGCTCCCCACACTGCTCATGTCCCGCTTGTGTGGCACGTGACCCAGTGATGTGTGCGATTGGGACATGGCTTCCCTCCAGTTGTTAAATGCAAAGGGGCCTCGTCCATGGCCGGACTTGAAAAAGAAATATAAAAAATAATAGAAGTGCTAACATATTTCTTCTCCTACTTAACCAGAAAACTGAGCAATTTAGTTTTTATTTTTTTTTTGCCAGAGAAAAGTAAGTGCCACATTACCCTATTTAACACCATGCTAAAAAATTTGAAACAGATTCCATAAGTGGAAATGAGAATATTAATAGTAAACATGATTATATAAATATATATTATAATTAGCTTAAGTGCGTAACCCTTCTGTTTTATTTTCAATGAAATGAGAGCAAAGCATATGTAGCAGCACTTTTCATTACATATTTAATAATTATGTGTAAGAAGAAAAGCGCAAACTTATAGCTAATCATGATATTCATTGGAGCAATCATTTCATTTATTCTTCTGTTCAATAAACTCATGAAGTATTCCAAAATAATGTGCAACATTAAGTCAAACAAAAATCTGTATTCCACATGAAAATAAAACTGTCGCCAAAAGTCACAGAAAGTGAATTATGTATTATCAAAAATCACATAATTTATTTTTATATTGCTTTACATTCTACAAAGTACTTTCTCATAAATATTATTCCATTGTATTCCCTTTTTACCCCTTTGAGCTATAGAAGACATGGAATATTGTTATCCAGGTTTTTATTGATGAGGGAATGCTTAGGGAGAATTCAAAACAGATTTACTAAAATCACTCAGATAAGTTAACAGGGCACAGATAAGACTTCCCGCCAAGTCTTCTCTGCCTGAAGGTTGTCCCTGTTGCATTTTACCCTGCGGCCTGCTGGCGTTAGCCATCTGCGCAGCTTGAGTAATGGTCTGAGGTATGTGTGATTTTAGGATCTGGAACTCTCAGCTGAAAGTTATATCCTGACTTTTAACTCTGTCACACAATCTACCTAATTGTTTGGCTTCTCTGCCTCATACATCTTGATTTCTAAATCTACGAAGAATGCTGTCATTTGCATGATTTTATGACACATCTGTTCTCAAAAACTGCAGCTCTCCATCAGTATTCTGGTTTCCATATTAAACTATCCTGGGGCAATTGAATGTTTTTCCGCTTTCCTATGAGAAAAAAATACATGCGCACATGTCCATGCACATACAGACTTTAAACGGGGGTATCAGGGAAGGCCTTGCTGAAAACCGAGAGGTGTTCAGGAGGTGAAGGAGGAAGACGCATATTCTGGGCAAGAGGCTTCTGTGGCGGAGACCGTGTGAGGAGCAGCCGGGCGCCAGTGGCTGGAACAGAGCAGGCAAGGATGAGACCGAGTCCAGGACACAGCGGGATCTGGATTGTGTCAGGCCTTGTAAGGTTTTGTTTTAGTGAATTTTGATGTAACTCAAAAATTAGTTGGGAAGCCATCAAAGGGTTCTGGACAGAGAAATGATTTGATCTGACTTATATTTTAATTGGATCTCTCTGGCTGCTCTATTAAGAATAGACTGAAGGGCCCTGGCTGAGTGGCTCAGTTGGTTGGAACATTGTCCTGTACACCAAAACGTTGCAGGTTCAATCCATGGCCGGGGTGCATTTGGGAGGCAACCAATAAGACGTTTTCTCAGGAGGAGCAAGAGACTATAATAGTTTGACTACTTAAAGCAAACCACCAATTAAAGCAGAACTACTTAATTCATATTTTTGAAGTTTCTCTTTCTACTTATCTACATTCCATCTTTAGTTTCTATGTATAGTCTTTATTTTTTCTATCAAAGCAAATGTTCTTCCAAGCAGAAGATTTAGAGCAATTATGACTTTATAACAGTTAGAGCAGACTGAAGACAATGCTACCCAGTTGTGTCAAAGGAATTAAAGTGTCTGGCCACTCTGAACAAATTTACCAGTCAGCATTCTCTATTGCAAGCAAAAGAAATTCTCTTTGGCTGAATTAATCAGAATAGTTTATTGAGAGGATATCATGTGGCCGACGGACCTGCTGGGAAGACAAAAAACTGGACAAAAACAGCGTGAGGCTGGAGAACCAAAACCGTGCTGTGGAACCGGGCACTGAGCAACCCCCTCCCCCCCCAGGGCTGTGAGCTACAGGCAGTGCCTCTTCGTTGGCCTGCTGCCCTGGGTGACCAGTGTCATTACCTCCGCCGGGGATGTCAGAATGGCATCTACATTCTCCCTGCATCTTTGGGTTGCTGGCTCCTAGTGGTTAAGTGAGGGCTGCCTGCGTTTGGTTAGTTGGCACTAGGTCGCAGGCCCACCGTGCTCTGACTGCACAGACCCCTGAAAAAGAGTCTGACCTTCAGGCTTTTGTAACGGCAGGTGGGTCTTGCCTCTCACCCAAACTCGTAACGCAGGGGGTTTCCCCAGCATAGAGAATACAGTGAGATGCAGGATTGCACTTCCCCCAGGTCTCTGCTCTTCCCAACCTCCTTGCACCCCAAAACATACCTCACGAACATCCATAAGTTCATCATGTAGTCCCAGGTAAATTACATCTAGAATGCGAAAAGAATTGTGGGTGGTATATTCATAGAATGATTGTTTATAATCTTTGAGAAATCATCAAGAAAGACAGCAAAGGTAATGCTGATTTTTAAAGGGTGGCAGGGAACAAATCTCTGAATCTATAGACATATAAGTTTACCATAGAACATTAGTGAACTTCAAAAATAGGTTTTCAGACACTGAAAGTGTCTAATAATCTTCATTTTCTTCTAGTAAGAAACAGTGGTATTTTTTTGATTTCAGCAAAGCTTATGACAGGGACTCTCATGAGATCCTTATAAATAGAATAAAATTGAAATTCACTTTTTAGAAGATTATTTTCCTTTCAGTTTATTTCTGGTTGAAAAACTTCACCCAAAGCATAGTGATTAACGAATTGACATCAGGGTAGAGGAAAGTCTATCAGGCTATGCTGGAGAGCATTGTCCTTGACCTTGTCCTATTTGATATTTTTGTGAATAACTCGGATAAAGACATAGTGATGATGTGCTTGACCTATTTGTATGTGTGCTGTAACTGGGAGCCATAGTTAATACCGAGATGGTCAAAAAGGAATCTGATGGAATGACTGGCTGAAATTACAAGATAAATTGCTGTGGTGAACAGTAAAATAATCTACTTGGTTTAAAAACAAGAAAAAGGAGCCCAACCGAATACAGGAAAACAGAGCAGAGGAACATTAACTAAGAAACAATTCATTTGATGGTGGTGGACGGAGACTTGACTTGGGGTGGTGGGCACACAGTGCCGAGTGCAGGCGACATGTTGTGGAACTGTGCTCCCAAAACCTGGGGAATTTTGTTAACCTGCATCACCCCAGAAAATTCAATAAAGTCAAAAAGAGAACAACTCATTGGAAAGAGACTAGTAATTTCTTTGGCTGAAAGAACTGCAGCGAACAGGAGTGTGTACCAAGGAGGGCCGGTACGATGGATGGATGGCAAGAGGTCTGTGAACCGTGTACAACAGCGGTTTTGAACCAGTGTGCCGCAAGAATTTTCTTACCTTTATTTTTATTGTTGACGCTCTTACAGATGTCCCCACTTTGCCCACTTCCCGCCACCCCCTGCCTTTGCTCACTTCCACCCAGCCCCCACCCCCCTTCCCACTGGCCGTCACCACTCTGTTGTCTGTGGGTTATGCATACATTTTCTTTGTCTAATTCGTTCACCTTCTTTCACCCAGTCTCCCCACAAGAGTGTTTCAGACATGCAATACCTGACTATTTTGTTAGGGGCACTGACCTCTTTTCTCTTAGATTGTCAAATCAAAAAATTACAACAGCCAACACAATAATAGCTGGTGTGAATGAATCAAAATTATACCTTTTTTTTTTGTCAGATCGGCCAAAAATAAAACATTTTTTAGTGCGCACAGAATTCTGTGATTAGTTTATGTGTGCCATGAGATGTAAGCGGCTGAAAAACCACTGGTATACAACATGAAACCAGTAAAAGTTCCAAGAAGACTTATTCAGGAGAATTAAAGATGTGCTGGACGGACCTGCGAAGCAGGTCACAGGTTCGATTCCTAGTCAGGGCACATGCCTGGGTTGCAGGCTGGGTCCCTAGTGGGGGCCAGATGAGAGGCAACCGCACATTGACATTTCTCTCCCTCTCTTTCTCCCTCCCTTCCCTTCTCTCCAAAAATAAATAAATGAAAATTAAAATAAAACCAAAACCAAAACAAAAACAACAACAACAAAAGGTGTGCTGGAGAGTACAGAAAAGCTGACATATCCGTTCCAGACAGAGGAGGAAACCCAAGTGTGAGGGTCCTGGGGAGGCTAGTTTGGGCTTGATCCTGGGAAGAATGTTCCGATGTTCCATGTTACTGGTAAAACAAATTCAGTGCCTTGGACGGAACGAGCGCATTGTCCCTGACAGTGTTCAGGAGGAGGAGAGATGGGTCCACATCAGAAACACTGGAGGGCGGGTCCCTAACCTGCATGCTGTGCAGGGGGTTGAAATAGTAATTTAGCCGTGCTGTTCCGTGCAGTCCCCCCGACTGAAAGCCGGCCGTGGGTGTAGGGCCCTTTCTTTTCACGGGTGAGGAAATTCAGGCAAAGATTTCAAATACGGTTGACTCTTGAACAACACAGGTTTGAACTGCTTGAGTCCACTTATATGCAGATTTTTTTCCAATAAATCCATACAGTACTGTAAATGTATTTTCTTTTCCTTAGAAGGTTTAAAGTAACATTTTCTTTTCTATAACTTTGCTGTAAAAATGGAGGATATAACACATATAACATATAAGACAAGTATTAATGGACTTTTATCAGTAAAACCTTCTGTCAGCAGTAGGCTATTAACAATTAAGTTTTGGGGGAGTCAAAGTTGTATGGAGAATCTCAGCTGTGCAGGGGACTGGCATCCCAAAGCCTTGTGTTGTTCAGGGGTCTACTGCAGTCCACACATGCCCTTTCCACTGGCTGTACCCCATCACTTCCTGCTTCAGGTGGGAATCCAGGTAACTCCAAGTCTCTGTAGTAATGGACTGCCAAACTTTTGCAAGTGTTATCTAAACTCATCCCTTTTGGCATAATTTTTGGAAACAGAAAAATGACTTGTTACGTTCATTCACTTAATAATTCATTTGTTTACTCATTCATTCATTCATTCATTTTTTTCCCTCTAACATATATGGGCTGTCTTCTCTATGCCAGGTTTTATCCTGAAACTCTAGAGATACAAATACACAGCCCTTGTACTTAAAGAGGTTGAGATCCCGTGGAGGGCTGAAGTCATAGACTAGGTCATCTGTGTGTGCCATTTAGGTTATACATTGCTGTCACGGATCTTTACGTGTCATGAAAGTACAATGTATGTATGTTGTTGTGAAAACAGTGGGAACACTGCATTTGATTCAAGGACTTTTCATTCTGGAAGAATCTCAAAGATGTTTCAGTTTCATATGTGGAGAACTAGTTAATACAGTGTAATACTCTGATTCTGCATTCTGAAGGGGTGGGTGGTTATTCAGAACCAAGTACCAAATGTGAACAGATGTAAACCTTGTGGATGGTTCAGTGTGTGGGCAGCATAAGGTAGAAGCATTCTGAACCGTAAGGAGAAACTAAAGAAATAAAAAGGAAACCAACTAGCTTTCAATCAGGGCCCTATTCGGAGCTGCTTCTTTTCTCTGATTGGTAGGATAAAGTCAGTTGTCTTATTTACTGTGCTTTTCCCTAATGACTTGTCCTCATCTAGTGAGGAACCGTGGTCTTTCACTTATTTTCAACTGTGTTTGTTCTCTCTCTTTACATCATACTCATTTTCTCTATGTTCTAGTTTTATTTCATATGGTTGCCATCCTTATTAGGAAGTTACTTTTTTGTATTTTATTTGTTATTGATTGTGCTATTATAATTGTCTCAATTTTCCCCTTATCCCCCTCCACCCAGCACTCCCCACCCCCTCGGGCAGTCCCCACACCATTGTTCTTATCCATGGGTCATATGTTTGAGTTCTTTGGCTACTCTGTTTCTTATGCTGTACTATATATCCCCATGGCTTTTCTGTAACTACCTATTTTATTTGTACTTCTCAATCCCCTTGCCTCTTACCCATTCCGCTATACCCCACTCCCATCTGGCATCTGTCAAAACGCTCTCCATATCCATGATTGCATCTCTGTTCTGCTTCTTTGCTCAGTTTCTTTTTTAGATTCAATTATTGATAGATATGTATTTATTGCCATTTTATTGTTCATAGTTTAGATCTTCTTTTTCTTAAATGAGTTCTTTTAATATTTCATATAATAATGATTTGGTGATGATGAACTGCTTTTGTTTGTTTGTTTGTTTGTTTGGTCTGGGAAGCTCTTTGTCTGCCCTTCTAGTCTAAATGGTACCTTTGCTGGGTAGAACAATCTTGACTACAGATCCCTGCTTTTCACGACTTCTAATATTTCTTGTCAGTCCTTTTTAGCCTGCAAAGTTTCTTTTGAGAAATCGGCTGACAGTCTTAATGGACACTCCCCTGTACATAACTAATTTCTTTCTCTTGCTGTTTTTAAGATTCTCTCTTTATCTTTAACCTTTGGCATTTTAATTGTGATGTTCCTTAGAGTGGGCCTGTTTGCACCTATCTTATTTGGGACGCTCTGTGCTTGTTGGACTTGCATGCTGATTTACCAAATTAGGGAAGTTTTCTTCCATTATTTTTTTCAAATAGGTTTCCAAGTTCCTGCTTTTTCTCTTCTCCTTCTGGCACTCCTATGATGCAAATGTTGGAATGCTTGAAGTTGTCCCAGAGTCTGCTTACACTATCCTCATCTTTTTAGATTCCTTTCACTTACTGTTGTTCTGATTGCTTGTTTTTTTGCTTCCTTATGTTCCAAATCATTGATTTGATTCTCAGCTTCATCCACTCTACTAGCATTTCCCTATAAATTGTTCTTTATTTCAATAGTGAATTTAATTAGTGAATTCTTCATTTCTGCCTGGTCTTTTTTATGCTGTTAAGGTCCTCGCTAAGAGGACTTCTGGTCATGATGGCAGCATAGGTAAACACAGCTCACCACCTTGAACACTACATCAAAATTACAACTAAAATATAGACCAAGCATCACTCAGAACCATCAGAAATTGAGTTGAATGGAAGTTCGACAACTACAGAATTAAAGAAACCATATCCATCAAGACTGTTGCAGATGTGGAATGGGCTGGTCCCACATCCACATGGTGTGGATAACAATTTAGGAGGGATATCTTGGGAGTGAGGAAGCCCACTCAGGCCCCCCAGCTCAGGGTTCTAGTGCCAGGAAGATAAGTCCCTATAACTTCTGGCTGCAAAATCCAGCATGAGCGGGGATTGAGTCAGTGGAAGAAACTTTTGGAGTCCCAAGCAGTTTCCCTTAAAGAACCTACACATGGACCTACTCAGACTCACTTCCCCTGAGCTCCAGCACCAAGGTAGTAGCTTGAAGGGCACCAACGGCAGGCAGGAAGGAACTGAAATGTCTGGCATGAAGGCAAGAGCTGAGAGACAGCTTTCTCCCAGACGGAAAGGTGGCCAGAGGCCACTGTCCCTTTTCTGAGCCCTCCTTTCACAGAGCCACAGATTGGCAGAGGGGTGCCATATCGGAGACTCCATCAACCTGGCTAACTCTGTTGGCCCTGCCCTGGAGATCCCCTGAGACTCCTCCCTCCCACCCAACTTATGGGGCCACCCAAACTGTTAACAGTGACTTTTTTATACAAATGGCTGGTCTTGGTTGTGCTCCACAACTATCTAAATCCTATCAAATAAGCAACAGCTGGCTTCATTAAGTTCCCAGCCCCCATACCTGTTGCTAAGGGCCTCCAAGACTGACACTAGCAACGGTCAGCCTAGATTCACAGCTTGGCTTTGCCTGGGAATCTCCAAGTCCAGTACAAGTAGCAGCCATCTCAGATTGCATTATAGTTCATGCAGGGTAGCTGCAGGCAAAACACAGGCAGGCACTGACCTTGGTCTGCACCTGCCCAGAAACCACAGGGCCTGCACACCTAGTGGACAGCTACAGACCATGTTGGAGCAGCATCACCCTGCCCCTGCACAGCTGTTCCTCCACAGCGGGTGGGTGTTGGTGGTCAGTGGTCACAGCCAGTCCTTGCAGCTGCCTGGCCTGGGTAAATCCCTCCCATTGACCTTCCAACAGCAACCAAGGCTCAACTACAAGAGGAAGGTTCACTCGGGAAACAGGAAGGGCACATCAGAGTACCCAGCTTGGGTGATAGGGGAGGTTATGGCACTGGACCCACAAGGACACCTACTATGCTAGGCCACGCTACCAAGAGAGGGAGTCATAGCAGCTGTACCTGACACAAAGAAACATACACAGGGAGGCTGCCAAAATGAAGAGACAAAGAAACATGGCCCAAATGAGAGAACAGATCAAAACTCTGGAAAAAGAACTTAAACGAAATGGAGATAAGCAATCTATCAGATGCAGAGTTCAAAACACTGCTTATAATGATGGTTATTAGGAAGTCTTAATCATAGTTCAATATTAGTTTAATTCACATGATTTATGACAGAAGCTTGTCATATCTCTGACTCTGCTATAGTAAATCTTGGATTACCCACAAAAACACAAAGTTTTATGAGTACATTTCACTATAAATGAGACCTTTTTCATGAGAGTACACTATACATTTATGGGCTTTTAACATTTTTATTATTTTTCTTTCTTTAATTTAGAATTTTATTATTTAAACGTAGAGACATTTAATGGGGAGGAGCTGTGATGTGTGTTATTTGCAGAGAACAGACCCCTCCCCCCAAAAAAGGGAAAACACAGGGAACATAAGAAGGGTAATAGAAAGAGAATTTCTTTTGAAAGGGAAGAACATACTTCACATATTAATTAGTTGTTTTTTTCCCATAGGCATTATCCCCATATTTCTTAGGAAAACAATAATCTTTTAAAAACTGCTCATGTTGCAGGGGGCAGGTGGAGGCAGGAGAGTGATGCGTTAAATGTAATGAAACTGACAATGACAGTAAGTTTGGAGAAATCAGAGAAGCTGTCCAGCTAAGGTACTCAAGTTGCCATCTGATGGAAGTGCCTGAGGTCAGGATGAAAGTGATCAAAAATTCCAGTTACCGTTACATTTTGTTTGACTGGGCCATTAAATAATTAGAGGAAAAATCATTAGCAAATTGACCTCTAAGTGAGAAAGTTTACATTATTATATATTATACAAAACAGGGTGTCTGCTACTTCTACCAATTTTCAGATTTAGTAAATTGATATATGCATATCCTTATAATGACCATTTAAGATTTTCTTTCCTCCTCCTCCCCTTCCTCCTCCTGCTCCTTCTTCTTCTTCTTATTTCTTGCAATTCAGGAATATTTGGTTAACATGTTTTAGTTTAATGTGCGTTTTATGCTTTGGAAAAGGGACATTAAACCCACTTCATCACTCATCTTTGTTGATGTGGTTCATTGCTTTGTGCAAGTTGTACATCACATGAGTATAGATTCAGTTCTATGGCTTGTTGTGAAAAACAGCAGTTTTTCCTTTCAACTTTCAACTCTTTCAGCTAATTCTTTAGGATTTCCTCTGCATCTCTAAGAAGACTTTCATCACCCCCTTTTGGTTATTCACATTCTGGCATCATCTGTTGAAAAGTGGGAATTCAATAGACTCTTTTTTCATTCTTCCACTTTCAAACCAGTGAACTCATTCTATCCTGTCCTCTTTCCAACCTCCTGTTCTCTTATTATTGGCATAATTTTGATTAAATCAGAAATTCAGCATTTGCACTGTTATGTTGATATAAATCTTGTTTGTAGCTGAGGTCTATAGTATATTGTGATTCCTTATCCCCTCCGGTTCAACTCTAGGTTTCCCTGAAATTAATAACAATTTCCCATTTTTTATTTATATTATTGATTCAAGGCCTCTCCAAGCCTCTGCTTAATTCATCCCCTTCACAGATTTCCTGAGACTCCCTCTCTGCTCTCCTGGGCTGGAGCTCTTTTTCTTCTTCCATTTCAAATTGTTTTGTTTTGGGGGAACTGAGTGTCTAATAGCTTCCTGGAAAATAGTGTGTGGATGATTTTTTGCTGTTGTTGAGACATTGCATTTCTGAAAATATCTTTATTCTGCACTCATGCTTGATTGACATTTTGGCTATAGAATTCTTGGTTGGAAATAATTCCATTAGAATTTCAATGGCCTCACTCCATTGTTGTCTAGTTTCTACTGTTCTCTTAAAATACTTCTATTTTCAGACTTCTGAAATTTTATGGTGAAGCAAGAAATAGATCAGTGTGCAGCTTTGTTTTCATTGGGTCCAGCTTTTCAATCTGGAAACTCATGTCTTTCATCGCTTTAAAAAATATATGGCCATTTTATTGAGATTCAATTCACAAATCAAAATTTATACTTTGAAAGTGCATAATTCAGTGGCTTTTAGTATAGTCACAGACTTTTGGAGCCATCACTGCTAACCAATTTTAGAAAATTTCATTATCCTAACAGAAGCCCCAAATCTGTTAGCAGTCTCTTCAAATTCTCTACCCTGGCAACCCCTAGCTTTTATGTCTCTGTCGATTTCCCAGGATATTATAAATGAATCATTAATGTGTTAGTTTTCTGGTAGGTTTCTTTCACATAGCATAATGTTTTTGAAGTTTATCCGTGTTGCAGCATATATCAGTATTTTATTCTTAATTATGGCTGAATAATATTCCATGGTGTGGTGATACCACATTTGCTTATCAGTTCAACAGTTGATAGACATTTAGGCCGCTATTTCCTTTTGGCTGTTGCGAACAGCGCTGCTGTGAACATTTGTGTGCAGACATTTGTTTGAGTACCTGTCTTCGGTTCTCTTGAGCTGGGTGCTGAGTCATCAGATGACCCTATCCTTAAGTTTTGGTGGGACTGCCAGTCTACTTTCTGGAGCGCGTGCACCCCTTTAAAATCTGACCAGCAGTGTGTCGGGGTTTCAGGGTTTCCACGCCCTGGCCAATACTTGTTATTGTCCGTGTTTTTTATTATGGTGAGTGTTTAGTGGTTTGTCATGGTCATTTGTTTTGCATTTTCCTCATGACTAATGACGTTAAACATCTTTTTTGAAAATTTAATCTTTTTTTGCATTCTTTTTCCATTACCATTTAGCCCACGTACTCCCCCTCCCCGTAGCAATCCCCACACTGTTGTCCATGCCCACGAGTCCTTTTTCCTTTTTGCTCAGTGCCTCCTCCCCCAATCTCCTTGCCCCCCTGCCCCAGGGCTGTCATCCTGCTCTTCATCTGTGAGTCTGTCCCCATTTTCCTTGTTAGTTCAGTTTGTTCATTAGATTCCACATACGAGTGAAATCATGCCGTATTTGTCTTTCTCTGACTGGCTTATTTCACTCAGTATAATGTTCTCCAGGTCCATCCACATGTTGCAAAGGGTAAAATTCTCTTCCTTTTTTTTTTTTTATGGACAAGTAGAATTCCATTGTGTAAATGTCCCATAGTTGTTTTATCCACTCAATTGATGGACACTTGGGCTGTTTCTGTATCTTGGTGATTATAAATAAAGCTGCAGTAAATGTAGGTGTGCTTATGTTCTTTCGAATTAGTGTTTTGGGCTGCTTCAGATGTATTCCCAGAAGTGGGATTGCTGAGTCAAAAGGCAGATCCATTTTTAATTTTTTGAGGTACCTCCATACTGCTTTCCACAGCGGCTGCACCAGTCTGCATTTCTTCTGATCCAAAATTTTGCCTTAAATTGTTTTGTTATAATTTCCTCTCTTCATTATCTCTTTTCTCTTTGGATATTTTATTTTATGTAAAATTTAGACCTCCTGGATTCTTCTTCTCATTTTCTTGTGTTTTCTCTCTTACTTTTAAATTATTTTTTCCTTTAGCTGAGTGTTTAGGGACATTTTCTCAACTTTGTGTTTCATCTATTTGATTGAAATTTTTAAGTTTTATTATTATTAATTTCAAGATATTCCATTTTATAATACCCTTTTCTTGCTTCAAGGTTGCAATATTTTTTCTTATCTCACTGGAAATATTAATAATAGTCTTTGTGAAGCTTTTCTAATAGTGTATTCTCTGTTTCAGCCAAGCTATTTTTTATCTTTCAGTTTGCTTTGTTGTCTGTCTGTCTTTAATATTATAGGCTTTGCTTTTTGGTAGTTGTGGTTCTGGGCTGTGTAGTCATACTTGAAAGTGGTCCAGGAACAACCTGATTGGGAGCTCCCAGTGTGGGGGTGGCTGGCTCACCATGCATTTCACCACAGAAACTGACTAAACCATTTTGTTTAGAAACCCTTGATATGAGTGTCCATCTTTCCTGCAGTGCTGTGAGACTACCAGTGCACTTTCTTCTAAGCTCCTACCTGGAGGATGGAGGCCTAGCTGCCAGTCTTGTGCAGTAGAATGGAGGACTGGATTCCTCATAATCCTCCTGTTTTAGGATGGTAATCCTTCTCCCTAACTGGATGATTGTCTAGTTTAGACAGTCTCTGTTTTATACTGTCTGCATTTTGGGCAGGCAGTTATCTGTGTAAACAGATAGGGAAGGGATCTAAGGATTAGATAGCTACAGAAAGGACTTTACACAATTTTTCCTATTTTATACCCTCACATGTAGACCATATGTATCCATTTCCACATCCTGGCGCCACTGCCCCTGGGCCTTTCGGTTGTCCTGTTGTACGAATAGGACTGTGTCTGTGCTTTTCCCATGGCCAGGTTAATAATCCATCGGTTTGTTTCTTGATGCTGAACTTGCTGTTTTGAAACTTCTACATTTTGGTGAGTGGGGATTAAGGAGAGTACAATGTAGGTGCATTTGTTCATTTTGCCATGTTTACCATGGAATCTCATCCATTCTTAGTAAGTTTAAATATGAACAAATGCTTGAGCTTGTCATTGTGTATACCATTATGTAAATAAATATTCTTTCATATTAATGGTTGTGAAATATATGAATCTTTGCTATTTACCAGTTGTCAGAAATTATTAAATATGACAAGGCTATTGGAACTGAAGGTATTTGAACTATTATTAGATTATGGTTTCATCAGTAAAATTTTTGTCACACCAACAGTGTCTAAAATGTGAAGGTGCCTTTATTAGAGTATCCTATCTTGATGGAAAATACTTATTCTCGTTATGGTCTTTTATTTTTTTGTGGGTTTTTTTTTTTTTTTTTTGCTTTAATTTGTTTTGACGATTGTGGAATGTTGATGCATTGTCTAAGGTTACGCTCATACATTTGATAGTGTTTTAAAGCCAACAAGAACATTTCTACCATGTAAGTGTATGTATAAGGAAATAAACAATGCTAAAGAGTTCTGATTTTAAAACTTAATATTAAGAATGTATACATTACCCATTTTACAGGTTTATTGGGTTTTTGAGTGCAGTATAAGATTAGAAACCTCTTATTTAGAAAGCAAAGTTTAGTGTTTTATGTGAACATCCAAATTCAAGTGAATAACTTGCTCCTTTCTTACTGGCAGATACAAGTCCAGTTACAAATTCTGAACAGATGCTCATGCCTCATTTCTATTGTGTAATTCAGGAACGGAAAAACTAATTTGTCATGGCAGTTACTTGCCGAGTAAGAATTTTCCATCTTTGTGTTTTCCCTTTTTTTCTTGAATATGTGATTTCATTTTAAAGCCTCGGATCTCAGTTAGTAGCTTTCATTTCAGCCATTGTCAGGGACATTTGGAAGATAGAATTGGTTCTCTTTTTTTCCTATTTCTATACCCTTTTGACTTGAATAAGGAAGTTAGAAACAGCAAGTAAAGACAAAATGTTGAGCAAATTAGCTAGAATTTGGGGAAAATATATTGCGGAAAGAGATCTCATTCTAGATAGAAAGTCAACAATGCTGGGGGAAAAAGGAAGTGGAGAGAGATGATTAGTGAGAAAATATTTAGCGGAAGAGAAGAAAGGACTAAGGATTTTTTTAATGTAATCAGAATTCATCTGAGTAAAAATACCATGAACCGAGTGGTATCTTGTAAAGGGTTAAAGGGCAAGACCGTCATTCTTATCTGTGATCATGACACTGTGTAAGATGAGTGGGCAGCCAGTCTCCCTGAGGGCACGGGCTGGGTTTCTCATTTGGTGTTCCTCATAGGACAATTCCAGTGGGAACTCTGTAAATCTGTGCCAGAGTGATACGGTTATTCCCATAGAATAGATGCATCAGACATATTCTTTGTGCGCCTGTGTGTGTCACAAATGTAGTCATTTTTCAAGATTTTTATTAAAACATCATTATGGATTGTGTCACACAGAGATATGGGGACTTGCTAGATCGCTCCAGGAAATACAGCTACGAGAATGCTTTCAGTTGAAGCAATGCCAGGGTCTGTCTCAGCTGCAGAGACTGACTTTGACTGAGGTCCAGCCTTTCTTCAGACATCCTGTATCTGGTAACTGCGTAAGTTAGGGGTGTAAAGGCCTGGTTGTTTCTGCCTGATGCCAGCGACTCTGGGCCAGGTTGGCCAAGGCTTTGTTGGCTTGCGTTGCAGCTCGACGTCCTATGTCCAGTCCTGCTCCCTTCTCCTTCCTTTCACCTAATAAATATATTGTCTTTCTTTTACATAGTAAGCACATTGTACCCCTACACTCCACCTGGAGAACCCAACTTATGACACAGAGGCATAAAGATGAATTTAAAAACACAGTCTAACCCACTCATTTAACAAGGATTTGTTATCTTTCAGGGAAGTTACTGTTAGACTATGGGGTTCTGACTTAAGCATCCAAGTGTACCAGCTATTATACCAGAAAATGAAAAAGATTTTTAGACTTCAGAGTGGGAAAAATAATGTGGCTTTTCAAGAATTTCTAGAAAGTTAGCTTTGATAAGCAGTAATTTAATCTGTAAAATTATAGCATCCTTTTGAAGTCAGCAAATTCTTGACAAAATATTCTATTAAAACTTAATGCAAATATACAAATATATACACATGTGTATCTAATATTCTTACTATGTATTATCAGTGACAAATTGGGTATGATTTACTTACTGTAGAAAACTATTACTGTTCTCTGATATTTGGATCCCAGTACCTGCAGGAAGATTATATTTATCTCCTTGAAGATAGATGTGGCCACATGACATGCCTTAGCTAATAAATTGTGAGCAAATGTCATCTATTATCTCAGCGTAACCCAGCATAATCCTGCTGGTATATCCCAAATTGTGTACTTTCCAATTGCCTCAAAGGAAGCCAGTGTTACCAAGTGTTACCTCCTTTTATGACTCGTACTCACATGCATGTAATACGTGTTCGTGTATAGTTGTTTATATGGATGCTATATTCATATACTACATACACTGTTTTCTTAAACTTTGAGCTGTTTTCTTGACCTGCTATACTCACAGAAGTCAGTGCTGCTATTGTTTCAAATCGGTAAATGTAGTTATGTATCAATGTTTATCCATTTTAAAAGGCATGTGCCTTTTGGATTGATAGAATCCCATGCTTTGATAGCATGTTAAGTCTTGGATAAATTTAAAATTCGTAATAAAACACATTCAGATAATGATGATTTTAAAAGGTCTTACTAGATACTTAGTCTGGCACCGAGTCAGCTTGCTCACCGCAAGCTCTGCGTTGCAGTGTCCAGCGTCAGGCTCCAGCGTGGCCGCCTTCCTGTCCAGCATGGTTTCTGCTCCGCTTTGCTTGATGCAAACTGCTACAGCTGGCTTTGGAGATTGATTGTGATGATTACATGCCAGGCCTACTAACTGATTTTGAAGACAATATTCACATATTTTGTGCAAAATTCTCCTGCATGATTTTCTGAAAAAAGAATTGTGTTTCAAATTTGAGCACCAATAACTTCTAAATTTTGCTAAGACTGATTTTTCAACCACAGCTTGAGAAAAGCACTACCTGAATTCATCCCCAACAGACTTGGTGAAATTTTATTCTTTCTCTTGAAAATTTTTTCAGTAACCTTTTTATGGCAAATGGCACTAATTCAAGAGCATGAAAATATATTTTTAGCTCTGATTCACTGAATACATAACTAGATTTTGGCATAAAAGCTTAAAACAGATGAGGAGCAATAATGTAGGTCTTTGCTTTTTGAAGTTTCAGGATTCATATTCAAAACATCAGCTGTATCTGCCAAATATGTCAAGTTCCTAGGAAAGTTATTATCTTGGCAAGTGTTTAAGTGTCTAATGATTGAAGGGAAAAAGTAAAATTTTTTCCCAAGGTACCAGTATTTTAAATTTTATATTCATGCCTAGCAAGGAATTAAGTGCATTTTCTTTATCCACGAATTCAGCAAAGCTAGTAGCAAAATAAAAATAAAAAAAAAAGTGATGGTTTGATTTCTGGCAAATTTTTTTTTTAATGACAGGTAAGTCAGCAATTTGACATTTGGCTATAGATCCTGAAAAAGAAATACTTTGGAATTTCTACTACAGTTTAACTTTGTAATACTCAGAATAAAAAAAATTCATGAGGCTTGCTTTCCCCCCTGTGTGATGTGAGGTCTTTTTATTCTTTGCTGTTAAAAGAGTTCCTTAAAACCTGGCTGGTGTGGCTCAGTGGATTGAATGCTGGCTCGGGAACTGAAAGGCTGCTGGTTTGAATCCCAATCAGGGCACATGCCTGGGTTGTGGTCCAGGTCCCTGACTGGAGGCGTAGAGAGGCAGCCGACTGATGTTTCACTTGCACGTTAATGCTTTACTCCCTCCCTTTCTTCCTCCCTTCCCCTCTCTATAAAAATAAATAAATAAAATTAAAAAAAAATAAAAGAGCCACTTAAAAAAACTTTTACAATTTTTGCGGATTCTTACCATGTTTCACTACTCCTCAATTTCTTGTGCTTTAGATCATCACATTCTGCAGGTAAAAACTTGCATTAAAAATATAAGGTTGCCCTGGTTGGGTGGCTCAGGTGGTTGGAACATCATCCCATACACCAAAGGGTTGTGGGCTCCATCCCCAGTTGGGGCACCTACAGTTGGCAATTGATCAGTGTTTCTGTCACATCAATGTTTCTGTCCCCCCGCTCCTCTCTCTCTGAAATCAATAAACATATCCTTGGGTGAGAATTTAAAGTAATGTTGTTGTGATCTTTGGACTCATTGAGTTTGAGAAATATAAATTACTTAGGCCTCTTTATGTACTAAATTAAAATAATGGCAAAATATTTCTTTGAAGCAGAGAACTTATATACATTTGCTTATGCATTGGGTATATCACAAGAATAACAATATAGCTATCATTTAGAATGGAAAGGCAGATAAAGCGCTTCCCAGATAAGGTCAAGTTAAAGGAGTTCATTATCACCAAACCCTTATTGTATGAAATGTTAAAGCAACTTATCTAAGAAGAAGAAGATGAAAACTATGAACAAAAAAGTGACAACAAACTCACAACTATCAACAATAAACCTTAAAAAAAAAAAAAAAAAAAACCCTGAAGCAAACAACTAGAACAGGAACAGAATCACAGAAATGGAGATCATATGGAGGGTTAGCAACAGGGGAGTGGGAGGAAAAAATAGGGGAAAAGGTACAGGGAATAAGGAGCACAAATGGTGGGTACAAAATGGACAGGGGGAGGTTAAGAATAGTGTGGGAAATGGAGAAGCCAAAGAATTTATATATGCAACCCATTGACATGAACTAAGGGGGGGAATGCTGGTGGGAGGGGGTGTGCAGGGTGGAGGGGAATAAAGGGGAGAAAAAATGGGACAACTGTAATAGCATAATCAATAAAATATACTTTAAAAAAGAATAACAATATAAGCGGTCTCCTTAATCATGTATAACAAGCAGACATTTCACATACTTTGCTGTTTGGCCAGGATTTTCTCCAAAAGTTTTGTCATTCTGTACTATATGTATTCCCAACTGCCAGAAAGAGTAAATGAACTCTGACTTTGTGATATGTTTATTTTTCAACTATTGTTCCAATTAAAGAGTTTTTTATTTATCCCATTTTGCAGTTGATAGCCTACAACCCTTGCCATAAATAATCAGGTAATCATAACCATGTTTAAGAAATGCAGAGTACTTTGGATTATAAAATTATAAAACATTACTTCTAGTACTTCCCTCTGTATTTCCTTGCAGGGGACAAAAACCTCCTAAAATCATTACTTCTCCGGTCAGATGATGTGAACAAAAAGTTGTAAATGCTTTATTTTATGTAAGAGGAGGAAGATTGTTCACATTTATTTGATTGTTATTCTTATTTTTCTTTGAGTCATCAGTAAGCTCCTAAATATTGTATACCTTTTTATTCATCTTTATATCTTTTTAAATATTTCACCCATTATATGAGTTTGAAAATGTATTTTAATTTTCAGTTGGTATTACAAAAAAAGGTGGATGACAAGTTAACAAACTATAATTGTTTACTTTTATTGTTGTGATTGTGTTCCAGAATTACTATTTTTAAAATTATTGTGCAGGGAAGGGAACCCTAATGCACTGTTGGTGGGAATGCAGACTAGTGCAGCCACTGTGGAAAACAGGATGGAATTTCCTCAGGAAACTGAAAATGGAACTGCATTTTGACCTGGCAGTTCCACTGCTGGGATTATACCCTAAGAATCCTGAAACACGGATTTAAAAGAACCTATGCACCCCAATGTTCATAGCAGCAGAATATACAGTAGCCAAGTGCTGTAAGCAACCTAAGTGTCCATCAGTAAATGAATGGATCAAAGTACTGTGCTACATTTACACAATGGAATTCTATGCAGCAAAAAGAAAGAAGGTGCTCCTACCCTTTGTGACAGCATGGATGGAATTGGAGAGCATTATGCTAAGTGATGTAAGCCAGGCGGTGAAAGATAAATACCATACGATCTCACCTTTAAGTGGAACCTATTCAACAAAACAAACACATGAGCAAAATAGAACCAGAGACA
Source organism: Glossophaga mutica (assembly GCA_039655065.1). Taxonomy (NCBI): domain Eukaryota; kingdom Metazoa; phylum Chordata; class Mammalia; order Chiroptera; family Phyllostomidae; genus Glossophaga; species Glossophaga mutica. The sequence continues at coordinate 64,837,892 of CM077313.1, forward strand.
CGGAAATAAAGAACACACTGACAGGGGAGGGGGGAGGGAGATAATGGGGAAAGAAGGGGAAGGGGCAAGTCAAGGAGCATGTATAAAGGACCCGTGGGCATGGACAATGAGGTGGGGGTTGACTGTGGGGGGGGTGGGGGGGTGAGGAGCGGTGCAGAGAAAAGCAATGGGGGAAAAAGTGGGACAATTATAACTGAATGACAATAACAAAAAAGAAAAGGAAAATACCTACCTGAACCTCACTGTAGTATAGTTCATAAAGTTCTAACCCACACATCTAGTGTATGATTGTCTCTCTGTGAATCTTACTCTTACTCTTTAGAACCACGATTATAAAAAAGACTCCTCCATTCTACTTTGCAATCAGGAAAAGTAATTCCAGAATGGCCACCTTTGATGTCTGCATGTTCCCTTCCCCTCTTTCTCTCCTCTCTTCCACTTTAGTTCTCTGCTTTTAAGTTTTTTTGTGTGTGTTTGTTGCTTTTATCTTATAATCTCAGGATCTTCTATATTTCTTGCAGGGCAAGTCCAGAAGATATTTTTGAGTTAAAGTATTCTCGAAAAAATATTCCAGTTCCTTTATTTCTCTTCCATCACATGCTTTGACTCAAGAATTTTACATGGCTCACTTTGTTAATCTTTATTTATTTATTTATTTACAAATTCTTGAGCATATTGGATGATCAGAGCATTCCATTCTTTATAATCACTGACTTTTTATTTTTCCTTTTAAAAATCCACCTGGCTTCAAAATAGCATGAACAACTTTTTAAAGTGGCTATTTGACTGTATTAAAATTTATTGTATGGTTTAGGTTTGTGAATGGTTTGCCAGAAGGCATAGAAACCATCCTGGGTCGCTCTTTCCAACACCATTTTGAGAGAGCACATTTTACACATCCTTTTAAATGTAGGAATAACATATAGTGCTGAAGAACCACAACATTCCACTTCTACAGAGTATGGTAAATTTCTTGAAACTTTTTAAATCTATACTTTGAATTTACTTAATTTCATAAAGGAAAATCATTTATACCTCTTAGAAGTTGTATAAAGTAATAAATTATATAGATATAGAAATATGGCTATAAATTATATAAATATAGATATTGATATGGATATAAATTATATAGATCTAGATAGAGAGATATGGATATGGGTCTATGTTAGCTTTATGAACTGGCCCCTGTGATGCTGAAATACTTCAGACACTTGAACTATTGGAGCATGAATATCTGCATTCTTTTGATTGATGCGAGAAGAATGGCCCACGCAAGTCTTACTGCCTGGGTACAGCTGGACAATCTGTCTACCCCTGATACCATTGCCTGAAGCCAAATAGTAAGGTTTTTTGTTGCAATGGAAAAGATCTTTCAGATTGCTGGTTTTACATGATGGGACTATGGTTGGAAATGCTTCCTGTCCAGTCACCAGCCTCAGGCTGCCCATGCATTTCGGACTCAGAAATGACAGCTGAAGTCAGTTAGGCAGAATTATGGGATAGCTAAGTGACATATAGGTTTATTATGACCATAAAGAAGGAGAATACGGTATACTTTAACAAAACAACAGCTAATTGAATTAGGAATAAACCACAGTACTGCAATTGCATGGGAGGTTTTGTGTGTGTATTATTTGCCCTTGCCCTCTCTGGGGAATGTGTGTGGTTTACTGGTAGAATTTCAAATATTTCCTAAGTGGCTAAAAACCAGGTAAAAATAATCCAGAAAAAGGCTCTGTAATATGGAAAATAAATCTGCTTAGGAACAGGGGGATATTTGAGACTATTTCATTTGAGAACATATTTTGGGGGATGATGGAATAAATTGGAAGACCTTATTCTCTCTGTTGTCATATCATGCCCTGTGAAACAACTTGAGGCAGAATAGTGTAGTTGTGATCAGCCATTCTATGTCAGAAGGCAGAGAGAGAATTTTGTACTTGTTTGTGAATGTCTTTTTTTGTCATTAAAGATAGGTGATTTCAATGCATTAGTATACAGCCTAAATAACATTTGATAGAATACTTACAAAGTTTTATTTTTTTAACCACTGTTTTAAAAATTGATCCCTTTGATATATGGTGGGTACAAACTTTCTCTACAAAGTATTCTGAGTGGCTGTGATTTTGTTTTAAAGGAAGGTTGATTAATGTTTCTTTTCATCTTTTTCTTACTAATGAATGATGCTCACATGTTGGAACTCATAACGTTAAATTTCATTAATTATAATTTGGGAATGAAATAGATGAGTAGTTATAAAGCTTAATGAGAAAAAATGCAATTTCAAAGTCAATTTAAACCTGTGGACTTTATATAAGAGCAGTTTGAAACTAACTGCTCAGTGATTTGATGTATTAATTCTTACAGGAATGCAGGCTGATTAAAACAGAGATTAGAGCTAGAGGAAAATGGTATTGATTACAGCATAGAAGACAGGAGGGCTGAATGTCTGTAAGTTTTCAATTGCCTCTAACAGCAACTACTCCCCAGTGAATTGCACAACTTTCATGAGCTAAGGTGAAATAGATTAAAAACTAAAATGATAGTGATTTCTACCAAAGCTCATACCTACCCTTCAAGTGTGGTTCTCTTTATTTATTTTATTTTACTTTATTTTATTTTAATTGTTGTTCTTGTACAGTTTTCTGTCTTTTAGTCCCATCCCAGCCCACCACCCCAGCCCTGCCCACCTCCCTCCCATTTCTATCCCCTTAGTTTTTGTCCATGTGTCCTTTATACTTGTTGCTCTAAACCCTTCCCCTTTTCCCCTGAAATTCCCTCCCCTCTCCCCTCTGGTCACTGTCAGCCTGTTCTCAATTTCAGTGTCTTTGGTTATATTATGCTTGTTTGTTTGTTTTGTTGATGAGGTTCCTGTTAATGGTGAGATCATATGATATTTGTCTTTCACTGCCTGGCTTGTTTCACGTAGCATAATGCTCTCCAGTTCCATCCACGCTGTAGCAAAGGGTTGGAGCTCCTTCTTTCTTTCTGCTGCATAGAATTCCTCTTTAGAAGGCGTGTGGTGCATCCCAGACCTGGAATGGCGGTGGTGAAAGTGGCCTTAGCCAGTAGAGGAGTCAGCAGCTCAAGTAAGCACCTGCTACGCTGCGGGGAACCCTGTCCTGGGTGCCAGATGCGGGGGGGCTCCACCCGCAGAGCCCCATCCCTCCGTCACGGATGAAAATAAAAACTACCAAGACATGACTGCTTGGGGAGGAAAGGGGTCAAACTCTCAGAGGAGAATGACCCAGAGCCCCTTCCTCACTAGGCTTTTATTGGGCTCAAATACACTGGAATACAGGTTTAACATGTCAAAGAAATCTGAGGGCTTAATCCAAGCCAGTGTTTGTCAGGAAAGGGGGTTGCCAAACTTTGGGAGACATACCCATTTCCTCCTGGGACACTTATCACCTAAGGGAGAGCACTCTTAGCAAAGCAGGTTTCACAGGGCTTTAGGAATTCTTTCTTATGCCAATCACCCAGGGAGCCGTCCTAGCCAGCACAGGGCTGTACTGCTCACCCCCACAGTTTCAGGCTTTAAGCCTACTAGGAAACAGGAGACATCTCCCAGATGGAAATGAGGACTCGGGCTATGTCAGAATAGCTGGGGGGATGAGGGTCCATCACATCCTCTTTGCTGCAACCCCCCGAGTCCTTCCATGAGGCCTCCCAAGTGGTGGCATCTGGCTTAGGTTGCCCCTCCCATGAGGAATCTTACCCGTCATTGACTGCCAAACCAAGCAATGGGGCCAGAGATGGATGAGGCAGAAGCAGTGCTCCTGCCAGGGAGATAAGCTTTGTCTCCTTAGTAAGTCACGTCCTTGTGACAGAACAGACCCAGATGAAGTGGGTCCCTTGGGCTCTTACACAGCCCACCATGGGGTGAGGGTTACAACTCCTGAAACCAGGCTGAACTGTCCACAACACTACGCGTCATCACGGTCACAGCAACAGTGACCATGGTTGCCACTAATTTTGGGACCACATGTAGTACCACTGAGGAGTCACAATAATTGGTGTTGTCCTTTAGAAATTTACAACTTTCTTGATATGATCTCTTACCAGGCAGAGTACTATTTAAGGATTCCTTATAATGGGGTCACTTACCTGGAAGGGAACGGGGTGTCTGCAGCCAAACCAGGATGAGGACGAGGGAGCTCCTTAGACGATCAGAAATCAGTTAACAGGGGTGGGGGGTTAGAGAGCTCTATATTTTTATGCTTTCAATTTGCACATGTTGTCAACTAGTTCTTACCACATGGTTCCACTCAATTTTTTGTTTTATAAAAGCAAGTTTTTATTTATTTCAAAATGAAAGTATAAGTGAACCTTGGTATTTAAACAATAACATAAACCTATCCTTTCAGAACAAAGAAATTCAGAGTTAGTTTTATTTCCTGGAATCTTTCCATAGTCTTACTGTTGTAAAGCAGATTTTTTTTAATATCGTAAAAATTACACCAAGCTTGAATATACTTACTCTCTGTTGCTCTCAAAATGGAAAACTAAGTGAAAGAGCAGTGAAGGATGTGGGGTTATGTTAAACATAATTTCAAAGTCAGGATTTCTGTTGGTTATCCCCAGAAAGACTTTCTTATTTTTAGTCTGGATACTAAAAATAGGGCTGTTTTCAGTGTCACATTTTGGCAATGCTTCTGAAGAGCCTCCAAATTAGCTGACAAATATTGGGGACACCATGCTTAATTAACATTAGAGGAGACTGGAAACAAGTGCATGTTTTGGGGGAAGGGCTTTATTTGGATTGCTGCTTAATGAGGCAAGTCCAGTCTGGAAGCCAGTGCTAATGCAAAAGCATAATTTCTCTGAGGATCTTGGTATCTCTTGAAGAGGAGATTCGATCATATAAAGAAGCAACAATTGAAAAACCTCACCTCATGGATACTACATTGATTAATAAGAAACATAAGCACATACTGAAGGGCTAAGCCGACTTAACAATTGACTCATAACTGTTTCCACCCTGGAATATGTAGGGGTAACTTTAATCTCCAAGGGGTTGTCGGAGTTTGTGATAATCAGAGAGCCTTTTTGCCTATAGTTTTCAGTGGAGGGATGTTGCTGCTTCTTTTTTTAAAAAAATATTTTATTTATTTATGTTTAGAGAGAGGAGAAGAGAGGGAGAGGAAGATGGATGTGAGAGAGAAACGTTAATCAGTTGCCTTTAGCACGTGCCCTGACCAGGGACCCATCCCACATCCCAGGCATGTGCCCTGACCGTGAATGGAACCAGTGGCCTTTAGCTTCATGGAATGACACCCAAACAAACTGAGCCATGCCGGTCAGGGTGGAGGTCATTTCTTTCCCCTGATTCAATGTGAATTTCAGAAAGAGTGAGGGCTAGAGAGTAGGCAAACATGGCAAAATGAATGTCCTAATCCAGCTTGTTCCTCATCGTTTCCTCGGGCCTCTCTCTCCCAGTCCTCTTTTAAAGGGCTGTTCTCCACTCAGGCTTGTTTTGAAATTGTCATTATAGTCATAATTTATCTTTGTAGTTTCCTTTCATATCTTCTAAGTCTCATGGCTGTGTGCTATTAGTCATGGGGCCCTCAGCTCTACACTCGATTGAACTTAACTGAGACTTGACTGTGTGAAAGTGCTTATGAGTAAAAAGCCTTCGATTTTCTGTGGTCTTTCTGTACCCTGCCTTTTTACAAAGGGAAATTTCTTTCCTTCCTTCTAAATTGATCCAACCACAGAGTAATCAAATCAATATGGGGAAACCCATATTGTAAATGTAGCAAAATTTACAGAGAATATTGCTTTTCAGGCTGTTATGATTTCAGATATGTTCCTCAAATTCCTTCCCTTAGAAACACTCCTGAACCTACGTAAATAACCAAATACATGCAACCTGGTGGGTAATCAACAGTGAGGAAGGAGGAACCTAAATTGAAACAAATACAAGGTCTGTCTGGAAAAAGCCCAGCCATTGTTGGTATAATGAGAACATTTTGTGTGACATCTGTGTAACCTGGCAGCCAAGGAGAGTGGACTGGAATGTGCATGTGTGAACAATGACAACTTTACTGTGCTAGTCAGTGGGGGTGGTAGATGGTGCTGACTGAACATGTGTGCTGTGTGGCTGTCGCATTCAAAATGACTGAGCAAGTGGAGCAACAAATCTGCATCAAATTTTGTGTTAAGCCTGAACATTCCTCCACTGAAACTATTCGGATGATTCACAAGACCACAGCTATGGGCAGCTGGTGATTGGCAGCTTCATCATGACAATGATCACATCTCACGCAGAGTTTTTTGGTGAAACACTGAATCACTCAGGCGACTCAGCCCCCTTCAACCCAGATTTGGCGCCCTGTGACTTCTGGGTTTTCCCAAACTAAAATCGCCTTTAAAAGGGAAGAGATTTCAGACCATCAATGAGAAGTGGCCAATAGCCAAGGTAGAGATTGCAGGGCAACGAGTGATTGTATGTGATCGCAGGCATCAGGCATCAAGTCTAAAGGTGCCCCTTTTACTATTAGAGCAAAAATAGCCAGAGTAGATCAAGCCAGGTAGATCTGAGATTACTCGTGTGTCACGGCGGGGTTGGGGTCAGTGATCTGTTGGTCGTGTGTCTTAGGGGCCTTCTGCTCAGTTTTCTACCCAGGGTGACTTTAGAAAATGGAATGACAAAATACCTTGTAGCATTATTGTTTAGTTCATGTTTATGGGTCAGAACAAATCATAAGGAGCACATAATGCAATGATTTGTGCTAAGGAGAGAAGCGAAAAAGAAAGGAGCTGTAAAGAAATTTATAATTTTGGCACCTCCAATGCAGTCCCAGATGTAGTGCTATATATTAAAAACACAGAGAAAATAAACAATTTTTAATACAGTTGGAACAGATGTTTGCTAGGGTACAAAGTGGGACCTTGTACTATTTCATCTCTCTTCCTCCATCTGAGATTCTCCAGATTCTAACTCTTAATCCCACTGAACAATCAAAGGTTAATAGTATGTCTGCTGGGTGTGGCCTCGTGGTTGTGTACCCAGAGCAGTGGAGTGTGAATGAGAGTGTCTGGGCATGCCGACAGGAAGGCATGTGAAAGGATATGATGCTACCCCTAAGAGCTCCAGTATTCTGATGGTATTGTATCATTATCATTCAATTTTTAATGCTACCCTTCCCAGTATTTCTCTCTCTTCTCAACACGCCACAGAAAATCATCGCTGTCATCATCATCTGTACTGTCTCCCATGTGCTGTGCAGTGTTCTGGAAACATTCTGAATACTTAGTCACTGATTTTCACAATATGTCTACGAGTGGGTGTAATAGTAGCTGTCTTCACTAGACGAAGACACTGATGTACAGAGATGACAGAACGTGCCCAAGGTCACGCAGTTAATCCAGCTGTGTGTGTGTGTGTGTGTGTGTGTGATGCGCATGCGTGCGCACACATTTCTGTACCATACATTTAAGGAAATGTGAATTTAAAAATTTAAAAGTTTTCTTTAACAAATTTAAATTTGTATTAAATATCCCCAGGTCTCATTTCTGTGTCAGCTTCCTTTCTGTGATTCGTGGTGCTCACGCCATTGGGCATGGACTCAGAGGGACATCACATGTACCCTGAGGATCAGGAGTCTGCCCCCATTCCTGATGTGTTTCCTTCTTTATAGTTTTGTTTTTTTTTTTAATTAAAAAAAAATCTTGAATACTTTACTTTGGGTAAAAAAACTATAATAATTCATGAGGCTTGTCCAAAAAAGTCCAGCCATTGTGAACATAGTGAGAATGGTCTGTGCCACATCATGTAACTTGGCAGCCAAGGAGAGTGGACTGGAGTGCGCAGGCATGAGCAATGATGACTTCACTATAGTACTCGGTGGTTCAGCCCCCCTACAGCCCACACTTGGCACCCTGTGACTTCTGGCTTTTCCCAAAACTAAGATTACCTTTGAAAGGGAAGAGGTGTCAGACTTCGATGAGATTCAGGAAAATATGATGGGGCAGCTGATGGCAATTGGAAGAACTGTATGAGGTCCCAAGGTATCTACTTTAAAGGGGACCAAGGTATCTTTGTCCTATGTACAATGTTTCTTATATCTTCTTCAAAAAGTGTCTCTTTTTCATATTACATGGCTGGATACCTTCTTGAGAGACCTCATACAAGTATGTAAAATCCACAGAATGTAAACATTTGTCTTATTTATTTATGAAAAATTAGCATTTAATATGTATATGTCATATATAGTATCACAAAAGTTCTAGTGGATCACATAAACAGATGCTCTCATGTGGAACTATTTTTGCATCCTTAGGTTTCACGTTGTTTGTTGTTGATGTATTAGTCTTTCAGTATTCACGTTATTGAACTCCAATACCTACTCTGACTGGAATGTATACATCTGTGATCATGAAGAGGTTGACTGAGTTCTCTCTAGCTCTGCTTTGGGTTTGCCTGCTTTGACATGGTAACCTTAAAGAAAGAGTGGGAAGCATCTTTTTCTTTTGTTCTGGAGTAATTTATTCCCATTATTTGGAGTTTTGGAATATTTTTCATGACAACCCCTTCAACTTGGTACCTTTTTTAGGTATAATTCTTCAATTCTTGTCTCTCATAGAATCAAATTTAGTCCTTCATGTTTTTTTAAAGACATATGTTTTCTCTAGATATCATGTGTTGCTTTAAAGATGTTTAAAATATTGTTTAGGCAGTGACATCTGTATTCCAACTGCTGACTGGGTTATAGGAATTAATGCTATTATTGCAATGTCAGAAATGAAAAAAAATGTATGCCTTAGAGTTTATGAGATAGTGTACATTGATGCTTATTTTATTTGTGGGAGATGATATAATGTGATTTCTGTGTTCTAATAACTTTTGAGACTTCCTCTATGTTTAATACATGGTCAGTTTTTGTGAATATTCCATTTATATTTTAAAAACCTGTAGCACAAGGTCATTGGGCACAAAAGTAAACATGCTATTTAACTGTAGTATTCATGTCCTTTATAACCTTTCTTTTTTTAATTCCATTTATCAATTTTTGATAGAAGTGAACTAAACCATTCATGATTTTGTGAATTTTTGTTTCTCCCTTTATTTTTATATTGTTTTATATTTTTTATGTTGTATTAGATTTTTTTATTGTTTTATATGGATATGTCATGCTGTTAAATGTACTAGCATTTACTAAATTTTTCTTGAATTCTATTTGATATTTATGTTGATATGCTGATTCATTTTTATTGATATTTATCAGTATAACTAATATGAAATATAAATGCATAATAGAATAATATATTTCTTTATTTTTTGATTTTTTTGTTGTTTATTATTCTTATTTGTATCTTGGAACAGTGTGAATATGATTGTCTTTGTTTTGTAAACTGAGTTTTTACATTTTTAATAAGAATTTAGCATGTAGTGGATATATAATAATTGATATGATTGGATGTACTTTCTATTTACCATTTTATTTGTTGTGTGAGTAGCAATAAACTAATTAGATCCAGTTATTTCTATTGTGGACCTTGTTGTGTGATGGCCACTATCTTAAATACCTTATTTTTGTGTATCATGTTATAGGTTGAAAGTACTTCTTATGTACTATTTATTTATTCTTCAGAAATCTTCTCAAGGGGGATGTTATCCTTGGAAGGACAGAGAAATTAATAATATGGAGTGATAAAGTGGCTCTTTGGAGTAGAGAATCCATTTATCAGTTTATTAAATATGTTATATACAAACTTTTATATAGTTGCTCAGGAAAAACTGCATGGGACGCATTATAATTACATTTTACAGTCACTTTTAATGAGCTTTACTATATGTAAAACTGTTTCTACTTAGTTCCCTTTGACATTTTGGTTGGAGTGGAGATAGTAATTTTCAAATTAAACATAGTTTCTATCATCAGGAGTTTGCCTTTGATTTAGAAGTTAAACACCTTGAGTGTAGTCCAAAATAAAGGCAAAATTGTCTCAGAACATAGCTAAGAGCATTTCTTCAGTCTGTTTCTTTCCCCCTGCCTTTCAGTGGGCCAATTGATGTATCCTGAATGATTAGAGTAGTGCCTGAAACATAATAAGGGTTGAAGAAATGCATGATGGGTAGTGAATGAATGCTAAATTCTCCTTTATATACTCATCAATTACCACAGCTACAGCAAGGTTCTTGAATATGTCATAAAGCTCATGATTTCTCAGTAATTAACTACTGATATTAGGGTTCAAATACTCATGCTTATTGGCTTTTGCAGAATGATTGTTATAAATTTTATGGTATCTTCCAATAAAAGAAAAATTGGAATAGGAACTTTACTTTTTTTCTTCAAAATTCATCATAGTTCAGAAACAGAAAAAATATTAAGAAGCAAATACATAATTCTGGGAAAATCAAGCTTGGGATATTTAAAAGAATAATAACATGTTTCTTAGGGATTTTTTTTATTTTATCTAGCTGCATTTTTTGTCTTAATTTATAATTTTGAGAGTATTTCTCTTTTATAAAGTATAGTTTTTGAAACATGTTCAGGAGTTTTGGAAACCTGAAAATTCTTTTTAATGAATACATCCAAGAGAAATTTAAATAAATCCAGTAAGTAATTTTACTATAATGACCTAGTATTGTTCACTTCACACAAGAATCATAACCTGCATTTGCACTTGAAAAATAGAAAATAATTGAAATTGTTAATGGATTTGGTTAATTGCGTGTGCTTAGTTTTTATAGTTAAAGAATTTCTTTTTATTTTTTTTGGGGGTTAGTTAAAAGATTTATATTCAATGGGTGTAAATTAGGCACTTAAATTATAGACATGAATTCCTTCTAATACACAGATATGTTTAACATAAAACAGAGCCTCGAGGTAAAGGTAATGATTTGGTTTGATTAAAAATGGGGGTTGGAGGGGCATGTGATTGCATGAAGTAAAAAATCCACCCACTTATCTTGTATTCGCTTTGTTCTGCAGGTAATGGTGCCTGTGAAGTAGAAAAATATTGACTCATTATGTGAGAGCCAGAGGGATGTTCACGTGTCTCCCTTTTGTCTTCCAGCACACTGACTTGTGTCAGTACATGGACAAGCACCCCGGGGGGCTCCATCCCGATAACGTGAAGGTAGGAAAGGGCTTTTTAAGCCAAGTATTAGCATTCTTCAGGTGCATGTTTTCAGCCAAAATCTAATCTCTCTCTCTGCCATACTTTTCCTTTTTAAAAAATTTTTGTGTAAAGAGAATGTCAAAGTGAACCATAGCTGTTATTTGTAGTTGGAAACCAAGCTTTAACAATTAAGTATTTTCACTGGAGTGTTATTGTTTAGGTCATATTGTATTTTTTCTTCAGGGACACACATTCACCAATAATGAATGAGGTCCCCTGGAGTCCTAGTGTAGCACTATTTTTAGTAGAGGGGAATCTCAGGTAGCTCTACCTTGGAACCCCATACTGTCGTACCAGTTGACTTCAATATAAAGAATTGTTATGGCCCCAAATAGTGTTGTGGTGAGTTCACAGAGCATACTTTTCACTTGTATGTACGAACAGAAAAAAATGGTTCTTTCCTATTGCTCTTTTTCTTTTACAACAAATTGGATTACTGTGTCCAAAGAACTAAGTTTTAATGATTTGATCTCAGTTAACTTGGGAAGTTGTCCCCAAACTTCAAGCTTAAAATAGAGGAGTCTTCTTTGGCATAAGTTAGGGAGTTAGAAGAGTTACATCTGAATGTATAATGATGTGCTCTCACTTTGTAATTCAGTTGCCTACATTTCATGACCCTGAGAATCAGCTGAGTAGTAAAATTGTCTCCGTTTCCTCTCATTCTTTATCTACACTGCTCTTTACAACATGGCATGTTTTTTTCTTTTGTATTGTACTTTTCCTTTTGCTTGTAGAGGTGTATATGCTGATGTGAGTTTTTTGTATTTATTTTTTGCTTCATAAAACAATTTATATATTATTTGTGTTATTTTTAATTTAAAATATATCATGAGTATTCCTTTAAAATCAGCACATGACTGTGTCATTCAATCTTTCTAATAACTGCCGATTAGTCCACAGTATGGATAATTTTCAGTTGTTTCTTATAAATAGATCTTTGGGTTGTTTCTAAAATGTTAATGGTATGAATAATTTAGAGTAAATATTAGTATAATAATACCTTTAAATTCTTCATTCTTTTGGATACCTAGTTAATGGGTTCTCTTGACTAAATACAGGACATGATTTCGGTTTTAATACATTTGACTGGAATATTTTCCACAAGGTTGTAAATTAAAGAAGAATTGTTTTTTTTCTCTGCTCACATTAGCAGGGACTGTAGCTGATTGTTTTAGTTTTTCCCACTCTGATAAGTACAAATGGAATGATGACGATGGCAGTGTTTTCTGCTAGTGACCATGAGCATTTTTTATTAAGTTTTGTGGCCATTTCTAATTCTGCTTTTCTAAGGTGCCTATTCTTATGTATTGTCCATTTTTATTGGGTTTTTCTTAATAAGTTACAAGTGCTTAATAATATGTATCACATTGATAATGAAGGTGATTATGGTGGTCAGTCACAGTGTACAATTTTAAAATACAGGACCTCTGAAATACCTAGCTTTTAAAATAAATAATAGAATTGATTTGGCACTTATAGTTTGTTGGCTCCTTTCATATACCTCCCTTTTTAAATTTAGTTTTATTGATAATTTCTTTTTTTTTTTAAAGCACTTTTTTTTTAAGTACTTTTTTTTTCCTTTTTTTTTTTTTTAGATTTTATTTATTTATCTTTAGAGAGGAAGGGAAGGAGAGAGGGAGAGAAACATCAATGTGCGGTTGCCTCTTGCATGTCCCCTGCCGGGAACTGGCCTGGCAACCCAGGCATGTGCCCTGACTGGGAATCGAACCACGATCCTTCGGTTCGCAGGCCCGCGCTCAATCCACTGAGCTACACCAGCCAGGGCTTATTGATAATTTCTTTAAAAATTTTTCACTGTTCATTTTTACTCAAAATCTGTATCCATTGACATAGTTTTTTAAGTTAGATTGGGGAAGAAAAATCATCAGATGAAGAGACTCTTTTTATTAATTTTGCCCATGTTTAATAAACATTACTGTCATAATATGAGCATAGTTTTATTTTATTTTTTTACAATTAAGCATCTCACATTGTCTCATTTATACATTGAATGTCTTCTCCCTAGGGTTGATTGGGGTCAAACTCAACAGTACGGTACATCCTTACCCTGGTTTCCCATTTTATTTATTTATTTATTTATAATTTTATTTTTTTAATTTATATTATTTCATTGTTGTTCAATTACAGTTGTCTGTATTTTCTCCCTACCCCTCCCCCCACTCCCTCCAAACCCACCTCCCTCCCTTGCCTCCACCCTCCCCCTTGGTTTTGTCCATGTGTCCTTTATGGTAGTTCCTGAAAACCCTTCTCCCCATTGTCCCCTCCCACCCCCCTCTGGCTATTGTTACATTGTTCTTAATTTCAATGACTCTGGTTATGTTTTGTTTGCTTTTTTTCTTTTGTTGATTATGTTCCAGTTAAAGGTGAGGTCATACAGTATTTGTCCCTCACCACCTGGTTTATTTCACTTAATATAATGCTCTCCAGTTCCATCCATGCTGTTGCAAAGGGTATAAGCTCCTTCTTTCTCTCTGCTGCATAGAATTCCATTGTGTAAATGTACCATAGTTTTTTGATCTGCTTATTTGCTGATGGGCACTTAGGTTGCTTCCAGCACTTGGCTACTGTAAATTCTGCTGCTATAACATTGTGGTGCATAGGTTCTTTTGGATTGGTGTTTCAGGATTCTTAGGGTATAATCCCAGCAGCGGAATTGCTGGGTCAAGATGCAGTTCCATTTTTAGTTTTCTGAGGAAATTCCATATTGTTTTCCAATGTGGCTGCACCAGTCTGCATTCCCACCAACAGTGCACTAGGGTTCCCTTCTCTCTGCATCCTCTCCAATAGTTGTTTGTTGCTTTGTTAATGTTGGCCATGCTCACTGATGTGAGGTGGTATCTCATTGTGGTTTTAATTTGCATCTCATAGCTAGTGATGCTGAGCATCTTTTCATGTGTCTCTGCACCCTCTGTATGGCCTCCTTGGAGAAGTGTCAGTCTTTTGCCCACTTTATAGTTGGTTTTTTTTGTCTTCCTGGAGTGGAGTCATGTGCTTCCCACTTTAAACCTGGGAATCTATAGTGAGGCCACCTAGTGAGATCTTTTGCTCTGTGGAGCCCAGGGGACTGATAGCCTCAGCGGAAACCAACAGCTACTCTACATTAATTTTGACTTCCTGATCTACAAATTCAGTGGCAGGAGTGAGATTAAAGAGCTGAATGAATCTTTTCAAAGAATGATGGCATCGCTGGATTGTTACTATTCTTGCTTGGTTTTCTCACCCACTCAATGCATCTCATTAGTTTTGGGCAGATATTAATGAAACATTCTGTTGGTGAAACAAAGAAAGAAAGATTGTTCCACAGAGTATCTCTGTGTTCACTCTCCTCCAACCAGTGTCACTGGAGACTTTTGTAGCGTTTCTAAGTTCCCTCCTTGAAATTGTATTTCAACAGCTCTTATTCAAGTTTTGTAAACTTTTCTTTCACCCCATGGTTGTTCATCAGACTTTAAATGCTTCATGTTTGCTGCTTATTCCAAGTACAGGTTGTACTGTGGCAGTAAATAGGATTTACTCCTGCAAGATTTGGTATCCTTCAGGGTGTGGTGAGACACTTAATGGTGAATGAGATGTGCAGTGAGCATAAAAAATAGTATTACAAAAATTAAATGCAGCACCAAAAGTGGGTCTAGATATTAGTCATGCAGACCAGGAAGTACTCCTTGTTCCCACACAGAAGTGGTTTAATGTACTCACGGATTGATGTCCTACACATTTTTTGCTTCTGAAAGAACATGATGTGATTTACTTCTTATGCTGTTTGCAATAACTGAAAGGCAGCAAATATGTTATATGGGATTCCTTTCCTCATAGCTATTGAAGTCCTGGCTCCTTGAGGATTTGCCAAAATGCACTGGACGGTCTCAGTTCTTGGAAGATTTAAGGGCACACAAGGGCAAGAAGCCTCAGTAGCCATGTAGACAGCAGAGTCACCTGTGAAGCTTTCAATGTATATAAATACACACACACTCATATACATACGTACACATACATATATACATACATATATACACATAACTTGTTGGGTTTTTCTCTTTCTTAATATGTTACAAGTGCTTAATAATATGTATGGCATTAACAATGAGGGTGTTTCTGATGGTCAGTTATGTTTTACAATTTTAAAATACAGGACCTCTGAAATACCGTGTTTTATAAATAAAAAATAGAATTGATTTGGCACTTATAATTTGTTGGTTTCTTTCATATAACTCCTTTTTTATATCTCTATAAGATATATAATATATTTATATTTTATGTATAGTATATGATATATGTATTTTTATGTGTGTGTGTATAAAATAGATCCTCATTTCCCAAAATCAGAATCAAATTTTTAAAAAAATCACTGAAATAGGAAAAAGTAGGCATTTTCTCAGACCCAAGCCTGAGAGCCCAGGGTTCCTCTCAGGACGCACGGGCTCCCCTCGCTTCCCTGTGCCCCTGCACGGCTCTACCACCAGCCTGGAGGTCATGCGTGCTCGCTGGCAGTCCTGACCTGTCGCACTCTCACAGCCAGACAGCCTGCCTGCCTCCACCGCTCCTCACTCTGCAGCCAGGTGGTTGTAGTGGGGCAGCCCAGGGTATGGCAGGGTTGGGCAGTGGGGAGGGGCTAGGGGAGACCACGAGAGATAGGAGCAGCTTGTGGTGCTTCAAAAAACAGGTGCCAGACCCACGCCACAAGGCAGAAAATTATAAGTATCTTTTGTGGAGAATCAGATCAGTCCAAGGGAACAGAACTGAAGAATCTAGGAGACTACAGTGAAGATCGCAGTCGACAAATGAGTGATTTGGGCAATGAAAAGTTTCTTGCGTTGATTAGGTAGAAAAAGATAGGAGAGAAAACTTTAAAAGAAATTACAATTAATATTCTCAAAAAGGTAAAAAAAGATAGTACATCTATAAAATAAGAAAATGTTATTTTTAAAAAGAACCTAGTGAACAAAAGTAGCTTTGGAAATGAAAAATATTGGGTTGACCAAAAAGTTCATTTCATTTTTTCATCTGTATGATGGCTCCAGTAGTGCTCAGTTGTCTTTAACTTCATTCAAAACAGTTTTGTTAGATTTATTATGACAGCTGTCATATCAGGGTGCATTTTAAAAAAACTTACCAAATTGGTGAATGTTTGTGCAGCCATTTTAATATTGATAATGGAAGAAAATAGGCAACATTTTCTGTGTATTATGCTTTATTTCAAGAAACATAAAAACACAACTGAAATGCAGAAAAAGATTTGTGCAGTGTATGGCAAGGTGCTGTGAGTGATGGAACATATCAGAAGTGGTTTGCGAAGTTTCTTGGCACTATTGACATTTTGCCAATAATTCTTTGCTGTGGGGCTGTCGTATGCATTGGAAGATACTCAGCAGCACCCTTGGCCTCTAACAGCCAATAGTGGGAGACAGATGACATACATAGTCAAAGTATCCAAATCAATAAAGTTACTGGTGAAAATGAAAAATGTGTCTTTTACTTTACAGAATAAACCAAACAGATTTTTTTGGCCAACCCAATGGGATGACAGAAATTAAAACAACAAAAATAAAAAAGGATGAAAGATAAAGTTGAAGAAGTTTGCCAGAAAACAGAGCATAAAATATAAATCCGGTCGAGAAAGTATCAGTAAATCCAGAAGTCCAGTCCAGGGTATCTAACATCTGAACAATTGGAGAAGATAGATGAGAGAGAATCATTTAAGTTAAAATCATTAAAATATACTTTTTCTAAGATGTGAAGGATGAGAATTTCAAGACTAAGAGAACCCACTAAATGCCCAGAACATTGAATGAGAAGAGACTGACAGTAATGTTCATTGCTGCTAAATTTCAGAACACTGTTTTCAAAGAAAAGTCCTACATAAAGGAAACAGGTTACTACAAGGATCAAGAATTGCAATGGCAATAAACTTTTCCACAGTAGCACTGGAAGGGAGATGGCAGTGGGCAATGGCTTGAAAGTTCCGATGTAAGTTATTTCCATCCTAATATTCTATACAGGCTGTCACTGAAGGGTGAGGGTAAAATAAATATTTTCAGATGGTCCAACTTCTTTGGGACTCTCTGAGCTTCCTGGACTTTCCTTTGCCATATTGGGGAAGTTCTCCTTTATTATTTGTTCGAATAAGTTTTCCACTTGTTGCTCTCCTTCTTCCCCTTCTGGTACTCCTATAATTCGGATGTTGGGACATTTAAAGATGTCCTGGTAGTTCCTAAGCCTCTCCTCATTTTTTTTGAATTCTTGTTTCTTCCTTGTTCAAGGAGTTCATCATCACCAAGCCCTTATTATATGAAATGTTAAAGGGTCTTATCTAAGAAAAAGAAGACAAAAAATATGACAATAAAAAGATAGCAAACTCACAGATATTAACAACCACACCTAAAACAAAAGCAAACTAAGCAAACAACTAGAACAGGAACAGAACCATAGAAATGGAGATCACATGGAGGGTTAGCAACAGTGGAGTGGGAGGAGGAGAGAGGGGGAAAAGGTACAGAGAATAAGTAGTGTAGAGGGTGGGTAGAAAATAGACAGGGGGAGGGCAAGAATAGTGTGGGAAATGTAGAAGCTAAAGAACTTATGACACATAGACATGAACTAAAGGGGGGAATGTGGGTGGGAGGGGGTGTGCAGGGTGGAAGGGAATGATGGGGGAGAAATGGGACAAGTGTAATAGCATAATCAATAAAATATATTAAAAATAAAAAATTAAAAAAAAAACCTAAAAAAAATATTTTCAGATGTTCAAGGAATTAGAAATTTTGCCTACCTTGCATTTTTTCCGAGGATGCTACTTAAGCATGTACTACCTCACTAGAATTCAGCATAAGCCAAGGCAGAGAAGACAAAGAAACCAGGCAACAGCAGCCACCGCAGGAGAGAGGTGAACGAAATCCTGAGGACAGTGATGGAAAAAATCCCAGGATGCCAGTTATGCATCTGGCTGGGAGGGCAACCCACCAGTCCAGGTGGAGCAAGTTGGAACTCTCCAGGAGAGGTTTCCAAGAAGATGAAATTGTTAGATAGATCGAGTAATGTGTTTAAACAGATTTACAGGATGAGAGAAGAGTTTGATGTTGGATTGGTGGTAACTACAAGAAAACTAAACAAAGAAAAACAAACCCATAAGAAAAAGAACTAGATCATTGCTAACGCCAGAACAAAATTTATTGTACAGGGAAAAAGGGAAGTATTCATACTAAACAATGCCTCAGCTGAAAATAACATTTCCATGGTCATCATCATTTCAACATTAAATATCAATATAATTTAAAAACAAAAACGCATCTTTAAGTGATCCTGCTGTAGCCAAGGCCATTTAGGGTTAGTGTCCTAGAATAGCTGTCCACATTTTATATAAAATAAAGGTCAGGATCATTGAAATTAAAAAGGGCTTTTTGACCATCCATCGTTCTGTTCTCTACATGGCATGATTAACACATTCAATTACTGTCATTAGCTTATTATTTGTGACTTTACATGTAGTCACACAGGTTTAACATCATTTTCTTTTTGGAGACAATAGCTTCACCTTCTCTGAGTGTATGGAAAGTTAGAAAATGGAAAGCAGCTTGTTAATGCCTGTGCTGTGGCATTTGAACTGCAGTGCACAGAAGCAGACGGCCCTTGTTACATGTTGGTTTCCATGGGAGGCCACTCACCTAATTATGCCCTGACTTTCTTCACCGTGCGTCTGCTTAGAGACAGTTCCCTCCTTTGGGGTTACATTTAGGATCTGCACTGCAGGTGAAATTATTCTCAAAGAAGTCTGACTGTGACATAGTGACAGATGCCTCATGGGTATTTCTGTTTGATGTGTTGGCATATTTTTTTTCATGGGGTGATATTTATTGTCACTTACATCTATGAATGCAAAATGAAGAACGTAAGAATAATATTTACTAAGTTAATAGCTGTTCATAATGGTGGGCCAGATGTTAATTTAAAAAAAAAAAAAGTTGAGTTAAAATAAGACCTTGTAATGGTTCTCTATAAATTTAAGGAGATGCGAAAACCAGGCAAGACAAGCTATTATCCTTAGAAGACAGTGTTCTTTTAATAACTCCCGCACTTTATATTTGGCTAAGTTGTTCATAGATCATTAAATGATTGGATTGTAATTAATACTGAATATTTATTATGGTGAACAGAAGAAAAACACAGTGACCAAATCCATTTGCTTCTGAATGTGGCAATTTTGACTTTCATCACTATGCAGCATGGCACTATATGGAAACATTTTGAATGTTTATCTTAGACTCTAAAAATGCACATATCTTTATTTATATTTCATATATCTTTGGTTAGTATAAAAATATGGAGTGTCATGCACCTAAGAATTGAGAAGATAGTTCTTGAGTGTGACTCTGGTAGAATTCCTAGCATTCCAAACGTCATGTATCATTGAAGAATGGAGGGGGAAAAGAACAATTGGAACAGCATGTAATTTGTGGTTTCATAATAAAGCATGGAATGGTCTATGGAAATTTTGTACCAATTCCCAGCTAAACATCTGTTAAAGTTTTATCTTTCTTGATGTGCATTTCTTGTATTTACTGGAATAAACTCAAAAGAAAAATTGACAACTTAACTAAATTTCTAGAATCACTTTGCTACTTTAATTGCCTATAAAATGTGTCTTCTCAATGTGGCATTCTGAAATGAATGTTAACTAATGGTTCATTTCTTAGTATAATATCAATTTTAGACAAATGGGTAATTTTGGCAGTTAATTACTTAGAGGGCAATTTAAAACCTAAATCAAAACCTGAGGGCATTGGCCTTGTTATAAATATTTATGATGATTAAAGGTATAGCAATTGATTGCTAGAACATGATAATTGGTATGTAAGAAACTGGTTAAAAATTTTTGGTAGGGTAGTTCAATTTTTTTCCCCTTTTCACAAACCATTTGCTATGAATTTTATAGGGTTTTGGCCTCATAGTTGAGTTGAATGCAGAACTTGTATTAGTTCTTCATTTCATAATTCTCAGTGATGTCGAGGTGTTGATCATTGAGTTAAAAAATGACCTTAATAGTCTAAATTTTGTCCTTTATTCAGTTTTTCATGTGTTCTTTAAAAATTGATAAGCACGAGAGAATGAAAATCAAGGTTCATCCAGAAAGAAGAGATTAATTGATGCTGTCTCCAGTTGATACCCAGAAATATAGATGCTTAAATCTTATTACCATTATGACATTGGCTCTTTCTTTGTTTTCTTTCTTTTCTTCTTCTTCTTTTTTTTTTTTTGTACAGAACTGTTTTGGAATAATTCAAAATAAGCAAAATAATTCTAAGTTATCTACCTTATTCTGTGACGTATCTGAAATCCTGTTGGCATAAAGCTGCGTTTTATTTTTTATTTCAATATCTATATTAATTATAAAGATGAGAGTCATTATAGTTGAAAAATTGCTGTTTTTCTTTCATTGTCCAGAGAACAAGCAGGTGTGTAACAGACAAAATGATGTTATGCCAAATTAAGATTGTCTCATACAGATGGCACTGAGAATTGATTCCTAAATGAGACTTTCTGATGTTCAAATAGAAAATCTGATAACACCTGATTTTCTCCATATTCTGAATTAGAGTTTTCAGTTAGCTGGTAATGATTTCCTAGTGCTCATTACTGTGAATATTATGGTGCCTTTTTTATGATGCCATTAAAGATTGTTTTAAAAATTTAACATCAAGTCTCAGCACCTGTCTGGATTTCTTTTGAGCCTTTAGATCCTATTTTTGTTATAACAAAATAATCTTTCATATCTAGAAAGTACAGTATTAACAATAAAGAAAGTGAAATTTCATATATCAATCCATATTGTGTTGGGCATTCAGAGTGGGGTTCTAAGCTGTGGATTTCTGGTTAAGATGTGCCTGCAGCCAATGTTCAGAACATGTCTTTTGTGTTTTGGGCACCATCTGCTGATCCTGGAGCTGCTTTAAAACCCAGACTGAAAAGAAATCACCCCAAAGATTTATGAGAGACAATCATTGGAAGTGTGCCGTGTGATATCTTAATTCTAAGAGGGGCATACCCTGTTTGGAGAGCACCCAGTGGAAATAGCATAACCTCCTGGGTTTCAAGCTTCAAACCATTCACCTGGCCTCTTCCCTTTAAGGTGGATTCTGCACGCAACCCCTTGGTTTGCATGTTCACTAAGACAAACATGAGGAACCAGGAAGAGAAATCAGTACGATGCCATTTCTGTCTTACATCATCCCAGTAGCACACTTAATATTGTCACACATGTCTAGAGTGACACATGGATTATACCATAATGTTGAATATGTAGAATTTTATTTCTGTCTCCTTTATATCTTTGGTTCACAGGCTGACGCTCAATCCACTGAGCCACACCCACCAGGGCCCCTTTTTATCTTTGTATAACCTAAGTATTAAAAAAAAAAAATTCAACACATGGAATTGTAATGAGGCTTTGAATAATAGAACCCGAGTGTGAATTGTGTACATTGTACTACAAATTATGATATGATATTTGCATTAAGCATTTTCCAATTTGAAATTCAACTAAACAGTGTGAATTGTGATGAATTACTCTGTGTCTTTTAAAAATTGAAAACAACCTTATATAATGGCACCATTATCTGATGCATATCATAAAATATTTTGACTCTTATTAGATATTTTAGTGTCTCTAAGTTTCTAATTATTTTTAGGAAATTTGATGTGTAGATAATTTAATGTTTGTGCGGTTTATGGGTTTTTAAATAATACAGTGTTAAACATGGAGCATATTATTTGAAGTATTTATTATCCATTTATAACTTCGCTTTATTTGCTAGTGTCATATTTTCTAGCCTTGGGTTCACATAATCTGAACTACTTTAATTGAATAGTACACATACTTAAAAAAAATCAAATACTACAGAAGACATTCTCTTAATTGTGGGTGTCAGAGCCAGACAAAAAAGTGGGTTCAAATTACCAGTACTAGCTCTTAACTCGCGATTTGTCCCTTTGGCCAGTTCATTTAATTTCTCTGAATCTTAGGAATAATAATATCTGTGTGGCAGAGGTGTTGGGAGGATTAAGTTATCTATGTGAATATAAAACAGCTCAATGTCTGTCATGGTAAGCACTTAACAAATGGCAGTTGTTACAGTTGTTAATTGGCAGATAGATGCCTTCCGTTTCCGTTACTCATGTAATAATGGGATGATACAATATTACAGCGTGATTAACTATCAAAGGTATCTAAGACTCTATCAGCCACTTTCAAGATGAGAATCCTAAAATACAGAGGTGTTAGTAAGCTTGGTCCCCAGGTGGCAGAAAAGTAGCTTAACTAACTGTTTTGTAATAATTGGTTGTGTGCCGTGAGGCATGGAGTTTTATTGCTAATGGCTCTATAAGCCCTAGGAAAACCTGGACATTCCTTAAAGGAAGTTGACCCCTATGCTTAGTCTCATATTAAGTGAAACCACATATATTAAATTATGTGTGCATTTCAGACCGTTCCTGGAACTCAGTGACTAAACACTGAGACAAGGAGCATCTGATCACATACCTTTAGACTTTGAAGGAGAGGGAAGTACAGAACTTGTTGCTTGCTGTGAGTGCCAGGAAATTTTCTCAGTACTAAATACAACATACTGAGTGCTCTTTACCAACTTACTCTAAAAGTTTTGATCCAAGGCCTTATCTTGGTATTTTTTACCTACTTGAAGTCTGAAACGTTTCAGAAGGGAGTAGGTGAAGCATTGAAGGCTATTCTCAAGCAGTGTGTGCCACGGCACTGAGACTACAGCTGCTTCCTGTGGAGGAAGGCAGGACAGCTGGGCTAGAGATGGATCTGCTGCTGGCGCGTGTCCCTGCTCACCGTACCGCTGCTATTTAAGGCATTTTCCCATTGGGGTTTTTGTTGCAGAAAGTGGACGTACTCCAACTAGCGTACGAATCTTAAGTGATCCTAGTGAAGAATTTGGAGGAGGCTCCTTTTGGAAAGTTGAGTATATAATATCCTGAGGTGACAAGGCATAGGAGACATAGGAAGTACACATGGGAAGATCCTGTGGCTACTATAATAAAAAGACAGAAAGTTTCAAATATGTTGAATTATCAGCTTCAATACAATAGCTGTCTTCCACTGTTATTTATTTCTAAGTGGATTTTAAACAGCAAAAACAGAAGTTTAAGAATTGTATGATCCAAGAATCACATGTTCTTTATACAACATGCTAATTGAGACTTTTACAAACTTGGGTTCACTTAGTAAAACTATTTTGCTTATATTGGGTGTATAACTCTTCATCCATGGATTTATTAAGCATTGATCTCATTTAAGATGGGGGGTAGTGGAAAGTTCACAAGCGCTGTGTGATGGGTGAATTTGAGTAAGTTTCTTGTGCCTTCAGAGCTTTAGTTTCATTTGTTTCAATTAAATGGAAAACCACAGGATCATAGTTGGAGAGGATTAAAATATATGTGTAAAAGTACTTGCAACAGCCTTCGACCTGGAGCTAGCCTTCAGTTACTGGTAGTCCCCCTTCTTTTGTTTTCAGGAACTGAGATTCCTCCAATAGTTACTATGTTTTATTAGCAAATACCAAAGATGGATTTTTTATTTTTTCTCTGCATGTGACCCATCTTTGGTGGTTCCTATTGTTCTCATGGTGTCCTCCGGTTTTCACAAAGAACAAGTGTATCTTGTGTGGTGATTTCAGCAGGTGGAGTGGCTTACTCAGAAATTTACATGTGAAAGTTAGGTACTTGCCTGCAAGACTTGAGTTCTCAGGACATTTCCAGGGGACTTTCGGTAGGACATTCTGTTTAACTCAGGATGGCCTCTGCTGCCTCACAGCCTCCCCACCCTTAGCCAGCAGTGCATGTTCTATTCCTCGAGTTCAGGTGTATTTTCTAATGTTTTCGATAAGCCTGCTATTGTCCTCTAGTCACCAGTACTTTTACGATGGTAACTTGGTAGCTTTACAGTTTCATAGATTATATTTTTAAAAATTTTATTTATTGATTTGAGAGAGAGAAGGGGGGAGAGAGAGGGGGGGGAGAGAGAGAGAGAGAGAGAGAGAGAGAGAGAGAGAGAGACGTTGATTTGTTGCTCCACTTATTCATGCATTCATTGATTGCTGCTCGTATGTGCACTGACAGGGGATTGAACCCACAACCTTGGTGTATCATCGAGGTTCTAACCAACTGGCCAGGGCTGTTATCTTTTCATTTACCTAAGTTTTTCTTCTTAATTTATCCAGTAATCTGCTTGCTTGGCTTCCTCAATATTTTCCTTCAAAAAAGTAAGGGATTTGTCATGTAACACATCATTTCAACTTGTGCATCTAGTGAACGATCCACTTGGTTTTCTATTAAAATTTTATGTGTAATGAATTCTGCTTTTAGAGTGACTAGCTTCCTATCATTCATCCTTCCATGAGCTACTCTTTGTATAAGACAGGATCCGTTCTATATTTTTGTTATTGTTGTTGTTGCTAGATCATTTTCCCTCTGTGTCTTCAGCACACTCTGCATCGCTGTTGCAGTGCAGACTTCTGTAAGTGGTGATTGTCTGTTAATCTGCCCCTCACACCCTGCAGGCTGCGAGTTTGTGAGTCCAGGGAACACATCTTATTTTCTGTTCATCTTTGATTCCCTCTTATGTAACAGCACCTGGCACATGGTTGACACTTAATAAATCCTGAGTGAATTTATTCTGAGGATTCATTCTTCCTTTGTGTATTGCTCAGATATCTAAACATTTGTTTGGGGCTATAACTTAATGTTTGGGGGTCTGTTTGTCATGTTCGGAGCCTGGTTTGTGCAGTTGTTATTGAAGTGGTAATTGTGTCCTTTCGTAGCACTGGTTTTTGTAATCTTCTACAATATGACATCCATTTGGATAGCTTCTGTATTAGCACATGGATTACATATTTTCACTAATTAGCAAAGATAGGAAAAGAAGAGCCCTTTGCGATGGTTTGATGTGCTCACTTCTACACTTCTACAGAATTCTATCCCATCATTCCTGTTATTTTTGTCCCTGCTTAACCCAGAAGTCTCTAAGTTCACTCAGAACTCACATTTCTGGCATGAATGTCGGTTGTGTGCCAGGTTAGGAAGGCGGTGAAGGCACACAGTCTGTGGTGGGTAGGCTGACGCCACACTGCCCGATACACGTGAGGAGGCTGCCGTCAGAGCCCAGAGGAGGCGCACCTCACATACACCTGGAGGGGGCGAAGGCCTGGGGAGGCGCTCAGAGGGGTCAGAGCTCAGCTCAGGGGCCTTGACGGCCATGGTACCTGTTGCCCAGACTTTATCCTGTAAAGCAGCTTCTATAGCAACACTTCACCTCCTTGTTTTGATTTCTGGCCAACATTCCGGTAGTACAGTGCTAAAGGGCACAGCCTGTGGGGCCGGACTGCCTGGTGTGAGTCTGTCTCTGCCCCTTAATTGCTGCGTGACGTTGAGGAACTGGGCAGTTTCCTCCTCACTGATGCAGAGATGATTGAAGTGGCTTCTTCATTAAAATTGTTACAGAGATTAAATGGGCTCATCTTCTGTGATGCATAGAATGGCAGCTGGCACTGGGTGTGTGCTCGTTACACTAAAATGCACTGTCGTGGCTAGATAATCACATTGGGAGAAGCCTCTGCTCTGCCACCAAAGTTAGCACCTTGCCAAATGCTAAACTTCTTTGTCCAAATCAGATTATTTTGAAATTTTAAAAATGTAATTAAATGTATTGGGGTAGCATTGGTTAATGACATTACATAAGTTTCAGGTGTACAATTCTAGAATTCATCATCTGTGCACTATTGCATTGTGTGCTCACCAGTTAAATTTATGTGGCCTGCCTTTCTGTTGTTTTTTTTTTTTTTTAAGCTTTTGAAGAAACAAAGTGGCTTTATTTGCTGACTCTGTTTCCCTTCCGAACTGAAGGAATATGAATTTTCTTAGAAATTGTAAGCTTTAGTCATAGGCTTCAGGATGCAGAGGCTATTAGAAGTGAAGAAGGAGGCTAGGAGCTGCTGGTGTTAAGTCTTTGCGTCTGCTACCCAGGAAGGATCAAGAGGAGGGCTGCTACCCAGGAAGGATCAAGAGGAGGGCTGCTAGAAATGTTTGCTTCCCAAGGTTGTTGAGCCAGTGATTTAACAGAGTCTAACACAGAATGGACTTCTGCTTCCTGATGCCTAGATTCTGCAGATGATCCTTGGTTTTGCCTGCTCCACAGCATATTATTACAGACAGTTTGGAATGAGTTCCTTGTGCCATTATTTCAAGGTATTTACCCTGAAAACAATATGCTTGGCTTTTACAGTCCCTAGTTAGTTGGAAAATATTCCACAAATGCAAATTTCTAGGGTCCTCAAGGAGTTGCCAATCTTTTTTCCATTTGAATATTCTGGAATCCCAATACTATCCATGACAACTAACTCATTTAAGAGTTTCCTGAAACTGCCTTCTGTTACCAGCTAACTATATCGATTAGCACACTGATGGCATTTCAAGCATTTGTTTTTATTTTGTTTGGGGAGATCGATTTTTAAAAACTATATCAATTAGGATTATTTTGGCAAGTAAATTGTTTAAAAATATTCTCTTTTTTCATAAACAGAATATTGGAAAGCCTAGTGAATCCCATTTTTTTTGGTTATCAAAATAGAAACATTTGATGTGGCCCAAAGTGAAACTAAACAGGCAAGGCCATCACTTCTTAAAAATGATTTCTTATAAAAGCATCGCTCTGGAATTCT
Organism: Glossophaga mutica; assembly: GCA_039655065.1. Lineage (NCBI taxonomy): Eukaryota > Metazoa > Chordata > Mammalia > Chiroptera > Phyllostomidae > Glossophaga > Glossophaga mutica. The sequence goes on from CM077313.1 coordinate 64,864,771, forward strand.
TGATTTCTGTTTGCTGAGTTTCTTTTCCCTTTGGAAGGGTCTGCTCTGTAATTAGTGAAGGGACACGTCTGTCTTCAGGCAATGGGCTAATCTCTGTGGCCATGCGCGTAAAAGCAATATAATTACAATGCAGTATTAATTGGACCATGTGACTGTTTTTGTTTAATTATTTTAGATCATCTTCTCTTTTCGTTCCTTAAAGCATGTGAATGGGCAAACCTGGGGTGTCATGTTTCTGCTGTTTCTATGGAGTTAAATGCGTACACATTTACATAAACTTGGTAAAAATATTTTACTTTTTATAATGTTATGGGTAGTGTTTTTCCTCAAGCATTAATTTAGGCCTGAGGAAATAAAATATTATAAAGAATTGATTCTTTACATCTTGTTAGATTTATAGAATACAGATTGGAGGCATTGCTCCCGGGGTTGACATGATGGCTTGTTAGAAATTTTCAGATTTATTTCTTAATAAATGAGGGATTTCCATACCTTTATGCACATTTTGTTTGAATAAATTGGTAGGCAATGCAGTGAGGGGTACCCATTTTCAGTAAATGCAAGTACTTGGCAGACTGTATGTAGAAACCGGCATTTATCTGTGTTCAGATTTTAACTTTTGTCTCCCTGTTTTTCAGTTGTTTTTATTTCAGTTGCTGCGAGGGCTGTCTTACATCCACCAGCGTTATATTTTGCACAGAGACCTGAAACCACAGAACCTTCTGATCAGTGACACGGGGGAGTTAAAGCTGGCAGATTTCGGTAGGAAAGCAGTTAATTACCAGTCTATTTTGTCACACTGTGAGAATGCCAGGCAGATGGTGGCACTGCGTTTGTTTAGGTGCACTTCTTCTATCATTAGAGATTATGGTGCAGTTTCCCCAGGAATGAAGGAATTTTTTTATGATCAACATTATGGTTGGTGGATTTTTAAAAATTCCAGACTGCTTGTTAGAGTCTTAAGTAATCATAAGTATAAATCAGATCTCATATATCACATAGTTCCAAAGGAAAAGTGTAAAATTGTGAACATAAAATATATCAAAAGATATCTAGTTTTCACTTTTTATTAAGAAAATGTCAACCAATTAAAAGTGGAAGGTTAGTATAATGAACTCCCATTACTTGTCACCCAGCCCCCACAATGATCAGTATACCGGCTCACTTGAAGAAACCTGAGTTTAAGCCTCTGGACTTTTTCAGGGCATCACAAAAATATATTCAAAAGTATGCGGTGCCCTAAGGTTTTAGTAATTTAAAAAATTCAGGGGCAGTGTTAACCTTTCTGGAAGGGACTGCTGTTTTAAGAATTCTCAGTAATTTTATAAAAGTGGACATTGATTCTCATTTGAAAGTTGAGTTCCTGGTCTGGACCCATTTGAAGTAATCTCTTTGAAGGCTTTAAGGTTTAAGGAAACATTCCGAGGTTGGCATCTTCCAGCAGAGAAGCTCTCTCCCAACACTGTCCTGAGCACCCAGGGAGGAGCCGAGTGCTTGCATCGCCCTTGCGAGCTCCCCTCCCTTCATGGAGCCTGACGTTTCTGCATGGCCCTGGCTCTCTGTCACGCCAGAGAGTGTGCTGAGTTGATTCCTAGCAGCAGGGAATGCTGATGGCAGCATGATGTGTTGACACTGCCTTGCCTCAATTATTTTTGAATACATATTCTGATTAGAAATTTGTTCCATTAAGAATGGAATGGAAAAATTACCCTTGGGACACAAAGATGCCTGAGGTTGAGCTGTGGGCTTTGGCTGAAATATTATTAGCTTTTCCACTCTACTTCCACCCCTCCCAACAAATAAAAGGAAGCAGGCAATGTTTATTTTTTATGTCAAGGTTAGTAGGCTGTTCAATATCTTTCTGATGAGTCTACTCTGTTGGGTGTTGTATATTCTTTTCTTTTATATTTGAAATTAAAGTTAGCATTTGTATTTTATAAAATGTTGTCATCTGTCCTCATGTAGTTTGGTAAAAATGATGACATTACACGCATGTGTGTATGTTGTTTATTGCAGATTTTAGCATCAGAACGATAGTGGGTCTTTCTGTTACAGGGTGGAGAATAATGGGAGAGTAGGTGGGAGGAGAGATTTGCAATTCCTTACGTTCAAGGTTATTGAATTTGTTATGAACATATTTGTAGTTTGTCAGTATCAGTAAATTAATAAGGATTTATAGTGATTTTCTTCTGGTGTGTTAATATACGATAAGGTACATGTTGGAATAAGTTATTGCACTAAACATCCAATTTCACTGAACATGGTTTTCTTAAATATTTTTAAAATACATTTTTACAGAATTGATTTTTGTCTGTATACAAGGATATAATGGAATTGTGTGTAGGTGTTTACTGGGGCTATTTTTTAATTTTATGATGACATTTTAACTATAACAGTTGTTTATTTTAAAAGATTCTTATGGATCTTTAAAACTGACATTTTATAATATCAGATTCGGAAATAAATTTAAATATAATTTTAAACAACTTAGAAAGTTTTAATGAAAATTTAGAAAATATAAACAATTCAGGGATAACAAATGCTAACATTTTTGTTGTATATTTTCCAAGTACCTTCTCCTCTCTTTTCTTGCTTCTTCCACCTATTATAAATCCTCAAAAACCAAACACATTGTTTTGTAAGTTGTTTTCACATAAGGATATGTTATCAATATTTTTGCATATTATCAAATATGAAAAAAATCATTTGCAACAGCTTAGATTTTCCCCTTAAATGGCCCAAACTCAGTCTCTTTATTCTATCCCTTATGAACTAAAATTCTAGTTCGCTCTGATGGTTCACTGTGATGCACAGTCATGTATGGAGCACCCTTGCAGAGAAAGCTGTAGATGCTGCAACTGCGACGTTGAATGTATTGAAGTGTGTGATTCTGCAGACCAGCCTGCTCTGCAAAGAGGCTGTGTGGTGCCCGCCCCTCAGCGTCCGGGACCGAACCATCTTGCTGGGGACACGCACTTGGCATGCATCCTGTGCCTGAAGTGTAATGAGCGAGATTCATTCACCAACTGACAATTTCCCCCAATTAATTGTGCATTATTTTTTGTCTTTTAATTTAAGACATGCAATTAACTATGATTTACTGCGCTGGGGCACGTGTTTGTGTCTGAGATGAGGGAAACACAGTGGAAGCTGCAGAGAAACTAGACAGTCAAAATGGGGTGATGCCAGGCAGCAGAACAATTAGAAAATTAGGTCTTAATTCAGATTGGATGTATGAAGAGCTTTAGAAACAGCTTCTTTGTCCTACCTCCTTCTTGTATGTGAAAAATACCACAGATTTTCATTAAAAGAGACAAATGAAATCTGCATGATTATTGCTCCCATATTGTAAATGCTACTACCTTTATTAGAAAAATACATTGGGGAAAAAACACTACACTTATTCTAGGTGACACACACTTAGATATTTTTGTTTCATTGTCTCTTCAATTTATTAAGGTCTAGAAATGTGTATTTTTGAGAGAGGCATGGGAATCAGGGAGGGTTAGGATGCCCGGGCTTGATCACACAGGTCTGTGGTTGAAAAGCTGGCTTTCAGATCCTTGATCTGCATCCTTCAATCTCAGGTGGCCCGGGGCCTTTGTATTGATACACATAGACATGTTACCTTACAGAGCTGCCTGATTTCTAGTAAATTATCAATTATTACACATGTATGTGCAATTTTCTACATACAACATATATGATACCCATGCTATGAAAGGAAATTGCACTAATGCCAAAATAATGCATCACATAATTGAAAGAACATTTTACCATTTGAATAATTCAATAGTAATAAGTGGACTTAACCTGAGTCCTTTGGAGATTTTACCTGCTGGCCAAGGTAAACCATGTGATAATGTACTTATGGACCTGTTCAGGTTTAAACAAACAAAGGGCAGTTCTGAATTCCAGGCATTCAGAGTGCTGTAACTGTTTTCTTTCCTTGTAAGCAGTCATATACCACTTAGCTGAGTCTTATTTTCTATATGCGTAAATTACACATGATTTAGAGTTACTGTGGCTTTCCTAATGCAGAGGTTTGTCCTGCCAGTGTATAATGATAAAATTATGTAGAGGTATTTAGACACATTTCTAAAGAGGGGGTTCATCTTTACATTATCTTTGAGAAAAGAACATTTTGAGCCTCTCGTCCAGCCTGCCTTCCCCACCTTGCTCCTTTCTGCATGCTGTGGTACAATCAAACCCAAATTGGTTCCCCTATCAGACCCTTTTACCTAGCCTTCTTCTTTGCTTGGAATACTCTTCCTCCATTTCTCACTGTGGCTGTCACTTTCTCATCATACAGAGCGTAGATCAGATGTCACCTGTTCAAAGAGGCCACCTTTCCAAAAATCTGACCTTTCCCCCTTACGGTCATTCAGTTTAACTTCTTCATCAGCACTTACAGCACACTGAAATTATTTTGTTCATTTGTTTACTTGGTTTTTAATTTTATTCCACTACTTCTAAGTTCCTTGAGGGGAGGGACTTGGCCTTTCTTGCTCACTCTTGTCTGTGCTGTGTCTAGAACCACACTTAGTACATTGTAGCTGCTCAGTAAATATTGGTGGAATAGACAAAAAAGGCGTGATTACCATGATTATTAGTGTGAAGACTAAGACCCACCTGAATTGACTGGTTTCCACTTGACTTATTTTGGCAAACCAGCAGCTCACCAATGAATTTTCGCTTCACCCAAGCTGCCCTGCCCGGGCACAGTCTGGAGTGTAAGTGGGATTCTTTGACTCCAGAGAGTGTTGGAGCCTCACCCGTGTGGAGGCTCTCACAGGTAGGCTCTACGCGCTGGTTTGGTATGTACTATGTTTCTACCTCGGGCTGCAGAGATAAATGCCACTGAGTGAATGGAAACAGGGACAGAAGATGTGTAAGATTTGATGCTCCTACTCTGCAGATCTTTAGTGATTGTCTAGTTGTACTGTTGTTGGGAACAAAGTGTGTTGAACATTGAATTAGGAGGCCTAGCTCTGCCTGTAAGTAGCATGTGACATTTAAGAAGTCATTATTTGTAATGCTAAAAAAAAAAAGAAAGAAATCATTTATACCCTCTAAGCCTTAGCCTTCTCAACTGAAAAATAAGAATATTGAACTGATACTGTCTAAGACCCTTTCAGTGCTGGTTTTTTATGTTGTACATTTTGAAATTATCAACTTATTTTCTAATAACCAGATATTTGCTGGTGGATAAACATCAGTCCATTGATTCTGGAATCAATGCTATACCATCTCTCCCTAGAATCTGATGTTTTATTCTAGCTTCTCGAAGTTCAAATAGATGAGAGCCACACTTTTGTGATGTGCATTGAGATCACATTAAAAGAAAATTATCTAAGTATGACAAGTAAGTGCATAAAAATATTCACCAAGAAATTAATGTTCATTGACAGTATGATAGTATGAAAACTGAAAGGTATTTTTTCATGTAAATGAGATTAAAACAAAATAGATGAGTCCATAGAGTTATAGCTTCCTGCAAATCTTGCAAGATAATGATGGTATCATTTATAACCCCCAGCCATTCCTCCACTATTTTTAAAGGTCATGGCCTTGCTATATGGAAGGACAGCTCGGTTAAATTTGCCCCCGTGCAAAAGAGACAGTGACAATTCTGTAATAGAAGCATTTAATGTCTTGGCTTATTGCACTGATTTTCCTAATGTAGAAACCGAGTTAAATAGCTCAGTGGTTTTAATCAAGTAAAATTACACAGGTCTCTCCCACCAGAGGTCTAAAATATTACCGTCTTAATGTTGGTAGTTTCCTCCTCCAGGCTGTTCCGTGTCTCAATGTGAGAAAGGAGATTATTGTAAATCACATTTTAGCTTAATTCACAGAACACGCCAGAGTGATAACTCTGCGGAGGCCATGGTGAATGCAGGGTTTGTTTGTGATGTTCCTCTCAGAATTCACAGAGGGAATACTAGAACACGAGGAAATGGAGGCCTTTCAGGGCTTTCAGAGAGGAGTCTATCAGTTTGATAAATATAAAGTCTCTGAATAAAATCCTGTTAGTCCCAAAAGTATAGACCTTTAGCTATGTTGTTATTGTTAGCATATAAAATTCACCATTGAAGCCATAGTTATAAATTCAAGGTTAGATATCACTTAGTCCATTCATTATGGCCTGTAGGATTCAATTTTGCTATATCTTTATTTTGGAATATATTTTCTGCTAGCAAAAATATCTTTACTATCCAGTGAGGTACCACTGTACTTTTTAAAAGGTTCTTTGAACAGTTTAATGCATAAGCAATTTTAATGCAAAGTTCAGAAAGGTGCTTTTATATAGATCTGAAAATGGAAGAATATTTTTAGAATAATTGATGCTACAATATGAACCAAAAAAGAGATCCCCTCCTAATTTCTCAAGAATTCATTAATCTCCAAATCAAAATCTGCATGTCTTAAAAATCTATCAGATTATCAAGATTATGTGTTAGGTACAATTTTGATTGTGAGCTAGACAAAGGTATTTCCCCAACTCATTATTTTATCAATGTGGTAACCCTTTTGAAAAGGAAATTGTCTTCTCCCTGACCGTGAAATCATCATTTGGCTTCATTATTTAAGTCTTGTTTAGTATTCCGCTCCTCCCTTCAAAAGTTTCCTTGCATTTAAGAGGGATGATGATGAGATTCATTTGTATAGTTTCGTGTTATCACAGTAGGACTTTTCCCAGGTATGCTAACGTGCTACATATGTGAGGGTTTTTTCCTCCTTTTAAATAGACTTTATTTTTAAGAACAATTTTAAGTTCATAGTACAGTTGAGCTGGAACTACAGAGAATTTCCTATATCCCTTGCACCCACACCTGGATAGCCTTTCTTGTTATCACCATCCCCCACTGGAGTGGTATATTTGTTATAATTGATGAATCTATGTTGACACATCAGTATCAGCCAAAGTCCTTAGTTTACATTAGGGGTTCACTCTTGGTGTAGTAAATTCTATGGGTTTTGATAATTTATAATGACATGTAATTTATTTGGCATTATAGTATCATGCAGAAGAATTTCCCTGCCCTAAATATATCCTAAAATCTCATCCACATGAATTATTTAAAAGCTGTATATGGGAATAAGAAGGAAATATATGAACTGCAACTAATATACATATTCTACTCTGTAAGAAATCTCTTCAGTCACCATTAAACAGACTGAAGCAATGTGGATAGGGGTTGATTACTTAGAATGGCAGTTTCATACTCCATGGAAATGAGGAAATTCAAAATAGGTTCGTTCATTTTTAGCCATATCATGCATGGCAAAACATTTTAAATGCAGAACAGACTGCTACAAATATGGCAGATTGTCTTATTCTCCATGTCAATGGAAACCTTCTGGGCAAAGAATTTCAATATGCAAACATATTTTTTCCTTATACAATATGAGGACAAAATTGGCAGTAAATCAGATAAGTGATGCAGGATATATGTTGAAATATACCAATGTACCCTTTAAAAAAACTGTATAGGGAACAACTGGAACCTTCATGATGACCAGATAGGACACAGTACAGATGATGTTTGCAAGAATAGCACTGAAATGAACCTTAGAATTATGTAACACTCATATGCTATTCAAGACAATAATGACTGCACTTGAACATGAGTTTTGTTAACTAACAGGTATGTGTAAAAGGTTACTTAGAGTTTAGCAATTCACTAATGTCCCTTATTTATGGATCTTCCTTCATCTCCTGCTCCTTACCTTCCAAGAAGACACATTTTAAAATGCAGCCAAAACCAGACTTCACTGATCCAAATGTCAATGTGCCTTATTTATAGTGGAATCTTGTAGACGGTGAGTCATTGTAGTCTAAAGCACATCTCTTCTAAAATTTTTAGTGGAAGCAAGAAAAACTGACCAGTGATATGGGAACTCTGAAATATACTGTAAGTTCTGAAAGGTAGACATACTGGAAAAATCTATAATTTTGAACCTTTATTTTCTCACTTTAATACTCTCAGTTTAATATTAGTTTGCTTTCCCGTTTGTTCTGTAAGTTTTTAAATGCCATGTCTATTCGTTTACTTTTGAAGGGGTTTGCACTTACAGTAATATTTAAAAATTTTCTTCTCACCTTGAGTGATTTTTGTCTGTTGTAATAGATAAACATAGGAAGCTAGGACTTCTTCATTATAATGAATGGATTTTTTTTTTTTTAAATACAAGAACATAATCTGTGCTGCTTTAGGAATTTTATTTTTTGTTATTCTTTTATCTTTACTGGAGGACATGCTTATTGATTTTAGAGAGAGGGGATGGGACGGGAAGAGAGAGGAAGGAAAACATCAATGTGAGAGAGAAACATTGCTCACTTGACTTTTGTATGAGTCCCAACTGGGGCCACACCCTGACTGGGGACCAAACCACAACCTAGGCATGTGCCCTCATAGGGAATGGAACCTGTGACCCTTTGGTTTACGGTTCAGTATCCCAACCAACTGAGCCACACCAGCCAGGCTGGTGCTGCTTTAGGAATTTTAGATACATGTCTGAAAAACAATCTATATTTATTTTATCACATACTATAAAAATAACTTTGATGTGCATAATCAAGCTTACAAATCTAAAATAATACAACTTCTAATGCAAAAATTCAAACTTTAAAAGTAAGATATCTATTCAATATCTGCTAAGTTAATTGACATTTCAATTTTTAGTTAATTGACATTTCAATTTTTAATCTGGAAGCTGATGGTAGAGGCGGAAACTGTGCTTAGAACCACCTGAAAGGAGTAGAATGGGGAGTGGTGGGTGACAACAGAGGCACAGAGGCAGAAGGAAGTTGGAAGATTTTGGGATTATGTGGTCCTGATGGTTTCTGAAAAATTACCAGTAAGCTCACACCCTACTTAGAGTAATTTGGAAGCATTTAATAAGAATCACTAGTATTAACATTATAAGAACAATACAAAATAAGTATGATATTTAAGCATTTGCCCAAACAGAAGCAGAATGTAATATTATTGTCGATAATATTGTATATTATCATTCACTTGTTGATAGAATCATGTCATGGAGAAAGGCTTGTGGGATTGTTTTTTTTTTCAGAATTAAAGTTGCAAATCGCCCTGGCTGGCATAGCTCAGTGGATTGAGCGCGGGCTGTGAACCAAAGGGTCACAGGTTCGATTCCCAGTCAGGGCACATGCCTGGGTTGTGGGCCAAGCCCCTAATGGGGGCCACGTGAGAGGCAACCACACATTGATGTTTCTCTCCCTCTCTTTCTCCCTCCCTTCCCCTCTCTAAAAATAAATAAATAAAATCTTTAAAAAAAATAAAGTTGCAAATCTATGATGGGAAAATTGAAATAAATATGTGATAACTGTATAAGAGAAAAGGAAAACCTATTACATACACATTTTCAGAATCTTTTATTTTAGATATTCTCTGCATTTTGAAGGAACCTTTGAGATTATCTAGTTCACACTTTCATTGTAAAAATGTACTTACTTTGGCCCAGAGAATGGAAAATAAGTTACTATCATGCTTGTTATTTAGTAAGTGATGTTGACTTATTTTTATTACTGATATCTTTAGAGCCCTGGTGTAGTGCCCATTAGAATATTGATACCTTATTTAGCACATGCATCATCTGTTTCCCAAACACTGAAGAAGGTAGAAATGTGAACCAGACATTGGGCTCAAAGTAACTTCTGCTGGTCTGCTGACCTCTGTCAGCTAAACAGTGAGATCCCTGTAGGGAAGCTGTGATCCAGAATACTAGCTATTACTCACCCCTAAATACTGGACCTGCATAGAACATGGGTCTTGAGATAACCATAGGAAACAATATAAAGAGTGATTTTCACAGCAGACGTGTAGGAAGCCTGGTTGGAAATACAGGTTGGAATGGAGCCTCAGTAATTTAAGAATTAGAAAGAACCACCTCTCTAATTATGTTCCTGGTATAAATTAAAGTGTTGAGAAGCCCTCTGGGCATATGAAAGCTGAATTGGCTTTACCAGTGTTCCCCTTAGGTCTCAGCAGTGCTGGGCAGCAGCTGAAAAATGCTCCTCGTGCCCCTCAGTGGGAAGAATCCTCTGTTCAAGTGTTACCTTTCCACAGGTTGGAAATAAACAGTACGCAACTCCAGGAAGGTGAGCTGTACCAGAAGTACTGACTAAAAACCTTTAAGTCTGAAAGAGGAAACTTTTTACACGGAAGCAAATATTCCCATGCAAAAAGACAGGATAAATAAAGAACAATACCCCGGAATGGTTAGGGTGCACATTCTGGAGTCAGATGTCCAAGTTGAAATCTGACTCAACTCGGAGTCAGATTCCAAATCTTATGTCCTTGGGTGAGTTATTGAAATTTTCTGTGCCTCAATGTCCTTCTTTGAAAATGGGGATGATGATAGTAATACTAGGTACCTCAGAAATTGTTTAAGGAATTAAATAATTCAGTACTTATAAATCACTTAAGGATAGCGCCGGGCTTATAGATAGTCTACATAAGTGCCTTGTGTATGATTTAGGGTTTAAGTGTTCAAAATGTTATTTATTTTTGCCCTGGCCAGGGGGCTCAGTTGGCTGGAGCATCATCCCATACACCAGAAATGTTGTGGGTTTGGTCCCTGGTCAGTGCATGTACCTGGGTTGTGGTTCCATCCCTGAAGCAACCAATCAGTGCCTCTCTCTCTCTCTCCAATAAATATATCCTCAGGTGAGGATTTAGAAAATTATTTATTTTTAATGTGACTTTCTTCCTAAAATGCTTAATGTACTTTTTCATTTTCTTGAACAAGGATATAATACAAAATATTTTTCAATAGTTCACTTAACAGATTTTTTCATTTTATTTTATTAATTTATTTTTTATTGTTGTTCAGTTACAGTTGTTCCTGTTTTTCCCTGAGTTGCTCTCCCCTGCCCTGTCCAACCCTGCCCCAAAGACAATGCCCTCTCCATTGTCCTTGTCCATGGGTCCTTTGTACATGTTCCTCTTCTTTCCCACGTTACCACCCCCCTCCTCTGGTCACTGTCAGTTGTTCTTTATTTCCCTGTCACTGGTTCTTTTCTGTTCATTTGTTTGTTTCATTGATTAGTTCCACTTACAGGTGAGATCATATGGTATTTGACTTTAACTGACCGGCTTATTCACTTAGCATAATACTCTCCAGTTCCATCCATGTTGTTGCAAAAGGTAGGAGTTCCGAGTTCCTTCTTTCTTTCTCTGTGTAGTATTCCACTGTGTAAATGTACCACAGTTTTTTGATTCACTCATTCACTGATGGGCACTTAGGCTGTTTCCAGCACTTGGCTATTGTAAATTGTGCTGCCATGAGCATTGGGGTGCATAGGTTCTTTTGAATTGGTGATTCAGGATTCTTAGGGTATAATCCCTGCAGTGGAATCACTGGATCAAAAGGCAGTTCCATTTTTAGTTTTCTGAGGAAATTCCACACTGTTTTCCATACTAGCTGCACCAGTCTGCATTCCCACTAACAGTGCACTAGGGTTCCCTTTTCTCCACACCCTCTCCAACACTTGTTTGTTGCTTTGTTTATGATGGCCATTCCCACTGGTGTGAAGTGGTGTCTCATTGTGGTTTTACTTTGCATCTCTCTGATGGCTAGTGATGCTGAGCATCCTTTCATATGCCTATGGGCCGTCTGTGTGTATTCCTTGGAGAAGTGTCTGTTCAGGTCCTTTGCTCACTTTTTGATTCAACAGATTCTTTCTGAGTGCCTGCTGTATACCCAGACCTGTGTTTTGGCTGGCTGGTAAATCTAGGTAACCTGGCTCTGGTAGTCCTGCTGTAAACTTTTGGTACAGTCTTGTGGTCGCCATTTTGAGTGTCAGTCATTGTGGTATACAGAAATGTCCTGGGAACTAACGAACTTTTTTATGTGATCTGATTTTTAAACCAGTCTTGTATATTTCATGGAAATTATCATTTGTCAATTTTAAAATATAACTACCAGGCAGGGTAAGATTTTAAAAGTCATTATCTACAAATCAATGTTAAAATCTTTCTGTGGTTTGTAGTTCAGACTTAAAAATATCTCTTATTGTAGAGACATTCAGTTTAGCTTCTCTGGTAAAGGGACTAAGGATAATTTAATAAAAAGGCATTGTTCTTGCGATAAAGCTTTTTATGGCAGATATATAGCATGAATGTCATTCTTTGAGAAGAAAATTATACCTATGTTAATGTTTTAAGTGGCAGAACACTTCGTTAACTAACCAAGAATCTACTGGTATTATGCATTTTTCTTTTTGTAAACAACTGAATCCTTCTGACAAATGTTTCATTAGGAGAGACCTGTGAGATAAGGAAATGTTGTGAACCACAAGAAAAACCAGTCTTAGTTGAAACTATAATTACACCTTCGTGTACATTTTAATGAAGAAATGAGTGAACCCTTGAATACTACTAGAGTGAGCACTACTTCTGTCTGGTCTCAACACTTACAGTCTCTTAGGTGTAGATCTTGCTGTGGAAATTATTTTTACCTTGTCAGGTAATGCAGAAATCTAAATGAAAAATGGCATATTGATTTTTAAGAGTCTTCAGAGGCCTGATGCTGTGTAAAACAATGAAATTAGTTTTTAGAAAACAATGTCGGACCCCTATAACTTATTTTATAAGATTTATGTGGCAGGGGTTTTTTTTGAAATTAGATTTGATGTCAAAATTCATTTGACTATCCTTTAAAATCTCAAGAGGTAAAACACAACTATGTGTAAAGAAAGGAACGCACTTGTAATCTTCAAAAAAAGGGGATGCGTAGATTGTTAAAATGAATAATTTAAGATAATGATAGATTGTAGATTTTTTAAAGCAAATTTATACATTTAACACTTTTGTAGCATGCAGCCTTCATTCCAATAGAAGTATCAGTAGCCTACCTTTTGTTAGTGTGGCTGTGACAGCGAACTTAGTCACTTCTTACATTTTAAGAAAGGCTTATTTTACCTTCTTTGTGAGTGACATGTTGTGACCTGCTTTGGATATGGGCATCTGTGCTGTACAACACTGAAACAAAGGGATGAGCATTTTGCTGAGACTCCAGTTTCTGAAGCACTTCTAGTTTTGAATATTGAATCCAACATTTGAAAGCATTCTTGTAGTTGAATCATTGAAACATGTTATTTGAAGCACTTGACATTCGATTGCTTTTAGGAAATGAAATTGATTCAAACCTCTGTCATTTCTACTGCTAATAATAATAGCACCCCTTTATAGTTCATGAAGTGATTTCATAGCTGTTATTTTATTTATCCTTTAACCCTGTGAAGTAGACAGTACAGGTCTCATTACCCTCTTTTTAATATGGGAAGATTGATTTATGCTTGCAATATTAGCTCAATGTAGGTATCAGATTGACCAACATTTTAACATTGGCCTTTCTGTTGAGTCTGTACACTTAAAAATAATTCATCTCGAAATTATCTTATAGGATCATATGACTCTTTCTATCTTTTAAATAACATCATGAAGAGTGTTCAAAGGGTTCTCATTATTATTCTGATCAGTGATCTTTTAAATATGAAAATTATAGATAAATACGTTTTGCTATCCAGCACTTTATCAATGGGAATAGCTATAAATGAGCTCTTTGATCTCCCTCTGATAAGTAGAGAAATTTTGATGCAAATGTGAAATTGCCCTTCAATCACTAAATGAATGCAAAATAAATGGCATTTGTACCCACCAGATCTAAAGGGTTGTCTAGAAACTGAAAACACAAACATTGAAGGCAGTAAAACGTTGCAGTGTATTCCCTTCATTGCCAAAGATGAAATTTCTGGAAATCAAGAAGGCGTTAAAAAGCAAAAACAAAACTTAAAACCTTTTTCAAACATATGTGACATATGAGACATCAAACACAGCGTTCATTAAACTACTTTCCACTTCGTCCTCTCTCCAGGCTGCCCTGCCCCCACCCCCACCCCCGACAGTCACTGGTGATGCTGGTTACAGATGAGACATGTCACTGTCCCTGAGGATGGGAAGGGGCAGGAAAGAATGAGAACTACTGTTTGTCTTTTTCATAGTGATAAATTGTTTTGTTGAGAAAAAAATGTTGTGGTGTTTTGCTCAGAAAAAATGTCATACTTGGTATGTTTAGAGATGTAAAAGATCAGAGAAGACTATAGAAATGTTGGAAGTAAAAGAAGAAGGAATTCTTACCTTTTGCAACAGCATGGATGGAACTGGAGTCTATTATACTAAGTGCAATAAGCCAGTCAGTGAAAGACAAATGCCATATGATCTCACCTATAAGAGAAATCTAATGAACAAGATAAACTAATTAGCAAAACAGAACCAGAGGCACGGAATCATGGAATAGACTGACAGCTATAAGAGGGGTGGGGGAAGTGGGGACTGGTTGAGAGAAGGGGAAGGGACTATTTAAAGAACATGCATGAAAGCCGCACGGTCATGGGCAAGGGCGTGGGGATTGACTATGGGAGCGGGAGTTGGGCTGGGATTCTATAAATCTGGGTGGAGTCCCCTGGGCACAGGGGACAAATTGGGACAACTGTATTAGCATGAACAAATATTTTAAAAATAAATAATTTTTTAACAAGAGAAATAGAAGTGAAATTTTCATAGATGGAGAGTAGAACAACAGCTAGTGGGAGGTGAGGAGGTGGACAGAGTGAGCAAAAAGGAAAAGGGACTCATGGACAAGGACAACAGTGTGGCGATTGCTGCGGGGAGGGGGGTGTAAGGGGACTAAATGGTAATGGAAGAAATACAATAAAGATTAAATCAACAAAAAATAATTTTTTAAAAAGCACATACAAAAATTTTATTTTTTTACCTTTCTGCAGTTAAAATAAAATTGAACATTGTAGCTCCCAGATTTATTTCATTAAGGACAGATTTTCAAGTCTGTGGAACTTAAGTTTGGGAAATGTTAGGCTGCATAATGAGTTTCCACAAACTAAGCTGTTTAAAACAAACACTCTCATCATCTCTCTGTTTCTGTGGATTAGGAATCTGGGTGTGGTTTAGCCGAGAGCCTCTGTGTCCAGGTCTGTCACAAGGCTGTAGTCACAGTGTTGTCTGTAGGATCTGCTGGGAAAGGACGTATCTCTAAGCTCACATGGTTGTTGGCAGAATTCAGTTCCTGGTAGTGCGTCGGACTGAGGGCCTCAGTTCCAAGCGACCTGTTGGCCGGACATCACCCTCAGTTTCTTGCCATGAGGACCTCTCCAGCGTGGCTGCCTGCTTCATTAAAGCATGCAAACCAAGAAGGCAATACATAGAATCTGCAGCCAGACAGAGTTACACTCTTAAGTAAATCTAATCGTGAAAATGATATCCCATCACCTTTGACATATTCTACATTTTAGAAGCAAGTAACAGGTCCCGCCCATACTCAAGGAAAGGAGATTCCACAAAAGCCTGAATACCAGCCATCAGGGGGTTCAGGGAAACCACTTCAGAGTCTGCCAACTGCTGTCGATATAAAAAAAGTACTACCCAGTTGTTTCATGGTCATTCTACCGTGTGCTATAATTTTCCATAAAGAGTAACAATTAACTGACCCAGGAATCCTTCAGCTAGGGTGCAAAGGTGTATGAAGGGTCTTGGTAGTGGTGATGATGATGATAAATGCTGATGATCAGCAGGCTGTGTTGATTGGTGCTTGTGCCAGATACTGGGATGAGGACTCTGCTTAAGTATCTTACTTAATAAGCCTCCTTCCGAAAAGCAAAAACAAAAAACAAATAGAAGCTTGAGAAGTTAAGTGGGCAATAAATAGGTCTGGAGGTTATTCTCAAGCAGCTTATCGAGAAGAGAGACAATTTATGCTCCTAATTATGTTTTCCAACAGGTGACAGGATGGGAGGCCAGAAAAGGGTGCCGCAGTTTTTGCTTGAGAGATTTAGAGGGGACAACCTGAAGAAATCTTTGCAAAGGAAGATTAGGATTTTATGGGGTTTCTGAGACAAGGGCAGGGGTAGGGTCCAGTGTAAGTAAAGGTGGGTAGGTTTGCGCAACGGTAAATCTACAACCCCTCTACGAGTAATGTGACAAAGAACAGAGCCTTTACAGTTTAGCCACAGGCAGAGATGTTGATGGACATATGGGCATCAAAGCCAGAGAGCAGATTAAATGTCAATTAGGTGGTGGCCATAGCAGCAGATGGCAACTATTTCCTTATGTTTTTTATTATTTATTTATCCCTGGCCTCCTTCCAAAATGTCACTGAAGCAGCTGCTGATCAAATGGTCTACTTGCTTTATCTTTGGTTAGCCTGCAGGCTGCTCTAGGGATACTTGTTTCCATCCACCATGTGCCCTGCTCTGCCCCCACCCTCCAGATTTGGTCTCCAAGTTCTACCTTCGGTCACTTGTAACTGGACGGGCCTGGGCTGCTAGTGCTGGGAGGTCCCAGGGGCTGGAGGGCTGTGCACAGACGGTTTTAGCACGTGTTTCTCTTACCTCCTATCATCTAGAACCTGCTGTCTCTTAGGCAGGACCTGGGCCAGGCCCAATTTCTCACAGATAGCCCCTGAGGACTGTGGTGGGGCACTGAGCCAGGTACCTGCAACATAGCGTTTGCTACGCAGAGCCCGTTGACAGATCTGGGAGCTGCTAGAGTAAGTCCTGGTCCAGTTTATGAGTCCTCTGGAAGAGCAGGATGATGGGCAAGGCTGGGGTAAAAAACCAGGCAGCCCGGGGCTTCTCTGGAAGCCAATCCCTTGGGCAGAGATAACAGCAAAAAGGGAGGCTCTTTAATGATGCAGTTTAGTAAAAAGAACAGGGTAGTCGGAGTGAGAAGTCTAGGCAGCTGCCCTCTTGTTTTCACTAATTAGCTATTTGACCCTGGACTAGTCAATTAAAGGGGCAGTTTTGTCTTCTGTAAGTTAAAGTAAGACTGGATTGAATGATCTTTAAATTTTATTTTTTAATATTTCCAAATTTTTCTTATAAACTATTCTAAAAGAGTTACTCTGTTTGTTGCCATGTGTTTATACAGTTTATAGTCATTTTCTTAAAAATACCTGTACCAACTTCAAAATAATCTTCCCTGCTTTTCCCATGAAGAAGTAAAGGGACCCAACAAATACAAAATTTTGTGACTGTCAAGCTTATCTGGAATGGAGATTTTATTACCTTTCTTAATGTGATCATTCGAATGACTATTACTAGATAATTACTAGATAATTAGGAAAAAGACTGGTGTGAACTTTTCATACTTTCAGAAAGTGTCATTTTTAAAAGTAAATTCAAGCCAAATATGGAAAGCCAACAGAGACTGTATAATTCTTTCTCTATTTTTCTTTCCATATGTATTGTTCTAAACATTGAGAATAGGAGAACAAAAATAAAATGCCAGAGGAAAAAAAAATAAAACCATTGGCTCATAATCTTGTGAATCTAATTACAGTAGCCATTGAAAATTTTTCAAAATTTCTTCAGTTCCCTGATGATGTGCATACCCATCTTCACATGCTAGCAATTACATCATTGATACCATGGATTCTGTTTTTATCAGGGACAGCAAGATTTTTCATACTTCAGTTGCATATATTGACTTTTACAGTTATAAGTAGTATGTGTTCTTTGCTTTAAAATAGACATTATAAGCAGCTGTAAAGAAGAAAATAAGCATTACCTATTACCCTTCATTGCTCAGATAGCCCCTATTAGCATACCTCACATAATGACATATTTTTTTAAAGTAACTTGCTTTATTGTTTAACAGCACATACATGGCCTCTGAATGCTGTATGATTTTATTAATTTGGTGAATTTTCTCACCAAGCAATCACCAATGACAGTCATAGTAAAATAGAGATTGATGTGACATGCTGGAAATGCAGTAGAAAATGGACAAACATTTTTCTAAAATGCTCACATACTTTATATTTAAATCTAGTAATATTGTATTTCAACTTGAATATGTCCTTTGCTTCCTTTTATTTCAATATACATAAAACCTACTGCTCAGATTTTAAGAAGAGAAAACTTTACTGCAGAAAACCTGGATAATCTCCTCTACGAATGCTATCTCTGTCTCCCTCTCTCTTTCGGAACTCACTATAGTTACTAGGTTCTCTTACTAGATAATAGATTTGTTCAAACTTGTTAAACGAGTGTTATTTTAATTTTAATGTGTAGCTAAAGCTGAGCAATTATTCAAACCCTTCAATTCTGGATTTTGAAACTTCAGCTTGGCTGCCCTCAGGAAGAGTTTGTATCACTGAACAGTTCCTGCTCCCTCATTTCTCCCCCCGGGTGCAAGGACGAATACTTGGGTTGAGTCTGGAGCCTAAATTATTTTTAATAACTAGAAGAGCAGGGCATTATAAATAGTAGTTAAGAATAGTTTTTCATATTCTGCATTGTTATGTGTTTTATAATTCATACCATACACTAGACATACTTCTCTCAGAAATCACGTAGATCTGATCACTAGCTGATTTTCCTCGTTATGTTCTTCCAGTACTTTTCAGTTTTAATATTTTATTATCTGACTACAACGAGGTGAATTTGTCTTCAGATGTTAATTTTTAGTATTTTTTTGCACTGTATTTTATCTAAAATGAAATTTACCCATTACAATGAGATGAGTTTAGTAAATGTATGTGGTGGTAAAACCAGCTCCACAGGTTGAGTTTTAGAACACTTTTGTCACCTTGACCTGGCTCCCTAGAACAGTCAAGTAAATATTATTTTTCTTACTTTTATTAAAAAAAATTTTTTTTCAGACTTTAGTCAGTCTGGGAGAGTGGAATCCCAAGCAATAAAACACTGCTTGGAAAACAAAATCTCTGTCTCATGAGATGTTTGATACTGGGGTTGGCAAATATTTTCTGTAAAGGACCAGGTAATAAAAATTTTTAGCTCCACAAAGTCTCTGTAGCAACTACACAAATCTGTTGTTTTGTGAAAAGGCAGCCACAGGCCCTGTTTCAACAAATACATGTGGCTGGCTTGGGTCTGTGAGGTGTAATTTTCCAACCTCTGTTCTAGACCTTGAAATTCAGTTTTTCTTACTAATAGCCAGTGAGCAGGATATAAAACATTTAGCTCGATGAGCTTTTCAGAGAATGCATCAGATAATGAAATAACTTGTAGTGTTTTAATTTAGTACACTTGTCTTTTGAAAGCAATTATTTTTGTAAGTGTCCAATATATTTGGTATTTCAAAAACCTGCAAAGCATAATTAGAATAAGTTGATGTTGCCCAAGTTGTTTTTTTGTTTTTTTTTTTTTTTTTTTTTTGGAATAGTAGCAAAAAGATCATGGAAACAAATAGTCTGGAACCTGCACTTGAATTGAAAACTAAAGTGTAAATTGTAAAGCCTAAATCATACCGCTAACCCATAAATGTTTCAGCAATTGTTGACTTATGTCACATTGTATCTTCTTTTCATGTAATGTGGCTGCACTGAAGGGCACATTTGGAAAATGAAGAGCTTACCTTTGTTCTGTCAGTGTTTCGTCGCCATCCGAACAGTCTCACTTAAGTCCTGAGGCCCGAGAGCCGTGGACGCAGAGCGTCAGCCCGGGGCTGGAGAGCACCCCTGCAGACCAGGATCCGGGTGGGGGGGGCGGTGCCAGGGTGCCCGGACTCACTGGGCTCTGAATTTCTGAGCATGTGGCCTCATCATGTCCATCTTCTCTTGTCTCAGAAGTCCAGCTTGAAAAAGTTCAATGTTATATTGTCTTTACCAGGCCATTTTTTTTTAAAAATATATTTATTTATTTAGAGAGAGGGGAAGGAAAGGAGAAAGGGAAAGAAACATCAATGTGTGTTTGCCCCTCACGTGTCCCCAACTGGCCTGCCACCCAGGCATGTGCCCTGATTGGTAATTGAACCAGCAACCATTTGGTTTGCAGGCCTGTGTGCGGGGGACCCTGTCCTGGGCGCCAGATGTGGGGGGGCTCCGCCCGCAGAGCCCCATCCCTCCGTCACGGATGAAAATAAAACTACCAAGACATCTTCTGCTTGGGAAGGAAAGGGGTCAAACTCTCAGAGGAGAATGACCCAGAGCCCCTTCCTCACTAGGCTTTTACTGGGTTCCAATACACCGGAATACAAGTTTAACATGTCAAAGAAATCTGAGGGCTTAATCCGAGCCAGTGTTTGTCAGGAAAGGGGGTTGCCAGACTTTGGGAGACATGCTCATTTCCTCCTGGGACACTTATCATTTAAATGAGAGCACTCTTAGCAAAGCAGGTTTCACAGGACTTCAGGAATTCTTTCTTATGCCAATCACCCAGGGAGCCGTCCTGGCCAGCACAGGGCTGTACTGCTCACCCCCACAGTTTCAGGCTTTAAGCCTACTAGGAAGCAGGAGACATCTCCCAGATGGAAATGAGGACTCGGGCTATGTCAGAATAGCTGGGGGGATGAGGGTCCATCACATCCTCTTTGCTGTAACCCCCCGAGTCCTTCCATGAGGCCTCCCAAGTGGTGGCATCTGGCTTAGGTTGCCCCTCCCATGAGGAGTCTTACCCGTCATTGACTGCCAAACCAAGCAATGGGGCCAGAGATGGATGAGGCAGAAGCAGTGCTCCTGCCAGGGAGATAAGCTTTGTCTCCTTAGTAGGTCACATCCTTGTGACAGAACAGACCCAGATGAAGTGGGTCCCTTGGGCTCTTACACAGCCCACCATGGGGTGAGGGTTACAACTCCTGAAACCAGGCTGAACGGTCTGCAACACCTGTGCTCAATCCACTGAGCTACACCAGCCAGGGCTTTACCAGACCATTTTTAAGTTGAAACC
Organism: Glossophaga mutica; assembly: GCA_039655065.1. NCBI lineage: Eukaryota > Metazoa > Chordata > Mammalia > Chiroptera > Phyllostomidae > Glossophaga > Glossophaga mutica. The sequence goes on from CM077313.1 coordinate 64,885,508, forward strand.
TAGTAATATCATAAAAACTCAGCCCGAATTTACTATTTCACATATCAACAAAGAATGGGCTTATCATAGGAGCTAGGTAAAGTCCACAATTTGCAATAGAAAACAGCCACTTGTTGCTTCATAATAAAAATATTTCCCAAAAACTGGATGTTAACATAGAAAAAGTATTTTAAAGGAAAATTATCATATGACTTACCTTTTGACTTAAAAGTGAGTAATGTGCAAAGTTGCCATTTGTTAAGACAAAAGTTTTATAGAAAATGCTTGATAGTGTAAAGGATGTTTCTTTAAAAAAATTATAGGTGTTTTGTTTTGAAGATTAAAACCCTTGAAATTTACTTTGAGAAATGTATGCTGCATTTGTTTATGACATTTGATATAGTATCATCTTTAAAGCCATTAATGGACTTAGAGCAATTTAGTACCCATGAAGTGTACTGTTTTGTACTTTCGGATTTTAATTTGCAGTCATGAGTTTGAAGATTAATCAATTTTCATATAGTAAGTTTTACTTAACTTCCAGGTATATATTTCAAATACAATTTCCCCTTTTTGCCCTTTCAATGAACTCTTCAATGACAGAAATAGTGAGGTCAATAAACAAGTAGCTAGCAAAAGAGAGAGCACTTGTCTGATCCTGGAACTCAAGTTTGGTTTACAGAAAGATTCTAAATTTAAAATGGCTTCATCTGCATTGTAAGATTTTAAATAAAGCTTTATTGGTGAAGATGAGTGCTTTAAAAGACAAGTTATTTAGACTAACAAGATGGGAATATTTAAAGTATATTTAACAGATTCTAAAAAGGACATGTGCTTCAGATGTTAGGTTTCTGTCTTTCATTCTGAAAGGATGAGACAGTTGTCTCATATAGCACTAGATGGATTTACATTTTATAGCTGACAGCTCTTTTAAAACCATGGCAGTCTTCTGGGAACATTCTCGGGCCTCTGAAACTTCGCATGCGTGATGTTTGCTGACAAGTAAAGATAAATAGATTGTCAGGCTGCTGATTCGGAGTTCGAACTTCTCAACATCTACCCAACTCCAATATATTCTTACACCCATTAGTCCTTAATTATTTAGATGGTATGACTTCATGTAGTTAGATTGGATGTAGAAATGAAAGCTTCATTGTATGAATTATACATTTTGCATCAAATTTTAGCTGCCTGGGCAGTTTTGACACTTTCATCTTAGGGAAATCTGTTGTAAGTTTTATACTTGCAACTGAGATTCCCTTCGAGGAAGACTTTTTTTAAAACTTGGAAATTACCTAATGATTCAAATTGCTCGTGCCAGCTTATCCTAGGTCTCAGTAGCTAAACTGGCTATTATGCAGAAAGCGTAAGCTTTAGAAGACAATTTGGTTGTAGTGGTGAGAATATTTAAATAATAGTTTATTTTGGTTCGTTCCACCCAGTCATTAGCTCAGTGCTATGAGTTTCCCAGCCACACAAAAGCTTGCCATTTAGAACTGATGACTATTTCTTTAGAACTGATGACTATTTCTTTAGAACTGATGACTATTTCTTTAGAACTGATGACTATTTCGGGACTCAAACGATACAGTGTAAAGAAACACACTGAAATCCTAGGTCCCAAGCAGGGTGTGGGCGTGTTAGCTGGGTGAAGACTTATTTGACCCTTCCTCTTTCTCTCTTTTAAAAACAGCATCTTATTTTCTTCAGTAGGCAACATGCACACACAGTAATAGACATTTCAAAGAGTAGAAAATGGGAAGAGTAGTAAAGTGAAAATCAAGTTTCCTTCTCCCTTCTCTTCCTTCCCCACAGCCGGTGGCTTTCACCAGTTTCTTAGGTCGTCCAGAGATATAATATGCATATACAAGCTATTATTTTTTATGCAGATAGTACATAACATGCCCATTGTTCTTTCTTTTGCCTTTTCCCTTGACAATAGTTGGTTCTATATTAGTACATACAGACTTACTGGCCTCACTGGCTGCATTTTGTACCTATATCATAATTTATTCAGCTATTTTCTTCCTGGAATTTTAGTGTTTTGCTATAAACAATGTCACAATGAATATCCGTGCACATAAGTCTTTGTGGGTATAAGTAGAGGATAAACACATAGAATAAAGGTGCCATTGGTCACTCTCTGAAACTTCTGAAACATACCCAGTGACTTTCACGTTCAGTTCAGCCGGTCCACTCAGTGAACACGTCACCCATTCTACACCTGTGCCGACCCTGGGGACTTGCAAGAATCAGACAAGCCTTTCCTTAAATAGCTTAGCAACACTCTCCAGTGACTGCAGTGCTTCAAGGTAAGGTGCCTCGTGACACATTCAAGGTGCAGCTGAATCTTGTGAATGTCCATGACAGCAAGAATGACTTCTGACTTTGGGGGTCAGGGAGGAGTTTGAGGGTGAGCCGGAATTAGAATTAGATGTGGGAGGTGGCAGAGAAGGGCATGTGGGGAGGGGACAGGAAGTGTGGCTCCCCTGGGTACACTGACCTCTGCCACAGGGGCCTCTCACCATGCCTGTGACGTGCCAGGCCAGCTGCACCGCAGAACGATGGCACTCAGTGTGCCCTCTGTCTGAAATACTTCCCCCAGATTTCTTTATGGCCTTCTTTGTTTACAGTAATGCCCACAGGGCATCCGGGTGCCTCCGCATGGGCCCTGGTTATTTGCCCGAATGCTCCAGGCCCATAAAGGTGCCTCTCATGATGGCCTCAGGGAACAGCGGCTTCCTGCCTGGTGTTGTGCACTGCCATGGTCATTCCTGACTCCTCGGCCATCTGCCCAAGGGCAAAACAGGCCCTCCCCTTTGGTTGGAGCACTGTGGTCGATGTCAGGCTGTTGTTTCCAAGCAGATTTAATGAAGGTTGAGCATTTGGCAAGGAGCTGTGCATTGCAGCTCAGGGGTACTACTTGCTTTTGTTTGAAGTCTTCAGCTTAGTACCTAGAGGCCCCTCCCCAGTGTGAAAGAAAAGGGTTCTCTGTTTATCTCCTGCTTGTGTCTCTCTCTGCCTAACCCTGACTTCTGTCTCCCCAAAGTGAGTGTACCTCAGTGATGCGCCTGGAATTCAGGCCTCAGGGTTCTAGAAAGAGGAAGTTCCCTCCTTCTAAGAATCTAAGGCCCCTGGAAGGTCTAATTCCAGACCATGGGGTCCCCTTTTCACCCCCTAGCCCCAGGACTGGGGGCATTGGCCTGCAGCCCTAGTAAAGAATCAGAGCACTGAGTGTTTGTACCGAAACACAACACACAGCACAGTATCAGTATGCGCAATGGGATTTAGACTTGACTTAAGTGTTACTGCCAGCTGGGCTTTACTGGTCCAGTCCTTTGTAGGGTGGAGAATAACTCTCTTTACTGTCCCTTTTTTCATTCCTCTGGCTTCCTAAAACCCTGTGCGCAACAGTTGGGGGAAGTATTTACATGTTGTATTTTCTCCAGGCAGCAAACGTCTTCAAAGAAACCCAGAGTCTCAGAAACCTATTAGATCTGAAAAAACATGCACCCAGTTTACATGAAGCCCTTTCCTCTTTTTGAAAATCAAGATCCAGGTTAATTTCACAACTGGCCCCAGAACAGTGGGTAGGGACTTGCTTTATATTTATATAACAGAAGTTGCCATTGAGTTGGTTTTCTTAGATTAAAGGAACAGTCGGCCTCAAAGGTAAATTCAGGTATCATCCTTCAGTAAAACTGAAGAGCTGGAAGCTTTGAAACGAATGCTTTTGTACTTCTGCTCATCAAGGTTTTTTAAAAAAAACTCTTGGGTCTGGACGCACTTCTTTCTGTGCTTAGGTTAACTCTTTGAGAGGGAGCTAAGCTACCACACGGTGTCAGAGACAGCCGACATTGCAGTAGCTGGGGTCCAAGCAGGTTTAGCACCTCTGCCGTTCCTAGGTGGGATCTTAGGAAGCAGAGGCAAGTCAATCCCGTGTCCGAATGTGCTTTAGACAGACCTAGTCTTCCTCAGTATTGCACTGGACAGAAGACTCTGTGTCAGGTCAGGATGCAGAAGAGTGGGGAGTGGTGGTAAGGGATGGGGCGATCATAAGAAATGGTACTTGCTCATGGGGTTCCTAATGTAGATGGAGAGATAAACATAGAGATAAGAAGATGAACAAAACAGTTTTACATGCTTACTGCCAAGTGAGCCAAATAGAGAGCCAGATGTAATGTAAAAATCTGGAGGAGAGATTGATTGATTCTTGAAGTTTCATTTATTTAAATTTGAAATATCATATAAGATACAGTTTAGAAATTATGGAATTTGTTAGGGAAGTAGGTTAGGAACCAGTAGTTTGTATTTTAATAGGCTTATGGTATGACATCTTTTTTTATTTTCATTTATCATATATGTGAGCATCATAAAGGGATTAAAGTATTTTCTGTATGTTTTGTGTGTACTTATTAACAAAAAATATGGATCGTGACCTTTTATGTGATTCAGTTTTACTCACATTAAGTTTTTAAACATCGTAAAATCCATGGACTGATTTTCAATGGAAATCTGACACACAGTCCCCAGGTGTAAACAGGTAAAAGCAGAGGGACACCAGCTGAGGCCAGGTTGGGTTCTTCTCCCTGTTGGCCAGAGCAGCATACACACGCCACCTGCTCTGGGAACACTGTGGGAGGGCCTCACGATCAGTGGCTGTCCTTACTATATATGTCAGTCCAGCAATAGGCTCTGTAGGGCCCAGCACCACACCAGGAACTGGGATAAGGAGGTGAATGGACCATGAACCTACTTTCAGGGAAACTGCAATCTGGTATTGGGCCGGTGGGGGCTGGCGTGTAAATGAATGGCTTAGGACGTCCATGCAAGCTCAAGGCTGCAATCCATCAGAGAACAGAGCTCATTACCTGGACCAGGAAGGAGAGGGCAAATCAGGGAAGCTTTTGGAGGACTTGGCCAGAATATGGTTTAGAAGGACAAGTAGAATCCACAGCTGAGTAAGGCATTTCAAGATGTGAGACTATGCTGTGCAAAGAAGCCGACGTGAGAGCAGATAAGGGCAGGTAATAGGATGGGCTGCTGACAGATGGCTAGTACATAGAAATAAGAAGAAACAAGAAAGTAATTGCAAGGGGTTTATTTATTGGAGATTGGACATTCAGGATAAAGCCCAGGGGATCCATTAAGCTGACTGGCAGAGGAGCGACCTGATCAGATTGATAATAGCCAATCTGTATTTGGTGCTTCCGTAGGCTAAGTGCCCAATCAAGCATTTTCCATGCATTTCTCATTTAACTCACGCAAATACCCTATGACTCAGATGTGGTCATTGTCTCGGGGGCCTATTGTCTCAAATGGGGTGATTGAGGAGAATTTGATGGAAAATTTGACGAAAATGGACAGGGGTTAAAGATGCGAAGCCCCTTCAGGTTGGCATAGTGGAAAGCGTTCACTACTCCTCCACTTCAGGATTAAGAGAGGACGTGATTCTGCAACCCCCTGAGTAAGAGCAGTAGCCTTCCAAGGGAGGACTTAGTCACTGCCATTTCCCCGTCCAGCTGGGAAGGAGCCAGGGAACAAATACAACACCCTCACTCTTTCCTTTCCCTATGATCTTTGGGCAGTGCGCCTCCCACCGGCCAGACCCAACTTGAGGTCACTGCCCAAGGATTCTGAATTACTCATTAGGGTCAACCTCTGGGGTGGGGGGCATCAGGGGGAGAGTCAAGAAATCACACAGCTGGTGGGTGGTCCCATGTGAACCCACAGAAGAAGCTCTCTCGTGCTACATGGAACTGTGGAAAAGGAATAAGAGGGCAAACACGGCAGCTGGGAGACCCAGATGCGTTAGAGACCTGGAAAAATAAGTTTGGGCCTAAAGTGGCAGTGGCAGTGAGGACAGACAGAAAGGGAAAGGGTTGGAAACAGCGGAGGCCGAACGGACCGAACTGTGGACCTCGGCTTCCTTCTCATAAGCTCTGAAACAGACCGTCTTAGACCCTTTCCAGCACGAAGAGCTCTGCAACTCTTCTCTGTAGTAACTGTGACACGTATTTATTTTTTGCAATTAATGTGTCTTTGAAATTATCCCCTAAGTGCTCAGTATACCTCCTTTCAGAGGAGATTTGCAGTTTATTTATTTACTGCATTCTGGTGCCCAACTCCAACTACAGGTTAACCAAGATTGTCACTAAGTGTCACTTTGCATCAGACTATCAAATAAACTTGCATATCTCTTTATAGACTTTTTTCTTTTAATTATAATGTGTGGAATCCTGTGTTGAGTACAGTGTTGAGACTCCCCCAAATTTAACTTGACCTCTGCCCAGAGAGTATGATAAAAGACAAAACTGAAAGCATGATGGAAAATATTCAGAAAAATTGGGCAGCAACCATAAAATAAAAAAATGTAATGATTCAGTATGACTCAAACCTCTTTTTCCTTGCATTGGCTCAATAATTGCCTCGTTAATTTGAACTGATTCAGTTGGACGTTACTGTTGTAAAAACATAAAGACCTCTTAGTTCAATTTGAAAGTAATTGCCTGTTTTCATCTCATGAAATACTGTAAAAATTCACTTCAGAGAGGACACCTCAGAACTTTTTAAAAATGTGTTGTTATTATATATTCTTCAGATTAGCTTTAACCACATCCAGGTTTGAGGTTTCTGGGGGAAATAGAGAGGGGGTCCTCGGGGTCCTGTAAGATAGTAGGTCTCCTCCCCAACCCCCAAGCCCTCTACCGTTTCCACTTTAACACAAAGAAAAGATAAGAAATGTTCCCATTTCAGCAACCAGACCCTACTTGAAGGTTCCTGAGTGTTTCTCCTGAGACCTTCCTTATCAAATTTCTCTTTTTCCTTGAGGGCTTTTTGTCTGACAACCCTGCTGCATTCTGGGCAACATCAGTCATTTTCTCTTGCTTCCATTTTTGGAACCTCCTTCCAGCTTGTGTTTTCCCATCACTTGTCTTTCCCATCTCCCCTGCCCCCTTTTCTTATTCCACTCATCTCCCTCTCTCACCAGATTGGCGTCACCATTCTCGGGCCCACTGGGCTGTGCCCTTGGAGCCCAGGAACACGTTTGTCCCCTAATTCCCAGTCTTCCTGGGGAGATGGTGGCGCCGCCTGCATTCAGATCCTGGCACGGCCACTTACGGTTGTGTGACCTGGAGTAAATTAGTCTCCTTTCTGTTGAATCGGGGTGCTCGTAATCATACTACCATCTGGGTTGTTGTAATGATTAAATGATACCGTACATTTAAAAACCCTTAGAGTGCCTAACAGATTCTGCCCAATAAGTTCCCACCAGTTTGCCTCTAAGCACTAGCATGTGTGCTGATTTTCGTATTTTAGTATTATCTGTAGTGAGAGCAGGTAAGGGGTAAGGACATTGCCCCCAACATGCAAACACACACACTTGTTTTTAACTGAGTGGTCGAGGAGGAGATGGGAGTGCTTTCTCCTAAGCTTCTTGGAGGAACGCTCACTCTAATTTATTCTTTTAAGAACTAAAGAAAAAGAAAAAATTGAAGCATATATTGTCATTTCAAATGTCATGTACACGTGATAATTTACATCTTTGTAGATTGGCTCCTTTCCTATTAAGTTCAAAGCATACTCCTGGCATAAAATTATAGTTACTTGTATGTTATTTGACTTAGTTATATATGTGATCATTCAATTAATAATCTCTCTTTAACACATACAGGTCCATACTTATGTAATATTTGAGGTATATATTAATCTATAAACAAATGGCCTGAAAGTTTTGAGTCTTCTGTCTTGATTTGAAACTTAGATTCTTATGATGAATTTAGCATGGCTTATTTTTAATTAAAAAAATGGGAATTTTTTAATTTTAAAAAATTCATCAAAATTGCTGATTTTGTCAGGTTATGGAATTAATTTTCTTTATTGTGTTGTCATCCAGTCTTGGAATAATAACACCGGATTTCATAAACTGAGAAGCAGAAACTACAAAATGAAATGTAAATCAGTGAACTGTGAAAATGCTGATATATTCACATATGGTCGATTGAAAATGATTTTGCATTCTCTGCTGATGTGATGTGATGTGATAGGATCATTGAGGCGAAATTATTTAAGGGCTTTTATAAAGAACTTAAGCGTATATGATCTGCATACATTTCATGAACAAGATTTTTAGTAATAGTTTCCTAGGGTCACTGAGCTTTGGGACAGACACACCTCAGAGGCACTGCTGCGGGCTCACTTCCAGACCACTGCAACACAGCGAGTCACACAAATTTTCTGGTTTCTCGTGCATACAGATGTTATGTTTATGTTAGAATGTACCTTACACTTTGCTTTCCTTTTTTAAAAAAGTTCATTTATTTTCTTGTTTTTCAATTACAGTTTGACATTGAGTATTATTTTATATTTATTTCAGGTGTACAGCATAGTGGTTAGACAATTATATAATTTACGAAGTGATTCCCCAATAATTCTAGAATCCACATGGCACCATATATGGTTACTAAAATATTATTGACTATATTCGTTTTACATCCCCATGACTATTTTGTAGATTCTTAATGCATTCACTTTTTCTACCCAGCCCCCAGCCCCCCTCCCCTCTGGCAACCATCAGTTTGTTCTCTGTATCTACGAGTCTGTTTCTGTTTTGTTTGTTGCTTTATTTTGTTCTTTAGATTCCACATATAAGTGCAATCATAAGGAATTTATCTTTCTCTGGCTTATTTCCCATAGCAGAAGAATCCTTGTTATTTGAAATAACATCTTTTTAACTACATCTATATAAAAAGGCACCATTGTATTCTATACTGTTGTAAGTTAAAATACATTCAAATGATTAAACATCATCCATTGAGAATAATAAGGCTATTTTGGCATATGTAAAACTGATATCATGGATTCTGGTTATAAATTCTACTCATCTCTGTATTTTTATCCAATTTATTGCAGTACACCAATAAAGTATTTATATCCCCGGACTGTAAATGACAAAACAGTAGTTATGTTTGCACCATACTGCAGTCTACTAAGTGTCCAGTAGTAGTACTGTGTGTAAGAAAACAATGTACATGCCTTCATTAAAAAATACTTCATTTCTATGAAATGCTAACTATAATCTGAGCCATCAGTGAGCTGTAATCTTTCTGCTGGTTGATGTTCTTGCCTCAGTGTTGACGGCTGCTGACTGATCAGCATGGAGGTTGCTGAAGGCTAGGGTGGCTGTGGCAATTTCTTAAGACAACAGTGAAGGTTGCAGCATCAATTGACTCTTCCTTTCACAAATAATTTCTATTAAGCAATGATGTTTTACTGCATTTTATCCACAGTACAACTTCTTTCAAAATTGGAGTCAATCCTATAAAACTCTGCTACAGCTTTATCAACTAAGTTTATGTAATAATCTAAATCCTTGGTTTCCATCTCAACAATCTTCACAGCATCTTCATCAGGAGTAGATTTCTTCAGAAGAGACTACTTAAGAAGTGACTCTTCATTCTTTCAAGTTTTGTCATGAGATTGCCGCAATTCAGTTGTATCTTCAGGCTCACTCCTAATTCTAGTTCTCTTGTTATTTTCACCACATCTTGAGTTACTTTCTCTGCTGAAGTCTTGAAATCCTCAAAGTCATTCATGAGGGTTGGAATCAACTTCTTCCAAACTCTTATTAATGTTCATATATTTGACCTCTTCCCGTGAATCACGAATGTTCTTACTAGCCTCTGGAATGGTGAATCCTTTCCAGAAGGTTTTCAATGTACTTTTCCCAGGTCCATCAGAGGAATCACTGTCTATGGCAGTTATAGCATTACAAAATGTATTTCTTAAATAAATAAGACTTGAAAGGTGAATTACTCATTGACCCATAGGCTGCAAAATGGATATTGGGTTAACAGACATGAAAACAACATTAATCTTGTTTTACATCTTCATCAGAGCTCTTGGATAGCCAGGGCAGTTGTCGGTGAGTCATAGTATTTTGAAAGGAGTCTTTTTCTGAGCAGTAGATAGAAACTGGGCTTAAAATGTCAGTTAACCATGTTGTAAAAAGATGTGCTGTCATTCAGGCTTTGTTCTATTTACAGAGCATGGGCAGAGTAGATTTAGCATAATTCATAAGGGCTCTAGGACATCTGGAATGTTACATGACCATTGGTTTCACATTAAAGTCACCAGTTGCATTAGCCCCTGACAAGAGAGTCAGCCTGTCCTTTGAAGGCAGGCCTTAACTTCTCTATCACTTTGAAAGTCTTAGATGGCATTGTCTTCCAATATAGGGCTATTTTGTCTACATTGAAAATGTGTTTTCAGTGTAGCCACCTTCATTAATTAAATCTTCTAGATAATTTGCTGCAGCTTCTACATTAGCACTTGCTACTTCACCTTGCACTTTTATGTTATGGACATGGCCTTGTTCTTAAACCTCATGAACCAACCTCTGTTAGCTTGAAATTTTCCTTCTGCAGCTTCCTCACCTCTCTCTGTCTTCATAGAACAGAAGAGAGTGTGGGCCTTACCATGGATTAGGCTTTGGCCTATGGGAATGTTGTGGCTGGTCTGCTCTATCCAGACCACTAAAACTTTCCCCAGTAAGGCTGTTTTGCTTTCTTATTATTCATGTGTTCACTACAGTAGCACTTTTAATTTCCTTCAAGAACTTTTCCTTTGCATTCCCAACTTGGCTGACCAGAGCAAGAGACCTAGCTTTCAGCCTGTCTCAGCTTTTGACATGCCTTCCTCACTAAGTAATTTCCAGCTTTTGATTTAAAGTAAGAGATATGTGACTCTTCCTTTTCCTTGAACACTGAGGCCATTGTAGGCCATTTAAATTAGCCTAATTTTAATACTGTTGTGTCTCAGGGAACAGGGAGGCCTGAGGAGAGGGAGAGAGATGAAAGGAATGGCTGGCCCGTGGGGCAGTCAGATCACTCATGACATTAATGATTAACTTTGCTGCCTTATGTGGGTGAGGTTCTTGGTGCCCCCAAACAATTACAGAAGTAACGTCAAAAGTAACTGATCACAGACCACCATAACAAAGATAAAAATAATGAAAAAGTTTGAAGTATTGCAAGAATTATCAAAATGTGACACAGAACATGAAGTGTGCAAATGTTATTGAAAAAATTATGCAAATGGATGTTCTTCTTGCAGTGTTTCCACAAACCTTCAATTTGAAAAAAAAAAAAAAGTCTGCAAAGTGCAAGGAAGTGAAGGGCAATAAAAGGAGGTATGCTTGTAGTTGGATGGACTCTGGAGTTTCCTGTCTGGCCCATGGGTCAGCCCATTTTTTCCGTAAAAGGCCAGATACTATTTATTGTAGCCTTATGTGTCTGTCAGCTTCTCAGCACTGCTATTTAGTGCAAACGCAGCCCTAGACAGTATGTGAGGGATGTGTGTAGCTGTGTGTCAGCAAAATTTGTCTTCAAAGAATGGTAGGTGGCTTGTACACCGTAGTTTGCTGACTTTGATCTCTGCCTCATTAGTTTACATATGACATAAGTAAGACAGCTTAAGTGACTCCATCAAGGAGATGTAAATAGTGTCTAAACCACTATTAGGAATTTAGTTTTTTCATATTATAAGTCTTCCAAAATGTAGCCTAATGCTCTGATCAGAAAAGGCATGTTCCTTATGTGGTATTCAGCCAAAGAATTTTGACTAATTGGTCTTCCCATCACACCTATTAATTTCATTTATAGCAGTATTTACCAGAGAAGTATATATTTTTTATCTTCTATACAAAACAGAAAAAAATAAAAAGTTCTACATATGAAATCTAATTACTTGAATATTTTCTCTTATTTAGAATGTCGTATTAAAATATTGTGATAATTTCTGTTATTTAAAATGAAAGATATAAAAAAATCTTTGCCCTTTAGGATGACCAGAAATTAGGCTTTACTTAAAAATTTTCAAAGATGATTAAATAAAATCAGAGCAAAATAAAATATTGTCTTAACATGTTTAAATGTCTTCTGGACTTAATTTTATTTTATGAGACTTGATTTTCAAAAACCCTTCTTATTCAGTTGAAAGATTCTGAGAAGTGCCAATGAAAACATTTTTAAGGGATTTTGTTATCCTGTAAGAATAGTTTCTGTTAAAGTAGAAGTCTGGTACAAACAAACCAAAAAGTTTTCATTGAAAAAAAGAAAAATATCTAATTCTATTCTTAAAACTTTTTTCCAGTTTCAACAACACCATGTTGTTAAATGTACAGTTGACTCTTGAACAATGTAGAGACTGGGGGCACCAACACCCCCATACAGTTGAAAGTCTACATGTAACTTTTGACTCCCCTAAAACTTAACAATTAATAGCTTACTGTTGACGAAAAGCTTTAGCCATAACAGTTAAAACATGTATTTTGCATGATTATGTATATACAGAGTGGGGCAAAAGTAGGTTGACACTGTCCATATGGAAAATACAATACTTAATAAATAATAATAATACAGGAATAAACTGTTTCACATACAACTGTGAACCTACCTTCGCCCCACCCTGTGTGTGTATGTAACTGTACTCTTAACAATAAAGTAGGCTAGAGGAAAAATGTAAGTAAGAAACTTGTAGGGAAGAGAAAATATATTTATAGTACCTGTTGAAAAAGCCCACGACGTGTAAGCAGGCTCACACAGTTCAAACCCATGTTGTTCCATGATCAGCAGTATGAAAAAGCAGAGACCTGGCCCTGAAATGCCCTCATTTCCTGCTTCCTGTGATGGCAAGTATGGGGCAAGAACTGGAGGATGTCCAAGTTTCATAGTGCTTACAGGGGAGTATTGGGCATTGAAGTCTTTTATTATTCTTCACAATAGTGTTCCAGCCCTGGCCCATCTGCTCAGTTGGAGCATTGTCCAGTGCACCAAAAGGCTGGGGGTTCAATTCCCAGTCAGGGTGCATACTTAAGTTGCAGGTTGATCCTTGGTTGGGGCTCATAAGGGAGGCAACCAGCCAGTGTTTCTCATATTGATGTGTGTGTCTCTCTCTACCCCTTCATCTCTGTCTAAAATCAGTAAACATATTTAAAAATTGTTTAAGTGTTTCAGTTAAACTTTCATTTGTCAGTAAAATTAATGTTAATAAATATAGATAATTTATTGTCTAGATCTAGAAGGTATTTTGAAGTTGATAACTAACTGCCATGGACATGAGGCTCGTGGAACCATCCAGTAAGAGATGATGAGGAATGCCTAAGGACAAGGAAGAAAAGAGAGAAATTATAAAGTAAAATCCTTCAACTTTTGTAATTTTTTAAGTAGAAGGAGCCTATAATGAAACAAGACTTCTGGCTTTGATGAATAGATAGATGATAAGGATTACTGGTGAGTTATGTTCAAGGTAGCTGTGGAAGATCCAAGTGGCTATTTTTTAAAACATTTAGGGAAGATTAATTCTAAAGATAATGTGTTTGAGATCATCAGCATATAGATAGTAACTGGAGCCACAGGATTAAATCAGATCATCCAGGCAAATTTGTTAAGCACGGAGGAAAGAGTTTAAAGCCAGAACTCGAGAACACCAGAAAAAATCATTTTGTTTTGTTTTGGTGGTTGTTTACTGATACAGTTTAAGAGCAGCAATAAAGGATTTTGAAACGGCTTTAATACATCCTAAGATACTTAATGTAAATTCTGTAGGAGGGAGGGGACTGCATTAAAAATTGGTGTGAAAGAAGAAACTGCTGGTCGGCCCCCAGGACTGTGGCTTGGGAAGGAAATAGAAAAGCTTCCCTCTGCCCTCCTGCAGGGACTGACTCATGCGACAGAGGAGTCTCTCCCTTTCTCGCCCAACTGCCAGGTGGTGAACTCTTACCCAAATGATTCACATCTGTGTGGATTCATGTTGAGAAGAAAGGAGCCCCTGGCTCAGACATATTGATTTTGTGATGAACTAAGAGCATAACCCTCTTTTTCTGGTTGTTTAGTGTGGGGAATAAAGTATGTTGAGAGAGAGGTATGGGAGTTGCTCTAATAAAAACCAACAACAACAACAACAAAAGAAGCCAATGACAAGCACCATACAGTGGCCCATTCTCTGGAGAGACAGAAGTTGTGAAAGATGCTCCTTTGTATCTTATTTTAGTTGACTTTTGCAAATTCACATAGCTTTTGCCATTATTACCAGTTCTTTTTCAATCCCTTAGTCAAGGCAGACACATGAGCATTATCATGCTTGAGCCCCTATCCTGGGCTCGGTGATTTTTTTCCATAGCATTGGAGAGAGTACTCAAAGTCTCCAAGCAGTTTTACCACCTGCAAAAAGGATGCATTGGATTTCGAAAGAGTAATTAAATTACACAGGGAATATAAAATCTAATGTATGTATCTGTGTATGGCTAAAACAAACTTTTACTGTTTTGGGAACCTGTGACAGTTGACTAGTGAAAAGCCTTTACTCCCGGACCCAGAGCATATGCCTGTCTTCATGATGGGGCTTGTGGTTGGGGTTGTGTGGAGTGCCTACAGGGCATCCTTGTTCCTGTGTCTGCTGAGGAATTGGATAGACCCAGATCTGAAGCCCATGGACAAATAGAAGCTGGAGACAAAATCTTGTGAGAAATCACTTGTCCGTGACAATCAAATTAGGACATTAGCCACAGTTACCTGCAGAGTATATACATTTGAGAAAGCCCTGGTTTAAAATAAAGCCCTAGACAAAACCAGCGTATAGAAGAAGATCCCCAAAAGAGACCGAGTCACTCCTGTTAACTTCTATATCTGAGAAGTCACGGGAGTAGACTTAAAAAAAGAAGAGTGGTCAAATCTACTGTGGCTGAGAGAGCTGTTAAAATAAGGTCTGGAGAGACCGCACTAATCGATGCTGGATGACTGGTCAGCTTAGGGCAAATGTTAGAAGCCCCGTGATTTATTCTGTGTCCCTGCAAGAGTGGAGAATCAGGCTCAGGGCGGCAGAAGATGTTGCAGAACCATCTTAAAGATATATGAAAAGGAATTCTTTCATTGGGCAAGAGGTTAACTACAAAGCTTTGAACTCTTCTGGAAACCTAAGATTCTGCTGTGCTAGCTATTATTCAGAAGTTGCCTACTTTTGAATAATGGGCAACAGGGCTTGAATAGCAGGATTTTTTTTTTTTAACTGTACTTTACGTAGGGTCTTTGATTGTTAGAAATGGTAACATCTTGAAGTTGGATACTCAATTGTTATGCAGGCCACTCTAGGTGTCCATAGCAACACACACCTGCCCACGTGCGCACCCACTCAGTCAAGGCAGCAGCGTGCACGGAACCTGGACTCATCTGGTTAGCATTTCACTCTGCTGTTTGACTTTTAATTCAAACTAAACATTAATGCAAGAAGTTTTGATAATAATCCATGAATTTCATCCTTTTTAAAAGGTAGTGTAGTTCTCTTCCTGTAGTGTAACCATAGCAACTGACAAGGACCAGAGAAAGAAAGCTTTCACACATGCTGTGCTAATTAATCCTGTCCTACAGTTTTCCTTCAGCTGGAAGATGCAGTTCAGTAAATTTTGCATGCGTAAGCATGTTTTGATGCATGAACTATATAAATACCTAGCAATATCTTTACCAAAAATATTTGTAAAAAGTACAGTTATATATTCCTACTTCAAAGTATACTTTCTTTTTTTTGAGTCATTGTTTTAATAATTTTCTGCTTCCCTGAAAAGTTGTGAGGTTTATCTTTTTAACTGAACAGCAGTATTAGTAGGGTGAAAGCCTTTTGTTTATCAAGATACAGGACATTTTCCACAAGAAACAGTTTCAATTGATTTTATTAAAGTGAGATGATGTGTTTTCTCAAACAATGCAAAAGACTGTATCTTAATAACATTTTTCAAAACGTGGTACCTTTACGTGGAAATCATTTTAAGAAGAAACTGTCTTAACACATCAGAGAGTTAGAAATGGAAAACTCATTTTTGCTGTTAATTTGGGAAATTGTGCAGCCCACATGAATGGAGTTTGGGCAGTCCTTGACCTAAACATATGGGAAGGAGGAAAATAATGTAGACAAAGCCTTTTCTAATTATATTTTCCAGATATATTTAACCGGTTTTATACACTTATAGTCAGAGTAAGCATAATGGACCTGAAATCACATACAATTATTTAGATTTATACTATTTCTAAGTTATTTTCAGGTCACGTTTTTCCTTTAAAACTGGGAAAATTGTAATTTTTATCAGTAGCCTGGTTTTCTGAACTGCCAAAGAAAATCTCAGATGTTTTCTTTTTCCTACCCCTTTGGCCTTGCTTTCTGTCACAGGGCCTCAGGAAAGCCAAGGGAAGGCAGCCTGGGTGCCTTTGACGTTCCTTTTGACTTGACAATAGCATATGGAACTGGTCAGAACCTGTTTCAGGGCTGGTGCTGAGCTGTTTGGTCACTCTACAGAAACATGCTTGTTTGAGGAGCTAGACCTTTTGATGGGATTACTAAATTCTAGAAACACAAGCACCCTGATTATCATCCTGTTTTTCAGTTTTGCCTGAATTGAGGTAGGAAAAAACTTGCAGGGAAAAGATGAGAGGGATTAAGAAGTACAAATTGCCAGTTATAAAAATAGTCACAGGAATGTAAAGTGCAGCATAACCAATGTAGTCGATAATATTGTAGTAACCATGCGTGGTATCAGATGGGTACTGGACTTATCGGGGTTTTCACGACATAAGTGTATAAATGTCTGATTACCATAAATTAAAAGAGAAAAGAAGTAGAGGTTTCAGAAATCTGTTATCCAAAAGTTATTCTATTTATGTGAAAAAAAGTTGGGGACCACGTATGTTTATGTATGTGTGTTTATGATCTGTACATTGTAATATGGAATACTTATAGACATTAACCAATTTATAACATGCCATTGTATCATTATAGAAACTACATTGTAGAAAAATTGAGATACTGTGAACATAGTTGAATTAATTAGAAATTTTTTTTCTCACAGCTGTTCTATTAATTTTAACATTTACATAGAATGTACTAAAGGGAATACCAAGTGTTTAATAAACAGGAAGAAGTCATGTTTCTAAGTACTACATAAAGATTTAAATAAGCAGAACATAAAAATGATTTTTATGGTAAAATACTATGAAGATGTTGCATGTGCTTTCAGCCCCATGGTAACAAGTAACACTTCACTCTTGTCATTAATGAACACACCCAGAAAGGAAGCTGTCACACAGATTTTATTCTTTTAAAAAATAACATCTTTTGATTTTGTTTTCAAAAGAAATATAGTCATTGCAGAAAACTTGGAAAAATATATTTTCTGTCATTCTTTTTCCTGTGCATAAGTATTTATGGTCATGAGGGCAGACTGCACATACATGAACGGTTAACATGTATTATTGTGACCACTTTCCCAGCTTTAAAAAATTTGTAGAAAACATTTTAATTGACTTAACTATTCTTTTATAATTATTTATTTAGGAAGTTTTCAAATGAGCTGAATAGCATTTCCTAGTGAGTATTTGTCAGAACACTGAAGCCGAAAGGGGTTTTGGGAACATCGCTTGAGAAAACTGTCATACCTCTTCTTTCAGATTCACAGCACATGCTAGGAAAATTAAGGGCACTGAGCAGTCTCGCTGTGTGGAAGCCTTTCTCATAGCATTATTTATAACTCTCAGAACCAGAGCTCCATGACACCTTCTTTGGAAAGTCCAGAAGATTTCTGGGCTTCTATGTCATATCTAATCATTGATGAATCGTTTGTTCACTCTCCTGGGATTTTATTAAATTCTTGATGCTTTATTAGGAATGTAAATGATTTATTAGCATGTGCTTGAAACAGGTAGACTTTTCTTGTAACCTTGACATTGAATTCATGATTCTGTATTACAATGTCATGTTTGACCTTTTAAAACTGTGAAAATTCAAACTTAAATTCCCTTGTTCCATTAATGCCTATTAAACTTCTTTATGTTTTGTGTAACCCACAGGTCTTGCAAGAGCAAAATCGGTCCCTAGCCACACATACTCCAATGAAGTGGTCACCTTATGGTACAGACCTCCAGATGTCCTCCTGGGCTCCACGGAGTACTCCACCTGCCTTGACATGTGGTGAGAAATGGAAGCTTTTCTCCAGCTAATCTCTCTCTGGTGCTTGGTCAGGGTCAAGACTAGACAAACATTCTAACAGTTTGAATGAAGATTAATGGTGGAGGAGTGTTTGCCTGTGTGTGGCAATGATGCTGGACTTTTAAAAAACATGACTGGGACTCTTCCCTAATCGGAGACTGCCTTGCAGATGGGGTCTGGTAATGGTTCTTGATGGACGGGGGCAGAGATAGTTTTCTGTCAGTGTGGTGATTTTTCCCCCCTAAGGGTCTTAATTTATAGCTCTATTTTATAACAAGGATGTGTATTTGTATCTCCAAACAACAGTATGGGTTGGAAGTAGTAGCGAGCACATTTCAATTCACAACAAAGCTCAGATAAGCGGTCTGAAAATTTTGGTGTCACTGTCAGGCACTAAATTTGGTGCAGTGTGCTTCTGAGAACTGTTGGTACCAATTACCTAAAATAAAATAAAATAACTACTCTTTGAAAGATTCACAGTAAATTTAATTCAATACAGTCTCAGTTTCAGACAATGGTTTAGCAAAACTAAAAAATCTATCATAACAGGAGGCCCAAAGACTGGTGAGATTTAATGCATAATTGTTATTAATGATGAAATACAAATGAGTTACCAGTCCAGTGTAATGTAGATCAAATAATCAAGTAAGGGAATAATTTTTAGCACTCAGGAAAAGCTCACTAGTGACTGCTGAAAATGTCCTTTATTAATAGAAAAAAATCCCATTCTAGACTCTCAACTGTATTTAAAGCAAAACAGTTCACATAGCACGTGGTTATTTTTCTAGCAGGAAGCATCTTCCATGAATGATTGTGCCCATATACAGAATTCAGCTACATGTTCAAATAATGTTTATGACCTCAATAAAACTTTAGCACATTTTGTTTGTCTTACTGCCTTGTGCTTACTTCACAGCTCTGCCCTCAGTTATCTTGGCTTTTAGTAAATTAGGCTGTGATGAGGTCTGGCTTCTTCCCTTATGTTTGTGATTCAGATATTTTATGGTTGGAAAACAAGTTCCTTGTGATGTAGGGCACAGCATATATTTTCTTAATTTAGGTTTCAGCAAACCCCCTAGAAGTAGGATGTCAGGATCTTTGAAACCACTGAAATTATATGCAATATTTTGTGTACACATGGACATATTTATTTTTATGGGGTGTAGATTGTTAGCTTTCAGTAAAGCTATAAAAGAATCTGGGTCATCAAACAGCCTGAGATCCATTGCCATAAATTTTGTGATGCCTTATAATACATCTAATACCATAATGCATGTCCCAATACACTGAGAGGAAAGATGACCATCTCTCATTGAGGAGCTGAGCTCATCATTTTTTTCATCCCACTTCCTGGCTTTTTTGTTGGTTTTCTTTGGTAATTTTTTTACACGGGTTTTTCCCCCCCTCAAGACAGGGGCTTGGGCAAAAAAAAAAGACATTTTGATCATTAGTTGTAACGGAGGAGAAAATTGTAAATAAAGGTCAAAGAATGCATCAAGATATTAGTTACTAACTTTATGATTCCCCTCCTTCCTTCTGCCTTATGCTTTATAGTAGGCTTATGCAAATAATCATTACTTAATATTCTTGAGTTCTGGAGTGGTTTTCTCTGTCTTTCGAGAATGGAAATT
The DNA here is from genome assembly GCA_039655065.1 of Glossophaga mutica. Taxonomy (NCBI): domain Eukaryota; kingdom Metazoa; phylum Chordata; class Mammalia; order Chiroptera; family Phyllostomidae; genus Glossophaga; species Glossophaga mutica. The sequence continues at coordinate 64,905,148 of CM077313.1, forward strand.
CTGGATTTCCTTTCAGTGAGGTCAGTTAAGGACTCTGCTAATAGGACATAGTTTGGAAACGTGTGGCTTGGAGCCAGTTTTGTCGTCGTGCTTGGCAGTTCTGTTAAGACTCTACTCTCATAATCGGAAGAAGCTGGTTTTTTTTTTTTTTATACACTATTGGCTAATTTTTCCCAAACCTTAAAAGTGCTGTTTACAGTACAGAGAGCCACATGGATCACAACTTGCTAATATGTCTGTTTCTGATCATTAGTATTTGATCTGTAGTCTTTGTCTTTCTCCACACCTCCCATTTTTTCTTTTGCCTGTGTGTGCACGTGTGTGCTCATTCTCTTAAGGAAGAAGGCTTGGGCGCTTTCTGCTCATTTGCTTTAAACAGACATAATGAAGCATAAGAAGAAGACTGCTACTTAAGTTGAAGGGAGGAAAACGGATACAAAATAGTAGACCCCAAATGCCCTTTTGTCTGCATGCAAAAATTATTCATTGGCAAAAGCAAGTAATAAATGTGGTGTTTGCGCTGTTTCCTATGCTTCTTGGCTCTTCATTCCCAAGCCCTAAAATCTGAGTTATATCAGTGCTATCTATGCCTGTCATTCTGCATCTGATTTCATTCCAAGCTGTTTCCTTAAAGCCATTTTGTTATTATCCTATAAGGTAAAATATATGTATTTTTCCAGTGAGAGAGAAGTTCACAGGGCACTGATTTTTGCATAACCAATGACATCAATGCTGGTTACATGAAGACCTAGAAATGGGGCTATAATTGAGTCATGGCTCAGCTGCACCAAAGAGAAGTGCAAATATTAATGCATGGACAATAGCAGGGAGGCAGGTGGCAATGGTTTCAGGCTAGTTTTACAGTTCATTTACTATCCTGGGGCAGTAGGGCAGTAACTAAAACCTAACCATTCCTACACAGTGTTGCATTTTCCAGTTTTCTGTTTAAATAGCCATAGGCGATAAAACTATTACCGAAGACACATATGCATTCACATTGGCAGCAAGTGATGGAAATCAGAGCTCACCACATTATCATGTACTGCTCCAGGTCTCCAGCCCTGTGGTGGGTGTGAATACACTGTGCAATTTGAGTACTGGTCAAGCAAGATCGTTTCTGATACCTTTGTCTCCCTCCATGAAGGAGGCAGAGGAATCAAATTGGACATTGTCTCATGTATAACTTCTCTTAATTCTTGGATTTTATAACTCTTTAAAAGTCAAAGCGTAGGAAATCGTCTTTAAGCTTTTAAACCAAAGAGGCTTACCAAGTGCTGAAAACCGTAGTAAGAGAAGTGCAGCGGTGAAAGGCAGCTGACCTGGGTAGTAAGTTCCTCCCTTGTCAGGAAGTTCTGTTCTAACTGTGGAGGTCATTGCTCTAAATAAGCTTTGTATTCCTTTGTAGAAGCTCGTAAATATGCTTAGAGTAGCATTTTTTGCTAAAGCAGAAGGTCACTTGGGATCATTTTAAGGGATTAATTTTTAACAGAAGGTGACTAAGTTATCTTTAGCTAATAAATAATTATCTCGTCAAGATCCCAGTGCTTTGGGGGGCCACCCTGTTTACTAACACTGCCTTGTGGTATCATGCGCCGGGCTCCCCCACGTGCTGTGCGAAGAATGATGGTGTGTCAGTTCCTTCCTCTCCTCATCTGTTTGAAAGCTAATTAACATATTAATTACACTTGTCAAAATGTGGGGCAAATCATTTATAAATAAGCCTGTCAAGTGTAATGAGATTGCATATTAAATCACCCTTTTCTGTATTCCATCTCTGATTTAAGATTAAAATTAATTTATTTAACATTGTAGCAGCTGGGTGGTTAGAAAAAAATTTCCATACCAGTCTTGATATATAGAAATGCATCTACATCAAAATGATTTTGCATATATCAGAAAAGAAATTGCCTATTCATTGACTATTAGAAGGCCATTTAGCATTGCTTTTTATTAAATACGCCTGGTCACCATACATGTTGGCAACATACAGAGTTGCCATCATTCTCAATGATCTCTCTTGAATGAAAGAAATTTATGTAATAAAATAAGGTTTTTGAAGACTCAGGTTTGTTTACCAATGTTTTAAGAGAGAGAATCATAGATGAATCCTACTATAGCCCCTATCCTGAAAATAAGTGTGTTCTATATGAAGTCTTGTCTCGAGTAATTGAGTAATAGTGGTAATAATAATAGAGTTTAACATAAGTAATAGTAATAATAGTAACAATAGTAGATACTTTTATTGAACACAAACTCTATTCTAAGCTCTCATGCATTTTAATTACTTACCTACTGTACCATTAAACAGTGGAGGGGAGCAAAACCCAGGACAACTACGTAAGATAGTAAGTAAGGTCATATAGTCAGTGAGTAGAGCCAACATCTGAATTTACTGCTAACCCACTCCAAAGCCCTTTCCTTTACAACATTAGGTAAGATTGTAAGACATGGGTTTTTCTTTCACTGGTAAACTTAATCAAAAGCACAAACACAGTAAAATTCCTATTTTTTAATTTAGATTGTGCTCTGGGTCCTGCTGAATCCTTTGTGTGCCTCAGAGAGAGGGAATGGCTCTCACGCTCACTCAGAAGCCTTAAGGACCACCTTCCCCCCGCCCCCCGCCCCGCCGTTAATATCCTGTATTGTATAGTTGTATCAAGGAAGAGGTTCTTTAAAATAAACTTAAACCATGAGTCACTGGATTGAACACATTTTACGGGACCCATATCTTTGCTGGCATGTATTTTCCCCCCTCCTAATTATTACTTTTTATCACTTCTGCTAAAATGAATGAGTCCATTTGAAAAAAGAGTGCTGGTAAGAATGAGTATTTGAGTCCATGGGCTACATGAAGTCATCTAGCCTTTGGCACTGTTTACACATTTATAATTAATCAGGTCATAAGACCTAAAGAAGACTTGAATTGGTCAAAAGACTCTTTAAGGGCTCTGGAGAGCTTCTGAAATAGTGCTCGAGCCAGGGGACTTGCCAGTGTCGTCACTGATGTCCAACAAAGGAACAGGCAGCAGTCAGCCGGCCTCTAGGTGCTTGAAAGCTGAGCTCGCTGTGGCAGCCGTGGTTTCTGAGTCCACTCCTACGATTTATGTCTCTTAAAATTAGGGTGACCCTGTGGTATGTCATCCATTCCAGAGTACCTTTGAGAATTAATAGTAATTCTGCCAGAACAGTACATGTAAAACAGAGATTTAACCATGACATGTGGTCATCTTTCTCATAAAGCACTGGAGCAGTAATTGGTTAAGTGCTAGTAATTGGAAGAGACCTAATGCGTGTGAGTGCTTAATCCACAACGAAGGACTGCTGGCTAGAAAGTCAAATTTCTTGTGGAAAACTTCTGTAACATTGATTAATGATGAATAATCTCTAAAAGTGCACTTCTCTAACGTTAGATTGTTTTGGTATTATTGAGTGGCTGCCGAAGTGCAGACTATGGCAATGGCTTTGGAGCGCTGAAGGGAACCAGTTCTATTTTTCTGTCAAAAGCTTAGCATGGTGTGGTTTTCACACCCCATGTTGTTTATCAATGTGTGTTTGTGAGAGAAAGAGCGTGTGTGCATTTTCAATGGATGTGTTTGGTCACTTATTAGTGATAAGTTTGCTGAATAATAATATATAAAATGAGGCATTGTATGTGGTTTTCACTATTAATCATTTTTTACATAAAAATGTCCCTATTTTTTTTAAATCAAAGTTAGCAAAGTAATTGGAACCCACAAATTACTTTTTGGATGGTTTTTAAATAGCTGATCACAATTACTAACTTTCATGATATTGAGATAGCCCTTAGTATACTCGCTGGCTTCACTGGTTCATGAGAATAGCGAGAGATGCTTAAATGTGAAATTCTTTAAGAAATATAAGACTCCACAGATGTTGAGAATAGTGTTCTTATTTGTTCTTAGTATATCAGCCAAGGAAAATACATTGCATTTTTATGGGAATGCCAGCATACCTCAGAGATATTGCGGGTGTGTTTCTGAACCACCACAATGAAGCAAGTATCACTGTAATGCGAGTTGTAAACTTTTTGCTGGTGAAGGGCCTTGCTCTCCATTTGTAAAAAAACACATCTGTGAAGCACAATAAATCCAAGTGTGCCTGTGTAGCATCCAAGGGTGCTATAGGATGTATTTTTAAAAATAGGAGCTACTGTATTAGGTTTTTGAGAAATTAGCATACCATTTTTGTCTAGAGACTTAGAAATTTGGCCCAGGATGTTCTCATCATATGTGTGTGGCAGGGGAGGGGTTAATTTGTAAATACCTAAATTAGTGCTCAAAGTTTAGAGAACATTGGGTGTATGCTGGCACCCTGTATGTTTTAAGTTGTGTGTTTATTCATGTAGAAATCGGTTCTCTGGTCATGGGACTGCCCGTGGTTTGCTGTGTAAAGGAGAGTCAGTCTTGGAGTAGAGGACACATTGGAAGCCTAAATCAGATTCTGTCACCTCCACTCCTTCCCACGTGACCTTGGTTGACCAAATCCATTAACCGTCTTTATCTTCAGTTTCCTAGTCAGAAAACTCTGACAATGAAACCAATTTCAGGTATAACTAATAATTAATAGCTGCCACAACAGTAGCAATAGCAAAAATAGTAATTCCCTGCCTCACTCATGCTCACCCTCTAATTTCTCAGAAATAACTACTTTCAGCTCTTTTAGTATCTACTTCTATATGTCTTAAATAATTGTTTATATTGCTATTTATCAATTTACTGTTTTTAGATATTATCTACTAGGTAGGTGTTATGATAAATATAGATTTAATTTTCTTCCATCAGCTGCCCCCCAGTTCACCCCATTCTCCCAATATAGAGGCTATATCACATTTTGAAACATTAATATGTGAATATTTCTACTTAAGTCAACTAGTGTTCATGATGTATATACTTTCTTGTATAGCCTTGTGTTCTTCCTAGACTTTATAATTGTCTCTGATTTTATTAGTTTAGTTGTCTTTGTTTTTATTCTTAATTATTTATAGATATGAGAGGTATGTTAATTATGTATGAAAAAAATTCCAAATGCTCAAACCTATCAGCAAAACTCTCAGTCCCGTTGAATTTTCCTGCCATCTTTCTGTCAACCTTTTCCTTGGAGTCTTGCTCTTTCAGCACTTCGATCTCTCGCGTTAGCACAGCTGCCATCTTCCGACTTCCACCTGCCCCTCTCCGGTTGTTGTAGGTCCTAAGTTGGTTATTCTCTTTCTCTTCAAATCTGTTCTCTACCCTCTTCTGTCCTGCCCTGCATCCTGGATGGCCAATCCCTAGGGAATACATTCAACATCCTCCAAGCTGTCTTGGCTATAATTCCAGTTGAGTTCAGGCAATGGACAAGTGGGAAGAGAGGGAGATGGAATATTCTTTCCTAACTCTTCCCTACTTTAGCACATATTTCTGGAAATGGCTGACTACAGCTTCTATAGGGAAACCCCTCTTCCATGGATCTCACTGTCAGTAGATTTCAGTAACACTTGACCTTTTTAATTCTGGGGGGAATAATGGCGTTTAGGTCTAAAGCAGGTAATGGCTTCCTGCTGTGGCCAGCCTCCTACTGTTTCAATGTCCTGTTGGTTCCCTCACACCTCTGGAGGTGGTCACTTCATTCAAGTCTGTTCTGGGTTAGATTCTTTCTCCTTCACTGATTCCCCTTTTAGTCCTTTACAGAGTCCCCATTTTCCTGGACTCCTTGTCTTTCACCTTTAGTTTCCTAAGAAAGAATCCTAAGAAAGAAAGAGTTACAGTTTTCAAATTCGTAGTTTTCTGAAAATCTCTTTCTTCTGCTTCCCACACTTGGTTGATAAAGTTGCAAACTGACTATGTAGTTAGGCTTTTCCTCTCAGAATCTTGCAAACCTTGCTCAATTTCTTCGGAGCTTCTAGTATTTCTGCTGAGAAGTGTGACTCCATCTGATTTGCACCCATTTGTGTGCCTCTCCTACTTTCTCTCTGGAGAGAATAGTAAGCTCTCTCTATCCCTGGTATTCTGAAATTTTATGATAATTCAGTTTGGATGTGTCTTTTTCTGTTGGTGCTGGGTAGGTTTCCTTCAATTTGAAATATAAAGATATCTGTTTCAGTTTTTAGAAAGTTTCTTGAATTTCTTTTTTTATTCATTGATTTTAGAAAATGAGAGGAAGGGGTGTGGGGAGAGACATCAATTTGTTGTTCTACTTATTTATTTATTCATTCATTGATTCCTTCTTGTGTGTGCCCTGATGGGGAATTGAACCTGCAACCTTGGTGTATAGGGATGATGCTCTAACTGCCTGAGCTACCTGGCCAGGGCTTTGAATTTGTTTTTTAATGATTCCTACCTTTAACGTAACTGCCTATGGTCTTCCTAGATTGCCACAACTTCATCCACAGCTTCTGGAAAAAGGTTCTCTCTCATTCACTTGTCTCCTCATCTATTTATTTTATCCTTGTTTAAAATTTTATTTCTTTTTTTAAATTTTTTATTTTAATTGTTGATCTTGTACAGTTTTCTGTCTTTTATTCCTACCCCAGCCCACCACCCCAGCCCTCCCCACCTCCCTCCCATTTCCACCCCCCATAGTTTTTGTCCATGAGTCCTTTATACTTGTTCCTGTAAACCTTTTCCCTTTCTTAACTGACACTTTGGTCACTTTGCGGAGGAAGGGGAATCTACGCACATTTGTCTACATGTCCTGCTCATGGTGACAGTTTAATATTTGCGGCTTTAACTATGGGTGATAGACTACTAAGGTCTTTGCCCTGCAGAAATTTGTGATTTTCTTGGACACAGATTTGAACTGCAGGTTCTGATGGGTGAGAGTCAAACAGCAAAATGCAGGCAAGAGCCTCTTAACTACCAGCATCTTATTGTGGTGGTGGAAATTTGTAATCTTAATCACTTAAGTGTTAGTGAAATAATGGCATCTTACTTATGAAAAAGAACTTGAAAAGAAAGGCATATGCTTTTTGATGAGCTAGTGGTGAGAGGGAATAGACTGTGAAGTGATACTTCTTAAAAAGATAAAATTTTATATGAATTTAAAGAAATGATTGTAGGAAGTAGACCTTTGGATCAATGATATGTGTGAATCCAATATTAGCTTGCTATCAAAAGGAGCAGAAGCAATTAGTGAAACTTTCAGTAAATGTTCTACTCAACAGTTTCTAATCCAAAGAAGGTGAAAAGGTAGACTGTTAACGTATATTAAGCACAGGAAAGATATGATTGAATGGGAATGTGGTAGGAGAGAACCTGGGAGCTTGGGTAAACATTGTTGTGTGACCATGGTTAGTAAAGGGATTTGGGTGGCTAGCTCGTACTATTCACTGAAGGATGGAAGTGGGGACCTTTATGCTGTTGTGACATTTGTGAATTAATTCCTTAGGACACTGCATTATTTGAAGTGTATTTTAATTAAGAATCACATTTTTACTTCCTGGTATTCTGCTCTATGAATTAATATAACTCAATGTACTAGTAGCTTTCTTGATTTTAGGTGCTATATTATATAATTAATAAACTTAGATACTTGTTTTATTTTTTTAGTTTTGCTCATCAAATGTATTGTCCTTGGATTCCTATTGGTAGAAGATGCCATCAAGGGAAAAAAAGAAATAATACAATAATTGAAAAAGAATTAAAGTCAAACTTAACTAAAATAACCTATCAGGGGCCAAGAAATAGCCTACTAAGTTCTGTTAAAAAATAAAACTTAGGCCCTGGCTGGTGTAGCTCAGTGGATTGAGCGCGGGCCTGCGAACCAGAGGATCGCGGTTCGATTCCCAGTCGGGGCACATGCCTGGGTTGCAGGCCAGTTCCCGGCGGGGGACACACGAGAGGCAACCGTACATTGATATTTCTCTCCCTCTCTTTCTCTCCTACCCTTCCCCTCTAAAAGATAAATAAATAATAAATTTAAAAAAAAAAAAAGACTTAGGACTTCCGGCCAAGATGGAGGTGTAGGCAGACACACTGTGCCTCTTCTCACAACCAAAATTAAGGACAACAAATATTTAGAAACAAGAAAACAACCAGAACTTATAGAAAATTGAACTGTACGGAAGTCCAACAACCATTCATCCAGACCGGTAAGAGGGGCGGAGTCACGGCAGGAGAAAGTGGAGGTGCGGGCTCGGGAACGCAAGCAGCAGCGGCTTGCAGTTCCCAGGTGCACAGGCGGCGGCTGGCGGTTCCTGGGCCCACAGGCAGCAGCTGGCGGACCCCGGGCACAGGGGGGCAACTGTGCAGAACCAGTGAGGCCGCACAAGGCGGCTGGCTGACCAGGGGGTCCCACATTCGCGCACGCAGATGATCCAGGCAGAGGGGAAGTGGCGGAAGGGACTGAATCCAGGAGAGAGCGGAGCAGGCGCCATTCTTCCCTCTCAGACCCCGCCCCCACATACAGCGTCACAACCAGGCAACTGGGCTGCCCTGCCCTGAGGAACATCTAAGGCTCCACCCCTCACTACGTAATAACTGCAACCAGACTAAAACCAAACCAAACCAAAACAAAACAAAACAAAACAAAACCACCAAAAATGGCTCAAACCGGAAAACAAATAAAAGCCCCAGAGCCAATTCCTCTAAGCAGTGAAGAGATAGCCAACCTATCAGGTGCACAGTTCAAAGCCCTGGTGATCAGGATGCTCACAGAATTGGTTGATTTTGCTCACAAACTAGATGAAAAAATACAGGCTACAATACGTGAAATGAAGGAAGATGCATGGGGAACTGATAGAGATGGAAGGAAAACTGGGACTCAAATCAATGGAGTGGACCAGAAGGAAGAAACTAACAACCAAACAGCAAACGAGGAAGAAACAAGAATTCAAAAAAATGAGGAGAGGCTTAGGAACCTCCGGGACATCGTTAAACGTCCCAACATCCGAATTATAGGGGTCCCAGAAGGGGAAGAAGAAAAGCAACAAGTGGAAAACTTATTTGAACAAATAATAAAGGAGAACTTCCCCAATCTGGCAAAGGAAATAGACTACCAAGATGTCCAGGAAGCTCAGAGAGTCCCAAAGAAGTTGGACCCAAGGAGGAACACACCAAGGCACATCGTAATTACATTAGCCAAGATTAAAATGAAGCAGAGAATTCTAGAAACAGCAAGGGATAAGGGGACAGTCACCTACAAGGGAGTTCCCATCAGACTGTCAGCTGATTTCTCAAAAGAGACCTTGCAGGCAAGAAGGGTCTGGAAAGAAATATTTGAAATCTTGAAAAGCAGGGACCTACATCCAAAATTGCTCTATCCAGCAAAGCTGTCATTTAGAATGGATGGACAGATAAAGTGCTTCTCAGATAAGGTCAAGTTGAAGGAGTTCATCATCACCAAGCCCTTATTATATGAAATGTTAAAGGGACTTATCTAAGAAAAAGAAGATAAAAAATATGACAGTGAAAAGACAGCAAACTCACAGCTATTAAGAACCACACCTAAAACAAAAGCAAACTAAACAAACAGCTAGAACAGGAACAGAATCACAGAAATGGAGGTCATATGGAGGGTTAGCAACAGGGGAGTGGGAGGAGGAGAGAGGAGGGGAAAGGTACAGAGAATAAGTAGCATAGACAGTGGGTAGAAAATAGGGGGAGGGCAAGAATAGTATGGGAAATGTAGAAGCTAAAGAACTTATGACACATGGACATGAACTAAAGGGGGGGATGTGAGTGGGAGAGGGTGTGTAGGATGGAGGGGAATGATGGGGGAGAAATGGGACAACTGTAATAGCATAATCAATAAAACATATTAAAAAGAAAAAAAAAGAAAAAAATAAAACTTAATCATAGTGTCCGACAATCACTTAGTAAGTTACTAAAGACAGAATCTGAGTAGCTTCCTGGTTTTTTATGCACAGGTGGGCGGTCTATCTTTTGCTCTGCCATTTTGGGTTTCTCTGTATTTCCATGTGAGACAGCAGACTCCAAGAATGACATGTTTATATATAACTGCATTTTGCGTAGAAATTTGGGAAGGGTTTTCATTCTTTCTCATCAATACTTTAATGTTCTTCCTTGATTGCTAGCTTTTACCAGGTTTGCTTTTGAAAATAATATATTTACGGCCTAATGTAAACTCAACAAATTAAAAAAAATTATCAACTATATAAATTTTCATCTGTCTCATATATTTAATCCTAGCATATTCAATTTAGAAATTGTTTCAGAATTTTAGTAACCCAGTGAAATCAATTCACAACTTTTTATTGTTGTTTTATGGTTATTTTATACCCTCGCACCAAATTCTGAGGGGGCTTGCTTGTGTTGTGCACACTAACAGGTTTGTGGTAGCCAAGAATTAAAACAACAACAGCAGAAACAGGGCAGCCCCCTGCCCACAAAAATCTCTCTTACACAATATGAGTATCTTCATTCATTCATTCATTCATTCATTCAACAGAACCTTCCAAAATTTTCAGTGGTTTGGCAGTGAAAAGACCTGGTTCCTGTCTTGTCACCACTCACTGGTGCTACTGCACCACACAGCTCCAGGGGGCGTCATTCACATTCTAGTCTATGTGCAATGTCCAGTTTACACAGCCATGTTCCAGGGCAAGTCTTTGAGAATATTTCAAGAATTCCACAGACTTCATCAAAAAATGGACAATGAGGATTTACAATGGAAAGATTTTTGCCTTCAGATTTTGCATATATTATCTAAGACATCAGCTGGCCATCAAGTATTTTACTGTCAAATATTCTCTCAGCAGTTATTCACTTCATAATATGCTAGATACGGTTTCTCTAAAAAGATCTTTAACATAGTTAACCATGAACAGTATTTTCCTGATTCCCCACATTAATGCAGGAGGATTAATACATTTGTAGGAGAAATCTTATGACTTCCTTGTCCTACATCAGCTGTCATATAAACAAAAACTAAAGACATACAAGTCTTACTAATTTTTTCTTGTCCTGACTGGTCCGCAGTTATTCCTTGGAGAAGTGCTTTTGCTGGTAGCATTTTAAATGACTAATCAAGTGGGGCTGTGCTCTTCCTTGGTTGTTCTAAAGTACAAGACAGTGTTTCTCTGCTATTGAATGCAAGATTTGGAGTTTTACATTGTTTGCTTGTTGAAGACTTTCAGTAAGGGCCTTTCCTGTTTACCTTTTTAAAAGTTAATCGTGCCTGGTTCTGGATGTTCCCAGTTTGAATGTTCTCAGTTATCTATATAAACTGGGGCAGTTATTTTAATACTTTATCTATAGGATCCTCGTTATCTACAGGAGTCTGTTTTGAGTTTCCAAGCATTTTTAAACATAGACAACCAGCCTATTTTCAGTTACTGGCAACGGTGATAGACTTTAGTTTTTAAGGATAGTTTCATAGTGTGCTCAAACCTGATTTTTGAGGACTTGATGTTGGTGTTATCTTTGTCCTTCTTAGCACTTATGCCACCAGGAACAAGAACAAATTTGCTACCTCTATTTCTTCTTTTGTGCTCTCAACAGACTGACCAAATAAAACCCCTTTGTTCCACCTGCAGAGGCAGCATGGTATCATGAAGGGACCACTGGCCCTGGAGTCAGAGTCAAGGTTTCAGGTTCTGGGACTGAAACTAAGACATTGAAACACGTAATACAGTTTCCTTAGATGTAAAAGCCACAATATTGCCTTAGGCATTCTCCGAAATTCCTCTGTCTCTAAATTTTACCATTTGAGTGAATTGTGCTGCTGAACCAGTGGTTTCCATGGAGACTGCTGGAATTCCTTCGAGTGACTTATAAATCAAGTTAGGGTTTAGGTATTTTGATGAAATTAACTGAACTGATTTTTCTTTAGTGTTTAATTTTACATGATACTATTAGTTCTACAACAGGTTTCTTTCTCTATTGCGGTTTCTTTTGTGTACTGCTCAGATTAGGTTATGAAACACACTCATTTATTTTCAAGTTATTTATCGAACACCTATTTTGCACCAGGCACTGGGTCAGGTCCTAGGGCTTGTAGAGATGAAAAGGACCCATTCATGCCCTCAAGGTCTTATGGAAAGAGTGTGATGAGCTGTAACACAGGCATACAGTTGTTATACTGGTGGCCCCAAGGTGACGGTGGTAAATTTATCCTTGGATTGTTGAGGAGAGGTGGGGGTTCAGAGAAGGTATCACAAAGTGGTAATTATGTGGGCTGACTTGTCAAAGCCATCTGCAGTTGACAAAGCTGGGGTTGAAGGTCATGAAGGCCATGCTGCAGATAGAATATCCCACCAGCTGGGGAAACAGCTGATATTTATGGGTGAGAGAAGGACGTGGTTTAAGAAGCAGGTAGAGGCAAACGAAGGATGGGGGGTGGGCATGATGGTTGGAGACCACAATGGGGGGATATTTAGGAATAGTTAGGGTATGACAACGTGGTGACGGAATGAGAGCAGTAAGGGAAGACAAGGGTTTTGGGTGATTCCATGTTTCTGGCTCAGGGAACTGGACCAGAAAGCAAAAGTACAGCTTTGCCATTGATTAAAATATGTACATATATCTCATATATTACAAATACATACAAATATATGTCCTAAAATATATGTGTACTGAAATATATGTATATGAAGATAGATTGATGTTAATATGTGTGAGCAAGAATTATCACTGTAACTGGAGCATTGATGCTGGTTGCTATGTTACGGTGGTTGGTTTCTTGAGCTCCCTCAGAAGTCTTATTTCAGATGTCAGCAGTGGTCAGGGGGCTCCGACTCACCTGCCTGCTACCTCTTCTCAAGTCAGCAGCCGACCACCCTGGGCCTTGGCCTTGCTCAACTATGTGAGCTGCCTGGACTTAATGCTTTGCTTTTATTTAGTTTTTGTTCTGATAGGCTTAATTTGTAAGTGTACCTTCTTAGAGATATAGTTTTGTCTCATCATTTGAAAAATAAAGAGTTGCCCATTATATAAAAAGTCCATTTTTTCAAATTGAATGCTTTTTGAGATGGGCTTTTACCCACAGTATAAGTTTGGCTTGGTTTTCATTCCTTGGGAACGGAGCACTCTGTAGAAGTATTTGACTGAGATATATTGTGCCTGTCTGCCCCTAATGAAGCACTAACCACAGTAACTGCTGCGTGACGGTTTAATCAGTTCGGCTCCTTCAGTAGTCACCAAGGGCATGTGGAATGCAATTTTTTAATCTTTCACTTTTCAAATACTGCAAGTACCAGCTTGAAAAGATCATATCTGTTAGGTGTAATGAATTTTCTTGTAAGTTATTGCAAAAATTTTTTTTTAATTTTGATCTTTTTGAAGGTAACCTCCTAGGGAACAAAACCCCAGTCTGTTATACGAATATATACATTTCAACAGAGGGAACTGAGATAAACAAATGATTGTCTTGGTACATCAGCTCGCATTAGCCATAATTGTATAATGGTTTATTTCTGTGAACCATGGCTAAATAAAATGGCCTATTAGGTTAATTAATGAGGAACCTTTCTGAGTTCCTATTGCATGTTAAGTTCAGGTTGTGTTTAGCATTTAATATAATTTATTTCACTAGTCTACTATTTTTTTTGTTGTTCCCTTGACTGGAGCCTGAATCTTTATTCAGAGAATGAATCCAAGTTATAAAACTCCTTTCAAAACAGAAGTACCTGGATTCCTTTCCATTCCAGCTCCTCAGGTTCTGTCTTCAACCTGCAGCATCAGCCTTCCATTCAGGCTTGTTAGAGCTGCAGGGTCTGAGTCCTCCACCCAGTCATAGCCCTCCTCTAAGCACGCCCATGCAATGGGCGTCCACATGAAAGACTGAGCAGAGCCGCTTTCAGATGCTTTGTTGTTTTCACGGTGGACACACAGGCTTTGAGGGAATTTCTGGTGGCGGCACAATGTTGAAAGAGGGGAAGGCAAAACCTGCAGCGAGTTACGTTTTCTGTTCATCTGTCCTCCTGGCAGAAGCAGCTTGACGCTGTCTTTATCTCCAGCCCTCTCCCGGATTCTCTGAACTCAAGTAGAGCCTCATAACTTTCAATTAGGGAGCGTGGAATGAGAAGGGGCAGGCAGGTCTCCCCCGTGGTGAGAGCGTGAGCTGGCAGGGTCACTGCCCTCTCTGTATGTGACTCGAATGCCCAGGCTGTGTCCAGATCCGGGCTCTGTGGTCAAGTGCTGCCCCAAGGGAGCGAAACCATCACTCTCTGCTTGAAGCTCTCTACCCTGGGGGATCTCAAGCCTTTGGTAATACATGGATGAAATTAGAAGCTAAAATCTAAGAGGGTTTTTTTTTTTTTGAGATTTTAATTGAACTATGCTTTAAAATATTAAAGTCTTTCCACATTGTATACTGAGATGGAAGCAAACCAGACTGTTGCCCCAGAAGTGCCCTGAGAATGAGGGAGAAGGAGAATAGTGTTTTATTTTTTTATGAACAAAATAAGATTAGTGTAGTTTAGATAAATAATAATGTCTAGGTTATATAATATACTTCCTCGTGTGGGATCATCATTATTGGGTTATTGGCATCTTGCAACATCAGTGTCTTCATGAGAAAACTGAGTACACTACAATTGAAATGCCATGTGTCAAATGCAGATATTATTGGAGTCGAGAGTTGATGGATTCAATTAATCCCTGTTGTAGTTGAAAGATACGAAGTTGTCCTGCACCATGGCATCCCAACAGGACTTTAATACACAGGTAGTTCATGTACTGGTAGGTCACACTGCATCTTAGCTGGTGATGGAATGACCTAACCCTATTTGATTCGGGTCTGGGATGGGCTGTTACAGTGTCATAACCCCTCAGCTCATTTGAACTTTGTCTTTAAAACTAAAAGTTCATGTTCTGAGAAAGATGATAGTGGCTAATATACTTACAAGTTAATAAATTACAGTTGTAGGAAGAGCCAGGAGAAGCATGGAATTAGGAGATTACTAACCCAGCTAGCCCGAGAGACCAGGCAGCCTTCCCAGGGAAGTGACATTGAACTTGTTCTTCCCTACTCAGATGGAGGAGTTTCTTGCCCCTTACCTGTGATTCCATTTTTTCTCTGCATTCCAAACTTCCCCCATTGCCCAAAATTTAATAGTTTAGATACATTTTTTCATCCTGAACTTCTTTACCATGGGAAATATACATCAGTTTTTAAATACCTTCGCATCCAACTTAATCTTGAATTAGCTTGCTGACCAAGTTATTTAAGGTTACTTTTTGCTGACATTTACATTCTAGCCTTCAGTTTTAGATGGCTCATGCCACTTTCAAGAAAAAGTTTATCAAAATGCACTGGGGTTCTTTTTTTCTCATATGGGGAAAGTTCAAAATGCTGTGGGCCTTCTATTTAAATGACTACATTCTATATACTGTCCCAAAAAGATGCTTTGCTTCATTCTCTTTAAAAAATACACTTTTTTATTTTTTGCAGAGGGAGGAGGTAACTGACAGCTTTTATTATACTATTTAGAAGATAAAACATGAAAATATATTTTCATGTCCTTTCTCGCTCTCCACATTGAGCTGAACATGTCCTCTCGTGTTCCTCTGGTACCTTACCTGGGAAATGGGTAGGATGTTTTAGGATTACCCTGTTTATAGTATACAGACATACTTGTAAGGAACTTCATAGAAGTTTCCCCCAAATTGACAACAATCCTAAAAGTTTCCATGACCATATCAGTAATGGGAAGTGAAGCTGAAAGAAAACAAAGAAACTCTATATTATCAGAAAAGAAGGTCATCATTATGCTAAAGGAAAGACCAAGTTTTATCTCTGTATTCTCTGTATTTTCTTTACAGAGAAATATTTAATATTTAATAATTCTTTAATATTATAGAATTTTTATAGAAAATGTAAACAAAGATTATGCAAGCAAGATTTTAGAAAGAAAAGCATTAGAGCGGTATGTCAATAAATGATAAAAATATTATATTACTTTTCTAAATTTTATATTATTGGTGATGCTTGTTAAATTAAAAAAAATATGAGTTCTTTTGATTTATTTTCTCACTCTAAATTCACTTGTGTATCCAATTTTTTATTCAAGATTTTGTATTCTTTGTCAAAATAAGAACTCCCAAACTATATGAACTTCAGGACTAAAAATTATTCATCATTGCTCATAATCACAAAAATTACCAACCTGGCTTAAAATGTATTAATTGTGGTTTTAAAAACAAGTTATACATCTGTGGCATAAATTAAATTTGGAACTTCTGAGCTCAAAAGAATTGAAAGATGTGTGAGCGTGGGTGGATGTTTTATATATTACCTTACCAGGTAACTAATTCTAAAATAAGAATTTAGACACACTGTATTCTATGACAGCTTTAATTGTAGGTTTTTGTGACCAGTTCTTATTCTTGAAAAATTTAGACTAAGTGGGTGATAATTACATAATTATTCAAATTATCAATAGAAGCAACAAATTAAAGGGGACCTTTCACGAAATGTTTATATATCATAAGTATAGAACTTAAGTGGATGAATTCTAAGTAAATTACTAAGGTCACTCAATCTAATCCATCAAGAGAGGGAGCACATGGCTAATGTAGTGTGAAGAGAAATAAAAGTAAAGCAGGTAATAGTTCTTTCATTTGAAATTGAAGGGCTTTTATTGCTGTTTGGCAGTAAAGCAGCTCCAGTAATAAAGTATTCTGCTATGTTAATATGTTGGTATATTTTATACTTTGACTTTTTAATTTTCTTGAGCTTCCTATCTCTTTTTGAAAACCCTTTAAGTACAGTTCTCTCAGCTTTATTAGTGTACCCTAATGTTCCTTTGAAAAATGATGTCATAGGAAACATCCATTAGAAATGAGAGTTCAAGTCCCTTACCTAGCTAAGCAGATAAGAGCCTATAGGTGTGCTGTATCATCACCTTCCAGCTGAGTAGCATTACACCATAGATTTGTCTTTTAATTGTTCTAAGTATCGTATTATGGAGATGATATAGACCAAGCACAAGCAGTGGTAAAGAAATTTCTGTAAGTGGTTCTGACAGTGTAATGGTCACCTCACCAGCCAACTTAGCAGGGCAGGTGGGCTGGGGGGCGGGGTGGCCGTGTGTTCTACTGAGGGTCTTCCCACCTGGAGTTGGAGCTTGTGGTGGGAGACAGTAAGGCCAAAAGGTGGAGAAATAGAGGGTATGTTCTGAATATTTAAAAAGGTGTGGGTAGCTACTTAAGTCCTAAGATGTTTCATGTAAACTTAAATAAGAAGACAATGAAAAATATAGTGTTAGAAATGAATTTGTTGCATAAAAATGTGAAAAATCACCAGATTGAAACCTTATACCTAACTGGACCTCTGAAGCCCCAATATTTATAAGAATATCATTGCATTTTAATATGCTAGTAGAATAATTCTTGATAGCTATGTTGTCTCTCAAATCTTATACAAAAAAAATGTTAAAACGCATCTGCCTTGAACATTGATTTTGGAATTCTTCACTACTTGAATTATTTTTCAATATAAAGTAGCATTTGCTTTTATTCATTTTGACTTTATGTACCATTGGTGTTTAATTTGGATACAAATTATGTGGTATAATAGAGATGAGAGTTCTGAAAATGCATTACTTCTTTAATTCAAAACACTAATTACATGCAATTGTGATAACAACCAGGGCAACTCTAGAGATGTAGTCCCCTTGTCTTTAACCTCTAGAGGGTGTGAAATAAGGTAGACACAAGGATTTGCTCACTCTAAATTGAATCTGAGTGTAACAATTAAAGAAGTACCCCCAATATGTTCATAATTTTATTAGGATTTTTTCAGGAAACAAACTCATTCAAGGTAGAGCCATTAGAAACAATGTCGTGGAGAATCGCTGGAAGGTAGAGACGTCCAGCAAAAACACTGGGTTGGGTGCGCCGGGTTAGGGGTGTGTCACAGCCCTTGTGCTCATTGAGAATGTTATTTATTCATTGTTTCTCCTCTGTAAGAAGAGAGGTTCTAATTCCAGATTTAGTTTTCTAAGCAGAATACATTGAAGTTTCTGTAACCATGTTTCTCTTCTCTTTAGGGGAGTTGGCTGCATCTTTGTTGAAATGATCCAAGGAGTTGCTGCTTTTCCTGGAATGAAAGACATTCAGGATCAACTTGAACGGATATTTCTGGTAAGTTCTCTACAGAGTGCTTTTGAGAAATATTGGTTTCTAATCCATCCCTTAGTGACACATTCTGCAGTGGTAGTGGAAAATAATTTTAAACAAATGATTGATTGTCCCATTTAATTCTAACATATTTTTGGACCTTTGGAAAAGCAAGACATTTGTTAAGAATTGTTATGTTTTTAAACTACTGCACATTAATAATATGCCAAAATGGTAAGACAGGACAGGAGGTCAGAGGCAATATAGAATTATGGGTAAAAATGAGAGCTCTGACAGAAAAATTGCAAATTTTGGGTAAAAATGAGAGCTCTGACAGAAAAATTGCAAATTATTTATATAGATGCCTCCCCTTCAAGTAGGTGTAGCTTAACTCCCTCCCGTCTCCACCAACTTAAATGGGGGCTTTGATCAGTAACCTTTTCCCCATAAAGTAGAGCATTGGAAAAGGGTCAGGGAGCAGAGGACTGTAGCTCTAAAATGGAGAAACCAGGCCAGCAGTGTCTCAGCCAGGTCTTCAAGGCTGTCGTCATCAGTGCCCTTGAGACAGTGTATTGAGAGTGACACTTCGCTTCTGTAATCTTTCTCCCAAAACCACAACTGAGGTCTGATCATGGAAAACGCATCACACAAACCCAAACTGAGGGACAGCCTACACAACACCCAAGTAGTACTCTTTAAAATTGTCAAGGCCATCAAAAATAAGGACAATCTGAGAAACTGTCACAGCCCAGAAGAAGCTACAAAGACACGACGACTCACTGTAAAGTAGTACCCTGGATGGAATCCTGGAGCAGAAAAAGAACATTAGGAAAACAGCCCCAGGAGAGCGTGCAGTTCAGTTAGGATCAGGATGCCAACGTGCGTTTCCCAGCTGTGACAAATGTTCCATGTCATGTACGACTTTTGCAGTGGGGGAAAATGGTGGTACGGGAACTCTCTGTGCTATTTTATGTGACTTGTCTAAAGCTATTCTAAAATTTAAAATGTTAGAAGTTTTTAAATATGCAAAAATAAAAATCAAGTGTGTCCTAGAGCCAGATGACCTGGTTTTATCACCCGCTTTGTCACCTTGGGTGAGGCTCTCTGAGCCTTAGTTTTCCCCTGGGGGAAATGAGGGACAATCGTAACACCTACCTCATTGGTTGCTTTAAAGAATAATTGACTTAATACACGTAAAGTGCTTTTAGAACATGTCTGGCACACATAATAAAGACTCTGTTGATTACCTGGCTGGGAGATCTACCATTGCTGTCAATGGGGCGTTAAAGTCCCCTATTGTAACTACTTTACTCTTCTTCTCTCCCTTTTTGTCCATCAGTGTTTGCTTTAAATACTTGGGTGCTCCTATGTTGGGTGTATAAATGTTTGCAAGGATTACATCTTCTTGTTGTGTTGATCCCTTTGTCATTATGTCATATCCTTCTTTGACTCTTATTACAGTCTTTGTTTTAAAACCTAGTTTTTCTCATAGAAGTATTGCTACTCCAGCATGCTTTCTGTTCCCATTTTTATGAAGTATCTTTTTTCATCTCTTTACTTTGTCTGTGTATCTTGCGATCTGAAGTGGATCTCTTCTAAACAGCATATGTAGGGTGGGGCAAAAGTAGGGCTATAGTTATTCATATGGAAAATAATACAATAATTAATAAATAATAATATAAGAATAAACTGTGTTTTGCATACTCACAGCTGTATGCAAAAAACCTGCTTTTGCCCAACCTCTGTACAGGTCTTGTTCTGCGGCTACTTCTTTTCAATTCTACTTATTATTTCTAATTCATAAATTCTCACACAGAGTAATAAAATAATGTTTTATGATTATAAGAATAATGCATCTTTATAATGGAAGATTCCCACAATATTAAAAAGTATAAAAGTTGAAAGACTAACTTTTGTTCTACTATCCAGAGAAAATCATATTTAGTACTATGATATATGTCTTCCGTTTCTATACATGTTAAGAAAATTGAATCATATCTTGTGTACTGTTTTGTAACTTTTTTTACTTAACAATGTGTCTTTCATTGAAAAATAAGTCTAGAAACCTCATTCTTAATGACAGGAGAGTGTTTCACTGTACAGATGAGGTATTATTTGCATCGTTTGTTTAAAGTTATCAACTGTTAGATGGTGCTACTAGAAACAACCTTTGTATAGTTATCCTATTACTTAAGAATTAATACTCTGGTTTCTCTTCAGAGTGAATAAATCTTTTACCTTTTGCTTAAGAATTATTAGAATTAAAAGTTCTTCATTTAATAAAATTTAGTTTTCATCAATCTGTTAAATCTATTCTTACACATCCATCCCTTTGTCTAAACTCATGGAACAGTTCCTTCTCCCTGTTCCCGAGAAAATCTCTTCTTACTGATTCATTGAGGTTGTACTGAGCCTGTAAATTATATTGGGAAGAAATGATATAAAATTGAGCTTTTCTATCCAGGAATAAATTATATTCTTTTATTCATATTTTATGGCCCTTAGTATAAATGTATCATTTTTATAAACATAACTTCATTTGCTTTTTTCTACTGCACTCTTTATTTTCATTCAATTATTTTAAATAACTTTTCTCCAGTTATTTTCTTAAAAATATAATAAACTCAGCCCTGGCTGGTGTAGCTCAGTGGATTGAGCGCGGGCCTGCGAACCAGAAGATCGCGGTTCGATTCCCAGTCAGGGCACATGCCTGGGTTGCAGGCCAGTTCCCAGCAGGGGACACACAAGAGGCAACCGTACATTGATATTTCTCTCCCTCTTCCTCTCTCCTACCCTTCCCCTCTGAAGATAAATTAAAAAAATATATATAATAAACTCATTCGTATGTTGTATCATTGAAAAATAATAGAAGGAGAAAGTTTAATGTTTGCATCACAGATTATTATGCTACATCTTTAAATATATTTAGCTTTTTAATTTAATTAAAGCTCATGATAATTATAATACCACTTAATTACTCAGAATAATTTTAAAAACCTTAGATTCTACTTAACTGTTCACTCTCTGATAGCTATGAACAATACTTATGTAACCTTGTCAAATTACTGCCATTTATGCTAAAATCATGAATTTACTATATTTGAAATCAGAAAACTTCAAAAGGGAATCATGTAGAAAGAAGTATCTTCATTTACACATTATTTCAGAGTGAATTCAAAAGAAAAGGAGCCTGGTTATACCAGAAAAGAAGTATATTCTGTAGCAATAGAACAAAGAAATGAGTTTTATGAAATCCTAGCTTATTGATGTTGCTTGGTCAGAGTTTTAGTTTTAAATATCTTTTTGTAATACAAGTAATTTCCAATAGGTCATATCCTGTTGAATTATTTCCTGTATGAAGATTTTGTTATTATTTCTTCATTTTATGGCAATAGTTTCCTAATTTTATGGGTATTCTGAGGCCTTTGATTTATGACTAGGCTTTTAATAAATCAAAGAAAGAAATCATTATAAATTTCCCACTGCAATATTGGCAGCCTAAACTCCTGTGTGCTCTTGTTACAGCACAGAGGCCCCTAAATGCAGATGAACATCATGATTGATGGTAATAACTCTGCCTTTCACTGTAGTTACTGTATGTGCAGTGCTTTTTACAAGTAAAATGTCCTTTGGTAGTTAGGAGATAAATATCATCATCTAAAATTGATGCTGTAGAATTAAAACGTTATGTTTACCCTGAAGAATTCCACATGATCAAAAAAAGAAATCTATAGACTTTTGACAGTAAATGTTATCCTCTTACATATTTAATATCCTCCACTGAATTGTTTAAATTTGCAAAAACTAGCTATATGTCGTGTTCTACAAGCAGACTCTCTCCCAAGTCTTGTGATCACCGGAGAAAGACATTCTACTAACCCAGTAGGACTGAATCACTGGGAAAATATGCTTTTCCTTGGTGACCTTTTATGTGTGGTATGAAGAGGAATGACTAGTAAAGTGTAATAAAATCCACTTTCACAAGCTTCTCATGTAAATGGCCAGAGACTGTGTTTTATTATTATTTTTATTTTTTATTGTTGTTCAAGTACAGTTTTCTGCCTTAACCCCCACCCCTCCCCACTTCCAGACCTCCCTACCTCCCTCCCCTGTTTCCACCCGCTCCTTGTTATTGTCCATGTGTCCTTTATAATTGTTCCTGCAAATCCTTCACCTTTTCCCCCTGTAATGCCCCTCCCTTCTCCCTCTGGTCACTATCAGCTTGTTCTCAATTTCAGTGTCTTTGGTTAAATTTTGCTTGCTTGTTCATTTTGTTGATTAGGTTCCTATTAAAGGTGAGATCATATGGTATTTGTCTTTCACTGCCTGGCTTATTTTACTTAGCATAATTCTTCCCAGTGCCATCCATGCTGTCTGTCGCAAAGGGTAGGAGCTCCTTTCTTTCTGCTGCATAGAATTCCATTGTGTAAATGTACCCCAGTTTTTTGATCCATTTATTTACTACTAGGCACTTAGGTTGCTTCCAGCACTTGGCTATTGTAAATTGTGCTGCTGTGAACATTGGGGTGCATAGGTTCTTTTGGACTGGTGTTTCGGGGTTCTTAGGATATAATCCTAGCAGTGGAATTGCTGGGTCAAAAGGCAGTTCCATTTTTAGTTTTTTGAGGAAATTCCATACTATTTTCCATAGTTGTTGCACCAGTCTGCATTCCCACCAACAGTGCACTAGGGTTCCCTTTTCTCCACAACCTCTCCAACACTTGTTGTTTGTTGCTTTGTTTATGATGGCCATTCTGACCGATGTGAGCTGGTACCTCACTGTGATTTTAATTTGCATCTCTCTGATAGCTAGCGATACTGAGATCTTTTCATATGTCTTGGGACCCTCTGTATGTCCTCCTTGGAGAAGTGTCTGTTCAAGTCCTTTGCCCATTTTTTAATTGGGTTGCTTGTCTTCTTAGAATGGAATCATGTGAGTTCTTTATATATTTTGGAGATTAAACCCTTATCTGAGGTATCATTAGCAAATATGTTTTCCCATACAGTCAGTTCTCTTTTTATTTTAATACTGTTTTCTTTAGCTGCACAGAAACTTTTTATTTTGATGAGATCCCATTTGTTTATTCTTTCCTTTATATCTCTTGCTGTAGAGGACAAATCGGTGAAAATGTTGCTGCATAGAATGTCTGAGATTTTCCTGCCTAAGTTCTCCTCTAGGACTTTTACAGTGACTTATATTTAAGTCTTTTATACATGTTGAGTTTATTTTGGTGCATGGTGTAAGTTGGTGGTTGAGTTTCATTTTTTGCATGTAACTGTCCAGATCTCCCAACACCATTTGTTGAAGAGGCTCTTTTTACTCCATTTTATGCTTCTGCCCCCTTGGTCAAATATAAATTGACCATAGAGACATGGATTTACTCCTGGACTCTCTATACTGTTCCATTGATCTATGTGTCTGTTCTTATGCCAGTACCAGACTGTTTTGATTAAGTGGTCTCGTAATATAGTTTGATATAAGGTATTGTGATCTCTTCTAATTTGTTCTTCTTTCTCAAAATTGCTGAGGCAATTTGGGTTCATTTATGGTTCCATATAAATTTTTGAAATGTGTTGTTCTACATCTGTGAAATATTTCATTGGTATTTTAGTAGGGATTGTGTTGAATCGATAAATTGCTTTGGGTAATATGGACATTTTAATGATGTTAATTTTTCCAATCCATGAACATGATATTTGTTTTCATTTGTTTGTCTTCCTTAATTTCTTTCTTCAGTGTTGTGTAGTTTTTTGAGTACAGGTCTTTTACCTCCTTGGTTAGGTTTATTCCTAGGTATTTTATTTTTCTTGCTATATCAAATGGGATTTTTTTCTGATTTCTGCTTCTGATGTTTCATTGTTGATATACAAAAATGCCTTTGATTTCTGAATATTGACTTTGTGTCCTGCTGTTTTGCCAAATTCATTTATTAGGTCAAGCAGTTTTTTTGGTAGAGTCTATAGGATTTTATATGTACACTATCTTTTCATCTGCAAACAATGACAGTTTTGTTTCCTTCTTTCCAATTTGGATGCCTTTTATTTCCTTTTTTTGTCTGATTGCTGTGGCTAGGACTTCCAATACTATGTTGAATAGAAGTGGTGAAAGTGAGCAACCTTGTCTTGTTCCTGATCTTAGTGGGAATTTGTTTTAGTTTTTGCCCATTGAGTATGATGTTGGCTATAGGTCTCTCATATATGGCCTTTATTATGTTGAGGAATGCTCCCTCTATTCCCACTTTGCTGAGTGTTTTGATCATAAATGGGTACTGTACCTTATCAAGTGCTTTTTCTGCATCTATTGATATGGTCATGTGATTTTTATCTTTGCTTTTGTTTATATGATGTATTACCTTTACTGATTTTTTAATATTGTAACATCCTTGCATCCCTGGGATGAATCCCACTTGGTCATGGTGTATGATCTTTTTAATGTATTGCTGGATGTGGTTTGCCAATATTTTGTTGAGGATTTTAGCATCTATGTTCATCAGTGATATTAGCCTGAAGTTTTCTTTCTTTGTTGTGTCTTTATCTGGTTTTGGGATTAGGATGATGCTGGCTTCATAAAAAGAGTTTGGGAGTCTTCCATCTTCTTGTATTTTTTGGAATAGTTTGTGAAGGATGGGGGTTAGCTCTTCCTTAAATGCTTTGTAGAATCAGAGACTGTGTTTTAAGCAGCAGCCATGTACCTGGCCTCTGGTAAACCTTTGCCAAGGAGATAATCAACTTTGAGAAGTCATGAAACATGGGATTATTTGGTTTGTTTTGTATTTTAATACCAAGATTAACTCTGTTTATTCCCCTGTGAACTGTGTATAGAAAGGTGGCTAATAACTTTGAAGTACAAAATTAATAGCTTGTTACCCAAGGTAACTAATATAATTAACTCCCCCACACTGAGTCTTTATAACAAATGTAAAAAGCAACAAACATCAGTCAGTAAAGCCTTTATATTTTTCTTTTGATGGTTTTCTCTTTCTTGTTTCTTTTCCTCTGCTGTGGTGGAAAGGAGCAGTTCATATTTTTAACAAGTCCGATGAGTCCCTTTCTACAAAATAAGAATTGTTGATGCATAGAAATTGAGCTGGCTTTGCTATAATTTGAGATTTCACCATGAAATAATTTTCCTTGAAATTGTGATGCTCATTTGCAAGAACGAAGGAAAGAGATAGAATTTTGGCAAATTATATTTAAGATTCTTTGCATTGCCAGGTTGATGGGCAGCTAGTTCTCTAAGCAGTAACTTTGTTCTTAGGTGAAAAGAGTGATTTGTTTTCTTTTTTTCAGCTCTACCCATTTTTTAATATGGCATCATATATTATATTCACCTCCATTAATTGAAAAAATTAGCAGTAGTTGAATTCATCCAGGTAAATATATATACTCAGAGTGACAAAATGAGAATTTAAAAAAACTGTATTCTAATCACATTATTCTGAAATGAAAAAAAATCCGCTATGTGGAGCCTGGGAATAGGCTTCTCTCTCACTTCACAGCAGCTGAACAAATGGCAGGGAGTGCTTGCACAGCTGCCTACGACCTTTGGCAGACGCTCTGGGCTTGTGTGGCTCAGAGCCTTGTGTCCAGCAGCCAGGACAGAGGGACTAGCAAGATTCTGTTTGGGGAGCTTGTCCTGTTGTCTCCACCTTTGCTGTTAGCCCCGAGGATCTCACCTTTCCCTGTCTCCTGAGTCTTCTGGCTTGCACCAGTTGTTTGTTAACCTAGTTCACATTATTGGATCGGTACAGTTGTTAAAATGTTTTCTCCCGTGTGTGTGTCTGATTCAGGATTTAAAGTGTGTATGTGTATGAGACTATGTGAAAAGTCCCACGTGCAACTTAGAAAGCTACCACTCAGCTGGCCTTTGAGTCAGATCATTCCTGAAGCCAGCCTCTGTTCTGCAGTGGACTAACTGTAGAGAAGTAGTCTGCAGACCCGGTTCCAGTCCCGTTTCCCAACCCTGGCTCTGTGTCCAGGATCTAGGCTGGCACCATAACCCCGAGGTTTCCCAATTGGCTAGGACGGCCGCATAGAATGTACCAGAGAGCCGACACTGGCTCCTCAGATGGCCGTCACCATCCGACTGGATGGAGCATCCACATTGTTCAGATCAAATGTTGATATCACAAATTTGTGTCATCGCTACCATTATTAGATTTGCTCAAGGTCATTTCCACAATCCTTCTTCAGCACCCACTCTGCAGCACAAGGCGCCATGGAGATGTGAAGGAATGTGTGCCGGGTGTCTGCCCTGGGGGAGTAACAACAATGAAGGTGGGCAGGCGAGCATAGCTTTAAGAATGGAGCCGTAAATAATGGCTGAACAGTTGACCAGCAAATGGAAGAGTTAGTGTTAGTAATAGATCCTCTATTAGTTAAAAATACTGTACTCTAAGAGTTAAATATTGGGTTCTAATCCTAGGTGGGTTTTTGCCCCCTGAACAAGTCCACTTTTCTAATTGCATTGTAGTTTCTGCATCTGAATTGAATTAAATGATTTCAATAATGTCTTGCAACTCTAATAATTTTAAATTCTGAACTTCATGATATCGCAGGATTATGCGTAAAGGTCTCTGGATGTTTAAAAATAACCTTGCTAAGTAAATTCTTGAGAAGTATTGAAGAAAGTTTTAAAGTGAAGGTTTGGGTGAAACGAGGGAGACAGGAGACCTCAGGCAGCGGGCGGGAGCTGGAGTGTGTTCTGTGCAGGTAGAAGGTGAGCGTGGATGTTCAGCACTGGACTTCAGTGGATTAAGGACTTTTTACCTTATTTTACCTATGAAGTGATAATAAGATACTACAATATCTTAACAAGAGAATAATAATGTTAAAATGAATTTAGCAAAATTAACAGTATGATGTAATGAAATAATCAACTGTATAAAGACTGACAGAATTAGAGAGCTAAGAAATATATTTTAGTGTGAAGGATACTGAGAATATTAAATAATAATTTTTAAAGTCGATTTTAGCAAAACAAAGTAGGGGAACAAATGCCTTTTTTAATTTGTGCATGCTTCTCTCAAGCCTTAGCAGTAGGCATAGTTTTCTACACAGAGGCAAATCTTTTTCAGATTCTTAAATTTATAAAAAATAAGGCAGTTAGAAAGATTTAAAAGCAGTAGAAAAATAAATAAAAATCACCATTCAGTGATAACCAGTGTTATACATTTTTGTTATTTATTTTTAGGTTTTCACTATTGGGTTGGATATGGTTTTTGTATCCAGCCTCTCTTTATTTTCACATTAAATAAGGAACCATTTCCAAGCCATTAATATATACTTGAAAATATTATTTTAATTATACTACAATGTCTTATAAATGTGCCCAAGTGTACTAAGACATTGCCCTATTATTAGGTCATTTGCTTGCGGTTTTTATGCTGCAGTAAGCATCACATAGTTTTGTCCCATTCCATTATTCTTTCAGCAGGATTATTACACATCTGTTCTGTGCCAGGCACCATGCCTGCACACGATGGTAAACCAGCAGGGTCTGCTCACTGCAAAAGTACCGTCATCTGGGCTACATTTGAATAGCTTCTAGAAAGTCAGAACAGAAGGCTGTTGTTGCAACATTGTTTTGCTACATCCTAGTTGGAAAGGGTACAGAAGAGAAAGGAATCAAATATACCTGCAGAGTTTCGAGCTCGTGAACATAAGTGACTAGTGAGGTCATTGAAATAGTGGGGACATTGAAAAGGAGTGCCAGTGGAGGGACCTGAAGAGGCAAGGTAGGTTCCTAAACTTTCTGTGATAGCAGGTAAGCCCAGGTGGGAATGTCCAGTACACAAAATATGCAGAAGCAGGAGAAAGATGAGGACCAAGGGATCATTTGCCCAAACCATAGCAGTTCTCAACTAAGGAGAAGGTGGAGGGGGAAATGCCAGGGAGCCTTGCTCAAACCTTAGAGATGCTTACAGCTTGTCAGCATGGGACGTGGGTGAGAGCTAGACCAGGAGAGAACAGCACAGTGACATAAAAGTCCAAGGGAAGGGAAAGACAGGAGGGAGAGAGACAGCACTCCCTTGAGGGAAGCCGTAGATGAACTCAGGTCTGTTTAGATGGTGGGTGGGAGTTATAAGGCCCAAACCTTCCCTTTCTGTCCTGCAGCAGGTCCCTCTTGCTGCCTGTGTGGTAAGGGGGTGGCATAGTGTGTTTGTTCAGTGGATGCTCTTAGTCTAGAGGAGGGGAAGGGTTTTCTGCTGGAGAAATGGAAAAGTTGACACAGAAGACACATCTGGGTTTCATTAGGAAAGCTGAGACTGTCCTTGATTTTCAAAGGAGGCTTAGGGCCCTCTTCATTGTCTGGGAGATGCTGGGGTGAGGGTGCATGTGGCCTCACGGAGGCCCTGTTCCAGGCCCTCCATGCCTGGCTCTGCTTTCTTTCAGGCTTTGATTGTGAAACAAATCCCACTGCTGAAAGAAAGGGTGAAAACCCCCGGACTAGTGACGCCTTAAGGTCCTCCCAGGTCAAAAGTTCTATGGGGGAAAAAGTCCATGTAGAAGAAAAATGAAGAGAGATCTGGTACAAATGAAGATGTTAGAGAAATAAAAGTTGAGAGATTCATACACAGAGAAATTAGGTAGATAGTCTAATAAAGAAAGTTCTGTGCTAATAAGCCAATAGAAGTGTTAGTAGCAAACTTTAGTAGAGTCTTAAGAAAAACCCAGGACAGTGGGATATCCCACTATAGATTAGTTAATCACATCCTTTTTCACAAAGAAACTTCTACTTGAAGACTAGCTGGCTGTGATGTAGAGATTGGAATTAGGTCACATGATGAAAAAATATTTTTTATCCCATGTTCTTGCATTTACATTATAGTATTACAAGTCTATAAATGGAAAATGAGAAATTTTCATAAGTGACTTACTTTCTCATTCAGTTATTTATATCTTCAACAAATATTTATTATGTGTTTTTTATGGGCTAAATATTCTTCCATATTCTGAGGAGACAGCAGTGCACAAAACGAAGCCCCTGCTCTCAGGGAACCTGTATTCCTGTTCAGGAAGATAGACGATAGACAAGTGCATATGTCATGTGACTCCTGAGTGTTGCACGGGAGATTGTGCTTTACATATGGTGTTCAGGGGAGGTCTCGCTCAGAAGGTGATGACTTGTGCATTGAGTGAAGTTAGTGAAGGCACGAGACATGCAGTCTCCAGGGATCAGAGCATTTAGGGGGAGGGAATAGCAGTTTTGTGTGCCTACTGATAATAATATTTGAGTTCTCAAGTCGAGATTTGGTGAATTAAGGATCATTCTTGCTAGTGCATGAAGGTGATTTCTAATATTCTTGTTACTTTGCCCTCCTTTATATAAAGCATTTCTTATATAAGAAGTCTTTGCTTTTTGTGAAGCATTAGAATTCCTGTATCATTTGCTCTTCAGAAAGCAGATTGGGAAAATCAACAAAGGGAGTTTGAGAACACCTGTGTGCATCTTTCAGGGTGGAATTATGCTGCAGCTAGAGATGTGGGCTTCCTGATTCACTTCACCAGAAATGTTGGCGTAGACAGAAGAAAGCGGGAAATGTTTCTGTTTTGGAGAGTGGGTGTTGGTTTACAGGAGAGAACAGAGAACGACTATCCAGAGGATGACAAAGGGCACTTGTTTTGTAAAGTCAGAAGGAGAATTTCAAGAAAAAATTTATGGACTGCATCAATGATGTGCCTGATTCTTAAATGAAAGGGTGGTGCTGCAGCAGACGCTGTGGGCAGGTGTTAGAGGTTACAGGTAATCTTTGAAGTGCTGGTGTAATACCGAATGGTTTGCAACTGTGATAGGACAAACGAAGGAGGTAGTTGCTGACCATATTTTGTTGACCAGTTGTTGATCTGTTACATTTTTACAGAAATAGGAATGCTCTCTTTCTAATTTCTATAATTCTTCATAGGTTATGTTACTATTAACGTAGGATTAATTTTAGGCATATCCATCCTACCTGTAAGTATTTCCCGACTGTAGTGGTTTTACCAAAGACATTCCTGGAGGCAGCAGTTCACGTCTGTGGTCTAACAGTCTTAAGTGTTCTGAAAATGTTTCAACCTAATATATTTCTGTGTTACACTACCGTTTTGTTATTCATGACTTCATTGTCAGTATATGACTACTTACCGGCTGTTGCAATTATTTCTTTTCATGTAACCACCTCAGAACTCTGGGTTAAATCAATAGCAGTCATTTAAAAAGTTGTTTGCCATAGTTTCAGAGTCCTGAATTCAGTGAGGAGTAGGCAGGGCAGTTCTGGTCTTGGGAACTCTCAGATGGTTTCAGACAGACAGCGGGTAGAGCGGAAACAATGGGAAACTGGAGCAGTCGGGAACTGACTGGCCAAACACCTCTCTCCTCATAGCGTCTTAAGGTCCTAAATGGGTTCTCTCCGTGGAGGCTAGTCTGAGCTTCCTAATGGTCTGCTGATTGGGTTCCAGGAGTGGGTGTCTTAAAAGGACCACGGAGAAGCTTCATTGTTTCTCTTAACTTAGCCTCAGAAGTCATAGAGCATCTCTATCTATCAAAGCAGTCACAAATCCTCACCTAGAGTCATGGGGAGGGGACATCAACCCTAATTCTAGATGGGAAGACAGGCAACAATGCAGGGGCTATGTTTTAAACCTCCAAAACTGAAATTATGTGATTTTTCATTAAGTCATATCACCAAGTTGAGCTGATAAACAGCTTTGTAGGAAAAAATAATCTGTGAAACAATTTTTCAAGCTGCTAATTTTTTTTGTTGTTTTCCCCATACTCCTGATAGCTGTTGCAGTGCTGTTTCCCATGGCAATGTGAAAGTGTGAATTGTCACAGAGTGTTATCTGGTGGGTCATGAGGTCCCTCATTTGCTCACCCTCCCTTTCGTCCTTTTTGACTAACAAGGTCCCGGGTGTGTCAGACTGAAGAGGATGGTGAAATACCGCCACAGTGTGACACATCTGAGGCAAGTGAGGAGGTGGTGATACTTACAGCAAATTCTCAGAATGTTATCTGTAAAGTAGATTTTTATAATTCAGATTCTGCCTTAATTTTTTTCCCTTGCAGTGTGCTCCCACAGATAAGTCTTTTATTCCTCAGAACATCACATGTGTTATCTCTTGTGGAGGGTGGCTCCCAGCTACCCGCCTCCTCCTGGTATTCATATCTTAATGTCCTCCCTTCCCCTTGAGTGTGAGCTGGACCTAGGGACTTGCTTCTAATGGACAGGCTACAGCAAAAGTGATGAGATATTACTTCTGAGACTGCATTACAAAAAGATCCCTACTTCCTTCTCTCTCGTCCTCTCTCACCATCTTGCGGCTTACTCTGAGGTGAGCCAGCAGCCATGATGTAAGTTGTTCTGTGGAGGGGCCTGCATGTCAAGGAGCTGTTTCTAGCCCACAGCCAGTGAAGACCAGAGACTTGGCAGCAACCCTGTGAGTGAGCTTGGAAGTGGCTCCCCTGACACCGAACATTCCTGGGAATCCACAGCCATGGTTAACACTTCCATTGCTACCTTTTGAGAGACCCTGAGCAGCAGCACCCAGCTGAGGGGCTCCTGGATTCCTGACCAACAGAAACTGTGATATTATAAATGTTTGTTACTTAAAGTCACTAAGTTTTGGAGTAACTTGTTCCACAGCAGTAGGTAACTAATATATTTCTTTTGATCCCATGACCAAGAAAGGGTAGGTACTATTGCTGTTGTCTTATAGCTGAGGAAACTATCTTCAGAGATTACGAATTTGCTTAAGAAGGCATATTTAAGAAGTGCCAGAACTGAGACTAAATCCTAAATCTGCTGACCCTTACACCAAAATACTGTTTTGTAGTTATTTTGTTGGTTGTTTTTGCTCCAATTTGTAACCAGGAGTATGCATGAGAATGACATGGGAATTGTTTTCTGAGCACACAGTCTCGGGCCCCACATGGGGCCTCGCAGTCTCTGGACATAGGCCTCTCGGCAGTCAGACACACAGGCAAGCCTTGCCTGAGGGGTCCACCTGGTTAAGAAACTCCACTCTTAAAGATACATCTCATGCTTCAAAATGTTATGCATGTTTTAAATTTTCTGGCCTTTTGTGGCAACCTAAAAACCTAAATAGCGTAGGCATACTCTCTAGAATATAGAAATCATTATTCAGTCTGACTAAGTCCTGTGTTTCTTACAGGGACACTTTTGGTGGGACCTTCTTGGGACATGCCTTTAGAACAAGTATCTTTGAAGGCTTCTTTCACATGGCGTTGTGTTAGTAATATTAGGTGACTGTTACTAGAATTGTGTACACAGCAAACGAAGATCGGTAATCATCATATCCCAAAACTATAAGTTCATATCTGTTCTGATCACAGAATGATTAACATTCTGGCTCCCTTCCTTTCTTTATACCTCAGAGGGCTTTACTCCCAAGGATAAATCTGTCCAGACTGTTAATGTTTTGTGAGGCATGAGTTCATTTAAAATCTGACCTTGTATCATCTCTTGCCCAACCCTGTGCAAGAAAAAAAAAGCCACCTCAAATCATTCTATCCTAAATTGATCTCCCCTGTCTTATTATCATATATCATGATAGAAAACTATGGCTGTTTGATTGAAATTTATCATAAGAATAATCTGCCCAAGTCATTGGAGCGTGTCCCCTAGAAAGCAGTTTCATCCTAAGTCAAGTTAACTGATCACCTCACCTTGGAGCTGACTTTGTCCTCCGTCTCACTCACCTCCCTCATTTCTTTTGAAAAGGACAGGCACATGCTTTCCAGGGAGCATGGCAACTATGGCATTTTGTGTTCTACAATATCTTCGGGAATTTAGTTGTATTGGACAGGTGTTGAGAACTGTCTATTTTTTATTTTATTTTATTTTATTTATTTTATTTTATTTTATTATTTATGTATTTATTGACATCCCCAACTTACTTATTTTATAAATGGAAGTTTATACCCCTCACCCCTATCTCTGCCAACTGCCAATCTGTCCTCTGTTGTCTATGGGGTTGGTGTTTTGTGTTATTTAGATTCCACGTAGAAGTAAGGTCGTACGGTATTTGTCTTTCTCTGTCTGACTTATTTCACTTGGCATAATACCCTCATGGTTCATCCACGTAGTTGCAAGTGGCAAGATTTCCTTCTTTTTTAGGGCTGAGTAATATTTATACACACATGTATATATGTCACATTTTACTGAGAATTGTCTATTTTAAATGTCCCATTCTTTTAAATTCTTACTTGGTATTCTGTTACTTTTGAATACGTCTAAATATTAAAATTGCCAGTGAACTTGAGCTTCTACTTGGGAGTATGTTCTTCTTGACAAGAGCAAATGTCAGTGTCATACTTTGCCTTTCATGTTGGCCAGTCCCTGAGAAAGATGCAGAAATTGGTTTAGGGGTGCATCCTGTGCTATCAAACTTCTGTGCCTTTACAGCTGCCAGGAATCACTCTTCTCCTATCACCAACGTCTAAATATAACCCATCTTTCTAAATATTAGAAACATTTCCCCCTCTAGGGAATTTTTCTCTGATTTCCCAATTACAAATTCTCTTTTCTTCCCCTAGACCTCCTGGCTTCTTTACCCAGACCTCTCTGCTTTCTCCCTTCAATTCTGACCTTCCAGTACTGTTATTTTTGCTGTTAGTTCCCTAATAGAGTTTAGGATTTGGGAGTAGGGGTTGGGGAGAAAGTAGTACTTTGTGCAAATCAAGCATTAGCATGCACCCTGATGCCACAGAAATAGACTCACAATGATAGAATTATTGTGGAGAATTACTGCATTTTTTAATTTTATTTTTTTATTACAGTTTGCATTCAACCCTTGTTTTGTTGGGTTGTTTTGGGGTTTTTTTGGTGTTAGTTTCAGGTGTACATACAGCATAGCGGGTAGATGTTCATATAGGTTACAAAGTGCCTCTTCTGATAATTCACGTGCTTTCCTGCCACCATAGATAGTTATTACAGTGTTGTTTACTATGTTCTCTATGCTGTACCTTACATTCTCATGCCTGTTTTCTGACTACTGGTTCCTACTTCTTAATCCCATCACCTTTTTTACCCCATTCCTCAACACCACTCCTCTCACCTCCATCAGTTTGTTCTCTGTATCTGTAAATCTGTTTCTATTTTGTCTGTTTGTTTGTTTTGTTCTTTAGATTCCACATATAAGTGACATCACACAGTACTTGTCTTTGACTGACTTATCTCATTAGCATAATATACTCTAGGTTCATCCATGTTGTTGCCAATGGTAAGATTTCCTTCTTTTTATGGCCAGGTAATGTTCTGTTGTATAAATATACCATAGCTTTTATCCACTTGTCTTATTGACAGGCACTTGAGTTGCTTCCACATCTCAGCTATTGTAAACAATGCTGCTATAAACATGTTGGTGCATATATTATTTTGAAGTAGTGTTTTGGGCTTCTTTGGATATATACCCAGAAGTGGGATCGCTGGCTCATAA
The DNA here is from genome assembly GCA_039655065.1 of Glossophaga mutica. Taxonomy (NCBI): domain Eukaryota; kingdom Metazoa; phylum Chordata; class Mammalia; order Chiroptera; family Phyllostomidae; genus Glossophaga; species Glossophaga mutica. Next base: position 64,939,605 of record CM077313.1, read on the forward strand.
GACAATTTCGTTTTTAATGTTTATAGGAACCTCCACACTTTTCATTGTGGTTGCACCAATTTGCATGCCCACCATTCTCCACTGGCTTCTTTTTAAAAATGCATGTTTTGGGGGAACTCTGTGGGGATGACATTAAAAGCCATTTTAAAAATGAAAGACAGTTTTCCTTCTTTCATTTATTTGTTTAAAAATAGATGTGAGTTCTTATATTCCTTTACTTTCTCCTTTTGTAGTTTTTGTTCTAATAATATGTAAGTCACTGTCATGTAACATTCAGATACATAGTTCATTTTATTGAAGCTCTGTAGAACAAATCACTGTCAATATGCTCTAATTAAAACTTGATATTAAAAATGTTTCATGTTTGCCATATGAAAAGTAAAGAGCTGAAAAGTGTTAATAAAACCTTTTTTTGAGGATAATATTGGGCTCATTTCTCAGATCCCATCTTATTCCCAATAAAGTAGAATACTGTTTCTCTCTCACACAGAGTAGTGATAAATGCACATTTTAATCTGATTATTGACTCTTTGGATGTGGTTCATTTTGTAAAGCAGTTGTAAGTGCCTATGATACGCCCAGCGGTGGGCTTCAGTCAGTTTCTACTTTGAAGAAGTTTAGCACAATTTTTATTGAGTTTTCTTTTTAGTACTTAGTACTAGGAATACTACTTGGTGGAAATACACAAGCTAAAACCATAAGGGAACTTAATATGATTGCCAAGTCCTTATTTATTTTCTTCCTTATAATGAATAACACACTTAGACATAAATACCAGGTAGTGCACACAGTGGCACATCTCATCATCATGAGCTTCCTGATATACCATGGTACCAAACTGAGTCTGAAATGGGAGGGGCATTAACTTCAGTGAGATTATAATCCTCCAGCTAGCAAAAAATATTAAACAAATGGAATACAGTGTTTGTTCATCTTTTCAAACATTAACCTTAATTTTGGTAAGTAGTAAAGATAATAGTCCTCAGGAAATCTCTGTACCTTCCACCCTGTTTGCTGTGAACCTGAAACTGCTCTATAAAATACAGCCTGTTGGGGGGAATGATGATGTCGATGAATCACAGTAGAACACTGTCCAAAAAAAAAAAATCTGTTTTCCTCTTCTGAGTCAGTAGGAAGGTTTCTCCTTTCAGGAATCATGTCTTACTTCTATCAGTGAGCCACTTCATGCAAGAAAATAAACACTTAGGCAGTAAAAATATTTATTGCCTGACAATTGAATGAAAGCTGGATGGGGCAGGGCAGTGCAAACATCCTGAAGCAACGTAGCTGGCAGTATAGTAACAAGGTCAAGTTTAGGCATTGAAAACTTGTAATCATTACTTTGCGAGTACAGAACAGGGTTGCGGGGGCATTGCTGATGATCCTTCCTGTGTATTTACATTGCTATGAATTGCTTAAAATGGGAGCATTCATTTATTTGAACAGAGCTATATCAATATTATTTCAAAAAAGGTAAGAGATGCTATACCATATTGTCCATCATGTAAACTCAGTGACTTTAATAGAAATCAGTGAACCTTTTACTTTTGAGTTTTAAGATAAAGAGTGGTCTGTATGTTAAAACAGATATTTCCTGACTAAAAAAAATATTGAATTATTATTTACTAGTAAACTATTCTGTCCCAGCCACCACTTAGCATTTTTAATACCATTTTGGAAAAAAAAATGACTCTGGCATACCATGAATGATTTCATTTTCTCTAATACATGTGTTTCTTTGTCTTCACTTTCCAAAGTAATGATTTTATTCATGAAGCGCTACAAGGAGCAAAGCTCCTTCCTTCCTTCCTTCCTTCCTTCCTTCCTTCCTTCCTTCCTTCCTTCCTTCCTTCCTTCCTTCCTTGTTCCTTCCTTCCCAACTAATACTTGCTGTTCCTTTGCTCGGAAAGTTAGAGCTGAATGAAACACAACAGAACTCTCATTTCTTCTAGACTTTTGTCTTACCTTCCACAGTAGGAATTTTGTGTTCCAAACTCTGCATTAAGGTAAAAAGAACTACAAATGTGTCCACTATTGGCTCCTTGCATTTCACTGCTCAGTGTTTTACTGTCTCTTCTCCTGGGATCTGGCCCTCCAAACAGCTGTGCTTTGTTTTCGCTGATGTGCACACTCATCCCCGATTGTTTCCACTGATGTCAGCCAGGCCTGACAGGCTAAGCCTTATGTTTATGGCATTGGGATAGGAGCCAAGCAAGTATTAGAAGGACATGGCCTTTCCTGCAGGTACAAGAAAGGATGCTGAGATTCCCATCGGTGTAAGTAGTTCATCCTGGTGTTCTCCAAGGACAAAGACGACCGCTCTGACTTTTTCCTCCCGTACACCCCAGCTGCTCTTTGATACTTCAGAGCTGCCAGTGGCAATATTGAGGACATATTGTTTTAGAAAGTAGAATAAAAAATAAGGTTTCTTTTTATTAACCCACCCCGCAAATATATTTATTGATTTGAGGAGGTGGGGGGGCGCGGGATGGGGAGAGAGAGTGCGTGAGAGAAAAACATCAATCAACTGCCTCCTCTATGCACCCTGACCAAGGATCGAACCCAGAACCTTTTGGTGTACCTACCAGCTGATATTCCAATCAACTGAGCCATATAGCCAGGGCCCAAAATTTCATTTCAAGAGTCTTTCTCAAACCCGCAAAGGAGATACAGGTATTCTAAGTGAGGCCTTCACATTTAGAGACATTGAAAGAGTAGCTCGTAAAGGGAATGATTCAGAATGCCTCTGTGTACTTCAAGAAACTCAGCATATTAACCAAGACCAACATGTTAACTCAGAGGATGGCACATTTTAAAAATCAATGCAGTGCCAAATCTTCTATTAATATTTGTTTGGTCTTTGTTAGAATAACACTTATGGGAGCAAGGTAGTCAAATGGCAGGTCAGTTTTCAGAAATATGTAACTAAAGGAGGAAAATAAGTACAAATCAGCAGGCAAACGTATTTTTTTTTGTTTGTTATTGTTTTTGTTTTTGATTTTTACTCTTAGAATTTCTGAAAATTCAGTGTTTACCTTTTCACTTTTCAGCAACTCTTGGTTAGAAATGCTTCTTTTATTCTAGTTTGTCTATTTTTGATAGAAGTTTTAAACATTTTGAAGAAACAGTACACTGTCTAGGATGACAGATTAATTACCTTCGTTTCCCATAAGGAAACCTAGTAAGGATCTGAAGACATAGCAGTGCTGATGGCTTACCCCTAAGGTCTCTGTATGTTCTACCAAAAATAATGAATAAAGGAAATTCAGGCCCGCCGCTGACTCTCAGGATGCACAGCTTTGATAATACCAGCCTTTCATTTCAGATGATAAGATAAAACACTCACTCAGAAAAGAAAGAAGAAAGCAAATGAAGAGATTTTTATCAACAGCATGTTGCAGCATAACCTGCTGTAGGAATAACATTGTGATAATGGAAATGTAGCATAAAGGTACCTTCAGTAGTAGCGCTGCTTTTTATTTTCTCCTTTCTTGGAAAAAGCAGTACTTAAAAAAAATGGGAACAGAGAAAGAGATTTTCTTTTTTTTTCTTTTCACTCTGTACTTTAATCGGAAGATTAGTAGTTAATTAATTCCACTGATACCCGAGGGGAAAATTAGGATATGTTGCAGTAATCTGTGTTTTCACCTTCTAGCAGCATCTGAAGAACAAAATTGGTTGGCCTGGGCTCTGTGTGCTGCCTCCGTTAAAATAACACATAAATCTTCCTTGTGACTGTGGCCAGCACAGCTTGAACCCAACTGCTGTCCTCAAAGCTCTTTCTCTTTGCCTTACAGGGTGTTTAAGCTCAGTATGAGTGATGTAACATAACCATCTGTAATACATTGATGGGATGTATGACCCTAAGTTGTGATTGTAAATATGAAAGTATGTGGATATTTTTTTTTTATTATTCTGGAATGAAAGCTTATGATATCGGAAGACCTGACTTTTAGTCTTGTCTCTATTTGTAATTGGACATGCTCAAGCAGGATTCATTTCTTCAGCTACAGGCAGGAGTGTCCAGCCCGTGGCCCAGGATGTCTATGAATGTGGCCCAACAGAAAATCGTAAATTTACTTAAAACATGAGATTTTTTGTGATTACGTGTTGCAGTGTATTTAATGTGTAGCCCAAGACAACTCTTCTTCTTCCAATGTGGGTCATAGATGCCAAAAGGTTGGACGCTCCTGGACCAGCAGGAACCTAATCAACAAAACAAACAAACAAGCATAATATAAACAAAGACACTGAAACTGAGAACAGTCTGACAGTGACCAGAGGGGAGAGGGGAGGGAATTTCAGGGGGAAAGGGGAATGGTTTAGAGAAACAAGTATAAAGGACACATGGACCAAAACTATGGGGGGTGGAAATGGGAGGGAGGTGGGGAGGTGGGCTGGCGGGGGAGTAAAAGACAGAAAACTGTACAATATCAACAATTAAAAAAATACTGATTAAAAAATAATAAATAATTAATTAATTAAAAATAAAATAAATAAAAAGATGAAGTCATGGATCCTGAAGATGATGCTTAGACCTTGGCTCCAGCGGCATCTTTAACCAGTGTGATGAATGAGGAACATTTTGCCCTTGGATATAAGCTTAGGCCAGACAGGATCCTGTCAACCCTGGGGAGCTTATGTCTGAAGACACCTGGTGTCCCGCTGGCTCAGCTCACCCCTTCCATCGAATTCTGTTCCTCTTCAGCTGAGACGGGGTAAAGGGCAGAAGCAGGGAGAGGGGGAAGTCTTCAAAGCTGTCTTTGAAGGGGGCAGGGAGGATGGAGAGAGAGAAGAGCAAGTAGGTAGACCTGAGTGTAGAAAGTGCATAAACATACTTTAAAAATCTGGATTTTTAGTTTTGAAATTTCTGCCAGTGCTGCCAGTTGCTGTCCTGCATGGAGAAGGACCCAGTAGGGGTGGGAGTTCCAGACCTGGGAGAGGTTCCTGCAGCCTTTGTTCTGACCTTAAGGAGGAAAGAAAGGGGACACCTGCCTGTCTTTGAACACCACTCTTTAGACTTCTGGAAGGGCTGACGCTGAGATGCAGGCTCCTGGTACCAGGTGCTCAGAGGGGGTCTGGGCCCAGGGCTCTCGTGGAGGAGCCACGACACGGAGTCCTGAGCTGTTTTGTGGCTGGTCAGGCTTTTCCTGCCACGAGTCACCCATTTCTTTTTCTTTTTTCTTTTTCTCTTTCTTTCCTTTTTTTTTTTTTTTTTTTTTTTTTGCCAGCTTGGCAAAAATTGAGGCTATGGCTCGAGAATGAGGGTCATTTCTAATTAAATTCAAGGTAGAGAATGCGTTTGTTGTCTGTTGTTGTGTCACAAGTCACACACTTAGCTAGCACTTTAAAATGACAAATGTGTTATTTCACACGTTTTCTGAGGAAATCAGAAGAGCTTAGACAAGTGGTTTTGCCTCAGGGTCTCGCACAAGGCTTCATTCAAGGCGTTGGCCAGGGCTGCAGTCATCTGAGGTTTGCCCGGGGCTGGAGGGTCTGCTCCCAAGACGGTCACTCACACAGTTGTGAGCAGGAGGCCTCAGTCCCTGGACACACGGTCCTCGTCGTAGGACACTTGACGGTCTGCATCACATGGCAGCTGGCTTTCCCCGGAGAAATCTAAGACAGAGCAAGGCTGAGCCCCAAGTATCTTTTTAAAAATATTGTTTTAAGTGTATATTACAGTATTTTAGCTATAGGGACAACATTGTACAGAAAATTCAAAGTACATTTTATAAGCTAGCCCGGGAGATGACCTAGTATCACTTCTGCCATATTCAATTTTTCATACAGACCGGCCCTGGTACATTGTGGGAGGGGCAGCACGGGCAGGAATGCCAGGAAGCGGGGATACTGGGGCCATCTGGGAGGTGACTGTCACAGAAGTAGACGTGTTGTTTTAGTACAGTAAATGCAGGATGTTATTTTTGCTAGGTGTGGTGTGTTTTGGCTACGTTAACCTGAAGCCTCGGTGCCCCCGCAGAGTCTAGTCCTCTCCTCCCTATCTTAAGATCTGAAGGGCCCCTTCACCCACCTCCATCAAGGAGCAGGACCGCAGAGCATCCACAGCTCCCCCCCACAAAAGTCAGTAATGTAATTCTTTTTGAAATAAACTTCACCTGTAACCCCGAGACCCCAATTCCCACCTGTGTGACCTCCCTCCCCACCCCTGACGACAGTAGCCAGGGTGTGCTTCCAAGAACTCACTCAACTCCAAGAAATATAGTGTGAGAACCATAAATGGAGAGATATATTGTGTTCACCAATTTGAAGACTCAATATTGTTGTGAAGTCTCTTAATTGATCTCCAGCTTTAATCTGTTGAAAGAAAGAAAAGGTAACAACTATAAGGAAGGTCCTGACTGATAAAATCTAAAATAAAGAACAACTGTGTTTGTATCAAGTTGGAGGGGGCGTGGTGTATTTTGGTATTAGGAAATTCTGACTTTTTTATTTTATTTTATTTTATTTTATTTTATTTTATTTTATTTTATTTTATGTATTTTTATTGTTGACTCTTTTATAGATGTCCCCCTTGTCTCCATTCCCCCCCCTCCACCAAGTCCCTCGCAGCCTTCACTACATTATTATCGGTGTCCATGGGCTATTCATATATGAATATGTGTTCTTTGGCCAATCTCTTCCAGTCCTGTCACCCCCTACTGACCCCTGAGATCTGTCAGTCTATTCCATATATCAGTGTCTCTGGTCCTATTTTGTTCGTAGGTTTGTTTTGTTCTTCAGCTTCCACATATGAGTGAGATCATATGGTATTTGTCTTTCTCTGACTGGCTTACTTAGTTTAGCACAATAATCTCCAGGTCCATCCATGCTGTCACAAAGGGTAAGAGGTCCTTCTTTTTTTACAGCTGAATCGTATTTCATTGTGTAAGTGTACCACAGCTTTTTTTATCTACTCATCTACTGATGGGCACTTGGGGTGTTTCCAGATCTTCGCTATTTTAAGTAATGCTGCTATGAACATAGGGCTGCATGTATTCTTTCTGATTGGTGTTTCAGGATTCTTAGGATATATTCCCAGAAGTGGGATTGCTGAGTTAAAAGGCAGATCCATTTTTAATTTGGGGGGATATCTCCACACTGCTTTCCACAGTGGCTGCACCAGCCTGCATTCCCACCAGCAGTGCGCGAGGTCTCCCTTTTCTCCACATTCTGCCCAGCACTTCTTGTCCCTTGATTTATTGATGATGGCCATTCTGGAAGGTGTGAGGTGATGTTTCATTGTGGTTTTAATTTGTATCTCTCTGCTGACTAGTGATGTTGAGCAACTTTTCATATGTCTGTTGACCATTTGTATGTCCTCTTTGGAGAAGTGTCTTTGTAGGTCCTTTGCCCATTTTCTTAATTGGGTTGTCTTCCTGGAGTGGGGTCATGTGAGTTCTTTATATATTTTGGAAATTAACCCCTTATCGGATATATACTGTCAAATATGTTCTCTCACACAGTGGGTTCCCTCTTCATTTTGTTGATGGTTTCTTTTGCTGTGCAGAAGCTGTTTAGTTTGATGTAGTGCCATGGACTTTTTCTCTTAACCTGAAAAGAATGTGAGCAAGATCAATACAAGGGCAAATCAAGGATTTAAATATTTGGATTTTGAAGGAAGCTCTTACTTTTGCTCAATGAGTATCAGTGGATGTCATCTTCTGGTAGTTAGTTGTTGGTAAGTTGGTTGACTTGAAGCCTCAAGGACACGAGAGAAGGTCTGCAGCAGCCTGGTAAGCAGTGCGCTGGACTGCCAGTGAGGAATGAATGATGAAATGAATGAACCGCACTGAGAGGCAAGTGAGGTTTAAAGCTGCTCCCTCTTCAGTGGATGTAACTACCAGTTAGCATCCCATCTGGAATCAGAAACCACACTGTAATTTAAACAGAGATGATTTAATATAGAGAGTACTGTTTGCAAGAGATTTGCTAATAAGAGAGCATAAATGAGAATTCTAAAGGCTATCCTAAGGCTGAAGGAACAGAACCCAAGAAGGGAACAAACTTGGAAGGAATCTCCATTCCCAAGTGTAAGTTTCAGATCTCAGTGGGAAAGATGTGGCTCAGCCCCCTGGATGTCAGGGAAGCTGTTTGGGTTGCCCTGGGCCAGAGCTGATCCACTGGTGGCTTGGAACTTGCAGTCAAGATGAGCTAGCTGGGAGCCTGCCCCTGGGGAACCAGTGGGCCTAGGCTGCGGGCAGGGCATTGCAAGCAGGATGCCCTGTTGGTTCCAGCAGGTAGACGGGGAACTTCCGGCTAGAGCTGGCAAGCTGGAAGGTGAGGACCTCTGGGTGCTACGGCTGTGCTCTTCTGGGGTCAGGTGCCACTGGATCAAGCTAAGATCCTTCCTCCTCCAAGATCCGTCCAGCACCATCTACTGACAAAATTTAAAATTGCACCTGCTGGCAAGGGAGAAATACTCCAGTATCACATGCAGGCAAGCGGGAGGTGCACTGGGAGCCCGGTAACTTTATGTTAATAAGGAAACAGTTCTTCACTTCTGCCCTGAGTACTCATCAATAATTTGAGGGACCATATTTCCTAAAGTCAAATGTGAATACATAGGCTCATTTCATTATTAAGTGGTAGTTTTATTATTAAATAAACAAAAAACAAACAAACAAAAAAACAAAAACAAAAAAAACCTCACACGTTGAAAGGAAGAGCATGGCCGACTCCAGTCCAAGGTTCTGACTCCAGTCCAGTTAGAACTTCTGGTCAGCGAAGCTTGGAACATGAGCAATTTCAAACTGCTACACTTGGGAAAAAATGACATATTCTGGCAGAGTTTTAAGGTTTACAGTTTCCCATTGCAGGGTGTGGCCGCTGTACCGTTCTGACACAGAATTAGCATCTCGAATTAATGTTATGTAAAACAGGGGACTGGGAGGCAGAGTCTGAGGAGACGTTCCTTGTGAGGCAAAATAGTATTTTTAGGACCAAACCGGATTTTTCTTTTAGGGCCCACATGGCACAAAACAGATGGTGATGTGGGCGGCTGTGGTTTGAGATCTGAAGTGGTTCGTTCAGAAAGACACCCAGTCTTGTCCTGCCCCACCCTAGAGGTGGTGATGGCTACAGGCTGGTCCCAGAGACTCTGCTACAAGGTGGCACCAGCCATCCCTGGAGGCGGACCGGCTGCACCCTGCTGGCTGGTGGCACCCCAGACTAGACTGCTGGGGAGCTCAGCCTGCTGGCGAGTTCATAATTAGCATAACCATGCCTATTTTGATCTGAAAAGGAAATAGGAACATTTCCTTCACCATAGCTCTTTTTAGTTCTTAAAGGTATAACTTAATGTTGAAACTCCCCTTCCCTGTAGGTCCCCTCTTTTCATTGTTTACTGTTCCATTCTGTTACCCAGACTGCATTTATCCAGAAACTTGGATTGTAGCTGTCAGCAGGGGAGGGGAGAGAAAGTCCTTTAACATGTGCTCATTCCCCACCCACCCACCAGAGCATTACACATTCTCCTTGATAGAAACCCCTTACTACCAACCCCAGGACATTTTCTTAATTGGATCATGTCCCATTGTTCTTACCATTGGTTCTCCATATTAATATCCTGTTCCATTACTTTACGTTTGCTTAGTCTTATCTTTTTTGGATTATTTAATTAAAAAGCACTTAGAATTCCACCCTATTATGCAAGTGTGTGAGTGTAAAAGTTAAAATTCTCTCCCGCATCACAGTAATCCCCTCCCTGGTAACTCCGATTAAAAATTTTATGCACATTCTCTCTCTCCTCCATGTCTGTGCATAAATACTATGTGTTCAGGAGTGATATGTGTTTCACTAAAAAATGTTACAGGCATTGTTTTTAACTCGCTCTACTTTGTTTTAACCACTGCATGATAATCTAGTCTACGGCTGTTACATATTTACACCACCTCCTCCTGGAAACTCCAGCTGTTCCCCGGTTTTCCCTTTCACGGATGATAGCAGCCTGGTTTACCACCAGGGGTCTATGCAGTCATGCGTTATCTCAGCAGACACGATTCCTACACCACTGTTGGGTGCACCTTAAACATTTCATAGACTTTGACAAATCATCCTCCAAAAATGTTGGACCAGTTACCACTCCCATCAGCAGCGAAGCATGTGCCCTCCCGTCCCACTTTGATGCCAATATTACGGATTCCCCCTAACAGCTGCCCGCCCTTCCACCGGGACTCCTCAGCTCTGGGGCCCACCTCATTCATTGTTCAGCCCATGATTTGCTTTCCTGTGACAGAGTAGGGGAGAAAAAGTAGTTTTCCCTCTACCCTTCTGAGCTCTTAGCTGAGACCCTTGTAATGAAAGATTATTAAGAGAACAACAAACGAAAGTTCATTAGCATGTGTGCCTCATGGACACATGGGAGATGCCCAGGGAAGATTAAAGAACTCCCCAAGGGTTCTGAGAACTCAGACTTAAACAGTGTACCTTCTTAATAAGGAAAGGGGGGGTGTGGGCCTCATAGAGGAGAGGAAATGATTTTTAGGAAAGATGAACGGGTGGGAGGTGTGGTAGTTTGTGATAGAGTTTACCTAGGTGCGGTGTCAACTTCTAGATTCCTGTTGTGTGACAGGAGTCAATCTTCACTGCTTGATGACATCCCTCCCGTGGAGGGCTCGATGACCTTTACGCTTCTTTTGGTGGACGAGTCTCTAGGCAGGTAAGGGAGGTTCAGAGAAAGCCTCTCCCCGAATTTGCTGGTTTTCAGGTACCTACAGCTCAAAATAGCCAGCATAACAAAGCGGCGTATTTTGGGGTGGCATATTCTGCTGCCTTTCGGAATAAACCCAACAAAAGCTTGTTTCCTGTCTTGGATGATTTGCCACGGTAGCATCGTTCCCTGGAGGCCGCTCCAGACCACACCTTCCTGGGGGTTGTCTTCAAGGACAGTGTGGGCCATGTCACCAAATTAACCAGGGTCCATTGCTTTCATCTTGTTGAATGGGAGACGAAGTTATGACAGTTTTTTCACCCTAAACCATATGCATTTCCAGACAGAATACTGCTAGACATATTTATAAAATGTATAACAATCAGATAACTGTTACCAGTAATTGGCAGTCAGACAAATCCACCATAGTTACAGCCACCCACCACAGGAGCAAAATAAACTTGTTATTTTTCCTTTTTTCCCAGATGAATAGAAGCCTCAGAGTCATTTCAGTGGGTAGAATAAAAAACCCTTCAAGCTAGCATCTGTCAATAAACTTTTTTTTTCCCATAAAGACAACATAACATCAATAAAGATAGTGAAAATGGGAGGGAAAGGGGGAAAACCTGACAACTACTTTGTTTTCATCTTTACACATGTCCTGATTTTTTCATCTGTCAGTAATTTTATGTGGTTAAAATTCTTTTATGGATGTCATTTTACACTCTGATTTTTTTCCACTTTCAACATGACATTTTGTTAGAAATTTAAGTAATAGTTTCAGCCTTTCGGTCAGTGTGTGTTAGTTGAGGTAAGGATGGTGGTGGCCTCCCCAGAAAATACGTATGCCACTTTAAAAGTGCTACTGCTGGACTAGAATTGCTCATTTGGGGCACCTCAGGGCCTTACAGAGAGTCTGGAAATGGGAGCCAGGGGAGAGAAAGCGCCAGAAAGCAGCCACAGTAGCGGTGGCATTAGTGGCAGTAATTACACTCAGGAATTCGTCTGACAGGTCATAAAGCTCTGCTGACTCAAGATGATGCCAGCTAGCAGCCCGAAATTGTGAATTTAGTGGGGCTGCAGAGCTAATCAGAGTAACCAGGGGTGAGTGGAAGACAGGCAAGTGAGGGAAAATGAACAAAGAACTACAAAATAAGCATCACAGCTTTTGGTTCCAGTTCAGAATAAAGGCCAAAACTTAATCTTTTCGAATTCAGACTACATTTGAGGTCATTCTTTGAAGTTTTTCTTGCATGTTGTTAGTGGTTAATCTCGCTCCTTCCTTATTTCCTTTCTCCCTTGTGTTTGTAGTATATCCTCCAATGCTTAATTGGCAGTACTAAAAAAAAAACAAAAAAAAAAAACCCTTAAAATCATAATCTCAAAGGGACTGCTGCATGTCAAAGTGACTGAAGGAGAATTTGTAGTTTAAAAAAGCATATTCAGTTACCTTGTCTTTGTTCCTGTCAGAATACTTAATTACTTGTGAAATTTTATGTAACATTTGTGGAAGGCATGAGGATTGTATGTTTAAAAGGGGATATTAACTAAAGTTTTAGAAACAGTACTGAAGAACAAGAATTTATGCATTGTAGTTGCATTTCATGCTAAATTTTCACCTTTTAAAGATGATTATCTTCAAAAAATTTAATTGCTTTTGAGGTATGATTGACATGCTTTGTGCAAAGTACACAACATGATCAATTTCACGATGAAACTGCTGCCGTAATCGAGCTAGCCAAGGCATTCCCCATCCCTGCATGTTTCTCCCACCTCCTCGGAATCCCTCCACCCTTTTCCTTTTTTCTCCTTTCCGTCTCCAGGGGACCGCTGATCTGCTCTGTCACTAGAGATGAGTTTGCATTTTCTTAAATTTTGTATAAATGGAAATGCAGAGTATGCACTTCCTTTTTTTGATTAGGGAGTCTGGTGAGTTTTAGTGAACATAATTATGTAGGTTCATTTATGTTGTTGTTAATGTCAATAGTTCCGTCTTTTTATTGCTGAATGGCATTCCATTGTATGGATATACCACCATTTAATTATCCACTCACTTTTTGGCATTTTGGTTGTTTCCATAAAGTTGTGAATAAATTCTAATATGGGCAATGTTTCCTTTTTCCTTGGGTAAACACCTAGAATTGGAAAGGCTAAATCATGTGTTGGGTGTATGTTTAACTAAAAAAACCTTGCCAATCTGTTTTCCAAAGTCGTTGTATCGTATTACATTGCCAACAGCTGTGTATGACAGTCCCAGCTCTACATCATAATTTTATACAATTTAATGGGTGTGTACTGATATCATAATGGTTTTACTTACATTTCTCTAATGACTAATAATTTGAGCATTTTTTATGTACTTACTTGCCATCATATGTCTCCTTTGATGAAGTGTCTGTTCAAACCTTTTGGGCACTTTTGATTTTTTTATGACAATTAAGTTTTGAGAGTTTTAAAAAATACATTCTAAATAGAGAACTTTATCAGGTATGTGGTTTTACGGTCTTTTCTCTCATTCTTTGACTTTTTGTCACTCTTAACAGTTTCTTTCAAAGAGCAAAAGTATGTAATTTTGATGAAGTCCAAAGAAATCTTGGGTCTATCTCATGGCCACTAACATTTTCTTCTGTGATTTCTTCTAGAAATTTTATAGCTTTGGGTTTTATATTTAGGTCTCAGATCCACTTCTGGTTAATTTTTGTAGGTGGTTCCAAGGATAGGTTAAAATTCCTTCTAGAGTTTATCCAGTTGTCTCAGCACCATTTGTGGAAAACAGAAGACTAAAGGAAAACATTGTTCTTTCTCCACTGAATTGTCTTTGCAACCTAATGAAAACCAGTTGACCATGTACGTGTATTACTTTTTGTTCCATCCGGATGCCAATACCACACTGCCTTGATTACTGTAATTTCATAATAAGTCTTGAAGTCAGGTTTTGCACCTCTTTTAGCTTTTTTTCCCCGCAGTTGATTAGCTAGTCTATCTAGATCCTTTGCATTCCCATATGAGTTTTAGAATCTGCCTGTTGGTTTCCACTGAAAGCTTACTGACTATTTGGATGGGATTATGTTGAATTTATGGATCAGTTTGGAGATAATTGGCATTTTTCATAACCTTGAACCTTCCAATCTGTAAATATAGTGAATGTTTACCTTGATTGAGATCATCTTTTGTTTCTCGTGTCACCAGGGGCTCATAATTGGAAATGTACAGGTCTTAACCCACCTTTTGACAGATTTATAATTATTTAGTATTTTTATGCTTTTGTAAATGGTATTTTTACTTAAAATTCTAGTTGTTCACTGCTAGTATATAAATATACAATTGACTTTTGCATATCAATCTTATATCTTGCAACTTTGTTAAAATCAACCTGCCCTAGTGGCCTTTTTTGTAGCTTCTATAGGTTTTCTATGCAAATAATGTCATCTCTGAATAGTTTTCTTCTTCCTTTACAGCATGTAGTTTTTTTGTTTCTTTTTCTTGCTCTATTTTACTGGCTAGAGTCTCCAGTGCAATATTGAATAGAAGTAGCAAGAGTGGACATATTTGTCTTGGTTTTGATCTTAAGGGAAAACATTCAATCTTTGGCAATTAAGGATGATGCTAGCTTTAGATTTTCACAGGTGTGCTTTATCAGATGAAGAGGTTTCTTTCTATTCCTACTTTGCTGAGAGTTTTTATTAGGAATGGATGTTGGATCTTGTTAAATGGTTTTTTTCTTCTCATCCATTGAGATGATATTATTATTATCTTGCATATTATCTTGCATCATCTTGGACAAAAAAAATGCGCTGTTTTTCTTACCTGAGTTGCCTTGCATGGATTGTGTCTCTTGTCTCTGGCTGCTTTTAAAATATTCTCCTCATCACTAGTTTTAAATAATTTGATTGCAATGTGGTTTTTACTTTACTTTTGTGCTTACGGTTCATTAAACTTGTATGTCAGTTTAAAATTTTCATCAAATTAGAAAATTTGGGGGCTGTTGTTTTTAAATACATTTTATTCTACCAGTCTTCGTCAGAAATTACAATTGTATGTCTGTTTAGCCACTTGATTCACTGATTGTCCCTGATATTCTGTTGACATTTTTCTTTTCTCCTCATGTTTTTCAGTTTGGGGCCTTTCTGTTGCTGTGTGTTCAAGTTTACTCATCTTTTCTTCTTGCTGTCTAAGTTGTCATTAATTTCATCCAGTGCATTTTACATCTCCAGTGTTGTAGGTTTTATGTGAAGGAGTTTGGTTTTTATCTCTTGCATAGTTTTCCTTTTTAAAAAATTCTACCATCTTTGTCATTTCTGAGTCAGTTTGCTGTTTTGATTAATTTTTCTTCTCATAAGTTGTATTTCCCTCCTTCTTAGTATGACTGGTAACTTTTTTTATTCAGTGTCATGAGTGGTAATTTCATTTCTTTCCCAGTACTATGTATTTTTGTAGTCCAATAAATATTCTTCAGCTTGTTGTGTGACATGGTGAAGTTACTTGAAATAGTTTTACCCTTTCAGGTCTTGCTTTTAGGTTTTGATAGGCAGGCCCCAAGCTGTGTTTAGCCTAAGTGAATTTTTCTCTACTACTGAAGCAAGATTCTGCTTAGTAATCCAAACAATGCTTTGTGAATTAAGAGGTTTTCCACTCCAACTCGAGAATATGTTCTCTTCTCAGCCCCGTGTGAGCTCTGGGGACTGTTTAACCGTTTGGGTAGTTCTCTCCCCAGCATTGGGGCGTACTTAGCCAACTCATCAGAATCATCGGAGTTTTTTACAGTACTGATCTCTCCTCTCTGATAGTCTGCTCTACAACTTCCAGCAGCCTTTGCTTCCCTTGATTGTCAGCTGCATGTTTTCAACTGAGAGAGGTTACTAAGCTCTCCTTGATTTTCCCCTCTCTGCATTGTGACCTAGAAATGTTTTCCAGACATAAAGGGAGATTTCACCTGGTTTGTTTTCTGTCTCTATAATCACTGTCCATTATGGCCTGATATTTACATACTTGAGAGCCAGCTTGTCACATATTTTCACTGGTGTTTTAGTTGTTTCAGGCAGGAAGAGAAATTCGATCTCTGTTGTTTGATTGTGGCTGGAAGTTGCGAAGGTTTCCTCAGGCCGTGAGTATTTATTTAGCATGCTGCTGAGTACACAGCGAATATTCCTCAAGGAGTGACTATAAGGAGTCACTTACATAGACCCACATACAAGTAAATGGGTGGTATGCACGTGAAAGAAAAATATGTGACTTATTGAGAGGATGTGGCAGTAAATAAGAAATGTCAGACCACAGGGCTTTTCTGAGCTGGGCTTTCCCGTGCTACTCTGTGCCCTGACCAGTTATAGGGCGCCAGTGCATCTGAATTTTACCTTCTTCCAGAGCTGCCAGATAGCACAATGAACATGGGAATGAAAGTAGGGAGTTTATTACTTAACCTGATTGATCTAAGCCACCTCGAAAGGCATCAAGTTATCACCACCCCAGACACAGGCTCAGATTTACATAGTAAACAAAAGCCAAACTCACCCTTTCCTTTGTTCCCTTCCTTTCTCGTTGTTTCCAGGTTCCTACCAGGGAGGTCTTGCCAGGGCTTCTGATTTGTCCTTCAGTGAGAGACAGATGCCTCTACGTCAGCTACTGTTGAACTGATATATTTTTCACTGTCCTCCTACTGGGAGTTCTGCTTTCTGGCAGTTGATTGTTCTTTGCTTATGTCCACTTGCTTCCACCAATTATTAGAACTTTGTATTTTATTTTATTCCCTATGCCTCTCAAAATTTTACAAGGCCAGAAACTTAGTCAAGTTTGAAAGAAAGACATTTGAGAAATCTTCAAAGCAAAATGCCAGGTTATTTTCCACATGGGGCCTTTTTCTTTTCCTTGTCTCCTGAAATGTCACTCTAGCACTGAGAATATTTGAGCTTCTGTTCTTCATAAATAACTCCAGTCTGCCTGAAACCTAGGTTTCTATCCTATTAATACTCCAGTGCTTTTTAAGTAAGATCTTTTTCTTTCTGTAGACCACACCATCTCATTGTCCTTGTTGTGTTCTATTCCTGCTGTTTCTTCTTGATTTACCTTGAGGTACGACAAGGCAGTTCTGTGTTAGGAGAATCTTAGTGTTGCATTATAATCATCACAAACTTTATATAACGGGATTACTTTGAGGCAACATGTAACTAAGACTCAGTCTAAACAGGGCTAGCCCTTCACAGGAGAGAATACTGGAGAGTGTTTCCAGTCCTGCATCAGTCTCTGTGACGGTGAAACAGCCATTCACATTCAGAAAATCGGACCAGAAAGTAGGTGACCTAATTTTATTTCTTTTATAGTTTTGCGTGTGCCCAGAGTATCTCACATAAACCCTTCTAGTGTTTAAGCTGATGACATCTTTGTTAGTTGCCAAGATAGTATAACCTTACAGCATCACACTCAGTGGCATGTCTTTCTGCTGGTCCCATCACCAAACTTTGCCTTCAGTTTCTCCTCATCCAATGCTGATATTTGAAGTCACACGTTGGGTCGACCAAGTTTTGATACTTATAATCCTGATATGAGGGGAGTTGAGAGCTGGGGAAGAAGGGAATGTGATTTAATTGCAAGACTTCCTTTTGCTTACATTAAGCTGTTACTATTTGCCTCCCCTTGCTTTCTCAAATTAGTTTCTATTTCAGGGATTTTCTGTGTTTCTCTATTTCTTAACTCAATGCTTTATTATAGACATGGGAAAACTAAAACACAAAGGCAGTCCAGAACAGAAATAGAGATTACTTTGTGAACTTCTCATTCTTTTCTTGGAGTCAAAACATGAGATCATTCTTAGAATGATAGTCTAGTCTGTGTTCTTTTTCCTCGATTTTTAAAAAAATATATTTATTTAATTTTGGGAAGAGAAGAGGGAAGGAGAAAGAAGGAGAGAAACATCGATGTGTGAGAGAAACATTGATTGGTTGCCTCTTGCACGCCCTCAGCTGGGGGCCCAGCCTGCATCCCAGGCATGTGCCCTGACTGGTAGTTGATCCAGCGACCTCTCAGTTGGTGGGCTGACGCTCAGTCCCCTGAGCCACACCAGCCAGGGCTTTCCTTGATTTTTTATAAATGTTCCCAACACTACAGCATCAAACATGCCATTGTATACAATGATTTTTTTTTCAGATCTTTATTAGAAGACCATATATTGTCACCAGGATAAATGTGATGTAGAGGTAGCAATAGTACTTAAAAAAGCAAAGGGATTTTTTTGTACGTTTAATATTTTAAACAAACTTAACCATAGGTTAATTGTCATTGAACTAAGTTAGCTGCCAGTAAAGCTTCGTTGTCATTGTTGTTATTAACAGTCTTGTTTCATTAGAGATATAAGCATTAAACCCCACTGTGGTGTATACCCAGCATGTGCAAGGGGGCAGTCTGTCTCGGGGAGCAGGGCCTGAGCGCCCACTTGCCCAGCTGAAAGGACCAACCATTGATAAAGTTTCACTGTTGAATGCAGCAACTGTGAAGGCCCTTTATCATTCTCAAAGTCCTTGGTTTGTTTCTTATTCTTATTAAAACACATAATTCTTGAGGCTAAATTTTGAAAAGTCTGTCCACTGTCACTAATATTTATTAGCGTACTTACACTGTATTTCTGTTCGAGCATGCTGTCTTCATCTAACAGAGGGAGGTTTGTGTAATGTGTAATTGAGTTTGCCTTAGTCCACTGTGCTTTCGCTTGCTGCCTTTCTGCTTCGGTGAGGTCCAGACACCTTAATCTCTCCTTATGTGACTCAAGCTCCCATGCCTTTTTTTTTTTTTTTTAATCAAATCTTGCCAGTCTCTTTACTAAACTCCCTTATTTACAAAGCTTGTTTTATGTATGTATGTATGTATGTATGTATGTACGTACGTACGTAAGTATGCATTTTTCTTTAGAGAGAGAAGACAGGGAGAAAGACAAGGGAGAGAAATATCAATCGGTGCGTGACCTGGGACCGAACCCACAACCCACGGATGTGCCCTGACCAGGAATCCAACTGGTGGCCTTTAGCTTCATGGAACAAGACCTAACCAACTGAGCCACACTGGTCAGGGCTTATTTCTCTTTCTTTCTTCAGGCCATTGTCCCTTCCTCAAGGCACTCCCTGATTTCACTCCCTAACTTAACGTTCCATCCATTTTTGCCCCTGTAGCCTCAGGAAGCTCCTCCTTTGCTAATGCCTCTTTACTCAAGATTCAGATCATGCAGGCTGGACTTATCCAATGTGCCGTCTGCGCCCAGCGTTGCGCTCAGTAGCTGCAGATGTATCCAGCAGTGTATCTCTTCTCAGTAGACAGCGTTTTTTTCCCCAAACATATATTTATTTTTCATGCCCTACTTCTTAAAATATAGGTAAGACTCAGTTCTGTGTTCATATGCAAAAAATTTATTTGAACATCCCACAAAACAGGTTTGCTTTTACAAGATGTATTCTAAAAATGATAGTTGGTGACATGTATTAGTAGCTGACTGTGTTCCAGTCACATGTTGAAGTCTCGATCACAGGGTTAGGAGGGGTTGGGGTTGGCGTGCAGCATGCTGAAATTTCTCCCACGTAAGGTAGCGGAGAATCAGCTCTCAGTTAGCACTTAATGCAGAACATTGGCTTTCCAGATGTGGATTACCGACCCACCGAAAGTGAGCAAGGCTTGAGCTAACGATCACTGCTAAACAGATCTCTCCTACTGTCACGCAGGAGGGTGCTGTGGAGCGACAGAGAGCCGCCTGCCCAGGGGAGAAGCGGCCGGCCCTCTGGGCAGTCTCCGCCTGCCAGCCATAGCCCTGTAGGTCAGAGCTCTGCCCTTGGGAATTTTGATCTGGGAACATTTGAAATCTGACACGTTTTCTCTGCCAGCAAAACCATAATACTCAAACGTGTTTCCACCAGTCCCCCTTCACACAAGCCTCTCATTTTACCATCATCGGGGCAACCCCTTCAGTCCTCAGGGTCTGAGTTTTGTGATTCTGTCAATTTTAGGGAAGACTATTCCAAACAGGCTCTCCAGGATGGATGAAAACCCCTCAGACCATTAGCAGAGGTGGTGCAGTCCACTAGACAGATGTTTACACTTACTCATTTACATTCTTTATCGATCACACTCTGTCCATTTAATGTGCTCCACACGGCTCCACCCAGATGGTCAGCCTCTGTTGAAACATGGTTGTGCGTTCTTACCGCCCCTCCGCAGCCCACCCAGCCTGTCTCCAACCAGATCATAAGCCAGTGCAGGTGCATTTGGAATCTATATACATGTTATCTTAGGCCTTACTGTGACAAATCTACCGCTACCGTATGCAAGATGCCTTTTATAATTCATCCCTTATGGCAGGTTTGAAGGTTTTGGAAACCAGATTCTACAGAAGTGGGAGGGTGTGTGTGTGACTTTCATTCATCTGTTAAACTATGGAATGAAACTCAACAAAGCATTGTCTGTGGTAACTGTGGATGCACATGCTGAGTGTCTACAGAGACACAGAGAGTAACTTAGAAGGGACCTTTGTCAAAGCCTTCCACCAACATCAACATGCCTATTGTTCCCGTTAAGAAAAACAGGAAAGGGAAATGAGAAACAAATCCTTACATCAAGGAAGAAAGCAGTCTCACCCTGCGCAGGACTCTTGGTTGTCTGTTTCGGGTGCCCGGAGATGTGTCCGAGCTTCACTGTATCTGCTGGAATCCATGCGTAATGAGCAAGAATGGTTCAAGGACACAGGGCTAGTTCCTCTGAAGTTAGTGTTTCTTAGTGACATACATTCCAATTTTCAAAAGAGATTAACCTTTTGAAAATAGATTGTTCCCCACTGTTTCCTACAATATGGAAAGATTTTCAAGACATGTAAAAGAAAAAAGGCAAAGTATAAAATATGTCTAAGTGCCCATTAGTGGAAAGAAGAATGTTCTGCTCAACAGATGGGTTTGCTGTGACGCCAGCCAGGGCACAGAGCTGCTTCCAGACGGAGGCTTCCTGCCGGGTTCAGGACTGTGCCGGTGCTGACAGAGTCACTTTTTATTAAATAATCTCATGTAGTATTTATTATTATTATTATTACCTGTTTGCATATAATATTTTCATTAAAAACATTACAGATGAAAGTTAAAGTTCTTAGAGATGAGAGCCCTTGGAAAACATCACATCTCCTGGTCAGCTTTCATAGAAACTTCCAGCCAGGCAGTTGGCCGAAGGCTTGGTGATGCTCACTCGAATGCAGGGCTTTCAGTCAGTGTGTTGCTGTCATCGATTGCTTCAGCTGCCTGAATAGGCGTTTGTGCTTGACATAAGCAGGGCAGATGAGCCATGCTTTGTGATGTATGAGTGCCAGAGCTTCTGGAAGGGGTTTGCATTCAAGGAGCTCTGTTAGGAAGGGCCAACACCACTGTATTCTGTTCTTATCCATGTTCTGTAAGTAGGTGAATCTGTGCACAGAGATAACAGAGCATTTCAAATTATAGGGCCATCAGGGTGCGGGAGCCAGCCAGCCTTCCAGATTATCTCCATAACCAAAGAACGGTGCTGCTAACCAACTTTGTCTAATTTCAGGACTTGAAACCAAAGTAGATTGTCTTTCCATCAGCCCGTAGGTTGTGCTGGCAAACAATAGACAAATAATTGTGATAATTGTGGCGTTGTTTCCTAAACAAAGGGACAGTGGTATTTCTGAGTGAATTTATGATATGATTCCTAACGTTAGTGATGAGCAGATACACACTATTTGAAGTCCTCAATACGAAAGGAGCAAGAAGAAAGGGAAAGGAAAGGAAGCCATCCTTGTTCAGAAACCTCAGGAGTGTCGTGATTCTGCAGAAAGGTTTGGGCCTTGGGGCCAGAGCTTGCTATTGTTTTTCTTCATTCCTCATTTACTTAGCTGTTTGTCTTCATAGAACAAACTTCACTTTGTCAGCCTTGTCTGCATCATCAACACAAGAGCACCTAACCTGCTATGATTATTGTGATGACTGAAGATAATATACAGAGAGACTTTGTAGCAGAGAGTGCCTGCCATATAGTCATCCCCAGTAAGTAAGAATGACTCTGCTGTTCTTACTGACAGAGAGAGAGCAGCCTCTGGGCCAAGTGGGCTTCCCTGGCATTGTCTACACCGGCCCTATTGGGCTGGCTCAGCTCTGTGAATGGACAGCTCCGTCCAGCTAGCAGCTTTGTGCCATTTCTTCTTTCATGTCTGTAGTACTAAGCTTTGATGCTCCTTGTACACCTTATCCAGGGAAAATTACACCAAACAGACCTAGCTTTGATCTATTTTCAATTTTGACTGAATTATGGACAATAATACTGTATTTTAAAGGGTAGCCAGAGGCTCCAGGCTACAAAATTTCAAGCCCCTTTTAGTCTTTTCAGATCTTGAAAGTAGATGATTAACCATTGTCAGTTCTGCATTCTTAGCTATTGAACTCCTGGCTCCAATTCACGCCTCCATTGTCCCTTTAATCCTGTATAATTTTTTATGTAGTCCTTAATTTCAGGAGGGCATCTATGTATTTGTTTTGTTAAGAAACAAATTATGATCTTTAGTATATTCTATCCTAAAAGCTGCTTTTAGTGTAATGCTTACAAAGTTTCCAATAGCCAACAAAGGGACCATTAAAGCATTAATCATATCTTCCTTTACTGCTTACGGCTGTCTTCCCCATGATGCCATTGTGTGAAATTTCATGTTAATAACTTCTCAGGTGGACTAGAAGTGCAAAGAGCTCTTCCTCATCCTTGATAATGCTGTATAACCTCAAAATTCAGTGGCTTAAGAACAATGATTTATTCTTGTTCAAATGCCCATGGGTTGGCTGGGGCTGGCTGATTCAAACTCAGCTCATCAACTGCAGGTTAAGTCCAGGCTTGCTCCACATGTTTTCTTTTTTGGACCAGCAGGCTAATCGGGGCATGCTTTTCTCTGGTGATTGCAGAAGGGCAAGGAGGGTGAATGGAAACAGGTGTTACCTCCTAAGTTCTAAGTTTGTAACTGTGCCTTTCACATCCAGCCCCACGCCTTTGGCCAAACTAGGGCAAGCACCACAGAGGGGCCACGCAGTTGGATGGCAGAGGGTGAAATTACAGGAATGGGTGAGGAAGCAAGATGGGGAAGACAACCAGCCACACCTGGCTTTGCCACTAGCCATCCAGGGACTGCAAACAAGTCTCCAGGCCTCAGCTTCTTGGTGTTTGCATTCATTCACGGCACCCAACAAATAATTTTACCATCTACCGGGTGCCACGCATTGTTGTAGGTGTTGGGAATACAACAGTGAACAAAATAATGAGAAATCCTTGCCCATGTAGATTCCATGTTCTAGCATGGAGACAGACACTAAATAATGTGTATGTGTGTTCATGCATTCATGAGTGTATAATGTATCAGAGGGTAAAAAAGTGCAATGAAGAAAAATTAAATAGGCTAAGTAATGTAATCCGCCTCTCCAAGCCCCGTAGATTGCCATTATTAACAGTTTGGTATTTGTGGTTTGTGGAGTCTGACCACTGGGGTTTGAATCCTGCTCTTCCTTTCACTTGCTTTGTGATCTTGGGCATGTCTGTTATTTTCCCACTGCTGCATTACAGATTCCCACGAACTTAACTAACTTTCTTAGAGAAGCATACATGTATGACCTCATAGTGTGTGTGGGTCAGGAGTCCAGGCCACAGCATAGCTGGGTCCTTTGATCAGGGTCTCACAAGGCCACAGTCTAGGTGTCAGCTGGACTACATTCCTTTCTGGAACTCAGGACCTTCTGTTCAACTCATGGTGTAGTTGGCAGAATTTATTTCTTCATGGTTATGGGAATGATGTCCTCATTTTATTACTGTTAGCTCTCGGCCCCTGCAGACTGAGGCCAGTGAGAGAATCTTCCTTCAGTCTGCTAAGTCTGTGAAGATAAAGTCTTACATAACATAATGTAATCATGGGGGGCGGGGCTGTCCCATCACAATTGCTATAGACTATTGACTTGAAGCGAGTCACAGCTTCTGTCTGCATGCAGCGGGAGGCGCTTGGACAAGTGCATGGCTAACTGAAGGTCACTTAAAATTCTGTCTGCCACAATGTGGGAATTAACCTTTCTGTGTCTCAGTTTCCTTATCAGTAAAATGGGGGTGATAATAATAATATCTACTTCATGAGGTGGTTTTGAGGATTAAAGGAATTAATTGAAGTAACTCAGAGCAGTGCTGGCTACAGAGAAATTCCTATATGTGTTAGCTATTTTGTTATCTGTAAAATGTGAGGATTTTGTTAGATGATTTTTAAGATCCCTTTCAGCTCAAACATATGGTTTCATTGTAATACACTGTAATGCAAAAATGAACAAGGACAAGAAATCTGATTTAAAAAGAGAGAGAGAAGGCACAACATAGGGGCAATTTTAAATTAACCGAAATAGACCACATTTCAAGGAGGCAAGAGCCATTCCTCCTGTATGTTGCTGTCAGAAGAACCTCCCTAAGTACTTCCTGATGTGAAGTTTTGTGGGTTGTCTTGTCAGGGATCTTTTGGGGGACCAGAGACTCTCTAAGCAAGTAGTGGTGTGTAAGCAAGTTTCCTTCTTTGGTCTCCATACTGTCCCTAAAGTAACTGAAGCCTGTGGATGTCAAACAGATCATTGGATGATGCCACTGAATTATATAATGTAACAGTTTGAATAGAGGTGCTAGTGCCACGTTTGAGAGGTGAAAGTGTGATTGACTTTGAACCAAACTTGCTTAAACATGAATAACTGAAGAACTACAGCCCCTCAATTCCCTCTCCCACCCACACGGCCCATGGAGAGAGGGCCTTATTATGGTCACGTCTTCCTGAGGCTGCAGGACGGGTCCAATCTTGCTGTTATTACTCCTTTCCCTGCTAAGAGCCCCCCGATGACAGCTGTTTCTCCCCAGCCAGAAAGGAAACGGCTTGGGTGTGGGGGCTGGGGGTTGGGCAGTATCTCCACTCTGTCTCTTTGGATGATCTACTCCGCCTGGAGTAGCGAGGAGCCAAGAGGCAATGTCAGTCGTCGTCATTTGTATAATTCACACCCTGCGTGTTAATGTTCTCTGTGTAAAGGCCCACGATTTAGAGCAGCAGCACTACTGACCTTTCGGGCTGGACCTTTAGGGGCCTGTCCTGTGCACTGTGGGATGTTCAACGGCAAACCTGGTCTCTCTCCGCTAAAGGCAGTCCCTGCCCCGCACCGTGACAACCAAAAATGTCTACAGATCTTGCCAAATGTCCCAATACATTTTAGACATTTATTTATTTACATGGTTATCATGTGTTTTAAAGAAATAACTAAAAACAGGGATGGTTTCTAAAAATTCAAACTGCAAAATGGTAAAGAGTAAAAATACGTGTCTTACCCCACTACCCCAGCACCAGGTGTCTCCCTGCAGAGGCAAACCTGTCACCATTATGAAGCCACCAGAGGTCTCTGAGATTGCACTGAAGTTGATTTAAACACAGATCTGGGTATCCAGTCACTGTAAGACACACAGGCATGTGTATCACATTTTTATTAGCAGCTTTTTTCATTCGTGTTCAAGATGAAAAGGAAATGACTGGAATGAATCTCCTGTAGTTTCTTTCTAGTGTACTTTTTAGAAAAAGTTTGTCAGCTCTCTCTGGACTGATAGTCCCTCAAGAAGAATCACTTCCTGCGCAGTGAGAAGCCGAGTCCCCTTACCGAACCCCGTGGCCTCTGGAGCCTCCCACCATGATCTCATCTAGGGCGGGGGTCATGTGGCAGGAAGGAGGGATTCTTTGGGGACTTAACATGTTAAGCCCTCGATGGAGACATTTTTCATCTAATGAAACAACAGGATCCTTCAAAACTGCTAACAGCTGGGTTTTTGTGGGGAGTACGTGAGCCATGATTTTTATCGATGTCCTCATCCTATTGAGGATACTTCGTGCCTCGTGAGGCTGCAGTTCTCACAGCACAGCACGGCCTGCTCACACAGTGGAATACAAGTTCTTATCAAGGTGTGTTCATTTGTCAGTGTGCACGTGATGTACCGTTCCCATAGCTAGCGCATTGCTGTTTCTGCTACTTCATAAATCCCTTTTCTGTATTATAGGGACACAGAGTTTAAGTTTGATTTTTGTTGGTCATAGTAATGGTGGTGGCGATCTGCCCATAAAGTTGACTTTCACAGCTTCAGCAAAATATGTATTTTTGACTGTATATGTATTATATAATTCAGGGAATATTTTTCAAATTAATGATTCTTACTCTTGGCAAGGTAAAATAAGTACTCTCATGCTACTGATGGGATTATAAATTGGCTTAATGATTAGATAGAATAAATTAGGAACACTTTAAACCATTCATATCATTTGGCTCAGAAACTAGCCTGCTCAGAGTTGTTAAATTGTCACAATGACACAAAGATTTCTGACTAGAAAAGTCCAACAATGAGGAAATAGACAGGTAAATTATTTTTATTATTATTACTACTATTAGCTATCAAAATGCCATAGTAAGCATTTTTAAGCATTATCTCATTAACTCTCACAATGTTGTGTAATAGGTGTTATTATCCCATAACCATAAAAGAAAAGTGAGTCCTAAAGAACCTAAGGAAGCCATCGAAAACATAATGATGACGATGGCAATGCTGTAGTGATGGCCGCTCACATTCACTGAGTACCACTGTCTGTCATTTGGTGCTTAAGTGCTGTACATATGTCACCTTGTTTAATCTTCTTATCAAGAGCCTAATGAAGGAGGCACTCCTTGTTCTACCCCTCTGAAGTCTATAACCACAAACATTTCTTGTACCCAACCAACCAAGAGTTTCCTACCCTCCCCTCACTTCAAATTGGCCTGAAATGCACATGATGAATAATTTTCAAGTAACTTGAGAATTGGGGGTCTGTGTCTTAAGATGTTCTGTTGCCTCACCTGCATCACCACTGGCATCATCTATAATAAGCGAGGTTTCTTGGTCAGAGGTGGGAAGGTCTGTGTATTTTCAAAGTGTTTTATTTCTAATCTAGTAACGGAACTTTTCATAGCACATATTATTAAGGGGATCAAATTCTGCTTTATATTATGAACACACTATAACAAAACTCAGTTGCCTTGTTCTGCACAATAGTACCTGCCACTGGTTTCAGATCTCTTAATTCTACAGTCAATGACAGCAGAGCCTTAATTAAGGAAGAGATGGGTTTCTAGCAGCAGATTGTTCAAAAATAGGAAAGCACATTTTCAAGGGCAGCTTGGGGAAACCAAGCTTGTCACTTCAAGTAGGAGGTGGTTTAAGGCTTATTCAGTGAATAATTTGGTAGAGGGCAATAATTTTATGACTTAAGTCTCATTAATTCGCATGCGTGCAAGCATAGGACAATGAGTGGAATGAGAAAGTGCTGAAAATTAGGGTGATTGTTCTTGGACTCAAGTCTGGGACTTTAAGGGACCGTGCATGACTTGATCATGTATGGCTGCGCTGACAAGGCTGGCAGAAGAAAACAAGACACAACGGCCCTGTTTGTCAATTATAGTGTAGCCTACAAATGCACCTGCGGAGGACAATCTTGTACCAGTAAGACTTGGCGCTAACTGCCTGTGCACGATCTCTAACGCAACATGAGGAAAATAAGAGGGGCAATGAGTGTTTTCCTCCTTTTGAATTTAATTTCACATCTACTAAAAGAATGAGTCCCCAGTACTCTTAGGCAGTGGTGTCACTGGCCAAAGTCCTAATTTTGTATCTTTCAAAAATGCCTACCCACACTAATCTCTATTCCTCAGCTTGTTGTGCTGGGGCCTATTTTAATCACAACAGTCTGTGAGACACATGTGGCAGAATGCTTTAAAAACTTGGTGAGCTCTTTGAAAGGACTAAGTCACCTACCTTTGTAGTGAATGTGATCATTAGACAACATTGCATCTTGGTTGGATTGGCCCGTTGCTCCTGTTTGTTGACAGGTTGTCTTGTAAGGCTGTCCTTTGTCCCCTGTAACCTGTTGGTGGCAGAAACAGGGTAGTGGAGAGGGAATGATGAAATGCTGCCTTTCTGAGAGATCAGAGGAAGAGCAGCTACTGACAGCTTCAACTGTGTAGGGAGGCCATGCTGTGTTGACGTTGAGATTCCTAACTCTGGGGCAGCGTTACCCTCTGCTGAAATAATAAAGCATCCAGGCAATGTTCTGTGGCGTGTTGACAGTCCAGAGTGGAAACCCCTTCTCAAGAACTAACAAAGCAGGATGGTCTTAGGGCAGTATGATGGAGCCTGGGAAGAGACCCTCGTTGTTGGCCCAACCCCTGATTTGTCTGTGTATCTGTAATCTTACATTTGTCCTTCACATGAGGATAAAATTCATGTTCAAAGGCCAACATATGTATTTAAATTATTTTGATGGTACAATCCAATAGGAAGGAACCTATCAGTTCTTTGGAGTCCAGAGACCAACTACCCTGTCTCCCCTCCCCCCACCAGTCACCACAAGCTGTGTGACCCTTGCCAGTCACTCAGCCTGTTCCAGACATCATTTGTAAATCAGAGATCTCTATTTAGGGCTTATTATTCGTTATATCACATTTCATATTACCATATACTGAAGCCCCTTCTCCCAGCCCCACTGAACGTTATAAAACTTTCTGTCCAAACTGTCAACGATACAGGATAAATGGAGTCGTGTGTTCCTCACCTGGTGCCCCCAGGACAGGCTTGCACCTTCCCTCCTTGGTGCAGTCAGGCAGGCAGCAGATCTCTTGGCTGCCAACCTCACCCTTTCCTGTTTAAGTGTGGAAATAACAGTACGTAGCATCTCAGTCTGTACTGGCTGCTCTAACAGAATATCATAGATCTGCTGGCTTAAGTAACAAATGTTTATGTCTCACAGTTCTGGAGGCTGCAAGTCCACAATCAGGGTGCCAGCATAGTCAGGTTCTAGGTGAGGCCCCTTGTCCTGGTTATGTCTTTACAGGACTTCACTTGTAGGGAGTGCTCAGAAAGGTCCCACATATCCTTTTTTAAAAATAAGGACCTTAGTCCCATGATGAGGGCCCGTCTTCCTGATGTAATCCAATTCTAATTTCCGGAGAAGACTCCATCTCCAAATACCATTGCATCAGGGGTTAGGGTTTTAACATGAGTTTGGGGTGGGAAGCACACGGATATTCAGTCCATAGAAATAAGTGTTTAAATAAAACAATAAGGAGTGGGGAAGACATAGGTATATGTCTGCTTTTCCATTAGTCTCTTAGCTGGCTCATATATAACCCACAATGTATAAGTAATAATTTCCAGTTATTGGAAAATAATTGGCCACATATGCCATTAATGCATTAAAATGTGTGAAAAAATACATATAATGTGAAGTTAACCAGAGAGCTCACAATAGTCTAAGCTGGTGCTGATGAGACTAAATGAACACCAGTTTAGCATTTACAGTCAAGTATAACAGCAGTTGAAAGTTACACCTGGCTCGTTGTGACTCTGATGAGGAGCCCACAGTCCAGGGTTCTCCAGGGAGCTGCCGATCTCCAGCTCCCTTCGTGTGCAGGTGGCTGGCAGGGGCAGCTGGAGTTGTTAGGCCCGAGTGGCAGCCGTACTTCCCGAGACAATCCCTCATTTTCCACTCTGATTTGCTCATTTAAAAGAGAAATACCAAATTTTAGCATTGGTGCTCTTAGTACCATCTCTTGACCCGCTGAATTGGTTAGAAATAAGTAGCTCATTTGTTGGTGAGTCTGCGGTATCGCAGGTCAGTTGCCAAGAGAGTGTTGCATTGAGAGAGTCCGCTGGGCCTCTGCGGCCGGTGGACCTCATGCTTACCATGAAGGTCTCTTCTCATGAAAGACAGTCCCTTTATGAGGGACTGTCTTTTCCATAGATGTATCCTGACATCCACAGCAGAATTCTTGTCCATAACAGGCTTGCAGTGTCCTTTTATGAATAAATATGTAGTATGCACATATGTTGAAATTGTGATTGTATATATCCGAATAGTATATATGCAGTCGCAAAAACTATAATAAAATATTGCTTATGTAGCACATATTGCAGAACTCTCTTGACCTAAATTTTTTAGCAGCCTTTCTGCTGGTTAACTTACCAGAGGTTTAGTGGTAATTCACACATTCCTGCACACCCTGTTCAAAGGTCTAAAAATAGCAGCATCTTTCTTTAGAGCAGGTAAATGTATGGATCTCCTTTCTGGGTAGGCCCTGACCCACATACTCCCAGGACAGGTGCAGCCCTATCTATCTGTCCTGTCCTCCCTCCCCACACCCAGCACCACCACTGCAGACACAACAACATAGGGGTGGGGGCACCCCTTTTCGTACTCTCCACGTCTTCAAGGAGCCCCCTTTGCTGCCTTTCCAGTGCCCCATCCTAAGTACAAGTAGGTGCTTCTGTGAAAGAAGAAGTAAAAGGCTGTGAAGAGGAGAAAGAAAATTCAGCCCAGCCTTGTGCGGGCAGCCTCTGGACTCCACCTTGCTGTTGTACCGCCCCTGTTAACTGAAAAGGCAGGGAAAATGATTCACCTTTTGACTGCCCTCATCCTTTGCATGAGAGCTCTTGTCACTTCTCCCAAGTCCTAGCTCCCTTTGTGATCTTTTTTTTTAAATATATTTTATTGATTATGCTATTACAGTTGTCCCATTTCTCCCCCATCATTCCCCTCCACCCTACACACCCTCTCCCACCCACATTCCCCCCTTTAGTTCATGTCCATGTGTCATAAGTTCTTTAGCTTCTACATTTCCCATACTATTCTTGCCCTCCCCCTGTCTATTTTCTACCCACTATCTATGCTACTCATTCTCTGTACCTTTTCCCCCTCTCTCCTCCTCCCACACCCCTGTTGCTAACCCTCCATATGATCTCCATTTCTGTGGTTCTGTTCCTGTTCTAGCTGTTTGCTTAGTTTGCTTTTGTTCTAGGTGTGGTTCTTAATAGCTATGAGTTTGTTGTCTTTTCATTGTCATATTTTTATCTTCTTTTTCTTAGATAAGTCCCTCTAACATTTCATATAATAAGGGCTTGGTGCCCAAGGAGGAACACACCAAGGCACGTCGTAATTACATTAGCCAAGATTAAAATGAAGCAGAGAATTCTAGAAGCAGCAAGGGATAAGGGGACAGTCACCTACAAAGGAGTTCCCATCAGACTGTCAGCTGATTTCTCAAAAGAGACCTTGTGATCTTGACCTCAGTCCCTTCCCAGCCTCCCCATGGGCTTGGAAGCCTCAGGCCAGCCTGTTTCCTGCTCCGGCTAGGGTGACTGCCCCAGGCTAGAGCTTCAGGAGTGTTGGGGACAGGAGCCCTGTCCTGCTCCCCAGCCTCCTCCACTGAAGGAGTCTTGTGATTTCCCTGATGGCTGCACTTTCATCGAAAGTGCTGTGTACGGGATGGTTTCGCTCTGCAGTGCTCTCTGGGTTGTTATGAATTTGCCAGCCTTCCGTGCGTCACCCAGGGGACTAACCACTGTGTACAGAATCTTTGCTTTGGAAAAACATATTGTGAGTCCCAACAGCTCTCAAACTGGTGGAACACGGCCCCATTCTAGGAGTCAATCTTTTATTTATTTATTTTTTCATTATGGAATTTTGTGGTGGTAAAGGGATAATGAGATGACTGATAGCTTTCAACTTGCCATTTTTATTTAATGAAATTTTCCTTCCTGAATCCTTAATCCTGGGTAGAAACTTAAAAGCAACACAAATGCCCATCGGTAAGAGAGTGGGTGAATAATAGTCTATTCATATAGCAGTTACAAAAGAGTTTGGATGAATTTTAGCGATATAAGTTACAAACAATAATCCCAAAAGATTAGCCCTGGCTGGTACGGCTCAGTGGATTGAGTACCGTTCTGCAAACCAAAGGGTCGCTGGCTTGATTCCCAGTCAGAGCACACGCCTGGGTTGTGGGCCAGGTCCCCCCAGTTGGGGTGTATGAGAGGCAAGCACACATCGATGTTTCTCTCCCTCCCTTCTCCTCTATCTAATAATAAATAAATAAAATGTTTTTTAAAAAAGATTAGCCACCACATTATATTTAAAATAAAAAAATATTTTATAATCTTTACAAAGACAATAAAATTATATAAAAAGGAAAGAATAATGAACCTGATTGAGGATGGAGCTTGCTGGTGGTTGTTGAAAGCTAAATAACCCAGCTCTTGTCTGCAATGGTGAGCACACGGAGGCTTATTGTATGAATTAAAACAAAATTCTATGCACTAGGTCCACAGAAAGAACAAATAATAAGTACATTCTTTTCTCTTTGGTTTGAGGGAAAAATGCTTCTATGACTGTCAGGATTGAATAAGAATGAATGACAAAATCGGTTTTCTTAGTAACCAGCAATATAGGAATATCACTCCTTGACTTTGAAACCAGTCTAAGTGGGTCCAGTAGGTCAGCAGAAGCACAGCTGCACCAGCTGGGGGGAATGGAGTCCCTTAGCTAGGAGGTCACTTGACTGACTGACTGCTCAGCTCCAGCCTCTCTGTTGCTGCTGGTCCTGCTTGCGTGACTTGATTTGGGGGTCAACTGAGATGAATTAACAGCCTTATTAATAATGTTGCACCAGCATCTGAGTGACAGGGTGGGAAGGGCACCCGGCATGAATCCAGGTTGTGCTCTGTAAATCAATAGAACAAAAAAGAGAGCCCAGAAATAAACCCACACCTATGTAGTCAATTGATCTATGACAAAGGAGAAAAGAATATACAGTGGGGTAAAGACAGTCTCTTCGATAAATGGTGTTGGGAAAACTGGACAGATACTTGCATAAAATGGAACTAGACCACTTTTTACCATGTACCACAATAAACTCAAAATGGATTAAACTCTTAAATGTAAGACCCAAAACTATAAAACTCCTAGGAGGAAACATAGGCAAGTAAACTCTGGCATTACTCTTAGCAATATTTTTTTCTGACATATCTACTCAGGCAAGAGAAGCAAAGGAAAAAAGAAATAAACAAATGGGATTGCACCAAACTACAAAGTTTTTGCACAGTGAAGGAAACCATCAGAAAAATGAAAAGACAGCCTACTGAATGCAAGAAGCTATTTGCCTATGGAATATCTGAAAAGAGATTAATATCTAAATTATATAAAGAGCTCATACAACTTAGCACCAAAAGACAAACAATTTGATTAAAAATGGGCAGACAACCTGAATTGATACGTCTTGAAAGAGGATGTACAGAGGGCCAATAGACATATGAAAAGATGCTCAATGTCACTCACCATCAGAGAAATGCAAATTAAAACCACAATGAGATATCACCTCACACCAGTCAGAATGGGAATCATCAAAAAATCAACAAACAAATGTTGGCGAAGGTGTGGAGAGAAGGGAACCCTAGTGCACTGTTGGTGAGAATGCAGAGTGGTGCAGCCACTATGGAAAGCAGTATGGAAGTTCCTCAAAAAATTAAAAATAGAACTGCCATATGACCCAGCAATCCCACTTCTGGGTATCCATCCAAAGAAATCTAAACACTAATTGCAGCATTATTTGTAAAAGCCAAGATGTGGAAGCAACCTAAGTGCCCAACAATAGGTAATTGGCTAAAGAGGAGGTGATACGTAAATACAATACAGTCCATAGGGAAATACCACTGTGACAGCATGGATGGACCTAGAAGGTAACTATGCTAAGTGAAATAAGTCAATCAGAGAAGGACAAATACCATGTGATTTGAGTTATATGTAGAATCTAAAAAGCAAAAACAAACTCATAAATACAGATACTGTCTGCTTTCTATGTATAAATAACCCATTAGAGTATCATTTAGGAATAATATGTTGTAAACAGTAATTTTACTCTGTAGGGGGCTGAATAGAGAACACCCAAAGATATTCTCCCCTTATTCCTGGACCTTATTTTACCTTATTTGGAAAATGGGATTTTTGCAAATGGGATTAAGGATCTGAAATGAGATTTTTCTGTGTTATCCAGGTGGGCCCTACATGCAGCTCTTAGCATTCTTATAAGAGAGGCAGGAGGAGATCCGATCCAGGAGAGGAAAAGGCAGGGTGAAGACTGGCAGACATTGGGGCGATGTGGCCACAGGCCAAGGAGCACTCTTAGCCCCAGGAACTGGAAGTGGCAAGAAACAAGTTCTCCCCCAGAGCCTGGGAGGGAGGGTGACCCTGCTGACATCTTGATTTCAGCCCAGTGAAACTGGTTTCCGACTTCCAACCCCAGAACTTCTTCAGGAGAATTACATTTCTGTTCTTTTAAGCCACCAAGTGTGCGGTTGTTTGTTACAGCAATGAAGACATTCCCATTAACATGTTTTTGAAGGTAACAATTTCCTAAAACACGAAGTTTCAAAGTGTTAAGAATCAGTTCAATAGCTCTGTCATTTTAAATTTTAATGTCATAAAAAGAAATGCTTACAATACTACATTTTTTGAGGGAAAAAGTTGCAGTTTTGCATTTTCGTGTCTCCCCATAATCAACACAATTGTACATGGTCAATAGGAAAACTACTTTCATTCAAGAAAAAGAAAATAGCGATCAGTTTGGGTATGTGTTATGTGTCCTGTATGGTACATACATGTCATAGAATTTTAAACAGCCTCAAGTTTGCAGCTGACGTAAAGAGCATCAGTGGATGAACTCAGCGTTTTTTAAATGATCACTATTTATATCCTGCAAGTTTCCAGAAATGATCCAGAGCCCCTTGCGGTAAGAGACACCTGGGGTAGAAGACCATTAAAGCAAGGACAGGAAGGCAGGTGCTGGGGGGTGTGCTCTGGGTGGTAGACTGCTGAGCCAGCCCTCCAGGCAAACCACCTGCAGTAGCTCCCGATGTGAGCTGCCCATACCGCTGAACTTGAAATTGCCCACAACTGCTCCTTTCCAAATGCTTATTTTAACAAATGAAGATGAAAGCGGACCTGTGGCCCTAACTTTCTTGCGCTGCTTGTGTTTTTTACATTAAAAAAATCCAGTTAGAATGAATTTTTTGAAGCAATACTTCTCAGGCCGTGTGCAAACACATCACCTGAGGTCCATGTTGAATTCTAGGTTCTGATTCTTCTGGTGGGGAGTGGAGCCTGAGCAGCTTTCTTTGTTGATGCTGCTGCTGCTGGTTTGGACCATGTTCTAAGTAGCGAGGTTCTAGCACAGGGGTGTCAAACTCATTTTCACCTGGGGCCGCATCAGCCTGGCAGTTGCCTTCAAAAGACCGAATGTAATTTTAGGACTGTGTAAATGTAACTACTCCTTAACTAGGGGCAGGGAGCTCGGTGCTGCCACCAGGAAGAAACAAGGTGCTGGGCTGGATAAAAACAAGGTGGAGGGCCACCTGTTCTGTAGTGCCTGGTGCTCCACCCTCCAGGTCCCTCTCCCTGGCTTCATTTTTCTGCATTTGTGCCACTGTCTTGGGGCAGTCAATCTAGTTCTGCTGCATTCGCTTGGCAACATCGCCCCTCCCACTCTGCAGCCTCCACCCTCTGCACCTTATGGCTGTGGTCACGGCTCCCACAGCCCACACTTAGGGACGGACAGTCTGAAGCCACTATAGCATCGGTCAATGAAAAGAAGAGAAGCTGTTGAGATGAGAGTGATGTTGATGAGGGAGTTAGGGTTTAGGGAAATGGAATAGACACAGTAGGAGAAAAGAGAGGGGGGAAAATGAAAATTTAGTTGAAGGAAAACATTTTAAATCAGCTGTAGAATTTTCCAATTAAGAGCATTTTCTAATTTCTCTAATAGTCAACTGTTTATTTTGCTCATTCATCTACTGAAAATCTTTTGTGGGCCCCTGGATCCAGACCAAAGGCTTTTTTAAAAAAAATCTATAAACCACCTAACTAAGCTGAGGCCATCTAAGAGATTCCTATGTACATTGGGCCTGTGGTCCCAACCTTATCTGACATTAGAATCACTGGGGATGTTTAGAAAATTTCACATATCTAGGCTGCAGCTTGGCCAATTAAATGACAACCTTTGGGATGTCCTCGTCTTTAGTATTTTTATGTTTTTTTTTAATACTTCCCAGATGATTCCCATGTGCACCCAAATACCACTAAGCCAGACCTTTACCTTCTGGCAGGTGAATTGAATTCACTTAAAATAAAACTCTATGAGCTATCCTTTACTTATTTGGATTACTTCTCCTCTAGATTTTTGCCATGTTGAAAATTCCACATGATATTTTGGAAGCACCATCTTCTTTAATCCAGCACCTTCACTGGAACAGCTGATTAAACCTTCAAGCAGATTTCTGAAGCCAGGGCAGCTTTTCATTTTCTCAGTTCAGTGGCTCCCCCTCCTGGCTCTTCTTAGGTAGAGCTCCCCGCTCTGCAGAATCTCACTCCAGGTTCCGCTGCTCTGTGAAACAACCCCAAATCCACATTTTAAAGCAGCTTTTCTCATCCTACATCCACCTGTCCACTGTTGGCCGTTGACCAAAATGAGCAGTTCAAAGTCTAACCCCCTGTCTAGTGGCACTTTAGCTGAAGCCTTAGGGAATGATGGGGGAGAGGAGCTGTACGTGTGTGTGTACATGTGTGCACATACCACATACGTGCATATATTTTGTTTATCTTGCTACTAGAAAATATTTTGGTATTTTCCATTGATTATACTGGTTCTCTGCAAAATAATGGACATTGATACCTACTTTGCATAGAAAATGGGGAAGGAAAGTTTTCATTCGTACCTTTTCTACCCTCCTTCGCTTAGTCACACCCTTTTCCTCTTCCCCGCACTGGTCCCTAGGGACCCTAATTAGGACAAATGAAAACAAAGGTAGCTGTAAATGCATGACCCCTCTCATTGTCCAGACTGTTCTCTGCAGCGTTACATCAGAATTTGACTGCAGGGGACCCTTGGGTCTGTGGAGGCAGAATTTGATTCTCACTATATCTGAACACAAACTGGTGCAGTCCAGCCCTTAGTGCCGATTAGAACTTGTAGGGCTGTCTGCTCCCTCTCGGACAGCTTTTGTCATTGGCGTGTCCTTCTTTGTTGTATACTGATGTTTCATCCCATTGCCCTTGTTTCCATCTGACTCAGCACCGCAGAAGTCAGCCCCACACTGACTCTGCAGCACTTGGTTTATTCAAGGAGACGTCCCAGTCTCACTGAGAGTAAACATTTCCAGTCCACCTCAGGGTACATGGGTCCACCATTCCCTGACCTTTCTGGATGCATCCTGTAGAAGACTGCCTTGTTTATTTTTGTCCCTTTTTATATGATATGATTCAGTGATTACATCTGTATTTGTTGTTTGTTGCTGCATAGCCATACTACTGCAAACTTAACAACAACACACGTTTATCAGCTCACAATTTCTGTGGGTCAAGAGTCCAGGTCTGGCTTAGCTGGGGGATCTGCTTTAGGGTCTTTCAGGGCAGTAATCACAGTGTCAGCTGGGCCTGCAATCTTATGTGAGGGCAGCTGAGGAAAGGTCTACTTCCAGGCTCCTGTGGTCATTGGCAACCTGCACTTTCTCATAGGTTGTTGGATGGAGGGCCTCAGGTTCTTGCTGGCTGTTGGCTGAGACCACCTTCATTTTCCTGTCTTGTGTTCTTCCTGCATGACAGCTTGCTTCTTTCAGGCCAGCAAAGGGGCATCTCCCAGCAAAATGGGAATTAGCATCTTACATAATATAATCACAGAAGTGACGTCTTGTGACATTTGTCATATTGTGTTGATTAGTCCCTAGTGCTGTCCACACTCAAGGGGAAGAGTGTGAACACCAGCAGGTGGGGACAACAGGCCACCTTAAAGTCAGCCCACCCCCGTCTCCTTTGATCTCCACTGGGTGGTCTCATGGAATTTGTACTCAGCAGAAAGTCACCAGTCTTTTTTTACACAAACGGTTGCCAGCCAGGTCTTCCCATCTTGAATAGCAATGAATAGAACCTACTGTAAGTAGTGGACTTTATGTTTATTGGTATTAGGTTTCCCTGTGTTAGGTTCAGGTACTTGTTCCTTCCTGATTAAATTTTTTTTAATCCTGACTCAGCCATCAGAATAGTACACAGTCCTTTTATTTTGTGTCATTGGAGAATTAAGACATTTTCCTATGTCTGTCTGAAGTCACTGAAGAGGTATATATGGATATATGTGTGCATGTGCGTGCTGGACTGAAGGGAGGAGAGAGGATGAAAAAGCCTAGTTTCTAACACCCGCTCCCTCTCTGTAGCATCTGGTCAGTGGCTGTGAGTCATTTAACACACCATCCAAGCTGAGTCTCTCCACTGCATCCTCCTGGGAATGTACTGGGCGGCTCTCAAGGGAGTAGTCTTTCTAGTCAAACCAACCTGATTTGGAGCCCCAGCTCCACTTGACAATTATTTTTCTAGATAAAGAGCACACAGCAGGATAAGAGTTAGGAAGTTCTGTTTTCTCTCTGGTTCATCTTTGGACTTGCGTCCATCTGTTCCAGAGTGGAGTGAGTGATGGCCAAGCAGAGTTGTGCTGAGCCTCTCCACAAGTTTCATTTAGAACTTCTCGCTGAGGAACCAGGAACAAATCTTCGAGAACCTGACGTAGTACAGCAAGCGAAGCAATCGATATTTTAGAGGTGTACAGTATATGTGGACTTTCAGAGACTCTGTTTAAAAATTATGAAAGCTATCCGGATGTTCTCCATTTCCTTCGATTCATCGCTAAGCCAGCTTGGAGTCACCAGCACTCCTGCAGAGTGTCCATCTCATTCAACAGAGAACTAAGGAGGGAACCCAGTATGTTCCACTTCACCAGGACGTACTTGGGTGACCCAGTTTTCTCTACGTTTGATTGGTCAGAATCCCTCTGCTACGTATTGGCTGAACCCCTTGGTCCAGAAAGAACTGTTAGCATCCCTTGTCCTGCTTACACTCCGGGCTTTGCTCAGGGAAAACCCATGGACTCACTTTAGCAGCTCCAGGGCCTCAGCCAAAGCAAAAACCAGCAAATGTGAGAATTAGTGGAATGATTAATAATTTAGAAGGGTAAACCCAGCAATCCCACTTCTGGGAATATATCCAAAGGAACGCAAAATACTAATTCCAAAGAACATAAGCACCCCTATGTTCATTGCAGTGTTATTTACAATTGCCAAGATGTGGAAGCAGCCCAAGTGCCCATCAATAGATGAGTGGATAAAACAACTATGGGACATTTACACAAGGGACTACTACTCAGCCATAAAAATGATGCAAATTTTACCCTTCGTGATAGCATGGATGGACCTAGAGAATATTCTGCTAAGTGAGATAAGCCAGTCAGAGAAAGACAAATACCATGTGATTTCACTCAGATGGAACAAAATGAACTAACAAGGAAAATGTGGACAGACTCATAGATGGAGAGCAGATGACAGCTATTGGGGGTGCTTAGGGGTGGAGGGATCAAGGAAAAAGGACTCATGGATGTGGACCACAGTGTGGTGATTGCTGGGGGGGAGGGGAGGGTAATGGGACTAACTGGTAATGGAAAAAAAAACACAATAAAGATTTAAAAAAATTAGAAGGGTAAATAAATGTTTCTGACAAACAGTGGTTCTTGAACTTTGAGCTCTAGAATTTGTAAGCTAAATGTTTCAGCAGAGAGGTCCTTTTTCTTAGTGTCTTCCTCTG
This sequence comes from Glossophaga mutica, assembly GCA_039655065.1. Classification (NCBI taxonomy): domain Eukaryota; kingdom Metazoa; phylum Chordata; class Mammalia; order Chiroptera; family Phyllostomidae; genus Glossophaga; species Glossophaga mutica. The sequence continues at coordinate 64,978,793 of CM077313.1, forward strand.
CCCCTCACAGAGGCCGTCACAATTGGTGAGATTCAAGCCATACCTGTCGGCACGTAGATAAGTCTGGGAGCGTAAACTTGAGGGCATTAGGTCCTAGTTCATCAGGGCCAGGCAGTGCGAACCCTTACTGACAAGGTGAGAGCCCCTCTTGTTTTTCTTAACAGATACTAGAAGTCCAGGAATTCACAGAGACAGTCTTCTGGGAACTGTATATATGTGACTATGGGGAAGACCATTTTGTTGACCACATTGTTGTAATTTGGCACTTGCTTTCCACGGCTATGTATGCTAAAAACTTCCACATGTTTTTCTGGACCTTAAATTCCTCTCCTCAGATCCATGTCTGTACTTCCAACTGCCCTTTACGTATCCCTACCTTGACTTGCAGGCATTTCTGACACGTAGCAGGCCCAGAACTAAACTCATTGGCCTCAAACTTGCTTTATCACCTGCATTCTTGATTTCAGCTAATAGCTTTTTGTTCCCTACAGAATATCTCCGAAGTGGTAAGAGATGCATTTTACATCATGACTCATAATGTGCACTCACGTACACACCTGCAACCTGAACAGAAATCTCGTAAAGCGCTGCGTATCTGCCCCATGTGTTTGGCTTTCTGACATTTTCTCTTTATTTCCTCCTTTGAAAAATGCTGATGTTACCCTGAATGAAATTTACAATCCCCAGTGGGTCGTGGGACCTGTAATTTGGGCAAATCTGAAACGAGTAGAATATAGTTTCTTTGGAGTCGATTCTGGCCCTAGCCTCCCATCCTATAACCTAGTCTACAGCTGAGTCACACCAAACTTCACACTGTTGCCCAGAAACGCCATTCATTCATTCAGTCAACATTTACTGAGTATGTGGCACATGGCAGGCATTAGGGATCCAAGGACAAACATCATGGTCTCCACTCTGTGGTCCACGGTCCAGTGAGAAGACAGACAAGTGAGCTACCAATTACAAGGCAGTGGCTAGGTCTTACAAAATTCTGCAAAAAGCCCTCAGAGATCACAAAGATCACCACACGTAACTTGGACCAGAGAATCCAGAAAGTCTTTCAAGAAAAGGTGAACCGTGAGTTGAAGTGAGAATCAGAGCTAGGAGTTACCCTGACCAGTTAGGGGCAGCACATTGCAGGACAGGAAACCAGTGAGGAGGTGCGGGGGCATGAGCAGCATTGGTATTTGGAGAAACTACTTTGACATAAGCCTTTCCTTTTAACCAGAATACTATCCTGTCACTCCCACCCTTTCTTCACCTGGCCAACCATTAGTCAGGGTTCCTTCTCTCACCACACAAACAATCTCTCCAGTGTAGTTTTTCTCCCCACCCTCAGATTCAAACACTCCCTGCCTTGCACGCTCCCTTCCCTCTCTCTGAGAGAACACTTACTGGACAGTTCATCACTGCCCCTGTTCCTCTGCCCCAGCAGGGTAGGAGCACCTCAAGGCAGAGCCCCAGGCCCCTCCCTCTGTCTTTTGTGACAAACACAGAAAATGTCAGCCTAGTGAAGAGATGTACCAATAAATGAACATGGAGATGTATAAGCCACAGCACAGTTAAGGTGAAGTGCTTAGATGACTATGTAGAAGAGTTCTTAGTGTATCAGAGCATGCTGTTTTAATATTACACCAGGCATGCTCCAGCCAGTTGGCTCAGTTAGTTGGAGCATGGTCCTCTACACCAGAAGATGGTGGGTTCAATTCTTGGTCAGTTCATGGGTTAGATCCTCAGTCAGGGCATGTATGAGAGGCAACCTATCGATGTTTCTCTCTCACATTGATATTTCTCTCTCTCTTTCTCTAAAAGCAATAAAAACATATCCTCAGGTGAGGATTAGAAAAAAAGATTAAACTGGGCCTGGGATACTTATTTACAGATGTTGTAACTACAATTTAAATGTTGATGGCACACTGGATGCAATTGTTTTCATTGTTTTCCTTGCAAAAGACTGTTTTTCGCTTTTAGAGAATACCTCTTTTCTTTCTAACTTAAAAGTATCGTGGTTGTGGAATTTCTTAGTTGATTAATATGAATGAAAATCTGACATCAGAGACAGCACACACCCACTCTCTCTATTGCACAAGTACCCTGTCATCTCTACCCATGTGTTTTACCCAAACTGTCTTTCCCAAAATGGCTTTTATAAGAAGCAGAATTGCCTTTTAATTCTTCTTTTCCTTTGCCCACTAGCTGTCCTGCTTGTGTTTCCTGTGCCAATGGCCCAGGAGATGTAAGCAGGAGGAGAATTTGAGGTCTGGAACCTCATCAGTCAGTGCTATAATAACTCATAAAAAGTCATATATTTCTTTTTTGCAAATAAATTTTATGAGATGGCCATGATGTTTGATAATCACTTTGAAACAGAACCCTGGATCTGGATGAGAATAGTGCCTATAAAAAAGTTTTGCTAACACAAACATTGTAGAAACGTACAGTCAGGGTAGCAATCGTGTCTTTATTAGCAGTGAGAGAACGAGATTCGGGTTCTGGCTGGACTTTCTGTTGTTTACAAAACCTTTGGAGTGTCTGTTTCATACTGATGGGTTAGTTGTGATCAAGTCATGATTTTGAGCTGAAAGGTCACCTCTTTAGATGCTAAAGTAAATACTGTTGAACTCCTTTGTCCTTCATTAGAACTCAGTGTGAGCTCCACAAAGAGTTTCCCCGATGAGCAGTGTGCACTGCCTGCACACCTAATTGTCTCCCACTCTTGAAACCGTGGTCGAAGTTAGTGGAAAAAAAGGGGGGAAATGCCTTTTCCTGAGACACTGTTGTCACACTTGTTCATGTCAGACCCAGTGTCTGTGTCTCCTTCCCTGTCTTATAACTCTTCTAGCCCTCTCGCCAGTTTTCCTTCCCACTCCCACCAGCCATCAGTAGTGTGACCCAGTTTATGTAGATCTGCCTATTAATGCTCATGTTAATTAGTGCTTGCAAAATTAACCAACCACAATTTTAAAGGAAAAGTGTATTATCGGATCCCCTGAACTGAGATTCAGCGTTTCAATGAGGAACATAATGTATGTATTTCACCCTGACTCACCAGATGGGAAGCAGTGAGGAACCAGCTCACTGCGTGTGTGCCATCCTTTACTTGACACCCCTGTTCCCTCAGAAAAGAAATGCACAAATGATCAGAGCTCTGTATTTCCATATTGCCTGGAAGTGCCTGCTAACCCTCAGAGGTGAAGTGAATATGCCTCATTTCCTCCCATGAAACCTGCCATTCCTCCCATTTTGCCACCTCCTGGTCACTAGCCTCCAACTGTTCGTGTTGGTTCCTGGTATTTGGAGTCAGAGCACGTGGTACTCACTGACTCCTCTGACCCGGAGTCACTGCAGAAAAAGTAAGCGGATGAAATTCTCCCACATGGCCAGCACCTCCCTTGGGTGCTTTGAGTAACATCTAATAGGGACATGGTGCTTGCTGAATGCCAGGTGGTGTTCTCACCTCCAGTTTACAAAAGAGGAAGCTGAAGCTCAGTGCAGTTGTTTCTTGCTCAAGGTCCCGTGACTAGTAAGTGAGGAGGAGTGCAAGACAGACTCCAGGGTCTGAGCTCTGAACCGTTGAACTCCACTGTTCTGCCTCGGTGACTTGCCGTGGTCACTGAGTGTAATAGTCATAGATGGTGGAGTTGGAAATTCAAATGGAGTATACCCAGTTCTGTGTACGCTGCGATTGCCCTTTCATTCCTTCAACCAGATCAAGTGCTGTGGTCAGAGGAAAGCAGACAGGGAAAGAAGGTGGATGTGTCGGGGAAAAGAAAGGAAAAAGTCTAGAGAGAACAGTATGTTGGGACAGGGAACCTGTAAATCACACGACTGAAGATGTTCACTGTAATGAGCACGTGGCAGTAGAGACTATGAGCCTCCCAAGCTGTCTCTTCTGTTTCTTTGAAACTTAAAGATGCTCAGACGGAGGGTGTGGGATGAGCAATGACAGAATCCTGAGAACTGTTCATGGATGAGACATCTGATACTGGCATGAAGGACAAAAGCTCCTGAAAGAATCATGAGGGACAAGGACATACCTTATTCAGTTCCATGTAGATGAGCTGATCGTTAGAGTCCTAAACCTACTTATTAAGTTTGGAGTTGATAAAATGCAGCTGATTTAACTTGTCTGACCTCATTCGGCTGTACTTGTTAAAACACAGACATTCATCTTGGGTGGCTCTTTAGCCGGGTTTGTTTTTTTTACTGAAATGAAATTCCTGGCACATGAGAATGGAAAAAAAATTCAGAGTTTCATCATATGCAGTGTACTGTTTTCTACACTGGAGAATTTTGAGTGCTTTGGAAATAATAAGTCTGTTTCCACAATTTCCTGCTCTTCACTAGGTTCTTGGAACACCAAATGAGGACACTTGGCCTGGAGTTCATTCTTTACCACATTTTAAGCCAGGTATGTTTCATTAATTATAAATGACTGTGTGCTTCCTGTATGCAAAGGTTGAAGATACAAATGCTACCCCTCAAGCTAATATATTACCTTGAAAAATTCTGGTTACTTTTGCCATTGTGTTTCCCACCTGTTAGTGGACTTGTCCTTTTATTTTCACATTTTATTTGTCTGTAAAGATAAAGTAAATGGCATCGCTCATGATGAGGGATTTTCTTTCTGAGGGAGGTACTGCATTTCATTTGACAGGCTACTTGTGAAGTAAGCATTCATATTATCATCAGTTAGATCGTATCCACATCTATGGAAACAAAATTTAAATTGGAATACAACAATGTGTGATTTCTTGTTCTAATACTAGGAAAAGTATTAAATTATAAAAAAGGAAAATGCCACATTTTAATTTCCTTTTTAAAAACTAGAAATTTATGGCCAGTTAATTTGACTTTAAACACATGAAATGTTCTGAATGTCCTATTATACGGTATTCAGTGTTTTTTAATGTAAAATATTTAAACACCCAAGCCAGAAAATCATAGAGAAAAATGCAGGATTTATAAAAATAAGCTGTCACTTTTTTTCTCACCAGTAGGTGGCAGTCAAGAAACTTTCAATTTTAATGATTACGCTAACCAGAAGAATCTCAAACTTGGTCTCTTTAACTTTTAGAGGAGGGATGAAAGGTTTGGAATTGGAAATTTAATAAAAATCGGTGGAATGAATTATTGTAAAATGATTCTCTTGGTTTTGAAAAAAAATTTCTCTGTTACAAAACATGCATTATAAAATGCAGACCCACCATAAAATTACTGAAAGGGATTTTTATGGGAGATCTAATAGTTCATTATTTTATGAGGGAAAAGAGCTATGAATAATTTTTGTTGTGGGAGCCAAGTATATTCTTTCTCTCCTCTTTCCCTCTTTTGGGGGACCATCAGGAATAAATTATCAACCCTAAAGAATGACTGAGTTAGGAAACTATTTTTATTCTTAATATTTTTCTTCTGAAAGTGTAGTATACTGAGAATTCTTTTATCTTCTTCAGTGCCCTAAAGACTCTTTGTACTTTTACTGAAATTTTTAAATAACTTCTACATTCTAAATAGTGACTTAACAATTTAGATGGATTTTTTCCCTTCTTTTTTTTTAACCAAACAAGAATCATCCTCTAACTGCTCCAGTTGTCCCTCAGGAGTCTAAGTGAGAACAAAGCTCTTTATAAATGTCCCAAATGTGGCTCTTAAAGAAGGTTAACTACCACATGTTAATATCTAAACTATTAAGCCCCAAAGAAATTAAACAAAGGGCCCAGGCCAGGTAGGCTAGTTGGTTAGAGCATTGTCCTGATATGTCAAGGTTGTGGGTTCAATCCCCAGTCCGGGCATAAACAGGAAGCAAGCAATGAATGCATAAATAAGTGGAACAACAAATCAGTGTTTCTCTCTCTCTCCCTCCCTCCCTCTCTCTCCTCTCTCTCTTTTTGCCCCGCCTCCTCTTTCGTTCTTTCTTTCACTCTTTTCCTCTCTCTTTCTAAAATCAATAAATAAAAAAATTGAAAAAAGTAATAAAACAAAGGAGAATATGAAAAAAATTTAAATGAGTAAAGATGGCTGCAGAAAGGAACAATTAAGGTAGTCACTTGGCCTGCCAAGTTTCTGCATCAGAAAACATCTAATAATTTGTTTCTTTTGGTGCGAATACAATTTATCTTCATTAACAACATACAAAAGCATTTATTGAATGTTTTCTGGGAAGTAATATGATGTAGTGGAAAATAAGCTAACAGATTGGGAACTTCATGAGATCAGTGACTGCACATAATATATATTCTGGTGTTCCACAAATGTTTATTGTCCTGAATTACATTGATTAAAACAGACCATACTTATGTGACTCTCCTGATAGACATATATAAGTTAGGTTATATGTGTTTGGTCGTTACTATTATGGACAAGTGTCACTACCGACGCCATAGATCGGTGGTGGGCGTCTGGGACAACCACCTGTCCCGGTGGTGTAAGGCATGGGGGCTGTCAGACAAGGAAGACATTATGGGCAAAGCCTGGGGCTTGAGGATGAGAGTAGATGTGATCAGTGCTTCCTGAGCTGGCTTGAGAGGGGTCAAGGGAAGACAATAGACTGAGGCCAAGGAAGCCAGTCTGTGAGTCTTTTCACGCAGCCCAGTAGCCAGACCATCTGGGGGTGCTGCCTGGACCGCATACTCCAGGAGAAGAAGACGCACAGTCCCAGAGGAGGAAGTGTCAGTGGTGGGGTCCGTCTGTCCTGCTGTCCTACCCCGACTCTTCACCTCCTTGTTTTACCCCCGGGAGTGCCTCAGAAATTCGAGGGAAAACGAAAAAGCCTGAGCCATGAGGCCGTACTTTGTTTAGTTTTCTTTCATTTAATAGCCAACTTTTTGGAGCAGTTTTTGTTCATAGCAAAATTAAGTGGAAGGTGCAGAGATTTCCCATGTACCAATGCCCGCCCCCCACGTGCAGACAGCCTCCCCATTATTTGCATCCCCACGAGAGTGGCACGTTTGTCACACTGATGGGCCTTTGTGGACGTGTCAGCAGCACCCAGAGTCCATGGTTTACGTTCGGATTCGTTCTTGGTGTTGTATATTCTGTGGGTTTGGACACCGTAAGATGACATGTATCCACCAAGGTAGAACCGTGCAGAGTAGCCTCCCTGCCCTAAAAATCCCCTGTGCTCCACCTTTTATCCCTCTCTCCCCTCCAGGCCCTGATCTTTTTACTGTCTCCATACGTTTGCTTTTTCAGTCATACAATTGGAATCGCACAGGGAGGTGCCTTGTCAGACTGGCTGCTTTCACTTAGTAACATGCATTTCAGTTCTTTCATGTTTCCTCGTGGCTGGACAGCTGATTTCTTTTTAGAACAGAATATTCCATTGTCTGGATGTTCGTTCACCTGCTGACAGACACCCTGATTGCTCCAAGTTTGGGCAGTTACACATAAATAACCTGCTATGCACATCCGTGGGCAGGTTTCCATGTGGGCATATGTTTTCCGTTCTTTTGGGCAAATAGCAAGGGGTGCGACTGATAGGTCAGACATGGTTTGCTTGATTTTTGAACAGGTAATACATTTAAGCAATTCAAGATATCAAACAACATTAAAAGGACCATGGTGTAGCTCCTCCCATTTGCCCACTTCCTCAGAATCACTGCCCCCGCCTCAGGCTTATTTTATTAGTTTCTTATGTTACTTTTCTTGTGTAACTGTAAGAAATTATTTATAGATAGATAGAGAGAGATAGTGTTTCTCATATTAAACACCGCTTTCAGTCTTGCTTTTCTTACTTGCGCATCCGGTAGGGGTTCTGTGTCCCTGCACGGAGGAGGCCGGCGGGGCTCCCTTGTCCTCTCTCTCACAGCCGCACTGTTTGCTGCTGTGGGGGCTTCACCTACGCCCTGCTTGGGGGTGCTTGGGTTGTTTCTAGCATTTCGCTATTATAAATGACTAGAAGTAAGGTTAAAGAATGAATAAGTGTATATGGGTATAACTTTGAACACTTCTGGCAAGCTGTCCAAAGGGAGGGCACCAGGGCTCTGTTGCCGGCAATGGTGCAGGTGGTGAGGAGTCCTGTGGAGGGAAACAGAGCAAGAAATGGGTTCGGGAAGTGCCAGGGAAGGGGGCATTTACAGTTTTAAATTGTTAGTGGGAGCAAGGAAGCCCCCACGGAAAAGATGACATCTGACTGAAGGACATGAAAGAGCCGTCAAGGTATTTGAGGGAGGAACTTTGCAGAATGGTCCAGTACAAAGGCCCTGAAGTGGGAAGAAGGGGGTGGAAAATGAAATCAGAGGCAACAGGGGCTGGGGCAGGTCATGTAGGGTCTTGAGGGCTACTCGTAGTCTTCATCATTAACTCTGAATCAGATAGAAAGCTCTGGAAGGCTTTGATCAAGACAGTGCCTGACCTGGGGGTTTTGGTAAGAGCGCCTGGCTCTTGTGCCCAGAGTGGGGGCAGGGCAGGGGTGAGGTGACCAGACAGGAATGTAGGGCAGAGGTGAGGAGATGTGCCATGAATCCAGTTACCTACCTTCTCAGCCGCTCTGTTTCGGCTCGGAGCTTTACGTGATTTTCCCTTGGAAAGTAGAGCAAAACTGGAGCAACGTTGTAAGAAGAACTGTTAAAATATTAAAAGCACAATTAGATGACAACTGTGTTTTATTCTGTAGTACTTAGCCTGTGTATATCCTCTTCTGCTTTTACGTTTATGCTAAATTCCTTAACCTCAGCTTTTCCTCACAGCAGCCAAGCAGCTGGGACAGAGCACAGCCACATAAAATAAGTAACTCAGTAATGCGCATGTATGTGTGGAAGTGTGTGTACTGCACACAGCAAGCCCAGACTTGGGAGCTGCCGCTCGGCCGTCGTTACTCCCACATAAATTTCTCTTGAATGAAATGGGATGTGCGTCTGTTCCTTCTCTGCACCCGATTGCCTTTTCATTTCTTTTCCTTCACCCTCATGGTGTTGTGGCTTATGGTCTCAAAAGTAAACGTGTCCCCCTCTCTCTACTACCTTCTTCTCCCTCTTCCCCCCATCACTATGGTGATAATGGCTTACATTTTATTATGTATTTTACTGTTTACAAAGCAATTTAATACATTATCTTGATTGGTATTTAAAATAATTTTGAGCCATTATAATTTTATTGTCCTCATTCCATTATCCCACTTTACAGACTAGGAAACTGAGGCTCAGAGAGATTGTGGGTCTTGGCCAAGGCCACGTCTCCAGTACATAGCAGAACGAAAAATCAAAACCAGGTCTTTCAAGTACCCAGCCTGGAGTTGCCCACACCTCTCCAAGCGAGCTTCCCCGACTGCGGATAAAGAAGCACATGGGAGAACTGTCAGGCCCCTCTCGGCCCTGCCTTGTGGCACCCTGGCACAGATCCGTATCTTCTGGGAGATGCTAGAACCCACACGCCACCTGCATCTCCTAGAGGCCTTTAAACCTGCGCTTCCGATTAATTGTTGCCTCCAGCATAGCCTCTAGGACCCTTTAGTTTCACCTGTGCAGTCCTAGTGCCTGGTGTGGAAACTGCCCAGGTCCATGGTTTGCAGCCTCGAGGAAGTGAGCCCTTAGCCTCAGCCACGCTCGGGGCTTTCCCTTCATCTTTGAGAAAGTGGGAAAAGCTGCGGAAGCCGCGGACATGGTTGGGTGGGATGTCCGGTGCAGGAAGTGTGAGTGCACGGCGTGTTCCATGATGCCGTCCTGCCCAGACCGCACCTGTGGTGAGGGGACACCTGGGCCATGCTGGGACACCTGCCTCCTGCCTCCAGAAGAACCACATCTGCTCTCTCCAGCTCACAGAACGCCTGTGGAAATTAAATGAGATAATCTGTTTTTATATTCTCTCTATTGATTTTTGTTTACTTCTCTATTTTTAAGAAGATTTGAGCTAAGTGAATAAGGGATATAAAAGTGCTTTTAAGCTGTGACAGGCATATAACTACAAAATAACAATTTGTATCATTCACACAGCGTTCTCTGTCTGGTACATCCTTTCCCACTCGTCCTTCATGCTTTACCTCAAGAACCTTTTTTATGTCTTGATTTTATTTTTTATGTCTTTGTAAAATTGATTGAGAGCAGCTATAATGACCACCAGTTACATCTGAATGTGCGAGAGTGTAACTGTGTGATGGTTATAAAATGGACTTCAACAATTATTATGTAAATATCTGACTCATCTCAGATTTTGGTGCCAAAACCCTGTGGGTCTGCTTAGGAAGGATGTTTTGTGCTCCCCGCCCCCCACCCTGCCCAGCATCTTCTTCAACTTGGCCACATACTGCAAAAGCCAGTTAGTTAGTAAATAAATGTATGGAATAAGTGAACTTTATAGAGCAGAGGAAGTGAAAAAATAAGAACACGGAATGTGACAGGAAGGACAGACTGCCAGCACGGTTGTACTTTCTGACTGGGACAGTCCAGCTGAAAGGTCACGGGGGCTGCAGGCCGGGGAGAGAGCGTGGGCACCCAGAGGCCTCGCCTCAGTCAGTGGCAGCGGTACTTCAGGGCGCCCGGCGCCCGCAGGTCTCAGGTGTGGAAGGTCAGTCGTGCACAAAGCAGAAAAGCCCCTTGCCTTTTGGAGCTGATGTGCCAGTGGGCAGACAGATAACAGACAAATTGCAAGTTAGTGAGGCTGCGGAAGTGTGGCTCCAGAGAGCGCAGGGGACGATTCGGAGGGGCTGGTCCCGAAAGGCCAAGGTGAGGAATTCCGATTTTATTTGAAGTGTGAGGAGATCCATTGTAGGGTTTTGAGATGAAAAAGAGATTGATGTTTTTTGATTTCAAAGGGACCTACTGGCTACAAAAATCACGGACCTATGGAGGAGATGGAGGAGGCTTCATCTCCAGCTGAGTTCCTTTTGATTGGAGTCCCTGCCCGCAGCTCTGGGCTGACAGGGGCCTGTGATGGCCAGTCCTGGCCGGGGAGAAGTTATTCTCACCCAGTTAGCAGTTATGTCATACATTGATGTGGGGCGGTTTTTCCCCCCGCAGGTCCATAGCTGACCAAGGATTTGAGATAAGTCATAGATATGGCCAATGCTATAAGATGAAAATAAGAAATGGCCAAAAATCTTGATAACCACTCAAAAATGTAAAATACAGCAGTCCCTCCTTGCCCATAGTTTTCTTTTCTGCATTTCAGTTACCCGTGGTCAACTGAGGCTCAAAAGCATTAAATTCCAGAAATAAACAATTCGTAAGTTTTAAGTTGCGTGCAGTTCTGCGGGGTGTGATTAATTCTTTCTGCGTCCCACTCTGTGTGGCGAGGACATGAGCCACCCCTGGGTCCCCGTCTCCACCCTGTATATGCCCCCTGCCCATTAGTTACTTAGTTAGCTTATCAGCTCAAGTGTCCTATAACACAGGCTTAGGTACAAATAACTCTTATTTAACTTAATAATGGCCCCAAAGTGTAAGAGTAGTGATGCTGGCAATTCAGACATACCAAGGAGAAGCTGGAAACTGCTTCCTTTAAGTCAAAGATGTGCGTGTATAGGGGAAGAACAGTATATATCGGGTTCGGTACTTATCCGCCGTTTCAGGCATTCGCTGGATCCTGGGCCACCACGTCCCTGATGGGTTAGGGGGACATCTGTAACAATTCACTTCCTCCCCAAAAGACAGGCCTATGTGTGGAATTATCTTTATGAATTGTAGGAATGCATTTCAGTGCAAAGCAGAGAGACTCTCTGTATTGACTTTGTCTGTATCTGCTTGAAGAATTTTACATTTATTTTCACTAGAGGGCATCAGTAATGATGGAGACTACCGGAGTGTCTAGGAAATGCCAGAGAAATGTAGTAGTAAGATGAAATTGTCAAGGAGAAGTGAAGTTCTAATTTCAGCCTTAATAACAACAACAACAATAAAAATCCTATGTAGACTGGTTTCATACTCTTACTTTTGGAATTTTGTAAAATTTAGTTTGGTAGTTTTGCAGACTTCATCTCACCAAAGTTGATATCAAATGCTAATCACTACATAAAGATTTCTGTGTCTCTTCAATAATCCTTCTCCCCGCCAAGAGGATTAAAGTCCTTGTACACTGTCCAATTTGCATCATTTGGTTAATGTCATATCTAAGAAAAGAATTACAGTTTTAGCCTAAGGGTGGAGATTAGAATTAAGCAAAGACATGAAAAATTTTCAAGGTACTGGAAGAATTGTCATCTCCTTAAATGTAGAACATTGAAGTTGTTACATACTATTGGCATTACTGCAAACCAGCCATACACTTCTTACTGCTTTCTTAAATTTGTGACTTTGATATTTTACATTTACCCTGCTCATGATGCATGCCAGCAAATGTATAGCTAGAAACCTACACATTGCAAAATAGTCCTCCATATCTCCTGATCCTGAACTCTTAAACGTCTTTCTAAAAACATGTAAAAAGTCAAGATTTCAGGAAGGGGGACAGGGGATTGGAAGTTTAAAGCAAGAAAACTTGATACCTGTTTTCAAGTTGAGTCTTGACTACAGCACCTCGAGTAGGAAGCTGCCTCCAGGGAAGGAGTGGAACTCCATACAAGTTCAAGGCCTCATTCAGTTGGCCCTCTCCAGCAGAGATTCCACACCGCTATGACTAAGTGGATCGAATGAAACCAGGGGTCGGATGAAAGAAGGATTTTCTCTCCTCTGTCTCTGTGGCATTGGAAGCACAGAGAACAGCATGGTGCTTGTAATCTGAGAATTTGTGTAAGTTTTTTGCATTTGGAAATTCTTAGAAACACAGAATAATGATGACAAATTTAAGTGCTGGTTGGTGATGGTGTTTGCTTTGTACAGTTTTTCACTGTTTGCCAAATGCTTTCACACGCACTATCTCATGAGGTTCTCATCGGGACAGGTAGACAGGAAGATGGATGAGGCTGAAGGCTGTTCAGGAAAGACCGACATCGTGGTCCAAGTCAGCCTGGGGCCAGAACCAGATGTCAGAGTCAATTCTACTGATTGAGCTCAAAACACGCCACTCCAAAGCTAGTTATGTATGCCCATAAGTGTTTGCTAATTGCTGATGCCTGTGTGGTGAGCTGGGCCAGCTGATCCTGCCCAGGGCTTGCCTCAGAGCTGCAGGTTCGGTTCAGGTCGTTCCACACATATGTCCTTGGCACAGCAGATGGAGAATAACACTCTTCTTGTGGCAAGAGACAGGAGCACAAGGGCGCCCGCCACCACAGGCACAGTTCAAGCCCTGGTTTGCATCGATGCCACTAATATCCCATCATGCACACAAAATACCAGTGGGGCAGGGAGAGATATACCCAACTCGGGAAGGTGGGAAGGGGAGAGAGGAAATCTTTGAATGTCCTATACTAGGTCTTCTAACTTAGGAGGCTTGTTGGCTACACCAGGCTAAAATAAGTGAGACAGATTCATTTCTGTTTAAAATGATGTTGATTTTAAAACCCCTTTAAGCCATTATCATTGAGCTGCACTGAAAGACAGATGTGTGACTACGGAGTAATAACTCGTGCTCACAGGTGAAAGAAAAAGTCTTGGTTTCTGTTATTTAGGAGGCGAGTAATGTTTTCACTCCCCCCACCACAATATTCAAGTCAGACCAATAAACAGGGTGACAACCGACTACTAATAATGAGCTCAGCTGTAAGATCTGATGAAATTTTCTTCCCTCACACGCGTCCTTGATACAGCGCAGTCAGAACACCTTTGAGGCCAACACTCAATAATGTTTGCAAAGGAGATTATTTTTAAAGGACTTAAGTATGTATGTGCATGGGTGCTTTTGCCTCTAACAGCCAGCCTTGTAAATGCAATTAATAATATCTTGACCGTAAAAAAGGACAGTTGATACTCTCTCAGAATGCCGGTCCTCACTCTCCGCCAGTGCATTAGAATCATGGCATCACATATGAGGAGTTAGAAAAGCATTGACATGTCTGGGATTTTATTCATTTCTTTAACTGTTGTCTCAGAATGGATATTTAGGGTAGCTTAGCATTTACCCTCCCTGGAGTAATATTGCTTTTTATATACCACATGTCTGCCTTGTATACATATAACATAACTGCACCAGATGCTCAGCTTTTCAAGCATATTATTAATAACAGTTGTGGTAGTAATAATAGCTAACAGGTATTGAATGTTTATTATGTGTCAGGCACTCTTATTAGCTCTTGAGATGCATTTTCTTATTGAACATTCATAGTTAACTCTTTGAAGTAAGTACTGCTATGATGCTATATGTAATACAGGGAAACTGAGGCACTTAAAGATTTTTTTTGAGGGGAGAGCTTAACTAATATGTCTAAAGTCACTAGAGCTTGCAAGACATTTGTCTGGCATGTCCTGTGTGCACAGGAAGGATTCGTTCTCCTAGACTTTTTTAAAAGGGCGAGACACTCAAAGCATGTGGAGAGTTGGGAGCAGGGAGAGCGTTGCTCATTTGCTTGTTTGTTTTAGCAGACTTTATTTGTCAGAGAAGTTTTAGGTTCACAGAAAAACTGAGCAGAAAGTGCAGAGATTTCTCATATGCCCCTTGTCGCCACACACGCACAGCTTCCCCCAACATCAGCATCCCCTTCCAGAGAGGGGTACATTGTTTACAACCGATGAGCCTGCGTCGAAACATCATTATAACCCAGAGTCCATAGTTTGCATTAGGGTTCACTGTTGGTGCTGTACATTCAGTAGGTTTGGTCCAATGTGAGACGACATGTATTCGTGATTACAGTACCATTCAGAGTAGTTTCACTGCCCTGCAAAAATCCTCTGTGCCCTCCCTCCCCCTCAGCCCCTAGCCACCACTGATTTTTTACTGTCTCCATAGTTTGCCTTTTCCAGACTGTCACAGAGTTGCAAGTGAGTGTTTTATTGCTGGTTAAAGCTTTGATTTGTTTGTGCTTCTTATGTATTCCAGCTCTTTGGTAACGGTAGACTGGGAGCAGAGTCCCCGTTCAGCCCCTGCATCAGGGCCTCAGGCAATGCAACTTTTCTAACTTCAGTTTACTTTCTTGTAACATGAAGTGGTTAGCCTTCCTGATTGCTGGGGTCCTGCCTAGCTCACACTTCCTCAAGAAGGTTCTGAGTGCCCTTTCTGATCTGATCTCTTTCCCCCTTTGCAGAGTTTGGATGGAGGGGTGGGTGAGGACGCATGAAGAGTGAGATACAAAATCTCCCTTCTGCTTTCTTTTCTAGGACCTGTAAAGATTCATTCTGATTTGTAAATAGTATACTTTAGACTTTAGTAAATGCCTATGTGATTAAACTTTACCTCTCTAGAGAAAAAAGTCTTACAGAAAGAGAAGTGTTCCCTAACTTTTAGGGTAAGAAAGGTGTGAATAGTCTGAAGACCTCACCTGAGAATATATGTTCTCAAGTCCACATTTGTATGTGTATTAGAAAAGCCAGATGCTGTCCAAAGTCAGAGTTTAATGAATATAGCAGAAACTTTGTTTCTAAAAGTTGCTCAAAGATTACTCATTTTACAGTGTACATTACTGGTAATTGAAGGATGGTTTGCTGCAGCCGGGGCAGGTTGGGATGCTGCAGTCTCCTGTTGTCAGGACTGAAAGGATCGGCATTTGAGGAAGCCACTCTAGGTAACAGTTACAGGGCCGAGCAGTTTTGTTCGTCGTTAGTATGTCACATCAGAGCCTCTCACTGATAACATGAGAGCTGTGTCATATCTCGGTCATATATTTGGGGATATCAAGTGTTTTATGGCCATGATTTGCAACTGTGCGATTTCTGAAATGCCCTGTTTGGATCACTATGCTATTTTGGAGCTGAGATATCTAAAATCTGCACACTTCGAAATAAGCTTAGCCTTCTCTAATTGGGGTAGACCTTCTACTGTACATGGATTCTGCTTTACTTTGCTTCTGAGCACTATAGATCATTTCAATCCAGCTTTGTTGTATCTTGATCAGAGTATCAGCTGATGCTGTTGGCTTGGTTTTCCTAATAAATATAAAAAGGTAACATCTTGTGAACACCCGTAAACATAGTTTTCTTCTATTGATGGTCCCGTAGTATGGGTTCCCATGATTTACTGTGAGCTACTTATGACCAGGTGTGTTTTGCACAGTGCTCTATCTGTCATGCCTAGAGCAGTGCCTGGGAAACAGCAGGTACACGGTATTTGCAGAATGGATAAGAGAGTGGATGAATACTCATGCCTTCCATCCCAAAGGATTGAGGCATGTTATCTGTTGCGTGAACAACTAACTAGAGTGATCGTCTGAAATGCCACCAGAGTGACTCGTGACTGTGACCATGTTCATGGTTCACCCTGACAAGGGACGGGAGCCTTTTCCTTCTACTGAAGCAATCTTGAGAAAGGCTTCAGGTTCCATACGTCGGCTAAGTAATAGGATGTCCATAGCTCTTTGCTTATATTGTTACTACTTCTACAAGGTCAGTAAGAAAGAGTAAATGCATCTGTTTAAATACAAAAGAATCCCAAGGAATTTAATTGTGAATAGTTGAAAATATGGTTTCAAGTAGAGATTTTCAACATTTTTCATCTCATGGCACACATATACTAATTACTAAAATTCTGCAGCACACTACAAAAAATATGGTTTTGGCCAATCTGACAAAAAATAGCTATAATTTTGATTCATTCATACCATATGGCTATTGTTGTGTTGGCTGCTGTCATTTTTTAAAATTTGACAATCTAAGGGAAAAGAGGGCAATATCCCTGACTAAATAGTCAAGTATAGCAAATTTTAAAAATTCTTGTGGCATATCAGTTCAAAATTGCTGGTTTAGAAGAGTTAATTATAAAATACTAGGTCTGTCCAGAAAGTATCCTGCCATGTAGTATGAAAAATAGAGACATTTATTGAAGATAATAAAAGATACAAGAAACATTGCACATAGGACCATGATGCCTCAGTCCCCTTCAAAGTAGGCACCTTGGGACCTCACACAGTTCTCCCAGTTGCCATCAGCTGCCCCATCGTATTTTCCTGAATCTCATTATCAGTCTGAAATCTCTTCCCTTCCAAAGGTGATTTTAGTTTTGGGAAAAGCCAGAAGTCACAGGGCACCAAATCTGGGCTGTAGGGGTACTGAGTCATCTGGGTGATTTGATGTGTCTCCAAAAAAATTCTGCACAAGATGTGATACACGAGTGAGCGTGTTATCGTGATGAAGCTGCCAATCACAAGTTGCCCGTAACTGCAGCCTTCTGAATCATCTGAACAGTTTCCACAGAAGAGTGTTCAAGCTTAACACAAAATTTGATGCAGATTTGTTCCTCTACTTGCTCAGTCATTTTGAATGCGATGGCCACACAGTACACATGCTCTCTCAATGTCATCTATTGCCCCCACTGACTAGTATAGTGAAGTTGTCATTGTTCACACATGCGCATTCCAGCCCTCTCTCCTTGGCTGCCAGGTTACATTGAGGTTGTGCAAACTGTTCTTGTTATATTAATGGTTGGACTTTTTCTGGATAGATGTCATCTATCTAATATTCTCTATGACATTTTGGACACACTCATTTTTATAGTGACTTATATTTATTCCATGGTATTTTATTAAATTGGATAATATTAAATCCATTTGCAAAAGATATACTAAAGTTTGAGACTTCTTATGATTTTGCCACTATTTGCTAGTCCCCCTTGACCTCCCTCCCTCTCAGCCCCCCACTAGGAAGGAAGGAAGGAAGGAAGGAAGGAAGGAAGGAAGGAAGGAAGGAAGGAAGGAAGGAAGGAAAATGTTAGTTTACAAATTCTGGCTTCACCTTTCAAGTCCTTTGAACATACTGATTTTTTTTATTTGTTGGTTGATTTAACTATTTGTTTTCTTGTTCTTGAAGTTAAAAACACAGTACTGGCTTATAATGCACGCGCGCGCACACACACACACACAATCATTGATGAAAAGGGAGTGTGGAGAATAATGAAATAATTCCCCTGTACCGTACAGTACATACAAATAAGGAAATAAGTTAATTTCCAAATTAGGTTGTATCTTCACCAGAATTCAAGTTGGCTTTCATAGTGCCTTGGGCCATTTCAGGTGTAGCTCTTTTAAGCTGGGAGACTTGGAATCTACAGCATTGTTCTCCAGTCATTTTCCTGTGGAATTTAAATGAATTGCAATACACAAGCATAGCTGGCAATTTGAGGGAAATCCTTTCCAGCCTTCTGTCCCCAATCCATCCTCATCATGCGACATAGCAAGTGATTTCTTCCCTGATCTCCCGCTGTGTGTGATCATCCTCTGCAGTGTCCCTGCAATAAGCGAAGGTAAACTCAGCCTGCAGGCTTAAATTAATTGCACTCCCCCGTTATGCTATGAGTTAGCCAGTGCTTTAAATGACAATATTCTAAACTTCTAGTTTAAACATAATTGGAAAGAGAAAGCTGACATTAAAGTACCAAGTGACAGTGTAAACTTAGCTAAAGAACAGTGTAAAACCCACATAGGCACATACTCGAATGTGATAAATTTACTTATAGGCAGTTGAATATTTTATTAAACACACCTGTTATTAATTTGGGGCACTAATGTCAACCCCTTATTATTTTCGGAACTTACATGGCTAATTGTGTTGCTTTCATTCTAATGGGACATTACTTTTAGTTATGATGAAAATAGTTTTTAAAATACAATGCAAATGTAATATATGCTTATGGCAGGAAATGTTAGAAATGGCTCCATTTGAAGTTGTGTACTTTAGCGGTTGAGAGCCGAAAGATGCTATTGAATGCAAGGCATCAGGTCCCGTGTGTTACTCCAACTAGTTGCGGGAGTCTGAGTTTATCTTGTCTTCATTTGGAAAAGAGACAGATGCAGTTAGTGGCCGTGTCTCGGGGCTCTTGGAACGGTGTCCGTACCCACACTGCAGCACTTCTGACCCTGTGTTTGTAACTCTGTGCTTACGTTTCTGTGCTGCTGAACTACATCACCAGAACTTACATTCTCGTGTGCCCGCTGCCCAGTGCAACGCCTGGCACACAGGCAGGCGCCCCAGTGACCATTGCTAGAAGAATTAAGAGTTCGTGTAAAGTTGAAGGGAAATGTAGGAAGACTTCATTCTTCCTTATTTTGTCTACTTTCATGTAGCAGGTTTCTGTCAATTTTGGCTCTTTTATGCACAACTAAAATTGACGTGCTGTATTTTGGGGGAAAAATTCTATTAGCACATCCTGTCAAGCTCTAAATAGAAGCAATTCTTGGAACTGATATATATGTGTAATCATTAATTGCTAAGAATAATAATTTACTTGTAAATGCAAGATTGTATTAACTTTATCTGTAATGGAATTCTTGTTTGTCCCCAAATCATAGCAAATTATTAAAATTGCTTTGTCGGGAGTACAAAGGTAAGGAGATCAAATTTGTTTTACAAGGACATTTGATATAATGAAATTTTAAAATATATCTTGCTTTTGTAATATCAGGCTTTAGATAATAATTTTTAAAAAACTTTATAAAAAGAAATATTCTTCCCATTTCTCCTTATGTTGTCAGTTAATCCTCAAACCTAGAATAGGCCTTCACATTTTTGCCCTACACCAGCGATTTTCAACCGGTGTGCCATAAGAATTTTTAAAACATGCAGTACCTGACCATTTAGTCAGGGGCACTGACCTCTTTTCCCTTAGATGTCAAATTTTAAAAAATGACAACAGCCAACACAACAATAGCTGTCCCATGTGAATGAATAAAAATTGTATCTATTTTTTGTCAAAGGGGCAAAAAAATTTTTTTCTTCTGCCACAGAATTTTAGTAATTAGTTCATACGTTGAAAATTGCTACTCTACACCAACTGGCTGAATTATGTTGCATCTTATATAGTGCAGTCTGCTAGGGAATGATGCAGACATTAGGCATTCTTTGGAAACAAGTATGTACATTGTCAGCGAGCACTTTTGCCTGTAGCGTAAGAACACTGGACATGTGTCATCAGGCCTGATCTTCAGCCAGGGCTCATCATTATAGCATGGTGGCCAGTTTCTGTCTTCATCGGTCAGTGCCTGTGTCTCGCAGGTTATTGAGCATGTTGACAATTGCCCCTGCTCGGATGATGACTCTGAGGCTTCACGAGAGCTTGAAATAACTTCAGAATCATCATGGAAAGATTAATGTATTCTGAGGGGAATATCCGAGTTGTATATGTCATTCCAAATCTTTGAAATCTAGAAATCGGAGATCAACAAGTGTTCCACTAGTTATCCTAGACTCTACTTTTCTGTCACACCCTGTGGCCAATTTATCAAGAAATTTTTTCATTGAGTTTTGGAAGGTTATATTTTTCTAGAAACTTGTCCATTTCACCTAGGTTTTCAAATTTCTTGGCATACAGTTCTTCATAGTAATTTCTTACAATCCTTTGTATTTCTGTGGTGTCAGTCGTAATCTCTCCTCTTTCATTTCTGATTGTGTTTATTTGAGTCCTATCAAAATGTCCATACTACCCAAAGCAATTTACAGATTCAATGCAATACCTATTAAAGTTCCAATGGCATATTTCACAGACATAGAACAAACACTTCAAAAATTTATATGGAATCATAAACGACCCCGGATAGCGGCAGCAATTTTGAGAAAGAAGAGCAAAGTAGGAGGGATCACAATACCTGATACCAAACTGTATTACAAAGCCACTGTAATCAAAACAGCCTGGTACTGGCACAAGAACAGACACGTGGACCAGTGGAATAGAACAGAGAGCCCAGAAATAAACCCAAGTCTCTACAGTCAATTAATATTCGACAAAGGGGGCAGCAACATAAAATGGAGCAAAAATAGCCTCTTCAATAAGTGGTGCTGGGAGAACTGGACAGCTACATGCAAAAAAATGAAACTCGAGCACCAACTTACACCATACACAAAAATAAATTCAAGGTGGATAAAAGATTTAAATATAAGCCATGACACCATTAAAATTCTAGAGGATAATATAGGCAGGAAAATCTCAGATATTTCACGCAGCAATATTTTCACTGATACGTCCCCTAGAGCAAGGGACATAAAGGAAAGAATAAACAAATGGGATCTCATCAAAATAAAAAGCTTCTGCACAGCTAAAGAAAACAGTATTAAAATAAAAAGAGAACCAACTGTATGGGAAAACATATTTGCCAATGATACCTCAGACAAGGGATTAATCTCCAAAATATATAAAGAACTTACAAGACTCTACTCTAAGAAGACAAGCAACCCAATTAAAAAATGGGCAAAGGATTTGAACAGACACTTCTCCAAGGAGGACATACAGAGGATCCAGAGACACATGAAAAGATGCTCGATATCTCTAGCTATCAGAGAGATGCAAATTAAAACTACAATGAGATACCACTTGACACCAGTCAGAATGGCCTTCATAAACAAAGCAACAAACAGCAAGTGTTGGAGAGGTTGTGGAGAAAAGGGGACCCTAGTGCACTGTTGGTGGGATTGCAGATTGGTACAACCACTATGGAAAACAGTATGGAATTTTCTAAGAAAACTAAAAATGGACATACCTTTTGACCCAGTAATTCCACTGCTTGGATTATACCCTAAGAATCCTGAAACACCAATCCAAAAGAATCTATGCACCCCTATGTTCATAGCAGCACAATTTACAATAGCCAAGTGCTGGAAGCAACCTAGGTGCCCATCAGTTAATGAATGGATCAAAAAACTGTGGTACATTTACACAATGGAATTCTATGCAGCAGAAAGAAAGAAGGAGCTCCTACCCTTTGCGACAGCATGGAAGGAATTGGAGAGTATCATGCTAAGCGAAATAAGCCAGGCAATGAAAGACAAATACCATATGATCTCACCTTTAACAGGAAGCTAATCAACAAAACAAACAAACAAGCATAATATAAACAAAGACACTGAATTTGAGAACAGTCTGACAGTGTCCAGAGGGGGAGGGGAGGGAATTTCAGGGGAAAAGGGGAACGGTTTAGAGCAACAAGTATAAAGGACTCATGGACAAAAACTATGGGGGGGTGGAAATGGGAGGAAGGTGGGGAGGGCTGGGGTGGTGGGCTGGGGCGGGGTAAAAGACAGAAAACTGTACAATATCAACAATTAAAAAATACTGATTAAAAAAAAATAAATTAAAAAAAAAAAAAAAAAAAAGAAATTTTACTGGCTCTACCTAAGTTTCAGATTGACCCTTTCTCACTATATTCACTCTGTTGCCAGAGCCCAAGTCATCTGTCTCCTGAACAGTTCTAATAACCTTTTATTGGTCTTCCTGCTTCCAGCCTTGCTTCTGCTAATGTATTCTTCAAACAGAAGTCAGAGTTATCCTTAAATGTTTTTTTAAATGTCTACATCATATTTAAAGGTCACAAATGCTCTGCAGGGCTTTGTCTTCTGCCTGTCTCTGTCTCAGCATCCACTCATCTTTCTCAGGCTCTCTGCTCCAGCAACCATGTCCTCCCTGTCCTCCAGGCTCACTCCAACTGGGCACAGTCCCTACCGGATTGCAGACAGGAAGGTTTTCTGTCTGTTCCCTCCTGTATCCTCTGCCCCAATTAGTATACCTGAAGCACAGTAGTTGCTCAATAAACAGTAATTGAATGAATGAATCCTTGCATGGTATTTCCAGTGAGTCCTGTGAATAAACTCTGTGTTTAGAGATAGGAAGCTGAGTGTGTTCTTAAATTTCTTTTGTCCTTCTTGTCTAATGGTATTCTTTTACATGAATCATATTGTAATAAAAACAATACAAATAGTCTCTCCTTCAAAAACTTATAATTAAAAGCAGACAACACTGACAAAAGACATCAATACATGTTAAGCAAGTTTAAGCCTTTCGAGTGATAAATTATTAGAAAGAAATTAGGTTACTATGAAAAAAGAAACCATTTTAATTTTGCTGGAGGATGTACACACAAATCCTGCTTAAATGGAAAAACACACCATGTTGTTATATGTAGAGATTTTGTATTATCTTTTTCAGATAAAAAATTATATATATATTTATATATAATTATAATTATATATTATATATAATTGTATATATAATTATATATTATATATAATTGTATACATAATTATATATATGAGATATATAGTTATATATATCTCATATATATATATAAATGAAACTCCAGCCAGATTTCCAATGGAAACTCTGTTTACGTTGTTGGTGTCTGTTTTGTTTGAAACTCCCCTCTCCTTAGCACCCACAGGGGTCACTCTACACGTCTTCTTGTTTTACTTTGTCAGAACACTGTCTTTTCCCCCCAGCTTTATGGAGAAATAATTGATATATAACATTGTATAAGTTTAAGGTGCATAACATACTGACTTTATATATGTGCGTATATATTTCAGAGGGATCAACCACAGTAAGTTAAGTTAACACATCCATCACTTCACCTAGTTATTTTTGTGTGTGTATGGTGAGAAATTTTAAAATCTGTTATCTTAGCAAGTTCCAAATATACCATGCAGTATTGCTATCAGTAGTCACCACACTGTACATTACATCCCCGGAACTTACTTACCTTATAACTGGAAGTGTGCACCCTTTGCCTACTTTCACCTTTCCCTCTCACCCACCCACCTCCTCACCCCCAGGCAATGATCAGTCTGTTCTCTACTTCTATTATTAGTTTTGTTGGTTTTTTGTTTGTTTGTTTTTAGATTTCACATGGAAGTGAGATCATATACAGTATTTATCTTCCTCTGTTTGACTGACTTCACTTGTTATAATGCCCTCACAGCCCATCTATGTTGTTGCAAATAGCAGGATTTTCTTCTTTTTATGATATTCCATTGTATATGTACACCATATTTGCTTTATCCATTCATCCACCAATGGATACCTAGGTTGTTTCCATATCTCGGCTATTGTAAATAATGCTTCCATGAGCATAGGGATGCAGAAATCTCCTCAAGATAGTGATTTTGTTACCTTCAGATATGTACCAATGAGTGAATTATATGGTAGTTCTATTGATATTTTTTTAAGATTTTATTCATTTATTTCTACAGAGGAGGGAAGGAAAGGAGAACAAGAGGGAGAGAAACATCATTGTGTGAGACGTACATCTATCACTTGACTCTTGCTCACCCCCAATCAGGGACCTGGCACCTGGCCTGCAACCCAGGCATGTGCCCTGACTGGGAATCGAACCAGTGACCTTTAGGTTCCCAGGCCGGCACTCAATCCACTAAGCCACACCAGGCAGGGCTATTTTTAACTTTTTTTGAGAAACTTCCATACCGTTTTCCACAGTGGCTACACCAATTTATATTCCTCCCAAGAGTGTACAAGGGTTCCCTTTACCTCTCATCCTCGCTGGAGTTTTTCTCAATAGCAGTCATTTGAACAGGAGTGAGGTGATGTCTCATTATGGTTTTGATGGACATTTCCCTGATGATTAGTGATGTTGAGCACCTTTTCATGTGTTTGTTGCCTATTTGAATATCTTCCTTGAAAAAAATGTTCAGGTCCTTTGCCCATTTTTAAAATTGGATTATTTGGGGTTTTCTTTACTATTGAGTTATATGAGTTTCTTATGTACTTTGAGAAAAACCTCTTATCAGGTATGAAGTTTGCAAATATTTTCTCCCATTTTGTAGGTTGCCTTTTATTTTGTTGATTGTTTTGTTGTACAGAAGCTTTTTTTAAAATATATTTTATTGATTGTTATTACAGTTGTCCCATTTCTCCCCCATCATTCCCCCCACCCTGCACACCCTCTCCCACCCACATTCCCCCTTTTAGTTCATGTCCTTGTGTCATAAGTTCTTTAGCTTCTACATTTCCCATACTATTCTTACCCTGCCCCTGTCTATTTTCTACCCACTATCTATGCTACTCATTCTCTGTACCTTCCCCCTCTCCTCCTCCCACGCCCCTGTTGCTAACCCTCCATATGATCTCCATTTCTGTGGTTCTGTTTCTGTTCTAGCTGTTTGTACAGAAGCTTTTAGTTTGTTGTAGTCCCACTTGTTTATTTTGCTTTTGTTGCTTGTGCTGTGTGATCATATCCATAAAATCATTGCCAAGATTCCCTGTTTTTTACTGTGGTTTCAGGTCTTACATTTAAGTCTTGAGTTTTTCTTTTGTTGTTTTGTTTTGTTTTGAGTTAATTTTTATAAGCAGTGAAAGATAGGTATGTGGTTTTATTTTTAATTTATTTGCATGTGAATATCCATTTACCCCAGCACCATTTATTGAAGAGACTATCTTTCCTCCATTGAATACTTTGGCTTCTTGTCAAATATTAGTTGACTTTATCCACATGATTTGATTTCTGGGCCCTCTCTTCTGTTTCATTAGTCTGTGTGTTTGTTTTTATGCTAGTTCCATACTGTTTTGATTGCTATAGCTTTGTAATACATTTTGAAATGTTTGAAACCTCCAGGAAGTTTGAAACCTCCAGCTGTTCTTCTTTCTCAAGATTGCTTGGACTATTGAGGGTCTTTTCTAATTCCATACAAAGTTTAAGATTTTTATTTGTGAAAAGAAAAAGCCACTGGAATCTTGATAGGGATTACATTAAATCTATGAGTGACTTTGGGTAATATGAACCTTTTATCAATATTATTTTTTTCAGTTATAAGCATGGAAAATCTTTCCATTTATTTGTGTCTTCTTCAGCTTCTTTTAGCAGTGTCTTATATATTTCGCTGTACAGATCTTTCACCTCCATGCTTAAATTTATTCCAAGGTATTTTATTGTTTTCGCTATTTGAAATGGAATTGTTTTCTTTATTTCTTTCATGGTTAAGTTGTCAGTATATGGAAATGCAAGTGATTTTTGTATACCGATTTTGAGTTCTGCAACTTCACTGAATTTATTAGTTCTAACTTATTTTATGGAGTCTTTAAGATGTTCTATATGTAAAATCATGTCATCTGCAAACAGAGACAATTTTACTTCTTCCCTTCTGTTTTAGATACTATTTATTTGTTTGTTTGTTTGTTTTCTTGCCAAATTTCTCTGGCTCGGACTTCCAGTACCTTGTTGTACAGGAGTGGTGAGAGTGGCACCCTTGTCTTTCCTAATCTCAGGGGAAAAGCTTTCTACCTTTCACCGTCCAGTATAGCGTTAGCTGTGGCCTTGTCATACATGAACTTTATTGTGTTGAGGTACTTTCCATCTGTATCCAGTTTGTTGAGAGTTATTATCCTGAGTGGATGGATGTTGAATTTTGTAAGATTATTTCTACGTTGAGATGATCGTGTGATTTTTATCTTTCTATTAATATGATATATTTCTGACCTGCATATGTTGAACCATTCTTACATCCCAGGATGCACACTACTAAAGAGACATTATTTTTTTCTTTGCTTATGGGAAAATGTGAAGTGACCTGTTGGTATCTATTTAAATGTAAAATGTGCATACAATTTGCCAAGCAGTTCTACTGTTTGGGGGATCCATCCAAAATGAATGAAAGCATCAGAGGACAGAGGCAGACATGCCAGGCTATTTACTAAAGCATTGTTTCTAAGGAGAAAGAACCGGAAGTCACCTCAATTTCCATCAGCTTGAGAATGATCAAATAACTTATGGTGCTCCTATCCTATGGAACACTGATAGAGTTTTAAAATAATGGTTACATCTATTTTCTTGATTTGAAGGATAATCCACTATATATTATTAAGTACATAAAGATTTTTAGGGAACGTTTATTATACAATCTATCAAAAAGTTAAAATAGTATATATGGTCTATATATTTGCATATATGAATGGATTCATGTTTATTAACATAAGAAATAATGTGGAAAGGGACATGCGAAGCCGTTAACAATTGCCGCATCATCAGGGGTGAACAGTGGGAGCAGAGAGGTTATCAATATCTAGAGTATGCCACTTTGTTGTTTAACTAGGTAAAACAAGCATTATGTTTTAATTTAAAAACATAGTGAAGGTCATTCAATGCTAAATATAAATCTACATTGTAGGACATGGATAGTTTGCCTTTGAGCAAGTGTGAGTGTCCCCGTGTAAGAAAGGATAGCCCCCCAGGACTAGTGTATCGCCTGATGTGCCAACGTTGTGCAGGTGGATCCCCAGTCAGGGCACGAAAAAGAGGAAGAAAAAAGAAAAGAAAGGAAAGCCAGTGTTACCAGATTGGCTGTAAAGAGAACAACAGGCCTCACTCAACTGCTGCGTCAGTATTTTCCTGTAAATCTGCTTCCAGTTTGGAGGTTTGGACCTTACATTTCCTTTTTCAACCCAATTAAAACTTAGTTATTCTAAGAAATAATCACTACAAAACCAGATTATGAAACAAATCATTTCAGACAAAAGAAAACAATGAGTCATTGTTTAAAATGTTAAGGTCTTCTGATTTTAAAAGCGAAGACCTGCTATGGGGCTAGTTATAAGGTGGCTGAATCAAACCCTGTCTTTTTAAAAGTTCAGTTTTTTAAACATACTTTTTAAACAACATATGCATTTGAAACAAAGATTGCTTATTGTTTTCCTTTCTGTTTCAGAACGCTTCACCGTGTACAGCTCCAAACACCTTCGACAAGCCTGGAATAAGTAAGTCTGCCGCCAGATCGTGCTCCTCCTTTCTCTCTTCTAATTTTTAAAAACGCTCCTGATAAGGTGCCATCCCATTTTTTCATTTGTTTACTCAAGTGTTCACTCACCCATCCCTTTAACCGTTAACCAGGTATTCGCCCCGACTGGGTGTCCCTGGGGTCAGCCTGCACGGACACCGTCGCACCCACAACTTCGTGCTCCCAGAGCAGCGTGGCATTGCCCCAGACTGTGAAGCCTAAACATGATTTGGTCAGTTCTCTTGTAACTAGATTTCAAGGGGCACTTTGGCATCAGCAAAACAGCATTCATTAAGTACAATATAATGATTGGCTTTATAATAAAAATAAAATTGGTGACAGCTTTTGAACTACATAAAAATCGATCTTCCAAGTTTTTTCAGTTTACTTATTTTTCCATTAAGCCTTATTGGGAAACTAAGTACATACATCACTAGAAGTATATGGACGCCATTTATTTAATTTCGGTCACCTGACCTTGTTAAAATAGTTTTATTTATTGGTTTCGAAATTTGATGAAATCAGTAGATCTGGGTTTCTCAAGTTATACAGAGGTCTTTTATTGCAAGCCAACCTGTTAGTAAATCATTGAAAGTTGAAAATTGGAGTAACTGAGTCACTCATTTTATTGTGGGTATCACATTTCAAGCATTATGCTACAGAAAAGGTAACTAGAACTGCTTTGATAAAACATACTGTAAGTTGTCATAACAACATTTTGTCTCTGAGGAATTTAGTGTTATTGTCTCACTTTTTACTGTTACTACATTTTAATTACAGACTCCATAAGTTACGAAAATAAGTAGTAAGACAAAACGTTTTTAAATAAAAATGTCTCTCATCAATACCGTCAGGTGATCCAGTGGACAGCTTATTGTGAAGAACTCGTGGAATGAATACGTTAAGTTCTGCCGTTGTTTATCTGAAAGATTTGGCAGTTGATTTTGATTAATTTCATACTTGAACACTCTAGTGTAATTTTTGATGTCTCACATAGGCCTTGCATTTGCCATTTGGAGTCAGTTCTTCAGACCTGGAGCCTCCCTGCTGTCTAGGGAGGCTCGCCCTGTGCTGGGAGCGTTCTGTGTGCCTTCCTCACCCTTTCACTGAGCCTCCACCCACCCCACCACCACTTTACCCATCGGTGGTCCAACGTACTTTCATTCGTCTGGGAATACATACAGTATACAGTCCCTGCCTTAATGAAATGATCCAACACATTCCTGTCTTGTAATTGCTCAAAAAGTTTCATTCAACCAGGTGACCACTTTATGAAACAATTCTTGATAAGGCAGTTGCATCTCTAGCCCTATCTTTAAAGAAACAGGAAAATCTGGCACATCTACACGTAATCGCATTTGTGGAGAATCACCTCCAATTTAGATAACTCCTTCCTTCCTTCAGACGGACAAAGCTAGAATGGCCTGGAAATTGCCCAAGAAAATATATGGCAATTCTTATCCACTCAGAATAGTCCGCAGAAGATGGAGGGAGGTCTGTTGATGCTGCTGTGACTTCTGCCACTGTCCGCCTGTGGATGTGACTCCTCACCGTTTACACGTGGCCCACACAGTCACTCATTTCTGCACCTTGTATGCAGCACCTACCGCTGCGGGCACATGGACACATCTGCCCCGCAAATGGCGTTTCTTGTTCTGCCATTGCGCGGTGATTGCCTCTCTGAGAAGAGATTTTTGTCCATTCACTTTACTCCGTCCCAGGAGAAACCAGGTTACTTCATGTCCTCTAAGAAGAAAAAGAAAATTAAAGCTGTATTTGAGCTTTGCGTTGTTTTGCCTCAGTCTGACCACCTACAACCTGATGCTTTCCTTTCTCTGAGAGGCATTGTTTATGTCACAACAAAAGTAGTTAACTTCATCAACCAAAATAGGGTGTACAGTCTGGTACTGCTGCTTTAGAAACTGTAAAAAATTCTGTGTGTTGTGCTCAATCTTTACATTTTTCTTAAAAGGTGCTAGATATCAGTAATGTGCTTTAACTTGTGAGGGCAAATAAGAATTCTTAGGAATATTATTATTCACAAAATAAGAACACAGTGTCTCTTTAAGAAATTACTTTATTTATTACCTTACTTCATTTATTGCCTTTGCCTTACTTTATTGCATTTTCCATGAACATAGGATTTATAATTTTTCTACCAAAAACAAGGTCTAAAATACTGAAGGAAGTAAGACATTTTTATGTGAAGTTTTTAATCAGCTGATAGAATTGTAGTTAATGATTTTCTTTTAATCTCTACTATCACATGTACTTTTTTAAAAATTGAGAATTAATTCAGTTGTTTAATACACTGAGTTCCAATCTTAGATTACTTTTTAACATTTTAGGGAGAATATTAAAAGCTGAGCTTGAGGTAAAAATTTTTAAATTATAAACATGCCTTGTTTAGAAACATGCTAATTTTAAGTCCCTGTTAAGTCTTATTTTTTATTACCTTAAGGATTTATTTCAGAAAGCATTAAGTAATAAAATCATCACCAAAAATATTATAAAAATATTGCTTTCTGGTATTCCAGTGTTGCATACTGAATCCTTAGAGCCAAGCTGTAGCCTCCAGCCAATTCAAGCCCCACGCAATTTAGAGAGAACTGAGAATTCAGAGACATTAATTATACTATTGATTCTTCCTCCAAATGGACTTGTGACCCTGCAACCATCATTTGACATTTCAACATTTCTCACTTCAGAGTGAGGTCTGGATTCAGAAGAACTGTATTTAAACACTATTAAGCAAGTGCTGACTTTCTCAATCGCTGCTAACTAATTTGCTTGTCTACAGCACAATTATGAAACTGTAACAATTGGTAAATTCTCTTGTACAGCAGTAATAGGTTCAAAATCAAGTGAACTCATTTGCAAGAACTAATGTGAATTCCGTTTAGATGGGTGAACAAAAGATGGGTAGGTTAACATAAAGAAGGAAGTCACTGTTCAAAATTAAGTAACAATGTCTTTTGAAATATGTATTAACTCAGCTATTAAAGCCAGTGGATGTGTTAACCTAAGAGTGTAAGAATTTCTTGAGAAATGAGTCCCCAAGTCTCTTTGAACAGTTACAACATGTGACCCAGATTATTTGGGGCCTAGTCTGCCCTAGTAACACCCATGCAACTCCCTGCTGACTTCTTTTATACCAATAACCCTGGGCATAATGTTATCCTTTGAAGGATTTTTTAGTATTCTGGGCAAACAAAGCACTGATGGGAGAAAAATATCAAAAGATCTACTAGCTATCTAAACTCAAGAGGATAATATAAATAAGAAATCTTAATTATAGGGTTGAGAATAATAAACATACAGTAATAAAGAAAAGAAAGTTGTTTTATTCCCTTACACTGAAAATGCATGATCTGGGTGGGCTCTTCCTGCTCGGGGGGGATTTTGGACTAAAGGGACACAAATCTTAATTTTATAAATGCGAGTACTGTTTTCTGACTGCCTTCAAAACATTCCATTTTATTTCATTGGAGTTATAAAGACTCTCCCTATTTTTCTTCCAAATCTCTCTATTTATAGTTGTTTGACATTGGCATGTATGTGCAATCAACGAAGAATTTCAGCCACTTAAAAGAAAGATCTTTTATTATTTTGGCTGTAGAAGAAGCCTTCGTATATGTTCTCCAGAAAAGTTAAGAGTAGGATTCCAGGAACCCATTTGCTTGTTTTGGAACTTTTTAACAGCTGAACAATTTTTGGAGGTTTGAAAGTAGCAAAAAGAGAAGTGAGGATAAAGCACCAAAGTCACAGAAGACAAGCCTTGGAAACACAGCTCATGGCTGATAGAGCAGAGCTGGCCACAGACTCGTGGAGGTGTACGCAGGCCTTGTCTCGCTGGCTCCCCACCACGCTCTGGTTCTCCTTGTAATCCTTCCTGTAGGTTAGGTCCAACTGGGTTTCTCCTAAGAATAAAAAAAAGAAATGGATACTTTGTCTAATAAACACAAGGATGTTGCAGTGAAGCTACTTTATGAAAGTGCAAAAACAGAAGAAATGTATTCGAATGTATTAGCGAGTCACAGGCACTCACGTTGTGTTCTTGAACTTTTATTAAAATATTTTATCTAATTTAATGATTAACTTCCAGTACATAGTTTAAAGATGATTTGCTAGACAGTTGTGTTGCATGTGCATAAGCAAAAAGTATTTAAAATAATATATGGAAGAATAACAAATTTCACTTGATGTTCATGTTCTCTACTGTATTTTTCTTATTGTCATATTTAATTGCTTATCATTAAGGATTAAATCAGTGCCTTCTCAAGAAACCAAAAGGCCCTGATTTCTATTCTAACTTACTCTAAGTTGATCTAAAATTTTCTAAAATAGTAATACCTTGCAAAGTAAGATAGAGCTTTCAATTTCTTTACCAGTTGTTTATAAGTTAGAGGAAAGTAACAACAGTTGTTGACACTAGGGGGAGCAGTTGAGTTGAACCAAATCTTTATCATTCTCCACTTCCACATTTTTTTCATTGTTGATCATTTTTGTTATAATTCTCCTTACTTCAAAGTAAAAGTTTTAATTTATTTAGTGCCTGGAGAGTTTTTCTCATGATATTTTCAAAGACATTATTCTTTACATCATCAATGTACTTTTGGGGGAAATGGCTTTATTTGGGGGGGTGCGGGTCACAAGCTCTAAAGCAGACACTAAGCAGACACTTCTGAATTCCATTCTCTTAATTCAGAGGATGAGCTGGGGTTGCAAATTTCAGCTTCCCAGCTCTGTGGGTCTGAGTCCAGCCTGCTTAGGTGTCCACGTGGGGGCTAGCTAGGTCATCACCACACCCTTGAAAATATTGTCTCCAACGCTTGGACGTTCAAATCAAAACGGGTCTCTTGTCCTGACTGTGGATATCCACACACTGTCCTGTTGGGAGACCTCGTACCGTCACAGTTCAGTGATGTTTATCAGATCCATTAAAATTCTTGCCACCAAATGGAGAATAATTCTAGAAAATTGCAGAGTGGAATTTTAAAAAGGAAAAGAGGAAGCTCTAAAATAGGAGCTGCTTTCTGGCTCTCGTGGCAGAACCAGAGAGCCTCAAAGTAGACAGCATAAAGGTCTATGCAAAGACATGGGCTGGGGACAGGTGCTGGCAGCGCAGACAGAAAGCTGTCCAAGAGAGAGCTGGCAAATATGCCCAAGGCCTAGTCCTGACCACTCATACCAGCAAAGCACAACTGCAGTCACGTAGGAAATGTTACTAGTCAGAGGCCTAACATGCACTCATTGATTCATAGGCACAGCTGTGATGGGGACAGGATGGTAATTAATGCTGGGGCAGCCTTTGGCAATATAGAGTTTGCTTTCATATGTGTTGTCCCATCCTCATATCCTCATAACACTCTTGGGAGGTAGTCAGGGAAGATGCATCGACATTTTATAGCTTGAATAAAAAAACTTGCTCAGTGAGGTTATATGATCAATGCTATTGGAAATTATAACTTGGAATCTATACCCCATTGTGAGTCTTATGAAAGAAATATTACCAGTTTAAGAACCCTGATGTTTGAGCAGGCCTATCAATATCTGGTTTTATTTTGTTCTCACTACCACTCTGGGCAGAGAGAGCTCTTCTGGGAACTGAAGTCGTTCATTCTCAGTCTAGTTTTTAGGCATCTGGACAGTTGGGATGGAGGAGAAACTTGACTTCCTCTGTGCTGGGGAATAGTGTTGGCAGCAGGCTGACCACCCCCACCCCCTCACGCCTCTCTGGTGCCACTTCTGGGTAGTGCGCCATTCGGATAAAGGTGGGCTTGCGACAGTCTCGGTGCTGGAGACAACAGGCTGGCCAACCACCCACTCGGACCCTGGTGGTGAGATTTGTTGCCCATTCCACTCAGCTCCCACTGAACCCAGGGGATCATCCTTTGTCATTTTGTGTCATTGCCAGCTTTCTTGTCCACGTCCTTCTTTCTGAAGCGAAGAATTCACTGTCATTAATAACCCCCGGTGATGGCCAAGGGCAGGCCCCATGCTGTTTGTTAGCTGTTGGGCACGAGTTTCTGCTAGAAAATATCCATCTTCTTGCTCACTAATTGGCAGTACGTGCCAGGCCTAGGAGTTGGCAACGGCCATTGTTTTTCATCCTTGCAGATTATGTGTTGGATTCCTCATCCAAAAGCGCACTCCCGGTGCGGCTAACACCTCCCTCCTGCGTCCAGCTCATTAAGGAACGAAACCCAACCACGATTTGGAGGTGGCACAGAGCTTCCAGGAGCCGCTGGGCTACACCATTCCCGGAAAGGAGGCCCATAGAATTAGGCTTCTTCAAACTGCTCCTCAAAACAGATTCTGGAAGTGTGAACTGAACAAAATCTTTGCTTCTCCAAAATATAAAACAGTGTATTTATATGCTGTGACTGCCATAACAAGTTACCACACAAATGTATTAACAGAAAACACCGTAGGGTGTTACCTCACAGTTCTGTTGGGCAGAGGCTGGTGGGCTCAGCAGATTCCCTGATCTGGGTGTCACAAGGCCAAAGTCAAGGTGCTGGGAGGCCTGGGCTCTATTTGGAGGCTCTGGGGGAGGCTCTGTTCCCAGGCTTATTTGGGCTGTTGGCAGCATTAAGTTTCTTGTGGTCATCAGGCTGAGGCCCTGTGACCCTGCTGGGAGTCAGCTGGGAGCCTCACCCAGCTCCCGAAGACCACCCGTCGTCCTCCTCACGCTTCCCCTCCTTCCAACCAGCAGCAGCACAGTGAGGCTTTCTCGTGCTTCATCTCTCTCTCCACCTTCCACGCCCACATCTGCCACCAGCCAGAGACAGTTTTTTCAAAGGCCGCCCGGTATAGTCCAGGTTCGTCTCCCTACTTTAAGGTCTATAACCATCATTACATCTTGAAAGTTTCTGCCATGAAAGGTGATGTATTCACAGGCTTCAGGGATTGGCCATCTTTGGGGCATTGCCTTCCATGTGTTGGTGCCAGGGTTTCCTATTCCATGTGGAGTCACAGCAGCAGGCAGAGCAGTGGGGCAGGCCCAGCCCTCAGGGGCAGTCACAGTCAACTTTGCCAGGCCTCCGGCCCATTTGGTGACAAGGATAGGCCTTGGACTGATGGTTCCACGTGGCCTGGTTCACAGTCGGTACCCTCAAAATTCTGTGCAAGGGAGAAGTTATTTTCTACCCCCAGCATAGAGAAAAAAGAGATTGCCCTCAGGAAAGCTGGCAGTCACTGAGAGAACTGAAAGTGTGTCCTGACATTGTCCCCTCTAGATCCCCTCTAGCGCTGCCCAACAGAAGCTTCTCACTGGGGACAGCCTCTCTGCTCTGCAGCAGCCACTAGCCCCCTGCGGCTATTGAGCATGTGACATGTGGCTAAGTGTGCCTCGGGAACTGAATTTTATATTTCATTTAAATGTAATTAACTTAAATGTAAATACCCACGTGCTCAGCTGCCGTGTTGGGTGACACAGCTGCAGATCACCATGTAAACTGTTCCTTCCTTTCAGGTGCCACCAGTGTCAGACAAGTGTGGTGACGGATGCTTTGGGAAATGTACGTTCAAGTGCCCTTGCATGTTGCACCCAAGTATCCAGAGATCTTGATTTACATTTTCGCTTCCCACTCCCGTCTTTTATGTTGTAAACACTCTGAGAAGATAATAGCTCTGGAGGACCAAATAAGTGTAATAAATCTGCAGAGGGAATAGTGGAACTATCAAAAATCATCAAGCAGATATTCCGCCCCTCCTCCTCCCCTCTGGAAGCCGCGCTGCTCCCTCCTGAGGGGCACTGCTTGTTGCAAGTGCCTCTGTTCCTTTCTCCTTCTCCTGTTCTCTCTCTCTCTCTCTCTCTCTCTCTCTCTCTCTCTCTCTCTCTCTCTCTCTCTCTCTCTTCTGTTGGGAACTGCTAGGGGTTAGACGCACAGCTTTCTCCCCTTTTTGAACTCCCTTAAGAATTCACCTCTCTGCTGTTGTTCTCAGCCCCCTTGATCTTCCTTAACTCGACTCAAAAAATATCATGAAGACTCAGCTGCCTCTTCCCCACCTATAAGGTACTATTGAGATGGTCACCATTTCCTCAATAAGCCCCCCATGGGCCTCTGTGGGTGTATATGTTAATTCTTCAGCTTCAGAATGTTGAAAATTGCCGCATTTGAAATAGTGAAGTATGAACAGAAATACAGAAGTTTTTAATGCTCTTTATGTATAAGAAACACCATATATGAGATTCCTTTCCTCCACATTTGTTTATATTATTTTCTTTTGATTTAGGAAGCTTTTTTAAAAGATTTTATATATTTATTTTTAGAGAGAGGGGAAGAGAGAGAGAAAGAGAGAGAGAGAAACACCAGTGTAAGAGAGAAACTTCGATTGGCTGCTTCTCATGCACCTCCAGCTGGGGACTTGGCCCACAACCCAGACGTGTGCCCTGACCGGAAACTGAACCAGCAACCTTTTGGTTCATAGACTGACACTCAGCCCACTGAGCCACAACAGCCAGGGCAAGAAAATGTTTATTAATTTAATGAATTGTCAGTCAAAATTAAGATAAATATAAGAGTCACTGGAGAAATATGATTTTAGCAACCTCATCTTTTATATCCAGTGTCACCCACTTCACATTTTAACTTGGTTGCCTATCATAAAAATTAGTATTGGACAAGGATCCTAGTCATTTATAGGAAAAGGGGGCCCCCTCATCATTTGTGGGCTCAAATTCCACTGATTGTGAAGATTCCGTCAATAGGCTTATTCGTGTTGACATGTGTGTCTGACATCTGTGTAGACGGTGGTCCTACTGACCGAGTAAGAATACACAGTCAGTGAACACTGTCAAGAGGAACCCACAAAGAGTAGACAATAGGAAGACTGCAAAAGCCTGTTGTTGGCACAAATGGCAAGAAAACACCTGAGTATCATAGAGGCCAAGTCCCCACACTAGATCCACTTCTGAATCATATAATACTCAGGAAGCTCACTAACTACTCTGATCCCCAGCTTTTCAGTCTTCAAAACCCTGTTTTGCAAGTACTGGACAGGGTACGGGAGCAAAGCACAGGGCGCCTGCGGTGGCCACTCGCCTTCCCGCCTTCTACTTTTTTATCACACTTGGACTCCCCTGCCAGTCAGAGCGTTTCATTCAATTCCTAATAAGGAATTGTCCTTGAACAGGAATACCACTGCTGTACAGGTTCCCCAGACATCTGGAATATTCCTCCCGCCTTTCTAGGAGCAGGCACTAAACAGCTCAGTCACCAAATCATTTTTAAAATACTTCTCACGTAGAAACAAGATTCCCTCTTCCCTAACAGTTCCTTCCGAAGAGTGGTATGTTAACAAATAGCATTTTATATAATTAATGTAAAACTGAGGTTTATCCTAAGTCTTGAAACATGTTAATTGGTCAGTTTTTCTAATTACAAGGAAAGAAAACCATAGAAAAACACTATTACCAAATTCAAAGCATCTGATAGACCTTTACTTGATGCTCTGTGTACATGGATTGATGGGTAAGTCTAAATAAACCAGGTGTGTAGCCCCTAGATGTCCACTTGACTGCAGGGTTTTAGTGGTGGAAAGGAAAGTAATTATTTGTAGTGTTTGCAGCTTTTAAACGGGGAGGGTAGATGACTTATCTCGAGAAACACAGTGAATAAAGGCTGGGAGCGTGCCCTTGGTTTGGCGCACCTGTCATGGCTTGGGAGCGAGTGGATTGGAGACTCCAAGGCAAGTGGCCTCTTTCCTTCAGACCCCAAGCCAAGTTCATGCCCTAAGGAACAAATCCTGTGTTACCTTATTATATCCGTCTTTGGGAGCCACTTTCATTGTTTTTGGCAACAACAAGATTTTTAAATGCCTTAAACACACACATATACTACCCCCAAGTTATTTTTTGTCTTATCTGAAAGAGCATTTTTAGACCATTTTGACATTTTTAGGATCTCAGAAAAATTCGGTGACAATTTACAACTGAAGTCTCACAGTTAGGGAGTATATTTGTATGTGGATGTCATTACTCAGACTATAAATAAGACATAAATGAATAGAAATATTAACACAAAGGGATCAGTATTCTGGCCCTCAATGCATTGTTATACGATGTATCTTTGTGTATCTGCATGTGAATTCTCTGCTAGTCCTCAGCCGTATTTAATCCCTCAAGACTCAATATACAAACATAATGCCAAGTAGAGAACTTGCCTTAAATTATTCAAATCTCCCCATAAGTGATTTCCCACTCTTCCTGCAATGGAGAAAACATTTGATCATAAATTCAGTTAAATAAGCCATCATCTTTGTGATGTTTGTCCAGCTAAATCCTTTAGTGACTAAACCAATAAACATCCCAGCTGTGTGTGTGTGTGTGTGTGCGAGTACGTGTGCATGTTTATGGCACGACTGTTGGGGAAGAATTGATTTGCAGTAAAGATGAAGAGTAGTTTTCATTTCTGAGGCCAGATTTTGCCCACTTTACTGCAGCCAAGGTTTAAAAGATTAAACTCTTAGCAGGAATAAAATCATGTATGTTGTATTCACTTAAATGTGTTGGCTTTTATTTCCCAACTTAGAGCCTAGTTTTAATACATCGAGTTTTCCATCAACACTGATGTATGTTGGAGATGTTAGTGAAAGCTGTCAAACCACATCAACCATTCTTTTTCCTCTTTCTTCTATACTTTCTTCTCTCCAGTTAAAACAAAAGAAAAATGGCTATCAACACACACTGCTAAATTTCTCAGGAAAAATGCCATAATAACACTATAGTACTATGTATGATTTCACATATGCAAAGCTCAAGAGGTAAGACTTCTTAGAGGCTTATAAATGTTGATTGTCTCTCATCTTGATCCTAAAGTATTTCAGACAACAGGTATAACCGACCACCTCCCCTCTTTTCTATCACACCTTACCACTGACCCTACTATTTTGAATATGAATTGAACCCTGATTTCTGCATATCTTTACATGTATGTACATTCATGTGTCCTGTAGAGGGCAGCATGTTCTGGGGTGGGGGGAGGTTAGAGGACAGCTACTTATCACCATAAAAGATGAGATAAAAAAAGATAAGCAACTGAATTTTTTTGCTTTAGTAAAATTTTTATGACTTGACTGCGCTATCTTGGAGGCTACTGGATGGAGGATTACATGACGCTCCATGCCTTTGCCACCAAGTGGAACTAAGCACATCATTTTATCTATAGAGATAAACACAAATGGGATTTTCCATTTGTCTCCCATTTCTTGTAACCCTGGACCTCAGTTTAGAATTTGAGTCAAATTATACCCACAGTTCTAATTTTATTTGGTGGTCCAAAGAGGCTTTCCTCTCCTATCTTAGAATCCAGCTACCTCACATCCTTTGCTTTTTAGTTGGGATTGTGGAAAGGATTCTAATGTCTGTTATTTTTCCCAAGGGGGTGAAAAGCATTTCCACAGGGACATTTTCTATCCGTCATGATTTTAAGCTCCTTTTCTTACCGGCCAGCTCATCTTTGGAGTAATCCCTGACCCAGCGCTCTTCCCTATAAATACATTCACAGAGTCTGTCAATCCAATCTCCCCTCTTCATCTAGAGAACCAAATCCTCCCAGTGTATAAACTACACAAGTCTTTTTTAAAACTTTAGAAATTTCTAGAAGCTGCAGCAGCTTGCTTAAGGGTAATAGAGTAGCACCATCCGGCAGACCCTGCGCCTTGATGGAAAGGCCCTGTATCTGCTCCGCCCGCGCGGTAGCTCCTCACCACATGTGGCTCTCAAGTAACTTAAAATGAGGTTAGTGCAACTGAGGACCTGAATTTTTTATCATATTTAATTTTAACTAGTTTAAATTCAAATAGTCACATGGGACTTGTAGCTACCAAATTGGGCAGTGCAGAATAGAGCATGACTTCTGATCGCTTTATAACAAACGTTTTAACAAACCGTATTGTGAGGTAGATTAGATTTTGCAGCTAAAAACCTACTGCCCAGGCTTTTATTCCTTTGCTTATTTTTTCTCATATAGCTGTAGGCTTAAATCCAAATCCTCTGACTCGGCTCCAAGATTTTTCCTCTCAGAACATCTGAGAGATTCTCAGTTTTCAAATTCTTCGATTTTGTTGAATATTGAACATCTCTCTCTTGGGTACCCAGAATGGAGTTTCAAAGTGTGGCATTTCAGCAGCTCTGATTCTGTGGGCGTGGGCCATTTCTTGGTTTAAGCTCAGTCTCCTCTTTATTTATATCTAGTTATTTTCTAGATGCAGACACAAATTTAGAAAACCTGCAAGTATCTGTCAAGATACATGTAAGCTCAATACAAATTAGCATATTTCCTAAATTGGAGTGCATGCGCACCCCCTCCCCACTCCACAGCTAGATGGACAGATAGATAGGTAAAGTAGCTATTTATATTGACTACAAATAAAGCCTGTTTTTGTTTCCTCCATTCTGAAGCAACCTCAATCTTCTTTTGAAATGTTCTTGTAAAAAAAACCCAAGTCATCATTTTGTAAATGCTTCCATTTCTTTGCACATGGTTTGCAAATGCGTGTCTTCGGTTTTCTACATCATGCTGATACTGTTGATTTTGTAGAATGGTTGTGTCATGCCACCAGCTTCTGCCTCATGTTGCAGACATGCCAGAAAACACTCTTTGCTACATGTTTCTAGTCATTACAAGTAGTCGCACCCCCAAAAGATAATAAATGTGCAGCTTTTTAATGCTATTCATTATCTTTATTTCAGCTGTAAAGATAAAATTAGTGCTCAAGGAGACAAACAGCTCTAGCAATCACGCCAACTTGGGGTTTCTTTAAACCATGGATATACATCAACATCCTTCGTTATACATCATTTTCTATAAAGAGCCAGATGCAGTGTTAAAGGCAAGAATAAAGGAACGTGTAACTCAAAGGTTGTGTTGGCTTTCAGTAAAGACAGCCTCAGACTGTTCTGTGCTCACCATCAAACCACCCTTGCCCCCAGATCCACAGCCTCCTCCATGCAGCGGGAGAGGAAAGCAGGGACACTTGGTAGTCACATGGTTCTTTAAGAGACCAGTCTGTTGGGAAAGCATAGGCATGCCTACCCCACAGGGCAGAACAGAGCAAGAGAGAGAGAGGTCATGAAGTTCTTGTCAGCATCGATACTTTGTTAGGAGCGGGCTGCAGGACTGGGCTCCCAGGCATAAAGCTGGGTTCCTGCCCTTCTCAGACTGGTAGACTCCCTGTTAATGGACATGTGAGTTACTGCAGGTATAGACTGAAGGCTCCGTAATATAGCAACTATTTCTGTGTTGGGAATGCCATTTGCGCACTCCAGAAGCACTTTAAAAGATTATTTGGTAATAGAGATGCAATCATGCAGGTTCATCTAGGTACTAAGAGAAAGTGAACAGTCGAAGGCAAGGGCTTGGAACTAGGAGAAGAATGTAAGGTGCCAGTTTTTATCTCTTTTTGAGTTGGAATACATCCTGATGATTTCTTTCTAAAAATCACTCCTTACATTCCACATAATCTAGGAGGAAATGATGTCTTATGATAGAAATGGATGACTTTTTTCCCCTAAGGGTTTAAAAATCTTTCCTCTGATGGCTTCTCATATTGGTAGTATACACCACATCACAGAGTAGAATAAATTATTACTTTCCAGGTCTGGAACCACAAAACTAAAATACAAGAAAAATGTTTTCTCCATACTATACCATACCATGTTTTCTCCATACCTCAATTTAGCATTAGCCCCAGCTACATAGGAAGTTACAGCAATCCCTTCCAAACACAGGTTACAGCTATTCAGAATGCTAGTGGATGTCCATTTGAAATTGCACAGCTCTGAGGGCTCCGGTTCAGACGTTTGCAAGTCACTTCTTTGGGGACTGTTGGAACAGAAGGGGTGGGACTAGGCAAGGAGGAATGAGGGTGGCTGAGCAGGAGGTGCGCTTTCTTACTGTTGTCTTGATAAATCTGACTAGAGGACAGCACCCCAGTGCCTGCTTGGCAGGAGGAGATCCAGACATGTGAGACAGGCCCAGAAAACAGGAAGCAATCATGTTGAGCCATAAAATGAGGAGGACATTGGGCATTTAGAAAGAGGGCAAACACAGCTGGAGTGACGTGGAGATGGTCAAAGAGGGAAGTATGCTTTGGTGCATGACACACAGCAGGACACAGGGACAAAATCTTAAAATTAAGAGGCAGGTCCTGAAGTATAGCTATCATTGTTTTATTTTAATGAAGATTTCAAAATTATGAGACCTTTTTGGTATAAATTTACTCATGACCTCAATCCTCCTGTTTTTTCCATTTGTTGTAAATCTCACAATGAGGTGTTTTCTACCAAAGGATTTTCAGGGATATACTCTGATTTGGAAAAGAATATTAATCTTTTTTAATCACTTTTTATTTACTTTTTTTCAGTATTATTTTGTGTTAGTTGCAGGTGTACAGCATAGTGGTTAAACAACCATATACTTCACAAAGCGCTTCCCCTGATATTTTCAATACCACCTGGCCCCATACATACTTATTCCAATGTCATTGACTGTATTCCGTATGTTGTACTTTACAGCCCGTGACTGTTTTGTAGCTACCAACTTGTACTTAATCCCTTCACCTCTTTCACCCAGTCTCCAAACCCTCCTTTAAAAACACTTGTTTCACTGCACTTAGTAGGGTCCGCTTAATGTTTTACATGCATGGAAGCGGTGGAGAAGTAGCAGCAGTGTTGACTGCGAATACGAGCAGCTGTGTTTGTCCGTGGTGCACACGGGTGTGCCGGCAGCAGGCCAAATGCTTCGTCTGCACTATCTAATTTAATCCTGAAAAGAACGCTCAAATCGTTTTCCATATTTTTCAGATAGGAGCAGTTAAGCTTATTTTAGAAAGTTGATTTCCCTGTCTTCAATTATATCATAGCCGCAGAGCAAATCTATAAATAAATCCCTCATTCATCATTTCATACAGAGCAGGGCTGAGCCTAGGGTGAGGCAGGTAAGGCATTCACTCGGGATTCAGAATTTATGGTGGTACCCCTCCTGAAATAGAGTAAATGAGATAAATAAAAGTTTAATGCAATATTTCAAAAAGTCAAGAGATAGCTCAGTGTTTTCTTTGCTGTCCATCAAACAATGCTTCATGAGCACCCCTACCTCCAGACCCATAGCTGCCTCCTCCTTAAACACCGAAGCTGCGGAGGGCATGGAAAAATGGGCCCATTTATTTACTGCCGGGGGCACTGTAAACTGGTAAACAATGAGGGAAACATTATGGAAATGTGTTATAAGCTGTAACATATTCATGTGTAGCATATTCATTTGAAGAATTTAATTTAACATCATCTGAATGTTCTGGGCAGTTGGGAATGCATAGATGAGGTTCTTGTTCTCATAGAGCTTACCTTCTAGAGTACCAAGGACAATAAACAAGTAATAAAATAGACAAAGTCATCTCAAAGAGTGAGAATACATGAAGACAATAACAGAGGGTAATCTGAGGCAAAGGAATAGCACGAGCAAGCTGTAAGCCCTATGAGGCTGGGATTTTGACCATTTTGTTTACTTCTGTATTCTTTGCACCTAGGACAGAGCCTATCACATCGTAGGCAGTCTAGAACTCGGAGTGGAGGAATGACGGTGCTCAACGGTCAGAGAAGAGCCCGTGTGAGAAGGGGTAGAGGGGAGGAGATTGCAGGCTGGAGGCAGAGGTCAGGTGCGGCATGGCCTCCTGGGCTGCAGGTGCGATTTCACCCGTCTTCCAACAGGAAGCCTGGGGTACTATATTTTTGACCTAGTAATTTCACTCTCTGGTGTTTCTCCCGAAGAAGTAAATCAACAGAGTAAAATCCTAATTGCCCAGCAATTCTCATTACCTAACTGCATGTTAAATTTTCTAAAAAAGACTTGGTACTAACTTAACCAAGATTAAAGGAATGGAGAAGGGTTTAATAA
Organism: Glossophaga mutica; assembly: GCA_039655065.1. Lineage (NCBI taxonomy): Eukaryota > Metazoa > Chordata > Mammalia > Chiroptera > Phyllostomidae > Glossophaga > Glossophaga mutica. Next base: position 65,022,129 of record CM077313.1, read on the forward strand.
GTCATGATTCATGAACCCAGTAGAATATTACACAACAGTGTTAGGATGGTATCATGAAGATTCTGAAAGCACAAAGAATGTTTCACATGTTTTCTGAAAAAAAGCAGAATGAAAAATTATATACATACTAACATTAACTGTAGAATTATATCTGTGAACTGTGACTAAAATGTAATATATAAGATGAAAATAATGGTGTTAGGGTGATTATTTTGGGTGATTATTTTCTACTTTCCAAAAATTATCTTTAATATTATTTTCACATTATTTTAATAATAAAATATGTTGCTTAACTAGTATAGGGTTTCTCTTTGGAGTGATAAAAAAGTTTTAAAATAGATATTTGTGAGGGTTGAATAATATTGTGAATATAATTAATGTCACTGAATTGCACCCTTAAAAATGGTTAAAATGGCCAATTTCAGGTTATGTATGTTTTACCACAATTTTAAAAAACAGGTGTCTTTTGTAATCATCAGCATCATCAGCAGCCTCCAAGATGATCCCAATGGTCCCCCTTTTCTGATCTGCACGCCCTTAGGTCTTCCTCCCACAATGCACCAGGACTGGTCTTGATGACCAAGAGCATACTGAAGAAATGATGGTGCATTACTTCTGAGCTTAGGTTGCGAAAGATTGAGGCTCCTGTCTTAGCTCTGACTCTCCCCATCCCTGCCCACCCTCTGAACATTGGCTGTGGGGAAGCCAGATGCCATGTCCCATTAATAGTCCTATGGAGAAGCCCAGGTGGTGACGAACTAAGGCCTCCTGCCAACAGCCACGTGAGCAAGCCACCATGGGGGTGGATTCACCAGGCCCGGTCAAGATCCAAATGACTGTAGCCTTGGACACCAGCTTGACTGCCAGCTTGTGACAGACCTTAAGCCAGAAGTACCCAGTAAGGCTGCTTCAGGATTTCTGACCTGAAACTATGTAATAATGAATATTTGGGTTTTTTTTTTTAAAAGAAAATGCAAAAATTCCAATAGAATTTCCATGGGTATGTTCTCATGGGTATGCAATAATTACCTACTGTTGTTTTTCCTGTCCTTGAAGTCTTATCTTCTCCTCGTTTAGTGGAAGTTCTTGGTGTAGCCAATTTCATAAATACAAGTGTATTAAGAAAGCTGTGCAGTAAAATGAAAAAGAAATTTCATCCTGGCATCCATAGTACGAGAGTCACAGAGCTGAGAGCATCACTAGGACTTGGTCTAATATAAAGTGCCTGTTGTGTTTTTGCATAGGAAAAGAGATTTCGTAAAACTAACTACACTATTAGAGGAGTATCGACTGGCAAAGTAAGAATCAATGTAAATACCCCAAGTGGTGAAAAAAAAAAAAACATACACCCTCAATAGAATACAGTATTTATGGATCTGAATTTCTTGGTTGTAAAAGTTGTTTTCAATGACTAGGGGATAAACGAAAGGCTAAAATGACCTCAAAATGGATGTAAGTCTGACTCTCAGGAATTTGAAGAGAGCTTTTAAAATTCAGGTTTTAGGAGGAAATTTTACCATGGGAAAAATGTATGTAGTGATAAAAATTACAAAGAAATAAATTTATATATGTGCTCAGATGTATACACACAGGAGTAAACCTAACTGACAAAAAAAGTCATAATCTTAGGATGACAGACTTATAACATGTTTTCATTCTCTTTTATATGTTTCAAGATTTTTTAAATTCCCTAGAGTGATCATATTTTACTTTTATAGTGAGAAAACTGTAGGATATAAATGGAGTCTTCAGAAGGATGACATGGCGAAGACAGCGTCAGCGTTGGAGACGCCTGACACGCTTGCCCCTCACTTGCCGCGTTGCTCCTCCTCTCTGAGTCTGTTCCCTCGTGTGTACTGAGAGATAATGAAAATCACCTCGTAGCTGGGTGTGTCGAATGAGAGCGAAAACGTGAACAAGTCTCTAGCACGTAGTAAATGCTTCATCTCCATCGTCTGCCTTCCCACGGCTGTATTTAGAACAAGGGTGTCATTGGGTGGTGTGCTGTGTCTTTTGTGAGAATCAGAGATCAGATAGTTCAACAGGTAGTTGGTTCAGTATGCAGCCTAGAAGACACTGCGTGACAGAGACAGACAGGAGGCTCCTTGCAATATTTATTTATAGGTACTAAAAGGTATTTTGATTTTTCTTCTTAGAGCATCAGACCCTGGTAGAGGCTGCCCAACCATTCAGTAGTCTTAATCCAAATCTTGTTTTAGATATAAGCATGCAGACCATTTCTTCTTTACATCATAATGAACTCAGATAGTTTCAAATCCCAGATGTAATGTTGTAAGAGAAGGAAGCTGAAATTAGTCCCCAGCAAATCGATTCCTCATTTGCCTTGAATTAAACTTCAATAAGCCATAAGCTCTGACCTAACTCGATTTTCTTTCACACTGGTTTAAATGAGAGAACTGTTATTGGTGATTTCCTCCAATCCTAACCACACCATATCTTTGTGAGACAGTTATTTTTTGAAGGAGTAGGGAAACATTATTTATCCTATATCATCATAGGATGCTAAGCTCTGTATCTTTTGACTTAAAAAATACTTTCCTTTTTACATTTTTCTTATTATCTTGGATCATGTCCAGTCTCTAAGGAAATAAACATGTGAAGAAAGTTCTGTGGAATGTTAACTGCACTGGTATTTTTCTTCCTTTTATCATGCCCCAAGATTCGCCAAAGTTGATATAAATTCACCATGCCTTCTTTAAAAAGCGTAACAGCAAGGCATTCTTCCTGCAGGAGTCAGACTGTAAAAGGTGACTTCCTTTTACTCCATTCAGTTTAAGCCTGTAAAAAGCATTAAGTGAAAAATCTGATATATTTGTTAGGGTATTTATTGCATTACCAAGTTATATTTTCAGTTCTCAGCGAAAGGTTTATTGAGAACATAAACTTCGAAGAGGTTTTGTTCGGGGTTAAAGATTTTTTTTCTCCATCTCTTTTGGCAAAATAATATCACAGCAAAACAATGCCTTTCAAGAGCTATTTTTAGCGCTGTTTATAGTCAAGGGACACATTGAACCATTCCTGCGAAGCAGCCACCAGCCTCCCAAACTGGCCTCTGATGGCCGGAGCCGTAACTTCTGTAGGGTTTCAGAGGACCGAAAGAAAGGCTGCGAGTTACCATTTCCATCAGCTTGACTGACCGTAATACAGATGCGCCAGTAAGTCCTTCAGGAGCAATTTTACAGTGAAATGTTTTACCCACTGCCCATGCAATTGGAACTAAATATTTACAATCTCTCCCTCCGAATGTAAAACATAAGCCATAGCTAAGTTTTAATATGCATTGATTTTTTTTGATAAATGAAGATTTGAATTTAAACTCCTGATTCATCTTTTATCGTCAAAAAATGAGAGTCATCTGTTTCACATGAAATAATGCTGTCATCAGCTACTGTGAATTCAGAAAAATTGGATAATCTTTTTTCTCTAAATAGCATGAATTTCAATAACACCACATGGGTAGAACATTCACTGGCAATTTATTTTGCTTCACTCTTGAGGTCCTAAAAATGTTTTGAAAACTTGTGAAATAGGTGAAATAATAAGATTTAAGCAAGTTATAGTAGGAAAAGGTCAATCTTCACAGCAGTCCTGTGAAGTGGGAGAGGGTATTAATTTTATCCTGATCTATATCCAGAAGTTGGAAAGGTTACAAGTCGCCTGATGTCCTTTGGGTAACAATGGAATTCCATAAGGGGCCAGGTCATGTGATTACGAAGGACTAGTGTTTGTGATTGGGAGGAACTGGAAGCAGAATGACTGGCAAGCTGGAAATCAATTTTTTTGGTTGCACAGCCTTTTGGTTTTGAGGATATGCTACACTGACTTGTGAATTTAGTATTTTCTTATAAGTGTTCTGCAAGTTTTAGCCTTCTGATTAGAAGGGGTAGTTATTATTTCCTTTAACAAAATAAAATATATCCCCTCCTATCATATCCTTCAGTCAGAGGATTCAAAACTAACTACTTGTGCTTTTTCTGCTGTTAACCATATTATTAAAGTAAAACACTGAACAACAATTATGGAATCACATAATCACTACTCTGCTAAATCTAAGAATCTTTTCTAAAACAGAACTGAGGTACAAGTATAATTCCTGACAGGTTTGTACTATCCTATATGAGAAAAAATGTCAAAGTTTGGCAAGCTCTAACAAATCTTAGAGTGATTTTCTTTAAATTATGTTATATAAGCATGTAGAGTTATAGGTTAAGTGCATATGGGTTATAGTATTTTATATAAGCTATTAAAAAATAAAACTTTACAACTCACAAAAGTCACTACTGCTAGGCACTGGAAAAGAATTGGAAAGGGCATTAAAGTGGAATCTCTTAAAAACAATGCAGTGGCCCTGGCTGGTGTGGTTCAATGGATTGAGCACTGGCCTGTGAACCAAAGGGTTGCTGGTTGGATTCTCAGTCAGGGCATATGCCTGGGTTGTGGGCCAGGTCCCCAGTAGGGGGCACACAAGAGGCAACCACGCATTGATGTTTCTCTCTCTTTCTCCGTTCCCCTCTGTCTAAAAATAAATAAATAAAATCTTTAAAAAAAAAAAAACACCAATGCAGTGAAGTAGTTAACTGATCCTTTTCCATATGTCGGTTGAGTGGAAGTATGATCTTCTTTTGTGGTTATTAAGTAAAAGTAAGTTTAAATATGTACACAAGGGACTTGTATTGAAAAGAATATAACATCAAGTTCACTTATAGTACCTTTTGAATATTTTATGGTAATATCTACATCAGTGGATTTATGAAGTATAAATATGAAAATCTATAGGTTCATATTAGTACATTGGAAAGGCTAATATTCACAAGTTAACCGATTTTTTAAAACCAGATCACCCTTTTTTTGATTTCAGAGTAAACTTACATATTCAATGACATCTCATTTTCCAGGAAAAATAGTAAAAAAATCAAAGCTAGAAAATTTGGGGTAAATATCTAGCTGAGCTTTGAAATCCAAAGCAAGAATTTAATGTTTTCCTTTCACTGGCCCGCTTTTTGGCAGTTTATAATAACCTTAAGAGTGTCAGTGCTAACGTTTTCCAAACATCCTGCTGAGGGCTCTTTAGCACTTTCTGTACTTTTCCACCAGATCGAGTTTACTGCACGGGCGGGCGACTGTGCCCTGAGCACAGGAGAGATCTGAAGGAGAGGCCCACCCGAGCTGGGCAGGATAGTATGACGGACTTCGGGGAGTTTTCATCTTGTCCGTGTTAATGGTATATGCTCCCTGTTTTATTTATTTAATATAGGGCAGCTGGGGTGTTAACAAGAATATAGAAAGAATATTCTCTACAACAGTGGAGTTCAAAGTTAAAGGAAGAGAGAAATGTTGAAAAATGTAAGGTGTTCTTATGGAAAATTTTCAAATAAACCAATAATCCCTTTACTACCTGGGTGACATACAGCTTGGTATATATACAGTTTATTTTTTAATTGTATTTTATTAACTATGCTATTACAGTTGTCCCAACTTTTCCCTTTTGGCCCCCTCTCCACCCAGCACCCCCCACTCCCTCAGGCAATCCCCCACCGTTGTTCACATCCATGGGTCATGTGTAAGTTCTTTGGCTACTCCATTTCCTATACTGTACTTTACATACCATGGCTATTCTGTAACTACCTATTTGTACTTCTTAATCCCCTTACCTCTTCACCCATTCTCCCCAAACCCCCTCCCATCTGGCTACTGTCAAAATACTCTCTGGATCCATGACTCTATCTCTGTTCTTCTTGTTTGCTGGTTTCTTTTTTAGATTCAGTTGTTGATAGATGTGTATTTATTGCCATTTCATCATTCATAGTTTTGATCTTCTTTTTCTTAAAAAAGCCCCTTTAACATTTCATACACTAGTGGTTTTGTGATTATGAACTCCTTTAGTATTTTCTTGTCTGGGAAGTTCTTATCTGCCCTTCGATTCTACATGATATCTTTGCTGGGTAGAGTAATTTTGGCTGTACGTCTCTGCTTTTCATGTCTTTGAATATATATCTTGCCAATTTCTTCTAGCATGCAAAGTTGCTTTTGAGAAATCAGCTGACAGTCTTATGGGAACTCCCTTGTATGCAACTAATTTCTTTTCTCTTGCTGCTTTTAAGAGTCTCTCTTTATCTTTAACTTTTGGTATTTTAATTATGATGTGTCTTGGAGTGGGCCTCTTTGCATCCATCTTGTTTGGGACTTGCATGTCTATGTCCTTCACCAAATTAGGGAAGTTTTCTTTCATGATTTTTTCAAATAGATTTCCAATTTCTTGCTCTTTCTGTTCTCCTTCTGTAACCCCTATGATGCAAATGTTGGAAAACTTGAAGTGATCCCAGAAGCTTCTTACACTATCCTCATTTTTTAAATTCTTTTTTCTTCTCGTTCTGATTGGTTGTTTTTTTGTTCGTCTTTTTTTTCTTTGTTTTTGCTTCCTTATGTTCCAAATCATTGATTTGATTCTCAGCTTCATCCACTCTACTGTTATTTCCCTGTAAACTGTCCTTTATTGCAATTAGTGTATCCTTCATTTCTGACTGGATCTTTTTGATGCTGCTGAGGTCCTCCCTAAGTTCCTTGAGCATCGTTATAACCAGTGTTTTGACCTCTGCATCTGATAGATTGCTTGTTTCCCTTTTGATTAGTTCTTTTTCTGGAGTTTTGATTTGTTCTTTCCTTTGGGCCATGTTCCTTTGTCTCCTTATTTTGGCAGCCTCCCTGTGTGTGTTTCTATGTATTAGGTAGAGCTGTTATGACTCTCTGTCTTGGTAACATAGCCTAATATAGTAGGTGTCCTGTAGTGTCTAGTGGCACAGCCTCCCCTATCACCCAGGCTTGGTACTCAAGGTTTGCCCTTAATGTGGTATGAGTTCACCCTCCTCTTGTAGTTGAGCCTTGATTGCTGTTGGCAGGCCAATGGGAGGGATTTACCAGGCCAGTCACCTGCAGGGACTAGCTGTGACCACTGACCACCAACCTCTGGCCTCCATGGAGGATCAGCTATGCAGGAACAGGGTGGTGGTGCTCCACTGTGGTCTGTAGCTGTCCACTGGGTGGCAAGAGCTGGGTTTTCCCAGGGGGTGCAGGCCAAGGTCGGTTCTTACCTGTGTTTTGCCTGGGGACACCCTGCCTGGTCTGTAGAGCAGTTTGAGATGGCTGCTATTTATGTTGGGCTTGGAGATTTCCAGGTGAAGCAGCACTGTGAATCTAGATTGGCTGCTGCTAGTGCTGGACCTGGGGCCACTTAATAAGAGGTCTAGGGGCTGGGGCCTTACTGAGGCTGGCTGTTGCTTCTTTAAGAGGATTTAGCAAGTTGTCAGTATATGTACATTTTAGCAATAAATCTTTGGCAGAGAATGTAATGGACTCTAAAATTTGAGAGTCAGAATCTGGATGCTCCCCATTTTGTAAATATGACCCTTTGATTATCTGGATCAAATAAAATAATACATGCGAAAGCACTCTGTAACTGTGGAGGTCCTCACAAATAACATTATTGTTATACTCATTTGACAGTCAGGTGAGCTGACCATGATGGGAGTGACTGTCTGGCAGGGAGAGGGTGTCATTAAACGGTTTCACTAGAGTAAATGAATGAGAACTGAACAGTTTTCTATGTACAACAAAACACAACCTATTTAGGAAGACTCATAAAAACTAATCTGAAGTTGGTTATTTTTTTTTCTTTTTTACAGCAGTGCATTGACAAAGAAAATTCAGCATTGAACAACTCTATGTCTCTTCATTATTAATGTAACTAAGAGTCTAGCCTCTCATTTCATTGCATAGCCCTGTGAACAGAGAAGTTCACTGCACAGGCCTAAGTCCTTCCTTATGTTAGTCTTTATTTCCCCCAAGTGTTTATTCCAATGTTAGGGATTCCCTTCCTGTTCTACTTGACCAATAACTGACCCCTCTTTGCAAAATGAATAGATTTGAGCCTATTTTGTAAAAATAAGCCACTTTTTGAAAAATCAGAGCGGTTTTATGACCACAGTCCTCCCTCCATGTCAGAAGCTTTGATAAGAAGGTGATTAAGTGACCATTTTGCTTCTGATGCACAGACAGAAAGCATGCAGCACCTGGCAGGTCTGTGCAGTTCAGCTGAGGAAACAGTCAGGCTTGTCTTTATGGGTGGCTGGACTTCTTCACTGATCATTTTCAAGAGATCGGTTATATCATCCAGTGGCCAGTGCCCATGCCGGCAACTTTGCACAGAGACAATGTGCCCACCGTCTAATGAAAGGATCCGGCCCGTGGCTTTGCTCTGTGAAGAGTGTGACTGTAAATAAAGCTCGAAGAGGGGCACCCTCCACATCACCCCCTCCAGGCTACTCTAGTCCCACTCTGGGACACGAAGCACACTGCTGTGCTTCAGACGCAGGCCCACAGTGTACGCAGTTCTGTCCCAGCATGGAATGCAAGTGAGGAATATTCTAGAACTTTTCTGTTTCCTTTTGTTTCCCTTTACGCTTTTCTATGGAAATCAGTATTGCCATTGAAATGCTCTAATAAGTTGAACCTACTACATCTCTACACTTTATGTCCAGCTTTCATGAGCTAAAACATTAATAAGTTTCAATGAAGATTTTTATAGAGATATTTACAAGTCAACTCTTGGGAACAAAATGTAACAGATCTTAGTTGTTCTGGAAGCAGACATATCATCAATTTTAGAGGGAATCTTTTGGAACAGTGTAAGGAAGAAAGAAAAAAAGCAAAACCATACCATCCCAGTTTATGAAGTAACTTATAAAAGACAAGGACCAGTTTTCTTCCCATTCCAAAAAAAGAAAATGTCATCCTCTGGAAGAGTGTGTACTTTGAATGTTCCTTAAGGAGCACGACATGACCTTAAGGTCTTTGTGCTAAAAAATGATGGTTTGTTTTTTAAACGTATGTTTTTCAGGTAAGGTAAAACTTTTGTAAGTGTAACAATTGATATACTCAGTCCTCAAGCAAACACTTGGTCAGTCAATAAATGCCGTGCCCTTCACTGTACCAGGAACCAGGCGTCATAGGAAGTAGCCCTTTTCACCTTGCTATAGCACAGGTCTTCCTCCTTTTGCACCATCATTTTTATTCACCACTTTTAACTTCCTCTTCCCAACTTCGACTGTCTTCTTTAGTCTTGCAAAAAATTCCGGATTTGCTTTGCTCTTTGTTTTCAGGATGGCTTAGGGATTTGGGTGAGCTTTTAAAGGCTGTTTTCCACTAATCATGTTATCTTCTTTCATATAATCTATCATCATAGATTATATGGATATGTATGATTTATGTATATATAATCTATATGTGTGTATATATATATATGAAGGAGACTAAAAATGGAATTTATTTGAAAAAAATGTATATTTATTCTTAAATGTTTAAACGTCAGTCACCTTCAAGGTGCTCTCCATTTGATGCAATACACTATTAAGACTTTTCCACTGCTCAAAACAGTTTTTGAACTTGTTGATTTTGGTGCCTCTTAGTGCTTCTGCCATTTTTTGTTTCACCTCTCTCACATCTGCAAAACATTTCCCTTTGAAGACTTTTTTTATTCAGGGAAACAAAAAACAAGTTGCTAGGGGTGAGATCAGGAGAACAGACAGGGAGAGGCTTGGAGGTTGTGCTGCTTTTTGGTCAAAAACTGCTGAACACTCAGCACAGTGTGGGCAGGTGTGCTTGTACATCATCATGAAATGGGCAAACGCATTGTAAGAGTCTTCCCCAAAAAATTTATAGAAGCAGAATACAGCCTCTCGCAACAATGCCCACTGGTACACTGATACAGATGGGTTCGTATAACACTCACCTAGCAGGGGAAGCCTTTATTATAAGGAGCCCACCCTCCAGAAGATAATTTCAGGCTTTTTTGTGTGCCCCCTTGTATAGGCAGGTAAAGCGTGTGTGTGTGTGTGTGTTCCATGGATAAGGACTAGGAAAATGAAAATTCATTATGGTGAGAATAGCAGTGTTTCTTTATTTTCAACTATAGTAAAAGCGTTTGTTTGAAAGTTACTCATAAGATTCTCTTCACACACACTTTGAATTCAGTAGGGACTGTTTCTTTTCGTTGTCATGAAGATTTATAATTTAAAAATTTCTTAGATTTTTTCCCAGAGAGTTTCCACAAACATCTTTTACTTTTTAGAAAACGAATATGGGATGAAGATGACAGTCTCCTGTCTCACACATCCTGCCAGGATTATGTGACCCTTCGTGGACACAGTTTACTGGGTATGCTTCTGAGCTGATGGGCACGATTCTGGTAGTATGAGGCCGATCCCCTCTCGGTGACCTGGGTTTGAGCCTTGAAATCAAAAGGGTGGCCTTGTCATTGGCAGTAGGATCTCCCCATTTGCCAGAACATTCCTTTTGAGGCATCAGGGTCCCTCCTTCCCGCCCCCAAGACATGGAAGTCCCTATGTAGCCACTCACGGAGGGTCAGCACTCCTCTCCTAACGCCTGACTGCTCCGTGTGGAAGACCTGTACACCCCATCTCTCTGCACAGCTCCCTCCACCGAACTTCCGTGATGGGTCCCTGACCCTGCCCTCCACACCTCTAGATGGCCTGATGCTCAGCCTTCTCGATCCAGGTGCAGAGCCATCTGAAAAAATTCTCTGCGTTCTTTGTTAACTCCTCCCACCCCCAGGCTTGGGCAGCCACTGCTCACTTTTCTGTTTCTGTAAGTTTGCCTTTTGCAGAGTGTCGTATAAATGGAATTATATATTATGTAGGCTTTGGCATCTTTCACTTAGGATGATGCATTCGAGAGCCATCCATAAATCAAGTGGTAAAGGAACAATAGCCCGAAACAATTTCATTTAGCTAGTTTTTGAAGCTTAATAGAGGTGATCTAAAAGAAATAGGCTTTTTTTTCTTTAAAAAGTCAAAGAAACAACATTGATTTAGTGATTATTCCAAGGAGAAAGACCGAAAAATTACAAGTGTAGACTATTTTATAGTAACTAATTAGATGGTGGAGATTATAAATACACACCCATGAGGCAGGAGCGTTTGGGGATATCTTCTACCATCACTAAAAATCACCTAAAATATTGGGTAAAATACCACCAGCACATCAGTTCAGAAAAAAAAAAAAAACATATATATATATATATATATATATATATATATATATATATGCATAGCTGAACCAAGAAGGAAATAAGTGAAGTCTCCAGGGGCCAAGGATGAAGGAACCAGAGTGATAAGTAAGTGCTTAAGTGCAGCTGCCTATTGGTAGTGTTGCTGCAACAGGGAATGGAACCACTTAATAGAGGTCAGGAATAGGGGGTCAGGAAACAAGGCTTTGGGACTGAGACAGGTGGGACATAGGAACTGAGATTCCTCAGACAGAGTCAAGACCCTGAAAGCACTTTAGTTCAGTAATAGGCTGGCTCCAAAAAAAAAAAAAAAAATCTGCTTCCAGCAAAAGGAGATTGCAAGGGCCAATTGATTGTGTTGGCCTTGGATCTGCATGGGAATGAAACCATCTCCCCTGAGAATTCTAAGAGTCTGGGTTAGAATCTGTACAACTGCCAAGGTCTCGGAAGCCAACAGAAAGAACATGGAGTGCCTAGTTGTTGAGAGAACCCCAGGACTCCTGGTGGAAGAAAATGTCTGTGGAGAAAGATATTCTTAACCCAGGCTCCTCAGGGTTCCCAAAGATTAATATTAGCTAAGCGTGAGCTCACAATTCGGAATTGTGAAACATACAGGAAAAAGTCACCGTGAGAGAGAGTCAGTAGCATGAGCAACAAAACTGGACTCCTCCCTCACCTGGAACTTCAGCTATTGGGAATTATGAGACGTAGAGCATAACTGCATTTAAAATGTTGTAAAGAAATAAAGGATCAACTTTAAAACTTGAAACTGAAGCCATCCAAAATTGGCACGTAAATTTGTCAGAAGAACTGGTAAAAATGAAAATAAACAGTGAAAACAGCATATTAGATGCAACTGATTAGAGGATTGGTTGAACTGGGAGATAGCTCTGATCTCATTACTTAGAATGGAGAACAGAAGGACTAACAGATGGAAAATATAAAAGAATGGGTGAAGACATGGGGAATTTAATAAGGTGGCATTACATTGGTGTTAGAAATGAGAAAAGAGAGAATTGTGGACAGGCGATTGTCTGAAAGTAATGGCTGAGATTTCCAGAGTTGGTGAAAGGCATGAAGTTTCAAATTCAGGAAACACTACGAATACCAAGCAGGTTAAATCAAAAGAATATCTTACGTTGCAGTACCAGACCTCTAAGGAAGAAGAGAAGAGCTATCAGGCAGAGACAGCAGAAGCCTGTGAAATAATATATTCAGAGTTAAGAGAAAATGCTTTGAACCCAGAATTAATTCCCAGCTAACTATTATCCTATATGAAAACAAAACAGCATTTGCCATCGAGTTCTTTCATCATGGAAAGAACTTTTAAAGTTAGTATTTCAGATACAAAAATAATAATCTGAGAAAGAGTATCTGAAACATGATAACTAAGGTGATTGAATAAATGATAAACATGGGTAAATCTGCATAATAATAACAATAACTGTTTAATCTGTGTCCTTAAAAGCGTAGAAAATAGAAATAAAATATTAAACAATAACAACAGGAGAGATGGGACCAATCTCGTCAGAATTAAAGTGTTCTAATGTTTTTGTGTTGTTTGGCAGGATGGTAAAGATAAAGTTTAACTCTAAATAGTTAAAGTTAAATGTTAAAAAGGTGAAGAACCATCACTGGGAGAACCAAGGAGGAAGGTAAAAAGTGTGGAAGTTTCTTCTGATATCCTCAATGGTTAAAAAACAAAACAAACCACTAAGCCAACTTACCCCCAAAGAGAACATCACTAGCCACAGACTGGGTGGTTCTGTGGTGTTCTCGTTCACATATTTGTTAAGTTTCTGGTGGCAGTGGAGATTATTACCTGGAACACAGTATAACTTCTATACAGACAAGTGAAACTACAGAAGTTCATTACTATTCCACCAAGGAGCTCCATAAAAGGACTTAACTGGGACACAAGAGGATTGAATTAAAATGAGGAAAATGTTTTGCAAGAGTTCTAACCTAGATGGCCTAAACCTGAGGGAATGTCCTTTCTGTCTCCTCATTACTGAATTCAAAAGTAGCTGCTGTTTGCTAGGAGGTTCATTTCACTTCCCATTATGCCCAACCTCATACTCAAAGCACTGAGAATTTCAAGTGTACAGTGCAGTGAAGTAGACTTCAGTTTCTCTACATCATTCTTCACTTACTTCTGTATTCTGTATCAAACTGGTTCACTTCTCTCGTGATCCTATAAAGTGTTTCTTAATTAATATGGCTCAAGTGGATGGACTGCCTCTTGTGATGTCATACATAAAACAGTCCAACCAGTTCCATCTTAAATAAATGTGTAGAGGAATTAAAAATGTGTGGCATTAACACAACATAAGACCATGTGAAGCAACTTACAACACTGGTCGTGTAGAGAAAGAAGGTGTCAGGTTCTGGATTGACCATCTGATGGCCCGTTGTCATCTAAACAGATGATTGATTAGTTATGTCTTGTTTCTTGAAGAACTTCGCAGTTGTATTGTCGTCATTGTGTTGTAGGTCTAGGGAAAGTGCTAATGCTTGTTGCCTCAGCATTAATTGAAGGTGGAATAAAATATAAACATGTGGTCAAGTTTATAAGACAAAAGTAGAAAGGAGCTTTTAAAAGCAAGCAACTTTTGTATTTGGAGAAGCACTGTCCTAAAATGTTGCTGCCCTTCATAGATACCAGTGGTCATAGAAATTACCATTCCCATCCATAAAACTGGGTTGCCGGATATTATGGCCTTGGAAATGGAACCTCAGACAGGATTCAATTTATCATCCCTATTAGCCAAAATGTAGGCTTGGCGAATGATAAATCTAATAAAGCTTTCATGGGAGCATTGATAAGCAGTTTTATCAGGCCTCAAGCTTGGCAGAATTTCAGCCTCTGTGTTTGGATTATGAACAGCCTAGTTGGAAACGTAGCAAGAAATTTCTTGCTGTTCAGCATTTGAGACATGCTTATCATTTTTATCAATTGACCTTTCCTGAAACCATGCAGTATTGAGTTATATCTTCTCCAAAATCTAGTTCCATGCCAGAATCTTATCAAAATGTTAGGAATTTGGAGAGTGGGCGCCGAAATACCTGGCACAACACTTACATGTTTTTAATATCATACAGAATTAAAATCTCAGGAACTATGAAAACTGGTGTCGATTGCCTGTGGTTTATCCCTTCATTCGTTTCAAGCATTGATAGTGGGGCTTTTATGGCTACTTGCCTGCTACTTTATGTTTATAGCTCCAATACTTAAAACAGTAGACATCAGGTTTGTGTAACCGCTGATTTTGTTGGCTTTGAACCAAGTCTATGATGATTTTTTAATGTCTTTCTATAAATCTCATTTTGTGCTGTTATAAAAACCTCCATTTTGAAAATCACAAACCTCTGCTGGAAAAGTTCATGTAAAATCCACATTGTACAGAAGCACATATCTTTACTGTCTCCAGACAAAATGTCTGAAAACTGATTTAATGTTTGCACTTTGGGTGCAACTTAAAAGAGAGGGCCTAGGAAAGGGTGGGAGTGAGCTATTACAGGATTTTTAGCAAAATAGTTTGCTTGTCTTGTGCGGGACATATGGAATATGCCCCCCAAAAGAGAAGTTATATTCAATAAATTGAATATATATATATATATAACATATTATATATGCCTGTTAAACGGTGTAATTTTATATGACAATTTGTCTTATTATGTAATTGATAAAATGGTACTGTATACTGCTGTTAATTCAATCACATGTTTATATTGTCTGGATGTTTTGTAGTTGTTTGGGAAAAATAATTTCTCGGTGTCCTTCAGCTTTGTAAAAACTCAATGTGAGAGTTTAAATATCTAAATAAATATTGAAGTGCAAAAACTAAAAAGTTAAAAGTAATTACTAAACACATGGAAATAGAATATATAACTTCTAAAACAGAAAATGAAAATCTTGAACTTTAAAATTCAATCCAAAAAAGGAAGAAAAAGGAAAAAAAGGTAAAGCAGGTCAAAATGGAATGCAAGATTAAGATGGTAACAGTATTAGATATATCAGTAATGCCCAAGTGTCCATCAGTAGATGAGTGGACAAAACGATTATGGGACATTTATGGCTGTGTGGTGGAATACTGCACAGCCATAAAAAAAGAAAATTTTACCCTTTGCGATAGTATGGATGGACCCGGAGAGCATTATGCTAAGTGAAATAAGAGAAAGACAAATTCCATGTGATTTCATTCATATGTGGAATCCAAAGAACAGACTGAACTAACAAGGAAAATGGGGACAGACCCGTCGGTGGAGAGCAGGATGACAGCCAAGTGGGTGGAGGGATCAAGCAAAAAAGGAAAAAGGATTCATGGACACGGACAATGGTGTGGTGATTGCTGGGGGTAGGGGGGTATAAGGGGACTACATGGTAATGGAAAAAATACAATGAAGATTAAATCAAAAAATAAATACATAAATATACCAGTAATCACAGAATGCAAATGGACTAAATTTGTTTTTAGAATATGGGAATTATTTAATTGAATAAGTATAAACTCAGAGATATAGTATTTATGAAAAAGATACCTTAAAATTATAGATACAAAAAAATTAAAAGTAATAGGGTTACAAAAGGTATGCCAGGCAAATAGTGAATTAAAAAAATTGAAGTCAGCTCTGGCTGGTGTGGCTCAGTGGACTGAGTGCCAGCCTGGGAGCCAAAGAGTCACTGGTTCAATTCTCAGTCAGGGCACATGCCTGGGTTGTGGGCCAGGTTCCCAGATGGGGGCGTGCAAGAGACAACTGATTGGTGTATCTCTAGCACATTGCTGTTTCTTTCCCTCTCTTTCTCTCTCCCTTCCCTTCTCTCTAAAAGTAAATAAATAAAATCTTTAAAAAGAAAACTGAAGTCGTTAAATTAATATGAGAAAAAGAATGAACTTTAGCCCAGAAAGCTTTATTAAAAATAAAAAGTCATTACAAAAAGATTGATGAGTTAATTTACCAGGAAGAGATAACAGTGCTTCATTATTAGGCATTTAATTACTCAGCTTTAGAATATATAAAATAAGACTTGATGGAATTACAAGAAAATTTTTAAAAATCTACCATCACAATGGGAGATTGCAAACAATAGCCACAGTCATTGTAACATTCTGATAAGGTACACCTATGGCTTGGGGTAAAACTTCCAAGTATGATATCCTGGAAGTATCATGTCTCAAACCACTTAGATGAAATAAAAAAGTGGTTCTGGTAATGACAAACACTCTGATGTTGAAAATGCATGAGGAGAGTTGGAATAAAAGTGGTTCTTGAAATGCAAGTGAGGAAACAGAAAACTTTCTAAATTAAAATTTTATATATATAATTTATATATTTGTATAAAGAACATCACAAATAAGCATTTGATTATTTCATCAACATTATTAAAGAGTAGTAAGATGGGGAAATGAGAAATAAGATTGTCTTATATTGGTAAATGCCTTAATATTTAGGTACAGATGTATAAAATTTAAATGTGACCAGCCCTGTCCAGGTAGCTCAGTTGCTTGGAACGTTGTCCTGATATGCCAAAGCTGTGGGTTCAATCCCCAGTCAGAGCATATATGGGAATCAACCAATGAATGCACAGATAAGTGGAACAACAAAACCAATGTTTCTCTCTCCCCTCTCCCTCTCTCTCTTCTTTCCTCTTTCTCTTTAAAATCTATAAATAAAAATTTAATAGAAAACAAATTTAAACATGACCTGCAATCTATTGCAAAAACAAAGCTACAACTACAAATCTAATCTAATTCTCCAACATAGTGACGCCATGGCATCACCGGACCTGCACCAGGCATGACCATGACTCACCGGAGCTGCAGGGACTGCCCAGCAGTAGCTCATCCTCCCGTGATAGACTCAGGACCTAAGCGCACATCTAGCCTCAGGCTGGCCCTCTTCTGTTCTATCACAGCTATAGAAAATGGATACAAGTATGTTTTTCACCATGATTATATAGGAACTGTGCATCCAATGGAAGTGCAGGTTTTAGCATGAAGTCTACCTATTTGAAGCTTTACATTTGATATTTTAAAAATATTAATGAATAGTTTATAATAGTGAGAGTGTCTTAGTAAGAGGAAAGAACACTTTGGATGGCCCTGGCCCTTCTTAAAAGAAAGGGGGAACAAAAACTATGGAGAATCTTGGCAATGCCTCCTTTTCCTGTGGGCAAAGTTCTCTTTGCCAGGCAGAGACATTTAAAACCAATCTAATGATCAGGTTTTAAAAAAAATAGCCATCGCAACAGCCAAACACTGAGCCCATCTATGAGACCTTCATGAGTGACCATTTAGAGAGAAGTTCTCTTCGATTGATCTCTGGAGTAATATTTTTCTTTGCTCTTTTCCCTTTGTCTTCTACTCAAGTTCATTGCTTCCTTTCCTCTTCCCCACTCTCAATCCCCCCCTGCCCCCATAACCACTTTAAATCAATACTAAAAAGCTGCTTGAGGAGGGAAGTGGGGAGAGTAGTTGGTCACTGAGGAAAGATGTTTATTGGCTGATTGTGTGTTTAGTAGCTTCACAGCCTTTGAACAAACACCCACTGGCAGGCGCAACTTTCTTCACAGCTGTCTGGCTGCCTCTGAGTCTGTGCTTACGGCACCTCCTTGCAGAAACACGGGAATCCAAGGATAAAAGCCTTTAGAAACAATCTGAGAGTGTGGCACATGCTAACCACTTTACTTATTAAACATTTTTATTGTGAAATTATAGTTGGCATTCAATATCATGTTAGGTTCAAGTGTACAGCGTAGTGGTTAGACGTTTATGTAACTTAGGAAGCGATGCCCCCAATAAGTCCAGTACCCACCTGTCACCACACCTAGTTGTTCCAATATTATTGACTGTTTCCCTGTGCTGTACTTTACATCCCCCTACCATGTTAGAGTTATAATTCTGGATAAGTTTGAAACCACCCAGCCTGCTAAGTGGGCGACCCACTACTTTCTCTGACTCCCTCTTACCTTCTCCTGTGACTAGAGGGAACCAAAATTATGTTAGTGGGCTATCATAAGGGAAAGAGTGCAAAAAGTACCTGGAACAGTGCTGGACCCATATTCAACTCTTCGTAAATGGCAGCTGTTATCAGGAAGACTTTCATTATTGTTGTGTGAATTGTCTGGGTTTGATGGCACTGAGCAGTGAAACAGAGATTCCAGTGCACAGCAAGGCTGGGCGGGACTGTGTGGTCTGCTGCCCATTTGAAAGCTGTACCACATGGAAGACTTTACTTCTCTGCCTTTTTTTTTTTTTTTTTTTTTTTTTTGGTAATCTTCAGACACATATTTTCTGTCTACTGTTGTTTTAAAGGTCATCTTGAATTGATTCTGCCCCATATGGTTTAAGCATATCCCCTTTGTTAACCTGCATGTTAATATTTTGATTGTTGACATTTGACAGGGTACTTATTCCAATAATTTTATCTTCAATGTAAGAAGATGTGAATTCTTAGAGAAAGAGTAACTTTAGTAACTGAAGAATTTAATAGCAGTTTTATTTTAATTCTCCTAGTTATTTTGTATTAATTTTCCTGTAAATGTATCCAGATGTGTCTGTACGACATGGATCCTATGAACAAATTCTGGCAACTATTTATAAATTATTGTCTGAAGTTTTCTACCTCTGGACCTAGTACTAGCCTGAAAGTATCAACCCTTTGCTTATAGTAGGAATATTTTAAATCAATGAGACGAAGATTACCACAGTAAAAGCCAGTTTAGAGTAACAAATACTCTAAGAACCAACGTGAATTCACCTTCTGTTTATTTTCAGCGGATAATTTAACTTGTTTTCTTGGCCAGGAATAAATAAGTCCAGAACATTTGAGTAAGCCTTATGTCTTATTTAGCGACTTTTCCTGTTTGGTCTGATTTCTCTCCTTTGTGCTTACATTTTCAGGCTCAGCTATGTGAATCATGCAGAGGATCTGGCCTCCAAGCTCCTTCAGTGTTCCCCAAAGAACAGACTATCGGCACAGGCTGCCTTGAGCCACGATTATTTTAGTGACCTGCCCCCACGGCTATGGGAACTGACTGATAGTGAGTAGGACAGATCCACATGGTTCAGTCAAAGCAAGGACATTGTTTTAGCAACTGTGTGTAACATACATGTAGAGATTGATGTTTACATGTGCGTGTGTGCATGCATGAGATTATGAGCTTGTGTATGTGTTTGTATATGTGAATGTGTATGTACATTCGTGTGTGTGTGTGGAGAGAGAACACACAGGGGAAGGGGGGTTGTGTGTGTGTGTGTGTGTGTGTGTGTGTGTGTGTGTGTGTGTATTTAATGGAATCCTGCCATTCAAACGCCAGCTTACCAGACACAGGAAGAAAATGGATTCCCTCTTTGCTATCTCTGCTGTGCAGTTTGCAGCCGCAAGTCTTTGTATTTGATTATGTGTGTGTCCAAAAAAATGATCTGAGCAGTCGTAAAGGCAAAGGAAAATATGATTTACATATTTATGCATACAGTACTTTTTAACTGGCTGCAGTACAGAGGAGAAATGATTCATTTCTGTTTGATTCTCGGAGACCATCTTGGTTGTAACAATAACCTTAAAAAGGGCTGCTATGCAGTGAGCTGACGAACAGAGTTGGCAGTTGGCTAATGCACTGAATTGACATGTAAGAAACGAAGACATAATTCATTTTAACTGCAAATGCTCTTGGTGTTCATGCAGACAGATCTTCTCTAGATCTCTTAAAACAAAACACATTCCTGAGTAGGTTTTTGTTTTGCTTTTACAAAAGTGTTCATATTTACACAGCCTCTTTCAATTACATTTTAAATATTTGGGGGAGGATTTATGGCTGGGAGGATCTCATCTTTCTTCCAAAGTGTGAAACAGAATTCTTGTGAAATTTTGCAAAACACTGTTGCAGTAAGAACGCTGTTGTTTGGTGGTGATGTGTTCTTCCCACATGCCCATTAGACATATTTCTTCTCATTCTCATCACCTTAAAATAAATGTGCTGCATACATGCATAGATATTTATAATACACTTATTCATCCTTTGATATACATCACTTACCATGGCCATACACAATTATTTCCTTAATCTTTTGGAATTTGAACCCCCCCCCCCACAATTGTATCAGATTCACCGTGACAACAAACAGTAACTCTTTTATTTTGGAACTAAGTCATAAAAGTAACAACTACTCTTGGGTATCCCAATCCTAATTTTTTTTAATCGTACAATTAATTTGAATTACCCGTATTTTGCCGTGTATAATGTGCACTTTTTTTGCCCAAATTTCTGAGGGAAAATAAGGGTGTGCATTAAACATGGGTGTAATAATCCCATGTATCATGCACACGAGCACATGGGTGCTCATTATACATGGAAGCACATTATACATGGCAACATGTGGTGCTTTTTTCACCCTAAAGTGACTACAGATATGTACTCCACTACTCCCCTAGGCTTTGTCCGCCCTTTTTAACATTACACGTTTTGTATTCAGCCCTCCTTCCTTTCTAAAAGTTTACTCACTGACCATTACAACAGCAATCTCTATTTAAAAAAATAAAGATGGAACCCCTATGGAAAAATAATGATTTGGTAATACATCCTTTTATACTGAAAAAAATGCAAATTGGCTTATTAGTTTATGGCTCATCAAACTGAAACATACAGTTTGTTTTCCTTTTAGAACAACTTGTAACTTGATATCACTCCTCCTCAGTAACATCTCAATCCCATCTGACTTGATGATTGAGTTTAAGCCAGGATTTTGATAGTCGATGAATCCTGAATTTTGTAGCCGTACTTTTCTGTTAATATGGGCTTATTACCCACTTGCCACTTAGTTTATCAGCCAGTGGATAAATCCAGTTCCTATCAGTCAGTAAATGCCTCCACATTATCACTCGGCAGCAGGCTGCCAATGGAGACAGCCTTGTCCCCATCATTAACACGCACAATGTATGCAGAACACCAGAGGGGAATTAAAACCACAAAAAATACCTCAGGGTGGTATTTTTAATATGAGAATTTAATTTGTAATTTCACAGATTAAGAATTTTGGCTGCATTAATCCCTTTATCAGCTCACAGCAGGCTATTTGCAGAAGCATAACCATAAGGTGATATTCATTGGCAGAAACACGTCTTTGCATAACGTTAAACATCAGGAGCAGGGAAACCTTTTGAAGGGGGGAGAATAAAGATGAAAAATCATTATATTTTTAAAGCACGATTCTGCTAAATGCCTCTGGTAAAAATTTGGAGTTACAGAAATGCTATTTCTGTGTCTAGTAGATAATCTTTATGAAGCATAAATCCAGTTTCAAGAAAGGACAATCCCAGCATTAAATACTGGAGTCATTTCCATTTTGAACAACGTGGTAGTCCTTGTAAACATGTTTACAAAACAAAGAATTCCAAGACTTCGGAGACTTGGGAAACTAGTTCTTTTAGGCGAGATGACTAGTTTTGGTGACCGTTATCTCAGCTAA
Source organism: Glossophaga mutica (assembly GCA_039655065.1). Lineage (NCBI taxonomy): Eukaryota > Metazoa > Chordata > Mammalia > Chiroptera > Phyllostomidae > Glossophaga > Glossophaga mutica. Next base: position 65,043,699 of record CM077313.1, read on the forward strand.
TACTCTGCAGACTATATTTAGAAATTCTTAGCATCCAATTGTACATCAGGATGGAGTCTTGTCGAAGTCCACCACCTGGAAAATGGCAGTGGAGTGTGGCGCTTCCTTTGCAAGGAGACTTGGCAGGAGGTGCACCTGGGGAGATGAGTCACAGAACTAATAAATGGATCGTCTTCACAGCCGGGTCATGGTTTAGATCATCAGTTCCAGGAACCTCACTGCATTGTTGGCCCAGGCTGCTATAACAAAATACCGTAAACGGTGGGAAGGAGTGGGGGGCAGGGGCGCTTAAACAACAAACCATTTCTCACAGTTCTGGGCGCTGGGAAGTCCAAGATCAAAGTGCTGGCAAATTGGGTTCCTGGTGAGATTTTCTTCCTGACTGTGGACAGTCACCTTGCTGTATCTTCCCGTGGCAGAAAGAGAGTGGTCTTTCTTCCTCTTGTTATAAAACCACTAATCTCAGGAGAGCCCCACCCTCATGACCTCATCGAGCTGTGATTCTTATTCAAAGGCCCACCTCCAGATACCGTCGCACTGTGGGTTAAAGGCTTGTACGTAAGAATCTGGAGGACATATTTCGGTCTTAAAGACAGCTTCTTAAAGACAGCTCACAGCATTTTTTTTAAAAGAATGTCCACAAAAAGAAAATGTTTATGCAGGCAGAAAGTGAAACCAGTAAGAAAGGAAGAAGAGTGGAATAAAAATAAGTTCAAAGGGGGCCCCAGCCTTCTTGGCCACTTTAATATATGAGACCCTGAGAAAAGAGTGTCAAGTAATCATGTGTCTCCACTACATAGAATATTGCAGTCATTCATGGAGTATATACAAAACTGAAGTTGTATACTTACGCCAGACTCATACTCGCTTTGGAAGAACATGTAACAATAGAGTATCTTTCTTTATTGTGCTGTTCATTAAAACCTCACCAGTTTACGTAATACCAAAACTTAGAAGTAATGTATTAGTGTGCCAGTGAGGCAGGAATTACAAGTTTATCAAGCAAGAATAATGGTACAGTTACCTGGGGAATTCGTGGTTAAAGCTGGCTAATTCTGATGGCACCTTGTCATTCTCCCTCTGTCCTGAAACCCCAACAACCTTGCCCCACTTCCTCACAAAGATTTAATTGCAAGGAAGTAAATGGAAGGCTGATTTGGAAGAATTCATTACTTTTCCCAAATACACCATAGGGCATTCTCCTGTGTATATGATCAAGTTACATAAATTATTGAAGCTGAGCTACCCTTGTCAAAGTAAATGAACAAAATACACTTCATAGCACAGAGTCCTTGATTTTATTGCATTCGTTTGTTAATTCACAAAACTCAGATCTGCCATAAAGAAGGCCAACAAATTGGTGCCGTGTGAACAGCCCTGAACTGGGGATCAGACCCCCTGGATTCTGGCCTCAGCTCTGCTGTTGAGTAGCTGGGCAACTTTGTAGCCGTACCTCCGTGTCATCTTTAAAAAAATAAAACAACCACACCCAATTCAAATATATTTGCTATGTCCAATTCCTAGATTTCCATCCTCTCGTGAATCCTTTTGAACCAGCTTTGGCACCCAAGACTCCCAAACCACTGTTTTCAGAGTCTCTAACCTTGGACCCTCCCCAGCCCTCATCTTGACCCACCAGCAGAATTCAACACGAGTGACCACCATCTCCTCTTAGTAATGTTTCCGTTTCTGTCATTTGGATTCAAGGACAGGGCTGTCCCGTGGTTTTCCTTTTGCTTCTACTTTTCAGGTTCTGGTGGATTTCTTCTAATCTGCCAGACGTCTCACTGGTGGAGAGCCCTGGGACTTAATCCTCAAATCTTTCTATCTCTAATTCACTCCTTCGAGCTCAGATGATCTCATCTAATCTCATGATTTAAATATCACTTACACTTTGACAGCTTCCAAATTTGTATCTCCAGTCCCATCTTCCCTGACTCCAGATCGCACATCCCACTGACTACTCAGATTCTCTCGTTGGCCATCTACGAAGCATCTCAAATTTAGTATTACCAAAACTGAACTCCTGATCTTTCCCCTGAGACTTGCTCCTTCTGTGGTCTTCCCCTTGTCAATAAATGGCAATACTGTTCTTCCAGCTAATGGAAGTTATCTCTGACACCTTCTTTTGTCACAACCGTACTTGCTTCCCCCACAGACCCTACTGGTATTAGCTTCAAAATACAAGGTCTTTATAGAAGGCAACCAGCCATGTAATATGAAAAATAGAGACATTTACTGAAGAAGATACAAGAAACTGTGCATAGGTCAATGACACCTCAGTCCCTTCAAAGTAGGCACCGTGGGACCTCACACAGTTCTCCCAATTGCCATCAGCTACCTCATTGTATTTTCCTGAATCTCACTGACAGTCTGAAATCTCCTCCTTTCCAAAGGTGACTTTAGTTTTAGGAAAAGCCAGAAGTCACAGGGTGCCAAATCTGGGCTATAGTGGGGTTGAGTCACCTGGGTGATTTGATGTTTCTCAAAAAAAAAAAAAAAAACTGCATGAGATGTGAAGCATGAGCAGGTACGTTGTTTTGATGAAGCTGCCAATTACCAGTTGCCCATAGCTGCAGACTTCTGAATCATCTGAATAGCTTCCACAGAGGAGTGTTCAAGCTTAACACAAAATTCGATGCAGATTTGTTGTTCTACTTGCTCAATCATTTTGAATGTGACAGCCACACCGTACACATGCTCACTCAGTGCTGTCTACTGCCTCCACTGACTAGTACAGTGACAACATCATTGTTCACGCATGCGCATTCCAGTCCATTCTTCTTGGCTGCCAGGTTGTATCGATGTCGTGCAAACCATTCTCGTTATATTAACAATATAACGATATAAGAAGGTTGGTCTTTTTCCAGATAGGCCTCACATATCCAGAATCACACCTCTTCTCACTTCTCCACTGCTTTCACTGCACTCCAAGTCACTCACTGTTTTCTTTCACCTGGCTTTTCTTCGAATTTTTTTAAAATTTCAGTTTATTTTGTATTGGTTTCAGGTGTACAGCATAATGGTTAGACAATCATATATTTTGCAAAGTGTTCCCCCCAATATTTTCAATACCCACCTGACACCATACATAGTTAAGACAGTATTATTGACTCCATTCCCTATGCTGTGCTTTACCTTCCTGTTGATACCAGTCTGTGCTTCTCAGCCCCTTCACCTTTTCACCTGGTCCCCCAACCCCCTCCTCTCTGGCAACCCTCAGTCTGTTGTCTGTGTCTATGAGGCCAGTTTGCTTTTGTTTGTTAGTTTATTTTGTTCATTAGATTCCACATATAAGTGAAATCGTATGGTATTTGTCTTTTTTGTGACTGGCTTAATTCACTGAATATAATGTCCTCTAGGTCCATCCATGCTGTCAGAAAGGCTAAGAGTTCCTTCTTTTTCATGGCTGAGTAATAATCTGTTGTATTTACGTACCACAGCTTTTTCACGCCCTCGTCGTCTGTATTTTCACAATAGCCTGCTGCTTTGCCTGCTTTTCTTCTTGCTTCCTGAGAGTCAGCTCCTGCTGCTTCCTCTTTCTACATTAGCACTCCCTGTTCCTCGCGATGGGCATGGCTTGCCATCTCACCTCCTTTGGGTTTCTGCTCAAATGTAGCTACATGCCCAGTTTCTCTTCCATGACTTATTTTTCATTGTGACATTTACTACTAGTTGATATTTTATATTTGTTTGTCTTCATCCATTTTCCCCAAACGGAGTCTATAAGAACAGGAATTTCTTTTTATTCTGATTTATGCACTACAGCACTCTGAAGTCCTAGAGCAGGGTGAGCTCAATAAATATTTCTTTAATGAATGAATGAAAGTGTGGCATAAAGAAAGGAAAAAAATAGCCCTGGCTGGGTTGCTCAGTTGGTTGGAGTGCTGTCCCATACGCCAAAATGTTGTGGGTTCAATTTCCTGGTTGGGGCATGTACTGAAGTTGCAGGTTCCATCCCAGGTCAGAGCACATACAGGAGGCAGCTGATCTCTCTCCCTCTCCCTCCCCCTCCCCCATCTCTGCTCTCCATCCCTCTTTCTCTCTTCCCTCCCCCTTCTTCTCTCTCTAGAATCAATAAAAAATGTCACGTGAGAATTCAGAAAGAGAGAGAGAAAATGAGAGAAAGAAGAAGGGAAGAAGGGAAGGAGGGAGGGGAGGAGGAGGAAAGGGAGGGAAGTGGAGAGGGAGGGAGGGAGGGAGGGCGGGCAGTACATTGTTTTTATCACCTGAGCAGTGCTTCTGTGGCGAAGGCAGACTGTCCTGTCGTGTGTGTGTATTGGTGTACACGTGTTTGTGGCTGCGATTGCTTGACTTTCAGTCCGCTGGGCCACACCAGCCAGGGCTTGATTGCTTAACTCTCAGAGGCCAGTACTGTTCCCTGGGCCAGACGTCCAAAATTGTAGCTCAGTATCCATTTTTAAAAAGAGAAGATTATAAATACATCAATAAATATGTAAATGATAACTTTTCATTCTGTCCACAGTGTCTTCTATTTTTACCATCCCAAATGTAAGATTGCAACCGGAATCCGGAGAAAGCATGCGGGCCTTTGGGAAAAACAATAGTTATGGGAAAAGTCTATCGAACAGCAAGCACTGATGAGCACAGCATTCTTGAGAGAGCACAGGTAAGATGACCCACTTCACTTGGAAAGCAATACTGAATAGATGTGAAAGAGATCTTTTAAATGAAATATTTCAGGTTCATTTTTCCCCATCTTACAAGTCTCTTGTATTCACTATGGCATTCCTTGCAGATTCTGCTGAGGCAGAGTACAGTCAGTCATTTCATGTTTTCCAGCACTTCCAGATTCCAACCAAAATTTTAGTTCGTTTGTAGAGTTAGGAGCAAAGCATTTAGTCATAAGCAAGTCATTTTAACTATTCACACTCTTCATTGAGGAGAAAAAAAGGTTAACCTTGGGCTGTATCTGAGCCACAGACCTGCTTTGTTCGACCCACACAATTTTTTTAATTAGATGCTCTCATTTTACAATGGGGAGATTTTATACAAAGTCTGGGTTTCTGGCTTTTCTTGAAAAGTCAGCAACTCTGCGGTACCATGCTCCCAACCCTGCCGGAAGTCTGGGAGTCTGAGTGGATGGCGGCTGCCCCCCCGGGGAAGGACATGTGCTCCCTGGTGTGGCCCAAGGGCCGTGGGGGGCCGTTCCACCTGTTCCTGACTTTCGCCAGGCCCCGTACAGACCTTCTCATGGTGCGGCTTTCCTCGTTTCCTCCACGGGGCGGTGACCTCCGCTGTTCTGCAGATGGGCAGCAGCATCTAAACAAGGCACTCTCCAGGCCTGGCAGCCTGTCCCCGTCACCACGCACGCCTCCCAGACATGAGCACAAGACAGCAGCTTTGGAAAAGGCTGTGTCCCTCCTTACTGACAGGTGGAAAGGTCTGGGCTTTTGGAATTGTGTGCCCCTTTTTGTTCAATGTCACATGACCCTCTTAAGCAAATAGGGAATCAACTTTTTTTATGGAGAAAGCTTTTTATTTGCTAGTCCATATTTGTTCCTTGCTCATGTGGGTGCTCAGTAATTCAAAATTCAAGCAAATTGGAGGATGGATACAGCATTGCAGGTGCTCCTCCTTCTTTTCCTCTGTCTCTTAGTACGAAACAGATTAACAGGCTGATTTCTCATCCTGGCAAAGAGAGCAAATTAAATGGTCCACCTTGTCCTGGCCAGATGGCTCATTTGGGCGGAGCATCATCCTGTACACATAATGGGTTCGGGTTCAATCTCTGGTCAGGACACATGCTTAGGTTGTGGGTTCGATACCCAGTCAATCCCCAGTGAGAGTGTGTATGGAGGTAAGAGATCAATGTTTCTCTCTCACACAAATCAGTAAAAATATATACTTAGGCAAGGGTAATAAAGAAATATTATTTCTTTCCATAAAGAAACAGTGTCCACCTTGTCTTATGGGTGAAATGCCTGTACCCTGAGCTATCTTTGGACTTAGATCTTGCCGGCACTCAGCGTGGGACCAGTGCTGGCTTCTTGGGAATATGGTGATGAGTTACCAACGGCTGGAGAGAGAAGATCCCTAGGTGAAAGGGGATGAGTAAACATCAGCCAGGACTGGTAAACTTGCCAGGTCGTTTGCTGGTGTGAGTGAGATTCTTCATTCCTTGGGCCAGTTTTCCCTGCTGGAGACAACGTAACATAGAAGCACAGCTGTACCTCCCTGTAGCCCTTGTACCCCCATTATGAATTTCAGTTGGTCAGACCAGGAGAGAGTGGCCTGAGTTTTTGACCATTCTGGTTCTGAGAGTGGTTTTAATTCACAAGGGTTGCAGCATTGGCTTCTGAAAGTCTTTAACCTGCATTACCATAACGAGGGCCCCTGGCTTTATAAATCCTTCAGCCTTCACTAGAACAAAACAGAAAGTGGACTTCATTTGGGCTGCTCTCTCAAACACACGTGCACACAGGCAGACATGGATTTCAGTGGCAAGGCCGAGTTCTTTCCTCTCTGCTCTTCGGAGATCTCTGCAACCTGAGCCTGGCCGGTGGAAGCTGCTGGAACGCGGGTCAGGGCAGCTTCCGGTAAAACGAAATCAAACTCACAGAACAGAGGCATCGCCTGTGAGGACTCAACTACTGTTTGAAAAAAGATTTTAAAAAGTGCTCAGAACTGCAGTCGTTAGTATTTGAAAGCCTTTTTAAAATGCATTTTCCTTGCAGTATATTTTAAACACTAATTTAAGGGTATGTCTGCATGGTGGAAACTCTTCCTCTAGAATTATTTGATAATGATACAAATATTTTCTCTATGAATTTTGTCTTTTTCACATCAACTTGTAAGGCTTTAACTTCGTTACTGTTTTTGTTGTTTTCTTACAAATCTAAATACCTCACTTTGATTCCACATCATATTGAGAAAACATCTGATTTTTTTTTTCTCAGAAAAGCTTCAAAGAAGCTGGACTCTAAGAGATTTCTGTCAGCAGCAAAAGAAATCATTTAATTTCTCCTCTGTGTAGATTTTGAATTTTAATCAAAAGGAGCCATCTTGGAGATAAATATATACAACCTGTACATTGTCCTAATGCATCCTGTACAGTAGAGCTTATTCTGACCAATGCTTGAACATCAAATTGTAGACACACAGAGCAAAAAGTCTACACAAATAAAGGTATTCATAAAGAAAAACGTGGAATTTCCTAGATTTTAATTTTGTTTTGGATGAATTAATTAACTGTCTAGAGCAGGATGTGGCATCTTAAATTTTCCTCAGATGTCCCAATTCTTTGTAAAGTCCAGAAGGATTGGAAAGGGGAGGGTGGTGGAAGGGGTTAGGGCCCAAATAGGCTAAGACTAGGCTAAGGCTAGCATTTCAGCCACCACTCCTGGGAGGCACGACAGAGGGAAGTGCATGGTATCACTTCTGTTTTTGAAATGAGGGAGGACTGATGAGACAGGAGTGTCTCAGGTCCTATTTTTTTTTCCTGGTGATACTTCAGTGCCAAATTGTTTCTATACTTGCATACTAAGGTCACTTCATTATTTAGTTAAGAGACCTGGATTTGCATAAACTGGATAATGAGAAGCATTTCCACTGCAGCAGAAAGCAATTTTGGCTTCCGAGTCCTGTGACCAAATTAAACAAAAAGAAAACTCCCATGCAGCCAAGGTAAGCACGGGATCGGTGCCGCCGAAGGGCCGAAGCACCGTGCTCCCTACATTTTGTTATCCTCTGAAGGTGTGACAGAGTCAAGGATTCACGGATTGTCCCCACTCTTCTAATCAGCATTGAAGGGTAAGACGCTCTTAACGTCTGAGGGGGCCTTAAGTGTGCACGGACATTCCCCCCAAGGAAAAGACGAGAAGCTATATGGAATACCACACCCGTTAGTATCACTTCCATGCAAACACAGCCTGTGTTGAGCCTCATTTTCCAGTCATTCTAAACAGACAGGAAGCGCCCGGCGCTCTGTCTACTTCTCTTTTTTGCTGAAGACAAGAAATAAGAATGGCCTCTAATCTTTTAAACAGATGCTTTATAATTTTTTCTGAAATGATATGTGCTCATTACGGTACATCTCTTTTTAATGAATCAGTTGGTCTACAGACCCTGTTGAATGTGTAATAAATATACAGCTGTCTAGTGCATGAAAAAATTGTACTTGGTTCAAGTGCAAGAAGTTAACTGCATGCATATTTTAGAGACTTTCCCTTTGCCTTACAGAATATTATCTTTGCTAATCAACATTGTTTATTATATGACAGGGAAAAAAAGTGTTAGACTCTCTTGGCTTGACTTAGTTAGTCATCAAGCAATAATTAACTAAAAGTAGTCTTCCAGCTAAACAGTAGAATGCATAAATTGCTAAGAATTCCGATCAGAAAAGGCAAAGATTTTTTAAAAAGCAAACTCCGAACCGAATGCACTGCTTTAGTGCTGAACATTCAGCAGAGCTGTACCCACACACCCCAGGGTGCCAAAACCCTGGGGATTTTTTTAAAAATCCAGGTTCCCGAGGTCCATGAATCTTCATTTGAAAGACCGCCCCCAAAGCATGTTGATGCAAGTGTCTCAACTGCATATAATGTAATATTTAGTAAATATCAAGCATTGCATGTTTATAAAGTAAAATAATCAACTATTTGGGTCAGGACTGGACATAGACAAACTAGGAAAATCCACCCTGACCCTTCCTTTTTTTAAAGGAAGAGTAGTGTAGACTTGTACGAATAAGGTAACCACTAGTCACATGTGGCTTTTTAAATTTAATTTTTAATTAATTAAAATTAAATGAAATTACAATTTTGTTTCCCCAGTAGCAATACCACATTTCAAGTGCTCAGTAGCCACATGGGGGTAGTGGCCACCTGATTAGCCAGGGTGACTGTAGAACCTTTCCAACACCACAGAGCAGTCTAGAGGATGACTGGTGAACAGCAAGCCTACCTGTGAATGGAGGAATCAGGAAAATTAAACTGATTCAATCAGTAAAAATACGTGTCACTTCTAGATTATAGCCACCCAAGAGAAGCTTGAAATGTTTGAGGAAGAGAAACTCTCGGATGAGGACAGAGACAGGTAGCAAAAGGAGAAGAACAGAGACGGATGATTGAGAATGACAGAAAAGGCTTTGCCGCAGGAACAGGACAGACCACAGGAAAGTGGGTTTGGGGATCTTTTAGGAGAAGGAGACATGGTCAGCTTTCCTCAGGTCATGGCGGTCTTTGTTGAGATTGCTCCAGGAAGTAAGGAGGAACAGGCTGACAGTCCACGTACGTGCACAAAAACAGAATGCCCCTCAGAATCCGACAGGGGCTTTCGCTTGTCTGCCAGCTCAGCCGCCACCTGGGCTCTGCTACCTGCTCCCGGGGAAACACCCTCCTGCTGCTCTCCTTTGCGCAGCTCAGTTTTCATGTCGCCGCATCCACAGACGTTGCTTCCATCTTCTCTCATAGCTTGTGCTGACTTGTCTCCACTTGTGCATGAATCCTGCTTATGGTTGTTCCTCTTTGTGTCCCTTGTTCTGGGGCAGTCTGTTGCTGAGCTCCTTTCCTCAGATGCAGTTGGTTCGCAGAAACAGTTCTGATTGGTCTGGTCATCATCATGAAGTAGAGAGCAAGGCGTCAAGCAAAGCTGTTTTGTGAGTCTCCCCCAGAAGCTGCTGGCTGACTGTGGATTACTGGGTCAGGTGCAGAGCCCTGATTCAGTCAGATGAGTTGTGAACTGGGTGGACCAACCTTTTCATCAGGACCCCTGGGAAGAGGGCTCTGGGTTTAGCAGTCTCTGAAGCTTCTATGAATTTTGCTGTATGGTCTGAAGGTACCTTGCCTGGCTGCTACCAAAGAAAACATCAGCCCAGTACACAGGGACACTCCAGTGTTCATCCTCATGGTGTGATATTTTTGTCTAAAGGTCTTTTTAAGGCCATGTTGCATTTTCTCAACTATAAACACACCAGTTAGTATTTATCACACTATAAGAAAGTCAAAGGTTGCCTCTAGCTTTCTTTCAGTAGCAGGAAGTCCTCTGATTTTTTTTCCTGCAAGAATTGTTATATTCTGCATGATCCTGCAAATTCTATCAAACAACTACATTTTTATGCTCTCTTGTCTCATGTGGTTGACAAGACTAGTTCTGGAAATAACAGGGAAAGAGGGAAACAAACCTTAGTGTTCCTCGAAGGTTTTCTCTGAAAGGATCCCTGGTTTGTGTCATTACCCCTACATTCCTGCAGATTAAACATCTTACTCAGAAACTGACAGTGCTTCAAACCACAAATGCATAACGCGTATGAACACCTGACAGAGAAGAGGCTGGAATGTTGTTTCGATTCCCCACCCCATCTCCACCCCCTTTCCTCCATGTCCCCTCTGCCCTGGAGAGTCTGTTACCTCCTCTAAGCTCTGATACAAATTAGTAGGCTGTGGAAGTTCATCTCTTCTCCCTTCCCTCTCCCTTTTCTGCCTCTCCTCTTCTCCCTTTCTGTGAATCACCTCTGACCCGTACTCTGCACCATCGCTGCCAACCCTGTGTTGGGGTTCGCAGAGGACTCTGGGACCTTTAGTGTCTAATTTGCTTAATCATATCCTGGGACTGTGATAAGGCAGAATGAAAATAAAGTTGAATATAGGTATCATGCTTCATTCAGAGTGCATTTTTAAGTATTCGATTTTTTTAATGTTGACATAATTTCTGATTTATAGAAAAGTTGCAAGAATAGTGGAAAGAATTCCTGGTGCCCTTTATCCACTTTCCTCAAATGTTTGCATTTTATGACATTTGCTATATTGTATTTATTCTCTCTCCATCACTCTCTCCCTCTCTCTCTCTCTCACTCTCTCTCACACACACACACACAAATGTGTGCACATATATGTTGTTTTGCTAAACTATCTTTTTAACTTACATGACATTCTGTTACCTTTAAATGTATCAATGTATTTTCCTTAAGAATTCCAAGTGATATTTTTAATTAAAAATAATAATAGTTTTTGCCCTTGCTTTTCCTTCTCTGATTGAGAATTTTTAAAAGCAAACTGACTAAAAGAGAAGAAACGTTTGATGCTTCACAAACTGGTTCATCAGCCCAAAGATGCTAAAAAATTGGCTATATTTTTGTGATTCGGTGTTTTAGTTCAGATGAGCTTTCAAAATGGGGGTGGGGTAGCACTGCAACTTGTATCTCTGCCTTTTTAAAACCCAAATTAATTTCTTAGGGACTATTTTGCCAGCAGCATAATATGAATGAAGCTTTCTTATAAAAATAGTGGGCGCAGGATGTGATGTGGCTAGTAAGCAAGATGTCTATTACAATGCTTGGCCACACTGTGCTGAAGTTAGCAGTCACATATATTATAACAGGTAGTTATAATCAATTCAGGCGCTCTATTTTTCCTTTTTATTTAATGTTGAGTCTTGCGAATTTGGGATACAGAGGGAATCATCTCTGCCCTAAGCTCACTGTATTGTATTATTAATACCAGGAGAGCAGCTGAGTCCCCCTAACAGTCTTTGTGGTCTGTGGACACCCTAAGAAATGTCTGAGCATAAAAAGAGGCTGTTTGAGTTGAAGTGGGCTTGATGGTCTGGGATGACACTTGAATGCATGGAGGGCAATGTCGAAATGATAATGTTGGGAAGGGAAGGCAAAAGGAAGCTTGAAACTACTCCGATTGTCCTGCGATGCTCATCACTCCTCCCGAGCCATTCCTCCCGTGGGAGCTTTGTCTGAGTAGAAATGGGGAGTGGGACCAGGAAGGGTGCACACTGGGGCTTTGGGACAAAAGCCAGGGATTCGGGTTCTTAGACACATTAATATTCTAGACAGATAGCAATGTAATGAAAAGCACAACCCAAATGTATTTCAAGTCTTAACAAAGTTAAACATCTTAGCTAAATTATTACAGTATATTTAACAAAATGTTTGCAATACTCTGAGTTGCTTCTATGAATAAAGCTTTTAAAAACATCAAATCAGTTGTGCAAATGAATAATTTACCAAGTCTCACTTGGAATTTAGGATAGCTGTTTCCTCTACCAGCACACACACGTGCGCACAAACGCAAGCACTCTGTACATTCCCACAGCCAAACAGAATCATTTCTCAGCAGTCCTGGAATTGCTAGGATAATATCATAGATTATCAAAGGGTTTCTTTTCCACCTAAGGAAATAATGCACAAGGTCTCAAACAGAAAACAATACAAACATAGGAGAAATGGATGGAAATTTGGCTCCTAAGAAGTATCACCATGTATGCCAAGCGTGAAATCAAATACTGTGGCTATTAATTTCCATACTTGGGTGAATTTTTTTCCCTTTAAATTATTACCATTTTTAATGTAGTTTGCATTATGTACAGTGCCCTTGGATTTTTAATTGCTCTGGATTATCATTTTCAATGCAATTAGTAAAAGGCCCTCAATTACATATAATTATTACTGTAAATGGGGCTACTGGCCTAATTACTATAAATGAGGAAAGATGTGTGATTATCATATGCAATTAAATCATGTACAGTGTTTATTTCACATTATTACATACAATGGTGTAGTGATTAATTATATTGTATCATTCCTTGGTCAACAGATCTATTTTACATTAAGAGACCTAGAATTGTGATCCATTGTCAAAGACCTGGGTACTGGATCTTTTTTCCTAAGGTAATTGAGTTACTCTGATTATGCACAGACAAAAAAAATCTGGAAGGAAAAAAATATATTTTACCTCCATTAATTAACAATGCCCAGATTATCCTGTGTTTTTAGTGTTCTATTGTTCTTGAGCCCAATGCTAAGTTCTACCATACCTGTTTGTTTTTATGTAAATGAGCAAAAATCAACACCCGTAAATTATGGTAACATTTAAAACATGCCCGAGGATGGGGGCGGGGGAAGGAGGTCTTTCCTTCATTGTGGCAAACATGATAATCACCCCTAGTTTACAAATGCACACTTAACAAGCTTATAGCACATAATTAATTCTGCAAAGGATGCTTTTTGACAGAGTGGGATTATGAGAATTGCATACTGATAGTGGCAGGAGAAATAAATCTATTTTCTCTACGTCAGGTAGGGTGTTCTTGTGTTCTTCAGAAACTGGCACATCTCAGAGGTGTTGCTCTCAAAATGATCTCAGGGTGGAAAGAAATCAGTAATTACAGAGCCAGGCATTCGGTTGTGTCCTAATTTTCCCATCAGTTTTTCAGTATTTCAGCTGCCTCAGAGACTTAAAGTATTCTCATTAGGTAGCTGCAGAGGCAGCCGCTTGCCTACTCCTTCATTCTCTCACTTGAATTTCCCTTTTTTTTTTTTTTCCATTCCTGCCTTGGGAGTGACTGTGAAGATCATTTGCTGGAATGATTGGCAGGTTAGAGGATTCGATCAGATGAGTTCCTCTTAGTGTAGGTCAAAAAGGCTAGTTAGCAGGAGCTGTCGAAAAATGCCAGCAGCATTCGAAATGGGAAATGTCATGACTTCGAGGCAGGGGGTGCCACCTGGAACAGAAGGCCCCCAGCTCATTAGCAAGTTACAGGATGCGGGCTTAACTGGAGGGAGCAGAGGAGGAAAGATAATACCCAATAGGAAAAATGATTGTGAAGTGGAATTGATTTCATGTATAATTTGTTTATCACTAGAGGGGACAAATGCTGTCCTTCTGACATGAGCAGAGAAGTGTGGACTATGAATGAAGCCACTTAGCATAATCTCCAGGTTGAGCTTTTGATTTAAAGAATGCAAACTTCTTTATTCTTAACTGTGGAAATGATCAGGTCATGTTACATTAATTAAAGCTGACATACTCTCAAATGTTTTATCTGGGCGATGTGGCAATTCAAGAGAAACGGAGATGGGCAACTTTAGAAAATAAGAGGGATTTTTTTTTTTCCTCTGCTGGTGTGGAAGACTAGCTAGCTCAGTTGCATACTGAATTATAAAAGGGCTGTGGTGAGCTAGGCGGCACCAGTCAAACCTGGGCTTCCTGATTCTTACACAAACCCTTTGGGAGATGTAGATCCAATCCATGTTAAAATATATATGTATATTTTAGAATATGACTGTATCATATTTTGGTACAATGTTAAAATTTTGATCTGTTTTTTAAAAGGGGGGAGCTCTTCAATTTCATGACTTCCTAGTTGTCAGTTCATCTAGAATTTGATATTTTACCATAAACTTAGCAAATTACAGTAGCCATATCTACCAACAAAAGGAAGCTACAAAGATGTCCTAACAGGGAAAATTAATCTGCAGTTTGTAAAAGGAGAATCTGTAGTGGCAAAACAAAAAATAATATGCCTAGTATGTACTCAAATTAAACTCCAAATTTAAAGGTTCCAGTATTCTTACAATATGTTAAATGGGCTTTAGTGTACAGCCTTTTTCTGCATATATTCCAACAGAAAATGTTTCTTTTGATAAGAAACTTTTATGATATCATTTATCTTTCACACGGAGGTCTTCATTTGTTAAGCCACAAACGCCACAGCTGTACATCTTTCTGGATGAGAACTAAAGGATGTTTACTTAGCATCCAGATTTGGGGTTAGACATATTTTCAAAATGTCTTTGCCTTGAGTTTTTCTCTTTTCTTTTAAATATGGAGACAGTTTATGAGGCAGGTATGAAATAGCTAAAGCTTATTTTATCAAGCAGCCTCAGACTGCTGCCTTAAGTGAGTAGGAATCTGAAAACCTCCTCGTCAAAACACTGCTGGGACATTCATTCTGTTCTGTATTCAGCATACTAAGCTTAGCATTAAGCTACGGAATATAGCTGTTAAGATGCACTGTGTTAGTTTTGTCAAATCTAAAAATTTAAACATCGGTATGAATCCACTCATCCCCTCATTTGTGAGTTTTATTGTGTGGTCCAAAAGCTGGCCTTTGAAAAAAAATATGAAATAGTGTTTGAAATGGTTCATCTACAGTTAAGATTTTTTTAAAATTCTTCCACAGAAACTCAATTTGTTAGTAACTGACAGATTTATTAGAAAAAATGAATAAATCAACTATTTTAAGAAAAAACATTGTGAAGAATTTTCAAGTAAGAAAATTGGGTCTAAGTTGGGTCCAAGTGGATTCCGCACTTTCAGACTAGTTTTAAGTAAGATTTCCTTACCTCGCGGATGGGCAAGCCACAGGTGTCCTGCTTTCGGAGCCACAGGTGAAGGGCTGAAGGGCGGTGTTTGCGCACGCCTCTGCTCACTGATGCCTCTTTCGCCTTCCTCTTCACTAATCTTGGGTTCTTCTCAGTTAACCCCCTCTCCATTCATTAAAATAGTATCTGGTTCATATTGACATTCGTGTATTTATCATTTCCTGCGTTGAATCTTTCCACAATATGGATTGACTGGCCCTGTTGTTAAAATTTCACCTTCAGATTTGTGGGTTCGCCTAGATAAGGTCCCTAGGTTCTAAAGAAATGGCATCCTTATCATTGTCCTCTGTATCAGTTCTCAGTGTGTGGCTCATGTACACACACTGGGGGGGATTCTCAGAGACTCCATGGGGTCAAAACTTGTTTTCCTGATAATACCAAGATGTTCTTTGCCTTTTGCACTGGGTGCAAAGCTTGGTAAGGAAAACCGCTGGCTCCTTGGCCTGAATCAAGGTGGTGCCACCAAACTGTATTCCTAGGCACGGTTTCCTTTACCACCTCACAATGGTAATTGTTTTTAAAAGCCAGTTTCACTTAATACTGTGTTTGATGAAGAGGGAAAAATCATTAATTTTGTTAGTCTCTCCCTTTGAGCAAATGTCTTTTTAGGGTTCGGTGTGGCACAATGGGAAGTTTGCATAAGCCATCTCCACAGTCACTAAGGCTGTCTCGGGGAAAGCTCTGGTGCAGGTATTTGCGTTGCAAGGTGAACAAGCTCTTTTACTTCCTGAAACATGGTTTTCAACTCGAAAGAATGACTAACTGACAGAGAAATGTGGTTATTTAAACTGGGGTACTTGGCAGACATTTTCCTAAAAATAACAAAAAATTGAGCCTGTCATCTGAGGAAAACAACTCATAGTATTTGCTGCCAATGATAGAATTTAAGCTTTCAATAGAAAATTAGAGTTCGGAAACTCTAGAAAACTGTGTTTGGCACTCTGAGCTTGACAATTTCCCAAACACTTTTCAAGTGAAGTGGACAGTGATATACGCAAGTGGGATGTTGTGATATTACGTAGTGAAACGTGTCAGCACTTGAAAGATCCGCATAACTCATTGAACCAGGGTTTTCCAAAGGGCCAATGCACGATTTAGAAAATCAGTGCATGAATAAAATACTTATTAAAATTGTAAAATTAACCAAGAAGTTTTAAAGTAACAGAACTCGAAGAATTCATTGATATGGTTTCAGACTTCGAAGTGCAACTAACCCTAAAGAAACTACCACTACCTGAGGGTTTCTGTAATGTAACAGAAGAATGTAGACCTCCAGTTAGCTGAAAGGGCCAGTAAAACACTTCTTTCTTTTCCAACTGCATATCTGTGAGAAGCCATATTCCTTCAGCTGCTTCACCCAAAACAACATATCATAGAACAGATTAAGCGCAGAAGTGGATAGTGAATCTGGCTGTTCTCTGCTCAGCCAGATATTAAGCAGATTTCCATAATAAAACGGTGCCACCCTCTCACTAACTGCATTTGGAAAAGATAGTTCTTTTTATTTAAACGATGTTTTTATATTAACATGTAATGGATGTTTTTTATGAATTAACAAATATTTTAAATAATCAATTTTAATTATAAATATGGTAAATATCAATAGCTATAACCCATGTAAATAAAAGTTCTTTGGAGGTCCTCTATAATTGTTAGAATATCAAGGGTCCTTAAGACCAGAAAGTGTGAGAACCACCGCCCTGTATTACTAGGGCTAACCATTAACTCTAACATGCTAATTATGTGGGTAACATTTTTTCTCTATGTAGAAATAACTGTTCACTGAAATTTTTTGGGCTATGTACAATTATTTAAGTTCTATGCATCTGATTAAATATCTCAGTTTTTCTGAGGGTACAGCGGGTAAAATCCCTGTTCTTGTGTTCACACAAGTACCTACAATAGAGTGCCATTTACTATGCTCTTGATGATTAGTAGACCAAGCCTTAAAAGACCTTTGCTATATATTAGTTGTTTGGGCTGTAACTTTTCCTTTTTTATGTGCATTAGATTTGATCTTGCCTGAAGAGGCTCTGATTATAAAATGCTAAATCATCAGGCCATTTTCATAGCTGGCTTATAGGATGCAGGAGGACTTTCAATATAGCGCCTTGGTCAGACAGTGTAAATTCAGCTTCTTTAAGAAGGGACTCAGGTGTTTCTCTACCCACCTACTAGACAGTAGCTCGTGGAAATCGGGATGCATCGTGGAATTGCTAATTGACAGTTCCTACTCAGCATGAGTAGCAGTCAGATTAGAGTTGTGGGTTATTTTTAACTCTTTATTTTGAAATACTTGTAGAAAGCTATACACTTCATCAACTTCTAGTTTTAACAACCTTTATAACCATGGTACATTTATCAACTTAAGAAATTAACTGAAGTCCCATACAATTAATTAAACTACAACTTTATTTGTAGTTCACCTATTTTCACACTCATGTCCTTCTTCTACCCCAGGACCCCATCCAGGGTACCATATTGAATTTATCATTAAGTCTTCTTAGTCTCCTCTGGTCTGTGGTAGTTTCTCAATCTTCCCTTTTTCTTCATGACCTTGAAGCTTTTGAAGAGTACTCTTCAGGTATTTTATGGAATGTTCCTTATGATGTCTTCTCATGGCTAGATGGGGTTGTGGGTTTTGGAAAAGAATACCACCAAGATGAAATGCTCTTCTCATCACATCATGTCAGGAAGTACGTGACACCCACATGACCTATCACTGGTCATGTTGACCACTAGTTGCCGTTCCACAGACCACATGACCTCCAGAAAATAAAATCAGAGAGGCCGAAGGTCAGGGATGGGTTCTCAATCAGATGGAAGGAATTCAAGATGAGTTACCGAACTGAGGACAGAGCCACCTGGTGACAGATTCAGAAGAGAGACAGAGAAATGACTCTCAAGGCTTGGGCCTGGCTGAAAATTGTCAGAAATGGAGGAAAGGAGTTCACGGACAGAGAGGACAGTGTCCGAGTTTAGAATCCTGAAATGTTCCAGCCTGTGACTCGGGATCAGTGGTAGAATTTAGCAAGATGCCTGACATAGGGTGAAATACATTTTGTGAACATGAATGAATGTGTGGCTATTTCACACGTGTTGGGAACAAAGCCAGAGCTTCTGCTTCTCCATACTGAAGTCCCCTGTCAGGAGTCTGCCTTCCTCACCAGAATGCAGTCTCAGAACACAGGAATTTGTTTACTGTCTTATCCCCATTTCACCATTATGTCTCCATATCCTAGTAGGAAACATAATTTATGCCCATTAAATAGTTTTTAGACATTGTTAGAATTAGCGAATACCCAACAAACTCACCATACCAAAATCTTCTGTCCTCTCAGCAAGCAGTTTTTGAGTAGCCATTATATGGGTGTTGTTTTAGGCAGCAATGAGTAAGAAAGTGTCTAGCTTAACACATTTTTTTAATTTTAAAATTTTTTCAATTGCAGCTTACATTCAATATTGTATTAGTTTCAGGTATACAGCACAGTGGTTAGACAATCATGTACTTTATAAAGTGTTCCCCCAATATTTCCAGTGCCCACCTAGCACCTGACATAGTTATTACAATACTACTGACTGTATGTTCTATGCTCTACTTTACACCCCGTGACTGTTTTGTAACTACCAATATGTACTTCTCAATTCCTTCACATTTTTCACTCAGTCCCCAACCCACTTTCCCTCTGGCAACTATCAGTCTGTTCTTTGTATATGTGAGTTTGGTTTCTTTTTTTATTTGGTTGCTTATTTATATTGTTCTTCAGATTCCACATACAAGTCAAATCATATGGTATTCATCTTTCTCTGACTGACATTTTACTTAGCATAATACCCTCTAGGTTTGTTCATGCTGTCACAAATGGTAGGATTTTTGTTCTTTTTTATGGCTGAATAATATTCCAGTGTATATAAATACCCACTCGTCAATTAGTGGGCACTAGGGTTGCTTCCATAGCTTGGCTATTATAAATAATACTGCAATAAACATGGGGGTGTACATAGTCTTTCAAATTACTGTTTGGGTTTTTTTGGCTATATACCCAGAAATGAGATTGCTGGGTCATAAGGCAGTTTCATTTTTTTTTTTTTTTTAATTTTCTGATGAACCTCCATACTGTTTGTTTTCCACAGTGGCTGCACCAGTCTGCATTCCCACCAACAGTGCACCTCTTTTCTCTACATTCTCACCAACACTTGGTATTTGTTGATTTACTGATGATAGCCATTCTGGCAGGTGTGATGTGGTATCTCACTGTGGTTTTAATTTGCGTTTCTCTGCTGGTTAGTGACACTGAGCATCTTTTCATATGTCTGTTGACCATCTGTGTATCCTCTTTGGAGAAGTGTCTTTTTCAGTTTTTTGCTCAATTTTATGATTGGATTGTTTGTGGGTGTTTTTTTGTTTGTTTGTTTGTTTTTTGCTTTTGGAAGACACAATTTAGAGAGACAGATACAAACATTTAAATTTCAGGATAGGCTACAGCAGAAGTTTGCATGAATCTACATGGGAGGACAAATGAGGCAACAATTAATGTTTTATTTTCTTGAAATAAGTACTCCAGATATTCTTGAAAATGTTTCACCAAAGAAGAGATTTTGAGCACAAGAAGGAATTAGGTTTTCCATGGGCATAAATGAGGAAAAGAAGTGTGTTTTCAAGCAGAGGAAGCACTGGGAACGAAGCCGTGTCACACAGCGTCTTAGGGAACGGACGTCTGGAAAGCTGCAGGACCCGGGGCGGGGCAGCGAGAGGAGACGGGACTGAAGAAGTGGTTGAAGCTGCGTTGTGGGGCGTCTGGAATGACACACTAACGAGTTTGGACTTTAACGTCGTGGGGAAACATGCATGACCTCCTGGTCGGGCACAGGATGGTCAAGCATCTTAAAGTTGGAAGATTCTTTAAGGATCATATAACAACCTTCAAAGAAGATGTGATGTTTTTTCTCTTGGAACTTCTGATTATGGTCAATCATGTCTTGAAAGTAAGTAAAGAAAATGCTTTATTCACACTCGTACCTAACATAACATTAGAATGTTAGAAATTAAACCAACACTCACCCTTCTCTTTAGCTGAAACCTGTTCATCCCCTGGCCCTAAAATTGTGTGAATCTGTTTTGGGAATAGCTCCTCTAGTATACATTTTCCAACACGCATATAATGTACTTCTTGAAAAGTTATGCACAAATTCTTTATTTTAGTTAAAAGAATATGTTTTCTGTGTTCATATCCTATTTGTAAAATGAATAATGACCCATTTAACTTTTGTGAATATGTAGAATTTCACATATTAAGATACATTGAGAATATTTACAAGAAATGCAAAACTAAAAAGTGAGATAACTAACTTTTCAGGGATAAAAATGTAAGACAGTTTTTGAAATAGAAAGAAATGTTAAAGAATTTAGTATCTTCATGATCTTGCTTGTAATGTGCTTAGCACTCAGTAGGTATGCAAAAGTTTTTTCATGAAGAAATTCATACTGATGTTTACATATTTTATGTATCTATAAGAATTAACTCCAGTTTTTATGCCCATTTTACCTAAATACAAATAAACTTTTAAGTATTTGAAGATCTTAAAATGTGTCTAACCAATTTCTTAAACCACCTAATATTTATTAACTCAATAACTTTTTTGATAGTAGTGCTGATAGTGACAAATAAAAAATGTTAAAATAACTAACATAAGACAGATTATACATAAATTATTCAGAATTGATGACTTAAATATTTTTAAAATGTTTTCAAGTCCATTAAAGTATACCAAACTAGTTAGAATATTATGCAGCCAAAAAAATTGCAGTCACAATTTTATATGTACAAGCAAATAACAAGGAGAAATACATGTAATAATGTGAAAAAAATATAATATCCACTTGTACATATAAAATATGTATGTAAAGAAAAATGACAAAGGAAATACATTAAACTGTTATATACTTGTTTTAGCAGAAAAATAGTTTTTACAATTTTATTGTATATTTAATAAAGTTAATAATTGTACAGATTTATAGCCAGAGTAGTTTCTCGCTGTAATTCCAACCTCAGACTCTCCTTAGATGGGTTTGAGTTTGGTTTTTCTAAATATATTTATTGATTTCAGAGAGAGAGGAAGGAGGGAAAAGAGAAACATCAATTGGCTGCCTCCCATAATCACCCCGACTAGGGATCGAACTTACAACCCAGGGATGTGCCCTGATGGAGAATCGAAGCATCGGGACAATGCTTCAAACAACTAAGCCACACCGGCCAGGGCAAGTCCAAGTTTTTTGATGCTGTCTCACTACCAGACTTTCCTCTGTAGATAGTAGTATATTATCAAGAACCAAATACCAAGCCAACAAACTTATTTGCAACCACAGAGCATTTCATAATGTAACACTTAAAGTATTTGTCTTAATACGAAGAAATGCTGGTACATTAACACTGGAAATAGCAATGTCCAAATGATTAAGGAACAACATGAAACCATAATTTAGCCCAAAGCAAATAGAAGAGCTAGAGGAAGCACATCAGATAAGAATTTGAGACTCCAGATTCTTTCTTCACCTACTGCTTATCAATATATTTTCCCAAAGACTGTGTTTTGAGTCTTTTTTTTTTTTTTTTTTTTTTTGGAACATCACCTTTTTTCCTATGCCAACACTAACTGCTCAGTATTGTTTTGTGGGTTGAGAGCATTGAGGCATTGCAAGAAAGCCATGACTGTTTCCCAGTTTGATCCGTTTAACTATAGCTCAACAGCTCATGGCTGATGGAAAGCCTTCAAGGTAAATAATTTCTTTATTACCTCCCCCCACTCCAAAATATCTCCTGATCATGGTAGGTGTTAGTCTGCCTGCAAGAACTTAATACAACCCTCAGTGGTCCACTACCCATCTACCAGGACCTGAAAGGTTTGCAAGAGGTCAGAAATTAAGATCCTTACCCTTATGTCTGTCTTGTCTGAAGCTCAAGGACAAGGGGGAGAGGCTGGTGAGACAAAAGTCATTTCCATTTATTTGTACCTTTTATATTTGTAATGCAGCATACAAATGAATTTTGAAAAGAAGATATATGTGAAGAAAATGAATTTGCAAAATTGTTATACTGTGTGTTTGCACAAACATATTTGAGACCTGAAACCAGCTTAGTATGAGGTCATTTTACATAAATAATTTTCAAACATATAAACTTGTGTTTATATATTTGTGTCACAAAAACAATTTTTTTCACTTCCTTTGTGACTTGCCGAGGTACTTCACTGTTCAGAAAGCTTTGCTTTTTGAACTTGTTTTTTTTTTTTTTGCATTTTCCAATTTCCACCTTCAATCTATTTCTTGACTTGAAATGTTACCAGAGAGGATCAAAAAGAAAAGCAAAATGTGTGTATTTGCTGGGAGGGGAAAACAAGGCAAAGGGAAGAAGACCGCTGGGGCCGGAGGGGAGAGATTTGAATGAGAAATAGAATGAATGCTTCACTTGTTGGCTTTTAGCACAATTATCATACCTTAGGAAATATGCAGGGAATAGTTAATTACAACTAAATGAGCCCCCTTTTTAGGCCCACTGTCAGAGCTGTGAAGGATGTCAAATTAGAAGGCTGGTCTCTGTGTCGGGCAGTGGATGGTCTACAGAAAGCTAGAGAAAAAATAGCTGGGTGAGAGTATCCTCAGATGAGGGAGCCATGGATATCATTTGCATACTTTTCCTGCAAAGGAGGTTTAATCCAAAGAAAGAAGGAGATTTCAGTATTGTCAGGCAAGCTTTGTTCAGGGTGAAGAGCAGAAGGAAATCTGCTGAAGGGGCCTTTCTCAAAGCCTTGGTCTCAGCCTTGAGGTTGTTCTACTAAAGTTATGTTCTTGAGGGCTGTTTGCACACTATTGTGTGTTTGAAGATCTTCTAAACCCAAAGGGCTCAAAGTATCCTCCTTTGCCAGCACAAAAGAAGGGAATTTGTGTGGTAAAAATGGCTCGTGTTGCAAACTGAACCCAAGCACCTTTTGTTCTTGCACAAAATACTCTGAAGTTCCAAGGATGTCTTTCTGAGCCAGACTGAGTGAGTCGTAGCATAAAAGTGTTTGCAGGCTAGAAAACAAGGAAAAACCAACCCACACTTATGTCTTCCTTTGACAGCTCAAAGAAGGCCATAATGTAATTGCCCCAAAACAAGATGGCTCAAAATAATATGGCAGATAACAAGCAGTTTTTGATTGGCATGCGTCATTTTTGCCCTATTTCCTTACACAGTGTTTGCAATTGAAGTGTTTAAGTCTAACGTTGAGGCAGATTATTTACATCACTAAGCAGTGCAAGTGTTCTGACCACACCACCAACCCTCTGTTTTATCTGGTAATGTGAGCTGTTGCTTCTGGTCTGCGTCCAATTTTCAAAACCGTGCCTTTTCTTTCTAAACAATGACACTCCACTCTTCACGACAAGTTTTTCTAATAATCTACACATTTATAGTGAAGATGTAGATCTGTAATACCTGCTTACATAGTAAACAGCCAGAAATCAGGACTTGTTTCAACTTCACTAGTTGGTTTGAGCCTAAGTACCCATAATCCTTATACTTTGGGAAAGTATGTACTAAAAACACAGAATCTGAGTGTTAAATATAACAATGAGCTTCTTTATAAGGATAATGTGGGCAGTCGTGAGTGCCTTGTAAATTTATGATCTTCCACATGGATGGAGGTTAATGCTTCAAAAAAACAGGGTATCTTAACACATTATGTGTAGAATTGAAAACATACAAACTAAACATAGCTGGTAGCTGATCAAGCAGGATATATAATAAAACTTGACTTTGGAGGTTAGAAAAAAATACATGTATTTATACATAGCAACTGATTTTGCTTTAGATTTTTTAAAGGATATTGCTTTATCATTTTTTATTATTGTTGATCCTTTTCCTGGATTTTCAGCACATTTGGAGATCTTCATGAAAGATCCTGTACAGATTCAAAATAAAAAAAAGTAATGAAAAATCTGTTTGTCTGTGGTCTAAAAGGTAAGGAAGTGTCCATCTGAGTTTCAAAATAAAGGCAAAACTTGCAACATGTAAAAAGAAAGAAAGATTACTTTGAAATTAGCGTGAGCCAGCTTCTGAGAGAAAAGTTATGCCCTCTTCATTGGTGAATTAGGAAAACTTTTTTCATGGTAATCAAATTTATGGGCTTCCACTGTTCTTATGATGGCAGTGACTATGGATCACGGGTGAAGCTGGAAGCTAAGACATTGACAATGGCCAAATGAGAGCTTTCTGAAGTTATAAATGAGTGGATAAAGCGTGCCTGCTACTTTCCTAAATGTGTTATTTTTTTGTCATGGTTGAGCTGCTTCTCTCTGATCTAAGTAAACTCTGCTTTGCTGGAAATGGTGCGTTTCTTTTTCCTGCTTTGCATTTTTCCCTGTGAGAAGCGTGTCTGAATTGGGAGGACCTGAATATATCTCTTTGTTGCTGAGCTTGTCAAGCACAGCGCTGGGTTCTCTTTCCCACCAGGAAGGTCAGGCCGCTGGGGGCCAATCTGTTTTCTGAAATGAACCCTACTGTCTGTCCCTGGTGTCTGACAGATTGAAACAGTTGTCTGTGTTACTGCGCTTTCAATGCTGATTAAATGCCTCGTTTTCCAGGAAAATGGTACTATATATATAGGCTACGTTGAAAAGATAAAATGTTTAGAAGGGCCTGGACTTTGGATGTTAATATTTATATAAAAGGAAAATTTAATTAACTTTCTAAGAATGTATTTACAGACTCAGGAAGTTACCTATAGGCACTGTGTACACCACACACACATGCGCACACGCACACCCCAAGGTAAACCTTCACTTGTGAGTTCTGCTTCTAAAGACTTATATTGTGGGGATTTTTTAATTGGAGTAATAAAATTATGAAGTATGGAACTGTTTCAATAGTAGAATTGTAGAAGTAAGAGTCTTTTGTTCACTGAGATTTCAGTTTCATGTATTTTGATCAGGGGTATGTATAAAGCCTGAAGAAATTTGTACTGTGCTGAGCCTCACTTCAATACTCTCCAGATAATTGAGCTAATTAAATCTTTACCAACATTAACACAACTCCAGCATTCCTTGGATAGTGGATAATTATTGCATGAACATGGCAAGCTTAAACTAAACAGACGAAAATAGAGTTCTGTGGAATGGGTATTGAGCTTATTCTTTATTCATCTTTTGATAAGGTTTAATTAAAACTGCCTCTCTCCATTGTGGTGAGAATGAATGTGCTTGTTTTCTTAGTGAAAAGCAAATTATTCACTTCAGCCACGGTTCAGTAATCAAAGCTTTTGCAGAGTTTTGGGTTATAGTGTAGCTGTGGGGATATAATTGCTGCAATTCTGTGTGGAGGCTTTATCTTTTTTTTATTACTTTCTCTGATTTGTTTTTGTAGAAAGAAATTTGTAAAAGTACTTTTTGTGACTTGGTGTGGGAGTACATGTGTTAGAAGGCATGCCATAGATTTAACATGGCGAGATTTTTTTAAGGTGTGTTTTTTACAGCCTCTTGCTAACATGGAAGGTGAAAAGGGACACACATTTAAGTAGTTGGCATTTGAGATGATCTTTTAAGTTAGTGAAGAAAGATCAATGAAATCTTTAGGTTCTGTGCCTACCCCTGGATTGACATATGAATACACAGTCCTAAGGGAGGAAAAGTAGTAGACATTTGCAATTTTTCCAAAATGGGTATTTGCATTCTCTTTCACTTTCCCTCAGTCCACCAGAAATATCTTTTGGATTATTCTTGGGAAGGGGGTTGGTTTTTCCCCCTTACATTCGTGATAACTTTGTAGCATGAAAAGAGTTTATATATATTAATGACCATTTATTTTGGAACTTATTGTCTCTACTGTGCTGTGATTTCTTTTCCTTTCTCGTTCTTTTGAGTCAATAGGAGAGTACAAAGACACAGGACGTTTTATAAAGCCAATGACAAAAATAAAAATAGGCCTCAGGCATAAACTGGAAGCAGGGAGTTAAGCACAGACAGGCTTTCTCTCTTTGTCCATCTTTTCCTATTGCCTTCATTCTGATGCTCCCTGCTTCTCTGGTCCACATGGTGGAAACCAAGTTAACTTGTCCCATGATTTGGCCTAAAAGGCCAGGCATCACTCTAGGTCAGCCTTCCCAACCCCTCTGAAGGGAATCTGCCCTTCTTGGATCAAGTGAATCAGTCCAACATCTAAATTTTAGGTGTCTCTACTTGTCACTTCTTTTTTGTAAGTATATTTTATTGATTTTGCTATTACGGTTGTCCAGATTTTTTCCCCTTTGCCCCACTCCACCCCCACTTCCTTCCAGCAGTCTCCCCCCCGCCAGCTTAGTTCATGTTCATGGGTCATACATATAAGCTCTTTGGCTTCTCTATTTCCTATAATATTCTTAATATCCCCCTGTCTATTTTGTACCTACCAATTATGCTTCTTATTCCCTGTACCTTTTCCCCCATTCTCCCTCTTCCCCTCCATGTGATCTCCATTTCTATGATTCTGTTCCTGTTCTAGTTGTTTGCTTAGTTTGTTTTTGTTTTTTTTTTAGAGTCAATTGTTGATAGTTGTAGGTTTGTTGTCATTTCACTGATCATAGTTCTGATCTTCTTCTTTTTCTTAAATAAGTCCCTTTAACATTTCATATAATAAAAGCTTAAGGATGATGAACTCCTTTGACTTGACCTTGTCTGGGAAGCACTTTATCTGCCCTTCCATTCTAAATGATAGCTTTGCTGGTAGAGTAATCTAGGTTGTAGGTCTTTGCTTTTCATCATTTGGAATACTTCTTGCCAGTCCCTTCTTACCTGCAAAGTTCCTTTTGAGAAATCACCTGATTGTCTTATGGGAACTCCTTTGTAGGTAGCTCTCTGCTTTTCTCTTGCTTCTTTTAGGATTCTCTCTCTATCTTTAACCTTTGGCATTTTAATTATGATGTGTTTTGGTGTGGGCCCCTTTGGATGCAACTTGTTTGGGACCCTGTGCTTCTGGACTTGTATGTTTATTTCCTTCACCAAATTAGGGAAGTTTTCATTCATTTTTTTTTCAAATAACTTTTCAATTTCTTGTTCTTCCTCTTCTCCTTCTGGTATCCCTATGTTTTGGATGTTGGCACATTTAGAAATATCCCAGAGTCTTCTTATTCTCTACTCTTTTTTTAAAATTCTTATTTCCTTATTCTGTACTGGTTGACTGTTTATTTCTTCCTTATGTTCTAAATCGTTGATTTGAGCTCTGGCTTCCTTCCCTTCTCTGATGGTTGCCTGTGGATTTTTCTTTGCTTCACTTAGTGTAGCCTTCATTTCTTCCCTTATGAATTTGCTATATTCAATGAGATCTCTACGCACCCTTTTCACCAGTGTTTTGAACTCTGCATCTGATGGGTTGGCTATCTCCATTTCACTTAGTTCTTTTTTTGGAGTTTTGATCTGTTCTTTCATTTAGGCCATATTTCTTTGTGTCCTCAATTTGGCAGCCTCCCTGTGTTTGCTTCTATGTATTGGATAGAGTTACTTTGATCCTTCTTACAGCTGTGTGAAGAGGCGAAGCATGTCTACCCATGCCTCTGTCTTGGCCAGAAGTACTACTTATCACTTGTTACTGCACTTTTTCCTCTTCAGTTCCTTAGAGAGGAAGGAAATAGAGACATAAGAAAAATTTGTAGAATTATTGCGAGGGTGAAGTCATTGAATGTGGTATTTTTCAACTTTCCCAGTGGGTAGTGATATCAATCTAGTGGATTGGAAATAGTGTTTCTTAAATGGAGTGAACTAGCTGAGAAAGGAAAATTTCAGAGATTGCATGTGTAATAAGAAGAAGTATTGCCCTGACTGGTGTGGCTCAGTGGATTGAGTGCCAGGCTGCGAGCACAAAGGTTGCTGGTTCGATTCCCAGTCAAGGCACATGCCTGGGTTGTGAACCGGGTCCCAGCTTGGCGGCCTGCAAGAGGCCACCAGCTGATCGTTGTTTCTCTCACACATTGATGTTTCTCTCCTTCTCTTTCTCTCTCCCTGTCCCTTGCCCTAAAAATAAATAAATAATCTAAAAAAGAAAAATACTAAGTATAATTTTAAGAATTTTTTGTTTCAATTGTGTGTGTGTGTACCTATACTGAGTCACTTAATAAAATGTGTCTTTACAATCAGTGGGGGCCACAAGAAATGTGAACACCAGTGACTGCTCTTCAGATCCCTTTCAAGGCTTCTCCTGGGAGACAGGGGAGGGAAGTCAACACTGGGCAGGGCTCCAAGCCCATCACTCTCCCCATCAAAGTAGCTCTACTTTAATCTGCTTTATACTTTATGTTTCCACCTAAGATGTCTTTTAAACAAAGGATGCAGTGGCCAGAAGTTTGAATAAATGATTTCTCAGGTCCCTTCCCGGGATTTTTAGAGCTAAGTACAGTAGCCACGGGAATCAGATCAGCATTATTTTGGTTTTCTGTATCAGGGAGGGCTTGGGAAACCATCCAGCCCTCCAGTTATTTGGGGTTTTTTTTCCCTTTCTTTCTAAAATTGACATGCAGTTTCCCTACTTAATCCCATGAAAAAAACCTCTGAGACTTAGCATATAACCAGGACAACACTAAATCTGAATGGACTTGAAACAGCTTACAGTTTTAAAAGGGGAGAAAGCAGTGAGTCCTTCTCCCTGCACTTTTTCCAAAAGTTCATTTCTTTGGGGAGGAATGAAAGGCGGCAGTGAGCAATGGCGGTGTGAGTGGGAAGGATCTGGGCAGCCTCCTCACACACCCGAACGAGGTCCTTGGAACTGAGGGTTATGGAGAGAGGCAATTTCTCTGATAGAAATACATAGTAAGAGAACAAAGACTAAATGAGAAAAACAAACTGACTTCTCTTAACAGTGCTCATTATATGACTTCCTTTGGAAAGTTGAAATAGGTTTAGCAACTGCTTTCTTGGCTTTTGGCGTTATTGGGGGATGTAAGTGACACACAGTGCGTGGAAAGCTCTGGAATCTGACTCTGAGCTCTTTTGTTTAATTATGAGTTCTGTTGTGCCTATTTCCAAAAACACGCGAGGCAGTAATGGGTTCCTTTATTTGGCCATTATGTTAGGGAGCCTTTTATTAATCACTCATTTCATTAACTTCAGTCCTGTTAGCAGTAGACTCCACTCAGTATAGCAAGTTCTTTAACTCCCGAAGCCTTGTGGAATAGGGATTAAAATCTTTGGCTTGGACCAGCAGCCTGCACTTTGATACTTCACTGCACTGCTTACTATCTCTGTGACCTAGGCTAAGTCTTAACCTTTCTAGGCCTCAGTTTCCTCATCTATAAATCAGGACTAAGAACAGTGCTTATCTTATCAGCTTGTTATGGATAGTAAATGGGATGATAAATGTAAAGTATGTAGTACAGTGTTTGCTTGGCTCATAACAAGCAAGCACTACACTAAATGTGTTTAATGACTGTTGTGGATCCTAAATTTCAAGAAGTTCATGAGAAATGAAAGATTTATTTGAACTCTTTTATGATAACTTTTTCACTTGTCTTTCCATTTCCTTTATCTAAAATGGAAAAAAAAAAACCCACTAGACATTCTTGTGTGTGTCCTGGGCTTCTCAGTGTGCTCTGACTCCTGGAGACTATGAATGAGTGGTGTCCACAAGGCCTTGTCCTCAGCGGCCCTGCTCAGCTCCCGTAGACTCATGCCTATGGCTTCTCTTATGGAGTCAACCCATCTCACATTCGGTCTTCCTATTTTCCTGTTGCCTTCTATTTTTCCCAGCATTATTGTCTTTTCCGAAGAATCCTGCATTCTCATGGTGTACCCGCAGTAGGACAGCTTCAGTTTTGTCATATTTGCCTTCAGAGATGTTTCAGGCTCAGTTTGCTCTAGGACCCACTAGTTTGTCTTTCTGGTGGTCCAGAGTAACTGGAGAGCTCTCCTCCAACTTCATATTTCAAATGAATCAATTTTTTCCCTATCAGCCTTCTTTACTGTCAAATTTCATATCCATACATAGTAATTGGGGAGATGAGGGTATAAATGATCTTAGCCTTGATCTTTAGTAACATGTCTTTGTCCTTGATGATCTTCCCTAATTTTTCCAATTGTTGCCCTTCTGAGTCTCAGCCTCAAGTCTCCATTTGAATTGATGACTGAACCAAGGTAAGCAAAACCTTTAACAATTTCAGTGCCTTCATTGTTAAAGTTGTGTATTTCTTCTGTTGTCATAATTTTTGTCTTTTTGAGGTTCAAGTGCTGTCCAGCTTTGGCATTTTCTTCTTTCACTTTGATCAAAAGTCATTTCCAAGCATTGCTACTCTCTGCCAGTTAACACCATGCCATCTGCATATCTTGAGATTTCTTCCACCAATTTTCACTCCTCCTGCCTTGGAGCCTCACCTGGTTTTTCATATATGTTCTACATACAGGTTAAACAAATGGGAAGATAAAGTGCACCCTTATCTGACACATTTACCTGTAGGAGACCATTCTGTCTCTCTATATTCTGTCCTGACAGTGACTTCCTGACCACAATACAGGTTACACGTCAGGACAATCAAATGCTGAGACCCACACATTTCTTTCAGAGCAACCCAGAGCTACTCATGATCCCCCTAATCAAAGGTCTGTGAGACATAAACTAACCTTCTGAAATTCTTTGGGGCCCTCCAGCATCCAACAGATGTTTGCAATTAGATCTCAAGTGGCTCTTCCTCTTCTGAATCCAGCTTGATCATTCGGCGTTTCTTGCTTTACATGAGGCAGAAGTCTTTGTTGCACCACCTTCAGCATCTTGTGTGGAAACTAGGACAAGGGTCCTGTAGTTCCTGCACTCCTTGGCATCTCTTTTCTTAACAATTGGATGTGTATTTAACATTCCCAGTCTGTAGGCCATTGTTTTGTTTTCCATGTTTGATGACATATTCTTGTTAGGACTTCGACAGGTCAGTCTTCTGTGGCTTGTAATAAGCCTGTCAGCATCCCTCTAACCCTGGTGGTTTATTTCTTCCCAATATTTTCAGGTCAGCTTTCACTTCACTTTCTAGAATTACAGGTTTTTCCTTGTAGGACTCTTCTTCTAAGGTATCTCTCATCCTTTCGTCTCTTCTATGTAGATTTTCAGTAGACTGTTCCTACCTTCCCTTTATTTTCTCCTGGTTACATAATGTCTTCCCCTGTTGGTCATTCAGCATTTCGGGTTTAAGTTTGGATTTCCCTTTTATTTCTTGAATCTCCTGGTAGAGATCTCTTATTTTCCCACTCTTGTTGTCCTCTTCTCTCACTTTACTATTGCAGTAGTTCTCTATCTCTGTGATAGTCACTGAAAAACTGCATTCCACATTCTAACCATGCTATTACCACCTTTTGCATTTGCCTCCTGCCTATCTCTAACAAGGTTTAGTATTTCTTCTGTCATCCATCTTTTTCTTTCCTTTTTACTTCCAGCATTGTCTTTTCACATTCTTCCCGGATACTTCTAGTTTCAGTTCATAGTTCTTCTGGTTCTCAGTCAATCAAGTTTGAATGTTGCAAATCTGTTTTGTATATATGTTTTTGAAGCTCGACCAAGAAAGGTAATGGCTCTAACAGCCGAGTGTGTGAGCGGGTACATGGGTGCCTGGGGAAGGTCTGGAAAGAAAATCTGACCGACGACCGCTTACTGTAATGTCCAAACAAGCACCAGCTCCTCTTTTCCTTAATCTTTTCTCTGTGCCTTGTATTTCTAGAGAATTCTGCTCTGCCATAAAGCACAGTAATCAGGTTACTAACAATGACAGTGACAGTTACTAACAATGACTAACTTCTCACTTTGTGAGGCTTACTGTGTGCCAAGGCATCATGTTGAGCACTTCACACAAATGCTCTCAGTGTGTCCTCACACCAGCCCTTGACGGCTTGCGTTCTCATCGCCATTTTGCAGAGGAGGAGACTGAGACACGAGCTGTCCATTCACATCCCCAGCCTCCCACAGCTGAGTGGTGCCGCTGCAGTCATACCCAGTTCAGCGAAGCTCTCGAGATGCAGGGGGTGATGTGCCATCTGGCGGCCCTCGTCTCCGGTCTGACTCTGACAGGCCTGCTTCATTTCGGATG
Organism: Glossophaga mutica; assembly: GCA_039655065.1. Lineage (NCBI taxonomy): Eukaryota > Metazoa > Chordata > Mammalia > Chiroptera > Phyllostomidae > Glossophaga > Glossophaga mutica. The sequence continues at coordinate 65,075,896 of CM077313.1, forward strand.
TTTCAATCCTAACCAGTCTAAGCCTATGCAGTTATTTAGTTGCTTATGTCTAGAGGAACTTTGACTACCTCTGGAGATAAAATTAGAAATGCAAGAACTATGGAGCCCCCCAAACCCTGTCCAAATTGAGTTAATTAATCCGTAACTCCAATACCCTAAAGGCCCTATTTAAATACAATCTCACTGGTAGCGAGAAGCTCCAGGAACCTTGATTAAAACTGAAGCAGTCGGAAATAAAATGTAGAAATCTGTCTTTGAAATTCTCAGCACGAAAACGTGGCGTCTCCTATTGTTTCACTTGGCTCTTAAAATACATGTCACAGTTATTAATAAAGTGACAATGTTCCATACAAATTTCATGAAGGTACAATTGGTCTGAAAACACCTGAGATTTCTGCATCAGCATTGATGTTTTACAACATACTCTTAAGATACTATTATTATGGGGCATATTCGGATGGTATTATCGTTTTATAAATATTTCTTTCAAAATTAAAAATGCAGTAGGTGCCGTAGAATTCAGCTGCAGCTCTCATCTCTGACCAGTCCCCACAGATTCAGGCAGCTTTCTCTGATTTCTATCAATACAGAGGGAAAATGACAGAGAATTCAGAAATCAGTGTAGTGGAGGCTGCCCTGTTTGAACTGCAGCTGTGCTATCTTCATAATTTTCGGCATAGTCTCATAGTAAAGTTAGTTTGTGCTTTTTTAAGCATTTTAAAAATTGTATTGATTGATTCATTGATTGGGAGAGAGGTGCATATATTGGTTGATTCCTGTATGTGCCCTAACCGGAGATGGAACCTGCAACATTGACGTATCAGGAGAGTCTCTAACCAACTGAGCTACCCAGCCACAGCTTAATTTGTGCTTCTTCAAATACTAACCATTTTGGAGCAAGTATTCTAGAATGTTCTGAGGCCTGGAGCAAGTCCACGAAAGAGATAATCCACTGACAGATATTTGAGAGCATTAAAAAATGTATATTAAAGGAAATAAAGTAAAAAAATCAAAGAGAAGAAAATATGCAAGGGAAAGGTGATTGAAAGCAGAAACAGGAACTGTTGCTAGCTTTTCATTTTCACTATCAGACTTTTAGGTTACCCCCTTATAGTCAGATAGTACTGGGGACATAATATGGACAAGGGACAAAAGAAGGGAGGCTATCGTAGACATTCCTTCCTACATAGAGACTTGAACATTGAGGTGGTGTGTTCTCTTCTTGTTTTTACTTTTTTAAAATTCTTACCTAACTGATTGCTGCTGCTTTCATGAGGAAAGCCATAGGTATTTGCTGCGCAGGTATCAAGTACCCTTCAAAGCAAAAGGGAATGGTACTCCAGTCTTCTAAGAAAAACGCTAACCGAACGAGACAGGAGGAGGGGCGACCCGCCGTCTCCAGTGTTGGGAGACTTCCTATTGATGTTGATCGCCGAGATAGGCGAAGGCTGTTCTGATTGAGCAGTCTCCCTGCGATCCATACAGTGCCTTATTTCTTTAGACATACCTTTTTAGAGGGCTGAAATTTAAATTAATAAACCAGCCAGGGCTGCATGCTGACATGACTTGAAAGTTAACTGGAATTTATTGATCTGCAGCCTACAAGCTGTTTTAGGCCGAGTTGTGCCTGAGAAAGCCAGTCTTTAAAGTTGCCAAAAAAATTTTTAATTACCTTAAAAGAAGATTTTTTACATCTTTAGACAGTACTGTTGTTTGACTGGAAGCTTCTCTCCTCTGCCCCTTTTTCTCCCAAATTGGGACGTTAGTGACAGGTGTTGACAACATCAGTGGCTAATGTAACATCCATAATCCACGCTCAATTTTCTGCATTAACGGAGGGGAACGGCAGCCGGGCTGGCGGGGCCGCCACTCTGCAGCCCCTGTCTGGGAGGCCGGGAGGGCAGGGCAAGTTCAAAAGGTGGGGATGCAGCTAGAAGCTCTTCATTTCCTTTACTGACATCCCTGAATGTCTCAAACATCTTAAGCCTAATTCCATTTCTCACTGGATGCTTTCTCTTGAAGAGACACCTGTTGTGTAAATCTACACTCACCCACCCTATCAGGTGTCCTAAAAGAGCCTTTTAAACTTCAAAGGGGTTTACCTGGCTTTGCTGTTCAGACAGTGTGTACAATGGACACCCCCACTTGTGTCCTTTGTGATCATATAAACTTTTCCAGATGCTACTCTCAGCTTCTGTGTCCCCATGCCAAACAACCTTTATTTTCTATCTTCTTCTACGCCTCCAATTTTTTTGATCATGCGCTCGTGCACGCATGCACACACACACACATAACTATATCAATAAGGGGACTTTTTTGCCTCCATGTTTAAAAGTAATACTATATTTCATTTCCCCAATTTCACTGGACTTTTAAATCAAGATTCTTGCCAGACATAGTAATTAAAGTGGTACATATCGGGCCGATGCAGATAAGCCACCTTGGTACAACAGTAGGAGCATCTTCTACTCCTCATCTTTCAGGTGGCAACAGCCCCGCCTCCACTGGCATCTAAATCTCCAGGCTCTCTGTCTGCACCTCTCTCTCTTCCTTACACACACAGATCTTTCCATGGTTTAAGAGGCAGATGGGTCCTGCAGATTTGGTGGGGTTTTTTTTTGTTGTTGTTGTTTGTTTGTTTGGATTATTTTGGGGTGGGGTGAGTATGTTCTCTCTTTCTCTCCAAGATAATTTTTAATATTAAAAAGAAGATGCAGCTGATGCTGGCTCCTAGTTACTTTTCACACTTCTCCAATGGAAAGTGTGGGCTCCACTCATTATTTCCCATCTTTAATCGAGTACCTCTCCCTGAGAAAACATTCTCCCCAGTCCTATGTTAACCCGTATTAAAATCTATCTTTGAAGTGGACTTTGTCAGTGGTTTTGGAAAGTTTAAATAAATTATGCACCCTGCTTATTTACCATCTCAAAGAATGCAAAATGATTGCAGAGACGTGCCCTCTCTATATATAAACCATGTTGCTTTTCTCTAACAGATTACACTTGCTTATATGATAAGTATCTTTTACTTTATTGTAGGTGTTACCAACTCACCACGTATAAAGTGAGGCTATTAGTTCCGGGATCCAAACCAAATTTTTTTCTTTCATAAAAATTTGGATATGTGTTTAAATTATCCAGGATAACAACCACCTGGATAATAATCAGAAATTATTACTCCTTTGGTGCAATAATACTTTATCACTTTTATTCTTCCAACCTGTGTTTCTAATGATGTCTAACCTTAAAATGAGCATGTTTAACATTAAAATCACCATCAGGGAATCAGTCAAGAAGTAAAAAGAGACCTAAGGTTAAAAGTTTATGTATCTTTTTCTGTATCTATCTATACATACATATGTGTATATTCACATGTTCATATATAATCAATAACTACCTGAGGACTCTGAATAACATGTAAGTAATAAAAAGCTGTACAATACAAAGTAAAAATTTATTTTAAAAGAGAACTTGTAAATCAGATGTGAGGGACACATCATTTCACTCGTACAAAAATTTGCCATCTCCAGTCCCTTTAGTAAGATAGGACTGTAGCTTCTTTGGTGAGTATGAAGTTTGTGAGGTAATAATGAGCTTTGTGCCTTAGGGCAGAAAGGGGAGTGACCTCTATAACCACATCTCTATTCGGGTGTTCAGGCTACAAATTCAAGTAAGTCCAAGTGACAGCCCTTAGGGATAGTGCAGTCTTATGCGGAAGGCAGCCAGCAGCCAGTGAGCCTTGCCACAGTGATGAGGACCTGTGGTCAGCGTGCCCAGGAGCCCCGAGGGAGCACCGAAGAGGGCTGTGTCAGGAAGGCTGCCAGTGGGACTCCTTGCTGAGCAGTTATTGTGTGTGCTCCATTTCCTTCGTATGAATACAGGCCAACAAATGACTATTCAGTTGTTGCTATCTGCCAGGCATCACAGGAGACGAGTTATATATAGATAGCGGCTGTTTGTAACAGCAAGAGTTGTTGAAATTTTATATAAAAACATAACATGGAGGCCCTGGCTGGTGTAGTTCAGTGGATTGAGCGCAGGCCTGTGAACCAAAGCATCGCCCCTTTGATTCCCTGTCAGGGCACACGCCTGGGTTGCAGGCCGAGTCCCCAGTGTGGGCAACCATAGCCCCAGTGCGAGAGGCAACCACACACTGATGTTTCACTCCCTCTCTTTCTCCCTCCCTTCCTCATCTCTCTAAAATAAATAAATAAAATCTTTTAAAAAATGTTTTTAAAATAACATAACATGCCATATGTGAAAATTTACAATTAGGGAGATTATTTTTACTATGTATTGGAGGCGTAATGATTTTTGAGTGTTCTGAATGAACCGGTAGTTCTAGCTCCTTTTTAATAATAATATTCATTCAACACTCAGATTTTTGCCCTCTTGAAAAAGAATAGTTTCAAGAACAGAAGTGAAAAAGCCAGTTCAGGATACTGACTAAATGGCCCTGCAACAAGGAAAGGAGTACTAGGTATGAGATATTGTTCAGAAGGGACGAAATGCTGAAAAGAGCTTTACTTCAAAATATCCCTTCGCTTTTCTGAACATGCCCTCCACATCGGGAGCTTCTTTAAGAAAAAAAGTTGGCCCCACGTCAGCACATGTTACAGCCTGCTGCTTCTTGTTCTTTCCTTTTTGACCCCCTTCCTGCCACCTTCCTCTCGCCCTCCGTCCTCTGCGCATGCGCACACAGGATCCCCAGGGTGCAGGAGAGCTGAGACGTACGCAAATGGGAGTCTAATCGTTTCTAGCGGTCCAGGCTCTCCCAGTGAGTTCATAGCTAGTGCATAAAATGTTAATACTTCTTAAAAAGAACATATGTTACAATCTCCATGCCTTGTCAAACACACTCCAATCTGTTAGCAATTTTAGACCTGACAAAAGCTTGTTCTTGGCCGCGTATCTGTTTCCATTGTGCATCCTGTGCAAGTTCAAAGAATGATGATGACATTAAATAGCATGTGTCTTGGTTTTGTTCGCTAGCTCTGAACTCTTTTACATGAAGGCACTAATTTCAACGAATGGAATTAAATATGCCTTTTGGGTGTGTTTTGGTTGGCCTGATAAATTCATTTTATTCTACTCCACTTTTCCTCCCTCTCTTTATTGACCCAATGCATCCAGATCTATAATGGAAAAAAAATTGATTGACTCAGAGAGTAGGGAATTGCAATGTAGTGATTTCACGCTCTGTTGTTGGCTAACAAGGCACCACAGTTTTTATTTAGTGAGGCCCGGTGGCAGGAGATGAAGGATTGTGTGAGGCCCAGCTGCCACGGTTACAGAGCAAGCAGCTTAAAGGGCTTCAGGGTTCCAAGTGTGAAGGGAATTGTCTCTTCCCAGCAGGTAAGGGATAGATCTAGACAAAGTCTGTCGTGTTCAAGATGCTGACTGGCCTGGCCAATTCATAAATCCAAAAAATTACAACATCCTCCAGGTGGGAGGAAGTAGAAGAGATATTTAGTGGTGTACTTAACCCTTTTAATGCCACGGATATTCGACCTCCTCCTTGCTGGTTTTTTTATAAGGGGGTGTTTTGTGTTTAAAGCATTTTTTAAAGTAATTTCTCTAAGTCTTCTTTTAAATTAAAATATATGAGATCAACTAATTATCTATTAAGGTGAAATTCATTCACTTCAGTTGCTCCGTAGCGAGATAATGTGATAATGTAATATATTTACATTCTTTGTCAGACAATTGGTGATTTTTTTTTTACACATTGGTCTAAAAGAACTAAAAACGCTGAATGTTTCTGTGCTGGTTGTGTGCATGCACACACGCGCATCTGTGTCTTTGTGGGTGTGTGGGACCACCACTAAATGTTCATGACTTTTTAAACGTTTAAACTGTAGTATATAATAATTTTTGTTCAGTTGAACAGCTTGCTGAATTTGGGCTTTCCTCAGTCTACAAAGGGTCGTTTGCTAAGTCAATTAAGGTTCCGAAGAGGAACACGAGGGAGAATGTTTATCCTATTAAGAAAACCGTTTTCAGGCGTGTTAAAATACTGTTAATATGCTAAGTCCGAGTGAGCCTGTAAAGGACCTCCACTTGATAAAATTAATAAAAATTTCATCATCTAGTTTCTGTGTGTACTTATTACAATTGTAACTCTTTAAAGAGTATTAGAATTTAGATTCTGATTTAGGTATGTCTTTCAGGCCATGAATCCAAATTAGATTTTACTATAATAAACACAAGACACATATTCCTTTATTATTTGCCTCAGTAAAGCATAAAGTATTTTGTTATTTTATGTGGGGAACTCTTCAGCGAAGGACACAGATGTCATTAATGTTGGCTATTTAATAATGCCTGCCATGTTCCAAGAATTGTGCATCTCATGAAGCAGGCATAATTTGTTCTTAAAACTAGAGTTCTCTTGCAGACTACGGCATTTGTTTCTAGTTCAGTGTTCAGCCGTCTTCTCATCTCCCTCTGGTCTCTCCTCCAGGCTTCAGGCTGTGCCCTAGTGTGGGACAGAGAGTTCAGGCTCTCAGTTCTAATGTGTGAGTCTGATTTGCTAACAGTTACAGGTCCAGTGGGAGCATCCTTATCCAAGTTCATAGCCTTGGTTCAGAATGGCCCTGTTAAAAGTGGCTCATTGTTATTCAAATCCAGATACTGTAGATCTTGTCATGCTCTCACTCAACCAAAACAACTACACCTGTTAAAAGCCTGAGGGAATGTATCAGTAGTGAGCCTATTAAGTGGGGGCTGGACTTGAGTTTCCATAACTCTAGAATGGTGATGAGGTTTCATTTAAAACTCAACCTTTTTTATTTCCTGATTTTTATTCCTCTGATTTCCTAGCAGTTCTATTTTAAATAACATTTGCCATGATTTTACAGCAATCTAAATAAAAACTGGTTTGGAATGGCTTCCCCCTCGGAGTTTCCCATTTGGTTCCAAAAGGGTGCTTTTGTTCCTTATCCCCCAGGTGAAGAGAAAAACTGCTTCCTTCTTCTCTCTGCATATTCTCCCTTTGATTCACTGGTAGCTAAATATCTACACTCCACGGTCACTAAGGGAGAAAGGAGCCTAGTTTTGCCCACTTATGATGTAATGTTATGGCTCACAGAGCTCAAAGAAGCAAAGCAGTCTAAAGAAATGGAAATTAGAGCCAACATGAAATGGAAAAATCCTTGCCTACTCAGTTGGAGTTATACCCGTACATTATATAAAACCAAACCTGTGTGTTGGGATTATGGTATCCGTAAATGCAACCAGTGGCTCAATTGGTATATTAACCAGTCAGACTTTCCTCATGCGGTTACAACTTCTCCAAAACACCACAGAAAAATTATAGCTTCCCATATAGACCACTTATTCATGCAGGGTTGTGTCTTGTGAATTGTGGTATGGTCTTTTGGTCTCCACAGATACATAGGAACTTCAGAGTAATTTAGAATATAGTGGGGAAAAGTAGCAACTGGAATTACCATTTGGGAATTTTCACAACCAGTAAAGTTTTTTTTCCTCCTCCTCCCTCCTCTCACTCATTTTATCACTAAATTGTAAATAGGAACAACCTTGCAATGTAAGAAATCGTTATGATGGATAAATCTGTATTATATTTCAGGTTAACTCTTACTCATCTCTTGGATATCTGGTAAAGCTAAGTAGACATTGGACATATTTTTTTAGCTTTAATAGTTTCACTGTTGGAGATTTTCATCATTTCTGGTGTTGGTGTTATATTCTAGTCATAAGTCATGTGAAAGTTGCTTCCAGAATTTTCCTCCAGTAACTCCTATTTATTTTAGATACAGGTTCACCCATTTCCTCTAATTTTATAATTCACTCAACAGATATTCATTAACTATTATGTGCTGGGGCTGTAAAACTTAATTAGCTAATGTTATTAATTAGCTAAAGGAGCTGACAATTGAGCAAGAGAGACATACATGTAAATATCTCAGCTTAGTTTAGGTGGGAAGTGCTGTAGCCCAAATGTAAAAAATGTCACGTAGGAGACAGAATAGCAACTGAGACCAGCGTGTAAATAAGGAAAGAGTGCGTAAACGTGGGAAGCACTATTGACACCACTTGCCTGGCGTGTGCATGGTGATGGTGACTTTTTGTAATAACTGCATGGCCCACAGGTTGAGCGGGCCATTTTCCACACATGGTAAAATTAGAAAGAGGTACCATACGTTTATAAGTCAATCCAAGTTATCCTCAAAAAATCCAGTGGAGAAATTGATGCATCTGTGCCTCTGAGGGGTGAGTGACAGAGTGGGGCTCTGGCTGGGCCCTGACCAGCTGCAGGGCTGGGAGGGGAGGGAGAAGGGAAGCATCGTGAAGAGGCCAGTCTGGCTGGGATCCTACGTGCTCCTGGCAAGATGCAAAGGTTGGGACCGAAGAACCAACAAGTTGCCCTAGACAAGGGGGCTTGAACTGGAGGCAGAGAAACTTTCAGCCCAACGTAACAGAGAGTAAGTGTTATTGTCATGTCACTGAGCAGGGAAATGACACCATAAAAGTCGTGGGATTAGAATGCTATTTTTAAAATAGCATTTATCATAGGAGGAGATTCTGATTATAATGTATTATACACTCACCCCATTGTAAAATATTGGGAAAACATGAAAGTAAGTCCCTTAGGGTCCTAGTACCTCAGAAATAGTTTTAGTTGATATTTTGCTGTATTTGGGGGTTTAAAGTGTTGTGTTTGCTTCTTTTAAAAATTGTATTCATACTTTATATTACTCTATATAACTTATTTTTTAAATTTTATTTTTAAATTACAGTTGACATTCAATATTATTTTGTATTAGTTTCAAGTATGCAGCATAGTGGTTAGAGAAATATGTACCTTACAAAGTATTCCCCCCAATATTGTTGGTGCCTACCTGGCACCATACATCATAGTTATTACAATATTGTTTTTATAATTTTTTCATCTTGTAAATCTTGATCATTTTCCCATGTCATCAAATACTCTTCTATACTCTTCTGCAGTGCCATTCTTTTTTAATACAATGTCATTCATAATGATGTGTATTCCCTCATATGAATGTGCCACAGTTCTATTTAACCAACTGTTGAACACTAAAGTGACTTCCAACTTTGAACCAGTATAAATCACACCGTAGTGAAGATCCCTGTATATAAATCTTTCCATACATTACAATTATTTATGTAAGATAAATTTTCAGAAATTTTAACTCAGATTTTTAAGCCAACAGGTGTGGATAATTGTGGTTACTAATACACACTGGCACACTGAAAACACTATTTTAGAAAAATAAAATGGATGTAGTGAGCAACATGGTGTGGATGAAAGATTCCGTGGGAAGGCATTGAATCTAGTGCTGAAGAATTCTAATCCCAGCTGTCCTTAGTGTATAAGTTCATGTCCATGCTTTGGTTCCTTCCTGTGTAGTGAGATAATTAACATGAAGCAATTAGAGCAGTGCTTGGCACCGAATCACGGACATCACTGAGTTGTTGTTAGTATTATTATGACAGCGATTTAGTTTGAAGTGATGAGAACCTATATTCAGTGACTGAGAGGAAACATACAGAGAGAGAAATCTCTGACAAATCAATAGGACTCAGGGACCGATGGGCTGTCTTGAACAAAGGAGAAGAAAAGAGTTAAAAACAAGTCAGAGGTTTTAAACCTCAGCCATCCAGAAGTGTGCATCTCTCAGTGGCAGAGGTGGCTCCGACCGTAGTGAAGGTGATGCAGTGGGAGAGGGACGTAGGCTGCTTGGCGTCTGCAGGTTACAGAGTAGAGAGTGAGGAAGGACTTGTCAATGTGGGAATGACCAGAAGTGACCTGCCAAGGCAGAAGTGGATGGACTCCAGGAAAAGTGAGGGTTGAGAGAGCAAGGCTTAGGATCCTGGACTGCTGGAGGTGGGTGGAGATAGGGTGTGGCAGGAAGGAAGGGAAACCAGCTGTGAGACCGAGAAGATGCCGTTGCAGAGGCGGACAGAGGATTGAATTGTGGGTTCCAGGGAAGGATAATGTCACAGAGGAGAGGGGCCTCAGCAGTGCCAAATGGCAGAGAGTTCAGACACGATGGTAAATAAAAACCATTACTAATTGTAGTTCATCAATTGAAGGCAAGAGAGTTTGAACTTCCTTTGTGTGTTCTATGATGGGTCTATTTTGTGGATTTTCCTTCTAGCTTTTTAAAATGTTCTTTGTGAATTTCAGTCGTCAGGTTTTTTTGGACATCTTCAAACTTTACTTAGAATTCTCTTTTACTATGTCAGTTATAAGTTATAAGAAAACTTGCAGAGCAGTTAGTCATCCAGTTTGCCTACTAACAAATCTCCATTTCTCCCTCATACCATGTTCGTTCGGCACAGTTGCTTAAGCATTTGGTTCATGTAAGCATTAAAAACGCAGGAACAAAAATGCTGTAAAATAAACAAGGCTGCAATATTTTATGCAGTAATCACTTGCCAAGTCTCTCCTTTGAAACTGAAGCCATTTTTGTGTCATTAAGTATAGTAGAATGATCCATAAACAAGATTTCTGTTGGGTTTATATAATAAAACAGATGAAATCATTTTAAGTAAAATGTTAAAAGCATTTACTTCCTAATTCGGACCAAGCTTGATCCAAAAAATATCCATCATGTATCCAAAATTTAAAAAGACAAAACAAAACTGAGTGTTTTTTGATCCCCAATTCATTTGCTGTGTAAACCTGGAAAGACTTTTTCAGATATAAAAACTCAATCATGAATGTAAATCATCTTATTTTATCCCACTGTGTGCGAGTGGTTTTCTGTGACCATTTTCACTCTTGCATTTTAAGGCTTAGCTTATTGGCACTCACTTATCACCTTCTAACTTGTATGCAACTCTTACTGGAACTGGCTACCAGACTTCTTGTTACCGATTACCTGCCTACTGGGGTTCCCCATCACCTTTAAAGTACACTTTGCTTTGTCTTACTTCTGAATTTCATTTGAAATGTTATTTTCCTGTAGGTCTGGTATATCTGACTTTGCATTAAATCATCCTGAGGTTGATTTTTCCCAAAACATGTGGTTGGATAATTATTAAATCTCTTTGTTAGATTCAGCTTAAACTGTTTTTTTTTCTCCTGTTTTCTATTATTTCTTGGGTGCCCAGCACAGCACTGATCCCAGATGGATTCTTTTATAAGGGCTGTTTGACAACAGTTTGAAGGAGGGAGTGAGGAGATCCTTTTTTTTTTCCTCTTGCCTACAGCTGCTCTCAATATGGCCCATCATGACTGAAAGGAAATGAATAAAGATGAGTTATCTGAACTGAAAATCAGCCACAGAACAGAAGCGATTCATAGCCCTCAACCCATCCACAAATTCAGTAGGGAAAAGGAAGTCATTGCCGTCATTTATTTATTCATATATTTTTAATGGTGGCAGGATGGTTTTTTAAATCTTGTACCTTTGAGTAGTGGCCATTTGGAGCATTTGCGAAAAGCCATATGGTTTCGAATGAGATTCCCATCACATTCTGTGCATTTGAAAGCACTAACGCTGAGCTTCTTGGCACAGCCGCCACTTGGAGCCTGAGCAGACCCGTGCAAGCACTCGAGACTCAAGACGAAAGTAAGGAACATGCAAATAGCACTTGAGGAAATGTTAGCGGTTTGACTCGCCATTTTTGGATCGGCCTTCATTTGGATGAGACAACCTACATTTTATTATAAGCAGCTATCATTTCCATATTTTGTGCATTACATATCTCCAGTGATTAATTTTTACCCTTGTGACTTAGGTATCTTAAGTGCTCAAAAACATTTCAAACGGGGAAAAATGTGGAAAGGGAGTTGTGAATTTGGCCCCAGATTAGGAGGGAGGGCAAGATTCGTCAGAGAAGTTGCTGAATCACACATTTAATGTTTTTTCTCTGTAAGAAGAGATGTGTGTAAGTACGAAAGGCAGTCTAACTAAAATAATCTCATGTTCCCAGAGATTTGAGGATCTGAGCACCTGAATCCTGGCCACAATCAGCTTTTGTCCATGACAAGCAAGAGGCTCGCTGTGGCTTGTCCTGCAGAAGCCACACAGACAGGGCTTCTCGCTGAACTTCAGATTCTTCCACACCTGGGCTCAAATCCCAGCAACGTGTTTCTGCTAACTGGGTGTCCCTGGGCAAGTCCCTAAATCTCTCATAGGCTTGTTTTCTTCTGTTCGAAGCATGGATAGTAACGCTCATCTTACAAAGCTGTTGGAGAATTAAGAGTGGAGAGGTGTCAATGCCTCGTTACCTGAGAGGCAGCAAGGCATTGTGGCATGGCCATCAAAAGTTCCGTTTCCAAAGACCAACTCTGTGGCCTTGGGAACAGAGTCCCCATTTCCTCATCTCGACAGTGATAGTAATCATCTCCGTAGCTCACTGTGATGGGAAATGAATGAGATGATCCTTGTGGGTACTTAGACCAGCGCTTATCTGGTATGTGGAAAGTGCTCAGCGCTCCCATAGGGTGGTTGGGCCAATGGACCTATGATTCCTGTCACATCATGAACGAACAGTGAATAGCAGCTGCTATCCCTGTCATCCAAATGTAATCCAATGTGGGGTCCCACCTCACGGTGAGCACTCTGGATTTGACACTCCTGGATGGCAGTCTGGAGTTCATTGTGGCCACAGAAGCGTCAGTATGGCACTTAACATGTGATGTGGCTGTTCTTCTCCAAAGCCATGGTGAGTTCCACAGCTCCCAGGAAGCTTTCTTTTTCTCTCACCACAGCCATTTGCCAAACACAGATGTTTTTGGCATCCAGTCAGGCTCTGGCACCTCCAGACGTGTTCCTTTGGAGATGTGGACTTGGTCACAGCTAACATAGTAATGGACTGTGAAATGTTCTCTAATTTCTGAGCAATTTTCTCTGAAAAGTAATGTGTCCTTTCCAAGATAAGTTACATTATATTGCAAACTGCTGTAGAAAAAAAGGACTGTGAGAGGCCATTCCAAGGCAGGTGTACGAGTGAGTGAGCCTTCCGCCCTGAGTGAGGTGAAAAAACTGACAAGCGAAGCGTTGATGTCTTTCTCCAGTTCAGACATAGGTGGGTCACGGGGTGAGGTGGGGAGGGGCTATTCAATGTTCTGGCTATTCTGAAGCAAATCAGAAAAATTACACCCTTAAACGTCAGAGCTCCAAGAGAGAATGGAAATTATGTTACAGTCTCAATGATGTGCCTCTCTCAGGAGGAGAAAAACTTTTAATATCTGTGAACACTTTCTTTAATACCCAATAAATATTATATGCTGCTGATAGAGAAGAAAAAATGCCTGTTTCAGTCTTGTGCTTCATGGTAACAGAACAATACAGAATTGATAGTGCAGTAACTAGGCTCTGAAACTACCCTTCTAATGAAAAACAGTGCTGCTTGGGCAATAATTTCTGGCATCTTTATATTTCCTTTAACTGGAAGCAGAGAAAATGCTGGCCTGGTGTCATGACTACGGGATATTGTGTTTTCTAACTAAAAACAAATTGTGAAGACAGTTTTGCCAAGAACAATGAAGGTGGTTAGGAGGTATGGAATGGAGTGCTTCTGAGGTTCGTATCCGACAGCCTCATGGCCATAGACTGCTTTGCTCACTAAAAGGCTCAGGGTGGTGACATTGTCATCTGTTGTTGTGTGCTATTATTTTCTAAGATACAGTCACTGACCCTCCTTTCCACCTAATGCCTTGGTGAAAGAGAGAGCCTACGCAAAGATGAATAGCTTACCATTATATGAAGCATGAACACTTGGATATTTGAACATGGTATCTGGAATCCAGAGTAGAACCATATTATCGAAAGCACTGTCCCAAGCTTGCTGTCTGGACGGATGTGAGTAGAGGCTCTGCTGGGAGCAAGGAGACGTGACACTGGCCCACGGGCCTTAGGGAGGGAGGACAGGAGACAAAACTGGACATAAGTCTGAGTCGTGCATCGCAACCAAGAGTCTACAAAAAAAAAAAAAAAAAGGAAGAATCCAGAAGACATGTAATGGGGCCAAAACTGGGGGTACCAGCCTAGAACAGGAGGTTCCCAGTGCAGCCTGATAGTGGGGGCTAGCATCTGCCCACAGGGGTGTTCCCAGGACACCTGAGCTTCACTCATGGGTGGCAAGGGAGGGTTCGGGCAGCAGGGCAGATGAACTCCCAGTTCTCCTCCGGTTTCCCACTTTTTGACCGTATATTACATTCTTAGAATATTAGTGTAACGGGGAGACATGTTTTTCCTGAACAGCTAATCAGAATTAGCCTCAAGGGCACTAGTTTTGTCTGAGAAATATTGATTAGAAATTCCTTTTAAAAATGAGATCCACCTAGGTTGGGAGAGTAAGATGGTGGCAACCTTCCCTCTTGAAAATCTGAATTACTCAATCCAGGATGGAGAGAATTGGGGGTGGGGGGGTGGGAATCCAGAAGATAATAGGGAGAAAGGAGCCACTTAGGCAGTGATAGACCATGTGCTCTTTGCTGTGCCTTCACCAGATCTTCAACCAGTTTCACTGAGCATGGACTGGGAGCTGAAGGCCAGTGTGTGTCCCGGTGGGCGGGGAGAGCGCCGGAGCCCTGAGAGCATCAGCCACACCCCTGTCCTTGCAATTTAGAAACGTCGTGGAGATTGTGGGCTCTCAATTCTGCAGACCGGGGGCTGAGGAATTGGCAGTTCCCTGCCCTCCTTACCCAGACTTAAAGGCAGAAAAGTACCAGCTACTATCTAGGTAATAGAAAGATTGGGTTATGACAGTGAGGAGAAATAAAGTCAAATAAGCAACTTGCGGCCTGTAGTTAACTTGTACAGAAATGTCCAATTCAACAGATGATTGAAACTATAGCTAAAATTTAGTTTGTAGTTATCTATTGATTTCACTTGTCCAGGTTTACAGGTGATCAAATGCTCGCTCTGCACTGTATATATTTTTAAAGATTTTCCTCATCTCTTTCCAGCTTCTTTTACTATATTCTATACCTGCTATGTCCTTAATTTTAATGTCCTTTGTTATGATGTATCTATCAGCTCCACTTATGTACTAGGATGCTACAAATTTGACAGAGTACAAAGTATCACTACACAATAATGCAATTGCTCCTACAGGCCATATGTGACCATCCACACTTTGACAGGATTTTATAATCCTTTCATAAGTATTAGGTATTCGTGCCACAGGTCATTTGTGATGTGATTGATGGCAGCTCACAAATGTATATAAAATACGAAGATAAATTATTAGCAGTCTGTGGAGTCCCTGATCTGCAGGAGTTCCCAGTTTAGTTGGGAGGGAGATCAGGAGACCACGTCAGCAGGGGAAGGACATTGTGGAGAGATACAGACGGCGGTGTCGGTATCCTGAATGTGGGGACACTGCTCCTGGCTCAGAAGGCTCAGTGGGGGCAGAATTTGATCTGGATCTGGACAATTCAGTTGGAAGATGCATATTGTGGGTTAGAAATAGGTGCAGGGACAAGATTCAGGCAGGAGCTACCCCCCACAGAATCAGGGCTGAAACAGGTAGGGTATGACGAGGCAGCGCAGGCAGATGCTAGAGCGTGCATTTCTTAGAGTGGAAGGTAAAGGCAAAATTCTGGCTTCACTTCTTTTATAAATTAAGACAGTCTGTATAATTTACATGTATGTGTATATCTATTATATCTCAGGAAAAATCTGACAGGTGTGGTTCCCAAAACGTAAGCTTTATTGCTCATTTTTCTAGAGTACCACAGCAGAGTGAGAATTAACTTTATACAGCAGGTCCTTGAATAACATTCTTTTTTGTTCAATGCCATTGTGTTATAATGTTGATGAGATGCCCTACTAACCTAACTCTTGTTTATATCCATTAATCCATGGTAAAACTGCTTTCCTTAAACATCGTGGTTTCACTGAAAGTCATGGAACTATCAACAATGTTGAGGACTTAATGTATATTGATTCTAAGTAACTGCATAAGCTATTTCTCTGGTAGGTTATCCTGAAACAGGTGTGGAATGAAGGTACCAAAATCATGTTTTTTCAATGAAGTCATCAACTTCATTATTTTAATTATGACCTTTTCAATAACTCCTTGCCTTTACAGTTTCAAAACAGTTTGAGGCAACAACTTGTATTTAATAAATAAAACCAAGGAGCCTAAAATGACTTTTAAAATCCAAGATATAATTGCAAAATAAACTGAATATTAAAACAACAAAGCCGTAGATGCTGTTAAATTCTTCTTGGCATTCAGCACTTGGCTAGAACATAATAAATAAAATATTAGTCTTAGTTTTTTCCCTCAATTTGTGAGTCAGTAATTTCTATTAACAGTTCATAAAATGGCATGTCAGCATGAAATATAAGTACATTTTTATATAACACTAAAGTAATAAAATCTCTACAAGAGTTAAGAAAGCAAATTAGCTATTCTGCTCTCTCCAAGCTTGATACTTTAAAAAGATTAACTTTTCTCTTGGTATCTTGAATGTATGTTATTTTTCTAAAAACTGGTGAAAGCAGAGCATGTAAAAGAACAGTCACAGCCTTCTTTGACGGATGGGCAGGTGGCATTTGCATGGACAGACTTATTGGAAAACCCTCCATGGAGGACTTTATAACACATGGAAGCATTAGATTATATTCATTCTAATAAGATGGTCTTTCTTTCAGAAGAGCATCTTAAAGCAATCCAACAAAAACATCCAAGTCCAAATTCTACGGCTCCAAGTTGGCCTCACCCAGTCACTCAGTACACATTTATTTCTGTATGTGTAAGAAATTTTACTAGTTGCAGTGGTATCTTTAAGCACTGATTTCTCTGAAAATATGTGTTTGTGTTAATGAGAACTTTTTCACTTTTTATATTAAAAATTTCTTCTCCATGTATTCCTAGTAATCATTTAAGCTTTGTGTTTAGGGGAAGTGATTTTTCCTCTGCTTCACTGATACATTTAAATTCCTTTCACTCTCAGGGAAGGTTCCATGGAACAGGTAGAAAGACGAGAGCAAGGGGGAGGTAGGCAGTAGCAGACTAAGAAGTCTCAGCTGGGGGAGTGCCCTGTGAAGGTACGAACTGAGGAACAAACATGAGGAGTGGGTGGAAGGAGGTTGCCGTGAACTGGGCTGGGAAGGTGGAGGGCAAGGGAGCCAGGAATCAAGGGCGCGTGTAGGCCCAGGGTGTTGACAAAGAGCAAAGGCCCCAGGATCTGACTGTCAGGGTTACCACTTGCTGACTGTAATCTTGCTGACTGTAATCTGAAGGAGTTACTTACCCTTCCTGCTCCTCCAGTCCCTCATGTATAAAATGGGGAAATAATAGTAATAATAAAAATTGTATCTATCTCATTAGGGTAGTTGTGAGGACTAAATGCATTAGTACATATGAAGTAGTTAGAATAGTGTCAGGCACATAGTGAGTGAACAATAAATTTTAGCCATTGTTATTGTAGTTATAGGTTCCCATGGAGAAGGGACAGGTAGTCAGTGGGGACAGCCCTAGCTTGGATGTAGTGTTGTCAAAGCCATTCCAGATTCCCTTCTCTGAGAAATATTGTTTATGCGACAATACAAATTATATACTTCATGTACTCATATAATTGTTCCTCAGTTATTATTTCTGTCTTCAAGAAAACAAATATATCTGTATGTTCTTAAAAGTGCACCTGTGTGATTCATTCGCATGGCTCCCAGTAGTGAGGACAGGAGTTTCCCTCCTGGCCAACCAGACATTTAGTCATGTCTTATTAAGCATGCCATACAAGCCCATAGCAGGTGAGAGCAGCACAGAAGGTCCCCTTGCTGCAATGTCATTATATTCTCTCTTTGGGCTGTTCGTGTCCACTCCATGTCTTGGTGGTCAAAGCGGTCTGGAATGAATTGGTGCAAGGAAGTGCCAAGGTCCATCAGAAGCCAGTATAAGGTTTTGTGAAGTTGCTGGTGATTTTGCAATGTAGGCATTCCTAATAATAGGTCAAAGGTTTTAAATTGAAGAGTTTGGGCCCATGGGGAAAATGACACTGCAGTTATTCTCAATTATTAAGGAATGAGATGGTCCATGTAAGAAAAACTTTAGATAGAAGGAAATTGCAACTTTAGATGCACAAACTAATTGTTGTTATAAACACTTAGAAAAGATGTTTAGGGAATTGATTAAGGCTTTGGGACCCAAAAGCATGGGCCTGAATCTTACATATAATACTTACCTAGTTGTATGATCATATTATATATTTATTGTGTAAGTCTTAGTTTCCTTATTTGGGAAATGACAATATTGAGAACATCTACCTCATAAGGAAGCTATAAGGATAGATTGCTATCAGTGGCAGGTAGCATACAACATTATCTACATAGCAGAACATTGGAAACACTGAAAGTCCAATAATAGGGGAGTGGCTGAATCAATTATGGTATAGCCACATGTTCATTAGCTTAACAAGCTATTCCTACACTGATGTGAAAGTAGGTATAGCTAGCTGAGTTTCAAAACTATGAGGAAGTCTTAATTTTGTGGAGTGAAAATAATAATTACAGTAACTAATATTTATATAGTGCTTATACGCCAGGTCCTACTCATTCAATCCTCAGAACAACCCTAAGAGAGGGAATATTATTACCTATACCCATTTTACACATGACGCTAGATGGGGCAAACTAAGAATCAGAAACATGTCCAGTCAGTAAGTGGCCAGCCAGAGTCAGGGTAAAGGAAGTGGGAACTTTGTATGCTGTTAGGAAGTACAGTGGACTACAGATGCCTCCTCCAAGTCTCATCTAGCTCTATGGTTTTCTAGACAAATGTAGAAAGACTCAGGTGGGTTACTGATGAATGAAATTTACCATTATTGCAGTATTGGCATTATAGCAGCTGGCCCAAAATACAGATGGAAACTGCCATATTTGAAGTAGAAAGCCCTTCAAGTATCAAGACAGGGGGCCAGTGATTCTGCAAGCCCAGTACCCAATTGCAGACTATTTTCTGCCTGCCTGCTCAACACTGCCTGCCTTTATGGAACAAAAACAGTGAAATACTGAAGAAATCTGAGATAAATTTGTAAAACATCATGTCAGGCCCTTTCTAGTCCCAGTATCCCCTGCATGACCCAAGGTTGGGGTCTAAAAAATAGAAGATAACCGAGAAGAGGAAGCAAACACCAACTTATCACAGATATATGTAGAGTGAAGGAGATATTTTTATTTAAAAGACAGACAGCTGAGAAAGAGTTATTTGATCGCTGCTGTTTGAGGGACGGTAGGGAAGGAAGGTATTTTTGTGATCATTCTTCAGCATTCCCTATGTGGCTTGGTTCATACAGTCACAACAAAACCCGAGCTCTAATAATACGTTGCAACCGACCACAGATATGTTGCAAGCATTATGCACAGTAGTATCTACCATTCAGCTTCCTTTTGATTACTTCCAGGCCTGTGCCATTTAGATTGCTGCACATTTCTTCCAACCTCAGAGAACTCACAGTCAACTGTGCACATCTAACAATCACGTGCCGACATAGGAACTCTAAGGAATTGTGTCATAACTATGTTTCATCACCTTTAGGGTGCGAGGGTGAAGGAGCGCCATGTTAGGAGTCCAAAGACATGGGTTTGGAACTAAATCTAACCTTGTCACCAACTAGCTGTGACCTGGGGTGTGTCACAATCTCTAAGAGGCCCCTGGTTCACCTTCTGTAAAATAAGAATAGAGTGTTGGGTCTCCAGATGCTCTTTCAACTCTAATATTCCGTGTGAGGTGATCAGTGAGTCCTGGCTCAAAACAGGTTCCAAAGGGAATAAATACTGTTCACATTCCACGGAGTAAAGTGAGAGAGTGGGAAGACCGAGAAACTGGACATCCCAGATGCTTGTCACATTTACCCATCCACTGGGGGTGGCTCAGATGGTTCCCAAAGTAAGTCACATGTCCCTTTTCTAAAAGGAGAAGCAAGAATGTTGGTGTGCATTTGAGCATTTTATTTTTTTTTTCAATTACAGTCAATATCACTTGGTGTTAGATTCAGGCGTACAGCATGGTAGTTGGACAGTCATGTACTTTACAAAGCGGTCCCTCAATGTTTCAGGTACCCACCTGGCATCATACATCATACAATACTATTGACTCCTTTCCCTATGCTGTACTGTACATACCTGTACCTTATTTTGTAACTACCAATTTTTACTTCTTAACCCCTTCACCTTTTTCACCTACACTCCAACCCCCGTTGCCTCTGGAAGCCAGCAGTCTGTTCTCTGTATCTACGAGTTTGTTTCTTTTCCATTTGTTTATATTGTTCTTTAGATTCCACATGTAAGTGAAGTGATGTGGCATTTGTCTTTCTCTTTCTGACTCATTTTACTAGCATAATACCCTCTAGGTCCATCCATGCTGTCGCAAATGGTAAGATTTCATTCTCCTCTATGGCCGAGTAATATTCCATTGTACATATGTACCACATCTTTTTCATCCCCTCATCTACTGATGGGCACTTGGGCTGCTTCCATATTTTGGCTACTATAAATAATGCTGCAATGAGCATAGATAGGGCTGCAAGGATTCTTTCACATTAGTGTTTTAAATGTCAAATGCCTCTGCATTTTTTTATTTAGAAAAATGCCATAGTTCACCCTACAGCATTTTCATTACCAGAGGTAGTCAATCGCTGCATTATTGGGAAATAAAAACATGAATGTTTTTTATCTCACCCAAGTCTTTACTATAATAAACTTTATTCTATTACAGAACACTTGAAAATTTGTGGTTTGCAGGTTAGGTCTGCAAGTACGTTTTTTTGTTGTTGTTTTTTTGTTTTTTTGAGAAAACCAAGGTAATGTGAAGGAGTCGTTTTTAGTGTTTCCCTCCTTGTGTTTGTGGGCGCCCTTCACTGTTAACCGACCAGGCCCCACAAATCACAGATGGACCGTTTGCCCAGTGCCGGTGTTTCTCACAAGGAGGCAATGTGTTCAGTGACAGCCTTATGTGTGGAAGGCCTCATGCAGAGAGACTTATGAAATGCATATCTGGATTTCTATGTAGATTTTTTTCACAAAAGTCTTAACAAATTCATGTAGTCAAACCTTTGGAGAGGAAGTGCGCTCGGTAGCTTGAGTCTGCTGCCCGCACAGGCGCTGTGTGCCTGCTGTGTGAGACCAAACACCATCCCAGCGGACCTGACCTAGTTGAACATGAATACACCATTGAGCAGCAACTGGCTTCAGAATTAATCAAATTTATAAATAAATAGGATGGCCTTGCAAAGAGGCTACACTTGAAGTGCCTCTTAATTAGCTTTTAGAGCAATGCAGCAGCCCGTATCTGCCCCACTGATGGCAAAATCTGTGAAATGAAATTGTTTGATAGAAGGCAGTTGGGTTGTTCACATTTTGCAAGATTAGAAAATGAATTTAACCTAGAATAGGATCATAATACAGAGCCTTATATTTTGGGGTAAGATGCTGATCCAGCCTAGGAGCTGAAAGTTAGGGGCTGGTTTTACCATCCGAATGAGGTGGCATTTTCTCTGTTTGTTTATAAGGTCTCTGAGTATGGGTGCTATGTTTGTACATGCATCCGAATTTCCGTTTCTGTTATTCATCCAGTATACTCACTGGTTTCACTGTCCTGTCCCAACAACTCAGCTCAATATGCATCTGAATTGATCACTTATTAAAATTTAGAGAGCTGGACAGCCTCTGCTCCTGGATCTGCTGGTGAATCTCATTAAAGAATCAGTCACCAATGAGGGCATCCATTCACAAGGGCTTGGGAGGGAAGCACCCACGTCCTCACTTCACTTCAGAATATTATCTGGGAAAGAGGAATATTTTTCAGCTCTTGCTCACCTACACTGAATTTTGAGAAGTAACCATGAAAGCTGAGGCTGAGAATTATAATTGGGTCTTTGGTATAGACAAATTATGCTGTGTCTCTTGAGTTCTTATTTTAAATTACCCCTAAAAGGTCACTGGCTACAAAGACAGTCTCTGAATTTATTGAAGGGAATGCTACAAAGCTGTTACATGCAGCTCTCTATATGCCTATTTGTATTTCACACTCTCTTTTGTCACCCACTAACAGTAAGATAAAATGGAATTCAATTTAAGAATTTCTTTACTATCTTTTAAACATTTTTAGACGTATTTCCAAGCAATGGTGAAAAATATTTCTAATTAAAACAAAGGAAAAAGATAAAGTTCCCTGCATTTGGCTTATTACATAGATTTTCTGCATTCACAGTGGCAAATGTTAGAAGTACACTTGAAGGTGCAGTTCACCTGGTTGAAGGTAGACATGAGGCCATAGGTATCTTTTCAAGTAACTGCCCTGCTGATCGCTACAGTGTAGACAGGACCAAGGTGCCGATGTGAACCCAGTCTCAATGCCGTGTTGCATTTGAACAATTTTCTAGGTGACTTACTAGGTCTCAACATGGTGTCTCAGTTGTGGATTCTGGACCAACCCAGTGAACACCATGACGTTGCTCCCAGACAGTGGGGGCTGTGGGCCTCAGATGCAGAGAGGTAGTGCAGTGTGGTAAGGGCCAGACTGGTGTGTGTGTGTGAGTGGATCCTGGGTTTGCTACTCAGTTGCTTTGCAAAATCACCTAACTTTGGGGGGAATAAATTCTCATCTTAAGAAATGTGCAAAGAATAGTATCTACTCCATACGGTACGAAATTTTACAAGATTAGAAAATGTATTTAACACAAAGGAAAATCATAATGCAGAGTCTGATTTTTTTTGTGTGTAAGATGCTGATCAAGCCTAAAACCTGATAAAAGTACAGCCACTTTATATATGGTTATGTGACTTGGATCAATTAATTTTGTAAAGTGGTTAGGACAGTACCTAGTACATAATCAACATTTTACTAGTGTTAGCTATTGTTAACAAATTCAGGTGTGCCCTGGCTGGTGTGGCTCAGTGGATTGAGTACTGGCCTATGAACCGAAGGATTGCCAGTTCAATTCCCAGTCAGGTCACATTGCCTGGGTTACAGGCCAGGTCCCCAGTAGGGAGCTCGTGAGAGGTAACCACACACTGATGTTTCTCTTCCTCTCTTTCTCCCTCCCTTCCCTTCTCTAAAAATAAATAAATAAAATCTTTAAAAAAATAAATTCTTCATGTACTTATTACAGTCAAGGAGCCCCTTGCAGAACTCATAATTGAGAAATAAAATATAAAACAAATTATTTAACCTCTTCAACATTATACTTGTCAGGCACGTTGCTAGTCACCTTATATCCCTTGTCTTATTAAAGACTACATGATTCCTTGAGGAACATATATTTTACCCTGTTAAAAAGAATTAAACAAATATAGAAAGAATAGATATTATCTATTTTTATATGTAAACCAAATATCCTTTGATATGAGTTACATTTAATTTCTTAAATATTTCTTAAATAACACACATTATACCATCATGCTGCATTCTTTTCAACTTTTTAGAAGTCTTTTATCATTTAGGAGTTCATTTTTTTCTTTACCCATTTGGGGAGGTAGATAAATCAGGAATAATAAGACATTATTATTTCCAACTTTTAAATGAGGACACTGAAGTTTCATGAAACCATGGTGAAGTGACTATCCAAGATTATCAAACAAGTTCATGGTCCAGGGCCACAGCCACAATCCAGCCCTGGATTGCACAGGACCTCGATTTCAGCCCCTTAACTGTGCCGGGCGGTGGACTCTTTCTGCTTCATCACATGTGTGCAGAACAGTCATTTCCAAGAACTGAATAAAACCACCAGCTTTGCATGATTTCCAAAGCTATTGATTGTGTCGCTCTTCTTCGTTCATCTTGTGGATAATAAATCCATCCATTTAAAGACAAGAAGAATTCAATGTTCAGCTGTGGTCTGCTACACACATGTCCGCTTTCCTTGCATTTTCTTTGAACAGAACACAGTAAAATCTATTGTACAGCTCACCGGCGTGATATCGCTTTGATAGACACTGAGTGACCTAATATACACACTCCAGTGTACTCTAATCTGCGGTCTCCCAGCTCCCACTCGGCAGGAATTCTGAGATGTTGATGGAACCCCGTGATTTAACAGAGCAGCCGGGCTGCCCTTTCACCCCTCACACTGGTTCTGACAGCTGCCTGCCATGTGTAGAGAAAACCTCACAGGCTGAAACCCTGTCACAGAGGAAAGGTCCTTGAATAAACATACAAGCGTGATCATGCTAGTACTCTAAAATTAATTTTTCTAAACTGAATTCATAGTGGAGAAATTGTACAGCTGAAAATCCAAAGCACCCCGAAGCGTGCCGTCTCCCTTTCAAAATAAAACAACACACCCAACCAGCCTGGTCTTGTCCACACTTATTTGAGTTACCTTTCTTTTTCAAATGGGTTAAGCCGTTTACCAACACCCAGATTTTTCCACTCGGAGACAGTAAAAGCCTGCCAGGAATCAGGTGCAGTATCTCCTGGGTTAGTTAGGGAAGTCGGTGTGTTTAAGCTATCGCTTTAATCCACACTGCCTCTTTACTTTTGTCAGGGTATTCTTCAGGTAGAAAAGAATGGAAGGAGGCTTTAGACATGGCTACTGTCCTAAATATAAAGTTGGTTTGGAAAAAAAAAATCCCTACTCAGTCCAAATAGCATTGTGCTTTATAATTCATTCTTTTCACATACAGTGCCCTGCGTTATCATGGCTAATGTCTTCCTGCTGAGCTGCCATCATCTTTTGTCAAGCTGTCAGGGTATTAAATTGATGTACCTTCCACATTTGGATAGAGGTCATTATCCTGTTGCCTGGTTGCGTTGCCTCTGCTGAGCAGGTTAACTGCTTGAGGTCTTTCATCTAGATAAATGTTTTGCCAGCACTTTGGCTCTGCGATGACATGAGCTGTTCCTCAGAGGTCAGACAGTGATTCCAGGATAAGTTGTTCCCTGTGTGCTCACAGACGGGGAAGGGGCTGGGGTTCACACTCCTTCGTAGCCTAACAATAGTGAAGAACGCTCATGTTAGCGTTCTGCTCCCCAAAATACTGGATTTGGGGCTCTTTAAAATATGCACTTATGTATTAATTTATATACATAGAAGAACATTGTTAAGACTTTATGTGTTTTGTTTTTAGAGAGAGGGAAAGGGAGGAAGGAAGAGGGAGAGAAACATCGATGTGAGAGAAAGTCATGGATTGGGTGCCTCCCGTAGGCACCTCCACTGAAGACCGAACCCGCAACGCAGGCAGGTGCCCTGACTGGGGACCGGATCGGCTTCCCTTTGCGTTGCGGGATGGTGCTCCAACCAGCTCAGTCAAACGGGTCAGGGCCAGAGAAAATGTTTGATGTTAAGTATTTTGTTTGCATATCATGGAGGATTCCACTAGGTGTGTCGGAACTACCCTTCAGTTCTGATGACGGCAGAAAGAACTGTGTGTCTGCGTGCGTGTCATAGATGATGTGCATTCTAAATTTTCAGGTTTACTGATGTTAAAATAATAATAATTAGAGTTGTTTAAAGATCACAGTATTAGACACCTGGGTCCTGTCCGCAGAGGAAGACAGTTTTTAAATGGAGACATACAATGAAATCATTTCACTTTAGTGAAAATTGATTTGTTAATTAAAAATAACTTTGTTTGTAATTCTTTTTTTCTCTTTACTCTTTTTTATTATTGACAACTTTGCTTATTGAAGAATATACCAACTAAAAAGGAAAAATGGTGTTTCAAGTGATTATGTTACAACCAAATAACTTCTATAAAAACTTGTGTTTAAATTCCTGGGTTCCCATCCCATCTTGTTTATTGTGCTAAAATACATGTAACGAAACGTATCTTCCTAGCTAACTATGAGTGGTCAGTTCCATGGTGTCGTGTTCACAGTGTTACACGACCATCTCCACCGTCCGTCTCTGGAACTCTCTTCTATAAATTCGGTTTTCCAGCTGCAGCCGGCTTGATCTTCAAAGCTACCATAACTAGTGCTGTTACATGAGCTGAAAGATGCTTTTTTGAGTAAATGGAATAAAATTTTTAACAAATCTTTTTAAAAATGCCACTTTATAGTATCTTTTAACATATAAACATAATTCATGGAATTAACTTCCTTGACTTGTACTAAATAATTTTAGGCCAGACCGCTCAATTTTAATCTTTGACTACTCCATTTCTGCTTGGATGATATATTTTGTCTTAACAATATATTTGGATTTTACAAAGTGTGTAGTAGTTTTTTCAACAATTGGACTACATTTTAGATTATTGCTTTATTAAGGGTCAGTTATGTGCGGTCCACAAAGTTTTTCATAAAACAATATTTAAATTCTGTCTAGAGATAACACCTTGTTATTGAACTTGGAGTCAATGAGGTCAAATGCACTGACAAATGTGTTCATTTGTTCAGTAATATCTCTTAGGTGGTGTAGAAACAAACATGAGACAGTGAGAGCTACCATCAGTGGAAGGTTTTGCATTCCCTTTCCTATCTGTTAATTATATCACTATCAGCACAGTTGCCTAAATTAGAAAGCTCAGCATCCTCCAAGACTCCATAGTTTAACTAAAACATTCATGGGATATTCAAGCAAAAAATGTTGACAGTTATTAAAATGATGAGATTCCAATCCTAGAAATGCTGAGTAAATGTATAGAACATTTATACCTTAAAAAGAGTTGTTTTAACGTTATTTATCATTATAAATGGATAAGTAGACAAAATTGCACCTGGTTATGCAAACAACTTGTATTATCCAAAGGCCATCAGTGGTCATCCAGGACACAGGACTTCTGTAAATCTCTGTAGCTGGGCCTAAGCCAATGGCCCTCACTAATCTCCAGTGGATACAGAACTTGCTGGATTTCTTATGTAAGCACATGACTGCTCTTTCCAACTTTATTAATTCCTGTTCTTGCTGCTGATGTAGCATGAAAGAAGCTAGGGCAAGAGTTCAGTGTTCTTATTCAGGGTTAGAACTACATAGTTGAGAAATCAGTGACATCCAACATTGTCATTAAATATACAACTTTCTAGTCTTGAATTTTTTCACCGCACTCCAATACCAGGAGCTGATGGATGTTGGCTTAAATGTGTAACAGGATCCACAATCCTCAGATGCCTTGTCAGCTGAGCTGCCAAAGCAGAGCCACATGATTAACTCCTTCAGATGTTCCCCCTTGAGTAAACCTCATCAATGTTTATCATGAAAGATTCTTTGCTAGATGCTTGGGATGCTAAATGCATTGCAAATCCACATCACTCCTGCCTTCAAGGAGTTTACTTTTTGTTTCAATGATAAGTTTAAATAATAATGCAGTTTATGCCATGGCTATTAAATAGTCTTGAAAGCAATATTTAACGACAAACTGAAATACGCTCTGTGCTTATCACTAAGTGCAAAATGTAGGTTGCAAAACAGCTATGTATAATACAAGCCCATTTCACTAACTAAAATATACTCCTATATGCATGGAAAGAAGACAGAAAAATGGAAGTTAAATATTAACACTGTTTTCTCTCTTGATCAAGTAGAATTATGGGTGAGTTTAACTGCTTTCTTGCTCCTTTGTAACTTCTGCAATGAGAGGGTCCCTTTGGTAATAAAGCTGTTGTCACTGGACCTGGGGATGACTCTTGGATGTGAGTATGAGGCTGTGAGCCGTAGACGAGAACATAGATTATGAAGACAAACAGGAGAACCTGCTTCTCTTAAGATCATTTTTGGTCGTCAGAGCATAGCTGACCCTAATCGTAAAGAAGGCCAAGTATCCATTGCTTACTCATGTCAACCAGATTCAGGTCTCTGTCCTTTGGCATCAAATTCCATTCCTACTGGAAAGCTAGGAAGGATTGGAGACAGAAGCAAACCCTCCGCCATGACAGTCTCCTGTGGTCTTGGCCATCCACAGTCTGTAGGACTGAGTCCAGTTAGGGTCTCTGCATATCGCCCTAGTGCCCCATTATCTTTGGCCCCTGGCCTAGATTGTTTTCAGTTTTTTCCATTGCTAAAAAATATGTTGATGGTTTTGCCCTTAGTGGTTTAGGGGGAGGGAGCTTGGTACAATGGAGAGAACTTGGTCTTGTAGTTGAAACCTGACTCCATCCTTACAAGCTAGATCATTTGGATAGTTCTTTAGTGTCTCAGTTTATATCAGGAAATGTCTTTAAAATGGGAATTGCACCTTCTGCCATGCCTCCTTTTAGGAAAATTCTATGGGAAAAAAGCACTTAAAAAAAAAGACCTATACAGATGTTTAAAAATTTGCATTAGAACTAGAGCCAATTAAAAATTGGCTTGGTTGGTTGGAGCCTCATCCCCCACACTGAAAGGCTCCTGGTTCAGTTCTTGGTTGGCTCAAGCTCACCAGCATGCACTTGCACGCTCTCTCTTGCGCTCGCTCTCTCTCTCTCTCTCTCTCTCTCTCTCTCTCTGCTCTCCACCTTCCTCTCTCTTTAAAAGCAATGAATAAATGTCCTTGGGTGAGGATAAAAAATTTTGTATTACAAAACCTAAATCTACATTGAGAGATTATCCAGAGACTCAGTTTTTATTAACATTTTACCAGATCCTAGTTCTTTGAAAACGTTGAGGAGTAAATTTTGCACCAGAGAGGGAGAGCATGCGTTCATTACCCCAGCTGAATTGCAGCTTTCCAGGGCAGATCTGCTTACGTGTGGCAAGTAAACATCAGCTCTGAGATTCACGCTGCAAACCCCTGATGCTTAGCTGACTGTAAGGGATTTAATCAAGCTACAGGATATATGATTCAAAAGCAGATTGTTTTCATTAATTTTATGAGTAATTTTGTTTTTGTTGGCTGAAAACTAAAGCTGGGGTGGGAGTGGTGCACAGTGGGAGGGAGGACTTCTTGGAACAGCACAGTGTTTATGTCACAGACGTGCCTCACTACACAGTCACATAAGCACATGTGTGCACACGGACCAGCCACCGCGCCTCAGTATAGTCACAGCTGGGTTCTTCTCCCCTTATAAGTCAGCTACGCCTCTCAGCTTTTCTCTGCATGTTGATCCCACTCTGCAGATGGTGGCTCTAAGTCTCCTTTCGCCTCCATCAGCCTCCAAGACCTGCCCATCTTTGCTTGGAGCAGTCTCTTGAATGTCCACACTCTCCTTCATTCTCTCACCTCAAACCTGTGTTTCTGTAAGAGATTCCTCTGGCTCAGCCAATCAAACAGCAGACATTTATTGCGTGCTTGCTATGACCACAGGCTCTTGCTTGTTCCCCTCCACCCTGAGTGGTGACACATAACAGGTCTCCCAGAAACCTGTTTTGCATCATGTCGTTGCCCTTCTCAGATATCTGAGTGACCCCTTATTTTTTCCACTGCAAGTCTAGGCTCTTCTCTTTGAAATCAAGGCCTTTTGCACTCTGACTCCATTCTACTGGAATTTGCCCCTGAAGTTCTACTCTCTCTACACAGCCAGAATCTGTGTCTGTTTCATTTATTCCTTTGCTGCATACTAATTCATTGAACACCCACTGTATGTCAGGCAGGGTTCTAAGCACCTGAGAATAAGATATAGTTCCTTCCATTAGAATCTCCAAAAGTCTAAAAATGGAAATGGTGTAAGGAGACAGCATAATACAATATGATCAAAGTTTTGTAAAAGTTTGCACGATACACTGGGTAAGTTCAGAGGAGCAGGTGACTATGGATGCCATGTGAGGAGGCAGGCTGATGATGTCATCCAGCAGGATGTTGAAAGGGGGCCAAAGCCAGACCAAAGGAAGGGAAAAGCTGAGAACCAAAAGCTGGGGTACCTACCTAGTGCTAAAGTCCAGATCTAAACCCCATGAACAGGGCCAGAACTTCAAATGAAGAAGCAATCTAGGGTCAGATGGAAGGGGAGGAGAATGGATGAGAGGGTGAGTCCTGGACAGTCCCTGAGAGCAATGTTAGATTGTGGAGGGCTCGTCTTTATTGAGTAGTGGCTATTTGGCTTTAAAGCATTGAATTGATGGGATGAAGGCTGTACTGGGAGCCAATATGTGGAAGCATGGTATTACTAAGGTGTAAGCATAGAATAAGTGTTGGAAATGGTGATAGGACAGCAAAGTTGGGGTCAGGCTGAGAAGAGCTTCGAGTGCCAGCCCCAGGATCATGGACTTTATTCTGCGTGCATTTGGGGTATGGCCATTAGAAGAGAGGTTGGCTAGGCAGCAAGGTTGGGACAGGTCATGAGTGCACAAATGATTGACTCTCCCAGCTGCAAGTCCTAGAGAGGAGCTGTGTCAACCTAAGAGAAGGGGACAGCTTTTTCTGATTTACATAAAAGCACACATATGTTGCAGGTGGTAACCCTAGTTCTTGTCTGTATTTTAGGAAAAGGATTCTAGCAACAAATATTCTTTTATGGATTCAGTTAATGTTTATTGAGCCCTTCCTTTGTTGCAGACAGCATTTTAGACACTTGGGGACTCAGTGCTAAATAAGACAAATTCATCTCCACCCTCAGAGCCCAGCGGAAATGAGCGATGGTGCTTGAAATAAGACACCTATTTAGAAGGCCATCAGCCTGTCTCTCTCCAGCTCTACCTATCCTACAGCTCAATTCCAACCACCTTCCCCAGCCGTAGTTCCAACCAATGGCCATCCCCAGAGCTTCTACTTTTAAAACACTTTTTAAAAATTCTGATAGTTAAACTTTTCTGGTTGCAGAAATAACATATTCAATACACAAATTCAAACACCAGTACGTGGTGTGAAGAGAATACATTTATAGCTCATTCCCTAAACACAACCACTTTCCATCAGTCCACTCTCCTCTGATATTTCCCTTCCCTGCAGCCCCAATATATCATTCTCACATCATCTTCATCTTTATCATCATTGTTATAAAGTGGGCAAATTACTTCCCATGGTTTTAGACTTTAGTCCTGGAGAGAACATAGAATTCTTTTATTTTTACAACTGTATTGAGATATATTTCACACACCATAAGATTCACTCATTTAAAGTATATAGTTCAGTTGTTTCTAGTATATTCAGAGTTGTGCAACCACCACCACAGCCTAATGTTGCTAGAACATTTTCATCATCCTAAAAAGAAACCACATACCCATCAGCAGTCACTCCCCATTCCCACTTCCCTTCATCCCCGAAACCCCAGACAGCCACTGTTGTACTTTTGCTTCTGTGACTTCGCCATTTCCGAACATTTCACGTAAATGAAATTATACAATATGATTGGTGTTCTTCCACTTAGCATAATGTTTTCAAGGTTCATCCATGTTATAACATGCACCAGTATTATATTTCTTTCTTTTCTTTTTCCAAATAATACTCTGTTCTATGGCTATGCCCCATTTATTTATCCATTCTTTAGCTGACAGATCTTTGGGTGGTTTCTTTTTGGCTATTACGAATAATGCCGGTGTGAACATGAAAGCGGCTATGACATTTTACATTCCACCAGCAATGAAGGGTGGTTCCAGCGCCTTCACATTTTCATAACGTTCCTTTGAAAGAGGGAGCTGCCTCCCCCCGCTGGAATAGAAGGCCCCGACGTCAGCAGGATGGCTGCTGACACCGTCTATTGTCCATTGTACAAATTACGGATGCTTTGTCTGCCAAGTTACAGTAAAGTCTGGAAAGCTGCATTTGAGGGAACCCTTCTCTTTGAGGAACAAAATATGTGCAGGGGTTAATGTTCTTCAACAAACAGACATGCTGGACAAACAGACTGTAGTCTTTCTCTTTCAGTAATCAAAGGAATCCAAAAGGTGGTTTTTTGTTTGTTTGTTTTCTCCTTAATTCTGACACAGGGAAAGAGCCTGAATTTAGATCTCAGTAGTTCTGGACTATTGCTGATCCTGTAGAATCTGTGATCATTAAAACATTCTCTTGGAGGGTTAGTTATACCCTTGAATGGAAAAGCATGCACATGAGATCTTATATTTGGCAATACTTCTGGAAACAACAGACTATAATAGATCTGCCGGAGAGAAATACCTTCAGAAACAGGTTCAAGGTGAAATATTAACCCAATCAAAGCATGGCAACAGGGTCAGGATTAAATAAAGCAGTGATAGAGAATAGTTAAATTATTAAAAATGGTACATAATTATGTCTATATCATCACCTCTTTAAAATTTTCTGTAATTCATTTAAACATAATAATTACTCTTCACCCTTGTAATAAATTCTAGTTTATTAAAAAATATAGAATTAAGTAGTCAAGTACTTCTCTGGTAAACTCTTTGCCAGATGCCACAGTGAAGACATTCCTCTCTTTTTCATTTTGCAGTCAAGACACATGAGAATCTATAAACAGCCACTTCAGTGTTAGCTATACATCCAAACTTCAGTGGAGGCAAATGTACAGGGAGTACATGGAAGTCTCTTGGGACACATGGTCAACAACTTCTTCCAAACATACTTCTGAACGCAGTAGTGTTCCTTTCACATTAACCCATAATTCTCCTCCTTTCTACTATGAAATATTCCTTTGATTTGTCAAGAATCATAATTTCAGATGAGGACAAGTAAGGGAACCAATGTCTGTTGAGTGATCCCTGAGTGCTGAGACTCACTGTGTGATCCAGTATAACTTTTTTAAAGAAACTTGATTTCCTATAATTATTTTTTTCTTTTTTCTTATTGTTGTTCAATTACAGTTGTCTGCATCCCCCCACATCGTTCTCCCCTACCCCAGCCAAATCCCCCTCTCTCCTTTGTTTCCACCCTCCCCTTTGTTTTTGTCCATGCATCCTTTATAGTAGATCCTGAAAACCCTTCCCCCCCCCATTATCCCCTCTCACCTCCCCTCTGGTTACTGTCAGATTGTTCTTACTTTCAGTGTCTCTGGTTATATTTTGCTTGCTTTTTTCTTTTGTTGATTATGTTCCAGTTAAAGGTTAGATCATATGGTATTTTGCCCTTACTGCCTGGCTTATTTCACTTAACATAATGCTCTCCAGATCCATCCATGCTGTCCCAAAGGATAGGAGCTCCTTCTTTCTTTCTGCTGCATAGAATTCCACTGTGTAAATGTACCATCGTTTTTTGATCCACTCATTTACTGATGGGCACTTAGGTTGGTTCTAGCACTTGGCTATTGTAAATTGTGCTGCTATGAACATTGGGGTGCATAGGTTATTTTGAATTGGTGTTTCAGGGTTCTTAGGATATAATCCTAGCAGTGGAATTACTGGCTCAAAAGGCAGATCCATTTTTAGTTTTCTGAGGAAATTCCATATTGTTTTCCACAGTGGCTGCACCATTCTGCATTCCCATGATTTCCCATAAGTAAATGACAATTTTAATAAGTGTCACTTCAAATGTTCCTCATGTATTTTAACTCATGCTCTTTCTCACTGATGATGAACAGTGTAACAAGATGCAAGTGTTAACCCTTGATGGACTGTAGAAGAGAGAATCTAGTGTTTCTTTCTTCCCAAACTAAAAGCAAATTCTAGACAAAGTAGAGCCCCAATGTTAGTGGAATTCCCTAGAGTTGTACTCAGTTATCAATTTCTTCCCCTGGATTCTGAGTTCACGAGCTAAGAGCTAGAAGCTCAGGACCAAGGTATAGTATGTGTTTAGATGGATAGGTAGCTTATCTATAGATTGGAAAGACAGATGATAGATAGATAGATAATCATAAGAAGGATGGAATTATTATGTTTACAATAAGAATTGCAGAATCTCTAGTTAAAGTTTTAAATGAAAACCACCACATCCAAATCTTCTGTCTTGGTGCTCATTATAGAATATGATTATAGAGAAACTAGTTATTGGATGAAAAAAGATAATTTCATTGCCTTATTGCCAACACTGTATCATACCTCAAAATAAGGTGTGACTGTGGAACAGTCAATATATTGTGTAATTGTTCATCGGTTTAGAAGTAAGAGAGTCAAACCTAGTTTTCATTCTGCAAAGAAAAGGATAAGATAAAAGCATGTCTGAAAGTTTCAAACATGCTTTCAAAAAGCAAATTTGAAAGGCTCATCTTTATTTTAGTAATGACCAAGTACCTAAAAATATGTAGTTAATTGATTTTCTTTCTTTATACATGTGTCTTCTGCTTTTGTAGTTAAAGAGGTTGAGCAATATTTGATATTTGTCATTACTTCCTAATATGGTATCATATCTCTCCTTTTCCTCTTTATCATTTCAGTTTATCATTAATGTCTTGAATAAATATCATTAGCAAAAAATCACAAAATAATTCAACTTGGGTATGCAGTATACAGCATGAATCATATTTTACTTCTTACTTTTTCCTCTGAACAATTTTCTCTTAAACATAGAGATATTTAGCAAAGCTTAAACAATGCTGGTTCACTAAACCAAGCACTAAACAGGTCTCATTTTCCATTGCAATTATCAAATGTTATCATCTCAGCAAGGCACAGTTTTGGAGTCAGCAGTTATCTGTCACACTGTGTGTGTGTGTATGTGTGTGTGTGTGTGTGAATTACACAAATAATTTACAAATGCATTCTTATTAGAAAGTATCCACATAACACATAAGACTAGCTAGTAAAACTTTCAAGTTTCCATCCTGCAGTATATCTTGATCTCCTTCCCAAAGGTAGCCACTATTAACAGTTGGTATATATCTTTCCAGATCCTTTTTGATGTACCTGAACTTTCATGCTTATATTTCAAAGAATATCATTACTTGAACTTCATTTATGTGTACTCTCCACCCTTCAGTTCCCTTACTGGAATAAAGAATGGCAAGACCAACTACCTCACTAGATTACTTTGAAGAACAGGTCAGCTACAATTTTTGTCCAAGGACCTATGATTTATCTTAGACATGATTGACATCGTATCACTCAGGATGGGCTGCAGTTTGCTGTGGCTTAATATAATAAATGTTTATTTGCTGCTCACACTTTATGTCCATTGTGAGTCATTGGGGTACTCTGTGCAGCAACACAAGTTAACAGAGGTTGCATCTCCACACATGCTTCTTCAGTCACCTTGGCAGGGGGAGGGGATGCAGCAAGATGAGTAGTGACCCTTACAACAGCCCCATGAATGTGCACATTTCATTGGTTAGAGCAGGTCAAATGGCATGCCTCACTTCCAAGGGGGCTGGGAAGGGCATTCCACCCAAAGTCCAGAAAGCAGGGAACTGGAAGTTAGTGAATAGTACTGATGATCCCCATAGGAATGTTAGCAAACACTAGAGATAATGTAAAGCATTTCTGGGGCAGGGTGAAAGTCATTCCTAGTTCTCTTTGCTCCCAGAGATATTCAAGAAAGTTTTCTAGAGGAAGAAAAGAAGCCTGGGGACAAAAACAGGAGCCTTGTGTGGTCAGGCATGGAAAGGAACGTAGATTGAGGACTTCAATAAGAAAAGAAAGTGAGGGAAGAGATGGCATCAGAGTGAAACAGCTGGGTCCCCACGTGTGACTAGGGATCCAGCCTCACACTCCTGGATCTGAAGAGGATTGCAAACTGCAGGCTAGGTGAACTTGTCCTCAACCTCCTTGGTACATCATCAGATGCAGAATGCTTGCCCATGCAAAGGACCTCAGAGTCACTTGGCTCAGTCGTTGTGCTCAGTTCCTGGCAGTGTCTCTGGCAACTGGTCTCTGTTAGCACTGCATTTTTGCATTGGCCTTTGTTCAGCCTGGCGCTTCTTTGTTGTGGAACATCACTTACTGGTCCAGGCTTGGCAACACTGTGGCCACCAGGCCTCACAAGCCACTAAAACAATCAGGGTTTTTTCTCCCTCTGTTCCCTCAGACCTTCTAAAGAGCATCCTGTTTCCTTGGTGCTTAAAATTTAAGGATGCAAGCCTGTCTTAGTATTGAAAAGGAAGACATGTCAAATAAAAAAAGCTTAGATTTCATTATGCCAAGTCCAGTTTTTCCTTAAACTTCCTGTTTTGGTTTAATTGTAGAAGGATTACAAGTCTACAAGATGCTTAAGATCTTATATCTATATGTTTAAAATTTCTCTTCAGAATATAAAGTCTGTCCAGAAGGTATCCAGCCATGTAATATGAAAAATAGAAAGATTTATTGAGGATACAAGATAAGAAATACTGTAAATAGGACAATGATGCCTCAGTCTCCTTTAAAGTATGCACCTTGAGACTTTACGCAGCTCTCCAAATTGCCATTAGCTGCCCTGTCATGTTTTCCTGAACCTCATTGATGGTCTGAAATACCTTTCCTTTCGAAGGTGATTTTAGTTTCAGGAAAAGCCAGAAGTCGCAGGGTGCCAAATCTGGACTGGAGGGGGGCTGAGTCATCTGGGTAATTTGATGTTTTGCCCAAAAACTCTGCATGAGATGTGATGCTTGAGCAGGCAGATTGTCTTGATGAAGCTGTCAGTCACCAGTTGCCCATAGCTGCAGCCTTCTGAATCATCCCAGTAGTTTCCATGGAGGAATGTTCAAGCTTAATGCAAAATTTGATGCAGATTTGTTGCTCTGATTGCTCAGTCATTTTCAATGTGACAGCCACACAGTACACATTCTCACTCAGTGGCATCTACCACCCCCACTGACTAGTACAGTGAAGTTGTCATTGTTCACGCATGTGCATCCCAGTCCTCTCTCCTTGCCTGACAGGTTACATTGACATCGCACAAATCATTCTCATTATATTAACAATGGCTGGACTTTTTCCAGACGGACCTCATATTCCTTCAAAAATACCAACAACTGATACTCACATGCTGTGGGTGTGCATGTGTGTGTGCAGTTGCTGAGGGAAGGGCAAGTCATGGGAGAGGACATGTGAAGCTTCGAGAAAGACAAATGAGGACTGGTCTTGTTGCATTTGATGAGATGGAAACTAGGGTCAAAAAACGTGTATTTTGATTTTGGACTCAGTCTCTATTTAATGCTTAAGGGAAGAAATGGTATAAGATTAAGTTATAGAAAAGTAAAAGTATGTGAATCAGAGAATGGCAGCGATTCCGTGCAAATTCCCTTCAGCACCCAAAGCAGCAAGCAGATCAGTGGGAGGAACAAGGTAGAGGGATAGTTCACTGTGGTTGCCATGGCAACCTTGTACTGATTGGAATAAGACTGAGGAATCACGATTCCTCCGACTTCGCATTCTCTTTTTCCCTTCATAACTGTTTCCTGAAGATTTGCAGTCCTCGGGGTCTCAGTGCTATCAAACCGGGTCCCAGAGAAACATAGTGTAACCAGGTACAGCGGTCCCCTAGCAAGGAAGACACACACAATTTGTGTGCCTGGGAGGAACAGGGTACACATGGAAATAAGATTTAACCAAGGAGATGAAAATGAGCAAGAATCATTAGAATGCCAAGCTC
Organism: Glossophaga mutica; assembly: GCA_039655065.1. Lineage (NCBI taxonomy): Eukaryota > Metazoa > Chordata > Mammalia > Chiroptera > Phyllostomidae > Glossophaga > Glossophaga mutica. The sequence goes on from CM077313.1 coordinate 65,113,059, forward strand.
GCAGGTCAAGTCTGGGTACACCGCAACTTTGAAAGACAGAACCAAAGTCAGACCACAGAACCCAGATCAGTCCGTGGAGAGCAGTTAAAGAAGACCATGGCTTGGTCTTCTGGTGATAGGAAGAAACACTATGAATGATAAGAGAAACGAAGCTTTGTCCAGACAGTAGAAGTGGGGAGTACATCACTAACGGCTTCAGCTTTCTCAACCGTAAAATAAAGTACCTGCCTTAAAGGGTGTGCTGTGGGCAGCAGAAACCCAGGAAGTTCCCTCCAGCTGCTCAGATGAGTTGTCCATGACCCTTCTGTTGGGGTGAATGGGTGGCCACATGAAAACCAATTGCAAATTCTTGGCTGCTACTGTTTGTTTTCTGTTTTTATTTCTGAGGTGACATTGGTTCATAGGTTCCAAGTGTGCATTACTGTGATACATGATCTGTATATCACATACTGTTTTTACCTTAAAAGAGAAAATAAGAGTTCAGGGTCATTGAGAAAGATACAAGAAGCCCTCACAATAATTTTTGCATTCATAACAATAAAGTATCAAAATAGCACATGAAATAAAGTGCTTAGTAATGGTATTTCATATAATTAGTAAGAATGCCTACTGTGGAATTAGTTTCCACTTATCTTTCATCCTACAATAACATGGGCACATCATTGATGACTCTAATAGAGAAGATAAAGGAAGGAAGAGTGGAGGATTGTGTTTGGAGGGAAAGAATTTTTGACTCAGCTCGTCGTGCTTGGAGGAGCATCAACTCAGGCCCTATGTAGGGATCCACAATGCCCAGTCATGCTTCTCTTGTTGGTGGGCCCTTCATCAGATGGAATGGTCTAGGTTCCAGCCCTCTCGAGGAAAACATGATGCACGGACTGGATGAGATTTTGGTTTTCTTGTGTTTTGGTTGGTTGGTTATATGTTTATCATCAAGAAAGGGTATAAGAAATCATATAACCCTTTTCCCTTAACAGGAGTGTCCCTAGACTGTGCCGCTTGTTTGAAAGGAATTACCTTGAAGTACTTGACTTTTGTGGAAGGTATTTTCTCTGCAACATGCTCTAAAATTCTGGCTAGATGGTAGAAATACTGCTTGATGCTTCGGCACTCTCACATGCCAATCCTGAGGCCCTTGACCTGGGCCAGTGGGTCTATTGATGGGATCCAGAAGGTCTGCTGACCAACTGAAATGGTATGAAAACAATCTGCACATGGATGATATGAGTGCAGTCTTCTGGAGAGAATTTCTTCGTGTTCATCTGTTCTCAAGTTTAGCAGTTACTCAAAAATGGTTTGGAATTATCACAATCCGAGTGCTGTGTGCCTGTTGTTTTTTAATTGGCATTGTATTTATCAGTGTTTTGCCTACTGAGGAGTTGGTGAGAGTAGAAAAGAGGGGTAACATTAAGTAAATTTGGGGGGGCCCGGGCCAGAGTGGCTCAGTTGGTTGGAGTGTCATCCCATAAACCAAAATCTTGTAGGTTCAATTCCCAGTCAGGGCTCATGCCTGGACTGTGGGTTCTGTCCCCAGTTGGAGCATGTGTGAGAGGCAACCAATTGATGTTTCTCTCTCACATCAATATTTCTCTCCCTCCCTCCCTCCCTTCCCTTCTCTCAGATAAATAAATAAAACTCTCCTATTAACATAGCAATGTAACATTTTATGTATAATATTATTAAAAATGTCAAATGATGCTCTTAAAATTTGTGCATTTTAGCATAAGTAAAATTTACCTAAAAAACCTATATCTATATTAGGCTCTAATTAGTGATATGAATGTTTATGGATGAATCGTGCTGATTTCTGCAACTTACTTTGAAACACATCAAAATAAATAGAATGAATTAATGGATGGATAGAAGGAAAGGCAGATGAATAGTTATATTACAAAGCAAACATTTCAAAATATTAATTGAAGAATCTATGTAGTGGGTATGTGGATGTTTACTATATTAATTCTTTCATTTTTCTCTGTTTGAAAATTTTAATATAATGTTGGGGAAATATGTGGCCATAACATTTAGAGTACTTACAACTGTTTATGTCACAGTAGACAGAACAAGTGTTGAAAGAATGAATGAAAGTTGGTTTTGTAACTTATTTATTGAGTTAATTCAGAAGTAGTTCTTTAGTGCATAGAAAAAATCTACATACACAGATGCTTCTCAACTTGTGATGGGGTGACATTTGAATAAACTCACCATAAGTTGAAAATATGGTAAGTCAAAAATGCATTTAATATATCTAACTGACTGAATACCATAGCCTTGCCTAGCCTACCTAAAACATGCTTAGCACACCGACACTGGCCTTCAGTTGGGCAAAATCATCCTGCTGCTGCCACCATGCAGCATCACAAGACAGTAATTGTGCCAAATAGTGCTGGCCCAGGAAAAGCTCAAAATTCAAAGTCCAGTTTCTACTTGAAAGTCAGAGACTGTATTCAGATTTCAAGTGCAAAGAACTTATGGTCAAGAGATTTACTGTAATATATGTGTAGTGTTCCAAACAGTGACCTCTGAGCAGTGACCGCGATTGCATATTTTTTTCCAGATTGGGAAGTGTTTGCAGTTTTATTTGGAGCTTGTTCTACCATAAAGCTCTTCTTGCCATCACTTGTTTTGTAGTCCCTCTAAATATTTCTTTGCTTGATTTCACACCATTAATCTTAGTAATTCCCTTCTACCCTATCTGCTTCAGATATGTCTTATCTTATCTGAATCACCCATCTCTAGTATGTGGTCTTAAACGTACTGTATCCCATGGGGCTAAAAAAAGATTTGTTCTGTTCTTTACATTTTACCAGACTTACGTCAGTCCCTAAAAAGCAACCTGTTAGAGTTTTTCCTAATAAGGAAGGACTGAGAGAGAGATTTAACTTTACCATGTTAATCCAAGCATGAGTAGTTTTATATCCTGACTGGACCAAGGTACTCAACAATCGATTATGAGAATATTATAAGCCCTAACACTAAAACTCAGGAGGTTAGTAATTAGAAAACAGAGAGCCTTTCCATTTCAGCATCTCAGGCCCTGGCTTAATGTTCATAACATCTCATGCAGAGCCGTTACTTCTAAGACTTGCAAAAGGAACAAACCCAAAACAGCCTATTGGAGCCGATTGGGCTATTTTGTTTTGTTTCTGTTACATTTGTATGTGTCATACAATATACCTTCTGTCTCATCGTGGTTTTTAAAATGGAACTCTGGTGATTTTTTCCCCCATGATAACATGAAGCACTATTTCTGTTTTTCTTTCTTCTTCCAAATGACCCGAGTGTTACAAAGTCACTAAATCTGTTTGGGTTTATTTTCCTTCCGAAAGACCCCAGTGTTCAAAATCACAACTTTTGAAAAGAACTTAGCAGAGCATCATGAGACGTGATAGGTGCTTAGGGTACCATTTTAATGCCAACAGACTGGAAAACAAACAGCATACCCTAGACGAGACATGACTTTGTTCTTTAGCATCTGTGTGAAGAGGAAATAAGAGCTTTCTGGGATGTGCTGCCGTTCACAGGTGTGGAAGAGAAGATGTCACATTCCTGACTCACCGCATTGTGTGTGGGATTCTGCTTTGGAGCCAGGCAAAAGGGTATTCATCGCATTGCCTCTAACAATCAGAGTTCAATGCACTTAACTCCATTGGTGCTTTTGTTTCAGTCTGCCACAAGTGGACACTAAAAAAGCGTGAAGCATCGCTTAATCCCATGAGCCTGGTGGATGCTGGCTACTGCTGCTGCATTCTCCAGCTCTGTTGCCAGGGGAAGTGTTTGACCCCAGGCCTGCAACCACTGTTCTTTGCTCTGCCACTAAACCACTGAGCTGTTGGCACTTTAATTGTTTTATACCAGGAGGAAACCAATTAGGTTGATGTGAATGTCTTATTCATCAGACATTACGGGCTTCACATTTTTAACGAGCTGAAACTCCTAGTCCACATCGTGCAACCACAGTGAAGCAAGACAAGACTGCCATGATGATGCTTTCTAATTCATCGCAGTTGCTTTTTAAAAGGTTTGACAGTGTTTCATAACCCCAAAGGCTGCAATTTAAAGTCTGTCTGAGGTTGTGTGTTAATCAAAAACAGTAAATCATGTTTGAGTTATAAAGGACAGCAGAGTAGTGTAGCTAGGAGTTAGTGCATCTTTTTTCCTTTTCTCTTAAGTGCATAGACAAATATAAAGACGCAAACTATTTTCTAAGGAATCTTTCTGGTGCATGAAAATGTCCACATTAGCTCCATGGGCTACATTTTGAAAAATGCCATCCTTGGGAAAGAGTTTGGTTTCTCTGTCATCGTCAGTCCAGGACATGCTGGGTATTTCTCACAGGCGAATAGGGCCTTTCACCATTAAGTGCTATACTGTGGGCAGTCCCGCCAGTTATTTGAAGAACCAGTTATATTATCATTTTCAATAGCATTCTGAAGAGGACAGCTGTTCACCTACAGACGTCACAGAAGCAGCTGAGCATTCACCTGTGTGAAGAGTACATGGCTGTCCTTGGGTTAGAACCTGGGGGCCCCCTACCCAACAGCCTCTAAGACCTCCTCACTGCACACAGATAAAGCCCGAACTGGTAATCAGGGCACTGAAGGCCCTCCGCTCCACCACCCACACCTGCTGCCTCAGCTTCCCCCGCATGTTTCCTAACATCCAGTTATGCGCCTGCTCCATTCATTGGCCATTTACCACTTTGCAGGCCCTTGACATTGGAGAATGTCCTCCTTCTTCCCTTTCTACACATTAACCTTTCATTTATCCTTCAAAGCCCAGTTCTTCCTCACTGTATGGTACCTCTAGGATGACACTTCCATTTTCCATTTCGACTCAGAGGTTGTCTTGGCCAGCATCCCCTTCCAAACTCTTGTGGCTCCTAAGGACAGCAGTGGGGTGTTGGTAAATATTTAACAGCAAGCTCTCCAGAAAGCAAGCCGAAAAGCCCTAATTGGTCATGCTTGTTTTGTAGCTCATGGTATAATCCCTCCTTCCATTGCCAATTTCAAGGGTGACTGTGTTTAACAACCAGCTTGCAAAATTCCTGAAAATTTTAACATTCAACACTTGTGAGCCAGTTTGAGCCAGCTCCAGACCACCACCACATTTTGCTTTAATAGTCCTTGTATCATTCTCCCCTTTCACACTAAACACTGGACTTTGCTGAAAAATAGATGCTCAGTGTTTTCTGCATTGAAATAACCTCTGCCACTGTGCACTGAGTTGGGGGGGGGGGCATCATTTGCCGCGGAGATGCAGGCATCATTTACACTTCTTGTCACTTGAGAGCGGTGGCCTTAGCCATCTCCCCCATATCACATGTGTGTATTTAAGTAGATGGATTTATTGACAGTGCAACAGAGTTGTGGTCTTGAATTCAGCAGCCTCATTAGAGAAGAGTGGGATCCTCCGTGGCTTCAATGAGAAACTTGGGGGGTAGAGTCTAAAACACGGAGTCAAGAGGTGAAAATTCCCTTGGAAGGGTTGAGAGGAGAGAAGGCCGTTGGCTCAGTCCCCACCTTCTCATCATCAAATCTTTTGCCGTTCTCGGTGTTTAGCATCTGCAATGCTTCGGTGACGCACATTTTGAGATTGGAATGTCAGTGTGTTTTAGTTCCTGTAGTAAAGTGCCAAGCTCGCTGGCTCTGTTTTTACCATAAACTTGGAAATTACAACACATCACTCCTGCTGTTTCTGTTAGGGTGACCAACTCATTCTGGTTTTCCCCCACTTTCATCAAAGCTCTGCATCCTGGAAATCCCCTTCATCCTAAAACCCGGGACAGGCAGTCAGCCCAGTTCCTGTAAAGGTTGCGGCTCCTTTACAGGAGTGCTGTAAAGTGAGTGCTGTGGGCAGTTAAACCCGGAGCAGACCTCTGGCTGCCGGTTTGCCAAAAGACACCGACCCAGCGACTAAAAGGATTAGAACTTTCTTTATTTAAGTGGTTTAGAAAACCTCTTCTCTTCTGAAGGTCGTGGTCCTGTTTCTCAGGCACTTTCACTAAATGAGGGAATAAACGGAAGTATACCTTGGATAGGAGAAAATGCTGCGTGAGCACACAGTGCTGGTGTTCGAGTCTCCTGATGGTACTCATTATACCGTTAGATGTCATGATTGTCTCTGTTAGAATGCATCTTGGGTATTATTGAAATATAGCCACTTGTTTTAGTAAAACAACTAGTATCAGAATACTTTAACCAATTACAGTTTTGTGGAGAGTACATATCAGGGACTTTGCATGTAGATAAAGGCTTAGTCCCCATGAGGTGGTACTCGGCAGTTTGTCCTTTTCGAGAGCTGTCCATTGGCACTGTTCGTTTTGGAGCACAGCTACATGGGAAAGAGCTGGTGGGGAGCTCAGCTGGCTCTCTGGTGTCCGCAGCCCTCAGCATGGCCTTGTTGGACCCTTCTTGCTGACAGCAGACATGCTGGTGGGAATGATGTGCTATGGCAGTGTCCACAGTGCATCACCATGTGACAGTATCCGAATGTGCCCCACAAGAACAGATGTTTCTGCGATAGTATGACATCCATGTTCCCACCTGTGTTCGGCAAAATACCACAATAAAAATTTATAGCTTACGGGAAAAAATAGAGTAAGGGGCAGACCAATCAAAATGTGCTTAACTGGATCTGTTTGTGCTGCTATAACAGCATACTATGGACTGGGCAGCTTATAGACAACAGACATTTATTTCTCACAGTCTGGAGGCTAGGAAGTCCAAGATCAAGGCACCGGCAGATGGTGTCTGGTGGGGACTCTCTTCCACTTCTTGCTGGGGTCTCTTTTATAAAGGCACTAATCCCATTCATGTGGTCTCTGCTCTCATGACCTCCTTTCCTCCCAAAGGCTCCACCTCGAAACACGATCATGTTATGGATTAGATTTCAACTTATGAATCTGGGGGGACACAAACAGTTCATCTCCAGCATGTAGCACTCACACAAGCCATTAAAAAAACACTAATAAAAACACTAGCACAACTTACAGGTGAAAGAAGCCGGATGAAAGGTATGGGGATGTCGAACTTTGGATGAAAGGGCAAAATGTGCCGAGATCCAGGAGAACTGTACAATAAGCAGTTAATTCCAAGACAGAGCATGTGGTCCAACCAAGGAAGAGGAAGCATGTGGGGTAAACGGACTGCGTGTGTACTTCCGTACACCTCCTCAGCTGGCATGCAAATGTGTTTGTCTCCTGCACACGGCTCATGCCAGCTGGTGGCTCAGACCTTCACATTGGAAAGGAACCTCTCCCATGAGCCAACATGGCTTTTAGTTTATACTGACACCATTCTCCATTTACCAATCATGGGTCATGTATTTTACACCCCAGAAATGCATGTTTTAGCTTTGCAAATTTCTGCTGAATCAGATGGTTCATGAGACAGATTCAAATTGTAGGTCATCACATATATTTAATACAAAGCCTTTAACATGAAAACTTTCTGTGCCTCAATGCCTTGGATAATAACACTAGGCAAGTTTTAATATGAAAAAAAAAATCCACCCCAAAATGAAGTCACATCTCTCAGATCTTTTAATTAAAGTCAGACCTGAACCCTTATGTTTCTCTGACTGCTAAATACTTAAGAAGTGTTTATGAGATTTATGTTTTAAGTTTTTAAATATGCACACACTGCTGGGTTACATGACTTTGTGTTTGGTTTATTCAAATGTAGTTTAGTAGGACTGTAATCTGTAAGAAAGGTTAACGTGTAGAACCCTATTTAATTAACTTATACCCACTTGGGAGCCAGTCAATTGTAAAGGTATGCTGAGCAAATAAAGCTTCAAATATGAAATCCTTGAAAAGAATGAGCCATGTTTGATGAAGCCTTTTCTATTCTTAGCTTTGCCATCAAAACTGTTTCAATGAGCTATTTCAAACCTTACAGTATATTTGTGTGTATGATTTTATATATGAATACATATATACATATATAATGATCTTTTAAAAAGATAAACTGTATCTTGGTAGTTCTTACAGGACATAGATTATTACCTTCCCTGCGCATTTTTTTTTTTTTTGCCTCTCTGAAATAGGACATACTCCCAGAATTGCCATCCTTTTAGTCCACATGTGTCTAAAATATGACCAGTGTTTGTATTTACATAAATTTGATTTAATAAGTAGTCACACCATTAAAATAGAGCATTCTTTTCAACCACAGCTAATTACACATCATATAATGCCTGGTCTTTAATGGGGATTTCAGTAAATGTCCATTGATAATGATGATTATTAAAATGATATGTTAAGTCAGTCTTCTCATGTGAGAAATGCTTTGTTTTGAAATGTCAGACTTATAGCTTTGCCTAAAAAATTTTAATGAAGACCACCACTTTGGCATGAAGCTTAAAATGTGCAAAGTCGCTGCAATTAGTACATTGTGCATCCATATGGATGTTACCAAACAGCTTTCAACTTAAAGGATTTAGGCTATTTTGAATGATGGACCTTCTGTTAAGCCTAAAACAAAAGCCTGTCTATCTCTGCATTCATTTTAATTAATATTCTCTGGCTGGTCTCAAAGATGAGCTCTCATCGAGGAGGGAAAGAAGCATGATTATCATAAATCAGAAATAAGTTACAGAAGTAGATTTGACTAATTTTCTACTCCTTTCTGTTTCATCCCATTTCTTCCCACCCCCCAAAGAGCTTCAAGGCAATGTCAAGTAACTGGAAAACACTGATTTCAGGTGTTCTAAAGGAAAACCTGTATTTCAGCCAAGTCATAACATAATTAAGCTCACTCAAAAAAAAATGAAGAAAGTAAGCTATCGCAGATTTTTTGAAATCAATACAAAGTTTAAAATTTGTCATTTTGAGTCCAACATCCATCTAAAGGCTATAGTATAAAATTGGGGTGAATGTGCTGTACAGATAGAAATGGTAAAGGTCACGTGTGTGCGTGTGTGTGTGTGTGTGTAACAGGGTATTTTTACTTCAGAGAGATTTGGACTTGCCTAGATGCTTAGGGTTTAGCAACCTTATTTGTGGACTTAATTTTCTACAGTAGCCAACTCAGCCAACTCTGCTTAAAGATGAATTGGGTACAAAATATTAGCTTGGGCATTTTTTGTTAGTATTTTAAGCAAAATTGAACCCAAAGTGGCACATCCGGAAAGGTTTTCTTTTTCCTGAGAACTCTTATTAATATGGTGCTTGGGGAAAAGAAGCTTTCTGAACTCTGATTTCCACGAAAACAGAATAAATTCCGCAGATGGTTTCATATGTTAGTTAAGGCCAAGGTTTTCTATTTTCAAACATCCCCCCTACATGCACTCTCCAAATACCTTCAAAACAAACCTTCACTCCAGTGACTATTGGAATCCTCGGAATACCTGGATGCCAACTTAGGCCAATTTTGAATGCGCTTTAAAAAGTACCTAAAATTATCTCCCAAAGTCTTCACTGAATTATTAAGAACAAGATAAATGTGAAAATTACAAAGCAGCACTTTCATTTACCAGAACGTGTGAGTAGGATAATTCCGCCAACACGTGAGCGGAGAGCCACGCAGTCCGTAGGTCTGCCCTAGAACACCGCCACAGCAGCTCCCGCCTATCTTTTTGTTTTTGTTGTTTATTCCAGCATCAGGGGCCTTCATTTGCCGTAACCACTGGATTTGGCACAGAGATGCCCTAGTTTTTTCACACTGTCTGGATTTTTAATTGTTATTAACTTTTTTTGAAGCATGTAATTAATTACATACCTACCTTTAAATGCCTCCTGATATACCAGTGACCTGGATTCTACATTAGAAGAGAAGGTTGGCGTTAGTTTTACTCTGGGTTAGAAGCAGATGAAAGCTAAACTTGCTCAAATGATGTGCATTGTTTTTCCTGAAGAGAACTTAATTACTTTATGATTCTATACTGTCTTTACTATCATGAGGTAGCTTTCTTTCCATCACATTTAGTCATCTTACCCTCTCCGTTAGTTAGGCACCTGTACAAAGAAGTCTCTCCCGTAGAAATGAGCAGATCACCCTGCAGCTCCACATACGGCCTGGTGAATGTCCCCTTCACAGTGTAGGCAATGAAAGGAAAACCTACGGTGGTTTTAATTTGGAACCAAAACAGTCACTTCTCCCCAGTGAAGGCAGAGAAGGGGAATAAAAAATGGGCCAGAGTCTGCCTGTAGAGAAACGAATACGTTGTGGAGGGGCAATGCAGCAGGAAAAAATTGTTTTAATGGTTTAAGAAAAACAATAAAACAAGCACAATACCTTAGAGCGGGTAAATAGGCTAACAAAAGAGACACCATCCGTCCTACGGAAGCACCGCGAGCTGGGGCCCTTGGCTGCGTCAACCCACTGGCGAGTAAATTTCACGTGTGTAAACCAGGGGGGTGCGTGTGTATGTACACAAGGACACTTAACGGGAAGCACCGAGGGAATTGGAAAGAGCCTGGCCCATTTTTAATTTGGGTCTGTTTGCTTGCTTTCAGCACTTAAGGGCTCTACATTCAGTTTGGTCAAAAGAGTGATGAAGCACTCCTTGCTTATGCCTCGAATCAGAAATGCATGAAGTGCAGCTGCAGAGATAATACATTTTCCCCAAAGGCTTTGGCTGAGCAAATTAGGTGTCAATGGGGTGCCTGCGCAGGCAGTACTCTCTCTAATTAGTCTCTTGAGCCTAGTTGGTGGCGGGTATGAGATGATCTAATCAATTGGTCTCTGTCTGATGGTTCCTGTAACAATCCTACCAGGCAGACTCTCTCCCACAGGTCACCCACCTGCACAGCGGGACTGCTCATTTTCATTTTTCATCTCCTCCATCACATGATGCTGACAGTTGGTTTTAAGAAAATTGAATCCAAAAAATATCTAGTTCATAGGGCACATGGGTCAGAACAAAGTTGCATTATGGGTACCAGCAATCCAATTAATTAATATTTATAGCTGAGAAGCTCTATGTAGATATTTCTGAATAAGGATTCTATCAATAAAATCCAATTTCTTGTTTAAAACATTCGTTTCTGAAGAAAGAACACTGTAAAAGCAGAAAGCAAGATAAAAAATGGCATCCATTAATCTAACAATTTATATACCTATGAGTCGATGTGCACATAGTTGAGCTTATAATTTATATTCACTATTCATTTGTATTGTGTGTGCATTCTCTTTTAATAATCTATTAAATATAAGGGAAGGATTTACATTGCTATTATATTTTGTTTCTCTGTGAACGTCATGTCCTTCCACCTACATCCATAACATGTAAGATTACATTTCAATTTGAAAGAATTTTTCTAGCAGTAAACTCACCCACCTTGTATGTAGTCCTTGAAAACTGAAACTGATACTGCTGTCACCCAAGGAGGGAGAAGGGACATCGCCTGCCCTGTTAAACAGTGTCAGTCAGGGCACTTGGCACAATTTGGGCTGGAGAGTCACCTCACAGAGGTGGGAAAGCATTTAGCTCTTGTTGGCACCTCTCTTCTTTTTTTAAATTATTGGATCCTTTCATTCAATGTCTGACCTCAAACCTAACTACATGGACTTATCCATAATCACTGTGTTCGCCATTTTTCATCCAATTACTATTATTATATATTATCCTGTATTTTCCAGTTCTGCTTATGCCCTGCGTTAGGTACACGTGATTCTTCTAGAGATTACACTTAAAGAATCAGGACAGAGGCAAGGACAAATACCATCAATGGCTAAAACAAAAAATCTTATATCGACCCAACAGGATAGTGACATGCCATGGACTATGGTGACAACATAGTTATTGCTACCTGAAATCAGATATACTGAAAAGCAAAGCATTGTTTTCAAGTAGAATGTCATGGGTTTTTAAAAGGCTGGCCTGCAGGAAGGTGCTAATCCTACCCACCTTTCTCGGTCTTCGGTCTCTCTGTGGGTGGCCTGCTCTGCCCCCGGCAATGTGCTCTTCTTCCAGCAAGAGTGCAGGCACAGCGTCACCCTCCGTTGGTGTGCTGTGAAGAAACTCTGCATCGGAGAACATCTTCCATTCCCAAGTGTTCAGATTCTACCTTTTCCCTTTCTATCCATTCAACAGCTGTGTACCAAGTACCTGAGCTGGGTCTGAGCTATGCTCTAAGGGTAAAATGGTCAAGAAAACCAAGCTTAATCAAGGACACAATGATGCCACCTGCCCCCTTACTTGATCCCTTGCAGGCAGTGTCCTGACACCTGAAAAGGGACTAAATGGGGTGACTAGTTTAGGAGGTCAGCTTGAAGACCAGGTCTGCATCCCGTTGATTCAAGTGGTAGAGTGGAGGAGAGCCAGAGGATGACTGCATCGTTTGGATGTAGCTGGAGGGCCTCCATACCTAGGCAAGCAGGTGTCAGGGCAAACCCACACTCTGGTTTGGCCAGGGTGGGAAGGCATCCTGGAAGAGTTTAAATCTCGGTTGCTAAGTGACATGGAACAGACAGGGCATTTCTGTCATCTGCTTAATAAAATTATCAAGGTTGGTGGTGGGGTTGGGGACCGGATGAAGATGCCTGTAGACAGGTGTGGTTAAGTGCCACAGGGACAAGTGCTCTTTCTCACCTCGATGTTCTGGGCCTCAGAAAAGGTGCCGTAGGCTTAAATCAGAATGCAGGGTTACATGGGAGCAACAGGTAAAGCAAAAGATAGATTTTCTTCATTTCCCTGGAAGAGCACAGTGTGGGATGGGAGCTAAGGCAGTAGTTTCCATGTAATTGTTTCTGCCAGGGCAGTGACTTTTTAAGAAAAGGTTGGATAAAGGCACATCTGGACCACCTAGCACAGGAGAGGGTGGCCAAGTGAGACACATAGAGAACCGTCCCACAGGTAGCAGGAATTTGAGATGAAAACAGGAGTTTAAACTGAGTGGTAGCAAAGGGTGCCTGTGTGGTATCCATTTACCCCAGGCACCTCCCTCCATCCCCACACCTTTTCTAGAAACTTAAGGTAAGGACTTTTGTTTACATTTGGCTCAGTCACTGAGGACAGAGGACTCTTAAGAATGGAATGTTACCCCTACCTCACACCACATACCAAAATGAACTCAAAGTGAAATAAAGATATAAATCTAAGGACTAAACGCTCAGAAGAAAACATAAGAGTAAACCTTTATAACCTTAGATGTGGCGATGGATTTTCAGACATGACACCAAGATAAAAAAAATGGATAAATTGGATTTCATCCAAATTAAAAGTTTTTGTGCATCAAAGAACACTATGGACATAGTGAAAGGCAATCCACAGAAAGCCAGTAAATATTTCCAAATCAAGGCGCAATATACAGCCCTGGCCAGGGCGACCCAGTTGGTTGGAGTGCCGCCGTAACCAAAAGGTTGTGGGTTGGATTTCCAGTCGGGACACGTACCTAGGTTGCGGGTTTGAGTCCCAGTTCAGGCAGTAGCCCATGCAAGTGTGTACAGGAGGCAACCGATCGATTGTTCTCTCTTGCTCACATCATTGTATCTCTCCCTTCTTCTCTCCATTCCTCTCTCTTTAAAAGCAATGGGGGAAAAATATCCTCAGGTGGGGATTAAACAAAAAGATAGAACTATGTGAAGAATACTACAACTCAACAACAAAAAGACAAACAACTCAATTTAAAAATGGGCAAAGGACTAGAATAGATATTTCTTCAAGATAGCCAACTGGCCAAGAAGCACATGAAAAGGTGCTCAACATCACTAATAATTAGGGGATGCAAATCAGCACTACAGTGAGATAGCAGTTCACACCCATGAGGATGTCTGTCTACAGTCAAGAAAAAACGGAAAATAGAAAGTGACAAATGTTGGCACGGGTGTGGAGAAACTGGAGCATTTGTGTGTGGCCGGTGGGAATATAGACGGTGCAGCCCCGTGGGAAGCAGTGTGCCAGCTCCTCAAAAAGTTAAATGCAGAATTGCCATGTGACCCCGCAGTGTCATTCCTAAGTATTATTTACCCAAAAGAATTGAAAACGGGTATTCAGATAAATACTTGTACGTGAATATCCATAGCAACACTATTCACAGTCACCAAAATTTGAAAACAGACCAGATGTGCACCACCTCCTGAATGGATCGACAAAATGTGGGATATCCATAAAATGGAATATTATTAACCGTAAAAAATGAAGTACTGATCCATGATAAAATACAGATGATTTTTAAAAACATCATGTTAGGTGGAAGGAGCCGGATACAATAGGCTACATATTGTATGATACCGTTTATATGTAATATCCAGAATGGATAAATTACATAGAACAGAAAGTAGATCAATGGTTGTCAGGAGCTGGGACAAGGGGAGAAAGGGTGTAACCATTTGAAGTATATGGCGTCTCTTTGGGGGATGACAAAATGTTCTGGAACAAGACAGAGATGATGGTTGCACAACATTGTAAATACAGGCTTTAAAATGGTTAATTTTGTTATATGAATTTCAGAACAATTTCCTTAAAAAAAAAAAAGGATGGAAGGTTAACCTTCCAAAAAACCATCATAGTAAACAGGAGATGTGAGTAGAGGGCAGAGGCGGTGCTGCTCTCAACTGTAAGGCTGGAGTTCTGTGTTCTCTCGATCCGGGTAGTGCCGTGCGGGGGTGGTGTCCTGGGCACTACAGCCCACAGGGGCGGCAGGGGGTGACTGCGCTGCGAGTTCTCCACAGAAAGCCAAGGTTTCTTCTTCGCCCCCAAAGATGACAGTGTGCCACTGTAAAAGGGGACAGGCAGGCCTGATCTGGTCGGGTGACCTCGAGCTTCTGAACGGAGAGGAGTTGATTCTGGGACTCGGTGGACTGATGGGTCGAAAGTCTGAGTTATGTGACATGAACCTAGGAGTGTTTCTTTTCACCTGTCCTGGCAAGACCTTTTTTTTCCCCATCCTAGAGACTCAATGAAAATGCTTAAGGACCAAAAAGAAATGTGGACAGGAGCAGAGCAAGCCTGCTCTCCTCTTGAACCACTCACGTGGACGTAGTTACCAAGTTTAAGCAGGCATCATTGAAAACGCACAGCCACATGCAGGAAGTTGGCAAGAGGCTGGCAGTTCAGGTCCTGCTGGCCAATTTTCTTTCTTCTGAAACTAGGTCTGATGATAGGCAATAGAGATGTTACAGGCAGCTGGATTTTTTTAAAAAGCATTATGTAGTCCATTTTTCTGTTTCTTATTCATAAAAATGAACATGATAATATGTCCTTTTAATGGTCTATATGATGCTCTGGGCACTTAATTAAGACCAGTATCACTACTGATGACTTGGGGAAGGAAATTTGCTGAGTCCTCTATATTAACCCAAGAGGCTGTTAGATCATTTCAGTTCATGGAGTTAAATTCTTTGAAGGAAAGTAAGTGCAGGCAGAACATTTGTTTACCGTATTATTAGAACTGGCTTGGTGGAAGAGACAACTCTGCCTGCCTCAGATGCATGTGCTTGGGGTTGCTGGCTGTGCGGAAAGCAGATAGGCTCTCTTTGGCTGAACCAATTTTGAAGTCTCATGTAATTTAGGAAAAATGAATGATGTAAGTTTTTTGGGTTTTTTTTAAACCGTATAACAATTTGCTCTTTTCCTCCTTTCAGGATTAAGTTGTCATCATTCTGGGAAGAAAAAATAAGAGCATTAACGAAGTGGCCAATAATAGGAAGGGAATCACGGATCGGTTTCCTTTCTCTCCCTGTGGTGGATTTCCCTTACAAGGAAATTGAAGCTGGCAAGACCCTGTTTTCTCTGCAATTTATTTAAAACCTTGCACGCATTTGGATACCTTGTGATTTCCAAGAACTATGCGAAGATTAAGCTTTGCTTACTGACACATGGCATGTATTTTTCAGTCTTTTGTGTATGATTTTGTTTGATTTCCCTCTGCAGCACAGCGTCTCTGTGAGGTTTTTATGCTTTTACCAACCATGTCTTAAATACATTAAGACAACACATTTGGAGTTCACACTTCTTCAGTAATATCTGTACTGGAAAGCCACATGGGGGCCTAAAACAATGTGTGCTTTTCTTGACAGCCGTGCACATTTTGCAAGGACTAGGAAGGAAGTGTGCAGCTAAAGCAAACCCATGTTCTCTCACTGACTCGGCAACTTGGTCCCGGGCCCTGGGGCCCCACTTGTCCCCTACCTTTTGAGGACATTTGCAAGTGTGGTTTTTTTTCCCTTGGAAATACCACACATTTATATAGGATAACAGCATCTGCTTAGCATTTGCAAGCCACATGGCATGACTGTTTTCCAAGTAGGTCTGAAGTGAAGAAACAACTATCAAGCATTAAGAACAAAGACAGGGATAAATTGCTTACTTTTCAACCTCTGGAGATTGAGGTAACTTTTTTACATGTTTTCTGGGTCTTGTCAACATCTTATTTTTTTTCCATCCACTCTTTTATTGCACTTTGTGTTTTCTTGGTGGAGAAAAGAGTGAGGAACAGAATGTTTAAACCTTGGGTGCACACGAATTGGATCTGTTGGGCGAGTGCGGGGAGCCATCTTTGCTAGTTAACATTTAAAAAGCAAACTACACAGTGATCCAGAGTTAAAAATTGGCTCATTTACACCAGAGCACCTTTCAATTACATTTTTTTAAACATTCCAAGCTGACTGGAAGCCATCATTGGGTACGCTAACTTTGAACTGTCTCCTGGAAAAACTGTTTGAATGCAGGTTTTAGAAGCAATACAGGAGTCTTGCATTAAACATGGGAAGGAGAAAAAGAAAGGCCCGGCTTCCCTTGTTTAAGGAGTTGAGAGACCTTGGAGGATGAAGGCGGGTATGTGACATGGAGGGGAAAGTGGGTTGGGCATTTGCTGAGCTTTGATCCCGAGGGAAGGCTGTCTGGTGTAGGCTGTCTGCCAGGGGGACAGGCCTCACTGCAGAATCCCAGATAATACTGAGGCCCTGGGGGTGGTTGGGACATTCATCTAAAGCATGCACCCTAGCTCCTCGGGACACAAATTCCTATGGAAATACTTCATGTACGTTGTTTTACATTTTCTTATTAGTCAGAAAGAAGGAGAGACTGAGAATTTGAAATGCATCACACTTTGGGGCATGAGGTCTAGGAATTATGAGCCAGTTTGACAAAGACTTTCTCTGAGAGTCAGGTAAGGGAAAAGCTTTTCTGTAGTTGAGCCCAGTAAACCTAGAGAATCGGACCCAGAATTCCTAAACATTAAAATGGTACCTTCCCTGGAGTGGGTTGTGAGTATATAATATATTCAAGGCCACAATCCATCCTATCCAGAGGTAGCATTCATTGTAAGCTTCTGAGTGTTAAGTGAGGAATTGTTCACTGATGGATGTTAAAGAGAACAAAAGTTACCCAAGGCCGGAGTGTTTAGTCTTCGCTACCTAGAAATCTTTCCCATTTTTCTTTCATACATTCCAACTCACTGGAAGTCTTTGGAGGTATTTTAATTTAATGTGTATTGAAATTAGGATTTTTTTTACAGTGAATATGGAGAAGAAAACCTTACTAACATAATTTAAAACAGCCTGGCCTGTGATTTGTCTTGAATTATTCATTTGTGGGAGAGCATAACTTTGTATTTTACTAAGTGTAAACCAAGAGCAACCGATGATTAAATCTTGCTATTAATAAATATTTAGTGTTAACAGACTTCAATTAGGAATGTGAGAGTCATTCAGAGATCTACGCCCCTGTGGCAGGCAGCTTCCCTCGGGGAATGAAACATAATAGCACTCAGTGGCGGGGTGGGGGGTCTGCTTTATTACAGAGACAAACCACTCAGAAGATCTTCCCTAAGAACTTTCAGTTCCCCATCCCTGCCACCAGGACAGAACATCCAAAGTTTGGTTTGTTTCTCTCCTTCCCTCTCCCATTTGCAACCACGTTCTCCTTCCCCTTCTTTTCCCACCCTCTGGAGCCGAGGAAGGCCATGAAAATCGTGGCAGAATGTGTTCATTAGCAGATGTATTATTCTGTTGAGAAAGCACTGGAATGTTTTGTGAGATATTTTTATATGAAGGAGTCGTTTGAACTCGAACAGCTGGACTAGTAAGAATGCGTTAGCATGGGGACCGCGTCAGCGCAGCGTGGCTGCGCGCACAGTGTTCTGAAAGGAAGTGCGGGGCTTCATTTCCGCGTCCTTCAAGGAGCAGTGTGACTGACTTAGAAACACAAGATATGAAGGACATGAAAAAAATGTTTGCAGTGCTCAAAGGAAACGGGGGCATAAAACAGGGGTGGCTGTCCATCCACTGATTCAAGGGTGAGAAGCTATTTCTACCTCGTAAGAGCGATGAGAAAAGTTTCCAGGGGCACCTCCAGGCTTGCAGGGAAAGCAAGCCTCTGGGTGTCCTTTCCTCAGTGTGTACCTGATGGCAATGTAATCCGTACCCTAGGTTATGCATCTCTATAAGATACTTATCTGTGAATATTACTGGTTTTGTAATCTTTGTTATATAAGAGGACGTTTAGGCTGTACATACTGGGGTAGATTATTGCCTGCCCCCTATACATAGGAATATGCTGCATAATTGTGCATAACCTCCATCTCCTCTACTGGCTTGTAGGCAGGGGAAAGAAACCACATATGTTACTGCCTTGCAATTTTCATACACACACACATACAAAAAAAAGGCAAAAAAAATCAGCAATCTCCTATTCTCATTCCCTTCCCGCAGCAGCATATTTTAGAGGCACATATAAAATCTACATTCTCTAATTGGGAGTGGATTTTTTTTAATTTTAATTTTTATCTTTTTTTCCTGTATGATACACTGAGATGTGTACTTTCTAACAAGGGTTGGTACCTAAGCAATGGGCTAGCATCATTCAGAAAACTATTATACTTCAAAATGACACATAGCAAGGAGAATGGAATAATACATGTTGCATATTTGTTACCAATTGTAATTTGTCTGTATTATGAAAGATGTAATGGTTTGTCAGCTGTCACTGTTGTTTTCTTGTAACATGATATGGAATAAAATATAGCAGAATCTCCGTAAATGTTCTTGGTACATCTTCTTGGTGGGGACCCAAAACACCATATACTGTGGCAAAAAAAAACAAAAACAAAAAACATCATCTTGAAAACTCTTCGACACGACCATTCTCAAAGAGGGAAATAAGAGACCAAACACACAATGCTCTTGGATGTGGGAAAGAGGGAGTTAGCTGGAACATTCCGGGAATCTTTGAAACCCTCCGGGTCCTTGATTTGTTAGGCCAGATCTAGGTAGGTAAATTGGTAGAGAGGCTCTGCAAATCAGATCTCGTGAGCTGGATGGGTTCTTCACGGTGTCCCCCAGCTCCTCGCTGACACTCACCATGTGTCTGCGCATCTGGAGCCAATCTGGTTTGGTTTAATGACAACCCTATTTATCTTTTATTACCTTTTTTCCCTCTCTTTCTTTTCTTTTTTGCACATATCCTAAGACGAGGTGTGTAGATTACTCTCCACTGAATACCAATCAAAGCTTCAGCCCGCAGACATTCTGCCAGAAGCATTTCTGTTCCCCTCACTGAGCACACCTGAGCACCAGCTAAGTGGGGCCCTGCACCTGAGTGGGCAGGGAGCTTGCACGGAGATTGACAGTGTCGCCTTGGGAGACTGGTGTCATTTCTACCATCACCTCCTTCTTGTCTGATCTGGTAGCTTCAATAACCCCAAATGAACCCCCATGAATTGATAAATCACTAAAGTTCATGTCAGATACAGCCATCAATGCATAGCTATGATATCTGGTGAATTAAAAATAATTACCCTTGAAGGTAAAAATCGAAGTTCAATGCTCATGTTAAAAGGCCTCTGAGGGTGGGCAAAGGAGCACTATCTATAATAGTGTCAACAATAAAAAGAAAAAAGAAAAGGACCCAGAACCCCTGGCTTCCCCCTGAGCAGACCCTGGCCTGCCTCAGACTTCCCTCCCCTCGCTCCTTTGGTAGAACTTCTGTGTCTGCATAGTGTATAAGCCTTTCATGAACTCACATGCTCACAAAAGCAAACAAAAGCATTCTCAGCTGATGCATGTTCCATTCCCACAAAGCTCACAAGAGCCACTGCATCCTCATCCCCCGCCCCTGCCACTTCCCCTAAAGCAGTGACTCATCTGTGCCAGAGGCACTGCATTGTCATGCAGTCCTGCCACCACCTGTGGATTGGGGGACATGAAATGGGGAAGACTTCATGGTACCCAAGGCAGTGGTAATAGACGAATTTCAAATGGGGAAGAAATATGACCCTGGAAACCAATGAAAATTATAGAACGTCAAAAGAACAACTTGTTTCTTGGAGTTGTTTCAAGGGAGCAAAATGTTTGCCACTGCTGCCCCACCCCACCCCCACCCAGCCACAGGAGCACCGCCCCCCCCCCCCCACCCCTCTCCCAGGTCCTCCTGGCAGCCTTGGCAGTGGGCTCACATTTTAGAGCCTGGCTATGTGCCAGGGTTGATTTAATCCCATGAGCCCTTAACAGAAAGATGAAGGCAGAGGACTGGTATCTACAAGAGGGCAAAGAAATAGCTTTGGAAAATATTTTTTAACTCTTTAAATGCAGCAGTAGAGATGACAATCAGCTCCTAGGGCCCACTGCTCCTTTTTTTTTAGGCAACGGCTAGCCCGCACTGCCAGGTTGGAGGATGTGGTGTGTGCTTGCAAAGGCAAAGAAGGTCAGGAGTTGGGCGCTCCGAGACTTGCTGTTGGCCCCCCAGTAAAGAGAAAGCAGGGGGGAAGGTGCGAGAGCAGCCTGGTGCCGCTGGGCTAACGCGCACAGATGCCGCATAATGGCAGGATTGTAAATCTCCGCAATGAGAACCCCACCGTGGCCCAGCAGCCTGCTGCTACCAGTGGGTGGTGGCGTTATGGGCATTAGCTTTGAGAAGCTTATACAGCAGAGGGGTCTAGGATAAAGGACACAAATCAGGGGGAAAACTGACAAGATTTAAAAAATCCAAGGCTTCATGTTTACCGTCCGTCCCCCACGCTCTCGGTGTGCTATATTGTCTGCGCGGAGTCCTGCTGAGAGAGAGCCCGGTGCAATAATAGCTGGGAGCAGCCGCGCAGCCCTGGAGCCAGCCTCCGCCAGCGGCGCTGACTGTGCTGGTGGAGAATGGGATCCTGATAGAGTTGTCTTTTTTCCTCCTTCCCTGCAAGACCGCCAATAATTACCGAGGGCACGCTCGGCAGAGATGGGGTAAGGGTTCCCTGTTGGAGTGTATCCTGAGAAGTACCCAGCGGGGGTCTCCACGGAGGTCTGGGCTAGGACAGTCCACGGTGTGCCCTCCGGGCAGATGCAGACAATGCTAAGGACGTCTAGGGACACGTGTTTGAGCCAGGGGTTCAAGGATTTAGAGAGATTCAATGGAAACTTAGCTTTATGCATCATAATACAGTGCGAAACAATCAATGATTCTTTTTCCTCTCTCCTTCTCCAGCCAAACTAGATAACTGGGTACCTTGTATCCTCAAAGAAAGGCTATAATCCACTCAGATCCTTGGGGAAAGCTGTCACAAGTCCTGCAAACCTTAGTCTGCCTAACATTTGGGAAATTCAGCCCCTCATGTATCTCTCACTAGCCTAGTGGCTCGAAGCCCTTGCTCTCATTAGAATCATGAAGTGCTCAAAACACCCCCACTCCAGACTGATTCATTCTAGAAATATTGAGGGTGAGGCCCTGACATTGGCCTGTTCTGGGAGCTCAACAGGGGATTCCACTGTACAGCCTGCGTGGGGGTGCTAGGCTCTTTCCTCCCTCCTGTCTGTCTGCAAGAGGGTAGGCAAACCTTTTCTGGAAGAGCAGGGTAGTAAGTATATTTGGCCTTTCAGGCTGGACAGCCCATCGCAGCTGCTTACTCTGTTGTCGGAGTTTGAAAGCAGCCACGCACAGTACACAGGAATGAGCGTGGCTGGCTTCCAATCAACCATCATACGGGCACTGAAGTTTGAATTTCATATCATTTTCACATGTCATGAAATATTTTTCTCTTGATTTTTAAAAACGATTTAAAACTGTAAAACCTATTCTTAGCTCACAGCCTATACAAAAACATGCAGTGGGCAGGAGTTTGCCTGGGGCTGTAGCTTGCTTTTCTTGGCATGGCCCACAGCCCTAGTAAGGGGGAGGGAGGGCAGGACCACCCCCACCATTTGCTGGACCCAGGGTAGAGCCAAATAGAGGTTCACATGCCATATATCTGAATATTTAGTAATGCAAACGTGACTAACAGAACGTTAAATATGTTCAATTCCCCTACCTTGACACATATGTCTTCATGATGACCTACGGGGCCAGGGTTTTGCTTAGAATTCTTGGACTCTTCAAAGTGCACTAAGACATGGCGGCATGCAGAAAGTTGGCCCAGTTCAAGACACCACCTTACTCTTCATTTCCCACTCGTACCTCTAAGGTGTCTCTCCAGGGTGAGGAGCCACCCGGCCCCCACTTCTACCACCTGTCCACACCCTTACACAACCCCCCTTGGCCAGCCCTGGGGGAATCAGGCGCACGCTCTCAGGGAGGGCGCTTTCAGGGAAGACACCATTTGCAGAGAGAATTCAGGGTCCGGGGCATCTGGAATACGTGGAGAAGGGTGGGGGAAGTAGACTCCTGTTGGTCACGGCTCCTTGGATTCCTTATTGTGTGGGGAGGGATATGCCTGTGGAGGATCAGAGCCAGGCCCTTAGAACATGGAAACCAAAACAGGGGCCCTCTTGCCTGAGTTTAAGGGCACCCTTGGACAGTGACAGGAACCTGAGAATCAGTAGCCATGCATTTTCAGGTCCCAGGTGCATTGGCCAGACCTACTCCAAACCCAGGAAAGCAGACCTCATAATGTGCAGCAAAACCATTCTGAGGAAAGGCAGCGCATTGCTCCCAAAGCTTAGAATGACAGAGTCTGGCCCCTGTCAGTTGTATAATGGAACTTGCTGGTACCAGTTCACAAGAACTAATGGCTAAAAATTTAGGAATTTTGTGAGGCAGTTCTTAAATCATAGGTAACTTGAAATCAGATGAGAATATTTACACCACAGAAATTGGCAAACTCTACAAATCGGGTCCTTTGTTTGCTCGTTTGTTTGAGAGCCGCCCAGCACACCACTGCCTCCAGACCCCTTTCGTTCCAGGCTTCTCTCCCATCTCCCCCTGCACACATCCTCCACACGCAGTGTGCTGCACTTCCCACTGATGCCAGGACACTCAGGACCCCCTCATGTCCTGTTCTTTTGCACACACTGTTTCCCCTGCTTCAAATGCACTTTCCATTTTTCTAGCAGGCAAGTTCCTGGTAATCCTTTTAAGACCCTGTTTCAAACTATCTCTGCTTTAAAACATTTTAGAACTTCCTCAAAACAGTTTCCCCTTCTTTCACGTCCTCTCATCACTTTGAAAATAGTATCACAAGTCTTTTTTTTCAATCTCTATATGCTCAAGCTCAAAAATGGTGACTAAGTCACCATAGATGTTCAATGATTTTTTAATGAATCAATTATTAAAGGATAATTCAGATTAAACATGAGTATAATGGAATTTAGTTTACTTTCCTAAGAAAGACTTCAGAAACCTGAAAAAAATGTGAATATACTACATGTATACTATTGTATATGCTACAGTTTTATGCAAGGTACTACCTGGATCTCTGGGAGAAAGAAACCAAAAAAAGAAAGATCTCTGCTTGTCCTCAAGGAGCTCACTGAAGCAGTGAATCCTACACTTGGCTGAATCATCCAGGGGGACTTTCTAAACATTCTTACCAAATCTCAGTCTCCAGGGTGGCAGCTCAGGTGTATGTACATTTGTAAATCTCTTCAAGCAATACCAATAGTCAGCCATGACCTGTAGGGAAGTTTAGATGCATAACTTCCTAACCAGTTTGTTTGACTCCCTCTCAAATCCCCTCTCTATACTCTCCACCTGAAGCCTCTGTTCAAATTGCAAATGCACCCCTATGTTCATAGCAGCACAATTTACAATAGCCAAGTGCTGGAAGCAACCTAGGTGCCCATCAGTTAATGAATGGATCAAAAAACTGTGGTACATTTACACAATGGAATTCTATGCAGCAGAAAGAAAGAAGGAGCTCCTACCCTTTGCGACAGCATGGATGGAATTGGAGAGCATCATGCTAAGCGAAATAAGCCAGGCAGTGAAAGACAAATACCATATGATCTCACCTTTAACAGGAACCTAATCAACAAAACAAACAAACAAGCATAATATAAACAAAGACACTGAAATTGAGAACAGTCTGACAGTGACCAGAGGGGGAGGGGAGGGAATTTCAGGGGAAAAGGGGAACGGTTTAGAGCAACAAGTAGAAAGGACTCATGGACAAAAACTATGGGGGGTGGAAATGGAAGGAAAGTGGGGAGGGCTGGGGTGGTGGGCTGGGGGCGGGGTAAAAGACAGAAAACTGTACAATATCAACAATAAAAAAATACTGATTAAAAATAAAATAAAAATAAACAAAAAAAAAAAAAAACAAATTGCAAATCATTTGAAGGGCACTCTGGCTTCAAACTTTTCCATGGCTCCACTTGACCTCCAAAGTGGAGTCCAAGCTCTGTAGAATGGCATCAACAGCTCCCCCCATCCATGCCCTATGATGTCCCTTTACTTCCTCTTCATTTTTTCTCCTCTCCTTGCCTCTCACTTGTCTTCTAGCCCCAGTGAATGCTAGCTCATGTTCCCCATTTTCCCTCCCTCTATCTGGGATTCCTTCTCCCTCCTCCTTAGGTAGCTGCATCCTACTCCTCTTTTAAGACTTATCTTTTGCATTCCCTCCTCCATGAAGCCTTCACTGATGAAGTGCCTTCTTCTGGTTAGTTGACCTACTTCTCTACATTACTCCCTCCCTTCATTGACACAGTGTGGTAGAGACTGGCTAAGTGTTCTCCTGGACTGGCACCAGCTAGAGCACATTTCACAGTTCCCCTTGCAAAGACTGACCAAAGGAATATCAACAGAAATGGTTGAACCCCTTGCAGGCCTGGCCCATGAAAGCGTCTTGTATACAATTCCCACATATTTTTCCCTCGCACCATCTTTATGCACATGAACATGGCCAATTGGAAGTCGCATATTTTAGAAGATAGGACCACAATGTGGAAGAATTGCTACTTGGAATGGAGCCACATGTTGGTCAAGAAGGTCCTTTGGGGACTTTATATGAGCAAGACGTAAACTTCCGTTGTGCATTAACTATAAAAACAAAACTCGTCTTACTCCAATTTATTTGACAAATAACTGTTGAGTGACTACCGTGTGTCGGGAGTGTTCTGGGTGCTGAAGATACGGTGATGAACAGCCATTCTCCCCTAGCGGGAGAGAGAATTTTAAACTACAGAACACCATTTTGTCATGGTAAGTTCTGCAAAAAAACTCTGAACATCTCTGCCACTGCATTTTTTCCCACAAATAAGTACTTTTTCTGGTCTTATTCATCATTTTACTCCCAGTCACTAATACATCAATTGTCACGCTTTCTGAAAACTACCTTTTTATGTGTCTATTTTTTTGAAGGCAAGTCCTAGACAGATAATTTTTATCTTTCTATATCTAATTCTTAGGACAGAGCTTGCTCCGGTGTAAGTTGTCAATAAAGTTGGCTAAACAAATGAACTCACAAGGCACAATGTGACAGGGGCAATGAAGGGGAGAAAGCCTTAAAAGGCGGAGGTCCCTTCCAGCTGAAAGTAACTGGAAAGTCTTCACGGAGGAGGTGGCACTGAAGCTGAGCTTTGAAAACAGACAACCACTTCGGCACATGTCAACTGAGGTCGGGCAGAAAGCCACACTAGAAAAAAGGGAGAACACGAAGACACAAGAGAAAGGCAGGGTGTTTGGGGAAATATCAAGGGACTCTGCTTATCCCGGAGCATAGGTGTGTAAGACGGGTGAGGGAGGGGTAAAGCTGGGCCACGGGGAGTGTGCAGTGCCAGGCTCCAAGAAGTGTGAGCTTTCTTCTGAATTATCACACCAAGAAATGGCACAATCTGGATTCTACTTTGGGAACAACCACTCTGCACAGGTTGCTCACCATTTTTCATTGAACCAAACATCTCCTCGATGCTGACATGCCAGACGCTGAGCTGGGCACTGAGGGTACAGGAACCAGTAAGACACTACCCTCCATCTAGTTGGGGCAGACAACGGTGCAGGCATTATTTTAATGCAGCGAAAGTTACAGAAGCATACAGAGAAGGTATGATATTTTGCTCTGGTCCTGGGGCAGGAGATGGGAGCAGTGGGGAGGGCGTCTGGGGTAGGGCACATGGAGTTTTCCAGGGGTCTGGACAGGCTTTCCTGAGCAAATACAAACACGCAGAGGGATGGAACAGCAGGTGTCCCCCTTGTAGTAATTCAACCCCAATTTAAAGATTCTGTAATAAAAACTGTTGCGGACCATTCACTCTGGTCTCAGGAGTTGTAACCCTCACCCCATGGTGGGCTGTGTAAGAGCCAAGGGACCCACTTCATCTGGGTCTGTTCTGTCAAGAGGACCTGAGCCACTAAAGAGACAAAGCTTATCTCCCTGGCAGGAGCGCTGCTTCTGCCTCATCCATCTCTGGCCCCAACACTTGGTCAGTAGTCAATGACGGGTGGGTAAGACTCCTTACGGGAGGGGCAACCTAAGCCAGACACAACCACTTGGGAGGCCCTCATGGAAGGACTCGGGGGGCTGCAGCTAAGAGGGGGTGATGGACCCTCGCCCCCTGGCTATTCTGACATAGCCCGAGTCCCCATTTCCTTCTGGGAGATGTCTTCTGCTTCCTGAGCCTAATCAGCTTAAAGCCTGAAACTATCAGGGCCAGCGGTGCAGCCCTGTGCCAGCCAGAACGGTTCCCCCCCCCCCCCCCCCGGGCGCGGGCATAAGAAAGAATTCGTAAAGTCCTGTGAAACCTGCTTTGTTTGCTAAGAGTGCTCTCATTTAAATGATAAGGGTCCCAGGAGGAAATGGGTATGTCTCCCAAAGTTTTGCAACCCCCTTTCCTGACAGACATTGACTCAGATTAAGCCCTCAGATTTCTTTGAAATGTTAAACCTGTATATTTGAACCCAATAAAAGCCTAGTGAGGAAGGCACTCTGGGTCATTCTCCTCTTGAGAGTTTGACCACCTCTCCTCCCCAAGCAGATCATGACTTGGTAGTTTTATTTTCATCCGTGTCAGAGGGATGGGGCTCTGCAGGCGGAGCCCACCCCCCCACCCCCACATCTGGTGCCCAGGACAGGAGTCCCCCACAAAAAAAATCAGGGTTCCCAGTTTTATCTACCAGGGCTAGGTGGTATAATTCCAGGTGCCTCTTAACCTTATAAAACAATAAATATGCCCAGGGAATTCTGCACACTCCTTCCTCAGAGTGCCACCCCCTGCCTCCTGCCCTCCCACTATGGGCGGTACCTATCTGATCCCCTTGGGGAACCTGAGCTTCCTTAGAGTGGACAACTAGTCTTCCTCATTCCTGTAGCTGTGTCCAGCACAATTCAGGTGCTCCCAGATTTCTGAGGTTAAGAGAGATTCACTGTCCATAAGGAAGAGCATATTGGCAAATTATTTCCTGTGTCTCGACAAAGTGAAACAATAGAATAAAATCTCATTCTTTCCCATGTTCTGTGAAGTAGTGGGCACATTACTGAATGTATGTTCCTCTGATATGGATGCCAGAGTTATAACATTGGTTCTGACGTGCTTGCCTTACTGACCCCAGAAGGGCTCCCTACCCCAGGGAAAGAGGCTGAGTGATTCTTCAGTCTCTGTGTTAATTACCTGCCAAGTGTAAGTGGAATAACATAATATTTTTTTCTGCTGTGGGTCATGAATGTCCAAGTGAGGGTGCATGCTTTCAGTGTTTACTAAAGTTGAGAAGCCAATATGGTGCTCTGTATAATGCCATTTAAGAATCCCCATTGCTGCTGATCCGATGTTATTCCATGCTCAAGTTTATTCATAAGTTTGTCATCAGACTCATGATATTTTGAGTCATCTCATTTTGCAGGCCAGTAAACAGAACCTGAGAGTACAGGTGAAATTTAATTAAATGTTACCTCTTTCCATGGAGGCCATCCATCAGTTACTCGTTGAGGTCCTGACTATTTTAGCAGCTTCGTTGGGTTGAGGATTCACTGGGAAGCCTGGAGCCACACCCCACCTTCCAAGCCCACGCTGGGGAATAGACAAGAGAC
The DNA here is from genome assembly GCA_039655065.1 of Glossophaga mutica. Taxonomy (NCBI): domain Eukaryota; kingdom Metazoa; phylum Chordata; class Mammalia; order Chiroptera; family Phyllostomidae; genus Glossophaga; species Glossophaga mutica. The sequence continues at coordinate 65,141,161 of CM077313.1, forward strand.
AGCTGTTTGCATGGGGTGGAAACGAGACTTAAATGTGTGTGCCTCCCCGATCCCACACAGTTCAGAGAGGATCGGGAATGGAAGAGAAGGGGCCTCCATTTGCTGTTTGTCAGGTGCGCGTGTCCTGACGTGGACAGCAGGGCAGCCTTTTGGGGAAACTCCAGGGGGAACTAGGCTAGAATGTCTGGGAGAGGTTAGCAAAGCCAGGCTACCTATTTGTTTGGGGCTAGCCTTGAAGGTTAGTATCAGATGAAGGTAGATGGATTGAAATGGTAGGTTTAAAAAAAAACAGGGAAGAGGAAAGAAAAAGTGAGAAACAGAGGAGCCTGGACAAAGTGTGGAGAGGCTAACAACATTCACAACAGGGTTTGCACAGACTCCTAGGATTGCTTGCCAAGGACTTCCGAGGATTTCTACTCACACAGAATAAAATGTGACTAGAATCCCCTTGTTCTGATTATCTATTGTTGTATCGCAAATCTCCCAAAATTTAGTATCTTAAAACAAAAATTATTTATTATCTCTCATAATTTCATGGGTCAGGAGAAGTTTGGCCAGCTGGTTCTCTGGCTTGTGAGTTCTCATGAGGCTGTGGTCAGATGGGGGCTTAGCTGGAATCATCTTTTCAAACTTTTTTTATTGATTGATTTTAGAGAGAGAGAGAGAGAAAGAAACATTGATTTCTTGTTCCACTTATTTACACATTCGTTGGTTCATTCTTATATGAGCCTTAACTGGGGATCGAACCAGCAATCTTGGCATATCAGAACGATGCTCCAAATGAGCTATCCGGCCTGGGCCTGGTGTCATCTTTAAAGCTCATCACACATATATTTGGTGCCAGAGCCAGGAACACTCAAAGCTGGGGGCTGAAACATCTAGAGCAGGGCACCTCTAACTTAATGTGGTTTCTTCACAAGGTCTCTGAAGCATGATGCTTGGGTTAGCTGGGCATTTTCTAGGGTGGCTCAGGGCTCCAAAGTGCATGTGCCAAGAGAACAAGAGAACCAGATGGGAGCTGTATTGCTTTTTATGACCTAGCATTTTGTTTGCTAGACGTGAGTCACTAAGGCCAACCTATATTAAAGAGAAGGAGAATCAGACTGCACCTTTTGATGGAAAGAATGTCAAAGAATTATGGGCATGTTTTAAAAGCAGAACAGTCTGCCCTCCAGCCACGAGTTATTTATATTGATCCCACATGCAAAATAAATTCTGCCTCCTATAAATCCCCAAATGTGTCACCTGGATGGCATCCATTAGGGGCTCGATGTCCAGTGTCTCATCATCCAAACCAGGCTCAGGGGCTGCAGATGGGTCTCCTTAAGGGCAGAACCACGGCAACAGCTTCTTGAGTATCGTCCTTAATCAGATCTGTGAACTCAAGTGATGAGTTTTCTGCTCCCTTCACTCAACACACTTTCGTGGTATAAGCATAGGTTACTGCTACAGACATCTCAGTGGCCTGTGGCCATCAGGTAATCAGCAGTCTGTAGCAAATCTGAAATCCAGCCAGGCCCATGTTGCCAACTCCTTGATTAGAGCTCAACATTGTTCCCTAGGAATGATTCTCCACGTCTCCTGGCTCCAGCTCCAAGCTCTTGGTCCCTCCCTCTGAATTCTCCTTCCTGACCTATCATTTGTATACTCCCATTTTTATAGCTGAGTAATTTTCTCAGCCTGCTTCTTTCCCATAGAATTTTGGGAGTCTAAAATCCTCTTTTATTCTAACTACCCCTGTAAAAGGGCAAAAATTTCATTAGTACAAATCTTTCTAACACTTCATGTGTTTCTCGTCAGTCTTGTTAAGATTCACTCCATTAGACAGAAACCACATCCACAGATCTCCTTGAGGTAAGCTTTTCTCTTCCTTAGGCTTCTTCAAAGGCCCTTAAGATTTTTAGAGGCATTTCTGTATAACGGAGACATTTGAAAGGAATGCCCTTAAGATCTTCAGAGAAACTTTGGACTGAGAGAATCTGTGAAGTACTACCTTAAGTCTATCTGCGATCTTAACAAAGGGTTCTAGAGCCACACCAGAGTCTTCATGTTCAGGTGAAAATCACATATTTTAATGTTATTTTAATTATCCATCTGGGGAGGATGAATCTGAGAAATAGTTTTATTTTTTGAACTCCAAAAATTTGGACTCTTTTTTAAAAAAGATTTTATTTATTTATTTTTGGAGAGAGAGAAGGAGAAGGAAAGAAACGTCAACTTGTGGTTGCCTCTGCTCCAAACTGGGGCCCTGGCCCGCAACCCAGGAGTGTGCCCTGACTGGGAATCGAACCAGCGACCCTTTGGTTTGCAGGCCAGCGCTCAATCCACTGAACCACACCAGCCGGGGTGGGACTGTTTTATCCTTAACAATTTTTTCTGGAGGTCATCAGGTCCTTGCTCTCATATTTCACTAGGGGCAGGTAGACGAGTCAGGGGACACCTTTAACACTTATACTAGATCATGAGTTCCTAAGGTACAGTTTCTATTTTTCACTTTACTATTGGTGAAAATATTGCTCAACTTTCCATCGCCCTATACCCATGGTCTGCTTTCTTCCAGCTTCCAACACACTCTCCTTTCATCCCTCACAGACAGCTTCTTCAAAGCTCTTGCAATCTCCACCCTCCACCCAGGCGCCCAGCCGCTGCCACATGTTTTACATTTTGTGATGGCAACGCCTCACTTTGAGGTACCCCCAAATTCTAGTCATCTATTGTTGTGAAACAAACCACCCCCAATACTGGTGGTCTAAAAACAGCATTAATGAGCGTCGTCTTTCGTGGTTTCTGGGGATCCAACATTCTGGATCAGCTTGTTGGAGCAGTTTTAACTCAAGATCTCTTACAGTCATATGTTGCTGGGGCTGGGGCCAATTCTGAAGATTCATTACTCAGATATGTGGCACGTGGGCTGGGAAGACTTGAAAGGCAGGAGCCAGGACTGCTGTGTCTCTGCAGGCATCTTTCTGTTTGCCTACGTGGTCTCTCACTGTGGTTTCTCCAGCATAGTGGTTTCCATGCTCCAAAGGAATGTACGTTAAGAATCACTTCTGCTACTTACTCTTCACCAGAAACAAGTCACCCACAGACTCAGGGATAGAGAACAGGCTGATAGCTGTGGGGCAGGGGCACAGGGCTAGAGGAGGTGGAGGGATTGAGCAAAAAAAAAAAAAAAAAAAAAAGCAAGAGAAAAAACTTGTGGACCCTGACAACAGTGCGTGGCGGGGAAGGAGGGGGAGTGGAGTGCAGGTGGAGGGAAGAGGAGGAGGGTCAAGGGGGCGTAAATGGTGATGGACAGAGACTTGACCTGGGGTGGGGAACACACGATACAGTGTGCAGATGATGTAGAACTGTGCACCTGAAACCTGTATAGTTTTGTTAACCAGTGTTCCCCCCCCCCAATAAATTCAATAAAAAGGAAAAAAGGAGAAAGCCACTCAGGCCAGCCTGATATTTTAAAGGAGGGGGGATTCGATTCTACCTCTTGATGGGGATGTATTTCAAATCACTTGCACGCTTGTGTTAAGACCACCACACCTCCAGAGTTGAGCAACACAGAAGCACTGTCTTAGTGTGCATTCACGTGCTGATCAGGGAAGGTTTTGTAGACTGGGAAGGAATCCAAAAATGCGATTTTTTTGGAATTCTGGGAGTTAGGTGTCTGTTTTTTAAATTATCTGCAAGTGAATATTATTCCCCATAAGCACTTGGGAATCCTTTGCCTACCCTGCTGCTTTTGAATCTGGAGGTGATAACTTGCCTCACAGGAAACCATGCATTATACAATGGAGTTTTGTTCTCTGTCCCTCATTAGCTTCCTACTTCCCAAAGCCAGGCAGCCACTGTCTCAAAGGAAAAAGAATCCTCCTCAAGTAGCCAACGCGCAGCATTCTCTCCATTTCCAGTCTTTAAGACTTCCTAATGCTTGGACTTGACTTCGTCTGGGTAAGTAGCTTTGTAATACTAATTTTTAGAAACCCTGCTGTGCCAAAGAATTAAATAAGCCATTGTCTAGCTTTAAATGCCTCACAGGGGACTAAAATAACAACTCTGGGGACGGACAAGCCCGTTTGCAAGCCCACCTCATTCAAGGCAACACAATCTCTTTTCCGCAAGGTTCTTTATGCTGTGGAATGCAAGTTTTGTGGCCGTCGCTAGGATAGTGTGCGATCAATTTTCCGAGAGTAAAGAAATTCTAGCAGCGCAGAGATTGCCTTCGCAGGCCGATCAATGCAAGTGTGTTTATGGTTTTGTGGGGATTCAGAGTCACGTTCGCCCCTCAGAGATGACCGACGGGAGGCTTCTTTTCTATATTTAGACTACGTCTTGCCATTCATGAAAATGAATTGCTTGTTCTTTTCCCCCTTAAACTACTCTCCCTTTTCCCTCACCCCTCTCCAGGCTTTATTTATTTATTTTTAAAAATAACTAAGTCACATGTGATTCATTCCTAAAGCTTAAGACTTATTTTTAACAACTTGCTCAAACACAAATCCCATTGTTCACATCCTTAGCGAGAATGAGTTACTCTGGGGTGGGCAAAGGATGGGGTGCAGACTTTTTGTGAACATTCTTTATTTGGTGAATAAAGATTTAATTTACATTAAAATAAATTGTGCAGAAAATGAGACAGATCTTCGAGTAATCTGAAGACTACTGTGTTGGAGACCAGATAAAAAAATGGTTGAAATCCCCAAAGTTGTGTGGAAAGCAGTGAGGGGAATTTTCATTAACAGGTTTCTTCACTATGTCAGTGTTGTTTTGAATGCTGAGGTTCTATCCGTTGTTCCAGGGAACTGGTCCATGCCACCTTGTTCATTTTCTCTCCTTCACTGCTCACACGCGTTCCTTGGAGTCTAGGAAGTTTTGATAGCGATTCAGCAAAGGCAAACGTCAGAGATCATAAAACTGGTGTAGATTTTAGATGAGTGGAAGGAAAAAGTCATTAAGGAAGGAGAGAGAGAGACAGAGAGAGCAGACTAGGATGACAAAATATCATATTGAATCAGATCGACTTCCAGATCTTGATCTGTTCATTTCAGTCACATTTTTCCTCCTTGGGTATCAACAATATTGCTGCCAAAACCCTTCAGCTACAGGTGACATCAACATTTAAATCCACCAGAGACAGATGGCAACATAAATCTCTATTGTTCCTCCCTTGGAGGACTCCCAGAGCTGCTGCTGCTGTCTGTGGTGAATGGGACACTCGAGGTGACTCTTTCCCACAAAGGCGCTTTTGAGATTTACCTTCAGGAAGTTGAGATGCTGCATTGTTTCAGGGGGAATTTTGTTGGCAAAGATTGTGGGAATTACAACAGCAATAGAAAGCTAATGCTGGGATGAAAGTTAACCAATTAGCAACTCTACAGCTTCCTGTCTGCTCACCCTCCCAGGATAACAGAGGAGGTTGTTACCTCTGGTCACCTCTACCCAAAAAGGCTGTGCATGACTAGAGTACCTTGACTAACAGATTGCCTTAATTATAGCCAGGGAAAGCTCAATGGTCAAGCCCTGTTTTTGGTCAGAGAATCTCAAAAAACATGTTTAAACTTATGATCATACACTTAACCAGAATATGGCCTTTTGTTGAATTGTCTTAATTTTTTAATGTCCTATTTTTTTGTTCTGTGACAACCTCTGTTTTTGATTGATCTTCACTAAATACATTACATCACTAACACTTTTTCGATGATTGTCTACTCTGCATGACTCTAAGCTCTGCCGGCTCTCTGCATGAGCACAGGGTCTGGCACACAGTAGGACCACAACAAAATTGCTCTGAGTGAGGAAGTGGGTAAGTGCCAATGCTGCTCTTCTACCTGAAATGCCAGTTAGTCCCTGGCCAGCTCTCTGCAGGCTGCCCCAGGAAGCCTCCCCTGACCTGCGCTCCTCTGCTTCCCCAACACCCCAAGCATGGGGGGAGATCAAAAACAAATACAAAGATGGAATTTATTTGTAAAAAATTGTGCATTTATTCTTACATGTTTAAACTTTATTCACCTTCAAAGTACTCTCCACTTGATGCAGTGCACCTATGGAGATGTTTTTTTCCACTGCTCAAAACAGTTTTTTAACTCGTTGATTTTGATGTTTTTTAGTGCATCTGCTGTTCTTCGTTTCACCTCTTCCACATGGGCTAAAGGTTTCCTTTTGAGGACTCCTTTCATCTGGGGAAACAAAAGAAAAGTCACTCAGGGTGAGATTGGGTGAATAGGAAGGGTGGGGCACTGGGGTCATGGCATTTTGGTCAAAAACTGCTGAACACTCAGCATGGTGTGGGCAGGTGCACTCCTAAAGAACCCATCATGAAACGGGCAAAGGCGTTGAAAGAACCTTCAGAAAAATTCACTGAAGCTGAATGCAGCCTCTCACAACAACATCAGCTGGTACAGATGGGGTTCTAGAACACTCACCTCGTGGGGGAAGCCTGCACTACAAGGGGCCCGCCCTCCAGAAGATAATTCCAGTTTGGGGGTGTCTCTCCTCATATAACATTTCATTTACTTTATTTCATCTCCTTATGTTAGGTCATAAGTTTTTATATTATTACTTATCTACTTAAGTATTTGTTATTTCTGTAGGTCAAAAGGGCCAAACATCAACTATGTCACTTGGTTCAACCTAATAGAAAAGCAGGAGCACATAGTGGGTAGACATCAGACAGACCTAGGTTGAATACTGACTCTGTCATTTCACTTGCTGTGTGTCCTTGTCAAGCTCCTTAGCTTCTCCATGACTCAGTTTCCTCATGTGTAAAATGGAAATAAGAATGGCAACTACCTCATAATGGTGAAATGAGGACTAAACGACACCCCCTGCACGTTAACACGCAGAACACAGCTCACATGATGAAGGTCAGCTGCAGTTGGTCAGCAGAGAAGCATTGCCAGTCGTTGGAGGTGCAAAGGTGGACCAGACAGAAGCAGACTCACCTTCAGGGAGATCACAGACACTGGAAGTGTGAAAACGAGTCTGACGAATGCTACCAATGAGGAAGGTGCTGCGTGCCAAAGGGATATGGTTCCAACTCTTGTGCGAGGGCAAAATCATCTCTCAGCAGATCTAGTTTCCCAAGTAAATTGTCAGAAGGCTTGACTTTCGTTTTCCCTGTTATGTGGTGGATATGAGGGTTCAGTGACTAGTATTGGAAGATACTCAATAAACGTGTGTTGAATGATTCAGTGAATAAGTTAACTAGTCAATGCATAAATGAACTGTAGCTCCAGTTCTATGGATATGTGAGGACGAAGCTTCTCAGGTCAGTGTTCGCAGCCGAAGCAGACAGGAGGTCTTTCTTAGAAAATGGAAGATGCCAGTGTTGTACCACAGGGTTTAGGGGCCAGGATCTGTCTTCGATGGAAATGGCAAGGAGATGTCACTCAGCTAGATTCTGGGTTTGACTGATTATCTTTTATTTCTTATTCTCTTTTCACCAGGTAGAGGCACAAAAAAGTGGGTTTTTGAACATTACTGTTTATGTAAAGTAAAATCGTATCAGCAAACAAACAGAGGAGGACTATGAGAGGTGACTCCACCCAGTTCACAAGTCATTTATTCATCCATTCATTCTATACATTCCACAAGCATTCTATACACAGCGCACTGTGTATGCAGCGAACATCTAGAAGAACAGCTACACTGTTTTAACAGTCCTCTGCTTCAGGGTCTTTTTTCTTTTATCTTCTAACTTATCTCATTGTGTGCATTTGTTCATTTATTTAAGAATATTTGCCAGGAGACCTGCGATGGGCACTTAGGGCTCAGTGATGAGAAAAGCTGCCTTGGCCTCTGATTCCATTAAACTTGGAGTCTAACGGGGTGGGGGGGGCAGACAACATCAAACAGTCACATGAATATATAATCAAACTACGATCACTGCAGCAAAGGAAAATGAGGGTGCAACGAGAAGGTAGAGTAGGGGGGCCCAGCCTGGGACTCAGGAAAAGCCAGTGAAGGAAGGGACCCTGGAAGCAAGGTCTGAGCGTTGCGAGGAGGAGGCAGGGGCGAGAGAAGTGAAGAAGCCAGCGTGGGGAGTGGCTTGGACTGCAGGCCCATGAAGTTGAGGACGAGACTTGGACGGAGTCCGGGGAAATTCAGGTCACATCACTACTGTTTAAGGATGTTAATGAAAGATATGATTGATTTTTCATTCTGTTGTCCAGCAACGACGTTGTGGATTCTTGGACTTAGGAGGCTGCATCGTACCCGTTTTCACATCTCTGACCACACCCAGCAGAGGGCTTTGAAGGCAGGTGGTAATGAATTAATGCTGGTTGAACATGGGAAAGTATGTCAGTGATGTGACTGTGCACTGGGATGTTCATGACCGTCTAGGTCAGTGGATACTTGTATTTCCAAAACAAGAGATCCTGGAATCCCCAGTGGTTTCCCCTCAGCCACGAAGATGAAAGATGAAGGGGCAGGGCTTTGTTTTTCACTTGAGAAATGTTTCAGTTTATATTACTTCTCCGTGAGGAAGAGTTCTCAGCTGTCCCCTTATCCAGATTCTCATTAGGAGAGCTGCTAGTTGGCCACAGTCTCTATCAAGGCTCACTGAGCATCACGCTGACAGTTGGGGCGAATGGGGCTGTGGGGTGGATGCTCTCTTTCCCTTGTCCTTCTCAGCTCTGCTTTTTCACTCAGAGCCTGGCCAGCAGCTCCGGTTCTGTATTCCCCGACTTCGCTCTTGCTATCCTGAAGGCCCTTGCCCCATCGCAGGCTAATCGGCAGGATTATGGGTGCCCTTCTAGAACTGTGACTTCTCATATTTTGGGATGGATGCTCAACAACCATGGTAAATGCTTGCACACTCTGCTAGGGAAAATGTTGCCTTTGGAGTCCTTAACAATACACGTGCTACCTCTATCTTTAGATACTAAGGGAAAGGCCTTCTGGAACAGGGACAACAGACAGATATAAATTACAGAGGCCCTTTTCACACACTAATGATGTTCTCAGAATGGACCCAAGATTTCAAGGAGCTTCATCCCCTCCAGAGAGGCTTCTCTCCCCGTGTCTGGATAGTGCGTGCGTGTGATCGTGTAAATGCAGCAGGAAAACGGGCTCCTGGCCACTCTTTAAATTATTTGATGCTGAGAACGATCTCCTTTTTAAAGCCACTGGAAACCACAGGCGATGGCTAAATGATCAACGTATTCTTAAACAGCTCCCGTATTTACTGGTTTGGCTGTTTTCATCCCTTCTCCTTTCTCATGCCATTCTGTGATATCGCCTCAGCCTCAGAGATTCAGCCAGGCCGTGTGCTGAACACATGAATACTAAAGAACTGGTTTCCTTAGTAACAATAACCATGAAGCGGCCCTCAGAACTTCCTGCCTGTCTGTCTGACTTTGTTTAGTCTTGGTCACATGGGGAAAGACGCCCAAACCAGGACTACCCCTAAGGGGCACACATAACAGTTGGTGACCTATAAGCAGAAGGGAGGCTTGTCTCTGCTGACGTCACATTTCCCTTCTCAACCTGCTGCCCTGTCCTCTGCCTGCAGGGCTGAGCCCAAGCACCTGCAAAGGCCCATGACCATCTCCAAACTCCCTTTTCCCTTCTAGTCAAAATCTGGAATGACAAAACCAGGACGCAGGTTGCATAAGTGCAATAACCTTTGCTGTGATGTCGCGCTTTCCAAAATGAGGACACCCTTTTTTTCCTTGATATTTCTAATTATAAAAAGAAAATATTAATCAAGTCGAGAAAGTTCTGATGATTTTTCAGGGCTTTGTTGTTTTCAGTGTCTGTTTGTTGTGAGAGATTGCCCTATTCCCTACCCCAATTCCTAGCTCTAGTCAGGATGAACCTCAGGGGTCTCTTCCCCAAAGGGAGCAGAGGTGGCTATGCCTCAGGAAGCCCTGGGCTCATTGTCTTGCCTCTGGCTCCTGAGCCTCTTTTGATGAATTTTGTCAGCTTCTCTCCTGGGCACATTCTGGGGTACCTGCCCTCTGGGACCCCATCTCCTGGTCTAGATCCTGGGTGTGGATACAGAAGCATTCTTCTGCATGCAAATCACATGCAGGCTCCATCGTGTGTCAGCTGTCTTCTCAGGGCTGCGTCCAGTCCACATACAAGCACAAACAGAGTATCGCCCACACTTTGCTGTCACACAGCTCTGGCTTCGACTGCAGGCTCTGCCACTTCCCAGCTCTGTGACAGCGTGTGAGGAGTTGTGACTTCTGAATCTCAGTTTGGAATGTGGGCATGATACTAGAATCTGCTTCATAGGATACTGTTGTGGGACTTCAAATCAGTGATAAATATACTGGAGGTTCTCACAACATTGTCAATGCGGTCTGCAACCGTAAGCAAAAATGACATATAGTGAAATTCATTTTACCAGTCACAAGGCCAGACCCCGTGTGTCTGAGGATGTCTATGATGACATAGTCCCTGCCCTCGTGAGGTTCACAGTCTGAAACAATAATTTGGGTGCAAGGCAAAATGGCAAGCACACTACAATAGAAACTATACCCAAGGTCATAAAGACCACTTGAGAAAAAAGTCTATTGCAGCCTGTGAAACTCGAGGCACCCAGGGAAAAGTTGGTGGAGAAGATTAAGCTTAAGTTAAGTCTTAAGAAAAGAGAAAGAGTAGAAATAGGTGAAATCTATCAAACACTTACTGTAGATGAGGACTTTCACATGTGTCGGACTGCAGGTCCTTGAATAATGTCATTTCATGCACCTTTGTTTTGTAACAGCGTTGATGAGATACCGCAGGAACTTAACTCTTTTTAGGTCAAGTAGCCTGTGGTAAAATTGGTTTCATTATCTGTCACTTTGCTAAATTTACAGACCCCATTGACAACATCAAGTGAGGACTTACTATACATTCATTATTGAAATTAATTCCCACAGTAGTGTCCTATGGAGCAGACTCTAGTATCCTGCCCACATTTGGAACTGAGACCCAGGAGTCAAAATTCTTTACACATGGTTACAGAGCCAGGAGGTGGCAGAGCCTGTGGTCAAACCCAGGAGTCAAAATTCCTTACACATGGTTACAGAGCCAGGAGGTGGCAGAGCCTGTGGTCAAACCCAGAGCTGTGTGACAGCAAAGTCCAGGATCTTAAGCATAGGCTGAGTGGAAGTGGGGAATCCCAAGGCTCTTGTGTGATACGTGCACACAAGCAGTTGCTTTTGCCAGGACATGCGTGTGGGGTGAAGCATGGAGAGGGGCAGGCAGGGCCCAATCACGGAGGCCCTGCTGATAAGCTTGGCCGTGGCCCTCAAAAGTGAAGGCAGGCTGCTGAAGGGTGTTAAGTAATGTTGGGGAATGATCCGATTTGCATTTTACAAAGACCATTCTGGCAACTGTGAGGAGAATGGATTTGAGGGATTAGAACTGGGGACAGGGAGATCAGTTAGCTGCCCCTTACAGTCAGTAGTCCTGATAAGAAGTGATGGTGGCCTGAGTTTGGACACCTGGCAATAGGGACAAAAAGGAAGGGACCTCCTACACCTTTTCCTTGTAGCTCCATCTACTGGACACCTCCTTCCAACATTGTACCCACAGCTCAGGCTCCAGGGCTCCTTTTAATGTTTTGGGGTTTTTTAAAGATTTTATTCATTTATTTTTAGAGAGAAGGGAAGGGAGGGAGAAAGAGAGGGAGAGAAATATCAATGTGCAAGAGAAACAGTGATTGGTTGCCTCTTGCACACCCCCAGCCAGGGACTTGGCTCATAACCCAGGCATCTTCCCTGATCGGGAAGAACAGGCGACCTTTGGTTTTGTGGGAGGACACCCAACTCACTGAGCCACACCAATCAGGGTGACTCCTTTTAATCTCGTATCTTTAAATCTACCTGGGGTTACCTTACCCGCACACCCTCTACTGCGACTCATTTTGTTTCTGACTCCCAGAACCTAGTGTAGCAGGGAGGTGCTTAACCAAACAACAAAACAAAAAAAAGTGTTGAATGAAAGAATGAATGAACTGAAATGGTTTCTGATTTTAATCCTATTTAATAAAACCTGTAGTCTTGACCATTGAAGACCTCCTGCTGGCCTCATTCAAAGGTGATACGAAAGCTGGATGGATGTTTTCATCAAGCCTGAGATAAGAGCAATCTGGCAATCACAATGCAGATGATGTTTGATTGATATGCAGTATCATGTTCTTGGTCTTGGATTTGACACTACGTGATAGACGTCAGACATTATGTACCTCAAGCCCCTAAGCTAGAAGAGAAAGAAGTGGAATACAAGAAAGTAATTCTGTACAATTTCCTACTTATTTAGAGGCAGGGATGAGCTCTCTTCATAATTTTCCCAGTTAAAAACTGGGCTAGCCCTAGCCAGATGGCTCAGTTGCTTAGAGCTTTCCCCTGCTACACCGAGGTTGCAGGTTCGATCTCCAGTCAGGGCACATACAAGAATCAACCAATGAATGCATGAATGAGTGAAACAACAAATTGATGTCTCTTTCTCTCTTTCTCTCTCTCTCTCTCTCTCCCCCCTTCTCTCTCAAATCAATAAAAAATTTTTAATTGGGTCAAATCTGGTGACAGTGACAACTTGAATTGAGCAAACACACAAAGTGATAGCTGGGTCAGTCCTATCAGTTGCAGACCTACTATGTAGCATTTTGAAGCAATACAATTTATACCTAATAATTTGAACAGCTTCTCCTATCTGGTAGTCTTAATTGGTTCTTGATCTAGAAGTAAAAATGTCAAAAAGTAAACACAACCTGCATGCAGATGTTTATAGCAGTCACTCATCATAACTGCCAAAATTTGGAAGCAACTAAGATGTCCTTTAGTAGATGATTGGATAAATAAACTAGGGTGCCTCCAGGCAATGAAATATTATTCAGCACTAAAAAGGAATGAGCTATCAAGTCATGAAAATACACAATGAGATTTAAATGCATATTACTAAGTAAAAGAAGCCAATCTGAGGAGGCTACGTACTATATGATTCCAACAGGAAAAGGCAGAATGATGGAGACTGTAAAAGATCAGTGGTTGCCAGGGAGGGTGGGGAGCTGAATAGGCACAGCACCGGGGATTTTTAGGGCAGTAACAATATTGTAATGTTATAGTGACAGACATAAGTCATTACACATTTGTCCAAACCATAGAGTGAACTGTAATGTAAACTGTGAACTTCTGGTCACATGTAGGTTCATCCTCATTAAAAAAATGTACTGTTCTTTTGAGTTATGCCGATAATAGGGGAGACTACACAGGTGTGGAAGAAGCAGGAATACATGGGAAATCTCTGAATTTGCCCCTCGATTTTATTGTTAACCTGGAACTTCTCTTTTAAAAAACTGTCTTAAAAAAAGGCAAGAAAATACAAAATCAGAACAAACAATTGTGGAATTAACTCAGCGATGTCAGCTGTGATGGAGTGCCACGCACATACTGTTGTACGGCCCAGCATTTTAACAAAGAACTCAATGCTGACTTTTTGTGCGTAGGCCCACCCGCTCCCTCCAAATAAAAGAATTTCAACAAACTGTGTACATCCCACGCACACTTAATAGAAAGTGTCGGAAGAGCAGAACTCAGGTAGCCAGAAATCGGACACAGGGACCCAACTTGTGTGAAACCCTATCTGCTTTCCTGTGACAAGATGTATTCCTGTTAAAGAAATGCAAATCTACAAGTAAATGCAGAGGAGGACTAATGTAGTTCTCAGATTCTGTGGTAAGGATGAGCCTCATGGCCTCTGACTCAGCAGCCAAAAGCAACAAATCACCACCGAGAACTCAAAAAGACACGGAAAATACAACTACTGCTTCAAAAACCCGTACCATAGCAATTACCATATTTTAGCATGTGGTTCCACACTGAATTATTTCACAGTTAAAATCAGGTTCCTACTGCAGTGCAGAATTGGACAATACACTAATTTAGTACACACTTTATCTAATCTGATGTAGATGCAACATTTAGAGGGCCTGACTTTTTGATAAGCAATTAAATAGGACTTCTTCAATTTAAGAATTTTAATATCACATTTTTTATTATTGTGTTGGACTCTGTGTGTGTGGTGGGAGAGAGACAGACAGAGAGAGGGGGGCTGCACCCCAATTGTGGGCACAAGCCGTACGCTTTTGTCTCTGGCGGTTTGTTTCTAGTATTTATCACGCAAGAGTCTTTGCTTTCTTGCTTGCTTATTTTTTTCTTTTTCTTTCTTGCCTTTGGTGAATTAAAACTGAATTTTCTTCTCTAGGAAAAGTCTCTGTTCCAGTCATAGTAAATACCAATTTCATTTCTATCCTATTATTTTTCTAATTAAGCATTTGTCATGCAAAAGAAGATCTGAGGTGTCTGCTCTTCCCATGAAGTAAAATATGCAGTTATGATAATAGCTGTGGGATGGTATCTTGAAGGTGTTATGGAAAAAAGTCAGGGAAGAAATAAAACAAAATAAACTGTTTTTTACCTTGAATTTTTGCCTGTTTGCTTTCTCCCTGAGACCACAATCGCTGATATTGACAATGTCCCATCATGAAGGATGGACACCTAACTAGCATCCTTCAGCAAGAAGCATTCTGTGAAATCTCTATCCAAACGTTTAAGGTTAAAACATAATCCGCATCTTATTTCTTTCTCTTCACTTAGAAAAACCTATAACTTCTACACCTGATGAAACGTGCTTCTGAGCTCAAATTGTTTCACAACAAAGTAGGAATATGCCAGAGGGCAACCTGATTTTCTTGAAAATGCTTTTTTCCTTCATAAGACAAATCCCAAGGGGCTAGGCTCTGTTGAAGAAGAATTTATTTTCTAAACCTTTGAACACAAACCTTTTTCCATTTTCTATGGCAAGATACTTTTCCCAGACAAACATCAACAATGACATCTCATATCTATATTTATATCTACACATACACTACATATCCATACATATATATTTATGTATGTAGTATATGTATATGTGTACATATACATTCTACATATGTATACATTCTACATATGTATATCTACACATACATCTTTATCAATTTATAAAATCCTAGACTTTAAATTTCAACTCTTTTGATAGTTTTCACGGAATAAGCTATGAAACTGGACTTTATTTTATAAAGGTGGGACCATTTCTTCCCAATTTCTCAGAATGCCGACTGAGGACGTTCTGGTTTTGGAAGGAGCTCCGGGGTGTTTTCTGAAATTTCCACCCCCTGAAACCCACCGTGTGTGGTGTGTGTCTGTGCGTGATGTGCTGCCTGGGTAGGGAGAGCTATTAGTTGAATCTCCCTGTGAGTAGCTGTGCGTGTTCTGTACTTTGGGAGACACCCCTGTGGTGCCTGCACCCCGCCTCCTTCAGCTAGGCTGCTGAAGCTCCCCCAGCTGCTCTGAGTGTTGGCTGCTGAGGGCTCACAGATGCCCCCACTGCTGGGGAAGTTGCCCGGGGCCAAGTGAAGGGCCCCCTCACCCAGGAAGTTAGTAGGGGGAGGCCACACCCAGTGACTGATTGATAAGGAGTACAAAAGGGTGGCATCCTGACCCCAAGAGGTAGCAATTCTGTGGTGTGTTAATGCTCCAGAATCCTCCCCATGGTCCAGGCCAGGGTAGACTGTCTCCAAGAGAGACCACATCCCTCTCTTTCAGCCTCCTGCTTCACCCCTTCCCTCCCAAGTTTCTCCCAAAAAGCAGTTGCCTGCACCCAAAACCCTGCCTCAGGCTATGTTTCTAGGAAATGACTTTCAACTTCAGACACTCAATTTCCTAATTAACAAAATGTGAATAATAATTCCTGCCTAGTTTATTTCTTGAAGTTGTGGCATGAAATGGCAAATTATGTGGAGAAATTCTGTAAACAGCCAAAGCAGTAAAAATATTTTGCAGGCAACATGATGTATTAATTTAATATTTAACCTTATGTTCTATGAAAATACAGTTGATCTCTTCCAACTTGTGTTTTATACACTTTCTGTTAATGTCTGCCATGCTCACTTTATCCTTTTGTAGTGAGTGCTGACTTACCCACATCATTCTCTGCACTTGGGCTCTCCAAGTGAAAGATGTTGAACGAAAAGGTTGGTAAATTAATTAACTGAGACATGGAGAAAAATCTTCCTGTACAATTTTGTAAAGAGCTAAAGTGAAGGAGACAGGAGTCCAGCAGAGGGCTGTGTCAGCCTGGAGAGGACCCAGCCCCCACCGAAGCCCGACTAAGCAGGACCCCAAGACCTGGTCTTGCCAGATCTTCACATGGCTGTAAGCCAAGCTGGGCACCAGATTTTCATGTGAAATCTCGATTCTTAGATTCTAACAACACACTCTTAAAAAATCGTTAGCACCCTACTATTCAAGCAAAATATGACAGAAGACCCAATCGGGCTAGCTGTGTGTCACCAAAGTCCAGATTTCATCCCCTGACATAACGGACCTGGCGACCCCTCTCCAGGCCTCAGCGCCCTGCACAGTGCTCAGCACGTAGCGGAGGAAAGTCGAGGGAGAAACAGGACCGCCACAAGCACCGCAGGTTTCCAAGGAGTTAAAAAACTGACCCCTGGTTTTAGTAAATAATTCTCTACTGTGTAGAAACCACTGTGCATATGGTTCTTTTCCCTAAATAGTGTTTCAACATATGCAAATTTTATTCATTTGCCAGCTTGCTGTTGCACAACTTTTCAAGGACACTTAGTCTGTTTCCTCATCTATTAAACAGAAATAATTATGCCTGACCTGAAAAAGAAGTGAAAGCTTGTAAAAATGTTTTACAAACATTGGCAATCAATCTAGATATAAAAAATTCACTGTTCTCTAAATTCTTTCCTGGAATCTAAATTTGAAACCAAGGAACAAAGTCTCTTTTATCTTTCTTCTAAGATGGTGTTTCCTTAACTTTAGTCATGATTTTTGCCATAAAAACTGCATTATTATTTTCTATTAATATTAATTACCTAGTCTTTTTCTTTAAGTCAAATAACATTTTTTTCCTTACTACCAACTATCTTTTCCAACCATCAAGTTTATTCATCCTAAGCAATAATATCCATGAATACACAGGTTTCAGGTCCTAATATTTAACTTTTATACACACACATACACATATATGTATATGTATATGTATCTGCATGTATATATACAAAGTCTGTCCGGAAAAAGTCAAGCCATTGTTAATGTAATGAGAATGGTTTGCAGGACATTGATGTTACCTGGCAGCCAAGGAGAGTGGAGTGGAATGTGCAGGCATGAACAGTGATGACTTCATTGTATTAGTCAGCGGGGGTGGTAGACACTGTTGAGTGAGCATGTGTACTGTGTGGCTGTCACATTCAAAATGAGAGAATAATGAACCTGCATCAAATTCTGTATTAAGCTTGAACATTTCTCTGTGGAAACTATTCAGATGACTAAGAAGGCTGCAGCTAAGGGCAACTGGTGATTGGCAGCTTCACCAAGACAACATGACCACTCATGCCTCACATCTCGTGCAGAGTTTTACCGCGAAACATCAAATCACCCACGTGACTCAGCCCCCCTATAGCCCACATTTGGTACCCTGTGACTTCTGGCTTTTCCCAAAACTAAAATCACCTTTGAAATGGAAGAGATTTCAGACATCAGTGAGATTCAGGAAAATACGACTGGGCAGCTAATGCTGAATGGGAGAACTATGTGAGGTCCCAAGGTGCCTACTTTGAAGGGGATTGTGGTGTCATTTTCCTATGTACGATGTTTCTTGTATTTTTCAGTAAATGTCTCTATTTTTCATTTTACATGGCTGGATACCTTCTGGACAGACCTTGTATATATATATATATATACATGAATGCATATAAGATTCATCTGTGTACCACCTGAAATCACCTTGCTTATCAGCAATTACATGTGTACCAAGATTTTGGAATATTCTTCTTTCCAGGAAAAGAATTTCATAGGAAATGTTTTCTGTATCTCTCAGTTTGTTACTTTACTCATTGAGCATTTGTCACCTACTGCCTATCTCATCTGAAACTGGAACAGGCAGGAGAAGATTAACATCATTGGTTCCACAAAAATCTTAAAGTACTCTCAAAAGCTTTGTGAGCCCATATGGCTAATGCATTTCCAGTAGGAAACTCCTGCTCCAAAACTTCTGGCTCCAGATTCCTGTGGACTTGGTAATGCTCAGGAATCACAGAGGGTAGCCCCGAGAGACCCATAGTTGTCAAGTGCTGGAGCTCTGCTCTTAGAGTTGCCCCAGGGGGACTGAGGTGGTGCTATTAGTGAGTTGTCACACAGCGCAGTCTGGTGTCGCCTTCTTAACAGCTTTCCCACAGGAAACTGTCTGGTGCTGTGTTCCTAACTATCCAACCCCCCCACCATTATAATTTCTAAGGTCAGCTTTAGTCATTTAATAAGATAATGGCATTCAAACCAGTCTCCATTAGGATATGAGATGCTGTTAATAATTTTAATCTGCGTTTAGGTGGCGCCTCTCCCAGTAAGTGCTGAGAGTTTTACAAACGTTATCTCATTTTCGTCTTCATGACGCCCTTGTGAAGCCAGTGTTTTTACTGCGTTACTACAGAGAGAGCAGCTGAGGCGTCAGGAGGTTACATGTATGCATTGCCCAATCTGCCACCAGATCTGAGATCCCACATCTGCAACCTGGTTTGGTGTTGCCTAAAGAAAGTATCTGTAATGTGTTTGGGTATTCATTTCACACGAAACGTGGGGAATGTCTCCGAAAATATTTACACATAGGGCTATAAATTCGTAAACTCTTTAAACCTTGCAGTGTGGCATCAATGGGATGTGCCTTCTCTAATTAGCAAACAAACATAGAGGTCTAATGCCAGAGTCTGACATACTAAATACCTTCCAGATTAACACATGTAGCATTTACATGTGCCAGGCACCGTTCCAAGTGCTTTGCAAATATTAACTCATTGAAACCTCATAATAACCCTATGAGGAGCGAACCATTACGCGACTCATGGTACAGGAAAGAAAACTGAAGAGGCCAAACAACTTGCCCGAGTTCTCACAGCTGATAAGAGCAGAGCTGGGATTCAAATCCACACAATCTGGTTCCCGAGTTCACATCTGTAAATCGGAACATCCTGTATCCATCAAGTGTTTAGTAGTTGTTTGTTTAAAAATGTACTATTTCTTTCTTTCTCATGCCAAAATTATATTTTTCCTGTCAGTGGTTATCCTCTTAACCTTATTCTAGGCAGACACTTCCCGTTTGGCCAATAATCCCGGCTCCCCAAATTGTGTTTACAGTCTAGACAGATGACTTGCTGGTATTCTACCAGTGACTGCGAAAGGGGATTTCAGAAACTCAGCAAATCATCAATCCATTCCATTCACAGTTCAACGAGAGACACCTCTCAAAAGGGCAGAAGAAAGGAAATCCTTTCTTTATTTGTGCTTTAGAAAAGGAAGAAGAGGGAAATTCTCCCACCAGTTTGCCCCAGGATTGGGATGAGTTTTTACAGTAAGCAAAGATATTTTTCACAAGTGACTTACGCAATACCCGTCATGTTTAGAGAGCATTTTCAAAGTGTTAAAGATGTTCATTATCTCATTTGATCATTACACAATCGCCCAGTGAGATAATCAGGGAAGCTGTTTTTATAACAGCCATTTTAAAGATGAGAAAACTGAGGCTCAGCGTCATTAAGTAAACTTGTCCAAAACCACCAACTAATGAGCTACAGGAACAGAATATGTCCAGTGTCACATCTTAATAAACCCTATAAATTATCTCATCTCCTATTAAGTTTAATAGCTTCTGGTGATATCATTGCTAAAACCAGACATTGAAAGAAAAGTCAGAGTGATTCCTCCTTACAGCTGCAGAAAGGACACTTAAGAACACTTAATGATTCCCATGTTCAGCTCCCTCCTCCT
The DNA here is from genome assembly GCA_039655065.1 of Glossophaga mutica. Lineage (NCBI taxonomy): Eukaryota > Metazoa > Chordata > Mammalia > Chiroptera > Phyllostomidae > Glossophaga > Glossophaga mutica. Next base: position 65,160,981 of record CM077313.1, read on the forward strand.
GTCTGAGAGAACATGAAGTTGACTTTCCAGGGTCATCGAAAAGAGACGAGCTCCCACGAGGCCGTTTCCATCAAACCTGGGACTTGGACTTGCTTGCTGGTCCAGAGGCTGCCCACTGTCAAGCGGTCTGAAGAAAAGCCTCATTTCAGGCTGTGTCCCTTCTCCCTGGTTACAGACACTGTGTGACAGAAGATTAGTTCCACCAGAGAAGGAATGAAAAGGCAATTCCCTTGGATGAGTAATGTATGGGCTGGTCATTTGCCCCTGGAGGTCAAATCTGCCAACTTTTCCTTTTCCTATTAAGTATTTTCTTTAGAATATTGGTTCTTTTTCTTTTCCAGTTGCCAAAACAATTGCAGTGAATCTATCACTTATAACTTAAGATTTTTTATACTTAGTCTGCCTATTTACTATTTGTTTAATTATTGACATTCTTCCAATAATAAAAGGCCGTTATTGCAAGCAATCATGGCTGCCCTCCTCTGCATGAGATTGTTACCTTCCCTTACCTGGGATCAAATTGTCTGAAGAGAGCTTCCCTGGTTTTTCTATCTGCCACCTCCGGGTTCCCTGGACTTTCTCCCTCAGTCCCTCTTTCTTGAGGATGGGTTGTATTCATCCAATTTCCCCTTCTGCTAAAGATCCCTCCTTAACCTTTATCTCCTTGAGAACTCCACTCAATCCATTACGAATGTCTCCCACTGACATTCTTGTCCCACTGTGTGCTCAGCCTTTTTCTCTTTACTGGGTATTTTCCTTTACCCACCAAGAGGTTTAATTCTTGTCCATTTCATTCTTCATGGTGCACTGTCGTTGCTGGCTTTTATGTCACGAAGGACTGATTTTTGTCTCTTTGCAGTTACATTTCTTCCTCTATCCCAAAACATAGCTAAACATAGTTACGCTCCAAAATTTGGTCCTCAGCATTTTCTCTGAGTTCTAGAATTTCTCATTTGGTGGTTTATCCATTGTTATCACTCTTGTGTCTGATGTAATATTTTCTTTGTCAAGTTTACTTTGAAACACCAGATTTGTTTCATTTATAAATAAAAATGCAATGTCTTAAATACAAATTTTGGCAAATAGGAAGCAGCAAAATATCAAGAGACTAATATACCATGACCAAGTGTATGAGACTTACTCTAAGAATGGAGAATAGCTCAGTATTAGGAAGTTTATTAATATAAATTCACCATATTTACAGATCGAAGGAGATGAAACTCACATAATTACCCCACAGACCTTGAAATTTGATAAGATTTAACATCACCTCTAATAACAACTCTTAATATTAGGAAGAAATGAATATTATTTCTTTAACATAATAAAATAAATGTCTCACTTTATCTTTACTGGGAAAACATTCTCATTAGATCATAATAAGACAATTGTTACTAGTATTATTTAACATTATTCTAAAAGTACTTGCCAAAACAAGTTGATAAGAGAAAGAAACGAAATATCAAATAGCAAAGAGAAACAGGTAAAATAATGGTTATCAGAAATCTTAGGGAATCAACTAAAATTTTAACATAATTAAGAAATGTGGTCTAGTTGTATTAGACAATGTGTAAAGTACAGGCTATTCTCACCTTTACTGGTGAGAATATAGTTGGATACAACTTATATAAAGGGCACTCTGATAACAGTTATCAGAATGAAAATATGCATAACCTTTGACTTAACAATTTGATTTCTAAGAATACATTCTTGTACTTGCACATATACAAATGATATAAATACAGAATATTTATTGCACTTTATTTGTAGTAAATGGTTAGAGGCAAACACCCATGAATAGATGACTGGTTAAATAAATACATTATATCATGCAGTAGAATATTTTATAGTTATTAAAAAGAATGAGGCAGCTTTGCTCAGGCTGGGTGGCTCAGTTTGTTGGAGCATCATCCTGACACCAAAAGGTTGCGAGTTCGATTTCTGATCAGGGCATATACACAGGTTGCAGGTTCAATCCCCAGTCAGGGTGCATATAGGTGGGTGAGGATTTAGAGAGAGAGAGAGAGAGAGAGAGAAAGAGAGAGAGAGAGAGAGAGAGAGAGAGACAGGGGAAGGAAGGAAGGAAGGAAGGAAGGAAGGAAGGAAGGAAGGAAGGAAGGAAGGAAGGAAGGAAGGGGCTTTATGTATGTTGAGTATGGAACTACCTCCAACATATATGAGTAAGCAATGAGAGGAAGGTATAAAACCATGTGTATAAAGAAAAGAAATGAAAAAAGACAATTTTCTTTTTGTGCCTATATTTAAATACCTAAGAAACTGCTGAAAGTGTCTGCCTCTGGGAGTGAAACTGGGTGACTCAAAAAAAAGGGTCAGAAGAAAAATTTTTTTTGCTGTACTAATTATTTTGGTAATTAATTGTTAGTAAACCAATTAAAAAGTATTAGCAAAACAAACATGCTTAAAAAAATCCCAACAATAACAGAAAATTCACTGCCTCCTAAAGAAATGGAAAAGAAATATTCACATGGAAACTTTTCAGTGACTATGTAAAAAGCCACCCGAAGCTTAATGTCTTAAAACAATAAAAATTTATTATGTCTTACAATTCTGTGGATTGCCTGGGCTCCACTGGGCAAGCATCCTGCTCACAAGGTATAAACTGAGATCACTCAGCAGCTGCACTCAGTTGGGAGTGTGGCTGGCACTGGAATGCACAAGGTGGCACCTCAACCTCCGGGACCTTTCTGTGTCCCCTTTCCTCATTCAATAGTCCTGGAGCTTCTTGACAGTGTGGCAGCTGGCTTCCAAGAGCACAAAAACAGAAACCACCAGCCTTTTGAAGGCTTAGGCCTGCAACCAGCTTACTGTCAGTTCCTCTTCATTGTACTACTGGTTACACAGCAAGTCTGAAGGCCAATCCAGACTCCAAGGGAAGAGAAATAGACTCCATCTCTTAATGGGAAGAATGACAAGGGGTTTATGGTCATCTGTAACCTACCACAGACCTCCACATTCGCTCGGCCCAAATCATCACGATGACCACAATAGGTGTTTGGAATTATTCCTTAAAGTGTTAATAAATCTGGGTCGGATCATCGTTTGTGACTCCTAATAGTCACTGTTTCTCTGAACAAAATAGCTCAATTTCTGACCTTAGAAAAAGTAATTTTGTAGATGCTTAAAATTCAAGAGCTGGCTTAAAAACTATTTAAAATTATGCTAGAATTTATGTAGGTTTGTTTTGTAGATACAAAGATCATGTGGCATATTAATAAATCTAGAGAAAGTAGGTGAAGTGAATTTTAATCAACCTTTTAAAAAAAGAAAAGCCACTGTATTTCTGTAAAGAAGATGAGTGTGGAAGGCAATGACGACCAGAAATCAGAGAGGTCCAACAGCTCTATTACTAACAGTAGAGAAGAGCCTGCTCTGGACATCCCACCCAGGAACTTGGCGGTGCCCTTACTGGACACCAGGAGTCTCCTCAGCTTCCTGGGAGGGTTGATGAAAGGGATATGGGGCTGGAAATAAGACCTCCAGTCCGCCAGAATTAAGGTATGCTGTTGGCCCAAATCTGAACTTCTCCTGGTTCCTTTAATGTAGGGGTCCCCAACCCCCAGACCATGAACTGGTGCTGGAAATACAAGACTGACGAAACTTTTTTGGAAGTACCTGGGAAAGGATGAGACTTCCTTATGGCTGGGCAGGAGGGTTAAAGGACCATCCTGGGTTTGGATTACAAGCTGGTGAGAAGTGCTTCGAATACAAACCCTTGATTGAATTGCTCAGGTGGTCACATAGTTCAACCTTTGGGAAACATCCTATGTTAGCTAATGGCAAAAAGAGTAAAGTACAAATTCCCTGTTTACCTTTGGATGCCAAGATTTGCTGAAATAGGTTTTCTTACCATAGATGGAAAAACTCTCTAAACGTGTGCAGTGGGGGAGAGGAGAATGGTGGCCCTGTGAAGCAATGGGCCCTGCAGGGCTGTGTGGCCCATCACCGCCTGACTGACGAGCGGGCAGGTATACCCCAGGAACAATGCTGGCTGCCTTCGGCGGTCTGTGTGTGAGGACAGAGCTGCTGTGCCAGCTTTTAGCAGCAAGGAGAGTAGCCAGGGGTGGGTGGAAGAGAGAGGCTAGAGGAGGTCACATTTTCTGTCTGCTGCAACTCTCTGGAAGGAGGGCTGGCAGAGTTGAAATTTCAGTATCCCTATGGTTCTACAGCCACCGAGTTCTGGGGTTGCCCCCAGGCTCTTAGCGCACATATCCAGGCTGGTGTCACAACGGTTACACTCCTTCAGCTGCATGCTGAGGTATTCTAGTAAGAAGCAGGGATCTAGCAAGACACAGGTTTTTAATACATCAGAGAGGTGTGTCTCTTTGCAATTTTGTAATTTTTGTAGGACAAGAACCTGCTAGACAACTTGGTCAGATGTATTAAAATGGAGTTAAAAAGATGGGAACTTTGTATGTCTGTGCTTTAGCTATCTACTTTCCAAGTGCCCTGAAAGATGAAACAAATTTGCATTGGAATATGTCTTGATAACAGCCCAATTCTGGATGCAAAACCATATGTGGACTTTGGAATGATGTTCAGCTAAGAGTCAAAGAAGAAAGCTTGATTTCCCAGCATTCACAACACAGTCACACTCAAGCCTCATGACTCACCTCATTCTTCTTAGGGAAGGTTCCAGCACTACAAGTTCAAGCCTGTCCGATCCTGTTAGGAAAATACTCTTCCAACACACAGGTGTCTATGTAGAGGCAAGACTTTTTTTTCAATTGCTATGTGTCTGAGACCATCAAACTTGTTTCAGTAACAATTTTATCTAAAACATTTCTTAATATTTGGTAAATACCTATAGCTTTAAAATTTTGCTTAACAGTTCTAAAATAGCTCTAGTGTAGTTAGCTAAGGAGAAATCATATATAACCCAGTGGTTAAGCTCTCAGAGTCTACAGCCAGACAAACTGGATTCAAATCTCCGTTCTCCTGTTCATTTGGGCGTGGCCAGTTTCTCATTCTCTCTAAGCCCTTCTCTCCTCTCTGTGAAATGGAGATAAAATAGAGCATTCTTCATGGAATGATTGTGAGAATTACAAGCACATAGTAAGCACTTAGTAAACGTTATTATTATAGCCATCTCTAATCCTTTCATATAAAATAATTCTATAAATCCAGATATTTTAGTGTGGCAGTTTAACAAAAAATTGCTGCCAATTCCTTGACACTGCTCCCATTGAAGCAGGGTCATATGTCTCCATCACTTGAGCCTGATCAGGCTTGTGACTGCTTTGACCTTAGACTATTTTGGAAATGGCACTCTGTGACTTCCAAAGCCAGGTCATGAGAGAGCATGCAGCGTCTGCCATGTTTGCTGGACACTGAGCTGCCATGGACAAAGTCTGTCTGAAGAGGTCACTCGTAAGAACTCTGGGTGACAGTCCCATCGGAGTCCAGCTGTCTCTGCCTAGGAAGAGATGTTTGGGAAGTGGATCCTCCAGTACCAGTGGTTCCAGCTCTTAACAGCCTGTGTCACCCCCTAGCTGCTGGAGTCTGCCCAGCTGAGGTTCAAGTCATTCCTGCTGTTCCTGTCCGAATTCCTGGCTCCGTGAATTCCTAGCACACTAGGAGAGCTATTATTTTATCACTAAACTGGGGAGGGGGCTGTTACATAACCATAGGTATATCAAACATTTATAAAATCATGAACCTGGGGGTAATAAGGGGATAAAAGGAATATTAACCATATAAAAATCAGCAGATCCTATCTTGATCTAGGTGCATATTTTTCAAATATATATCAGTTTGTAATGATGGCAAAGTTTACTTTCTTCTTTCTAAGCTCAAAGTCACGTGTTAATTTGAAGGGCCTGCAGCAAACAGAATGCCATATAAATGCCACAGACAGAGAGGCCCACGGGGGAAGCGCACTAGCCCACGGGGACAGAGGCTTCTCTTCTGTTCTTCAGAGAACTGAGGGGAAATGAAAGCTGAAAAGAAAAGACCTTGGTTTAAACAGACCCCAATTGCACTTCAACCTATCAGATCAATATTGCAGAGACTCCCAAAATCAATATGTTGAGAGGGGATTTTATCAGATGCACTTGCCTACCGATTAACATCCTGCTTTTAAATGTAAACACGCACATCTCTTTGTTGTGATTGGAATTACGGTATAGTAAAGCCACCAAGATACATAAACAATACCCATTAGATTATCATACTAATTTGATAGTGAAGAAACCGAGACTCAGGAAAGCAAGAGAACTGGCCGTGATAAAAGAAACAATGGTGCCTTTAACCCAGCCTGGAAGAATATGCCAATGATGAGGCCTTTCTTCTGATGCAGAGTAAATGTAAGAATGTCAAGTACATCCCCTAAAGGCCTTGCCCCGGACCAAATCAGATCACAGGAAAGCTATACTTTGAATCTTTTTTTTTTGCCTCCTTACAGAAACACGTTCCCCATCTAAGATGCATCATTATATCTCAGTTTTTATCAGGAGTGGGTATAAGAAATGGTCATGTGACAATGCCCTTAGATGTTTGATCTCGTTTATACTAACACATCCACTGTCTTAAAGCGAGGCAGAATTTTGTATTTCCTAATGAACTTTCTTTAGATTACAAATCCTGCAGAATTTAACTTGCTTCCTCTGGTGTGGGACTGTGTTAATGCACGGGGTAACTACATTTGAATTCTGGTTCCCCCATCTGACCAGCTGTGTGAACGCATCAACTTCTCAAACCTCCATTTCCGCATCTTAACTCTGGGTCATCGTCTTGTTACCATCATCAGCATTGCTGTGAAGGTTAAGTCACACTAGGGCATGACACAAACTTCCGTGAGTGAAAATTGTTTTTTCTTTTTAAATTTTTATCAAGTACTAGGATCTTTTTAGCCTTAGATGTCTAATAAAGTATAAATAACCGGTGTTTTTCTTTACCCTGGCTAAAAAAAATGTTGTCAGGTCCAAAATGACAATACCTGGTTGCATGTTCCATTTGTTCTTAATCATAATTCCAAAGATGGCCCTGGCTGGTGTGGCTCAGTGGATTGGGTGCTGGCCTGCGAGCCAGGGGGTCGCTGGTTTGGTTCCCGGTTAAGGCATGTGGCTGGGTTTCGGGCCAGGTCCCCAGTGGGGAGACACGTGGGAGGCAACCACACACTGATGTTTCTCTCCCTCTCTTTCTCCCTCCCTTCCCCTCTGTCTAAAAGTAAATAAAAATAAAATCTAAAAAAAATAATAATTCCAAAGATGTTATTTTAGGAAGAATTTGTACTGTACTTTAGAAACTGTGGCTTGACTTTCCTGTCACCTTCAGCCAGAGGACCTCAGGTGAAAGCAAGTAACAAACAAAAATCCCCAACTGGGTCAGACTCCAATTTTAAAAGATGTGTAATATTATTTCCTTAATACACACACACACACACACACACACACACACACACACACAAATGTCACGTCATGCAGAAGGTGGAGCAGAAATGCTCACTTATAGAAGCACAAGTTTTACTTGTTCTCTTAAAAACTTCTTTCTGCACCAAAATGATTCCAAACTCTGTTCCCTGCATCTTGGCCAATCAGAGAGGCCTCTTCAAGTTCATGAAACATAAGGTTTTAATTTACAAGGGATCATCTATATTTCTTTTCCAGGGCCTCACAGAAAGACTACATTTTAAATTCAATACAAATACCTGTAAGTTTTGCAAAAGTTTTCTCAGATAATATATACTATTTCCAATTGCATAATAATAACAGAACTAATTAAAGCAGAGTCACAAGGTAATTATTCTGGCCTTTTTGAGACACCGAGGTTTGCTTTAGCAAAATCTTCTTTTATAATTTAACCTTTAAATTATAAGAAATTTTGGATAATTATTACCCTACCTTGTTGATGATAATTTAGTGATGGTGGTATTATTTTTCCCTTTTATACTTCTATTTTTAATGTGTTTTCTGAGATTTGTGTACAAGTAATCCATGATTCATATTAAGACCTACTGAACATATTCATCTATATGAAATCTTTGAGTCTTATCATGTTTAATATGAAAATTCTAACAAATTAAGACTCTCAAAAGATAAGTTAGCTTAGGATCTTAATATGAATCAGCCAGAAGTGCCCTATGAGATAAAAGTTAAAATAATCAAACTTACAATCTCTTTTGATAAGTTGTTTTAAGGAAAGCAATGTATTTTTTAAAAGATGGACCTTTCAAAGAGAGTCTATAAATTGAGGCTCTGTGTGTAAATGAATCCAAGAACTCTCTCACCAATGTCAAGAATAGATTTGTGCACCAAAAAAAGAAAAGAAAGACGTTTAGCTTTAGAATTGTAGCAAAAGAATACAGATGTTTTGGAAGATAAGAATTAGCTAATTTAGAAATTTCTGGGTTGGAAATTCAAGAAGAAATGGGTAGAGATCTATGCTGAAAGCTTAGGTGGAATTGCACCTAAGGCATCTCCATTAAAACAACCTGATAGGCTCCTAGGTGATGCCTCCCAGGCAGAAGAGGAGCACGTAGTCTAAGCTTTCCTAATCACTGGCAGCTCCCTACCCAAATAATACCCTTCACTAGGAAAGAGAAGAGCTCAAAACAGAGTAGGCCAAGTTCTCACTTTCCACTCTGGACACACAAAAGTGATACAGAGGTGGGAGTCCAACCTTATAGTTTAGTTTCAAAATGTTAGGTCTGGTCCAGCAATTCTCAAAGTACAATCTATTTGATCATACATGAGTGTCAAGCAGAGTACTACTTATATATCATATTTTTGGACCATAAGACACACCTAGGTTTTACAGGAGGAAAATAGGGAAAAAAACTTTGAAGCAAAAAATGTGGGAAAATACTTAATACCATAAATAACATAATGTTTCACCAATGTAAATGTAAAGCTACATTTGGACTATAAGATGCACTCCCCTTTTCCTCCCAAATTCGGGGAAGGGAAGTGCATCTTATAGTCTGAAACATACGGTAATGTGTATGTGTGTATATTACAAGTGCATAGGTACATAAGTATATTCCAAATGTAGGGAATGCTAGGTAAGATAAAGTTTTAAAAGGGTTCTTTACCTTACTACCTCTCAGAGATTGTACTAAGTTAACAGGACTCCCCAGTAAGGACAAAGAGTATGGCCTTTCCAAACTTACTGGAACAAATTTACTCCACAGAACACCCTTAAGGGAAGCTACTGTACTTCACAGAATACAACTTGGAAAGTGCCAGTCTAACTCATCTGTGAGTCCTACCACTGATGCTCCTACAATCTCTATCCCAGTGTAGAAAACTATGCTAAACACTGAAGAATTCCACCATCTACACCCAGAAACCACATTTTTAGGAGTGGGTGTGTCGACTCAATGGAAGTCCACAGACTTTGGTCAGACACAAGGCCTGCTCTGGCACTTACTGGCTGGAGGACCTTGGACGAATTACTTAAGGGCCATGAGTCTTAGATTCTTCATCTATTAAAAGAATATAACAATTAGTGCCTACCTCAAAGAGTGGTGAAGTTGAAGTGACACAATGTGTGTACACAGAGTGTACACTAAGAAAAGCGGTGCCCACGGACACGGACTGCAGTTTGGGGATGGCTGAGGGAGGCGATGTAAGGGGACTAAATGGCAATGAAAAAATACAGTAAACACTCTGCAAACAAACAAATAAATAGGGGAAAAAAGAAATAGGTCTAAACTGTCCAAAGTTTAGACAGTTTAGATTGGGGGTGGGGGTGGTGATAACTTTTTCCAGAGGGAATTTTCATGATTTTTATTACCAAGTTTACGAGGCAATAAATGTAATCTTTTTCTTCCCTAAAAATAAAAGGAAAGGAAAGAAAAGGAAAGGAAAGGAAAGGAAAGGAAAGGAAAGGAAAGGAAAGGAAAGGCAAATACATGTGGCAGGTGCTTAGAAATCTAGTCTTAACCACTGTTATATATAATCTCTGTTTTTTGACAAAGATGATTCAAGCCTCCTGTTCACAAGCCAGCAGCAAATAACTCACCTAGAAGCTTAAGGTCCACCAGGTAGAACTTGGGGCACTCACCGAATGGCTTGTGTGCCCATGTGCACTCAACTGTATGTAATTGGACCTGGATCTCTAGCCCTGGTCACTATTGACATTCGGCCTAATGGAAGCAGTCTGGAGAAACTTCAGAAGATTTGAGAAAGGCCTCATAAAACAAAATCTGGATATAAAAAACTTGAATGAGCCTAATACTTAAGAAACTGGTATCAAAAATAAACTGGGTTATGTTTACAGTTTTTGCCTAACTGAAATATTTTTATGAAGAAGTTCACAATGGTTCATACTTATTTAGTAATTTTTATTTTATTTATTTTTATTTAATTATCCACATTTTTATCTGTGGATTTTTAATTTTTTCCTCATCCTGAAAAAATAATATATTTTAGATTAAAGTAAAAACATGTTGCTCATATTTTTTTCTAATTTTTTGTTACCCACTACTTCCAAACCTCCCTGAAACATAACAGTAATTGTTATTAGTTACAACTCTGAACCGTTCCTGATTTTGATAGCTTCCTCTCTATCACAGAGGGTTGATAAATAAAATAACATATTAACAAAAAAATCATGTAACTTTGGAAGACAACTTTCAGGAAATATTTTTAAAATTTTACACAGACAATTGAAAACTTCCTCAAAAAAACCAATTAACAAAAAAAGGAAAGAATGATAGTTACTCCAGAAAAACCCATAAAAAAATATTAAAACCAGCATCTAATAAAATCAAGCCAAATGAGGCCACTTAACCTAGCACATTCCTTAACATTTCTGGGCCTCATATTCTTCGTTGTAAACTGGAGAAAATTAACTAGTTCCCATATGATGGCATTAGTTCCTTCCAGTTCCATGATCTGGTAAAAATGACTTTTTCATTCTTTGTAACTCCAACCACTGCACTTGTGAGCCTTCTCCCTAATAAACTTTCCTGTCACATGGAAGACAAAATAAGCTCAAGGATTTCAACAGAACAACTTTTGAATCAGGGGAGAGTCATCTAGTCTGAGGGACAGACCTGAGTAGTCTGCCATAGTCCCTGTGCCCTACCCCCTTGGGAGAGAAGAGTTTGGAGTGACAGTGGCCCAGTCTCCTAGGATGACCTTGAGAGAACAAAACACAGGACAGTTAAGTCTTCACAAGAGAAGAGTGGTACAAAGAAAATGGCCTGGTAGAGTTTCCAAGCATGGGGTACTGTTAGCAAAGGAATGAGCATCAGGGTCGAAGGCTAGTGAAGGGTTCTGGGAGACTGTGAATCAGGATGTGGGAGGGTGAAATGAATAGTTAGTATTGTGAATGCTCAAAGGGCTTCTGAAACACTTAAACATTTTTTTTTGATTTATTGATTTTAGAGAAAGAGAGGAAAGAAGAGAGAGAGAAACATCTACTTGTTCCACCATCCATTGGTTGGCATCCATTGGTTGACTCCTGCATGTGCCCTGACTGGGCATTGAACCCAAAATCTTGGTGTGTCGAGATGATGCTCTAACAAACTGAGTTACCTGGCCAGGGCAGAAACACTTTAAAACAAATACGTATTTTACGAATTTACTGAACCCATGGATATTTGAAGAACAATAATATATGTGTCTGAAACAGCATCGTTTTGTTTTAACAGAGAAAAATATGACTATACATTCTTCAGAGACACCAGCATGCATGGTGATGAAGTTCAGTGCGCTGTTAGTATGTAGTCCAGCAACAATGTTGCCCAACTCAAGGTGTTTGCCACTTGGGTACTGTATTCAAGAACGAAGTATGGTTGTTTTTAGGTAGTTATATTTACTTGCAGCAAGTAAAGGAGACAGGAGATTCACATCCAAAGCTCCGTCTCTCCCAAGGGAGACTTGGCCATTGCTTACATACACTGTTTAGTCAGTTACATTTTGATTCCTTCTTTACAGTTGGCTAAACTTATGGTTGGGTTCTGGTCAAGCTCATGTAGTTACAGCTGCATCTGCAACATAGTGTGCTATATTTTACACTTAGCAAGAATAGCATTTAGTAAGAACCCCCAGACCTTGAGACACTTGTCCTATCTAACAATCATACCCATCTGAAGTAGGGACCTTCATGTGTAGACTAATCTTCAAGCTTTTCAGTGACATTGTGTCCCAGGTTCTGTTCTTTCAAAGTCATCTTAAAGCTATCCCCTGCTTATGTGGGGGGAAGTGGCCTTTAGTAGCTCTCTATTGTCTGTATAATTAAGCTCAAACTTTTTTTAGCATGGACTAAAACTTTCTCCTGCCTTCCCCAAAATATCTCAACCACACTCCTCCCTGCCCCTAACACCTTTGAGCAATTTAAGCATTTCAGAGCTCCTCCTGTCTTTTGCCCCTTCCACCCATCTCTCCATCAGAACTCGCCCCTCCCCTTCCACAGGCTGGCTGCTTCCCTTGTGATCCTTCAGCTTGAGGTGGGCTTTAAGATAACTGATCTACACACCTGTGCCATCACAGTATTCTGCCCTCCTGCAGGCTGGGCCATGTTTTATCTTTGTATTCTTCTACCTAACAGTGCTTATAGCATAAAAGGTGCTAGGTAAGAAGTTATTAGACAAATACATGGATAAACAAAAGATAGAAAATAATTGGAGCCCTGGCCAGTGTGGCCTGGTTGGAGCATCATCCAGTAACCAAACGGTTGTGGGTTTGATTACCAGTCAGACCAAAACTAAGTGGTGGGTTCTGATCCCTGGTCCGGCGCATTTGGGAGGCAACCAACTGATGCTTTTGTCCAATTGATGTTTCTATCTTTCCCTTCCTTTCTCTCTCTAAAACTCAGTGAAAACAACAACAAAGTCATCAGCTGAGGACAAAGGAAGGAAAGAAGGAAGGAAGGAAGGAAGGAAGGAAGGAAGGAAGGAAGGAAGGAAGGAAGGAAGGAAGGGAGGAAGGGAGGGAGGGAGGGAGGAAGGAAAATAATTGTAGAAAAGTATGCGGAGAGAGTCTAATCATAGGCCAAAAAATCCTACATAGAATTAATAACACCATGGAGCTTTATTGATAAAACTGAGTCACGTAGTTAAACCATTATTTGGAAAAAAAAAAATCTTACACAGAAAACGAGAAGAATGTAAGCCAGCTGAGATTGATTGTGTTGCTTGAAATTAGGAAGAGGATGTGCAGTCTGCTTTCAGCTTTCATGCTGCGTTGTTTTGTTCCCTAAACTGGCATCCTCAGTTCTTCAGACAGGCGGAAGACCACGCCTCTGGCACCTACTCGCCCAGGTCTGACACTCCCAGAAGTTCCCTTAGAGCCAGGGGTGTCCTGGGCTTTGGGAGGCTCCTAGTAGCTACCCAGGGCCCAGGCCCTGGGCCAGCAGAGTTCAGAGCCACCTCTGGGGTCTTGGGTAGCAAGGATGCTGGGGGCCGAGGAGGGGGGTGGGGTTCTTCAGTGTTTCTCTCTAAATATTTAATGGGTAGTTTCCCTTTGCTTCTGTTTCTAACTTAATTAAAGAGGAGGAAAAGGAGTTGACTACAAGAATAGTAGCAGACGGCGCATCTGGCTTGAATTTTAAAATTCCATCAAAGTTTTTGTTGTTCTTGTTTTTTTTTTTTTGTTTGTGTTTGTTTTTATTTTACAGTGATCCCATGAACTTCTCCTTGGGGGAAATGGAGCATCCACAGCCCGCCAAGCCCAGCCTGAGAGCTCTAGGGTTTATTAAGAGTAATATTTTAAACAAAACCTCGACAGACGTAAACTCAAAAGAAGCCGTGCGCTCCTTAAATCAAAGGCATCTGATTGCCTCGCTCGGTTTGCCCTGTGTAACCAGCGTTAAGAGCAGGATTTTTAAACATGAAAATGCAGAAAAGAAAAGAAAAGCTAAGTCCTGCGGTCCGCCGACTCCTATTCATTATCTCCAACAGCATATGGGACCATTCTCCTACTTGTCCTCTCCCTTTCTTCCTCAAAAGCAAAAGCAACCGAGCCTGTCCCGCTTCGCAGCAAACCCAGTCTTTGTGCCTGAGCAGTGCCTCTGCCACCACTACTACTTCCCCCGCCTCTTGCCTCCCCTCCTCCCGCCCGCTGCGGACTTTCGCTCAGGAAAGAAGGCGGCGGGAGCCCTTTGCGCGGGGAAGCCAGAGCCGCGATTGGGCGACGGTCCCTGAGCCTCCAGTTTTGCATCGGTTTCAAGGCTCCTCCCTTCTGGTGAAAGACAGACTGCGGGGCGCCTGGAAACCGGTCCGAGGGCGCGCAAGGGAGAGGAGAGCTAGTGAGTTGAGGGATAGACACAAATGGTCAGGCGGCGGCGGCGGAGAAGGAGGCGGAGGCGTAGGGGGGAGCGGAGGCCGCTGGGCTGCCGAGAGTTGCGCGCTCTATCGCGCCGCGGCCACTAGCGCGGCGCCGCCAGCCGGGAGCCAGCAAGCCCAGGGCCCGGAAGGCGGGACGCGACCCCGGCGCGCCCGAGCCACCCGGGCTCTCCCCGCCGCCCGCGCTTCATGAATCGCAAGTTTCCGCGGCGGCAGCGGCAGCGGCGGCTGCGGGACACGGAGCGAGAGCCGGAGGAGCGGGTAGAGCGCGGCACGGGCTCGACGGAGGGAACCGGCGCGGAGGAGATATCCCCGGCCGCAGGGGGAGCCGCCGCCCGCCGCGCCACCTCCAGCCCCAGCGGAGCGCTGCAAAGAAAGGAGCCCAGAAAGTATGGCTGAGGAGGAGGCGCCTAAAAAGTCTCGGGCCGCCGCCGCTGCTGGCGAGTGCTGGGAACTTTGTGCCGGGGCTTTCCCGGCTGGGCTGGCGGCAGAGGGGAGTTGGGACGCTGGCCACCGCCGCCGCTGCCCCCCAGCTGACTCCCGGCGCTTGGCGCGCTGGCTACTGCTGCTGCTTTGGCTACTGGAGGCTCCGCTGCTGCTTGGGGTCCGGGCTCAGGCAGCGGGCCAGGGGCCCGGGCCGGGTCAGCAGCCCCCGCCGCCGCCGCCTCAGCAGCAACAGAGCGGGCAGCAGTACAACGGCGAACGGGGCATCTCTATCCCGGACCACGGCTACTGCCAGCCCATCTCCATCCCGCTGTGCACGGACATCGCGTACAACCAGACCATTATGCCCAACCTGCTGGGCCATACGAACCAGGAGGATGCGGGCCTTGAGGTGCACCAGTTCTATCCGCTGGTGAAGGTGCAGTGCTCAGCCGAGCTCAAGTTCTTCTTGTGCTCCATGTATGCGCCAGTGTGCACGGTGCTGGAGCAGGCTCTGCCGCCCTGCCGCTCCCTCTGCGAGCGCGCACGCCAGGGCTGCGAGGCGCTCATGAACAAGTTTGGCTTTCAGTGGCCCGACACGCTCAAGTGCGAGAAGTTCCCGGTGCACGGCGCCGGTGAGCTGTGCGTGGGCCAGAACACCTCGGACAAGGGCACTCCGACACCCTCTCTGCTGCCGGAGTTCTGGACCAGCAACCCCCAGCACGGCGGCGGGGGACACCGCGGAGGAGGCTTCCCGGGTGGCGCCGGAGCATCCGAGAGAGGCAAGTTCTCCTGCCCGCGCGCCCTCAAGGTGCCCTCCTACCTCAATTACCACTTCCTGGGGGAGAAGGACTGCGGGGCGCCCTGTGAGCCGACCAAGGTGTACGGGCTCATGTACTTTGGGCCCGAGGAGCTGCGCTTCTCGCGCACCTGGATCGGCATCTGGTCAGTGCTGTGCTGCGCCTCCACGCTCTTCACGGTGCTCACGTACTTGGTGGACATGCGGCGCTTCAGCTATCCAGAGCGGCCCATCATCTTTTTGTCGGGCTGTTACACGGCTGTGGCTGTGGCCTACATCGCCGGCTTCCTGCTGGAGGACCGGGTGGTGTGTAACGACAAGTTCTCTGAGGACGGGGCGCGCACCGTGGCGCAGGGCACCAAGAAAGAGGGCTGCACCATCCTTTTCATGATGCTTTACTTCTTCAGCATGGCCAGCTCCATCTGGTGGGTGATCCTGTCGCTTACCTGGTTCCTGGCGGCCGGCATGAAGTGGGGCCACGAAGCCATCGAGGCAAACTCGCAGTATTTTCACCTGGCCGCCTGGGCCGTGCCGGCAATAAAAACCATCACCATTCTGGCGCTGGGCCAGGTGGATGGCGACGTGCTCAGTGGGGTGTGCTTCGTGGGGCTTAACAACGTGGACGCGCTGCGTGGCTTCGTCCTGGCTCCTCTCTTCGTGTACCTGTTCATCGGCACGTCCTTTCTGCTGGCCGGCTTCGTGTCACTCTTCCGCATTCGCACCATCATGAAGCACGATGGCACCAAGACCGAGAAGCTGGAGAAGCTCATGGTGCGCATCGGCGTCTTCAGCGTGCTTTACACGGTGCCAGCCACCATAGTCATTGCGTGCTACTTCTACGAGCAGGCCTTCCGGGACCAGTGGGAGCGCAGCTGGGTTGCCCAGAGCTGCAAGACCTACGCCATCCCCTGCCCCCACCTCCAGGCCGGTGGAGGGGCTCCGCCGCACCCACCCATGAGCCCCGACTTCACAGTCTTCATGATCAAGTATCTTATGACGCTGATCGTGGGCATCACGTCCGGCTTCTGGATCTGGTCCGGCAAGACCCTCAACTCCTGGAGGAAGTTCTACACCAGACTCACCAACAGCAAACAGGGGGAGACCACCGTCTGAGACCTGGGGGCTTGCTCAGCCCATTCCCAGCCCTCAGCCCGTCCCCAGCTACCCTGAAAACCTTCCCCCATGGAATTCCGACCAAGCCTGGCTACTACAGGCTTCCTCATTAGACACTTTCGCAGAATTCTTTTAACAACATAACTCCTGCAAAAGCTTCCGTCCCTGGGGGCAAACGGACTCGAGGGCCCAATTTCTTGAGGGGGGATGGACCAACCTCCCTCGCTGGTACCAGCACTGTATGCTTTTATGATTGTAAATAGCTTGTGTAAGATTTTTGTAAGTATATTTGTATTTAAATGACTCATCTTGCGTTTTCTTTTTCTTTTCCTTTCCTTTTTTTTTTTTTTTTTTGATTTACATTTGAATTATTTAGGGCGGTCTAACCATTCGAGGCTTTCCCTTCTTTTCCTTTTCGGAGTACTGCGGAGACCTGCGGGAGCGTACCCGCTGGGTGCTCCCGCAGGTTGGCTTCGGCCCCTCCCTGCAGCGCTGGGGTGGTACGTCTAGGACTGCGCCGTTCGGGTCACTTCCCACCTCCTCTTTCGGCTCCCTCCCTTCCCCTCCTTGCTGGAGTTTGGAGATCTTAAGGTCCTGACCGTTCAAGCTCTCCAGTCTGCCCTTGTTCGGGGCCCAGATTTGTCCCTTTGACTTCCCAAAGCTGATTTTTTCACTGTCGAGAACCTTACCCCTAGCTTCAAGGAGGCTGGTGGTTTGTGGTTACCGAAAGTCCCAGACTCCCGCCCTCCGCGCTGGCCTCCAAAGCCCAGACACTCCCTTCTTCCCCCTAAGTCGGTTAGAGAGGGTGAGTGGGATAAGCAATGCCAAACTTTTTAAAGTCTGATTTTTGGTGGATGAGCTCATTTCATTCTCCAGTGTCTAAAACCTGGTATGAGTTTGGCCAGCGTCATGGAAAGATGTAGTTACTGAGACTTGGGAAGAGGCACGAAGCTTTGTGTGGGTTGGAAGAGACTGAAGATGGGGGTTATAGAATGTTCATTCTAATCATACACCAATGCCTGGCAACCTGCCTTCGGGACTCAGTCCACGTTTAGATTTTAGCGTTCTGTAAAATGGAAACGCTGAGGTCACCTGCAAAGCTTTGTCAAGGAGTTGATCTTTGCTCTCCTTTACGGGACAACAGAAAGGAAACTGAATATGAAAACTTGAAGGAGATTTCAGTGTAATGGGCTTCCTCAAAATGCAGTGCTACTTTATAATTTTTTAGTCAAATAATAATTAGACATATATCAGGAACTTTAAAATGTAAAAGTGGTATTTTCAACATATTATGATTCTTACTCGGCAACATCTTCTGAGGGAGGAATAATCCACATCATTAGTAACAACCTGGTAAAGGAGGGGGAATAACTGATGGGATTAGCTCCTGAAATAAACAAAATATGGGCATGCATGCTCAAAATATCTGCAGGTCTGCTGCATCAAATCCTGTGCACTCCTTTTTGGATTTACAGAAATGTATCAGATGTAAATCTTTCAAAGCCATTTTAAAATATTCACTTTAGTTCTCTGTGAAAAAGACGAGAAAAGCAGTTCTCCTGATTGTATTGTAAACTTTAAGAGTTTATCAAAATGCCTGTACTTAGGACCTAAATTTATCTATGTCTGTCATACCCTAAAATGACAATGGTCTTTGAATTTGGTATGCATTTATTCTGTTCACTATCACAAAATCATTTATATTTATAGAGGAATAGAAGTTTATATATATATATAATACCATATTTTTAATTTCGCAAATAAAAAAATCAAAGTTTTGTACAAAATTATATGGTTTTTGTGCCTGAAAATAATAGAGTTGAAACTGTCTGAACCATATATGAATTATCTTTACATTTTGTAGTGTCTAGTGGCCAGTCCCACAGTATATAAATTCAGGAATTCAATGAAAAAGCCTGTCTTTAAACCCCCATGCCGTCTGTCCAAGCAGTTATCCTGTTTGCATTGTGATTGACATTGTGAAGTCCCTAGGAGAGATATGCGTCCGTGATAGTAACTATAAAATAGAAGCTTGAAAATTATTTCTTTACTCAAAGAAGAGTATTAAAGACAGAACTCTAATTTTAATATTAAAGCATTTTTCTTTCAAGGGGTAAATTTACAAGACTTTTTATAATATGGAGGTTTATTTTTAAATCATCAGCCATCCTCTATCACAATTTTTATGAAGTATTATATTTTCCATAATCTTGGGTATTCTAAAACCATACATAGGTATTCAGCAAATGGTTAACTGACTGTGTTTATAAGCATTTCAAACAGCAGTTGGGTGTATAAGACTGGTTTGTTGTTTGCTTCTGAAGACTCCATTTTTATATTGTTCAAGGAACCTTCTCCAGAGGCATTAATTAGTTGGTCTACTCTTAGTCAGAATTTATATATAGATATATAAATATATAATATATGTATAAACATATATACATATACATATAAGTATATACACACATTAATTTTTATAAAATAGAGATACAAAGTTTACTTATACATTTTACAATATGGAAATAAGGTTATAAGAAATGGAAAATACCAGATGGAAAACCTCAAATACCTTTGAAAAACAAGTCTATCATTCCTTTACAGTCTAAAGATATCTTGATTACATTTTCCATGAAAACACTTTGTGGTAAAATGACAAGGGGCTAAAATAAAGACCATTGATACAATAGAGTTACTTTCATGGTTATAAGATAATTGTCTTATAAGTCATCATTATCTATTTTAAGGTAAATGAAAAAGGTAAATCTAATTGAAAACATAGCATTCAGTTTTAAGTACCAAGATGCAGTTTTATGTTTTGTTCTTTGTTACGTTAATCTACTACAGTAGGTATATGAGAACGTTTTATCATATAGACACACACGCAAAATAGCAATTCTTACAATAAATTAAAGCATGTCTCCTCACAAGATAATTCAGACAGATAATTTCTGGGGGGGGAAATTAAGATTATTATTCTGTATCCAAGGAATAAATATAAAGCATTCTTATTGTATGTGTCCTTAAAGTGATGTAACTATAAATTTGATGCAGAAAGGTTTGATAATGCTGGATTTAAATACCTTTAAAAGACATATTTAAGTAGACACCTGGCTCTGTGTTAGAAACAACTAATTTAAAGTTATGTAGAATATAGAGAGCCAGTGTATTATTGTTTCTTTAAATACTGGTGGCAAAATAAGACTTTCCTAGAAAATTGTAAAGCTGCTGGGAATATGGTTCCATTAACATGCTGTTTCCATGATAAACCTATTTTCAGATGATTTGGTTTGCTTACTTTATTTTTTTGAACCAGCTATCAATGGGAGTCAATTTTCTCCCTTACGATGTGCTTGATTCAGCTTTTATACATAGTACAAAAGCCTTCTGATGCTCTTTTTTTTAAAAAGCCATTTTTAACTTAAACTTTGTGGGGGCAGAAAGTCGTATTTTTAATCTCAAAGCCAGCCAGTATCAAACATAGCAGCGCAGCTGGACCAGATTTTTCGGTTTGTCTGGGGTAGTCACTTGTCAGCCTGAGTTTACAGACCTGGCCCTTTTGTCTCCAGTGAGCACTGAAGCCTTCTGGTATAGTTGCATCATTTCTGAAGTCCAGCATTTAACTAGGAAAGGAGACCACAGTGAAGAGTTTGGTGGCCAATTAAGAGAAAAAAATTGCCTAAACCACAAATCATTTCTGGACCTGGATGGCTTCCAATCACTCCCTGATATCATGTTTCAATCTTGGTATACTTTTGATTTTTTTAAAAGATGCCATGTATTTAGTGTGTGTGTTTGGATTCGACTTCAGCTACTCTAGCTTTTATTGCTTTCTAATCCATCTATTGGCTGTAGGCCACATTTTGTGTAACGTACATGCAGTTAATTGAAACCAGTGGTGTGACACTGGGTATCTCTGATACATTTCTGACTATAATATTCTGTGTAACTGGGGCCTGAGAGATAAGAATCAAAGTGTGGTCATTACCTATGTCTTAAGGTGGACACTAATATAGTTACTGAGTACTTCACAGAATATGCTAACTTCAAAATTTTGCAGGATTAACCTGTAGGAGCCAAAATAAGATACGGATTACCTATAAGAACTCTACAGTTAACATTACTAAAAAGAAATTGCAATACTGCCTGAAATTCAAGACTCTTATCTTAAGGCCCTTACATCTGACATGGGGGTCTTACAAGGGCAGTGCCAAACAAGGTACAGTTTATTTTGGTGACTCCTAAGATTTACATCAATATTTTGAACTTTTGGCAGATACCGGTAGAATTTGAAAAATAGTACTTGAGCTTCAATCATGACTCAGAATTCCCTTAACCTTTCTGGGCTTAAATATTTCTGTTCACTTCGGTCATACCTTTTGACAATGGGTACGTTAAACCGTAACAATTATAGTGACAAGCTTGTTTGGAACCTGGAGATTAAAAGACAGATAGACTCTAGACTAATTTTATTAAGGTTTATCATGACTTGTGGTGACAGGTGTCTGTTCCATTACAGGATCAAGTTTCTGTTTAAATATAATAAGACTTCCTTTGTATAATTTTACTTATGAGTTGGTATGGGACCCTAATAACAGGTCAAATCAAAGAACTCCTCACAGAAATCTTTCTCGTGCAATAAGTAGTGTCAAGTGCAATCTACAAGTACATCCTATGATGGACATAGAGGGAACACCCTAAAGGTTATCATCAGTTTTATGTCAAGCAGATTCTTAGATTGCTTTAAAAAATGAGCATTTTCCAATAGCGATTTTTCTAAAACATTTTATATTAAGATGATGATATTCTCAAGAGGCATATTTGGGGGTGATAAAATCAAGTTACGTTTTCTAAAGGGATCATTAATATGCTAGTTGAATAGCCTATTTGTATAACTAGTAACTAAAAGCAAAGTATGGGAATAGCATTGATTTGAACATTTTACACATGCATTCTATTTTTTTAAATAAAATTGGCTTGCTTGAAGACAATTTTTAAGTTTTAAAATGTATAATATGCATATTTCATATAAGAGCTTTCATTCACAGTATTGACTTTCAAAACATGTTCATAGGAATACAGTGATTAACATGAAAAGGAGCCACTATTGCTGCTTTGAGGTAGTTCTCTTTGGCCGGGATTTCTTTTCTTTTCTTTTTAAAAATCAAGTATCCTCTAATTTGTGGATATCTCCATGTTTCAGATCTCAGTACCTGTTTGAATTAAATTTGCAGGGGAATAACTGCAGGATCCCCCCATAGACAAAGTGTGGCCTTTATTTCTTTTCAAGTTGGCAGTGCGTCCTTGCTTAAACGAAGTGCTCTGAGACAGATTGTTCTCTTGCCCTTGGAAATGCTTGTCTTCACAAACTATCGGCAAATACCTGGAAGTCGTACAGGCTAGTTAAATGCATATTCCAAATGCCAAGTGCTACTTTTATAAGGATTTTTTTTTCTTTAAAGGTAGATTTGGAGACTATTCTTGACCTTGTATTTCCAACTCTTGGAAAACATTCTTTAAAAGTTAACTTTAATAAATACTCTATCCAAAACTCACAGAAGGGGACACACTACCCACATTTGCCCTGGGGCCAAGGGGTTTCTTGGGATGTGGGACTCTCAGTGGTAAAATAAGGGACATTATGGGTAAACTGGGATGGTGGGCCACCCTGTTAGTGATTAAATTGTGCTTCCAAGATAGAGTAAAAGCTTGCAGGTTGGTGGCTGGTGCAGCATTAGCAGTATTCCACTGTAGCCTTAGCCTTTTTCATGACCAGATCACAAGCCAATGAACCTAACCCTTTGTAGCTGATCGTCACAGTCAGAATCGATCAACAGAAGCTGAGTGGAAGGCTAGGGTGCAATGGAACAAACCACGCTGATATCTTGGCCAATCTACTTGAGCCTTCTGCCTCCTGAAAAAATGGGGTGCAGATAAAGGAATCTGAACCCTGTTCCTGCCACTCATGAATCAGGGTAAGGAGATATTTTTATAAAAGTCTCTCAAAAGTATTCTCTTGGAATGCATAGAGTTTTTTTTTTAATTGATGTTACAGTTTTTTGTCAAATTTCAAGGAACTGTTAAGTTTTTGTATATGTTTATGTTTTCCTGCATCATAATGCGACCCGCTGGAATGAGATTATAAACTCAAGCAGGGATTTACTCCAAATGGCTATTTATCAACATATACTTTTTCTCAGAGGTGAGTTAAGTTTAGCACCCATACTTTTCCCAAAATGAGAAGTTCTACCTACAGAAAAGAAAAAAGAAGTAGATAAGCAGGATTCTGCGATCACTGGTCATCACCCCATGTAGCGTGTGGCCCGAGCGCTCCAGGGCCTTCACGCTTCTATTCACATCAAACTCTTCGGTCGAAATTGTCCGCCCCTCTCCATACTAAGTTCATCCTTCTCATCATTCTTCTCATCTCCCCATTCCTGTCATCCTTCTTGGAAATGCGCATGATATTTCACTGCCTTTGTGGCTGAAACAAAACACTATTTTTGCTATCTCTTAATTAAACTCGATGTAAAGGAATAAAAAAGATGTGCGGATAATGTAATTATTTCGGGAGGTACCTACACATTAAACTGTACAGCTATGATTCTCATTCGGCAATGTTCAAACACGGTTTTGATCGTCGTGGCTGGGGGCGGGGTTACGGTGGCCATTTAGTCAGTGTAGACCAGGACAATGCACAGGGCAGCCCCCGACAACAAAGAATTGTCTGATCCAAAGCGCCGAAGCTGAAAAACCCTGCTCTAGAGGAATATTTAAAATTTTGAAAAATATATATTTGAACAATGAAATATTTTAAATTCATAAAATAGAAATGAGGAAAAATACGGATTTACTGTGCCTGCAGCATGGGCTTTTCTTTTGACCTGCAAATTTCCTTTTAAATTGATGACTAGCTGATGATATTGCAGACCGGTCTGTATCTTCCTCTCCCTGGGCTGCTATAACAACGTATCATAGACTGGGTAGCTTGAACGACAGACATTTGTTTCTCACAGTTCGGAGATCTGGGAAGTCCAAGATCAAAGTGCCAGCAGAGACATTTTCTAATCCTGCTTCCAGGCTTATGGACAACCACCTTCTCATGGTAGGCTCCCATGGAGGTGGGGGAAGAAAGAGAGAGATCTTCAAGTAAGGGTAATAATTCCATCACGAAGGTCCCATACTCGTGACCAAATCTAAGCCTCATTATTTCCTCAAGACCTCACCTCCAAATACCATCACGTTCGGGGTTAGAACTTCAACATAAGAATTTGGGGAAAAGCAAACATTCAACCCGTAACAGTCAATCATATAAATGTGCTGTTATTATTTAGATCTAGGCAGAGACATAGGAGATCATAATTTCAGTGGAAATCAATCTGTAAATAACCAATTTATTGAAAAATGTCTTAAAGCTGTCAGTGTTGTGCTATTATACTTCATATTCCATATTTTCATTTTCTTTTACACATTTCCCTGCATCACCGCAGGTGTTACGGTACAGAGGAATTACTCTGACCTGGGAGCCAGAAAACCTGGGTTCCAGCACTGGCTAGGGAAATCAGGTTAAGGTACTTTGGGGTGAGTCTGACCCATAGCGTTTCATGGGTCTAGTGGAGGCACTAATGACAGAATGGATGAGAAAGCCCCTTTATAAACAGTGAAGCTCTGTACAAATATGAAGGGCTTTACTATCACTCACATTGAGCTAATTAAGTGAGGAGCAGACTGAAACACCTTAAAGGCTCCTCCTCAGCTTTGACTGCCTCACTTCCCCCAGCTTTTAGATAAGGATCTTCTAGTCGCTGAAGGCACCCAAGGTGACTGGGGTCTTTCTGCAGTTTTTCTGGCCACCCATCCTCTGTCTTTCTCACTACACATAGGGTGTCTTGAACACATGCAGTATTTTCCTAGTTTTTATGAGGCTCTGGTTAACTTTAATAAATCAATCTGCAGTGCAAGGTACTGCACCATTTGAGAGAGGTTGGGCCCTGGTTAGAAGGGAGGTTCTTGTTGAGAGGGCTGGTTTGGGGCAAGAATTCTGCTACAGGGGTGTTTCAAGGTCAGAGGAGTGGGAATGCTATGAAGATGTTATAGGTCCAAATGAGGCAGATTCACAAGCAGACACTTCCGATTGAGAGCCCCCACAGAGCAGCACAGCTGTCCTAGGCTCTGCTTGTCCATCTGCTCATTGAGGAGTTGGGGTAGACAAAAGAAGCAGCCTGGGCAGGGTGCGGGGGAGTGGTCTCTAAGTCCTGAAGGCAGACATGTTGAGGTCATTTGTCATTGGAAGGGATAAAAAAGAAAGGGGTATAATGAAAACCGAAGTCAACTATTCTTTCCCAGGGCTAGCCTTCAGGGAGGCGAGTAAAGTAGTTGAATGGAAACATCTCTTGAATAAGCCATAACCTTGGAGAGGAAAGAACACCTTCTTTCCTCATTCTCCTTTTAAAAAAATCAATTTCAAGATAATGGGGAACTGGAAACAGAGAAGTTGAATGTCATCTTGGAAAGAATGTTGGGCTTGTGAAACCTGGCTTGAATCCCAACGAGCTCTTAGCCTCAGATCCGTTCACTTAAAATGGTAACAATAACAGTATTTTACTAAATTGGCTGTTGGGAGGATCAAAGAAATAAAGTATATAGTGGTGTTTTAGCATTAGTCATCTACAAATCTTAGTCCTCCTCTCCCCGCTGTGTATTTCTTTTCTCTTTTCCTCTTCTACCTATTCTTTACTCCCTTTCCCCTTCTCTCTCGTCTCCCAGAATTTCCTCTCCCTTCACCTCCTTCTTCCATCACCATTATGGCTGATGGAAATTGAAAAGCCTAAAGCAAACTGATGTCGTATTTTTCCTGCATCTTCTTTTTAGGCTAAGCATGTTTTACAAGACTTACTCAGACAAAAGATTAAGTTTATGGGTAGCCGTCAGGTTAAATAACACAAATAATGTTCTGTATACTAACTAGTGATATTGCTTTTAAAAGCATAAGTGCATTTTGATGCTGTCGTGCCCAGTTTGGATACACTGTGTCAAATTCATTTCCTTTGCAGCTGCTAACGACTCTGACCTACCCGGTAGGCTGTACACTTGGATAACGTGGCAAGAGCTCTTTGAGGACACTCCAAATCATGACTAGGAAGAGAATCATAATTTCCTTCTAGGAACACATCCCTCACTGCAGTGATAACTAATTGAAGAACTGAAGGAGTCCTTTGTTTGTCCTTTTTGACTATATTGCCAAAGGGAGCTTATTCAATAGCATTCCGAAAATATTCCTTTGGTGCTACTGAAGCTTACTGAATATATTTTAATGTGTGGAGCTGAGCAGGGTTGAGGGCTTACCTTAAAGTCGTTGACTGATCATTTTATTATTTTCTTACATAGGAAGAACAGCTGGCCACCTGGTGCCTTGGTCGCCCCCATAGTCTAGTGTATTGATTTTCTCCTGCTGCTGTAATGAGTTACTACAAACCTGCAAGCACACATTCGTTGTCTCACTGTCCTGGAGGTTGGAAGTCTGACATTGGTTTCATTGGGCTGTGGTCAGGGGGGTGCAGGGCTGTGTTCCTTTCTGGAGGCTTTCCCAGCTTCCAGAGGTTGCCTCCTATGCCACGGCACCTTCCGCATCTTAAAAGCCAGCAGCCTTGGGTCAAGCCTTTTCTCTCACTGTCTGGTTCTCTCCAGCTGGGAATGGTCTCCTTCTATGAAGAAATTATATGATGAGATCGATACAGCATAAGGTTCCGAGGGTCAGAGTGCGCCCATCTTTGGAGGACCAATGCTCTACCTGCCACATCTTTCTTTAGCTGTTGGAAATAGTTAGCTGATCTTTCCTTGCGAAGTAGTCCCACTGCATTCTTATTCTTTACAATTCTTTATTTTAAAAATTGGCTTCCTAAGTTTCTTCTATTCTCCATTTCATTCTCTCAAAATATGTTTTTATCAATGGTCAGTTCCTCGTTGATTGTCTCTCTCCATTTACCCCCTTTCCTGGTAAGCAGTCTGCAGATCACTCCTAATCCTCTAAGCCTACTGTATTTCTTAATGTTCCAGATGTCATCTGTCTTCTTCCTTGCTACATAGCCTTTCCTCTGCTTCCCTTTTGTTACCTGATATGTGGTTTCAATACATCTCTCTCTAGATTCATATTTTCTGCCTGTCCCAGAAACAGGTCAGAAACAGATGGTGATTGACTAAACGAACCCTCTTCTCCCAACTGAACGTATATAACCCCACTATTTTTTTTTTACTACAGGTGATATAACCACATGGTTTTTTATCATATCTGTCAAATTATTGCATGTTTTCCCTTTGGTGAAGTGCTGGATGTGAGAGACAGTGGGCACAGCACATCTCGTCTCTGTTAAGCCTGTTTGTGTTTCTGGCTGTGATTATGGATTTTAATTCTTCATGAAGTTGCCATGATGTTTATAGAGAAAAACTTTCTTCTCATGATCTTTCAATATTTTGTTAAAAAGATAAATATTGATGGCCTGAGTTGCATTTTATGCGAATTCAAGTAATGAATATGTGTGCCCTGGTTTAAAATATTATGTTGATATTTTTGGAGAAAGAAATTTCCAGCATTACAAATGCATCTGTAAACATGTTCTTTAAAATGAAATTTTTATTTTTATTTTTTATTTTTTTTTTTTTGGTGGTTTTCTTTTTTTTTTTTTAATATTTATTTATTCATTTATTTTTAGAGGGGAAGGGTAGGAGAGAGGGAGAAGGAGAGAAATATCAATGTATGGTTGCCTCTTATGTGTCCCATGCTGGGAACTGGCCTGCAACCCAGGCATGTGCCCTGACTGGGAATCGAACCGCGATCCTTTGGTTCGCAGGCCCGCGCTCAATCCACTGAGCTACACCAGCCAGGGCTAAAATGAAATTTTTAGTCAACACCAGAAACCAATGACAAGATTTTTTCTATATAGACTATTATGTCTAAAATTACATTTTCCCTCCCATATGCATATAAACATGTCTGAAAAATATATGACTTTTTCAGCAGCTATTTAAGAGAAAGGATTTCAGATTTTTATAGCTATCCCCAAGTATACATTATTTGTAAGCATCTGGATTTGCAGGGATTACATAGAAATATAGCAGTATTTCTAGAAATCACTAATGAGTTAACATGTATGAAGAATTTAATAGTACTATCATTTATCTTTTTTTTAAATTTTACATCATTTATACTTCCTGTAGCTTTTTTCCTGAGCAGGAATAATTCAGTGACAGACCGGCGGTCACCTGAATGCAGTAATGGCTCTATAAATAAAAAAGATATGTTTCAATAATATAGAGCTTCATTAGAACCCAGTTGAGTTAACGTGGGAGGTGTGAGGCATGTTAAAGATCTCAGATAGGGCAAGTGATAATAAAACCTCATTCAATGCTAACTAAAATAAAACCAAATGATCCTCAAAAGATACAATGTTTATTGGAGGTGGTAAAGGGTTACTAGAATTCTTAAAATTGATTGTGCATGAGAATTATTCAAGGAGCTCATTAAATCTGAGGATTTCTGAGCTCATTTTCAAAGACGCTGATGTTGTGGACCAGGGGGAAAGATTCAGGAACTTCCATTCTAATGATTCTGATGCTGGAGGCCCTGGGGATGGTCTTCAAAATCCTGGGTTAGGTGAAGTTAAGAAAATGGGGAAAGGATGGATAGAAAGAGAGAAATGACTTAGAGAAGGAACACACTAGCAGACCCAGGTGGGGCACAATGATCTCTGATGAAACTGGTGACAAGATAGATTCCTGAGAGTGGCAGCACTGCAGGACCTTCAGCTCCACCACCCTGTCCTCCAGTTTTTGGCAGGGACAAATGATGTTTCTCAAGCTTGTGTGAAGTGTTTAGCAAACACAACTTCAAAACAAGCCTCCTCTTACGATGATTTGAGCCAACATCGCTGAACTCAGAGCCTGAAAACTGTAAGCACCAGCTTTTTAGAATTCTCAATATGGACCAGGCTTGTCCTGACTTAAATCGAGAACAGCCTTGTGTGCCCAACAAGCCTCTCTCCAAGACGACTGAGTGTTCTGCCCGGGTCTGAAATTCTAAGGGATAACTTATGGTTATCCCTGGAAGACTTGCTGGGTAAAATTGGTTCACCAGTCACTAGGTAGGGAAGGAGAAGGAGGTGGTTTCTCTCTTGCTTAGATGCAGCTTCTGACAGCAACACAGAGAGGCGGAACAGCGCAGCAGGTGGAGGCTTGATGGGCAGGCAGAGGAGGGACTTCAAAAGGCTCCTGGTCTCCCCAGGGTGGGCCTATTTGCTTTCAGTGGGGTATCCGTTGGCGGAAGCTGGGTGCGGAGGCTTCTCCAGCGGCTCAGTTTCCCATCCTTTCTGATTTTGTTTGTTTCGGTTTTTCATACAACTGACTTCTTAGAAGGCTCTTCCTTCTCAGGGAATTCACTAATCAAGGTAACACTCTATTTATTTTCATAAACAAAGCCTGTGAAAGAGCGGTTCCTTCATTAACTAAGAAATGTGATCATTTCCGCTGTTGTACCGGGTGCTTCAAAGCACCATTGTCGTTCTTCACATCAATTAATCCAGGTTCCTGAGAAATGTAAGACAGGACTAAAGTATATCCCAGCTGATTTTACAAGATTAAAAAAAAAAATCCCAAACCTAAGATATCTAAACTCATGTTGTCTTCAGGATGTTAAGAACTTGCTTCATAGGAAAGAATAATCACAGCACAAAGGAGAGGGCTGTCCTATCTTTTCAGAATGAAGTAATTTTATTCCGTAGAATTTACTGGAGCTTGGAGAGTTTCAAGCAGCCACTTCCTCTGTGCTGGGAATTCACTGGGACGAAATACCCCCTCCAGGTATAGTGAATGCTGTGTAGTGTCTAGCTAGGGAATATGGAGAAAATGTTTTGGTAGTTTTTTTAAATTATTAAAATATTTTTATGGTCTAAGTAAAGACACATATTGAATTTCAAAAAATAAACAGTTATTAAATCTAATTAATTACTGATACATAGTCTGAATACCAAATTCAAAGAACACGTAGTTCATGACTAAAAAGAAAAAAAAAGATTTAGTCACTTAGCAATTATTCCTTCCAAATAACAAATTGTATAAACTTCAAAGCTAAAAAATCCAAAATTTTTATAAGGTTTTTAAAGAAAGTTATAACAGAAAGTATCTGAATTAAGTGGAGACGGTTGAAATGATAATCAAAGAAAGTCCTTTGTAGAAAAGTAAAATTGATCTATCTCCCACACATCCCACTTGCCCCAACTAATTTTTCAAACTTCCTTTTTAAAAATTGACATATAATTCACATACCATAAAAGTCACCCCTTTAAAAAGTGAAAAGGTCAGTGTGTTTCTGAAATTTCACAGTTATACAATCTCACAGGTACCTAATTTCAGAATATTTGATGATGTCAAAAAGAGGCTCTGACCCATTGGCAGACACCCCTTCCTCCCCCATGCGTTTTCTGTCTGGATACTTCCTATAAATGAAACCATACATGTGGCTTTTGTGTCTGGCTTTTCCCCCAGCACAATGATTTCTAAGTTCACTCACTCCATTCCTTCTTACGACCGAGCAACATTCCACTGTATGGATTTACCACATTTTGCTTATCTAGTCCTCAACTTGGATTGTCTCCATTTTGTACTCTCATGAATGATGCTGCTGTGAACATTCATGTACAAGTGTGTGTGTGGAAATGTGTTTTCACTTCAGAGTGGTGCTGGGTCATGTGACTGTTTAACTTTTAGAGGAGCTATGAAACTGTTTCCCAAAGTGTTTTCACCGTGTTTCAACAATGCACTAGGGTTCCAATTCCTCCACATCATCTCCAGCACTTGTTAATGTCTTTTTCTTACAGCCATTTTCACAAGCATAAATGGTATCTCACTGTGGTCTTGATTTGCATTTTGATTCTTTCAATATTTTGAAATTAAGTCAATGGTGAAAGAAGAAAGGAACTGTATGGTGGTTATCATACCTCCAAAACTGTGGAAAGAAAGCAACTCCAGAATCCTGCGTAACTTACCTGTTTATTTATATATCACTATTAACAAAAAGGATGCATGTGGCTTATCAAAATGCGTAGTGTAACAAATATAGAAAAATAGAAAATATTACTATAAAGCAGTGATTTTTGACCTTTTTCATCTTATGGCACACATTAACTACTAAAATTCTATAGCACACCAAAATATATTTTTTGCTGCTCTGACAAAAAAAATAGGTATAATTTTGATTCATTCACACCAGACAGCTGTGTTGTGCTCTGTTGTTGTGTTGGCTATTTTCATTTTTTTATTTGACAATCTAAAAGAAAAGAAGTCAGTGTCCCTGACTAAATAGTCAAGTGTTGCATATTTTAAAAATTCTGTGGCACACTGATTGAAAATAGCTGCTGTATAGTAATAGAACTCACTTATCAGGTGAATAGAAAACAGGTGAGGTAATTGGTAATGTGCAATGGGCATATTATAAAAGTTTGTATGCTCACCAGAGGCGAGTTAAAATTGTGTGTCTGAGCTTCCCAGGAGCCAAGGTAGAGACAAACCGTAAAACCCATAATGCTCATAATATTACAAACAAGTTAGAATTCTTTACTATCTAGAGTCATTCATTCTCTACATGTTTTCTTTAATATCAAGGAGATCCTTAAGTTTGATGCAGCCCTTCCCACTGCTGACTATTTCAGGTGATAGACAGCTAAAGTTGACCTCCAACTTCCTTCCAGTCTGCTAGTCCTTATCTGCACTCTTTCTCCAGGCCCTGCCTCCTCTATCCCTGAGGAAATTCAAACTACAGTGTTATTTGTCATTATAGGTCCTTAATACCCCCAGACAGAATTAATTTTCCTTTCTCTGTGTTCCCACAGCACTTTGTAAGCAGACATTGCATAGACTTTCTCATCGTGATTTGTTTATGAGTCAGCCTCCCCCAGCGGACAGCGTTAGCTTTCACAGGAGGGAAGTGTCTTCATCTTCACACTCCCAGCCCCTGGCACAAAGCGGGCACTCAGCAGAGGGCGGTTGTGTCAAATTGATTAACTCAATCACTCCTGACTTCCCACCCAGCGAATGAAGTCATGAATGTGTGCTCTGAATGCACGTCGCTTTGTTATTGTCCTTCTTTAAAAGTGACCCCCAGAATAAAAAAAAATGTTGTTCAGGTTTTAGCCCACCATCTGCTCTGGGAATCAGGTTTTCCTCAGCTTCCACTTTCTGACCTAAATGGAAGCCTCATTTATATCCCTGATAAACGTAATCTTGTTTCCTGCAGAAAAAGATAACTTCATCTTGCCACACTAAAATGATCAACCTCACTTTTAATTGTCACATGTCGCATCTGCTATGTCAAGCTGTTTGATGTCATCTGCGTATGGGGGAATGGTGTGAAATATGTGCATTTATTTGCCTTTTTAATGTAATTATGTATTTAGTGCCAAAGGGGAGAAATATCCAGTCCATTTAATTATTTATTGGGAATTTTTTGTTATTCTCCTGACTTAAGATTCTAAAACATCACATTTCTCTCCCCCTCTGCCTCCCACCAAAGCTTTACTTAGTTGTGCAAAAATATGTCATCATTTAATATATGTGTTCTCTCCATATGTCTCCCTGACCTCCACAGGCCCACTGATATGTCCCCACTCTGCACTCTTGTAGCATCCTGCATGTTCATTATCATAGAACTTGTCACAGTTCTATGATAACAATCTGTTTTACTCAGTATCTCAATAGCTTAGCACATTGCCTGTCTAAAATTTTATTTGAGCCAAATCTACTTTAGATGCATTATATAATATGTACAAATACTACATTCTTTCATGTGGTTCCACCGCTGGATCAATAACTAAGAAGAGGAGATATGCTGTCTCAAAATAGCAAGACAGATGTTATTTGAGGAACGGTTAAGGCAGTCAGCAAATCAAGTGATTTCTCCAATAGCACCATTTCAGGTTTACTATAAACTAATCAAATAAGGACTTACATTCAGCAAAATTTAAAACCTCCTAAAGTATGGAATATAACATGTATCAATAAATAAAACAGTAATTTGGACTTTAATTACTTCAAGGTTTATTTTTATTTGTCACCCTGAAACTTCCACATAACTCTCGGCTGCAACGCTGAGTCAGTTGGGGATCTTAGGCACTATTCCAGGGGTTTGCTCCTGAAGCAGTAAAAGGACCTTCTGAGAAGCCACTCACACCCCAGCAGAGGTCCCGCAGCGGTGAGTCTGAGGAAAGTGTGGGGAGAACTCAGTATAATTTGGTTTTTAAATTTTCCACTCTGTTAAGATATCCCCATGATATAAATATCCCTAATGAGCGCAGAATCTCAGTTCCTTCATACAAAACGCTGCAGTGCCATTTAAGGCTGCTTAAAATTATTTTAACTTGTCCCCTTGACAGACCAAGCCAGGGCCTTGGGAAATGCAGAGCTGCTGCATGCAGGAATGCGGACAGGCTGGGTGAGTTCCCTCTGGATCTGAGACAGCCTTTCTGTTGACCTTGCACTGAATTCTCAGGTCTGAATGTATCATCGGGATGCAGTAGCCAGCTACTGGCTAACTGACAAGGGAAACTTCTGGAACATCAAGACAGAAAAATGTAAGAAGTGGAAAATGAAAGTTTTTCAGATATGGTTCGCTTCCTAACATACATTCACATAAGCAGTCCTGCTAAAAAGTAGGAATTCTGTTAGCAGATGTCGAATAGACAAAAATACTCTTCCGGTCTGCTTTCTTCCTCTTTAGTTAGCTATTGGTTGCCATGAAAAAGAAAATATGTCTATGTCTATATTTCCTGAACCCACTCAATATTTTTAATATCTTGGCAGCTATGTTTATGTTCTGCCCAGAAGTTAATAATAAGAAGGATTTATTGTAAATCTTGAGCTTTATTTTCTGAATCAGAGCGGCAACCAGTATGGATTCACATTCACATGGCATTGAGTCTGGGCCATGACACGGTCCTATTCTCTAGAAATTTACTGTTGAAAAGATGTCATTCAACAAGAAAGACCCTCCCCCAACTTTCTTCCACCACCATAAAAATAATAAAAAAACAAGTACAGGAATTAAGGAAATTAATAAATGTTACATAAATTAAAAAAACCCCACAGGGTTTAGAAAACTGTTAAGAAAATGTGGAAGAGGGAAGAAAACAAATGAAAGAAAAAGGTAATGAAAAAGGAGACCAAGGATTTCAATATATTAAGAAATGATTGCAAATAGCTAATGAGATCACAGGAGAATTCAAGCATGTTCGAATAACCAGAGCACTGGCAAAATTTTGTCTTAGTGAGGACCAAGGTACCTTTTAGGAAACAACTCACCTTAGGATGAGTCAGATCCCCCCAGCTTGGTAAAGGATTAGTGATGCAGGATCAGAAGTGAGATTTACAGGTACTGCCCTTGGATGATTCCCGTGAAATCATACCTAAAGCCTATCAAGAAGGCGGCCTGAGACTGAACACTAAAAAGTGCTGTCACTAAAATCTGTAAAAGACCATAGCACTCACAAAGCACACCATGAGCAGGGCACCCTACATCATTGGAGAGTTCATTGTGAATTTGTAGTGCTAAGAGCACTGGCTCGCTGGCAGCTTCGGCTGTCTGGGTGTATCTGGTTTAGTTAGAGCTGCCACACTGCAGCATCATCAGAGAAGAAGGAAATAAATGCCTTTGACCATAAAGGGAAGTGGCCCAGTGCCAATGGGGGCAGCGGAGGGGTTGCCAGGTGCCTTCATAGGTGCTCCATGGATGCCACAAGCTTCAGAAGCACATCTCAGGAGGAAAAAAGTGATAGCATCATGCAGTAACTGCGGGGATCACGTTCTTAAACCTATGAGACAACTTACAGAGCTCTTGAAATTACTGGGTGAAGGTGAATTTTGAAAATGGACCGAAAGAGTTAACCATGGTTAAGTTTAGGGTGGGGGTTATGAGTAGGGTAGCATGAAATTTGTCATCCAATCAGGGATGATTTTTGAGAATGAATGGTGTGTGCTGCTAATAATGATGCTGAGACAGCAGATGCAAAGAGACTGTCCTGGACAAATTGGAATGTATAGTCGCATCATGAGGACTGTCACTTCCAACTGTTAGTTTAGTAAGGTTTGATGCTTTAGCCTAAGCATGTATATGTGTGTGTGTGTGTGTGTGTGTGTGTGTGTATTTATATATATATATTAAAGTTTTTATTTCTTTACTTTTAGAGAGAGGGGAAGGGAGGGAGAAAGAGATGGAGGGAAACATCAATGTGCGAGAGATATATTGATTGGCTACCTCTCACACGCTCCCAGCTGGGGACCCAGCCCGTAATTCAGGCACACACCCTGACCGGGAATTGAACCAGTGACCTTCTGGTTCTCAGGCCAGCACTCAATCCATTGAGCCGCACCAAAAAATAGCCAGAGCTATTTTTTTAAATTGGAAAAATATATGTAAATTTACATATCTAAGTGAAGTAAGGAGAACGAGGTCTCACAAGAATGACAAGGCAAAGATAGAAGCATAATATTTGCATTGTTATGGTGACCCTAATAACCCCCTTCCTGACCCCACATTATAGTCTTAAAAATTGTGTCTGTAAAATTATTATGTCTGTCAGTTATTCATCACTCGCTGGCAACCTCTCAGGGTCCTATCTTGCTTAGCATGGTCACGCTGTCTCTGCCATTGTGGTATGCCCCACTTTTGTTGTTTGATTTTACTCTCTGCCTGTGATCCTTCTGGGATAGTAGCCTTTGAAGGCCCAAAGGGATGTTTTTATATTAAAATCCTGGGGGTCAAGTTTAGAAACACAATGCCTCTCATCACAGCTGGCCACATCCATCAGTTCCATCAAGATACTAATGGTAGAAAATTTCTTTACAAATATAGTCCCCATGAGATCAAGATCCTCATTTACTTTGTTCCTAATTCACAAAGACAAGTTGACTTCTTTTTTAAAATTAAGTTGAGGTTTAATCTTGAATGAATTCTAACATGTAGCTTGAAGTTTCCATTACAAACTGACTTGTTTTGTTTCAAGTGGCTTTATAACTTTTATCAAGTTTCGGCCTCTGAAATGGAACTCTGCCTCTTACAGATGAGCTCTGCAGTCCTCTGTCCTGGTCCCAGCTGACTTCCTTGGACAACTGACAGCCTTTGTGAGAGAGATGACGTTTGGCGACTTAGCTCCCCGGTGCCTGTGCAAGTCCCCGTGGTGCTGGAGCTGATGCGGCGGATATCTGACAGCAGAGTGGCTGCCGTTCCGCTGGGTCGATCACTTTTGTGATCACTCCACAAAAGTTGAGAAACAGCTACAACAGCAAAAGGCCAGGCCTGGAAGGGCAGGTAGCTGACTATTTGGTTTGATTTAAGATCTCTGCCAAGAATCTTTCTAAAAATTCTCTTTATCAACCTTCCAATAATCTAAGAATTACGAGGGCACAGATTTCTGTGTTTTGTCTACAGGAGTATCTCTATAACAGTGCCTGGCATATAGTAGAAGCTGAAGAAGAGTTGTTTAGTAAAATAATATTTCTTCATCTTTAAAACAGGGATAGTAATAGTGTCTGCCATTCTAACATACAATTTCAATGTCATGGGGTTGTTTTAAGGATTGCATGAGTTAAAACAGGCACAGCACTTAAAATAGAACATGACTCATAGCAAGTGGTCCTCAGTTGCAAGACAGGGAGGCTGGCATCCAGGAAAACTGGGGAACAATGCAGGAGCCCAGTAGTGGGCACCCCTGGGCCTGAGAAGCAGTAACAGCGGCTCCTGCTGAGTCCAACCGGGTTGTGGGGAAGGACAATTGCTTAGAATGCTGCAGTCCTTGCCTCCTGTGCCCAGGCTTGAACCTGAACTTCACTATAGAATAAGCAGGATAAGCAGGATAAGGGGGCAGGGGCCGTTCTGAGAAAAATGGTGACAATAGAGGCAAAGGCAAAGGTGTGGGAGCTACAGTCAAATACACTCCCCCACCCCCACCCTCCAGGAGCTTGTTTATGATTCACCCATTAGTTCCCTGTTCTTTTGATTTAATACGTTGTGTATTCAGTATCTATTCTCTGTTTACAGGCAAATACCTGGGGGCTGGAGGTCCTACAGTAACCCCTTCTCGGTAAAAGGCATCTCTATCATCTGCCCTAGCATACTGTTCTCTTGGTGAGGAGATGGCAGAGTTCTGAGAGAATGAACCACGTGGCAGGTAAATTTGATAATGGGGCACAGAGGTTATCAGAGCACAGGACAATGCCCAAGCAGGGGCAGCCCCATCCTGTCCGGGGGAGAGCTTCCGTGGACAGCTGCTGGTGGCTAAGGTTGAGGGGTGGAAGGAGCGGGAATGAGCAGAACAGGTAGGAGGGATCCGTTACCAAAATACCTAGTGTCTACCTGGGGATACATCACGTGACGAAGGTGAGAAGCTCAAGATTATTCTGAGGTTTCAATTTAATTGCTCTGTTCCTTTTCCTAATAGCTTTTTAAACTTAGGATACAGTACATGGTGCTCTTCTGTTAAGTTATATATGTAAGAGTCAGGTCAGTTGGAGAAGGTTAAGTTGGATTGAAATTTATACCATTTGTACATTTTATTTGGCAATAATAATTTTTATACTTTACATTCGTATATGCAATATAAATAATATATATTATATAATCCATTTATATATTCTAATCTAACATGTATAATCTATCACAATAACTCTGTATCATGTGTAATATTAACTCTAACACATGAAGAAACAAAGGAACTAACAATTAAGATGTGAGGATGGGGTAGAAGCCCCTGCGGATGGGCACTCAAGCCATGGTTTTCTGACTTTAGATTTAAGGATTTTCTTAAAACTGTATTTGGCTGCCTCTCAACCACAAATTAATTGGTGGCATCTGGCAACCTGAAAAACAGTATTTTTTCTTTTTGCCATTAAATAGAAAACATTCTGTGTTCCATCCACCAGTTTTCTCCTTATTAAATGTACTAATCAAAGAGCAAACTAGTTATATTCTCTAGACCGGTAGTTCTAGAGGATTCAAAAGATATCCATTTTGTACTGGTATAGGAAGAAAATATTAGTATTTCAGTTTTATATTCTTAGATATGTTTAAATGGACATACTACAGCACTACAGTATACCTTAATACATGTATACATACATATGCGTAGCAATAAATGTGTGTAATTTATTGTACAATATAAAAGTGTATGTACAAATACTGGAATGCATGCTCTTTAAAAAAAAACAACACAGAATTTCAGGCTCAGAAAAGCTTGGAAACCACTGTTCTTAGCTGGTAAGCACTTTCCCTAAAATGTCTGCACTGTTTTTAACTAAGCACACCTCTCCTTTTGTTTCGCCTTAGGCTTAGCTCACCAAAGTGTGGCTGCAGTCGGCTGTGCCCAGAATAACAGAGGCTTTGAGGGAGCAGGGCCTGAGGGATCAATTCGCCTAACCCCTTCATTTGACAGAGGAAGAAACTGAGACTTACAGGGGTTAAGGGATTTTTCCCAAGCTGACAAGTTAAGGTTGAGCCCAACAATATGGGAAACGGAGAGAAAATCCGGTTAATGCTTAGCTAGCCATGGTAATGTGTCATGAGGCTGGCTTGCAGAAATTAAATCCGTTAATAATCCCCAAACCTTATTTTAGCCAGAAGTTTTCAATGCCTCACTTATCAAACCCTCTGCTAAAGATGATAATGCAATGGCTTTGTTTCTCTGGGCGCCCAAGAATGCATGCATTGAGCAAAAATGTCACACACACACACTGCTCACCGGGTTTCAGGTTGTGTGCAGATATAAATGCGGGGAATACATATGGTTGTTTAAGTATATACATCAACTGTCAAAAACAGTAGTAGTGAAACAAATATACTGCCTACTGTTGACTTTTGTAAAGAATGGAACCAAATTATAATATTTTCCAACAGGCAAATAATTACTCAAAATCTACTGAACTTTGAAATACTGTACAACTGCTACTGAAGAGACTGTCATCTCCTTGGAATTTAAGACGAGACCAATGCTAGACTATTATCATAAGCCAAATTTCAGTGTTTGGTTCTATTTCTAGACTTGCGATCTCTCTCATGGATCAGGTCATGTACTTAATTACCAGTGCATAGGGCTTTATTTACTGAACTATTATGACAGATAAGACTAGTCTCTTTTATTACTTTTTAATTTTATTTAAAAAGTCCAGACTGTTATTGAATGCCATTCCCCCTCCCATGAACTTTACAATCATTTTGCCTATTCAAAAGCAAAATAAAATGAGACACCCCAAACCACTATCACCAACAAAAAACCTACTAGTATCTTCATTGGGAAACTCATGAAATTTCTAAGTTGGCTTAGGGAGAATTGACATCCGGCTACTGTTGGATCATTTTTTTGCCTAAATAGGCTATTTAAATTTTTTTAGTAAGGATATATCTTTTAATTTTTTCAACCATTTTATGTCCCCTTGGCAAATGAGATTTTTTTCATTCTATTTTCTAATTCAAGCTGTGAACATTTTTTTAAACAAATCTTATAATGTCATTTTATTGCACTTTCTTATTGTTTATAGCAGTTTTTAGTTGATTCTCTTGGGGTTTTCCACAAAGACATCCATCTCATTTGTGAATAATGAATATTTTGCCTCCCCCTTTCCAATTTTTATGTTTCATATATTGTTCCCTTATGTAACTATATCAAGGACTACTTCTAGAACAATCACATAACTATATCCTGATTATTGATCATTTAGAATGTTTTCCCCACTATAATAATGTTGCAGTTTAGCATTTGTACAGAGTTTAAGTGATTTGGGTCATTCCCTTAGGAGAGATTCCTATAAGTGTAATTTGTTGGCTCAAAAAGTATAATTTTAAAGACTTGTAGTCCATTTTGTCACATTACCTTCCCAAAAGGCTCTATCAACGACTAGTCACATCTTTCCTCCTCTGTCACAATCCAGAGGCTCCCAGCCCAGGTGCCCATTCTCCACCCCTTCCTCCACATGCCTCCTTTTTACTGGCCTTTTTACTGAGGACGCAAGAACATAAAAGGCCACTTGAGTAATCCACTAATCAATTTAAAGTTGAACTTTAAATGAATTGGAGATTATTTGCTCACTCTACCTATAAATCATCCTAGACTTCTCCTTTCCCTCATTCCTCACATTCTAAAATCCACTGAGTCCAGTAGCTTCCAATACCTTAACTACTCTCATATCTATTCCTCGTCCATCCACAGTTACTGCTGTAGTTCAGGAACTCATCCTCTCTCAGTTCGACCACGGTAACACCGTCAAACGGATCTTGTACCTTCTGTGCGATTCTTTCCCCACCTACTCAAAACCCTTCAATGGCAGGAAAACTCCTTAGGATGGTCACCATCTCTCTGTCCAGCTTCTCATTTTAACCTTCCCACTTACATGCTACCTTCTAGCCAAACCAGGCTATTTGCAGTTCCCTTATAACTTGTCATTCTAAGTCTCTGTGCTTTTCCTTGTGCCGTTTTAACTGCAGGAATTCCCTCCTTAGCACCCCTCACCTTCAACCCCCATTCACCCACAAAAACACCCAACTGAAG
The DNA here is from genome assembly GCA_039655065.1 of Glossophaga mutica. Classification (NCBI taxonomy): domain Eukaryota; kingdom Metazoa; phylum Chordata; class Mammalia; order Chiroptera; family Phyllostomidae; genus Glossophaga; species Glossophaga mutica. The sequence continues at coordinate 65,201,140 of CM077313.1, forward strand.
GGGGTCCTCTCTGGGGAAACATTTCTCATTCCATTCCTTACCCTTACCACAAGACTGTTAGAGGAAGGGTTATCCAGTGATGGAGTATGGCAATATTTTTTGAAGTTGGTGTTGGGCCCAGTTACCAGAATTCTTATATAAGTGGAACAAAGATTGATGAAAACTGGTAGGGATTGGCTCTCCCCACCTTTTTGGTGAATTATATTTGTTTAACATGACCTCAAGGTTATTCAGTACAAATCTATTTTCACCATCAGTATAAGCACAAGAATTGGCATTGCAGAAGGACCCTAAATCTTGAGCTAGAGGAGGAAATGTTTAAAAGTAAGAGTCCTCTCTGTATCTCCCTGCTTTCTAACACCTGGATGCTTGCCTTGCTGACTCTTAAGGATCACCTTAGGCCCTGAAGCACAATCTTGAGAGACCCCAATGGCTCCAACAACTTCAGACAAAGCTTTTGGTCCCCCCTCCCCTTGTTTTTGGTGGGGGAGAGATTCAGAATCCTGGGAGCTAGTTTGATAGAAAGGTAAAATCTTAGAGTTGAAATGGGGAGGATCAGTATGTCATCTAATTCAACTCTTTGTTTTCAGAAAGACCTAAGGAACTAACCAGTCCCTCCTATTTCTAAAAGACTGTAGGAATGAAAAATCCTTTGTTCATCCAAGCCAGCACTCTCAGCTCTCAACTGCGAGGGCTTCCTGGGTCTCACTACTGCCAATCTTCTCGCTTCTAACTCCATTTCCTGCCTGTAGGGCAACTGGTATAATATTGCTGGTTTACTGGGATTTCTAGGAAGTAAGAGTCTTCCCTGACTAACACCAGTTACATTTTCTAACTTATACCAGAAGGGCCTGCTTCTATTCGTGTTCTGCAAAAGTGGGTGAGGTAGGGGGTTTGGGGGAGAGGGGAGGTCCTCACATGGAAACGCAGCACTCAAAATTCATTGAGAAAATGGAAGAGGTGTTCCCATCACAAGCCTGGAGGACAAGTTTGCACAGCACAGCTGCCCTTCTGCAAACTGTTCCCAAGCAGACAAATTTATTCCAAATTCCAGCACAAGTGTCTGTTAATATCTACTGAGATGTTCAAAGCAAGTTAACCATCTACGAGTTATGGGGGTGCTCTTTATTGTGGATTCATTGAGAGACACAGACAAAACTGCTAACATATGTTTCTGTTGCTACGCCTTAGTCTTATCATGATTTGAAACTGTAGAAAATCAATTACGTGCTTTGAATTACTCCCTTCCCTGGCACAAAAGCATTTCTTCATTCTTTCGGGAGAGTGAACACTTTGCAACATCTACCACTAACAGCCTGTTAGGATCCTCTGCTAAATCAATGTAGTACAAATAAACCAAACAGAAGGCCCGAGGAATGCTAAACATCCCCCTCTCTCCTGTGTTGTGGCCTCTTTGCAGCTGGGGACCTTCTGCCTTGCTGCTGTAACATCTGGACAGCATTCGGGTTTGTTTCTCAAGGACACAGGCGTGCACCTCCGGTGAATTTCAACTTTCAACATCTCTCTGGCTCTAATCTATATTTAATGTTTCATGACTGGTAGTCAAAGAAGCTTCAGCTAAATATCAGGTTGGAATGAAAATGATCCTTGGGAGAACATTTGCTTCCAGCGTGCGCCAGCAAAGTGTCTGTGACAGAGGCTCTCCCCAGAGATGCATTGCCCATTCTCTTGCAGTAATAATAATTACGCCTTATGATTGCTGTGCCCACATAATCAAAGATCGCTTCATCACACGTGATCCCGAGGGGAAGCTGCCTCTGCTCCTGACTGGATGTCAGTCACAGAGAGCAGGACCCCCAGGGATCCCCAATCTTTCCATTGCCCTTTTCAGTGCCGTGTTGTTAGCATTGTGTTTCTTCGTATTCTTCTCAATGCAAATGATGTGTAAATCATGCCCTCCAGAAGGCACACGTGGTGAGGGGGAGAGGGCGGGGGGCATGGGGTCGGTGTATTCTTCTCTCCGGCCCCCCTCCCCAACCTACCACAGGGATTCCTCCCATGGAACATAATTACATCTGTGCCATATGGGCTCATTTATATTCTATTACAGGTTAAGCTAATACAACTCAGAAATATGCTAAAAATACCTCAAAGTATTCTAGAGCTGTCAAAACACTTGTCATTTCTTGCTCACGTGTTTGATTGCTAGTGTTTTAGTTGCAAGATTCAGAGAGCTGAGAAAGCATGCTGGCATACTGGTGTCCAGTTTATAAATATAGTTTAATTTCCTGTATTATTGCAATCTTTGGGCTTGCAAAGAAAAGATCTTTCCTTATAAACCTGGAATGGCCCCAAGACATGGGCACCGAAGCCCCTATACTTGTAGGTTTTAATTTCCCAAGAGGTAGAAAATATAGATTTCAGATGTGTGGTTTTTGTCATCTTTAGAACATTTCTTGTCTTTGTTTGATGTAATTATTCATAGTGATAGAGAAACACCTGCGGTGGGCTGACACACCAGAGAAATGTGCTGTATGAGCTGTAAGAGTTGGTTTGGGTGTCAGGCAAAGCTTGTCAAGATTGTGCATGCAGCGTGATAATGAGAACTACAAACTGTAACGAGTAATGAGTTCAACAATGATTTACAAGGGCATATTGGGTTGTTTTTACGCGATGGTTAAAGTCCATCAACCCATTAATCTCTACCATCAGTTTGGCAAATTCATAGGTCATGCTTGTGTAGACTCTTAACCTAATGGTTTGATTATGTAATTAATTTTTTCATTATTGCTATCTTAACAAGTTAGTGCAATTTTTGGAAATTAGTCTTGGGTACCAAGGAGCACGCACAGATATTTTACTTTTCCATGCTTGACAAACATTTCCAAAGCATGTATGGTGCTAATCATAGAATCAGCCATCAGTTAAATATAACCCATTTAGCTGAGAACTGAATTCACACAAAAGCATACTTTTCTAATTACGAGTCGTAACTGTTCTATTCTATCTGGTTGAAGCAGTGGTTAAGACTGCCTGGTTCCAATCTCAGCTCTGCTACTTGGTAGATTGTTAACTCGACAAATTCCGTAGTTTTTCCAGTCCCCCATCTATAAAATGAGCATTGGAGCAGTAGCCCTCCGCACTGATTGTTGGAAGAACTAAACAAGACAATCTGTGTAAAATGCGAGGCACAGTGTCTGGAACATAATAATCACTTAGTCCACATTTTTATTGTTATTGACTTTCATTACTGTCATTGACTTCAGTTTCAACATAAATAGCTTCTTTATATAATTATATAGTTCTTTTAATATAAAAATTATATTTTTGCCAAAATCATCTTGGTTGTACCAACGTTCACTTATCTTAGAACAATGCAGGCCAAAATTTCTTGGCTATTTTGCACAACCAAATTCTTATTCCATTTAGAATCAATAAGATTTCATGAACTTGCAAAGGAATAAAATGAACAATTCAATGTTAATATACCAAAGACAAGTTTTTCTAGTTAACACATGATTTTGAAGTATTCAGACATTTAGGATTGTTCAGAATACAAAGTGTCTGAGCTTTTGCAATTGAAATGTTGTATTTAAATAGGAAGAAACTCCAGTTTATGGTAGATAAATGGTTGAACAATAACTAGAGCCAAGTTTTTAGTTTTTGCTTCTTGTAGCCTTTATTATAGAGCTATTTGAAGATTTTGAAGCTGTGTGTGCGTTTGTGCGTGTGTGTGACAGAGAGAATCTGCACTGTAGTTACATGCACCCAAGAGAACCCACTTGGGGGTCTTCATTTAGGAGTTGCTACTCAGCCTCATGACCTTGGATAAGTCACATGCCTTCTGAGTCTCCAGATTGCCTCTTAGGTCATTCATCTTTCTTCAGGCTGCTTATACTACCATAAGAGTAGAATGAAAAAAGTGAAATTATCATGAGACCCTTCAAACTTACATTTTTCAGTGAAAGATCTAAGTCAAGGTCAATATAGAAATAGGAATTTTCTTTTTTCCTTGCCTTGGCTTGGTGACTAGGATGGGGACAATGACAAAATGAGATAGGGGCAATCTTTTACCGTTGACCACCCCATCGCCTGCCCTGGCCAGCCTGTCAGCACCAGGTATTTGGATAAGGGCACCAAAGCTTTTATAAGGGAACAGCAATGTGACTCCAGACCTTCAAGACATACTACATTTTATGTATAAAACTGATATTTTTCAGTTTTTAGAAAATGTTTTTCCCCCGTCATAATTACCCCCAGAGACTTCTGCAGAGAAGATTACACAAACTTTTGATGACTAAAGTTCAATTACCTTTCTTTAGTTTCCTTTTGTAAACTGTACTGTAAATGGCTTTAAAATAAAATAAAAGATTTGCCCTTTAACCTTACACATTAAAAATAAAATAAATCTTTAAAATGGTAAACGGGATTTCTTTTTCAGGCTGGATCAGTATGAGATTAATGTTTTCCAAAATGACATATGGTTTCACCCTAAATCTTTTCTTACAATATCTTCCCTAACCTATTCCACTGTTTTCAACAGGAGACTACCGAGGGCGTTAGAGATAAGGACTCGTAGAAATCCATTATTCTACTGAGCGTCGAAAGAAGACCTTTTTCTTCTCCCCTGTAGTTTCCCTTAATAGAGCAAGAAAAAATTCTTTGGGGAAAGCTGTAAGTAAATGTTAAACAACCTAAGACAACCACTAGATTCGCAAACATGGACATTTATTTGTTTCTGGGGAGAGAAAAGTGTATGTGCATGTGTTTGCTTTTACTTTCAGCCAGACTTAATAGCAAATTTAAAATTAACTACATTTAAACATACCCAGTCACAATATGCCTTAGTAAGAGACAAAGACCCCCCGGCCCCTCAAGAGAAACCTCATTCTCCTGACTTAGCTTTGATTGTCAGCAGCGCTACAGAAGTAATCCAAGCTATAACCACGCTGGTTCTCCATGCCAGACCTAGATGCTTAAAGCTTTAGAAATATAGCTACTGTGTTCCCATATCTTCTGTAAAAGACATTTGTCCTCTCCAGGAGGAAAGATCATTTCAAATTTGAACATCCATTTATAAAACTTTTGGACAGAAAAGCAAATTCCTAGAGTCCCAATTGACTGAAAAAAAAATCTATTGTGTAAAAAAATCCTCTGAAGATGAAAAAACACTCAAACTTTAGTCACAAATTGTGTCATATTTCACATAACCTATGTAAACTGTCATCCAGAAGACAGTGGGAAATCTGAGAGCTGCGACTAATTTTTTTATTTTGAAAAATGTTCTTAGGAAATTTAATGCATTAGATGTAATAGGTTCTCTCTTTTGTTACTTTTTGTTAATAGTTAGGGGTTTTTTTGTAGAAAATTTAGAGAAACCACAATATATAGAAATAAAAAATATAAGTTACCCATAAAGGTAAATCTCATGGGCATTTTGTTTTGTCTTCTAGTCTTTTCTTTATGCATAAAGATACTTTTGTAAGTTAATGAGATGATAGTACATGTAAAACTATCTATCTTAGATTTTTCCTCCTTTAGCATTCTTTCATCATTTCCTCATGTCTTTAAATATTTTCCTAAATTCTGTTTTTAACACCTGAATAATATTTCATTATACCACAACTTTGTTTACCTTAATCTGCCACTTGGGATTTTAGTTTCTTGATGGTTTCGATATGTAATGAATGATCCTTCCCATAACTCGGGTTCCTAGGTCCCTAGCTGTTCTCTTCTACAGTGACACACTCCAAGGTCAGACCTCAGAGATCACGTCGTTCCCACTCTCCACACGTCATGTAACCCACTCTGGCCAACGTGCCCCTGACTGGCTGAGTCATTCTTCTAGTGTTCTGACTCAGACCCTTTGGCCCATTTGGACCTCCAAGTCTACCACCTGTTCACCACCTCGTACTTCCACGTTCCCCCTTTACCCAGCTGAATTCCGTCCATAACAGTCACTCTCAGTTGTTCACACCTTCCATTTCCTTGTCCTTTTTTTTCTGCTGTCACATTCGTTTGGCAAAACCACAATGTTGCTTAAATCCAATCTATACTGTACTTGCACCCGGGTAACTTATCGTGGCCCAAGAACAACACAACGGTGCTGATCGTTCTCACCTTAAATTCGTAAGCATGAACTCAATGAACCCTTGGTGGCCAATACCTCCTGTTTCCCTGATCCTTCTTACTGTGTTTTCTCATTCTTCCCTTTATCCCTGTGTTGTATGGGAATGCTGCCTGTATCACATGGAAACTTCTAACAAGCTATGTAATGTACCTATTTATTATGTTTGTGTTTATTATAAGCATCCTTATCTAAAATGTAAGTTCTAAAATGGTGTCCAGATCTTCATTTTGTTCACTGAGATATACCAAGAGCTGAAAAAAAGTCTGGCGTGTAGTAGTATTCAATAAATATCTGCTCAAGAACTTTAATAAATAAGTACTCATATATAAAAAGCAAACATTATAAAGGCACGTTAATCTTACTTCAGTCGGTATTTTTTTTTTTTTTTGAAAGCTTTCTTTCCGAATTCAAATGTAGTTCCTAACTTTGGTTTGGAATACCTTACTTGAAGATTTGCCTTTCTATTCTTTGGAGAGGATGACTCAAAATGTTTAGATGATGGATAAAATGAGAAAAGATAGCCAGACACACTGCAAAGCAAAATGAAGAATTATGACAACCATCTGGACATTTCAGCTACATGAACTCCTGTGGCGAACCCCTGTCATCCAGTGGAATATATAGTTCCCAGCAGAAATGCTTTAATTTGTGAATTGGAGCATGGAGGGTGGTGGGTTGGAAGGGGCCTGGTAGGGGGCTGGCTGGGAAAGGGAAGTGGAGAGTTAACTAGAAGGAGAATAGACATGCTAGAAAGGGCCTCATCTACCTAACCCTTGTAAATGACCAGGCTTTCATTACATGTTGGAATGCCGGTGCTTTCCTGACAGAAAATTGTGATGCACACTGACTGCACAACTGAGAAAGCACAGCATCCCTCTTTCCCTCAGATCTGAAATATTTTGTTTGCTTTGAACTTACACTGAGACTCAAACTGTAAGGGTATGCTTAAACTTCACTTGCACCCCACATTCCAGAGCCTGAGCTCAGGCTACCACTAATCTATTGGGGAAAAGCAGATTGAAAGGGATTTAAAGAGATCCTTTTCAAGTGTGAAAGCATTTGAATCCAGCCAGGGAGACGAGAGGAACGAGAAGGGCAGGCACTAAGCAAACACCTGCTTTAGTCAAGGAGCCCTCAGAAGTAAGACTTGACCTACGCAGGAGGATTTTGCTAAGGAAAGTGGGTTCCTGCAGAAGACAGAAGCCAAACTGCCTCACAGGAAACCCATCCTGTGTGTACACACTGCGCACTGCAGCCATTTAAAATCATTTCCTCCTGATCTGCTTTAATCAGTTCCGTATTAGTTTCTTTCCCAGTTGATTTCCTGTGTTGAGAAAAATTACTTTATCACTTGATGGTGAGGGTGGGGTAGGCTGGGGCGGGAGTGGGGGTGGGGGAACTGAGCAGAGTAACATCTCCCATTCTGTAATGCTGCTGTGTTTGATTTATTTAGGGGAATTAAAGGAAAATAAAAGAAGTATTTCACCCAGGCCCCAATAAGGATGCTCAGGGCTGTAGGTAGTTAGGGGAGCAGAGTACAGGTTTTTCAGGAGAACAGAAAAAACACTGCCAGGTGAGGAAGGGGAGGTAGAGAATGCTGGGATAGGAAGGGGAGGTAGAGAAACATTACGATTGTCTATAGAATGTCAGACAATGCTTTATTGAGAAGATAAAATTTGAGCCAAGAACTAAAGGAGTGAGGCCTTAAGCTGTGGGAAGGAGAGCATTCTAGGCAGACAACAGTAAAGGTCTTGGATTGGAAATATGCAGACTTGGTTGGAAGAACATCATAGGTGTTATGTGGTTGGAGTCGAGTGACCCTGCTTCATTTTTCCCTGTAACACTCATCACCATCTGGCATTCACAGTTTCTTATTAATTTGTTTATTGTTCGTACCCCCATCATCTAGAATAGTGCTTGGCACATAGTAGGTGCTTTGCCACCCAGATCCTCCTTCAGGAATGAAGACTACTGGAAGTATTGAAGAAAGATAGTTCTCAGCCATCAGTTGCCTATAGCCAGGAAAATTACACAAGCTCACCCCGCTTCTCCTTTGCAAAGATTGATCAATGCAGGAGGGTCAAACCTCAAATTGGGACAACCTGAAAGGCCACCCAAGTTCCAGAACTTTCCATGGAGTTGGTTGAAGCTTTCCTTGAGAGTATACCAGGGCTCAACTTATTTTTCCTGCCCGGTTCTGCCTCCATTCCTTCTTTTCTACAGGTGTTGATTTCAAGAGCACTCCGTATTCGATGTGCTGCATGCTGAGCTCTGTCTTGTAGTCTGCTTCCCAGGAAACTCAACCTGAGATGATGTCGAGAGTGGCACTGAGAGAACAGACACGAACGAGATTTTAGAGAAGAACCACATGCCAGCTGACAGGCAGTGAGGATGCCAACACTGGTGGTATGTGGTGTGCCCCTCACACTAGGAAGCAATGCAACTGTGAAAACTTTTATCGATGGTAAACCAGGATGGTATATGAAGTCTGTCTGGAAAAAGTCCAGCCGTTACTAATATGATGAGAACAGTTTGTGCAACATGGATGTAACCTGGCAGCCAAGGAGAGTAGACTGGAATGCCCATGTATGAACAACGATGACTTCACTGTGCTGGTCAGTGGGGGTGGTAGATGGTGCTGACTGAACGTGTGTGCTGTGTGGCTGTCACATTCAAAATGACTGAGTGAGTAGAACAATGAATCTGCATCAAATTTTGCATTAAGCTAGAACATTCCTCCACAGAAACTATTTGGATAATTCACAAGACCACAGCTGTGGGCAACTGGTGAGTGGCAGCTTCCTCATGACAATGTGCCTGCTCATGCATCACATCTCATGCAGAGTTTTCTGGTGAAACATCAAATCACCCAGGTGATTCAACCCCCCTCAGATTTGGTGCCCTGTGACTTCTGCCTTTTCCTAAAACTAAAATTACCTTTGAAGGGGGAGAGATTTCAGACCATCAACGAGATTCAGAAAAATATGATGGGACAGCTGATGGCAACTGCGTGAGGTCTCAACGTGCCTACTCTGAAAGGGACTGAGGTGTCATTGTCCTATGCACGTTTCTTGTGTCTTGTATCTTCTTCAATAAGTGTTTCTATTTTTCATAGTGCATGGCTGGATACTTTTTGGACATATTTCATACTAGTGAAAATAAATGCATTAGTTGGTATATTGCATAAGCATTTGAGAAGTATGAAACAAATAAATTTTATAAGGACTTTGGAATTAGATGGTGGCTGTTCTTAAGCTCAACATTCTGGGGAAAGATTTTTTAATTTGCCCATTGCCCTAAGCAAAGCCTCTCTTCATCCGCATTTATCCCTACTTTGCCCACCTCCACCACCTCCTACTCCCCTTTCCCTCTGGCTATCATCACACAATTGTGTGCATCTATGTTATATATTCGTATATATGTTTTTTGCTTAATCGCTTCACCTTCTTTGATCCGGCGCCAACACCCCTCCCCTCTGACAGCTGTCAGTCTGTCCCTTGTATCTATGCCTCTGTTTCTATTTTGTTCATCAGTTTATTTTGTTCATTAGATTCGACATATAATTTAGGTCGTATGACATTTGTCTTTTTCTTACTGGCATACTTCACTTAGCATAATAATCTCCAGGTCCCTAAATTTTTTATTTTGTATGGTCAAGTAGTATTCCATTGTGGAAATGTACCACAACTTTTTATCCATTCACCTACTGATGGACACTTGGGCTGTTTCCAATCTTGGCTATTGTAAATAATGCTGCAATGAACATAGGGGTACTATATTCTTACAAGTGAGTATTTCAAGTTTCTTTGGATATATTCCTAGAAATAGGATTCCTGGATCATTTTTAGTTTTCTGAGGAAACTCCATACTGTTTTCCACAGTGTCTGCACCAGTCTGCATTTCCACCAACAGTGCACAAGTGTTCCCTTTTCTCCACATCCTCATCAGCACTTGTTGTTTGTTGCTTTATTGATGATAATTATTCTGACTCATGTGAGGTGATATCTCATTGTGGTTTCAGCTTGCATCTTTCTGATGATTAGTGATGTTGAGTATTTTTTCATATGTCTATGGGCCCTTGGTATGTCCTCCTTGGAAAAGTGTCTATGCAGGTCCTTTGTCCATTTTTAAGTTGGGTTGTCTTCTTGGTGTTGAATTGTATAAGTTCTTCATATATTTTGGAAATTAAACCCCTTATCACGTGTGTCATAGCAAATATATTCTCCCATTCAGTGGGTTCCCTTTTCATTTTGTTGATGATTTCTTTTGCTGTGTAAAAGCCTTTTAATTACGTGTCATCCCATTATTTATTTTTAGCTTTGTTTCCCTTGCCCAAGGAGATATATCAAGGGCCTATGACTTAATTACAGGAGACGACAAATGCCAAAGCATATTAAATTCCCAACCAAAGGTGGTTTTCTATCCCAAGGTCAGGGCCTTCATTATTAGAGAATGGACCCTAACACATTGGATGGGACTTCTAGTTAATGTACCTGAAAGCTTCAAATCCTTAGCTACAGTGCTCTTCTTCAATAACTGGCTCTCCAATGTATTTAATGGACACACTTTTAAGTTTATTTCTTCTCCTTATTTCTTCTTCTTCTTCTTCTTCTTCCTTCTTCATTATTGTTATTATTATTTTCTCCATCTTTTTCTGGATAATCAAGAAAACAATAAATCAAGCCCCAATGTCTAGTGTTCTCTGATTTTTATGGAGTGAATACGCCTACCACAGCCCATTTCAATGTGACATCACTGAACATAAGGTTGGGAAAAGCTGCTCAGTAGCATCCCAGTATATATATTTCCTCCATACAGACAGATGGATGTAAATAAGCTTGAGAACATGAATAATAGTCAGATGTAGTAAAATCACTAGGAAATTATGAGTTTTCAGTATTTATTACCTCTGTTTTATTTTTAATTTAATTGTAAGTTTATATACTTTTATTTATATTAATGGATGTTTTCACAACAGTTCCACAAAATTCCTGAAAATTTTCTTGCGATCAGGAGGAAACTGTTTATAGAATTCTAATGTAATTGAATTGCAATCAGAGGATCTCATGTGAAATCAAGTCTTCAAAACTTACTAAAATTTAACACATTAAGAGTATACATTTTCTTTACATAGTCAGTTAATCTATCAATGAGACTGGTAAATTATAAATTGAGTAATCCCTTAGACTACCATTTTGCCAACTTTAGTTTCAAAGTAACTGAGTTTTAAAGTATACATAACATTTTTTAGGAGGTGTTATCTTTTTACATATACAAAAGTCAGTGAATTTTGCCAACGACAATGCCTTATCAGCAACAGAATCTCTGTAGTTGGTTAGCAATTATTGGACAATACAACACAAGCTTGCAATATAAAATTGCTCCAATTACATTCTTAAAATGTTTGCTTGCTGGAAGAAGAATTTTTTCTTTCCTTTTAAGTGCTATGAATTTTCTAACTATAATTGAAAAATAAAATTTAATGGAAATGCTATGGATTTTCTTTGAACATGTTTTAGTTTAAACTCCCTGTGTTATCTTAGTGGAGTTGACCTTAAAAAGAGTGGGCTGGAACCAGGAAATTTGTTATAAGACAAAATGTAGGATGGCCACACCTTCAGGTTGAAAACTGAATATTGAACAATGAAAACATTGGGATTATTTATTATTGTCCTCTGTTTTATTGAGTATTTCTTCACTGACCCATAGATTCGCAGAGTCACTTAACCATTCATTCATCACTTCAACAAATATCTGTAGAATGCCTACTTTGTATAGGTACTGTGCTTTAGATACAAAAATAGTTAAAAGCAGTCGTCTAGTGTCAACCTAAATAAAATAGTAAATTGATCAAAGCTCAAGTTACCAGAAATTGAGTTTATTTTGGAATAGCAGAGGAACTGCAATTGTGGAAATTCAAACTGTAGCTAGCTACCAGCTAGAAGGTTTGGGCTGTTCCTATGGGCAAGGAGAGCAAAGAGGGGAAAAGTCCAGTCAGAGTACAAGCAGTACATTGACTGTACTTCTCCCAGTCTTGAGGATGGAGAAGAGATTCTTGGCAGATGTTCATTGGTCAGGAGATAAGTTCCAGTTTTCTGTAAGTCAGGGATTTATAGAAAATGAGTCTTTTGATTCTTAAGTTGCATTTCCCTGAGGGCACGTGTGTGAGCTTCTTCATTTCATATCTTCCAGTTCCATTTTAGGTGTAAATCCTTTCACACTAGAAACAATTTATAGTGTCTGCTTTGTGGCTCCATAGTGCAGATCTTTCAGCTCTAACCAAACAGGCCGGGGCAAAATTCCACTCAAGCTGTGGGCCATTTTCTACTAAAAATGGACCAAAACATTTTAAAAAGGAGATGAACATTGAAGAGAAGAGAAGGGAAAGGAAGGGAAGGGAAGGGAAGATGATTTGGCATTCATCCTTACTGGTAGGGGAATTCAAGAGTTAAAGATTTTAGCTTCAGTCATAGTTGATAGGCTTAAGTGATTAATACTTGTGGAAAGCTGTTGTTCCAAGAAGTGGAATGCATGACTCCAGGAGGTCCATAAACAAATTAACTTTTGTGTCCCAGGGGGTCTGCAATCTGCAAGCAATAGAGATGGTATCTGAGCCATTGTGTTCCAGAGAGGGAACAACAGTGACTGCAGAATTGTTAATCAACATTTAAAGAAGTACTAGGAAAATCACCACAGGTTATTTTTATCTGATTATCCTTTTTTCCAAACCCCTTACCTCCCCTTCTCTCTCCTTATGAAAAGGTCAGCTTGAGATGAGATGTTAAGATGGTTTCTGAGGGTACGTAACCCATCATCTTCTCAGATCACTGGCATCTGAATAAAGGGCCCATAAAGATTCAATCCTTGCCTCTACTTATTGGTTCTGGTAGTGACAGGCAGCATGAATGCCAACTTTTCCAGTTTCATTACCACTGAGATAAGTTAACATTTCCCAACGGTTTTTTTTAACCTTTCTCTTCTACTACCTGCTTCCTCCCAGTCCTGAGGAGTCATCAGGAGGATGCTCTGAACAGCAAGTTTAGAGGAAAAAAGCAAAGGAGGGAAGGTTGCTGCTGGGGCTGTTTTTTCTGGGTGAAGAGGTGATTTTGTGCAGCCCAAGCGTGAGGTAAGAACCTGTGAAGAAAGAGGGTAAACCAGATGGGACAGTTTGACAGCGCCTTCATTTTTTTCAGAGTTGACACTTCATGCTACTGTTTCATTCTTAAAAAAAAAAAAAAAAAAGTATTACATTTTCAAAATGTCAGACATAGCCTGGCATTTTCTAGTGTCTACAAAATTGACTGCAAATCTAAAAATAATAAGAAATATAATGAGTCTTAGGCTAAAAGAGTAATTGACTCTCTTCATTATTATGACTCATTAAAAACTAATTTTATTAAACTAAGCAAAAAGTAAAAGTAAGAAATGTCAAAAGATAATGATTCTCTTTGCTGTCATACCTACTTAAAAGCCTTTGCAGTTGCTATTCCCTCTGCTTGAGGTGCTCTTGTCCCAGATCATCTTTGCATAATTAGTTCCAATTAGTCACAATTCAAAGGGTGCCTCTTCAGAGAGGCCTTCCCTGATAACCCAGCAGAAAGTAGCTCTCCACATCATGCTCATCACAGCATCCTGCTTTAATTTCTTACTAGTCATTAGGTTTTCTAAAATGCATTTTTCACTTTATATGTTTGCTTGGTAATTTGTATGTCTCCTCCCTCAATCAACTAAAGGCTGTGTACCTCATCGTTAGCTTTTTAAATATATGTATAAGTAAATGTCTATATTTGTCCTGGGGTTCCGTGGTATATTCTCTATTTGGAGTCCTATGATGGGTTCCGACATTTAGATGATATATACTTGACTTATTTACTTAATATTCTGAATGCTGAGCCAGCTACTTACTGATTGTCGTGGTCCATTTAAAAACACTAAGGGATTTGTTACTATGATCAGGTTTGTTTTAGACTTTTGTAGGTCAAGTTTTCATTGAACTGTGCCTCTGTAGCTTCAAAACATTTAGAGACTTTGCATCTTTTATCTCATAATCTTCTTACTTTATTTAGACTGATAATTTGAAATTAGAAATTTTACCTTGCATAGATGTTTATCTTGTGTATGGCTTGGGTTTCATCTTTAGAAAATGAGTAAATGATAAGAGATACAAGTGATCATAAGATGTGTGACTTAAGCCTACAGGGAAATGTTACTCTTGTATCCAAATAGATGAGTTTGGGCCCAGAGGTCTAGGAAGTGACTAAAACTTGGTCTAATCTAAAACAGATGAGTTTTAATTAATAAAATCACTGGTGAAGCTGCTTGAATTAAGCAAACCCTAATTATATCCTGTATCATAGTTATTACTCAACTGTGATTATCTCAAGAAGAAGACTCTATGTGCCCTATTAGCACAAAGTCTTGTGTTCTGTAGTGTTGTTCATCCTGAATATTATTAAATCCCCTGGAGGAAAAACTCATGTTTCCTTTTATGCACTCTCATTGCTGCTTGACCATACATCTTATTGTAGATGAATACTAAAATCATTCCAAAAAATAACTTGCCTATTCAACGTTCCTGACTTTGTTTTGTTTATTGGGCTTGTCTTAAGTTCCCCAAACCCAGCTAATCCCAAGCAGGAACATTTAACAAACACTACTAAGGAACTTGAATATAATGATATGGCCTCAGCCAGCGCTTCATTGGTTTCTACCTGTTCCACCACTGTGAGTTGTTTACATTCTGCTGTAGGCACATCTTTTCTACATCTCTCAGATTGCTCCTTTCTCTGATTCACCAAAAGGGACTCCAAACCCTAAGTCTTTTTCTCAAGTTTCTAATGCATTTCAATCAATATCTTTATGGAGGTGTCTGGTAGAGTGAATTATTGGACCCAATTCTTCATCGTTTCCTACACATTCTTTGCCTTATAATTTTGCCTTCTCTCCTATTAAAGATAGAGTATACTTCCCTGCCTCTTAACTTTTGGCTGGGCCATAGGTTTTATTTTTTTAGCCTCACCTAAGGAAACTTTTTCATTGCTTTTAGAGAGAGAGAGGAAGAGAGAGAGAGAAACGTCAATGTGAGAGAGAAGCATCCATTGTTTGCCTCCCATGCTTACCTGGACTGGATCTTATACACCTGGACTAGGGATCCTATGTGTCCAGACCAAGGATCAGGATCCACCTGCAACTTGGGTATGTGCCCTGACCAGGAATTGAACCCACAACCTTTTGGTTACAGATGACACTCCAGCCAAACGAGCCACACTGTCTAGGGCTCGGACATGTGTTCTTGCTTTGGTTAGTAAGATGTTAGCAGCTGTGATGCAAAAATCAGCTTGAAACATGCTTATGTGGTTGGACTTGCCCCTCGATGTGCCTGTACCATCACCAAGAAGAATGTGTCCTGAATAGTTCAATGGGACCAAGGAAATGAAAGCCATGTTGAGAAGACCTGGATCTGCAGATTGCAATATGAAGCAAAACCAGCCCAGCTGACTCCCAGATCCATGACACTATAATAATTTCTTTCAGTCACTGCATTTTGAGGTTGTCTGTTATACACCATTATTGTGGCAAAAACTAATTTTACAAGATATAGCTCTTTCCATGGTAAAGTCAAATATTTACATCTTATGCAAAGTAGTTGGGTGACTTACTGCCCTGAGTGTCCCCATTCCAGAATAGCATTTTGGCTTGACCTTTGCATAATCAAATGCATGTTCTAATACTTTCTCATAATGAAAAGACAAGTCTTCCTATAAAGTTGAATTTTTCCTCCAATTATAGAGACAGAAAATCAAAAACTACTTTTAAATGACCACTTTCTCACTTCTGGAAAAAAATTAAAAGCTTGGCTGAGCAATATGCTATAGACGAAAACCCAGATCTATCAAAAAGACAAATGAGTGGGTGATTGGTTTTCTTTCTGAAGGAGTATTCCTCTATAAATGTACCCTTCATTTTATAAAAATATTCCTTGAAATAATGACTTTTTAGTATGTCTGTTTCCAGTCACTGGACTCTACACCCTCTAAGAGGAAGATAAGGACTGTCTTGTTCATTTCTGCGTCTCCAGCACCAATTCCAGTGCCTGGGTCATTATAATTGGCCAACAGTTGCTTGTTGGATTTCTTTATAATTAAATGCAGATCCTATAGTAATTCACAGGAGTGTACAAAGCTGAGGACTGGGATGACCTTAGAGAAAGGTCAGAGAAGTGGTGTTAGTGGTGAACTTGAAAGATTGGATAGGATTTGAGTTGACAGAGAAAAAAACGGGAAATTATTTTAAGCAGGGAGTGAAACGAACAACTTGCAATGACTAGAAAGCATTAAGAGCTCATTCAGAACCATTTAAAACATTTCACTTTAAAAATATTTTTATGTATACTTTTAAAGAAACTTTTGTTGTAGAAAAATGAAGGTAATCTATTATTGACCTTGAATTCCAACCAATACTAAACGAATTTCTTCAGGGCATTAAAGAAAGTAGAAGTACAGTGAAGTTATTTTCTTTTCATTAGTGTGTTGAAAACTGGTAAATAGATGCATTCCAATTCTATTTCTACATTAATCCTATTGCCCCTAATTTCCCTAAAAGTTCCACTAGATTTGTGTTGATCTGCATCAGCATTCTGGATGTCATTATTCCTCATTTCTCACACTCATCTTGAAGCATATTTGAATAAAACAGGTTCAATACATTCCATCTGCCATTTGCCTTTAGGCCCTAGAACATTGGTTTGCATGTAGTGGGTATGCAAAATAATAGCTGTTGCTATTTTTATTATCTATATTAATAGCAATAGCTAATCACATTGATTTCTTATCTCAACTGCTCTTTGAGGTGGGCACCAAATTTAAGTCTGTCTTTCACTTGAGGAAACTGGGGCACAGGGAGATTAAATGATTAAGAGATGAAGCACCAAATCATATTGGGAGTAGGTGGCAGCACCATGATTCAAGTTCAGATATGTCGAAAGCTAACACTAAGCTATTTTGAATCAAAATGAAACACATGGTTTAGAAGACAATGCAGAAAGTATTGTATGTCAACCATACACTATATTTCCATCTATGACCAAATATCGTTGCAGTACAAAATGATGTGTTATGTATTGCACCAATTTGTGTGTGTAAATGTATATACAGTGGGTGATCTGCCTTTCTCACTTCCTGATGATGAAACTTGAAGAATAATTGTTTCTATGGCACATAAATTGCACCTATATTTTTCCATTTGCAGATCCTGGAAGGCTCATTTACCCCTCTTCACCGTGGGACCCACAATGTGCTCATAACTAGCAAGAGCAAGCCTGCTGCTGCCACATTTAAGTCAGTGCTTAAAGAATCTCATAAAAAAGTTGAAATTCCCACCTTTATTTAAGCTTTTCAGGAAATCTACCCATAGCCTTCTGTGTCTGAAAATGCATTATACCTTGTTTAAAACACTGTGGGAAACAGTTTTACTGGTTTTTTTTTTCAGTTTCACACAAAATCACTCTATGAGCCACAAAATGAAAGCTAGGAAGGCTCTGTGAATGGGGATGCCTCCTTCTAAAACCCCTAAGTAAAATGGAGCTTCCATGTTCCTTGCTTAAATGACCAAGTTGGTTACTTGATCTCCTCATTTCACTCCTAATGAGAAATTAGAAATTCTTTAGGACATGCTTTTTAGTTACAGTGAGACATAACCAGTACTCACTAGTAGAAGTGAGACAGTGAACATGGCTTCAAAAGCTAGTCTGCCACAGGAAAGAGTGATAGCTGAAATGGAGCTGTATCAAAGCAAATTTTTGCATGCTATTATAATTAAATTGGTAATACTCCAAACTAGATTATTTTAAAATTAAGGTGTTAATTGTAATCTCCAGGACAGCCACTAAGAAAATAACTCCCCAAACATAGTAAAATAAACAGTGGTATACTAGAAAATAGCTATTTAACACAGATAAGGCAGTAATAAATGAATCAAAGAATAAAAAAGATAAGACATAAAAAGCAAATACAAAATGGTAGGTGTAAATTCTACTTTGTCAGTAAGTATATTAAATGTAAATGGATTAAACACTCCAATTAAAATCCAGAGATTGTCAGAATAGATTTAAAAATGCTCCAACTCCTTGCTTGCTACAAAAGATACTTTATATTCAAGAATATAAACAGGTTGAAAGAGAAAAGGATAGAAAAAATAGACCATGCAAGGAATAACCAACAGAGATGGAGTGGCTATACTAATATCAGAAAAAGATGGACTGTAAGACAAAATTTGTTACTAGAGAGAAAAAGATCATTTTGTAATGATAAAGGGATCAATTTATGGTCAATCTATGAGGACAACATAGCAATTATAAACATTTATGCATCTGATAACAGAGCCCCAGAAACTGACAAAATTGGAAAGGGAAATAAACAATTCCACTATCATAGTGGGAACTGCAATATCCCATTTTCAAAAATGAGTAGAATATCAATATGGAAATGGAAGACTTGACTAACACCGTAAACCCATTTAGACCAACCAGACATCTGTAGAAAACTCTGATGAACAGCAGCAAAACACACATTCTTCTCATGCTTACAGGGAGCAGTCTCCAGGATAGACTAAATGTCAGCCACAAAACAAGTCTCAATACGTTAAGAGGACTGAAAACATACAAAATATGTTCTCCAACTACAACGGAATTAAACTGAAAAAATGTTCAAGATTATTTATTTATTTATTTTTAGAGCGAGGGGAAGGGAAGGAGAAGGAGCAAGAGAGAGAGAAACATCAATATGTGAAAGCACTGGATCTCGCCCACTCCCAACCGGGAACCTGGCCTGCAACCCAGGCATGTGGCTTCCCTAACTGGGAATCGAACTGCTGATCTTTCAGTCCCCAGGACAATGCCCAACCCACTGAGCCACACTGGTCAGGACAAATTTAAAATTTTTATAATACAAGGAAATTTGGAAAATTCACAATTATATGGAAAAAAATTTTTAAAAATACATACTCCTAAATAACCAATGGATCAAAGAAGAAATCACAAGAGAAAGTAGGAAGTACTTTGATAAAATATACATATCAAAATCTTTTGGATGCAGCTAAATTAGTGCTTAGAAGGAAATTTATAGCCCTAAACATTTACATTTTATTTTTTATATGTTATGTATATACATATATTTTAACCCCTTTACCTTCTTTCATCCAGTCCCCCAACATTTTGCAACAGCATGGATGGACCTGAAGGTTATTATGCTAAACAAAATAAGTCAGTCAGAGAAAGACAAACACCATGTGATCTCACTTATATGTGAAGTCTAATAAATAAAGACATATTATAAAAGAAAGATCTCAAATCAAAAACTAACCTTCCATCTTAACCAACTAAAAAACCAAGAGTAAACCCAAAGCAAGCAGAAGGAAGCAAGAAGGAAAGAAGGAAGAAGAAAGATGATTTTCCAAATGTTAAGAGAATTAGTAATTTCTCTATAAACTCAGTGAAATTTTTCATTTGAAGAAGTCACTATAAATTTTTAAGTATAGAGATCATTTAAAGTTTTATTTTATGATTACAAAAGTGACTCTAAATTGAAAATTCCTGCCCTGGCTGGTGTGGCTCAGTGGATTGGATGCCAGCCTACGAACCAAAGGGTTACTGGTTTGATTCCCAGTCAGGGCATATGCCTGGGTTGTGGAGCAGTTCCCCAGTAGGGGGCACACAAGAGGCAACCACACATTGATGTTTCTCTCCCTCTCTTTCTCCCTCCTTTCCCCTCTCTCTAAAAATAAATAAATAAAATCTTAAAAAAAATAAAGTTAAAAAATTAAAAGTCCCTAAAACTATTGTAAATATCACAACCTAGAATTAACCACATTAACATTTCAGTACATTCCCTTCTAATCTTTACTTTAGGCTCATATGCATAAAACATAGTGTACAGAAAATATACACATATCTCTCCAGGTTTTTTCCCTCAAAATTTGACTGTAAATTCTCATGTGTTATTAACATTTCCTTGAGATATTTCTAATGGCTGTATAACAATGTCCATACAGCTTAATTTATTGAATCACTTCCTTACTTTTTGAACATTTAGATTGCTTTTAACATTTTTTTTAGAACAAAGTTATAGGTATGAGATTACCAGGTTAAAGTGCTTTAAACTGCTTGGGATTACCAGGTTAAACAGTGAAAGATCAAATTGCTTTAAAGCTTTTGCCTGTTGAGATTTGCTTTTCAGAAAGAATGTACCGATTTACATTACCAGCCAGCAGTGTAGTTGAATGCCTGTGGAGATAATGTTTTCTAAATCCAAACTGAGTCTAACAATTGGACAAGCACTAATATATTTATAGGATCAAAAATTATATTTAAACTCATGACCATTCCAGAAAATTTAGGACATGATGTTAAAATTCAATGAAGTACTAATTTTCTTTTCATAAATGACCAAAATAGTACTAGATCGAGTTAAAATTTTTTTCTGCTACATCTATTCATACAATCTAGAGTTGGAATTTAGAGTCTCTGTGTCCATCCCTTAAATTTACAGACTAAGAGACAGAATAGCCCAAATCATATAGCTGTGCTCCTGACATAGAGCTCAGTGCACTTGTTTTTAAAGAAAGTTAATATTTTAAAGATATGTGACTATGTAAATATACTCCTGTGAAAATTCAAACATTACAGATATACAGGGATATGCAGATATCCATATATCTGTCTCTATTATCTATCTATATCTATCTATCTATCTATCTATCTATCTATCTATCAATCTATCATCTATCTATCTAGAAAAGAAAAAGTGAATATCCTCTCTATCCCCTACTCTCAATTTCATTCTACTTCTCAAAGGTTTGGTGGGAATCTCTCCAGATGTTTTCTTTCTTCTTTTTTTCATGTAACCATATGACCATATGTTCTGAGATCTTTTTATCAGCACTTGAGATCTCCCTGTATTTTAAACTGCTACCTAGTAACACAATATGGGCATTCCATAATTTACCTAGATAACCTTTCTGCAGGGTATTTAATTTGTTTTCATCCCTTGCTTTCACAAATGATGCTGCAATGAATGTCCTTGGACATGCACTTTTATGCAAATGTGCACGTGTTTCTGTAGCATAGATACTCCAATGTCAGTGGGTATGCCTATACTGCCAACCTGTCCTCTAAAAAGACTGTATTGTCACCATTAGTGTGAGGCAGAATATGCTTCCTCCCAAGATGTCCGAGTCCTAATTCTGTGAATATGTTACCTTACTTGACAAAAGGGACTTAGTAAATGTGATTAAGTTTAAGAATCTTGAGATCGCCAGATTGTCCTGGATTATTTGATTAGGCCAAATCTAATCATGTGAATCTTAAAATCAGAGCATCTTTCCTAGCTGTGGTCAGAGAGGGAGATGTGACTCCGGAAGAGTGATCAAAGACATGCAGCATTGTTGGCTTTAAAGATGGATGAAGGGTGCCAGGTGTGCTGCTGTCTTCTAGAAGCTGGAACAGGCAGGGAAATGGGTTCCCTCCAGGGAACCCCCAGAAAGGATTGCAGCCCAGTCCCACACCTTGATCTTATCCAAGTGAGACCCATGTTGGACTTCTGAACTACAGAGCTGTCAGATAATAAATTATTGTCTCTTTAAGCAACTTTTTGGCAATTTGCTACTGCAGCAATAGAAAATACATATAATTCATGTGAAAGAATATCCATTTCTTGAAATTCTTAACATTAGACAGTTACCAGCCTTTTTAACCTTTGCAAATTTTATAGTAAAAAATGGTGAGCCACTATTGCTTTTATTTGAATTGCCCTGATTCCTGATGAGGCTCGGGTTCTTTTCATATGTCCCTGACCCTTTGAATGTCTTTTGTGACTTGGCAGCATATACCCTGTACATTTTTTCTGTTGGATTGTTTGACATTTCTGATTGATATGTAGAGTCTTTTATATTTTTACATTCTGATATTAGTACTTTATAGCCTTTGCTTGTTACTTGTGTGCCAAATATTTTTCTCAATTTGTCACTTGTCACTTTACTTTCTTGCCATTCATTCTACTTTATCAGAGTTGCTTGATCCACCTCACAAATTCCTAGCTCATCACTCAGTGTTGCCTGTGGGTAAACACTGCCTGCGTGTGCCATACACTGGAATGTTGTTGAAATGCAATGATCTATGCTGGTGGACTCCTCCAAAGTTGAATAGATCAAAATACACCTAACTCTGTGAAAAAAAATTTTTTTTGTTTGTTTGTTAATGGAAAGATAGGGCAGGTTGGTTCCTTAAGAAGTCACAGATCCTGCAAAATCAGTGAACTGAGAAGGTGACAGATTGATTCAGAGTGAGAGGTATTATTTGCACCTTGGATACTACATGGCCTGTTGTGTTGAACTAAGGAGTGTTCAGTTGAGCATTTGGCTGAAGTGCATTTAGGACGAGGTCTGCTCTGTTCTCATGAGACCAACATTTTTAAAGAAAATGTCCCGGGGACCTAGGAGAGTCGGGTACATTTAAAACACAATATGAAACTAAAAAGATTAGAAGCTAATTATTTGTGGAAGGATTACTATGTGCTAAGTTTACCACTGAATCTTCACAGCACTTCCGTTATCCCATTACACAGATGAGAAAACAGCCTCAGAAGAGCAAGCAAATTGCCCAAGATGGCATGAAATGATAGAACCTGAACTTGAACTTGAAGATATCACATTTGAAAACCACTCTTATCCACCCTATAATAAAAACTCTCCAGTAATCTGAAGTAGTAAAATATTCTGAATTATCCCTTATTTTATTACTTTTGAGGATATATAAAATAACTACAAACCCAGCTACAATGTGTCCAGTAGAAGAGGATTTAAAAAAATACTTCTTTGAATAGACAGCAGTGATTTATAATTAGTCATTGGTTTATCTGCTGATTTACCTGTCAATGGATGCTTCTAAAATAGTGAAGCGTGATTCAAAAGTAGCTTTTCCCATTCCTCTGCAATCTTATTTATGCTGTGATTTGCAAAATAAATCTTTTATTGAGAGGTAAGACATACAGGAGCTTCATCATTGCTGCTATCTGATGATCTCAAATGCTGGATTTGTGGAATCCAAACTAATGAGGTGAACTGGTTGGTAGGTCTTGCATTCCCGTTTCTCTTTGACATGCCTGTGCAGAGGAAAAAGAGGGCAGTCGGCTGCAAGTGTGACAGAGAGCACCGCCTGCTCCCTGGAGAGAAAAATCTGCACCGGGGTTGTTTACAGCCCTTCAGAAGCTGTCAGAAGCCCTGGGGGGCTGCACCTGCCCTCCAGGCCTCCTTCCCCAGGGGGGCTCCAGGACAGGCTTAGCAGAGCCACCTCAGCACTTACCCAGGCCTGTGCTCTCCCTGCACCTATGTCACCGAAGCTGAGTCTCTGCTTGCAAAAAGAGGTTGAATCAGCTTCTTCAGTAAAAATTCCTCTCCCGGTAGCTTTCCAGAAGAAATTAACCAATTTGTTGCCAAGGAAGAATTGGGCCACAATTTGACCAAATAATGGAAAAGTATGTGGGTGTTCTTCGTGCTTTTAAATCTTGAAAGGGGCATCCTCTGAAGACATTGCCTGAGCCCCCAACCTAGAAGTGCTATTGCCAAGAATTTATTTTTTAAAATAATTTTTAAAACCCAGCTTTATTTTTAAAAATTTTTAATAACTTTTATTTTTCAGTTACAGTTAACATCCATTATTATATTAGTTTCAGGTGTATTCCCCAGCAATTAGACATTACATAACTTACTAAGTGATCATCCCCATAAATCTCGGACACATCTGACACCTTACACAGTTATTGGAATATTACTGACTATATTCCCTATGCTATACTTTACATCCCTGTGACTATTCTGTAACAACGAATTCGTACTTCTAAATCCCTTCACCTTTTTCACCCAAACCCCCAACTCTTCTCTCATCTAGCAGCCGTCCAAATCTTCTCTGTATCTGAGTCTGTTTCTATTCTGCTTGTTCATTTGTTTTTTAGACTCAGTCATTATATAAAACAAGATCAAAGGTGAGGTAGGACTCCTGATTTGCTGCCTGGTGGGGGGGTGTTAAATCCCATTTTCTGCTGTCCCAAACTTTGCACTTTTCCAATTACAGTAGTAGCCCATTCCCTAAAGTTATTGTTAGTGAAGATGTCCAGGGCATAGTAGACAGGTTGTTTACTAGAATTCCTTCATCTGGAGAACCACCAGCACCCTCCATACCCCATGTCTGTGGCCCCACTGCTCCCAGGGATGGAATCAGGAGCCTCGCCAGCCTTTGAGAATGAGCCCCAGCCCTAGCCCCAGCCCCGCCCCGGCCCCAGCCACTGCTTCTAGGAGGGATTGGTCACTCACTAGCTGGGAGGAAGCTTCTTTCAGAGTCCTACCTGGGGGTCCTGACAAAGCGAGCAGGAAATTCTGTAGTTTGTACTCGAAGGTCATCTCATTAGAAGATGTAAAGTCAGCTTAGCAGTGGCTCTGCTTTGGGGCTACATGAGGGAGGTGGCTGTCTGGAATGAAGTAAACAAAGAGGACAAGACACACAGAGAGGCAGAGTTAGTGGAGAGACACTCTGAGGACATTGCCTGCGCCCCCAATCTAACTACCACTTTAACCGGCTCCACTTATGGGTTCTCCGTGACGTGAGCCAAACCATCCCATTTGGCTTATGCTAGTTCTGCTCAGTTCTGTCACTTTGAACTAAGTAAAATTACATATATTCACACACCTATTGACCCCTCCCCCACCTCTACGAAATAGGATCATTCTATATATATTGCTTTTTTACTTACTGTGTCACTGGCACTTTTCTAGGTAGTACATTTAGAGCAACCTCACTCTTTTAAGTCAGCAGAGCGTGTCATATGAACGCATCATTCCTCCATTTATTTTTAGACTCTTCATCAATGAATGGGCATTTTGTTGGTTTCCGAGTTTGGATATCATAACCCAGCCTGCAATGTATGTCTTTGTAAAAATATCTTTAGGCACTTGGGTATTTTTATAAGATAAATTCATGGCAGTGACATTTTGGGGTCAACAATTTCATAGCATTTTTCACAGAAATTTCATAGAAATTGCCAAATTGCCCTCCAGGAAAGTTATGTCAATACTAGGCTCATGGCAATAGCATGTATGAAAAGGTCCCTTTCCCCACACTGGATCCAAAGTGTGGTACAGTATTACTCTTTTTAACCTTCAGTAATCTCGGAGGTAATTGTATACCTCGTTGTTTTAAAATGTGATTCTTTAAATATGAAAGGGTTGACACTCTTTCCTTCTGCCTAATGGTTCTGTGTGTTCCTTTATCCGAGACATGCTTGTTCCTGCTGGGGTCTTCATGTTTCTCCTGGGGATTTATAACAGCCTGTTCTATATTATCAATCCATTCCCTGTTATATAGCCTGTCTGATTGTCTCATTTAAAAAAATTCTTATTATTATGTCTTTTGTTGCCAGTCTGAAATTTTAATTTTCACATAGCCAAATATAGACATTTCCCTCTTTTTAATTAAAAAAACCTCAACAATGTTATAAATCTACTCCTAACACTTATTTTCAAATATTTTAATAGCCACCTATAAAGAATTCAATTTTATTGGCTAGAAGATTGTGTGATGACACTTTTAGGCTATAAGATGTAATTAGTAATAATTATGTGAGGAAATTACTATGTGTCTCTTTTTAAGACAGTTCTTTTTCAATGCATGTGGTGATTTTGACTCTGGAAAAGTTGGTTGTAGCCCACTCTTCAATTAAGTAATGATTGGCAAGCACTAAGGCGAGGGTTAAGGGTCGGGTTGGGCTCTGGCCCATCTCTCGGCCTCCCCTTGGTGATCGGGTGGATCACGTCAGTGCCCTGGGTTCGCCTTCCTCTGTGAAAAGAGAGGTAGATGAAATGCGCCCTGAAAACCTTCCTGACACCAACATTTCACCAGTCTATGAATTCTTTACCACATTTTGCTTTATTTATATCTTGTACTAAGTGATAAATCACTTTCTAATACACAGTAAATAATATTTCATAGTTTTTTAAAAGAGTTTTTTTGGGGAATGTAGGAAGGGAATTATAGTCATTAATTGCCTCCCAGACACAGTACTATGTATTATGTTATTTAGTTTCTACAACAACTTTTGAGATGGAAAAATGAAACCCCATTTTACAGACGTGGAAACAACAGCTTACTGAGGGTAAGTGACATCTCTGGAGTCACACAATGGGAATGAGGTAGAGCTGGGATGTCATCCGATCTTCACGATTGTTTGGTGTAGGCATCTTTGTCTTCTTCCATTATTGTTGTTGGTAAACTGAATTTATTAATGGTTTCTTGAATTTTTTGAATAAGTAAATTATTTCTGTTTTAAAAATTAAGATGTATAAAAAGATATCTACTGAAAAAATCTCCTTCTGATCCCAGCACTCCATCCTTAGGCAACCATTGTTGTTAGTTCTGAGCGTCCTGTTCTGGAGACTTTCCATGCACATGCAGGCAAACAGGATTTCCCTCATTCTAAAGGTAGCATATTTTACACATTATTTGGTAGATTTTAAAAAATTTAACATTACACTTCAGAGAGTTTTTCAGATTATTGTGGAGAGAACTTCTTTGTGCCTTTAACAGGGCCGTAGTGTTCCATTGTGCGGGTGCACCCTAACTCATTTAACTCGTTCTCTGTTGATTGACATTTACAGTATTTCAAAATTTTGGTTTTGCAAACATTGCTGCGATGAGAAACTTTATAGCTATATGATATCACACATGCCTGTAGCATGCCATCCCAGAGTCTCCGCGTGGCCATTTGAAAGACATTGCTGAATTGCTTCCATAGGCTTTGTGCCAATTTATACTTTTTGTCAGTAATGCACAGTGGTGTTTGTTTCTCCGTAGCCTTGCCGACCAAGGTTGCTGTCCGAATTTTTAACTTTTACTAAACTCTACATGAAAAATGGATATTCCGGATGGTTATAATTTGTATTTCTCTTACTGTGAGTGAGGCTGAGAACCATTTCATTATTTTCAGGTGCCACTTGCATTGCATTTGGTGTGACCTATCCATAGCTTTTGCCCATTTTTCTATTAGGCTATGACCTTTTCCTTAGTGTTTCTGAGGCTCTTTATATTCCACAAAAAAAGCTTAGTACAAGATTTAAATGAATAAAAATGCGAAAAAGTGATTAATACTTTGAATTACAAGTATTTGTTCCCTACTTGTTATTTGCACTTTGACTTTGCTTGTAGTGGTTTTGACCATACAGGCTTAGGTAGGGAGAAAAATGAAGCCAGCAGGGATACGGGCGATGGCAGAATGGGAGGATTTGGTATAATTAGAATCGATAAAGGGTTCAGAAGGAGAGATCGGTGAAAGCGTGTTGTAAATGCTGCTGCTTGCCTCCCCATTAGCCATTTTCCACTTTGTCCTTGGTACTAGAACTTCCTGTTGTAACCGGGGATTGTAGCTAAAGGAAATAAAGGCTACATTTTCCAAATTCCCATGCCCTATAGCTAAATTCTGACAAGTAAACCATATGTAAAAGTGGGGGTTCCTTTTGTTTGTTTTTTATGCTCCATTTTTAAAAAAATTTTTATTTTTAGAGCAGTTTTAGGTTCACAACAATATTGAGGAGGAGGGATGCAGAAGCATCACACACAGTTTCCAATAAACCTTCTTTATGTAATAGGTTGCACATTCCCTTTGCTCCTTTCCCCTTTCTTTTCTCCTATTGCCTGGAAGTTGGATGTGATGGCTGGAATTCTGGGTTTCACAATGGACCTTGCAAATGAGACTCTTTATCATAAGAATGGCAGAGCAGTGAGCTGGAAGGGAACTGGGTCTCTGATAATCATGGAATCCCCAAATCTGCCCCAAATCTAACCCTAGGGTTCCTGGGTTACCTACGTTCAGACTTCATTGACACGCCAAGAGAAATTAACATCTATCTTGATTAAGCCATTGTTATTTTAGCATTTCTGTCATAAGCAGAGGATCTAATCCTAAGTGACACAGTTTGGATGGATGGGCAACAGGCTACGCTCAGGGGAATAGTTTTCAGAATTTTAGAAAGCAGAAGTGGAAGTTTCAAATGATCTTATGATATAGTCTAGAGTGTAGTTTCATTTAAAGTGGAATGAAGTGAAAGTCATTTTTCTTAAAAAGATTAAAGAATCGTGAGGTCAGGGTGTCAGAAAGATCATCAGCATAAATGCATTAAGCCCCGCTGGAGTGGTTCAGTTGATTTTGTGTTGTCCCTTAACCAAAAGGTTGTGGGTTTGATGCCCAGTCAGGGCATATAGGGCAGGCAACTGATTGTGTTTCTCTCTCGCATTACTGTTCCTCTCTCCCATTCCTCTTTTTCTAAATCCAGTGGAAAAAAAAAAACAAATATATATATATATATATATATATATATATATATATATATATATATATATATATATATATATATATATATATATATATTTGGGTGAGGATAAAAAAACATGCATTAAGGCCATGGACATGCTGGGAAAGGGGGAAAGCCTGAGGTCTTGGCAATGGCTTCCCCTATGAATGGGGACACTGGTCTGGGAGTTGGCAGCCCCTGTGAAAATGGAGGGAAGAAGTCCCCACTTAGAAACAACATCCTCAGACAAGGGTTTTGCTGGAGACAGAGAAGGCAAGGGTCCAGAAGCAGCCACAAATACTGCTAATTGTTACCGTTAACTTAGGAGGTGAAACTCCCACTGGAGAGGGTTTGAAGGGGCCTGATGCCAGTGAAGGCCAGGTCTCAAGTCATATAAAATGGTGGAAGGACTTTGCAAAAGTTTGAGCAATTTGTTCCAGTGACTGGCAGATCATAGGCACTCACTGTACATTTGTTGAATGAGTCACCATAAAATGGGGGTTCTGAAGGTACTTAAGAGAGAAGAACAAAAACATAGCACCATGTACCAGATAACGTTCTAAGCCTTTGGCATTCATTAACTCATTTAATCCTTGCCACAACCCTATGAAGTTAGTACTATTCTTTTATTCTCATTTTCAGATGAGAAAACTGAAGCAAAAAATGGTAAAACATTTGCCCAATATGCATAGTAAGTGGTAAAGCCAAGATTTGAATCCAGAGTCTGAAGTATGTGCCTTAAAATTACTGTACCACATTGTCTCTTGTGCAATGCTCTACGCCTCTTGCTGAAGAGAGGGGAACAGTTGTCACCATCCATGTCTGAAGGGGCAAGGAAGTGGAGGATAGACCTCAGAGGGGATGACAGAATGGAAAGGATGAAGGGAGGAGGATTGTCCTTGGGTCATACCTACTGATACCAGAGATGGATATCAGAGAAAACAAGAGTTGGGCAGAAGATTAGAGAAACCTAAGGCTGTCAGGAGAGAGAGCAAGTGGGAATTAGACAGCCTGAGAGAGAAGGAAAGAGAGAGAAACATAGATATGAGAGAGAAGCATTGACTTGCTATCCCCATACTTGCCCAGACTGGGGATCAGACCCACAACCCAGGCACATGCCTCAGCTGGGAACTGAACCCACAATCTCTAGGCTACAGGAAGACACTCCAACCAACTGAGCCACTCTGGCCAAAGGTCCAAAGTTAACCTTATTTTTGCCATGTGTCTGGCAGGGTTATTATCTCAAACATGAAGCTAAAAATGCAGGGCATCTCAATTTACTTATTAGAGAACCCATTTACTCATGCTTAATAAATGCTGTCCATATTAAAATGGATAGATTACTTGAGATTGGGGAAATGAGACATAAAGGGGGTATATGGTTTGCTTTCTTGCTTTATCTTCTAGAGAAATAAGTGGAAGAATTTACAAGAACTGAGGAGAATGAAGGTCCAGAATTAAGGGGAAAAGATGGGGGATAAAAACCTATGTATCTTCTTTAGAAATCAGTGGATGAATTTATAAATCAACAAACAGAGGGACCAAAAGCCTTTGCTCAATGAACAACAGACTGTGCTTTCACCTGCTGTACACTATCCCAATGTGTCCACTTGTGGAATTTTTGTTATTGTTTTGAACTATCTTGGCAAAAGTGGTATTTCTCTTTATAACATGTGTGCTTAAATTCCTAGAGGTGACAGGCCAAGTTCACTAGGCTGATTAAGCTTTTGAATTTTTGCTGATCTGATGGCTGAGATGTATGATGCTATTGTTTTAATTTGATTTTTTCTAATTAAAATTGAGATTGGGCATATTTTAATATGCTAATTGAACATTTTTATTCCTCTGTGAATGAACTCTGTATCTTTTCCTCATTTTCTTTTGAGTCATTTGTCTTTTTAAAAGTCTACTCTCCAGTCCAGAAAAAGTCCAGCCATTGTAAACATAGTGAGAACAGTTTGTTAGACATCTACGTAACGTGGCAGCCAAGAGGAGTGGACTAGAAAGCACAGGCGTGAGCAATGACAACTTTACTTACTAGTCAGTGGGGGGCGGTAGATGCCGCTGAGTGAGCATGTGTACTGTGTGGCTGTTGCATTCAAAATGAGCAAGCAGAGTAAGGAATCTGCATCCCATTTTGCATTAAACTTGAACATTCCTCTGTGGAAACTATTCAGATGATTCAGAAGATTTCGGGGGTGATGCAATGAGTGCAGTGCAAATAAAACACTTAAAAGATGGTCAAGAATCTGTTGAAAGTCATCCATATTCTGGAAGACCTGCAACAAGCAGAACCCTGGAGAACGTTGAACATGTGCAGGCTGCAATTAACAAAGATCGTGACTGACAATGTGAGAACTAGAAGCTGATCTGGGGATTCCAAAAACTACTGTGTCTGAGATTTTTGACGCAGGATCTTGGCATGAAATGTGTCATAGCAATATTCGTTCTGTGGCTTTTGCTACCAGAACAGAAGGAACATCGTGCTGTGGTTGCTAATGACTTGATTCAAACCACTACCAATGAAACAGATTTCCTTAAGAAGTTTATAATTTAAGAGGAATCGTGGGGCTACAGCTATGATCTGGAAACAAAGGCCTAGTCATTCCAGTGGAAGTGACCTGGTTCTCCACACCCAAAGAAGGAGCAGCAAAGTCGCAGCAAGATCAAGACCATGTTAACTGTGTTTTTGACTGGAAAGGTGTTGTCCACCATGACTACACCCCTCCAGACCAAACCATTAATAAGGAACACTACCTCAATGTTCTTTGTCAGTTGAGAGATGCAATATGACGAAAATGGCTGCAGCTACGGGCAACTGGTGATTGGCAGCTTGATCATGACGACACGCCCACTCATACATCACATCTTGTGCATAGTGTTTTGGTGAAGCATCACATCACCCAGGTGACTCGGCCCCCTACATCCCAGATTTAGCTCCCTGTGACTTCAGGCTTTTCCCAAAACTAAAGTTACATTGGAAAGGGAAGCAATTTCAGACTACCCATGAGATTCAGGAAAATATTATGAGGCAGCTGATGGCAATTCCAACAAAGGATTTTGCAGTGTTTTGAACAGTGGAAGAGATGCTGGGAGAACTGAGTGTGGACCCAAGGTGCCTACTTTGAAAGGGCTGAGGCATCATTGTCCTGTGTGTTTCTTGTATCTTGTTTCTTCTTCAATAAATGTCTCTATTTTTCATTTTATATGGCTGGTTATGTTGTGGATAGACTTTGTATAATGATAAAAATTGGTAGGATTTGAGAAGACACATCACTAAAGAAATATGGATGCCAAATAAAAACATGAAAAGATGCTCAACATCATTAACCATTAAGGAAATGGAAATTCAACCACAAGGAGATAAACTTTACACGCGTTAGAACAGCTAAAATTGAAAAGAGTTGACTGTAGCAGGTGTCGAGAAGGAGATGAAGGAACCAGAAATCTCACACACCACTGATGGGAATGTAAAATGGTACAATGACTGCCTTTGAAAACTGGCAGTTTCTTAAAAAGTTAAATACAACTTATCTATGTAGAGCCCAAGAGAGACAAGAAAACATATATGTTTCTAGAAAGATTTGTACATAAATGTTCATAGCAGCTTCATGAATACAAACGAAAAACTGGAAACATCTCAAGTGACCATCAACTGATGAATGAATAAGGAATTCTGGTAGGTCTGTATAACGGAATTAAATGAGTGTCTTCTCTGTTTTTTGCACCATGGCACCATGAGCAGCAAAGTCTCTTGCGACACCCTCTACAAGGCGGTGGAAGGTCCTGCTCAGGAGCCAGCACAAGCGCGGGAAGCTTTTGAAGACAGTGGAAGAACTGTGACCATCAGGACTTACGCTCTCGGGCACTGTCAGGCTTAAATCCACTCCCCCTCCAAGCTCTCTGTCTGTGTTCAGGGGACCAGCAGCCCTGTGACAAGGCCAAGGCCATAGGTATCCCCCTACTTTCCACCATGGTCTTTGAAGTACTGAAGAAATTCATCAAGAGTAAGAAGCTGGTCAAGAAGCTGGCCAAGATGTATGTCTTTCTGGCTTCAGAATCTCTGATCAAGCAGATCCCAGGAATCCTGGGCCCAGGCCTGAATAAAGCTGGCAAGTCCCCGTCTTTGTTGACTCATAGTGAGAATGTGGTGAGTTGGTGGAGTGAAATCCACAATCAAGTTCCAGATGAAGAAAGTGCTGTGTCTGGCAGTGGCCGTTGGCCACATGAAGATGACGGATGATGAGCTTGTGTACCACATCCACTGAGCTGTCAGTTTCCTGGTGTCCTTGCTCGAAAAGAACTGGGCTTTTGTACATCAAGAGCATGTGTAAGCCCCAGCACCTGAACTAAGGTACAGCTAAATGAGCCGTATGGCTACCATTTTAAAAAAGAAATTAAATGAATAGGAATATCTGGAATAAATAGAATCATCTGTAATAAAAAGAAATAAAATGTTGATATACACAACATGGGTGAATTTCAGAATAATCGTAGTGAGTAAAAGAAGCAGAACAAAAGAGAGTAGATATTATATAAGTCCATTTCTATGAAATCCTATAGTGTCAGAATGGATCATGATAGAAAGCAAATTAGTGGTTGTGTGGGGAGGGAGGAATTAGGAAGGGCATGAGGAAACTCTTTAAGGTGACGAGTGTGTTCATTGCACTAATTGTGGTGATAGTTTCATGGATATTTACATGTGACAAAAGTTATTAAATTGTACAATTAGATATATGCAGCTTATTTTAGACCCATTTTACCATCAATAAAATTATAAAACAGATAGATTCAGACAGAATTTCCTTTGACGTACCTTAACAGATAAATGTACTTATAACGAAGTAACTAGCACCTGCATTTTTAAGTCAAAGACTTTGCCAAGTTTTCAGGCTTTTCTTTTCTTGTTTTTAATGGATAGTTCAGTTGCTGATGTTACTTATGCATACAGAAAACACTTCTTCCTTAATCATGGCACGTATATACCAGTGTTCCCATATCGTATATCCCTTGCATTAAAGTTTTTGATTAACCCCAGAATGACTTTGCTGACATCACCCAATATGGTGAGAAATTAATTTCTTAAGCATAGAGAAGAATGTTGGGTGTTTGGGCTTTTTTTTTTAACCTAGAAAATAATAAGTACTTAAGGTTCCCTAAGATGTGATCCTAGAATAATTTCACTCTGATATTGTTTGCAAAAAGTTTTATTTATTGAAGAAATAAAATTTCTCACCTTTGATAATCAGACACTTTAAACATGACCTCTCCCATCCTGTTCCTGAGCTAATGTTAGTAAACATCTTATAATCATTAACTTCAAGTGACAGTCGCCTCAAGGCAATCAAGCAGGAGGCCACACATCCTGTGTCTTCTGCTGGTTCTGCCCCTTCTCCAAAAGGTTCACAGTTGCTCTTTGGTAGAGTCATCTCTGAGCCAAAAGGAAAATTGGTCTCTTCATAAGTTACAGATCCCCAAAAATGTTACTACAAAGTTAGATAACCCACTGTATCCACCAGACCTGACTCCACATCACTTCAGAGGCTTTTCAAAAATCCTCTAAAATTAATTTCCCCAAACAAACAAAAATTTACAACAATACTTTGAAAAACATTCTACTCTTATCTGGCTAGTAGGTTGCTCTGCACCAATACTGTGCTGCAAAGACATGTCTTCATTTTTTAAAATAAAGAAATTGGACATTTAATTTTTACATGTAAAAACTGGCATTAATATATTAGTTCTTCATGAAGGAATGAGGGCTTAAAATACATCCACAAAAATACAATGTTAATAAAAATAGAAAGCACCACACAGGTCATTTTAGTTAACTGCTACAATTCAACCGTAAGCAAATTCACTTTTCTTGGCCCAAATTAGTGAAATCTTAAAAAATATTGTCTAGAGAATATCATTTAAGAGGACAATGTTGTTTTTAGACACATTCTGAAATTCAAATTCACTTCTCAGCAGAATTAAAGAATAATGTTTTAATTAAACTCGTTTCTCAAAAAACCCAGAGATCTTCATTTCTTTGGGAGATACTGTCACTAGTTAGCTGTTCAGTTTCCCAGGTTAAACTTTATTCAGTGCTGTTAAGAATACAGTGGAATCTCGGTTCTCGAACTTAATTTGTTCCAGAAAACTGTTCAAGAAGCTATCTGTTTGAAAACCAAATCTTTGTGTGTCACCTGAGAGACACGTGACTGATCATACAGGTATCAGCATAAAAGAGCTATCAGGTGGAGAACTGAGACCTGAGGTTTTCTTAGACAACCAAGGCATTTTTCCCATGAACAACTTGGTCGAGAACCGAGGTTTCACTGTATCAGAGATATTAAGAATGTTAGAGAGATTAAATCCACTGCTTTTTCAACTTATCAAAATGACACGGGCAGTCTCGTCAGACTAAATGCATATCTGTAAAGGCATGCAACTGTGACACTCTTGCCTAATTTTAAGGAAGCCACTCCAAGTATCAATGATATCATCGAAAGGTACATCCTGCCTCTTCTTAAGAAAAGATGAGCAAATTAAAACTGACACTATAAAGAATACATAAGCCATTGGCATTTCTGCATATGAGTTCAATATGTCCATGGAACCGTTTGGATAATTAATCTGTGTGCTCACTGAGACTAGGAGGATTAGCAGCAGCATCCAAGCCAAAGGGTGTCTCAGCTGAGGCTTTCCAGCAGAAAGTTCTTTAAAGTAATGCCCAGGCCTTTCACATAGCCAGCTAAAAGCACTCCACTTATGGAGCAGATGGTTATGCAACAAAAATGTTTGTTTTCATGGTAAGACCCTAACAGAAAGATTAATATCAGGGCTACAATGACCACATGGATTGCAAAAAATCACAAAATGTGGATCGCCTCATTGGTAAGACATTTTATTTAAAGTCTCTATGTCCTCTTCATTTGCAGCATGAATGGCTGTAACTGCAGATCTTCACAAGGATGAAGAGAGTCCCTAATGGATGCCGAGGATGACCTGTGCAAAGGTACACGCAGCCTCGCCAGCACCCACCGAGAGCAACGCTCTCCACCACAACCATTCCAGGGTTTGCGGGGCCACTTTGACCTGCTCTCACGGATCCTATTCTTGTAAGCGTCAGAATAGGAAACCTTACTTCTGTTGCTTTTATTTCAAAATGTAAAACTTTCTCCAATGAAAACACTGGAGCTCCTAGAGAAGCCCAGACTAACATAAAAGTCATAGAACTCATGCTTCTGGCTACAGCATTTGCTCCTGAAAAAGCTCCTGTGAGTCACAGAGTTCACAGAGGAAGAGAAACAATGGGCATTGGAGAGAGTATTATTCAGCCTTCTAATCTCAGACTTTCACATCCTCATACAGACTTCAGGGGCTACCGCAGCGCCCTCATGCCCTGTCTTCACCTACGTCTGGGGGAGAAGTGGGCGTGGCCTGGGCTGCAGCTGGGCTCCTGCAGAAAACAGTGAGAAGCTTTAATGAAAACATTTCGTGGATTTTCCCATCAGGCAGACTTCTTGTTTCTTCCTCATCGGCTTCCTTGGACACGTGCAGCAGGTTCATTTTTACACAAACAATATGTTGGTGGCAAATGCAAGTGGAAATACAGAATCTAAACACCACAGGTGACGAACAGGAGCTAGGAAAGGACATGCCGTGAAATGGGAGAATGAGGAAATAGCTCCTCAGGGAAGTCTCACTCTAAGATGAGATGAACTCTCAAAATATAAAGAGGCTGAAAGAAGGAAAGTTAAAATTCCTATATCTGTCTTGGGATATGAAGAACAGCGAGTGTTCTTGCTTCAACCCAAACACAGCCGGCTGACCCTGATGTCTGGCTGACCCTAACATAGCTGGCTGACCCAAGTTTTGCCCATCCCTTGAACTAAACTTGAACCTTATGTGAAACTTAAGTCATTTGGAGATCATTTGAAAATATTTTACTCTCTTTGTCTTCTCATTTGGACAGAGAGGGCTTTGAGGAGAGCCATTGGAACCTTGGGGAAAAGAGCTCATATTTTCTTTTCTATGTGTTTTTATGACCATTTTCCTGAAAGCGTTAGCCAAGGAAGGAATGATGAGCGTTGAGAGACTCCTTAATTTGTGCAGCATGGTGTGAACTATGCAGTTTCCCACTGAGGCCAAGTGGTATAAGAGTAAGCACTGGATTCAAATTTAGAGGCCATAGGTCTGGTGTTCTGCTCTAAGAAACCATTCAAAACGTGCTGCGGAATAAATGATGGAGTGGACAGATGAAGGAATGCCAGGTAGGCCTGAGGAAGACATTTCACCAAACCTGAGCCTAAACTACAGCAACCACAGAAACCAAAGATCAGGAGGTTACCTCTTCCCAGGTGTGGGGCAAGAAGTAGAGACTTAAGATGCAGCCCCTGCTAGGTGTTCACAATCTGAGAGCCACTGCGCAATAAGCATGGAACTCCACAGGCAAGTCACAGAGGAGACGTCTTGTGTTGGATTCCACGTGAAGGAGGAGTCAGGACTCTCTGGCTGGGCCTTGAAGGGTGACAAGGGTTTGACTGGACAGAAGAGAGGGAAATAATGCATCTTAAGTAACAGGATGAAACAGATCACAGAAGTGGTTTAAGTCATGATGCAAACATGTGTGAGATAGGGAGGTGACCACGGTGACTGAGGGAGGTGCTGGAGAGTGGGAGAGGGCACTCTGAAGTGGGCAAGGGAACAGGACGTAGCATAGTAGGAGCACAAGGAGGAACAAGGCTCCGTTGCCCTTGACTTGAAGAGGGATGTCCTCGGTGACTGATCTGGCTGGGTGGGCCCCTCCTCACCTACTTCCTGCCTGACTCTGGCTCCTTGCACAGCAGCTGAGGTTGGATGGAAATCCAGCAAACATTTTTGTTGCACTCCCAGGTGAACAAATCTTCAGATGTGTGGGTGCAAGCCCCCTCGCACGCTCCCTTGTCCGAAAATTAACCAACTCGAGGAAGACAAGATCACATACCTTCAAAACAAACCGAGTGCCTCTTCCCTCTCACATGATTTGCCAGATGACAGATGATCCCAATCCCTGTAATTACTTAGATACTTTAATTGACTTTCAGTGGCAGTAATAAGTAACTGGAGTTCAGGCTTGTAGAATTTCCTTCCTAATTGTCACCATCAAACTACTCATTACAGAGATAAATAACACACCACTTCATTTAAACCATTTCCTCCATTCATGGAGCTCATGTAAATTCCAGAGGAAGGGCCCCAGCATCGGCAGGCCCCCAGGAGAGTTGTTTGCGGGAGCAGCATGGTGCTGGAGCATTGAAAGAGCTTCTCCAGTTGGTTGGCTGCTTCATTTGAATTAGCAAGCCACAAGTTTCCAACACTGACGCACTTCCTAGTGTTCCGAGTTTAAAAGGCTGTAGAAAGGATAATTGACCACAACTTGTCAGCACGAGAGATTTACTGTCATTAGCACAAATTCAGATGAATTACTTTAATATCATAGAATATAAAAAATGGCCAGATAGTTTCCTTTCCAAGTAAGTTAAGAGTACTTAAACAGGTTTTCACACTTCACGCTGCATCTGGGTGTAAAGGAGGGAGGAAATTATGAAGGGCCCGAGAGCGGGAGTGGAAGGGACGGGCGGGGCTGACTTGGCAGAGGGAGGAGAAGGTGGATTTCAAACTGTCAAATCAAATCCAAGTGAACAGACCTCTTCAGGGTTGCTTGTTTTCAGGCTGGCATGAAAGCTAAATACATACACATTTTTAAAAAAAAAAAAAGGTTTCGATTTCAGTGTCTTTGGTTATATTTTTGAGAACAGGCTGACAGTGACCAGAGGATGAGAGGGGAGGGAATTTCAGGGGAAAAGGGGAAGGGTTTAGAGCAATAAGTATAAAGGACACATGGACAAACACTAGGGGGGTGGAAATGGGAGGGAGGTGGGGAGGGCTGGGGGGTGGGCTGGGATGGGAGTAAAAGACAAAAAACTGTACCTGAACAACAATTAAAATAAAATTTCAAAAAAAGTTTTCAATATTGATTTCTCTTTTTCAGTGTAGCGTTAATTTAGAAAATTCTATGGTAACTTGAGTTCTTTCTATTTTGACTCAACTGTAGAGAGGAAATACTAGAAATGTTACAAGGCAGATTCTCAGCCTTTATTACTCCCTAGACACCTGTTTGGGAGACCTGACTTGTGGGGCGATAAAAATATGGCCCTTGAACAGGTTCAGTTTTGTTTTGTTTTTGAACCATCCACTCTTCCGAGGGTTGCATAAAAGAGCGCCAGTGCCCAGGCACGAAGAAAGCCTAGAACTGGAGCGGTTTATTTTCATTTGCTCCCTCGTGGTTCCTTTTACAAAAAAATATTTGCCTCTTAAGTCTTAGAACCTAGGGCAAGCTGCCACTGGCAATTATCTCATTTTGATTTTCAGGAGGAGGGCTTCATTCCTGTCTGATCACTGAATCTAGACTTGCTTTGCAATCTGTCCCCGGCCACCACTAAGATACAAACGCCTGGGCCCGGTGCCTATTGTGATTGTAACTGAAATGGAAGTAATCTCACTGTTTCTGTGTTGCTCAGCACTGCAGGTTCATGTCTGTGAATGTCATTGCCAACGACGATTGCTCCCTTAGTCGATTAGCTGGATGGTGAACACTGTTTGTTCTATCCCCTTTGTATTTCTCAAACACATTGTAGCACACCTGAAAGGTGAAAGTCACAGCAATTCCCCTCTGGCAGGAGGGAGGCAATCTGTAAAATCCAACAGCATATGTAGTTACTGCGTATCCGACTGTTTCCCCTTCTCCACTGAGTGTCATGACAATAACACAGAGGGGGAATGAACATGTCATAAAATAACCTCGTTGGCAGCATGTTGCTGAAAACACACAAGCAACAGCAACAATAAACAATGGCACTGAGAGCCCCGTGTTCTCTGGGCACTGGCCGTCCCCTTCTGGGTCTGAAGGCAATTGAATCCTTCTCAGGATCCGTGAGCGGTGGAATTCCAGACTTGGGGCTGCAGGGTCTGTCCCCAACTTCTGAGACATTTTGAGCGGGTTGTTGCTTCACCCACATCTCATTAATCTGGTGATGGCTCACCTCCAAATTGCTTTGAGTCACAGTTTGAGTTTCCTAATTCCATTTTCAGCACTCAAAGATGGAGCAGAGCCCCCAGCCCCTTGGCTATTTGTCCAGACTTTGTATGTTTGTGCGTCATAGGGAAAAACATAATATTTATATTTAAAGAAAAAAAGTCACGTAAAGAGGATGGAGTGAGGGTAGAGAGGGATTTGAGGAAGTAACTTCAAAGTTATCAAAACCCAATTATAAAAGCCTTGCTCCTTTATCCCTACGAGACAGGTAGAAACGGAACTACCTTTCTCAATGCCAAATGTGTGTGAAATGATGGCAACCTTCATACATGAAAAAAGAAAATGGCAGGAAATAGCAGTGAACCTGACTGGGTTATATTAGCATGTGGTGATTCCTGGTTGTAGCCAGGGGTCCTTTCATGTTCTCTGACACAGACTGGATCCAGGCCTGACCAGGATGACAACACTGCCTCTTCCATGGAGAGTCCTGTGTCCATTTAATAAAACCTACATGCTCTTTCTCTCCTCGGCGTGCAGCTTTAACTGGCCCATCATATGCCTTGCGGAGTG
Source organism: Glossophaga mutica (assembly GCA_039655065.1). NCBI lineage: Eukaryota > Metazoa > Chordata > Mammalia > Chiroptera > Phyllostomidae > Glossophaga > Glossophaga mutica. The sequence continues at coordinate 65,241,252 of CM077313.1, forward strand.
TCTGAGCCCAAGACAGATGAGAAAGGAGGCAGCAATCAGACTGGAGATGCTTGCAGAAGTGTTGGGAGGCAGGAACTGGATGCTGGTCATGCCTGTGGCCAAGAGTGTGCAAAGTGGACTCCCTCTATTTCTGGGACCAGGATGCAGGGGGGAAAGGGAGATTTTATATTTAAATATGACCACATGCCACTCAGAAAGGCTTAGCATCTCTCTCCAGGGATGGCTTGGCCCATATGGCAGGTTATAAGAAATGTTTGAAATTTGCCAGAGAGAAAAAGAGAGAGAAAAGATAAAAAGAAAGAGCCAAAGAAAGAAAGCGAAAAAAGTAAAGGTTGGATTTACTTTTTGTGCCTGCTTCATTTTTTGCAATGGAAGGTGAAATGGCTGCAGTGCATGTTTTACTTGGTTGCGTCCTAATGAGTGAGGGCATTTCCGGATGTGGCAGGCCTGTGGCGTATGGGCAGGCTGCCTCAAGGAATGCACCCCTCTTCATTTTCACCTCCACTCCCCTGACAGCTCAGCTCATCTTTCTGGCAGTAGAGAGACCATCAGTCCCCAGCAGCCTGCTCAGGAATATTGGGGAAGGCGGGGGGAGGTAGCAAATATTAAATCACTAATGAGACAAGGCTGTGTGTGGAGTGACACCATTTAAAAGCTCCAAGTCTCTTCTACAGTTGTGATTCCCCTAATCCCTGCCAGGTCGGTGGGCCTGGGGAAGCGCAGGGAGGTTTAGTCACTACACGAGGCCCCTGAGATTCTGTGATATATAGATGCTGATGGTTGATTTTAACATATTTCAATTTGGCGTCAATATTTGCATGTCTCTTATTGTTGTTTCCTCCCAAATTTAAGTAGTTTTATTTTTATTCTCTTGTGAAGCAGCTTATACAATAACAAGTGGTATAAGGAAATAAGTAAAAATAATCTTTAATCACACCACACAGTGGTAACCCTTTGAATACTTTGATAAATATCTTTCTGGGTATTTTTTTCTATGTATGTACACACACAAACAGTAATACATATATTCTTTTAAAAACCTCTTTTTTCATTTAGCAAAGTATTATACCCAAATTCCCATACCCATAACTAAGTTCTACACCATTCTCTCAAACGGCTTCTTAGTACTAGTTGTACATTTCTGTCTTCATTATTATAAAGCACTTTTGAGCACATTTATTTGCACGCATTTATAACATCTTAAGGGTAAATTTCTAGAAGCAGACTTGTTGATCTGAAGATTAAGAATGTTTGAAATATGGATGTGTTATATTGACTTCTATAAAGTCATTAATGATAAGTAGCATGGATATATCTTTTTTTTTTAAAAAAGGATAGTTAGATATTTATTTCCTGCCTTTCCAAGGTACAGAAAAAATATCTAAATACTATGTAAAGATGCTTTTTAGAAGGAAAAGGTATGCTATAATCAGATAATTATTTTGTCAAATCAATTGTCTTTTTACAGTTCCTAGATTTTAGTTATTTTCTGTTAAAAGTAAAATTGTGAATAGTCATTTTTTTAAAGTGTCTTCATACCTTTCAGTATAATTTTGTGACCTCAAGGTAATTACTCTGTGTGGGCATGTGACTCAGATAGCTTGTAGGCAGGCATATGATATATTGGATTTGCTTTGTTGTTTACATTCCCAAACAGCTAGATGATTTCTATGGACAATGTAATGTGAATGCAAAACAGAGGCCTGGGGTGACTCATTCCCCCTTAGTCTGAAAATGATGCTTCTGACCAGCAGCAGGCAGCATATATGTTTGGACCTGCCGTGAAGACCCATGCAGTCACGGATGCCCATTGCTAGAGAAACACATCCATAGTCGTGTGAATAAACAGAAGACGGGTGAACTGAGAGTGTCCTGTGTGCATGGGGGAGGGGTGAAGGAGTCATGGTGGCAGAAAAGTACGGGACACTTTGGGGGTAGGGTGGGGAAAATTAGGAACTCTAGCTGCTTTTCCCAGCAACCACTAAGTCTAGGCTTTTTAGACATCAACAAAATAATCAGATTAAAGCAAAAATGAAACTCAGAAACTCAGACACTCAGACACAAAATAAACAGTTGCATATATTCAACAAGTTCAGTTTTTATGGATTTCAGTGTGTGTGTGCGTGTGTGCATGTGTTTTTAGCTAGGAGTTTGCAGAGTTCATTGTTCAGTAGCAGGAAGACATACATCATTGAGACTTGTATATTGTACTGTGAAGCTCGCTTCTTTAAATGTGAAATCATCGCCAACCCTCCTGGGTGGAAACATAAGGCCTGAGAACCAGCCCAGAACCACAGCCGTTATCATCTGTTATCTGGGCCTTCGTTAATATTTATGGGACCCGAAGACTAAGTACAGACCCTTCCATAACTCAGGGAACCAACACTGTGCTCTGTGCATAGTTTAATCTTGGCTTTTCATGTAAAAGTAAATTTTAAAAATGTTTGCAAATCCAAAAAAACGTGCCTCAAGATAGGCTATGCAGCTTTTAAAAATTCATTTTTTCCCCTGAATTGAGAACCGTGTCCTGTTCTAAAATAACCCTGCAGACAGTTTTGGCTCTTCTCCCCATGTAGATGGTCCTCTTTGAACTGCATTTCAGAAGAATAATTTCCCTGTCTCTCATTTCTGTCTCGTTTCATATGCAGAAGGAAACAGTCTGGTGTACCCAGGACAGTTTATGGGATTTTGAATAAGTAGCTTAACCTCTCAGAGCCTCAATTAAGGGCAATAATACCCATCTCTCAAGGAGCAAAGAGAACTAAATTAAATATCATATGTAAAAAAGGTAAAACTAGGTATTGTGTAGTGTGGCAGTGGTTTCGGATAAAGAAATTGAGACTTTGGGAAGTTAAAAGGGCATACAGAAAGGTGGTCGTATCATTGTGGTGAGCAGATTTCTTTACAACTCTGTGGCTTTTCTGTGTCTGTAAATACTGCCAAGCTGACACGGTGCTCTTAATGAAAATGGCAAAATCCTTTCACATGTCCTGTGTTCTCATGTTCCCTGAATTTTTAAACGTTTCTCACTTTCAAGTAGCTGGTGTTATTGAATCCTGTCAGTCATAGTCTTAGTGGTGAAGGCTTAGGGTGGACTTGACTTAGCAGTTCACAAGCTGACTCAGGGGTGCCCTAGTGTCTTGGAGTCACGGTGTGTCTTGAAAACCCTTTGTGGCTGTTTCTGGAATGAGTCCTAGTGCTTACTTCACAGAGGTGTGTTAATACTCCGGCCTCCCTGACTTACAATTTCCTGTTCAGTCACCAACTAAAGATGGCCACCTACTTGTAGACTCATTATGAGCAACAGGGCAACAAAATATGATGATGCCCTTTACTGTGTTGCACCTTCACGCATCAGTGTGGTCTCCTTTTCTTGCTCCTGTGCAGACATACCCTTTCCCTTCCTCACTCATTGCCTGTTGGACACAGAGGTGCTTCTCAATGAGCCCAGTGGTCTGATTACATCAAGGCAGGAGATACCCAAGACGCAAATCTAAAGCATTAATTGCAAGAATGGGATAGTTATCACATGCTCAGAATGACTTTTTAATGAAAACTCACTGAGAGAAATTAATTTTTTCCTGACGATTTACTTTTCTGCCTGGACAAAACTCAAGTTTTGACTGTTTACAAAGCTCCCACTGCTGGCCAGGCTGATGGCTTGACCAATAATAGCTAGTACTTACATTATTAGTGCTTGCTATGTGCATGAAGCTCTCCTGAGCCTGATAACATATTAACTTGTTTAGTGCCTACACCAAACCCCTTTGTAATCTCAAAGAATCTGGGGACAGGAACTGTGGTCAGAGCTGTGACAGAGTCAGAATGTGGGGACTTCTAGTACCAAATGATGGTTCTCGACAAGGGGGAATTTTGCCAATATCTGCAAACATTTTTGATTGTCTCAACTGCAGGGTGTTGTTACTGGCATCTGGTGGGTAGAGGTAAGGGGTGTTGCTAAACATCCTACAATGCATGGGTCAATCCCCCACAGCAATGAGCTATCCAGCCAAAGGTGTCACTAGTACGAAGCTTGAGAAACTCTGGTACTGCGTGATTTAAGTGCTCTTGCCCTGATTGCCTAAATTCCAATCCTGTTTCTGCAACTTATAAGCTATGGGTCTTGGGTGACTTGCTTAACTTCCTTATGGTTCAGTTTTCTTATCTTTGAAATGGGACGATAATAGTAATATGTCATGGATGTATTAATATACATACAATGCTTAGCTCAGTGTCTGGTATGAAGGCACTCCATATGTTAGTTGCTATTTTATTATATGGAGCCCTTCTAGCCTTAGGGACACAGCTGGGCTTCTCTCTAGTCTTGAGAAGACACCTTCAGTTCATGCCATCCAAGGGAATAGTGTTTCTTCATCTTAATCCTAAAAGAGTGTCTTACCTTAGTCCACTAGGGAGTTCAGGAGGAGTTATCTTTGTCTCACATGTCTCTTTCTCACCTTTTTCTTCTGCATCTTGCTTTAGAAAAGAAAGTCAAAGTTTTTTGCCTTACACTTGAATTTTCCATACCTACCTTCCATGTTTCATAGATTCCATGCTACCTTCCGAGGACTAGGCTGTCTACCTATTCCCTCTGCATCATCACACCATGTGTTATATTAGTGAGGAGGGAGCCTGTTTGGACTTCATCCATGTATGCATTCTTTTCTGGGATGGGTGTTCTCAGCATGTAGAGAAGGAAAACCATGTCTCTTTGGTTGTTGGGCAGAATTATGGGTTCAAATCACTGAAATCATCTGGGAACTGAGGCTGAGGAGGTTCACTAACTTAGCTGAGTTATCCAACAAGTGAGTGAGTTTGGAATACACCTAGTTTCTGGTCTCCCACTTCCATTTTCTCTGCATTCCCCATGAGGGAAATGTAGTGAATGATTCCTACATTTCAGGTCTTTGGAGTCTCATGCAATTATATAATACATCTTTGTGATGGGAAACCCACTTTGAACCTAAGCTGGTACATGATTATAATGCAGACTGGCTGTGTATTCCTGAGTTGGTGGAGCAGGTCGGCTAGAAGATTCTACCAGAAGAGAAAAAGCGTCTTCTGAAGGGGAGACAAAGCTCAAGAGGTGTGATCTAATCCTAAAACTTGAGGTTTGGGGAATAGAGAGTTAGCCCTGAGAACAGAACGGTGTCTGTCATTTCATGTCCATGAAGACGAGTCCTCTCAGAGAGGCCAGTAAGTTTATATGTGAGTCCTGTGGTAAGCAGTGGAGCAGTGAGTAAATCTGAAAGGTTTGTTTTAGGAAAACTTTACAAAAATTTTGTCCAAGGAGCACAGCTATGTTTACCTAACAGGATGTGAAATGAAACAGAACACTGAACAGTTTGGCATATGGAGGGCTTGGTGCCTCAGCTGAGGGGAAAACATCTGTTCCGGGAAGTTATGGCAGCACCGTCCGATTCCTGGGGAGAGACAGCGGAGAAGAGGGAGCGCCCACTAGAGTGGACATAGGACCCTTACTGTGGACTCACGAGACCTTCTTCGCAAATATTTCTGCAGGCCTATGAGTTCTGATTTGTAATGTTACTACTTGGAAACATACCGGACTGAGGAAATCGATGGTGTATGCAATTTCACAAAGATTTTAGTACCTCACAATGCTAACAAATATGGTGGTTTGTTATAGTTTTCTTTTCAATCTGTCAAATTGGCATTTCCCCCTGGCATGCATTGTAGACTACTACTTTCAAAAGCTTGCAAAACATTGCTAGAAATAATATACTTACAGAACAGCCTGAAACCCTGGAAAAAATGGTCTCATATCATCTACGAATTGCCTTAGTACCAGACAGGGCATTCACAGCAATCAAAACACATTAATTTTAAAAGACATTCTGTGTTTTAGGCCATAACTACTATATTCATATTGAAGTAGTTTAAATATAAATGAGGTCTACAAAAATGTCAGGCAAACTACAACCACTAAACTTACAAGATCATAGGCAATGTTTGAATGGCAGCCCAGGGCTAGGCCTTCAAAGGTTAGGAAGGAACTTCCCAAAAGAAATTGAAACTGTGTAAGTAAAGATACATTTTACAATTTCAGCCACTCGGAATTTCTTTCAATGTGTAGACTGCCTATGTGCACAATGTCACTCTCATTGTACTCTGTGGGGTAAAGTGAGTCACAGGGCCAGCCCAGATTCAAAAGACGGAGACTACACAAAGTCGTGTGTTCTGAGACGTGTGGTTCACGGGGGACCCTCTTTGGACACTGGCTACCATAGGGCATACCAGTGACAAAAAGATAGAGAAGGTAAGCTTTGCGCTTAGACAGACAAAAAGAGGTAATTCATTTATAGATTAATGCATGTTAACTACCATATAAGCATAGATATCCTCAAAGTCCAGAAAATCATACGATGCATGAATAGGGATTTTTTTTTTTTAATCCTGAAAGGCATATTACATGACAAAGAATTGGATGAGGATGACCTTGGGTTTCTTGGCCTGAAAGTGTACTCTGGGGGAGGATGGCACCATGCTGTCATACAAAAAGAGAAACAGAACCTTATTCATTTGGAAGTTTAAGGGGAGAAGTCAGAGGTGAGGGAGACATTTTAAAGAAAAGCTTAGGGGAGAGGCTGTGCAAGTTCTTACTGAATGCCCTTCATTTTCTCGAGGTAGTTAGAAGAATGATTGTTTACTCAGGGTTGAGAAGGGCAGAGTTAAGTTTGGCATATGCTGTGGAAAATGGGAAACGGTTCCAAGTAAGGGGACATGGTATGCTGACAAGCACTGGGCCCCGCTGAGGCTGGACTCATAAATGTGCAGCATTGCCCGTGGGCAGAGCTGTATGGTTTTCTTCTATAACACGTGGGCAACAGGGACAGAAATTGAAATGGGCAGTTAGGTCTTCATGAAGGAATGGGTGTGAGTACTGAAGGTGTGTTTTTCTTTCCTTTCTTTGGGCAAGTCTCTGTGGAGACAGCCTGGGGATCTTATAGGCTCCACGTTTCATGACCTTCCACCCATCAGCTGCCCCCAAGAGGGGAATTCTTTTTAAAAAATTTATTTTATTTACTTTTGTTTTTACTTTTTTTATTGTTGTTCAAGTACAGTTGTCTCCATTTCCCCCCAATCACTCCCCACCACTCCAACCATCCCCACCTCCCACCCTCGGTCCTACCTCTCTTTGGCTTTCTCCATGGGTCCTTTATACATGTTCCTTGACCACCCTTCCCCTTTTTCCCTCCATTATCTCCCTCCTCCCTCTCCTCTGGTTACTGTCAGTTTGTTCATTATTTCCATGTCTCTGGTTCTTTTTTGCTCATTTGTTTGTTCTATTCATTAGTTTCCACTTACAGGTGAGATCATATGGTATTTGTCTTTCACCACCTGGCTTATTTCACTTAATATAATGCTCTCCAGATCCATCCATGCTGCTGTGAAGGGTAGGAGCTCCTTCTTTTCTTCTGCTGCATAGAATTCCATTGTGTAAATGTACCATGGTTTTTTGATCTGTTCACTTACTGATGAGCACTTAGGTTGCTTCCAGCACTTGGCTATTGTAAATTGTGCTGCTATGAACATAGGGGTGCATAGGTTTTTTTGGATTGGCATTTCAGGATTCTTAGGGTATAATCCCTAAGTGGTGGAATTGCCAGGTCAAAAGGCAGTTCCATTTTTAGTTTTCTGAGGAAATTCCACACTGTTTTCCACAGTGGCTGCACCAGTCTGCATTCCCACCAACAGTGCCCTAGGGTTCCCTTTTCTCCACAACCTTGCCAGCACTTGTTGTTTGTTGATTTGTTTATGATGGCCATTCTGACCGGTGTGAAGTGGTATCTCACTGTGGTTTTAATTTGCATCTCTCTGATGGCTAGTGATGCTGAGCATACTTTCATACATCTCTGGGCCCTCTGTATGTCCTCCTTGGAGAAGTGTCTGTTCAGGTCTTTTGCCTATTTTTTAATTGGGTTGCTTGTCTTCCTGGTGTGGAGTCATGTGGGTTCTCACATATTTTAGAGATCAAATCCTCGTCTGAGGTATGATTTACAAATATATTTTCCCATACAGTTGGTTCCCTTTTCATTTTCCTGATGTTTTCTTTAGCCATGCAGAAGCTTTTTATTTTGATGAAGTCCCATTTGTTTATTCTTTCCTTTATGTCTTTTGCTCTAGGGGACATGTTGGTGAAAATATTGCTGCATGGAATGTCTGAGATTTTCCTGCCCATGTTCCTATCTAGGACTTTTTTGGTGTTGTAACTTATATTTATGTCTTTTATCCACCTTGAGTTTATTGTTGTGTGCGGTATAAGTTGGTAATCAAGTTTCATTCTTCTACATGTAGCTGTCCAGATCTCCTAACACCATTTGTTGAAGAGGCTATTTTTATTCCATTTTATGCTTCTGAAGGGGGGCATTCTTCACTGACATGGCTTCTTCCCCATAGCTGACTCCTTCCCTGTAAATTCTACAGGCAAAACAAGTCCTATAGGACTCACCTGGTTGAGTCAGAGATGGAGAAGATACTTGAGGAGAAATTCATTTTATCCATAATTTACAAAGCTTATTTTGAAAATATCTTCTCCTATATCAGTAATGCATATTTTTATAGAAAATAGAGATGAGCAAAAAGACTAAAAAGGACACTTAAAAGGACCTCAATCCCACATTGCAAAAATAACCATGTCAATAATTTGCTACCACTTCCAGGTGTTTTTTTTTTTTCTTATGTCTAAAAAAAGTTGTCATAAGTTAGGGTAGTGATTACCCTCAGGACCAGCTACATTATTTAGGGGGCCCAGTGTAAAATTAAAATGTGGAGTACCTTGTTCTAATATTAAGAATTTCAAGATGGTAACAGAAGAGCTTTAAATCAACTGTGGGGCCCTTCTAAGTGTGGGGCCGTGTGCAGGCTGCGAACCCATGAAGTCATCCCTGCTTGTCCCCTAACCTCCAGCATAAACAATTTACCAGCTGCGGGACTGTCTCCTTCCTTCCCTTCTCCTAGCCTCAAGGGCAGCTCAGGGGCTGCCAGAGTGTTTGCAGCTGCAGATGTGGCTAAAGCCAGTCCAAGGGACCCTCCTCAGGTTTCATCCTCAGCAACATGTAAAAATGAGTAGTTTATTTTCAGATATTTTCCATTTTCTCCTCTCAATGCATGCCACCTCCCTTCAGCCCCATCTCCAAGGGAGCCAGGCCCTCCTACAATTTCCTGAGGGGTGGGGCCCCGCTGCCAGCTGGCCCAGCAGACAGAGCTTAGAGCCACAGAGGACTATTCTGGGCCCTTGAAACCTAGTGGAATTTGCTGAGCTGGGTCTCAGGCTTGTTTGGGACATGTAACCCCCATTTTCTTCCCAATTTCTACTTTCAGAGTGGAAATGCCTCTCACCGACCTGTCCTACCATTGTATTTCAGAAAGATAATTTGTTTCCTAAGTTCCACAGGTCCACAGATGGAGAGGAACTTTTCTCCAGTACAAATCATGCTCAGAGTCTCACCTGTACACCTGACTTAGATGATTCAGGAGATAAGATTGGGACTTTATATTTAGATGAAATTTTAGACTTGAGTTGATCCTGGAATAGGTTAAGACTTTTAAGGATTTGGGAAGGAAGTGAACGTATTTTGCCCATGTGAGTTTTGGGAAGGTCAAGAGGGGTCAGTGTCCTGAGTGAATTGTGTCTCCCTGAAAGTTATATTCAGGTCTTATCCCCTCATACCTGTGGTTGTTATCTTATTTGAAAATAGGGTTTTTGTATATGTAATCAAGTTGAGGTAATACTGGCTTAAGGTGGTACCCAACCCAATGGCTGGTATTCTTATAAGAGGGAGATCTGGACACAGAGACACACCAGGGGGTGAAGGAGGCAGAGATTGGAATAATGCAGCTACAAGCCAAGGAACACCAGGCATTGTTAGCATCCTCCAGAAGCTAGGAGAGAGACATGAAACAGATACTCCCTCAGAGTTTCCAGAAGGAACTGATCCTGCCAACACTTTGATTTTAGAATTTCAGCCTTTAGAACAATGAGAAAATACATTTAAAAGATTTTAATCAGATATGGACACAGTCCCACTTATAATCATTTGAAAATGATCCCTATAGCTAAGCATGGAAAAATGGTTTGGGGAGAGCAAGAGTGTTGGTAGGGAGAAAAGTCGCTGTGTGGTGACTCTGTCCCTGGTCCAGGCAAAAGGTGCTGGTGGCTCAGACGAGGGTGGTAGTGACAGAAGTGGTGACAAGTGGTTGGAACACATGTTGCAGATAGAGCTCAGAGGACTTGCTGGTAGATTTCAGCAGAGGGTGAAGAAAAGAGAGGAACCAAGAAAGACTCCAAGGGTCCTGGTGGAGCCGTGGGTGGATGCTGGCTATCATTGGCCAGGTAGGGAGAATCAAAGAAGTAGTAGGTCGGAGATGCTCAAGACTTTCCTCACCGCAGTTCCCATGGGAATGTCAAGTCCTCTCCTCAGCTCCTGCAGAGAGCAGCTGGGTGTCTCAAACTTCAACAGTCTCCCTTTGGGAGTCCCCATGGGAAAAAGTCTCCCTGGAAATGAGGCCTGGGGAGAAACAGAGAACAGACTGATGTGTTCTTTGAACTCCTGTATTCAGCCCATGCCTAAAGTCTGTCCCACCTGCTAAGTATTCTTTACCAGGGTCAACAACTTCTCCCTTTTTCTTATTGCTTAAATTTATGTAAGTTGGATTTCTCTCACTCGCCCCCAGTATAATAAGAAATATAGTTCGGCCAATGGTATAATAGAACTGATGACATAGTAAGGTATCTCATGTATAATAAAGTTTCTTAAAATAAAATTTATAATCTTTCCACCTGTTTCCAATGAGGGGGCGGTGCAATTTGAGATCATACAAGAGGTGAGACAGCATAAAAATATTATTTCTTAAGGAATGAGTTTTTAAAAAACTGTTCTTTTTTTTTTCTTAAAAATATCCTTGCAGGAGAGTATGTGTGTTGATGAGAGAGAGAGAGAGAGAGAGAGAGAGAGAGAGAGAGGGAGAGAGCGGGAGAGAGAGAGAGACATGTGAGCAAGACATGTGAGAGAGAAGTGTCCATCCGCTGCCTCCCATCAGTTGCTTCCCAAATGCATCCCAGTGGGGAATGGAACCGGCAACCCAGATCTGTGCTTTGACTGGGAATCTAACCTGTGACCTTTTGGTGTTTGGGACAATGATCCTGCCAACTGAGTCACTGGCCAGGGCTAAAACCTGTTGTTTCTTTATTTTTAAAATGAGACCAAAGTAAGCTGTTTCTCTGCTCCTCCTTGCCCACACCCTTCCCCTGACAAACTGCACGGTGCCCTCCTCTCCCGCGGTCCCACGAAAGCCACACTCTCCCAGGGAAGCTGCCTCTGTGGAAAGCAGACTGTCATCAGCCACGAACCTCTGAGGCTTCAGAGTTAGTCTGTCTCATCTGCCGACAGCTGGCTGGAGCCTCACACCCTAGATCCTGCCTGCGCATCCCTCTGACTTACAGCCTTTCTCCCCACAGGAAGATCTGTGGCTCTTGTTTCTGAAGCCCTACTGGAAGGAAGGGCAGGGCCAGGCTAGGAGTATTGTTAGCTTCGCCTTATTAATAAAATAGGTTAATGATTTATTCATAGCTGGGACAATGCCGCTCCACTCCGGAGGACAGCACAGAACTGTTACATTAGAGATGAGCAGCTGCTGTGGAAGAGATGGGAGCCTTCCGAGAAATGGTCTCGGGCTGTTTCTATTAGGCAGTGAGCAGATTTATCTGACCAAGTCAGGGCTGGGAGGCAATTATTTGTGTACTGTGAATGTCGGGTAAATACTGGCAATGGAGGTCCCTGCAAAGATGCTCCCTTGCTTCTCCATTTCTCGCCTAATGAGTGTTTGTTCACCTTCTTGCTTTATCCTCTCCTCCTCAGTACCTGGAAGATGCCCGAGTTTGTAATTCAAGATGGGTTATCTGGGGGATATCAGTATAATACACATGTGAACGTGATCGCCATCAAAGAGAACTCATTCCAGGAAGCAGAAGAGAGAAATGGCATTTGGGCTTTTCTGGTGCTAGGCTAAGATTACACTATTTTTACAGATTAAATCCTTTAAAATCATATCTCTTCTTTCCCAAAAAGACTAGAATTTTTTTTATAAATAATTAGGAAAGAGGTTAATACACTGCAGAGTTCTGATAAATAACTGGGAGACATAATTTTTTTTAAATGCCAATTACTGTCTCTCTTGTTAAAGACATGGTACATTTCTGTTAGTGTGACTCTTTGTTGGATAATTGGCTGGCTCTGCAGTTCAGAGGGCAAGGTGAGGCAAGCTTTGACAGTCTGCAGAAAAACAAAAGGGAGAGCACTCCGTTCTCAGCAAACCAAACCAGCCCTGTTTGCAATGGACAAAAATTCGATTTATTTACAACTGAGTTGCTGTTTTTGCTCTAGTGCTCCCCATCGGAGCCTCCCAGGCCTCCCCTGAGACTTTGGTAGATTTAGATCAAATGTCAGAAAGGAGAGCTGGATTTTCACCCCTTTGGTGCCTAACTAGAGGGGAGAATTCAAGGCCATAGGCAGTACTGAAGAAAACCTCATTGTTGGTGTATGCGCGTCCACACAGCAAGGCTTCCTGAGGGACTCCCCTCCCCTCTGTTCAGCTTCCTTGAGAAGAGATCAAATGTTTCAAAGCATTTCCACCTTTACTAATTTTTAATGCCTCTACCAGACTGAGACTGAGACTTGCCCACTGCAAAAAAAATAATACTAATAAAAAAATAAGAATCTGAGAGGACTTCCGGCCAAGATGGAGGCATAGGTGGACACACTGTGCCTCCTCTCACAACCAAAATTAAGGACAACAAATATTCAGAAACAAGAAAACAACCAGAGCTAATGGAAAATTGAACTGTACAGAAGACCAACAACCATTCATCCAGACCAGTGAGAGGGGGCGGAGTCGTGGCAGGAAAAAGTGGAGGTGCGGACTCAGGAACACAAGCAGCAGTGGCTGGTGGTTCCCAAGCATGCAGGTGGCTGGCAGACCCCAGGCCCACAGGCGGTGGCTGGCAGGGCACAGGGTGGCAACTGTGCAGACCCAGTGAGGCCGCACAAGGCAGCTGGCTGACCAGGTGGTCCCACATTCGCACGTGCAGATAATCCAAGTGAAGGGGAAGTGGTGGAAGGGACTGAAATCCGGGAGAGAGCAGAGCAGGCGCCATTGTTCCCTCTTGGACCCCGCCCCCACATACAGCGTCACAACCCAGCGACTGAGCTGCCCCCACACTGGGGAATACCTAAGGCTCCACCCTTAACTATGTAACAGTCGAGACCAGACCAAAAACAAAACAAAACAAAAACCCACCACAAATGGCTCAAACCAGAGAACAAATCAATTCCCCAGAGCCAATTCCTCTAAGCAACAAAGAAATAGCCAACCTATCAGATGCACGGTTCAAAGCCCTGGTGATCAGGATGCTCACAGAATTGGTTGATTTTGCTCACAAATTAGATGAAAAAATGCAGGCTGCAATACGTGAAATGAAGGAAGATGCATGGGGAACCAATAGAGATGGGAGGAAAACTGGGACTCAAATCAATGGAGTGGACCAAAAAAAAAAGAAGAAACAACCAAACAGAAAACAAGGAAGAAACAAGAATTTAAAAAAATGAGGAGAGACTTAGGAACCTCCAGGACATCTTTAAACACCCCAACATCTGAATTATAGGGGTACCAGAAGGGGAAGAAGAAGAGCAACAAGTGGAAAACTTATTTGAACAAATAATAAAGGAGAACTTCCCCAATCTGGCAAAGGAAATAGACTACCAGGAAATCCAGGGAGCTCAGAGAGTCCCAAAGAAGGTGGACCCAAAGAGGAACACACCAAGGCACATCATAATTACACTAGCCAAAATTCAAATGAAGGAGAGAATTCTAGAAGCAGCAAGAGATAAGGGAACAGTCACCTACAAAGGAGTTCCCATCAGACTGTCAGCTGATTTCTCAAAAGAGACCTTACAGACAAGAAGGGGCTGGAAAGAAGTATTCCTAGTCATGAAAGGCAAGGACCTACATCCAAGATTGCTCTATCCAGCAAAGCTGTCATTTAGAATGGAAGGGCAGATAAAGTGCTTCTCAGATAAGGTCAAGTTCAAGGAGTTCATCATCACCAAGCCCTTATTATATGAAATGTTAAAGGGACTTATCTAAGAAAAAGAAGATAAAAAATATGACAATGAAAAGACAGCAAACTCACAGCTATTAACAACCACACCTAAAACAAAAGCAAACAACTAGAACAGGAACAGAACGACAGAAATGGAGATCATATGGAGGGTTAGCAACAGGGAAGTGGGAGGAGGAGAGAGAGGGGAAAAAGTACAGAGAATAAGTAGCATAGACGGTGGGTAGAAAATAGACAGGGGGAGGGCAAGAATAGTGTGTGAAATATAGAAGCTAAAGAACTTATGACACATGGACATGAACTAAAGGGGGGGAATGTGGGTGGGAGGGGGTGTGCAGAGTGGAGGGGAATGATGGGGGAGAAATAGGACAACTGTACTAGCACAATCAATACAATATATTTAAAAAAATAAAAATCTGTGCTTGTTGAAACAGCCAAAAATAAAAGTGATCCTCTAACAGTAGCACATTTAACTTCCTCCACAACTACCAGCAGGAACCAAGGAGCACAGCTTTGGCCCAATATATTAAACCTTGAAAATGTCTTGGGGAAGTGGTCACACTGGAAATCAGAATATGTTGGAATGTAATACATGACACCCAGAGACTCCTTACACAAGAATCCAAGAGGCTATCCCCAGATCCCTCCCTGTAACTTCTTCAGCCCCTAGCCCCACCCTGCCCATCCCTTTCCTTTACTCCTTTGCACATTTTCTCCCCAAAAGCCACCCATGAGGGTCCATGTGGGAGCCAGGAATGTAACCCCAGGATTTGATTTCCCAGGCCATCAGGAGATAACACTGCCTATCAGCCAAAAACTAGAGCTTCCTGACAGTAGTTGCAGAAATTACAGCTAATTATATGCTCCATGCTTCCTGTAAAAGATATATATTTTAAGCTGCTGGGCTGACTTTCTCCCTTGGCTGCATTTAAAGGTTAGTTTCTGACCTGCTTCCTGGTTTAATGGAATAGTTTAAATATTACAAATCATTCCTTGATTCTAATAAATTATATCTCCCCTGGCACCTCACAAAATCCTTATCATGCCAAAGGAAATAGTTGGAAGGAACAGGGCAGCCTCCACGATAATAAACAGAATAACATGCCATAGGGTTGCAGATTTCCGGATCCCCAGCTTCTTGGGTGGTTGAAAGCACTTGGCCCTGGGCCTCACACTCACAGAACACCTGAGGCATGTGGCGAAGCAGCATGAACTCCCACTCCCCTGCCTCGCGTGATTGTTCACTTGGCTTAATTGTCAGCTCCTGCTAAGAACATGTAACATCTTATTTTCCCAGAGATTGTGGAAGATTGAGCTTTGCTTGTGGCCAAGTTGAGGAGCTGAATGGGCAGCATTTCCTTCCTTGATGTGCAAATTCTGGGCATGGTCTGAAGCTGCTTCTGTTCATAGAGTCCTTTTATTGAATCTCGGTTTCAAACTCTAGTGAAGATCTGGACCCAAACAGTTTCTCTTCGGGTGTGATTCTGTGGGCAGGTAGTCTCATCCAACTTCATCTATTTACATATATTGCCACTCTTTTAAATGCAGACAGACCTCGGGAATATTGTTGGATCAGTACCAGACTATGACACTAAAGTGTCACAATAAAACAAGTCATAATCTTTCTGCTGGTGGAGGGTCTTACCTTTAATTTGGAAAAATGATAAATAAACACAGCATCTGTGAAGTGCAATAAAGCAAGGTGCAATGAAAAGAGGTACACCTGTAGAAGAAAGTAACAAAAACACATGTATGCAACAACAAAAGTGATATTCAAGTCATGGAAGGAAAGAGCATATGAAAAAAGTCTCTTCTCCCAGGAGCTGAAGGGAAGGAATTCAAGTCTCTTGATTCCATCTGGTAGGACTGGAGGGGTCTGTCAGCCTCGCCAACTGAATCGTGAATTTCCAAATCTTAGCTTTTGATTGAAATGCCCATGTGAAAAGTCCACATGTCCAAATGAACTGTGTGTGGTACCAACTGTCCTGATTTCCACTTTGGTGACTAGCAGATTTGATAACAAGGTGAGTATCCATGGAAGTATCAGCCATGCAACAGGTCTCTCGTTTCATGGAATTCTCCTGCAGTATATTGAACTATAAGTAATGGAACTTCTGAAATAGTCGATAGTCCATAATCATTTTTACAAAGGGTAAGCCTTGTGAATGAATGGGTTGAAGCTGCTGAGTTGATATGACTTGAAGGTCTACCTTACTCCACAAGCTGTGAAAATTCCCTTACACTGTCCTGTGCAGGTAATTCCACCTTAGAAACTATAACAGTTTGGGTTTTTTCCCCCTCAGGAAGTTTCCCATTAAAATCGAAAAGTCCCTGAAAGAGCTAATTCACCTTAGAAAGGGTAACTTTCTTAGATTGTTTTCTAAGATGATGGGTAAGGCAAGGGTCTCAGTGAAGTGGACTTAGAAGCTATGCCTTGTGGAGAGGAGATGGTAGATGTGGAAATGTCCACCAGTGGCTGAACGAGCCCCAGAGCGAGACTGGCCATCTCTGCGGCACCCGGAGTGTCGGCAGCATTCTCCCATAAACTGTTAGCGAAAAGGAGAAGCAACCTCCCACTAGACAGTGATCACTCTCAGGTAGACAGGGAAATACCCAAATAGAAAATTGAACTTCTGTGTACGTGTGTGTGTGTATATATAATACTACACTAGTAAAATTAATATTTGGAGTTTTTTATTTCTAAGGTTTTTATTTTTGAGAGAGAGAGAAAGAAAACCAAAAATGGAAAAATAAGGCCCATGGAGTCACTTTCTCTGAGAAAAGTTATGTGAAACCAAAACTCTCCTAGAGATAGACTTTGGGGTACGTACAATAAAAGCAAAATCTAATTTACAAAGAAAATCACATCTAAAAAGATTGATGACATGAAACTTCATTTTTTCATTTTGTCCCAAGCAAAGGAGAGCACAGGGAACCGGAAAAACCTCAGCTGATTTTTCAAGGGGGGAAAATAAAATGTCTCACAAATCCCAGTGAGCTTTAAAAGGAGATCCACCTGAACGGTGTTTCAGCATCTTTGTAGACACCGCAGTAGGACAGTTTAATGTAATATCTCCCTCGGCAAGACAGTTTACCACATTCAACAGAAATGTCAGGAGAAGGCAGAAAAGGAGGGGAAACCGTTCTGGGTGAGCAAAGGGCAACGACACATAGGAAAACCCAGCTTTACCAAACATGTGTTCGTGCCGGTATAAACCTCAGTCAGCTGTCTGTAAATGCTAAGTCTCTGCTGGAGAAAAGGGGCATTTGGTTTGGAAATGCGACTTGGAAGTTGGTTGGTGTCAGTTATTTTGCTGCATTGTTGATTAATGTAATTGAAGCATATATTACAGAAACAGAAAAGGAAATGTGACTTCTTCAGGGACCCATTAATTTCTTAAGGATAAAGCGTTTGAAGGTTCAAAGGCTTTGTTGAGGCTTATTTTAAATTTAAAATTTCCATTGCCATGGGATTGATTATCATTCTTATATTAGCTTTGTCAAACACCAAGTTGATCTTAGTTCTTTCAAAGTTTCGTGGCACTTAATCTGTTTTTTGAGATTTTTTTTTTTTTTTTTAAGGAGAAGGTTGTCTTACAAGTTCTCCCAAGGACAGATTTGCTTTCCTTTCACAAGAACAGCAAGATGAAAATTTCTGAAGTCTTGAAATGAGCAATTCCCACTCCTCCCATCTTCGGGATCTTAAAAGTCATTTCTGCAAGCCAAGTACAGCCCCTCCCTGTTCAAACGCTTTCCCATATTCGTTTCTGTTTGGTTTTCCCTGGCCTTGAAAACATCAACTCATGTGTAAGCGTCTTTGTACATTTGAAGCTTTAATAGTGTTGTTGAGGGACTCCTCAGTAAGATTACCCCATCGCTTCACCCCAAATCACAATACATAGTTCTTTTTATAACCCTCCGCTGTCTCGCTCTAATCAGGGCTTACGTGCTCTCATAAACAATGCCCTTCGAAAGCGAGCCAGGAGGTCCCCAGCTCCAGTCTTTCTTGGTGCTATCCCAACAGTGAACTCGTTCGTTCAAGTCCGACGGCAGCATTTTCGGCTCCTTGGAAACCCTGCCGAAAAGAACAGTGTTAGTGCCGACAAGAACAAGAACAGGAAAGATGCCATTAGGAAACCAGGGTTAAGATGGCATTGCCGTCCACCCAGATGAGGGTGGCCGAGTTAGAAATAAAAGCATTGTGACTCAAGACTTTGCCGCAGGGAATTAATAATGAGATGGCTAACACCCTAAGAGCAGTTCAACAGCAAATCTTCTTTCTTACAAGGAGAAAGATGTTTTCTCCTCATCAGTTTTGGTTTTCTTTGTTTTTCTAGTCCTGGAAAACTCCGACTGCGAGCTGTTGGGAGTGTGAAGTCAGTCAGCAGGGGGCGCCCTGTTGGACTGCGCTGCCTCCGTGGCTGTCTCCAAGTACAGTGGGAAGTGTGCGTGAACTCCTGGACTCAGACCTTGAGAACCGACCCGCCGCAGCTGCAGCCAAGCCTTGATCCCACGCAGCCCTGAGAACTGTGTGGGCTTGGCTAATGAGGCCACATATTCTCCCATCTGGTGTGGGAGATTTTGCCTCAAGGAATGCTGTCACTCACATTGACTTTATATCCAACGCCTTTTCTATTTGAGCTCAATTTTGGGGATGACTCTCTGCATCTTACTACAAATATTTGGGAGGCAGCAGCAGGCTGGCTCTGAGGAAAAGAAACATGACCTTGAAGATGCTCCCCTCCCCTGCCCCCGCCCCAGGTTCCTCTGGGAAGGCCTGCCCCTGGTTGCAAATCCTTTGTCTCAGGCTTCCCCCTTCCAAAGCCACCCCTCCCTAGCCATAAAGACACTTCCAGTACCTGCTTCTGAACCCTCCAACCCTGAAGAATTGGCAGGAGACTCTGGACTGAAATGGCTTTAAGGTGCTCCCAATCTCTAGTCACATTTGCCCGTTAACTAGCTCTCTACCTCTTGGCTGAAAATAGTGACTTGTGAGTGTGGTGTGTGTGTGTGTGTGTGTGTGTGTGTGTGTGTGTGTAACTAAGTAAAACCAGCGGTGAAGGCACTTGGGGGCTCAGAGGAGTGGGGTGCACTTCCCTGTGACATTGGAGCAGGAGTGGCACCCACCTGCTGTCATGCACAGACGGCCAGAGGCCCGCAGAAGGGCCCTTAATAAAGGCAATGAATGATGATGATGGTGTGGACTGGGGAGGGAGGGGGGATGGGAGGTGGAAGCACAAAACCAGAGGCTACAGTTTCATTGATGCTAAAAAATAGCCCCCATGGGTGGCTGGTGAGCAGCATGGAGAAACACTTACGGAGGCTCAGTTTTGCTGTCATGGTCAAGCCCAACGCCCCCTCCAGGGTATCACCTTCTGGTCTGTGAGCACTGAGGGAGGCTCAGCTGGCACCCCATGGGGAATTCAGAGGTGCTGAGCTATACATTACTTGCAAAAGTTGCGGGCCCATTTCCTTTATACCTAAGAGCCTGTGGATACCCCAGGTGTTCTCTATTCTTGAAAAACCTTCCTCTGTGGGGAGCTGCACAGATTTCCCAGGAATAGAGCTGGTGAATGACTTCTATGTGTTTTTGGTTTGTGTGAGAGGGTTGTTTATTGATGGTAAGAGGGTAGATGCCTTGGCAGAGACCTATCTCCTCCCCACCCACCTTTCTTTAGCATTCACCAAGCACAGACTTACATCCTTACCCTAGGGTCAGGCACCACCCTAGGCATTCGGGAAACACGGGAGAAGTGGTCCCTGCCAGGGACGAGGAGGGAGGCAGTCTCATCACCGTTTGGCAGATGACAAAGTATGATCAGAGAGGTTAAGTGGCTCAGAACCAGGATATCCTCAAGGATATTATTAGATTCATTAGATATTCAATTTCTCCTTCCAGGTTGGCAACACAAAAACAAACCTATGAAATGTGGAAACTACTCTCCCCCACCATTGTCTACAGCACATGAGTGGAGAATCTGAGCTGTAGTACACGTGCCCAGCCTGGGACTCACCCTGCCACCAGGGCCATGTCAGTGCTGTGTCTCCACCAGTTTGCTCGACCCCAATCACCTTTGCAGACCGGCCAGGCTCTGTCTTTCAATACCATTCTAGATCACCAAATGACGACTGTGCCAAATACAAGTGTGCCCGCAGCACTAACAATGTCTACTTCCACTATTAGTGCCACGTCTGCTGCTATGGAATCCACCCGAGTGCGACTTTCCCTACAGAGCACCGTCGCATCAACCCTGCAGGTATCATTTTCACACAGGGGTGGTAGTTGAGAGCTTAAGCTTTTGAGTCAAATAGACCTGAATTGAATCGCTCTTATTATATTTTCCCAACGAGGAAACTGAAGTGCATAGAGTTTGTTGCTTGACCAAGATCATATAGCTTGTAAGTAGAAAAATTATGCCAAGATTTGACTGGTTCCTGCTTTACTCCTGTACTTACACTTATTTCGCAATGGGATGCTATCTACCCACATTAATCCCCGCACTTATTGAGAGTAAGAACTATCTGTTAGGTACTCCCTGTGTGTCAGGAAATGTACAAAACTCTATACATGCATTGTCCCACTGAAGCATTTTCAATTATTTTTTATACTTACCTCTATTTCATGGAAGAAGGAAGGAGTTCTAGAAAAATGTAATAATTTGCCCAGCATTCCACAGCTAGAAAGCAGTGGATCTCAAATTGGATCCCAAGAGTGACTGACTATGAAACTCATTTTCTTAACCTCTGTGTGTGCTGTTTAGACAAGAGATGTGGAAAAGACTGATGGACGGCTATCATATTCAAAATTTCATTGTATATGCCCTGGCTGGTACAGCTCAGTGGATTGAGCGCTGGCCTGAAAACGAAAGGTCACCTGTTTGATTCCTGGTCAGGGCACATGCCTGGATTGCGGGCCACATCCCCAGTTAGGGGTATATAAGAGGCAACCGATTGATGTTTCTCTCCCTCCTTTCCCCTCGCTCTCAAAAAATAACTAAAAATATTTTTTTAATTTAAAAAAACAAAACAAAACAACAATTCATTGTATCAGTGGGTAGAAGTTTCCACTTTCTTGGATATGGAAAAACTGTGAGTGTTCAGTTTAGAAATCCAGGTTAGCAGCACAGGCAAAACAAATACACACATAAACATAAGCCTCCAAGTCAATACATTTTTGAGTTAAAAGGAGATTTTCAGGTCATATGATCCAGCTTCTCTTATAGTTGAGAAAGTTGATGTTTCCGCATCCCTGCTAGGCGGAAGCGATCTCATCCCCGAAAAAGAGAGTTCTGGCCTGGATCACCTAAAACGCTTTTTTTTTTTTTTTTTTTTTTGCTGAAATTTGATTTACTTAAAAGAGAAAAGATACCTAATATCACATTTGGATTGTTAATAATGATAAATGTGGTGCTTTTTTAATTAGGCTTGATTTCCAAACCATGCAAATTAACTGTGGGTGGTAGGATGAATGGATTTTTATTTTACTGTGGTTTTCCATCTTTTCTAAGTTTTCTATGTTTTTTTAATATAATTGCCCCACGCTTAGAAAGTGCTATATTTAAAGAGAAATGAACAAATCAGATTTCATTAGTATTAAACGTAAAGTGCAAGCAACAAACTTAAACAAACCAGGCTGTTGAATCTCAGTTCTCTGTTCCTTATGATTCGTGTGCCCTTAGCCTCTTCTTAACCTCTCTGAACCTCAGTCTCCATCTGTCAATCGATGTTTCCACTTCCCTTCCAAGACTGTGTGAGGATTAAATGAGGTATTGCTGTAAACCACTTGATAAGTCTCTTCCCTTCTTTTCCCTTTCATTCCCTTCATCAGTTAAAAATACAACTTGCAGGGGCAGAGACAGTTGGGAGGGCAGAACATTATACTGAAGTTCCTAAAAGCATTTGGCAAATGATGAATTAAAAAGTCCTAAGGTTCTTCTTACAGTGTCTTGGGGATAGCAGCTAATGAACTGATAAACATAAAACAGATAAAAGGAAAATTGGACAAGAAGGAGGAGGTAGCCGAGATATACTAAGAAAACATTTCAAGAGCCTATATATTGTCATTTAAGTTTTCATCTGCATCTCATTAATAATCCAAACAACAGCCCTCTGATGCCTCACACAGGAGGAGGAGGGGAAATAATTTCTTTGGACAGGGTGCCCGGCCTCTCTATCACATTAGATATTATTTCCAAATGTTGACTATCAGGGGCGTGTTTCTCCTGACCATGAAACAGTCTGGATCCTTTCGGGGAAGAGATGAGTTTAGCAGCCCACAGTGCAGCCTCCTGAAGGAGGCTTCTCTGGAATTCCAAAGCTCTGCCAGAAATACCGTGCCGTGTGTGGAACCTCCATAAATAGGCTTCACCCACATCTGCGCCCACCTTTTGGAGGTTTTGCTTCATTTTTTTCTTCCTAGGAAATTTAGTATTTAAAAAAAAAACTTTAAAAAAAATATTTCAAACTTACAAAGAAGTTGCAATAACAGTACAAAAGGAATCTTCTGTGCTCTTCATGTAAATTCCTCAAATGTTAACATTGTAGCACAGTTGCTTTATCTATTCCCTCTGATTATATATAATTATTATCATTACTATTTTCTAAAACCATTTGAGAACGAGTTGCAGATATGATGCCTCTTTGCCCCTAACTACTTTAGTGTATTTCTTAAAAACAAGGGCATTTTCTGACATAAACACAGCACAATTATTGTAATCATGAAATTAACATGACTATGACACCATTATTAATCTTCAGTCCTTGTTCAAATTTCCCCATTGTCTTGACAATAGACTTTATTGCGAAAGGATCCAATCTAGGATCAGGCATTGCCTTTGGTCTCTAGCCTCCTTTATTCTTGAACTCTTCCTCTCTCTGTCTTCATCTTCTAGGACCTTGGCATTTTTGAAGAGTATTGGCCAGTGATTTTTTAAAATGCCCTTAATTTGTATTTATCTGATGTTTCCTCATAGCCATTTTCAAGTTATACAAATTCAGCAGTAATATCACACAAGATATGTGGGCTCATTCTCAGGCATCACCCCAGAAAGCACCTGATGTTCATTAGTCCTATTACACCATCATAATCATGATGTTATCTTCCTCTTTGTAATTAATAAAAACCTGGTAGGGAGATACATACTTCGATACTAAATATTGTGTTCCTCCTCAAACTTTTATCTACTGGGTTTATCTTTTAAAATATTTTAGAATGTGCCCCTTTTTGTAACTTTTGGTTAAAACTAACAAAGGTATACTATTAATTAAAGCCCATCTCCTCAGAAAGCCGTGTATAGGAAGGGTGCACTTTAAGGCACACGAGGCAGCCCCATGACAGAGCCCAGATGCCCGAAGAGCAGGCTTGTTCTCTCTGGGTGTCTCGGAAACTCACCATGTCTTTCACACTCCCTTCCGCTCCCCCTGGGAGAGAGCTCTCTCCGTGGGTCCCCCAAGCTGGCGTTGGGACAAACTGGCCCCCTGCCTGCCGGTCTCCAGAGACTCTCCCATCCCTGAGACTGCAGTCTGGTGGTTTATTTTGGAGGATTTTTGCAGAGCTTTTGTGTTTTCATGTCTGTGGATCTCTTTGTGATGGCTTCTTAATGTTTACATTGGAAATTGTTAACCCTCGCATCTGGCAGGGCCCTAAGCTCTGAGCCCCGGCTGAACTGGTAGACTAGATTGATGACCAGTTGGGGGGCCATCAGAAGGGCAAGGAGAAAGCCACCCACTACCATGTGAAAGCTCAGTCTCCTTATTCCTCAGAAGACACTATACAATGCCAAGAGCTTGGCAGCTGTGTCTTAAGACACCTCTCCTCAGGAGGAATCCCTGCCCCTTTTGAACACCTTTCCACCACCGCGGTCCTGTGGAAAGACCCCACTTCCTTCCCCTCCTATTCCCACCTGCTGGGAGAGCCCACCATTGTGTCTGGCAGAACTCACCCTTGGGATTGGCCTTTGCCTTTCAAATTCTGCTTATTTGTTTGGAAACAAAAGGGGAAAAACTAAGCAGGGAATTATCATTCTTTTCTGTCTTCCCAGAGTCCCGTGGGAATTTTAGGCTGCCACCGTCTACAATACCTGCCGTAGTCACTCAGCATCCAGTGTCAGAGCTGCTGGGCTCAGTCCTGGTGCCAGCAGCCCCATTCCACTCCGGAAGAGGCCAAATGCTTTTTCTCTCCCCTCTTCTCTCAATCTCTCTGTCTCTGTCTCCATCTTTCAGTCTCTTTCTCAGCCTGTGATACAAATTGAAACACAAGAGGTTGTTTTTTCAAATAGCAGTTTTACTGAGATTTAGTTCTCACAACCATACTATTTGCCCATGTAAAGTGTACAATTTGAAGGTTATTAGTAGACTCTCAGTGTTGTGCAACCATCACCACAATCAATTTTAAAGCATATATACCGCCCCCCAAAGAAACCCCACACCCATTGGCAGTGACTTCCAGAGGGTTTTTTTAAAAATGGCAGACACTGTTTCTTCAGCAACAGTTGCCCATCTTTTGTTCTCTTCCACCACTTGAGCGCTCAGTCACCATCTTCCAGACGAGCTGTGTCTGCAGTGGGCTGTCTGAGAAGATGGAACTAATTGATGGCAGCTATGCAGTTGGGGTTTTCCCCTAAGGAGCACTAACCTGAACTTGTGCTTAGTAAATTTTGACTGGGAATTTCTTCTCACTTGTTCTGTGGAGAATTATGAATGGCATATTCTTAGGAAATGACAGGATTACGGGAATCGTCTCTTCTAGGATTTACAGTTCTAGTAGCACTTTCATGTACACAATGTTATTTTATTCCCCTGAACAGCAGTTAGAAGTAAAAATAACAATAGGATTCTCTTATAAAGTGTTTATTCTGTGCCTGGCAGTTCTAAGTAGTTCCTATACATGCATTAACTTATCTAATCCTCAAGCATCAGATGAGACAGGCTCTTAAAATTAGCCAGAAGTGCAGAAGGTTAAATGATGACAAGCCCAAGGTCGCAGAGCTCGTTAGGGCAGAGCTGAGATGGGAACATATGTACTTTGATTCCAATCTAAACTCAAAGCACCACTCTAATTTCCTTCAGGGCTCCCATTTAAGAAGCAAGGACTAAGGCTTTGAGAAGATACACTTTATGAAAGGAACTAGTCAGGACTTGAATACGAGCGTTTGGACCCCAAGGCCACAACACTCTAACAAGGCAACACGCATCCATCAATGATGCTCAGTTCAATATCTTGCCAGGTACACAGAATGAAGTTCTTCGCTTAACCCCACTCCCAAAAGAGGGAATAGAAAATATTCCCTCCTGAAGCTTCATATTATCAAGCATATTGTTATTACGACATCAATAGTATATTGGAAAACTGCCACAATATAAAATTGGCTATACTTTTGGTGAACCAGAAGTACCTTCAAACCAGTCTCCAAAGTCAGTTTTCGCTTTCCCTTCTTTATTTTTGCTTCCCTTTGCAACTTCTCCTGATTTCTCTTTCTCAGTGTTTCCTATTCATAAACAGGGAATGAAGCACATGGATTTAATAACTGAGGCAATGATTCATGTATACTTTCATCTAATCA
Source organism: Glossophaga mutica (assembly GCA_039655065.1). Lineage (NCBI taxonomy): Eukaryota > Metazoa > Chordata > Mammalia > Chiroptera > Phyllostomidae > Glossophaga > Glossophaga mutica. The sequence goes on from CM077313.1 coordinate 65,266,950, forward strand.
GAAATAGCAGTGGCAGCCCCAAGAACTCATTTTGGTTGTATATCATTTTAAAAGAGTCGACACATATGTCCTTTAGAGAGAAAATAATAAAACTTTAAAAGCAAAAGCTAGCTCGGACCTGCCAGCTGCAATGATTGGTCGCACAGAAGAAATCCATGGAATTCTGAGGCCATTTGGGTTTTGTTATGTGTGCTGAAGCAGCACCAACTCTGATCTCTACCACTTTAAACAGTTTAATGACTTTTGGATAAGCCTTCAGAGTTAAATAATTATGCAAACAATTTTCTGGCTAATTATCTAACATGAACAGAAGCACACAGCTGCTAAGATATATAATTGCTGTTTCACCAGGGCTGGCTATTGTATTTACATAATTCCTTTACTGATCTCAGTATGGTGTGGTGGGAGGCCACTGATATAATGTCTCATGAAATGGACAAGTTCAAGTTACAGCTCTGGTGATTCACTGTGATTGTTTTTTAAGAGAGTAGATTAGGGCCTTCATATTTATCTATAATGGATGGATAATAAGCACAAGAATTGTACGCACATTTGTGTGGTATATCTAAGTCTTATCCATGTAAGCTTAAATTGTCCAGTGTGGATACAGATAAATATTATAACTTATTGAATATGTAATTTACATATATAAAAGTATACATATCATAATTGTACAGTTTACAAATGAACAGGTAACCAACACCCAGAGCCAGAAACAGGACATTACCAAGGGCCCAGAGCTTCCTTTGTTGCCCTTCTAATTCCTACTCCCTCCCAGGGTAGTTCTTATCCCAACCTCTACCAACGGAGATCAGCTTTACCCGTTTTATACTAAACTTTAATGAAATCACACAATGTGTGTCCCTTTGTGCTTAGCTGCCTTCATTTTATGTCATGCTTATAAAATTCATCTACGACGTTGCAATTTGTTAGCCCTCGTCACTGTATGGTATCCCCTTGTGTGAATATATTACACTTTATTTATCATTCTACTGTTAAGAAGTGTTTGGATAGTTTCTAGTTTGGGGATGTTATGATGAAAGCTGCCGTATGTACTGTGCACATCTCTTGGTAAACATATGCACACACTTCACTTAGTTCTACGGGATACAGGAGTGGAACTTTAGGGTATGTGTATCTTTAGCTTCGGTAGACACCTCCAGTTTCCTTGAACAGTTGTACCAGTGCGCACTCTGACCGGCACTAGAGGAAAGTTAGGGTGAAGGTTTTGAAGAATTTTAACTGGTTCATGCTAAATTTACAAAGGCAGTGCAGAGTAAGGAAGAAGAGTAAAGAGTAAGTCTAGTAGAAGGACTCTAGCAATATGACCTTGATAGGAAAGGATGGAGTCAGAGAAAGCAGCCTGAGGGAGGAAACAGTCACATTCAAGGTCATCTAGTGGGTAGGAGAGGTCTCCTTGGATGTTTATCACCCACTCTGTCTTCCTCTGTAACACATATGGTCCTAGCAAATCACCCCAGGCCTTTTCCCTTTTTGCTTCCGTCAGCGTGGTGCATGTTCAAGGGCCACTCAGGTCTGCAGTTCACTCAGGTCTGCAGTTCACTCTGGAAGCTTAGGCATGCCCCCCTTTCATCTGGTTGCCCTTGCTGGGGCACGCGCACACTTAGCACTGGTGTCTGGCCCTCTGAGGCAAAGGGAAGGATGGATGAGAAGTGAAGAGAAGTCAAAGAGAGGTCAGAGAGTACAGAATGAAAATCTGAGTGGAGTCCAGCTATCTGGTTGTATAATTTTAAGCAAATTGCTCAAATTCTCCCAGGGCTTTGGTTTCCTCAGCTGAAAAAAATGAAAGCAACTATTCTTAACTCACTAGGTTTATCTGATGATCAAATGAATTAAAAGAATATAGTGAAAATGCTTTGGAAACTTTTAAAAAAGCAAACATTTGCTATCTTTTTTATAGTGTACTATTAATAATAATCAAATGGCCACTTTAAAGTAGAACTGTATTTTGAAGAAGTGATATTTGTTCCATTTTTGTTCAAATAACATTTCACATTAGCAGTCTTAAGAAATAGTCTCTTCTCGGTAATGTTAACAGGAATAACAGACAAGAATGTCTGAACTAAAGGCATCTGCACAGGATCCATTGCTTCACACCTCTAGACCTCCATCTAGACTTACATCCATTAATTAATTAGTTTAACAAACACATACTTCTTGACTACTCTTTTATTTGAGGGTGGTTCTAAGCAGAGATTCACAACAGGATTCAAATATAGACGTGAAAAGGTCTTTGAACCTCCTGATTTTGTATAGAGGGAAATATGAGGATGACATCTGCCATCAGATTCTTCCAGAACTCTGTAAACCCCTCCTCTCAGAAAAATAAAAGATGAAGAAACACTGTTTTAGAGATGTGTGGAATAAAGAAATATGAACACTTTTGAAAATTATATGTGATTATCTAATAAGACTTGCAAAAATTAAACTAACAATACCCCATTAGCAAAAATAGATGCCACAGGATAACAGGATGTCTTTAAAATGCTGAGGGAAAATAAATATGTACTTGGAATAATATACAAAGCTTGATTATTATTCAAGTGTGGGATGAAATAGAGAAGGCATTTTCAAAGAAGCAAGGATTGAGAGAGTTCACCAAATTTACACCCCTACTAAAATACCATATTTTGGGGACTATAAGACTCACCAGAACATAAGATGCACCTAGGTTTTAGAGGAGGAAAATAGGAAAAAAATTTGAAGCAAAAAATATGGTAAAATATTTAATAACCTGTGACCCTGCTCCACTGCCACCTCCCCCCAACCTCACCACAGCGAGCCAGGTAAGCTACATTCAGACTATAAGACACACCCCCATTTTCCTCCCAAATTTGGTGGGGGGAGTGTGTCTCATAGTCTGAAAAATATGGGTAACTGGTAATGAATATACTTTAGGAAACAGGAATTTTAAGTCCAAAGTAAAAAAGCAAGAAAGGATGATGAGCAAAGGGAAAAAAAGACAGTAAATATGTTTGTAAATCTAAAGAAGCGCTGCTTTTTTTTTCTTTTTAAAAACAAGATTAATTAAGCAGTTGTTCAAATAACAAGAAACTAAAATGCTAGATGACAATAGATGGGCAAAGGGAGTTGGAGAGGCTGAAATTATAACTCTGAGTTCATTGTATTATGCAGGAGTAGAAGAAATAGGTTCATTTTATACTTTAAGCGTGACTTTAAACTCAAAATTTAAGAGTAATGCTCAAAAAATAGAAAAAAGAAGGTATACAATGTCTAAACAAGTGTATATGAAAGAAAGGATCAAAGAGCACTAGAACGATCTCATAAGAAGGAGAAAGAAAATAAGCTAAGAGAAACCATAACAAATAGAAAAAACTATTATAGAAAAATCTAGATATATTAGTACTCTCAGTAAGTGTAGACATTTTCAACTGGTTTGTTCAAAGGTAGAGATCAGTGTTTAAGAAATACAATTCATGTATGTGCTGTTTGCAAGAGATATACCTAAAACATCATGATGCTTAAAGATTAAAAGACATGGGAAAAGATAAAACAGAAAAACACTAATAAGGCTGGAGAATCAGTATTAAGGCAGAAAAGCGCTATATGAATAAAGACACTCATGATTCAATGATGAATCAATTCACCGGAAAGTGATAGCAATGATAAACCCATATCTTCTGAACAAAACAGGTTCCTAACATGTAAGACAAATCTGATGAATGTATCTTAATAGGAAAGAAAAAGAAGTAGAGGAAAAACCTGGAGGTGAAGAATCTTGACAAAAATTTTAGTGGTAAATTATACTAAGAAGGAGCTATTGTGGCTAAAGACAGTTGCACGGGGTTTGTTGGACCTCTGTTTTGGACACACCCTCTGAGTTTTGGTATACAACATATTCCTTTAAAATAAAGAGAGAAAATGATTAAAGTGATAAACCTTAATTGGATTGGCAATTTATAGCACTAAATAATTGGCTTGAAAGTTATAAAGATTTTGGAGCAATTTCATACACCATTAACTGGTCATCTCTGAACTGGGGACAGAAAACAATTCTTAGAAAAAGATGCTGTGAAGGAATTAGGATAATTAATACCAAAAGTGCATATTGGGGCCCCCATTCCCGCAAAAGAAGAACAGCATTTATTGCACTATTACATATATATCACCTTTTTGAAGGCACTGCACAGTGACCAGATCGGGTAGAAACAGGGAGCATTTGACCCATGAAAGAAGGGAGTTTTTCCCCTGAGGAGAATCCCACACTGCATGCTATATGGGGTGCTAGAACTCAAAGAAGAAAAAAAAAACACCATACAGTCTTTTTGGTGTGAAGGGACAGAGAGCAGAGTGTGGAATAGACAGAATGGCTGGTAATTGAGGGTGGGGATCCCAGAAAGAAGGAAGCCATGAGACAAAGGGAATAAATTCTGCATATAAGCTCCCTTCAAATCCTTAATTGACTTCTGAGCAATACAGACATGAGTGGAATTCCAAATATCCCAAGGAGAAAATGACATCCAGACCAGTCAAAAGAGCTGAGGAAAGATTGCAGCAATTGGAGCCACAGAGGAAAACTGTAGTTGGAGTCTTGACGAGATAGAAGAGTTGGGTAAACTCTTTGGGATTTCCATTGAAACAGCAGAGAGACCTTAGGAGGAAACACCCTATAACAGAACCAGCGAGTTCACCCTGGAACTAAGAGAAAATGAAAGTAGAATCAGTAAAGCACAAAATCAAGCCCCCAGAAATAAATGGTGATCTGTTAGTAATTTGACTGCTCACTTCAACAAAAATTTGACACTCTTCAGAATAAGATTACAGAATGCAGAGTCTCTACAATTGTCATTTATTTCAATAATTAAAAATTAGTGGACATACGAAGAAATTTTTATTGTGATGCACAGCCAAGAAAAAACTCAAAGAGTACAAACAGACTGACGAGTGATCCAAACACTGGAATTTGAGATTGGAATTTCAAAAGATATTTAAAGATTGAAAAGGAACTGAATGTAAATCCTGAAACTGAAAAATACATAGTCTGACACTTTAAAAAAATAATTAAATGGAATTAACAGCATACACAGAAAAAAAATAGGGAACTTGAAGGCAGATCAACAGAAATCATCCAAACTGAAATGCAGAGAGAAAAAATGGGATGAAAATGAACAGTCCCAGTGATATGTGGGTCACTATCAGGTGACCTCAAATAGGTGTAAATTGACTTCCAGAAAAGGAAGAGAGAAAGGATAGAGAGAGGAAAAAACAGTTTATGAAATAATGGTGTAACATTTTTAGACTTAATTTAAAAAAATACCCAGCATCCCATGGATCAAAGATGTTGAATAAATTCCAGTAGATAGATCTTAAGAACCCCAAAAGGATAAACATTAAGATAACCCAATTTAGGCGCATCATAGACAGATGGCTGAAAACCAGTGATAAAGGAAAACATCTTAAACAACCAGAAAAAAATGCATTAAATACAGGGGATAATGATTATAGTAACTGCTGACTTCAGAAGCCATGGAAGCCAGAACACAATAGAATCACATCTTTTCAAACTCATCATCTAGAATTTTATCTTTAATAGGGAAAATCTTTAAATATTTAAATGAAATACATTTTTAGTCAGGTAAAAGCTGAGAACACTTGCACCAGCAGAACGGACTACAAACAATGTTAAAGGTTCTAAATGTCTAAAAAAATTGTAATTTGTAAAATCTGAAAATGCTAAAGTTCTTCAAAAGGGAAATGATATAAGGTTGGAAATCCAGATCTATGGGAAGACAGGAGGAGTATTAGTAATGGTAAATATGTGGGTAATTATAAAATACTACTTTTCCTTTAAAAACATCTTTGTAAGTCAACTGATAGTTACAACAATTTATTGTGGAGGGTTATAACATATGTAGCAGTAAAACATATCACAAAAATAGCAAAAAAAGAGCCAGAATATAAGCGGAATGGTACTTTGCAAGGTATTTACATTATCCATGAAGTATTGGGTTTACCTGGTTTTAAAGTAAAAATAAAAGACACATTTTTCATTTTCACCAATAACTTTATTGAACAATGTATTCACTGTTTTGTTCCACTACCTTCTGCCATATTTCAGACAACTTCATAATTCAATCTTTCCAAAACTTTTTATCTTTTTGAGCAAAGAGCTGTTCCAGGTGCCTTTTGCAGTCTTCCAGGGAATTGAAATTTTTTCCATTAAGAGAATTTTGTAAAGACTGAAAAAAATGGAAATCTGCAGGTGCAATGTCTGGTGAATACAGTGGATGAATTAGAACTTCCCAGCCGAATTGTAACAGTTTTTGCCTAGTCATCAAGGAAACATGTGGTCTTGTGTTATCCTGACGGAAGATTATATTTTTTCGTTGATTAATTCTAGACACTTTTCATTGAGTGCTGCTTTCAGTTGGTCTAATTGGGAGCAGTACTTATTGGAATTAATTGTTTGGTTTTCTGGAAGGAGCTCATAATAGTAGAGGACTCTATTCCAATCCCACCATATACACACCATCGCCTTCCTTGGATGAAGACTAACCTTTGTCGTAGTTCATCTCTCTTGCCCCACAATCTCTTCTGTTCCACATTATAGTAAAGTATCCACTTTTCATTACGCATCACAATTTGTTTAAAAAATGGAACCTTTTTGTTATGTTTAAGTAGAGAATCTCATGTGGAAATACAGTCAAGAAGGTTTTTTTCACTTATGTGGAACTCAAACATCAAAGTGATTAACGTAACCAAGCTGGTATAAATAATTTTCAATGCTTGATTTAGATATTTTCAGTATGTCATCTATCTCTTGCATAGTATAACATTAATTGTTCTCAATTAATGTCTCAATTTGATCGCTATCAACTTCAGTGGGTATACCCAGCCGAGGAGCATCATCCAGCCAGAAATCTCTAGCACGAAACTTCGCAAACCACTCTTGACATGTTGGATCAGTTACAGCACCTTCCCTATACGCTACACAAATCTTTTTTTGTGTTTCAGATGCATTTTTCTTTTCTTGCAATAATAAAGTATAATATGCCAAAAATGTTGCATATTTTCTTCCATCGTCAATATTAAAATGGCTATACAAAGATCCACCAATTTTGATAAGCTTTTTAAATGCATGCTGATATGCTGTCACAATACAATATAACGAAATTGTTTCAAATGAAGTTAAAGACAACTAAGCTCTACTATAGCCATCTTTTTTCTTTTAATTTTTATTTTAATTGTTGATCTTACTATAGCCATCTTATGAAAAAAAAACAAATGAATGTTTTGGCCAATCCATTATTAGAATATTAATTCAACATAGACTGTAATAGGTTTTGCATGTAAATTGTAGATATAAAGATAAAGAGTCCTGGCTGGTGTGGCTCAGTGGATTAGTTGCTGGCCTGAGAACCAAAGGGTCACTGTTTTGATTCCCAGTCAGGCCCCATGCCTGGGTGACGAGCCAGGTCCCCAGTAGGGGGCATCCAAGAGGCAACCACACCTGGATGTTTCTTTCCCTCTCTCTTTCCCTTCCCCATCTCTAAAAATAAATAAATAAAATCTTTAAATATAAAAAATTAAAGAGATATAAAGAGGTATAGATTAAAAGCCAAGAGAGGAGAAGTGGAATAAAATATTAAAAATTATTTGATTACCATACACACAGGCAAACACAGGAAAGGAAAAACAAAAGGACAGTGGGGGTAAATAAAAATAAATAGACAGATGGTAGACTTGAACCCAAGTAGATTAATAATTAAATGAAATGTGAATTGATTAAACAGGGAAAAAACCAACTATAGGCTGTTTACAGGAGAGGCACTTTAAATACAAAGACATGTTGAAAGTTAGAAAACGGGAAAAAGATACAGTATGTACACACTTTGTAAGGAAGGTGATATAGCCATATTAATATTTGACAAACTTGACTTCAAGGCAGGGTATTACAAGAAATACAGATTATTTCATGATGATGAAAAGACCCAACAATGGTAAGTGTACCTGCATCTATTCATTAAGCTGCATATAAAATTGAGTTGCATGACAAAATAGTTTTCTATTTTTTTTAGAGCTCCTAACCTTCTGTGGCAGTTGTACTCATAGAACGAGGAATGCTGTGAGTATAGAGATGACTTAAACGATGTTTATAGGGAGTGTAATTGTATACGCAATGCAGCTGAATGGTATGTGTTTTCCTGCCATGAAACTACATTTGGATTTCAGGTGGTAATTCTTTGTTTCTTTTTTAACTTGAAAGTAAAAATGTTACTTTTTTAATGGGTGTAACTCCAAGTTCATGAACTATATTTAAGGATGTCCTTTGAAGAATTCTTTAGCCAAGAGTTGTGACTTGGACAATAAACTGGGTCAACAGCTCAAGGTAGTCAATGTCATGGCACAGCGTACCCTGTGGTGAGGCTGTTCCTTTGGTGTTTCTTTGTGGATGTTAGGCTATAGTTGGTTCCACCTGTTGCTGAAATCCTGACACCAATGTGGAGGTAGCAATCAGTATGCGGTCCTGATGCTCTATCATGATAATCACATGCATGACAACACCCTGGGTCATCCCACTATTCAACATTGCCCAAAGGTTCATTTGCCATGGAGTTGTTCGGGATGCAGAATTAATTGCAAATTATAGAAAACTTCTCATATTGACCCAACAGAATGAATGATTTAAAAAAAACCCTTTGGAAAAAGAGAAGGAAAATCAGAGATTTTTTGAATTCAAAAGGATCTCTGTCAGTTATCACAATCAGAAAATTCCAAATTTAATGAACATAAACATCACCTGCACACTTGTTGAAGTGCAAATTCTTAGGTCCTATCCTCAGAGATGAAAATTTATGGTCTGGGATGTGACTCAAGAATCTGAACTTTTAACAACTTCTCTGTGAAAGTGGACCTCAAACTACAATGTGAGAAACACTGGTCTGTTTCATGACAAATGACTTCTAGCATCTGCTTGAATTCCTTCAGCCATTAAGAGCTCACCACCTCACAAAGCAGCCCATTCCATTTTTAGCAAGTTTTCCTTTCACCTTCTCATCCTCCTATATTTCCAGTCTCTTTCCTCTGAAGCTACACAGAATAAGTCAAATATCTCTCCTATTGTGATAGCCCATTATATTTTCAATATAGTCTTTGGATCTCCTTCAGGAACCCTTTGCTCTTCTAGATTAAATACTACCAGTTACTTCGACAGTTTCAAAACTAGTATAATATTTAGCCATATCACCCATCTTTATGTTTGCAGTGTGTGTCTTAAAATGCAATATCAGAGCTGAAAAACATTTCAGTTTATCCTCACAATTGCAAAGTGCAATGAAGGTCAGTACCTCCCCTAGTTTACTTTCATAAGTGTTTGTTTGTTTTCTAAAAATCTCTAACAGGTAGTATAATTCATTCAACTTTGTCCTTTTTAAAAGATGTTTTGACTATTCTAGGCTCTTTGCATTTCCGTGTAAATTTATAATTAGCTTCTCAGGTTGTCTAAAAGATCCTGTTGAATTTTAATTTGACTTACATTGAATCTATACACCATTCTAGGTAAAACTGACATTTTAACAATATTGTTTCCTATAATTCATGAACACAGAATATTTCTCCATTTATTTAGGTCTTCTTCAATCTCTTTCCATAATGTTTCATGTTTTGTGAACTTGATCCCTATAATTAGGGATTTCACATTTTGATGTTATTGAAAATGTTAAAATTGAAGTTCCTATTGTTTGTTGCTAATATACTGACATATAATTAATGTTTACATATTATATCTTGTAACTGTGCCAAACTCATTTATTGTAGTTTTTGGCAGATTCTACAGGATTTCCTATTTAGATTATAAAGTCATCTGTGAATAAAGACAATTTTATTTCTTTCTTTCTGATCTGACTGCCTTGAATTTTTCCATGCCTTAGCAAACTAAAGGAACTTCTGATACAATGCTCAATAGAAATAAAGTGGACATCCAAGCCCTTTTTCTGATCTTAGAAGGAAAACTTTCAGATTTTCACCACTAGGCATGATGTTAATTATAGATTCTTTGTAGACACATTTTATAAGGTTGAGGGAACTCCCATCTAGTTCTACTCATTCAGATTTTTTTGTTTTGTTTCATTTTGTTCAAATCAGGAATGGAGCAGGAATCCATACTCTTTCAATGAAAGAAAAAACAATAAATATTTTAGACTTTCTGGATATATGTTGTCTCTGCCACCTATTCTTTTTTTATAACCCTTAAAGATATATGAAAAATATATTTCATATATATTTCAATATATATGAAATACATGTCAGCCTGTGTGCCACCCACAGACCACAGTTTTGCTGACCCAGAGGCTTGCTAAGCCTACAATCCTGGCAACTCACACTAGGGAACAGCAGTATCAGGTTGCCTAGCCTCCACATTCCTAGTTTCCCAGTACCAGAGAAATGAAATGCACTGACAACCTAACTTTAGTTGTTAAATATATTACCTTTTATTAAAGTCTTGTCCACTGTTTGCTTACAGAGTTCATCAGCCGATGCTGAACAGTTTCTCACAACATTTAGCTCCCACCAGAGAAAGCAGAACTAAACCCCTTGAGGTTAAGACACAGCATAGAAGCAGGACAGGAGGGAAGCTGCGAAATACTCTAGGCCCAGGTAAAAGGAGGCAGCTCTGGAATCTCATCCTATCTTCACAGCTTCTCAAGTGTGTGACCTTGATCAACCCTGTGGCCTAGGCCTATTGCACTGTAAGTTGTCAGCGAGAATTAGCTTTCCTTGAAGAGAAGATGGAAAGTATAGAGCCATCATTTCCAGATTTTTTTCTTTTTAAGCATTGAAACTCTTCGAACAATAGCCTGTATGTTAAACCCATAAAACATGGACCTGCTGTAGCGGAGTGGTTCCGCTTCCAGCCCTGTTTGCTGAGTCTGTTTCTGAGCCCTACCCTGTCCCCTCGACAATACTCACTATTCCCTAGGATTTCAGGAAACACAGAAAAAAAATTGCACCATGAATGTAGAAATCCTGGGAAGGTGGCCAGGTTCCATGGAGTCAGAGCAGAGAAGTACACAGTCCTGGGAACTTCTGAAAGAGCAGTCCTGGGATCAGCAGCATTGCCTGAATCCCAGGCCTCATGCAGGCCCACTGAATGAGCATCTGCATTTTGACACCACGCTCTTCTGATCTGTGAGCCCATTAGAGTTTCAGAAACCCTAGTATTGTGTTCAGACAGGGGCAGAAAGCATACAACAGAGTCATCAAAAATATGAGGCACACCAAAAGAGCTCAGCTAAATTTGGCCAAAGCTGCATTCCATTAATCCTCTTTATAAATTTAATAACTCATGTAATAGTATTAGCATTTTTCAAATTTCTTCAGGGAGTATGAGTTTATTAAAAAGATAATTCACTTTGCCCTGGCCAGGTGGTTCAGTTGGTTGGAGCATCATCCCATGCACCAAAATGTTGCGGGTTCAATCCCAGTTTGGGGCGTGTATGGGAGGCAACCAATCAATGTTTCTTTCTCTCTGTCTCTTCCCCTTCCTCTGTCTTTAAAATCAATAAACATATCCTTGGGTTAAGATTTTTTTTAAAAGATAATACATTTTACATATCTTTTTTCTCTTTGACCCTTCAGACCCATTTCTGAATTTCTAAATTATTTTTTGATTATTCCAACAACCTCCCATGAGGATTATTGAACTATAAGTATTTTTTTAATTTCCAGCCACAAACAGAAAGTCATAATTACCTGACTCTACAATGTGAGCTGTAAATGAAATATTAACTGTTTGAGTAAAAAGTTGCCGCACACAATTAATTAAACAAGATAGCGAACATCCAGGCAAGAATCTCTGCTTCTTCTCCACAATAGTGGCTCTGCGGTTCTCTATCAAGATGCTGGCATTCTTTTTTGTAAATGATTGATTTTTCCACATCTGAATACTGATCTATAACAAGCTCTGCTGTTAATATTGTGCCAGAATGAAAAAGAGAATAATAAAACACAGCAGGGGTCCCAACATTGAAAGAGAAATAGAAAATTCAGCTTATTGAAAGGGGTTGTATTACCTACTTCTTTTGGGATCTGACCTGAAGTCCAGAAATTGGGGTGTCTTCCAGCTCCTTCTTCTATAAAGTTTGGATTAGTCAGTTTGCAGCTTTGGAACACTTTGCGCCAAGGAGATGGTACAGGTGGCCCTGTATGCAAAAGAAATAAAAAGACCCAGCTTGAGGGCGAGCTGAGGCGCGCGCCAGGTTTGAAACCCCCGTGCTCCCTGATTACCGCCTAGCTCTGTGGATGGGGCAGCACAACAAGCTGTCCTCGAAAATTAATGGATGGAAGCTGACTTGTGTTTGCCTGAATAATTCTAATATTTGTTCTTAATTTTAAAAAAGATTTATGCCCTGGCTGGGTGGTTCAGTTGATTGAGCATCATCCCATGCACCAGAAGGTTGCAGGTTGATTCTCCAATCAGGGCGCATGCCTAGGTTGAAAGTTCAACCCCCCTTCTGGGGGCACGTACAGGAGGCAACCAATTAGCTTTCTCTCTCACATCGATGTTTCTCTCTCTCTCTCTTTCTCTCTCCCTCTCTTTCTCTCTCCTTTCCGCTCTCTCTAAAATTGGTAAACATATTCTTGGGTGAAGATTAAAAAATAAAAATAAAAAATTTAAAAGATTTATAACTTTACATGACTGAGGGGAATTTCTGTTAAAGTAAATGGGTCATGAGTTACTGGGTTGACAAGTGTATCAAATCCCATCAGTTCTTTCTGAGCAACACAAACATTTTTCATTTATTCTCTCCTTGTCATTCTCACAGCTGCCATCCTAGCTCAGGCAAACACCACTTCTTCCTGGCAGCTTCCCAAAGAGCCTCCCTTCACCTCCAGTTCTTTGTGGGGAAAGTCAAGGTTTATAAATACCAAATAAGCAAGAGATCCTGTTGTTTGCTCCAGACTTTGCTACACAGCCACACTGCCATAGAGAGCAGAGTCCAGGATCCCTTGCCTGGCACGAAGAGTTCTCCTCTATGTGGTCAACTGAATTTCCTATTTCTCACACTCTTCTTGGTGAGTCACACAATCCAGTCAATGGGAGCTACTCTCTCTTTCCGATTTGCACCTTACCCAGTGCCTTTCACTCATTACTCCCTTTGCCTATCATTTCTAATCTATCCTCTTTATACATCTAAATAATACTCACCTTTCAAAGACTGAGCTCAAATGCTATCTCCTCCCTGAAGTCCTTCCTGAGTCTCTCTGACCTTCCCACAGTCCTCCCCATCCCCAAACTAGTAATCATTCTATTAATTAAGATATCCATGAACCCCACTCTGAGCACTTACCCCATTTCAACTCAAGTTTTAGCTCTATACATTTAGTTCATGTTATTTTATTTTTGGCTTTCCGTTGTCTCTCATTATTGACTATTTAGGGAGCATAAACCATGTCTTGTTCAATTCTGAATCCCTCATGACATCTATAATATGCCAGATACATAGCAGATATGTGATGAATAAAATATTGTTTGTCTTCTATAATATGATTATTGTGTCCCTGAGAAAACCTGTGTTACAAAAACAATTGTTTTAATGGAACGTGGGGGTTGCGGCTGTTAAATTTAAGGTTGTAAATTATTTTTCCTACATGAATTGTAAGGATAAAATTTTCTAATAGCTCTAAGTGTATTTTGTTACTGTGAGTGGATATAATAACTGGTAAGTGTAACTCGCTAAAAGGACCTAATGCTTCTGCACTTTCCTTTAAACCACCCATTTGGAGCTTCTTGATCTTTATAACCCTTGATCCTAAACTTGCACTTTTACATACAATACAGTTTCCAACTAATCGCAATGAACCAAATCTAGGGAGGGTAATTGAAAGGCCAAGTTGGAATAGAGAACTCGGTCATCTAAATTAATTATGAGTCTTTTTGCTTGGCAAAAAAATTCATGTACAAATATGAATTTTTATATCATTGGCCCCTTCAGGAAGTATTGAAAAAGGGAGAACTATATTCCATTAAAATTCTGCTCTCTCATCCCTTGGGGATTATTGGGGACTTTTCTTCACTTACCTAATACTCTCCTCCACATTGGAGTAAGAGTAAGCTGATTGGCCAAAGTCCATGTCACTCAGGAGCCATGGTTTTAGTAGTCTCTCCATAGTTCAGCTGAAGAGCTCCTTTCTGCTTCCAGGTCCATGGTTGTTTGGAAAAGTGGATTTGGAGCCTGCTCCACAGACCAAGCCAATCGGGTAAAACATACGATCTGTTTTGAGGTAAGTATTAGAAAGATTCCATGTTGGCCTCCAGGCCAAGATGTATTCTTTAACCCAGATATTACCAACCCCTGACTTTTGAGGAATGTTGGGTGTTTTCTCTGCCATTTGCAAAGACTATACTGGTTCCCTTTGGCTTGTTATCTTTACACTTATTCTCTGTCAGTCAAAACATAGAAAAGGGGAGAGGTGAGTCTTGGGCTCTCCAGCCTCTGACACAAAAACTCTCGCATTTGGGAGGCATTTTATACTTTACAAGGCATGTTTACTTTTGGTAGCTCACTTGATCCTCAGAATGCTGAGAGATACGTTAGGATCTTCCTACCCCTACCCTTTTCAGTGGCAAAGGACTCAGGTCTTCTGACACTAAGAAAATGTTCTCTCTACTCTATCCTGAAGTTGGTCCTTGGCAGTGACTTGATCAAGAGTCCTTCTATCCTGTTCCTCTGAACTGGGGTTGAAAATTCTCCTCAGCAATACTCTCAAACAGATCTTCCCTGTACAGATCTTTGTCCCTCTGAACTGAGGGACAAAGTCACATAAGGAAAAGAAGATGCAGATAAAATGTAGTTGAGAAGTGACAGGAGAAAGGAACGTAATTTGTAAGTGATTGGGATGGAAATCCAGCAGCTGTGGCAGAAATGCTGGATAAGAAAGAGGTTTTGAAAGAACAAGTCTTCATTCCTTTGGTCCCCTGACTTCCAGGCAACTGGAAGAGTCTAGTTCAGACGTCTGTAATAAACTATAGTGTATTCTGGTAGTGAAGTGGAATTGAGGCACTTGGAGTACTGGGAAAGCATCTGAAGAAGATGACAATGCCTACTGATACTGGGTGGGGGGACTTAAATATTATTAATGACCTCTAATTTGAATAGGAACTAAATGTCTCCTACCTCCTTGACCCCTCCCCAAGTTAATGCATAATTCTGGGACAGACTGAGATGGAAATGTTACTTGAGCCAGCTTCCCATTAATTTTCCAAAGGTAAAGAGGCCCTTTCGAAAATTGCTGCTTGACAACCTGAATTTAAACCTTTGCCATTGGATGTCACTCATGTGATCTATAGACAGGACTCCAAGGCAGAAGTATATCAAAAACATGGGACTTTCAAGCTCTGGACCCTGTCCTCCTGGGTACACCTGACCTATTGCCCTGGATCTTGCCAGTCTAGCATTCATCTACATGATTTTATTGGGTTGCTACAGTGCGGATTTCTCGAATATCACTTTAAAGAAGAACAAAGGAAAGGAAAATGTATTGAGATAGGTAATTTATAAAAGCCATCACCTCTTACAGCAAACCAAAGCATTAAGTGGTAGCCCACATTAATAAAATAGTCCACGGCTTATAATTCATATAAATTACCTTTTTTAGTCTTCATGATGGTCCTGTTGTGAGGAGGGCATGATCCCCATTTTAGAAATGGAAAAGCTGAGACTCCAGGGGGTTGACCAATATCACCAGGAGTTTCAGAAGAGCTAACACTTGTACCCAGACTAGTATCCATCTCACCAACACCTGAAGCCTGACTTCCATTTATGACCTATTTTGAAGGCATGGAAAGAATGTAGACTTCTGCATCATCCAGACAGGGGATGAAGTCCTGGCTCCGGAACATCCTAGCTCTGGGTCTTTGATAAATCTCCTAAACTCATGGAGCTCCTGTTTATTCATCTAAAATGGGAAAAATAACTCCTATCTCATAAAAGTGCTACACAATTTAAATGAGATAAATTATAGTATGTGCTTGAAGCTTAATGGTTTTTAGCAAATGCTCATTTCCTTTTCTATTCATTGTCTAGAACAGGGAACCACCAATGGAGTGGTAGGTAAGAGAAACATCTAGGATTCGAATCCGGGTATATGATTAGAAATGCGAGCACATGGTTATCAAAAGGAAGAGTATCCTTTAAAATTGGAAACCACTATTCTAGACTTTATCAATCTCAAAATGTGTGATGAAATTTTTATTTGTGCCCTTTCTTTATGGATGTTTTCCGTGAAGACATGGTCCTAGGGTCAGAGAGTGAGCTTTGGTCTGTTTGGAATGTCTGTTCTTCCTCCAAGGACCACTGCAGAATGAGATGCAGACTGTCAAATTCTAGATTATGCCCCTGTCCATAAGTAGTCCCTCTATCCTTGTGGTTTCTTGAGGATTTTTCCTGCACCTTAGGGTCAAAACAATAAAGGATGCAGTTTAAAACTCATAAGAAGTCTTTAAAGTTTCCCACCCATACCACTGGTGATCCCTCAGAAAATTCTTAGAGCTAGGTTTGCTGAGTTTTTCTCAGCGTTTGTCTTATGGCCTTGGAAATCAGTCATGCCTGATTGCTCTAACATAGTTTTCTCATTAATAGGTCATGAAGCCAATTTAGTAGGTCTTGGCCAGAATTTTTTAAATTAAAAAGACAATACTAGATTAGAAATCTCAAAATGCATCATACTTATCCTTAGTAAGAATTTTTTTCCATGAAACATTAGCCTGTGTAAGATACTTTTTAGTGTGGGTAGCCATCAACAATGTTTTTAAAACATGTTCTGAAAAACAAGGTCATACATATAAATGCCAAGAATACTCTTGGAATAAGTGGCAAGGTTTAGACTTAGGGTTTAAGTCTAATCCTTCAGAGCTTATTTTTTTCTAGACATTTCCATTAAAATAAATGTAGCTGACATTAGATAAGAAGTCTTCCCTTCTGTTACAGCTTCATGAACCAATCAGCTAGATTTTCCCTTGATGTCATGTTTATCTCTACCACCACCTACTCCTCTTCCTCATATGTCCGTAGAGGAGTCTCTTTAACAGGGCCCCCAGATCCGGTTCCTTACTGGGTGGAGTACTCCTGCTGTTAGTCCCTGTGTCCTGAATATGGGCACATGATCAGATCACCACCAGAAATAACTCGGTCTTACTCATAGCTGCTCAGGAATCTCCACATAGTCCAAACAGTGTGGCGGGAGTTTGTCATCCCTTTTGTTCTCCTCCAGCCCCCTTCAGCTGTGCTGTCCTGCCTTGCCCGGGTGCCTGGGAACACCCTCTCCCTTGGGATTCCCTCCTCCATCCTTTTCTGCCCATTTCTTCTTGGGGAGCCCCACTTCATTCTACCACCACTCCTTATGCTCAAACCAGCTAGTCCCACTTTGAGCTGTCACCACTCTAATCTGAGTTAGCAGATTCTTTTCAGCGAGATCTTTCTATTCTTAAGAGTAGAGTCCTCTTAAGACTAAAACCTCTCTCTGGCTGATACCTCTCACTCCTCACAACCTTCCTCTACTGTGTTGTTATGAGTAAAAGAAACAACGATGGGAAGGGACACATGAGATGAAGTGGATGGAACATCCCATCCTGCCACACCAGTTTTATCGTGTAAGACTGAGTTTCTGTTCTCTGCATCACAGCAGGTCTCCACATTGGACAGGGTGTAAGCTGACATAGAGATTTCTAAAGAACCTATGCTTTTGTCCAACTGAATAATGTTTGAATCAAAGGATATTTTAGAATATAGATACATATGAGTCCCTTCCCAGTGTCTTATAGTTCTTTAACTGCTCAAAGAAAGAAGTGATGTCGAGGACTAAAATGATAACAGAAGACTTGGTGGGTAATGAAGCTGGAATTGAATCTGGAAGGATGGGCAGAACTTGGAAAAATGAAGCAACGTCAATATAAATTTGTAGGCAAATATGACAAACACAGCAGAAAGGAACCAGGAAACTATGTGTAGGTCAGTGCACCAGGCTGGTGGATGGAGATTTGGATTGAAACTCTACTGTGAGGTAGAATGAAAATATGAATTAAAACCAGACCCTCATGGAAATACTTAAATGCCAGGAACAGAGGGAAAGCTTAAAGGTGTTTGAGCAAATGAAAATGGTGTTTTAAAGAGATTAACATATTACTTTGTAGAGCAGGATTTGGTGCAAAGAGACACCTAGCAAAGGTAGATCACAAGAACCACTGTAATAATCCAGAGTTCAGCAATCAGGACCCCAACAAGAGTGCTGCAGTGGGAACTTAGAACTCAGGGCTTTCACAGGACAATGTGCCATCGACTTAAAGCAATCTAATCAGGAACATATTATTTATGCACTCAGTCTTGAACCAGTTAATTTGCCCTTCAGATGTATCTTCCCTGAATATGTAAACTCTCTCATTAAGATACAAGCCATATGCCTGCTTTGAAGCTAAGCCAGACCCCACCTAACACTGGCCTTTACCTCTTTTTTCTCATTGGTAATCAGCTCACTGAAGCAGATGTTACTTCCTGACTCCAGAGATGCCAACAGCCTCACAAATAGATTATAGAATTGGGGTCTGCACTCAGCATGATCCAAATATGGAAATCAAACTGAGGCCCTCTTAGGCGCCATGCTTGGCAAGGAGAACGAAAAAGGGCTTAACGTTGGGCCTCAAAAGACACTGTGGTTACCAGGGCCATTGTGGGCCCATTACTTGCCTACAGAAGGTCTTGCCAGTAATAACAATTAAACACTGATGGCATACTTTCAATTACCTTCATAGATTAACTCAACAAATACTTATTGGCTAGGTACCAGGCATTAAACAAGTCTTTGGGGATAAAAAGATGCAAAGGGTACAGTACTTGCCTTTGATAAAGCTTCCAGCTGAGCAGGAGAGACAGACCTATAAACAAGCAAATAACATTACAATGGAGTGTTTTGCTTTCTGCCTTGTCCTCTGTGCACCAAAAAATTGTAATGATCCAATGCTGTAGACATAGGAAGTTTGGGATTAATGTCTTCCTACTGCAAACTTTTCAATAAGGTCAAGAAGCCACATATAAATACCTTACACTAAACTTTTTATTTGAATAAAAGCAAAAGGGAAAACTAAAATCAACAAGTCCTCAGTAAAACCTGGGAGTTTTCCCCAGGCCGATTTCGCCTCTTCCGAGGGGCCTCGTTTAAGCAGTCGTGGTTACACTGTCTGACCTTCTTGAACAGAAGCCTGGAATGTCACAGTGTGGAGGCCCCCATCGTCAGTCCCTAGAGTGAGTCAGACTGATGATACCTTGGTGGAGGATTCCAACCAAGAGCAGTAGGAAGAGTGGGAACCGAAGGGAAGAGAGCCCAAGCCCTTAGTGAAATCCTTCTGCAGGTGTTGCAGAAGTAGAGTCCAGTGAGGCTTTGGTCTATGAAGTTTAAGAAAAATGGAAAGTTTGTTGGTGAACATTTCATCTCCCCTTCAAATTATAATAATTTCTTTACAGACAGAATCCTGTCCTTCAGTAGGAATTGCTTCCCTGTGTCAACAATAGAAGTCATCTTAGGAAAAGGTCAGCCCAGGGTTACCACGTAAAAACCAGATTTTGTTATTAGTCATTTAAATTATATTTTTATGGACCTATCAGACTGTTCGTCTTTGCTAAGAATCAGAACTGTATAAGTTTTTGAGTCTTTGCTTTTCTGTTCTAAAGGGCTTTTTGTTGGTTTGGGTTTAGGTTGGGTTTTTGTTTAAATGAGGTGTTTTCTAGTGGTGGGGACTACGTAAGATTGACATTGAAGAAGGCTAACAAAAGAGATGTCGACTGGAAATAAATGCTATAATTATATTGGCTTTAAGGATAATTTTCAATCTTAGGAAGAGAAGATATTGAGAACTCTTTCTTTTTTTAATAGAAATTGTAGATATGTCTCTAAATAGTTTCAGGCTAGTTTCTTTGGAAAGTATACTGACTATTTTTGCCTCTCTTATATTTGTTAAGTTTAGCTTAATAATAATGTGAGGGGCCAAAAAAGCTTTTAAAGTTGATTTCCTTCGGTTTGTTTCTTGCCAGGAACCAGAGGACTGATTGGCCATGAATTCTGCAGTCTCCTGGCTATTTGCAAAAGTATAAAATGTGACAAAGTGCACATGTCTACACCCCCACACAGCCCAGTGTGAGAAAGCGCCACAGAAAAGTATGTTGATGTTAACTTAATCCCATTAGAACTGGAAATGATAAGGGGGATAATAAATCCCATTAATAGATTGTTTTCCTGTCCTCAACGTGAAGTTCCTGCTGATGGACAGCACTTCCCAGAGAGTTAAGTCAGATATTCTATTGGTATTTGGGTGTGGTAGAGAAAAGACTTGGATCCCCTGCTTAAGGAAAAGCCAGAGTCTGTTCATGGAAGCTGGTTGAGGTAAAATCATATGTCGTTTTCTGTGCTTTTCAGGAGAAGAAAAATAATTTGACGGCTGCGTTTCAGTCCACTGGAATTCCCCAAACATACAACCATCCCAAAAGCCACTTAGAGGGATACACAACAAACTAATTAATGAGTTATCCACTTTAGCTGTGAAGTCAGGTGCCAGAGGTGGTCTTCTGCTGATTTCAGGTGATTACTTTACATATGGAGCATGGCAAAACTACACAGTTCCTCTTTTACTGACTTATGAATTTTTCTTTTATTAGTCAAAAGATCCTAGTTGTATGAATCACAAAGGCACACTGAAAAACATCAGTACAACATGTGTTGAGCCAAAGTTATTCAATGTTGAAATGATTCTCTGGTAAAGATGTTTCCACATAGTTTAACATGTTAAAGCATAAGTTACCAGCCTTCCAGCCTTCTATTAAGTCTAACATGGCTCTCCCTACAAGAGAAAGAGTTCCTCCCTTTATTCAAGTTAAAACACAAAAGGCTAGATTTCCAATCTATTAGGAGAAGCTGGACTTTTGACATTCCTTGGACTTCTATCCAAGGCAGCTAAAGAAAAGATCAAAGTCATTCATTTAGAAAATATTTTTGGAGTATCTACATTTCAGGCATTACTAGTTGCTGGTGAAACAAATTCTGCTCTTGTCCTCATAAAACTTACAGTCTCGGCTTCCACATTTGGGATGCTCACCCAATGGAAGGATTCAAATGATGCACAAAGGACTGCAGTAAAATGGGGTGTGCACTAAAAGGGTGACCAAAAAAGTAAAGGGTTTGGGAATTATGTGCTGGGAAGAGCGGTTGAAAGGAACTGGCAAGTTTAGGGATGTTGCAAGTATTATTCTCTGTAGTTCTAGAGGATACACCCTACACCAACAGGTAGTGAACTTCAGTTCAATGTAGGAAGGGTATAACATTTAGAACCACATCAGAACAGAATGAGTTGCTTTGGAAAGCAACAGGAGCCCTACCCCCATGTGTTGAAGTAGCCACCCCCTTAGACACCACTCCTCCGTGGTCTTGGGGAGGCATTTTTGCATCAGGCAGAGGTTTGCACCAAGTGACTTCTAGTGAGCCCTCCAATTCTGAGCTTCTATGTTTTATAAATCTGCTGAAGCTACCACCTCCATTTAGCAATTCATTCTTCAGCCTGCATGTATTAAGCCCATTAAGCAGAGATCTGGGAAAGACTCTTTTTCTTCATTTAAGAGAAACAGCACAATGTGGTAATAGAGACTGCTCTTTCCTCTTATCACAAACGTATCCTTAAAGATTATCTCTCTGGAGTGTTGGTCACTGACCAACTGTTTTCTGGCAGGGGCGTTCCAAATAATGTAGTAATTTGTTCAAAGATACATCGTTCGTTGATGGCAGAGCCCAGACAATAGGCTCCACTCTTTGAGTTCAGTTCATTTTCCATGACGTGCAGATTGTGTGTGGCTGATTTTGATTCATGTTCTGCAGAGCAGGAGAATGGGAATATTTGATTGTGGCTGGTCACATGCTGAACCTAGGACAGAGATTCATGTGGGCCAACTCTTCCAATATTTACTTAATTTTATAACGTGCCAGACCCAGTCTTCAGAGCTGCCTACAGCTGTAGGATTCTAACTGGAAAAATCCTAAACTTCATTCCCTACATTTGCAATTTTCTTTCTCTTCTGTTTCTTCCAAATCAAACTTTGAGTTTCCATGACTGTTTATATAATCAGACACTTTGTTTCAGACACAGCACAACTAATGTTTTTGTGAGGAAATTCCCTGCAAATGCTCAAAACCTCAAACAATTTTCAAATCTCTACTTTTTTCTTTAAAAAAAAATGGAAAAAATAATTAAGAGATTGTAGGAGGAGAGTCTGGCATACAACACTCCCAACCACCTTTCAGGATATTTTCTTTGGAGGATATGATCATAGCTATTTAAGCTTAAAATTATTTACATTGAACAAAAAAAAATCCTTGATTTGAAAAAGTCATATGATTGTATATAAACTAAAACATGGCAAGAAACCCAAATTTGGCATTTTTCTTGAACATATATTGCCCATTGGCTATGGCTGCTGAAGGGCATTTTGGGGGGCCTTGGGCTGTGGGAAACAATAAACGAAGACTGAAGAAAGAGAATCTTACCTAGTGAGTCATATTGGGTTGCAGCTGAGTTTGAAAACAGCAGGTAGTCATCAGAAGGGTTTATATGAACTCTAATGGATCAGAAAAAGAAAGCAAGGGAAATGGTTTCTTTTCATACAGGGCCAGTTTCTCATCTGATGTAAGTCTTGGAGAATTAGCCGACATATGGAAATTATCCCCATGTGGTTACATGGGATAGCAGTATGAGGAATCGTTAAGGGCACAAGGATATTTAGCTTTGTAAAGGAGAGGATCTGGGTGGACAATAGCTCTTTTAAAATATTTGGAAGGTCAGTATGTGGAGAAGGGAGTATTATGTATTACTCTCAGGGCAAAACAGAGTTAACGGGTAGACACTGGAGACACAGGCTGCGGTTTAATATTCTCTTGTCTCCCACTAGGAAAGCAGCACATGGCTGTTTCCTCACAGCAAGATAGGCTCCTGTAAAGAGACAGGAAGCTATTTCTGGAGATATTCCCTAGAAATTGGGATAGGAACTGAGGAGACTGACCCAGCTCTGGGACTAACAGCAACGTCTCGGCCTACCAGATATGGCTTGACTCCAAATGCAATATCCATATGCAGTTCAGGCAAATAGGTAATGAGGAGGAATGGAAGGCACCCAGATTCGGAAGTCAGAAAGTCTAGGCTGAACCCTTGGTCCTGTCGTGCACTGTCTGTATAGCTGTGGGAGAGTTGCTTGGCTTCTCTGAGTTGCAGTTTCCTGATCTGTGCACAGGGAAAGCATCCGCTGTGCTGATGGACGACTGCTGTTTAGGTCTGCTCAGCATTCTCTCTCGCTGTGTTAGTAAAAGCACCTCCATTTTCCACAGCGTAAGTAAAGTCCTGGCATCAGTTAAGGTGGCCTGCCAACGCCTGGACGATCCAACTTTGTCTCTGTGGATTTTTAATCTTGAGTACAGTGACTCCAGGGAGGAAAATGAACGGACTATGTCAATTATAATTGAAAAATACATTTTCTAAACAAGTAAATAACTTTTAAAAAAGAAAATAAAATGGTTGGAGCTGATTTCTTCTAAGGATGGCACCATGAGAGCGGCTGTCCTTTAGTTCGTGCTGCCTGCATCTCCTGAGCCACCAGGCTGCTGTCCTTCTTGGGGCCTGGTTGTTCAGCTTCTTCTTGAGTTCTGTGAGCTAACCTGTGTTCTTCTAATAGATTGTGTTTTTGCATAAGTTAGCTGAATCAGGTTTTGTGGTTTGCAAAGAGAAAGAACTGTATCTGTACATGTACCTAAATACAGTTTCTAAGTTGATTAAATGAAAAATATACATAAAGCCCCTGACACTGTCTTATGTATGCTTTACCAGTCTTTGCTTTTTAAATTGTGTGTTCTAGTTCCAAATGCTTGCCAGTCTCTTTTTATAAGCTCTAGACTATAAGAAACACAGCTTATCCCGTAAAAACAAACAAACAACCAGCTGTCCTTATGTGTCCACAGTATCTGGCACATGATAGGTGTTCAATAATTGGTAGTTGTTATGCCCTGGCTGGTACGGCTCAGTGGATTGAGCATCAGCCAGTGAACCAAAAGGTCACTGGTTCAATTCCCAGTTGGGGCACATGCCTAGGTGTGGGGCACATGCCTAGGTTGTGGGCCAGGTCCCCATTTGTGGGGGTGTTAGAAGGGACTTAGTTGGACTTCATGACTCTGAAAGTGATGAAGCTAAGACTGAAAAACCTGATATGAAGGTCATAGGAAGGTTCCCATGTTGGGAGAAAGACTGGACTTGAGGGTCTCCAAGATTTCCCCCAACTCTATGCAATTCCATGCAATTGATGCTCTAACTGCCATAGGCATGAGTTCAGGGACACGAGTTCCTGCTAGTCACCAAGGGACACTTTTCAGTCCTGCTCTTACCTGACCTTGTGCCATTTAACACTAATCATCATCTGTTCTTCCTAACTTTCCTGTGCCTTCCCTCTCTCTGATATTCCTCCTGCATCCCTGGCAGTGCCTTTGCATATGCTGTTCCCTCTACCCTTGTGCCTTTCTTTACCTCAACCATCAGGCTGACTCCTTTCCATCTTTCAAGATTCAGTTGAAGGATCAGGTCTACCCCAACACCTTCCACCCCAGCCCTCTCCCCAGTGTGCCTCAGCACCCTCTGTTGCAGCAGTCCACACACTGGGTTTTCACAGCTGATCTTTCACCCCATCTCAACTATGTATCCCCAGTGCCCAGCACAATGCCTGGCACAAAATAGGCATTCATAAAACATTGGGGAGATGAAGGTAGAAGGGACGGAGGGAAGGAGAGAGGAAGGAAGGAAGGAGAGAGAAAGATGTACCAAAGAAAAAAGACCCTATATTGCACATTTGAGTTTTATTTGTTCTGCATGTGTGTTGGAAGTCATTTGTTGCATTAGTTCTTACAGTTGATGACCCAATTTATGTAAATATATCAAAATGGGAAAAGTGGAAACTTTATCACAATTCACTGACCTGGCTTTGCTGCTGGGACCCAGAGAGTGCCCCAATCTGAGAGGCTGATGAGAAGACATTGGGGGAATCACACTGACTAAATATTAAGGCCAGCACTTTAATTTCCTGCTCTAGGTAGCTCGAGCCCTAAGTAATTCTTGACGTGTCTCCTCCAGGATCTAAGATTATAGGATAGTTCACACAAGGTATACTTGGATATGCCTTGTGCAGTCCTACACAAACCATTCTAAATCAAAATCCTTACTGCATGAGCCCAAAGAGAACATACTATCTACTTATTTATCCTTCACTGGTTAAGGACTGGAGCTGGTGATGTGTTAGGTGCTTTAATCTCCATAGGCCATAATGCTATGACTAACTTTAAAACAAAAGGACCACCCAAATCTCCATTAGCCTGGCTCTATGCAGTCCTGCTGGGCTCCCTCCACTGTCTTCATGAGCATCTCCAGTGGCGAAGAACATGATGATCTCTCACCACGATGTGCACCAGACCCAGAAACATGTAGATGACTTGTAATCACTCTAACCAGCTAAGTTAAACTTAGGTCTTACATTAGAGAAAACTGTGCTTCTCTTTATACTTTGAATTATGAGCGCTTAGGGTAGTGTCTGTGGTATAAGAAGAAGTCGGGCAATAGTGTTATTACTGTCAGTCAGCCAGCCAAGGCTCACTCTTGCTCATGGCGCAGGTAGGAAGCAGGTGTGGAGTGTGCACTGGCCTGCCTCCCAGGGCACTTTTGGATGATGCGAAGGGAGGTGGCCCTGCCTGAGCACATGCGCCCGTCCTCAGCAGAAGTACTGGGCATGGACTCCTCAAATGCAAAGGAGAGAAGGTATAGAATGTTCACATTTCTTCCATAAACGGGCCTGCTCCAGGGTTCTAGGAGTCATACAAATTTTTCTCTATCCCACAAGGCATGACAATTGCAACAGCTAAGCAGCTCTTTGCTGGGAGGAAGCAAGACTGTTCAGCTGGGAGGAGAGATTAGGGGATGGCTTATGAGGTAGAGGAGACACTTGAGAGTTGTCTTCAAGAAAATCAGGCATATTCTCACATAAGACAGAATCCCAGGGTGGACATATTCCACTCACTGTGGTAGAGACCTTTTTTTCAGACAGAGCTGTTCAGAAAGGGAATGAGGTGCCGCAGGACAGCCTGTGGTCCCCCTCCCTAGAGGATGTTGACCACACACTGGGAGCCCACCTCAGGAAGAAGCTGGGAAGAGACTTTGAAAGCCCGCCAGTAACTGGGCTAGAACACCATGAAGATTTTTTTTCTTTCTCAAAAATCTAAGAAAACACAACTTAGAAGAATCGAAGAGCATGTCAGAGAGGAAGAAAGATTAATTCTCTTTTGCTTAAAATACATTCTCTGGGGTCTTCATGTGTGTGCTTGGGGATGATCACTAGAGAAAACCATATAAACAAAAAATTATTCCCGATACCAGAGTAGGCTGGCAGGTGCCTGGAGCTACGATCCCAAAGTCACAGAGCAGTTGACACACCCTGGACAGCATCTAGAAGAATTTGTATTAGTCATTCTGAATTTCCTGCTATATACAAAGCACTACTCTAGGTATTGAGAGAATTACAAGATGTTCATGGTCCAAGGAGAGTGTAATATATATGGAGAAGGGCATTTTTACTAACCAAAAACTTGAATTGACATTGAGAAAATTCTGAAACTATGCAAACATGAAAGAAGAGAGGCAAACTGAAGAGGACTGCAGCTGTGACACAGAAGGCTGGCACTGCCCAAACCGCGCCGGACCTGCGTTGCCTGCTCCACCGGTGTGGGCCTGCGACGTGACCACCCACACCCCCTTTCAGCATCCCTGGCCCTGTCATGGTCTGAGGTGGGTGGGGTACAAGGAGGAGGAACTCTACCCTTGGTGTGGGCTTTTCTCTTTACTCAACAGTGTTTCAGTTGGTGAGAAGAACTCCAGCAAACTCTTGCCTTCCTTTTCCTGATCTTTTCTTCCTCTTTATTTTCATGGTGCTTTATTGGTGCTCTGCCTCAACTTTCCACCCAGCCAGGCACAGAGGGCAACCACACAGTCAGGGAAAGCGAATGATGGGAGACAGAAGAAGAGAGAACAGTTTCTTCCCTCACCCTGAAGACTGTACCACTAATTCTTACTCTCCGGGTGATATCAAGCCTCTCAATGTCAGATGAAGACCGGAAGTGCCCACCTGGTGCTAACATCCCACGCTGCCTTCATGCCTGATTGTCTTAAAAACCTGTACACACACACACACACACATGCGCACACACATGCACACATACTTTACATTCACGTTTGGGAGAAATAGTGACTCCATTCTCATTTGAAGCAAATACTAGAAGACATTTTCCCAATTGGAAAATTACTGCTGAATTTTGTAACCTTTTAGATCAGATAGAAAAAATACCAAGTCTTCAGGGCTCATAAGCCAGAGGAGGGCATGAGGAGGAAGGAAGGCGTGAGCCAGGAGAAACTCTTGACAAGCAATTTCAATGGAGCTTCGTATTTTCAAAGCAGTTTTAAATCATGAATAGCCCACCTAGCTATCCCGAGAAAGTAGGTCAGCCCAGTGTTTTCGCAGGTGAAGAAACTGCGATACGGTGTTCAGTGAGTGGCTCACCCAACACCTGCGACTCAGATAGGAACACAGACTTCCAGATTTCCAACCAGACACAGTTAACTAGTCTGCCTTCTTCCCAGAAAGAGAAAATACAGGCATTTAGCAACTTATATTTTTCCATGCTAACTATGCTAAAACACTGCTGCTGTAGACCAAAATGTCTTAAGGTGGCAGCACACCTTGGGGCGGAGATGGACACTTGGGAGCATTCCTCAGCCTTGCCTGCAGTTCAGATGCTCTGTCCTGGGGACGTGGTAGCCAAAGCAGGTGCTGGAGAAGGAGGGGCCTGGATTTTAGGGATAAGCTGCACGACTTTGCAAAAGTCATTGAAAATCTCTGAGCTTTGTTTTTTCATCCTTAAAATGAAGACAAGATTTTTGAAAGCTTTCTTTAGTAAAATGCAGAAAAACATGAAGTGGTTGAATCCATAATCTAACTGCACTTCGGAAAGTACATACGGAAAGAAGTAGTAGCAATGTCCCTTCTCTACCCCTCCAATGCCATCCCAGAGCTTGAAGCATATTTCTCTAAGTTCATACAAATACATAATGTATATATATATTTACATATATATGTAACATTCATATTTTATAACCCTTTAATAAAAATGGAATCATCTGTAGGTGTCATTCTGCAATTTCTTCTTTTACTAACAATATGGGATTGTTCCACTTCACACTCATCTTGCTTTAATGGCTGAAAAATATCACACTGCATGGATCTCACATGATTTGTTTAGCAATTTCTTTTTTGATGGTCTTTTGTAATGTCCAAAGAAGATGATACATGACAATGTGCTTTGTAAACTTCAAAGTATGGTTTAAATTATGTGTATTATTTTGATTATTAACTAAACATATAGAACATACTATATTGGTTTTAGCTCCTAAGCTCTAAATGTGTTTAGCACATGGTAGATGTGTGGAGAAGTGACGCCCTGCTGTAATGCGGAGTCACTGTCACCATTTGGAAATTGATTTACTGCATGTAGTCAGGAAGAACTGTTAATAATGGAATGTACAATGCAATGTCTAATGGTTTCTCTCAAAAGGGAAACTCTTTTTTTCAATGAGTAATGTCTATTTATTCAGCTGTTAAGTAATATTCTACAAAAATTCTTAAATTCAACACCTTGCTCTTGTAAGTATTGTAAAACAGAAGGTTAGAAACTATAAAGTGACAAAGAGATGTATTGATTTCATCTGATATGTAGAATAAAGATGAGCTTTTTGTTTGTTTTGAGTATGTGCCTGTGTTGTGTTTGTTTTACTTTATTTTAAATTGCCCCTGAACTAGAAGTTGAATATTAGCAAGTCTCTTTGTAAGGGGACAGAATTGAAATTTTTGCCAAGAAAACAGAAGCTGAATTTTCTATCTCCGATATGCTATTTGCAGATGTAAAATAAAATGGAGCAATAAAGTTCTCACCTGTATATTAGGGCCAGCAAGCCTGCTTATAAGAGGGCTATGTGGCCTGGGGCCTTAATTTTCCAAGTTCTTCATATGCACCAATGAACTTTGATTAACTAGACCATTCTCCACTTCATTTGTCTATGCAGACATAAGAGGTGGTACCCAACAAAATTTGTCTGACTCCTGTGATTTATGGAAAGCAGTGACAACTAATGGGACCCTCTCCTAAAGACAGGGTTGGAATATTGATTTGCAATTCCCCCAAAAACAGTGCGATCCTTTTCCTTGCCCAATGGCTGGAAGTCAGAGGTTCAAGGGTAGGTGGCTTCTGCTACTGCCTACCTCTATGGTAAAAGTACAAAACCACGGGCTACCTGTTAGATCTCTAACATTACACCCCCAAGCAGAAGGAGAGTTGCTAACATCAGCACAGCCTAGACCCCCGAGGGTGGACCTGTGGACAGTGAGGTGGACTTCTGTTAATGGTGTTTGTCACTCTCAACCTTTATGTCCTCCATACCATTAATGGTGCATATTGTTTGCAGGCATACACAGGCTATGGGAAGTGGCATGTTCACTCTGTGTCCCAGTCGAGAAAACACATCAGAATGCAAGTGAGAGGAAGTGACATTAACAGAATGAAAATATTTAATCCCTTCTGATGTGCAAAACTTTGCTACTTTGCTCACAAGTAAGTGATTGTGATCCACCAGCATGGCCAATACAATGTCTGAAGACCACTGACCAAGGTTAGTTATTTAGGTCTCTTTCATACCTGAGCTCTCTGACTCTATAAAAGATACAACAATCCCAACCACAACCAGCAGCAATTTTTGATAGGATTTTGCATAGTGATTTGCACAGAAACTTCCAGAAGTCTGGCTCAGAAACAGGCTTTCCCACACGTAAGAGACAACAGGTGGTGTGGAAAAATTTCCCTCTGTTCTCCCACCCCCTCGACAAACTCCAAAAGGCTTATTTTGCTTAGAGCTGTATTTGTTATGAGATGGTTACAGACACTGGTTGAAAGCCGGGTTCTCATCATGTAATGCAGGGAAAGTCCACCAAGGGCAGGACCCGAGGAGGCCAACAAGGCCAAATAGCGGATAGTTCAATATCAAATTTCCCCTTCCCAATTTGATTACCACAGACAAGAGAAGGAAGGGGGGTGCATGTGGGTTCTAAGTCACCACCTAAAGGTTTTTCACAGATAATCTCTCCTATTTGAATTCTCCCAGAGATGGTGATAAAAGGATTCCTTTGAAAACTCTCAGTGCTGCCCTCACCCTGGGAGATGGGAAGAGCAGAACTCTTTGCAGAGCACTCTCCTGCCCCAAATACTCCTTTTCGGGATGGTAACACGGCACCTCTCCTGCAGAACGGTAACCTCATGTGCACTCCAGTCACAAGTGCAAGGGAAATGTCGCATTACTGTCACCCTGGAAAGGAGATCTGTATTCAGCCCCGTGTTTATGAAACACATGTCATAAAAATGTTCTGCATATAAATGAAATAATGCAAAGCAATTATTATGCTTGTTAAGAATGAACTAATATGATTATGAAATGTCAAAAGTTAATGAATAAAATACGTTTTAACTTGTTCAAAATGATATGCCTCTTTTTTAAATGCAGTATGTACAGCTCAGACAAGGAAAGATGCCACATCGAAGGAGTGTGGAAAAGGCAGAAACTCAAACACCACAGAGACAAAAACCAAAAAGTCAAGTCCTGTGTTATCTATGCAGACTGACTGTCAATATCATTCAAGTTAGTGGGTTAATTGCCAAATCTCCCGTTTACTTCAGGCTGTGTAGATGGTGTTTGTGTTGAAATTAGATGCTTCATAAATGGATCTTTTGATGTTATCTTCGGATTCATCTCCTTTCCTAAGCAGGGCTTTTAAAGTAGCTTCTACAGTGGCAGCAATCTTTCCAATGACAGGAAAATAGCTAAAATGCTTAATGGCCCCCCGAGGCAAAGACATAGGAGTAACTATTTAGCAAGCTCTGTCAATACAAGAGCCATGGGCCGGGTGGGTCACTCAGTAATGGTCATGCAGACCGTGAACAACCAACTTCATGTAGGACCTTAGGGCTTTCAACCTGTCAGGCCAACTCCTGCTCCTCCTGTTTTCATGTCTCCGTCCTCTTCAACCTTCAAGCCATTCCCCTGTCTATACACCTCTCCCTTTTGACCCATTTTCCCAACCTATTGGCAAAGTAACATCAGAGGTATTTCACAGGACCCTCCCCTTTCCCCCTACCATGCTAACAAACCACTGGCCACCCACATGCACCCCCCCTTCCTTCTCTTGTCTGTGGTAAACCCCTCCTTCACCTGGGCTCTGGGTCCGAGCCCCTCGTATTTCTCAGGTGCTTTATATCAGTCTCAGGTACAGCCTCCCTTTCCTCCTTTATATTCAACTAATTCCTTTTAACTGGAAGGTTCCCACTGATATTAAACATCAAAAATGTCATCTCACCAGAGTGGGTGTACCAGATTAAATAAAAGATAAACAACAAATGGTGTTTTAGTACAAATATGTCCCAAACACTGCATGGGATACATACTTATACTGAAAAGTATTTGTTCTTTAACTGAAGTTCAAAGTTAATGGGGCATCTTCTATATCTTTATTTGCTAAATCTGGCAACCATACACCAAAGTTCATTTTAGACCACCCACTGTATAAAGCAGTATTCCTCCCTTCAGATATTTTCTATTACCTTCCTTTATTTATGTTTTAAATAATTTTATTAAATTTATTGGAGTGACATTAGCTAATAAAATTATATAGCTTTCAAGTCTACAATTCTATAATATGAACGGCACTGTGTGTTCACCACCCAATACCTCTTAAAAAACTCATTTCTCTTTACCTCCATAGTCGCCTACTACAAAGGAGTATTGCTACCTCTTGCTAGATCACTGCAATCACTTCTTAAATCAAAAGAGCTGAATTCACCAACTCAGAATTCCTTTGAATCTGTTTTTCACATTGATAGCTACACTGATTTTTCCAAGCTCTTTTCAGTTTTATCTCATGCCACTTTTTTCTTTATTCTATCAACTGCAGCAATACTGGCTAGGAATCCGTTTCTTATATGTAAACTATACCTTCGAAAAGACTAAATGAGTTCTGGTTGGTGTGGCTTAGTTGGTTGGAACATTGTCCCATGCCCCAAAAATTCATCGGTTCAATTCCCAGTCAGGGCACATGCCTAGGTTACAGTTCAATCCCCAGTCAGGAGTGAATGCTAGGGGCAACCAACTGATGTTTCTCTCTCACATGGATATTTCTCTTCCTCTCTCTCTCTCCCTCCCTTGCCCTCTCCCTAAAATCAATAAGCATGTCCTCAGGTGAAGATAAAGGATAAAAAAGGGCTAAATGAGAAATTAATTACAATAACTAATTTAAAAGTGTATAGTAAGGAATAATGTTTCATGTGAAAATCAGCCATCTGCCAAAAACATCCTATAAACTTAAGGGCTGAAAAGTCCTTCATACATCCTCTGGTCTTATTCTCTCCCTCCAAATAAGGAAATGAGGAAATAAGTGTTCAAGAGAGAAGAAGGAAACAACCAATGCCACTTAGCTATTTAATGGCAGAGCCAGGAGTGCCTGAATCCAAAGTCACACTCCTTGCCCCAACTGAAGAAGGAATAACTAATGAGAAATAAAGTGGCCTGAGAATTAGCATACTTCGAAAGGCTTGAAGGAGTAGATCAGACTGAGGCTAAGGCAGATGAAAGGAGTAAAAACTAATTCACTAATCAAGCAGCAAACATCCCCACAAGACAACTCATGAGCCTTCAGACACAAGAATCAGGAACTTTGTCAAGGAACTTTCAACCACGTTGAAAAGGCCTGATATAGACCAGAGGGGAGAGGGGAGGGAATTTCAGGGGAAAAGGGGAAGGGTTTACAGGAACAAGTATAAAGGACACATGGACAAAAACAAGGGGCAGGGGTGGAAACAGGAGGGAGGTGGGTAGGGCTGGGGGGTGGGCTGGGATGGGAGTAAAAGGCAGAAAACTGTACTCGAACAACAATTAAAATAAAATAATAATAATAAAAAATAAATTAAAAAAAATTTTTAAAAGATAGTAGAAAAGGCCTGATATAGACAGATTCCAGCATAATAGTCAATACACAGGAAAGGGGTCAGGGATGGGGCCAGGGTTGGGGCCTTGGTGTACCAACTCAGTATACAAGGAAATGAGTGGGTGTTGACCAAACTATTAATTGACAGCTCGCCTTCATGAGTCTGCCACATAGGCCACCTGTTACCACCTGGGATTTTCACAAGGAGCCCTTTCCTTCTTCCATGAGTCTTTGAAGAAACTGAATACCATCAACTTGGTGTTCACTGCAAGTTACAAACTGCGGGCAAGAAATTCAAGGCACCACTCTTTCCTGACAATTAGGCAAAGATAGCGACAGAGGGATCCTAGTCCATTTCCTTTGAAAGGAAATCCCTTCCATCATCCAGAAAGGAATTACTGAGCACAATGGACACTTTGAAACTAAGTTTGTCATTCAATAGGCAAGGAAAGCTTTCTGGAGGACACTACTATTGAGATCCAAGGAGGCTGAGTCAATACCCTGTGTAGTTTATCACTGAGTGTAAATTAGTGTGAAAGTTGCCATTTGGTGTCAAAAGACCTGACAAGACTTTTTTCCAAATGGGATTGGAATTATAAGTAAATTTGTTGAGCTAAGAGATACTCTTTATCAGCTGTAAGTATTTTTAATTGGTTTCCAGGGAACACCTGTGTTAAGTTATAAGCATCAAAGGTGATAAACAACTTAATTATCCTCCCAGAACCATTAGGAAAAATTATCACTGTTAGTGAGCTTTCTTTAATGCCTTCTTTTGAAGTGTCATCCTGCTACTATTGTGGACCTATTTGTAGTTTATTTCTCAAGGCTTTGATGCTCCCTATAAACAGAAAAGGCAGTTAAAAGTAGATTAATGAAACCCCTGGTCAGGTAGCTTGGTTGGTTAGTGTTGTCCCAGTATGCCAAGGTTGCAGGTTCGATCTCCAGTCAGGGCACATGCAAGAAACAACCCATGGATGCATAAATAAGTGGAAGAATGTTTCTCTCCCTCCCCCTCCCTTCTTCTCTCTAAAAGTCAATTTAAAAAGAAGTAGATTAATGAAACTAATAATATCTATACTAGTCAGATGTGTCTTGAGTTACCATTGGGCATAGCTTCTCTTTGTAGAAGCAGCAAGTTAAAGAGAATGCAAACTCCTTGAGAGAATTTTGAGTGATGGGTCACAAAGCCTATGAGGAGCTAGAGAAGCCTATGAGAAGCCTGACTGTAGTACCCAGTTCCTCATCATGGTAGTTTCTGAGAAAAGGGAGTTGCCAACTCAGGAGACAGTTACAGGCAGGGAAGGGGAGAGTTGTGCATTTTGTTTCTTTCTAATCACTGTCTTTAAACTTTTTTCATGAGGACAAATTGAGATGAGACGTAAAAGCAGAGTGTGGTAGCCTGTGCGGTTGGTTGTTAGTGGGCCAGACTTTCTGCTCAAAGGACCTTCCTTTTCTCAGATTCCACTTTTGAAGCATGAAGATTTTCCACTTTCTGGAGTTCACTCGCATACAATGTCCCTGGGAGGTGGGTTTTGTTTTTTTTTTTAATTATTACTATAACAGAGAACAAAAACCTTTTTTTGTAGAAACAAAGAACAATCAGGAAGTGGGATTTGAGTACAGGCCAAAGAGGGACGTGGCCATGTTCAGATTTGTCCGGGACTAATACTGAGTTACTTAGCACTTCGGTGTTGCCTCCTTCACACGGAAAGACTTTCTGGCTCTCATTTTTACTCTTTGAAAAGGGGTTTTGTAGTTAGGCTCACTTGTCTTTTCACCGGGCAGAAACTGATGAGCAACTATGTTTTGGGTGTCTTGAGAAAGGATGTGATGGAGTTTTAAGGGAAAATACTACAATAATTTTTAAGCAATTTATGTTTTAAAAAATATTAGCTAGGTTAGTAAACCAGAGTCGTAAAGTGACCGCAGGGAAGCTAAGCCTGTCTCATTTCACAGAAACTAAGGCCCATCTGGAAAAAGCTGTGAGCCTGGAACTCCTGATGATCTACTTCATAGCCTTCCCACGTGAATCTGCTGAGGAAAATCTTGCAACATGGTTGTGACTAGAATCATATTAAATAACTGCCTCCATATGATATCTTTGGTACCGGACAGAATTAAAGGGAAGCGCCGTGGCCACCATCCTTTCGGCTCTGCCCCAAATTGGCAATCTACCAAGTAAACGAAACAACTTCCCCAAACCATTTTGAAGCATGGAACGTTACATCACAATAAAAATGTCAGTTGGACAGTAAAAATCAGTGCTTCAGAAAAGGGTTTTCAAACACCTGGCTTTGTCGCTTTGGATTTAAACTGAGAAGAAAGCAGCTCAGTAGTCTCTTGGTCTGACTTGGTTCCAAAGAAGCTGGACCCTTGTTAGCTCCAGTGTGTCTATTAACCTAGGGCTCTAGACTGTGCACTCATGGTTGTCGCCCTTCACACTCATCTATACCGTCCTCAACTTCCCCTTCTCCTGTTTCCTTGTCCAACTGGTCAGCTTTAAGTTTTCTCTGAATGTTGGTGGGAATTGCTTGTTGAAAAACAAAAGCTCCAGCTATATGATTTATGTAATATAAGGGTCAGGGAGAGAGAGACCCAACCTTATGATTTCATACTTGATATGTGGCATGCTTTGCCTCCAGAAAGGTATTTAAAAATCCTGGTTATCTCAAACCAAATTGCTCCTGTCTGTAGAGTAAGGGTCAGGTGGGAATTTCCATGCATTCTCCAGACCTGCACACCTCTGCTCCATTTCCCACCTCTTTCCACAACAGCTCTATTTCTGAGATCTTTCTAGAAAGGCAGATGAGAGAGATCCTTCCTCCAAAGTTCCAGTTTCACACCAACTTCATTCTATTATTGGCTCTTCGCTCTGGGTTCTGTTATTGTTGACAGGGAAGGGCAAAGATCATGAGTTCTATAGTATTTAATTGGCAACCAGACCATAGCCAGCCGTGTTTGACTCTCTGCAACCTCTGTCAGCTGGTGCTGATGGTGGTCATAGCCAAGGTCCCAGGATTATGGAAGCATGGCACCCACGACCCTTTTGATTCTGAGCAGAAACAATGCCATAGAAAACATAATGGTTTTTAGAGAATAAAACCCGTGTTTAAGAATTCTGCATCTTCAGCCCTGGCTGGTGTGGCTGAGTGGATTGAGTGCCGGCCTGTGAATCAAATGGTCGTAGGTTCCATTTCCAGTCAGGGCCCATGCCTGGATTGCAGGCCAGGTCCCCAGTAGTGGGGCGCTCAGTGGGCAACCACACATTGATGTTTCTCTCCCTCTCTCCCTCCCTTCCCCTCTCTAAAAATAAATAAGTAAAATCTTTTTAAAAAATTATGCATCTTCAAAACTTCTCCCAAGTTTTCCCCAGTCTTTTTTTCCAGCCTAACTACAACAGAGATGTCACACAAGTTCCCCATAACTGTGGCTCTTTGTGACAGCAACTTTATAGATCCCCTTAAAAGGTGCTTTGTACCCTTAGAATATTTTCCCTAACTCAGTAAATTGTTTTATAAAACAATCCTATCTGCTATTACCCAAACTATTAGAATTAATAGACAGAGTTAGTATCTCAGTGCCTGTCTTATTTCCAGCCAGGCTTGGGCTGGGGCTTCAAGTTGAACCTCAACACTGTAGAGGGCAAAGTTGCAACCCAGACGATTTTTGTCTGTGGACATTTTTCATCTTTATATCTTATTTCTTGGGTGCCCCCTTATGTTTCATCCCTGAATGGCCAATAGTAACCTCATGGTAGCATCCAATCCGTGTTAGACCCCCATAAATAGTTCTCTCAGTAATGTCACCCTATCCTCTTTACTGAAACACTTATCAGATCTTAGCAAAACTTTAGTATCCTGTGTTCCTTTTCTTCAAGATCTTGTAGGTAACCAGTAAGAGATTTCACGCCCCAACACGTGATTAGGTTACATGGACAATATAGTGTAGCCCTTAAGAGTATGTGACTTAAAGTCAAACCACAATAACTGAAACACTATAGTGGAAATAATGGCCCAAACGAGAAGAACTATTATTACTGTATTGTTATTAATCAATAGCAGCAGCAAATATTAATGGTATGGTGATCATCCACCTGCCAGATGTTATAATTTTCTACAAGCTTTCTATGACCTTACATATGACTTTCTATGACCTCACATTTCTTACAGGTAAGAAATGTGAAAATTTCTATGTCTTCTAGCTGGCCAATGTGGGCATGGGCTTGCTGCGATGTTTTCAGTCCTTCTAATCCTCCTGGCTGCACTGAAGGCATCCAGCCCTGATCAGTTGCAAATGCAGGCACTGCTGGGGCAGCACATGGCAAAGAAAGAGCTGGCCAGGTAGGTTGGTGTAGAGCGTTGCTACTTCAAGTCTCCTCACTTCCTCTTCTCTTGAGGGTCATATGGGAACTTGGCCTTGAACTTCTCGAGTTCTGAAGCTGAGATTCATGAAGTATCTTTAAGTTCAGTATGGGATGAGCAGTTAAGAAGACAAGCATTTTTCCTTCCTCTAATTTAAGCCTGGCAGTCTTAATCATCTACATACAGGGTTTAAGATTAATGAAGCATCCTTTTAAATGTATGTGAAAGACTGGGCAAATGCACCTCCACCCCCAGTTCTCAAGAGTGGCACAGAAATTGGCATCTCCTGAACTACTTATAAATGAAGCTAGCAGGGTGATGACATCCCAGAGGGAACCAATGTGCTCTGGTGGTTTGGGCTGACTGCAGGGCCTTTTCCATTCCTGGTGCAGTAACTGGAGAGTGGAGTAACGTGCTGTCTGTCTGCAAGGATGTTAACACCAAGTCATGCACCAAGCACTAATGCTCTCTGGGCTTTGGCCACTATATTGTGCTGGCTCTAAAATAGAACATGTTTCTCAAGTGAGTTAATGCCTACCTTACCACTTTGTTGAAATGCGTAATTATAAGAAATGACACTTAATTGTTTAATTACGAGACCAAAAGGTAGATAAGAACTGGCTGCGAGCAAAATATAAAACCAAGCCTCTCTCTCTATAAAAAGGTATGTATATTATATGTGCTTATGTGCCATACACATCTAGAAGTATTCTAGTTGAGTGTTTATGTGTAAATCTGTACTTGCATATGTTTGAGGCGAACCAGACTGTCAGGGTCTGATTCAGTGGTCACACATGTTGACTGTAGGAGAGCGGCAACCCAAAGAAAGAGATGGTTTGGTTGGTTCAAAAGGTGAAGTTCTTTACAAAGGCTGCTTTAGAAACAGATCCTCCTACTAAGGACTATTACTAAAGACTACTCTGCTGAGCCATAGCGACTGGGTCATCTTGCTTCTCTTTTCTTTGAAAATAATCCACAGTGCAGTGAGAGCCTAGAATGACCGGGTCGCATATAGTCCCAATTCAAGATGGAAAGCAGCTGGGCCAATCTGAGTAAGGTTTCTGAGTTGGAGTCTGGTATTCACCCAAATGAAAGATTGATCCTTTGAGAAAATATGAAGAAAGGAATACTCACTTAAATCTGCTCTGGGATTTGTGCTAAACAGTACCTAAAGGTCTTAAAGAAATATGACCTCTCTTTTCACATGAGGTTAACATTTTTACCTGTGTTCATCTATGTATTCATAGTTCTGTCTGCATTTGTAGGTAAGGGTGTTACGGCTTGGAGATGTGCAGTAACGAGGGCAGCATCACGCAACCAGTTAGGGGCAGAGACAACTCAAACCCAGGCTGTTAGGTCCCGGATCCCATCACTTTCACCCCAGCCTGTTCCCCTTGGCACTGGTTTGGGACTTGTGTGGAAGGTTTCAAAGGCTAAGAAGAAACTAGGAAAAATAGATTGGCTCCCCCTAATTTTGAATGATCTCCTTTGCTCATGGGAATTACAGGAAAATAACTACCAAGAAAGTGAGAACAACAAAGGCAGCAGGTGTTCTGGGGAAACCAGCGTCTCATCGTGACTCAACCCTCAGGAACAAGTCAAGACTCCTGTTCTCCGCTGCCTGGCACCGGTCACTGCAGCAGAGGCAGGAGGCAAGGGGCCGGCAGCTGTGGCGCATGTTCAGCAGCCTCCGCTCCTGGGCTTCATGAACCACTAAGGAGATGGATGTCACAGAAGTGGTACAAGTCATCCCGGAAAGAACTGGTGCTGACACCAGTCTCCCGTTCCCAGGCCCAAAGGGAAATTACACGTTCCCTCCAGAGGTCACTTTTAGTGCTGCTGCAAAACTATTAGGGCCGTTAGAAAAAAAGGCAGTTGAATCTTTCTATCCTTTAGCTGTCTGGTACCATCGGGTGTGGACTCGAAATTGTAAAAAGAGGCTGGAGTTGTCCTGAAACCCACAGGAGGCTTTTATAATAATCCTCTTATACAAAGTCCTCCCTAATTGTCTTCCTAATGTCTGAGATGACTCTACTCATTCGAAAATTGCTTCATCTAGTGAGGGGCATTTTATAAAATATAAGGCCTGAAAAGCTAGCCTCACCCCTGAAGCGGGGAGAGGAGTGGTTGCTTCGTGGGCTTGGAGAGGGACTTCTTCTGTATTCCTCCCAAAAGTTCTGTGAAGCAGTTGCTGTGTCTGGGTAAGTACCTACAGGTGAGGAAAATGGAGGGAGAGACAGCAGGGTCCTTTCTTGACGAAGACTTGGAGTGACATCTGCAGTGCTCGGAAGGGAAGAGCTCCGTCCGGATCACGGAACGTGCGGCTGCCCTTTGTCTGCATCATTCTCCTGGGCTGCCTCCTCACTCCAGTCTCTTCTTCCCTGAAAACAATAAGCAAAGGCACACCGAGAAGATAAAATCTAAGGCAGAACCCCACCGAAGGTGTTTGAAAGTCCAGTTTATCCTAGCACTCTAGCTCCTAGACTCATTTCGATGTGTGAATGTCTACCGTTGCATGTTTTCAAAGATAAAAGTCATGAGAATTTCTAGAAAAGATGAATCAGCTATGTGATGCATGAGAAATAACACACTATGGGTAAAAAAAATAGATTATGACTCCAGATATGCTACTTACTTGATGTATTAACCGTGTTATGCGCAGCCTCTCTGAGCTTTAGTTTTCTTTCATAAAGGACTAACAGGTACTGCTCTGATGTGAAAATAAAATGAGACATCACTGTAACATACCTCTAACCAGGTTCTTTTTGGAGGAAAAAGTGAATGGCCACACGGGCCTTTCACCTTTCAGTACTTATTCTTTAATTATGTTATTTGTTTGTTTGAGGTGACGTAGAAATACAGAGTATTTCTGTAATCCTAAGAAATTTCTTACCTCATGAAGCTGTAAATACCATTGTATTAGACACCTGACATGCTTCGTTTCTAACACTTTCTGTCTTCCTCATCTCTAACTCCAGCCCCTATTGTGGTGACTACTTCTATATGGTTTCTAATAAAATTCACCCAGGCTCACCCTGACAGTGATGTGCTCTATGCCCTAACTTTGCACCTTCTGCCGAAGGGTCTCACTGTTAATGCAGAAGTTTAAAATGCCACAGGACCTGCCAAGCACCCATGCAAATACAATCTGGAAATGCAATGACATTTGCACCCACATGGAATGAAAATTTGACCAGTGTGTGACAGGAGGCCATGAACTGATTTATTTTTTCTTTCTCCCCTAGAGACTATCATGAGAAATATTTATATGTCTTCTCAGAGGATGATCTTGCAACATCAAGCAGTAATTTGAATTTAGCAACTGTCAGCTTGATTAGTGTTCTTATAGTTTTCTCTATCTTTATCTGCCTCATTCCTCATATTCTCATTCTGGATCACACTCTCTAATAAAGTACTATGATGAAAGGCTTTTCAAGGTCTGCTTTTTGGAGCATCGAGGTAAGATAATTCATACCAGAGTGGTTCCAGAAAGCAGCTCTTCAGGAGGTATTTTGCATCTGGGTTGAAAAGACCTTATTGCTAGCATAAAGTATGGTGATGATAACCCTGGGGATGTAGCGGTATTGTAATAACTAAGACTTTCACCTGCAGGTAACTGGGCTGCAATGTAGGTAGTAAATGGGGGACCATGATGGTTAAAAGTGGGAATAAAATGATAACAATAGAAACTGATATAGAGATGATTGCTGTCAACTGCCCTGGAAACCTCAGAAAATAAAAGACTCAGAGAAGCCAATTGTCAACTCAAGCCAAACTTTGAAAGCCAGAAATCCTCTATAGCAGCTTCAGTGAAAATGGTCAGCTCCTGGAAACATGGAAGACCATGCTGAAAATCTAATTGTAAAGGTGGCAGAACCACAAAGGAGAGTAAACATGCAGCTTCAATAAATTTATGTCAAAGTTAAGACCTTGGCAGGAAAAGGATGGGAATATCTGGATGAACCAGACTGAGAATCTTGAGCTCCTACTAAACCTTCCAGGACACTTAGAGGACAGAAGTGGCTGCCTGTCTGGAGACAGTTCAGGGACTTTCTCTAAGGCAAGTCCCTCGTAAAATGGTAATTTTTCTCCTGGAGATATGACCCAGCATCCCTTGTTGCTTTCTAAACTGTTGGCCAAGGTGAAGTTTCAGTCCAGTTCAAGGACTACTCCTGGAATAGCTGACCAAAAAAATTGCAGAAATTTGCCATTATGTTCTGGTAAGAGTAGAGGCTATATGCGAGAGAATGGAGCTTGAGGGTCATGAACTAAAGTGAGGAGGTCAGAATATGAAATTGGATAGAAGAAAAGTTACTGACATGGGGCACCCATCCATGACTGGAATTTTATACCCTACAAAAAACCCCTGGAGCCAGCCTTAATAGTCTGTTTAGATGTTCCTTGAAGCTTGGTGAAGAGAATACTAACATCAGCTACTATGGTAGAAAATCACAGCTCATCACCCAGTTTTCATATCTAAATGGGTTCAGTGATTGATGGGGAAGCAAGGATCCCTGGAGGAAGGACACTTTGATGTCACCACAAGTATATTCAGGAAATATTCCTCTGATTCTTCCCCTAAATATACCTGTGGCCCTTTGTTAGCTTAACTATATATTGTTGAAAGGGGAAAACCCAGACCTTTTGAAGTCTTTCATATAGAGTTTTGGCTGAAGTAATACCAAGAGTCCTTAGGTACCATCAAGGTGCTCCGTTAGAGTGGAAGCTCATCTGAGCACCGCGATAATGGAGTTTTGGTCCAAGGTTGTCTCACAGTGGGTCCAAAGTGTTCACAGGCCCACCTTGAGGTTATTTGTTACATTCTGAGTGTTATCTTTGGTAAAAATATATTTCTCAGCTCACCGAGCCCTCACACTGGTTCCCAGACCTGGATAAATCTCTCCTATTGATCCGCCAACAGCAACCAAGGCTCAACTACAAAAGGAGGGTATACTCAGCCCACACAAAGGACACACCTCGAGTACCCAGCTTGGGTGATAATAGAGGTTGTGCCACTGGACCCTATAGGACATCTACTATATTAGGCCACACTACCAAGATACAAAGTCAAAGCAACTCTACCTAATATATAAAAACAAACAAAGGAGGGGGCCAAATGAAGAGACAAAGAAACATGGCCCAAATCAAAGAACAGATCAAAACTCCAGGAGAAAAAAAAGATAAACAAAATGGAGGTAAGCAATCTATTAAATGCAAAGTTCAAAACACTCGTTATAAGGATGCTTAAGGAAATTTGTGAGGACCTCAACAGCATAAAAAAGATTCAGTCAGAAACAAAGTATACACTAATTAGCCCTGGCTGGTGTAGCTCAGTGGATTGAGCGCGGGCCTGCGAACCGAAGGATCGCGGTTTGATTCCCAGTCAGGGCACATGCCTGGGTTGCCAGGCCAGTTCTGGGCAGGGGACATACAAGAGGCAACCGCACATTGATGTTTCTCTCCCTCTCTCCTTCCCTTCCTCTCTAAAGATAAATAAATAAAATCTAAAAGAAAAAAAAAGTACTTAAAAAAATCTAAAAAAAAAAAAAGA
Source organism: Glossophaga mutica (assembly GCA_039655065.1). Classification (NCBI taxonomy): domain Eukaryota; kingdom Metazoa; phylum Chordata; class Mammalia; order Chiroptera; family Phyllostomidae; genus Glossophaga; species Glossophaga mutica. The sequence goes on from CM077313.1 coordinate 65,310,032, forward strand.
AACAAAGTATACACTAATTGAATTAAAGAACAATTTACAGGGAAATAAGAGTAGAGTGGATGCGGCTGAGAATCAAATCAATGATTTGGAACATAAGGAAGGAAAGAACAACCAAGCAGAACAACAAGAAGAAAAAAGAATCCAAAATGAGGAGGATAATATGAGCAGCCTCTGGGATAACTTCAAGAGGTCCAACATTTGCATCATAGGGGTGCCAGAAGGAGAAGAGAAAGAGCACGCCATTGGAACTCTATTTGAAAAAATAGTAAAAGAAACCTTCCCTACCTTGGTGAAGGAAATGGACATGCAAGTCCAGGAAGCACAGAAAGTCCCAAACAAGATGGATGCAAAGAGACCCACTCCAAGACACACCATAATTAAAAGGCCAAAGGTTAAAGATAAAGAGAGAATCTTAAAAGCAGCAAGAGAAAAGAAATTAGTTATGTACAGGGGAGTTCCCATAAGACTGTCAGCTGACTTCTTAAAAGAAACTTTGCAGGCCTGAAGAGATTGGCAAGAAATATTCAGTCATCACAAGCACGGACCTACAGCCAAGATTGCTCTGCCCGGCAAAGCTATCATTTAGAATCAAAGGGTAGACAAAGAGCTTCCCAGACGAGGAAAAACTAAAGAAGTTCATCATCACCAAACCATTATTTTATGAAATGTTAAAGGGGATTACTTAAGAAAAAGAAGAAGATCAAAACTATGAACAATAAAATGGCAAAAATATGTATCTATCAACAATTGAATCTAAAAAAGAAACTAAGCAAACAAGAAGAACAGAGACAGAATCATGGATACGGAGAGCATTTTGATGGTTGCCAGTTGACAAGGGTTGTGGGGGAATGGGTGAAGAGGTGAGGGGATTAAGAAGTACAAATAGGTAGTTACAGAATAGCCATGGGGATGTTAAGTACAGTATAGGAGATGAAGTAGCCAAAGAACTTATACACATGACCCATGGACATGACCAATGGTGGGGGGATTACCTGAGGGAGTGGGGGTGCTGGGTGGAAGGCTCAAAGGGGGAAATCAGGACAACTGTAATAGCATAAGCAATAAAATATAATTTTTAAAGAGATTTCCTTAGCAGCAGCGCTGTTGATTATGCATGCTCATAGGGGCTCTCCTTCCTTCCCTGCTTCACTCCCTTTGCCCTCTCTTTAGCTCCCTGGGAGCTGGGACAGTAGCAGCACAGAAGCTTTTGCCTCAGGCTCTCCTTTCAGGAGAACCCAGCTCAAGCGTCTGTCCCACTGGTAGGTTCAAATGTACTTACTTGCTGGGACAAAATGTATGTGCCAGCACTTTACTTAATCATCGTGGTGATCTTGAGACGTAGAATCATTATTACTCTTCCCCACATAAGGAGACAGGTTCAGATAAGTCAAGGATCTTCCCAAGGACATACAGTTTATAAACCTTGCAGAGCCAGGTTTTGGTCCAGGTAGTATCTCACCCTAAAGCTCAATTTCTTTTCTTTACATTTTAATGCTTAGATCAGTGATAATAATAATGCACACTCACAAAGAAGGCAATTTCTTCTCTTATATCACTCTGATAACCCCCTTTGTACTAGCAGTGATTGGTTTTCTCCTTGAAGTTTACTTTTCTTTTTAATATGCATGTGAAGATACAGTGCACTTCTATGCAGGTAAGTATTTTAGGAATGTTAAAGGAAATGGCAGGCTTTCATCTGAAACGTGTTATGGAGGAAATTAGAGAATGTTCTTTTAACAAGTCAAAATCTAAAAAGTACATATAGAGATAAAGCAAAGTCAGCTCATTAAAAATTTTCACCTTCAGAAAATAATTTGTTTTTAAATAAATTTAGCACAACATAAACATGAGAGGAGAAGAAAAATATGAAAACTTATATAATTTTAGTTTGATTATATCACCAAATAACCTAAATAGTGGTAGAGTGGAAAGAAATATAATCCATACGGGAAGTGAGAAAGGTTAAAGAAGTCAACACTAATTAAATAACGACTAAAACTGAATGGATATTGATCTGTATTAGCTGGAGGCCATTCCTGCCTTTTAGAATCTTATGCATCAGTAAAGAGAGGGAAAAAAGTTTCTGCTGTTTTGATATGAAAGTATGTCATTCCTGAGCCAGGTTTGCTAATTCAAGACAGCTATAGATTCCCAGGACACAATTCTAATATTCCACACCTACTGGCAGGTATGGAAACAGATAAGATCCTTTAATAAGGCTGCGTGAGACTGAGTCATAAGAGTCTATGGTTTGCTGGCTGTTTACCCTTGTCAAGGCTGAAAGCAGACAGACTTAACCTAATGTAAATCAGAGGTGAAAGTGGCAGCTCAAGCTCTTAGCTATTATGGCCTCTGCTGGATGGTCACCTGTTCCTAGGGTTATATCCACTCAATAGTGACTCAGGTGACAGCAGAGGTCAGAAAAACTTGTGCTCCATGTAGGATTCTGTGATGGTGTTGCCTTTGGATGTTACACTTTCTTAGGAAACATACCCAATGGGAAACAAAACTGTATGATATTTACAATTTTTAATGCTAATATTATAAACAATCAGTTGTCATTATTGATGATGATGTCAGTGACTATCATTTATTAGTGGCTACTATATTCTGGTTCTTTGATATGTAAATTGCTGTACTTACAACTCTGGAAGGTAGATGTCATTATTCACACTTTCTACATGAGGAAACTGAGGCTTAGAGAGGAAAAATATCTTACCTACAGTGAAGACTGAAGTAGTAAATCAACTAGGCTCCTCTCTGTTCTTTCCATTATGCAACATGGCTGCCCATTCCCTCCCATGAGCCTAGGTAAGCAAAAGCAGACTTCAATAAAATCCTTCGTGTTACAGAGAAGAATTAATGCACATTTTTGGAGGGGTAAGTAAATATGATAAAGACTACTGCCATAGAGCACGGTCAAATCAATAACAACAACAAAAATAGAGTTAATTCATTATGATATTTGGACCACAACTTTTGTCAAGCAATGCAAAAGATACATAGTCAATCCTAGAAAGCCATTCATTCATTGAACACACATGTGTTGAGTGAGTTCTAGATGCTACAGTTGTACTAGATGTTAGAGCTTAGAAAAATAAGAAAAAAATACAGAAATGCAGGGCATTGCTAAAAGGAATTTTCTTGCTTTAGATGTATCCCTTACATCAGAATGTCACTATGCTTATGGTAACTCTTCTAACTTTTAGCAGTCATACAAAAGGTGGTCTGGGGTCAGTATTTCAATCTGAATAAAATTTCTAGATCTACATTTCACTTCTAAGGTAATTCTTCTAGAACCTGGAGGTCAAGGTTCTCTTTATGGATTATCATGGAATACCATGGACAAGATGCCCAGTTTACCACCAAGCCTATTTTTTCTTCTTCCTGACCACATAGTTACTACATAGTTAGACTATATTTACCAGCCTCCTTTGCAGTTATATATGACCATATGAATGACTTTTAGCCAATGGAAAGTATGTGGAGGTGATGGGCACCAATTCCTGTCCTGGTCCTTAAACATCTCCCATGACTTTTTTTATTACATTTTACTCATTATGCTATTACAGTTGTCCTGATTTTTCTCCCTTTGCACCCCTCCACTCAGCACCCCCACTCCCTCAGGTAATCCCCCCACCATTGGTCATGTCCATGGGTCATGTGTATAAGTTCTTTGGCTACTCCATCTCCTTTACTGTACTTAACATCCCCATGGCTATTCTGTAACTACCTATTTGTACTTCTTAATCCCCTCACCTCTTCACCCATTCCCCCACAACCCTTGTCAACTGGCAACCATCAAAATGCTCTCCGTATCCATGATTCTGTCTCTGTTCTTCTTGTTTGCTTAGTTTCTTTTTTAGATTCAATTGTTGATAGATACATATTTTTGCCATTTTATTGTTCATAGTTTTGATCTTCTTCTTTTTCTTAAGTAATCCCCTTTAACATTTCATAAAATAATGGTTTGGTGATGATGAACTTCTTTAGTTTTTCCTCGTCTGGGAAGCTCTTTGTCTACCCTTTGATTCTAAATGATAGCTTTGCCGGGCAGAGCAATCTTGGCTGTAGGTCCGTGCTTGTGATGACTGAATATTTCTTGCCAATCTCTTCAGGCCTGCAAAGTTTCTTTTAAGAAGTCAGCTGACAGTCTTATGGGAACTCCCCTGTACATAACTAATTTCTTTTCTCTTGCTGCTTTTAAGATTCTCTCTTTATCTTTAACCTTTGGCCTTTTAATTATGGTGTGTCTTGGAGTGGGTCTCTTTGCATCCATCTTGTTTGGGACTTTCTGTGCTTCCTGGACTTGCATGTCCATTTCCTTCACCAAGGTAGGGAAGGTTTCTTTTACTATTTTTTCAAATAGAGTTCCAATGGCGTGCTCTTTCTCTTCTCCTTCTGGCACCCCTATGATGCAAATGTTGGACCTCTTGAAGTTATCCCAGAGGCTGCTCATATTATCCTCCTCATTTTGGATTCTTTTTTCTTCTTGTTGTTCTGCTTGGTTGTTCTTTCCTTCCTTATGTTCCAAATCATTGATTTGATTCTCAGCCGCATCCACTCTACTCTTATTTCCCTGTAAATTGTTCTTTAATTCAATTAGTGTATACTTTGTTTCTGACTGAATCTTTTTTATGCTGTTGAGGTCCTCACAAATTTTCTTAAGCACATTAACCTGTGAAATAGAATACAGTTAAGAAACAGACTCACAAAAAAAGCAAAAAGCAAACAAACAAATGAACAAAAACACTTGGTTTTTCTCTAAATTCTAGTTTTAGAACAACAGATTTAACAGAAGGAAAAATGTACTGAATAGTACACTCAGTCATTAATGTTCAATTGATAGTAAATAATAATTATTTCCCCCAAACACTATTTTTTATATTCCAATGCTTTTATATTATTTTGCGTTACTTAAAAATGAAAGAAAAATAAATCACATGATTTCTAAGAAAGATAATAAAAGTCAATCTTATTTCAAAAACTGCCTGTGGTAGAAACCAGAAACCAGGCAGAGCAAATACGAATGGATTGAGTATTAAAGAGCTGTGGGTCTGTAGGGGATGAAACACTAGCATCAGCCCGTAGAGAGGGCCCTCTGATTTTGCTGCTGGCTTTGTCATCTGCCCCCACACTGGCAATCAGAGAGGAGCTTATGCTGGCCTCCTGACTGGATTCTGCCCTTGCTGCCTATTTGAATTCCCAACTCTGCAGGGAATCATTAGAAACAAGAATTCACAAAATTCATTGAGTCTAATACATATGGGGAACTGGGATATGTCTGAGGAAATGTTTCTGACTGTGAAACTCCACAGTATAATGAAAAGGGATAAAGACAAGCAAAAAAATTTTGCAATTGGGTTGCTCTTCTTCCAGCATTGTAAATCAGAAGTATCCTCTGGAACTTGGAGAAATCCAGGTCACTTTTGTCTGGATTTTCAGGGCCCCATCTTTGGGAGGAAGATAGCTCTGAGACATTACAAATTGTCATTTTTGTCCTCCTTTGAATTTAATATGCAATGTCATGTCACCGTCATAAAATAGACCTCAATTACAGCTAACACATGTAAGTGTGGCCAAAGAGGAAGGCATACTTCACACACAAAAATGGGGTGGGGGGTCAAGTGAGGGGCAAGCACACACTCATGTTTCTCTCCCTCTCTTTCTCCCTCTCTTCCCCTCTCTCTAAAAATAAATAAATAAGATCTTTTTTAAAAAATGGGGAAAGCCCATTGTTTAGCTAAGTGCTGTGGAAAACTAGAAAAGGCAGCATGGTGAGTAAAGGACGTGGAGAAAAGTGGGGTCCTAATTCTCTGACTAGGGCTTAGAAATGTAAGGGATCATGGAGAACCAACTTTCTTCTGAGAAATTTTGAAAGTGTTTACAAACATTGATTCAATTCTTATATTCTTCTTGTATTTTTAATTTAGAATTTTTTAAACTTGCCCAGCAAGTAGCACCTTGTTTTACAGAAAATAATGGAAAGAGTACTGTCATTTTCCCTGTTCTCTGATCTTTGATGGGGTACAATGATTCTCAAGTTTAATTCTTTCATAAAGATGATCCGTATTTGGTACTAAGCTCAGAAATAAAAGAACAAAAGAAACCTTCCTTCCTTTTGCCAGTTAAGTCCTTCTTTGTGATTAGATTTGCATTTTATGACTTGAGGTTTTCTTTACCAAATTTACAATGACTTTGAGATGATAAACGTTTCCTGATATTAGAATAAAGACAAGGTTCCAGAGAGAAAAAATGTATTTCGACGTTTTATTCCCGTAAAATTTTTATCCTTGAAACTAATCGAATGTAAAACTGGATTTCTGACAATGTGAAACAAAGCAAGCCCTGCTGACAGTTTTAAAGAGTCCCAGGTTGTCAAAGAGGGGAAATTCCTTTCTTTTCCCCAGAGGATCAATCAGCCTGAAATGCCTGCTCCAAATACTGGTAGCAGTGAAACAATCCATTACCTGAAGTGGTGCTTTTAATGCTCGGACTTACTTTCTCCCTGAAGCCTCAGTTTCCCAACTGCAAATCATATCAAGGAGAAATCAACGCGGTAGCTAAATATTCTGATTGAAAATTTATTCAAAAGCCTATATTATGTAATAATTTTGTTGAAATTTGCCTGTTACATACATGCAATATTTTACTACTTTTAAATAATGTGTATTTCTTTCTTTGTCTGCTTGTTTCAGTGACTTTATGCTTTAAAAACTAGTCACTGAAGAAACAATTCTGTCCAAAACCACATGTCCAATAAATTAGTGCTTTTAATAGCACTTACTGAGTTTTTATTTGATTCTATTTTTTATCAAATGTTATTTAAAATTTACTTAAAACATATTTATTGGGGAAAATTAGAAACTATAGAGAAACGGAAAGAAAAAAATAACAATATCAAAAGTGATCAACTGAAGATGATCATTGTGGACATCTTGCCACGATCTATTCAGCTGCTTTTCTCTCTGTGTAAATGCACATGCATGAGGCATTTTAGTGGGATCCTCCTATACAGACCTATATTTTTTGAGCTGCCTTTCTCTTTTTAAAAGGTTTATTTTAGTCTCATGGAAGATGGAGGGGAAGGAAAGAGAGACACTGCACGGGCCCCAACCAGGTATCAAGTCTGCACCCTGACTGGGAATCGAACCATGGCGACCCTTTGGTTATGGGATGTCACTCCAACCAGCTGAGCCACACTGACCAAGGCTGGTTTTTCTCTTTTTAAACTTGATATAATATGAATATCTTTCCATGTCAATATATATACTTTTACTTTAGTTTTAATGATTTTATTTAATCCTTCAGAGCCCTTGGATTCATTTTCATTCAATGAAGTATTTTCTTATTTTTCATGTAATTTCTTCTTTTGTCCATTGGTTGTTTGAATGTGTTGTTTAATTTCCATATATTTGTGAGATACAGTTTTCCATCTGTTATTGATTTCTAGCTTCATTCCATTGTGGCCCATGAAGATGCTTCATATAATTTTAATCTTAAACTTTGCTGAGACAGTTTTTATGGCCTAATATACGGTCTAACCCAGGGAATTTTCTAAATGCACTTGACAAGAATGTGTGTTCTGTTGTTGGGTGGAACTTTCTGTATATCCAGTTGACTGATGGTATTGTTCCAACCCTCTATTTCCTTATTAGTCTTCTGTTTAGTTGTTGTTCTGTTACTGAAAGTGAGGTATATAAGTCTTCAACTATTAATATAGAACTGCTTATTTCTTCCCTCAATTCTATCAGTTTTTACTTCATATATCTTAGACTTGTTGTTAGGTGTGCATATGTCTATAATCATTATATCTTCTTGATGTATTGACACTTTTGTCAATATATAATGTCCTTTTTCATCTCTTATGATAACTTTTGACCTATAATGTATTTTACCTGATATTAGTATAGCAACCCTAGTTCCTTTGGTTACTATTTACGTGGATTTTCCCCCTATCCTTTCACTTTCCATCTATTTGTGTCTTTGGATCTAAAGTGAGTCTCTTATAATCAGCATATCGTTGGATTATTTTTTAAAAAGTCATTCCGCCAATCTTTTGAATTGAGCAGTTTCAAATTGGAGCATTTGATCCATTTACACGTATGGTAATGAATTCTTTGGGAGCGAAGTCCTCTTTGTTCCCACTGGCACTAGGAATCCACATCAGCTTGTGGGCCGCCGTCCTCGGGACTGCGTTTGTCCCGGAGGGTATGGGGTGGCGCAAATGTAAGTAAAACACCACAAACCTCTCTTACTTGGTTTCAGTTACCCCTTTCTTGATAGGCATTGATTTGGTGGCTATAAATGTTTCGTTATCTCCTGTAGTTCCACAAGGTTAATTCTGACAGTTTTAGCCAGCCCTTTCAGGGTTTCCGTTGAGGGATGGGCCCTTGGAGTTTCCTACTGACATCTCTTCATTCTCTTAAAATATCATTTCCCATTATATCATGTCTTAACTTTAATTTAGTCAATAAATGTTACATTTATGTATATTTGTGATACTTTATTTTGGGGGCTGTTATAAATAACACTAGAGTGAACACTTTCATAGTCAGAATTTATATATACAATTTCCTTAGGCTAATTCCTTTATAAGAGATGCTGCATTTTAGTAATAAAAGGATATAAATTCAAACCTTTATTAGAAAGATGACAATTAACATTAACAAAGAGGAAAAATAAATCCCAGAGCCTTGATACTATTATACCAGAAGTCAAATTTTACATCTGTTAGGGTTTTATGATGAGGCACTTGAATGAATTAATATTTATTCAGTTGCAACTTGCTTGACTCTTTCCCTAAAATAGCCTGTTTTCAAATGTGAGTTGGTGGGCATGAGTCAGGCTTTCAGGGCTCTAGTGTAGGCTGAAGGTGTCCACTAACCACCAAAGGCCTTGTAGTGCATTAAACACAGGACAGGGAATACAATCCAGTTCCTTTGACCTGGAGGCAATTTCCGTCAACTCAAGACAATTGCTAATTAAAGGAGATTCCCAGTCGTATAGAGGTAGGTGGCCTATATAACCAGATTCACTCATCTACAGAGCACCAACAGGATGAGCTATTCAAACAACTAAAATATTGTAAATCTCAAGATAAAGTGTGTCTATAAGCAATTACACCTCTGAATAATTTGTACAAGAAGTAAGTAATATAGTACCTGTAATAGACCCATAATAGATATTCAATAAATCCCTCTTTCTCTCCTTCCCTGAGTCTCTGCAACCTCTCCTTCCTATTAGAAATTACAAGCCCCATACCTAATTCTATCTGTGGAGAAAAACCATTTTGTCACTCACATATTATTTTACAGTTAGTAACTCTGTCATATAGTAGTCTATTGCTTCTTATTATATTGTAGCCATTTGTATTTCATGACTCTCTTTGTCTTTACCTGACAAAAGCCAACATAAACATAGTTTTAATTGGAAGGCTCATTTCTATGACTGACTGTCCTTGAATTTTGACAATCAAAATCCATCAGTTTCTTACATTTTCTTATTTTAACGTGATATGATTTACCTTTCAATTAATTTCAACAAGATAAGGAATACTTGTAAATAGAAAGTCAAAGTAGAAGAGAAATGTGTGTCTTTTAAGTGGGATTTGGATTTCACATCTACTTCTAGTCAAAATTCACTTGAAACCAACAGCATATGGGAGAGTCAGATATGCTGGGCAAATGTTACCCAAGAGGGACTTTTCAGCTGTTGGCGATACAGAAACCTTTTGTAAACCTGCAAAAGTCCTACTGCTCCAAGATGTGGTATAGTGCTGCTTCAACTCCAAAACGCTGTGGGCCAAACTATTTCAAGACCGATTTTCAAATTTCAGAGAAGGGTTATGGTCTGGGTTTTTGTTTTATGTCTTTAATTGGGAGTTAAAAGCAGTTGTCTTTTCCATTAATTTCTTGTTTTCCTTGACTAATGTAGAGACAAATTCTGAAGTAGGCACAGGAAATGACTACCAGTTTAGTTAAATTCTTACTAGCACTTGTTTGAAGACTTCCCTTTGCTTCTCCCTACTTGCACGCTGACCATGAGTGTCAAGATCTTTTCTCCCCCGCCCCGCCCCGCCGAGGGCACTCTGTGTGAGAATGGGTGGCTATATCTCCTAAGAGAAGGAAGGCATCATTTACCAAACAGCCAACACTCCATGCTTATTCATTCATTCATTCATAATTTATGAATTGCCCTGTATACACCAGGAAGTGGGCTGCACAGTGATGGAAGACGTGTGTGCTGTTCTCAATGAGTGAATGTCATATCAGAAATTCAGGGTCAGCATGTTGCTTCTGCCAGAGACCATGGAAATATCCAAGGTTATGTCTAAGCTTACAAAGTGTTAAAAGTCAACTGAATAAAAACAAACATGCACGAATCTTTAATTCATTCAGATTGTGCTCTGCATGACTGTTAAAACTTGCTTTAATTTTCATTTTTCACCCAGTTATTTGGAAAATAGTTTTACTTGAGCTTCAGTCTAAAATGTGGAAGCAGAGGGGTTCAGATGTGCTGACTGAGAGTAAAAGCATCTTATTCATGTGTAAAAATCTCTCTTCTGTTGATCTCGTGTTCCAGCAAATAATTACTCAATAAAATATGTGCTTACTGATAATTTTTTGGATAACAATTAAGAAAGGTTTACAGTTTCTTCCCTTTAGTCTCCAATTTCTGGTAGGGGTACCAAAATGTTCAAGGAGGATTTGTAGAATCCCAGATCAACCAGAAAAGGGAAGTGTTACAAGTCCTCCCAGGCAAGGATATTTTTGCTGATCCAGAAAACTTCAAAATCTGGCTCTTTGCATTTATATCAACACATTACAGAGATTTTTGGAATCAACTTGCTAAAAACCTTGGGTGGCTCATTCATCTTCAATAATAACATTAAGATTTACTGAATGGGCTATAGCCAGAAGTGGCGGGAAGAAGTTGCCCACAATTCTGCTCAGCACTTTTGGAACGGATAAAGTGTCAAATTAGAAAAATTGCCAGTTACGAAGTTTCAGCATGCTTTTCCTCCACAAATAAAGTCCAGTGTGACATTTTATATAAATTGCATTTCAGAAAATAAGAAAATGACATCTTTTATCTCTAACTAGGTTCTGGAATTAATTTGCTCTTTTTTATTTGCATCAATATATTGGTCCTCCAATGGCATATGTTTCATCAGAGCAACCATGTGGAAAACTCAGACACAAAGAAGTATTTGTTTTTTGCAAGAGCAGTGTGAATAGGGCATTAATGTAATTTTGATGCCAGATAAAGTACTTTGTTATAGCAGAGAGCATAATAATAAAGAGACCTATAGAGGACCTGGGCTTGTTGGTCTTTGTATTTCTCCCATGGTACAGTAGTAAAGTTGGTTTAACTATTTCAAGCAGCTCAGTGAAGTGTTATTATTTCCCTCTTCTGAGGGGGGTAGCTTGTAGTAATTTCAGAAAGTTTTAAAGTTGTTACAGAGGATTTTGTCAGCAGACTTGGTCCAATAGGGTAACAGTAATAGCATTCGGTTTCTTTTTTTTAAGTCTTGAATTGTTTTTAAGTGCAGGAGAGATATACCCCCACAAGGAAAGTGATCAGCCTTTGAGATACAGCATAAATCTACTGAACAATTTATAGCAACTCTAAAAAGAAATCACACCTAGAAAAGGAGATTTATGTGGTGACATACAGGAAAATAAAGATGAAGACCGTAACATTTTAATAGAAATGAATTAGTTATTAGAGCTAATCTATATACATTTCAGGATTGTAAGAAACTAACAGCGATGAAGAAAAAAGATAAATGGATGAAAAGTCGGGAGACTGGACTCTAAGGCCAATTCTGCAGCTGAGCCCACCTAGAAGAAGTGACAATGGTGGGGACAGTGATGCTTGTCCACTTCATTTCCTATGGCAGTTGTGAGGTGAGCAGTCGATGTACTAGGTAATAATAAAGTTCTCTGAAAATTAGAAATTACCCATCAGTTGTTATTTCAGAGCAGGATTAACAATCAGAGATGGATGGATCTTGCCCAATCTAGGAAAAAAATGCCCCCACAATATATACGATTTGGCATTCCACTAAAGGTAAGTTGTACCACCTACTAAATTTGTTTCCTGTGGTACCTTGGGTTTCCATATTAAGCTTCAGCTTTAATATATCCTTTTAAGCAATTTATGACATAACTTCAGTGTAGGTCCCTGGCAAGGATCATTGAGAGTTATTGATGGGAGGCTCAAAATATAGAGTAAATGAAAATCTGCACATTCCTCTGTACTCTCTTTGTGAACTCAGCTTTAGGGAAATGTGGGGATGTTTTAGTAAGACCCTCACTATCAAGCTACTCTCTGAGAGCTCACTGGCTGTGTGCTACACAGAACTGGACTGCTGGCCAACATTGCCCTAAGTGGAGGGATATACAAAGGAATGAGTCAAATAAAATTACTCTTTAATACAATATTACTTTCTAAGATACTTTCATTCAAAGCCTTTATGGATCAAGATGGAGTAATCACCAATCAACCAACAAAGGATTAATCAAAATGTTGCCAAGTTGAGACCATGGTGGGTATACTTTATTAGAAAATTATTAATTCATAATTATCTTATTAATTTTCATTTGTCCTCAACGAGTTTGTTGTCTGTTAAATATAATGACATAAAATCTTAGTTTCATTATAAATTTTCTTAAACTTCTACCTAGCTTCTACTGACTTATCCCCAGTCTTAAATAGTGGAATTCAAAGCTCTCTTCATAATCTGCTAAACCTCGGAGTATTAAAAATTTAATTAATCATCATTTTTTATTCTCCCAAAATTTGATTCCATTATTTTCTCTTCTCTTTCAATTTAAAAAAGAGACTTACTTAACAACAAAGATAGAGTTTGTTTTAACAATACCTTAGTCCAACAGGAAGCTCTGTAAATATCCAAAGAGACCTCACTCCTCACATATTGCCAAATTTTTTGGCAGACCCAAGATATTGAAATAGTCAAATCTGATTAATTTCCCCATTCTTTGACATTCAGCACTCCTATTGTCAAAAACAAAATGTAACACAAATTTAAAAATTAAAAATAATTTTACAAGGCAGGAAAAGAGAAATAATGAATCATCAGTTAGAGTAGAAAAAACTTCACTGTTTATCCTGCTGAAACTTCTGTAATTTTTTATTTTTCTTGAATGATTAGGCAGGAACAATAGATTCAGAGACCAGTATGAGTCAAGATTCTGGGTTCTATTTTTATTTCCATGTTCTTGCATCTAGTTGAATTTCCCCATCAACCAAATACTGAAATGCTGTGTGTATTGTTGGGCAAATGTTTATATAGGCTTAAGATTCTTGGGTTAAAGGTGCTATAAAGGAAAAGAATATTATTGTTATCACTCATGAGAAATAGTTTTAGTGCTGACTTTGGCAGGGTCTGGCTACCTTCATGTTGGATAGCAAAGAAAAGTCAACACACACTCATCAACCACATTTCTCTGCACTACGTTCTGACAGCATAAGAGCTATCTGATTGGAAATTAAGAAGACTTCCTTTAGAAATGGATAATTGAGCATAAACAATCCTTCTCATGAAAAATTGGCACTAGTAGATATTCAGTAAAGACTTGCTGATTGATCCTTCCCTCCCCTTTATATCTGGTTGATTTTATCCTTTAGGCAGCTCACCTGAAGCAAGCAGAGTAGATTATCCAGGAAGAGCCTTTAGAAATATTATTTATCTTCTCTGAGATTCACACTTGCTTCCAGAGAAACTTGCAAGGAATGGTCATGGATCAGCAAGCTACTTGTTTTGCATTTTCACAGAGACAAGGTAAAATTATTAAGTGAAAATTTCATCATCCAAATTTTCAATTAGAGTTAGCTATAGGTTAACAGGAAACCTCCATTAAACTGTTTAAAATAACTTATTTTCCAAAGACACCACTCCTCAGGGCTCTACCTCCACCTGCCTGACATCTTCCTTAGCTCTGCAATGCTTACATGTGTGATACATCCCCAGATGGACATCCAGGTGGCTGCGACATTTCTGGGCATCACATGCAAATGTAACTACATCCACAGGAAGAAAAGGGACCATCCCTTCCTTGTGATTTTTTTTTTTTTGAGGAGCAAGGAAATACTTTCCAGAAATCCTAGCTCCTCTTAGCAGACATACCCTCATAGAATCAGGTCACATGTCTTTCTTAAACCACCCACACACTGGCAAGGTGAATGGGATCGCATAATCAGTAGACTAATCAGATAGGGAAGAATTTATGTTGGGGGACTACCACCACGACACCTTTATCTGAGGAATATTTAGTTCAAATTTCTGTAACATAAATCTCCTTAAGTACATATTTCATAATGTATCAGTCCAGGTTATACTCTAATTTGAGCGTCATTGAGTATATTGAAGTTGCTAATTTTTTTATAACCAAGACACTAAAAGCATCTAGTATTAAGGGGTTTCTCTTCATAGAATCTCTGTCTTATGGATTCTCTAAGAATGAAACTGAAGGACAGAACCAAAAAGCTACAGAGGGTCCATAGCTTTGAATATCTTCAGTATGGGCTCTGGGATTTCTTAATCAATGCCAAGGCAAAGAAGAAGACAGGGAGGGTTGGGGAAATGATTATCCCCATTTTTCACTAGGCCTTCCACCTCTCTATGCCAATAGCACTTTTATCAGTCAAATTAATTAACTACAGTAATGAAAGCAGCACTGTCCAGGGAACTGCAGAAGACCCAGCTTTGCTGTAGGCAGATCTGGTCTTCCATAACCTATGCTTAGGCAGCAGGAGTGTCTGGGCTGGGGTCTTTAATGCCTTTTTACCTCTAAGAATATATGATGGTGTTCTTTAATTTCTGCTATCTCTTTTTGGAAGGATGTGCTAATAAGGAAAGAAATTGCTTTGAAGCATGTAAACAAGGGAGAACAAATCCAACGGAACAGGACTGGGCCTGATTGTCTCTGGAATGAGTGAGCACAACCTCTCTGAATGAACTCGTGACTGAAAGCGTTGCTATTTATAAGGTCCAGAAGAGATGCCGAGTCTGGATCCCAAATACCTTTATCAGTATGTGTGTGGGAGAGGAACAGAGGGAAAGATCATTTTTAAATGGAGAAACATAAACAGGATAATATAGAAAACTGCCTTTTTCAATTTTTTTTAGTTTATTTGTTCATTTGATCTTCACTTCAGCCTGGTGATGAAGAAAAAATATATGTTATGGCCCTCATATACCTCAAATCAAAACTATGCGACTCAGGGAGCCCAGAGCTATAAAGCAATGTTGGCAGAGCTGGATCTTTTCAATAGGAAGTGTCTTTGTGGGATTCTACCTATTTTTTTTTTTAAACAATTGAGGTGCTCATATTTGTAAGACACATTTAAGATCTAGGAACTGTTAAACAGCTTCTAATAAAGATTTGATTGGTTAAGATTCTTAGTTATTCATTCAATAAATACTTATTGGCACATTAATTATGTCTCCACATTGAAGTATGTTTATTCATATCTTCTGGATCTTCCCTCTATTTTGAAAAGCTTCTGGTTGTCTGGGATATTCTGATGTTTAGTTTAACTCTCTTCTTGGGATTTAGAGTTAAGCGATTACTCCAACCTTTCTATTCTATGCCTTTAAAACAGGAAATAGGATGACTGAAGAGCTCAGACTAAGGCATTTGCCCCATTCCACACTTAATGCCGTCTTGGCAGGGTACCCAGTGGAGCTTTTCATAAAACTACCTGTGTAGTCAGAGACAGAAACAATTTGTGTTACTCCAAGATCTTTCAAGTTGCTACAGCTATTTAGCTATAAAATTTCCAGGGCAGATGAACACTGCTTTTTCTAGTTACCTTAAATGCCACTATTCTTAATCTTTTAATGTGTTAGTTTGGTTAAGCAAATTCACCAATTTGTTCCATTGTTATGAATCCATGCTCATGCCAGGCACTTTGGTAGCAAAGGGCATTTTAAGAACAGTGATTTAACCCCTCTTGGTCCCAGAAAAAATGCCCTGGTGGAGGACAAACAAGTCCTGGCAGGTAACAGTAAAACCAATGTTTTCTCCACAGGCCATGATGATACTTGTAATTAGTGTCACCTAAATCAAAATGATTAAAGAAAAATCATGTCATTCCAGATGCTCAGCATACACTTCCTCACTGTAAACTAAAGTGACCATTAAGCATCTGAAATGCCTATAATTTGAACCACAGCTGCAAGAAAAGTCACTCAGTTGTGAATTTGTTAGACCATATGTTATTGTACCAGCGTGGGCTTTCTTTCTCAAGGCCCCTATTGCCCCCATTGGGATAATTTTTAAAAGAATGACATTGACTTGTGTTCATAGCTACTCCATGACTAAGAGGGAGCAAGCTAAATAGAAAAACACTTCAGCAAATAACAGCTTTTAAAAATAGAATTAGTTCATGTTTCAGGTTTGAGCTGTTCAAGGGGTCCACTGTTTATCACAACTATCTCTCCCATCCTCCATGCCAATACACACACACACACACGCATGCACACGCACCCCTCACATCAATAGCACCACATGTGGAAAGCTTGTAATAAATGATTTTAGGATAATTCAAAAACCACTATTTAAAAGACAGCTTTCATTTCTTCCCACAAAGGGAGCTATTTGCCAAGTAAACAGATATATTTAACTATGACCTGGTTTTTCTCAAGCACCCACGCCTCTCTTCCAACAGAGAAACAGGCAAATGGTGGTCAAACAACCAAAGAAATAAGGGAGACAAGACATCTGGATAATCCACAAAGAGAAGAATTACTCTTTGGATTACCAAATTGGATTGCACTCTTGACTAGCTGTAACATGTTTAAGAAACTCCTGGGTCTTTCTGGTGACTCACTGAGAATCAGCACAGAAGCTTTTTCCATAGATGCTGCAATCATTTTAAGAGCCTAGCAATTAAACTGCCTCTTGGACAGGCTGTCAAGAAAGAAACAGTTTCCTAACCAGTGAGGTCTAGTATATAAAAAAGGAAATTTGCACTGCAACAGACTCAAAATAAATCTAAAATTTTATAAATTCAAGAATATTCTGATTTTTTTATCTTAGAAAGTGGTTTCTATAAATTGGATAATATATCTTTTATATCCATTTAGTCTGGGATAATGATGGAGGAACCTGGTGCTGATTATTGAATATTTATACCTCAAAGAAAAATGACTCTCCATTTAATATTTTGGAAAATGTATGTCACTTATTATATCTTTCTAAGCCTCTCATCCAACACTTTCAACAATTTCTAAGCCATAGTCCAGTATTCCATAATGCTATTCTTGGAGACCGGAGGCCAATTTCCATGGAGACAAAACTGCAGAATTCTTCTTGACTAAACTTTCTAAAGCTCTGAGTCCCGTACCAATCCACATTATTATCAGCTAAGAAAATTCTGGAAAAAATGCCAGTGCTTGAGCCCAATGTCAGAGACAATTAAAATGATAGTCTTTGGGCAGGTAACCCAAACATCAGTACTTCTTAAAAGCTTCCCAAGTAATTGTAATGTGCAGACAGGGTTGAGGACCTCTGATTTGGTCTAACCCATTACTTTACAAATAAGAATATAATGGGAGTTCAGAGAAATTAAGTGTTTTGTTCCAGATAATATAGCCTAGTTAATGTCAGTGTAAGAATGAATACCTATGTCTGTCTGCTTGCAGCCAAGATTTTATGTCACATACAATGTCACCTAGCATGCTTAACTTTATTATCAGTTCTTTTAGGTATAGTTTACATACAATTTTAGTATGTAGCTTGATGGATTTTGTTTTTTGTATTTTAAATTTTATTATTGACTCATTTTAGAGAAAGGAGAAGAGAGAGCAACATCAGTTCATCGGTTTGTTGTTCAACATAATTATGCACTTATTGGTTGATTCTTATATGTGCCCTGACCAGAGATCAAACCCACAACCTTGGCATATCAGGACAATGCTCTAACCAACTGAGCTACCTGGCCAGGGCTTGATGAGTTTTGTTTTATGGTACCTAACTATGTAACCACCTCCCTGACCAATACACAAAACCTCACAAAGTTTCCTCATGCCCCTTGTAGTCAATCCCACTCCACCTCCTGCCCCAAACAATCTTTAATCCAATCTCTATTCTGACTGATTAGTTTCATTTGTTCTTTATCTTCATATAAATGGGAACAAAATACCTCAGTAGGTAATCTTTGGCTTTTTCTTTCTTTCTTTTTTTTTCTCAGCTAAATATTTCTGAGATTCATCCATGTTTTTGCTTGTAAGAGTAGTTGTTCCTTTTTTCTTGTTAAATAATATTCCATTGTATGAGTATACCAAAATGTGTAATACCCATTTATCTGTTGATGGATACTCCAGTTGTTTTAGTTTGGGGTTACTATGAATAAAGCTGCTATGAACATTCACGTAAAAGTCTGTGGGCATATGTTCTCTTTTCTGGGTAAGTGCAGAAGAGTAAATTTGTTGAGTCACGTGGTAAATTTAAATTTAACTACTGTATTTTTTGGACCATAAGACACACCTAGGTTTTAGAGGAGGAAAATAGGGCAAAAAATTTTGAAGCAAACAATGTGGTAAAATATTTAATAACATAAATAACATAATATTTCACCAATGTAAATGTAAACAGAACTCAACGGCAACATTAACAACCATTATTCCTCCCAAATTTGGGCAGGGAGGGAAGGTGCATCTTATAGTCCGAAAAATATGGTATATAAAAATCTGTTTTCTAAAGTGGTCGTACCATTTTAAACTCCAATCAGAATCTGTGAGACTTCCCATGGCTGCACATTCTAACCGATAGTTAGTTTTCTACTGCTGCCATAACAAAATACCACAAATTTAGAGGCTAAAACAATGCAAATGTATTGTCTTCTAGTGGTGTAAGCCAGAATTCTGACACGGATCTCCCTGCAGGAATCGCTATTGTTCCTCACTGGAGTTTCCGCCTCTGTGTTCTTCCTGGTGTCATGAACTCAAGCTTCTCAGGCTTTGCAGACTCCAAAGGGATAGAGGTTTGCTCTGGATTTATGCATTAAAGAAGTAGAAAGTGCCTTGATTCAATTTCCCTACCAGCAGGAATTGCTGCCTATTTCCTCTGGCCCTTACTTCTTAAAGTGAGCTTATTCATCAAAGCAACATTCAATTTCATTCACCACCACCCCCGCTACCAGCCAGCCCCTCCTCAAAACCTCACAGTCCAATCTCTTAGAAAGAAAGTGTGTTTCATGGGAAACCATAATGTTGACATCATCATGCTAAGGAGCATCTGGCTCCTTCCATTATGAAAGTCACAACTTGAGTGTGAATGACTCCACTTACTGTGAATGACTCCATCTGCAACAGGTGGCTCTTACCCCAATTAGATTTTTCTCTCATGAAGGGAATAGACAAGCACACATATGTTAGGTCTCAGTCCATTTTACAACAATAGCTGCCATATATTGATATATAATTCACTTTGCACACATAATCCTATGTAATCCTCACAGTGACCCAGCATGGTTCATATTATTAAACATTTCACAAAGAAACTGAGGCTCAGAGAGTTAGAAGTTGCCCAAGCTCTCATAGACAGTGAACAATGGAGCTGGTATTTGAGCCCAGATCTATCTGTCTCTAAAGTTTATGATTTTATCACTGTATTGTGCTGCCTTTAAGCATGAGGTGAGCAGAGATGAAACCAAAGGAAATATCACAGGATTCTGGATTTTTAAATTAGATGCCCGTGTGCTTGTCAGCTTGTTCAAGCAAACACTAAAGCATATTTTAAAAATCTTCCCTCTCTTTTCCCTTTCCACCTTCCCTCCCTCCTTTTCTTTTTCCTTCCCTCCCTGCCCTCTTATTCTCTCCCACTTTCCCTTCCTTTCTTTCTTTTCTCTTCCTTTCTTTCTTTTCTCTTTCTTTCTTTCTTTTCTCTTTCTTTCTTTCTTTCTTTCTTTCTTTCTTTCTTTCTTTCTTTCTTCCTTTCTTTCTTTCTTTCATTATGAAACCCCAATAGTAATCACAGAAGAATCAGAAATAATAGACTATAAAACTGCCTCAACCCAATGTCTGAGTAAAAAACCATAAGAATATTCTATTGTTTTATGATCCCATTTAGAGTGAACATTATATTTATGGCTTTTTCCCTGAATACACATTAAGGTAATATTGAACTTTTGGTAAAAATTATACCATACATCTGTGCTGACAGCTTGTTTCCTGAACACAAATCTTTATCTACTACTTTCAACTTTCAATATTTTCTCCAAACTAGTAAGTTAGGACATTAAAGGTCCAGGAAAGAAACGTAAAACAGATGGGACTAGATTTTTGTGGGAGTTACAGCCATATTGAATTTAATGGAAACCTAGCTAGAGGGAGACCCAAGAGGAAAACCCATTAAGCATGCATAAAGAATCTTAAGAGTGTACAACATCTGGCTTACAACTGTAGGTTGTCCTTGAAGTTGGGTGTTCTTTAAGATAGGGTAAGAGATGGGTCATAAGCCCTTTCTATGATATGGGGCAAGTATTTTCAGCCACTGAACAGTACTAATATCTTGTGAGCATAGTATTTATTCTTTTCACTTCCCATCTTGAGCAAGTGAAAAGATAGGGCTCTGACCAAAGATGAGTTTCAAAAATCCATGGCTAAAGCAGTGGTGGTTCTGTGGTTGTATTCTTGGAGCAAAAGGGAAGTAAATTTGGAGGGCTGGACTGGATTGATATCAGGAAATAAGAGCCCACTAAAATTGGAAGAATCAACAGGAGACTTGGTCAAAGTGGAGGTTGCTGATTCAGGAAGCTGAACATGGAGACAATGTTTGGAAGGCGGAGGGGCTCTTTTTTGTAGTGTCTGCCAATAGACAAGAAGAAAGATACAGGGGGAGTCTGCAATCCAGCACAGGGCAACACCGGCAACAGCATACAACCTTTGACAACAAAACCAATGAACCCCTTTCTTTCCTGTGTGTGTTCAACCCCTTCCTCTCAACTGGGCTATGGTCATCAATATTTAAATATCCTCTGGCCTCCCTGTTCAATAACAAGTGAGGAAGTCCCATTCTATGTTGCTTTTCTTTCATCTTCCAACACTCCCTCTTCTCTTCACAATAAAAAGTGTCATAACTCCATATTCACCTTCTCCATTTCCTCACATGCTACTAACTCCTCTAAAGACCCATTTCATTTTGGCCTTTGTTTCTTCATCCAACAAAAATGGCTCTTTCTAGAGTTACATGTGACCATACTGCTAAATCCAGAGAACAATTTCCAGTTCTCATCTTACTTGCAGCTCAGCAGCATTAACCCTGGCCCACCACCATCCATCCCTCTCTCCATTTTGAAACACTGCTTCCCTTGGCTTCTGTTCTCCTTCTCTCCTCTTCCACACTTCACATTTCCTTTTAACTCTCTGACTCTTTGCCCAACTACTAAATGTTAGAATTTGTTAGAGCTCAGATTCAGGCCCTCTTTTGTCACTTTGTACCCTCTCACCAGGCCATCTCATCCATTCCCATCACCTGAATCACCAGTGCTGATGGCAGCCTTGGCCTATACCTGACTGCTTATGCAACATCTTCTCTTGGATATAAGGACCTCAGACTCAGCATGTGTAAGCCTGAAGTCCTTCCCTCATCTTTCACATGCGGTTTTCTCCAGTGTCATCTCTTAGTGAATAGCATTACTATTCACCCAGTTGCTGAAAAGTTATATAGAAGTCATTCTTGACCCTTCCTTACTTTTCACATTGCATACCCAGTTCATTAGCAAATAATACACATTTTTATGCATTAACTGTGACCTAAATCCTTTCATTTCCATTCTTCTTTATCTACACAGTCAACATCACAATCCAAATGACCATGATTTCTCATCCTGGATCACTGCAATAGCATTCCAACCTCACCTTTATTAATTACCCATTTAAGTCTATGTATTTTCTTTTTCATTTTCTGAATCGGGTCATATTCTTACCTTCATGCATAATGGAAGTCATTCAAAGGCACTTCCTTTGCTTCTGTGTTAAAGAGCAACATCCTTAAAACACTCTATAAAGCTATGCATAATCTGGCCTATACCTATCCTTCCTCTATCCTAACTACACTCTTCCCTCTGCACTCTAGTCTTTGGCACATGGCATTCCTTTAATTTCTGAATCTCTCCATGTTCTCTCCTCTCCAAGACTGGACACATATATTTTCCCTTATCTTGGAACATTCTCCAGTCACCCTCCACTCATCCACAGCAGACTCATGCAGAAGACCAGTATGCCCTTGCACTTTTGCTTTGAAGAACTAAAATGCTGGTCCACTCTCTGAGCTGTGTCTGTCGTGATGAGTGAGCCCCAAGCAGACACACATTCCTTTAATAACACTCAAGCCATTTTCATTCCCCAGATAAGTTACCAAACCAAACTTAAAAAAAAAAAATAAAGCAACACAAAACAATAAAACTTCCTAGGATTTTTATTAATGTCTCTATATTTCACAGACTATTGCAGATTAATATTTAAACTGTGTCATTCTTAACTAGATAACTAGGAAATTTCAAATAAGGACTAGTTCCTCAAAGATATGAAACAATCCATATTTCATAGCAACATTTGCAATAAATGTTATTGTTATTGCTTTCCCTTAGCATATACTTTAAAATGATGCTGACCAGAAGTAGGTAAAACAAAACTCTCAGCATCCGGCCCTCTTGATAGCAGACAAGCTGAAATAATAGGTCTTGGTCCTAACAAAAGGCTTGAAGCAGGCAAGAAGGGTGAGTTAATGAGATCCCTGTAATCTGATCCACAGCCGTCATGGACAGCTGTTCTCAGAGCCCTAATGAACTCTCCACCTTTACAAACCAGGAACCAGCAGAATCTGACCCTAGTGGGCGCAGGCAAGTCCTGACACTGTGGAAATGGCTTTGCTGGTGTAAATAACAAGCGTCTGTTATCATGAGATTACCTGCCTGTAAAATTCCCATTTATCTTCATTACTTTGCTTTTGGGAGGAGGAAGCAGGGCATGAGTGTTAGCGTGGAAGATGATGGCGTTAGGAGAGGAGAAAGTCATCTCTGACAGAGGGTGATACCTGCTTTAATGAAGGGGGTTTGTTCAATGGCCAAATGGAGTCCGTAATGCTGATTCCTAGTGGTAGACTCCCTTTAGAACTGTGAGCAAGTGTGTAGCAAAATAATGCAAGGAAGAATTCATCCCTGGGATTACAACATCATAGTTTGTTCAAAAGGATAACATAGCAGTTTTCATCTGGTAGTTTCAATTTGTTAATTTTCTTTCACCCATATATCCATCCATCATCTATCCACCAAATATGTGAGTGACTACACTCTGTACTATGCTAGTCATGGGCTATGAATGCTGAGCAAAACAGATGCTATAGCTACCCTGGTGGAGATTTCAGTCAATGAGGCTGACAGATGACAAAATAAACAATCAAATAAACATGTGATCAAAAATGTGATAAATGCTAAAAAGTAGAAGAAAAAGTTACCATGGGGGAGAATAACAGAAAGAATCTACTTTAGGGAGAGAGATGGTTTTTAAACTGGCAGTGAAGAATCGAATGAAGCCAGTCATGAAAATAAGGAGAAGCTATGGGGATAAGGGGATCAATTTCATTTCTTTAATCTTGATTTTAATATAAAATTTAAATACGAAGTGAAATACAATTATGAAATACTCTTTTAATAAAAATCAAACAATTCCAAAATGTGTACAGAAAAAAAGTAACTGCTTTTTGCCTCTCCCCCAACAAATTACTATTCTCTGGAAGGAAGGGCGGTTAACCGGTTGGGAGTGTTTGAATAAACTTCTTACCTGATCACTTTCCATATGTGGAAGAATACAAACTTTAAGACTCTTCCTTTGGAAGGAATGAGCAGACCGACCCTAAACTAACAAAGGCAGTATAGTAATAATGTCAGAACATCTTTGCAATATCTTAATATGCTTCCAATTGCATGATAATTTGCATCTGTGAATAATCAAGGGACATAAAGTTCTGTACATTCTGCATTCTGATAACCACATTTCCAGATCTTTCAGAAACTTACTTGAAATAAAGTTTATAACTCTTATCTTTCTGACAATCACTAGAGCTAGTAAAAATTGTTTTACTGCTTGTTTTGGCAGCTCAAATCTCAGTTCTGGGTCACTCAAGTTGCCTTTGCTTTTGCTCACATTTGATTGATTTTGCAATAGTGGTGAATACAGAAATAAAAAAAAGCCCCCAAAGTGAACATACAAGGCATATCACATTACTAAATGATAACAAACAGATGACATTCAGAGTATCTAATCAATAGCACTCTGTATTTCACTAGATCAAAAATACACTTCAAAACAGCCTGGATTCATTTTAAAAGTATAGTAAAAAAAAAAAAAAAGTCAATTACAGGCTCATGATATATCCCATAAGGAGAAATAAATCCGAATTTCTAAAATACAGAATGCTGAGCTAGCTCAGTTGCATGTGAAATGTGAAGTATCTCAGGACCAAGCATTATTTATTCCCTAACATGGAGTGCTACAGGCAGTAAACCTGAATTACGAGGAGCTCTAGGCCTCAGGGGAAGCCCAGCCACAGGGAAAGGAAAGTCATGGTCCAGGACATATGTCCTTGCCCCACCCCCAAGAAAAAGTACCCAAAATGTTTCACTTACTTTAATGAAAGGATTAGAAAATAAAGCACATACGTAGAAAAGCGGTAAAATGTAAAGTAATGAGGAAAGTGTTAACTATGAACCAGATCAAGAAACCAACCATTCCTAATACCCTAGAAGCTTCTGTGGATTCCTTCTCAGACCCAATCCCCTCCACTCCCTCAAAGGTTACACATTCCTGACTCTTTTGATTGTTGCCCCTTCGCTTTTCTCAATACCTGTGCCACCTAATTATGTATCTGTGCTAGAGAGTGATAATGCCTGTTTTGAAGATTTATATAAATGGACTCATACTGTACATGTTCTTCTGTGCCTTGCTTCCATCATTTGACATCATGAAGTTGTCTGCAGCTGAGTTTCATTTATTTTCATGGCTGTATGATACACCATTATATGCTGTACTGCAGTTTCTTTATCCTTTCTACTATTGATGGAGATGCAGGCTGTTTCTGCATTTTGGAAACGACGCTGCTATGGACTTTCTTGTACATGTTTCCTGGTGCACCTGTGCGAAAGAGTGTACACACACTTAGAGATGGGATTGCTGCATCATGGGTTAGACATGCATTTAATGTAACTAGATAATGTCCAATGAATTTCATCAATTTACACTCTCATGGGGGGGTGTATGAGAGTTGTTATTGCTTCATATCATCACCTGTATTTGCTATTATCTGAGTTCCAGTTTTTGCCAGTTTGGTGGGAATATAGCATTACAAGTTTAACTTCTATTCTTTTTCTGAGGAATTGCATGTAATATTAGTTAAATCTAGCTTTTGGAACTAAAACAAACCAATAGAAAACAGAAAAGAAAAATGGAGATGTTTTATTGACACCAGAGTAAACATTAGGTTAAATAAGGTGGTGGCAGTCCGTGTATTTCTCTTTTAACTGAACCCATTATTCCAACCCTGTTATTTGGGGATAAAGCAAGAATAGAAATAGTACGTCTGACACCTTATAATTTGTGCCTATCTTAGAAAATGTAGTTAAATTGATGACAAAAATAAATAAGTGAATGGTCTGCCAAGACAGGTGTTAGATGTGATCTCCTCATTTATGTGGATTACTTTCTTAACTCTTTACTGTTTTCCATTGATCTATTTCTGTGCTGATTCCACACTGTTTTAACCACTAGAGTTTTATTATTGTCTTGCTATCTAGTAGGACATGATGTTTATCTTAAGGTTCTTCTAAAATTGAATACATTTTCCCTTTCTGGACCATACTATGCTTTGGTTCTTTTTTAAAGACATAATAAGATAAAAATTATATAACATTAAGACACAGACACTGATCAGAGAATTTCCACTTTCCGTTTATGTTTTAGCCCGTGGAAGGAATGCCAGGTGATTCCCATACTTTACCACTTCTGCCTCCAGCTCTCTGCCGAGTGTGAGATTCCTTTCCAGTCTGACCTAGTCTGAGCCCTGAAGCTGGCCCTGCTCTCCCGTGATGGGAAGTTCACTCTGGCAGCCAAGTTTCTGCAGGAAAGACTTCGTTGGTGAACCACAGAGAGTTTTCTCATCTATGAACATTGCAAATATCTTCATTTACTCAAAAATTCTTGTTTCCAAATATGTCTTGAAAATTTCTTGTAGGTATGTTCTTAGGTATTTTGCATTTTTTGTGATACGTAAGCAAGGTCTTTCCTCCTGTTACATATTTATCATTTCTACTGTATAGGAAGGTTATTGATTTTTATTGCATCTATCTTTTGGAAGGGAGTTCATTGAGGGAAAACATACTGCTGTAGGCTGAATGTTTGTGTCCTCCCCCAAATTCATATGTCAAAACCTGATCCCCAGTGAGATGGTATTTGGAGGTGGGGCCTTTGGGAGGTGCTTAGGTCACCTTTGGGAATGGGATTAGAGACCCCCAAGAGTTACCTTGTCCCCTCTGCCATGTGAAGACACAGCGAAGAGTTGGCAGTTAGGAACCAGGAAGCAAGCTCTCTCCGGCCACAAGGTCTGCTGGTACCTAGATTGTGGACATCGCATCATCCAGACTAGCAGAAATACATTTTGCTGATAAGCCCCCAAGTCTATGGTACGTTGTTATAGCAGCCCAAACGGCCTAACATACAACAATGGTTAAAACGTAAGTGGATAGATCAGTACATTTTCGCAAACTCAACTTACCCCTTTAATCAACACCTAGATCAGAGGGAGAAGCCTCTGTTTTGTCACTTACACCCCAAAGGGTGACCACTATCCTGACTTCTAGCATCAGAAAATAACTTGTCCTGTTTAGAATTTAAAGAAATGGACTCATTCAGGATTTTGTATCTGCCTTTTTGCATTCAACATGATGTTGATAAGATTCATTTATATTGTTGCAAGTAGTTGTTGAACTAACGGGCGAATAGTATTTTCTTTTGTAAATTTACCTTAATTAGTCCATTTTACTGTGGATAGGCATCTGAGTAGTCTATACTTTGAGGCTATTTTAATAGTGCTACTGCGAACATGTATACATTTCTGTTGGGCATATACCTAGGCATGAAATATCTGGGTGATGTGGTGTACATGTCTTCAGTATTATATCAGTAACTACTGCCAAACAGATTTCCAAAATGGTTGAGCCAATTGACATTCCCATGAGCAGTGCATGTATATTGACTTTTTTATAAAAATCCTCACCTGAGGGCCTATTCATTGATTTTAGAGAGAGAGAAAGGGAAACAGAGAGGGAGAGAGAAACATCAATGTGTGAGAGAAACACTGATCGGTTGTATCCTGTATGTGCCCTGATTGGGGACTGAACCCGTAACTTTTTGGTGTATGCGATGACATTCCAATCAACTGACCCACCTGGCCAAGGATGTGTAATGACTTTTAATTCAAATGATATAATATGGTCCACATTACAAACACTGCACTCATTAGTCTAATTAGAGCAGGGCTGACTGCTGGGAGCACTCCTGGATGACTGCTGAGTTTTGGTGGTGTTTCTTTCCTCTCATATGCCAGGAAGTCGGGCAGCCCTCTGCGCACTTTCCAAGGATCCAGCATTTCTCCCATTGATATATGTGGGGAAAATGTAGTCAGTGTCTCCCTGGGGACCCATTCTGTTCTCAAAGTTAAAATCTACTGTCCTAATTGTGTCCGTCTCCTGCATACCCCTCTTATATTGTTTCAGAGCTTTGAACAAAAGCTGCCCTGCATCCAAACGCTATTTTGAAAATCTTTACAAATCTAGCGCAATTTGGACAAAATTCTTCCAAATCTGTAGCAATCACAGTAAGGCAACATGCCTATGGTTCTTCAATTGATTTTCAATAGCTTTTCTGTATCTTTCAGGCTAGTATTAAAAAGTTTTTTTTCTAGTAACAATATCTTTGTTAAGGAAAGCTTTTTATTATAGGCGCCACAGTTATTAAAGACTTCTGAGGGAATAATGGCTGATCGAATGAAGCTACCCATAAAAACCCTATATATTTTCTTTACCTAAAGAATTTCTCTCTTCAGTTTCCAAACTATGCATTTACATTGCCTTTATGAACAAGTGCCATTAAGTTGGTCTCTACCTGAGGTACCATTGAAAATAAACCATTGTAGTGTTTCTATAGTGAAATCATTAGAATCCTATTCATTTCTAAGTCTTACATTATTTGTCACATTTCTAAGCTCCCAGAGAGGTACTCAAAACCTATTTTTATGTGAGCATACTCTATTAATCTCCCCCTGTCATGGATTTTATTCCTTACTGTGATGCTTCTGTTTCTTTTAAGGGCAACTCAATATAGGGAGCCTAAATGTGTGAGTACTATTATAGACTGCATTACCCAGTAGCAGCTATACCTTGCTTTTCTCTTTGAAAAATAAAGGAAAACAAAGCCAGCCTCTTGTAGTGAGAGATTTAAATATTTGTTCCATCATCTTGTGATCTTGGATTTCCTCTTGACTAAGCTTCCAGGCAAGAGGCAGATAAGCCAATCAAACACGTGGTGAATATTAGAATCCACAAGCAGAATGATAATAAAGAGAGGAGTCAGCCCTGTTTGACTCATATGGGGATGTCTCATGAAGCAGGCGGATCCCAGAATAATCACTAGAAGTAACCACAGGAAGAGAAAATGGCATTGGACATTGTCTTAACATTATGCATTCTGCCCAAGGTTTGCAAATAACTCTTCCTATAAGCAGTCTGTCATCGTGACCTTTGAGTGACATATTGTTGGCACCTGGGCCACGATAAAAATCAGGCACTTTGACTGGTGGTTGGCCAAATAAAATTGCAATACTCTGCAGTGATTTTGTTTCAAGCCTGTTCATATGAGATAGGTGTCAGCCTTATCCTCTTGAGTAGCACAAACATGGGGGAACCTAGCAGCATCTTAAATCTCCCACAATGCTTGGCACAGAGTGGGAACTTAACAAATGTTTATTAAATGAATGATTGAATGAATGACACAGTGAGTTTTGTTCTCCCTGAAAGATTTTCTAGTCCTCAGTTTGCTCTTGAAAGACTGACCTCCTGCATGAGGATGGGAAGCTGAATTTGGAGTTCTCTGAGAAGTTTCCACTCTACTCCCCTAAGTGTTCAGTGCAAGACAGAAACCCCAACTCCCTTTTTGTTCAAATGGGATCAGAGCCGATAGGATCCCACTGGGTGGGTCTGATGGAGGGAGCTCTGTCAGAACTGTGGGAATTCCAGAGTCAGAGGAATGGGCCAACCTCAGAGTTGTGGTAAAGGAGCCTATAGATTACTTTATCATAATCCAGAAAGACTAATTAGAATAGATGCCCCAAACTCAGGGTCAAGAGAGAATGTGGGAGGCCAAGGAAAAGATCAAGAAAAGACAGGGATCAGGAAGCCAAAGAGTCAAGAAAGGGTCATAACTAGCTGAGTAAGTAGAGGTCATGTACCATTACCTAGGTACTTTGTGTGCTTGTGCAGTGTGGTGTGGGAGGGATTCCCAGGCCTGGAGGCTAAGGACAGGAAGTCAGGTGACACATCCGGGGACCCTGTATACTCTGATTGTAGCTTCATGGACATGGATGTGGTGGGCTTCCAGGTCTAGGACCAAGACATGGAAAACAACTTGCTCCAAATTCTACATGAAGGTTTAGGGGAAAGGGCATGGGTGAGTGTAAGTGGGGAGAAGAGTGAAATGAGGTATTGGTGCTTAGGATGACTCAGTTTAATAACAAAACAGATCTTTTGCACTAAGCTTCAAAAATAAACATTTTTTTTTAATTTCTCAAGAGGAAAAGACAATGAAGACAACATATCCAGTGGTTTTCCTAAATCAGTTCACTACTTGGAAGCTAATGACTCTGTGTCTGATTAATTCGTCTGACTAATTCTCTATGGCTCAATTTCTCCCATAAAAATCTACCCATCAAGCCACTATGAAACCCAGTCAAAATATTCATGCAACGTAACGTAACACAACATAGTGTAACACAACATAATGAAATTGGTGGAGAATTCCAATTAATATTTAGAAACGCTAATTAGAAAATAACCATGAACATTCATAAGGAATCATCTTGTGGAAAAAGGAAAATCCCTCAAGAATTAGCAAGAAACAAGCCATTCTTTCATCTTTTTGTGGAGAAGAATCCTATCATGTAACATCCAAGGACTCAAGTGAAGACATTCTATCCTCTTGTGTGCGTTGGGTCCTCTCCCTTCAGTCACTGGCAGCACACCCACCACTGGCAGTATCTCTGGCACCTCCAGGTGGCACCCTCCTCTGGGACCCTGAAATTTTCTGAACCATATGGTAGAACTCAGTATCTGTTTACCAGATATCTCTAGGGGAAGAATAGCTTTCAATTTCATCTTTTCTCTTGCACCTCATGGCACCAGAGCTGAGCAAGTAAATGAAGTGCCTAACCATGTTTGACTCTGAAGTTCTCTAGATTTCTTTAAATGTGTGAACAGAACGAGAAACTCCACTTGTTTAATTAACATCCTCGACTACATTGTGCCTTGTTAATTTCCCAGTTCATAGTGCTACACCTGGCAGACATGCTTTTTTTCCTAGACCTGTTCTTTTTCTTCTTTTCTTTGTGTAAAGGGTATGTACTGGCTTTGTGAAATCCCTGTAGCAAGTTGTGAATGATGTATGAAGTGAAAAGTCTTTACTCGGGGCACAGTAGGAAGACAGAAAGTGCTGTGCAGCCGCTGCTGGGATGAGTTTTTGACTGTGTGCTGGAGTCAGACAGCCTGCATTCATCCTATACTGCCTCAAAATCCCAGGAGCTCTTGACCAAGTAGCAAGGGGTACAGTTCTACAGAAAGACAGAGAGATGAATTTATTGACCTCCAAAAGTCCTTCTTGGCACTGTTTCTGCATTCCCTATGGGTAGGGTCCACCCCCCACCCCCCCCCCCGCCCCTGTAATTTTAACAAAGGAACAAGAATAGGAATCCAAAGTCTGAGTCCACAATGTAGAAAATTAACCCCTTCTCTGGCCTGTGATATGGAAAGATGGGGGAGGAAGTTGGTGGCTATCAATGCTCTCTAGTGGCTTAAGAGAGAACATTGTTATGCCCCGAGGAGCCAGGAAGAGAGCTAGCCTCGTGATTTATGCAGTATTTTTCTTTCAAGGAACCAGAGCTCTTTGAGAATTGTCACAGTTTTCCTGTGAGCTGGGTGTCACACTGGTGCATGACCTAAAATTCTCCCATCTTTCAAAACTAGACACCTAACATCCAACATCCAACAAATGTCTTATGCAATCCATTTGACATTTTTCACTGTCGATTTATGGATTCATGGGTTAACTGTGGTTCAGGTGCAGGCAGGATGTGGAGCACACACCCATAGGAAGAGGGAGCTGAATAATTAGATACTGGCTAATTATTGCTAATTGCAGTTTCCTTGGAGATGAGCATGGGGTGGGGGGGGGTGGGCAGTGAGCACAGCAGCTCTGGTTGCAAAGAATGGAAGCCAAAGAAACAGTCCCCCCACCCAACCTGCTACTCATTTCATTTTCCCAATAGGAAGCCCAGAAACTCCAAGCCTTGAATCTCTTTTTGGTGGGGGTAGGAGAGGAACTGGGGACTATTTCTGAAGTGATAAGCAATCTTCATGGGTGAACACGTTGTAGATAGTGCTGCTCCTTAATGACATTTATGGCAATGTTGAATAATTGAGCAATAACTCATTTCATTTTTATGCTTGATTTTTTTTCCATGACTACTTTCCCACTCCTACCCCAGCCTCATGTGTCCAGTTCAGTGAGAGTTGACTACTAACCTCTCTCATCTAACAGAATGAACAATTATTATCCAAGCTGATACACCAAAATTCCAACAGAATCACTGACTTTCCAAATTTCCCAGACTCCTCAGTCTTTTATGACTAGGTTTTAGACCTCCCCATTTAAAGTCAGACTATTTTTAGGTACATGACTGAAGAAAGAACAAACCCATGGCCTGCCATAGTCTTCTTCTACTTGAATTACCACATCCTGTGCCCTCATTCACAACATGGAGTGTAGTACCCAGGGGAGACCTATGAGGAAGCGAGAGGCCTTAAATAAAGCTAGATCAAGAAACAATGGGTCCTTTAATCCTAAAGAGAAGACAGCAGAGGCATAACAATGGTTTTCAAGGACAAGGAAAGAGATTCCAGAGAGTATGAGAAGCAGCTGTGTTGAAATCATTCTGGAAAGATTTGTGTAAGTCAGGATAAATCAGTTCCTCTTACCAGCACTTGCTTTTGATATGGAGAAGTTTCATTTTACTCCTTGGATCAGTTATTTCAGGGTACTTAAAATAGAAAATTCTCAAAAGGAGAATACATGGTAGAATAGTAGGGGTGGAATCTTTTGAGGACTGTGAAGAATAATAGTGCTCCTTATTGGTTGTAGATTAAGACAGAGAAGAGATATTACTTCCAGCTCCAAATGTGAGTCTCTTTTGAAGAAACAGGTACTCTCTATTCATGTGTGATTTTCTGGGTTGAGGATAATATTATGACATTTCAGGTTCTCATCTTCTGATTTTTCTTTTTCCAGGCCATTTGCCCACATGAAACTTGGTGACTGCAGGCTTCTTGCATATGCATCTGAATTTCTGTTTTGATTTTTTTCTTCTATCTCTCTTAGTGACTATTAGGTGCTCATTTATCCATCCACCGTCTATCAACATTCTGGCCATCAAATCCATAAACCAAAATGGTGAAAGGAGTAGTGATGACAGCAGAGGGACCTGGCATTTAAGTTAAAACAATCCATTTTGTCACCAAGAGGAAGAGCCAACCTTAGGTCTCCTGCATGCCCAGGAATATAGTTTCCTACTGAAACTTTTCTCTTATTTTAAGTAGCATGAAAATAACATTGTGAGCCAAAGTAGCCTTGCAAAAAAAGTAGCCTTTATACAAGAAATAAAAGGAAACCTCTCTGCGGCAAAAGCAGGAGCCTTAAACAAACCCTGAGACACTTGAGTTTGTCTGAACTCAAAATTCAGCAGGGTTCCATCAGTCAGCACATCATGAAGATCTGAAGTGGATTTAACAACAACAATAAAAAAGGGACTTTGGGCTCTGGTCTATCAGGAACATATTAAACTGCTGAGATACAGAACATTCTTCCTTCTTGTGGTAAATAGCAAACAGAATCCCAAATGCTAATTTACCCCATCTCTTCACGGATAGATCATTCCCAACAATGAGACACATGCAGAAGGAAGCCGGTGATGCCTCTGGAGGAGGCACGTCTTGATGGCAGGCATAGGGCCGTTATAAATGCTACTGCTTGGGCTCATCAACGACAGAGCAGGCAACACATTTCGCATTTGGGTTTCCAGCATCATTCACAAAACGTTCAACTGAAAAACCACATTCCCAAATGGCGCTACTTGATGGAGGCACAACCTACTCTCACCTACAGCAGCGAGAGATCACGCCAGTCTGGGACTCGGGAGACGGCAGAGCGCGCCTCCGAGCTTCACACCAGCCCGCAGTGATTCTTACAGATATTTACTTTCACACATGGCATATAGGACATTAAACGGGTTTTGAAAAATCCCTCAGTTTTTTAACTTCTGAAGGATTATTAACTTCAAAGTCTGAAGAAATGTCGCCCTTCTATCTTTGGAAATGCCAGGAGCCTTTGCATATCCCTACCACAGTCCCAAGCAACCCCCAGCAGTGAAGAACGATTACTGCCTCGGTGGCGAGAGGATGGCTTTTGATCTCTTAACATATTGGAAATTACTTAAAGGTAAGCCATCTGCTAGCTGAGGAACAAAAACAGATTACATCACACCCTGCTAGAAAGATTGTGTTAAATCCTGTATATCAAGGCTTTTAATAATTCTATATTAAGTCAGCTAATAGGATTAGGTACACATTTTCTTTGGGCTTATTTCCTCAACTATTAAAGAAAAAACTTTTTGTGTGTGTTTGACGATCTGCAAAATTCAAGAGTATTCCACTGTGAACAAAAAGGGTTCTTTCAAGAGGAAGCATTGCTTCAGATCACCACTGCTCTCCGAAGAGATGTACAGCGGAAGTGCCTTTCCAGGCGGTTTGTAGGGGGAGGGGAAACCAGTGCGCTTCTGTTATCGCGAATATGATTTATTGCCTGTGCGTTGCAAACCTACTCCCAAGAGCTTCACACTTTCCTTGTTCTTCTTCAGCCGGTCAGAGGTGGGGTCCAGGCAGGCGGGGGGGGGAGCAAGAATTTCTTGTCCCCTCAAAAGTTGCATGTAATGGTAACCATGGTGATGGCTCACCATGAAGTAGATGTGGTACAAATATTGGAGAATGATAAAGGAATAAGCCTGATTAATAAGAGCTTAAAACATCTGCAAGACCACAGAGTCCCGTCCTTGAGAAAACTTGAGTCCCAAAATCACACCATGCCCAAACTAAAGGTACCATCCTCCCTGTCTGTGGTCAACTCCAGGTCATGGGAATGTTAGAATTTACTCACTCATTGACATAAAGGGAATAGAAAGGAAGGGTCTTCTTTGTTCTTTGTCCTTCTTTCACTAATCTGTTTAGTGTTATTTTACAATTCATGTGCATTAAATACACACATAATATAAATTAACCTCCACTCATTGCTTCTCGGTCCTTTATAAGAGGTTCATTTACTCTGACACACTGACTGTTGAATAAAGTTTTAGCAATAATAGCAACAAACCCTTTTATGTAGCAACGATCCTGAGATAAAATAATTCATATCCTGGTGACAAGGAGGGTTGCAATAATCATTGAGAACCAAATAAAATGTGGGATGCAACATATTTAGAAACCAGCCCTGTGCTGCATACTAAAGGCACTTGAAAAGTTTTGTGGAATTGTATCTCCAAGAGACTCCTAGAAAAGATTGCCATGGTTTTGCCTTAATCGTTGAACAATACCGAATAAAATGAACCTAATTTTGCTATTGCACAAATGGGAAAGGAAGCTGTATAATCAGCGCCCAAACACGTAGTGGTTGCATGTTACATCTTGATGCAAATGGTGCAAGCTTTCTTTGTATGCTTTTTACCAACAGAAGGGCAATTAACAATAAATCTAATAAGTCTACCATATATTAAGTTACTTTATTTGTTAGCACTTTAAAATCACTGCCTCTAAAAATCACAGCATTTCTAAAAATTAAAGTATTGTTGACATGCAATATTATATTAGTTTCAGGTGTACCACATAGTGATTTGACAGTAAAGTGGTCAGCACACCAATTCTAGTAACCTTCTGTCATTGAACAAAGTCATTATGATTATCTTGAAGCATTTTTGAGGACTGGATATTATCACTTTCTTTTTACAGAGGAAAAACTGAAGTTCAAGTGGTTTAAAAGCACCTGAGGCAAGGGGAAGAGTGAGGATTCACACCAGGGTTTGAATTTACCAAAGTCTGTATCGTTTTTGTCATACCTGACTGTCCCCACAGTGGGGGCCAAGAGCTCAGGTGTAGTCTCGCACTTCACTCAATGGCTTAGCCCCACTCACTTTTTGTCAAATCTTTGAACTAATGGACAGGATAATGTTATTTCCTGTAAGATGCACAGAATTCAGGCAGGGGACCTCACATTATGCCCCTTCAGACCAGTCCCCACCATGCTTCTCCAGGACAATGATGGTCCTTCCATTAATTAGTTTGAGGTCGTGACTGAAAATTTTCCCAAAGACACAGAATTTCACTAACCATCAACTTGAAGTTCTCAACTTCATACTTTTTTCCATCATTAAAAAAATTATCAGCTTACTTGTTTGCAAGCAACTCTTAATGTAGGACCAAATAATAGTCCAAATGAAAACTAGCACTAAGAGAAATTCAGGAATCATGCATTACTAACTTTCCAAAAGGGAAAACCTATATATAATATACTAATGCAATCATATTGTCTGCTCACTGAATTATTTCTGGGGTCCTAGGGGAGAAGGAATTAGATATATAGTTAGATATTTACTCAAATAACTATGTGTTGAACACATATGTTAGTAGCAATTGTATTAAAGTAGTACTAGTTGTTGTAACAAACAACCACCCAAATTTTAGTGTCTTAACTTTATTTCTTGCTCATATAATAGTACAAAGAGGAATCCCTGGCAGTAGCCTTCAGAGTCTTTCAAGATTACGTTTTTTTCCCCATGTTATGGCTCTGCTATGTGGAACCTGGGACATAAGGGTCACTAGGCTCAGCTGCAATAAAATGGAGAAAGGGAAGAAGCATGGAACAAGGTCATGGGAACTTCCCGTCAAGATGACAGCATAGGCAGACAAGCCTCACCTCTTGGCACAACCACATCAAAATTACAACTAAAATACAGAACAACCATCACTCAGAACCATCAGAAATTAAGTTGAGAGGAAGTCTGACAACTATGGAATTAAAGAAGCCACATCCATCCAGACTGGTAGGAGGGGCACAGATGCACAACAGTCTGGTCTCGCACCCACCTGTGTTGGATAAAAATTTAGCAGGGATGTCTCAGGAGCAAGGAGTCCCAGCCCCACACCAGGCCCCCCAGGCCATGGTTCCAATGTCAGGAAGATAATTCCCCACAACTTCTGACTACAAAACCCAGCTAGGACTGAGTCAGTGGAAGAAACTTCTGAAGTCCCAAGCAGTTCCTCTTAAAGAACCCATACACAGACTTATCTACTCAGACTCACTCCCTCTGAGCTCCAGCGCTGGGGTAGCAGCTTTAAAGGCACCAGTGGCATCCTGGGAGAAACTAAAGTGTCTGGCATCAAAGCAAGCAAAAGCCATTTCCCTTTTCTAAACCCTCCCCCGACAGGACCGCAGGTCTGGGAAGCTGGTGCCATATCTGAAACTCCATCAACCTGGCTAACACTGTTTGACCCACCTTGAAGATTCACAGAAACTCCACCCCACCCAATTTACAGGCCACCCAAGCTGCTTTTCCATATAAAAGGTTGGTCTTGACTCATGCTTCACAATTTCCTAAATCCTCTCAAACAAGCAACAGCTGGCCTCAGTGAGCCCCAGGTCCAACACTAACAGCAGCCAGCCTAGATTCAAAGCTTGGTTTCCACTGGGAATTTCCAAGACTGGTACAAGTAGCAGCCATCTCAGATTGCTCTATAGCTCAGGCAAGTGCCCAGGACAAAACACAGGTGGGGGCTGACTTTGGCCTCCACCACCTGGAAAACCCCAGGGCCAGCACACTCATGGACAGCAACAGACCATGTTGGAGCACCACCACCCTGCCCCTGCACAGCTGATCCTCCATGGAGGATGGATGCTGGTGGTCAGTGGTCACAGCCAATCCTTGCAGCTGACTGGCCTGGGTAAATCCCTCCCATTGATCTTCCAACGGCAACCAAGACTCAACTACAAAAGGAGGGTGTACTCAGCCCACATAAAGGGTGCACCTCAAGTACCCAGCTTGGGTGATAGGGGAGGCTGTGCCACTGGACCCTATAGGACATCTCCTGCATTAGGTCACACTACCAAGATGTGGAATCAAAGCAGCTCTACCTAATACATAGAAACAGAGGGAGGCTGCCAAAACGCGGAGACAAAGAAATATGGACCAAATGAAAGGACAGATCAAAACCCCAGAAAAAAGAGCTAAACAAAATGGAGATAAGCAATCTATTAGATACAGAGTTCAAAACACTGGTTATAAGAAGGTCTATCCCTGAGTTAATTCCACATTGTTTTAACTTCAGAGGTTTTATATTGTACCTTGATATCTAACACAATACGGATCTTGTCATATCTTTAAAAGATGCCAAAATTAGAGCTATTTCTCCTTTCTGAACTACACAGACTTTAATTCATTTTTATAAGATGGAAAGTACACAACACCAGGACACATACACTAGTCAGAAAGTTTCAATTTCCCTTTATTTTTTATCAAGTAGAATGCCACATAATGCCCATGTATTTCCTGCTCTCCTTCAAACCCTTCCCAATAATTGAGAGATTCTTCAACAGTCTAAACTTTTCTGAGTCTCAGAGCTGGCACTGAACTCTCATTAATCTCAGAGCCTCCCACCTTGGGTAGAGGAAGGCAGGGTTGTTTACAATGCAGCCCAGTTATCCCAGTTTCCGAAGGCATGACGGCATGATGGAACAATTGAACTGCAGGGAGTTTCCTCATCATGAACATGGTATATCTCTCAGTTTAACAAAAAGTCTTCATTGTTTCCAAAGGTGTGTGTAACTTTTCTTACAGGTTTGCTCTTAGGTGCACTGTACAATTTAGTCCTATTTTGAATGAGATGTTTTCTTCTAATGTATTTACTACCTGTAATAATTTTGCCTGGTCTTAAATTTCATGTAAATGGACTCATGTATTAAGAATTCTTTTATAGCTAACTTCTTTCATCCCATATCAAGTACTTTATTAAAACCTTATTTGTTCCAATAGTTATGAGATCCATTTTTTCCCTTTTCTTTTTAGGTAGGTAATCATATCATCTGACATTACTGACTGTTAGAGGTCTTGCTTTTTCATATTAGTCAGGAGGAAATTGAAACCTGTGACTATTATTAATACAAGAATATAATCTTTTACGGAAGAGGAAATCCCAAGATCTGGTGGCTGCAGGTACAGCATGTCACGCTCCAGCTCTGCTTTCATGAAAGTCTCTTTGCTTTGTTATACTCTGTTGACTTCATCCTCTGGCTGTTGGCCAAGCGTCACAGCAAATCTTGGTTTCCTAGAAATTTGTAAGAAATTTTTCACCATAATTGAATGTTAAATATTACCAAATGCTTTTTCTACATCTATTGAGTTAATACTATTTTATTCCATTAAAATGTTGATTAATATACCAGTGTATCTTTTTTTATTTGACATTTAATGTATTTTTCCATTACCATTTAGTCCCCTTATACCTGCCCCCAGAAATCACCACACTGTTGTCCATGTTCATGAGTCTTTTTCCCTTTTTGCTCAATTCCTCCTCCCCCTAACCACCTGCCCCCTTAGCTGCCATCCTGTTCTTTATCAATAAATCTGTTTCTATTTTGCTTGTTAGTTCAGTTTTTTTTTGTTAGATTCTACATGAGTGAAATCATATGGTATCTGTCTTTCTCTGACTTGTTTATTTTGCTTAGCATAATGTTCTCCAGGCCCATCCATGCTGCTGTGAAGGGTGAAATTTTCATTTTTATGGCTGTGTAGTATACCATTGTGGAAAGGTCCCATAGTTGTTTTAGCCACTCACCTATTGATGGATTCTTGGGCTGCTTCCATATCTTGGTGATTATAAATAATGCTGCAGTGAACATAGGGGTGCTTATGTTCTTTTGAATTAGTATTTTAGGATCGTTTGGATATATTACCAGAAGTGGAATCACTGGGTCAAAAGAAAGATCCATTTTTAATTTTTGAGGTATCTTCATAGTGCTTTCCAAAGAGGTTGAACCAGTTTGCATTCCCACCAACAGCGCAAAAAGATTCTCCTTTCTCCACAGCCTTGCCAGCACTTTCTGTTTGTCATTTTATTGATGACAGCCATTCTGACAGGTTTGAGTTGCTATCTCATTGTGGTTTTTATTTGCGTTTTTCTGGTGATTAGAGACACTGAGAATCTGTTCATATATCTATTGGCCATCTGTATGTCCTCTTTGGAGAAGTGTCTATTCAGGACATTTGTCCATTTTTTAATTGGGTTGTTTAGTTTTTTGGTGTTGAGTTTTGTAAGTTTTTTATAAATTTTGGATATTAATCCCTTATCAGATGTGTCAGCAAATATGTTCTTTAATTCTGTGGGTTGTCTTTTTACTTAGTTGATTTTTCCTTTGCTGTGCAAAAATTTTTTAGTTTGGTGTAGTCCCAATTGTTTATGTTTTCTTTAGTTTCCCTTGCCAGGGAAGATATATCAAATGAAATATTACTATGAGCAATGTCTGAGATTTTGCTGCCTATGTTTTCTTCTAGGATTTTTATGGTTTTGGGTCTAACATTTAAGTCTTTGATCCAGTTTGAGTTTATTCCTGTGTGGTGTAACAAGGTGATCTAGTTTCATTTTTCTGTCCAATGTTCCCAACATCATTTGATAAACTATCTTTAGCCCATTGTATGTTCTTGCTTCCTCTGTCAAATATTAATTGTCTATAAAGGTATGGGTTTATTTCTGGGTTTTCTAATCTGTTGCATTGATCTATGTGTCTGTTTTTATGCCAGTACCATGCTATTTTGATGACTATGGCTCTATAGTATAGTTTCACATTAGGTAACCTGATTCCTCTAACTTTGTTCTTCTTTCTCAGGATTGCTGTTGCTATGTGGGGCCTTCTGTGATTCCATATAAATTTTTGAAATATTTGTTTTATTTCTGTGAAATGTCATTGGAAACTTGATAAAAATTTGGTTTAATCTATAGATAGCTTTGGGTAGTACGGACATTTTAATTATGTTAATTTATCTTATCCTTGAATATGGTATGCACTTCCATTTATTTGTATCTTCTTCAGTTTCTCTCTTTAGTGTCTTATGATTTTCTGAGTACAGGTCTTTTACATCCTTGCTGAGGTTTAGTCCCAGGTACTCTATTCTTTTTGAAGCAATCGTGAATGGGATTGTTTTCTTAATTTCCCTTTCTGTTAGTTTATTTACCAACATATTTTCTAGTTTTGAACTGTCCTTGAATTCCTCAGATGAGCATATTCCTAATGTTTTGTTCTTTTAACCTCCAGCTGATTTCAATTTCTAATGTTTTTTTTTTTTTTTTTTTTTTTTTTATTTATCTTTTAGAGGGGAAGGGTAGGAGAGAAGGAGAGGGAGAGAAATATCAATGTACGGTTGCCTCTCGTGTGTCCCCTGCCGGGAACTGGCCTGCAACCCAGGCATGTGCCCTGACTGGGAATCGAACCTCGATCCTCTGGTTCGCAGGCCCGTGCTCAATCCACTGAGCTACACCAGCCAGGGCCAATTTCTAATGTTTTATATAATACTTTGGATTTTTGTTTATAACAAAATGGGCCAATAATTTTTGTTCATTTTGTGGTCCTCAGCTTAATCTGGCACTAGGGTTAAGCTGAGTGACATAATTTCTCATATTTTTCTTATGTTTAGAGTAATTTGATACATTAGAAATTATAGCTGATGCCATTATTCATGCATTCTGTTTTGTAAATTTGCCTACTAGCTAAAATTGATTTTTAACCTCAAAATCAATACTTACAGCACTTTTGTGGTCATTTGCAGACAAACACCGAGAGGTGAAAAATTGAACCAGCCTACATGCTCATTCCCAGCTGAAGTCAAACAGGAGGATGTTCTGCCTCTTGTTTCAGCTCTCATACTGTGATCAAATGTCTTTTTTTGTGTGGTCTACTTAAATAATGTTTTTTGCATTTTTGTGCTTTTTTTTGTTGGTGATTTTGCAGTTTCAAATGGCCCTCAAGCATAGTAAAGGCATGTTGTCTAGTGTTCCTGAAGACAACAAGGAGTGATGTGCTTCATGGGGGAAATCTGTGTGTTAAATATAAGTTTTCTTCAGGCATTAGTTTCTGTGCTGTTGGCCATGAGTTCAATGTTAATGTGTCAACAATATACAGTATATTAAAGTGTCTTTAAACAGAAGCATACATAAAACAAGTTCTATATTGATCAGTTGATGAAAATATTGTGGCCAGGGGCTCACAGAACTAATCCTACCTTTCCCTGGGGAGTAATGACTCAAATGTGCACTAATGCAGCATTAGCAGGGACTTTACAATGCCTAACTACCACAAATAACAAGAACTGACTATACCTGCTGTTTGAAGAGTTGACAGCAGTCACCCTAGTAGACACAAATCAATAACTACCATTTGGATTTATTTACTGAGCTTGGTATTCAGTATCCTACTGGGCTAATTTTAGTAATTGCATTTTCTTAAAAAGTGTCCATTTCATTTGATATTTACATTTATTGGTGCTCCTTTTTATAGTACTTTATTCCCACATATATGTTCCATTTTTTTCCTAATCGAGTTATTTTGGGGGTATCCTGGTTTTTTTGTTGTTGTTGCCTGTAAATGTCTATCTTTTGGTGTTTGTGAGTATTTTCAAATACTGAGGTTTTGTTTTTGCAATTATCTTTGTTGTATATTTGCTTTCTATTTCCATAACATCTTTTCCTACCTTCATTAACTCCTTCCTTCTTTTTTCTTGTGTTAAATTTAAAACTTAGCCAATTTCTTTTTATTATTTCTTATATCCTATTAAATAAATAAAATCATATTCAAGACTTTGGATTTTCCTTCAACTTGCTCTTTGGCTACATGCCATAAAATCTGACATAAAATGTTTTTTGCTACTGTTTAGTTACAAAATATTTTGTAGCTTAATTTTTATTTTCTAAAAACCAAAAGTTACCTAGAAGTG
Source organism: Glossophaga mutica (assembly GCA_039655065.1). Lineage (NCBI taxonomy): Eukaryota > Metazoa > Chordata > Mammalia > Chiroptera > Phyllostomidae > Glossophaga > Glossophaga mutica. The sequence goes on from CM077313.1 coordinate 65,352,466, forward strand.
TTTTTCCAAGGTACAGAAAACTTTTTTGCATACCAGTCAATTAGCTTATTTCTAATTTTTTTTGTATTTTCATCAGTGAATTTGGCTATATATGATAAACTATTAGAATTTGTATTTCTTATTTACACTAATACATGGTTCATCTTATATTAGTAAATCATTGTGATTGATTCTGTATGTGTTTGAAAATGATATATATTCTCTGTTTTGAGGGGCACAAATTTAAATAGAAATCAATCAGCTCAAGCTTATTAATTACATCATTGCAGCTCTCTTTATTCTTACTTATTTCATCTTACTTACTTTCTAGCAGGCTTCTTGACTGCTAGAAAGTGAGGTAGAATTTCCTTTTAGAATTTTGTGTTTGTCAATTTACCCTTACAGCTACAATTGATGTATTTTTTATTCACATAATTCTCATACAGAGGGTTTTAGGTGATTTAGACAGCTATGCAATTCTAATTGCAGAATATTTTCATCCAAAAAGAAGCTCCATGCCCATTGGTAGTAACTGCCTATTCCCTCCCCTCTCCCCAGACCCTGACAATCACTGATTTACTCTCTATTGTTATAAGTTGAGTCATATGGAGTTCTGTGTCTGGCTTCTTTCACTTAACATAATGTTTCCAACATTCATCTATCTTGTAGCATGTATTGGTACTTCATTCTTTTTTATTGCCAAATAATATTTCACTGTATGGATATATTGCATTCATCAGTTGACAGATATTTGTGTTGTTTCTATTTTTTGGCTATTATGAATAAGCTTTTATGAATCTTCATGTGCTTGTTTTGCTATGGATATATTTTCATTCCTTTTGGGACCTAAGAGTGGAATTACTGGGTCACATAGTAGCTCTATGTTTAACATTTTGAGGAAGGTACCAAACTGTTTGCCAAAGTGACTGGACCATTTTACATTGCTATCATCAATAATACGAGGGTTCCAATTTCTCTACATCCTCAGCAACAATTGTTATTTTCTGTATTTTTTATTATAGCCATTCTAGTGGATGTAAAGTGGCATCTCAGTGCAGTTTTAATTTATATTCTCCTAATGACTAATAATATTGATCATCCTTTCATGTGGTTTATTGACCACTTGTAAATCTTTGGAGAAAGGGCTATTCAAATAATTTGCCTATTTTCAAAATTAGGTTATTTGTATTTTTATTGTTGAAATTTTAGAGATTTTTACATATTCTGGATACCAGTCCCTTATCAGACATATGATTTGCAAATATTTTCTACCACTCCGTACATTGTCTTTTCACTTTCATGATAGTGTCCTTCAAAGCACAAACTTTTTTCATTTTGATGAGGTCTATTCCACCAAGTTCTACTAATTTTGGCTATATATTTCAATTTTTAAATTAAGCACAAAATGTCTATAGCTATTATATTTTACTTGTAGTTTGCTTTTTAAAAAAATCAACTTGAAATGTTTTTTTCATTCTTTTAATGCCTTTGTTCATCAATTCTATATACAATGATATTTGACTCTCTCTATATACATACAGTTATATATATACATACATTTCTACATATACATACAAACATATACATACATTTCTACATTGTTTTCTTTAAATACTGATAATAATTTTATCAGTGAAACCTGATGGAAATAATTCCTATTTATTTCAAAATTATATTCACGAACTTACATGATCAGTATTAAATGTGGTATATGATCAAATCAAATGGTGCAATCACTTTGTGTCAGATATAAAATTATGATTATGGTGTCTATACTTAGCAGTGCTAACAAATAAAATTATAGATAATATTCCATATTAATTATATATCCTTCACTATAAAGTCCAAGCACAATAAAAAACACTATATATTAAACAGCATATAATTGATCAACTACTCATAAACTAGAAAGCTCAAAATTGAAATTTTTATTCCAAGTGCTAAATAGAAAATAGATTCTTCAACCAACAAAACTCACCTTAAAACATCTTGATCCTCCAGATGACTGATAGTCCAGAGATGGAATTAATGTGACCCTGACCACAAACTTGAACCTCTAAGAAAGCTCAAGTCTTTCCTTTTCTATTGTCCACACTACTCCTAAGAAAGCTGAGCAAATGGAAAGGTGTTCAGTTAAACCATGATACTCAGAGAATTTAAATGGGACATTATGCCTTCATCTTTTATCTCTTAGAATAGACCTCCTGTTCATGATGCAACCTCTTCTCTCTCATTCTTCTCCTATGATTATGTGATTAGAGTAGGGCTTCAAGTCCCAGTGGCCACCAGGGTAGGAACCTGGGGAAAGAAGGCATGAAATATATGTTCAAACTAGCTCTGATCCAGGCCTGATGAAAACACCCTGTTTCTGTCTCTTTTTCAGGCAGAGTAATAAGATATAGCACCAGGCCAAAAAGGGATCTTCCAGAAAAAGGATTAGTAATTAATTTAGATGACAGGAAGCTTTGAGATTCACGTATGATCCAACCTAGCTCAGAATACTAGGCCAAATGGATGTGACTCAACGCACTTTTGAATAATAGTGTCCACTCACCTAAAATGTAAAACCTAGAATTCATAAGTGTTTTCTTTGACTGACCAAGGATTAGTCTCATTTTTACAAAGGTTTTGCCGCTCCACCAGGAGAAGAAGAGTCTCTCCTTGCTTCCAAGACTGCAGTGGCAATAAAGGCATCTCAGGTGCTAGAGACCCCAGCGTTAAACATGGACAAATAGTCTTTGAAAGTTGACTCCTTATATTTCCAGGTTCAAAACATCCTGTCCTTGTTATGTTATCTATCTATCTATCTATCTACCATCTTTCTGTGAGCCACACAGGAATTTCTGGATTTTTTAATATACCAAATACAGACCATATGAAAGCAGGACTGCTCGAAATTCCTGTCTAGACATTAAAAATTTTCCTAAACGGTTGGAAACTGTGATGGTTAATTTTATGTGTCAACTTGGCTAGGCAACAGTACCCAGTTACTCAGTCTAACACTAATCTTGGTTAGTGTGAAGGTATTTTGTAGATGTGGTTAACATCTACAATCGCTTGACTTTAAGTAAAGGGAATTATCCTTCATAATGTGTATGGGCCTCATCCAATAAATTGAAAGACCTTAAAACCAACACTGAGGAGGTTTTCCTGAGAAAGAAGAAATTCTGTCTCAAGACTGCAGCCTCAGCTTCTGCCTGAGGATTTTGAGCATTACAGTCCGTCCCACAGGTTTTGGACTTGCTGGTCCACCAAATCACATAAACCGATTCTTTTAACTAAATCTGTGAATACACAAACACACATTTATTTACTGGTTTGTTTCTCTTGAAAATCATGACTGATAGACTGACCTACATTTGCAACAAGTTGATCTAACATTAGGATGAACATGAAGCTCCTCAGAAGGTTTAGAAATAATATTGTTGTGCATTGAGGCAAGCCTCACTATTTTCAAAATTTCCCTGCCTATCTGAAAATGCTCACTTTGCCCCTCTACCCAGGAGGGGTGGCTAGGCCCCACCTGTCTGATGATTTACCCTTCTCCTTTGATCTCCTTCCATCTCTAAGACCTAGAGCTGGTCACTTCCTCCAAGGCAGTTAGAAAACTTCCTTTTTGTCTTATCATAAGCTCTTTCTAATTGTGTCTTATAATAAAAACAGTCATTCAGATTCCTAAGCTCTGTGTCTGATATAAGAAAGGGGATTTGGGAATTTGGAAATCTGTTCTCTTCCCCACAAAATCTCAACCTTCAAAATGAATGCCTTACCATTCAAAAAGCCCAGCTTGAGGGTGAGTAATGACTTACCTTCTGGCCCTAAACCACTGAAACCCATTGATTAGGTGAGAGGAAAATCACATGGTATAATGATTTAAAGGTACTTTTAAAATACCTTGACTTAATATTTTTAAAGATACCCACTTAATTCTGATTGATTAAAATTTCTTTGAGGTCCAGTTGCTCTGAACTTCATTTAACCACTTACAATAATCAGCTGTGGTAAATTATATTGTTTCAGTATCATTATTTCTTCCCTCCTCAGCCCAGACATATTTTTAGCAGAGATACTTCCTACTGTCGCTAGCTTGGAATTTGGCCAGGTGACTTCTTTGGCCAATGAAATGTAAGAAGACATAATGTGCCCTACATTCAACCACACTTCAAATTTGTGTGTATTGTCGGGTTTGCCATCTTGCCACAGTTTCCTCATTCTGAGTCCCAGAATGAGGAGGCATAAGAACAGACCTGAATTCAACCTATATCCTGATGCCGAGCCCAGCCAAACCCAGCCCAACCAAGTCCAGCTGAGCCACACCATATCCACAGACCTGTGAGCAAGAAACCAATGTTTATTGTTATAAGTCAAGTGAGGTTTGGGGGGATTGTTTGTTATATACCATTATTGCAGCAAAAAGCTGACTAATACAGTAGTCCTGTAGTAAATTATTCTTGCATACTCTGTATTTTACCTGTACATAGTAGGTTTAATTCAAATCATATATCTGATTGGCCTGTTTAAGCAAGACTCCATATGAATTGGCAAAGAAAAGTAGCTTGTACTGCATAGTTTTTGTAACCACACTAGGGTGAATGCAGTGGAAATATATATGGCTTGTACTTGCAGGTCAGGAACCAAGCAAGGTCTTCACACAAACAGGTCCTCCTACTTCACCTTAGAGCACAGCCTCTCTTGACAGTTTTATGTTGGCTGAGAATAACATACCACTCAGTGGGAGAATAAGTACAACTTCCTCATGACCAGGTGTTCACTTATACACCTCCAGCACAAGGGCAACATCTTACTGGTGTGATATGAGAATAAAACAGCTGAATTTTGCCATTTACGTATTACCGTGGGCATCTCTCTTCTCCATCTTATGTTGACATCTGCAATGGCCTTCTAAGTAACTCAGGGCGTTGGAGGGTGGCTCTCTCCACAAGCCAAGACAACTCTGGCAAACACCTCTGTATTGTGTGTGCACTGGGCACACTTCCTTGTTGAAGTATTCAATTAAACCTGATAACGAGAACTCATTGACACAGTTAAGCACTCAAGTGAATAAAGGATTCACTTTGAAGTGCAGAAATTTCTGGAGTGCTCTGTGTGTTAACAAGTGATGATTCTCACTGCCGTCACCCAGGGAGGAAAAAGCTCCCGAGGAGGTAAACTGGAGTTGAGCACGCTGGAGGCTTTTGCTGGCAGGATTGCAAGGAGATGAAAGGTGGAGGTAGTTTCCAGGGTTTGTCTGAGTCATCAATCTTTTCAGAATAAATGTAATCAATTTCAAAGGACAGAAAAATAAGATTCAGTTTTTAACCTTAGTCCTCTAAACTCTAATGGGACACAGAGGGATGAACATAAACAAAAGTATCAGCACATCTGCGTTCTGATCTTCCCCTCTGCAAAGCCCCTCCTGAGCAACTTTACAAAAACTTGGACTCTTGTCATCTCAGGTCTCACTCTGTAAAATGGGTGATAAATGATTGGTTCCCTGTTATCACCATAGTACATATCACAAAGCACCAACAAAACTTTTTGCAAATAAAAGAACCATCCCAGAAATAAAAATGTGGGTAATGGCTGCCATTTAAATATGCTGTATACATTATGAAACCCCTGCCAGTCACACTGGCTGTCTCTACAATGAGGGTGTCATTACTAAGAGTGGGTTGGCCCTTGGCAAAGGCCTGCTTGTGTTTTTATTAGCCTGCCGTGTCTCTCCAGCTAGTCTGTGCATCTGTACAAATTTCTTAACTGTCTTTTAGTCTTCATTATTTAGCATGGTATGGAAAGCACAAGGTAGGTGATGGTTAATTATCATAAAGGTAAAGCTAATAGCTGTCATTTATTGGTCCCCTTCCATGTGTCAGACCTTGTACCAACCATTTTACAAACACTATCTCTAATTTGTACAATTGAACAGTGACTCCAAAAGAAGAAAAAATCACCATTTTATAGATCAAGAAACTGAGGGTCAGAGAGACTATGAGACTAAGCAGAGGCTATACTGCTAGTTTAATAAAAATGATTATGCATGTAATGAATAAAATATGTTTTAAGTAATTAGATGGTCAGAGTTAACAGTTTAGAAAAGCAGGAACTAAATTAAAGTATCACTAATAACTTAATTGCTGACATATTCACTACCCTCATCAACTATTTATTCAGCGTCTGCTAGGATCAGGGAGTTGCCTTGGGTGTTACTTAACCTTGCAACCCAGTGCTTTGCATTAGTATCTAGAAAAGAAATTAAACATGTGAATGGTCATTTCATTTTTCAAAATTTCCATTAAATTTATTGGGATGACATTGGTTAATAAAATTATATAGGTTTCAGGTGTACAATTCTATAACACATCGTCTGTATGTTGTATTGAGTGTTCACCACCCAAAGTCAAGTCTCCCCCCATCACCATTTATCTCCCCTGTTACCACCATCTGCCCGCCACTCCAGCCCCCTCTCCCTCTTGTAATCACCATAAATCATCTTCAATCACATAAGACATCTTTCTGGTCTCAATCTTTCTTTTAAAATCATTATATAGAACTTATGAATGATCATTTTTTGTGAAAGTTTCATGCTCACTTGTTATTGAAATCATGTCCTACCAAGTCATATCTGTATTTTACACACTAGTTGCCCTCATATTAGCTAAAAAAGAAAAATGTAAAAGCAAGTCCAGAAAGAGAATGTGGGGGCAAATGATAGAAAAAATTTTGAAATGCTCAACCTGTTTAAATGCAGTAATGAAGTCATTAAGAGGCTAGAAAATAAATTTGTTTTTCCCTCAGTTTGTGAAAAGGTTACCTGTAAATTTCTATAAATTGGGTTCGATTTCTCCGTTGGTCCCTTCATGGTCATAATCCAGTAATGTGGGCTAGCCATCTAGATGAGTTTTCCCTTCAGAATATCTCATTCACAATCAGCAAAAGACCATTTAGCTAACCACTGCCTTTTTGCCTCTGAGGAAACTGGAGCCCAGACAGATAAAGTGACCAGATTGTGGTCAGTCAGCTAGCCAGTATCACAGCTGCAATTAGAAACCAGCTTTCTTTCCATGACCATAGCCCCAAGTTTTTAAATTATACTTTTGAAAATGCACTATCCATGTAACAATTAAAACTATAATATAAGCATAAGGACAGCTATTTTTCTTCAGCCATTAATTTGTCAGTGACTTGAATAGTAAGCTTTCAATAATTTGTAGTAAATCCAATTTTTAAAAATCCACTCTGCTTTTCCAGAGCTTCAGGGGCATTCCGTAACCCTTTCTTGTTTACAAAAACCATCCCACTTAATGTTGTATTTAGTCCTCGATGCAATCCTGGGAGCTGTGCTTGTGTCCGTGACTTTTAGATGAGGAAAGTGTGGATCCAAGAGACTAAGATATCCAGTTGGTGGTTGGCAGAGCAAGAAATCTAATGTGGCTTTAAAACCTGACTTCGTTGCTTCTTCCATTTCAATACATTTCCAAATTCTCCTCGTAGAGGACCTGCCTAACTGTCTCCCAGTGGATTCAAGCTCACCCATTCCAGAGCAGAGAGTTCGGGCTAGGTGGTGGCTGCTGGGCCTGGAACTGCATTTTCAGCCAGCGCCCCTGTGGGTGCGGCCCTGTGATAAGCACTCAGCAGCAGAAGTGTTTTGGGTCGGAAGCAGATACACCTTCTCCAATCTCTCTCGCCCCATCCATTGGCCTGTGTTGGGCCCCAGGTGTCCTTGGAAGGCACATGCAGGAGATGGCAGAGCTGCTGAGCCTGAGTCCCTGAAAAACGGAGCAATCGTGCCTCTACCACTCTGCTTGTTAACCAATACTATCTACCATGGACTATTGCAGGAGAAAAAAAATAAGTTTCGCCCTGGCTGGTGTGGCTCAGTGGATTGAGAGCCAGCCTGGGAACCAAAGGGTCTCCTGTTCAATTCCCAATCAGGGTACATGCGTTGTGGGCTAGGCCCCCAGTAGGGGGTGTGTGATAGGCAACCACACAATGATGTTTCTCTCCCTCTCTTTCTCCCTCCCTTCCCCCCTCTCTAAAAATAAATAAATAAAATCTTTTTAAAAAGTTTCTTATGAAAGCCAATGAAATTGAGGTGCTTGTGTATTACAGCAGCTAGCGGTATCCTATCTAAAATGAATGTGTTTTTCATTGAAGAATAGATTCATATCTCTGTTATTTCTGTCCAATCTGTTATTTCTGTCAAATTCTGTTTACTAACTCACTGACTTTATTTGATAAATGAAAATGACCCTGGAGAGTCATTTATCAGTGACTTCCCTTTCTGTTCCTTGATTTTCCACTAGTTTAAGGTTAATCATCATTACTTTCCTGTATTCTATTTATGGTACCCAAACAAAAGTATCATAAAAACACCTTTATGTCATAGTTATTTGTAAAATAAACAGACACCTGACCAAAAAATAATTTTAAAGACTTCCATCTTTTAAACCCCTCCCATCCTCAAAAACATTTTTTTGAGCAAAATTTACATCCCTGACTGAGGAAGGAGTGGGGGCCTGGAATTAGTCAGTGAGGATTTATTACCTCTTCTGGATGTAGCTCATCCCTGGGCCTCCCTGCTGGTTGGCAGCCCTCTAGCCTCACCACTGAGGATGCTCCTTCCAGAACACACAGGACCTGTTATCTGGGCACTGGTCTCAATACGTGGCCTAAAACACATGCCAAACACTCAAATCGCTCATGTCTCCCTGCCACACGGAGGGGCTGAGGCCTTCACTCCTTACATTTCTTTGAAGTGTTTGCTCCAAGAGTGAGGAGTGGGAGAAGTGATGTTTTGAGAAAGATGCCCAGAGAAATTACCCCAACCACTCCCTCCCCCACCCTGAGCTTTCTCCTTTCTTTCTGTCAGCAATGTCAAGGTGTTGCTCCTCTTAATATTTCAAGTCGAAAGCCTGAATCCAAAATCTGAAAAGGAGAGTTTGGCCAACACAGCAGTCCCCATAGCAAATGATAAATGCTTCAAGTGCCTTTTGGAAAAACTCCTGAAAGCAGAACTCAGTCACTAGAGTAAATCCCCATAGAAAAAGAAATAAATCTCTGTGACATTTGCTAATGTACTCCATTTCCCTTAAACACCTCTTCCTGTCCACTTTCCACACCTCCTTCCTCCTTTTTCCAAAGCTCCTTTTGTTCTGTGTTTTTTGGCCTTCAGGGGATGACTTAGCTGGCAGATGGTACCAGGAAAACTAAAGGTATTGCATCCAGCTGTGTGTAAGCGTACTGGTGAATGAAAGCCCCTGGTCTAGGATCTGAAATAAAAACCAGTGTGAGCAAAATGATGGATGCTTTTTGTTCATGCCTCATTCATTCACGTGCTCAAAAAGCATTTGCCATTCACCTTTGGTGTCCGCACTGTTTAAAACAATGGGGGAATAAAAATAAAAGATATGTGCCTCTTTCCCCAGCCAGGCACAAGTTCTATGCTTAAGGACCCCAAGCAAACTATACAACTAAAACATAAAGAATGAGAGATCCAACTAATTAAATGGGAAAGATCCACATGTTGGCACACGTGGTGCATATGAGTCAGAAAAAGCATACTCTTGTTTTATTTGTTCGGGGGGAGGATTGCCCTCAGATGAATTAGCAGGAATCACATGTTACATGACATGTGGCATATAACACCTGAAGAGACATCCTTGGGCTGCGTGGATGATGAGTCAGACTCTAATTATAGCCCAGAGTTCAGATTTGTTCTCCCCCACTTAAGAGGTGGGAGGGAGCCTAGGGAGAGACTGGGGAGATCCACAGAGCTGATGAAGCCTGCAAAACAGGGCTCTGAAGGAGCTGGTGGAAGAAACAGTAGGTCCCCATCGTAGCTGGATTCACATGCAGCTCTACCGTGAATCAAAGCATGTTCCCCAAGAGTCCCCAAAGGGACTGTCCAAACTGAACTTCCACTATGGGACTTCTATTTTTTTTTTTTTTCTATTTTGAAGTCAGAATGGGCCAATCCAGAGCTGCTCACATGAGTCACCTTAAACTCCACCTGCTTTGCATTATTGCCTCTTGATTCTCTTCCCTGGAGGTTCTTCAGACATCTGGACTACATTGTGGCATGATATGCTTCTCATTTTCCCCACAAACATCCCTGATTGAAGGCAGATGACACCTGACCTTAAGCTCACCTTTAGGAATCTGTATTAAGACTGGTTTAGCACAGTGAGGTTATAGTATGGATGTTATTCCTATCTTCCGACCCGGTGGGTCATGGGTTATTTTATAGAACACCAGCTGTTGTACATTGCCAGGGAGATCAGAACCAGATTGCAATGCTGTTGAAGTTAAACATCTACATAATTAGAGCCTAAACCCAACTATTAAGAAAAGCCACACCTTTAAAAGTCTTTAAAGACACAGCAGATATTCACCTGTCTTGGTTATTTAAATACAATTTTCCATAAAAGGTGATTTCTTGATGCTCCCTCCAACACTGTAACTGTATATCCCAAATATGCAGGCACTGGCATTTCTTTGAGCTTTTACTTCCTCCTTTGTTCATGTGTTTAGGGATCGTGGAAATGAAAGGGAGGTGGAAAATCTGCAAATGAACTTGTAGCTACCATTCAGCTGCCACATGGGGCAGGGAGTGTCCCAGTAATTTTTAAATTCGATAAAATGTTTATTTAAATGCATGTCAATGGTTTGAAATAAAATTCATTGGCTTGATTCTTTTGGCATCCTCTGGATGTCTTCCATCATCTTCATCACCATCATCTTCCTCACTCAACTACATTGAACTCTCACTCTATGCCAGGTGCTTTACATGAATCATCTCCTAGAAATTTCACACATTTATTAGGTAGCTACTATTAGTGTCTCTAATTTGCATATGAGAAAACAGACTGGGAGAGCTTATCTGAGTTATCCACTGGTAATGATGATATCCATTTTGGGTTGGTTTTTGTTTTTTTTTTTTTGGTTTTTTTTTTTTTTTGGTCTAACCTAAAGTATCTGATAAGGAACCACTCTGCTGATTTGGGACCTCATATTAATGGGATGATGTCTTCATTTATTGCATTTATTTTGAATGAATGAAACACACTTAGCCCTTTTCACAGAGTCTCTCTCTGTGCTGTTCTTTCCTCTTTGCTCCTGACGGCTTCGATCTCCTTTCTCCCTCCTGTTAGTCACACTTCTATCCTCATCACCCCCATATGTGGGGTTTCTAGACACCTTTCCTTCTATCCTTCTCCTCCCACTACCACCATGAATTTTCTCTGCCCTCAAAAACTATTGGGCAAGTTTCCAAACTCCCAATGAAGTGGGGAAGAAAAAGGTTCAACTCTCTGGAGCATTTAATGCACCTGACACCATCACAAGTTAGTGGCATCAGATTACATATTCAGTTAGGACTTCTGCCACATGCTGTTGCAATTAACCACAGGGGAATGTGCAGGCCAGCACCCCGCACAGTTATTCAATCATTGCCATACGACAACACGCAGAGCATGTTGAGAGCCGTAAGCACTTAAAATGCCCTAGGAAGAGAATGCTGTCTCTCATTAGGAAATGACATTGTGACTTTCCTGGGAGTGACAGCTCTGGCAGGAAAAGACTTGGGCCTGGATGTTTAGTTATCACCAGCATAACTATTCTAATTTGCTAGCTCAATGTCATATCTTCAATAAAAAACCTAAAAACAAAACAAAACGAAAAAACTTGAGTATGGTTTGACTGAGGCATGGTGTAAAACAGTGCCTGTAGATTTCAGATGCTTGATCATCCATGAGAACCCAGCTGAGGGAGAAATGAAAGGAATTCACCAATTCTTAATCCAGACATTGAATCGAGACCAAGGGAAGTGAGTCCAGTTGGAAATGGATATGGCATGGGCCCAGAGAAAACAGAAACAGCACCTATCAACACTGCTTCTTGAATTTTCTCCCTACTTCCAACTTCTGCAGGGACCCCTACACACTCAAGCGCCCCCCGCCCCCCCCCCCCCCCGCTGTGCTGCTAAGGCCTCCCAGCCAGGTCTCCCCTCCCCGAGCTCCAGGTCGGGACCTGCTCTCCTCTCCAACTCCCTGCACCTGTGTGAGGGCCTCCCTGCTAACACGTGCTACTGACTTGGTTTTGGGTCTGTTACCATCTAACTAGTAAAACTGAAACTTGAAGGCATTCTTTTCCAACTGATCTTTTCCACCTTCTATTTTAATTACAATAGGATATTGGCTAATAACTCCACTTTGTGGCATAATATTAGAAAGCAAAGGAATAAAACAATTTAGAAGTCCTAAAATAGAGGCTTATGTCCCGTCTCCCAATCAGTTAAAGGCTTTGAATACCCCTCAAAATGCGCATGATTTTAGTACCACAGCAAAAATCTGTTCTATGCAACCATTATATAATCTATGCTAATCGTCAAATTGTAAGTTCAGTAACAGTCATTGGTCAGGAAGATGGTTCAGGAGTGATCAGGCCTCTGTCTACAATTAACATCCTCAGAAACAGCACCAACACTAACTGGGAAGATTAGAATGGAACGTACTTTCCCCCTGCTTTTGAATAGATATTTAAGTATCTTAGTAAGGATAGATTTTATACTGTTGCCACCTACAGTCATACACTGTGGCAGAGACAATGCTATGTGTTCATGAAACCTCTTTACTTTTTTCTTTTAGGCCTAAACCTAGCCCAAATTTTCCAGCTTCCAGCAAAGCTGGTTGAAGCCACATGACTAAGTTATGGCCAATGAAATGTGGGCAGAACCGATGTGCTGGACCTGGCCCCTAAGCCTCCTGCGTCCACCACCCATGTCCCTCCTTATCCTCATTGGACTCTCCTTGCCCCAAATATCAGTGGCATGTTACAACAGTTGTCCTGATTAATGCACGTATTTCCCTTGTATTCAGAAAGGTTCACGAAGCATCAATGAGATAATTGGCACAGCCAATGCCAGGACACAATGAAACTAATTACGTGGTGCTTGGCTTCAAGGTAGAAGCCAATTACACCCTTATTTTGAAGCAGGAAATTTTTGGCATCTATTTGTTGCAAAATATCTATGTTTCTTGCCATCTTCCTGTTGTGCTTCCTGAATAACACCACCGTTCTTTGAGGGGCTGTGCTCTTCCCGCCCACCTTTGTGGCCTCTGATGGGGCCCCAGTGCTCCAGGCAGGACATTCTACAGCCACTCAGTGGTTTTCATCGCAGTGAATTCAAACAAAGGAATGCGGTGATGCAGGCAGTAAAGTAATCTCAACCCCTCGGGTTCCTTGGCCTTTCACACAGGGCACGTGTCCTTAGCCAAAGCACTCAGGATTCAGACCCTGTATGAGCCTACAGGGTATGGGAGGTAGGGGATGACTTAAAACAGATGAGGGTTTTAAGTTCAGCCTGTGCTCAACAGTTAAATTCAATTTAGAGACTTCCCAAAACCTTTCTGACGTTACAAAAGGGCCGTAAGAAATCTGCTTCTTTCTTTTGTGGTTGCAGATTTAATTCTGCAGTCCTCGGAGCTGCGTCAAAGTGCTTGCGTAAGTAACACTGCAAGCTGTTGCTCATGGAAATGTGGATGGTTCCCTCTTTGTTGTTAAATACTTACAGTGATTCCACAAACATTCAGCCCCCACTATCGTGTTAGATGTGCGAGCTGCGATTCCTGCCCCCGGAGAACTCAAAGATGTGTGGTAAAACATCCACTGAAAATGCCTTAGAAAGGAAAGTACTAATGGTGGACCCAGTGCCGCAGAGGTTAAGCATGAAAATCCCATCCCTGGAAGGAAAGACTTGAAAGTCTCGGGGAATAGTCGGGTAGAGTTACAGGACTGAGAGGTGTGCTGGAGACTGGAGACACTTCCTGCTGAGATCACATTACCTGCCTCTGTGTGGTCAGCACAAGTCTTTTTTCGGCACCACAGAGAATCTGCCTGCTTCTAAATTGCTCCTCACAACACAAGCGTAGGTTGAGGATTACATCCTGGGAAACCAAAAGCTCTAACATCCGGAACCTCTTTATACATACTTGGTGTGCTGTACTACTTTTTTCTTTAATACCAAATAGTCTAAACTTAAAAGCTAGTAATATGGTTCCCATTCCATAATTAATTGGTTAGTAATGTGATCTGGAGCAAGTTCCTTCTTCTCATTTGTATCTGTGAATTGGAGAGTCTATTCTATGAAGGCAGAGAATAAATGTGTCAATCTGAAATCCCCTAACTTCTTCATCATTTGTAAGAACTTTTAAAATGGGAAACTTCTACAAAATAGTGTTCCCTGACCTAGAAGTACATCAAAATCACCAGGGAAGGTCGTCTTTCTTTGTTAAGATATAACTTAACACAGTTATTTGTCTTTTCTTTATGATATAGCTTACATGCAGTAAAAAATACAGATCTTAAATGTATAGTCAATGTATTTTTACAAACACAACCCATGTAAATATCACTCCAGTCAAGACATAGCATGGCCATCCTCCCAGATGATTCCCCGTGTCTCCTTCCCAGTTAACCACACCCTCCTCAGACCACCATTCTTTGATTGTCTGTAATTGTTTAAATAAAAAGTATTTACTCCTTACTATCTGGCTTTTTTCATTCATAATGTCTATGAATATCTGACTTTCCTTTTCATTGTTAGTGGTATTCTGCTGGATAAATATACCTGCTATGGACTGAAATTGTGTCCCCCAAAATTATACACTGAATCCCTAACACCCAATGTGATTGTATTAGGAAACAGAGTTTTTAGGACGTAATTAAGGTTAAACAAGGTCATAAGGTAGGGTCTTAATCTGATAGAACTGGCGCCCTTACTCAGATGCAGAAAAGGAAGAAAGAGGCCTTTCTCTGAGTGCACTAACTGAGGAAAGGGCATAAGAGGATAAAGTGTGAAGGCAGCTACCTGCAAGCCAGGAAGAGAGCTCTCACCAGAAACTGAACTGATCGGCACCTTGATCTTGGACTTCCAGCCTCCAGAACTAAGAGAAACAAATTCCCGTTGTTTAAGCCACCCAGATTATGCTATTTTCTTGTTTGGAAAACTTTCGCCAAGTATTTATTCAAGTATACCTCTGTCCCATTCTTTCCTCATCTTTCAGGATTCCAATTATGGATATGTTAGACTGCTTGATATTTTCTCACAAGTTACTGATGTTTTGTTCTTTTATTAAATTTTGTTACAAATCTGTTTCAGTTTGAATAATCCCTTCTGATCTGTCTTAAGGTTTACTAATTCTTTCCTACGTAGTGTCCAAACTGCTATCAGCATACTCAATGAAATTCAGCTTTGATGTCTATATTCCTGTCATCTTTGATGTTTATATTACAAGTGAATTCTTTAATATATTTATAAATTTTTTAAGTCCTTGTTAACTAATTCTTAAAATTGAATCACCTTTGTATTTGTTTCAATTTGCTATGTTTTCTCTTGATTTTTGGTCACACTTCCTTCCTTCATCATATATGTCTTATTAAGTTTTTTACTGTATTCTGAACAACATGTAAAAAGATTTCGAGAACAAGTAGAACATTATTTTATTTTGTTTATTTTTCTTTCCTTTGAATGTTATTTTTATTGGTAGTTACAGAGAGACAAAGTATTAATAGCATAGATTTCTCCTAGAGTCAAATTTTTAATTATATTGATGTTATCTGTGATTTACAAAACTCTCCTAAATTGATTTAAGTTTATAATTTCTGTATGGCTATTTCTGTGTTCAAATTTTATTGAAAGATATATAATAACCATTTTTATCTCCTTGAAAAGCAAACAGTTCCAAAAATTCTTCTGATCATGGCTTTCAGTCAGAACAGAAGCATCAATTACAATGTAAACATACTGAATATCCAACACGTTATGGATGCTGAACTATCTGGGAACACAACAAGCTATATGGACATTCCTCACCTTCAAGGGCATTAAAATCTAGTAGGAGAAATAGGATGGAAACCTAAAAACCCAAATAAGATGGTAAAATAGATTTTGTAATATGCCAAATGACTGAGACCATAAATAAATATAGCTCAATAAAAGAAGTATTCAGCATGAGCCCTGGTAATTAGAAAAGACTTCATAAGGAAGACAAGATTTCAAATTAGTCTAAAAGAAAATGTAAAGTAAATGAGGCAGGGACAGGGGGGCCTTTGTGCGAGAGGAGATGCCATGAGCAAAAGATGGTACATATTTAAGAATGTGGGAAAAAATTACAAAGTTTGGAAAACATCATATTTTGGAGGGTCTAGGAATTTGGTTTTACATGGACATTAACTCAAAGCCCAAGACCAATTCTTAATGTAGTAACCATGTAATCAGACCTAACTCTGAAGTAATAGATCTTACATCAAATGGTGAACGGTGGCAATGCCTATTTGCCCTCAGATCTATTTTTTGCCTTTTCCCTGCTCTGCGTCATAGTGGAGCTAATCCCACTAGCTGACTCTGGTGCATAAGGCTAAGGAGTGGATGGAAAAGAAAGCTGGAGTATTCCTACCCTATTTCTTACACTTCTCCAGCTACAACCGTATCACTGCCTTTGCATTCTTTCTTACCTTCCCCTCAGTGACTCTTGCCCCTGAGTTCTGGTGACACTGCTTCTCCCTTTCTGTCACCTTCCTAATGTCACCAGTCACTGAGGTGCCCCAAAAGCACTGATAAATTTGTCGTCCTCTTTTATTGCTGCTGTAATGAAGTACCACCATTAACTTCCTTGTATTTTAAATAGCCATAGAGGTTTCTGTTTTCCTGATTAGATCTGCTTAGATCTGAAGATATGATTAGTAGTAACTTCCACTTTAAGTGTCATATTTATACTTCTGGTTTTTGAAATTTTTATGACAGATACCACATTGCAATCAGAATAAAACAAAAAAAATTTAAGAAAATTAACATGACTGGAGTGATAAAGCAGATTGCACTTAAGAGATATTGAATACAAATTACATAAGGCCTGCATATGGAGTTCTATAAATTGTAATTGTAGAAATTGGAGGAAAGAAAGATACCAGATGGATATACCAAGGACAGAGGCAGACACTAAAGCAGTGATTCCAAACCAAGAGTATAAAAGAATCTCCTGGAAAGTTTTTTTAAAAATACACATCCTGGGCATCACCTAGACCAAGTGGATCATATATCTGAGGCTGGGTCCAGGTGTGGCTATTTAAAAATAACCTCCTGAATGGTGCCCATTAATCCCATTTTTATCCTTCATCGTCCCATCACCAATGAGAGCCTTTGGATCACCAGTGAGAGAGCCACTGGAGAGAAGAGTAGATGCACTAGGAGAAAGGCTCTGAACAATTAGAGGTGAAAGTGTGGTAAGTCAGAGGGGAAAAAAACAAAACCATGTAATAGCAAACACTGTGAAATAATATACACTGTAATTCATGTCTAGAAATCAACATTTAATAGAAAAAGCTTATTAAAATGTTTCATGTGTGTCTCACATATTAGCTCTAAAAATGTAAACTTCTAAACTATATTAATGTAGTGGAGAATTATTGGGTTGGCCAAAAAGTTCATTTGGATTTTTTCCATAAGGTAGCTCTAGTGGTGCTTAGTTGTTTGTAACTTTCTTCAAAACAATTTTGTTAGATTATACTGTTACAGCTGTCATATCAGCATGCATTAAAAAAAATCAAAATTGGTGAATTTTGTGTAGCCATTTTAATATTGAAGATGGAAAAATTAAGCAATGTTTTTGGCATGTTATGCTCTATTATTTCAAGAAAGGTAAAAACACAACTGAAATGCAAAAGAAAAAGAAAAAGAAGATTTGAGCAATGTATGGAGAAAGTGCTGTGACTGATCTGATGTATCCAAAGTGATCTGTGAAGATTTCTCCTGGATGATGCTCCATATTTGGGTAGACCAGTCAAAGTTGATAGTGATCAAAACAAGACATTAATTGAGAACAATCAACATTATACCATGTGGGAAATAGCTGGCATACTCAAAATATCCAAATCAATAGTTATTGGTAAAAATGAAAAATGCCTATTATCTTATGGAAAGAAAAACATACAGATTCTTTGGCTAACCCAATATATTAATGTAGTTTTAAAAACAAAGATTTCCCTGACCAGTGTGATTCGGTTGGTTAGGCATTGTCCATGCAAACCCAAAGGTCACCAGTTCAATTCCTGGGGCACATCCTGGGTGCTGGTTGGGTCCCGCTAAGGGCACATATGAGAGGCAACTGATAGGTGCTTCTCTCACACGTCGATGTTTCTCTCTGCCTCTTTCTCCCCCTTTCCCTTCTCTCTAAAAGTAAATAAATAACATCTTTGAAAAAAATAAAGACAAAGATTTATCTATCTAAATGATATCTAAAAATACCAAATCAAAAAGAAGAACTTCATTTGGAGCAATATGTTTTTCTAAACCACAAGAACTATGTGGAAGATCCAATAATCATTGGTGTTTTAAATGCCAAATTAGAATGAATAAATAAATGACCTTCCCAAGGGAAAACTGGCTCCTTTGAAATTTTAGCAAATAGAGTTATAAGTGCCAGATTTCCTCATTTATGGAAAACTAAGCTTCATTAATATTGAACTTGCCAGTTATCTACATGAGTAACAGAGATCTTCATGAAAGGGAGATTCAATAATTAGCATTTAGCTCTTGATTAAAACACGAGGAAAAAAATCAGCTTAGTCCTGAAGTCCACAAACATAAAAACTATCTTTTATTTTCACAACACCATTTACAGGGAGTTCAATAAATATTCTAGGAAAAGCATCTAACAAGTGAACCCTATGTTTATGGTTGATGTGAAAAGTTTTATTATATTTAATAAGGGCCTCCAAACCCCATTCACAGGTCTGACTTAAAAAATACTGGAAACTGTTAAACCAGACAAGAAGCAGTCTAATGAGTTGGTGTTCTCCACAGGGACTGACCCAGGGTTGAGCAAACTGCTGAGAAATCCATCCTACAGCTCACATGGTCTGGCCTCCCACCCACAACATCACTGTGTGGACTAGCTCCTCTCCCGATTAAACATGCACCGAGGCTCTGGCCCTCTGTGCAGTACACAACAGAAGTCCTGTGCTCATGCAGTGCCAGTGAGGGTTATAAGGATGCTCCCATTGGGAAAGGCTAGAAATCAGGCCGGCCAGAGTAAGAGTGGTGGGAAAGACGGACCAGGTCCCACATGGCTCCTTAGTGCCTCGAGGTTGGAGGGGTGGTGAGAATGAATAAAATGGGAGAGTAAGGTTGATCTACAGTGGTGGTTCCCACACTTGTGCAGGTGCCAAAACCCCTATTGATCTGTTTTATTCTAACACATGAACTAGGAGCTGTTTTACTAGCAGAAAAGGTGACTATAGGTATATGTTTTATTTATAAATATAAATATACATGTATATAAATACACAATACAGAATTATTACTACCGTCCATCTAGCAAAACAAGCTGTGCACTCACCACACGGGGCTCGTTCTCCATTCTCCTGTTTACATTCCTCGGTTTGTTCATTTTGTCACCTGCTAGTGCTCACAGGCAAGATGTCACAAGTGCCACTGATTTGAGAAAAAATTTATGAGAGCAAAACATGACATCAAGGAGATCATTCATTAACTTACATTTTTTTCTGAGAATCGGAAGAAGCATACTTTAGGTTATGAAAGTGGCAGCAGGAGTAGACTAAAGTCCTGTTCTTATGCATGTGCTGAGAAGTTACTAATCAGGTAGAGAGTCCAGCTCTGTAAGCAACTCGGATTGAGGATTGCCTTATAGGGTACCTAGAGGGAGCTGCTGCCCTCCCCTCAATGATGGTAAATACAGACATAGACAACAGTGTGAAGGCCAGGAATGGGGGGCTGGGTGGAGGGACCAAAGGTGGGGGGAAGTAGGGGACATCTGTAACAGTGTCAGCAATAAAATAAGTGAATATATATATATTATATATATGTATATATAATATATATATATATAAATAAGGAAGAGCAGCTCACAGCCCCCAGCACCCCTATTACAGGCTCCCACCCTTGGAGTATTCTAGCAACAGGTAAAAGCTGCTCTGTCCTTAGAACAGAACTAAGGCTGTGGAGAATGATGTCCAATGTCTGGAGGAGGGAGCCAGGCAGCAGCAGGGCTGGCTCAGCCTGCAGAGCCCGAGGCGAAGGATTGCCCTGCTTCTGTGGCTCCAGACTTGTCCATATTCACAAAGAATTGCAAGTAAAAGAGCGACCCGAACTTGAACACTATAACCCATCCAGTTGGCACTGTCATCTCTAACTTACCTGTGAGCGCTGAGCTGCCTAAGCGGATTAGGAGCCGTGGGCACTGTGGCTGAGGAAACCCCAGTCATCCATGAGACCTGAGACTGTTCAGTACTTCCAAAAGGAGTTGCCCTGCTTTGCTGGGGGTTTATTTTTGGCTGCAGGAGAAAGTGGTAAAAAGATGATTGAAGTATGAGAACTAACAAATGGCTGCTTTGTGCAGAAGGGAAATAACTTAGGTTATACTTCAGGCACGTACGCGTCAGATGATTCCACTACATTATGTAGTTGGACAGTGTAGCAGATGCCTTTGGGTGGAACTGAAATATCTAGATGGTCTTGCTCATATACCTACATGTCCCGTGATACAGATGTGTTAAGCACAGCTGCTTGACTGGTGTCACTCTGCCATGTCCTTTGTCACATATCCTGAATGTTCAAGGTTGCAAGAATGCTTGGAGGATTTCCATCTTGGATCCTGGTGGGTTAGAGTCCTGATTCTGTTCTAACGGCAGAGTCTCTGCAGGCCAGCTTTATGCCCAGGCACACAGAGGTGTGATGTAACTAGCAAGAAAATTCCACATGGCTCAAACATTTCCACATCTTTCTGCCACATGCCTGAAGCTCCTGCACATCTTTCTTCCTTTGTGGTAATGCCTCTTAAACCTGCCTCATCCTTTCCATCCCCTCTGTCATCACCCCCACCACCATTTGCCTGGGCTATGGCAATCGCCTCTCAACTAAGTCTCTGCTTCCAGTCTTTCCCAAAACTAATCCATCCCATAAAAGCTGGTGGAGGTGCCTCTGCAAACGCCCTTGCTTAAGAACCGTCATCTGCCTGTGGCCTGCTTAATGCCAGTTTGTATACAAAATCCTCTGGCTTGTATTTAAGGCCCTTGTCAATGAGATGAACTAATTTCACAGTAATTTCTCTCATCTTTCTCCTGTATTTACCTGTACACTCCAAATGAAATTTATTATTCTATTTCTGCTGTACGTTCTACACCTCATTTTAATCTGATTGCCTCTCAAAAGACCCTATCTCCAAATAAGGTCATTCTAAGGTACTGGGGGTTAAGATTCCAACATATCTTTTTATAAGACATAATTAAACTCATGATAAAAGCTGATGAATAATGAAATTCTGATCATTATTTGGACAAAAGGAAAGGCCCCTTTACCTCCAAAACCAGTTATAAAGTGCAAGCAGAATGCTCTGTTGACCCAAAAACCAACAGTTCCAGGGAGTTTCTGCTTCACAGCACCTGCAGATCATTTTATATGCTTACCACAGCCTGAGATGTAGAGAATTATCCTTCCCAGCCTATAGATTTAAGAAGACAAAGTCTCCTGCCAAATAAAGTAACACTGTAAGAGAATAGACCAGTGAAAAGCTATCATAGAGAAAACCAAGAAATTCCATAGCATCGCCTGGCTTTGCACTTTGGTTACAGGCAATGGCACTCACAAAATACGGTCCCAGTCAGGTGCCTGCTACTCTGGGTTTCAGCCTGGCCACACATCAGAATCAAACACTGACGCCTTGCCCCTCTGCCTTCCCCAGGCTTGTGCCGGGACTGAGAACCTCTGACTTGTGCCAGGACTGAGAACCTCTGATCTAAGCCCAGTTGTTAGGGCAAGATATTTCTGTATTCACAGCAGTGCCCATCTATGGCTGTGAGTGAAAAATGGAATTTGTACTCCCTTTGCAGTGCTTGGATAATTTGGTCAAGAGGAAGCAGCCATAGTAATTTTTCTCAGAGCACGTTGCCCAAGTTGTTGAGGCCATGCTGTCTTCTTTAGGATTTCTGAGAAGATCATGAGGACCAAAGTTGTAAGAATAAACTCCTCATTGGTCGAGCTTCTCATTAGCCATAACGCAATGTCTCCACTGTCTCTTAAGAACTAACTGAATGAGACCAACAGAAATTGGAGCTCTATGCATTTCTGTCTTCATAAAAACCCTCAGATTGTAATTTTATACGATGAAGAATTATAAGCCTATAAAAGGGAGACATTTATGTCAAGTCACTCTAAAGCTGAATGTGTTTATTTTTTCTATAGAAAGGAAGTGAAGGAACTTTTGAGCATCTAAACAAAGAAATGATCTCAAAATCAATGGTGCATACCAGAAGAGTTATCAGTAAGGGAAAACTTTGTGAATATAAACTCATCCTGAAATCAGGATTATTAAATTTTGGCATGAACCACATTCAACTCTAGAATTTATCAAAAGCACAAATGACCAGCCCTGTCTTCCTAGTCCAAGGTTTAGGTATGGATCCTTTCCCTTGGCTGCAAGCACCCTGAGTACGGGGACCATTCTTTATCCTTCTCTCACCCAAAGCAGCAAGTAGGAGGTCAAGCATATGAAAGGTGTTTAGGGAGTGTTTGATATGCATGCAGGGACTCTATTCCATTCTGTTCCTATCAGAACCAGAAAGAGAGAAGAAACAATGAGCCTACCAAGTCAACAGCTGGCACTCTGGCCCTGTGTCCTAAAACACAGGCACTCAGAGAATCAAAAGTGGTGTTGCCAATCACTTGATCGATCAATCAATCAATCAACCAGTCAATCACAGATGACTGAACAGTGAAAAAGCATAGAATCATCTCTTCTGGAGAAACCTAACAAGTTAGCACTACCTTAATTATTTTATGTCTCTATGCATTGGTGTTTTTATTACAATTACCATGAGGAAGTATATGATTTTGTTTTCTGGACAATTCTACTGCATCTGCATTAGCGAATTGATTTGTAAACTACCTCACTGTCACTGTACTGGTGATTTTTGTTACACATTTGTCACAACTCAAGAGACCCAAAGAAAGAAACATGCTCTTTTCCGGCCATAGCACTGGAAAAGAGCCTAGACCCTGTTCCTGTGAATCTGACACTGAAATGTCACAAAAGCATGCCCCTTGCATAATCAAATATCACGTTAACTGAAGGTGTAGACAGCCGAACGAGTATTTTATATGCCTGGAGAACTGTGCCTTCGTCTCATTATTTTGGGTCCTTTCCAGTTCTTTAAAGACATTCTGCAGAGGTTGTAAGATGAAGTTAAGTTTTGCAACAATTAAAGACTTGCTTGATGACAACACAGCAAAAACCTATGAGTTTTTAAAATGTGTTTATAAATTTAACTCATGAGCTAACCAAGATTTTTATAGAATGTTATATTATTGTCAAGAAAACTTTGGAGGATTTAAACCTATTAATTATTTAAAAATAGATTCTACTATCTACAAATTAAAATTCAGAATTTTTTCAAAAATAAGATATAAGGTCCCTTCCAGTGGTTTCTAACTAGAAACCATTTTTTCAGGAGCCAAGATATTGTCTATACTTAAAAATTAGTTTAAAAGGATTTAAAGATCAAATTGTTTACTAAATTCAATTGCTTCACTGGTAACTTTTGAAGTTGTTAATATATAATGACCTGTCATCTGCTTGCACACACCATAAACGGAATCACACTGAAAAGTTCTCCATTGTCTTCAGCTACCCGTGTTTTCCATGCATTTTTTTAATTGAAAAATATTTTATTGAGAAATGAGTTCAAGAACAGGCCACTCATTACAGGGCTTAAAAGCAGTTCCCTAACCTCTAATACAGTAAGCATAAAAGCTTCAATCTGACTATTCAATCATGGCTAAAATAACACTTGACATCTACCTGATTTCAGTATTTTCAGCAACAACCTGTTGACTTTTCTTTCCATAATTAATAATATCCTAAAGAAATGTCATCAAGCCAGGAACTGATAATGTTGTCTACCTCAGGACACACAAAAAATCTGTATAAAAAGTTTCAGAACAAGGTAATACAAAACAGATACTGTTTCATATTAAAATTTTTAAAAATGTGATATTCTTGGGTGGTCATGAAACATTGATTTTTCATCACCAGAAACACAACCATCACGAAAATTATATTTTGCCATTTGCGGTTATTTCCTGGACTACATCAAGATTACTTAGGAACTGATGGAAAGCTATACCCACCTCATTCCTTCATCCTTCTCCTTGGAGAAAAGCCTGCTGTAGTCCGTGGGCAAGAGAGCTTCAGCCTTCGTAGGAATCTTCCTAGGATTTTCACCTGCAGGCAGCACGGAAGATAATCAGACACTCACTCTCCTGGTTACCACAAAGTAGTGGGTTCTGGAAGAGCTTGGCTCAGAAACATACCTGGACCCCAGAGAGGAAGATCAGGTGTGGTCTCCTGTAAATGAGTGGTTCTTCCTCCCTGTAAGAGGCTGAGGGGAGCTGACTGAACAGGCACGCTGTGCCTTTCCTAAGCCTGAGCTAGGGAGTGTGTCAGGAGACTAGGGAGGCTTTCTCCAGTTAATCGTGAGGACACTTGCAGCCTGCTTGCTTCTTCACCAATGACCCAGTAGGGAGAAACAACACCATCTTTCTCCACCTTAGGAGCTGCTGCACTCAAAGTACTGGATCTGAGTCCAAAATAACCAACAAATTTTAAAAGGAACCTACTTCAGAGGAAGGTGAATCATAACAAAAGAACATGTGTGTAGGAAAATGAAAAGTTGGATGACAGACAACTCAATAAAGGAGGAAGAGGAGAAGAGGACGGGAATGCTGAACAAGCTGCTAGTGCCCAAGGAAAGCATAATCTCTGATGCTCACTTCAGGTGTAACCAAGAAGATAATGGGAAAGAGAGAGCCTCTCAGAGGGAGAAACAAGAGCAGAATCAGGTCTAATGGAAGAACACCCCTTACCCCCAGGGCTCCTGCCACTTTCTCCCACAGAGGTTTTAGAATTCCTGTGCGTAGCCCATATTTTCCTTTCTAAATGTTAATATTCATTGAAGTTTATGTAAAGAGTGCATAGAGAGACTATAACACATCTTTCAATTCACAGATCTCTGGCTTAAGAAGAGCCACATCCAAACCTGATATAGAGACTACTGAGTATCCCTCAGAGATTCTAAGCTCTGAGCTTGATGTTCTCAGTGAATGGGACTTCTGGGTTGTCTTCCTGGGGCACAGGAAGTAAACAGAATACATGGCGACCAGAAGGTGGGCTGTAGTAGTCATAAGGCCTTTCACAAGCATGTCCAGCTCTCCTTCTCCCAGACACATGTAAACTTGTACTTCCCCTACCCTTTGAAGTTTGGTGTGGCCATTCGACTTTCCTTATGCAATAAAATATGAGCAGGAGAGATGGATGGTTCTATGGGCCAATTCATTATTGCCATTTCCTTCCCCTGTGCATAAAAATCATGGAGATAAGCCAAGACGAAGCCTCCATCAGGTTTGGCCCCAAGTGACTGGGATGAGCAAAAGCCCCTATATTGGACCACAGAAAAAATGTGTGAGATAAACTTACCTTGGTTGAACATACAGAGATTTGGGGATTCTGTGTTACTGTGATGAAACCTACTATATAATGACTAGTGCACATTTTTAAATGAATTAGAAAATCCTGGCCTTTGGTGGAATAAGTGTTGTTAAAAAAACCTGAAAAATGAGAAATTCACATTAAAAATGACTATAGTGCACAATGGGTGAAAAGCTTTGAAGTTATAACCATGGTGCTAAATTCTTAGTGATATCTTAGAAGAATCAAGAAAAAATTTGCATGGGGATCTCCATTTGTCCTGGAGTCAGGCTGAAAAGTAAATTCTTAAATGTCTCCTTGAGACCCTATTGGAATGGGGGTCTCATCCTGCCGTGTGAGGAGCACCGCAGATGCTTTTCTGCAGGCCCTCCGAGTTCTTGTTTCTCTTTTGGGCCCTTCCTATGTTGGATGATGATTTTCCTGATCAAGAGTGAGAAGAAAGAATAAAATCTGTGATGCTCAGCCCTGGACAACTTTCCAAACTAGCAGTGAGGGAATCTCTTCCCCTACGAAATTTAGTACAAGCTACAGAGACAGAAATAAAGAAATCATCATGAAACATAGTGTCAGGAAGGTAAGTGCCTTTCATTGCAGCCACTGGGATTTGTATTTTATTTACTGGAAAAGAGAAAACTCACGTTAAATGGATTCTTTTCCCATACAAAAGCAAGATGTGATGTGTGAGCATGTGATAGACGAGAACTGTCTGATGTCCTAAATTCTTCTCTGCACATATTAAGGGCCTCGACCCACCTGAGCTACACTGCTTATCCCTGTAGGAGCATCTGGTCTGTAAATGTTCTCTCACTCCTCCAATCACAGAACCAGCAGAGTAACAACAACAGTGTGGGCTCACCTGGGCAGGTTATTTTCCTTGACAGTGCTTAAGGAGTCCTTTAACTTGGTACTCCATGACAACAAGAAAATTTTGTTTAAAAAGGAGTTAAACAGCTTCTATGGATAAGCTATATACAGTTTTCTAATGATTAGAAAATGTGTGTGTGTATATAATATTCTCATGAACAGGCGATTAAAGATAAAACACAGGCATAACTACCAACTGCTTTAATATTAATTCTGAATCTTGCCACATTTATAGAATGCTTAAGTCCTTAGCCCAGGGGTTCTTTTTTTTAACTGACATATAACATTGTATGAGTTTCCGTTGTACAGCATACTGATAGAATATTCACATGTGTAGTGAAATGGCCACCACAATGAGTCTTGTTAACATCTATCATCAAGCACAGTTACAATTTTATTCTTGCGATGAGAACTTTTAAGATCTATAGTCTTAAAAACTTTTAAATATACAACAAAAAATTATTCATTATAATCACCATGCTGTACATTGCCTCCACATAACTTATTTATTTTATACCTGAAAGTTCGTACCTTTTTGTCCAGAGTCCTCTTAGGAAGTCTGTAGATAGAATTTAGGAGGTCCATAAACTTAGATGGGAAAAAAATACATCATTTTTCATTAACTTCTAATGAAATTCAGCATTTCCTTCAATGACAACAGCAGTGAACAAGCAACAGTCATATTAGCATACCTGTGACTTTGTCACAATGTGGTTGAAATCACACATATTTTTATATCACATTAGAAGTGCTATAAATATCTCAAAATAGTGTTTACTCCCATCATTACTTTGAAATTATGTTAGTTATTTGATCCACCACTGTCTTATTTTTTACCTTAATGAAAAGTGCATATATTACTATTTCATAAATTTTAAAATGTTTTTATAACTGTGCTCCTATATAATTGATTTCAATTGAAAGCCCTATTTATTTTTTTGGACGCTTTAAAAAATATTCTTAGAAGGGGTTAATAGACTCCAACAGACTGCCAGAAGGGTCCAGTGCACACAGAAAGTTCATCGCCCCCGTCAGAAGAGGTAATCATTCATATTGCTGAGTTTATTTGGCAAAGTGGGCTGTTTTATCTCCAGCACAGTTTGTTCTTTTTGTGTCCTAAACTTTATTCAACAAACATTTATAGATCCTCTGTGTGTGCCAGGCACTATTCTAGATGTTAGGGATTCCGAATTAAGTACTATAGGAAAGGTCTTTGCCTTGGAGGAGCATCATTCTTAGGGGGAGACAGAAGCAGTAGACAAGTAAATAAACCCCATAATTTCAAACTGAAAAGAGTTCTGTAGAAGAAATCCACAGAATATTAAGTAAATGGGGCAGAGTGGGAGGACCACTGAAACATTGAAAAGTTGAGATCTGGAGAACGAGCACGTACCGAACACGGAAAAAGGTGTGGGAGACATAGTCCAGGCAGAGAAAACGCAAATGCAAAGGCACCACAAGGCTGCAAAACCCCCGGTGTGCCACGCTAGACCGGCCTCCGCCGATCAAAACACTGACAGGCTAAGTCCGAAAGCTGTTTCTCCCTCGGTCTGCAAGAGCTCAACTTCTGCCTCCGTGTCTGAGTTTGCGCACCATGTTCAAGTTGCTTTTGTTACTGTTCCATCGCCCTAGTGCACGTCCGGCTAAAACGGGTGCCACGGGATGGGCGGCTCGCTCAGGAGGCTGCCACAATGCCCTCGAAGGGCGGCAGTGGGGACGACGTCCAGGTCCCAGCCTAAGTGCTACTGGAAGACTCCCCGAACCCACTATCGTTATTTTTCTCGCTGCAAATATCCCGGCTCAAGACAGGAAAGTTGAACGTAAAGAGGCACATGTAAACTTTCCGTGTAATAGCCCTCTGCACCAGTTGGTAAAAACGTCTAGAAACACTTTAGGTCTTCCACCACAATGAAATGTCATGCTCTTTGAGACATATATACGATACAAAAAGATGCATGGGGGCTCTAACACAGAGGACTCATATTCATTGGTGTGCTATTTTATTCTTAATGCTACTGAAAAATGTTTGTAGCAGCGTATTTTTTCTTTACCGCTACCATTAATGACTGCATTTGGGCCCTCTGGCATCCATTTGCATTCATTTCTTTATCAGTGTCTCATTCTCTTTTGAGCACCTGCTTTCCTCCCCTCTCCATCCGTAGCAGTAACTGCAGAACAGATGCCACACCCCAGTCCATAGATGTCATGTGACCTAATCCCAGCCAATCAGAGCGCCTGGTTCTGCTGGCCACCGTGATTGGTTCAGGAAAAGGCATCAGAGACGGTGAGCTGTCATGAAACTCAGTGAAACTTCCAGGACCTTAATTTGAGCACCTTGATAGTAAATACTTGAGATAACCACCTCCAAACCCTATGAAACCCAGAAATGGATACAACACATAACAGAGAGCAGAGAGAAGCCAGGAATAAAGAGATCGGGTCCTGGTATACCTACTAAGTAAAAGCGTTGCCTGAAACCAGATTTACCTGGAATGCTTAGTTACATCCTCGAATAAATTCCTCTTGACTTAAACCAGGTTGGGTTGGGTTTTCTGTCACCACAGAAAAAGTCCTGACACCTCGCAATTACTGAAGACAAAATCATTCACAAACTTAAATGGTTCTGCCACACTACGTCAGCCACTGCTCAGCCTTAGCCATAACGAATTCATCCTCAGATGGATTCACCAACACATTACAGGAGCACAGAATGATTTTCTCTCCCGATTCTCACCCCTCATTCTTTTATTTTTTTTTTTTGCAGTTTTATTCTGGATTTAAAGATCAAATAGCCAAGTTCACTCCACACTAACACACTAACTTACTGTTTTGTATATTTGAAGATAATTCCTTAAACACAATCACTACACCCCTCACTATGATTCAGAACATTGAACTAAAAAATCAATATGGCCTTTGTAAAGGCCAGGCAGGAAATAACTAGTAGCTGACTTCATGAGTCTAGTGCAGAGAAACAAGTTTCGCATAATACCTTGTATTTAAACTGCATGATATTTATATTCCAAAGGGCAATCAGCAAAATTCTGATATTACAACACCCTCCCACACACACACCCGTGATTACAAATGTACATGAAACAAAGTTTCTTTGACAGTTTAATGAATGGAGTTCACTCCAAAGTGTTGCAACTCAGCAATGCACTTCGGGCTACATAATTTATGCATCTAGCTGATACCTTGTCTAAATTGGAAATGTGCTGCTTCCTTCTGCTAAAAGTATTTGGATTGCCCTGTGTAAATTGCTATCCCCATTTAATCTTTTCTCAGGGGACTGTTAATGTTAGACTGCGAGGACATTGGAAGTTTTAATACCAGACCAGCAACTGAAACCGCCTTCAAATTCTATCTGCAGCCACTTATCAGGAGACCTCTGGAAACCCACTTAACTTGTCCTGAGACTTGGTTTCTCCGTCAGGAGCTCAGAAATGGTGGGGGCCGAAGCCATCAGCCTCGCAGGACTAGTGTAAAGATTAAAGATAATTTTGGTCAACTAATGAAGTAACTTAAAATAATTATGAAAAAAGAAAAAGTGTATCATTTAAATTCAGTTTATTTTTATAGATTTTGTAAATCCTCCAAACTGTTTCAAATCAGTAATTTGATTTAAGAAAGAGAGTTTTCTCATGCAGTCAGTCAGTAAAGCTAGATAGCTATGGGATTGTCTTTTCTTCCTCTCTGCTCCTGACAGAGTTTGGAGCCCTCAGGGCCAGAGTTTCTGGCAGAAATGAGACATTCCAAGCCTTCTGGGGACACGGTGTATGTCTCTCATCTTGTACAGAGAGAGTTCATTACTGAAAATTGTGTGCTGTGGGTGGGAAATAAAAACAACAGGCCCCAAAATAGCCTAGGGCTGAATTAATTACCTGTGGACTCGCTGCTAATGATTTGGGGAGCACACTGGTGCTTAATATTTTATCTGTTTAGCACCAACGTAAGGGCTACACCTCGAGCAAGCCCCAAACTGAGAATCTAGTGTCTGAAATTTCTGCTCTAGAAGACACTGAACTGGTCCTGGAGCAAGGCACATTGGGAAAGAAGAATCATTTTTCTCTTGCATTTCTGCTGCTTCTGAAGCACAGCCACCCTTTGGGGTCTGGGAGTGGAGCCTCCAAAGAGGGGATCCAGGCTGTCCGTGCAGCAGCAGCCTGTCAGAGGCGGGTTCCCCGACCCATCCTGTGGTCCTTCGTTCACATGCCACCAAGTCAGAAGAACAAGAACTGGGGTTTGAGCTTAAAGTACTTTTGTCATGAACCCCTCCAACATTTTGAAGACAGGAAAGGTACTCAAGTCAATTCACTATAGGAGAGGAGAGGAAATTGCTCTAGGAGTGGCAACTCGGTATTGGATTATTCCTAATAGCCTAATGTTTGGTTAAGCCACATTTGGTGGAACAGAATTCAAATGCAGGAGGTGTGGCTTTAGAGTTTAGGCCACTAATAGCCATGCTGCACTCTGCGTGAGAAGAGCAAGATGAACTAGAAGAGACTGTCACAAGTGTGGCAGTCATAGGCAGTTACCACATGAGTAGCTGCCAGTCTTCATAACCAAAGCCAAAAAGGAAGTCAGAGAGGCCACAGGTGCCATGAAAGGGAAAGTATTAGATGCTCGGGACATACATACATACATACACACAAGCATGCGCACACACACGCTTCGCCCATCTTGGAAGACTGAGCTCCCCTTCCCTAGAGTAAGGGTTTGGGTGGGACAGAGGGGAGGTGGGAGAAATCCAACGTCTTCTACCACAACAGGGCTATTTGTTAAAGAATTCTTCAAAGCAGGGTAAAGCTATAATACCAATCCAAATTCTCAAAATGGTTCTTCAAGGGCAGGGGAAATCCAGGAAGATGCAAGTAGCCATTCCTCTAATGATCCTGATATAAAAATCTAGGATATCAAGTAGAGTAAAATAACTACATATCCTCTAGGCAATTCTCCATAAATATCATTTCTCACAAGAAAATGTTAGGTAAATGTTGGGCAGCAGATAGTTTGAGTCTAGATACAAGAAAATTTTGTGTTGTTATTAAGAGCAAATCTATATGCTTTTGAAAAATCAACTAAAGAGAGCTAAGAAGGCTGTTCCATTAAAGACATTAAGGGATGTTGCTCAGTGGTTTGCTGAAGAGGCACCCACCAGCTGTATAGTGTCAGCATGCCTGCCTCTCGCCCTAGATTTTATTTTTATTTTTTAATTTTTTTGAAGTTTTAAAAATGATTTTATTTATTTATTTTTAGAAAGAGGGGAAGTGAGGGAGAAAGAAAGAGAGAGAAACATCAGTGTGTGGTTGGCTCTTGCTTGCCCCGCACCGGGGACCTGGCCAGCCACCCAAGCAGGTGCCCTGCCTGGGAATCGAACCAGCGACCCTTTGATTCACAGGCTGGCACTCAATTCACTGAGCCACACCAGCTGGGGCTATAAATATATAATTAATCTGGAAACACAAGTTTAAATTTCAATAGTCACTTAGGTCATAAATTTTAAGTGTGAGATAGGCATTTTTTTTTTTCAAAATTTAAAAGTTAGCACAGCGGTGACCCATGGTTGCAAAATGTCACCGTATTGGAAATAAAACGCAGGTGACCGCTTTACTCCTGTTTGCTTTTCACTTCGATATTGCCTGTACTGCAACTTCTCCCACTGCAGTAATGAACCAAAAAAGTCCCCGGAGTTGTCCAAAATTGGCGATTTCATTTTTTTAAAGCTGAGGATAATCACAAGTCTGGCACCTTATAATTCAATGTGAGATTTTTCTGAAAACTGAGATCCACAGATTAATAACTCTTCCATCTCCTTTGTCCCACCCCGTACTTCCTCGGTCTCCAAATCAGTGAAATTGTGACTTGCTGACCAAGTCTCAGTGTGGTAGCCAATCACCTTATATGTCAGGGTGTTCACCAACTCTGTTTCGTGAAGATTCCGTAGGCTGGCCCCAGGGGACAGATTGATAATTTTGCTGATGAATGTCTCATGCTGTTCTTAAGGAGAATGCTTTTTTGCTCATGCTACAAATGGCTATAAATCCAGCCCAGCCTCCTCCCCATCTTCAGGTGCACCCCATCAGTTGTAGGCATCTTATCAGCAAGAAACAGCTTCTCCTAATGGCTTGATAAATATTTCAGCCTCCCCAGAATCAGTTATCGAGAGATTCAAATCATGGTCAGTACTTACAGCTGCTATTACTACCAACTTAATGCCAGTTACCCTTTGTACTTATCTCTGTAACCGGAGAGGCTGAATAGCTCTTTTAATGTTTCCACTCCTGGTCACTAAAAGCCGAGTTCATTCAAAATTTCCTCCTGCCTAGGGAGCTCACTGGCCTGCAATAAAAGTTGAAGAAGAGATTTGTGTGAATATAAAATAAAATGTATGTTTCCTCTAGCATCTACTCCCTCTCCCCAGTCCTGCCCCAAATTTGGCCCCAGGGCAAAGGCACACAAAACTGAAATAGAGGGACAGAGTGGAGGGGAAACACACCTCCCCTCTTTCAGCATCTGACAAAATAGTTCAAGGGTGATGTACTTTTTCTTCTGCCTCTTTGTTTCAGTGAGATTGATCTACAGAGTCTGAAATCTGAATAACATAGGGTTTAGGATTTATGCAAATTTGCCAGTTCTCAGTGGAAAACAACCACTTTCTCCTGCATGGTCCTAAAAACATAGCTTTGATGAAAAGAATTATAAAATCTCAATTGTTGGGACGATTAAGGGATGCTGGTAAGTAAAAAAAAAAAAGTTTACTTTCCTTCATGGGAAATGGGCACTGTGTGTTACATAAAGAAGAGACTGGAGTTCATAATAATATCTTGTATATTTGAAAGTTACTAACAGAGAAGATCTTAAAAGTTCTCATCACAGAAAAATATTTGTAACTATATGTAGTGATGGATGTTAACTAGATTTATTGTGGTGATCATTTTGCAACATAAACATATATTGAATCATTAGGCTGTACGCCTGAAATTAATGTTATATGTCAATTATGCCTCAATTTAAAAAAAAATCAGTACATTGAACAAAAGAAGAGGGTCAGGAAACCCTCTTCATAAGGAAAGATGGCAGAGTGTCGGGCCACATGGTGTCTTGTCCAAGAAAGCTAAAAGTATCTATGCTCATAAGAACGCCTCTCAAAAAGTGGAAGTCCACAGACACTTTCAAAAGCTTTTATAAGTGTCATCACTTAGCTTTCTACATTTTGTGGTTGATCCGATTCTCTATGCAGGAGGCAGTGTTCTACAGAATGACAACCTAACAGCCCGATTTCTGTCGAACTCACACTTGCATACAGCACTCTTCAGTTGCCAAAGAGAGTTGACACTCGGAGTAACCTCTGGTACAGGGCCAGTGTGAGTATCCTCATTTCATTGATAAGATGATTGAGGTTCAGGCAAGGTCAAGCAATTTGTCCAAGGGAATGAAATTACTCAGTGACAAAGCATGTATTTTGATTATATGCCCTGGTTATAAAATTCTAGCTCGCCCCATTCTGCCACATGGTCATCTAAGGTACCAGGGCCCCGTGGGAAGGATAGGGGAGGGATTTAGCCGTGAGCCAGAAGGGTGGACTGACCCATCAGTGGCCATTTCTGAGGTGCACATTTGTAATCCAGCCAGAACTTCGATTCATCTTCCTACTTGTCAGGTGTGCACAAGAGGAAAATAACCCCTCCCCCAACTATCTAGTTTATATCACATATAAAAATAGCCTCTTTATAGTTATTCATTTCCTTTCTTCAGAGGGTCATGCTCTTTTCATAATAAGCAATTTCATTCCCTTGATGTCTCATCAGTATCTGAGGCTGATCCTCCCCAGGAAAATTTCAGTGTCTACCAGAACTGCCCAAACTCTAATGGTGAAAGGAGAGGGGCCAGGCCCAAAGCAGATCTGTGTTCTTCTCTGGGTTCTGGGTCTCTGGCCTCATCGTCCTCTCCCAAGTCCAGGGAAGGGCCCCTGGAACCCTTCTGCTGTGAGGCTGTGCTGGGAATGACATCCTCCTGAGGTGGCCTGTGAGAACAGGGATGTGCATGCCGACTTCAGTCAGTGAGTGAGCACAGGAATTCAAATACACCCCAGACCTCTGAGGGCCGTGAAAAATGATTTGCCTAAGAGCTTGGTAAAATAAAATAAAAGGTTAAATTCCACCTCCCCTCAACCATAACTTTTTTTCCTGTAAGTAGAAAAGCTTGGTAAATCTTATGACCTCAAGGTTGACAATTGTATAATTGTGCTACTGAATAGATGACCAAAAAAAGAAAAAAAGATTTTTTTGTCTCATTTTTCAACACCTTTCAGTTCCATACTCAGGAGGGGAAGGTGCCATTCACTGCCGTCTTTCAACCTCTACCACCTTTTGCACAGAAGGGAAGATGAAAATTCATGTTGGGTTCTTCTTTCGCTCAGAGAGATTAAACGGTCAGATAGGGCACCTGGGGCCGCATTCCAAGTCCTTCTGAGGCCATTTAGAAGCATTTCATCATCGCAACTGTTGTTTTAGTTTCTCATCTGCTCACAGTCAGCCCCAACAAGCCTAGGCCTGCCTCCTTTCTTCCCCTCTGAAGCTTTTTCATCACAAAGAGCCAGGAAACTCCTCACCTCCTCTCACACACTGAGAAACCGAGGAAAGAACATGTCCCAACTCAGTGAGACACAGGTTTGGTTTGTTTTTTCTTGGCATTCAGGCTCTCGGCCTCAAACGAAGATTTATCCATAAACATTTTATTGCTTCCTAACTCCACAGGATACTATTGTCCATTTTTACTATATCTTATTTCCTATCTGGCACAAAAGTTTTCTCATTGATACACACACCTCTTGTGTGGCCCTTGTGTCTGTTTTTCAAAGTTGTCAGAAAACAACACTGTTTAACAGAAGACTCCACGCAGTGTTATGTCAACGAAGCCTTTCGTTTCCGTTGGTTGCTGTCTTCTCCGTAGCATCCCAAGTGCACCTTCCCACGGACTGTCAGGAGGCCTGGCTGAAACTCCAACTTTTAATGCATCCCTTGTTCTCTGGCTCAGCCCTTTAGAGCTTCCTTGGCAGGATCGCATGCAGGAGAGAACAGCTATGAAGACGAGTCTGCGTCATGGCACCCTCCGCAAAGCCAGTGGCTCTCTGACTCAGGCTTGAAATATTTGCTGTCAACGGTGCGTGGAAAAGCTAAGGCTTCTGAAAGTGGCTTTTAAAATAGCCGAATCCATCACCTGGGTAACTGGGCAAATAGAAAGTCAAGTAAAAAATATAGATATATCTAAACATAAACCGGTGGCCTCGGAGAGCCTGAAGCAGCCTTGAGACAAAAATTTTCAGTGGTCCTAAGGGTCAAAAGAAATGCAAAGAGGGAGGCACACCTTAGGGCTTAGAGAAGAAGTGCCTTTGGCCAGTCCCGCTCTGCTCCTGAATGTCTGGTGATGATTCTTGAGCTTTTATTAGGATTATTTGTAATGAACCAGCTCAGACAAGGTAAGAGCCACCCCAAATCTATCTCACAAACCCACAGCAGCAGTGCATCCTTCATGAAGTGTGGCCTGAGCTCAGTTGCTTCTACAGAGGCTGAGTGCCTGGGAAAAGGGTTGCAGGACCTTCTTCTTTGGGTCTGAAAGCACTCTAAGGCCTCAAGAGACTTAAAGTCTGACCTGGGCAAAATCATTAAGGAGATGACATTCCTAATACATTTCTACTTCCAACTACTCTACCATACCTTCTCTTTGTGTCTAAATATTTTGTGATTTATTTATTACTTTTTCCCTCCACTTTTTCCTCCCAGTACCCCTCCCCCATTTAAGTAGGCTCTGCTTTACCTCGCCCCAGGGGAAGTTCATTTTAATGTTAGCAAGTCTCCAAGGCTTTCTAGCTTTTGCTTTCCAAAAGCCTAGATGTTTAGAAAGGCATAAGTGAGAGGTAAAAGGAAGAGAAGGGAGTTGTGGGTAGAAGCAGAAGAAGAGACTAAAATAAAAGAGTTTCTCCACGTCCAGAAGTAAGAGAGCAGGAGACAGAGATGCTGGCTGATCCCAGAGCGAATGAAACTGGGATGAGGTTTCTGGCAGCACCACCAGGGAGCATCCAGAGAGGCCTGACCACTAGACTGATCTAAGAATAGGCACATCCTCTGATGTTGCCTGCCCATCTTTGTCCGTGGACTGAGATTCACATCTACACTTCCTGTGGTGACCTCGTTAGACTTACTAAGAATTCTCATGCAGCCTATCCCTGCTACGTGGAGAGATTTCAATACCAGAGCTGAAATCAGAGAAGAAAAGAAAAAAAAAACTCAAGATTTGCTTATTTTTAATTTCTTAGTAGGCAGGATAGTTGTCCTATAAGACTATTAACTAGAACCATGTACAAATGCTGCTATTTAACCATTTGTTGAACCACAGAAATGACAATGTCGTGTTGTTTACCAATTAATGAAAAGGTGGTCGAACCACCTGACAGATGCTGACCCTGCTGGATGAGCAGGGACCTCTGCCTGTCAAAGGGTTTCCCTGAGTAAAGGCCCTCCACGTAAGTCCCTACTGTTCCCCTGCCACCCATGAAGCACCTACTGAGGGCGCTGTTGTCATTGTTGGCAGAGGAAAAGTGAGAGAGGGTGTGAAGGGTTAGGTGGCTACAACCTGGGAGCAGGAAGGATCACAAGCTAAAACACAAGTCTGTGTGGCAGCCCCTGGTTTTTTCTTTGGGAGGCTTGGCTTTCCTGTAAATGGTGCATTTTCTCATCTTTTTGTTTCTCATCTTCAAATGTATCCTCATGTCTATAAGTATATCTCTGAGCAACAATGAAGAATAAACTAACAATGGCTCTTTAGCTGCAGTAAAAGCAGAGAAATAATATCCTTCCATTGATATCAAGAGAAGAATAGCTTCCGACTTTGGATGTTTTGACAGCTAACCACTTAAAAAATATTAAAGGCCAAAGTGAAAAAGGTATCCGTTAGATACCAAGAAATAATGGAAGAATGAATATATCTCCCAACTTAAGCCCAGATCTCTGCTGACAGGCAAAGGAAAATTCAATAGAATCTATTTCACTTGGGCATGTTTTACTTCAGAACTTTCAGCCAGCTCCAAGCCTTCCCGTATTCCCCAGGCAAAATGGGTTTCTGCCTTCTCTGCTTTTTCATGCAACTCTGTGTTATAGAATTAGACTCTTCCTTGGGTTATTCAAACACCATCCATCTATAAGCACCTACTGTAATCATTGCACTATCTTGCAGGCCATATAAAGGCCTGTAGAAAACACAGTCCTGCTCTTAAGATTCTTAGGGTGTAGCAGGCAGTTATTTTTATGAATGGTTATTTTGTCCTATGCAAAATGGCTTGGGATGTCTTATGTCCCCTACTAGACTGTGGGATTCTCATGGCCATAGTTCGTGTCCAGTTCCCTCGTGGTCCCCCATGAAGTCGTGCCCACCATGTACCAACTGATCAGTACAGTAATGGCTCCATGAATGCTGGAATTGAGTCCCCAGACTTTGGAATTAATGTCAAAACTTGATGGATGGGTGTGCAGCACCTGCTCCACATGCTGTCTTCCCCCACACCCATTTGCTTCTTCTTCCGGCCATCTTCTGCAAGCTTCTGCAATGGGGGTCAATGTACTGGGCTCTTGCCCCTTGACTCATTCAGTCTTCCTATGCTCACAACTAAGACGATCACACTAAACCTGAAGCCCGTGCTCTACTGCATAGATACTAGTAAGCACAGTCATTCCATTCTCTCCCCATCCTCTGCTGACCTCAAGGACATGTGGTTGCTTTTCCTTGAAGCACTTTTTCTTTAAGACAGTTGTAGAAATCTGTTCTTATCGTAAGTTCTCTGGGTGACCATTTTATTTCTTCTCTCTTTATGAAGTGGTTTGTTCCTTTCTTAATGTTATCTGATCTGGGAAGAGTACTCTCATTCATGAAGAATTTCGCATTCTGGTCAAGTGAGATTTAAAGCTCCAAACATTGGCAGCTGCATCAAGCCAAGAGTTAAAATTATAGTAAGGACACCCAGAGTCTTCATTTGAGTGCCCCAAAAAGCAGACTCAGAGACAAGGATTTGGGTGCAAGGATTTAGAAGGTGATCCCAGGAAACATGGGAAGGGAGTGAGGAAGTGAAACAAAGAAGGTAAGAAAGTAAAGTACCAAAAAATAAGGCAGCCACTCTGGTCAACAAGGGCTCCATCTTGCTGAAGACCCCATGGGACTCTGTGCAGACCACCTGGTGCAAAGGGGCTGGGAATGTACCCACCAACTTTGTTCCACCCTTTTAAACTGAGGACTGTTCTGGCATCAATTCCTGTTTCATCCAACTGCTCTGAAAGCTAGAAAATGCCCTTGGGCAGGGAGAAACAGGAGCTTAAGGTAAGAAGTCTTTGTTTATACAGAAAGCTGAACACGGACACTGCAGGAGACCTCTAGAGCAACAGGGAATAGAGCCAGCCACCCATAGCATCTGCTGCATCCACTGACGCATAATGAGACCTAATTCCTAGCAGGACCCACCCTCTGGAGACTGAGAGAATGTTGCCCCTGGGCTGCACAAGGGCATCCAGCTGACAGGGAGAGTGGGGCTGAAATCCAGCCCCCATTCTGTTACCGAACTGTATGCTCTGGCATGGAGCTGTCTACCTAGAAGAGGGAAGTTCTTTCTCAAAATTGCCCCAAAGTGCCAAATGGGCTAGCAGCAGCCCTAATAACAAACACTACCTTAATATTACAACGATGCCAAATCTACAGCAAGATTAGCCTTACAGGGTCTGATTTTATACACCGTGGGGTTTTTGGTGTGGAAAAGAGGGGTGCACTAGAATAATAAATAGAGTAGTAAAAAGCAGCCAAATTTAGCACTAGGTAGTATCCATTTCTGGATATGCAGATAATTCTTAATGCAAATACAAGTTTTGCTACTACCCCATTTAGAGCAATTCTCTGAGATCCTGTGAGGCAATAACCACATGCTTCATCAGTTCTTTTTTTTTTTTTCCTATTCCTAAAAGAGATTTTAACTTTTTGCCAAACAGGGAAAGTGGCCCTGTCAAACTGTGCCTTCTGCCATCTTTGCCCATCACTGGAATTCACCACCCGGCCATGCTTGTTCCCAGAACATCTGACCAGAGTCTCCTTCCCAAACCCATCCCATAAGTGACTCTCAGAGGCTCCCCAGTGGTCACCATCGGAGGGATTGGCCTGCGAGTCGTGTGTCTGGTTATTTTGCTGTTTGGAATGTCAATCAGTGCTGTGGCTCCCACTTCCCATGTCTACAACAGACATGTTGACTTTGCTGAGTGCGTTTCCTGAACTTGCCTGTGCTTTGGGGCAAGCTCTGTTACTGTTCTTTCCTCTTCCACGAACTGCGGTTTGCGTGCTTTCCATCTGACTACTTAATGGCAGGATGCCTTTCTTCACCTCCCGAAGAAATTGAATTTTCTGATCATAGGTTATTCGCTTAGTCTTTGAAATCTTCTAACTTGCCACACTCAGTCATCCTGACTGAGTAACTCCTGCAGCATGAAACAGCTCAAGTCAAGGACCCTTTAAATTCTGATGGTTACAAGACCTTATGAAGACCCCCTTGCGGGCTTTTCTACCTAGCAATTGTTAACTTCCTGAAATCAGAGAAAGTTAGGGCTGGACGAGGTCTTGGAGATCATCCCAAACTGCCATTTAATGTATGCAGCTCGTAGGCTACAATATCTTGTGGTGATTTGAAGAGAAATTATTTTAAGAGGACAAAAGTACGTGCACTCTCTCATTATGGCTTTGCTTAAAATGGGAGGAGGCAAATGGATGATGAAGAGCAGTACCTCTCTAATGGATATTCTGGCATGACCTTGAGATGTTGTTACTTTATTCCTAATTTTTGATAGCCGGGATCATAGCCTTAACTCCAGCCCTGGGTTCTATGCAGATCCAGTAGGTAAGAGAGGGCAATTGGCGCAGAAGCACATTTTTAACACGATGAAATGTGGTTTCACACACCAGGCAGTTCTCCTATTTCCTATAAACAGGGACTAGAGATGACAGGCTTGCATTCTGACAATTCTGACAACAGCTACAAGGGAACCATTCTGTTGGCAAGTGAAATCATCGAGGAGCTCCTATTTCCAGGTGCCTGCTTTTATATTTATTTAAGTTAATGATTAAAATAGGTGGACAAGCCTGAGAAACAATTTTGTTTGATATCATAAAGTTTCTTTTATCAATCTGTAAACTGTTATCACATTGCCATTTACGTTCCTAACTTGAAATTTGATCCTTCAAGTCCTATAACAACTTCTTGGGTTTTAAGGATTCAGTCACAGTGATTTTTTTTTCTTTTTAAATAATTGGAACCACTTGAAATAATGGAATGGCGGCTTTGGTGGTCAGACAAACCTGCGTTTAAATCCCACTGCTGGCTCTGTGACCTCAGTCAGGTTAGTTCATTCCTAAGCTTGCCCCCATCTGAAAAACTTGGGCTAATAATATTTCATAGAAATGTTGAAATGATTAAATGAAACAGGTAAGTGTATTTTAAAAACTAGTATACTGTCTGGTATATAATAATAGATCTAGAACTGACCAAATTATGTCTCTATCCGTCTATCTATTTCGTTATCTCAATATTTTTCTCAGAGTTAAAAAAAGTGTCTATAAAGATTTCTAATATTTTACACATCTTCTTTCAGGACAGTATTTTTGTTCCTTGTAAGCCACAAGTTAAGGTTCATATACACTTTTTTTTTATCCTCACCCAATGACATTTTTTCCATCACTTTTGAGAGATAGAGGAAGGGAGAGGGGAAGGGAGAGAAACATCAAGGTATGTGCCCTGACCGGGAGCCAACCCCTCAACCCTTTGGTTATGGGACAACGCTCCAACCACCTGAGCTACACTGGCCAGGGCAAGACTCATATTTTTGAAAATGGTTTTTCCCAGCGCCCCTTCTAGATTCTGCATTGGTACAAGAGTTCAATAGGATTTCAGGTTTTGGTAAATCAAATGAATCATTGCTTCCAAATCTGGACTATTCCTCTCTTTGAGCATGAAGACGAGTAGAAGTAAAAGGGCTTTCGAGTTGCCCCTGTGGTACTGATGGGTGTTGTCAGTTCTCTTAGCTGACACCTTGATTCAAGAGCTGTCGCTGCCACGTTGTCTTCACCACCGCTCTCATGGCTGTTCTCTGCCCTTCCATCCTTGGAGCAGAAGCTGGCAACTGCAGTTAGTTCATCATCAGCCTTTCTCTACCTTATCAATTGTAATTCAATGGCAAACACTCTTGGCCAGCATCTGGTGAAACTGGAGAAGTTGTTTGAAGGGTTTCTTTTCTTTCCTTTTTAATGAAATCATCTTGGAGCTCTGCCACAAATCATTGAAGAGAAAAATGCAAATTTTTGTGTTGCGAATGCTAACATTTGTTGAGCATAGCTGAAGAGTGGACAAGCAAGAAGTTCCTTTGTTAAATCCTTAGCGTTTGCCTTTCCCTTCTCTCCCCG
Source organism: Glossophaga mutica (assembly GCA_039655065.1). Taxonomy (NCBI): domain Eukaryota; kingdom Metazoa; phylum Chordata; class Mammalia; order Chiroptera; family Phyllostomidae; genus Glossophaga; species Glossophaga mutica. The sequence goes on from CM077313.1 coordinate 65,394,348, forward strand.
TGTGGAGAGACACGTGAGCCCAGCCCAGTACGGGATTCACTGTGGGGAGGGCCCAGCTCCTCATGACTCTAGAAACTGGGAGTGTGGTGTGTGCCATGGAACCTACCAGCAGTGCGGCCAGGTGGTCTGTGGGACCCTCCTCAGAATAATCTTTTTAAAAAGAATAAAACATAATACATACCACGTCAAGGGAAATCCATATGTTGAACTATAGTTATCACAGTATTTTATTATGCTACGTGCTTCTTCACCAACGCATAAAATAACAAGGCCTTGTGGCGAATCTAAGAATCATAATTCCAAGTAGTGATGAGCGTAAATATTATATAATATAAATAACAAATTTGGGTATATCTGAAACAACAGTGAAAAGACATGGAAATATGCATGATTTTTACAGGTAACAAAGTCATAAATATTACTAATACTATTGATAATATTGTGGTTTGTTTCCTACATTCGTAATTAAAGGAATGCTTTATTTCAGCAATGAAAAAACATTTAAAAATGACATTTTTTCCCACCCAAGTTTATGAATCTCCCTGAATCCTCCCTCACTGACCTTCTGCATGTTTGTGGTCCATAGCCGAAGAATCCTGAGGGCTCAACTCCCGGTGTGTGAAACAATTCCTTGCCAATGGCAAGAGACAAAATCTGAGCTTTCAAAGCCAAAGCTATACCTAAGAGAAGGACCTTTGTCTTTGCTGACAAAGGGATTCACCATGAAAAGATCATTGTGTACCTTGGATGCTTAGTTAATGTGCCTTTGAAGGTCCTGGAACGCACTATCAGGAGAATTCATCCCCCTACAGACTTTCATGCCGCTGCTGCGTAGCAAATATTGAAGGGGAAAAGGCAGATCAGTACGTTCAGTCCACGGAGGACAAACACTTTCCCGGTTTCCGCCTCTGCGGCGGTGAGGTCCGCCATGCTGGGTCACGCTGCGGGTGAGCCTTAAGAGAGAGAAGCCTGGAATGCTGTCCGGGCCGCTGTCTGGGTGTTCCCAGCATTACCTTCTGCCTGTTTGTTCTTTACTGTTTGTTTTTCTAGCCCCATCCCTCCTCCTTCTCAGCCTGGCTCAAATTCAGCTCTGAACCGGAGCCTCAAAGGGCTGAGGCAGACTTCCTCTATGAAACCCTCCTGAAGCCATCCTAGGGCTCTGCCAGTGGGAGACAGGAGTCACCGTGCTGGGGACAGTCACTGCCACCTCCCTCTCTCCTCTGTTTCTCTTCCTGCCAAGCCCTGACGGCTCTGGAAGCCGAGAGCCTTCCTCTGACTCCCGCACAGGTCTCCACGCTGTGCATGGCTGCCAAGCCATGGAGCCAGCTCTAGGAATGTGTTTTTAATATTCATTGTTCACTCTGTCTGTTACCGATGTGTGCACTGCAATTATTGTAATTCTTTGCACATGTGTTGTTATGAAATGGGTGCCTTTCAAGCAATGCCAAGTTATTTTTTTTCCCTTTCTGAAACCCAAATATATTATTTCTACCTATGTTTCAGTTAGTTTGCCACGCTTCTTTATTTTATTTCAAAGATCAGTCTGGGCGGCAAAGAAGGAGTGGCGTGTGCACAGAGAAAGGGCTGCCTGCTTTCCTCATGGCAGAACAGTTGCTTTTGATTTCGGCCTGTATGGCTTTTACCTCACTCCCTTGTTTTCTTCTTCCCATGTGCACAACCAAGCCAGCCTTCAGACACACACATCCCACAGGTGCTGCTCCTGGAGTAGCCATCTGCACCCAGGGGAAGGCACATGTGTGTGTGTGCAAAACAGACATGCACAGGTGTGTGTGCAAACAGCACTGGGTTAGAAGATTTCTTGGAGATTAGTTTTTTGGGTTTTTTTTTCCTCCTCTTAGTGGTAGAGAGGGAAAGGACTCTAGAAAAGTCATTTCTTTCTCTCTTTTTTTTTAAAACTCTAATTGGGTCTTTTCTGACACAATGTAGAAGTGTCAGTCCTTAAGGCACAAAGAGAATTAGATGGCTTCATTAATTCAAATTGTCTGATTTTTGTTTTCAATTTTTTGTCAAAGAAAAATAGCAAAAGTAAAAGCAGATTTTGAAATCTGCGAACATTTTCAAAGTTTCTTAGGGCAATGACAAAACCTTTATGAATTAAGAATAACTATTGTTTTTTCTTTACGAACTTACTCTTGAAGTTCACAGAGACTAGATTAAGGATAAACATCACCAGCCACCCCCAGAAACATCTGCCTTCCTTTAGAGATGCTCAGGCCTCTCTGTTTTTGCCAGACAGAGAAATCTGACCGGGTCACACTCCTGCCTGCTAAGCATTTTACTTTCTTTGTTAACTATACCTGTATTTGTCACCATGAAACATTAGTACTTTAAGGGAGCTAGGAAGCAGGACTGCTTGCTGCATAATAGTGCTGTAACTCTTGTGGCCAAAAGGGGATCAAACAAATGGAAAGTGGCTAATGTGGAAAATCACACCAGAGAGAATAAACATACAGACAGACAGACAGACAGAGGCGTGGGAAGAAAGGAGAGGGTAGGAGGCGCTTACTTTGAGGAATTGGCTAACGTTATTATGCGGGCTGGCAAGTCCAAAATCTGCAACATCTAGACTGGTGTCTGACCAAACAACTAGGTGCCATGGCCTAGCCTGGCTGGCACACAAAATGAACCATCGCACAGCTGTGTAAGGTAACTGGGGGGAATAATGTCAATCCCTTCACTACGCCAGCCAACATATCAAAGATTTAGAAGCCAGTGTTATAGAAGTGTTCTGCTCCAAGAAAATTCCTTCCAAAAGTAAGTCTTTGAAAGGAGGCTCCTCAAAGGAATCTATCCCTGTCCCGAACTCACTCCCCCCTTTCTAATCCAAACCCTCTTTACTCTACGCATCCTTTTATTCAAGTCCCTCAGTTAGATGCCCAAACTACCCCCACTGGAAACTTCGCCCCACCACACCCTTCAGTCCATCCTCTGTCCTCACTCTGAAACAGCGCCTCATATGCAGGCCTGGTGTTCACTGAGCTATCTCCTCTGCTCAGCCGTGGGCTCCAGAAGGGCTGGAGAAGTCCGCTCTATTCCTGTGACATGAAGCAAATACAGGGACCTCAATTCTTGTTCAGTCCCCCGCCCCTCACCGCCAAAGTGAAAGATCTGTCCGCTTACTTTACGAGTAGGGTTGTCAGGTGTTGCAGACCATTCAACCTGGTTTCAGGAGTTGTAACCCTCATCCCATGGTGGGCTGAGTAAGAGCCAAGGGACCCACTTCATCTGGGTCTGTTCTGTCAAGAGGGCCTGACCTACTGAGGAGACAAAGCTTATCTCCCTGGCAGGAGTGCTGCTTCTGCCTCATCCATCTCTGGCCCCATTGCTTGGTTTGGCAGTCAATGACGGGTAAGACTCCTCATGGGAGGGGCAACCTAAGCCAGACGCGACCACTTGGGAGGCCCTCATGGAAGGACTCAGGGGGCTGCAGCAAAGAGGATGTGATGGACCCTTGCCCCCCGGCTATTCTGACATAGCCTGAGTCCCCATTTCTGTCTGGGAGATGTCTTCTGCTTCCTGAACCTAATCGGCTCAAAGCCTGAAACTATGAGGGCAGAGCAGTGCAGCCCTGTGTTGGCCAGAATGGTTCCCCGGGTGATTGGGCAAGAGAAAGAATTCGTAAAGTCCTGTGAAACCTGCTTTGCTAAGAGTGCACTCATTTAAATGATAAGGGTCCGAGGAGGAAATGAGTATGTCTCCCAAAGTTTGGCAACCCCCTTTCCTGACATACACTGACTCAGATTAAGCCCTCAGATTTCTTTGAAATGTTAGCCATTGTTTGATCCTTGCTGCCTGACATAGCTGTATTCCTGTGTATTTGAACCCAATAAAAGCCCAGTGAGGAAGGGGCTCTGGGTCATTCTCCTTTGAGAGTTTGACCACCTCTCCTCCCAAAGCAGATCATGTCTTGGTAGTTTTATTTTCATCCGTGACAGAGGGATGGGGCTCTGCAGGCGGAGCCCCCCCACATCTGGCACCCAGGACAGGGCTCCCCCGCAGTCAGATTTAGGAAAAAATAAAGTCCAAGTATGTTTGAATTTTAAATAACCAGCAGGTAATTTTCTAGTATAAATATATCCCATAATTAGGACATACACTAAAAAGTTATTCACTGTTAATTTAAAATGATCCAGGTAAACTTGAATTTCAGATCAGGAACAAATAATTTTTAGTAAAAATATATTTCATATAATATTTTGGACATATTATTATGCCTCATTGATTTGAGATTCAAATTTAAGTGGGCATTTTATATTTTATCTGGCAATCCTGCAAGGTAACCTAAAATACAAAATACCCCTCCAACTCACAAAATATTTTTTTTTCCCAGAGACAACATAGGCTGATTTTCTATCTAGTGACAGATATTTTTCCTTAAGCAAGGCTTTTGTCTCACTTCTTCTCTAACAATAGCTTATGAGCCCCCCTCCTCCAAATACCAGCTACCCTGGTGGGATGGGGCTACTTCAGCTTTATTCCTCCTCCTAGCTGGGGTAGGTGGCAGGAGTGCTCAACTCACCCAGTTCAGGTGGATACATTTCAGAGAAGGGATCACTGACATACTTGGTTTTCCAGGCTCAAGACCAGAGCCATCCTCAATTGTCTCCTTCCATCGGTCCACCCTCCTACAGCTTTATTCACAGCATCTCTTGCATCACAGCTGTCCTCCAGATCCAGAGTCGTTATTTCTCACTTAGTGACAGAAGGAATTTTGGATTTTTTCTTCCTACCGTCAGCACCTCTCTCCCTCCTACAGTCCATCTAGCATGGTCCCTATCCTGAAGTTCAGTACCACCGTAAACACTCAAATGTTCCTGGGGCTTAGCAACATTCTGTTTCCAGAATGTCTGCCAAATGAAGTCTCATATTTTGGCTTACATCAAATCTACATATCAAGGCCATATATTAAGTCCCTCAAGCAACTGACTTTAAACCAGAGTGATAAACTTTTTCTGTAAAGAGTCAGATAGTAAATTTTTTAAGCTTTGAGGGCTATATAGTCTCTGTCATAATTACTCAGTTCTGTCACTGTGGCATGAAAGCAGCTATAGACAATACATCAATGAGCGGGCGTGGCTGACTTCCAATACAGCTTTATCTCTAAAACAGGTAGAGAGAATGGATTTGGCCAACAGGCTGTAGTTTGCCGATCCCTTCTCTCACTGCCAAATCAAACCTGTTCTCCAAGTCTCAGCTCAAGTGTTACTCTCTGTAAAGCTGTCCTTGATCCACCCAGTTTGAAGAGACTCTTTTTCACTCCATGCATACAACGCTTTATGTCCCTTTCATGGGTGTGCCCACATGCTGCCTTGCACAGAGTTCGTGCCTCATAGAGTTCATGCTTGTGGGCTTGCTTGACATTCCCTGAAGAAGCCACTGCAGTCCTTTACACATGGTAGGTGTTCAAAGAAAATATTAATAGGAGGACTAAGTGAAGGTCACTGGATAGTAGGTCACTGGATAGAGAAGAAGCAGAGGTTTGATCAACTACAGCTTCCTGCTTCTCCTCCTGGAAAACTGTGGATTCCTTTGAAGATCATGGACCCACACCAAATACCTTCTGGAGAAGCCCAACTTCCAGGCCTGTCAACCATCATTTAAAACACACAGAAGCCTGCTCATCAAAAATAAATTAGCTAAGCATTAAATTCCCCAATCAGGAAGGTTGGCATTACAAATGGATTTGAGCTGAAACCATTTTGCTTTTTGAAACACATCCAAGTTTTAAAATAAATAGCTTCATCTGATCTGAACTGCAAACATATTGTTCCAAAATCCATCCCTTAAGATAACTTGTTACCTGTTTCAGCTCAAAATCCACATGATTCCAAAGCATCTAAGTGTTTCATAGCAGGGCTAGAAAAAGCCAGGCCCTATCTTCCTCAGAGAAAGGGTTTCAGAGCTGGGAAGAATGAACTGAAGACATGAACAACAATACAAACATTCCTCCAGCAAAGTAACTAGGAAAGTTAAAAATTATTTTAAAGTTAGCAGTCATTGAAAATTACAAGCAAATTTATTGCTCCAATTCTGTAATACTTTTGTCATTTTTCTGGACTTGGAGATGGTTTAGTTATATTACTACACATTTGTTTTGTCTAATCATTTTAGGTACATACCATGTCTTCTTAATTAATCTGTAGGTTTCTCAAGAGAAGAAAGACATTTTCTGTTCTTGCATACCTCCTAGAGTATTATAATACCAGGGCCACAGCAAATAGTTAATAAGCATGTAGAAAATCAATGATTATGTGGAGCAAATCAACCTGCTAAAGTTCTTGGTGGGGGAATTAGGTCACTAAAGTTAATTTTTTTTTAAAAAGAATTCTTCCCTTAAAATCCTCATCCCACCTCTTTTTCACCACCAATTAGTACCTCTAAGTCCTTTGAAATTTTTGTAACAATGAGAAAAACCAAAGTTTTGCTTGCAGCTATGTTTTATTGGATTTAAAGGTTCTTTGATGGCAGGACACAACACACTGACACTTAGATGAAAAGCAGAACTTTTTGTTACTTGCCCAACCAGAGGGGGCTGCCAGGCAGGCCACACAAAGAGTTACACCCAAGGCTGGGGCAGCTTATGTATGGCAAGCAGGGTGAGGTTAACCAGGTTTAGTTCGTAGCGTTGGCTGATTAATTTCACAGGCTCCAGGACTTAGGGACTGTTTGGAGTTCTCTGGTGCCTGGCCCTGGGGTGACTAGGACTGGTGCATATGAAACCAGAAGGGTTGTGCTGCCTGTCACTACCAGAGCCAGTAAGTAGAGACAAGGGTTGAATCTTTATGTGAGCTTTATTCAGATGGCCGGCGGTCTGAGAAGATGACCGGTATGTACCCTCAAAAACCATCTTAACACCTCTTTTCAAGTTGACCTTTTTACAAGGAGAAGAAAGGATGGGTAAGGGGTTTGGGAAAAGGTTAATTGGATAGAAGGGTAGGTAAGAGGTCTTTTGTTTTATGGTGTTTTTGTTTTTTTTTAATGTTAATTGGGTAGAGTTGCAGTCCAGCAGCAATTTTCCTAGTACTTCTTTATCTATTGATCAACAATTCTTTATCTGCATCACAGGTAACCCCTCCCCGGAACACAATATGGCTAAGATACCATTTCCACCAGCTTCAAACCCCCTGGGGTACAAAGATTGAATTGCTTGTGCACCTCCTGGAGTCAGTTCCTGGAATAACAGCTTTCCACATGGATTAGTCACTTAAACCTATCAACAAAAGCTAAACTCTTTAACTCTTGAATTCCCTATCACATAGACACCAATAATGTGAGAGCTCCATAAGGAAAGTCCTTGGATATGTGAACTTCATCAGCTGCTCGAAAGGAGAACTGACCAACCTATATAGTCAGAGCCACAAAATTAGATCAAGACATCATTTTAAAAAGAACTATGTTACATGCTATAATGGAAGTCATTCACAATACCCTCATCTATGTTTCATGAAAGCAGGAACCTGCCTGGACCATTCTCCTTGTCACTGTATCCCAATGCCCAGATATAAACCAATGCCTAGCATGTGGAAGGCACTCACATTTTCTTGAGCAAATTAACTGAATCCAGATTTTCACTCCTACAACAGGGCAGAAAGGTGGCCCACTGAGGATGCTGGCCTGGATTCTGCACTTTCAGTAAGCACTGAAACTTAAACTTGAGGGGGAAAATGTGTAGTATAGCTACTATTTGGGGTGTGGGTGGGAAATGTGAATAAGGTCAGTATTGGTCTGTCAAGAGATTATATCCATATTCTAGAATGTTTTGTTTTTATCAGAATGACTAACACAAATAAAACAGACCAGTGTTTATTATACTGATCAAATCTGAGAGCAAAGTGACATTTGACAGTAAGAGAAATGGGAATAAAATAATGACCAAATGCCAGCTAAATTGCAATGGTTCTGCTGTGGGATAGAAGATAAGAAAGCTTTGAAAATCAAGAAGCAAGCAAAGGTAAGAAATGAGATTAGGTAACAGATATTCATGAGCTCTGGAGAGACAGTCACTGATTTTATAAGATCACGTGATACTGGGAGCATTTGGAGGCGTTATCACAGTCTGTTGGCAGAAAAGAAGTGAAAGACAATACGTCCAGATTTAGTGTAGATAAAATAAATAGGCAATAATGTCTTGGGACTGGGGTCTGTAATGAGTGTATGTCATTAGCTCAATGAATGGAAGAAAACAGAACAGACTTAAAGCAATGATGCTACACCACTACCATATTTCTGTGGGAAGTCACACAGAATGAGGGCTTTGTGATACAATCTAGAAAGCTTTAGAAAACTCAGGGTTAAGCAAATGTAAGTGGTTTCTACATCATATGACCAATCAAATTCTTCCTTATGTTTAACATGTGTTGGAAACCTCTAAGAAACCAAGGTGGGAGGGTCTTGACCACAGAACCCTCCTTTCATAGACCGACTTATATTCCATGGAACATGCTTTGGTAAAGCCTGTGTTAACTTGGTATTTTTTCTACCTGTGTCATTTTTGTAGCAACACAAGTTATTTTATTATGTCAGATAATTTAAGCAACTCAATTCCAGAACACATAACACCATCACTAACTCTTAGAGACTAACTAGAAATTTCTCCTTGTGACTCTATGCCCTTTCAGAAAATATATCTGGTCTCCCTATAACATTCTTGGGATAGGCCAAATATGTATGATAATATCAGCTCTCCTCAGTCCTGAGGAAATAAAAATAAAAAAAAATTGAAGCAGGATGTGGTTGGTGAATGATGAGAGATGTAACACTAATCCTAATGTTAATCACTGTCCCATCACGTTCTTCTTAATCTGCTTAATTAAAAGCCTGGGGAGGGAGGAATCAGCTTAAAGCCTGAAACCAAAGCAATAAGCTAAGAATAACATAAGCAAGTAGAATTTTAATTTCTGCAAGTCTGCAAAATTCAGCAGTGACTGCTATTGAATGAGCATCTGATTAGGAGATCAAATAATACTGAATATCAGCATTTAGTTACTTAGCTTGACATGTCAAGCAGAGGCAAAAACTGCAGTCAGCATTCCAGAAACAGTAGAATGTGATAGGCAGGTCTTCACCCAGCAATTCGCCAGTGATCCTGAGAGAAGTAGTCTATCTCACTTTTTTTGCTGTAAACCTCCTTGCAAGATATTGCGGTTCTGATGCCCTAATGGCACAGCTGTTCATTGACATTTTGAATGATGCAAGGTCATTTTATAATGACTTTCAAGAAGTTACTGACATTACTTTTCTTGACTTTTTAAAAATTTAAAAGAATTTTCAATCACACTTTACATTCAGTATTATTTTGTATTAGTTTCAGCTACACAGCATAGTGGTTAGACAATCATAGAGCTGGGTACTGGGAATGTCAGAGGGCTGTTACTTTTTGATTCTTTACTTAGACATCCATTAAATATCCATATGTTCATATGAGTCATAAACACACAACCATGGAAGCTACTTTTTTTTAATCCTCACCCAAGGGTATGTTCATTGATTCCAGAGAGAGGAAGGGAGGGAAAGAGAAAGAGAGAGAAACAGGAACATTGATGTGAGAGAGATCTATCAGCTGCCTCCCATATGCACTCCAACAGGGGATAGGACCTGCAACCTGAGTATGTGCCCTGACCGGGAATCAAACACCCAACTTTTTGGTGTACCAGATGATGCTCCAACCAACTGAACCACCCAGCCAGGGCATGGAAGCTACTTTTGAAATCAGCACTGTGACAAGGTAAACAGCCCTGAGGATGTTGGTGGCTTTCAGTAACATCTCTAACAATGGATTCCCTTATTGAAATATTTATTAAGGACACACCATGTGCGGGTCTTTTGTCCCCTGGCCTGCTCAGCTCTATCATTTTAACTAATGACAAAGACAACCCAGTCCATCAGGCAGCTTTTAAATTACTTTCAATGGTGAAAAACTGGAGGAAAGATTTCTCTTTCCCTCCCTTCTTCTTGATATCTGTGCTCACACAGCCACAGATACCAAGCAGGCATCCTGGGCTTATGCGGGAAACCACACCTTTAGAAAAACCAGGTACACCCATACACCAGGTAGCAAAATGACAAACATCACTCCCAAAGAGGCATAGAAAATCAAGCTTCTTTATTTTCCTATAACTATGGTGACCCAAGGTGGGGCAATCCCAGTTTATACCTATTGTCTCCGTGTCCCAACTGGTCTAACATTTCCTTCAGGTTTTTAATTTTTTAATGCAGAATGATTTCCATAGTTGTACTAGTAGATCTCTGCTTTGTAGTTTCAGCTTCTGACATGGTCTTGCGTAGCAGTGTGAGAGTTGTATGCAAAAGGAACAGGTTTTTCTCTTTAGTTTAAGATGTGATTAAATCTAAAAGATGCTCAAGAAAAATCCATTTCTCTTTCCCCTATTTTTTCCAGACTGAGCGTAACAAGCACCTCCTTTTCAAAGACAGCAGGCATGGCACCTGCTGGTAATCACAGTGCCCTCAGGCAAGAGAGAGCTCAGGAAGTTAAGTTCTTACCATTTGGGTGATGGTGGGAGAAAGACTGGACACCACTGCTCCTCCTGGCCATTGTTGGGCCAGGCAATTGTGTGGTCTTCACCACACCTACACCCTTCAAAAGACACAGCTCCACTAACCATCAGCTGGCAAGATCAGAAGAAACGTGAGGTGGAAAATATGCATGGAAGCTAGAGCCTCAGCTACCTTGTCATAGAACTTATGGAGCGTGGCCTGAATACTCTCATTATATGGTTTCATTTATTGTATGATTTATATACATATATCAATAGCAATTATTACTTGGTGATGCTCTTTTATTTTGCCATAAACTCTTTCTGCAGCACAAAGCTCAAAAAATCAAAAGCACACATTTATCGAAAAACTAAATTCTGAATTTCAACTTCACAACCAAGCTGTCGATCAGTATGGAACTTGCAAAGAAAGCCTTAACCATGAGGGCTCAGTGATACTGCTGACCACATGAAAACCAGAGGCCACAAATCCATCTGTGAAGTACCAACATCTATTCCCAAAGTGAGAAGTTACTTCGAGGCTTCATCTGAAAATGACTGCTGAACATGTGCATCTACAGGAAGTGCTTTTTCACATCACCCAGTGAAGCAGGGCTTTTCACTTACCTCAAATGACTGCTCTTCTTCAGTAAGTTCACCCACTTTGGACTCCAAGCTTCCTTTTGGACATATGAGAGAGAAGGAATAACCGTTCGTGTGTTGGCTCCTTTGGCAGGAGAACTGCGCGAACAGCTGAAGGAGGCCAATTTGGTGCCAGTGTCCTGGGTACAACAAAGAGAAAATCAATTCCAATAAAGTTCATTTTTTTATTCAGTTCATGAATTAAAATACTTCTTTCAGATAGATAATCATTCTGTCAAAGAGAAATATCTGACATTATTGTCAATATTATAGCTCCGGTAAAAATTTCAACATTCAAGATAAAATTATTTGTTTTTTGGTATGTAAATGCAAATTTTAGTGAAATACAGTGTGTAAAAAATAATATTTTTACTAACTTGAGGAACTTTGGAGCATAAATGTACATATATAATTAATAATTGCATCCCCAAAAGCTCCTGTATCCCATTAATCAAAATAGAAGCTTTGTCAAAATGTATAAATAGTACACACACACACACAAAGTTAGAGTAATTGAACTATAAAATGGTTTATGTGGAAGCCAGTGTTCAACTTTACTATGGAAATATACACGTTTTCTGCTCCCCGCCACCCAGGTCTGTTCCTAACGTTGCAGAATCATGGCAAGAATGGAAATGGAAACCCACATAGTGTAAGTCTGAAGTTTTATAAGTTGTAAATCAAGCTAGAAATTGTTAAATAAAATGTTTGATTCTACCACGACAAGTATACTCATAGCTTCAGTAATGGCCTGAAAAGCCAGGGTATCATTTAGAATCCCCAGACTCCTTGGAATTCCTGCGTGGTACTGGCAGTTTGGGGAAAGTGCCCCCCACCCCAGCTCTTCCTCCAGCTCCCTTTGGCACAGCAAGGGGCCTCATACAAACATGGGGGATTGGGACTAGTCTTACCAAACTAGCCAGTGACCAAGCTCTGTCAACAGCACCCCTCCCCCCACAAACAGCAGTCCTTTGACCAATGGTCACACAGCCATAGATATCAAGCAGGCATCCTGCGCTTATGCAGGAATCTTAGGCCATGGGGTGTCCTTAACTGGTACTAAGGTCCACCCTTGGGAGCAAGTACCCCGGGGAAAATGCCTACCCATCCCTGGTAGTAGGTCAGAGCCATCTGGGCAGGGAATTCTGGAGACTTAGCTACTTGGGCATTTGTCTGGGAGGGCATGTCTTCTTGGCCCCTCAGATTAGAGTTAAGCTGGAAAACAGTCAGAGCTGAGCTCTCTAAAGTGTAGGGCCCTGGACAGCAGTCTCTCTTGCTCGGATGTAGATCTAAGAGTAGTACTGACATCATCAATTGCCTTGGGGAAATATTTGAGGTTTTAAAAAGCCATTTGGAAAATCAAATTCAGTCCCTATAAACAGTATTGGAATACACACACGTACACAAACACAGTAGTCATATTCCTGATGCTTTTAATGTGGGAGAAAAAGCATTAAGTCAGAAAATGAGAACAATGCAAACCTTCGGAGACTCCTACACAGGGACAGCTTCTGCGAGGGTGCCCTGTGCAGTCCATACAGGGGCCCCAGGCTCAGAAAGGGCCCACATTTGGTGTCATGCTCTCCTGTCATCTTGGAATTTTTGATAATTTGAACAAAGGAATTGCATTTTTACTTTGCAGTGACCTTTGAAAATTACATAGCCAGTCCTTTTCTCAAGGGCCAAACACTCACCAAGAGGATTTCCTATGAAACTTGTGGCCTGTTTTTCCTTTGGAAAAAAAAAGTCAATAGAGCCTGCATTTCTCTTTTGATTATTTCACGTTTACCTCTGGGCCTGGACAAAAATTTAAGGGCAGAGAGGGAAAAGGTTTTTAAAGCCCACTGGAGTATTTGCAAACCTTGACAAAGCCTCCATTAAGGGTTCAGGTTGGTTTTTGTCATTCTGGAATTGCCTCACCCACTTCCTGCCAAATCCCTGATTAAATGCCAACATTTTTAGCTACATGTCTCCCTGTCCTTCCTTCTACCCCTAACTCTGTCTCTTTTGATTATGGTGGTTTGCTTTTTCTTCGTAATTTTTTTTCATTTCCTCTCCACTCTCTTGATTAAAATTTAGGGTAGTATTCTTATGAAAGCATAGTGCCAGGCAGAGAGAAAGCTGCCCAGCATATCTTCACTAATCCAGAGCAAGGCCATTTTGAAAAAATAAGTAAATAAATAAAGGAGATTTGTGAAGGGCAAGGGCCAGCTGTGGCAGATCCTCACAGCAAGGCAGAGTCTGACATACTGCAGAGGGTCTGCAAGGAAATGGGGCAAAATTGCCCCCTTCAGTTTAACCTCCTCCTCCCACTGGCCCCAGCTCTCTATGCCATAGACCCGGTTTGGGGTTCTTTAATTCACCATGTATTCTACAGACTCTCTGCTTCTAATCTCCAGGCTGCCCCTCAGCCATTAAACTTGGAAAGGTCCCCAAACTCAGCCTCCTTCAGAGATGGGTGGCACCCAGGAAGATGGGGCAAAGCATAGGCATGGTGGAGAGCTGCTCAGCACCAGCTCAGCAGCAGAGACGTTAGGAACTGCCCCTGGGCTCTTGGCAAGCTGCCAACCTCCCTCATTCAGGTAAAACATGGAAGCCCAGGAAAAGCTGGCTCTCCTTCTTCACCTGGTACAGAGTGCACACTTGTTTCTCTCTGAGTTTTTCTAAAAGAACCACCAAAAGCTATTTGAGGGTCTAGTGGTCTAGTTATTCTAGTTATTTTGTTATTCTAAAAGGGACCCAGAGAGAGGTGCAATCAAGGCTGAAGCAAGGATGACCAGAAACAGGACTGGGTTTTCTAACTAACAAACAAAGTAGAAACAGACTCACAGATACAGAGAACAGTCTGACAGTTGTCAGATGGGAGAGGGATTGCTGGTCTGGGTGAAAAAATTGAAGAGATTAACAACAACAAAAAAAAAACTCAGACACAGCAGCATGGTGATTAACAGAGGCAAAGAGGAGTAGGGGGAGGTAGGAGAGGGTAAAGGGAAGATAAATGGTAATGGAAGGAGACTTGGCTTGGGGCAGTGAACTCACAATACATCGTACAGATGGTGTATGATAGAACTATACGTCTAAAACCTATATAATTTTATTAACCAATAGCATCTCCAATGAATTCAATAAAAAGAAATAATCACACACTTATGTTCCTAGCAGCATTATTCACAATATCTAAAAGGTGGAAACAAGTCCCCATCAATACATGAACGAGTAAACAAAATGTGGTCCATACAAACAATGGAATATTATTCAACCTTAAAAAAAGAAAATTCTGGCACATTCCACAACATGGATGCTGCTACAGGACATTATACTAAATGAAGTAAGCCAGTCACAAAACTACAAATATGGTATGAGTCCAGTTATTATGAGGTACCTAGAGTAGTCAAATTACAGAGACAGAAAGTAGAATGGTGGTTGCGAGGGTGTGTGAGGATCCGAGAATAGGAATGGCTTTTTTTTTAAGTATATTTCATTAATTATGATGTTACAGTTGTCCCAATTTTTTCCTATTGTCCCCCTCTGCTCAGCATCGCCCCCACTCCAGCAATCACCCCCTTTAGTTCATGTCCATGGGTCATGCATGTAAGCTCCCTGGCTTCTCCCCTGCCCATACTATTCTCAACATCCCCTTGTCCACTCCATTCCTACAAATTATGTTTCCCAATCCCTACACCACTTCCCCCTTTCTCCCCCTTACCCCTCCCAGCTCACAACCCTCCAAATAATCCCCATACCCAGGATTCTGTGCCTGCTCTGGCTGTTTACTTTGTTTTGTTTTTAGTTGTTGATAGTTGTAGTTTTGATCTTTTTTTCTTAAATAAGTCCCTTTAACATTTCATGTAATAATGGCTTGGTGATTATGAACTCCTTTAGCTTTACCTTCTCTTGGAAGCACTTTATCTGCCCTTCCATTCTAAATGACAGCTTTGCTGGATAGAGTAATCTTGGTTGTAGGCCCTTGTTTTTCATCACTTCAAATATTTCTTGCCAGCCCCCTTCTTGCCTGCAAAGTTCCTTTTGAGAAATCAGCTGACAGTCTTACGGGAACTCCTTTGTAGGTAACTCTCTGCTTTTCTCTTGCTGCTTGTAAGGTTCTCTCTTTATCTTTAACCCTTGGCATTTTAATTATGGTGTATCTTGATGTGGTCCTCTTCGGGTCCAACTTGATTGGAACTCTCTGTGCTTCCTGGACCTGCATGTCTATTTCCTTCACCAGATTAGGGAAGTTTTCTTTCATTATTTTCTTCACATAGATTTCCAATTTCTTGCTCTTTCTCCTCCTCCTGGCACCCCTATGATGTGAATGTTAGACTTCTTGAAGTCATCCCAGAGGCTGCTTATACTACTGTCAATTTGCAGATGAAAAGAGTTCCGGGCATTGGTTACATAACAATGTGAACATACATAACGCTACTGAATTATACACTTATGACATGGTTAAGATGATAAATTTTATATTACATGCACTTTACCACAATTAAAGATAAAACTTAAAAAAGAAAAAAGAAAAAAGTGATGGGATTAAGAAAAGAAAAAACAACCAACTCAGACACAGTATGGTGACTGCCAGAGAGAAAGGGGGTAGGGGGAGGTAGAAGAGTGTAAAGGGGCAATAAATGGTGACAGAAGGAGACTTGACTTTGGATGGTGAACACACAGCACAATATACAGATGATGTATCATAGGATCGTGCATTTGAAACCTATATTTATTAACCAATGTCACCGCAATAAATTCAATAATTGTTTTAAAAAGCCTTGCAGAATAAAAGAAGATAGTTCCTTAGACAGCTCCTAAGGCAGACCAGTTTCCTCAAGCTCAGCCAGTGAGTTCCCCATGACTTACATGTCCTTGTGGGGTGGTCTCAGGCAACAGACTGAAAGCAATTTGGAAGAATGGCATCAGTTTGGGTTGAGGTTGGATTCTTCAGGAAGCAGTATCTGAGACAGCATAATATGTGTGATGTCTATTAGTGAATGCCCTTGGCATTAACACCTGTGGAAGAGAAGGGACAGGGAGGAAGCATGGTTGGGCAGAAGGAGAAGTTGGGCTGCAATGCAACAACAACCTCAGTCTACTCATCAGAAAGCTATAGAGCTAGAAGGACCTTCACTGTTGTCCTGAGCTGGGAGGAGATGGCCAGATTATATACTCCTGTGTGGATCAGTCAGTCACTGCATGAGCACCGCCACAGGAAGGGGTGAGCTGGCTTCACTGCTGAGGCAAATCCTGTAGGGGCTGACAGCTGAGGCTGTCCACCAACAGCACTTTCAGCTGCTGGGACAATAAGATCTTTTTAAAAGACAAATTCGGTGGTGGCATCAGGGTCCACTCCAGTGTGTATGTGGGAACCCTCCAGACTGGAGAGTTCAGGATTGGCCTTTTTAAATGTCAATGGGTATAAATTCCATAGTCACAAACTTGAGCATGCAAAAATGCTTTCTTTATGTCTGCAACTAGGGTGACCAGTCATCCAGGTTTGCCCAAGATGTTTTAGGTTTTAGCCATCAAAATCCCACGTCCTAAGGCAAGGTTACCCTCCCTCAATTCAATCTGACTATTTTGATTTTAAATTCAGAGCTCTCATTTCCAGGTGAGATTTCCTCACTCCAAAAGGAAATCTGAATTACAAGTTTAAAACACAGTCCATTCAGGAGTTTTCACTCCCTCCAAGTTGCTTCCCTTTCTGGTGCTGATTTTAAATCCCTAGTGGTGTGGTCAACTGCCAGGACAAGTCTTTGGGGCCAGAAGTGACTCATTTTAGCCTCTGTGGTCCCAACCCTCTGCAGACCTCCTACTCCAGGTGGGACTCACCCATGGTTCCCAGGTGCCTTTGGCTCTATCTCCTTCACCCCTCTTTTTTTATGTGTGTGTGAGAGATGCTGCAATCCTGGGAAAACCGCTAGGTCTATACAGTTGTGCCCTCGGAAGCCATCTCATTCTAAGCCCCAGAATCATCATCTTTTCACCCCCAGACAGGTCTTCCCTCTCCGTCTCATGGGCTCAGGGGAGATCAAGAGTAAAGGGAAGGGTAGTGCCTTATGAAGCTTCAGGAGAGATAGGGTTTTCTGCCTGCTCTAATGCCCTTCACAGCTACTAGTGTTGTCAGTTCTCCTGTCCATATGCCAAGAGGAACATTGGCAAGGCTGCCCACCCTCAGAGTTCCAGGTAGGACTAATGGGACCCAAACCTCTTTCTCTTGGAGAAAACTTTGCTTTGATCAGTGTCCTGTTCCTGGGAGGGACACAGGTTTATCTACTGCAGCATCCCCAACTTTTATCATATCTTGCCACCTTACTTTTCCAGACTTATGCTGTTAAAGAATATAACTTCTCTGGCAGATTGGGGAAAAACTAGATAGAGTTTTTTGTATGCAAAAATTTGGGTAAAGCTTTTTGTATGTAAAGTTGTCAGCTTAAAATGCTGATATCAGCTTTAAAAACTCAGTTATGTTTATAAGATGTTTTATGTAAGCCTCATGCTAATCACAAAGCAAAAACCCACAGTAGATACACAAAAGATAAAGAGAATTGAATCAAAGCATACCACTATGAAAAATCATCAATTCATGCCCTGGCTGATGTGGCTTATTTGATTGGAGCATCACCCCATACACTAAAAGTTTGCAACTCAATTCCCAATCAGGGCACATTCCTAGGCTGTGGGTTCTATTCCCCCAGCTGTGGTGGCATGGGAGGCAACCACTTGATGTTTCCTTCTCTCTCTCTCTTTCCCTTCGTCTCTCTCTAAAATCTATAAACATTAAAAAAAGAAAGAAAATCATCAATCCACAAAGGAAGACTATGAAAAAGAAAAGGATCGGGGGACTATAAAACAGCCAGAAAACAATAAGATGACATTAGTAAGTCTTTATTTATCAATGATTATTTCAATGTGAATGCAGTAAATTCTCTAATCTAAAGGCAGACAGTGCTGAATGGATTAAAAAAAACAAAATCCAACTATGATGCCTACAAGAGATTCACTTCACCTTTAAGAACACAATAGGTTAAAAATTAAGGACTTCGAAGAAAATAAGATATTCAAATAAAACCAAAAGAGAGAAGTAGTAGCTATATTTACATAAGACAAAACACTTGAAGTCAAAAACTGTAACAAGAAGCAAAGGAAGTCATATATAATGAGAAAGAGCTTAATTCATCAGGAGAATATAACAATTGTAAATATATATGCACCCAACATTGGAACACCTAACTATACTAAGCAAATACTAATAAATCTGAAGAGAAAAACAGACAAAAATTCAATTATAGTAAAGGACTTCAATACCTTACTTTCAACAATGAAAGTGATCCAATCATCCAGGCAGGTTATCAATAAGGAAATATTGAACTTGAATTGTACTTTAGACCAAATGTACCTAATAAAAAAATACAGATCATTTCATCCAAGAACCACAGAGTACACATCCTTCTCAAGTGCACACAGGACATTCTCAACATTAGATCATATGTTAGGCTATAATAGTCTTAGCAAATTTAAGAAAATTAAATTTAAATCATTTGGTTTCAAAAAAGATACCAAATGTCTTTCCTAATCACAATGGTATAAAATTAAAAATCGATAACAGTAGGAAAACAGGAAAATTTATAAATATATGGAAATTGAACAACACAATCCTAAACAACCAATTGGTCAAAGAAGAAATCACAAGGGAAATAAAAAAAAAAATCTTGAAACAAACAAAAATGGAAACGTAACATATCAAAAATTTATGGGATGCAGCAAAAGCACTTCTAAATGGAAAGTCTACAGTAATAAAGGTCTACATTAAGAAACAAAAAGTGTCTCAAATAAACAATTTAAGCTTACTCCTCCAGGAACTAGAAAAAGAAAAACAAACTAAGCCCAAAGTTAGCAGAAGAAAGGAAATAACAAAGATCACAGCAGATATAAATGACATAGAGACCAGAAAAAGTATAGGAAAAAAAACAAACTAAGATTGGTCTTTTGAAAAGATAAACAAAATTGACAAACTTTTTTACTAGTCTAAGAAAAAGAAGAATCAAATAAGTAATATTTAAAATAAAAGAGGGACCCAGAAATAAGTCCTTACATATGTAGCCAACTGGTATTTGACAAAGAAGATGCTAGGAAGCTAGGAAGATGGGGAAAGAGTCTAGCACCTGAGATTTCTTGTCTAAGACAATGTGACTTTTTTCTTTTTTAAATAATCAGGAGTACTGATGCGTTTCTTTACTGAGAGTATCACAAGGGCTTTCTAGTCTTTTAAAATCCTGGACAAGAGTTCTACGTGCAGAGAGTGGTTAATTGATGGATCAGACACTGCAGGAAAGTTAAATAGACAAGTTCCAGGACTACCCAGTACAATTAGGATGTAAATCATTTAGTGATGCAGAAATTTAACAAATAATGCGTACAATGTTTTTAAAGTGAATCCTGATTATATCCTATTACAACAAATACCATACAATTAATTCCTATTCCTAAAGAAGCATTGAGCCCCCCTGATTATAACTCATTTATTTAGACAGTATTTGATACCAAAAATTCCAGTCAAGCAGAATAATTCTGATGGCCCTTTTGTCCAAATGTCAGACTCTGATCTGAAATTTCCATATCTCCATTTATTTAACAAACATTTGGACACCTGTAGGTATGAAGCACCATTCTCCATGATACAGATACAAAGGGGAGCAACATAAACAAAATTTTTGGTGTCAATGGGGCTTCCATCATAGCCAGGAAAAGATGACACATGCATCTAAATGTGTAGTGCAGACAAATAGGCAGATGTAGGAGAGCATGACAGGGTGGATCCAAATTTGAACTTATGGTTAGGCAGCTCCTCTGAGAAGTTAACATTTAGGTTGAGATCTGAGTGACAAGAACAGCAGTGCTAAGATTAGAGGAAGAGCTTTCGGACAGAGCAGGAAGCCAGACAGCCAGGGCAGAGGCCCCGAGGCAAGAATGAGTTTGGCATTTTCAGGAACCAAAAGGTTAGCTATCGTGGCTAGCACATAGTGGGCAGGGTGGAGGTTGTTTGAAATGAGGACAAGAATTAATCAGGAGCACAACCATGGAAACTTCATTCCAGAGAAAGGAGTCTGGAATTCATCCCAAGTATAATTGGAAGTCTTTGGGTGGTTTTAATAAGGGAAGTGACATAATCTAATTTATATTTTTAAAAGATCCCTCTGCTGTATTTCCAAGAATGGAGTCAGGTGGGGTGGGAAAAAGGGATGACTGTAGGGAAAAGCCAGAACACCTGTTAGGAGGCTAGCTGAGACATTCAAAAAAGGAGAGCAGTGGCCACTAGGAACTAGCATTCCTTGCCACATCACTTCAGTTTTCTTTAATAGATGTAAATCTGTTGGTGCAGACTAAGGTGGTAACAGTGGAGAAGATGATGGTTCCAGGCAACAAATTAGAGTAGAATCAAAATGACTTGCTAATGGACAGGGTATAAAAAGTGGGAAATCAAAAATCCAGGCTAACACCTAGAGTTTTGGCTTAAGGACATCAACAGATGGCATAATTTATGAGATAAGAAGTTCCACGGTGAAGCATCCATAGTGAGGAATCATGAGTTCTGTGTCAGCCACTCTAAGTCATGCCTGCACTCACACGCTCTAATTTAAGCTACACTCTAGGGACAGTTAGTTGTCCTGATTCAGAATTAAACCTTGGAGGGTGTTTGGACAACATTACATTAGAAAATATACTCTACAGATGTCACTCCTACAAGTGCTTCAGCTGTCATTATTTCTAGCCAACACCAAATCTAGCTAATTAGTATAAAACATTGCAAATGGGCCTTCATTAGTGAAAGTACTGAAAATTGATAACATTGGTGAAAATAAAGGCATATGCATTGGTTCAAGTGTTCTAGAGACACTATTCGACTTCAATGAACAGGATATAACAATCTAGTACCTATCATAGCCTGTACTCTCATGACTAAGGCCTGAGAATGTAAATTCATACACTGATGGTGCTGCATCCAACCATTGGTTCTGAGCATTCTGGTTTGCAATGCCAACTATCAGGGTAAGGGTCCTTTATCTATTGTAGAATATCACTGCATCTGACTCAAATCAGCATTTTATGAAGTCTGGTTGGGTCAATTGAAAGAACAAAAAGCTAGGACTTCACCAAATTTAAAAGAATAGCTCAGATCCAGAACAAAACAAGAATATCTTTCTCTCTCTCTCCTTTTTTCTCCATCTCTCACCTTCCACTCTTTACCTTGTTCCACTCTCAGGTAGGATTTGTATAAATGAATATCTTTCAATCACATGGAGTGTCTTGCCCATCGCAGCATATGTCAGACATGATTCCTACGTAAGCCTATTGACCCCTCCAAGAAGCCACCTCAGTGTCTGCTTAAATGTCAAAGTCACACTCTTCAGTATCCATACTCGGCGGACACCTGGTGGATAGGTGGATATTGTGCTTGATGCCTTCATATTCTGATTATTCCTTAGCATTCCAGGGCCCCTCCGCCTCTATTATCCTCCTAAGACAAAGTGGGTTTTCTACAGTATTCAATTTTGTCTTGTTTATTTTTTCCTTCTCTCCAAATTCTCATTTCAGTTTCTATATATTTTGGTTTCCAACTTCTTGATCAGGTCTTTGAGTCCTCTGACAAATACAAGTGACTTCAAATAAAAGCCAGGAGTTTGGAGAAAGACAAGCAGTGAAGTGATATGTACATTCCATGCCGCCCTCAGTGGAGGGAAGCAAATCTGTAACTTCATATTTCTGTGTTTAGCAAATTTGTTTAGCATGCAGGAAACATTAGTTATGGAACCCACGTATAAATCAAGCCATACTGACTAAAAGGCCAAACTAAAATAAAGTATATATACATGTGTATGTGCGTGTGTTTGTATGTGTAACTTTGATTACATGGGAAGATTTTCAACATAGAAATTGCAAAAAGAAAAACAGACCCTAGCCACATGAAATAAAATCCTCATGCAGTAATAAAATAGTACAAACAAATATGCAGTCTCTGAAATATAGAAAATTTTAAAAAAAACAAGAATTCCATTAAATCTGCAGCTACATTCATACTCAACCACACCCACGCTTCAGTTAAATTTTGGAAAATTCTCTGGCTTATTTCTTTTAACTGTATTTGGCTTCTATGTCTTTTCTTAATGTTCAGAAGCTTTTTAAAAATACCAGTTCCCTCACTAAGCATTGAATTTGTAATGGGTAATTCTATATTTTAATATCAATCACACTATACAACCACTGAAGAATCTGAGTTAATCATTCGATCCCCAAGTCTCAGTTCTACATAGGATCACATTTTTGTTTTAAACTTTTATTATTAAATAAATAAAATAGGCATACATTTCATCAATATATTTTTAATATTATTTTCAGTGCAGTATGTTCATAGAGATGTCCTTATACATAGGCAACTGGTGCTTGATTAATTTAGTGACTTTCAAATTATGTGTTCAATAAATAGTTGCAGAACTGATTTTACCTATTTTACCCTATTCCTTAAAGCCTAAAATTTCTTTAACAAAACACAGTGCTTAACTAGAGGAAAGGCTTAAAACCTAAGTACCTCTTGAAATGTAAAGCAGTGACTTAAATTCATATCATGACTGCATGACCTTTTCCTAAACCAGATATTGTTAGGCAAGGGAGATCACTAAGTTTTGAGACTGGAGTAGTTCATTATAGATAAGACTGTCTCATTCTTGCCATATAGATGATCTTTCCAAGGCTGGCTCTGTTTTGTAGGAACACATTTGAATTAAGAACTATTCTCAAAAAGTAGTTATCAACTTTTATACATCTAAAAACACCATAAGAAATAAACTAAGTAAATAAAGTAGGAAAAATATTCTCTAAACTACTCATGTGAAACACAGAGTTTACATCAACAGGAAAAGGCAAATGCCCTATAATAAATTTATATTTATTTCTTAATAAATAAATGATCAGGCAAAGATAGTAAAATATTCAATATTGGTAATGATTCAAGGATTGTAAATTCTGGTCAAAATGTGAAATTAGTATATCCTTTCCTAAGGATAGTCAACAATATGTATGAAATTCCTTATGAATAGTCATTTTTAATCCAGTACTCCTGCATATAGAACTTCATATAGGACTCCTAAGGAAACATTCAGAATGTGCCTAGAGAGATATATTTAAGGAGGATCATTTCAAGATTATTTATGAATCATAATTGAAAAGCTAAAATTTTCCAAAATGGAAAATCAATAACTTCCCCAAACTAGAAAAGCAATAATACAAGATACAAATTTTCCGTAGCCGTTGAATATCATTTCACAGATTATTAATAAAATACTCCTGTTACATTGCTAATTGTAAAAAGCATGTTACAAACTGTATGTACAATATATTTCTACTTATATATAAAAGGAACCCTACAGGATATAGAAAATATTGTGGTTATATCTGATTGATAGAATTATGGGTTATCTTATTATGTCCTCTGTGTTCTTTTATAGCTTATTTTCGAAATTTCTATAGTAAACATGCTACTTTTGTAATAAGAAAAAAATAGCAAGAAATTTTCCAGGAAAAAAAATTTCATCAAAAAAAACAAAAATGACTGGCCTCAACCTTGGAGGTCTTTTGGACAGTTTGTTCCAAGTTTTAGTTGGTTCCAAACCCAGTACTATTTTAACTGCTTATTAGTTTGTGAGTCCTACAGTGGAAGGCCCACCTTTCATTTGCCAGCGGCACTAAGTGGGGCCAGATGGCTCGCCCCTCGGAGAAGTGGTTCACAACCTGGCTGCCCATTAGAGCTGCCTGTGGTGCTCTGGAAATACACTGCTAAAGCTTAACCATCCAGAGGTTCTCTTTCTGTACACTTTGAGTAGATACAGAACTCGGGACTCATGTTAGTGTGTGTGTGATTTTTCCCAAACTCATTGTCATTTGTAATTTTTCTAAAGTTCTAATGTACTACATGACTTAGGCCTTGATTTTTTAACAGTATTATTTTGTATGACTTGACTTTATTTGTGCAACTTTATTTGGCCCAACTAAATTGTAACTCCAGCTATAACAAACAAGACTCCTTTTTTTATGCAAACAATATATTTCACTATCTTAAATTAAGAATGAGTTTAGCAGATAACTTTTTTCCTGTAGGCATTTAGAACCAAAAAATAGGACTATAGACAAATTGAGTATTCTAAAATACAGTTATTTTGGAAGATTTTTCCTTCTGCTTTATAAATAATTATACTATACAACACATTTCCTCATTTAGCTACCTTGCCATCCAGTGTGTTTGGGAGGATAAACAAAGAATTAGCACTGTGCATTTGGAGGCATTCATTTCACAGAGAGTTTACGATGGTTTGGCCAAAATGAGCATCTGTTTATAACTGTCTTAGAAACTCTGGAGCCAAAACTATTTTGATGATGCTACATAAGTGAAACAGTAGAACCCTGACTGTATCCTGAAGAGGATTTAAAACTTTTTTCTTCAGGAAAACTCAGTCTTGCTAAGGACCCCTTACTGAAGAGAGGAGGAGGGATGGTCTTCTATCTTGGCATGTTCTCCTCACACTAATAGGTTCCTTAGCTTCAACAAAAGGATGTTAATCCTATCCTTAGAACTGATGACTAAGATACTTCAAGGACAACTATATAGATGCACTCCAGGAAGCTGTCATAAAATACAGGGTGAGGAAAAAGTAAATTTACAGTTGTTTGTATAGAAAATAATACAATAATTAATAAGTAATAATAGAAGAATAAACTCCGTGTTTCACATAAAACTGTAAACACACTTTTGCCCTACCCGATACAATCTCAAATTCATAGCAGAGTGTTTTTTTTTTTCCAAAAGTTCAATTAGAAAAGCCATATTTGGATGAAATGACATCAATGCCACATCTAGACATCCAAAAATAGGTCCCTGGATCAAGTTAGACCTGCAGAGACATGGGCCTTTTCAGAATTTTTTGCACTAAATCATGCCTTAGGGGAACACCAATAGTTTATATTGAGAATCTCTATGAGAAACAACCTTGGAAATCTATTTATGTACCTATTATGTGGACACTGCTTATCAAATCAGCAAGAGATTTTTTTCTCAAAGTACTTTCAATTGTTTTAATGGTATGATTTGTTTATAAAGACAACACATACTCACTGAGTAAAATTCAAAAAATATAATGTAAATTATAAAAAAGAAAACAAACCTAACAAACCCCCCAAAACACTATCAGCTAACACTATAATTACTAAAATTATGAAAATCTAAGTGGTACATGTAAATATAAAGATACACATCTAATATGTAAGTATATTGGTATTATATGTTAGATAAATACACACATAAATGGGAGCTTACACATTTTAACCTGATTTTTTTCATTTAAAATATCTTACTGAATAGTAATACACACAAATTTTCTCAGTGACTATATATTATTTCATTGTATGGGTGTACCAAAATTTATTAAGTAAATATCCTATCAATGTATTTACTACTTGGTTTTAATTTTATGCATTAATATAAATGGCACCATGTTGAGCATCCTTGCATGTCATTGTGCTGCTTGTCTGATTATCTCCTTAGGATGGATTTCTAAAAGTGGTATATCTGCAATGCAATCACACAACCTGATTCTAGAAAAAGGGAAGCATATTGATAGGGAAGATGAGATGCCCTATGCACCCTTTCCTACCAACGGTCCTCACATGGCTATTCCCTCTGCCCGTTCCCACTATTTTGTCAAGGTTTTTTCACTTTTTTATACTCATAAGTGAATAAGTTTTCAAATGTATAATGGCTATTCATATTTCCTCTTATTCATTGACCTTTCATGTCCTTAGTCCATTTTTCTTCAGAAATGTTTATTCTTCTCAATGATTTATAAAAACCCTTTATATACTAGAGCCTGTAATACTTTGCCATGCAAGTTGAAAGGTTTTCTGTTATTGTTGCTGGTTGTCAGTTTCTATATTTCATACTTTGTCATTTGCCGATTGGGAAATAAAATGGAAAGCACAATATGCCACTCACACTATAAACTGAAATTTGTCTTTTATCCCTCAAGACCCAAATTAAAGCTTTACCTCCTTCCCCATGCTGCATGATCTCTCCTACTGCTTAACTTCCAACTCGTTGTTTGTAGAATTTATTGGGAAATATATTCCGCAGTGCCTGGTGATACATCTAAGTATTATAAATCACACTCAAGTCTTATTTGTCCAAGTCAGCAACCGACTCCTTAACAGGAGTTAAGCATTCACTCCACGCTCTCAAAGCAGGTGCTCAATACAGAGTAAATGCTTATTTACCCAATGAATAGGGGAGAAAGTAGGTGACAGAGGTCACCTTGAATTTTTCAGTCTTGAGGGGAAGCTTGACTGAAGCATTCAGCCAGAGACACTGTGAGGCTCTGCTGTACTTCTTGCTTCAACATTCTGATCCAAAGTAAAGCTCATTGCAATGCTGTCAAACCCTGAGACATATCTGTTTTCTTTATCACAAAGGCATCCATATACAGATGGTCCCCAATTTACAAGGGTTCAACTTACGATTTTTCAACTTTACAATGGTGCAAAAGGGATATACATCCAGCAGAAACCATACTTTAAGTTTTGAACTTTGATCTTTTCCCCAGCTAGCAGTATTGGTATCCTGCCAGCTCCCACCAGGCACGCAACTCTACAGCGGATGGTGTTGCCAGCAGTTTGGGGGTGTTGTGTTTTCGCATACCATAACGTCTCCAAAATGCTCGTCTGTGTCTCGTCCTTCTGTTGAGAAAAGAAAGACAATTACTCTTGAGATGAAACTCAAGGTAAGTGTCCACTATAGGTTAATGTCAGTGTTCTGAGCACATTTAAAGTAGGCTTAGCCTCAGCTATGTTGTTTGATAAGTTAGGTGTACTAAATGCATTTTTGACTTAATGACATTTTCAACTTAGGGTGGGTTTGTTGGGACATAACCCCATTGCAAGTTGAGGAGCATCTTCACCCCAAAATACTTGCAGTTTATGCCTGCTCTACTTGTGTAATTCTTACAAGTCCCCCTTTTCACTTCCAAAAGTTTTGGGGAATAAATTGTTTACCCTATCTATTTATGGCTCTGGTTTCTAATTTATTTCATAAGCTGAAAGTCTTAGGAAAAATTAAAAGACTTGGTATATGAAGATCAAATTTTTCAAGTAGGATGCAAATTTTGACCCCCTCCTTCTTGGTTTAATTAATTAAATGTATATGACAGCCTAACCTTGAAGGATTAAAGAAAACATTCAATGTGCAGATAAAACACTTACCATTTATGTGAGGTTTTTTAAAGGTCATAAAGTGTTTTATATTGTGTTCATATTTTCTTCAACTAAACTGAGAACTTTTTGGAGT
This sequence comes from Glossophaga mutica, assembly GCA_039655065.1. Classification (NCBI taxonomy): domain Eukaryota; kingdom Metazoa; phylum Chordata; class Mammalia; order Chiroptera; family Phyllostomidae; genus Glossophaga; species Glossophaga mutica. The sequence continues at coordinate 65,421,879 of CM077313.1, forward strand.
ACCATTATTCCTACTTTTTGTACCCGTTCATTATAGCACTTAAAACAGTTCTCTGTACTCATGGGCATACAATAAATTCTGCTGTGAAACCACTGGGGGCCTGGAGGTTTTAATTTGCTTTTTGATTAAGGGTGTTCTTCCTCTGGACTCCTATCATGTCATCATAGACATGTGAAGGGATAATATTGATTAGAGTGCTGAATGGGAAATGGTGTTACAAAAACCCAGTTGAATTGTAAGATTCACTTTTATGTCTTTGGCTGAATTGTCCATGGATACAGCTCATCTGAATGAGATGTGTCTGAAAATTCAATTACCCCAAATGGAAACATCTGGATCCTTTTTTCTTCCTTTAATCCATTGTCCTGGTGACATTAACAGACGGTCTGTATCCCTTGTTGGTTTGTCAGGAAGCGTAGAAGGGCATAGTGAGAAGTGGGGGTAGCTTCTTAAAACGTTGCCTTGTCTGTTTTTTCAGTCTATGTGGCCTTTTCCACCTCTAGATACTAGATATTAGAATCACAATTTTTAAATCAAAGTGAAGACCTAAGAAAAAAATGGACTGCGATCCTTGTTTTATAGCAGAAGGAATTTAGAGTGAGGCAAACTACTCAAACACGCACATGGAGTGATGGCAGAGCTGTTGTTTGTTGTCGTTGTCGTTGTTCCTGATTCCCAATCAGGAGCGCTTTGCCTTTTGCCAGATTCCAGACACTGACTGAATATCAGCTATTGCCTCATTTCAATCCGTGATACTGGTACTGGGCTAATTTTAACCAGAGAAAATGATTGTTCAATTGAAATAAATTTGAATAAGACACAAGAATGATTTTCAAAAAATTTTCCTGACATCTTTAGTAGATGTTGAGGGATAAAAGTAACTTCTTTTTTGGATGAAGATTTCTGTCAAATGCAGACAGACATGTTTGCACATGTTCATAACCTGGAATCTGAGAGAATAAGCTCTCACAGGAGAGGTCACAGCCCAGATCATGAGCCACCGTGTGCATCTCACCCTTCCCCGGAGTCCTTTCCATTAGAAATGGAGAATTCTGGGAACAAAGAATAAGGGAGAGGTAGACATATATTTAGCCTGTGATTTTAGTTTTAACTGAAGAAAAGCAGAGAATATGTAACGGATAGAGACAACCCATTTAGATAAGCTGAATACCTAGTTTTCTAAACTGAACACAACAGTTTTGATATTTTGGGCAAGCTGTGATCTCATGCAGTGGAGAGGCTGCAGCATACTACTGACCAAGGGAAGCAATTGTTATATAAGCTATCGCACGTCTACTTAATCCTGCTTTGGATATAAATTCAACCTCTTCTTTCCCCAAAAAAATGTTCAGTGACATTTTACAAATTAAAAAGTACATTTGTTTCATGCATAGTTATTTTAAAAATCTTTATTGAATTAGCTACTCCTACGTGTAAGTTCATCTTCCTCCAAAGTCTTAGGGCTCAGATATGACACTGGGGTTGTGGAGGAGAATCACATGATGTGAAGGAAGTGGAATCCAGGGTGAACCGGGCAGGAAAGAGAAGCCCTGTCCATGCAGTAGGAGGAAGATGGCAAGGAGAGTGGTTTGGGGCTGGAGGAGAGTTATGGGGAGTCAATCAGGAGAGGCAAGAGGAGGTGGGACGCATGAGTTCTGGAGTCCCTTCTCCAGTGTTTGACCTGGAGACTGGCGGAGAAGGGATATTAGATAAGTTGGCAGAGAGGCCAAAAGCAGAGCTGTGCCTGCCCTGCTTCCTATTTGGTTCCCCAGGGAATCCCTCAGCAGGGTGTTCTATGCCAACAAGGGGCAGGCCCAGGAGTATCTTTAAAGAGAGTGAAGGAGTCTGGCCAAAGGAAAGAACCACCTCCCTATCTCTCATGTGAACAACCCAGAAGATTGCACATGACCCCACAGAGAACAGGTGGTAAGTGGATGACAAGTTGAAATCTAGAAAGCCTGTCATGATGCCTACCATGATAAGAGGTGAAGGGACCTCACACAGAACTTACAGAGTCAGCTCCCTGGGACCAGGAACTAGATGAAGGATACGCAAGGTACTCAGCCAGAACCTTCTCATGAAGAACCGAGGTGGGGCCAAGGCAACAGCGAGGGGCCTCTCGGCATGTATGTACTTTGTAAGCCACAGATTTCACAGTGGGTACCTGAAGTACACCTGCAATATTCACATCTGAGAGCAGAGTGAGTTTAATTTTGTAACTATTTAACATATAGTTATTCTGTATTTGGTAGCATAAAGTTTATGGTCTTAGAAAAGTGAAAATAGACCAGAAGTCCTAGCTGCTGCCAAGTTGCAAGGCCACCATCTACCGGTAACCTGTTCAAATTTCAAGCACATGGCTCTTGAATACACTGGCAATTTAAGAAGAAAGTGTCAAATGCAATTTATACATTGTGACAATGAACATATAATTTCTCAATGTTAGTCCAAATTCCTGTTGGTGTTCAGCTGGGAATTAAGAGTTTCTAGAGAAATGTACAGAAATTTAAAACAAATATTTTTATTTACAAATTATTTTCAGTGTTCTACAAGTTTACTCATCTTGGAGATAATTTAGATCAATGGTCCAGGAAACACAACCTATATAGGGGTTGGAAAGGTTATAAAAACATTTTTAGAGGAAAAACTGCAAGGACTGATTATTATCCAAGAATTTTAATGAAAGATGACAACCAAAGAAGTTATGTAGTCCAACTCAGCACTGTCCAACAGAAATACACTACAAGCCATATATGTAATTTAAAATTTTCCAGTGGTCACATTTAAAAAGCAAAGAGAAACAGGTAAAATTAATCCTAATAATACATTTTATTCAGCCCAATATACCCAAAATATGTACCTCTTCAATATAGAATCAGTTTAAAAAATTATTAATGAGGTATCTTGCATTCTTTTTCTCATGCCAAGTCTTCAAAATCCAGTGTGTGTTTTACACTTACTTTATATCTCAATATGGAGACTAAATTTTCAATGGTTAAAATGAAATGTAAGCCAAAATAATAAATTGTGTTAAGCAAAAAAAAGTTACACCGCTGTTTAAATTTAAAATACTTAAAATCTTAAATAGTGAAATTTTAGTTCCTCAATCACAGTATCCACATTTTGCTGCCCTGTTAGACAGCACCTGCCTGAGCGGACACTGGGCACAGGTGCACGACAGACGGAAACTGAACGAATGATGGTATGACCTGCCTGAGTTCCACAGGTGACTGGCTGCTACTTTCATTTTTCTTCACTGAACAATTATTTAAAACTAATTAGCTAGGGGAGAGAGAAAGAAAGAAAGGAACCAAAGAGTCCGGGAGGAACCATAAGGAGAACTAGGATTCCATTGACAGAGCTGGGGACACCAAGAAGGAAGACTTGGTTCAAGAGGAAAGATCATGAATACGGAAGCTCTGTAAGGTCCCCCTGTGAGGAATGAAGGTCTCAGTGATCATCACTCACACCTGTAGAAGTTGTCATCAGAATTGCTGTATCTTTTGACCTGCAGGGTCCAGTGGCTTCTCACAATCCTGTCTGATGTGTCCTGGAATCAAAGCCAGACCCCGGTTGTTCTGTGCTGTGGTTTTGCTTATCTGAGCCATGATTCTCAGGACAGTGGTACGAACTTCACACCTACCTATTTTCTCACAGCAGCTTTGAAACCTAAATTTCAACTTCTGCCACACTTGACCATGAGCTTCTACTTCTGACCTTATTCTAACCTTATGGCCCAGAACTTTATAGTGTCCAGCCCAGTCCATCCACTGGAACTCCAAATCATGCTGTGTCGCCAGGTTAGCTGGATACTCAGCATCTATGATGGGAAGCCTCTAAAATGATCCTCCAATAGTCCCCACTCCCCAATATCAATGCCCTGTGTAATCCCTCCCTCGGTGTGAGTGGGACCTGAGTGATTCACTTCTAACCAATAGAATACAGCTGAAGTGATGGGATATATATTCTTCTGATATTAGGTAACAAAAATACTGAGGCTTCCATCTTGTGCACCCTTTTGTACTCTCTCACTTATTTATTTTGGAGAAAGACAGCTGCAATACTGCAGACTGCCCTGTGGAGAGGCCCCCATGGGAAAGAACTGGGGAAGTCTAAGTCCAACCAACCAACACATGAGTGAGCTTGGAGGCAGAGTTTCCTCCAGTCAAGCAGCCTTCATATGAGATCTGAGCTCCAGTCAACACTTTGCAGCTTGTGAGATACCTTGAGGCACATAGCTAAGCTACATCCAGATCCCTAACCCTCCAAAACTGTGTATTAGACTAAGTATTGGAGTAATTTTTAAAGTAACGAATAATTAAAACAGCACGGAATCCTAATTATGCTCATAGAAAACTCATGTTAACTATTCTATCTGATGAATTGAATTTTGTACATTTTAAGTGATTACAATCTAAATGAGAATGTCTACAAATTATATTATATTTGGTAATAAAAGATCTGGAGCCTAGGGAAAGGAGAAGAGTAACTCCTCAACATCAAGTTTATAAAGAAGTCATGACAATGTGTCAATGTCTTTGAAGACTTTGAATGTAAATAAGAGGCACTTGTCAAAAGGATGAGGGGGATAATTTCCTCTCTTGTGAGTCTCACTTGTCAGCGAGTAGGAACCTCATGAGAAATATTTGGGGAAATTTAAAAATATACCCATGGCCTCACCTTCCCCCATTTAACCCAGACCTAAATCAGAACCTCCAAGAACAAGTAATCATGCACATTTTTCAAAGTTCCAAGAGAGAGGAACTTAAAAACACATTAGTCTCTTGCACAGAATTCCATATGGGCCAGGTCTGTAGAGGTTTAATACAACCAAGTTTTCCAGAAGGCCTCCGTTCAGTACAACCATCCCACTAATAATCCAGGGTCATGGCACACAACTGAACCACAGAGAACTAACAGCATAAGTCATCTTCTTTTGTATTAAAAGTGCCTTCTGCCATGAATTGCTATGTTGCTCAAGTCTCCCAATGTGATATTTCTTCAGAATTGTCAGCTAGTACTTCAAGAATTATGTCAGATAATACAAGTAAAATCAGGCATCTTTTTCTTTGTTAGATTTTATTGGAATTGTGTCTAGTGATTCCTCATTAGTCATATGGCAAGCTTTTTGGCTCAGATATATAAATATATATCAGGCTAAGGAAATGTCCATCTAGTCCTATTTAATTAAGAGATTATTCTATAATTAAGAATGAACATTAAAATTATTGAATTCAGACTTCCAGCTAAAACGGAGGCATGGGTGGACACACTGTGCCTCCTGGCACAACCAAAATTAAGGACAACAAAGATTTAGAAACAAGAAAGCACCCAAAACTGATAGAAAAATTGAACTGTACGGAAGTCCAACAACCATTCATCCAGACTGGTAAGAGGGCAGGAGTCGCAGCAGGAAAAAGTGGAGGTTGGCAGACCCAGGCATGCAGGGGGCAGCTAACGGACCCCGGGCACGGGGTGGCAATGGTGCAGTCCCAGTGAGGCTGCGCAAGGCAGCTGCCTGACCAAGTGGTCCCACATTTGCACACAGATAATCCAAGTGAAGGGGAAGCGGCAGAAGGGACTGGAATCCAAGAGAGAGCAGAGCAAGTACCATTTTTCCCTCTCGGACTCCGCCCCCACATACAGCATCACTACCCAGCAACTGGGCTGCCCCGCATTGGGGAACACCTAAGGCTCCACCCCTCACTATGTAACAGCCGTGACCAGACCCCCCCCAAAAAAAACCCAAAAATGGCTCAAATGGGAGAACAAATCAAAGTTCCAGAGCCAATTCATCTAAGCGACCAAGAGATAGCCAACCTATCAGATGCACAGTTCAAAGCCCTGGTGATCAGGACGCTCACAGAATTGGTTGATTTTGCTTACAAATTAGATGAACAAATGAAAGCTACAATAAGTGAAATGAAGGAAAATGCATGGGGAACCAACAGAGATGGGAGGAAAACTGGGACTCAAATCAATGGAGTGCACCAGAAGGAAGAAACAAAAAACCAAACAGAAAAAAAGGAAGAAACAAGAATTCAAAAAAAAATGAAGAGAGGCTTAGGAACCTCCAGGACATCTTTAAATGTTCCAACATCCAAATTATAGGGGTACCAGAAGGGGAAGAAGAAGAGCAACAACTGGAAAACTTATTTGAACAAATAATAAAGGACAACTTCCCCAATCTGGCAAAGGAAATAGACTTCCAGGAAGTCCAGAAAGCTCAGAGAGTCCCAAAGAAGTTGGACCCAAAGAGGAACACACCAAGGCACATCATAATGACATTAGCCAAGATTCAAATGGAGGAGAGAATTCTAGAAGCAGCAAGAGATAAGGGAACAGTCACCTACAAAGGAGTTCCCATCAGACTGTTAGCTGATTTCTCCAAAGAGACCTTCCAGGCAAGAAGGGGCTGGAAAGAAGTATTTGAAGTCTTCAAAGGCAAGAACCTTCATCCAAGATTGCTCTATCCAGCAAAGCTGTCATTTACAATGGAAGGGCAGATAAAGTGCCTCTCAGATAAGGTCAAGTTCAAGGAGTTCATCATCACCAAGCCCTTATTCTATGAAATGTTAAAGGGACTTACCTAAGAAAAACAAGATAAAAATATGACAGTAAAAAGACAGCAAACTCATAGATATTAACAACCACACCTAAAACACAAGCAAACTAAGCCAACAACTAGAACAGGAGCAGAAACATGGAGGGTTAGCAACAGGGGAGTGGGAGGAGGAGAGAGGGGAAAAGGTACAGAGAATAAGTAGCATAGACGGTGGGTAGAAAATAGACAGGGGGAGGGCAAGAATAGTGTGGGAAATGTAGAAGCTAAAGAACTTATGACACATGGACATGAACTAAAGGGGGAATGTGGGTGGGAGGGGTGTGCATGGTGGAGGGGAATGATGGGGGAGAAATGGGACAACTGTAATAGCATAATCAATAAAATACAGTTAAAAATTATTGAATTCCCTTTCGGCACCTTTGGAGATGATTATAAGAGTTTCCCTTTCATCAAGAAACATTATACCATGAAAAGCTGACATAAGTGGAGCCATTTTAAAATGTAGCCAGAGCAGCCATTCCAGGGGAACTGCATGTGCGTTTTGCTCCTTGAACGTCTGGAACATTTGAACTGGGCAAACTGACCTTTGGGCTGGGCCAAGCCAGCACCGTCCCACAAACATTTCTATAACAGGAAAGCAGACATTGTGACCACAGGACTGCTGATTATGGACACTCTTTCTGAAGATAGAATCAGTAATCAGATGTGTATTACTAAAGAATAACTCAATTTGTTAGCACCAATAGAAATTTCTTTCCTCTATTTATGTTATCATTTCTTTCCTTTCTCATAAAAACTCATTGCCTTCACCCTGTAATTTGGACATAGTCTGAGTTTCTGCCCCAAATCTATGCCCTTGAATTACAATTCTTTGAACGCTTGTTTCCTCTCACTTTGGCTTTTTGTTTTTAGGTTAACACTATATTAATGAATTATAAGTAGATGATTTTTTATATGATCATAGTATGTTATTCTTTAAGTATGCTCTTGGAGTTTGCTTGATAATTTAAGATTTTTAATGCAGTTTATAAGAGATTGATCTATATTTTCTTTTTTGTGAACATGTGTGTGTGTTGTATTCATGTGAAGGCAAGAGGGGAGGGGGTAGGAAGCAAAAGGAGACCTTAATATGTGTAAGTTAAAAAAAACACTGGGTGGTGAGCACACAGTGGAGTATACAAATATTGCATCATTCAACTGAAATTTATATAATGTATTAACCAGTGATACTCCAATAAATTTAAGTAAAATTTAAAAATTTAAGTATTTTTAAGTACAAATAGAGTAGACCAGAACTCAGCCTTCTCTCTCTCTCTCACCTGACCCCAACACACACAAAACCAAGCCCCTTCCAAGAATCCTCTGAGAAAGATCTTCAGAGCAGTTGGAAAACATTTGATTTTTTTCCAAATTCTCATCTTGCAAACAAAGAAGCTGAGTCCTAAAAATATTAAGTGCTTGTCCAAGTTCATGTACCTGGTCTGTCCTTGCTAACAGTATGTAAAAATTGAAAGGGAATAGGTCCTGGAGGGGAAGCTAATGTAACTTTATTTAAGTTGGAGAAAGAAGACTGACTGGTCACTTCATTACAGTCTACCAAATGATGAAGGGGGTTCAAATAAGCAATGACAAGCTGTCCTTTTCAATTCTCTTTCTGGACAGGAGAAGTAAAATGGCTTTAATTAATTCAAGAGGGATTTAGGTCAATAGTAAGAATTTCCTGAATGAACAAATTCCAAGACAATAGAAGGGGCTGCCAAAGGAAGTTAGGAAGAGCTTTTTGTGAAGCTCTTAAGAAAAGTGCAGGCTGCTCGTTTTCTGCAAGGACTTCAGTACTATTTTGTTGAACCAGATAAAACTGCTGACATTCAAACTATTTTTCCTACAAAAACAGCAAATTCATGTAGATCAACTTAACACATGGAAGTAGGGAGGCTTAGCTTAGAGGACATTTTGTCTTCATTTTAGCTTTTAATTTTCCTCTACCTCTATAGAATGCAGAGGATGGAAACAGTCTTATTTAAGAAGGTCAGGATTGAAAGTTTGCAAAAGATTCTTGCCTAAATTAAACTCTTGGCATTTAAAAGCAGAGATAACCAGTATTCTGGCAACCAATCCTTCCAGAACTGATAAAGTATGTTGAAAATGAAGTGTTAAAATCCATAGTTTGCATGCTGAATGGCCTTATGGTACCGAGATATGCCGTCTCACGAGGTCTTTGGCATTCAAGGACTTCAGGCCAGCAGCAACTGCAGTGGCTCTACTGATGACATTTGGTATAAATGCTGGTCCAGTGGGTTGGCTCTCTCCTCAGTTTTGGGGTTCAATGCCATCAAAAGAGTAGCTGTGTGGGAACATTTCCCATGGCCATTGGCTTTGGGCCATTGTGTACAAATTACGGCTAAGCTTTAACATTACTGACTATATGAATCTTTTCAGCCCAGGAAACTGTGTTTCTCAACTCTGCTGTGATTTCTCCTATGTAGTCATATTCTGATCAGTTTTTATCTCCCCCAAAAAATGTTAGGTTCCTAAGAATGATGGAAACTTAAAAGAATCAGACTGGGCATACTAAAGGAACGGTGTTTTCTCCCAAATGAAAATGCACAATGAACTATTTTCCTGGAACATATATAAAAGGACTAAAAATACCCACCAACCCCCCAATTTCGTTTACTCATCTTCATGGATATAACATATCTGAAGAGAGTTAAAACCCAATACAGCCCTGACATGTAAGCAAGAAACCACCTTTGCTGTTTGCAATGGTCCTAACATAGTGAGACCATACTTCCCATAGGGACTTTCAAATGTTTCCGTTCACTCTGTTCTTATGCTTTTGCATATCTTCATCACCCATTGTTATACCCATATAACTTAGATTTAATCCTATCAGGTGGTATTCACTTGTGTGTTTCAACTTCTCCCTCACCACAGTCTCCTTCATAAGCTCAGTGACCTTTACTTCTACACCTTTATGAGTACAGTGACCTTCAGCACAGAGAATCTGTCTCTATGCACCTTGATGCTTCATCTGTAGATGAGATTTGAAATCCCTACTCATAGTGCTTACAGCACTCACAGTACCTTGCATAAATCAGACACTTAAGGACTGCCTGGTTGCTTCCTTGACCTTTTGTATCCAATGGGGTTTCTCCCACTTCCCTGAACACAGATGCTGAACTCATCATGCTTCCACACCCATGCACACACCCAAAATCTGCTCCCAGACCTATGTTCTCCATCCAGCCCCTCAAGCTAGAAACCTCAACTTCAACCTTGACTCCCTTTTCTTCCCTATTTGCCATATCCTATGAGTCACAAAAGTCTGCCAATTTTACCTTTTATCTTCACATTTTTTTTTTAGCATATCTGCTCCAGGCCACCTTTGGTATATTACCCCAGTTCAAACCTAGTTTACTGAAATCAACTCTGAGATGGCTACCATTCTCTCTAAATTACAAATTGGATAAGCTCTCTCTCCTGAATAAAACTATTAAGTGCCTTCCCATAACACTTAAGTTCCTGAAGTACCCTGCGAAGCCCTACAAATCTGTCTTTGGTGCGCTCTCTTGACTCATTGCACATCTCTCCCTGTTTCACAGTTTATTTTTTAAAATATATTTTATTGATTATGCTATTAACAGTTGTACCATTTATTTCTTCCCTTTATTCTCCTCCACCCTGCACCACCCCCCTACCAGCATTCCCTCCCCTTAGTTCCTGTCCATGGGTCATACATATAAGTTCTTCAGCTTCTCCATTTCCCATACTGTTCCTAACCTCCCCCTGTCTATTTTGTACCTACCATTTACGCTTCTTATTCACTGTACCTTTTGGCCTATTCTCCCCCTACCTCTCCCAGCTAATAACTCTCCATGTGACCTCCATTTCTGTGGTTCTGTTCCTGTTCTAGTGGTTTGCTTAGTTTGTTTTGTTTTTAGGTTCAGTTGTTGATAGTTGTGAGTTTGTTATTATTTTATTGTTCATAGTTTTGATCATCTTCTTTCTCTTAGATAAGTCCCTTTAACATTTCATGTATAAGGGCTTGGTGATGGTGAAATCCTTTAACTCGACCCTATCTGGAAAGCACTTTATCTGCCCTTCCATTCTAAATGATAGCTTTGCTGGATAGAGTAATCTTGGATGTAGGTCCTTACCTTTCATGACTTCAAATACTTCTTTCCAGTCCTTTCTTGCCTGCAAGGTTTCTTTTGAGAAATCAGCTGATAGTCATGGGAAATCCTTTGTAGGTAACTGTCTCCTTTTCTCTTGCTGCTTTTAAGATTCTCTCCTTATCTTTAATCTTGGGTAATGCAATTACGATGTACCTTGGTGTGTACATCCTTGGGTCCAGCTTCTTTGGGACTCTCTGAGCTTCCTGGACTTCCTGGTAGTCTATTTCCTTTGCCAGATTGGGGAAATTCTCCTTCATTATTTTTTCAAATAAATTTTCAATTTCTTGCTCTTCCTCTTCTTTCTGGCACCCCTATGATTTAGATGTTGGAATGTTTAAAGTTACCCTGGAGGTTCCTCAGACTCTCCTCATTTTAAAAAAAAAATTCTTGTTTCTTCGTTCTGTTCCTGTTGAATATTTCTTCCTTCTGCACCAAATCATTGATTTGAGTCCCAGTTTCCTTCCCTTCACTGTTGGTTCCCTGTATATTTTTCTTTATTTCACTTAACATAGCCTTCACTTTTTCCTCTATTTTGTGACCATAATCTACCATTTCTGTGAGAATCCTGATTACCTGAGTTTTGAACTGTGCAGAGTTTTAAACCTCATCACTTAGTTCTTTTTCTGGAGTTTTGATCTTTTCTTTCATTTGGGCCATATTTCTTTGTCTTGGTACACCTGCTACATTGAAAGGGGTGAAACCTTAGGCACTCATCAGGGCAGGGCAACCCACTTCACTGCGTTGTGACACTGTACGTAGGGAAGGGGTCAGAGAGGGAACAATGTCACTTGCTTGGCTCTCACCCACTTTTAGTCACCTTCCCTGCTATACACAAGCAAATTGGGCCTTTCTGGTGCTGATTCCCAGGTGGGTGGTTTTGTGCATATTCTAGGACCCTGTGGGTTTCTCCAGTGAACTCTCCTGTGAGGCTGGGAGTTTCTCCCACCACTGCAACACCCACAGGATTTTACAGCCAAAGGTTTTGAGTCTTTCTTTTCCCATGCTGGAACCCTAAATTGTGCAGTCTGTCTCACTCCCCAGCTGTTCCTCCCAGTTTATCCTCACACAAGTGTGAACTCTTCCACTCTGCCAGTCCACTGGGTCCTCCAGCTGCCACCTTGCCTCATGTCCTTTTCACTCCGGCTCCCTGTCTCCAACTTACCAGTCTGAATGAATGTTTCTTCTTTAACTCCTTGGTTGTTGGACTTCCATACAGTTCAATTTTCTGGAAGTTCTCTTTATTTTTTGTTGTCCTTTTGGCTGTGCAAGGAGGCAGTATATGTACCTATGCCTCTATCTTGGCTGGAAGTCCTGTTTCACAGTTTATAATTCACCATACCACTTACGGTATACTCATCCCCTTCCCTCTGCCCCTTCCCCACAAAATCCCCGCTCCCTGCCTTCACCCAGGTTCCCCTCTTCCTGGAACCTTTACCACTTCACTCACACCTCCTTTCCCTGCCTGTCTGACTCTGATTGGTTCTCTAAGTCTCAACTCAAGCAAGTTCTTTCTGAGCCTCTCTCTGCTCCAAATCAGATCTGGTTGGGTATTCCTCCTCTGTGGACCAATAATGCCCGGTGCATATGTCTATCATTGTGTTATCACTGACACCTGACATCCCTGACCCTCATTTCCACCCCATCACCTAGCACTGTCAATTCTATCTCCAAAACATATCTCTGATCCATCCATGTCTTTCTCTCCCCACTGCTCTTACCTAATTTGAGTGTCATCTCCCACCTGACCCCTATGATAGTCTTCCCACTGATCTTCTCAATTCCATTGGCCCCTCTTCTGCTGAGTAGAAGCCAGAGGGATTTTTTTAAAGTCATATTTATAGATCATGTCAGAGACCCCTTCATTAACTTTTCTACACTGACAATAATATGGCCTCCCAGGCTCTGAATGCTCTGGCTCTGCCCTGTCCAGCCTCAGCTCCCATTATTCTCACCCTCATTCACCAATCTCCAGCCTTAAGATTCCCAAACCAGACAAGCTCATTCTTGCCCAGGGCCTAAGGGGCAAGCTGCTCCCTTTGCCTAGATCATTTGTCCCTGACTCTTTGTGACTTGAACTCCTTCTCATCTGTCAGGCCTCAACTGATACATCGATGTCTCAGGAAACATTTTTAATGTCCCTAGTCTCACTTAGATGCTCCTAATCTCACTCATAGTACCAGCTGTGTTCATTCATAAAAGTGATCACAGTTCTTGATTATATGTTTATTTGTTTAGTGCTTCTCTTATCACACTCTAAGCTTCATGAGGAGCAGAATCAGGCATGGGTTTTGTTTTGTTTTGTTTCTAACCTCTCTATATCTACCACCCACCACAGGCAGTACAGAATGAATGAATGAATGAATGAATGAATGAATGAATTGCATTTACCATCTTATTTTTAACTATCTCTATTAATGTCTATTCCCCCACTAGTTAGTGTTCCTTATGCACAGCATTAAATGTCACATAGAGATACTTAATAAATTTTATTTAATAAATGTCCAACAAATGTATTGATTAATTAAGAGCTGATTTATTATGAATTACATTTACTCAAGAAATTCTAAGTTTTGCAAATGTATTCTTTATCACTTTAGGTAACTTTATTCCATATTTCTGAAATTAGCCTTAAATAATAGTTTTATGTGTTCTCTTAAGAGAGATGAACACATACACATTCCTGGGGTCATCTCAATGTATTTTGAAAGTATCTAATTTCTAACTATGTCATATAAAGGATTTGCTGAAACATCTAGCTTATTCTTCTGCTCTAAAGGGGCTTTATTAATGTTTTAGTTTGATAGCCACCTCTTGTATCCTAACAGTCTTCTGCTGAAAAGTCCATTATATTAAAGAAATTTTTCTCCATGTGTCTCTTCTAAACTACCACTAGTGTCCTCAGCTTACAAAATTGTTCATTATACATTCTTTGACTTTATTACTATATTTTAAGATTGTTTATAGCAATTTTTAAAGTTCCAAAATGGCATACTTATATCCAGATACTATTCCAGAGGGTGATCTTAGATTAAAATTTTTACTTTGAAAAGGGAAAAAGTAAAATACCTGTTATATCAATAAAAGATTCTTAAATACATATACACAATTAAAGCCTGAATATACAAACACAATACAATAAAAAATCACTATGATGAAATGAAGTGTCTCATCGAGTTAAGTGTCTTTGAGCAGCAGGAGTTGGAGTCCCCTCTGGATACACTCATCTGGACCTGCAGTTGCAACCTGCTCTCCCTGGAAGCATCCAATTAGTTCCCCTTACACCCTCATGTGTAGACTATTAGTTCCACATTTATTCTCCTTGGCCTCCATCTGTAGAAATGTCTAACAGTTGCCTTAACCCTTGAATATTTCATTGCCTTTGCAAAAGCCAATTCCACTCAAACCCTTTGTTTTATTTGTGGTGCACACAACTTTACAAAAAAATATTTTCAGTAGAAATTGTCAGTTTCAAAGACTCAAGAGCAAAATTTTTATGCTTTTTTCTCTTCCTTTAGATATCTCTTTTCAACTGAAAATAGCAACATTTTGAAATGCAGTAATATTTACGATTTCAGAATAACTGCCTCCAGAGAAGGGTGGCATCCATTTCTAACTTTCCTTAAATCTTTGCCTTGATAAAGGAAATTGGTCTTGGCTAAGAAGGGTGATATGGTCAGACGATATACACAAATTTCCTAAAACACTAAAGTTGTGGTGTTCAATATATGAACTACTGATTTTATTTTATAAGTAAAAAATTAAATCCACTTACCAATAGCATTTATCCTGCACACAGAAGGCCAAAATACTTTTCTACTGAGGTGATAAGGTAATAAAATTTATTATAATACAATTGTCTTTTGGTTCAGAATGCAAGTATATCTACAATTATGTAAGCACAGATGAGAAAAAACTCTTTTGTTATATTAAAGGGTTTATTTACATCTTCATTACATAGATTAGTAAGAAACACACTAGGACCCTCAAGAGATAAATGGATAAAGAATGTGAAACAAAGAGTTCACAAATAATTGGCAATGGACCCAAAATTATTAAGTGCAAAAATGCTCTACATAGTGTTAGTTATAAAATAAAAATGGGAAATGATCTAAAAAAAATTAAAATATGGGAAATGGCTGACATAGTTGGAATATTATACAGTCATTTAAAGCCATGTTTAGGAGAAATTATTAGTAATCTGGAAAAAGATTCTGTTATGTGAAAAATAGCATGCATTTTTATTTAACAGATTTAAAAAGTTCTGGAGGTGGATGATGGTGATGGCAGCAGAATAATATGAATGTCCTTAATGCCACAGAATTGTACTCTTAAAAATTGTCTAAATGATAAGTTGATGTTATTGTATTTTTACCACAAGAAAAGAGATAGTACTAGTTTCTATATGCCCTTTAACTAGCTTTCCTTATTGTAAACATTCTACAAAATCGTAGTACAATTACCAAAACTGAGAAAAGGACATTGGTATAAAACTATTAATCAAACTACAGACTTTATTCATACCAGTAGTTCCACTAATGTCCTCTTTTTCTGTTCCAAGATTTAAAACATAAAACCTTTTTGTAGCCACAATAACAAAATCATGGAAATACTTTATAAAAGAATTTGCAGTTTGATTTCTTAAAAATTAAAACCCCTTCCCTGACTGGGGTGACTCAGTTGGTTGGACATCGTCCACAGAGCAAAAAGGTCACTGGTTCAATTCCCAGTTAGGGCACATAACTGGGTTGTGGGCCAGGTCCCCGTTGGGGCATGCGAGAGGCAACTAATGGATGTTTCTCTCACACATCGATGTTTCTCTCCCTCTCTCCCTCCCATCCTCTCTCTCTAAAAATAAATAAAATCTTTAAAGAAAGTAAAATATATTCCCTACCCTCTAGATTTACAGTTCTATTAAAGAATTAAGATTTTCAAATGAAGAATGGCAAGACAAAGGTGAACAGGGTACTGGATTTACCCCAGTCCCTCCCATTTCCATAACACCACCTTCCATATCAGTATATTACTTCTGTACCTATTTAACAACAAGGTTCCCATCCAATAGGTTGAGACCTACTAATAAATCCAGGCACCTTACCTGATCTCAATCTTTAACATCTTTAACTTCTTGTTATCTCCCTTGCAGCTTCTCTACAGTGAGAAAGTTAAGCTTTTACCCCAAGTCAAGACATTTACTTCAGAAATCCTCCCACCAACCAGTACACAACCAGACCTCACCACTTTGGCCTTACCCACCACATAGGTCTTCTGGGTTAACAACATCATCTCTTAACAACAACAACAACAACAAAAAACTGGGGCACTAATCACTATGCTGTCCACCTGAAACCAATACAAAATAATACTAAAAAGGCTGGGCAGATCCGATTTCAAAAAATCAAATTTTCTAAAATTGAGCTCTTCTACAAAACAATACAGAAGGACTATTAAGCATGTTTTAATTATTAAAAGAAGTAGGCGGATGTACATTCTCTTTATCTATATGAAGAATTTCCCTTCCTGACATTGAGTCATGTTCACTTTTCCCAAGCGGGTATAAAATGTTCCTTGTAAATCATAATCTTTACTCTCCCTGTGCCGTGGACTCTTGCCAACATAACAGAAACAGCCAAATAAAGGACTGTGATAAGCTCCTCAGGTGCCAGGGGAATGTTATCAGAAGAAATCATCTTCCTCCCTGTGACGTGTGGATCCTCAGCATACTCACAAAACAATCGGGGACCCCAAGGAGTAGAAATTCATCAAAGACTCAGTGGGGAATTGCGTACAAAACAGCTTTGGAAACCAGTGGGAACAGACTTTTATTAACTCCAAAAAGTTGTACCAGTTGGGGAGGAATGGTCCCCAGATTGATGTGCCTGGAGAAAAAGGACTTTCAGTGACAAATCTGATAAAGTCTGTGACAAATACTGTGTTTCTTCTCTTTAGATTCCAATGTTCAGTTTGGAGGACTGCTTTAGTCTATAACATACAGTTGTTATATTATCTCTAGTGATATAGTATACAACTGTGTATACCATGGACAAAAATTTCATGTGCTTGCATGTGCACAAAATTTAGAAATGCAACCCCTTTTATTTTGTCTTTGCTACCTGTGCGGTGATAAAAAAAAAATAAGTAAATGTCCAATTTGGTTGAAGTAGTGCTTAGTTTCTCCAGA
This sequence comes from Glossophaga mutica, assembly GCA_039655065.1. NCBI lineage: Eukaryota > Metazoa > Chordata > Mammalia > Chiroptera > Phyllostomidae > Glossophaga > Glossophaga mutica. The sequence continues at coordinate 65,438,800 of CM077313.1, forward strand.
AAAACAAGCTCAGCCTCAGATTTTTCAGTTTTTTTAGACCTCTGCTTTCAATCAAGATGGCACCCAAGGATGGAGCAAATGGGTGTAGCTTGAGGCACCTGGTGGAAGTGTTCTCAGCTGGTTAGGTGTAGGGTACTTGGGGGCCTCTGGTTTCTGGGACAACATTTTTTGTCCAGTGGCTTACTGCCCACACTACTGCCACGTGTCGCTAAAACCTGTGACTACTGTGACTCCAGCTCTGTTCTTTTGACTTAAGAGCTACTCCTACGAACTCTTGTGAACTGTTGGTGAAAATGTAAATTGACACAACCACTACTGAGATTCCTCTCAAAAAATTAAAAATAGAACTGCCATCTTTTTTTCTGCTTTTTTCCCAATTTTCCCCCCTCTATCCCCTCTCCACCCTATACCTCCTAACCCTCCAGCATTCCCTCCCCTTAGTTCATGTCCCTGGGTTGGTTGTACATATAAGTTCTTTGAGAATAGAACTATCATCTGATCCATCAACCCTTCTTCTAAGTATATGTCGAAAGGAAATGGAAACAGGATCTCTGAAAGATCTGCATTCCCATGTTCACAGCAAAATGTTTCACACTAGCCAAAGATTAAAAACCTACATGTCCATCAATGGGTGAATGGATCAAGATGGATATATATATTGAATATATATGATGAAATATTTTCAGCCATGAGAAAAAAGGAAATCCCATCATTTCTGTCATTTGTGACAACATGAATGAAACTTGAGGGCATTATGTTAAGTGAAATAAATCAGATGGAGAAAGACAAATACTGTATAATATCAACTGTATGTGAAATCTAAAAAAGTGGTTAGCAGAGGCCAAGGCAGGGGAAATGGGGAGATGCTGCTCAAAGGTTACAATCGTTCACTTATAGGATGAATAAGTTCTGGGGAATCTCATGTACAGCATGGTAATTATAGTTAATAACATTGTATTATATACTTGAAAGCTGCTAAGAAAGTAGATCTTAAATGTTCTCACCACAGAAAAGAAATTGTAATTATGTGAGGTGAATGGGGATTCGCTAATGCTCTGGTGATGATCATTTTGCAATATATAAGTGCATCAAATCAACAGTTTATACACCATAAATTCATGCAATGTCACATGACAATTACACCTCAATGAAGCTAGAAAATATAAAAAATCATTTCTCCCAGCTGTCCAATAGAAGTTTTTACTCTGCAACCTGGAAATGAATAGATCTACATTCTGGCTTGGGTTTCCTAAGACAGTTTCCAATACAGCAAAAATTTTAGCCTGGAAATTGTCTCACACAAGGGAATATACATATTTTGACAATAGTTCATTTATCTGTTGGTTCCATAAATATCTCCTGCCTGAAGGATTTATTCAAAAGAAAGTAAAATGATGACTATTGAAGTTTTCTATTCCAACTGAGTGGTTCACTCATTGGAGGTCTAAGTGATGCTCATAAATGAAAATATAGAATACTAACACAGGAAGGAACTAATCTCTATTTTATAGACCTGAGGAAACTAAGGCTAGGTTAACTTAAGTGACTTATTCAAAGCCCCCTTAGTTACAATGGTTATTGGCAGAAATGGAATTTGAATCTGGGAGCCCAGACTCTTAATTATACCACATAAGTTTAAAAGATATTTTTTATTCATCTAAATTAAATCTTAATTATTACTGATTTGCTACAAACTAAATTGAAGTCTGGATTTTCACTTAGCAATAATTAAATGTTAATGTCCGTTAACATTTTGTTATTTACTTTTTTTAGGCAGCCAAATTGGGATATGAATAGTCTTCACTAAATTAATTAACAATCTTGAATTTACAAACAAATACCTACTCTAAAACTGGATCAGTTCTGAGTCACTATGACAGACAGAACACTGAAATTTCTTCTGGGTCTCAGTATTGTGCCTTTGGACGAATGTTCTATTTCAAGCAAGCATTTTTTTCCACATTTTTTTATTGTTGTTCAAGTACAGTTGTCTCCATTTCCTCCCACCACTCTGCAAGCATTTTTAATGTCACCTACTACACAATTTCAAGAGTTCTTTTACTCTTAATTCTCATAAGAAAGAAGAAACACCGGAAGAAAGTATTTGGGTCAATTTGGCTAATTCCAAATCACAATTACACTTTCTGTTCCCAAACAAGTCCAAGAACAGAACTACCTGACTCCAACATTAAAATCCTCTTGAGAAAATCTTCTGCAGGGCCGGTCTCCCAGCCACTTCTCTACTTGTGCCTCTGCGGAGAGTGCATTAATAGCACTCACAACGGAAGGTATTGTTCTCTATAGCTATTCAAATTAATTATTTGAGCACCCCAGGATGTAAACATGAAAGAACAGCTTTATAGATATTCAGGGCACTCTATAATAGGCCATGGTGAATTATTGACTGTAATGAGAACAGTCTTAAAAGGCTGAATTCCCAAGGGAGCTGGCTGAAGAATTGGGAGGAGGGGCTCGTAAGTTAAATCAATAATTAGGAAGACAGAAGGAAGGGAGATAGATTGGGCAAGAGATTTCTGAAAATTGAACACTTGTCTCTATGATCTCCCTTGCTGATGATTCATTAAGTAAAGATAAACTTCAGTAACTTATTGACCAGCACGCCAATAAAGCCTGAGCTATGTGGCCTGTGATGCATGAAATGGATAAGCCTAACTATATCGCCAAGGGAGATGACAAAGTGTGGCGTGATTTAGAGAAATTCGTGAGTGTGTTTGGGTATTGTGCTAGTTATGTGTGTTTCACATTTACAGGCCATACTGAGTATTGTGTTAGATCAATATGGGATGTAAAAGAAGCAAATAACATTCTTAAAGAAGTTTATAGTTTATCTAGAGATATCAACTATGCGTGTATGATGTTACTCAGGAGAATTTACCCATATTTGTAAAAAGACCACTGGGATCATTTGCAACACGAAATTTGTGTCTTTTACCTTATCTCTGACTCTACCTCACACTCATGTTTCATCTAAGCACACTTTCTTTAAAAACGGACTATTGCAGCTCTTGCCACACATTCTGCCAAAAAGGACAAAGAGAAGATACGAGTTTTGTAAAACAGGACTAAAATAAGGAAAAGTGAAATTATAGGCTGCAGTGAAACTTTCAGAAGCACCCCTGGTCTTCTTGGATCACTTACACACACTGCGTCGAAGGGTTTCCTGAGGTGCACATCAACCGTGGAAGAGCGTTGTTTTGGGGCGCCTCTCTCAGAGAGTCAACCAGTGACGGTCCTGGAACATGGACCACAATATTCAGCTCCTAATAGAGAAATCATCCTATATTTATTCTGCACTACTCAAAAAAGTTTCAAAGATAACTAATATTTTAGGTTTTAGGGAAATAAGAAAAGGTACTGAATGCTTCATTCTTCTTTCTATGGAAGTACGAGGAGGATGGGGAATGGGTCTACAGCTGTTCGGGATTCGCTGGGCTCCGTCCACTGCGCTCCCTTCCCTCTGCTCGGTGAAGGGTAAAGGGGCTCAGCACACTAGCCACGGCTCCAACGAGGAGGGAGCACATACATAATCCCTCCGCACCAGCAAACACAGCCGCAGATGAGGCAGGCACAGTATTAAGGTCTGTCTTGCTCTTGGACCCTTCTAACCATTACCAGACTTCTAGAACCTTAATTCTGCTTCTTTCAACCCACTTTCTAGTCCCTTTCATGACTGGGTCTTCTCACCCAGGCCCTAGGGCCCTGTTGCCTCAACTCTTAGGCTCTCACTGCCAATGCTTCCTCAAACCCACCTCCCACTCCCCAAACCCCCACCCCACCACCTAAACCTTCTATAGCCTGAGATGTTACTGCAAGTGAACTCCCCCTCTCCCCCCCCCCCACACACAGTTTCCTCATTCTGAGATTTTATGAAAGAACAATGGTAACTGTGGCAACCCTTGTTATCTCCCTGTGGAGTTTTCTGAGAGATTGGTGTTTTAGATTGTTTGTTCATTCTAGGAAACATTGGCCTCAAAAGGCAAAAAGTCTCTGGCAAGAGAAATGTTCCTAGAAGGCCCTGAAAATACAATCTCCTTTCATGACAGTTAGCAAAATATCTTCTGTCACTTCTGGGGCTCTCATTCCCCCTCTGTGCAGCATTCATAGCGTTCAAGTATATTAAGTATTCACATCATTCATATGTGGCCCGGCCTCTGTTCTAATCCTATGTATTAGTACAGCTAACTGCCGCTCACTCGGTGCTGCTGTTTGCACAGCTGGACATGTCGGATAGAATGAGTTCATCCCTTCAAAGATGAGCTTAAAACTGCCATCTAGTAGTGTCTTTCTTTTTTACACCTACGGCCATGCCTCATTGTTCTCACAAGCACAGTGAGTTTTAATGAAGTCATGTCTTTTAGTGTAACACTGCAGGTGCACAAATGCTGATAAACCTCCTTAACTCACTGTCAGATCAGCATGTTTATCTTCAAGCTGCAGAGTGTATTTAATTATAAGATGTGAAAAGGTCCTTCAGATTTGTTCTCTGGGCCCAGAACTAATGACTCATCCATAAAGCGCTGTGTCTCCCCAAATGTTATAATGACTAGTTGCTGATCATCTGAAGAACTCATTCGTGGTAGCATCTGGATGGCGAGGTATAGAAATTTCTTTTAAAAATAAAGAAATAGATAGCTTCTAAAGGCCCAGGAAATTTTACCAAATATAATTAACACAATTTAACACACATGCACAAGTATATATACAGATATACCTCTATATATACTTGTGCATGTGTGTTTAGTGTATATATATATATAATGTGTGTGAATATATGTATACATATATACATATACATGTGTGTGTATATATGTACATAGAGAGAGAGAGAGGAATACGGTAAGATGTACCCAGCTTCCAGAACTACTGTGCTATAAGGAATTCACTCTTCATATCTTAAAATGCAAATACCCCTAGGAGGTTATTAACATCTTAGTGTAAATTAAATTTAATCACATTGCTTTCTTCTTAAGACTAGATTTCTGAGGGAATGGGAGTCTGACCTGGAACTAGAGGGGAGATGTGCAAGGAGGGTATGGGTACCCAGAAGAGGGGAGAGGAGGGTTTTGGAGAGCAGAACTGCCCTGTAAGACAGGGCTGGGAAGGTCCCTGCGGAAGCAGAGCACCATGCATCCAGAGGGTCCTGGGATCCTCAGGGAAGGAGAAGAAGCAAACTAAGGAAGCAGGAGGGAGGCCTGAGCATGGGCATCCTTGCCCACTAGGCAAGGATGGGGAAGGCGGAAGGGAGACAGGATTCAGTCCCAAAGACAAATAGGCTTGGTGGAAAGTGTATTTATTCAGAGTTAGATAAATCAATTAACCTCTAAGCATGTTTTCATCTGCCTGTGTCACTTGACAGCTATTAGTGTAAAGATGATTTATGAAGAACTTATTGGAAAGTGTTTTCAAATTATAAAGCAAAAACAATAAAAAGCCCTAGCATAATATAAATTACAATAATTATTACTCCTATTAATCAGTCGAGTATTTATTGAACACTGACCACTTGCCATGCACAGTACACAATAAAAAAAAAACCCTTCACTCAAGTTTCTCAGGGCTCAGTGAGGAGACAGGTGAGTAAATAAAACACCACAGAGGCTGCAAAATACACACTTAGCATAAAGTGCTACAGGGACAAGGAAGAAAAGGAATCCCCTCCGCCTGGAGAAAGTGAGGCTTTTCAGAGGAGGAGATGATTGAGCTGGGGCCTGCTTGATGAGGAGTTCACCAGAGGGGATGGGGGAGTCAGAAGGAACAGCAAGGGCGGAGGCAGGCAGCCCCACGCAGCCAGCGCATGCTGCTATTGCTGCTTGGCCTAAAAAAGAAAAAGCACAGGAACGCCAAATCTCATGACTGACTCTCCTGGCCTGATTCCATGCTCCCCAAGCAGCCTTCTGATGATAATGTGGCTCCCCACTTAGACTTGCCTGCAGGGAAAGCGCATGCTGGCCAAGGAGCTAGAGCATCCAGTCCACCAGATGACTCCATTTCTCGCTGTAAATTAATAAATCAGCATTCTGGCTCATGCATTTTTTAAAGTGCAAGAATGCAACTATCATTCATAAGGCAGATGCAAAGGGAATTAGGTGAAAATTCACCAGGAAATCAGCCTGCAGGCTGACGATGTGGACAATGACAGAATAGCTGTGCAAACACCACAGGTGACTTCCGGAAATGGGCTGCCAACAAAACCATATTACACAGCACGTTTTTTCCCCACATGAAGCGCTCCCTCTCACATTTTTCTGCATTGTTATAATCCCTCAACTAGCCCAGCCATAAGAAAGCATCAAATGTCAGTCATCCCAGACTTCTGGAAACCCAGGCCAGAGGGTAGGATGCATGCGCTTTGTCAAACCCTTTGCCCTTTTATGGGCTGAATTGTGTCTCTCTAAAATTTGTGTTTTGAAACCCTCACCCCAGTACCTCAGAATATGGCTGTATTTGAAAATAGAGCCTTTATTTAAAGAGGTAATTAAAGATAAAGGAGGTCATTAGGATGGGCCCTGATTCCACATGACACGTCTTCTCACATAAAGATTAGAACACAGACAGGCACAGAGGAAAGACCATGCGAAGACAGAGGGAGAAGAGGGCCATCTGCCAGCCAAGGAGAGAGGCCTTAGGAGAAGCAACCCTGATGAAACCTCGATCTCAGACTTTTAGCCTCCAGGACTGTGAGAAAATAAATTTCTGTTGTTTAAGCCACCCCATCTGCAGCTTTGTTATGGCAGCCCTGGCAGACTAATACACATCCTTTCAGAGCCTTCCCCCAGCCAGTCCAAAAAGATGCCTATCTGTGACTTTCAGCAACCGGAAAGGTTGTCCACTGCCATCAACAGGAATGCGCTTTAGACCTTCATGCTTACTTCACCCCAGTTACTCAAGTGGCTGACTTTGGAGTCCCAGCCACGATAAGCACTGCCTGGACTCATCAAATTAACCAAAGACACAGTTTGTGAGGCACAGGGGCCTGGAAATGCTCATCTTGTACAAACTGCACAAAATCCTTAACATAGACAAGGTGAAGAACTTGTGTACCAAAAGTACAAACATTTTTAATTATAATTTCTATTTTAGAAAATCAATACCCTGCTGGCTAGGTAAGCCCCAAAGAGTCAGATACCCACTGTCAAGCTAGTTCCTACAGGTATATTGTTGGGAACCACCCTGGCTGGTTTCAGAAGCTGTAACCCCCCATAGTTAAGCCTAAATGAGAGACCTTGGGACCGTAAGCCACTGAGGAGATGAAGCTTATCTCCCTGGCAGGAGCACCACCTCTGCCCACCTTACTTCACTCTACTTGGCCCCCAGTGCATGATCGGTTAGCCAATGACAGGTAAGATTCCTCAAGGGAGGGATGACCTAAGACAGGCATGGCCACAACAGGGACCTCAGGGAAGGACTTGTGGCCTATAGAAAAAGGAGGTGATGGACCCTCACCCCTCGGCTTTGACCCAGCCTGAGTCCTCATTTTGTCTGCAAGAAGTCTCCTAATCTCTTAGCTGCCTTACTTCCCCTGCTTGACTTAAGCCTGAAACAATGCCAGAAGTGTGTCAGCCCTGTGCTGGAAAGGGCAGGTTCCCTGGGGCAATCAGGCCAAGAAGGAATGCAGAAAACCCTGTGAAATCTGCTTTGCTAATATTTGATTTATTGATAAGGGCCAAGCCTTAAATAAGTTTGTTTCCCCAAAGTTTTATGGCCCTTTGGCTATTTGACCCTGACTCTAAATAAGCCCTCATAGTTCTTTGAATGTTATCTGTTTGATCATTACTGCCTGACAATGATTGATGGGCCTATTCTGAGAATGTGGGTCTTTGGAGCCGCTGGTTGCTTACTGATTGTAATAATGCTCTGTGTACTTTGACACATTTGCAGATTATTTTTCCAGGGTTGTGTGAGAGATCAGCAAGTAGCAAGCTTTGTGGGAACTATAGTGGTCCTAACTAAAAACAAGGGGGAAATATAGGAAACCATTCTGCGTGGCACGGGCCCAGCTCCCACTCAGAAAGGCCAGTAGAAAGCGAGGTCCAGTACACAGGACACACACCCATGGATAGGTTCTCCCATGAGGAATCAGGCCTGCATTGTACCTAGGCCACTTTGAGACTTGCTTTTTGCTAAAACTCTCTCACCCCGAATTGAGGCAGCAAATATTTACTACATATCTTTAAAGTAACTCCCTAAAATCTATGCTAAACCTTCCAAGGATGAGCGTAACCAGTTCAACCACTTTTCCCTTTACATTTGCAAATATCCTTCTTTTTTATGTAATTAGCAACATCCTCTCCTTTGTTTTCTGTAAAAGGTAACCACCCAAATCGAACCTGTGCATAGTAAATGAGGACCATCCTCAAAGTAATGTGCCCAGAAAAACAATAAAAGCCAGTCAAGGTAAGGGTCAGGGCTCTCTCCCCTTGAGAGAGTGGCCGTGCCATCCCTTTTCCTCCACAGGACTCAGTAGCCTGTGTGAATTTGTCTTGTCTCATCCACAATGCTGCAGACACTGCAGGCCAGTGTCCACATTAGTATATGCCCTGGAACAACCAGAACTTTTCTGAGAAAGTCCTAAATCTCTCATTATTCAATGATTTATTTCTGAATGGCGGAGTTCTAGACTTCTGCTTTGGAAAGCTGCTCACACACAAGTTTCTGTTATTTTTGCAGGCATATCAACAAAAGCCACTTTGAGAAACTGGAACCCTTTCAGTTTGTAACCAAAACTGGGTAAAATATGTTTCCTTCTTTTCTGCATTGACTTGTTTTTACCACTTTTTTTTTTTGAGAAACAAGATTAACATATATTTCCCTTGTAAAAATCATTATTAGATCAGTGTCGATGTGGCCCATTCATACTGATGGTTTGTCAATGTGCCCCTTTTACTTTCCACTGAAATATACCACATTTGGAGGGTAAAATGTTAATTCCACAGTTGACACTTGCTCCATTTCAATGTCTTCCATTTAAAAAAATGCTCCTGTTACAGCAACAGTGACAAGTCTTGTGGATAGCACATAACCTTAGAAATGATGGCATGAGAATGGCACTTCCACCCTGTGGCCTTCCTCCCCAAAGCACATAAGCCCACTCTAATCATGAGAAAAGCATGAGACAAACCCCACATCCCCCAAGGGAGGGGCATTTGATGACACACCTAACCAGTGCATCTCAAAATTGCCAAGGTCATCAAAAACAAGAAAAGTTTGGAAAGTTTGGGAAACTAATCACAGCCCAGAGGAGTCTTAGGAGATCTTAGAACAGAAAAGGGACATTAAAGTAAAAACAAAAAAAAGAAGAAGAAGAAGTAAATCTGAATAAAGTATGAACTTCACCTAATATTAATTTTTTAATATTGGTTTATTAATTGTAATAAATGTACCATAGTAATGTAAGATGTTAATAATAAGGGAAACTGGATGTAGAGCATAGGGGAACTCTGTATTATCATCCAAATTTTTCTGTAAATGCAAAATTGTTCAAAAATTCAAAGTTTACTTTAAAAAAATGTTCCTGTTTAACTCTCCCAAAGGCTGTCACTGTCTGTAACCAGACTCTGATACACATGAGACAGTCTTCTCCAAAATTCTATTATGTGGCTCCCCTACCCTCTGATTCCCTCTCCCAGTGCAACTTTTTTACATATTTCATGTAAGCGCTTTGTCTTTCCCTGGCAAGAGCTTCTGTCAACTTTCAGCAGCCATCTGAGGGCTGCTGCTCCCTCTTCCATTTAAAACAAATACTTGAATAGAGGTTTCATATCATCATCCCACAACCTGGTCGGACCCAGCACATGCCTCTTGTCTTCATGTTTTTTCCATCGGGGTGTCTACAACTTCAGTTCCTGGGGCTGCTTTTTCACAGTCTAAGCCCCAAGTTTTCATTAAATAAAGCCCTCTGGGGCCAAAGCTCAGCTTCTAGAAGTAGTAGAGAGATGCCAAGAGCCCCCCATCCTCCCCCTGACTAAGTCAGTGTGAGGAAAATCGATAGCGGAGAGAGCTGGGTGTACTGTTCTCAGCCCTTAGCATTAAAAGTCCTGCAACACTAAAGGCATCCAGATGCAGGCCACCTGGGACCCAAAGTCCCTCAAGAGAGTAAGCTTTTACTGTTGAATCATTTAGAGCTTGGGTTATTTTTTTGTTGCTTTTTTTTGTTTGGTTTTGAACTAATCTAAAATCAGTGTTTATTTGCAGAAAAAGCCTGTTGGCCTTGAAATTTAACTCACGCTCAAGTTGGCTTGTATTCAGAGCCAAGCAGACCTTGATCTTCATTTATTATTCAATAAGAAGGATACAATTAGCCTGGAGTTGGTTTTCAGACCCAAATACAAAGAAAGGCCCACATAAATCTGAGCAGAGATAATTCCACTCTCTCCATAACTGATGTGATGCCGAAGCAAGTAGCAGGCAGCAAATCAATACACCACCATCCTCCTCGACGCCAGGCTTAAAGGCAGTCTTTGCCCTGCTCAGAAAGCAGGGCAAGATGGACCTGCCTAGCAAATATTTACCTAAGAGAATCCTTTTTACTTTGTAAATCATTGATTTAGAAAATATGGGTGCTAAGAAGAAGAGTCTATGAAATTTCAATTATGTATTCTCAGCACAAAAGTTAGCTGATGCTGGAAAAGAACATAGCTGCTACCCTTCAGGAAGGAAGGAAACTTAACCTTCCAGTGGGCCAGGTGGAATCCCAGAAACTCTCTGTGAAGGAAAAGAGAGTCTGATAACAGAATGGTTATGGTCACATGTGGCTATCTAAATCCATAGACCTTTATGGGAATAGGATGTTTCAATTTATATCAAATAATAATCAATAACAATCAAATTAATAAATATGTAACTATGTCATTGTTTACATCAGTACACAATTGTTTTATTCCCTGAATAATAGCTACCATCTGTTGACCATCTGCTGAGTGCTAACTATGTGTCAGGCACGATAATAAGTTCTTCTACTCATTAGCTCAAACCTCACAAGAATGCCAGAAAGCGGTTATCACTATTATCTCCATTTTATAACTGAAGATTCCTGGGCTCAAAGATACCTTGTCTTGAGTTCTTGTCAGTAGGTTAGAGAGAGAGCTGGGATTCAAACTGATGTCTCTCTGGGGCTGAACAAAACACAAAGCCACCATGGAAAGGTTCTCTGTCACTCTTACCCATACTCTGATTTACTTCAATACATAGGCCTTCCTGCCACTTCCAAATGACTATTAGAAATCCGGCAATTCAAGGTGCACCTCCAAGCAAATATTAGGAGCCCAGCAACTCACAGCCACCAGGACCGAGACTTAGTACTGGTGGAAACAACATACAAGAGTGCGGAGCACTCGTGTGACTGACAATTCACTTCCACCACCACCTCCAAATAACTGCTGAGGATTCTGCAACAATAATCTGATTTTTTAAAAAATTCTTTCTCAGCAGAAAGCTTCAGAACTATTAGATCAAATTCATTAGATCAAAGTTGTTAAACCAGGAGGGTTTGTTCAACACACAGGATGCTGGCCCCTCTCCCCAGAAATTCTGTTTCCATACTTGGAAGCAAGGCCTGAGATTGTGCATTTTTAACACATTCTTAGGTGATGCTGATGCTGCTGGACCAGGCCTCCACTTGGAGAACCACTGCATTGGACTATCTGATTAGCATAAACATTATTTAGACTTTCAGATAGACCCAACACAAGGAAGTTTGAGTAAATTCCCCAAACATAACAATACCAGGCAATTTCCAGAGTCAGGGCCTGTGTTGTGGGTATTCCACCAGTACAGGTGCACATGAGCCCATCCAGGCACAGAAGGGTCCTGTACTTGGGGTTTAATACTCTGCAGTCACTGTCTTAACATTCATTTAGTGATTTGATCTTTGAAATTTGTGTTTGGTAAGTGAAGTTTAATGGGACAGTCAAGTATGCTTTGGGGACCTGGAGCCTTGGCACGGTCCCATCTCCTACCACCTCTCTACCTCCCTGGGATGGGTTGCCATTCCCCACTGTTCCCTAGCCCCAGCCAACCTATGGTTGCCCTCCCCAAACCTGCCCCAACACAGCTACCACCTGGGCAGCTCCCAGTCATGTTGAGGGTGGAGGTTAGATCTGCATCCTCTGCCCCCATAGGGAACCTCCTGGGAACTGGGACAAGAAGGGTTGGTGTTGGGTGCCAGCTCACTGGCATCTCTGGACATGATGGTCATCCCAATTCAGGCTGACAGAGCCACAGTGCATTCTGCAAGAGACTCGGAACTTAGGACTCTGCCATCCAGAGATAGAGACATTGGTGGGAATGACTCCTCCCAACATTCTTCTAAATTCTAAATGTTCAAGTGTTAAGTTACAGCTTGATCCTAAAGGAGAAACAACTTACATTGAATAATTCCTATTGAATGAAACATTTTACAAACTTTTACAAACAAGCTTTGAATGTGGCATGTCATGATCACAAAGAAAAGAGATACATTTGAAATACTTGAATGGAACTTCTAATGAGAACTTTATATTATCTCTGTCTTCCTTCCCACCATAGACAATTCCTTTGAAAGCATGCCTAATGATTTATATCCATCTTCACTGTTTGAAGAACACCCTAGACAATGCTTCTCAAACAAAGTGCATATAAGTCAGTTGGAGATTTTGTCAAAATATGGATTCTGACTCAGTGGGCCTGGAATAGAAACTAAGAATCTACATCTCTAACAAGCTTTCCAGTGAGAAAGATATACTGGTTAATTCTAGATTCTTGCCTCAAAATATGATCCATGGCTCAGTAGCATAAGGGATCCCTAGATGTTTAATAGAAACTCAGAATCTCTAGACACATCTAGACCTACAAAAAAGAATCTGCATTTTAATAAAATCTCTGGGGTATTCACAAGCACATTAAAGTATGAGAAGCATTATCCTCAACCTTTTGCATTATTACCTTCCTCCTCCTGTTTCTTCTGCTTTCCAAAGTCAGAAGATGGGACTCAGTCTTTGGGACTACTGATGACTCTCCCCAGCAGTCAGGGTTATATAATACGGTAGGTCTTGGGAAGGGCACATTGAACTGTGTTTTGTTCTCTATCCTGACTCTCCCAACCATGCCTCAGGATAGCAGAACTTCTGGCATGGTCCAAGACTTATTGGTAACTTTGGTTTAAATAAAATATGAGTAGGACCAACATATTGATTATATAAGAGCCACTAAATCTGAAGAAGAGGACATCCATAGGCAGTCATGGAGTACAGTTGAGTGGGACCAAAACCTTTCTGACCCATTTGGCTTTTGCTGTGAGCAGCTTCAATTTATTAATAACAAGAAAATGCAACAGAGGAGCTCTAAAATCACTACAATCTGCTATTACATATTCATGATACTTGCTCTGGGAAGCAGTGAAGTAGAATGGTTAGGAGCACACAAAGGCTCCAGAGACACTCTGGATTCAAATTCTACTTATGCCTTCTAATAAGCTGTGTGACCTTGGGTGAATTACTTAGCCTCCCTCTGCTTCAGTTTCCTCATTTAAAACAAGTACAATAACAGTACCTACATAAAGTTTTTAAAAAATTAAATAAAGTAACAAAGCCCTTTTGAACCATGACTTGTGCATAGCAAGCTTCGCAAAGATGTCTAAATGCAAATTTTAAAATATGGCTAAATGTTTACATTCTTTTGCAAAGTCTCAACATTCTATCATTTAGCTTAATTGAGTCTGTCGTGCTATGACTGGTACACATTTTTCATTCCATTAGAGAGAAGAGGACCACCCATCCCCATAGTGACTACAGCAATTAACACATCAAGCACCGAGAAGCATGACAAAGGGGGAATCAGCAGCCATGGCCCCCAAAGGTCCTGAAGGTGAAACTCTGACTCTATCTCTGCAGTTCATGGTCACCCACCAGCTGGAGAAAGAAAATTCAAAATATGTCTCCAGACTTCCATATATGCAGAAATTCTCATCAGTGAGAAACCAATTTGTTCTACTTTTCTATTCAGAAATTGCTGTTTTCTGAATACTTAAGCACCTATCAAAAAGCTGCTGAGGTACTGTGCAAAATGAAGTTTAAAATCAGATCTTTAGCAATTAAATCTCACTCTGTACATTGGCTAGTATCAGTGCAATAAAGTGCAATATACAAACACTACTTTTCCACTTAAATAAAAACCTAAGGGGGAAACCCATAATAACAGAGACGCTCATATTTCAACACCCCTTCTCCACCCAAGATATTGAAGATAGCATCAAATATATCGCAAGATGTCTGCTGCACTTACAGGCTTTTCAGATGCCTGCCCTATGAAGCCAGTGTTCCTTGTGCTCCATCAATTATTTCTTTGTTTTGCCTGGATGGTGCTTGTAAACTCCTCAAGGTGTGCTACTGGGCAGCTATGTGCATTTGAGATTTTTCCTTTCTGATCCCCACTTGGTTGTCTCTGGACCAAAACTTATTTGCAGGCAAGAAAACACTGCTGAAAATTTTATGACATTTAGATTTTAAAAGCACATGGTAGTGGCTCAATAGGTTTGCTTACCTTGAATTAAAACCTATTAACGTTCCAGCGTTTTCCTCTCCATGAGATTCATTTCTGACTCGCGTGTGGTGACTTGCAGAGTGCTTCATTACAGCTCAGGGGCACAACTGATGCCACACAAGCCATTAAAAATGAGTTTGCGAGAGTAAAAAAAGAAACCTTTGTAGATGAGGGCCAATTTGTTTCGAAGGCGATGACTGTAAGAGCATTCACAAAGCAGCAAGCATTAGCTCAGATTCAAGCTATGCCATTTTCTCTCCTATTTTTAAATACCAAGTAGAGAACTGGGAGAGCCCTTTCTTTGTGACAGCAGCTTTGGTTCCTGCCCTTATTTTCTGCTATTATAGCTCCAGTTAAGCTGTATGAACAGCCCTGTGTTTTTTGCCTAGGATAAAAAATCCTAAGGAGAATCATCTTCTTCTCTATCTTCAGTTTCTTTATATTCAAAACCTCCCCCATACCAAACTCACAGGATTGAGGGGATGGGAGGGGAGAGCTAATGAATATAATTTCTTTAAGTAAAAACCAGTAGGCAGGTAGAGCACAAAGAATTCATTTTGTTGTTATGAAGGCAGCACATTTACTATTTGCCATCACAAGATGCCCCCACTGTTTTTCATAATTGATTGCAATTTAATTGGTTTTAATTAATCCTGTCTACATATTTGCCCTAGCTGCAAGCTCCAAGATAAATACCTTTGGATCAGAGTTTCTCGATCTCAGTAATTTTGGGCATATTGAGCTGAATAATTTTGGTGGGGGTGGGGACTGTACTGTGCATTGTAGGATGTTTTATAGAATCTTTGACCTCTACCCATTAAATGCTAGTATGCCTCCCCCTACCCAATTGTAACAACCAAAAAGGTCTCCAGATAACGCCAAATGTTCCCCAGTAGACAAAAATCACCCAATAGAGAACCACTGCTTTGGAGTTAATCATGCTGGTATTGTAACTGGTTTCATACATTGTATGGGGAGAATAGCAAGAACAACTTAGCTAGTGAAAGCTAATGGAACAAATGGGCACACTCCAAGAACCTATCACAATTTGTAAAATGCAGTTATTAACTAACCCTGAAAGCTCATAGCAGCCACTAAAGTAAAGAAGGAAGCTAAAGTTGTCAACAGAAATTTTAGAGCAGGATTTGGGGCAGATAGGAAGGTAGCTTAGAAGAGTTCCCCAAACTGCAGGTGTACATCTGCCTAATAAAGGAAAATGCCTCCCCATTCCAGGGACCATGGGAAAAGAAAGAGAAGTACCCAGGACAGAGCAGGTCGAAGGGACAATGAGGACATGGAGAAGAAAGGCCTGCCCTGTTGAGGAGAGGGTGGCTGAAGAGGAAAGAGGACAGTGCAAAATAACATGTGGAAAAAGAAAAAGCAAGAAGAGTGGAGAAAAAGATGACAGAAAGAAGAGCAAGAAAGAAACAAAATTGACAATGAACACAGAGGAAAGAAATAGGCAGAAAGCCAAAAGATGTAAAAACAAGCCTGGCTTCTGAGCTCATCTGAACCCACCTAAATCTCTACTCTGGACTCCTGCTCTGTAACTGTCTTCTCCCCGCTGTTGGTGTGGTCCTTAATCAACTGTGTCTGCTCTTCCCATTGGGTAGAAATGGCTTTTGTGGCACCAGTTAGGAGATGATTGATAGAAAGAGAGAGAACCTACTGCTCTACTGAAGCCTCAGTCCAGACTCTGTCCTTTCCCCACTCAAATCTAGGTAACTCAGTGGCTTCTGGTTCCCAGTGCTAACCATCTTCCTACACAGTATCAGGCTCATCTTAAGCACAGAATGGATGTGCTGATGGTGTTTTTTAGAAACTTGGTCTGTAAGACAATCTCTATTTTAATTGCTCAACCAGGAATCATTTCTCCTTCATAAAGTTGTAACACAATTTGTGACTCTGGTAACATTTTAATACATACTGTATCTCATTATAGAATTTTTACATTTTGCCCTCCCTAGTAACAGGTAAGTTCCTGCAAGGAATGCCTGGAATATAGTAATTGCTATCTAAATACTGGGTGAAGAAAAGAAGGGAGGGAAGGAGTTGAGTCTAATGAGTCTAAGTGCTAATAAAAGGGCAATGGAAGGAGAAGGGATAAGGAAAAAGGGACAGGAAGAAGAGGAAATTTAAATGATATATTTTATTAAGATAAATGTAATTAAGTTATATGCCCTAATGAGCTACATTTCAAAGTTTTTAAAACTATATCAGTGTCACTAACCTCTATTGTTAAAAACACCTTAAAAATGAAGAGGAAAATAAAGTTTTTGATAGTGTTAAATAATATCTATTTTTAAAGAACAAGATGTCCTTAAAATGAAAGCATAAAGACTTGATGTATATTCTTAGAATGCTGGTAAAAATCACTTCGATAGAAGTTCCAGAGACATACTGTAATTCATTTACCTAGAAGTCATTTATTTGGTGACCTCAACTATCCCCCCACCTAGATAATCAAGGATCAAGCTAAAGAGAAAGACCATCAAAAAAAAAAAAAACCTCTCAGGTCATCAGACTGAAGCTTATGTATTTTACAAATAAATCCAGGGTTAGAATCTACTTATCCTCTCTTCCCACATATCTCTATCAAGAATGGGTAGTAAATAATTTCCAGCTCACAGGCAAATCTGGCAGCTTTAGCACGTGTCAAGAAGAGTTTCTGAAGAATGCACAGAGCATCAGGGAGTAATGACTGACACTGGATGCCTGCGATCATTGCCTCACCCCCCCTCCCTAACCCACTCCCACTTCAGAGGTTTATCTCCAAAAAGTTTGCTTCCTGCAAAAGATGAGATCATGAAAAGGAAGCTCCCTGAAATCTAGAGGAGCTAGCCACAGCTAAACAAATTCACTGAGCTTCCCCAACTTAGGAATCACACTTTTCTGCTGGTCCCATGTGTCCTCATGCTCTTCAAAGCCTGATCTATATAGACTTCAGCCTCAGTTTCTCCTGCTGCTGGGTGGTCTTCTTGAGACCCTCAGAGGAAAACCTGTCCCTCTACAACCATATTCAGCTTCCTGAATTCTTTTGATAATATAACTAGGCACACAATCAGGTTTCTGCAGGAGGTTTAAGGCCATAGTTCTCAGCTGGCACACCTTGGTGGTTGATACAACAGAAGAGGAGAAGCTAGAAAAACTCAGAGAAGTATACCTGAAAACCTAAAATGGCAAAATAGCTAGGAACATTCAGGGCCTTCCAGGTACATACAGTTCAAAGATCCCTAAGCAGATTCAACCCAAAAATCTTCACTGAGATACATTATAATCAAACTCTCAAAACTCAAAAAGAGAGACTATTGAAAGCAACAAGAGAAAAAAGATTCATCACATGCAAGGGAATCCCAATAAGGCTATCAGCAGATTTCTCAGCAGAAATATTGCAACCAGAAGGGAGTGGAATAATATAATAAAGTGTTAAAAAAAAAAAAAACTGTAAACCAAGAATATATTACATGGCCAGGTTGTCCTTCAGAAATGAAGGAGAGGTAAAAAAAAATTCCAAAACAAACAAAAGCTGAGGGAATTTATCACCATTTGGCCTTCTTTACAAGAAATGCTAAAGAGATTCTTCATGCTAAAAATAAAAGGAAGCTATAATTGCTAACATGAAAACATGTGAAAGTATAAAATTCACTGGTAAAAGTAAATATTTAGTCAAACTCAGAATACTCTAATACTGGAATGGTAGTATATAAATCACTTTGAACTCTAGCATATAGGTTAAAAGATAAAATAACTATAGCTACAATATTTCATTAATGGATATACAATATAAAAAGATAGAAATTCACAACATAAAATGGAGAAGGGTGAATATGTAGATATGTAGAACTTTTTATGCAATTGAAGTTAAGTTGTTACCAGTTTGAATAGACTGCTATAACTAAAAGATGTATTATGAAAGCCTCATGCCAATCAGAAAGTGAATAAATATAGTCAAAACACAAGTGATAAAGGGAAAAGAAGCAAAGAATACCACTACAAATAAAGAAAAACATCAATTCACATAGTAAAACAGCAAGAAAGGAAGAAAGTAACTACAAAACAATAGAGAGCAATTATCAAAATGGTGGTAGTAAATCCTTGCCTAACAATTGTTATTCTAAACATAAATGGTTAAATTCTTCAATAAAATACACAGAGTGACTAAAAATTTTTTAAAAAGAAGACCCAACTATATGCTGCTTACAAGAGACCCACTTAAGCTTTAGTGACACTCATAGGCTATAAGACAATGGATGGGAGGAAATATTCCATGCAAATGAAACCAAAAGAGCAGGGGTAGCTTTACTTGTATGAGACAAGAAACAGATTCTAAGTCAAAAACTGTAATAAGAAACAAAGAAAATCATTATGTAATAGTGAAGGGTGAATTTATTAAGAGAATATAACAATTTAAAATATAAATACACCCAATAGTGGAGCACCTAAATATATTAAATAATAATTATTAAGAGATCTGAAGGCAAGAATAAACAGAAATGCAATAATAATAGGGGACTTCAGAACCTCACTCTCAGCAATGGACAGCTATATCACCTAGACAGAAAATTAATAAAGAAATATTACATTTGAACTACACTTTAGATCAAATGGACCAAACAGACACCTATACAACATTCCATCCAATAGTAGAAAAATACACATTATTCTCAAGTGCATATGGAACATTCTCCAGGATAGTTCATATGTTTGATCATAAAACATGTTTTTATAAATTTAAGAAGATTAAAATCATACCAAGTATCTTTGCTGATGACAATGGTATGGAACTAGAAATCAATAAAAGAAGGAAATTTTTTAAAATTCACAAATATGTGGAAATTGAACAACACACTTCTGAACAAATAGGTAAAATAAAAAATCAAAAGGAAATAAAAAATAATCTTCAGACAAATGACAATGGAAACACAACATACGAAAATTTATGGGATACTGCAAAGCAGTTCTAAGAGGGAAGTTTATCACTCACACACACACACACACACACACACACACACACAATTTATTTTTAAAAAAAGATCTCAAATAAATGACCTAACCTTCCACCTCAAGGAACTAGAGAAAGAAGACAGCCCAAAGTTAGCAGAAGAAAGAAAATAAAGATTAGAGCAAAGTAAATAAAAATAGAAAGATAATAGAAAAGATTAATGAAAGTAAGACTTGGTTTTCTGAAGAGATAAAATTGACAAACTTATAGCTAGACTAAAAGAAGAGTTGACTCAAATGAATAAAATTATAAACAAAAGAGGAGATATTATACCTGATACCACAGAAACACAAAGGATCATAAGAAATTACTATTAAAAAGTATCTTCCAGCAGATTAGACAACTTAGAAAAAATGAATGAATTCCTAGAAACATACAACTTATCAAGACTGAATTATGAAGTAATAGAAAATCTGAATAGACCAATAATAAGCAAGGAGGTTGAATAAATAAAGAAAATTTTCCCAACAAACAAAAGTTCAGGCCCAGATGGCTTCTCTGGTGAACTCTACCAAACATTGATAGAATTGTTAACGAGCCTTCTCAAACTCTTCCAAAAAATTAAAAAGGAAGAAACACTTCCAAACTCATCTTTTGAGACTAACATTACCCTGATACTGAAGCCAGATAAGAACACTACAAAAGAAGAAAATTACAGGCTGCATATACAAACTCAGATATACATATACTTACTATTAAATTGGGAAAATATGGTCTAGAATTATTAGACCACACAATTATTGTGTGGGTGGACAATTGTATAGCAAGTCTCTCTCTTGGCCCAGTGTCAGTGAGATAGGTAGAAAAACTAAAACATTATGAGATCTGAGATATGGTATATTAATTTTGGGGGAAAAGGCACAAATAGTACTAAATTTTTACCATTCCTGGAAACCAAGTCATAAAGAAGATAATGTTTCCCACTAGAAAAATTAGATAATTGGTGGTTGCATTCCTGACCAAATATTCAGAAGCTAGGAAACCATAAATATGAATGATAACATGTCTTAACCATCAACTATAAACTTTCAAATTCTTTAAAACACTAGGCTAATGCTTCAATACCCAGGGGAAAAAATAGGTTGAAATGTACGGTTTGTCCTAAACAAGAAAACTTGGTATTCAGAAACAACAGTACAAAATAGATCAATAGATTAATAAATATTTGTTGTGTAAGACATTATGATTGGTGCTGAAAGTAATTCAAAGATGATTCCTACCCTCCAGGAGATCACCACCTCATCAAGGACATTTGCATAAGTATACTGCAATACAGTATAGAAAGGGTTTAGTACCAGAAGAAAGATGACAGTAACAGCCAGCATTTATTGAGTGCTTACTATATGCCCGGCACTAGTCAGATTGCATTATCTGAGTAAATTCATTTAATACTCAAATAAGTTTGCAAGGTAGGTGCTGATATTAGCTGCTCTTTACAGATGAGAAAATGGAAAGAGAGTGGTCAGATCACACAACTCAGATGTGGCTGGGGCAAAGTTAACCCCACCCAGTATGGCTGCAGAATCCACATTCTTAAAATGATCCTCTACAGCTTCTCAGAAGAAAAGAACTATATGAATCAACCACTGAACAGATCTGTTTGTAATCTAGCAATATAAATTTACTTTTGGCTGGTAGAGAATCTGAGAAGGTTTTCTGAAAACATTGGAATTTGTGTTAGACTTAGAAGAAGACGGACCTTCGACCTTGCAGAATCATGGCCAGAGCGGGCAGGGGACATTCCCAGTGAAGAAAACAGCACCAAGTCTGAGAGATGGCAAATTGTGAAGCACAGGGCAAGCATTTTACCCAAAATTCTCTTATTGATCTTTATTCAGAGAAGAGCACGTTCCAAAGAAGGCCTCCCACTCCTACCTGTCTTGTATCCTCTAAATTGGTGATTGGCATTCCCATCTACCTAATGCCTAAGAGAATTCAGAACATAACCCGAGATACCCTTTCCTGTCCCCATCACCAGCTACATGCATCCCAAACCCTCTCCATTCCCACTACCACTGCCTCAGTTCAAGGTCTGTGACTCCCCACCTATACCATGAAGTAGTCTCCTAACTTGAGTCCCTGTCTTTAGCGTCAACACCCTTCAAGCTAGTCTCCGCATCAGTACTAGGTATGTTTCTAAAACACCATCTGGTCAAAGAGCTTCCCCACCTATAGGATAAATCCAAACTGGTTTTGAGGCAGTCCACTTGGGATCTAGCCCCTGTCTAGCCACATCTCCTTCCATTTTGCCATAAGTAGCCTATCCTCCAGCCACACTGAACTACTCGGTCTCTGAAGGTAAGGTGCTCTCTACACATAGCTTTATACCCTAAAAAAACTCTTCCCCATTCACCCCTCCAACTCTCAACCTCTAAATCTACCCTGAAAATTCCTGTTCAGGTGATTCAGCCTGTATTCTTCCTCTGGAAGTCTTCAGTGACCACACAATGCCAGCTAGGCATTTTTTCTGGGTTCCCGTAGCCTGTTATCCCTACATCATATTGTAATTGTTTTTACATGTTTCATTACTCATAAGACTGTAAACTCTCCATAGGCAGGGGTTTTGAGACTCCTTCTCAGCTGTGTTTCCCAGTGCTCACGCCATGTTTGATAAGTGAGTGAATGATTTATTGGCATTCTGGGACCCCAGGCACACACCCAGCTCCAGCCTGTCTTCACCACCCTCTGCGTTGATGGAAGACTCATTACTTTCTCCACTGGCTCTCTTCTTCAATCAAATTACAGTTTATTGTCATTCCTAATATCTTTGTGCTATTTTTAAAGCTGCATGGCAGAGAAGTTAGTTTAAAAACTGGTTAATCCAGGTTAAAGAAAGAGATTTATACATTTAATTTAAATCCAAAGTGTGCTGACCCCTCCAGAACTGGCAATGACATCCTCATCTAAAATGGAGGGTCACAGTTGTACCATAAAATGGTTTGACACACAGATTCTGTTTGTAAACTGGCAATATAAATTTATACATTGATTTTTTAAATATTTTATCATTCTAGTTACTTTAATCTTTTCACTGATTTTCCTATAGAATCCACTTTTTTTTCTTTTCTTCCTCCCTGAATAACGTAATCCCAATTTACCCACACTCTCAGCTGAGCAGTGGCAAAGCTTCCTTTCCCTCTCTGTTTGAAACTTGGGGTTGCATTTTCTCCTCTGCTGCAAACCCCATAGCTTCCTGGGACTCCTCTAACCCCCAGCACTTGGGTCCTACTCCTCATCTGGCTCCCTAGACAAGTGATGGGTCTTGCTTTGGGATTGGTAGTGGTGGTTTAGTACTAATGATACTACTTACTAGTAACAGCAGAAATAGTAGTAATACAAGGAGGGACCCCCCCAAAAAAAAACGGAATTCATGTATTTTAAAAATGCGTATTTATTCTTAGATGTTTAAACTTCAGTCACCTTCAAAGTATTCTCCATTTGATTCAATACATATATCAAGCTATTTTTTCACTACTCAAAACAGTTTCTTAACTTGCCAATTTTAATGCCTTTTGACGTTTCTGCCATATTTTGTCTCACCTCTTCCACATTCCACATTCCAGAAAAACATTTCCTTTTGAGGACTTTTTCATCCAGGAAACAAAAACAAAAAATAGGTTGCTTGGGATGAGATCAGGCAACAAGGGAGGGTGGAGCACAGGGCTCATGCCATTTTTGGTCAAAAACTGCTGAACACTCAGCACGGTGTGGGCAGGTGCACTCGTAAATCAGCCATCATGAAATGGGTAAATGCATTGAAAGAGTTCAAAAAAATTCATTGAAGCCAAACACAGCCTCTCACAATGCCAACTGGTACACTGATACAGATGGGTTCCTAGAACACTCACCTAGTGGAGGAAGCCTGCACTACAATAGGCCTGCCCTCCAGAAGATAATTCTAGGGTTTTTTAATTTTGGTTTCCCCTCATATTTTTAAAAAATTTGCTATGTTCCCAAAACTGTTAAGCACTCATCATATGGCTTATCACTATTAAATTCTCATCACACTCCTATGAAAGCTAGGAAAAGAACTCAGACTTAAACTCATGGCTTTCTGATTGCAGAGTAAAGAAGCAGCCCTCTAGTAGGGCTTGTAAAAGAAAAATGTACGAAGTCGTACCTCCCCTCTCTACCTGATTACAGGCTCTCTGACCCCTCTTGTCTTCTCAGCACCCATCTCCCTGCTGGAACATAGAGTCAAAAAACTATTACTATAGTTGCTACTCTCTTTCCTCTCTGTCTGTACCTTTTCACTTTGCCAGGAGCTCCTGATTCCAATTGCCTTGTCTGCTGACCCTCTTTTCATATCTTTGGTTCCCAATCCCTCGTATATTTCTTCCAAATGAAGTCATTAAAACAACTACTTTTATCATGATGTGCAAAAAAACTCATACACACATTTTGAACATGAAACTAGGCAGAGTCTCAGTTTAAGGGGTGTTTCTTGAAGTGGAATAGGTTTACCTATGTGAAAAATATAGGCTAGACTAATGTCCCAATGAATTGCCAATGCTAAAGCAATGTGGCCTTCACAACCTCAGTACTTGGATTTAGAACTAAACTTGAAACCAACTCACATTCTCCAGTGCCACCTGGCCCTGCCACCCATCCTACCAGAGTGACGCCTTCATCCCTCACATTCCAGTGAGCTCAAGACTCGAGAGAGATTTAAAATAATTCTTTTTCTCAAAACTGTAGACATCCTCACCTCTCCATCCTCTTTATGAGCTGATGTGCATACCTGGTGGCCTCACCTGAAATAAAAATAGCATTTTCAGCCTGTCTGGTCCCTTCATGCGGGTTTCTCAAAGACATCTAGATTGACTAGTGGCTGTCTACACTCAGCTGCCCAGAGTTGGTACCTTCTCAATCTGTAAATTAAGAATCATGAAGGACAATGCAAATTAGAATTGTCTCTCTCTTCCATCTTTTCTTCTCCCTGACTTCTATATTCTCTGTTTATCATAGTAAATTAATATATTCATTCTTCATTCAAGTTCTAAAATGAAATATTATGTTTGAAATACCACTGGGTGCATTTTTGAAGTCCCAGCTATGTGTGAGGCACTAACCTAGGCACTGGATTCACTGCGATGAAGAAAACAAAGGTCATCCCTAATTTCATAGAGTTTATATTCTGATGGATGAGACAGATAATGAGCAAGAAAACGACTGCATGCACAAAACTAGCAAAGCACAGTAATGGCATTCAGAGTCACCCAAAAGTAAAGTTCAGCCACCTTAGGCCAGGGAGATGTTTTTGAGGAAGCTCCAGTGATTGCTCCCACCTAAGCCAACTTGTTCAAAGGCGCTTGCTTATCTGATAATCATTCCTGGTTATAATCCCCTTTGGGGAAAGGCTTATGTCAAAGCACAGTGACACACAGATGTTCTGTAAGTGACTGTTGCCTAATTAATTTTCCTCTTATGAGCCTGTTAACTAGAAAAGCAATTGGGCTGCTCCAAGAACTTTCAGATAGCTGCACAAGAAACTTACTCCTCATCAAAGATTTACCCAAAGTACCAGAGACCACCTGACAATGTGTTTTACTTTCTTTCACCCTACCACTGGGATGTTATCTGTTGACATCCAACATCTGTTGTTCATTTTTGAACACTAATCCCTGTGGTGTGTCCTTTGGGTGATCAAGCTTACTCTAAAGCTGGCTATAAAATATTCAAGAAGATTGGGACTCTCCTATTTTTCCATTGACATTTTTATCCCTCCTTTGATTTCAACTTGATTTTATTTTTTTCTTTTCTTCCCTTTCCACGATTTCACTTCCTTTTTCAGGTAGGCCTTTTCCTTCTACCTATGCATGCCACCCAGCCTTGGCCATGCGCTTTCAAACTTACAAAACTCACAGAATTAGAGCAGTGTTTTAGGAACAAAAGGCCATGTCCTAGTATTTTATTAGCAAATAAAAAGAAATTTTAAGGTCAAATCTATTTTCCTGAGCAAGGAATGGTTTTCTATTTAGGGTTTATCACATGTACTTCACAGGCCAGTCGTGAGATCCTAAGTGTTAGGTACCCCTCCTTCATCAATGCCCTTTGAAGTCAGGAATCCAAATGAAGGATAATAAAAATAATTATGCTTATATTTATACATGTCCAATACCCTTCATTCCAAGACGTAAAAACAACTTTCAGGCAAATTAAACTCTACAACCATTTTTTCTCACAGGTAAATATTACGATGAATAAGTAGCAGCAAGGGTATGTCAATCTGCCAAATACACAGTACATGCTGCGCTAAAACTGAAATAAAATTTTAAAAACACGAAAATGAAAATGTCTACTTCTACTATATTTTCCATCTTACTGCTTCTAACAGCCCCCACCTCATCCTCCAGTTTGCTCTGAAGTGACTAATTGTGACGTGAAAGGCTCTTCAGATCACTTCAGTGATGAAGCGGTGAGACTGTTAACCAATGTGCTAAAAGACTACAACAAAATGGTTTCACTGAGAAATATAGTTTGTTTGCTATTTTCATCTTTCCAAATGTTATGGAAGTTTTCTTTATTTGCCAACCCCAAAACGCTGGCTTTGAAATTGGCAGGTAATTACGAAATACTTTGTAAGAATCAAATCATGGGATAACAGCGAGGGTGTTCCTTGTCTGATCTTTCCCCGTGCTCATGGGTTTGTTCATATTTTCTGAAACTCTGAGAATTCTAGGAGAAACCCTCCATGTATGCAAATTTCTCAAAAGGTAACTTGTTCTTCATATCTGGGGCATTTCTTTAACCCACAGGGTGCATAATAAAACTATCCCTACATCTTCAAAGTCCCTATTCGTACGACCAATAAATCAAAAGCCATATGCTACCTAGTGACTCTCCCTAGGACATCTTGGTCAGAATCCCACTTGTGCTACAATCTCCTAAATATTGGTCAGCTCAGGCATTCCATGTACGGGAGGTAGGCTGGACTGAGCCGCATAGGTCCATTCATACTCTAGCTCCACTCGTTTGGATCCCGGTCACCTTGGTCAAAATCAAATCTCCTCTCATTCCCTATCTATAAAGGAAGAACTTTGACGCCATCTCTCCTTTCCTTTCCTGCTCTAAAATTATACTGCATTCATTTCTTGTAAGTTACCACTGGGAAGCAGCAGGCAGATGACAGGACAAGTGAGCCATCCCATGTGTGATCAAGTCCCTTTTTCACTGCATATGGACCCGCCAGTCCTCCTCAAGGAAATCAAGACAATAGAGAAACTCACATCTTGTGGGTGGTAAAAGATAAACTGGGGCATATTAAAATTTTTAAGAGTTTATTTGAGCAAAAATCAATTGGAATCGAGCAGTGCCAACCCTGAAGTAGTTAGGGGCATTCTACCAACAGGAGCCAGGAGAAAGACATACAGAAAATGTCCAGAAGCAAATAAAGGAAATTATTTGATGGGCTGTAGCTGAAAACCTAGTTGACTATCTGTAATTGGTAGTCCGTAGCATTTTGATTTGATAACCTGGAGGCACTTACAGGCTTACACCCTCTACGAATTCCATAAAAATGGGTTCATGAACCAGGGAGAACAAGTTAAGATTCTCAGGCGGCCAGAGCGAGGGGTTTCCAGTGTGTGCACAGCAAAGCCTGTTCCTGAAACACTTTCCAGCAGCCCAGCCTTTGAGGAAGGGCCACCTCCAGGTCAGTTTGAGCGGTGCTCCATTCTTGTTTCCTCCTTCATGTGGAGGAAACCATGTTTCTGATTATTTCTCCAAATTTGGCATGAATGAAGAGTGACTAACACATTGCAAAAGAGCTCTGTGTTGGGCAGCCACACCGCTGCGGCCCATCAGATCCCTCGTGGTAACCCCGGGAAAGGGTCCTGCACGCCGGCTCCCACCCTCCACGCAGCCTCTCTGCAGAGCAGTGCCCACAGGCCAACTCACCACGGCCTCTGCACCTGCGCCTCCTACACCCACACCAGTCTTTTAAGCTGCCCTCTCTCTTTGCTATGCCTCCCATCTTCTTTCACACGTTCCATTAGCATGTGGAAGCCTCCTCCCAGATTATTCATCAAGATGTGAAATTAGATAAAACCTAATCCACAGTGCTTCAGCTATGAATGCTCAAAGCCAGGCTCATTAAACATATCTGTCAACAATGGATTACACCAGCCTGAGGCCCCAAATTGATTGGAAGGCAGGGGGAGAGGGGCAAAGCCTTTGGTTGCACAATATAGTCAGGAGAAGGAACTTGTAAGGTGTGCCCAATTAAATCTGTTTAAAGATAACTATAAGCTACATCATTTTATAGATTCTTTTCTCTGGCTGTTGTTAATGGCAGCCAGAGAGATGGAGAAACAGATGTAGAGCTGGGAAACAATAATTTGTGTACCGTGTGTGAAAAGCTGAAAATCATTATGAATGGGAGTAGAACAATATGCCATACTGGAAGCAAACCTAGTGAATTCCTGCAGGATTCAAACACTATTTCCTTGTGTCAAAAGAAGAAAAAAACATACTGAATTCTGTTAAAGTGCTTAAAGTCACATTTCACTAAGGTTCTTATCTATCATCCTGTCATTAGCATCCTCAGCACCATCTCCATCACGATATACTTTGTATTTACATTGCGCTTTTCAAGTTCAAAGCACAAAGCAGACACATCAGGCGATTAATCAACTTGAGGGATCTGGGTTGGGAAGAATGCTTTCCCAGCAAACACATTCCTGACATGTCACTGGAGGATCCAAGCGGCAGGAGTGTTCCTGGCCTACAATTTGATGTCATATGTTGGCATTTTGTCAGATTTCAAATATACATTTTCACCTACCAAACTGACAGCCCTATTTTCTGAATCAAAGGAAAAGTGATTTTGCTGATCTTTTAGCACTAAAAATCACTCCTCTTCATTTGGGTATTTCTGAGCAGTAGCCACATCTTCTACACATCTGAAAGAGGGCAGCGGGGAAGGATGGAGGAAGTACAATTAAATAAATATATTAACTGTTTTTCAATGAGAAAGTAAGCAATAGGAGAAAAAGTAATTAAATCTGAGGAGATTTATAATGGGAAACAGATGTGGACGGGAAAGTGCTTTGTAATTACCAAAGGGCTCCAGACATCTTCCAAGAATACGTTTTAATACGTAAACATTTGACAGCACAATAGCTAGGCCAAAGTTGCCCAATTTCAAAGCTTCACCTGCATTTTTAAGAAAGTTTGCTTTTTATGCCTTGAGATTAAAACGGAAAAGGAGGGTTTTCCATATTAGAGCTGCTTATTAATGACTCTTTATTTATGATGGACAGTGAGACCAGGCGTATCTGTTTCGCTTTTCTGTCCTGGTCGGTTTCCCATGCCCCGTGCTGTTCCATTTGAATTTCCAATGCAGCAGAGGAAATGGCTTCTAAAATATTAAAATCCTGTTTTCATTGACTTCCTTTACGCTTTGTGACCACATTTCTATTCAGATCAGGTTGCACAGCTTTTAACTTTTGCAAGTCTAACTTTAAGGTTAGAACCACTTCATGGTACCCCTAAGTGGATAGCTCGTACAGCAAGGGAGAAGCAGGCTGGAAACAGCAGAGAAGCCAAACTGGTTTTTTATTGTTGTTTTTTTTTAAACTTTTTACTTCTCTTTTCATACTTTTGGAAACTGTTTCAAGCTACAAGCACACTTTCAGCAGGGGCTCATTTGGAGCAAGACACCAATCTGGGGAGAGTCTCCAAGACGCAAACATGCCAGGGCTCCCTTTGCATGGAAAATAGTCCGAGCCGGGTCCCACGCCCTCACTGCAGGATTTCTGTCCTTGCCCCCAATCCTGCTGTCCCTAAACATCAATTCTAATAGAAACCTTTTTTTTTTTAATTGTGTCTAATACTTGGCCTTTATTGCTCCCTCCCTGAAGGCTGAGCAATATGGTCTAGAAAAAAGAAGCTGACCATTCTCTTTGAGGGAATCAGGTTCTAAAGCCCCAGCTCAGCTGCTACAAAGAATTCCCTGAAAAATTACACTTGGAGCTTCTTTGAGTCTGCCTCAGGGAACTCGCTTGCCTCTCCCTAACTAACGACTGTCACTATAATATTACAGTTCTAATAATTAATGCCTATACAGCATGTTATAATTCATAAAGCTCGTTCATACCTTCATGAGAGCTGCATGACAGAGGGTGGGCAGATATTTTTATCTACATTTTATAGATAAGGAAACTTTCCTTCAGAGAAATTGTGAGAATCGTCTAAGATCGTAAAGATAATCAGTAGAGACGACAATGCTCCAGCCTCAGCCTCCTGATTCCCGGTTCTATTTTCCTTCCCCCACAAGAGTGGGTGTCCCTATAATTCCTGTTCCCAAAAGCAGGGTCATTCTCAGAAGTTTTTAATTTCCTGGCGCCTCCTCTCCACCCCACGTATAAGCAGACCAGAAAAGGTTTGGGGAATTCATTCAGACCCCGGTAACAGAGCTTGTATCCAGAGGTAGCCTGTCTGAATTTCATCCCAACTCACTTCACTTTGATCTATGTTAGTCTTAGTCATGTTAAAGACAATTTTCAGTTTTGCAAATACTTGTGGAGCACCTAATTATCCAGGCACTGTACTAAGCTCTGAGGAAACAACGATAATAAGACCGATCTCTAGCCAGCCTTTGAGGAGCTCATCGTCTAAATTAAACACACCATCTCAGTCCAATGGAACCAAATGGTAGTGGGAGGCTTTCTGGGAAAAGGGAAGTTTAAATTAAGGCTTGAAAAATGAGTTAGCCATGGGGAGGTGGAAAAAAATATTTCAGGTTAAAAAATTATATATGTGCACACATGTATGATTGTTGTTATTACTATTATTTCATGGAGAATTATTTAAAGGGCATAGAGTTCTGGTTTTGCAAGATGAGATTGGGTTGGCTACCTAACAACATCACTATCCTTAATGCTACTGGTACTCAACTATACACTTAAAAATAATTAGGACGGTAAATTTTTTGTTGTGTATATTTTACAAAAATTAAAAATATAATATTTGTACTTTTTTAGCATGCACAAAGTCCACCATTCCTGAACCTTTGGACACTGAAATGTGACCTCTGGCCTCAGCTTTTACTGATTTTACACTATTTCCTGGTGGGACATTTCAGTCCCTCTGTTGGTCAACTTTTATAAGGGACAACCCTAAGTAACAGGAACATTAACTGTGACTTCCTCCAACTTCAGCCTCCTGGAGGGCTCACCCCACTCACAGCCCTGAGCCCCTCCAGACCTGACCAGATCAACCATGCTGAAGTGCAAACAATAAAATTTGCCTTTAGCAGAGGCATGGAGATTTAAAATTGTGCCAGTGGAAACATCTGTGTAAAAAAAATGTAATTATTTTAAGATAAGAAATAAAGGCCTTATAAGGTCACCCATTCCTAAGATTCAGAGGCAGGGCTGCCAGGGGGATTGTGTGTGTGTGTGTGTGTGTGCGCGCGCGCACATGTGTGTATTTATATATAATTGTTTTTTTTCCTTGGCTTTTTAAAAAATAAAGTCTCTTTGGAGCATCTCCAGTTTGGATTGACAAGGGGAATACGATGTGGTCCAGCTGCCACTGAAACCCCTCTGGGGTCCTGGGAAACCCGGACAGAGTGGAAACAGCGAGGAAGTGCCCTGGGCCTAAAGTGGTTGCTGGCCCTTTCCCACACAGGGTTAAATTAGACTAGTTCTGCACACCAGGCATGTTCCCATCTTCCCAGAACACTGGGCAGAATTGCTAGCATTGAGACTTTCGGAAGTTGGAAACACTCTGAGGAAAATCTTAGCAGCAGAAGAGAAGTGTTACACAAGAGCCATCACAGCTGGTCCCCCCTTTTCCAATACACTCACTCCAGAAAATGATGTGCTCCTCATAGGCCACCAAACAACCAGAGCAACCAGATGGGTTCGGAGGGAGACCAAACTTAAACCAGCAAGGTAAGCAACACTAAAAACCTATCCAAGGCTCTTCAATTCTTTGCCATTTTTATCTCAGAAAACAAAATATCACAGTCAGCTGTGAGCTCAAGCAAGATCAAGGATTTTCAAAGAGTTCCCACTGGCTTCTGGGTTGCAATCCAACCAGCCTAGCATGCCAAGCAGGACCTTCCGTGATCTGGCCTGTTTCATTTCTGTAGCCACGCGCATCTCACCACTCTCCTCTCACAATGCACCCCAGCCCCACTTCCTTGAACTCACCACACTAGTTACAGTTAAGCCGCTATAAAACAAATGAACAAAAACATTGTGACTCCTAGTAGACAGATGTTTCTCTCTTATCTAAATACCAGAAGGAGACTGGCAATCCACATCCTTTTTGCTGCTCATATCTCACAAACCAGAACTAGCCCTAACACTAGGCTGGGCCCCATACTGTCTAGCTGCCCATGTGCTCAGGTAAACATGGAAGGTTTAGCTCTATAACGAAGGAAGAGGGTACAGCTGTTGGGAGATAATTAACAGTCTGTGTTGTCCCCCACCTCCGTGTCTTTGCACACCTTCGTCAGAATACCCTTGCCTGGGTAATTCCCCCGTCCTTAGGACTCAGCTCCCACGTCACCTTCTCAGGGACACAACACCTTGCTGCATTCTTGGAGCATCCGTGCTTCTCTCTCTGCCCCAGCCCTTACCCCACTCTTATTATTATAAATGCCTGCTTGTCAGCCTTCCCGCCAGACCCTGGGTTCACACTACGGGACTATGTCTTTCATTTTCACACTCGCAGAACCCAGGCAGTTCCTGGTTCGTGGCGGGCTCCCCAATAAGTGATGGTGAAATGAAGAAGTAAAATATGAGGAGAGTAGAAATTATCTGGAAATTCTAATCAGAGTTCTGTCTGTTCCAGTTCATCTGGAAATTGTCATATTATTTCTTTTTCTTTTTTCTTTTTTTTTTTTTTTTGCATTCTCTTAAAAGTAACCATTTTTTAAATTTTTTAACCTGTTTTAATATGACTGTGATTTCTAGGCTTGTCCATGTTCTACATTAACTCTGATGCTTTTGAAAAAGTAAAGATTTTTTTTCAAAAACATTATGAAAATAATACAGGTAGCTAAGTGTGGGCATTAGATTAACCTGGAAGTAGGCTATTTGGAATTTGGAACATATTTGCCATAAAATATTTTATACATGGTAGCTGGGTATCCGACCAGGCCACAGAAGAACTCTAATTTATAATATGATTAAACTCAGATTCTTATACAATAGGTCCTACCCTGCAGAATGGTGGCAATTCTCTGGATAACTCAGCTCCAATTTTGTCCCCCACCCAACGTTATCCTTCAGAGTAAGTTCAGAGGTGTCTTAATTTAGGTTTTCCCAGAAGCAGGCCCTGAGAAAAGGCCTTTAGTGCTAGGGGTGTATTTGGGAGGTGCTGGGAACACAGGGAGAGAAGTGGAAAGGAATGCAGGAAAGAAAGCCAGCCAACATAAGGTGAGCTATTAAAGCAGCTACCATGGAGAGCAGCCGGCTGAAATTCAGTCCTTCAGGGAAACTCTGACAATGGGGTAAAACGTATACTCCTAAACTGGGGTGTTTACACGCCAACCCTGGAGAGTCATTGTCAGAGGGCTGGCACAGTGGGGTGGGGAACACGTTGACTTCCCTAACTTGTCATTCTTGGTTCTAGAGAAATAAAGTCCTCAGGCACAGAACTACAGCCGTCAGAAGTCATCACAGACACTGCGGAGAAGGAGAAGGGAAACCCTGTCCTTATTGTACAGTCAGGACACTGAGGACAAAGAGAAGTGACCCTGTCCACCCATTCCAAACCAAACATTTCTCAGAATTAAACTGAGAAATCTGAAGGTCTAGCTGCAGGTTGAGTACACCAGCCTGCTCTGAGTCTCCATCTCTCCTGGCCTGCACCGCTCTCTTGTGAGGTTGAGGTAAGAGAATTGGCCTTTATAGTTAGGAACACAAGCCTATTGTATGAGTGAACTTTGTTTTAAAATAACAGCTAAATGGACAATGAAAGGCAAGTTCCTCCCTTTTTCTGTGCTTTCCAGGTGGCAGTTGACACCCTCCAGAAAGCTGAGATGCCAACTCATTAAGGGTCCAGGAATCAGGGGATCACTTACCTCCCGTCCTTTTGCAACAACAGTAAAATCAATCTCTGCTGTTCAGATTGGGATCTCCTGTTACACTAGAGTGCCGCGCTCAGAGCCACAGTGGGGG
This sequence comes from Glossophaga mutica, assembly GCA_039655065.1. Taxonomy (NCBI): domain Eukaryota; kingdom Metazoa; phylum Chordata; class Mammalia; order Chiroptera; family Phyllostomidae; genus Glossophaga; species Glossophaga mutica. The sequence goes on from CM077313.1 coordinate 65,472,475, forward strand.
AAACGCCAATGTTTGCAGAGCAGAGGAAATCCTATAGTTGGGCAAATTGTGGCTGGGAAAGCATGGGTGGGGGGCTGGGGGCAGAACCCCCCCACCTTTGAGTAACTCAAGCCTCCCACAGTGCCTCAGAGGAAGAGAGGCTGGTCTGGTTTTTCACACCATCTGCCCTGCCTGGGCCCTGGGCCGTTGTTCCTTCTGGCAGTTTCACGGACAGAGGCTGGGACAACTTGTCCTATTGATAAACAAGCAAACACCTCCAAAGGTTTTTTTTCTAAACTACTGACTTCATTATGAATTGAACTAAAGAACTATCAAGCAAAGTGTTTTTCAGGCTTGAAGGAAACCATTTTCTACGCAGACAACGCAGACAAATGTAACTGAACAACAATAAAATAATTAAAATTAAAAAAAAAAAAGAAAACCACTTTTCAAGGGGAACTCTCCATGGGAAGAGTCTCGCAGGATGGGAAGTGCTGGGGAATGCAATCCTAATCAAAGGAAGCTCCTTCCCCAGCATAAACCCAGGGTGCGTTTGAACCAGAGCAGAAAACTTACAACAGGGTCATAATTACGGACTGGAATTCCCAGCACACCAGTGGCAACACCAGAATTTCACATTAAGTGAAACCTCAAATGATTCTATAACAGAAGTTGTATTTTGAACTATCTTAGACTCACTTTTTTCCTTAAAGAATTGTTTAATGCATCTAAAGGAAAAAGCAAGTTTTCTCTGTTATAAAACAAGTAAAGAAAACATATGGCTTTGCCGTCACACACACAACACCTGCTTTTTATGTATATTCTTTTTATATATTACTTTTACATTCTCACACTATGTGGATTTTTACTGATCCAATGCCATTACAGTTTTTTTAAACTGCATTAAACTATACATCATAAAATTCACCAATTTCAAGTGTAGATTTGAATGATTTTTTAGTAAGTTCACCAACTTGTGTGACCATCACAATAATCCAGCTTTAGAACATTTCCATCACTCCAGCAAAATCCCTCACACCCATTTCCAGTTATTCCCCATTCCCATCCACAGGCCCTGGCAACCACTCATCTACTGGCTGCCCTCCAAGGCTTGTCTTTTCTGGATATTTCATGGAAACAGAATCATATAATGTGTCCTTTGCTTCTGACTTCTTTCACTCAGCATAATGTTTTTGAGGTCCATCCTCAAAACATACAGGTTGTAACCTGTATCAGTACCTTGTTTTTTCTTTTATTTCTGAGTAGTATTCCATTGTACAGATAGGCCGCGTTTTGTTTAATCCATTCACCAACTGATAACTACTTGGGTTGTTTCCACGTTTGGGCTATTATGAATAACACTGCTATGAACGTTCCCATGCAGGCTTTTATTAATAATAATACTGCTGTGAATATTAGTATACAACTCTACAAATAATACTATTTTGAACATTTGCGTGCAAGTCCACAGGTAGACAAATGCTTTTAGTTTTTTCAACTCATTTTAAAGCAGAGAAAACAAAGAGCTCAACATATAGTAAAAAGAAAAAACATCCTTGTTTAGACTTAGAAAAAGTATTCAGTCTTCTCAATAGCTTAAGGAAAATACTGCACTTTAAAGAAAAACAAACATTTTTATTATAAAATAACATGCGCATTAGAGAAAATTTGGGAAATAAACATAGCACCTATCAAACCACTATTCAAATATGATCACCTGACATTTTATGACTTTTTGTTCAGTCTTAATTTTATACAAGTGTATTTTACAAAGTTTATGTCATACTATATAGACAGTGTTTTATATTGTTTTTAATAAGTATTTTATATAGAATTAAAATTCCCCATAAGCATATTTTAATGGCTGCATATATTATGTTGTGTATGATACACCATTTTTTATTCAACCTTTTTCCCATTGCGGGCCACCCAGGTTCATTTATTTGGTAAATATTTACTGAATGCCTAGCATGTGCCAATTGCACTGGGCACTAATGATGTGACAATGAGCACAAACAAGCATAACCACTACTTTCATGGAACTTACTGTTTAACATATCATTGTTGTAAGAAATAGGATTAAAATTCTCAAAAAATCTGTATTCTCATTTTATATTAATTGCTATGACAGAACCATAAAAGCAGAATTAGTGGGTCAAAGAATATTAATATTTTAAGGCTCTCAAAAATTACTGACAAGGTGCTTCCCAGAAAGGTTGCACAGAGGTGCCTTCCTATTGGCAGTGTGTGCAAGTGGGCCTCTCCCCATTTCTTTCCCCATGTCAGTAGTGCATTTTTAATAATGCTTCCAGCTACATCAAAATCCTTTGGAAATGGAAAGAAATTTTTCCACATTAAGAAAAATCAACTTTCTTATCTCCTATTTTCAAATTTCTATTTATTCATTACTACAAAGTCATGTTCATACCCTAAAGCTAATAATGAAGCTAAAGAAAATTTTGAAAGGAACTTCTGGCCAAGATGGAGTAGATACACTTTGCCTCCTCACACAACCAAAAGAAGGACAACAACAATTTAAAAACAAAAAACAATCAGAACTTACAAAAAAACAATCAGAACTTACAGAAAATTGAATTGTATGGAAGTCCAACAACCAAGGAGTTAAAGAAGAAACATTCACCCAGCTGGGGTAAAGAGGACCGGCAGCAAGGTGGTAGCTGGAGTTCCAGGCAGTCCCACATTTGTGTGTGGATAAAACGGGAGGAACAACTAGGGAGTGAGACAGACTGCACATCCCAGTATTCCAGCACAGGGAAATAAAGCCTCAGAACCTCTGACTTAAAAAAAACCTGTGGGGGTTGAGGTAGCAGGAGAAACTCCCAGCCTCACAGGAGCATATGTTGGAGAGACCCACAGGGTCCTAGAAGGTACACAAACCCACCCCCTGGGAATCAGCACCAGAAGGGCCCAATTTGCTTGTGGATAGAGGAGGAAGTGACTGAAACCCAGCTGAGAACCGAGAAAGTGGCACTGTTCCCTCTCGGACCCCTCCCCTACACACAGCCACAATGCAGAAAAGTGGGTTGCCCCACGCTGGTGAATACCTAAGGCTCCACCCCCTTACAACATAACAGGTGTCCTGAGACAAAGAAATATGGCCCAAATGAAAGAACAGATCAAAACTGGAACAAAAGGAAGAAATAAGCATCTGACCAGAACAGAATGAAGAAACAAGAATTCAAAAAAAAAAAATGAGGAGAGGCTTAGGAACCTCCCAGACAACTTAAAACATTACAAAATCTAAATCATGGGAGTGCCAGAAGGAGAAGAGGAAGAGCAAGATATTGAAAACTTATTTGAACAAATAATGAAGAAAAACTTCCCCAATCTGGCAAAAGAAATATACTTCCAGGAAGTCCAGGAAGCTCAGAGAGTCCCAAAGAAGTTAAATCCAAGGAGGAACACACCAAAGCACATCATAATTACATTACCCAAGATAAAAGACAAGGAGAGAATCTTAAAAGCAGAAAAAGGAAAGGAGACAGTTACCTACAAAGGAGTTCCCATTAGACTAGCAGCTGATTTCTCAAAACAATCCTTGCAGACAAGAAGGCGTTGGAAAGATGTATTCAAAGTCATGAAAAGCAAGGACCTAGATCCAAGATTACTTTATCCAGCAAAGCTATAATTTAGAATGGAAGGGCAGATAAAGTGCTTCCCAGACAAGGTCAAGTTAAAGGAGTTCATCATCACCAAACCCTCATTATATGAAACATTAAAGGGACTTATCTAAGAAAAAGAAAATTATTAAAAATACGAACAGTAAAATGACAACAAACTCACAACTATCAACAACCAAACCTAAAAACAACAAAAACAAAAATGAACTAAGGAAACAACTAGAACATGAACAGATTCACAGAAATAGAAATCACTTGGAGGGTTAAAAGTAGGAGAGGGTGGAGGGTAACATGGGGGAATGTTACAGGGAATAAGAAGCATAAATGGTAGGTGCAAAATAGACAAGGGGAGGCTAAGAATAGTATAGGAAATGGAGAAGCCAAAGAACTTATATATACAACCCATGTACATGAACTAAGGTGGAAGAATGATGGTGCGGGGTGGGGTGCAGGGTGGAGGAGAATAAAGGGGAGAAAAAATGGGACAACTGTAATAGCATAATCAGTAAAATATATTTTAAAATAAATAAATAAATATGTGATGTTAAAAAAAGAAAATTTTGATGACTACCAAATCTTGCATAATAGATGTTTTCCCAAATGCTTGTCCATGTAGCAATTTATTTTTTTAATACAGATTTTTTCCCTTTGGTGATACCAATTACATTTGATACCTTTGGCACATTAAAAGTAATTTAAGATAATTTTCAAAATGTGCTAGTAGTTCAGATTAGAATATTGGGGGATCCCTTTTCTCTAAGGTTGAAATTCACAGGCAAGCACTAGACAATTACCCAAGCAGCTAGAGGAGTACTCTGAATGATTTTATAAGGTATCATAATGGTTAAGACATGCTCATTTACAAAGCAGCTGATGGCAATTTTTGTCTTCGGCTACACTATTTTCTCTAATATCTTGACTGAGCTTCTTTGGATGTATCACAATTACCTATAACTTCAATGTGCACCCACAGCAGACCTCCAGAGCTTTTTCCAAAAAATAACCAACATCTGAGGCTCAAGGAGAGAAATTATTAGGAATCATGCAAATCAAAATTAAGTCAAATAAATTTACAGAGAGAAGAAACAAAGACAAATATAATCATAACTCATCCTATTATTTGTCGACATTTTAAAAAGCAGAACACTATAGTTCATTGAATGGTTATAGAATCACAGGTTCGAGATGATAGAAACCTCATAAATCTCTAGTTCAATCCTCTCTTATTTTACAAAAAAAAAAAAAGCAAAAAACAAGAAAATGAGATGACATGACCTGTCTGTGACCCCACAGCAATAGATGGAGGAGACAGAACTTCAACCAAGAACTTCTGATCCAAAACCAGATTTAGTCACCAAACAACAATGTTCACTTCCCAGCAGGCTCTTAAGATGACATTCTGCCTATAAAGGCAATAGTAAGTAACAGCAGCTACCATTCAATTATACACTTTCCACGTGCCAGGCTCTTTGCGTACATTTTTCTCACTTAATCATCACAGCCTCCCAATGGTATATGACAAATTAAGAAAATGAGCTAAAAAGCAGTTAAGTGATTTGCTCAGTCACACAGTTGTGAAGTAATGTACATAAAGACTACAGCGTACTCAATGTGTAGTCCACAGACTCACCCATTAGAAATGTAGAATTTTAGGTCTCACCCCAGACGTACTGATCATATTCTGCACTTTTAAAAGACCCTCCAGTGATTCATATGCACACAGAAGTTTCAGAAGCAATGGTAAAACCCAAAGCCTATTCTCTTAGCCATTCCACAACACTGCCTCAAACCTCTGAAAAAGCCAAAGAGACTATTATAAATAATTGTGTAAACACCAAATAACCAAGAATTAGCATTCAAATCAAAGGAAAACTGCAAAGGACAGACAAAAACTGCAGAACAGACAATGTCCACTACCATCAAATGGTATATTTCCATCAACTGCAACAAAAATTAAATCTACCAAAGAAAAAGAAAACTTTAATCTGCAAAAGCATACATCTTCTAATCCTATTACTAATGGCAGTCCCACAAATATGTAACAAGCAGGAAAACATGCTGGATTCATGTGGGAAAGCCTCGACTGTCAACTTTCTATCTTGGTTTCCCCCCACACTGTAGGAACGAGAAGAGTAACTCCCATTTGTAAAAGAACTGAAAAATCATAAAGCATTACTTCTGAGAAAAATTATCACAGATATATTTAGATGATGCTCTCATTAGATGATTAAAAGTAAAACATTTAAAAACTCACAACAAATTGAATACAAAAGTTCCAATCACTATCCATAAGAACACATTCTAGTCAGTCTTTTTGCTATAATTTTTCAAAAAAAAAATCCTTGATTTTTAATCCATAAACAACTCATGAAAAAATCTGTACAGTACAGCATAAGTAATATGCAAAAATTGGAACTAACAGTAAAAAAGCTATGCGGGGAGAAAAAAGGGACGCTAAACAGTGCAATTAGTGTTACAAAGTTATATTAACACATAAATAATTTCACTGGCAGGTCATAGGATTCACATGCATATTTTATCAAACTGTAAGAAATAATTTTTCAATCTGACCCCGATCCTTCCATGTACTTTGAAGTCTGCAAATCAGCAGTATAGCCTATAAGTTTAAAGAAATTTGGAAAGAATTGTGAAGTTAAAAGGTACTTTTGATGTTTGTTCTTTTTCTCCCATTACAAGGGCATTTGATACAACTGAAGAAAAGTGGAAAATGTTAATGCCCAAGAAATTTCCATAGCAGGCATATTCACTTAACCCTTCATGACCACTGCCTGTCATAGGCCAAAGGTTAACACGACACCTCGGAGTGCTAATAAGTTCCCAGGCACTGAAACCCCCAGCCCTTTTCATAATTCTCTCATTACTGTTACTAAGCCTCATTCCTTCCTATCACCACAATCAGTCCCTAACTCCTCTTCCTGCCTGTTGCCCTTCATTTTACACAGTGGTTCAGGCTGAATGTTCTGAAGCACAGCTCAGATCATAGTACTGCCTTCTCACACACCTTCAGTGGCTCCTCTTTATCTGCAAAAGATATTCACACTGACAACCGACTCTCGGGGCCCTTTATAATATGCTCCCAATTACCTTGCCAGCTTATTTCCCACACTTTCCTCCACACCAACCTTAATCTCAGGTCAAACTGAGCTCCTTGCAATTTTCCACCTCACGAGGTTTCCCTTCCTCGACTTTGTTCTGTACAGCAAGGTTCTGTACAGCAAGCTGGACTGCCTGCGTCTGAGTCCCAGACTGACCTCTTCTAACTGTGTGGCTTTCGGCAAGTGATCTCTCTGTGCCTCAATTTCCTCACATGTAAAATGGCAATGGTATCCACATTACAGGGATGTCAGGAGGAACGCTTGAGTTAATAAAGGGTATGCCAAGTACTTAGAACAGTACCAGACACAGATTAAACACTGCATAAGGTTAGCTATTGTTATTATTACTATTAACCTTTTCCTCCTAAAATCTCAAATGTGATTTTCTCAAAAGTGATTTTCTCCGCCCATCTCTGTGTGCCAACCCACCCTTCCAGATCCAGCTCGAAGGAGACCTTGTCCATGAATTTATCTCAACCTCTCTTAAATAATGCTCAGCATTTAGTAGGCAATGAAAATTATTTGCTGTAAGAATGAGACTTAGCACTGGCCATTCCCCATTGTGAATGTGTGATTACAGGTCTATGTGCTCTCCACTGATCTTTAAATTTTCTGAGGGCAGCCACAGCCATAACCCCAACCCTGGCCCAATGCCTAGTCCCCATATCCTTAACAAATACCCATTATATAGGAACAACTAGAAAGGACATATGGATAAAACCAAGCGGGGGTGGGGGGTGTGGAAGCAAGGGAGGGAGGTGGATTTGGCTGGGGTGGGGGGGAGTGATGAGGGGAAAATGCAGACAACTGTAATTGAACAACAATAAAGTAATTTTTTTTAAGTAAAAAAGACCCATTATATAAATACATAAATAAGAGTTGGACTCTTCTAGCATCTTATTGCACTTACTCTGTGTTCTATTTCCCATATTATATTAATTATGACACATTATCTATATATGTATTAGTAATATACCATGTTACTCAGGGTAAGATCTATAAATGATTTGCCTTTGTATCCCCAGTGACCAGAATGGACTCATATATGCTAGGTGCTCACTTTTTAAAGGAGGGAAGGGAAGAAAGGAAAGGATGGGAGGAGGAAATATGTCAAGCACTAGTGCTAATGTATTGCACGAAGACCTTCTCTTTTGCTGATTCCCACTGTCAGAATGATTCTATCTAAACCAATAGAAAATTCACTATGCCAGAAAAATTAACTTTGTTATGCAAGATTTCTCCATATTCCAAAAGCATATGCCAGCCACATTGTCAAGGGTGTTTTTTTCACCAACTTTTCTATCCCTATTTAATGTCTCCTTATAAAAAGAAAAAAAAGTGGGTGGGGAGTACATTTCCAGCAAGCCCCAGAACTATCAAAGAGTTTTTTATGTTCTTTTTCCCTGACGACAATCCTTACAGTTTGTGTCAGTCCCACGGCTCCAGGGTAGAGCAGGGATTTCCTCCTTCCCCACCCATCCCACTGTGAAATCCAAGCATCCTGCTCACTCCTCCCTCTGGGACGCTCTGGGTGGCAGCTAACCAAGATCATCCTGGAGTCTCCAGATCTCAGAAAAGGCTGTGCGGACTAGCAAGGAAAAGAGCATGGAACAGAAGGCTCCACATGTCTACTCTGCCCAGAATCGCTCTCGTAGGAGTGGATTACCCTTCTGGTCAATATCACCATCACCAAGTCAGAAGGCAGAGGCTGACAATATACCTAAGAGTTTTTATGCAGCCTTCTTCTCATATCACCGGCCCCTCAGGGGCGGTGTTGGTCCTCAGGGACTCCAAGAACAGTTGGTCCTGTCTAGCATAGCCAAGAGGATGTTCAAGGAAGGCAAGAAGGGAATGCATTGCCGTTTTAGCATGCTACCTGTTTTGCATTGCTAGACAGGGAATATGGGATAGTGCGCACAGAATATGAAACCAGATTGACCTGGACACAAATGCAACTCCTCCTTTTACTCGCTCTATGACCTCTGACATTTGGCTTAAGCTCTGTGAGCCTCTGCCAGTTAGAACACTTCAATAAAGTGACTTGGTAAACACTTAACGAACAATAGCTACCAATGAGAAGATCAATGTAAAACAATGATTCTCCCAAGACAGCTGTCCACGAATCCTGAAATTATGTCTTTGCCAGTGAGGACCTGCTGTGACTATTATTGTTATTTACTTTGCCCAATATTTAAACAGGATATTTTGACATGATCAAGCATTTAATCAAGTGAATTAATATAATATAAAAAATTTCTAAACCACAGAACTTAATACATGAACTCAAATAAAATCTGATACTTATATAGGTATTTCCAAAGACTGTGCATGTGTATCTTACTTTATGGAAAAATTAAATTAAGTGACCTCTAAAATTATTTCCAACTGCCCATTGTTCTCTATCACAAACAATGACAAGTAGGAGAAATACAGTAATGTGCCAGCCTGAAAATTTTTTTGTCTAAGGCCATTAAAATGCTGATCATTGGCACAGAGCAACTGAACACTCAAGGATAGTTCCAGTTGCCTCTTCACAGTTCATGTCACCCATACAGCAGCAACCCGAGCATCTTTTTTCTACTAGTGGCTACCCATTTCCCTTCCTGAATCACAGAACTTTCCATAATCCCCAACGTCACACCCACTGCTTCTGTCTTTGTGGCTTGGCCCTCCTTCATTGCCTAATAAGGCTGGACAATACTTCCACTCCATACAGTTTAATGAATGGGACTTTAATTTTGAGGATAGAGAATAAATAAAATAAATCATTTCCCTTCTTTTTTATTAGGCTTAGAGTATGGTGTGGTGTGTTTACTTTAAAAGAGGACTACTCATACTACATGCAACATCCAAAACTGTTGTATAAAGGCCCTTAATAAATTCGTGGAGCTTTCCTTATACGGTGAGGATCATCATAAAATGTATCTGTGAGGTGTGAATGGAAGAACATTTACTCTGTGTCTAGTCAGTGGTGTTCCCAACCTCTACCAGGCTGTTCTTAAAAATAATTTTCTTCATTAAACACAGACACACACAAGAACCAATGTTTCTTATTAGCAAACAATTCTTTGTTCACCAGCGAATGATGCTACCAAAATGACAAGTAAAGAGCTGTGGGCTTTTCAGGCTTTACGATTTAGAGAATGCATCTGGTAGGTAGTTTAGCTTAAAGGGCTATCATACCGATTAGCCTTCGTTCCCCAAAGTTAAGACAAAAACAGTGCGGATTCAATCACTTTCATATATTGCCGAAATAGAGGAAGAGCCATCCTCATCATAAAACTAAATTTACCGTTTTAAAGGGAGGATGGTGATGATCACCAAGTCATAAAAGTAATTAGAGAATTTTGAATTTATCTAAAAAGGTCCTCCAAGACCATTCAGGAAAGGAACACAATGTAATTTCCACAATTTCTCCATCATGTTTTACTTTTAAAGTGACATTACAGGCCCTGTCTGTTGCCTACACAGGATTCCCTTATATTCCCAATAAAACAAAAGCAACTCTGCTTCTGCTGCTGCTATAATTGGCACTTCAGTCTTTCCGCTTAGTTAGCAGAACTTCCCATGAAAGATATCGAACCTATTTGAAGTTGTCAAAAATCCCTTAGAAAATAGGGGTTTTTGTGGAAGCAACCTGCCAATAATATTGAGCGAGCTAAATAAGGAAAAGGCCTAAGCAAGGCTGGCCCCTATCCAGGCTCTGAACGCACTGTCAGTGTGGCAGGGCATCCGTTCAAAAGATCGTCTCCTTGGTAGCAGAAAAGCAAAGTTCAAAGGGAATGTTTCAAGGAAGCTAATTTCATGTTTGCGTTTCATCTCCATATTAAAGAAACATCAGACTAGTGGCATTTAGAGAAATGCTAAAGCTAAATCCAAATTCGGGAACTCAAACTATGTTTGTCATTTGAGAGAATAGCCATTAGAGAGAATAACCCATAAATACAGAAATATTTTTACAAAGGGCATTAGATTCCTATAAACTTTGTACTCCCAGAAAAAGAAAATGAGAGTATTCTGTCTCCTGATATACTGTATTAACCGTATTCATTAGTCATTGGAGATGAGGCTATTCGATATATCTTTCTTTAAGGGCTGTCTAGCTCTCTTTCCCTTCTGGAATTCCAAATGTGCCAGGCTGCCACATCTTCTTACCATCAAATTCTAAAATATTCCTGGACAGGTAAAATAGTCTCTGTCACATGCCTTTTACTTTGGATATTTATATTTCCTATGCAATTTTAATGTGTCTGTAAATCAAAGCATCTACTGGAAGCAAAATGTGAATCTGGAGTTTGCTGATATTTTGTGCCAGAATTGGGAGATGTTTATTGAATGCCTAAGAATTTTACATCTTTCAGATGGCTGGCATGCCATCTGAATCTTACTAAACTGCCAACGGCCATCATGGGGCCAGATTTTTATGCAGAAAACTTTAATACTGACAACAAAATGACTTTTATCGAAGCAGGTCTTCAAATTGAAATAAAGGGGATTGCACAAGAAAAGTTATTGAACAAAGCTTTCTAATACATACAATTAATTGAGTCAGTTAAGCCCACCTAATATCTTGCCTTCTAGTCTCTAGGTTCATCCACTGACCAGACCCAACCGACTTCGAACACCAGAGAGCTGGTCTAGTGGTCCTGCCCAGGGTATAAGCCAAGGGCTGGCCCTGCTGCATATAACCAAGGAGGAAGCCATTACTGTAGTAGCACATAATATATTCACATACAGGCCAGAGAAAGGAAAACAGATTTTGTTTAATGGTTTTCTCAATGCTTTAGAAGAGGGCAAAAGGAAATATAATTTTTATTCAGCTAGAGAAGAAAGGGAAATATTCAACCTAAAATCAAAGGAGGAAAAACAGGGGTGGACCTTAGCTCTTGATATCTTGTTCTTTTCCACAGAGTTGAGACATCTTAGATTGAGGAAAATTTAAGTGAAGTGCGAGGTTGTGACCGAGAAGAAAGAATAGAAATTGACCCATCATGGCTGAGTTCCACGCTTTTTCACAATAAACCAAAAGGGGGGCGATTCTCACCGTCAGAGAATGACGCACAAACTTGTACTGCTTCTGGGAGCCCCTCTGGCGTGGATCCCATAGAACTCTGTGAATCAGAAGGAATTTAGTGATTCCATGGGGGCCGCCTGCCCGCATCTGGGCCAGGGTTAGGATGGCAGGGAGTGTATGGTAAACCCCATTCCTTGGGTGTTGCGCCCTCCTGAAAGACCTGGCCTTCCAGAAGGAAAGAACCTAGGTGGAAAATGACTTGAAATACCTGACCATGAAGTACCATATGGTAGGGAGGATATTTTTAATTTTAGATTATAATTTGAAATAGATGATAGCTTTGTCCCAGAGTAAAACGAGCTTTAAATCTCTTTCTTTTTCCTCAAATAAGAATACAAAAATTAGATGTTTTTTTCCCTTCGGCTCACAAATACATAATGCCACTTATTTGTCTCCCATAAAACAACACTTTGACCTCAGTCCCTGGACATGCCTCACAAAGCCACATTGGGTGGATAACCCCTGCATGGCAGATAGTGAGAGGGCGTGCTCTCTCTCCCCTGCCCAAGGCTCTGGAGTGTCCTGCCTAATTGGCTACCACGTGTGAGCCTCATTAGAAGAATGTGCAAGTGCTATACATGGTAAAGAATGTATTTCTGATAATATTTCAGTGAGGTTTGGACCAAGGCCAAGAGTCTCTCTGGCAGACTAAAGCCACTTTACCAACACTTTACTTCTAGCAAGAAGATTCCTGATAACGATACATAAACAGGGCACCTAGGATCACAAGGTCACACCACCCCACTTCCTCACCCCACTCTTCCACCTCTTTTCAAGGATAAACGTTCCCAGGCAATTAGTCATGCCTCCTTTTCTACCTCAGTCTCCTGTTAGTTTTTACTATGACAGTTTGCTTCAAGGGCTTTAGAAATTCAGGGCCAGCTTCTGAAAGATATTTTTAAAAGATGTGAGTATCAGCAAAACTTCATCTGGTTTAACACAAAAATTCCTCCCTTGATGTAAAATATCATTTTTAAAGAAAATTTTACTATTTAAAAAATGCTTTATTAATGAAAGCCTTCATAGTATAAAGAATAACAATGCTTGGTTTGAAATAGTTTCTGAGAAAAGGAATAAAGATACAGTTTCCTGTGTATTATCTTGTTTTGTTGCTTAATATGTTCAAGATTTGTCATTTGCCAAAGCCAACAACAGACAAAATTTTTGAGCCTGGTTTGAAATTCTGCTTTAACCAGTACTAAATGGAGAACCAGGACTGTTAGGAATAATAAGACTGATTATTACAAAGAATTAATGTGGGCTATTACATTAGAAGACATCTGAGCAAATATCTTACTTTAGAAATGAAGAAATCCAAGTCCCTGAATGTTAAGCACCCTTAAAAGCAGTCCTGCAAGGGGCTTAGCACTGGTGCCAGAGGCTGTTCCTTTGGACTCTCATTAGATAGATGACCACATGCAAACAACATAACCCCTGTAAGCTTCAGCTTGATGGGGCTAATGGTCATGCAAACCTCATATGGGTCATGGGGAATAAACAATCTGATAAGCACAAAGCATTCAGTGTGGTGCTGAGGAGGAACTAAATAAATATTAGATACACTATTGTAAGAGGCAGCATTGAAGGAAGAATCAGAGGAAGGGTATCAAGTCAGCAGGGGTTTTTTCTGATTATCTTTTTCCAAAAAGTGACTGTTGGTGGAATAATGGAAACACTAATCAAAACACACAATCTGGAAAAACCTCTAGTATGATATTAAAATTTGGTGTACGCTGGAACTTCACTATATTGAATATTAGAGAGAAAAGCCTACTGGTTAAAAGCATGGACTCCTGGGTTAAACAGTCTGGGTTAAAATTTCATCTCTCCCACTTTCTGACTGTAAGACTAAGCAACTTATTTAACTTCTCTGTGCCTCATTTTCTCCTTCCATAAAAGGACACAATAACAGTACCTGTCTCTCAGCGTTCTTGTGAAAATGGAGTGAATTGATATTTTAAAGTACTTAGCATAGTGTCGTGCAATAGTGTTATAAAGTGTTAAGTATTATTGTTAATAGTGTTATTATTATACTACAGAACCATCCTGCACACCATCCAATTTTTATACTGGAAGCACCCAGAGAAACTCGTAGTGATCATTTTACTTCTAAACCATCTAGAATCGTGGAATCTGATAATGAAATTAGACTGAGGCCCCAGCATATAATTATATTCTTAAGAATAATTCACTGGAATTTTAGAAATGCCTGATTCTGTAAAACCCTGGATGATTCACAGATAACACTGTAAATGCAGAACCTGACTCACCCCTACCTTTAAAATTAGTACTTGTCAGCTGCTTCTGCCCTGAGGCAACCCCTGACAGGTGATCAGTAATACAGCGGGATGACTTCCTATTCAGTAGAATGTTAATCATCTTTTTTGGTTTTGTTATTGTGAAATCACAGCACTTTTAGGGAGCAATGAACTAGTCCAGTCATTTTACAGATGAGGAAACTGAGGTCCAGAAATGTAAACTGATAGCCAACACGCAGCCAGTGAAAAATGAGGACCACAGAGGGCAATATTTTAAGAATATCAGACTGCCTTCTCTAGTCATCAGACAGAATTCTGACTTCATGCTATAAATCTGATTAACTGGATCCATATTTTATAAATAAGGAGCTTAAATAGTAGCTGTATTTCACTTGGTTGAACTTCAAATTATTTTAGATGAAAGTAATGTATCTTTTTGGATATCAGACTCTTGCTTAAAAATTTATGTACTTTAAAATTCCTGTTACAGAGAACATAAACAGTACATTGAGTTTGATCAGTCAGTGAAAAATTAATCTCAAGGGGTAAATGCTTCATCTGCCAGGGCCTCAGAGAACTAAATAACAAGCAATTTTCTACATTTCGTCCTAAAAATCGCCTGTTTATGTGATATGGATTAGCAGCTTACTCACAGAGGTTGCTCACCCCCTGCAAGACCACCTCTCCTGAATGGAATCATCACAACATACTACCACCAAATGTGTGCACCATGACTCGGAAACACAAACTGCAGCTGCTGCTTCTTATCCTAAGGTTCAGAGTTGAGTTAATCACATATCTTACTCATGTCCCTCTACTATCCAACCTCACAAGGCCTAGACCATGTTTTATTAATTTTATTGTTTTCCCCTTAATGTCTCATCCTAACCCCCATTGTTCTCTTTGCTAGAGGCATCCACACTAATGTTTATAAAACATAAATGTATTTAGGTGTGTTTGTATCTTTGAGAAATACATAAAGCTGTTTGTGTGACCATATGTGTTTCATTCATATACATGTAATTTTTCTATAAAACATTTTCTTTTTTCGACATATGTTTTTAAGATCTCTCCATGTTGCTTTGTGTGCATCTAGATAACTAATTCTAAGTGGTGCATAGAATTCTACTACATATGTCTGTCCCACAAATGATTAATTTATTATCCTAGCAATAGACACCTCAGTCCTCTCCAACTTGCTGCCTTCTCACATAGAGCATCAGTAAACACACTCAAACCTGCTCCCTCATAGTCCTGTGTAAGCGTGGCTCTAGAGGTTATACTCAGGAGTGGAATCTTAGCACATATGACCAGATTTCTCTAAGCACTGCCAGATAACTCTCCAGAATAGTTGTTCTGGTTTAGACTTCCACTAACAGTGCAAGAGGGTTTCCCAATTCCCTTACCAATAGTTTGTATTATCTGACTTTCTGATATTCATCTGTGTAATGGATGATAGAGTGTTTTAGACCTGTTCTAGTCCATCAGTTCTCTCAAATGTTTGAACCTTCTCCCTTTGGTTCATGAGGACTTCTGAATCCTGCACATACCTTCACAGTCCCTGGACCACTAGAAATACCAGCTCAGGACCATCTAGGTAGACTCTTCACTCACAATCCTGCTCTGTTCTTTATACATCATGGAAGGTCATGCCGGCCTCAGAACTTCTCTAAGAAGTTTCCATTCTCTCAAGAAAGGGGAATTCCAGGTTCTCCTAGAAACTTTCTGGATGTTTCTACTTACCCTGTGGGAGTTTTCATACATGGAGCCAGTACACAGTGCTAAGTTCTTGTCCTTCACCCCTTTCTCTCTCTCTCTCTCTCTCTCTCTCTCTCTCTCTCTCTCTCTCTCTCTCTCTCTCTCTCTCTCTCTCTTCCTTCCTTCCACTCCTCTCCCTCTGCCTCCTAGATGTGAAGCATCTTGAACTTTTCCCTTTTGACTGATAGGAAGTATCTCCCTTTCTTCTTCTCTCTTTCCCCAGGTGACATTCTCCCTGTTCTCCCCTTGGGCAATAATGGGGGGAAGGTGATCGGGAGAGAATATATCTCCCTACAAGGAGAAATATATTGGAAATATATTGGAAATTTTTGAAAAAATAGTGTCTACATGTACTTACTCTTCCATACAAATAACACTTTAACCATTCCGAAGTACTTTTGCATATCATTTGACCTTCTCAAAAATCTAGATAGAGAAGTCGTTACGATTTGCAGACAAAAATAGAAACCAAGGCTGAGAAAAGTGAAAGAATTTTGTGCAGTAATAAGATAGATAACCCACAGATAACCTATTTTAGAAGAATTCATATGTCTTTTACAAATTTTCCCCTAAGCATATCAGGAAACCTTTTTAGAATAGCAAATCTCCTCATTTTCTCTTTTGTAGACCTGGCCATCTGAGCCAAAAGGAAATTCTGGCACAAAAATGAGGACTGCTTTGTCTCTGCTTTGCAGCAAGAACTTATGGTTGCTCTTAAGCATTTGCAAGAACCTCTGAGTTCTTGTTCCTCTGTTGGCAATTTTTCTATAATTAAAAAAAATTCTAAAATATGATCATCACTGTTATACTTAGAACTAAACAGGCAGCTGTTTATTTTTTCAGTCTATATTGTACTTATTAAACTATACCTTAGTCTAACAAAGATTATAGATTTGATCCATTTTGTGGAGTAACCATTTTAAATGTCTAATTCTCTGATTATACATACCTATACACACAGTTTATTTTAATAATCTAATTGTACTTTAATCATGTAATTGCACTTTTTTCTGGGAAAGCAACATATTTTTCCACCTATTTCCATAATAACTTTAAGTGAAATACATTTGGAGGACACTTTTCTATGTCTCAAGTGAGCATTTTCTGCCAGCTGGTTAACAAAGACCATCTCTGCTTGAAAGGAGGCAGTTTGGGTTAGTGAACAGAGACAGACCTAGCTGTGAATCCTAGCTTCCTACAGCCTACCAGCTGGGTGGCTTCAGGCAAGTGACTTAATCTCCAAACCTCAGTTTTTCTCAGTACTAATAAGAAATAATAATAGTACTTGTGCTGAAGGGTTAATGAGAAGATTCGATGAAGTTATACATTTTTTGTAAAGAGCTTAGCATGTAGTAAGCACTAAAAATGCTACTTTTCTTCTTTTTGGTAAAGAGCCACCTAGTAAATATTTTAGTTTTGTGCCTTTATTGTATGAAGGCATCCATAGACAATAAGTAAACAAATAAGCATGCCTGTGCCCCAATAAGACTTCCTGTATCATGTGTTATATTTGATATAATTTTAGCATGTCTTAATACCTTATTCTTACTTTGATTTTTTTTAACCATTGAAAAATGAAAACAAAACATTTTAAACTCTGGGTTGTATAAAAACAGGGAACAAGCCCACTTTGGCCTGAGGGCTGTAATTTGCTGCTTCCTGCTTTAGAAGAGAAGACCCTGATATTATTTACACTAAGATGTCTGAGCATTATTTGAAAGAGCAATGCAGTTTTTCCACTCCTAATTATTTTATAATTTTGTTCCAATGATTACTGTTTTTTTGATGAGGGTTATTTTAAAGCACATTGTTTGGGCTGAGTGAGGACCGCAGCCTGAGGGCTGGCTGAGCGGCACAGGGCTCCACACATCCAGTCCCCACTGTGCTCCTTTGTACAATGCCTAGCATGTAGCAAGCACTGAAATTGCTACTTTTTCTTTTCCTTACAAAAAATAAACAGAATCATCATGAACACCACTGTTGTACTCCAGAAAATCTACACTAAAAATATTGCAGAGAATATTTTACCTTTGAAATGACTGACAGAAACAGGCATTTGCATGTCTTGTTGTCCAAATACGTGGCCTGGTTTGGCCCTTTGCACATAGTAGGAACCTGGTGTTCTAGAGAAAGAAGCATCAATAAATGAATGTAAACTCTATGTGAGCCTACAGCATAAGCGATTAACACAATAGCGAATGTCATTCAGATGAATGGTTTCAATCAAATACAACTGTATTTGGGGCAGAGTCTCATTCCCTGCTTCTCTCTGCGTATTTCTTGAATATACAAAGCACCTTTTGAAGACAAGGAGAGTGTCTCACGTGGATGAGATACCTAGAGAGTAAAGAAATACAGGGGCGA
This sequence comes from Glossophaga mutica, assembly GCA_039655065.1. Lineage (NCBI taxonomy): Eukaryota > Metazoa > Chordata > Mammalia > Chiroptera > Phyllostomidae > Glossophaga > Glossophaga mutica. The sequence continues at coordinate 65,490,665 of CM077313.1, forward strand.
GGGGAGGGAAACTAGGCCTGTGTTGTATTTTTTAAGAAATAAGGATTTAATGTTGCCATTTTTTCTTATAGAACTGAGAAATGCTTTTTGAGTCATCCAAAAGAGCAAAACCCATGTAACCCTAATCAACATGGCCTTTTCTATGCAAGTGTATTGAAATGTTTCAGAATTGCTTTTGTCCATAACCTATATAATGCATCCTCTCTAGAAAAAAAATCCTACTTTCTGTATATCGAGTAGTTCAAAAACATAGCATGTCACTTCTATTCCAAGCAAATAGAAATAGACAAATCCAGGATAGTAATTAACCAAAATCAGAGCTTCTCTCAACAACTGTCCATACACGCCCTGCTCCAGAGCATGGGCAGAACAGGCCCGAGAGGAAAGATAGCAAAGCTTAAGCCAGATTTCAAACTGTGCACTGTAACAGGTAAGGCTACTCCTCCCTCCAGCACAGAAAGCAGTTGGCAGGAAAAGGAATCCAAACCCAATATATATAGTCAAGCACAAAGTATGTATTGAAGTCCCTTAAACACAGAACATTCTACTAGGTCTCTGGGGACCCTATGAAAGAATGACGAGACACAAAGTCCGTGTTCAGAACACTATCAGTTTCCCCTCATTGGGCTCTACCCCTTCAACTTCTCAACTCTGCACACAGAGTGAGCAGCTTACTAAAAACCTGCCCTAAAAACCTGTAGATTTCCAACCAAACCCAGACAGGGCTGTGCCACAACTACATGGCAATATATTAGGTTACACCTGATGAACTACACTTCCCTTTTACATATAAGCCAAGTGTTTCTCAGGTCAGGCCCAGGAGACCACTGAGTTTATAACCAAGTGCAGTGAGTGGGAAGAAAATAAAGGCCAAAATCCAATATGGGCATTAGGATAAAGTAACTGAGGTGGCTGAAAGGTATAGTCAGCAGAACGAAGGAGTGATATGAATGAGAAAGAAAAATAACAGGTTAAAGGATATTGTCAGAGTGATTATATCTGAGGGAAGGTACCCCCCTTAAAAAAAAGTTTGCATTGTTTTCAAAGCTAATAAGGAAAGAAAATCACCACTGTTGTGGACCGTTCAGCCTGGTTTTAGGAGTTGTAACCCTCACCCCATGGTGGGCTGTGTAAGAGCCCAAGGGACCCACTTCATCTGAGTCTGTTCTGTCACAAGGACATGACCTACTAAGGAGACAAAGCTTATTTCCCTGGCAGGAGCACTGCTTTTGCCTCATCCATCTCTGGCCCCATTGCTTGGTTGGCAGTCAATGACGGGTAAGACTCCTCATGGGAGGGGCAACCTAAGCGAGATGCAACCACTTGGGAGGCCTCACGGAAGGACTCGGGGGTTGCAGCAAAGAGGATGTGATGGACCCTCGCCCCCGGCTATTCTGACATAGCCCGAGTCTTCATTTCCATCTGGGAGATGTCTCCTGCTTCCTAATCAGCTTAAAGCCTGAAACTGTGGGGGTGAGCAGTGCAGCCCTGTGCTGGCCAGGACGGTTCCCTGGGTGATGGGCATAAGAAAGAATTCCTAAAGTCCTGTGAAACCTGCTTTGCTAAAAGTGCTCTCCCTTAGGTGATAAGTGTCCCAGGAGGAAATGAGTATGTCTCCCAAAGTTTGGCAACCCCCTTTCCTGACAAACACTGGCTCAGATTAAGCCCTCAGATTTCGTTGACATGTTAAACCTGTATTCCGGTGTATTGGAACCCAATAAAAGCCTAGTGAGGAAGGGGCTCTGGGTCATTCTCCTCTGAGAGTTTGACCCCTTTCCTCCCCAAGCAGATCATGTCTTGGTAGTTTTTATTTTCATCCGTGACGGAGGGATGGGGCTCTGCGGGAGGAGCCCCCCCACATCTGGCGCCCAGGACAGGGTCCCCCGCACACCACAATAGCTATCTTTATTATTCACTACCATGTGCCACGTTCTGTTTTAAAATGCATTATATATATATATATTAATTTACTTAATTATAATCCCCACAACCCTATGAGATAGACATTATTATCATGCCCCTTTTTCAGGGAAGAAAACGGAGGTGCAGAGAGGTGAATTTTACACAGCTACCAAGCTCCTGGGCCTTACTAGGCTCAGTAAAGACTCAGATAATCAAGCCCATAGCCCACTTGCTTCTCCATTCCACATACCGCTTTTCAATAGGGAAAGCTAGGGGCCAATAATTCTTGGCTCAGCCTGTATATTAATAGCACATACTTGCGTCTGGGTCTCTTGGTTACCACTCGGAAGCAAGCCCCCCAGGGTAGCATGGTGGTCCTCGCTAACCTCCCAGCTTCTGAACATCACCCCTTCACCACACACAGGAGGAAACAAGCTCTCTTTCAGGCCAGAGTGGATGTAAGGTACCGTTTATGAAAGGGTCCTATTTGGCCCTTTCTGTTTGACCCACTATTAAGCCCCCATAAAGCTTCCTGGTCAAAGAAAAGCTTCCTTAATGAGAAATTCCCCATGAGGGCAAACTTGTCATTCTCTCAAGCCAGATTGTCATGGAAACTTTTTATAAAGAAGAGCTCAACACTCAAGTCTTTGGGCAGCAAAAGAAGCCACGCAGTTAGTCTTTTGTAAAATTATACAGATTTATTCACTGCCGCAAGTGAAGCAATGGCGCAAGTTCCTTTCACTGATGAACGGAAGTGGAACACCAGGAGAGGAGCACAGTGGGGACTGCATGTGTGGAGCCCCTGTGCCGCTCAGCCAGCCCTCAGGCTGCGGTCCTCACTCAGCCCAAACAATGTGCTTTAAAATAACCCTCATCAAAAAAACAGTAATCATTGGAACAAAATTATAAAATAATTAGGAGTGGAAAAACTGCATTGCTCTTTCAAATAATGCTCAGACATCTTAGTGTAAATAATATCAGGGTCTTCTCTTCTAAAGCAGGAAGCAGCAAACTACAGCCCTCAGGCCAAAGTGGGCTTGTTGCCTGTTTTTTATACAACCCAGAGTTTAAAATGTTTTGTTTTCATCTTTCAATAGTTAAAAAAAAAATCAAAGTAAGAATAAGGTATTAAGACATGCTAAAATTATATCAAATATAACACACAATACAGGAAGTTTGGTTGGGACACAGGCACGCTCATTCATCCACTTACTGTCTATGGCTGCCTTCACACTACAAAGGCACAAAGCCTAAAATATTTACTAGCTGGCTCTTTACAAAAAGAGTTTGCCGACCCCTCTCTAATAATGATAAATGGTAAGTGTTTTGCCCTGACAAATTTTTCACTAATTTGTCCAATTGTAGTTTTTAATTGTTAGAAAACAATGAAGCATTTTGTGACCTATCCCAGTAATTAATTTCTAAAACCCTATGCTAAATAGACATTGCAACCTATTCTTCACTCTAATGATAAGTTGAGATCCCTTAATTGCTTCAAGGGGCATGTTTTCTCTTACACTAAAATGATGTCTGACTGATACAAACCAGGGCCTTTCTTCAAACGCCTGAGTGAAGCAAAGCAGAAAACATCCCATGCGCACGGACATTCATTTGGCAGGAACATGTTGCTGCTAAGCTTGAAACCAAAACAATTAAAGCCAGTAAAGACAGAGCACGTGGGCTTCTGTTCCTGCTTGTTGCTTATTCCAAAATCCTCAAATCCACAGAAATGTTTTGGTGCAGCTTTTCATTAAGCATTTCAAACGGGAAACAGGGCACCAGCCTTCTTAGAATCTGTGGGGTGTGTTGTTGTTGTTGTTGTTGTTTGTGACTGGCCTTTGATGGTGGCTGACCCATGAGGGCAGACCTGCCATTTGTATTTCTCTTAAGAAGTGAACTGTCACAGAATTCAACTGCTTTGTTGTCATGTTACATACATATATGCAATGTCCTACCGTCTGCAGAGCTGATTCTCTTCCACGCTGCACCCCAAACAGATGCTTCTAGAATTGTTCCAAATCTGGCATTGTTGTTGACTTCAAAAGTTGCTCCCTAAGCAGAGGCTCTGGAGAAAGACACAAAACAGACTCACCAATTATTATAATTCAGACATCTCCTAGGACTTCATAAACGTGCTGTAATAAATTATGTTATCTCCCTGAGTTACATGAAAGTTTTATTTGTATTCAAATAATAAACTAAGCAGCAACTTCTTCATGGGAGGTGCTGGCAAGAAAGAAGTTCCCAATTAAGGGCCTAGGAGTCTGTGATCCAGTCCCAGGGCCTCTGTACCTGCTCTGTAAACTAGGACATTGGAGAAAATGTTCTAGGCTTAGGTCAATACCCCATTATTCAAACACATCTTAAAGTTGTGCAGAACTCTGTGAAGACATCTATCTCCAGACCTTAATCAGAAAATTAGTCATGACTCAGATCCCAAAGACTCCTCTAAACCAGTTTGGGAAACTGCTGAAGGACAGTCAACATTTTTTTAAATTTTTTGTGGTTGATACCATTATGGATGTCCTCCATTTTCCCCACCTTTGCCCACCTCCACCCAGCCCCCAACCCCCTTCCCCTGACCTTCACCGCACTGTTGTGTGTGTCCATGGGCTATGCATATATGGCCTTTAGCTAATCCCTTCACCTTCTTTTACCCAGTACGCCCACCCCTCCCTCCTTCAACGTCTTCAAAAGCTGTTCTAAAACATGGTTATAATCAAATGCAATATTTTTTCCCAACAAAATGAAAACTTTGTCTCTGGCTTGCATTCAACCACTTCAAGAGATATAATTTACCTTAGTCCAGAAATTTATTCATTTTTATAAGTAGTTTTGAAAAGAAATAGGCCAGCAGGAAAATCTATTTAGCCAACCAAAATTTTCATTGGTTCTACTGAATAAGTAATGCCACTGTTTGCCTTTGCTAGCCATTACTAACTCTGAGTCAAAGAAGACAAATATCGCTCTACCACAAAACCAGATTTTTTGTTTAAAAAAATGAGCCAAAGGGAATTTTTTAAATGTAGGGGCAGGCAGCACACACTTAATTAGGCCTAGGCTTGCTGCCTGATTTCCATTAGGCCCCTGCCTGATTCTGATTTGGCCCACGCTAAGCACTTGTAGGCCACTGGGCATGAAGGCCAGCGCTTATTTTCATGGCTGTTTCAATTCATCAAGAAAATCCTTTGAAAGATGAAAGAAACTCCACATTTTTTCACCTGTTGTTCTTTCTTGTGTGCCTGTCACTTCACTAGCCAAACTCGCTTCAAGCCAAAGCAAATGCTTTCCAAACCTCTACAGCATTCCTTTGAAGATCTTAAGTTAAGTATTTTCTTATGCTGACCAGTATAGCTTCCAAATAAGGAATAAAAAAATAACGTTGTTCTTAAGTTATTTTTTTAAATACCAGAAATGTAAAAACACATTCCAATATGTGTAAAAAAAAAAGAAGAAAAATTCCTCTTCTCCAAGTTTAGAAGTCTTGAGTCAAATACACCTGATGTTCATTACCACACCCACAGCACATTGCTCATGTATGACAAAGTTCCTGTAAAGACCATATGCTGTTTTTATTATTACCACTTCACAAGTTTTCCCAGGCTTGCTAGAAAAAGTATTTTATAAGACCAGCCCATTGAGTGGGCTCATCTTACTACACTGATGAAATTTGGTTTGCTCTTTACTTGATTAGCAATAAACATCTCTCCTTATTTCTAACAGCACGGCAATTAGGACCCTGACCTGTCACCACTAGCTTCAAGTTTTGGCTTTCATCAGAAGAAAAGGAGTTTGCCAAGAAGGAAAAACACAGCTCTACCTTCAAGCTAAAAATAGTTCTGTCTTCTAGAAAATATGCACTTTCACACGGCTCCAGTAAATGTTCTTCAGGCAGCTTACAAAAGATACTGAAAGAAGTACACAGTAGACCCTAGTTCAAGGTACTGGTTTAGCTGAAAGAGATGCAAAGTAGCAAAAAGCTGATATGAAAAAAGCAGAAAAGACAACTCAGCTGATAGAAAGGGAAATGAGGCCTCACTCATCTGTTGATACTCTTTGAGAGAGTCAAAAATAGATAAGACAAAACCACTGGACATAGAGAAGATACTTCAACATCCTTTTTACAAGAGTCTGTACCAAAGGCTTTTTTTTTTTAAGTTTTAAATGTTACAGTAAACATATATTCTTAGAAAATCAACTAAAAAACAGAAAACAAAGTAGAGGCAATTCCCTAGATGGATCTTATTTAGCATAATCATGGATTATCTATGTTATTACTATTACTATAATATTTTAGATAGCCTCTTGTTATTATTAAATGCTTGGCACATCCTAGGTACTGTACTAAGCACTTCGTGTAAGTTATCATTTTCAATACTCTCAAGAGCATCAGTAGGTAGGTAACATTATCTCAATGTTATGGAATAACCAAGGCTCAGAGATGTTAAATAGTTTGCCCAACAAACTCTGCCAGTAAATGATGCAAAACTAAGAGTAAGTTGTTAAAGTACTTTCCAGCAGTAATTTGATTTCTCTGAAGTTTTCATAGTGATAAAATCATTTAGATATCTATGTTTTCTTATCACATGCATTTATTTATGTACAATATATCAAATAAATAACCAATGCCTTCCTCACCCTCAGGGGATTTGGAATTCACCATCGATCAGTTCTCCAATCCTTGCTCATTCTTGATGTTTATCAAATTTTAGTAAAGTTATTTCATTCAATGGAAATTATGAGCACCAACTGTGGACCAGGCAATATATAACTATCCTAAACTTGATTATGGAAAGCAATGAATTTACCACTATCGAGCAGGACGTTTCTCCTACAGCTAGAATTTGCTCCATCCTCACAGGCCTATGGCAACAAATGAGGTTGAATTTATCAGTTAACCCAGATTTCATGGCTTCCCCCTCACCTCTCAGACACCCATCAATCCAGGACTGCCTTGGCAACCCTAGTAAATCCCGGGGGTCATCTCACCTGTGGTAAGGTACAAGCCTTGTCAGACACCATGTGGCTTCTAATTCCTCCTGCCTTTTTCAAATCCCTCCATGGACTCTTTTGGAGCTGCAAGAGAAGTGCACTCGATCTCTTGCTCTCTCCTCTCTCGATTGCATTACCTTCTGTTAGAGAGGTCCCTAAGTAATCTTGCTTGTACCTCCAGTGTCCAGCAGAGTTTGAGCAAAACAACTCTTTTCATTTTCATTTATAGCTTTGACCCCTCGTCTCTGTAGGACTGAGACATGACTGAAACGGTGGCCCCGACTAGAGACAAATTTGAGTCATAGATACCACACCATTCTCAGAATGGCCCCTCTCCTCTGATGATTGAGGCTTGTTACTAGAGCAAGCCATTACCCTTTGCTTCCTCAACCCTTACAATAATCTCCCAGGATGACCACTCCTTTTACAAAAAGACTTCAGACATGCCCTGCCAACCATAATTATAACATGCCCAGAACATGGCTGAACCTCTAGGAAAACCACTGTATAGCCTCATGGCCATGTTCAAACACCCACCCTCACCCCCACCACAGGTACACATCCCTTATGAGAAAATAAGCACCTCAGGGTAGGGGTGAGAATGCTAAAGACAGAGCTAAATTATTCCTGTGTTGTGATATGGCTTATTGGGGGACTTGGGGGTTAAGAAAGATAGAGCATACTTTCAGGTACATGGATAGACCACCAAGAGACGATGGTAAGGACCATCCAAGAACAGCTGCTATAGAATTGTAAAAATAAATAAAGTTCTGGCAGGATGGATCTATGATGGGAATTTAGAGGGTAAGCAGGAATTAGCCACAAAAAGCCCAAAGCACTAAAGATCTGTTTTCATGGCACCTAACGGAGTGAGTTATAACTTCAGAGAACTTAAGTTCAGTTTCCTCAAAACAGAAAACTACGTCTTGTGCTACAGACAGTTGGTGCCCCACTGACATCCTCCCAACCCATTTCTCTAGACTTGGCTGCCTGTATCATCAGTGGACAGTTCCCTTCACGAACCAATGGGTTCCTACCTCAAGCATCTGTTTCTCTTTGCCTGGGGACTTCCTCTGCCTGAGGAGCATGCTCTGCCCACTCCCAGGATAAGCCAGAAATAGTGGGGAGTTCATTCTTCCAGGACTATGCCTGCACCTGTGAACTGCACAGGATAGTAGATGAATGCCCCAGCTTCCTTGCCCCTTACTGGAACTACAGTCTTAGGGTGTGCCTGGCAGGACTGAGTCCCAAGTGTCCGCAGGTACCCACTCCTGAAATAACTCCACTGCCTTTCCTCCCATCTCCGTCTCATAACCCTGCTCCCTCAATGCGCTTCCTGGAACCACTTCAAAAGTCAACTACCTGTCCCCAGATCCTTGTCTCAGGATTGGATTTAGGAAAAAACACAAACATGACTTCTTTCAGGTAAGAATTCTCTAAAATGCAAATTAACTCACTATACTTATGCACAGAGTTTTGCATAGAACTCTGAAAGCAAAAGAAAGCAAAGAGTTTTGAAGAAAAATAATACTAATTCCAGAGGTTTGAGGAACTTTCCTTTACTCAGCTTCACCACTTGGGAAGTAACTTGAGTCCAAAGCTCAGAGAGAGAGAGAAGCTTCCAGGCAAGATCCCCTTGCACAGAACCAAGCGTAAGGTTGTCAGGGACGATAAAGGGGAAAAAGGAGGAACCTCTCTTCATTTCTCAGTTTCATCCTCTGCTTCATGGACACATGATCCCTTGCTTCAAGAACTCAGTCTGTGGAGGAAAAATAATTAAAAATTATAATTAAAATAATTAAAATGTACTAACTGTCATCACGAGTGCTATTGCCATGGAGGGGGGAAGCATTTCAGTAAATACTCATTGAGAAAATGAATGAATAAACTCTATCAGTGGAAAGTATATTCCTAGCAAATTTTTAAAAATGAGCAGGCCTTGATTTGACTGGTTTGGCTCAGTGGGTTGTGCGTTGTCACAGAAGCTGAAAGGTCACCAGTTCAATGCCCAGTCAGGGCACATATCTGGGTTGGGGGCCAGGTCCCCAACTGGAGTATGCAAGAGGCAACCAATTAATGTATCTCCCATATGTCAATGTTTCTCTCCCTCTGTTTCTCCCTCCTTTCCTCTCTCTCTAAAAGTAAATAAATAAAATGTTTTTTAAAAATAAAAATAAAAAATGAGCAGGTCTTCACCAAAAGAAGGGATGAAGGAACATTCCAGGCAGAGGAAATAACACAAAACTGGAAAAGATCTAGAATATACAATCAGTCTAAAAATCACTAGCTCTCAAACTGGGCTGCACATTGGAATTACCTGGGAATTTTTTTTAAGTAAGGCTTGGGTCAGGTCCCCAGAGACTCTGACTTAACTGCTATGGGACAAGGCCTGGTACTTGAATTTTTTTTAACTTGCCCAAGTGATCTTAATATACAGCAAAGTTTAAGAACCACTACTGGTCCATCCTGCAAGCTTCCTTATTTCTGCCTTGTCTTCTCCCAAAAAAATGCTCACTAAATCCTCTAGTGAGTCACAAAGACAGAGCATGACAAGTTTCAACAAATTCGAGGGAGCTCCTTTTGCCCTGTGTTGTCGTCTATCCTCCCCTCAGCAAAAATTAGATGACCCTAAATTAGCCCCATAATGATTTCAGGCAGCCATAGGAACTGAACAAAAGGGACGACTGGGTCTTTTTAGTCCAGTCCCATAACCTGCCATGTGCCAGAGGACCTTGCAGTGAATTAAAAGCACAGGTCTGACCTTCTTTCTCTCACTTCCAGTCCATTCCCTCAGCTCCCGTATCTCTGAGGCTTCTATTGTAACAAGAATTATAAATTGTGTGGAGGGAGATCCTCCCCATTTGCCATGGAGCTTACAAAATGATTCCCCTGGAGACCATAGCAAAGTTAACGTCACATACAACTTCAGAATAGGAAGAACGAGGTGGCTTTGGGTTAGTACAGAAATTGTTAGCTGCAGCATCCACATGAAGATCAGAATAGTGCTCCCAACACCTCTTCTCCTTTGTGCCTTCATGGACAGGTTAAAGAGGGAGGATGCTTTATGCCTGATGGGAACTATTATGGCAGGAAACACTCACGAGAAAGAATTCTTCCTAATGGAGACTTAAGCAACTTTATTTCTGTTTCTAACACTTAGCGTTCATTCATAGCGTTCCTTTTTTTAGAACATAGGGTTTTTTTGTGTGTGTGTGTGCATATGTCACTATGACATCCCAATAAAGGACGGGGTGGGGGAGCATTATTTCATGTGACATTTGAAAACCTAACCTCTATCAGCTGAAAGTCATTCTTCCCATGACCGGGAGTTAGCTGTGCAAGGCCAGGAGCCCCAGCACAACAAGCACACAGCAAAATCAGGGGCTGAGACCCCCTTTCTGGCACACTCACTAAATTTCTTTTTTTCATTCATTCATTCATTCCATTACTGATCACCTTCTCTGTAGCCTGCATTTTGGAGGACACTGTAGAGCAATGTTTCCAAATCTGATGGTAAAATCTCCCAGCACTCTTTCAAAAAATACAGGTTCTCAGCCCTGGCTAGTGTGGCTCAGTGGACTGAACATTGGCCTGTGAACCAAAGGGTTGCGGTTCAATTCCCAGTCAAGGCACTTGTCTGGGTTGCGGGCCAGGTCCCCAGTAGAGGGCACATGAGAGGCAACCATACATTGATGTTTCTCTCCCTCTCTTTCTTCCTCCCTTCTCTTCTGTCTAAAAATAAATAGATAAAATCTTTAAAAAGAAAAATACAGGCTCCCAGATCCCACTACAGTCTCCCTGAATCAGAATCTTCTGGGGAAGCTAATGGGAATCTGTACTTTTAACAAGCACCTCAGTGTACGAGCAGTTTGTTTGGAATGGTTGGTACCTCTGCCTTGTCCAACTTTTAGGCTTCATTGTTCTGTGAATCTCGTTCATGCAGGTCCCTTCCATTTGGACTCCTAGATGAAACAATGTTATTACCATCACTAATTTCCAGATCTCCATGTTCCATGAAATGCCAAGCCCACCCACAATTCCTTTAAAAGTCGGTTTGTAACAATGCATATTGAGCACTTAAGTCATCATCTTTCTTTCTTACACTATTTTCTTTACTCCATAAGCAAGTATCTCAGTGATGACAGTCCAACCATCTCATTAAATATGAGTATCATTACAGTTTTTCTCAATGTAACCTTTTTTTTTTAATAAGATACAACTTTGAACAGCAATCACATGGGTGAGGTCAGCTGGAGTCCCTTGGAGTGAGATGGAATTTGGAAAGGGTTCTGAAGTTCTTAAACAACTGGAAACCTTCATCCTATGCATTTACTGGCCATAGCTTCAGGGAGACCCAAGTGGAACTCCTGTTTTCAGACCCACAGGCCGCCTAGTCACGCTTGATGTGTCTACTACTCCCAGCCATAACAAATTCAGGATGCAAACCATTTGTGTCAATTGTCTTGAGTGGCAACAAATTATGACTTTCCTCAGCAAGTTGCTATCTCTCAAAGGCTTCCTGCTGCCAGTGATAATCAAGTGCTAACACCACGCAGGAGGGGAGGTGACCAAGGGAACGTGCTAGGAAAGCTCAGAATGCACCTCCTGCGTCTATTTGCCTCTCATACACTGTGGTCTTGGCAGCTGCAAGTGTTGCCATTTGTTGTCTTTTTTCCCCCAAAGGCCATTTTGTCTTATCTGATGTTGAAACTCCGCCACAGAGCTTTGAACATCAGAGTATCAGAATGAGAAATCAGTTGGAAATTTGTCTGTGTCTCTTCCTTCGCTTGACATTTCCACACTGATAAGGTACGGCTAAATATTGACTTTTTGGTTAAGTTTGGATTAGGTGTCTGGTCCATGAGCACTGATTGTGAACCATTTTTTTTCTCCTTTAGGGCACCGACTTCTCTCAAAAAAAGACAAAAGGCAAAAATCGTTGCCTGCAGAGCTGTCATTAATTACCTGAAGGTCTTGTCTTAGCTGCACTGAAAATTGTCATTGAAATTTAAAATATGGAGGCATTTTTGTTGAAGATGGTGTTGGTGAACATTAGAACATATTAAAAATCTGACTTGTGCACTTATAAGTTATTCACATTAGTCCATTGAGGAAAATGCCACCCTATTATCAATAAAAGTGTAAAAACCAGATAACTGAATGACTTCAATTATTTATAAACTAAATGCATATCTCTGCCATACTAAAATCAATAGGTGAAGATCTCTGTGCTCAATTTAGCCAGCGCAGACCCAGTCTGATGGATGGAGCGTCCTTTTACCATTCTGCTTGGAATAGAGCATTTAAGAGAATCTAAAACACATGATTTTGCCTCACTAAATCTTCACAAGTGTCTGTATTATCTCCCAAAGGAGACTGTAAATTCCTTGAAAGCAGGTCGATCCTTGATTGATTTCCCAAGATGCAACATTCTTAGTCCTCTGAAAGTATTTCCTTGTTATTCCACCATCTTAAATTATTAAAACCTATTCGGAATGCTCTTCAACTCAAATGCTCAGACAAATCAACAAATACTGTGTGGCCAGAGAATCAAGGCATGGTGTCTGTTCCCAAGGAGTTTACAATTTATTTAGAAAGAAGGCAATACAGAATTACTCACTGATATAATGTAGCAGAGGAAAAATCACTGTATTCAGAGGAAAGTACCCTCATTATGGGCTAGAACAGAGACTGCTACCTTAATGGGTAAATCAGCCCTGAGCCCTGAAAGAATTTAACTACATGAAGGACAAAGGCATTCCAGGTTTTCTGTGAGACAGGACATTCTGATTGCTGTGTTTTGCCCACCTCTCAGCCCCCAAGATCAAAATATTTTATGTAAAGAAAATCTTGTTTTTTAAGAAAACTAGATATTACAAACTTTGTTACTGCTTTGGTGAGGCTGCTGAAATCTAAAATACATATGAATATATGCATGAACCATATGATGTGGCTTATACTGGTCTGTTTTTTACCTATAGAACCTGTGAGTGCACTCGATTCAAACACACACATGCACATACATGTGCATGAGCGCACACACATTCAATGGAAAATTTCTCATCTTTATTTGAGCAAAACTCCCTAACTGCGCTCATTTTTGGTTGTAGTAGCTTTAACAGGCAAATAATAAATTCTCAATAAAACCACTTCTATCAACACTATTAATATGTATTACAATAAAGTCTGCTCTCAGTATCTATATAATGAACCTGACTTGGCAAAAAGAATATTTGATGATTCAAGTTGTGAATAATGAAACAGAAAATTTTCTTCATATCCAGATGAGCAGTTGCATTACTCCTTCACCCCCAGGAATGCACACACAAATCTACCAGCAATCAAGAATAAAAGGAATTGGAGGTCTTGAGTCATCTCGCCGCTGAATATGTCAACCACATGACAAAAGCACAAACAAACAGGTATGAGAGTTTCAGCTAATGAACATAAATAAAATTTAAAAAAATAAAATAAAACAGACCAATTTTACACATCTGTAGCCTGGAGGGAAGAGAAACACAAGAAAGTCTGGTAATGAGGAGAGCATCATAGAATGAAGGACAGCCCAGCAAATTTTGTTGGATAGTCTCTATAACAAAGGCGAGCTCATTTTGAGCTTTGCCAAGGGTGCAATTCCAAAGTAGGCAAACCAAGGGAAAAGACTCCAAAGATTCCTAATGCAGGGATGGGCAAAAGCAGGTTTATAATTGTGGGTATTCAAAGGCAAAACCAAGCTGTGAATCTAGGCTGGCAGCTGCTATTTCCTGACCTGGGGACACTTAGCAAGAGGTAGGGGGTAAAAGTAGGCTTATTCTGGTATTATTATTTATTAATTATTGTATTATTTACTTGTATTACAACTGTAAACCTACTTTTGCCCACTCCTGTACATATGGCTCATCAGGGTAATTAATTATACACCCTAAAAAAAAAAATCAAAACTGCCAGTCAAGATGGCAGCACAGGTAAACACAACTCACCTCCTTGAGTAACCACATCAAAATTACAACTAAATTATAAAACAACCATTACTCAGAATAGTCAAAAATCGAGTTGAATGGAAGTCTGATGACTACAGAATTAAAGAAACCACATCCATCCAGACTGTTGGAGGGGCAGAGACACAGAGTGGACTGGTTCTACATCATTGTGTGGTGTATAAAATTTCAGGAGGGATATCTCAAGAGCAGTGAGTTCCAGCCCCACATCAGGCCCTCAACTCCACGGTTCCAAAGCCAGGAAGATAAGTCCCCACAACTTCTGACTGCAAAAACCAGCGGGGCCTGAATCAGTGGAAGAAATTTCTGGAGTCCCAAGCAGTTGCTTTTAAAGAACCCACACATAGACTTACTCAGACTCCTTCTGAGATCCAGCACCAAGGTAGAAGCTTGAAAGGCACCAGTGGCACACAGGAAGAAACTGAAGAGTCTGGTATCAAGGTGAGAGCTGGGGCACAGCTTTCACCCAGATGGAGAGGTAGGCAGAAGCCACTGTCCCTTTTTTGAACACTCCCCCCACAGAGCCACAGAGCCAGCACGTGGGTGCCACATATGAGATCCCATCAACCTAACAACTCTTCAATCCACCCTGGAGATCCCCTGAGACTCTGTCCCACCAACTTACAGGCCCACCCAAGCTGTTAACACAGACTTTTCCAGATGAATGGCTGGTCTTGGCTCATGCTTCACAACTTCCTAAACCCTCTCAAACAAGCAACAGTTGGCCTCAGTGAGTCCCCAGCTCCCATACCTCTTGTTAAGTGTCCCCACATCAGGAACTAGCAACTGCCAGCCTAGATTCACAGATGGTTTTGCCTGGCCATCTCCAAGCCCAGCACAAGTACACCTATGATTGATTTATAGACCAAGCAGGGTGCCTGCAGGCAGAACACAGGTTGGGGGTGACCTTGGCTTGCACCACCTGGGAAACCTCAGTGGACAGCTACAGACCACATCAGAGCACCCCCACCCTGTCCCTGCACAGCTGATCCTCCACAGAGGGTGGAGGTTGATGGTAAGTGGTCACAACAAATCCTTGCAGATGACTGGCCTGGGGAAATCACTCTCCACTTGCCAACAGAAATCAAGGCTCAACTCCAAGAGAAGAGTATACCCAGTGCACATAAAGGACTCACCTCAATCACCCAGCTTGGGTAATAAGGGAGAATGGGCTACTGGATCCTACAGTATACCTACTGCATTAGGCCATGATACCAAAACAGAGAGTCATAATGATAGGGACTCGAGACTTGGAAAATTTAGTTTAAGGTAAAAAGTTGTAAGTCTAGCAAGTAATGTGTATGTTAAAGCTTTTGTTTCAGAAACTACAGATAAAGCCTGTCCTGGCTCCTGGGAAAACAGCTGACCTTCTGGGGCACTGCTAAAGATTACTGCCTGGGTACAGCTGGAGACATCTGGGCCTTTGTGTTCCAGGGACAGACAGACAACCACCACCCCTGGGAACATCTAACTGCCCAGGACAGGAATGTTGCAGCTTCTATCACCTAAACCTCCCTGGATTTCAAAGCCCTCACCTCACCTTGTTTATTCTCTGGTATAAAAAGTGTGGCCTGGAAAGAGAAGGCAAGATGGTCTGTTAGGGTATGAATCCATCATCTTCTCAGATAGCCAGCCATCTGAATAAAGGGCCCATAAAGATTCAATCGCTGTCATTGCTTATTGGGTTTGGTAGTGACAGGCAGCCTGAATGCCAGTGTCTTTTCCGGTTTCAATAACAGCTCTACCTAATACGTAGAAATAAACACAGGGAGGCTGCCAAAATAAGGAGACAAAGAAACATGGCCCAAATGAGAGAACAGATTAAAACTCAGGAAAAAGAACTAAACGAAAGGGAGATAAACAATCTATCAGATACAGAGTTCAAAACACTGGATACAAGGATGCTCAAGGAACTTAGTGAGGACCTCAACAGCATAAAAAAGATCCAGTCAGAAATGAAGGATACACTAATTGAAATAAAGAACAATTTACAGGGAAACAATGGTAGAGTGGATGAAGCCAAAAATCAAATCAATGACATGGAACATAAGAAAGAGAAAAAACAAGGAATCAGAACAACAGGAAGAAAAAAAAAGAGTCCAAAAAATTGAGGATAATGTAAGAAGTCTCTGGGACAACTTTAAGTATTCCAAAATTTTCACCATAGGGGTTATAGAAGGAGAAGAGAAAGAGCAAGACATTGGAAATCTATTTGAAAAAATGATAGAAAACTTCCCTAATTTGGTGAAGGAAATAGACATGCAAATCAAGGAAGCACAGAGAGTCCTAAACAAAATGGATGCAGAGGCCTACTCTAAGACACATCATAATTAAAATGCCAAAGTTTAAAGAGAAAGAGAGAATCTTAAAAGCAGCAAGAGAAAAGAAGTTAGTTACCTACAGGAAAGTTCCCACAAGACTGTCAGCTGATTTCTCAAAAGAAACTTTGCAGTCTAGAAGGGACTGACAAGAAATATTCAAAATCATGAAAAGCAGGGACCTATAGACAAGATTGTTCTACCCAACAAAGCTATCATTTAGTATCCAAGGGCAGATAAAGAGCTTCTCAAAGAAGAAAATACTGAGAGAGTTCATCACCACATACCATTATTATAAGAAACATTAAAGGGACTTATATAAGAAAAAGAAGATCAAAACCATGAGCAATAAAATGACAAAAATACATATCTATCAACAGTTGAATCTAAAAAACAAACTAAGCAAACAAGAAGAACAGAGACAGAATCACGAATATGAGGTGCATTTTGATGGTTGCCAGATGGGAGGGGAGTATGGGGAAATGGGTAAAGAGGTGAGGGGATTAAGAAGTACAACTAGGTAGTTACAGAATAGCCATGGGGATGTAAAGTACAGTATAGGAAATGGAGTAGCCAAAGAACTTATACGCATGAGCCATGGACATGAACAAGGATGTGGGCATTGCCTGAGGGTGTGGGGGTTGCTGGGTGAAGAGGAGCAAAAGGGGAATATTGGGACAACGGTAATAGCATAATCAATAAAATATTTTTTTAGAAAGTCAGTGTATTTCATATTAGTGTTCAATGTTAGCAGAGAGTTTCTCAAACTGGGGTTGGATGACCCATTTGGGGTGATCTACATATTCTCAGTGGGAATAAATTATTGAGAATTTGTTAATTTGAGGTATTCATTTCACTGATAATGTAAAGTAAGCATATTCTGAATTATCCAGGTGACCACTTGAAAACCAAATGCCAGCCCCACAGACCCTGTTTGCCTTTGTGTTTGCAATTACATTGGTGCCAAGTAGGTCCAATTTAATTGTCTCCAGCTAATTAGCAATGAACAGAGAGTGACTTCAGAGGTAGATGAAGCTTTTGCACCAAGTGTAGGCCAGATGACCTCACACTATGGTGGAGGAACAAAGGTGTTTCAGTGCTCAGAAAGAAGAGTGGTGAGAGAATTGCATCACCTCATGGCACCCAGTGGGAAAGGCAGACCAAACCCAAGAGAACCTAAGCCGCAGTCACTAATGCTGTGTACCACATTAAATTACTCATGTTAACTTAAAGTTGTTTGGCTTGCAGAGGAGAGGATTGTAGGTAATTGCACACTTGTTTTGATAAGAACTGCAGGCTGTAAGAGCTAAACATAAGTTTATAGCTAGTGTTAGTTTGTACACATTTAAGGAGCATTTGAATGTAAAGGATTTAAATCAACAATGGGTAATACAGGAATTTTTAAGGGGTGCATAAAATATGAACAGTTTTAAACATATGAAATGAGGCTCCTCATCACTCATAACATGAGATATGAAAATTAAAACCATAATGAGATCATCTTTGCCATCTTTTGGAAAGTAGCAAATCTCTTCACATATATACTTCCTATCACCTGCTCTGCTTGTATTTCTCCAGAGCGCTTGTCACTGTCTAACATACTTGTTGATTTTAATCATCATACTTTGATGATTAAAATATTTTTAAATCTCTACCCTAGAATTTATTTATTGATTTTAGAGAAAGAGGAAGGAAGAGAGAGAGACATAGATGTTAAAGAGAAACAATTGGGTTGCTTCCTGTAAACACCCCAACCAGTGATCGAACCCTCAACCCAAGTATGTGCCCTGAACAGAAATCAAACCTGCAACTTTTTGGTGCACAGGAGGACATTCCAATCAACTGAGCCAGCTGGCCAGGACAAAATGTTTCGTAATTTTTAAAAAGCATTTTAATACAAGTAAAAATAACTATTTATTTTCTTGCATGAATAAGTAATTATAACCTCTTTCTATGATAATGGTGATAAGAATAATAGTTTTTTTTCCTTTTCCTCTTTTCTTCTGTAAATCCTATCATTATTAATAGCTACTCTTATATTTCTCTTTCTACAATGCTTCTTTATAAAAATCATTTGATATAGCTTATGACAAAAGATATGAGTAACAATTGAGCAGGGTTAAAAACATGTAAATAAGCTAACTATTAAAGTAAATATTAATGCCATCATTGAGCTTCAGATTTGGCTCCAAGCTTCTCAGAAGATGGAATGACAAGCAAGCACACCAAGCGATTACACAGGTTGAAAAGTGTGCCTTGGGGAAGACAAAGCTTTTCTTGGAATTGAAAGGCTCGTGTGTGACTTTACACAGTATTGGGGATACTGCCCTGAACAATGTCCTCAAGAGCATTTTAACTAAAATTGAAAGTTGACTTAATATGCTTTTTCTTGCAGCAACTTAAAAAAAGTAGCTGAGGACATAATGTATTAGTACTGTTCATGGAAGGGCATTCCTTCTTTAGAAGGTAAAGTAACATATGCCTTTAGTCATCTAACTAAATCTAAAGATAAAATATCCAAGTGGGTAGGCAGGGAGCAAGTCTCTCAGATAATTGTTCCTAAATATAATATCCCTTAGACAAGCTACTGATAGATGAAAACCAAGCATCCATCAATTAAAGATTATAGTCACAGACTGGACCTGTGGCTTAGTTACTGAGCAAAAGTGGGAAGCTTTATTAAGTACTCCTTGCCTCTTGTTAGAAATAACTTGAAAAAGAAAATAACAAAATAAAAATCATTCATCGGCTCTAACTGAAAGGATTCTATTTTTTTTTTCTTTTAGATTCATCTATTCTTTAAGTCTAAAAGAAATGCTATTCAGAGTCCTAAGTCCACATTTGGCAGACCAAGGGTGATGCATGCCAGGGATGCTGTGGTTTACTGATAGCATTTTTTTCTATCTTTTCTAATGCCTGTAGTGTAGAGATATATTGCAGGGATTTAGGTTTGGGTTAGTCCCAAGAAAAGACTGTAATTGAAGGCCTGCTTATCCATTCACTATTTCTGCTACCACCAGAAAAATAAGGGAAGACAACTAATATCCAACAACACTGAACTTAAAGTAAAAAAATCAACAAAAGTTATAAAGAGCTTGTAGTAATAATAATAATCACTTCCATTTGCTTCTCCCTTTTATGCATGGTCTCGTCTAATCCTCACAACTATGAGATGGTTAATAGCAAAAAAAAAATATATTAACAGCCCTGATTGGTGTGGCTCAGTGGATTGAGTGCTGGCCTGTGAACCAAAGGGTCACTGGTTCAATTCCCAGTCTAGGGCACATGCCTGGGTTGTGGGCCAGGACCCCAAACAGGGGTGTGTAAGAGGCAACCACACATTGATGTTTCTCTCCCTCTCTTCCTCCTCCCTCCCTTCCCCTGTCTAAAAATAAACAAATAAAATCTTTAAAAAAATTATTAACAGTAATGACAGTGATACTTAGGGCAACTTGATGATTCAGAGAGCTGGTCAACAGCACAGTCAGGACTTGAATGAGTCCTGACTGCCAACCCATCTGAGTTGCTATAGTTCCACTACAGCCATGCACTCTTTGGTAAAAGAACCATAGTGCAGGACCACTTCCCCTTATTTTCCAAGGACAAGGCCTTGCGGTCTTCACACCATCTGACACATGATTGCGAAGATCATGCATGGACATTTCTCTGTAGATCTTCCCTAGACCACCTCCCACTAACAGAATTATAAAGCTTTCCTCGGAATTACATTATCTTAAAGAAGGAAAGCAATTACAAAGAGGGAGTTTCTACTGGGAAGATTTTTTAAGGTTAGTTGATGAATTGCAACTGCAATGAATAAAATCAGAAAAATGAGCAGGTACACATGTAAAAGCTGACAGGCAATCACACCCTGAATGATATACAAAAGGGATGGTCTCCTCTCAGAAATGAGATTCACAGTTTCAATGGGTTCACAAGCAGATTCATAAGGATTGCTTTCAAACAGAAGTTATGCTTTACTCTCAAGTTTGTTTCTCCTATATTTGGAGCTCAGTGTATGGGATAAAAGTAATTTCTTCAAATATGGAATTTAGCTTTATGCTTATTTAATAATTAAGAGTAATCTTAAAATCATAGAGCTTTTCCAGATCTGAGTCCATCGTATTTTCAACCTTTCTAGTCTGAAGCTACTCTCAGCAGAAGGAAGGAACCAGAGGGAGGGTTGCCCTTGCTCAGCAAGGTGGGAAGGCCCTGGGACACACTGCGCAGTATAAGCTAGGCATTCTTTTCCACAAGTGTCTGGATCACTTACCTTCAAATATTTGGTCCACACTGTGAGGGGTCCGGCGAGTCTGGGGCCCAAAAACACATTAAGTAGCTTGCCTAATAGTAAACGAGCGTTGACTTCCATCTATCCAAACGCATAGGGCATACTATTTTTGTGCCCCTCAAAAAATTTACTTCGTTTTCTTTCATTCACTCAAACTGATGGACAAGTATCACACCCAATACTGACCAGATTTTAATAGTATCTAAATCTGTCCTGGGTGAATATGTGCCTGTTTTAAACTAGTCATCATAAATATGACTCCTGAAGGTAATATTGTTCTTAAAAAAAAAAAAAGGAAAAAGAATGACCCTGGCTGGTGTGGCTCTCTGGATTTGGTTTCCTTTGAGAACCAAAGGGATGTCAGTTCAATTCCCAGTCAGGGCACATGCCTGGGTTACAGGCCAGATCCCCAGAAGGGGCACTCGAGAGGCAACCACACAGTGATGTTTCTCTTCCTCTCTTTCTTCCTCCCTTCCCCTCTCTAAAAATAAATAAAATATTTAAAACAAAAAAGAAAGCCCTGTAATTAGCAAAATACATTTTTCCATGGAAATTAAAATAACTACCCAGCTGCAAGCAGTTATATGGAGACTTCAGTTATAAAAAAGCAAGGAGATTGAATTACCAAAATAAAAGTCAGTTACCACATTATATATATGTGGGTGCTCATCCATCTGTGCTTGATGAGAATGACATGGCTGTGAGGTGTGAAAAACCAAGGCACAATAGGATGAAGACATCTCTGTTGGAAGAGCATGTCTCCGTCCACAGCTCATAGCCTGAGGCTGATATTAGGAGAACTCATAAAAGAAACACCGTCTTTCTCATTGATGATTTATATTCTCCGTAGCAGGGGAACCAGTGCTAAAATCAATGGAACAACTTGCCTGAACCACCATAACAGACAGCTAATTTAGTGCTAACAATGATGATTAGCAGCAACTAGAAAACTGTTATTTATCAAATTTAAAATTTAAGAGAGAAAGCATCACTTTAATTAATGTGTTGTTTTTATCTTTGGCCTGCTAAAAGTCCTTTATTGTAGCATTGGGTAGAGTCAAATCAAGGAGTTGGGCAGAGGAGTTGATACCTACATAGCAAATGGGAGATGATCACATGTTATTATCACACAGCTCCAATGATAAGGGGACTCTATGGCATCACAAATTCACCCATGTGAAAGAACTTGCCTAACTCTTCCTGGAGTTTTC
This sequence comes from Glossophaga mutica, assembly GCA_039655065.1. Lineage (NCBI taxonomy): Eukaryota > Metazoa > Chordata > Mammalia > Chiroptera > Phyllostomidae > Glossophaga > Glossophaga mutica. The sequence continues at coordinate 65,512,377 of CM077313.1, forward strand.
TGCCTAAGACCACTTTTCTGCCTAGGACAAGCAAGTTAGGACAAGTAAAGTCATGCATACATCCAAAGTCTTAGAATAGAAACAAGACAGCAGATGTCAATACAACCTCCTGCTCAAGACAGCAACCCTAACAGATCCAGGCATTTATTCAACGAGTATTTTGAATACCTACTATGCACCAGTCACTATATCAGACTCTACTGTTGCATTCTGAACAAGATAGGCAAGGGCCCCAACCTCATGAAGATAACAGTCTAACGGGTGAGACAAAGTACAAGTAAACACAGGAATAATTGCATATTTTCAGACAGTTTATGAAGAAAATCAGCAGATGCTGAGGCAAAGAACTACACAGGCCAGAGGGAATCCAACTACAGATAAAGTGGTCAAGCAAGTGCTTTCTGGAATGGTGGTACTTAAACTGACTCTTAAAAAAAAGAAAGAAATTTTCCACTTAAGGAGCTGAGGAAACACCATTTCAGTTAAAGGAAATGGCCAATGCAAAGACTCTCTAAGGGTAAGTAACAAATATGGGTATTTGTTACCCATAGTGAGGAAAGGGAAGTATGTAAGGTTAAACATGTGGGCAGAGGTCAGGTAATGCAACCCTGTTGCCCACAATAAGGAGGGTGCATTTTACCTTAAATGCAATTAGGAAGACTTTCAGTAGAGGAGTAATAGGGTTTAGTTTATATTGAAAAGGATACTTCACCATACACAATATCCCATGGTGTAGGAATGTCTCTCTGTCAGCTGGCAAACTAGACACCAGTTGGTTTAGGACCTCTGGACTCCTCATGGCCCATGTAAAGTAAGAATATGTGCCTAACACTTTGTCTTGTGATAACAGTAGTTATAGTAGCAGCAGCAGCAGGGAATATTTGTTAGGTGCTCCCTAAATGAAAAGCACCATTTTAAAGATTTTACGTGTGTTAGCTCATCTAATCATCAGAATAACCCAGTGATGTAGTTTCAATTATTATCCCTGTTTTACAGATGAGGAAACTTAATTTGCGCAACAAGTAAATGCTTTCTATTTCAATAATTTCTCCTCTTATCTTTATTATTTCCTTCCTTCTACATTTTGTGGAGTTAGCTTGCTCTTCTTTTTCCTAGATCCCTGAGATGAATGCTTACAAAATGGACTGTCAACCTTTCTACTTTCCTAATGTAAGCATTAATATTACATTTTTTCCTCTAAGCACTGTTTTAGTTTGGGTAATTTTTGTTATAATGTAGCTCAAAATGTTTGCTAGTACCCATTGCAATTTCTTTGTTGATCAAGTTTATTTTAAAATGACACTTATTGTCCAAATATTTGAAAGTTTTCTAGTTATTTTTCCATTACAATTCTATTTTAATTCCACTGTGGTGAGCCCTGACCAGCATGGTTCAGCTGGTTGAGCATCATCCTGCAAAGCAAAGGCTCACTGGCTCAATTCTGGTCTGGGCACAGGACTGGGTTGCAGGCGCAGTCCCTGGTTGGGGCACACGCAAGAGACAACCAGTCAATGCTTCACACATCCATGTTTCCCTCCTCTGTTTCTTCCTCCCTTTCCCTCTCTCTAAAAATTAATTAATAAAATCTTTTTAAAAAATTCCACTGTGGTAAAAGAATATTCTGTCAGATTTCAGTCCTTTGAAATTGGTTCAGACTTGGTTTTCATCCCAGCATGTAGTCTATTTTTGTAAATACCGGCCCTCCACGGGCATTTGAAAGAAGTAGCATTCTACAGCTGCAGGCAGTGTTCTATGAATGTCCATTAGGTCAGGTTTGTTAATGGCGTCGTTTGTCGCTCAAATCTAACGTTCTTGCTAGTTTCTTTTCCTTTTTTTTTTTTTTTGGCGAGGGGGTGGGGATGTGAATGTACCAATCGGTTACTGGGAAAGGGAATTAAAATCCATTTCCCTATTTAATCTTGTCAACTTTGGCTTTATGTATTTTAAAATTATATTATGTGTGGTTGTTTGCTTCCTGTTAAATTGGCCTTTTCAGCATTAAGAAACATCTCTTTTTATTTCCAGTGATACTTTTTGCCTTACTGTCTACTTTGATAGTATAGCCACACTAGCTAGCATTTGATTACTGTTTACATGGTCTGTCTTTTCCATTATTTTAATCTCAACCTTTCTGCGACCTTTTATTTAGTATGCGATTCCTATAAATAGGACATATTTGGTTTTCATCTGACAATATTTGCCTTTTTAGTCCAATATACCTATTTGCATATTTAGTCCAATTACATTTAATATAGTTATTGACATACTATAGGCTATCCTTTTTTTTTTTCTTCTTCTTAAAGAAGACCCTTTCACATTTCTTGTAATACTGGTTTGGTTGTGATGAACTTCTTTAGCTTTTCTTACTATCTATGATCTTTTGACATTTTTTCCCTGTAGTTGTCCCATCTGGATTGGGGGTTTTGGGGTTTGTTTGTTTTTTTGGCGGGGGGGGGGGTTGGTTCTTTATTCTTCCTTTTCTGCCTTTTCTTGGAATAATCAGGTGTTCTTTTTATTATTCCATATTTAGCTCCATGATTGGCTTTATGTATTATTCTTTTGGCAGTTGCCCTGGAGGTTGCAACAGCTCCTCCTCATCCTCTATCATAGCTCATGGCTGAGACAGGGCGAAGCACAGCATTGTTTCACGCCTCTGGTGCGTCAGGACTGGAGTTCGTGTCTTCCAGAATGTCCTGTGGCGCTTTCATCAACATACAATAACTAAATGTATGTCTCTCTTTTTTTTTTTGTCTCTGAGTCTCATTTGTCCAGGAAACTCTATTAACTATAGATTTTGATACATTTATTTTTAAAAAATCTTTTCCATCTTCTTCATGCAAAATAGACATTTTTTTGACTAGGTCCTCTTGCTTATGTTGTGGGTATGGTGTGACATTTTCTGGCACAAATACAATGTTTGCATCATGATTCACTACAAACAGAAAATCACCCAATGCCTGAAGTAAAAGTGTGGTAAGGAGTCTTTATCAAAAAACTCCCTGTACTGTAGAGGATACATTAGCTTTCTGAACATCATTTTCATAATTCATGTTTTGTCATTTATAAATTATTGAGTTACCATACTTTATGATTTCCTTAAAAATGAACCAACCATAAAATATTGTAGATCAACTCCTTTTCTCCCTCCTGCCTTTTGTGCTACTCTGCCCATGTTATAAAACCCAAGAGACACTTTACTATTGTTAAATAGTATTTTTATATTAATCATTCTAGTAATCTTCACTTCTTCCTATAATCGTGTGCTGCATCATGTATCATTGTCCTGCTGTGGTTTTTATTATATAGCTACAAATTACAAATTTCTGAGTTTGTTTTTCTTTTTGGAAAGTGTGTCTCACTACTCCTCTCCAGTATAAAAAAATGGGCAATTTTCATTGTAATTGTGGGTTTGGGTCAGACCAGCAAGGCTAGGCTGTAAGTAAGTACTTTATTGAATGGGTAATGAAAAGCCAGTAAATTAAGTCATACAATGAGCTTTGTGGCAATGTAGAGGGAAGAGAAAATAGAATTAGAGAGACCAATTAGAAGCCTATTGAAAAATATAGTAAGAACTCAAATCTAGGGGGATCACAACAGTGATAGAAGGAAAGAAACAATTTTTTTAAATGCCGATAAGTAAGAATAGATCTAATTGAAGAATTATTTGGATGTGGATAAACAAGAGAAAAGGGCCAGTGAAAATGGCTTCCAGACTTCAAGCCAAATATAACTGTGCTACTACTCACATAAGTGGGAAGTTGAAAGGAAAATCTGCGGCTGGTGAGGGAAGTGAAATATTGTACATATATCATGTTTCAGGAGCTTGGATATTTAAGTGGAAATGCTCAGAGGACAACAGGAAGTTTCAGAGAGATTACAGATAAAAACGTCACTCACTAGAGGTACTAAGAGGAGCAGGTGTGGGAAGGGAAAATGTAATAATTAAGTCTGGGACTCTAAGTAGGAAGTAAAGGAAGAAGATAACAGAAGGATGGGCAACCTAAGTATTAGGAGAGGAAAAAGCATATTCTATGCCCTCATGGCCACTCAGTTGAGGTGGTCATATCCAGGTTAAAATATATATGTAATGCAACATTCATAATTTGAACTAAGCAAGAGATTGTCCATATATTTCAAATAATTTTGTCTAATAGAAATCTAGTTACACACAAGTCTTAGAGTGAGAATTGTTTTTTTATTGCTCTTCAATTTCAGTTGTCCCCAATTCCCCCCACTACTCTCCCCTTCCCTACCCACCCTCACCTCCCACATTCAACCCTCCCCACCCCCCGTAGTCTTTGTCTATGGGTCCTTTATACATGTTCCTTGATGACCCTTTCTCTTCTTTTCCCTTTTATCCTTTTCTCCTATCCCCTCTGGTTACTATCAGTTTGTTCTTTATTTCCATGTGTCTGGTTCTATTTTGCTCATTTGTTTGTTTTAATGATTAGGTTCCACTTATAGGTGAGATCATATGGTATTTGTGTTTCACTGCCCGACTCATTTCACTTAGCATAATACTCTCCAGTTCCATCTCTGCTGTTGAGAAGGGTAGGAATTCCTTCTTTCTTTCTTCTGCGTAGTATTCCATTGTGTAATTGTACCATAATTTTTTTATCCGTTCATTTACTAATGGGCACTTAGGTTGCTTCCAGCATTGGCTATTATAAATCATGTTGCTATGAACATTGGGGTGCATAGGTTCTTTTGAATTGGTGCTTCAGGATTTTTAGGGTAAAATCTCAGCAGTAGAATTGCCAGGTCAAAAGGCCGTTCTATTTTTAGTTTTTTGAGGAAATTCCATACTGTTTTCCACAGTGGCTGCACCAGTCTACATTCCCACCAACAGTGTACTAGGGTTCCCTTTTCTCCACAACCTCACCAACACTTGTTGTTTGTGGATTTGGTTATGATAACTATTCTGATCAGTGTGAAGTGCTATCTCATTGTGGTTTTGATTTGCATCTTCTCTGATGGCTAGTGAGCATACTTTTTTATATTTTGAAATTTACATAATAAAAATACATTACATTTTCAGTTAGAAAAACCTACATTTTTTATTGCTTCCCTTCCCACTCTGAACCACCCTTCCAAAAAGTTAAAAAAAAAAAAAAAAAACATTAGAACACTCTGGTGTATGTCATTGTCTGAAACCAGGGTACCAGCAGGGAATTCAGCAATGAGAATAATAGTTCTGCTTAACACAATCCAGAAACAGAATAATTAGGAAAGTGGATAAAACATTATAGGGCTAGGGAGAACCTGAGTGTTATTGAGCAATAAAATCATGTTTTGGTTAATTATGTTAACTTTTCTTATCTCTGAAGAACAGCTTCATGTATAATGTTTAACATCATAGTACATGAAAGAATCTCTAGAGATCATCTGCTTTTAAGCAATTGAACATCTAAGTCATCTAGTACCAAAAATTGTCCAAGCTCTTGAACTTCTCCACAACTTCCCTTGACAACCCATTCCAACGTTCTGAGGTTATGACAGTGATGAATTATACATCATATATATGTTTCTTATTCTCACCCAAGGATATGTTTATTGGTTTTAAAGACAGAGGAAAGGAGAGAGAGAGAGAAACATTGATATGAGGAACATCAGTTGGTCGCCTCCCATATGCGCCCTTACCAGGGATCAAACCTGCAACCTAGGCATGTGCCCTGACTGGGTATCAAACCCACAACCTTTTGATGTATGGGACAATGCTCTAACCAACTGAGCCACCTAGCCAGGGTGATTTTATGTCATATATTTGATTGCAAAATAGATTGTCTATGAGTAGGGAGAGGAGAAACACTTTAAGTCCAAAGTCCCACTTATGTCCCACTGGTTGTCTTGCTGAGAAGGTGAAACCATTTCCAAATAGTATTGTGTACACCTAACTTCTGAGAAAGCTTGATTTAGAAGCACAGTAGAAATTTCTTATTACAAGATTCCACCTGCAGGTGTCCAAATTCTCATAAAGAAGCAAAATGTATAAATGGACAGTCCTTTGAGGTATCCAGTTATTACTAACTTTCCAGTTATTTGAGAGAAGGCCATTTGCTTTTTACAACCAAACTGAAGTTACTTCCTCTTATGAATAGACCTAACTCTGAAGAGAAATTACAAAACAAGTGAGATGCACAAGCTGCCTATCCATCGCTTTCTCTTGTAGAATAGAATTATAAACCATTAAGTATCTACTTAATAATCAAATTCCATTTCCATGAAGTAAAGCCAAACTACTAATCCTTACTATGTGAGCAGACATATCAACCATTGCTTGAAAACTTAAGAATTAAATTTGTAAAAATAAAACAAAACACCCTCCATCCAAAGTAACACTGCCTAATGGGTATGTTTTCTTTTCCTTGGAACTCAAGAGTGTATCTCTGCTGCTGACAAAGTGAAACAGTGACCCAGCATTAAATAATGAAGCCACATTTCAATGTCATTCATAATTTGAGGCTGGAAATTCTACCTCTGTTTGTAAATTGCAGTTACCTAGCTACACCATAATAATTGAATAAAAGCAAAACCATTTGACTGTTACCCTTCGATTATTAATTAAGGATTAAGATTACTTATGACACATCATTTTGTGTTCTTCAATAGTTCTTATGAAATCACCATTGCTTTTATGCAAGATATTAAATACATGACCGGTTCTCAGAAAACTTTCTAAGTTTAGTTTATAGCTGACATGTGGTTCTCTGGAGATTTGCCCTCTAAAATCTGATAATGAATCCTGTCCATGTAAGCATTTGCTTTTTTATGGGCATTAAGTAAATGTTCATCAATGCTAACAATTAATTTTTTTTATCCTTTCTTAATATTGCTATTGGTTGCAGACTGGGAATGTCACAGATTCCATAATGGCTTGCAGAGTAACACATTGACTTAAGAAGTTATGATTTCAATTACTTAGGTAACTATCTGGGAAACAGCAGAAAGATCTTCAGCTATTAGAAATGGTGTTTTAGTTCCCAATTGCATTTCCATAGCAAACATCTAGGTCCTTCATATTTTTTACATTAGCAAGTCAGAGGATACAGAGGTCCTCTTCAAAGTGTCTCCATATCATTTTCATTTCTCATGGTGTTCAAAGGGCCAGTTCTAAGGCTTTCTTTCCAAACTGTTGAGAGACTGGCTTATTTTCAATCCAAGTATGCACAATGATAGGAGTTACATGGAACTCCTTATCTAACATTCCTAATAATATACCACAAACAATTTAGCTAAGATTTGTTGACTTGTTCCCCTGACAAGTCAACACAGCTCAAAGCCCAAGTCACCGAAACAGTACCAGGCATTCGATTCAGAGCAGGACTCAACACTCCCAGGTGTAATGTATGACCAGACTACTCCGTGTTTATTATAGTCTGACTAACCTCATTTGTGACTGCCAATCTGGAAGAGGCAGGCAGGAGCCTGTGAAGGATCTTAAGTGAACTCTCAGCCACACTCCCCATAAGTCTGCTCTTAGTTAGATAGCCTGCAGATGAACATATCACAAAATGTGTTCACGATATGAAAATGTGCCAAGAAGAACAAGCAAGTCCTAACTTCAGCTTAGCGTCAAAGGTAGGAATGTGGATATGATCCAGAGTAATGCAGCGGTGAGCAGACTGAGTGGAGAGACATTTAATGATTCATCTGACTAGTGGGCTTTCAGAAGGGTTCTAAAGGCACCAGCCCTTGGCACACTTGAACAGGTTTACTTTTTTCTCCCAGCTCTGCAGGCACTAAGAAAAAAGCATGGAGCACAGAATGAGCTAGTACTATAAGCCAAGGGGATGCTTATGATGTTATTTGAGCACTACCTTATTCTGTTCCCCTGAGATCAGGGAAATTGTTACCTTGGACTACATGAACTCATCCCTTTAAATCACATCAAGGATAAGATATTGCATTCTTTCGGAGTCAAGTAAATTTCCTTTTCAGAAATTTTCATGTCGGGACCTTCTAAAGTTCTATCCCAGGCTTCAATTCTAAAACTGGGAAAAGGTATTTTGTATGAAAGTGCTTTTTAATAAATTATCTTCCAATAAAAATAAGTGCATTTTTTTCTGAGCACTTTACCGCCAGTGGAAACACCAGGGAATGACTCGATGTCCAATAGCCCCTTCCGAGCCATCCCAAATAAACATACACTCCTAGGTAAAAACCACTGGGTTGGTTACTCCAATAGTACAGGAAATTCTCCTGTTCCCCTTTCTTTCTCTTCTTTCTCTCCTTTTTCATGTCCATCTTTCTTCAAACTTTTTCATTCCAAATAGAAAACTGTAACTAGTTCCCTTCAAAGTCTGTACTGTAAAGAGGCAAGCATCAATAGAGAAAGAAAACTTTTAGTTTAATTTGTTTAGTGGCCATATTTCTAAACTTCATTTAACATCTACTTTCTTTTCTCTTTTCTTCTTAGAATGTGATGTAATGCAATACAATAAGCACAATATAATACAATACAACGATGAAATATAGTATTTCTTTTTCTATTTTTTTATTTTTATTGCATTTTTTCCATTACCATTTAATCCCCTTAGGTTTTCTCCCCCTATAATCAATATTTCCATTACTATTATAATATAATGTCACTCTAAGGTAATTATGACACTAATATTGCAATTAGTAGATAGAGAACAAAAACATACTCACAGGATAGGTCATCACGATTGGGCTAACCCTCATTCTTTCGAAGCTGAGGCTCTAATTACCACAGTAGCATCCCATAGTCTGCATATGCTTCATATGTTGTCTCCAATGGGCCCAGCCCTCTTATCCCAGCAGAATAGAGTTCCTCTGTGTCCCTACAGCACTTTATTTGTGCTAATAATATATTATTTTATGTATTATGTTAAAGTTCATTATTTATTTGCCATGCCCCTCCTTAAATCATGAGCTGAGGGCAAAACCCATAATGCAGGGTAGGAGAAGTGTCTGTACCCTTCACAATAGCATGGATGGAACTGGAGAGCATTATACTAAGCGAAATAAGCCAGGCAGTGAAAGACAAATACCATATGATCTCACCTTTAACAGGAACCTAAAAAACAAAACAAACAAACAAAATATAACCAAAGACACTGAAATTGAGAACAGGCTGACAGTCACCAGAGGGGAGAGGGAAGGGAATTTCAGGGGAAAAGGGGAAGGGTTTAGAGCAACAAGTATAAAAGACACATGGACAAACACTGGGGCGGGGGATGGAAATGGGAGGGAGGTGGGGAGGCCTGGGGTGGTGGGCTGGGATGGGAGTAAAAGATAGAAAACTGTACAAGAACAACAATTAAGATAAAATTTAAAAATAAAAATTAAAAAAAAAGATACTCTCCAATTGTTTTCCAAAAAAAACCCATAATGTATTTATCATTGTCCCATTACCTCTTCGCACAAAGAAGCTACCAAAAATATGTGTTGGATGAATGAATGTCACAAATGAAGAGAACTTCTTGTAGAAGGAACCTCTACACCAATTTGATGATCATGGGTTCTGGTTGTCTTTTGAAAGAAGGTCAGGAATAATGGAGATTTGATTTAGCTGAAAAGGAAGTTGGATACTATGAAATACAAAAAGACAAAAATAGAAAAAAACTCCAATTTTTTCTGAAATATCAGCTCTACAACCTAATGAAACTCATATGTGTACACACATGCAGTATGTTTAAATGTACCCATGATGAATGTGATAACTCTGAGAGTCCTGGCCTTCCAAGGTTTTGATCTTAGAGAAGTGGACAGAGATATTAACTTGAGCCAATAGGAGTAATGAACTAGAAGAATCCATAATAGTCTATCTCTCCTCTTGGTGTCATGTCAATGGACCCACTGAAAATAGGGAGGATCCACTGGTAGATTTCTCCAGATAAGTCAGTCTCCTGGGTAAGAATTACCTGCTCCTACTTTGGCCTCTTTCTCCAGCCTCCAGCCTCCAGCCTGTGCATCCAAATGACCATTCACAAGACCAATTGTGATTTCATGGCAGGGAAGAAACAAGGTGTCACCTGCTGTGGGATCTGCAAGGCGTCAGAATAACCTCATTCAGGTGAGTGTAAAAAGAAGGCCTGGACAAAGGGGTATTCTGAGAAGTCAGTTTATACTAAGAAATAGCATTGATTACAACAACCAAGTCTGGATTTTAAAATATGTATTATCCAAACAACTCATAAACTTTTCATCTGTAAATTCTGACTGATTAGTGCTTTTGTTATTTGAAGATTAAATTCACCTGAAATTCGTGTGCCCTAGTTCAGTACCTAGTTCAGGTATTTTGCTGTAACAAAATACCATAAATTAAGTGGCTTAAAAATAAGTACTTATTTCTTATAGTTCTAGAGGCTGGGAAGTTCAAGATCAAGGTGCCAGTAGCTTCATTGTTTGTTGAGATTCCTTTTCCTGGTTTGCAGATGGTTGTCTTCTTGCTGAATCCTCACATGGTGGTGAGCATCTTTCTGCTGTCTCTTTCTCCCCCCGCCCCCTTAAAAAGGCACTAATCCCATCATTGGGCTTTACCCTCATGACCTAATTACCTACCAAAGCCCTACCTCCAAATAACATCAAATTGAGTATTAGGGCTTCAAATTTGAATTCTGGGAAGACACAAACATTCAATCCATTGCAATGTGTAAAAAACATAAAGGCTATTCTATACATAGTTGTTAAGAGAGAAAGGCTTCAGAAAGACCTCTATTGGTCAGAATTGGTCCTTTGGAATCTGAAAACCAGTTTCCTAGAAGAGAAAACCAAAGTCCCACTTTTGAAGCCAAAGGTATAGAACATACCCCACTTCCTGGTCCCTACCCAAGAGACACCATCACAATTATTCCAATGAGCTAATGCTCTCACTTTGGCCTCCAAAATTTGAATCCCAAAAACCATTCACAAAACCAACAGGCAATTTACCCACTCTGAACACAATGTCTTATCAAATGCAAGTCTCATCTCTCCAGGACAAGGCAGGAAACATGTAGGTTTCAATGTTTTCAATCTTTTGCTCCATCATGTTCAATGAATTCTGAAAGGTAACTAATCCAATGAATAGTTTCAAACCAAGAGCCTGACATAATGCTGTCAAGAATAATACCCATATCCCTGGCAGAGTCAAAACTTTAAACTACTAAGACAGTGGTTAAGGAATAATTTTCTAAGAAACTGTAAAAGAAGAGATACAAGGTATGTGGAAGCTTGAGCACATTTTCCTTTAACCCTTTCTCAGGAATAAGTTTATTGAAACAAATAACTTTTGAGGGCTTACCTAGAGTGAGAGATAACTAAGCTCTACTCCTGAGAATTACCCTTAGTGGCAAAATTACTGTAGGGATTTGAGGAGCCAGACAAGTTTATTTTGCATCTTTTAATGCCAGCAAACTGAACATGAACACTAAAGTGTGAAAGAAAATTCTTAAGCTGATTTCAAATCACAGGCATATGTTTGGCTTGAAAAAACATATTGAGGAACAAACACTTCAAAGGAAAATCCTTTAGAAATGGAATCACTGGCACCAGACCCACTGCCTATTAAACTGTTTGACCAAAAAGACTGCTTCAAGAATCCTCAGCTCTTTACCCTATAACCAAAGCAAGACTATTTGGAAGCAGTCCTGAAACCATAACTTCACTTGTGACACAATCCCTTTTCCATAACTCTGGCCAAACAGTCTAATTCTCTAAGGAACTAAGAGTCAAGCAACCTCTTGCTCTTGATGTATCCCCCAAGTAAAGAGGACTTTCCAAAGGTGATTAACTGTGATACAAATGTAATGCAAAGCTACCCCACAGATGCAACACTATTTTTGATAGGCATCATGTTATTGCTTCTGAGTTGCTAGTTTCTTGTAGGCTCATTTCCATCTCATCTTTCAAATTAGTGTGTATTAGTATGTTGTGTGTGCGCGCGTACATCCACATAGAGTATTCCAAAAGAGCTTCGACTCAGGACTTAAATCAATGACAATTTTTAAACTACTTGATGGAAAATTTGAGAGAACTTCTGTCTTTGATTTATTTTGTTCCACAAATCAAGTACATATTAAATTCTCTGCGTTTATTGAATACAATTAGATGGAAGAAGACAAATAGTAGAGGATGAAAATAAATCATCTGAAAAATATTTTTAAGAATTTTCACACATATCAAATCACAAATAAACCATCCAGACAAACACTCTTTGATGGAATATAAATTACACATGTGAACATAAATTATACATAGAAAGACCATTATATACTTATATGCATATTTCTGGATGTTTATGTCCCTCATATATATATATATATATATACACACATATATATACATATATATACATATATATACATATACATATACATATACATATATATATATATATATATATATATATATATATATATATATATATATATATATGAGGTGGCAATTACCTTGTCTCTAGGTGCCGGCAGCACTCAAATCATTTAGTAATAGATAAAGAATGTTTCAGGAGTTTTCCAGAACCAATCCTTTTCCTAGTATTCATGGATTAATTTTCACTTATCACTCAGTTATAAATTAGGAAACTTAGACTCATGTCAAGAAAAAGTCTCAGTAGCACTATATGCACAACGGCATGTAACATTTTCTGTTTTAATCTCCACCGGATTGTGAGAGGCAGCTTTCCCCTTCTGAAGCTCACATGAGTATTCATTCATCCAGGCTGCTCTGTACCCTGCTCTCTGGCAGGCCTCAGGCCTGAAGAATTTCAAGGCATCAAAACTTTAGCAGAGAATCTCTAGGAGCCAAATAGCTTCATTCCTAGTGCTCAGAAGCTACAAATGCCGTGGGTACCAAAAGCAGCAGAGAAAGGGGGGTGGCAGCAGCCATTGAATTGCAAGCTGAAAGAGAAAAATCACTTCAAAAAAGGGCAACTATTTATATGAAGCGCAGCAAGAGTCCCCCACTACGACCACCATCACCCTCCAAACACTGTCTCTTGATATTTGCTTATTGCTCAAAAATGCAATCACTGTCCTGGAATTCATCATCCTTTTTCCTGCTTAGATAACTCCTGAGGGGACATCATGACAGGAGTTCTTTCTGAACCCAGTTAGATAACATGGGGAGTTAGACCTACATTTGCCAAGAGGAATGAGAAGCAAAGCCAACAGGGGATTATATAAGACGTTCCCAAGCCAGGCGTGCTCTGAATTGCCATTCTCATGATTGGACTACACTGCAGTGTGAAGTGATACACACTTAACCCATTCGCATTACACTCCTGGGTGATTACCTCCAAGTCGCCTTCCGTTCCATGTCTCAGCAATTAGTTGTAAAAATATAAACCTCTCCGACCTTTGGCTTTCAGGACTTTTGAAACTAAAAGAAAACTTAGTCTTGAAAGAATGAAGATATAGACCCACTGGCAAAAGAAATAGGTTGTCTGGCCCTGGCTGGTGTAGCTCAGAGGACAGAGCGCAGGCCTGTGAACCAAAGCATCGCCGGTTTGATTCCCAGTCAGGGCACATGCCTGGGTTGCAGGCCAGGTCCCCAGTGGGGGGTGTGCTAGAGGCAACCATACATGGATGTTTCACTCCCTCTCTTTCTCCCTCCCTTCCCCATCTCTCTGAAATAAATAAATAAAATCTTTAAAAAAATAAAAGAAATAGGTTGTCTGGAAGACATCTTCAGATTAACACACACATCTTTGTTCTTGCTGGTTTGGTAAACCTCACACATGCTCCCTCCCCTGCCCTACCCCTCTCCGTCACTCTACCCCTCCCCTGTGTTGGAATAAAACTCATCATTTTTTATGTTTCCATTACATTTTGTTCAAATACTTATCATATCCCACTATTGCTATATCATAATTCCATATACGTCTGGTCTCCCTTACTGGGTAGCAAGTTAGCTGACATCAAAAAATAGGTTTTGTTCTACTTTTTCTCTCAAATATCCTGAAAACAGTTGAATCTTTACCACCTGTACAGGATATTTATCACGTAGTCTTTGAAGTTGAAAAATGTCTATATGTAAAGCATATGTAGCAAAAACATGTGAGAGAGTGACAAATGAACTTGGGGTATGACAGATTAGGAATTGTTGTTTTTTTTTTTTAAATAAAGTCATAGTATCCAATTCAGACGCCAAGATAAGCCTCCTATTACCCATGTGAATGAGAACCTACTAAAAGAGGATTGCATGGTAACTTTCTGAAGTAAAAGTATACAACTAAAGAGGACTTTGAAGCAGTGGTTAAGAATGCTGTCTCTGAACTTAAAAGGTCTCCCAATGGCCAGTTTGGGGCATATTTGAACGACAAAAATAAATAATTATAGTAATAGATCATAAACCATAGAATAAATTAAGAATTCATATAGTTTCTTCTGGTATAAATAATGACAACTCTTCCTGGCAGTGGAACTCCTGTAATAATTATAGAAGAAATTATGAAAATAGAAAATCACTATACAGCAAATATCACCATTATAACTGTTTTCAGGTAAGAATCATTAATAGATGCTAAAATTCAAGCAAAAAGTATGAAGAGAAACAGGAAATTGATATTGTCTCAAAACATCATTTGACAGCCAATGAATGAGGCTTTTTTAACAAATAAAACTCTACATCCAGTGAGTGGTCCTGCAACTCTGTCTTGAACAACTGTATATAATTACTCTTGTTCAGTACATTTTTTGAACTACATTTTCAAATGTCAAAGGCAAAAATACTATATTTGCAGTACAGAAACCTGGCAGACGCCACCTTAACCAAATAATAAAAGTTAACATCACCAGTAATGAACAAATAAAAATTACATGCCTCTGATATGATGCCAAAGGAGAATGCATCATGTCTGTGGTATTTTGGCAAAGAAAAAAATGAAAAACCTGTATTGAATTATGCAGAAACATCAGACAAACCGAAACTGAAGGAAATGAACTAATTGGTCAATGCTGACCAATTATATTGATCAAATATTGACCAAATATTGACCAGTGTCATGATCATGAAAGACCAAAACTGAGAAAAAGAAGAAAGCAAGAAAGTATGAGGAGCTGCCTAGCCTGCAAGAGACTAAGGCGACACCACAGTTCAATGTTGCTATGAGTCTGAATGTTAGATTCCTCGTATCAGTGGCATCATGTAGTATTTTTCCATGCCTGGCTTTTGTCACTTAGCATAATGTCACCAGGTATATCCATGAATGGCAAATGGCAGGATTTCCTTCACTCGTGTAGCTGAATAATGCTCGTGCATGTGTGCATGTGCATGTGCACCCGCGTGTTCACTGGACATTTAAGTTGCTTCCATGTCTCGGCTGCTGTGAATAATGCTGCAGTGAACATGGGGGTGCAGATGTCACTTCAAGATTCTGATTGCAGTTCATGAAGGTAAATATCCAGAAGTGGAATTGTTGGGTCATATGGTAATTCCATTTTTAATTTTTTTTGAGGAGCCTCCATATGATTTTCCATAGTGGTTACACCAATTGACATCCCCACCAACAGTGCACAAGTATTCTCTTCACATGCTCACCAGCCCTTACCTCTTGTCTTTTTGCGAATAGCCACTCTGACAAGTGTGGGTGACATTTCATTGTGGTTTTGACTTGTGTTTCCCCAATGATTAAATGATGTGTGCTTTTTCATGTACCTGTTGGCCATTGGTGTATCTTCTTTGGAAAAAAATGTCTATGCAGTTCCTATGACCAACTTTTAAATGGTTATTTGGAGTTATATGAGTTCCTTTAATTTTTTAGATATTAACCTCTGTCAGATAGATGGTTTGCAAATACTTTCTCCCACTCAAAAGGTTACCTTTTCGCATTGTTCATCGTTTCCTTTGCTGTGTGGAAACTTTTTAGTTTGAGGGGGTCCCACTTTATTTTTGCTTTTGTTGCTCGTGCTTTCGGTGTCAGAGCCAAGCACTCAGTGCCAAGACCAACATCAAGAAACTTTCCCCCCATGCTTTCTTCTGGGAGTCTGACCATTTTAGGTGTTACATTTAAGTCTTTAATCCGTTTTGAGTTAATTTTTGTGTATTGTGTAAAATGAGGACCCAATTTTATTATTTTGCATGTGGATATACAGTTTTCCTAACACCATTTATTGAAGAACCATCCTTTCCCCATTGTGTATTCTTAGCCCTCTTGTCTAAATCTGTTGGCCGTATCCTCATGGTTTATATCCAGGCTCTCTATGCTTAACAATTTCCTACTTTTCCAAAAATTCACTCTCTCCCATCAAAAGATATTTAAAGAGATACACTTACAGACTAAAAAAAAAAAAGTTGCAATGGGTTCCCAAAATACTTTAATATATGAAATGTTGAAATAAGTAGCTTCCCAAAAAGCACTTTGAAAAAGCAACTATATTTTCAATAAGTAGATTCTAAATTAAGTATTTTTTAAAAAATCATATAGCCAGCAAAGTTTATGAACCAGATGAACAGCCATTTCAGTCACTGGACTTGCAACATAAAATTGCTGCTCTTTATGTGATTGGAAGATACATACATAGAACCTACTCCTAGACATCTTCAAAGCAAATATTTCTTTTTAGGTTTAAATACATTTAAATTGGTGCCTTGTTTTAGTTCGATTTCATTTTTTTGTTTGTTTGTTTGGAGGGCTTGTTTTTGGTTTTGTTCTGTTTTGCCTCTAAAAGGGTGCAGTACCTTTTGGGCTCGCTGGCAGTACTCCGGGTCTTCAGGAAACCTGAGCTGGAAACTACAGCCCTGAACCAAGACTCCAGCAACACGGGATTATGCAAAGTCTGGTACTATTTCAAGTCAGAATTTTCTCCCATATCCAATTTCACCCAAAGCTGAGCATTAGTCAGCCTGCGCCTCTCATAGAGCAGAAAAGAGGTTTGATTAATATGATTTCTTTGTGGAAAAGTCTAAGAAGATTAAGACACAGTGATAAAGGGAAAGCTTGCCCTTTCTCGCAGGACATTCCTCAGCACTCGTATAGAGGTCTAAAGATCTTTCTAGTCATTAGATCGTTCACACGAGCTGCAATGGAAAAAGGGGGAAAAATCTATCATCAAGGAAAACTTTCATTTTTTTTCACATTTTAGTTTCCATCTCACAAACAGGTCTACAAATCTGAGGGTTGCTATCGATTTCACTCTGTAACTAGGCAGGAAAGGGCATTTTTTAAGCAAACATTTGCAGGTTGTTTCCCCATCCACCCCACCCCTCTTCGGAGGCTGCACTTAGAATGGTCTGCAGGGAGGGGCAGCGGGGAAACTTCTAGATGACTTCTGTACTCAGTGAAGCACAATGCAAAATAAATCTAGTTGGGGTGATTTCTGTTAACTATTTTCCATCTATACATTCTGAAAATCTAATACTAACCAGGAGGCATGCTTTTTGATATGAGGAAATGAGTTCCATGCTAGTAAAATACATATATGTGTATATATATCAAATACCATCTGCCTCTTCCACTTTTACTTTATATATGTGTGTATGAAAGAATATATACGTTGAGAAAAAAGAATAAAATTAAAATACCTTTCCCTAGGCCCTCTAAACTTTCAGCATATGGGTATTATACTCCCACTGCTTTGCTCAAATGTACACCATTTGAGAATGTGATAAATGAGAGAGTAAATTACTTTCAATAGACCATTTTCAAGGTTGTTTTCTCCTTAGACTATCACGTGTCCATTTGATGAATATGAATCAGAAGATTCAGTTACAGTAGAAAGGGCTGCAGGGTCAGAATTCACTGTGCAGCCTTCTCCGTACAGCCTGGCCGCCCAGCTAAGACGCCTCAGTGCTCACAACTTAAAGAACCCCTAGTGTACCAGCCAGGGGCCTCTCGAGAAATCCCAGGCTTCTCTCCAGAAATCTGACAACAGACACAAAGCTTCCTAAACAGATACAAAAACTACCCTAGTTCTGGAGGGAGTGGGAGACTAAGCTAATAAACCTAATATTTAACATGCATACTCTCAAATACAACCATAATTTTTTCAGACTATAAGATGTACTCCCCCACCCCCAAATTTGGGAGAAAAATGCAGCGGTGACCCTGCCTCTTGTGACCTCTTGTCCTGCCTCTTGTGACCCCATTCCATTGCCGCTGCCACCCGCCCCCCCACCCCGCAGCGATCCAGGTAAACTACATTTGGACTATAAGATGCACCCCCCTTTTCCTCCCAAATTTGGGGAGAAATGCATCTTATAGTCTGAAAAATAAATATACTTTCAGGGGTGTCCAGCGTTTAGGGGTCTCTGGGCCACACTGGAAGAAGAGTTGTCTTGGGCCACACGTTAAATACATTGCAACACATAATCACCAAAAAATCTCATAAATGTTTTAAGTAAATTTATAATTTGGTGTTAGGCCGCATTCACAGCCATCCTGGGCCGCATGACACCCCTGCACACGACAGCACAAGCTCTCGACTCCTGACTTTGAAAACAAACAGGTTTTTACTTGTTTTCATTATCTTTACAACAAAGTAGGACATAAAACTAGTACGGTAGTTAAATAGTCAGTTACATTAAGAACTCCTAGTTTTGATACATGAATCCTAGCACACGTAAAACAAAACAAAAAAAAAAAACTACAACATAACTCATCACAGAGAAAATAATAATAGTTATTCAGATAGAAGAAAATTACAAAAACTCGGGAGTTGTTCTTAAGTACAACCCTAAGTTTTTATTCATACCATCATAAAGAAAAGATACGTAAAACCAAGTGTTAGTATTCTTTTTTGTTTGTTTTGTTTTGTTTTTAATATATTTTATTGATTATGCTATTACAGTTGTCCCATTTCTTCCCCATCATTTCCCCCACCCTGCACACCCTCTCCCACCCACATTTCCCCCTTTAGTTCATGTCCATGTGTCATAAGTTCTTTAGCTTCTACATTTCCCACACTGTTCTTGCCCTCCCTCTGTTTATTTTCTACCCACTATTTATGCTACTCATTCTCTGTACCTTTTCCCCCTCTCTCCTCCTCCCATGCAGATTCACAGCTATTAAGAACCACACCTAAAACAAAAGCAAACTAAGCAAACAACTAGAACAGGAACAGAACCACAGAAATGGAGATCATATGGAGGGTTAGTGTTAGTATTCTTAATAGGCAAATAATAATGAGTCAAGGATGCCCTTACAACCCATTCCTGGCAGGCTAAGTCATATGAAATTGTTACTTTTGAAGGCCAAAAGTGGTCAAATATCAACAATTCTATATGTTCACATATAATACTTAAAACTGTATGAGGCGCAAATCAGATTGAGAATCTACCCACTTCTCTGCATTCCCACCACCAGCCCAGTTGAAGCCACCATCTTTCATCTGGAAAATTTCAATAGCCTCCCAACTGGTCCACCTTGCTTCCACTCCCTTCTATAATTTATCCTCCTTTCTGCAGCCAGAGTAATCTTTTTTTTTTAATTTTTCATTTAAGTCTAACATATATACATTCAAGTGCATGAATCTTGAATGTACAACTTCATAAATTTTCACAAACTGAACACACCCATGTAACCAGTGCCTGGGTCAAGAAATAGAATATTCACATTAAGGGACTCATACAATGTGTTCATCTTTGCATTTGGCTTTTTTCACTCAACATTACATTTAAGTTGGCATGTTGTTTCAGGCTGTTGTGTATAACAATAAATTGTTCATTTTCTTTGCTACAGAACATTTGCTGCATGAATGTCACAACTAATCTATCTATTCCACTGTTGATGAACCAGAGTGATTTTTTTAAATGTAAATAAGATCAGGTCATTTCCCTAATTAAAACTCTTTGTTTGCTTCCTCTTGCGTTTACAAGATCCAAAGTCTTGACCACAGTGCTAGCCCACCTCTCCAGTCCACCTCACCACACTCCCAGCACCGTCTCCTGGTCCCATGCTCCAACCACACTGGCCTTTCTTCTCTTTCTTCTCTTCATTATATGCTAAGCCCTTCCACAGAACAGATAGGCTAGTCACTTTCTGAAATGTCCTCCCCAGCCACCATCCTATCTTCTACCCACCCAAATCATGGCCCGATTTACAGAGCTGGCTCTGACTCATCCTTCAGCTTAAACTGAGATCATCTCATACATGCCTTCTTCACCTTTCTTTCTTGGAATACCTCTTTATTTCATACCACCTTGGTTGTTTCACTTTGACTTTTTACTGCATTTCAGCTTGACTTTCAACTTTAGCTCTGAGAGGAGACTATTAAGGATAAAATGCCTACATTATTAATAGCAGAGAGAAATACAATTTGGTCATTTTTAAAGCAGTGTTCCACCTGAAGAGGGGTCAGAGGGAGGAGATTTAATATATAGGTTACAGTGAAACCTCAATTCATGAAATTAATTAAATCAGTTTAATAGAAACCTCCTTCTAGCTGGTTATGCAAAATAGAGTGTTTTTTAATGGCTAACAATTTTTCACTCTTCAATCTGTTGCTTTGGCATCACACACAGTCAGTATGAGAATTAAGGGCTCCAAGAAGTCCACAGCAGAGGAATGTTGAAACCAAAGTCCTGTTGCTGCAGCCTCCAAGTGCCTAACTGGACTTCTAAGGCACTCTGCAACACACCTCGTGGGACCGTTCCCTGCAGGCAAGTGGCACCAGCTTCCCACAAAACTGTATACAGAGTTCCAGCAACAAAACCACTTCATCTGGAGAAATGGAGGTTTTGTATGGAAAGCATTTACAATGTTTTCTACGAAGGTACAAAATGTTTCTACAGAGAAAAATGAAGCAAAATTTTTATTCATCTTTTCAAAACTAATTTTTCATAATTTTCAATCAACTAGAGAAAGTAAGCCAGCACATTTATGTAATTTGCAAGTCCTGGACATGTCTAATTAGAAAAAAAAAAAAGTGGTATGTTACCCAAAAAAGGTATTTTTAAAGGGTAGTAGGGAAATTAAATGTGTTCAGTTGGGTTTAACTTCTTCAGGAAAATAAGCTTCTTATTCTGGTAAGAAATGGGTCATAGCAATAAAAGTGTGCTGTAAATTCAACTTGACAAATGAGAAAATGAATTCCTGAGGGTAAGGCCTATTAAAGGAATATTTTAATTTAATCATGCAATGAATATTTTTGAGAAGCTTCTATGTATGCAAGAAACTGCCTTACACATTTTAATGAGGTAAAACATAGTATCAGTTAATATAGTAATAGTTTGTTCCATTACTAACTTCTCAGCCATATTATAAAAAAAATCAAATATAAGGGAAAAAGTTAAGCCCCTGTATGAAGATACCAGCTTCTGATATCGGCTGATAAACTTCAAAATTCAACAATGTGTTACACCCACAACTTAAAGATATGTGCAGAGGACTAGTCATTTCAGTGAACAGAAAAGCAGCCTGCTTTCTTGGCATAAAATGTGATACGATGCCACCTTATGGTTAAAAAGTAACATGATGATAATCACTTCCCAATATACCTGCTTAGATCCCTGCAGGGGAAAAGGGTGAGCACTAATAAATCTGTAAAACTCACAAATCCAACTACACGGAGCTAACTTAATCCTGGGAGGAAGACTCAAACCACGCGTGTGCTGCACCGGGCACACAGGAAGAGCACCTTTTGTCAAAGGGCCGGCCCATCTGTCTGCCCCACTCCGAGTACTTATGTAGCAAATGTCAGCTGGTGTTCCCAGTCCAAGTAGCTGTTCTTTACTTCCAGCTTAAAACAACAGCAACAACAACGTGAACATTTTGAGAATTAAGTAATGCTACCAGGTGTTAGGTTGAATGATGTGAAAGCTCCATTTTCATGGAAAAACAATGGCCAAATATTGAAAATTTCATGTGGTCCCTTCTACAGTAACTTTAAACGTCAATGCAAATTTAACAAACTCAAATAATAAATAAGTATAACTTAGCATTATAATCTTAAGTGTCGATTGTCCCTCACTGATTGATCGAAGAAGCCTGGCTGGGTCCTTCCCAGCTGCTCGCCCTCGGGGGCACTTCTCTGTGGCCCACGATCCCTTGGGCCCCATGTACCTGCACATCCTCCACCGATCTATACAGTTCACTCATTCTGCACCTGCTCCAACTTCCAGCTTTAAAGTCCAGTGTCATTGCCCACCAAACTTTTGTCATCCTCATTCATTCTGCTTCTATTTACTAGTGAGCAAACTCAAGAACTTTGGAAAATGCAGATCTCTTTCAATGTTTAGTCTATAAAATGCTGTTTCCAAAATTCTCCATCATCTCAGTATTGCTATAAAGACTCAATGGTTCCTGGAGGGAAGAAACTACCTTCTAGCCGGAGAGCTACCTAAGAAGGCCCTCCCCTGTTCAAAAGTTGTTTGTCTTGTCCAAGATCAAATAATCCTCTTCCTTCCCCTTTCCCTAGCAACAAGAGCTGGGGTTAAAACTCTCCAGTGACTTCATAATAGAAGTTTTCAGAGCTCAACTGTTGAATCCTAATCAGATACGTAAGTTATTCCATCTTAGCACTACATTTTTTGGAAAATGTTATAGGGAAGTGATAGAAACAAACCCACTAACAGACAAGGTTCTTTTTAAGGGGCACTCATGCATATAAAATTACTGCAAATTTTAAGAAATAAAGTGTGAAATGTTAATGTTAGGAGAAATTAGATAAAAATTATGCGGGCACTACCTATATTATCTTTGCACCTTTTCTATACATTTTAAATTATTTCAAAACAGAAGTTTTGTTTTTTTTTTAAATCAGTTCACGCCCTGGCTGGTGTGGCTCAGTGGATTGAGTGCGGGCTGTGAACCAAAGGGTCTCGGTTTGATTCCCAGTCAGGGCACATGCCTGGGTTACAGGCCAGGTTCCCAGTGGGGGCTATGTGAGAGGCAACCATGCATTGATGTTTCTCTCCCTCTGTTTCTCCTTCCCTTCCCCTCTCTCTAAAAAATAAAGAAATAAAAAAATATTTTAAAAAAATCAGTTCAGGAAATCAGAACCGAAGTCACAGGTCATGTGTCTGTTCTAAGAGCTTTGCCACCCTGAGGTTCCTTCTCCTTTGCACATGTATTTACGTACCCCACACACAGAAGTTCCCTTACGTGGGCTAAGAGATTTGGAGCTCATCCTACTCCTGGGGAGAAAGGTCGGTTGGCCCTCCCATCCTAGTTTGAAGTTCCCTGTTCGCACGCCGGTGTAGACAGAGAGACAGGATTGCTGTGTGAGCTCAGCCGTTTCACTTCCCTCTCTGTGCTGTGCTTTTGTCTCATGCCTAAAGGGACAGATAATTCTTACCTCCCATTGCCACCAAAAAAGGATAGAAAGTTAAAACATTAATCTGAACATAATTTGTAAAGAGGAAGAACATGTTTCTAAGTGCCAGTTTCATATACAATACAGGAATTAATATCGACTGTTAGTCAGCCTCAGATAGTAAACTCCTCAGGGCATATCCTGCCCTTTGAATCATGACAGAGCTCTGGAGTGAGTCCTTCTAACAAACAATGATGTCAGTCCTTAACTCCAAGGTTTTAATACTGAAATTCAAGATTCATTCACAGTTTCTGAAGCTGCCCGTGAGTATGTTAACATTCACAATGCACGCATTTTTGCTTCCCACATATTTGTTTTACTTCTAATAGTAAAAACCTGCCTTTATAACACTGTTTACATCCCAAGAAAGAACTTGTGCCGGAATCACATAACGACACATAGTCGTCTACTCAAGGACCCACTTGGGCGCTCCCATTTGGCTGCCATTTGACTCCTGCCTCTCTGCCTGTTTAACCTTTTGCCTCCTCCAGAGCTGTTAGCAGAAGCCACAGTATGAGGAATGGGGGTTCTTAGAAGCCACTGAGATCAAAGGGTCCACCCCGCATGAACAGCATTTCTCTCTTCCTGGGTAGCCTCTGCTACTGCTATCTGGGGAGGAGCGGGGTTTGCGGGGGATGGGGAAAGGAGGAGAGAGAGAATGTTTTTTATTAATTCCAAGCTGACGATTTCAGAGTAAGAATTTAGAAGGTTTACAGTTCGAAGAAATGCATAACTTCATGGTTAGGGGTACTATATGCAGCAGCCTTCTTCGTTACGGAGAAAGACAGAATCTAAAGATTCTTCCCTCAAGTGCAACACCACCCAGTGTACGAGCAAATCTGTTTAACAAATGTTAACTGCCTGCTCTGCTCTTTCTTTTGACTGCTGATTTGCTTTTATTAGGAAATTAGTAGACCTTTTCTTTCCCTGAGCCTGAGCCGAGAGAAGTGAGAAGTCCCCACTGTGTCCCCTTGTGGAGCCCCTCCGAATCCTTCTCAACTAACTACAAGAGCCAAGTCACTCATGCTTTCCAGAAAAACACCCAAGGACATATACCAGCTCCTCCTCAGGGACTTGAGGAGCAGGGAGGGCCTCCTACCTTGTGTGTAAGATAAAGTCTCCACCCAGCTCTTCATCATCTTGCCCAAGGCTGGCTGTGCAACCTCAACAAAAACGTAGTGAGAAACATCAGTGTAGGGAAGGAACTAAATGCAGCTCGATTTCAGGGATCTGACAAGGTAAAAATATACATGAATTTAGAGTTGTGCTCTCTAATATGGTAACCATCAGCCACACACAGCTAACTACATTTAAATCACTTTAAATTAAAAATACCTGAGAATTCCATTCCCCAGTCACACTAGTCACTCGGGGTTATTGTGTTGCACAGCCCAAATATGCAGTATCTCCATCACTGCAGGAAGTTATATTGGACAGCACTGATATAGATGGTATACAGAAGTACATTTGGACTCTTCAAACCCTGCTACGTCATCTTTAATGCCATGGCATTAACGTTCAGTAAACATTCATTGAGCATTTATTTCATGCAAGACATTGGACATGGTGTAGTGGGCATGGTATACAAACATGAATATAATAGTAAGTGACTAATGGGAGTTTATATTTGAAATTTAGAGACATACATGCAAATAAGTACCTGTATTATAGACAGAAATATGTACTATAACAGAGGAACTCAGAAACTGTTATACTTAGACAAGTAAAGAAGAATAAAGCCATTTTACATTTTATTTTTCTTTCTTTTTTTTAATTCTTACCTGAGGACACATTCATTGATTTTATTTTTTTCACATTCCCCTTTTTTAATTAAATTGTATTGATTATGCTATTACAGTTGTCCCAATTTTTTCCCTTTAGCCCCTCTCCACCCAACACCCCCACGCCTTCAGGCATTCCCTACCCCATTGTTCATGTCAACAGATCATGCATATAGTTCTTTGGCTGCTCCATTTTGATCTTAGACAGATAGAAAGTGGGCAGGGGGAGAGACAGAGACAGAGAGAGAGAGAAACAACTGTGAGACAGAAACAAACCATTTGCCTCTCTTACATGCCCTGATCAAAGGTCGAGCCTACAACCTAGGTATGTGCCATGACTAGGAATCGAACTGGTGACACTTAGGTGTTGGGAACCGTTCAGCCTCGTTTCAGGAGTTGTAACCCTCACCCCATGGCTAGGCTGCGTAAGATCCCAAGGGACCCACTTCATCTGGGTCTGTTCTGTC
This sequence comes from Glossophaga mutica, assembly GCA_039655065.1. Lineage (NCBI taxonomy): Eukaryota > Metazoa > Chordata > Mammalia > Chiroptera > Phyllostomidae > Glossophaga > Glossophaga mutica. The sequence goes on from CM077313.1 coordinate 65,537,820, forward strand.
AAGAGGACCTGAGCCACTAAGGAGACAAAGCTTATCTCCCTGGCAGGAGCGCCGCTTCTGCTTCATCCATCTCTGGTCCCAATGCTTAGTCACTTTGTCAATGATGGGTAAGACTCCTTGAGGGAGGGGCAACCCAAGCCAGACATGAGCATTTAGAAGGCCCTCTTGGAAGGACTCGGGGAGCTGCAGCAAAGAGGGGGTGATGGACCCTTGCCCCCTGGTTATTCTGACATAGCCTGAGTCCCCATTTCTGTCTGGGAGATGTCTTCCTGATCCCTTGCTTCCTGGCTCTAATTGGCTTAAGCCTGAAACTATGATGGCAGGTGGCACAGCCCTGTGCTGGCCAGAGCAGTTCCCCAATTCATAAAGTCCTGTGAAACCTGCTTTGCCAAGAGTGCTCTCATTTAAATGATAAGGGTCCGAGGAGGAAATGAGTATGTCTCCCAAAGTTTTTGCAACCCCCTTTCCTGACAGACACTGACTCAGATTAAGCCCTCAGATTTCTTCGAAATGTTATCCATTGTTTGATCCTTGCCACCTGACATACCTGTATTCGAACCCAATAAAAGCCCAGTGAGGAAAGGGCTCTGGGTCCTTCTCCTTTGAGAGATCGACCACCTCTCCTCCCCAAGCAGATCATGTCTTGGTAGTTTTATTTTCATTCGTGACGGAGGGATGGGGCTCTGTGGGCGGAGCCCCCCACACTTAGGTGCACAGGATGCCTGTCCAACCAACTGAGCCACCTGACCAGGGCCCATATCACACTTTTCTTTGTCAGTCCCAGAATTCCAAGCTAACAAAGACTGTCCCTGTTGAGAAGCTGCACATTTCCACACTGTCAGCTCCGCATGAACAGCATTTGAACGTGTGCCATCAAGACTCATTTGAAAACTTGTCCAAAATAAAATTTTCTTTGGTGAGAAGAAGACATAAGAAACATAAGAAGTACCAGATGCTAATGGAAAGAACACAGGACTTGGCGTCAGAAAGCTGTTTTGAGAGCTAGCCCTATTCTGTGTGACCTTGAGTAAACCATTAACATCTCCGAGCTTCAGGATCCTCATTTTCAACGTGAGGAAAATAATCCCCACCCATGTGCCCCATGAGCTAATACTGTAAGAATAAACATGATAATAAAAGCACCTCCAAAATGATAGAATGCTGCATTATTGTTATCCCTGAAAGTAACATGCAACTTTGGAAGACATATAAATTCATTTCTGACAGTAAATGTTGGCCTGCAGGTGCAAGGTCCAAATTCTGCACAAGGAGTAACATCAAATTCTCAATCTATAAATCTGTGTTTAGATTTAAAAGTGAAAATATGCACTTCCTGTCATCACCCCTCTTTCTTCTGCTGATGCCATGGCCAGCCCAGGTTCACTGCATCTTGATCCCCGAGGACCATTTGCCTCATGCCAGCATGAAGGAGGCCATAGCACCAAGGGTGAACTTACCTTGAACGACAAGTAAATGAAATTTTCCTGGCTAGGACAAGTCAACCAATGAATGGGAAAATAGGATAGGTTGGTTTGTTACAGAGAATAGAATGGATCAGCAGGACCATTGCTACAATATACAAATGGAATGAAAGAAGGCCTTGGAACAATCACTAGATATGTATTCTGTTGATTTCATGAGAAGTTTTAATAAGCATTTCACACTTTGTAACCACAAGCTTTTGAATCTGTCCATGAAAATGCTAAATCGTTCTGTAAACATAAAATGACACCACTTCCCTGCAACTCCAGACAATAGCATGGGATGATTCCTTTTTCAGCAAAGAGTACAACTAGATTGGGGTTTTTTCCAGATGTGTAGGGAATGGTTTCAACTACCTGGTGCCATGCCTTAATTTTTGAGCCCCCCCCCAAATCTATTAGCTTGGCAGTTCCAGCAAAAGAGTGAAACCATGGAGGAGGCCTTCCAGCCATCTAAGCTATGGTTTCACCATAGTCACCATGCAGCTGGCACAGACTCGCATATGATGGAACAGAAATGCTTGTCCTGGGATGCAAGGCACTGGATAGCACACATTTTCAACAAGGAGGTCTAAGGTTAAAACAATAAACTTCAAATGATGTATGCCACATGTGACATTTTGGTTCCAGACGTAACAACCCAAACCATGGTCTTTTGCTTGACAATTCCAAAATAATATTACTCTCCTAGGATTCTGATTTTGATTTTGCCTCAATTGCTCACAGATTACACTTTGGCAAACCTGGAGACAACACAGTACTGTTTAAAACGCACATGCCGGGAAGCCTACGTGATGATCTGCACTAAATCATCCCTGAATTCTTCATTCCTGCGGTCACTTAGCCATCGCCACAAATGTGGCATGGGCTTTTTCTTCTGGAGGAAAATTTGAAATAATCACTATAAGTAAGCAGTAGGGTGAATTCTCCCCCTCCCAGAATAAAACAATAGACATTTGTTCTAATATAATTGCCCTTTTATCCCAGAGCTCAGCAATTTATAGCTCAACTGTCTGAAACTAAAATCACAACATTTTAATAGCAAATTATAGACTTATCAGTCATGGAAAAGGCCAGAAGTGGGCTCCCAAAAGTCCAAACTCTGGTATGCATTTCATAACCAGTTGAAAGTTCCAATATTCTTTGCATTTTTCCACTATTTTGAAATTTTATATTAAAATTATTTTTAAAACTGTGAAACATATTTTATCTTGCAAAGCTTCAACTTTAATGTCCTTACATTCAGAAGTATAAAATAATCATGAGAATAACTATTATTTAGTTTTCTGTTCTATCACCATATCTTTGTGAAGACCTAAGTTATTGATAACCCTCCTTCATTACATTATAATAAAGCTACTTTGAGACCCAAGATCATACATGTGACTAGTAATAAAGCAACACAATGGTGAATATTTAGGAACTTGAAGGCTACCTTATTTGAAAATACAGTAATGGCTTTTTCTAAGTGTAGGTAAATTTAAATAAAAGTACCATATAACAATAATAAAATCTTAAAAGAACAAAGAGAAAGTTAAGCATACTGTTTCAAAATTACATTAGAGTTAATGTATTCTAGGTGACTCAGTTCTTTTTTAAAAAAATCTCTTTAGAAAAAGTACTTAAAGGCAAAATACTATGCCATTAGGCCACAAGCAGAAGTGGAGGAACTCAAATCAAATATAATCTAGGTATACCCGGGGGGGGGGGGGGAAGCTAAAGGAAGCACTGTGCTCTGGGAGAAACACCAAAGGGAATCAAATAACCATAAAATCTCTGAGCTGGAAGGGCCTGAGCTGACCTCTTCTGCCCTAACATTTTAGAAAGAAGGAAAATGACGCCCAGATAAAGAGTTAGCCTACACTGAGGACCAGTTTGGAATCGCATTTGAGTCCCCTCCCTGCATTCAACCAATGCTTATTCTACAGGACACTAGTCTTTAGTCCCAGATCTTTTTTTTTTTTTTTTAACATTTTACTTTGAGATAATTGCAGATCTACACACAGCTGTAAAAAATATTGAGAGTCATCCCACTACCCCTCAACCAGTTTCCCCTAACTGGGAACAAAACTATAGTCCTATGTCACAAGGTGGAAATTAACACTGATGCACTCTACTCTGTAATGACAATTTCACCAGTTTTATGTGTGTGTGTGCGTGGCTGAGTGTGTATTTAGTTCTATGGAATTTTATGGCCCATGTAGGCCTGTGTATCTACCATCAGCATCAAGATACAAAACAGTACCAGCACTGTGACATTTAGTTGTCCATGAGGGACACTGGGCAAATCACAAAATTCTCCATATCTCTGACTTCTCCTTTATAAAAGCAGGATAATATAAGCAACTCCACTGTCTTTATAAGATGACTGTACTAAATTATTATATAGACAATTAGCATCATACAGTTACACTCTAGAAAAAACTGAAAATGAAATATCAGAGAAGTTTGGTTTTTAAAGATAATTTGAAGTTATAAATGGATATGAAATTCTCAAAGTTCAAGGCCCTAAAGAAGGCTAGAGTCAGTAATCCACAGACCAGTCATAAAACAAAGATGTTTTATGTTCTTTCAAATGTTCTTCCAAAGCCATGCAAGTCAAAATGATCATGGAGAAGAAAAAATTAGGACATCTGTGTTAATAGGCATTAGACGCTTAAAACATGAAGCTTCAATAAATGTAAAAATTTAAATGAGGATTTTCCTTTTGTGTCTCCCTCATAGTTACTCATGATACAGGCAATATCATTTACAAGCAAAGATAAGCATTCTTCATTGATGCCAGCAAATGTCCTTTGTAGCAGAAACTTACTGATGAACATATTCTCACCAGTGGACCCCTACCACCTACCAAGAAAAAAAAAAACTAGCACTTGCTGGTATGGCTCCATGGATTGAGCACTGGCCTGTGAACCAAAGGGTCTCTGGTTCGATTCCCAGTCAGGGCACATGCCTGGGTTGCAAGCCAGTTCCCCAGTAGGGGACACACGAGAGGCAACCACACATTGATGTTTCTCTCCTTCTTTCTCCCTCCCTTCCCCTCTCTCTAAAAATAAATAAATAAAATCTTTAAAAAAACAAATTTTTTCTTGAAGTTTTTTCAATTTTTATATTTTATTTTACACATATATTAAGTGAAAAGATGACTGAAAGCCTCTGAACCCTTTAAATCAAATTTATTTCATTTTTCTTCACCTAGTCATATTATGGGAAGAAATACCCCACTCTTTCTGGTATTTCTTTATAAAAGATACCAATATGTGATTACTTCTCACCTCGTTATATTGAAGAAATTGGCATAGAAATAGATTACTAGTTTATTTCATCATAATTAATATGCTTATGATGACTAAAGAAAATATGTTTTCTGCATGACCTGTGCCTGGAAAGATTCTTTGCTTGTAGGAAAGCCACATCCTTTTCTGATACATTCAGATCTTTCTAGCTTAAAAACGTGGAAATGAGTATAGATTCCAATTATTTCAATTATAATCAATGTAATCAACAAATATGTTGTTTAAAATCATTGCGTAAAAGTAGATTAGAAATGAATTCAGAAATGAACCCATCATGCTATCATTTGTGTGGTCCAGAATCTTTTTATTAACTTCTATTTTTTAAATGACAGTTGATAATCAATGTTATATTGTTTCAGGTGTATGTTAGATATGTATGTAATTAATGAAGTGATCTCCCTGAAAGTCTCATACCCACCTGGCACCTGTATGGTCTTGAATCTTAAATATATCAAGCACAAAGCTACAAGTACTGTTGCAGTTACTGGTGAGTTCATTTTGTTCTGTTCTCTGATGAGAGACTGATCTGATCGTTCTCTGATCTATACCCACCATCTGTCCTACTCAGACCCTGAGTCATAAGAAAAACTTGGCAAGAGTATGCGGTGTGAGAGTAAATCCCTCACCACTCCAGTACTGAGAAGGGGGTTCTTCAAGGTAGGGGCCCTATGGGAAAGTAATGAAGACTAAAAGTGGGAAAGGACTTCCACTTCTGGCCACAACAGAGAAACTTTCCTCTTAAACAACTATAAAAATTGACGAGACATATGAAATAATTGTTTCCAGATGTTGGACAACAGGCAAAATCTGATCCCTGAGAGAAGGGGGGAAAGTGAGCCTGGAAGTACTTTGCAGATCTCAGCATAGGGTGCTGAGAAAACATCAGAATTCAGAGCCACTGAGGCAGCTAGAACTCAAGGGGTGTGGTGCTGGAGAAGGAGGGGCTGTGTAATTTGTTTGCACGAAACATAATTTCATGTTGAGAAAGTGCTATCAGGGAGTAAATAGGAGTCCAGAAATCTGTACAGGGGACCCCTTGGGTTTTTGGCTAGATCCTAGGCAATGGACTCAGAACAAGACTCCACAAAGCCAGGTAAAGAGCTACAGAAGAACTATGGGCTGAACAACTATCAGCATTCCCATCGGATTTGGAAATGTCCAAGTTTCAACCTGCCCCAGTAGAGAGTCCTCACTGAACAGCCTGAGCATTCGGCAGACCCTGGAAAGGCCATGCCTCAGGAGGAAGACTAATCTAGCCCTGGTAAAACCTGGGGTTAACAAAGCTGAAAAACAAGCCTTGAAAGAGTGAACTAATAGCTATGTCGCCAAGCCTACCATGTAAACCTTTTAGTACAGGGGTGTCGAACTCATTTTCACCAGTGCCACGTCATTCTTGCAGTTGCCTTCAAAGGGAATTTGAACGTAATTTTAGGACTGTGTAAATGTAGTTACTCCTTAATAGTTAAGCCAGAGCTAGGCACTGCCACCAGGCAGAAACAAGGTGCCGGGCCAGAAAAAAACAAGGTGGAGGGCTGGATTTGGCCCTCGGGCCTTGTGTTTGGCACCTGCGCCTTAGTAATTCACGATGTTAACTATGCTGCTTGTCGTTAAAACACGGGCAGTGTGCGTTTATGCTGCATCAGGTTCAATAATCTTACTTCAGATCTACAGGCAAAATCCTAAGTGATCAAGAAGTGAACTATATGAAAATTATTATATGTGGACTCTCTTTATTTCTTATTTGGTATTTTTTAAAACTCAGGTAGAGGCATGATTTGCAAAGTCAGCGAGGAGATCCTAAGTCATCAGTGGTATCATTGAGCAAACTTATCTCAGTATTTTCACCAATCTCTCAAACACTCATCAATGGCACACCTAAACTCCTTCCTCCTAAAAACTATGACTAACGCAAATGTCTGCTGGTGTCAGGCAATGTGCTGAGCTCTTTGCATGCACCATCTCATCTCTGCAACCCTAAGACATGGGATTAATATTATAGGCGCATCTCCTCTCATTGTGATTCACTTTACTGCACACACACACGAAGGTGTTAAAGGCAGGACCCTCTACCAGCAGAAACTGTACAAGTTGCCTTATTGAGATACTTGCTTTATTACAGCGGCCTGGAACTGAACCTGCAACATCTCCAAGGTGTGCCTGTATTCCTGTTTGCACGTGAGGAAAAAGGAGGCTTGGAGAAGTTTGGTATAAAGCGCTAAATGTCACACAGGTGGTAAGGGACGGAGGAAGGTCTCTAACCCACATCTATAAGATTCCAAAGCCAGATACTTAACCATACACTCAACTGATTCCCTATGTTGAGAATAAACATATGGATCCTGCTCTCAGACACTCTCAATTCCCACACAAAAATTCCACAAAAACATAGCAATCAGGTAAGTAAATAAAACCCAGACTTTCCTTTATGCTTCTTGCCTGATTCCTTTCTATCCCAGGCAGCTGGAACAAACTAAATTATATGAATTTTTGTTTTGATCTGGGCATGGATGAAGCGGGGAGGAAGTGGTAGCATTTTCAAATTATAGGGCCTGAATTACTTTGTCTCTGTTGTGGTATTTTTATCAAAAATGGCAATTTCCAAAGAAGTCCAAATTCCTTGATATAGTCTGCTCTAAACTCTCATCTATAATGTTACTGTAAACATAACTTTCCCTATTGGTTTAGCTAATCATTTAAAGATGCCATAGACATTCTTAAATGTGTAGACTTTCATAAAAGAACTGATGGTTATAAAAACTCACAGTGTAACCCTGGATAAGTCAGTGAATCTTCCTGGATCACAACCTCCTCATTTAAAAAATTGAAGACCTTAGGTACTTCAATTCATACAAGCTTCGCTTAGTAATCACCCTTGCTTGTGAGAGTGGTTCGAGACCCGCAGGCACTCACCAGCCCTTTTTGGGCTGGCTTTAGCTCAGCGGGTACTTTGATTCATAAAAAATTGAAGACCTTGAACTACACTAGGCCCAAGAGATACTATCCTCAAAACAGAAGCTCCAGCCCTGGCCAGCGTGGCTCAATTGATTGGAGTGTCATCCCACAACCGCAGGGTTGTGGGTTCAATTTCCGATCAGGACATGGATGATCCCCGGTCCAGGCACATACAGAAGGCAACCAATTGATGTTTCTCTCTCTCTAAAAAGCAATGAAAAAATGTCTTCAGGTGAGGATTTTTTAAAAAAGAGGAGAAAGAGGAGGAGAAGGAGAAGTAGTTGAAGTTGTTCCAGGTAAAATAAGCAGGAGAAAAGCTACAAGCAATGGTCCCATTTACAGACTCATAATGCCTTAGCTCTGTATAATATGTTACCAAATTAAAGCTCAGAAAAGTCCTGTAGTAAAGAACTCTGTTTAACTTTCATTTCAAACTTCCAAAACTTATTTCTCCAGAAAATCATTTCCTTGGCAAAATGTTTACAAACATCCCATGGGAGAAGTATGCAGTCATTCACTCAAAAAAAAAAAAAAAAAAAAAAAAACTATGGGACATCTGCGATATGCCAGGCAGTACACTGGGTACTGCACACAGCAGGATAACATCACACCTGTTCTCCAGAGCCTAGAGTTTTAGCTGGGGAGACAGACACTAAATAAGCAACAAATAAACAAATATATGATTCCAAGTTGACAAAAGTACTATAAAGAAACTAAGTTTTTAAATATAAAATAATGACAAGAAGAGCATATTTAGGTAGGATAGTGAGAAAAAGTCTCACTTATATCATAAAATACCAAGATATTATAGTATCTTAAATAACACTAGTACAATTTACAAGATATTGATGTAATTACTATCGTTTATGATATTTGAAGAATGAGAAGGGGACTGCCTGTGAAGAGCAGAGGAACTCATTCCGAGCAAAATGCCAGCCAGCATCTGTGAAAACCCCAGGGTGTGAAACTTCCTGACAAGTTGAGAGAACTGAAAGGCCAATGAGGTGCGAAAGGAGTGACTTCAGAAGAAACTGGAGAGATTGGCAGGGGCCAGATCATGCAGGGCTCTGGGCCTCAGAAAAAGAGCTTGGGTTTCACAGTAAGTATAATGGAAAGGAATTTAAACTGGGAAGTCACCTTGATAGAATTTTTTTAAAAGGTCATTCTGGCTGTCCTGTGAAGAACACTTTGGAGAGCCAAGGGAATACTTAGGAAAAACAGTAAGAAGCTGTATGAGTTTTTAATTGCTGCTGTAGCAAATCACCACAACCTTAGTGGCTGAAATAATGCAAATGTATTATCATACAGCTCTGCAGGTCTGCTGTCTCACAGGGGTCTCGCTGAGCTCACATCAGCAGGACTGCAGTACTTTCTGGCAGCTCTGGGGGAGAATCAATTTCTTGTTTATTCTGGTTGTTGGAAGAATTCATTTACCTATGGTTGTAGAGCTGAGTTTTTGTTTTCTTGCTGGCTATAAACCTGACCAGTGAGCCTCAGTTGGTTAGGTGTCGTCCCACAAAGCAAAAGGTTGCCGGTTCGATTCCCAGTCAAGGTGTATCCTTGGGTTGTGGGTTTGGCTCCTGGTCAGGGTGTGTTCAAGTGATGAGTGTTTCTCACATTAATGTTTCTCTCCCTCTCTTCCCCTCTCTCTAAAAATAAACAAATAAAATCTTTCTGGCTATAAACTCAGGTAGTTCTTAGCTTCCAGAGGCTGTTTCATCTCTCTGACTCAGTCACAAAATAGTCTTTGCTCTTAAGGACCCATGTGATTAGATTGGGCCCAACCAGATAATCCAGGATAATCTCACCACCTGAAGGTCCATACCCTTAATCACATTGGCAAAGTCCATTTTCACATTCCAGGAACTAAAGTGTGCACATATTTGGGGGGAATAGGAAGAGAAGCATTACCCTGCCTACTATAAAAAGCTGTGGTAGCAATTCCAAGTGAAAAGTAAGGCAAATTAGACTAGTGTGGTGTCAATAGAAAAAGGTAAATAGATCTAAGGCACATTTTGGAGCCAGAGTTACCAGTCATAGGCTTGGTAATGTTTGATTATATGAGTAGAGGGGTGGGTATAAGAGGAATGAATCAAGGGCGACTCCAAAATTTCTGGTCCTTCAGGCTTATCAGCTGAGTGCCAGGGATGCCTCTCATAAACTAAAAAAAAAAAAAAAAAAAAAGGCTGGGAATGAAACCAATGTTAGAGGAAAATCCAAGAGTTCACAATCTTTTCCAACATAATCACAGAAATGACATCCCCCCAACATTGCCATTTCCTATTGGGTAGAAGCCAGTTGCTTGAAGGGAGAGAATGACACAAGGCCATGAATACCTGAAGTCTAGAATCAGTAGAGGGCCATCATAGAGACTACAGACCACAGCTGGGGACTGAAAAAAACAAAGGAGGAAAACTAAAGGTGAAAGTAGAAAGGAAAAGTGAGAAGCTCAACCTTCAACTTCCTAACTTTTTTAGGACAGCAGTCCTAAACAGTATCCCTCAGCAGTAGATTGCTCCCAGGAGAGGTGATTAGCAAACTAGTTATGAGGCAGAAAAGGACAACCCAAGAAGGACTGCAAGTCGGTTTGGCATTAACTTCCTAAAATTATAGCATGGGGGGCGGGGAACTAAAATAAGTGATTTTTAAATATTTTGAAGTCAAAATTAATTTACTAATTTTTATCAGTATTTTTTAATTGTTGATATTGTACAGTTTTCTGTCTTTTACCCTGCCCCAGCCCACCACCCCAGCCCTCCCCACCTTCCTCAAGACTTTGAGCAGAACTGGAACAAAAAATACAAGAAGAAAAGAACAATAATATTTTGGAAAACACATTAGTCAGTTCTCAACAATAACAATGAAAAATATAGTTAGCAATTGTTATTGGAAATCTTAAAAATAGAAAGCTTCCAAATTCTGCCACATGGTACAGGGAGGGGCAAAAGTAGGTTTACAGTTGTTTCTATGTAAAATAATATAATAATTAATAAACAATAATACAAGAATAAACTGTTTCACATACAACTGTAAACCTACTTTTCCCTAACCTGTATATAATCCTACATATTAATTTTTTTTTTAGAGAAAAGGGAAGGAGAAAGAGTTGGAGAGAAACATCAATGTGTGGTTGCCTCCTGCACGCTCCACAATGGGGACCTGGCCTGCAACCCAGGCATGTACCCTGACTGGGAATTGAACCTGCAACCCTTTGGTTTGCAGGCCTTCGCTCAAACCACTTAGCTACACCAGCCAGGGCTAATCCTACATATTGATTTTTTAAGCAGAAATAAGGGCAAGGACCTCTTTTTTGGTCTTCTCAAGAAGCACCTGTGACTATAATCGTGGTCTTCCTTTTTTCCCTCCTCTTTTCATTTTTTTTTTTTTGTTTTTACTTTAGGGTTATTTGAAAGCTGCTTTATTGAACTAAAAGCCCAATAATTTTAATTTTTAAATATAAATAAAAGTAAACAAACTGAACAATAATATATCAACATTGGGTCATTAGTTATAACAAATGTGCCATACTAATATAAGATGTTAATAATCATGCAAACTGGGTGTGGGATATACAGAAACTTTCTGTGTAATTTTGTAATTACAGAAAAATCCTTGTAATTTTTCTGTAAATCTTAAATTGTTCTAAAAGTAATGTTTATATTAAAAAGCACAAATCACAAAATAAACATGTTAATGAAAATGAAAAAAAAATAGACAACCCAGACTCTCTAATTTCCTTTCCTGATATTGGCAAAGATTCCTCATTGCTTTGGAGAAGGTGCCCAGGTTGGGGCTCGATACCAGAGGGACTCCTGCTCTGGGACCTCGGCTGCAGCAGGACCCTTAGTGGACAGAGTATAGACTGAACTCCAACCATCCAGAACACACCCTGTGTTAAAAGATCAGTTTAACTCAGGCCGGAGTCAAGATAATACCCCAGGGAAAACATGCACAGAGCTGTCGCTCCCTATATTATCTACAACATTGGAAAAATTAGAAACAACTAAGTGTTCCAACAGTAGGAATGTGATTAATTATCTTATGGACAATCTACTCCTTGAAATATTACATAGCCATTAGGTGATGATTATGAAGATTATGTTACATGAGGGAGAACATTTATTCTATCATACTGATATAAGGTGGATGTTTTTAAATCAAAACATAAAAATGTACATAATACGTAAGTGTAACTTTTGTCTATGACCACCCAAAGGGTCCAGATTATTAATCTTATAAATAACTCTCCCTCCTTTAGCATGTCTCTCATTCAAATATTTATCACACGCCAGGCAGTGTTCTTTACTCCATGTGCCATATCTTGAAAGCAGACTCTTGACACAGTTCTGTAAATGCTTTGAATGACAGAGAGCACAACCTGGCCCACATCAGATCTGCGGGTCAGCTGGCAGGCAAACTGGCTTAGTGACACAAGCAGGCCCTCCTCCCCCATAGAAACATGGGCTTCTTTTTCAAGTCATGCTGTGGGTTTAAGAGGACAAACTTTATTCAACCATTCATTCAGTAAGTGTTTACTGAACTAGGTGCCAGGCTCTCCGCAAAATGCTGGTGATCAATGGTGAGCCAAATGGACACCCTATCTCTTGCCCTTATGGAATTTACAGTCTAGTGTGAGATATAAATAACCCCATCTATATATAGTAGAAAATTATATTCCAGTTATGAAAGGGAATAATATGAAAGAATACAATTAGAGGATTTAGTTTATATGGACAACCATTTTTGCTCAAATATACAGCATATATCAAGCACTATCTTTGTGAGCTGCTTTTTAATATGAAAATGTTGGAGACAGTGTGAGCCTTAAGTATCCATACATCTCCTTCACAAAGATTTCAGATTTTGTTGTAGGTCTTCCAAGTAGAGCCACCACTTCCTCAACTTCTCAGGTTCCCCACAACTCCAATAAATGCTCCAAATCCTCAGCAGAAACATTATCATCTCACTTTTTCTAGAGCTGGCCTCACATTTAATCTTTGAAAAGATTTAACTGCCCACCACAGACCTTAGTCTTTTCTCTTTTGTTGCTATAAACACACATACCCACACAAAGAAAAAGGAAGAAGCATAACAGCTACAGAAATGCTAGGTGTGTAGAACATGTATAGCTAGTCTACCTGGCATCTACACAACCTTTCTCTAGCATGAACAAAATATTCATTTGCAGACCTACTCCTTGCCCACTCTGGGCCTGGTGTGCTGGATGAGCCACCCTTCTGCAGTTCCATGGGTGAAGTACAAAACTCAGCCCCAAGTCAACCTGGCCATTGTCCAGGGCTGAGTATGTGACATAAGGCAGTCCAATAGAAACATGTCTTAGGACTTGTGCTAAGAACAGTGGGAGAAAGACTCTTGCTCTCTTTCACTGGATTTTGAAACTGGAAGGATTAGCTTCCGGGAACTTCTGACAGCCATCCTGTAATTACAAAGAGAGGGCCTGTTTAGACTGAACATACAAAAAGCTACACTGAGAGATGCAGTAAGCAGAGATAGACCCTGATAATAGTTTGAGCCCCAAACTCCAGGCCAGCATTCTCTTACATAATCCACATCTGCTCCGTGGCAAATACTCTCAGTATTCTTTGCCCAACATGCACTGGGGCAAAAGGTCAACCAACACAGTCACCTCTTCTATACTCCTGTGGTCGGAGCACCTAGCAGGCTGGTCTCTGCCTTTTAGATTTACCATGTAATCATCAGATACTGGTCCACTATGTTCCCTTAACCACAGGAGACACATAATCAAGTTCTTCATGGCATCTGTAAAATCTTCTTTCTCTTGATCTGAGATGAAGAAGAGCCCCTTCCCAAATTACTTCCTTGGAAATGGGACTCAGCACAATTCTCTCCAAAGAAATCCTTACAAATCCTGAAGCCACCTCTATTTTCTCAATCTTTATATGACCTTTATATGGATGAGAGAGTTAAGAATCATGTAACCAGTTCTCAGTTTACTTCTTTGGAAACTCTGCATAGGACTTCCCTTAGAATGCAGCATTAATTGTATCTTCGGATAACATCAACTTTAATGTTATGCCACCCATATGAACATAACTTGCAAAGGAAAAAGGTTGACTACTACCTCAATGCTTTCACCTTTCCCACAGTGTCCAAAATGAGCAGTCTGACCCTGAGATAATCAAAGAGAAGAACCAAGCTCATATTTGCAGTATTCAGGGAGCTTTGAAGGGTTTAAAGGAATGCAATGGAGAATATTAAGGAGTACAAAAATTAAGGAGAAAGAAATTATGCTCTCCTAAAAGTAAATACCCTACTGTAACCCTCACATATAAGGATGTCTACACCCCAGGGGTGCACATCAGGTTAGTTCATCTAAACTCCTAACAAGTTGGACTCGGCTTTAACAGAACAGATGACACTAAATCCTGGCAGAAAGTTATTAAATAATTTAATGGGTTACCAATGGAGGCCATGATCCTCCTTTGAAGTTATTTTTAAAAATAGAAAAGCCTCTCTTTAACAGTTTAGCAGAAGTCTTGCTCTGAAGTAGGGTGTGACCTCTTTAATACACTGTGAATCTTTTGCATGTATGGCCATTGTTGGTTTTCCCAGTGTGGTTTCTCTGGGTCTCGTATTGGTGCCCTTTGCTCTAATCTCCTTTCTTTTTTTTATATTAGGTCTCTCCTGTTTCTCAACATCCTGTATAAGGCAGTCTCTGGTTAGCTGCTGACACAGTCCCAGTTTAGAACAAGAAGTGAAGACAAATTCTCCATCCAGTGGGGATGGCCAGGGTGGGGGGGAGGGGAGAGAAGGGGGGATGGAAACAACTGTACTTGAACAACAATTAAAAAATGTGGAAAAATAATAAAAATAAAGCATAAACAAATGTAAAAAAAACTCTCCATCCATAGCTGAATTAATCACTATGCCTAGATTAATCATTTGAAAGGCCTTCATATTTTTTTTTAATTTGGTTTTAATACCCTATAGGATTCTGTAGTTAGAGAAGAAGGCTTCAGAGGTTTTGAAATTCTGCCAGTATTGGGTGATTGTTATTGGCTACACGTTATGACTGAAATTATTTACTTGCTATTCAGTTTAACATGTTACAGATTTCTGAATAGGCTACCACAGGCTTTCCAGTGCTATCTAGAATAATGACGTAAAAACTGAACAACAGTGTGGGGGACAAAAGATAAGGTTAGAGGACAGCAACTTGAATAACCCAAATAATGTTTTAATAAACCTTTCTGTATATCTGTCACACATATTCTCCCCCTGCCATTCAATCCTAGTATCTATTATCCTTGCACATGGAATTTCCAAGTGTGGTTAAGGAATTCTGGTGCCTGTGTGTAGGTGTGTTTATGTGTGTAACACGTACATATATACAGAGCATATATATCTCCCCCAAACCTCAACGACAAAGAAATATTTGGAGGAAGAAAACTGTTACATGTGTACGAGTGCATACCAGTACATCAAACACCCAGCTCACTATTCCTTTCATCATCCTGAGTTCCAGCCACAACGGTATGCCCAGCACCACAGTATTCTTCGCCATCGCAGAAATCTGAGTTTCCACATGTGACAAGTGAAGACTATTATGGGTTGACAATGTAAAAACCTGCGTGTATAGGAAAATGCAGTAGCGATCATTGTCTTCAACAGAACCAAAACAGCCCCGTAGGAGAGAACGTTTAAGAAAACGATGATAAGGTATTGACTGAGAATGTTAAATAAACCAATCCAATATTTCTGCAGGATCTAATTCAAAGGGCGAAGGCATCATTCCAGTAAATCAAGTTGAAAAGAAAAGAGGCTTATTTTTACAACCCATCTTCCCTCATAAGGTTGGTTTCCATAGCCACAGGCTTCTCAGCCAGCCGGTTTGGTTAATGATGACCCTGGGGAGGCAACAGCATGGGTTTCCACTTCCCCGTCCCTATTTGCAAAGCGCGGCCAAAGTGGATCCAGGAGCTTTCTGCGAAGCAGACTCTTTCCCCAGAGAGGCTCCTGCTAGATTCTCTGATCAGCAACATCCTCAACAAAGGGGCAGGCAGCAATTCCTGGTTTGCCTACAATCCGATACCCTCTTAGGAAGCACTAATGGTGCATGGAATTCCATTCAGTCTGAGGAGAAGGGAAAACAAATCTATCACACTATTAAACAACTCAGATATTGTTTTGTTAGTACTCAGAAGTCCCAGGCTTTCTTCCTGAACCTCAGCTGTCTCATCTCTAAACAGAGAGGTTTACTCAGTCCTTTCTGTTCCAACATGCTTAGACTGTGCTCCCTGACCTAACAATTTCTGTTCCACTGTAAATACTCCTCATATCCCTTCCACCCCATTCTCTTTTCCAGCACTGGCCACAGAACCAAGTGCTAGTACCCAGAAGAAGACCCTTTGCGTTATTGAGCCAAAGCTGTATGATTTCTCTACCTTTGCAATTCACTCCTTCAGCTCTAACCTGAGTTGGGAACCAAACACACAAACACTGAATTTGTCAAAAATGCCTCTCATTCCAAAAGCACAGTAGTTTTTGATGATCCTGATTACCTTCCAAAGCTACTCTTCAGTTTCTCTTCTCTTCTTGACAAATTTAATTGTATTGTTTACACACCACCTCTCTTACTATCACCAAATTGTGACCAACTCCTTTTTAAACACCTGAGATTAGTTTTAACTGCCAACATTCCACCGAAATATTTCTCTTGAAAGTCACAAATGACTAACTCTAAAGCTAAAACTGATTAACTTTCATTAGTTCCCACTATTCTTGGTCTTTTTTCAACAGTTGGCACAGTTAATGAGCTCCTGTTTTTGAAATTATTTTCTCTCTTGGGGTCTGTGACACTATCCTATTCATGTATTGTGTTATAGAACACCTGCTTCTTCTCCATCTCCTTCTCTGGCTTAACTTGCACCTCCTAGTATGCAAATGTGTGCTTTCCCAAGGCTCTGACATCTCTTTTCCAATCTCTTACTCTGTACCAAATCCCTATAAAAATCTCATCTAAAAAAATCCCATGTCTTTAATTATCATCTCTATATTAATACTCCCAAATAGACATCAATAACTTTCAAGTCCACAGCTCTGAGCTGTCATGGCTCCTAGATTTGTTAACTGGCAATTTCACCCTTAACCTTTCTTTTCTAAGTTTCAAATCAACACACCTGAAGCTGAAGGCTTTGTCTTCACAGTCCTCAATCCAGTTATTGTCCACAACTTCTCTGTCTAGTCACTAGAAACACTATCCTAGAGGCCTGGAAACATTCACTTTACAATTCATACAGTCA
The DNA here is from genome assembly GCA_039655065.1 of Glossophaga mutica. NCBI lineage: Eukaryota > Metazoa > Chordata > Mammalia > Chiroptera > Phyllostomidae > Glossophaga > Glossophaga mutica. The sequence goes on from CM077313.1 coordinate 65,554,833, forward strand.
ATATGAATTGATTGCCTCTTTTATGCCAGGCAAAATACTAAGTACTACGAAGACAATGACAAGGCCCAGACCTTGTCCTCAAAGAGTCTCACCCTCTACTACATATTAGTTCCATAACCCATTTTAATTGGAATTATAATATTTCCCCCCAAACCACTTACCCTTTGAACTTCACCCTTTCTGTTCATATATACCTCTCTTGGCCTTCTACTTAAGTTCTAAAGTAATCCTATATTTCTTCTTTTTCCATTAACCCCATTTGTTTCTAGGTTCTATCAAATTTTCTTCATAATATTCCTCACATTCAATAGTAAACATTAACTGGATGCCTATCAAATGCTAAGTACTTTGCTTAGCTGGAAGAACACAATGGTAAACAGGACACAAAGTCTATACTTTCAACTTCAGTTAGTGTAATAAAAGGGCAGGAAACCAATAATTACAGTACAGCAGGATAAATATTATAATGGGCCTATTAGAGAGGCTCCTAACCTGACTTGGGCTCAAAGAAGCCTTCCCAGAGAAAGTGACACTTGAGCTGAGCTGTGAAGTATCACATGGTGTTAGCCTATCAGACTGGGCCATTCTAGACTGGACAACAGCCAGTGGTTCAGTAGAGCTGAAGCATAAGCACAGAGAGTGATGAGCAAGCGATGAGACTGGGAAAGTAGAAATGGGTCACATCAGCCATAAACGTCATGGTGTATTATGAGTTGAATTGTGTCCTCCAAACAGATATGTTGAAGTGCTAATCCCTGGTACCTGTGTGTATGACCTTATTTGGAAGTAGGGTCTTTGCAGATATAATCAAGTTAAGATAAGGTCATTATCTTAAAGCCAAAGCCAAGGTGACTGGTGTTCTTATAAGAAGAGGAAAATGGCACGTGAAGACATAGATACACAGGGAGAATACCAAGTGACAATGGAATCAGAGACAACGTACCACAGGTGCAAGCCAAGGAATTCCCAGGGTTACAAGAACCTAGAGAGGGCCAGGAAGGATCCTCCCCTAGAGGCTTTGTAGGAAATATGCCCTACCAACAACTGTAAGTTTGGGCCCCCAATATTGTGAGAGAATAATTTCTGCATATTTGTTTTTAAAAAACAAAGTATTAAAATTTACATTTTACAGCACTAGTATTTCCCTGCTTCTGCCCATCTCATTCTTACTCATCCTTCAGCCCTAGCTCAACTCCCATTTCCATGAAGCCTTTTGTCTTCAGTACAATATTTGACTTCATTTCACCAAAATTTACTAAGCCCTACTATATCTGATATATTATGCTAGTTGGTATAGCTAAAACAAAGATTTTTAAAAATCCAAAACTATGCTTCCCTTTACAAAAAGTTTTCAAACCAGCAACAGAAAACATACCATGTTATCATTTCTTCAATCAACAAATATGTGTTGAGTACTACTATGTGCCCGGTAGAATTCTAGGCATGGATGAAACAGTGACTAAAACAAACAAAAATGCCTGCCCTAATGGCACTTACATTACATGGGGAGAGAGGGGCATAGGAGAGGCCAGAAGGAGGTGGGAACAGACTATAAAACAAATAGTTAAAACCATACGTACATCCTAATGTTATACATGCAAAAAATAAAGCAGGAAAGGGGAATAAGAACTGTTGGAATGGGTTCTCCAATGATCCCTACTTATTTGCATCCAAAATTTGATGGAGTGAACTCAATGGTGAACGACTAAAAGGTTTTTACCCTTATGGTCAGGAACAAGACAAGGATGCTGATTCTCACTGCTTCTATTCAGCATTGTACCGGAGATTCTAGCCATGGCAGTAAGAGAGCAAAATTAAATAAAAGGTATCGCATTAGAATGTAAAAAATAAAACTACTAATATTTCTCTTTGCAAATGACATGATCTTGTATAGAAAATCCTAAGGTAGCCACTAAAAAACTGTTAGAACAAATAAACAAGTTCACTAAGGTTGTATAACATAAGATCAACATGCAGAACTCATTTGTAGGTCTATACAGCAATAATGAGCAAACCAAAGTGAAATTAAGGAAACTATTCTATATGTAGTATTAGCAAAAAATAAAATAAAATGCTGAATAAATTTTTAGAAAGGAATTCAACACTTCTATTCTGAAAACTACAAAATATTGTTGAAAGAAATTAAAGACCTAAATAAATGGAACTACATCAATGGCCCTAGATTGGAACACTTAATGTTGTTAAGATGGCTTTAGTATCCAGAGTGATCTACAGATGCAACAGAATCTCTGTCCAAATCCTGGCTGGCTTTTGTGCAGAAATTTACAAGCTTGTACTAAAATTCATATGGCAACTAAAAGAACCCAGAATAGCCAAAACAAAATTGAAGAAGAAGACCAACATTGAAGGACTTACACTTCTCAGTTTCAAAGTTTACTTCAAAGCTATGACGTAAGGATAGACATACAGATCAATGGGATAGAATTGAGAGTCTAGAAATAAATCCTCACATTTACAGTCAATTGATTTTTGGCAAAGATGCCAAGACAATTTAATGCAGAAGGAAAAATCAACAAATGGTGCTGGGAGAGGCAAATGCAGAGCAACATGCAAAGAATAAAGTTGGAACCCCACCTTACATCATACACAAAAAATTAACTCAATATGTACCACATACCTAAATGCAAGAGCTACAACTGTAAGACTCTCAGAATAAAACATAGAAGTAAATTTTCATGACTTTTGATTAGACAATGATTTCTCAGAAAAAAATTAGATAAATTGGGCTTTATCAAAAAATATTTTAATACTTCAAAAGGCATCATTAGGCAAATGAAAAGAAAACTCATAAGGTGAAACTTTGCAAATCACAGATCTGATAAGGCACTTGTAGCTAAATCAATGAAGAACCCTTACAGCTCAATAATACAAAGGCAAATAACCCAAGTTAAAAAAAATGGGCTAAAGATTTAAATAGACATAAACAAAGAGAATATAAAAATGTTCAAATAAAGCATGAAAAGATATTCAGCATCATTAGCCATCATGAAAATGCAAATCAAAACCACAATGAGGTATCACCTGACACCTATTCGGATGTCTATATTGAAAAAGACAGATAATAACAAGTGTTGACAAAGATATGAAAAGTTAGAACTGTCATACATGGATGGTAAAATGTAAAATGGTGCAACCACTTTGGGAAATAATACAGGATGGGGCAAAAGTAGGTTTAGTTGTCAGTATACAGAACAGAGTTAATTTTCTGTTATTTATTAATTATTATATTATTTTTCACACAAACAACTGTAAGTCTATTTTTGCCCCACCCAGCATATTCTGTTTAGAAAAGACCCACTCCCGGTCCTAGAAATGTTAAACTTAGAGTTATCACATGACCCAGCAATTCTACTCCTCACTGTATACCCAAGAGAAATTAAAATATATGCCCACAGCAAAACTGGTGCATGAATGTTCATATCAGCATTATTCATAATAACTAAATATTGGAAACAACCCAAATTTCCATCAACTGATTAGTAGAAAAATAAAATATGGTATGTCCATACAATGGAATATTGTTCGGCAATATAAAGGAATAAAGTTCGGATGCATGCTATAACATAGATGAACCTTGGAAGCATTATGCTTAGTGAAAGAAGTCAATCATGAAAGAATTAGTATATGATTACATTTACATGAAATGTCCAGAACAGGAAAATACACACAGATTAAACGTAGAGTAGTGTTGCTAGGACTGAGGAGGTCAGGGGAAATGGGGAGTGGCTGCCGATGAGTACGGAGTTTATTTTTGAGGTGATGAAAATGTTTTAAAGTTGTTATACAACTGTGAATATACTAAGAAAAACTGAATTGTACACTTGAACTGGGTGATTTGAATGGCATGTGCATTATATCTCAATGAAGCTGTTGTATTTTTCAAATCAACTGGTTGAGCCTTGGTCGTGTGCCTATGCCCTAGCCTTGAAGGAGGCTGGGAAAGTGACTATCTGGCTTTTTCAGTCTTACTCCTACCAAAACTCATATGATATGAATTCTCCAAATCCAGGACAATAATTCAGATGCTAGGCAGCCCAGGAAATTGATAAATATTTTCTAAGGCAGTTAAGAGTGTGCCGAGTGTAAAAGCAATGAATACTCCTAGGAGGAAAAAAGATGTTTGAAAGTAAAAGAATTAATACTGCCCCTTCCCTAAGATCATTCATCACATGTTGTATTTTACTAACTTCCATGTATTAGTCTTATCTCCTCCAAGAAATTATAAGCTCCTTGAGATGTGATTATAAACTCCCTTAGATCTACCTTTGCAGACCTCAAATTTAGCAAGTGTCAAATGGTCAGTAACTGATTTAACTGTTATGGCACACACCTTCACCACAACTGTCAGTTTTATTACTATAACTTTAAGATTATCTTTCATCCAGCTTTTTAATTTCATATTAATTGAAACCCTTGGCCCTCACTTACTGCTGACGGCCAGTCTCACGCTCACATGCCCTGCCGCTGCCCCACAGAACCGCTTTGATTACACAAAGTTCTCCCCCAGATGGTGCCAATGCCCAGGGCACTGGCTCCTCGTCTTACTCAGGCCTATGCCAAAGATGTAAAATTTGGTGCAGATGCCTGAGCCTCGATGCTTCAAGCTCTAGACCTTTTTGGCCAGCACTGTAGCCATTACTATGGGGCCAAGGGGAAGAACAGTGATTATTGAACAGAGTTTGGGAAGTCCCAAAGTAACAAAAGATGGTGTGATCACTGGAAAGTCCATCGACTTAAAAAATAAGCATTTTGGCTCTAAACTTGTTCCAGATGTTACCAGTAAGAGAAATGAAGAGGCCGGGATGGCACCAGCACGGCTGCTGCCCCTGCACGTGCTGTCGTCACCAGGGTTTCGAGAAGGTTAACGGAGGTGCTAATCCAGTGGAAGTCCGGAGAGGCATGATGTTAGCTGTTGCTGCTGTAATTTCTGAATTTAAGAAGCAATCTAAACCGGTGACAACCCCTGAAAACATAGGTCAGTTTGCTACCATTTCTGCACATGGAGACAATGCAATTGGCCATGTTACTTCCAACATGATTTGTTTAAAAAAGCTTGAAAGAAAGAGAGTGCCATCACAGTGAAAGGATGGAAGAACATTAAATGATGAATTAGAAATTATTGAAGGCATGAAGTTTAATCAAGGTTATATGTCTTCATACTTTATTAATACAGCAAAAGGTCAGAAAGGTGAATACCAGGTTGCCTATGTTCTACTGAGTGAAAAGAAAATTTCTAGTGTTCAGCCCATTGGACCTGCTCTTGAAATCACCAATGCTCACCATAAACCCACGTTCATAACTGCTGAAGATGTTGATGGAGAAGCTGCAAGTACACTTGTTCTGAATGAGCTAACAGTCTTCAGGTTGTAGCAGTCAAAGCTCTATGTTTTGGTGCCAATAGAAAGAACTGGCCTAAAGACATGGCTACTGCTACTGGTGGTACAGTGTTTGGAGGAGTTTTGACTCTAAATCTTAAAGATATTCACCCTCATGACTTAGGAGAACGTGGAGATGACATTGTGACCAAAGATGATGCCATGTTCTTGAATGGAAAAGGTGACAAGACTCAAATTGAAAAACATTCAAGAAATCATCTAGCAGTTAGATATCACAACTAGTCAACGTGAAAAGGAAAAACTAAATGAACATCTGACAAAACTCTCAGATGGAGCCACTGTGCGGCAGGTTGCAGGGACAAGTGACAATGAAGTGAATGAAAAGGAAGACAAAGTAACAGATGCCCTCAGTGCTACATGAGTTGCTATTGAGGAAGGCATTGTTCTGGGAGGGGCCTGCTTGGGTACTTTCCAGCCTTGGACTGATTAACTCCAGACAAAAGATCAAAAAATGGATATAAAAATTAGTTTAAAAGCACTCAAAATTTCTGCAATGACCACTGCTAAGAATGTAGGTGTTGAGGGAATGTAGATAGTTGAGAGAATTATGCAAAATTTTCCAGAAGTTGGTTATGACACTATGCTGGGAGATTGCGTGAATATGGTGGAAAAGGAATCATTGATCCAATGAAGGTTGTAAGAACTGCTTTATTGGTTGCTGCTGGAGTGGCCTTTCTGTTAACAACAACAGAAGATGTCGTCACAGAAATCCCTAAAGAAGAGAAAGGCCCTGGGGTGGGTGGGACGGGTGGAATGGGAGCTGGTATGGGAGGTGGCATGTTCTAATCCCATTATGAATGAGGACTATGAGAGGAAGCTCAAGGTAGTGCTCCTCACTTGTAAGGTCAGAGAAGTCCATTGAAGGCTGGCTGATGTTTAAGAAAATCACAGTAACTATCAGTCACTGGTTTCAGTTGACAACAGACAATGGTTTGGGGCTGTCACTGTCCCTGCCTACAGACAACTTATTTTATATTTTTGAATAAAAATGCATTTGTACGTTCCTGATAATTAAGTGCAATAGCCATGAACCAGTGTACTGCTTTCAACTTAAATCACTGAGACATTTTTTACTATCATTCTGTGAAAATCAGGATTTTAGTGTTTGACATCACCTGAGAAGATGAGAAGTTAAGAAGCATCCTCCCTGTGGAGTATAAGAATAATTGTGTGCAAAGTAGAGAAGTATCCAATTATGTGACCATTGTGTAATAAAAATTTGTTTAAAGTTTTAAAAATGCTTGGGGCTTTTAAATGTCGAGGGGGCTCATGTACAAGTGGTTGATTAGGTTAGTGTATCCCCTTCAAAATGTAGCTAAAATTGGCTTTTTACAAAGCTTCTTTGTGACTTTTGCTTACAGAAATGTTTTCAACTAATGAGTTAGCTACTTCAGCTCTTTAGAAAGAATCTCGACTTCTTGACTTGATAAAGCTCTAGGCCCAAAGATTCGTATATAGATTAAAAATGAAAATCAGGTAAATTCCTCCCGTGTTTGAGCAAAGGATCAGGGGCCCAGAACACTGTGACTTGTAATTTTGAGAAAATTCAAACAACCGTGTTTTTATATGACCTTAATTTATCTTAAAAATAATATAGTTCTAGTGCTGATGGTAATACATGACACCGCACTTCAGCAAAGCAACAAGCCATAAAGATTCCTGAAATGTGTCCTTGTTTCATTTCTCAGTTAAATCACAGAAAAATGGAAAAATCTATACTCAATGTTAAAATATACAGACTTTATGGAAGTTGTTTAAGCCAGTTTAACTTTCTCACATCCTTAGTTTAAAATATCTATATGTTTCTATCTACTTCCATCCTACAGCAAAACAACAAAAAAATTCTGTTTGAAATGTGAAAACTATAAAACATCAAAACTTATGTTTTTATGGGCTTGCCCTTGTAAAACAATTTGTATTTAAGTCACTCAATTTATTTTCTTAAAAATAATTGAATAGCTAATTATCCTTGATATTCAACCACCTCCAGAGCTTGAAGTGTCATTTTTTTTTTAACATCCTCTACCCAAAAAGGCTTATAGGGGAGGGGGAGAAAAGAAGATGTTTTCAAATCCTCTTTCCAGTTTAATACACACATGCTGATGCGGTTTTGACTCAAGCAGCTTGACTACCATTTGTAAGTTATGAAATTCCAAATGCTGGCATTTTAATCTGTATTTAAGGAAAAGCACTAAATAATTGATGTTTACACTTCTTTCAAGTTTTACGTATTTACAGCCTAATAGTCTCTCTTCAAAAGCAACAGAAACAGCATGGTTTTGTAAATGAGATGTGTGTTCCAATGGCAAGTATTTATTGGCTAATCTCGTGTTTTTGTTTTGCTGTCACTGTTACCGGGCTATCTTTCACAGTGTTTTCCCTGCTACACATCCAGTGCCTGGGGCAATGGAAAGTATGAACGTGATTTTCACGTGCTCATTGACTATTTCCAACTGAACTGGATGTTTTGGCTCCTTGATCTCAGTCCTGTTTTTGTTTTTTGTTCAGTTTTTGTTTGTCTGTTTGTTTTTCAGTTAAGATAAAGCAAATAATCTTGGAAAGCCGAATTCTACTAGGTTGTAACTTTTTTCTTAATGAAATCTATACACTGAGTGCCTAAACTTCTAAATCAGCCACTGTGGGTATCTTCTGCTAGTGTTCTAAAAGCTCAGATATCAGAAGACAAGAAGTCCAGAAAGAATGGCGTGACCCGAGCTCACTGCCCCACACCCGACAATCCTGCAGCATGTCCAGTCCACCGATCCTATCACACTGCACCGGCCCTGCCCCTTGGCCCTTGCTTCTCTCCCTACCCAGACTAAATTCCAGAGTCCATCAATAAATTACTCCCCTGTGAGGCCCTCAGCTCCCTTTCCCCACCCTATTTCTTTTAGTCCTTGGCAAAACCTCAACCCTCATTAAATCTTACTCTGTCTGCTCCACGTGGCTGCCTGATCTCACTTTAAATTCATGACCAGTAACCCCAGGTGGGCACTCGTGCTGCCCGGTAATCACACTATATTTCCCTAACCAAATCATTCTCCCACCCTTCTAGGTGACTGCATCATAATCTCTTCCAGTACCCTCCTCTTTATCCTCACTCTCACCTTGCTTCCCATTTTAATTAAGGAGGCATAGTGTTATCTCTCTGCTCAAAACCCTCCAGTGGCTCTCCTCACCAGAGCAAACACCAAAGTCCTTACAAGGACCTACAAAGCCCTACCCAATTTGACCCCATTAACTCTCTGACCTCAGCCCCTGTGTTCTCCCCTCCATTACTGCTCCTGTCTTGCTCCTGGTTGTTCAGTCAACACATCCAACACTCTCCTACCTGGAGCCCATGGCACTTGCTGTCTCCTCTGCCTAGAACACTCTTCCCCCAGGTGTGTGTGTGTGTGTGTGTGTGTGTGTGTGTGTGTGTATTATATATATATACATGGCTCACTCCTTAACTTCATTTGTCTATGTTCTCAGTGAGGTCTTCTCTGACCATTGTATTTTAAATTTGAATCCCCTCCTTCATCCTGGAACTCCCTCTACCCCTTACCTGCTTTATTTTTCTCCACAGCATTTATACCATCTGCATATTACATGTTTTGTTTATTCTTTTGTTTATTGTCTATATCTACCCAATAGAATATAAGCTTGAGCCTCTGGGGCAAGATAGTGAGCTGTTTGGTCCGTTATTGAAATCTCAGCACCTAGAACAGTACCCAATACATAGTGGTTGTTTCATAAATATTTGCTGAAGGAATGAGTGAGTGAATGAATGCATGGAGAATCTTTATTAAAGGATGTATGTCTAGCCCTTGCTGGTGTTGCTCAGCGGATTCAGCACAGGCCTGCGAACTGAAGGATCACCAGTTCGATTCCCAGTCAGGGCACATGCTTGGGTTGCAGGCCAGGTCCTCAATATGGGGCCTGTGAGCGGCAACCGCACATCGATGTTTCTCTCTTTCTCCCTCTCTTTCTCCTTCCCTTCCCCTCTCTAAAAATGAGCAAGTAATTTTTTTAAAATAATTTCTAAAAGGAGGTGTGTCTAAGCCTTACTAATGGGCTTCCTTATCTATGTCAGGTTGTTGCCGCTGTAGTTATTAAAAAAGGACATGTAAATAAATGTTTATATTTGATTGGCAAAAAGGGGAAGTTGGAGAATCACAAACATAACCTTAGCCTGCCAGGGAAGAGCAGCTGTGACCAGCGCTGTGCCTAGCAGAAGCATCTGCGAGCAGTTTCCTTTGCCCAGAAACTGCAACCCCTTTTGCCCTGAAAAAGGGAGCTGCTGTCTCTCAGAAATAATGGCTTGTAACTCAAAGCTGCTTTTTCTCTTCCTAGAAAATCATTAGACTCACAAAAATTATATTAGGCCCGTGAAATTTGCATAAGTCCCACTGACATTAACCAATACAATTTACTTCACTACAAAAGCTCTTTTTAAGTAACCAAAGGTTGCTTTCATGTTCCTCAAAGTTAATGGCATGTCAAAAATGAAAAAAACATATTAATAAGATATATTATCAATACATAAATATAACCAAATTTTATTGTACCATAAATCATTTAAAGTGTTTTCTTATATTTATTTTTAAATAGAGCATTAAATTATGTGTATCAGTATCATTAAGACATTACAATCTGGGGTGTTAGGTTAGAGCTTTAACTGAGTAATGGGTTGGGAGTTTTTTTAAAGGATAAAAAAAGCAAGATCAACTTTCTGCTTGCAGACTTTAGCACGCAATGTGAATGTCACATATATTACCTGCTTTATAAATCATTCTCTAAGTTCCCTCTTCCACCTCAGCACTCAGAACAACGACCCAGTAAAGCACTGAAAAACTCCTCAAATTTAAACCATTAAAATGAAATCTGTCTCTGAATGTTTGAAAAATTTTACTGTAAAAATATCAGTTTAAGATTCAGTGAATAAAATTAATCACTCAGGACCCTGAAAAGGGGGTGCGGGTGGGAGAAGCTAAAAAACACCGCTGAATTCAGCGCTGCTGTCCGGGAAGGCACTCAGGGGATTACTATTAATTCACAGGAGCTAAATTCCAACACAAGCTTCTCTTTGTTATTCAACTGGTGTCTTTTTCCCCCATCATAAAAATTAACCAAAAAATAGCCTCAAGAATTTTTCATTTGGATTTATTAGCTGCATAAGCTACCTAAAATCTATATAAGTTTTAAGACAAATTAGTTGACTTGAATGCCAACTACAATGACAAAGCCAGCTTCTTTTTTAAAGTTTCTGTGTTGCAGTTGACACCCATGGATGTGTGAAAAACAGCCATTTGGTGATCCTTCCATACTCACCATTGTCTATTGATTCCAACATGTGCAGAGCTACACAGGGAAGGCCGGGAGAGCTGAGTTGAGAGGGGCAGCACTTGTGGATAGAGCGGTGAAGTTCAGCTACCATCTGCTACTACTACTCCTTGTTCTGTGAGGGCACCTCTTATCTCTTATCTCCCCAAAAGCTTCCCCTGGAGCAGTGTTAGGAGCTTCCTCTTTCTTCCACTGAATACACACACACACACACACACACACACACACACACTCCTTAAGGTTAGGACCATGTCTGATTCACCTTCCTAAATGTCACAAAACTTAGTTTCATGAAAGGCATAGATGTATATATTCCTTCTTAAACAAGCCCATGAAACAATAAAAACTCAGTCTGATTAGTCTTTTATTCCCTAGCACAATGCCTTAAACCTAGTTGGAACTGTATAAATAAATAAATGCCAACTCTGCATTGAATGAGTGATTTAATAATGAATGAATGAATAGCAAATACTCTACACCTCCTTGATGAGTGACCTCAGGGAATACCTTCTCTATAGCCAAGTAACTCTGTGGTCCAGCCCACCTGTCCCAGCTGCCTGCTCTCCAGAGATGGAGAAATCAGAAGTATCCGCGTGGCAGTAACGTGGATCTAGCTGGGACCATTCCCAGCAGATTTTACAATTGCATGTAACATTCATATCCCAGAGCTAGTTCCTCAAGATGGCAAGATGGAAAATCAAATTCCTTAGCATGTTAACTACTTTTTAGCAACAAATTGTTTAAACTAGCTAAAACTAGTTTGGCCACTAGATGGCATTTGTATCAGCCATGCCTTCAGTTTGGGAAGGGGCTCCGTTTCCACAATCCTTTGGTAAGAATGTAGCTTGCAACTCCAAAGCGTTAATTTTAAAAATAAATAAAAATAAAAGATCCCAGAAAATTTCTAGACGCTAACTAAATTTATAGTACGCTTATCATACTGTAAGGCACTAATACCGTGTAACACTAAACCACACGACACTAAACTAGACCATGCTATACTACAGTATTCTCCAAAAAATATGGGACTAGGAGCTTGTAAAATATACATATGGAATCCAGAGCCTCACCCTAGACCTAATAAATCCAAATCTTTGCATGGGGCCCAGGGATCTGCATTTTAGTGTGCTCCTAGGGAATTTCTTGCAGCATCTTTTCCACAGAAAATACTAGTAGTTCAAGACCACATTCCTATAAAAAGTCATCCATATTTTCAACTAAGGATCCGAAAGACAGATCCTCCCTCTTCATCCAACCCCTGATAAAGCTCCTCCCCATTGGAGATGCCCCAACCCTATCTATATGTTCCAAGTTCCCGTTAGTAGTTTGTCACCTGAGACAGAGAGCCTCTAACAAAGCTCAGATAATAATAAGGGGAATTGAGGAAGAGGAATGAAATCTCAAGAGATGTGGGTAAGGGGGTAAAGGCACTGGTGGGATGGGAACTCCTGCACTCACTGCAAGACCACAAGAACGCTCCTTGCACAGACCTCCTTCCGTGCCAGTCCCCGTAGTCTCTCCGGTCAGTGTCACCCCACCCCAGCTACCCGTTACTCTGCTACCTCCTACTGACTGACGACGATTTCTCTCTTCTCCCTGCCTCACTACAAATCAGGCCCCAAACTAAAGCTTTCGCACCCTTGTCCCTAAAGCCAGGATCTGGTGCCTGTCTGATTTCCTTATTATCGCCAATGAAGAGAAATAAACAGTATCTAAAAGGAATCTGCGGGATGGCAGCTAGTGGGCCGGGGTGAGGCGGCAGGCGGGGCGGGGAGCGTAGCAGGTTAGGGGTGGAGGGGTTGAGCATAAAGGAAAAGGGACTCATGGCCATGGACAGCAGTGTGGTGATTGCTGGGGGGAATGGGGTATAAGGGAACTAAATGATAATAGAAAAAATACAACAAAGATTAAATAAAATTTTTAAAAAAAGAATCTCCAATCTACATTATCTTGTTTTCTGCAGTAAGGATTACCAGGTAAAATACAGGACACTCAGTTAATTTAAAGTTCAACTAATAATTGAAGTGTAAGCATGTCCCACATACTGCATGAGACATAGTTACGTAAACCAAAAAATCGTTCATTGCCTGAAAAATTTCACTGGACATCCCATATTTTTATTTTCAAGACCTGACAGCCTTAGCTGTAGGGGAGAAGGAAAGCACACACAGGGGATCACAAGTGATATGGCACGTTGCTGGGTGCCTGAAGACCTACAGGGAGAGTCATCGACGTATCGGGAAACCCAGAGTCACACTCCTCTGGGCATCTCCCCTTGAGAGCAGAGACTGCTAAAGATGGAATGGAGCCTTGCAAAATTACAGATGAGCCTCATCAGGCAAGAGTATAAAATGCAATAGAGTAACGTAGAAAAACAATATAGAAAATACAGAGTGTACAACATATAGCAAGAGTAATTATTGTTTCCTTAACTGCAGGTATAAAATGCTTGTACTGGTATGTATGTACTGATATTGAGTCACTGTGTAAAATATGTTTCTTATAGGAGTAGTCAAAAAGTTTGGTAAAGACTGCCCTGGACTGTCTAGCAAAGGCAGTTGCCCTCAGTGAATGTCTGACCATAAGGGATACGCATAAGTCTATTTATTTGAGCAGTTCTTACTCACCAGCCCATATCTTTGATATGAGTGATCAGGAAGAATATTCTACGGTGGCAGAGGCTGGCTCTGTTCTCTTCTTTTCTGATGAAGTATCAAACCTCAGCTTCCAGATGCCTGGCAGCTCAGTGGGATCACGTGATATGTTCTCACCGGTGGAATGTGGGGAGACAGTGATGTCACCTCCAGTGAGGTGGTTAAAGGATGCATAACTTCCCTACACTCTCTTCCCACCTTGTCTGAAGGCCAGGCACAGACTCTACTTCAAGACTTTAAGATATTCCTTGAAAAATTCCTTGAAAAAGGCCTGGCTGCCTGCGTGGAGCAAAGCTCCATCTCCCCCCTGACAATCTGCACTGGCTGTGGCATGAGTGAGAAGCCATCCTTGACTGTGCTGAGCCACATTTTGGGTTGTTTATTTCAATAGACTAACCTGACTACCACAATTACATTTTTAATTACACAGAAGGCAGATAACTTATAACTGAAAAAATACTCAAGCCAGTATAAATTGCTAACACAAATAGATTCTAAAAAAAGTGTACCAACCTTGAATCAGTTGCTTCAGGAATGTTTTCCATTTTCTTAGTATAATAATGGCATTTACAGTGACCAGAGGTTTTGTAATTGTTAATGTATATCACCAATATTATCAGTGGATCCTTGAGTTCCTTTTTCCATGCCTTAACTTTTATCTGAATCATAACAGGAAAATAATAGTTGTTTATATGGTTTGTCATTCACAAGCAAAAAAATTGGAACCATTAATGCCAGAAATGTGAGAAATAAATTATGTATATCTGATACCCTTTTAAATAATCTTACATAAGAATATAATCCTAAATGCATTTAGACCCAGTTATCTTTCTTGGTAGTAGGATTAACTATCTAAACAAATAATTTATAAAAGTAACTCAAATGAAGTTAGTTGACTTATGTGACTGCCTATTTTAAATCTCCAGCACCTCCAGGAGAAGAGCTGAATATCACAGCATATTATGTCCTTCCTGTCCTTGGTCATCTCCTGTGACTTGGTCCCCACCTCCCTGTCCCCTCACATTGAAGCAATGCTGAATTACTTGCAGTTTATACGATTTACCTAAAAAGCATATTTAAAATGCAGATTTCTGAACCCCAATGTTAAAAGTCATGTTTAGTTTATTTGGGGTGAGACCCTTGGCTCTGAATTTTAATAACTATCTCATGTGACTCTGATGTGGGTAAACTATAGATCACCTGTTGAGAAGTACTATTTAAAACAAATGACAAAAATACTTAACACTTTAAGGTATTTTATCAAATTTTAACATAAAAAAATGCTACAGAATGCATAATTTCCATTGCTTTTAAATATTTAGACCAGTAACTCATTTTATTCATAGATGGTTAGAAAAATAACTAGGTAGTATGCTTCTAAAATATCTACTGAATTTACTTCTAAAATAAGCTACTAACACCATTTTCCATTTATATTAAGAAAAGTATTAACAACTATTCTAACTTCAACTCTTATGTTTTTAATTGTGGATCTATATGTTAAAAATAAAAGTTAATCAATTTCTATATTGACTATGCTGATTTGAAAAATAGCAGTAATATAAATAGGTAATATTACTATCCAAATCATCAGAAATAAACAATCACAGGTTAAATTTAATGGGGTGGGGGGACAGCCTCCAATTGCCAGTATAAGCTATAATCTCCAGGTAGAGTCAAAAGAAAACTTTATTTTTCAAAATTAAATTTTAGTACCAAAGATACTTCTATAAATGTGATCTAATCATGCCTCATCATAACTTCTTGATAATTAGTCTAGTTCTAAGAACTAGACTATTTTTAGTGAAATTTGGGAATACAGGCCTAAATTTTC
Source organism: Glossophaga mutica (assembly GCA_039655065.1). Classification (NCBI taxonomy): domain Eukaryota; kingdom Metazoa; phylum Chordata; class Mammalia; order Chiroptera; family Phyllostomidae; genus Glossophaga; species Glossophaga mutica. The sequence continues at coordinate 65,570,063 of CM077313.1, forward strand.
TTTCTATTTCATTTCAACCTACTGTTAAAGACTTTCTGAAAATCACTCCCTTTTCTTTCTTATACTCCTCATCTATAAAACAGGACCAACATTTGTCAATAACAGTAACATTGAAAAAAAATACCATAGTCATATCTGTGCTGAAATTTGAGATTCTAGGAAATAAATCACAGGACATAAATGCAAAATATAATTATCCTGAAAGTTTTCCCTGTTGCAGTATTGGTGGAATACATATTTCAAATGTAAATATTAAATAAGATCATTCTCATGATTAACATTAATGAATATTTATTATTGGTAATGTACTAGTCAGCAATCATACATCAAATATAAATGGATTCACATTGCAAAACTGTAAGTTCTCCTCTGGAAAAGGGAATTCAAACACACTAAGAGCTGGCTGGGTACATGAGAACTGGACAAAGATCTCAACAGCTGAGCTGAACCACTTCCTCAGATGTCAGCCCTACAAACACCACTTTCAGATTTCTCCTGTAAGGAGATACAGCCATAATCCCCAGGAGACCCGAAGGAGCTCCTCTGAAGTCTGTCAACCACACCAGCTCGTCTCCACAGCTCTCTAAGCCTAGTAGCCCCAAGGAATCTCAGTTTTAATAAAACCTCAAGCCTCCCCACAGAGTATCCTCTCTTTGGAATTCTAGACTTGGCTCCTTAGATTAGAAATCCCTTTTAACCAATTTGGAGAGCTTTAGTCAGACAGGACACAACACGTTGCGGAGTATTTAAGCCAAGAACTCTTGTGTTGGCTTCAAAACCTCATTCTACTTTTGACTTGCCCTGGGACCTATGAAGGTGACCTCACTTCTCTGGAACTTTTTTTTTCGCATCTAGAAAATGGAAAGATGAATACTAACCTGCTTTGATCAGAGGCTTGCTATGTGGGGGGAATGCATTTTGTAAAGGTCTTTGGAAAATACAAAGAGCTATAGAAAGATTGTCTAAGCAAGACTGGAATAGCTACTTCTCTTCATTTTTACCCTCTGTTGAGTTAATCTTTTTCTTCAGGCTACAAAAGAAGGAACCCTGTATTTCCTTACAAAGGAAGATTTTCTAAATAAATTTTTAAATGCCATTTATATTCACGTTTCAAGTTCTCCTCGAAGTGGCTTTTTTCCTCCAGCATTATATATCCAAGATAATGAGGAATTCAGAAGAACCACCTGCTGATGAAAATATCCACAGGCTGAACTGATGCCCAACATAGATGAGTCCAATCCAATGAACAAATTGCCTCTTTCTTTAGAAGCAGCCGGGTCCTTCATCTCTTCACACAGACTGAAGGCCCTATAGCCCTTTATCAAATTCTCGTGGAATAGAATCCTCTCCCAAGGAATCTGAATTTTGAATAAGTTGAATTCCTCACCAGCTTGGAAGCTTTTCCTTCCCCGGTTTATTTTCTAAAAATAATTCATCACTTCTATTTTACAGTTTACAAAGTGCTTCCACACATTTAAGTGCATTACCAATAAAGAACATGGAGAGGCATGCTACTTTGATGAATTCACACACATGTATGAAATTATCTGTCTACCCAAGTGATGAATGGGTGCCCTCAGGATCAGGTGATGGAAAAGACACATGCGATCCTGCCCCCAACTTCTACAGTCATATTCTATCTTGGGATTTTTGATGGCAAAGAAAAGAGAAATAATCAAGCCAAGATATTTTTAATGTCTTATTTCACCCATCCTGAAATAAACTAAAAACATAAAATATAAAAATAAGATATAATTTGGAGTTCTAAAAAAAGTTAAGCCCTTAATCACTTTTACCCATCCAGAGGTAATAAATGAATGCTTGACAATAACTGTCATTTTTCATATGGGAGCACTTTTTTAAAAACATTATATTTAGGGTCCTACATTACATTTGGACAAAAAATTAATATTCTTAAGATTGTTACATACATTATTTAATTTAACTTTACAATAGTCTGTGAAGTAGGCACCCATTTTCTAGGTGAGTAAACAGAAACTCAGGGGAACCTAAGGACATGCCCTTGCCTGCTTAGTATTAAGTGGAAAAGTAAAAATCAAACCTAGTATTGGACATTCCATACTACACAGTGCTACTTGTCTTCGTTATTTTAGGAAGAATAGAAAATAAAGGAGGGTCTTAAATGCCAGATGATGCCAAATCACTCAAGGTTGGTGTTTTTTGTTGGGTCCAAGGATGATTTGTGTTTTAAGTCAGAACTAAACTACAAGAAGACATTATACTCACTCTGACAGAGAAATGCTTAAAGAGTCTAATCTGTTATCCTAAGCAGGTATTGAAAAGCGAATCTGGAGCTGACAGACAATAAATTGGTAACTGTCAGAGATGGCTTGGAAGTCCTCCTCCCCTCCCACCTAAACCAGAGCAATGACAGCAGAAGTTGCCATTGACTGGAAGCATGATTTACAAGGGTGCTACAGCCATGTATCAGGCTGTTCTGAGTTCCTGTAACCATGATCTTCAATTGGTTCCTGAAAAATATTCTGCTATAGCATCCTTAGTGACAATTCTAATGGAAAAGTCTAGCTCTTCAAAAGCTTTCTACAGCTTCCTTTTGGGGAGAAGACAATTAGAAAAAAAAGAAAGGGAAAATGGCATCTGGAGAGGTGGAGACTTTTGTTCCAGCATTCTGCCATGAATCACTAAAGCTGACCATGGAAGTAAGATCAATTTGAAGGCAACTGGAACTTCAATTAGAAACAACTTCTCAATCCATCAGTGACTGATCCTCTTGCCCACTTGACAAATACTTCTGGCTTAAGGTAGGGGGATCAAAAACCTTTTCCCATTGATCTCGTCAAGCTAGCCACACCCATTCAGGGAATGAAAGAGACCAAAGGAAGAGGGGAATTAGGGTGGATAGTACTTATTAAGCAAATATTGAAAAAAGTATATTCTTGCTCATAGGTTTGTAAATAAGAGAATATCTGGTGTAAGCTTCTCCACCCACAATGTATATAAGTGGATTTCTGGAAACTCTTTCATGTTTAGTGCTAAAGTCCTAAAAGTCTCTAATGGGGAAGGAAAGAACAAAGGGAGAAGAACAAAACAAAATGATTGAAAACTTCGAGGTCTTCCATCTCTGTAGGCAATGCACTGCCTTTTCACAAGCCACCAAACCATGAACTTTCTTTTTCTTTTTAATGGTTGTGTTCCAGTGATTCATCTTTCATTGTAAGAGCACCTCTCAAATATCCACAACACTTATTAACTGAGAACCTTATAACCCATCATAGCCTTCAATAAAGTAACTCCATCTGATATTGTTGACCATTTACTCTTCTAGTGGCTTTCGTAATAAAATGCTCTCTTGATTTTCCTTCTAATTCTCCTTTAAGCATTGGGATTTCTAGGGGTTCTACTATAGGCTTCTCCTTTCCTCACCCTACTCATCCATCTCCTTGGTCATCATTTCCATGATTTTAATTACCTCCTACAGGGAAGTGACATAAACCTGTTTCTACAGCCTAGACCTGTTTTCTAAGCAACAGACCTATCTATCCAACTGCCTCTAACAACATATGAATGCCTCCAGCACCCCAAAACCAATATATACAGAACTAAAGTCATCAACTTTCCCCAAAACCTTTTCTTGCTCCTTTATTCTTCATCTCAGTACATGGCAGCACCATACACCCAGTTAGTTACCTAAGCTAGAAACCAGAAGCCATTCTTGATTCCTCTTTCCCTACCACTCCACAGGAAATTCAACTTCCTAAAAATTTCTGAAATCCACTCAGTGGTCTCCATCTCCCCAGCAACTCCCCCAATTGGTGGCACTGTCATCTGATACCCTCTTAGTGAAGGTTTTTCCATCCAACCCATTATCCACACAGCCACCAGAGATATACTTATAAATAAGAAATCATATCATCTAACTCCATCATGAGAAGGGCTTAAAACCCTTCAGTCATGCCTAAAATAAAGTCCAAAGTGAACCATGACTTGAAAAGTCCTCATCTTGCCCAGCCTACCTCTCCACACTCATTTTTCCTCCTTCCTCCTTTACCGACACTTCCAAAGTCTCTTGTTTTCCCCTGCCTCTGAGCCCCAGTGTATGCCACTGACTCTCTAGAGACCTCCTACCTTCCACCTAGCCCTGTGCACTTGTTCCATTCCTACCCATGCTGAGATTAAGTGGCTCATCCTATGAAAAGCCTCCTCAGACTCCCCTGGATTGTGAGTGACTCTGTATTGTGCTCCCAGAACACCCTTTACTTCACCCAATCTAAGCATGTATCACACTTCATTTTTCTTTACTTTTTAAAAAAATCAGCTTTGTTGAGGTATAATATACATACAATTAAAGTAGCCAGTTTAAGTGTATGCACTTAAAAAAATACATCATTTGTGTAACAACCACCACAATCAAAATATAGGATATTTCTATCCACCCAAAAAGTTCCACTGGGTTTTTCTTCCAGTAAATCCTCTCCCCACATCTCTGGCTTCAGATTAACCACTGATCTGCTATCACTATAGCTTTGCCTTTTCCAAAAGGGCATATAAATGGCATCACATGTATATACATAGGCAGTCTGTAAACTCCCCAGCAATTATAAATAGCAACCAAACCAGAAGTGGTCTTTTTTTTTAATTTTATTGATTATGCTATTACAGTTGTCCCATTCCCCCCTTCATTCCCCTCCACCCTGCACACCCTCTCCCACCCACATTCCCCACCGTTAGTTCACATCCATGTGCCTTAAGTTCTTTAGCTTCTACATTTCCCATACTATTCTTGCCCTCCCCCTGTCTATTTTCTACCCACCGTCTATGCTACTTAGTCTCTGTACCTTCCCCCCCTCTCTCCTCCTCCCACTCCCCTGTTGCTAATTTTCCATGTGATCTCCATTTCTGTGGTTCTGTTCCTGTTCTAGCTGTTTGCTTAGTTTGCTTTTGTTTTAGGTGTAGTTGTTAATAACTGTGAGTTTGCTGGCTTTTTACTGTTCATATTTGTTATCTTCTTTTTCTTAGGTAAGTCCCTTTAACATTCCATAGAATAATGGTTTGCTGATGATGAACTCCTCGAACTTGACCTTATCTGAGAAGCACTTTATCTGCCCTTCCATTCTAAATGACAGCTTCACTGGAAAGAGCAATCTTGGATGTAGGTCCTTGCCTTTCATGACTTGGAATACTTCTTCCCAGCCCCTTCTTGCCTGGAAGGTCTCTTTTGAGAAATCAGCTGACAGTCTGATGGGAACTCCTTTGTAGGTGACTGTTATCCCTTGCTGCTTCTAGAATTCTCTTCTTCATTTGAATCTTGGCTAACGTCATTATGATGTGCCTTGGTGTGTTCCTCTTTGGGTCCATTTTCTTGGGGACTCTCTGAGCTTCCTGGACTTCCCAGAAGTCTAATTCCTTTGCCAGATTGGGAAGTTCTTCTTTATTATTTGTTCAGATAAGTTTTCCACTTGTCGCTCTTCCTCTTCCCCTTCTGGTACCCCTATCATTCAGATGTTGGGACATTTAAAGATGCTGTGGAGGTTCCTAAGCCTCTCCTCATTTTTTTGAATTCTTGTTTCTTCCTTGTTTTCTGTTTGGTTGTTTCTTTCTTCCTTCTAGTCCACTCCATTGATTTGAGTCCCAGTTTTCTTCCTATCACTATTGGTTCCCTGTACATTTCCCTTTATTTCACTTAGCATAGCCTTCATTTTTTCATCTAGTTTGTGACCAAAATCAACCAATTCTGTGGGCATCCTAATCACCAGTGCTTTGAACTGTGCATCTGATAGGCTGGCTATCTCTTGATCACTTAGATGTATTGTTTCTGGGGCTTTGATCTGTTCTTCCATTTGAGCCTTTTTTGGGGGGGCGGGGTCTGGTTGTGTCTGTTACGTATGAGGGGTGGAGCCTTAGGTGTCCACCAGGGCGCAACAACCCAGTCGCTGGGTTGTGACGTTGTATGTGGGGGCGGGGTCTGAGAGGGAACAATGGTACTTGCCCCGCTCTCTCTCTCTCGGATTTCAGTCCCTTCCGCCACTTCCTACAAGCAAATTGGGCCCTTTCCCAGGTAAGTGGGCTTGTGTATGTTCTAGGACCCTGTGGGTCTCTCCAACGAACTCTCCTGTGAGGGTAGGAGTCTCTCCTGGCACCTCAGTCCCCACAAGTGTTTTCAGTCGGTGCTTTTAGGCTTTATTTCCTGTCGTTGGGGCCCTGGGTTGCACGGTCTATTTCACTCCCCATTTTTGCCTGATTTATCTGTGAACAAATGTGTGTCCAGGTGCACAGCCACTGCCTGTGCACCTGGGTCCACCAACCACCACTTTTTCCTGCTGTGACCCCTCTCTGCTGGCCACGGACTCCGCCCCTCTTACCGGTCTGGATGAATGGTTGTCAGACTTCCTTACAGTTCAGTTTTCTGACAGATATGGTTATTTTTTTGTTTCTAAATTTTTGTTGTCCTTAATTTTGGTTGTGTGAGGAGGCACAGCGTGTCTACCTACGCCTCCATCTTGGCCGGAAATCTCCAGAAGTGCAGTCTTATGGGACTCAGGGGCAGTAATCCCTAGGATGAAATCGGTGAGGAGTATCAAGGAAATAATTCAGGTAACAGTTTAGGATCTTGAATCTGGACAGAAAAAAGATCGTGAGTTCAGTTTTGGAGGTTTTTGATGGAGACAGTAGAGATGTTCAACAGCAGTTGGAAATATGAGCCTAAAGCTTGGAAAATAGTTGGGAGAAGTTGAGCTTGCCAAAGGAGAAGAGGAGGAAGAGAAAGGCATGGCCTTAGCCTTAGGTAATGGTGAAATTAGAGAATATTTTAAAAGATTAGTCAGTTGTTTTTTTTTTTTTTTAAAGAAAGAAAAAGTTCAAAGTGGACAGAGAAAGATCCCGGACAATGCAATCATAGAAGACACAAGAGCAGAGAATTTTAAGCAGGAGGTGCAGAGGGGGAGGCATTAAACAATGTCAAAAGCTGCAGCAGAAGGAAAATAAGAACTGGGAAAAAACCTATCTGGACATCAGTGAATGAGAATCAACAACAAATATATTAAGACTGACTCACAATGAAAAGTATAGTAAAATAAGGACTTTCATTTACAACTTTGAAACATTTCACAAAGTTTTTGAAAGGTCACACAGGCCCAGCATCAACAGAATGAAGAAAATGGGAGAGTGGCCACAAGTTAGCCAGCCACTGCAGGGGCCTCAAGAACAAGGGTGTTTACCAAGAAAACGTAACCACTGTTTTCTCTGAAATTCTTGCTATTGCTTATAAAAACCACAACACACTCCTTGAAGTTTGAAAACGTTCTGAATATGCTTCACTTCTCAGATTTGGAAGCAGCACCCTAGAGAGGATTCAGTTTTGAAGGGAAAGGAGCCAAAAAAAAAAAAAAGATTGCATAAGAAGCAGTGTAATCTTTCTTTGATGGCACTCACTGGGTGTTCTCTGAATTTACAATCAGGGGCTTCTAATTGATAAAGCTTTGATAGCACCAAAGGTCACCACAGATTACTCAGTCCTGCTTTGCAACATACTGTGCTCTTCACAAACATGACCAATTAACTGCAATAAATAGTGGCAGGAGTCACCCCTTTCAAACACAGGACACATCCTGGAGTCCCTTGGCCTGCAGTAAACAGCAGTGAGAACTAGTCTTTGTTGTAAACACCTTCCATCCACAGTTAAATTCACCTCGGAAGCTTGTCTGATATTTTTTCCATTTAACACACTCATTTATTCTCCCACATGGTAAGAAACCATATTTTTTTAGAGAAAATTTCTGTATCATAAGCAATATATGAACCTGCCATTTTTTAATCTCTTTAATTAAATTATTCCTTCTTTTATCCAACAACCCTTTATTGTACTAATGATTTATTACTTTAATTCAGTCCAACTTGCAAGGAGAAATTGAGTACCATTCTGTTGTAACATGTCTCATTCCCATTCCAACTTCGTTCGCAATAAGTGTGTTACAGTTCTTCCATTGGCAGTCAAGGGAACTTCATACAAAAGCAGCATTTACTTGCAGTTATAACAGAGCCAAGTAATACATATGCTATTTGACAGTTTGGAATATCTGTTTTCCAGCATTCATCTGGAGCTGTTATTGGAACCATTAAAATTATTTTTTTACAGTTTTTAAAGGCCCAAGACATACTAATTTGTCCTGATGGATGGTATAATGTGTTCATGTAAAAGAAAAACAAGTGTTACATAAAACACGGCTAAACTGCCAGCCACCTTTTCTTTACCTTTCTTTTGACTGCGTCTACTTTTTTCTCCGTTGAAAATGGCAACCAGTGAAAAATAAAAAAACCCATTTTAATTTACTTCTTAACTTGGTGATATTCACGCTCCTTATCACAATGAGCAATGCCATTTTTAATCCAAAATACGACTGGAACTTTTACTTTCGTGAAACTTTTACTTTCACATAAAAGTAAACACAGATGGTCTGATAATAGTAGAGACTTTTGTACAAACTGCCTCCTTTAAAGCAGGCCCATTTAATGCCACATTTCATTAAATATGGCCTGTCTTAAATCAGACAGGCTCTCCTACAAGGAACCAATCTTTATCTTTATTTAAACTCAGAGTGTGTGGCTTGTCTGTCACTATAAAAGACTTTGCCTTCTTTGTACAGGGGCAGACCTTAAAACTGAAAAGCAGGGTGGGCCTCTTTAACCCAGCCAGACCAATCCAATTTACAAACAGATTGTATTCAAAAGTTCTTTTGTAAGTCTACTGTGGGGGTTTAAAAGCATTTTACCATAGAAACAATCTTATACCTGTGGTTAGGTTCTTAGGAAAGGCCATAAAATCTGTTTAACCTACTATATAGTTGTGCTAATAGTTTAGCAAGACCAAAATGCACCTGTGCTACATAATGCTATAAAACTACGCACAAAGTTTCTATGTATGTCTATGACATAGCTTCCCAGTAACCTCCTCTTCACTTCTCTTGCAGGCCTCACTCCCTACTGGGCAACAGAAGTTGCTCTTCCTTGCCCTAAATACTAGCCACCAGTGTTGGCCGCTGTGATTTGTTGCCAGGATTCCAGCATAGTAGAAGTATATATGGAAGGTAAGGACAGAGACTGGACTCGAGGGATGAAGGTGTGGGATAAAACCTAATAGGTTAAAGACAGACAAAGGTCTCCTGACAGCTTCCAGCATACACCTCATGCCACGCTCCCTGGTCTAGCCTGTGCACCATAATTCTTTTCTTCCACCTTGAGGATTTATTCTGTCTGATTTACCTCCCATTAGTACTGTGTATTTCTTCCACCCATGTTTCTCTCTCCCGCCTATTCTGTTACACAACAGAATAGCCATCTCAGCTTTTGTGCTTTGTTCCTATGTGTCCTTTTGAAGTTTCCTAAAGATTGGTATGGCTGCTAACAAAGGAAGTCAGGGGATAAAAGAGCTCTCCTAAATGCACTTTCCATATCTTTTTGAAAAAATTTAGACTAAGAAAGACAAAATTACACCTAAATATTAACAATAGTTTTTGGAGGACAAAAAAAGGTATAAATTTGTTCTACAAATTTCAAGTGCAAGATGGGTCATATTAGATGAAGATGTTCCACTTGGAAAAAACATCAGGCTCAGATCTCGCCAGCCAGAAGTGTCAAGATATTCCAACTCATGCACGAGAGACTGCCTTCTCCTCAACTCCCCCAGAAGGGGGGCAAATTGGTGCCCTGAGCAAAGGATAAATCTCCCCTTCTGACATTCAAGCCATCATGCTCACATATGAGATGCTCATTGCTTAAGCCCACCAGTCCAGTCCATTCAGTTGGATACCATTTTTTCTGTGCTGGAAGTCTTTTAAGTTAGCTTCCAAGATAGCAGTAAATTCTCATTGTCTACTGCCTACAGTATCAACCATCAGATCTTGCTTCAAAAGCAAGGGGGACAGGTTCCAACTACTCATAAAGCTGTCACCTGCATTGACACACCACCACAACCTGAAAGCTAATTCTACTCCTGCCAATTCTGTATCCTCTGTGCTTCTAAATAAGTCTCCTCCCCCTACCTTCATGCCACCATTGCTACTCTCCTAAGTTTGTATTCCCAGAAGGAAAAGTTAGATGGTAGGGCTTTATTCCAGATGCCAAGAAACTTCCGTTTTCATCTATGCTGTCTTTGCAGGCCTTCCATGTAAATTAGGCTGTTTACAACGCCCTGAACCTAGGTAGTCCAGAATTAAAATACCAGATTCAGGGCGTGATGGAAAAAAAAAACACATTATGTCAATAAATTATCCTGCCAAATATATTACAGAGGAACTCCCAGACTAAAGTTTTTTCTGTTGGTTTTTTTTTTTAACTCTAGGTTTGCTGTGAAGACCAAATAAGAGACATAAAGTATACAGTTAGGTCTAACATCCACATAATTGGAGTCCCAAAGGCAGAGGAGAGAATGAATAGGACAGAAGGAAAATGTAAAGAGATAATGTCTGATTATTTTCCCAGACTGAGGAAATACATTAAGATATAAAATTAAGAATGCTTAGTAACAGTAAGTAGGATAAAGAAAAAGACTACACTTAAACACAGTAACCAGAAATCATTGCATTTTTTGCATGTGACAATGGTTTTATGAAGGTTATGTATTTTCAGCTATCCTTATCTTTTGGACATACATACTCAGATTTAGTGATGAGATTATATGATGTCAAAATAATCAAGGGGTACAAGAGAAAGTAGTGCTTTAGATTAAGTAAGAATAAATTGCAACTCTTATGAGTTGAATACTGCTGAAGTTGAGTGATGGGTAAGTCAACATAGAAACTGAAGTAAAGGAGAAATCCAACTCATTTTTTTAATTGTGGTTTAAAAAAACATATAATTTACCCTATTAACCAACACTTTTTTTTCTAGCGGCTAACCTAATAGGTGTAAGGTAATACTTTATTGTAGCTTGATTCATGTTTATGGGAGTTATTGAGCTGGTCTGAGTTTGTAGAGGACAAAGTGATGGATTTCATTCTGATCTGTTGTTCAGATTAATCAGAGTAGGCAATACAGTGGCATATTCATGAGGGAAGTCACTAGAAGCCAGGATGGTGTGGAAACAAGGAGTGGATATAGTTAGAAAACAATTCTCTATGGGTCTCACAAATTTCTACACACCTTATAAGCTAAGGCAATAATTTCCCTTGTTCTGGACTACCTTTTGAAAGATGTCTGTATATTGAACAGCCTTGGAAGATAAAGATATCGTCTCCCTCTGGAGCTTCAAAAGACAGGCAAGCTTACTGGTCGCTATAAAAGTTTCAGGTTTCCTAACTTCAGGGATTCTTTCCTGTAATGCAACTCACTGTGTGTGCAGATGTCACTGCCACTCTTCACGTTGCCCTGGGGAAAGTGGCATAAATGCTAATTCCTGGGCTGCTGTTATTGCTGTAATAAATGGTCCTTTGTCTCTGACCCAGGAGTCTCATGTCTTCTGCCAGCATCCACAAAATTGGCAGGCTACCTTATTACCTTGAAAATAAAATAAAATCTCAAATCTTTCACCATTCATGACAGAGATCTAGAAAATAAAAGTGATAAAAGTTATGCATACCAGAACCTTAGAAATGCAGTAAAAGCAATGCTCAGAAGAATATTTATAGTCTTAGAAATTTATATTAATGATGAAAAAGAAAGAAAATGAATCATTGAGCATTCAACTGAAGATCTTAGAAAAGGGCAATAAACTTGAGGGCAGCAAAAGGAAGATGACAACAGGAAAAAATTAAATAGAAAATGAAAAATGCCAGAAACCTATTTTTAATGTCAATTTTTTAAATATATTTTATTGATTATGCTATTACAGTTGTCCCATTTCTCAATCTTTCCCCTCCACCCTGCACACCCCCTCCCACCCACATTCCCTCACTTTAGTTCACATCCATGTGTCATAAATTCTTTAGCTTCTAAATTTCCCATACTATTCTTGCCCTCCCTCTATTTTCTACATACCATCTATGCTACTTATTCTCTGCACCTTTTCCCCACTCTCTCCTCCTCCCACTCCCCTGTTGCTAATTCTCCATGTGATCTCCATTTCTGTGGTTCTGTTTCTGTTCTAGCTGTTTGCTTAGTTTGCTTTTGTTTTAGGTGTAGTTGTTAATAACTGTGAGTTTGCTGGCTTTTTACTGTTCATATTTGTTATCTTCTTTTTCTTAGGTAAGTCCCTTTAACATTTAATAAAATAAGGGCTTGGTGATGATGAACTCCTTTAACTTGACCTTATCTGAGAAGCACTTTATCTGCCCTTCCATTCTAAATGACAGCTTCACTGGAAAGAGCAATCTTGGATGTAGGTCCTTGCCTTTCATGACTTGGAATACTTCTTTCCAGCCCCTTCTTGTCTGGAAGGTCTCTTTTGAGGAATCAGCTGACAGTCTGATGGGAACTCCTTTGTAGGTGACTGTCCCCTTATCCCTTGCTGCTTCTAGAATTCTCTTCTTCATTTGAATCTTGGCTAACGTCATTATGATGTGCCTTGGTGTGTTCCTCCTTGGGTCCATTTTCTTTGGGACTCTCTGAGCTTCCTGGACTTCCCAGAAGTCTAATTCCTTTGCCAGATTGAAAAATTCTCATTTATTATTTGTTCAGATAAGTTTTCCACTTGTCGCTCTTCCTCTTCCCCTTCTGGTACCCCTATCATTCAGATGTTGGGACATTTAAAGATGTTGTGGAGGTTCCTAAGCCTCTCCTCATTTTTTTTGAATTCTTGTTTCTTCCTTTTTTTCTGGATATTTCTTTCTTCCTTCTGGTCCACTCCATTGATTTGAGTCGCAGTTTTCCTCTCATCACTATTGGTTCCCTATGAGTTTTCCTTCATTTCACTTAGCATAGCCTTCATTTGTTCACCTAATTTGGGACCAAAATCAACCAATTCTGTGAGCATCCTAATCACCAGGGCTTTGAACTGTGCATTTGATAGGTTGGCTATCCCTTCATCACTTAGATGAATTGGCTCTGGGGCTTTGATCTATTCTCCCATTTGAGCCATTTTGGGGTTTTTTGTTTTGTTTTGTTTTTTTTGTTTTTGGTCTGGTCATGGCTGTTACGTAGTGAGGGGCAGAGCCTTAGGTGTTCCCCAGTGCAGGGCAGCCCACTCACTAGGTCATGATGCTGTATGTGGAGGCGGGGTCCAAGAGGGAACAATGGTTCTTGCTCCGCTCACTCTCTCGAATTCCAGTCCCTTCCGCTGCTTCCCCCAAGCAAATTAGGGCCTTCTGGTGCTGATTTCCATGTGGGTGGGCTTGTGTGCATTCTAGGACCCTGTGGGTCTCCCCAACGAACTCTCCTGTGAGGCTGGGAGTCTCTCCTGACACCTCAACCCCCACAAGTGTTTTCAATCGGTGTTTTTAGGTTTTATTTCCCTGGCGCTGGGGCCCTGGGTTGCAAGGCCTGTCTCACTCCCCATTTTTTCCTGGATTATCTGTGCATGAATGTGAGACTGCCTGGTCAGCCAGCTGCCTTGCACAGACTCACTGGGTCTTCCCGTTGCCACCCAGTGCCTGGGGTCTGCTAGCTGCTGCCTGTATACCTTGGATCTACCAGTTGCTGCCTGCGCACGTGGGTCCACCAACCTCCACTTTTTCCTGGCGACTCCTCCCCTCTTACCGGTCTGGACAAATGGTTGTCGGACTTCTGTACAGTTCAATTTTCTATCAGTTCTGGTTGTTTTCTTGTTTCTAAATCTTTGCTGTCCTGAATTTTGGTTGTGTGAGGAGGCACAGTGTGTCCACCTATGCCTCCATCTTGGCCAGAAGTCCTAATGTCAATTTTTTAATGTAAAAAAAATACATTAGATAAAGCATTTGTGATTCTAACAAAAAAGAAATAGGGAAGTCACAATTATATATTTTTAATATATTTTATTGATTATGCTATTACAGTTGTCCCATTTTCCCCGCTTCACTCACCTCCACCCTGCACACCCCCTCCCACCCACATTCCCTCCTTTAGTTCAGGTTCATGGGCCATACATACAAGTTCTTTGGCTTCTACATTTCCTATACTATTCTTACCCTCCCCCTGTCTATTTTCTACCTACCATCTATGTTACTTATTCTCTGTACCTTTTCCGCCTCTCTCCCCCTCCCACTCCCCTTTTGCTTGCCTTCCATATGATCTCCATTTCTATGTTTATGTTCCTGTTCTAGCTGTTTGCTTGTGTTTTTGTTTTAGGTGTGGTTGTTAATAACTGTGAGTTTGCTGTCTTTTTACTGTTCATATTTGTTATCTTCTTTTTCTTAGGTAAGTCCCTTTAACATTTAATAAAATAAGGGCTTGGTGATGATGAACTCCTTTAACTTGACCTTATCTGAGAAGCACTTTATCTTCCCTTCCATTCTAAATGAAAACTTTGCTGGAAAGAGCAATCTTGGATGTAGGTCCTTGCCTTTCATGACTTGGAATACTTCTTCCCAGCCCCTTCTTGCCTGGAAGGTCTCTTTTGAGAAATCAGCTGACAGCCTTATGGGAACTGCTTTGTAGGTAACTGCCTCCTTTTCTCTTACTGCTTCCAGGATTCTCTCCTTCGTTTTAATCTTGGCTAATGTAATAATGATGTGCCTTGGTGTGTTCTTCCTTGGGTCCATTTTCTTTGGGACTCTCTGAGCTTCCTGGACTTCCCAGAAGTCTAATTCCCTTGCCAGATTGGAGAAGTTCTCCTTTATTATTTGTTCAAATAAGTTTTCCACTTGTCGCTCTTCCTCTTCCCCTTCTGGTACCCCTATAATTCGGATGTTGGAACATTTAAAGATGTTGTGGAGGTTCCTAAGCCTCTCCTCATTTTTTGAATTTTTGTTCTTCATTTTTTTGTTTGTTTGTTTGTTTGTTTGTTTTTTCTGGTTGGATGTTTCTTTCTTTTTTCTGGCCCACACCACTGATTTGAGTCCCAGTTTCCTTCCCATCACTATTGGTTCCCTGTACATTTTCCTTTATTTCACTTAGCAGCCTTCATTTTTTCATCTAATTTGTGACCAAAATCAACCAATTCTGTGAGCATCCTGATTACCAGTGTTTTGAACTGTGCATCTGTTAGGTTGGCTATCTCTTCATCACTTCATTGTATTTTTTCTGGACCTATGATCTGTTTTGGGGCCATTTTTTTTTTTTTGTCTTGATGAACCTGTTATGTAGTGAGGGGTGGAGCCTTAGGTGTTCACCAGGGCAGAGCAACCCACGTTGCTACATTGTGACACTGTCTGTGGGAGACGGGTCCCAAAGGGAACAGTGACACTTGCTCTGCTGTCTGCCAGATTTCAGTCACTTCCCCTGCTTCCCACAAACAAACTGGTCCTTTCTGGTGCTGATTCCCAGGTGGGTGGGTTTGCATACATTCTAGGACCCTCTGGGTCTCTCCAAGGAACCCTCCTATGAGGCTGAAAGTTTCTCCAGCTGCCGCCACAACCCCTACAGGTATTTCCAATTGGTGTTTTGAGTCTTTATTTCCCCAAGCTGGGACCCTGGGTTGTGCAGCCCATCCCACTCCCCAGTTGTTTCTCCCGGTTTATCTGCGCACAAATATGGGACTGACAGCTCCACCAACTGCCGCCTTGCAGCCTTGTGTACACTGCTCCACAATCCGCCACCTCGCCGGATCCACCAGCCACCGCCTCACTGCAAGTCTTCTCTGCCCCTCCTACCAATCTGGGTGAGTATGTCTTCTTTAACTCCTTGGTTGTCAGACTTCCATACAGTTCGATTTTCTGTCAGTTTAGATTGTTTTTTGTTTTCAAATTGTTGTCCTTTTGGTTGTGCGAGGAGGTGCAGTATGTCTACTTACACCTCCATCTTGGCCAGAATCACAATTATATTTTTTAAAGAAGTAAAATTATATAAATAACCAAAGAATTAGAGAATATTAAAAGAATAATAGACTCCTTTACTAAATTCATAAAAATGAACCTGAAAATGATTCTTTAGAAAAACAAAGCATTATCAAAATTGAATTCAGAAAAGATAGAAAATATAAATAAGTCAATTGTCATTGAAGAAATGTGGTCGGAGTTTCCGCTCCCACCAAAAATCACCAGGCCCAGGTAATTTCATAGGTAAAACCATTAAGGAAACTAAAATACTATTCTGTTGTAGTTTTGTGTATATGTGTGTTGTGTATTTTAATTACTTATAAATATATATGTGAAATATGTATGCATGAAAATATAATGTCTGGGCTTTGCTTCAAAATAACATAGAAGGAGAAATAGACAGTAGGAGGGAGTAAGGATGAAATGAGCCTGGTCAGGAATTTATAATTGCTGAAATTAGGTGACAGGCACATGGGTTTCATTATACTATTCTACCTAGTTTCATATATGTTTAAATTTTACATAATAAAAATGTTTCCAAATGCTATTTAAACTATCTCAGTCAATTAAAAAAATAAGGAAATCATCCATTCTTTTTTAATCTTTTAATGAAGCCAGAAAAGCATTTACACCAAAAATCAACATGTACTACACAAAAGAAAACTACAGATTAATATAATTATAAATACTTAATCATAACTCATAATTAAATTATTACCAAATGGAATTTAGCAACACATTAAAGAATACAGTCTTACCAACTAAGTTCACACTCATTATTAGCAAATGTATTAATATAATCCATCATATTAACAAGCTGAAAAGAAACAATAATAATCATCTTCATTGATAAAAAGTGGCATCTGATCAAATTCACATCTATTCTTAATTTTAATTAGCAAATTATTAATAAATTAGGAATAGATACTCGCTTCACACAATTTTATAAAATCATGCATCATGCTTTACTAACACCAAGCACATTTCTGTTTAAGTTATGAAGAAGAATTCCAATTATCAGTATCATTATTTAACATTGTTACGGAAGTATCAGCTGACATAAAAATTAGAGAAAAGAATAAATTTTTTTAAATTTATATAAAATTAAAAATAAATAAATAGTCTTTCTGTATACAAAGAACAACCAGTTACAAAATATAATGGAATAAAAGACCCCATTTACAAAAAGCAATAAGATTAAATGCCTAGTAATAAATGCCTGATTAAATGCCTGTGACAAGAAGTGTCACAGCTATGCAAAGAAAAACCTTAAAATGCTACTGCAGGTCACACACACACACAAAGATGAATAATGGAAACAATGTGATACTCAAATCTAGTACAGGAATGGGACGAATACTTCTCAGTGAAGAAGGAAAGGATCGTTCAATAAATAGTGTTACAATGGATAAAATTTTAATATTTTAACCATAAAACTACTAGAAAAAAACATAAGGAAATTATTTTATAATATTAGAATAGAAAAGTCCTCCTCAGCAATGAAAAATAAATAAATAAATCAAATTACATGCAAATTGAAGTATTCTACGTGGCAAAGATAACATCATTTAAAAAGTTAAAATTTAAGGAAAAAATTACAGCATTATTGCAGTTGAAGTGTTAACTTCCTTAATATATAAAGAGTTCCCACAAGAAGACAAACAGTTAAATTGGAGGAAATATAGGCAACAGACATAAAAAGACAATTTAATAAAAAAGAAATATGTGAGGATTTAAATATATGAAAAGATGCCCAACCTCACTCATTAATAATGCAAATGCAAACTGAAGTCACAGGACACCACTCTTACCTACCAGCCTGGTAATGATCAAAAAATTGAAAACCTGCTATTGGTAAAGGCATCCTCATGCATTAGCAGTAGAAATGCAATTGGTACTCTATCAATGGAAGGCAATTTGGCAATATCTATCAAAGTTTAAAATGCACACATTTTTTATCAAAAATTCTGTCTTTAAGAATATGTCCCACAGACATTTTGTACGTGTGAAAAATGATATAGAAACAAAGATATTATTGTTAAAAGGTTTTTACTGGCAATAGATTAAATACCCATCAATTCAGACTAGTTAAATAGATTTTAGTACACCCATACAGTCATTAAAAAGGGACAAAGAATCATTCCTAAACTATAAAAACACAAGTTAAAAATATAGGTGCGTGCACGCATGTATACACACACACACACGTCTTATACAGACTATCTCTGAAAGTCTCCACGGTAAACTAAAAACAAGAATTGTCTCTGGGAAGAGGAATTAGGTGGGGACAGGAATGGGGAAGACTGCTTTTGCAACCTAAATCCACTTGTACCTTCAGAATTGTATTCCATAAGCACATATTACCTAATCAAACAATATGAAATCCAGCATGAAGTCCCCCAGAAAAGACTGAAATTTGCCCAGCGGAAAGGAAAAATCTGATATTATCAATGTTGGTTTCAGTGTGAGCCAGATGGCCTTTTGAGGATCAGAATACCTCTAAGGAAAAGACTGCTCCCTTATTTAAGAAGACAACAGCTTGCTTGTGTTGTCTGCAGCTGGTTATCAGCCAGCCATCAACATGAGAATATCTTGCCCAAATTCCAGCAATAAAAAGGCTTTGTTAGCAGAACATATGCTCTAAAGCTGAGCTTTCCAATATGGTAGATACTAGCCATGTGCAGCTATTTAAATTTTAATTATTTTTTTCTAATTACAATTCAGTTCCTCAGACTCATTAGCCATATTTCAAGATCTCAATAGCCACATGAGGTTGGTGCCTAGGATAAAATGAATAGAGACATTTCCATCATTACAAAGTGTTCCATTGGATAGCACTGATCTATAGAATAGCATTGCCACTAAATTGCTAGTCTGATTTTGTCAATCCTTATTATTATTTACTCACTTATTAGTAATAAAGTCCTTATGATTTGAGATTAATATTTGATATCTAGAAGTAAATAGAAGCATTACACTAAACACTAAGTGTATCTAAAATAGATATAATTTTTAAATTCAAAGTTCTTCTCCTTGGACATCAAATATATAATCAACATAGTTTGTACAGCCAAGTGTAACAGATGTGTACAGTATAGCAAATCGCAGAGTGGCTATTCCATATATACATGAAACAATCGGAGGGAAGGTTTAAAAACTCAAAAAGCACTATATTGGAACTGGAGGTGGAGAAAGCATAATAAACCAGGTTTAGGGAAACAAAAATTTTAAAAACTGTAGGGTAAGCAGAGATGAGAGCAGTTGATGAAAGGCCCTGAAGGTCACACGCTTGCATTTCATCAGAGAGAAACAGGGAAACCTCTGAAACACTCCTGTTCAGCCTCTCACTGCAGTGCGCCCACCGCTGACCACTGCCTGTCCTCCCCTCCTGGGTTCCATGACTTCATCTGTCCCTAGTTTCTTTCCACTTGACCTCCAAACATTCAACACCTATGAGAAAGAAGGAAATCCTGCTGTTTGCAACCATATGGATGAAACTTGAGGACATTATGCTAAGTGAAATAAGTTAGAGAAAAACAAATACTATATATTACTTATATGTGGAATCTAAAAAAGCCAAACTCACTGAAATAGGAGTAAAAGGGTAGTTGCCAGTGACTGGTTGTAGGAAATATGTGAAGATGTCAGTCAAAAACTACAAACTTCCAGTTATAAAATGACAAATTCTGGGAATCTAATGTACAGCATGGTGACTATAGTTAACAATACTGTATTACAAATTTACAATCTGCTGGAGCCTTGGCTGGGTGGCTCAGTTGATTGGTGTCCCACACACCAAGAGATTGTGGGTTAGATCCCCCCACAGGCCACATATGGAAGGCAACTGATCCATGTTTCTCTCTCTTTCTGTCTCTCTCCTCCTCCTCCTCCTCCTCCTCACTCTCCCCCTTCCTTACTCTAAAATCAATAAATGGATGCTACGGTGAGGAATTTTTTAAAAAGAAAAAAAAAAACTGGGAAAAGTGAATAAATTTCTAGAAAAATACAATCTTCCAAAATTGAATCAGGAAGCAAAAAACCTGAATGGACTATTAACAACTAGTGAAACTGAAGCAGTAATCAAAAAAACTCCCAGCACACAGAAGCCCTGGACCAGAGGGCTTCACAGGCGAACTTTACCAATCATTCAAAGAGTTAACACGTATCCTCCTCAAACTATTCCAAAAAATTCAAGAAGAGGGGTGACTTCCAAACTCTTTTTACAAAGCCAGTATTATAGTAATTTCAAAACCAGGTAAGGACACAACAAAGAAAGAAAACTACAGGTCAATATCTCTGATGAACATAGACGCTAAAATCCTCAATAAAATATTAGCAAACAAGATCCAGAAATACATTAAAAAGATCATCCACCATGATCACATGGAATTTATTCCAGGGATGCAAGGATGGTACAATATTCACAAGTCAATAAATGTGATACATCCACTGCTAGGATTATATCCTGAGAACCCTGAAACATCAATCCAAAAGAACCTATGCACCCCAATGTTCATAACAGCATAATTTACAATAGCCAAGTGCTGGAAGCAACCTAGGTGCCCATCAGTAAATGAATGGATTAAAAAACGATGGTACATTTACACAATGGAATTCTATGCAGCAGAAAGAAAGAAGGAGCTCCTGCCCTTTGTGACAGCATGGATGGAACTGGACAGCATTATGCTAAGTAAAATAAGCCAGGTGGTAAAAGAAAAATACCATATGATCTCATCTTTAACAGGAGCCTAATCAACAAAATGAACAAGCAAGCAAAATATAACCAAAGACACTGATCTTGAGAACAGGATGACAGTGACCAGATAGGAGAGGGGAGGGGAATGTAGGGCAAAAGGGTAAAGGATTTGCAGGAACAAGTATAAAGGACACATGGACAATAACAAGGCAGGGTGGAAACAGGAGAGGGAGGTGGGGAGGGCTGGTCTGGTGGGGAGGGGAGGGAGGGAAGGCAGAAAACTGTACTCGAACAACAATAAAAAAGTGTTAAAAAATAAGTAAATGTGATACACAAACATAAACAAAATGAAAGACAGAAATCACATGATCATATTAATAGATGCAGAAAAAGTATCTTATACACCAGAATAAACTCAAAATGGATTAAAAAACTGTGGCTCATCTACACAATGGAATACTACATAGCAGAGAAAAGAAGAAATTCCTATCTTTTGCAACAGCAAAGATGGAACTGGAGACTCTTATGCTAAGTAAAAGAAGCCAGTCAGTGAAAGACAAATACCATATGACCTCAGTGATGAACAAAATAAACTAATGAGTAAAATAGAACCAGAGGCATGGAATCACAGAACAGACTGACATCTGTAATGGGGGAGGTGGGGACTGATTCAAAGAAGATGAAGGGATTAGTCAAAGAACATACATGAAGGACCCATGGACATGGACAATGGTGTGGGGACTGATTATGGAAGTAGGGAGTGAAGGAGGGGGGGAGTGGAACAACTGTAAAAGCATAACCAATAAATAAATTTAAAAAAAAAGAAAAACAAGCTGCTAAGAGAGATCTTAAATGTTCCCATCATAAAAGAGAAATGGTAATTCTGTGAGGTGATGGAAGTGTTAACTAACCCTACTGTGGCTAATATATATATTATATACAATTTATATAATATAATATATGTATATATTATACACAATATAATATATATTATATTATGTAATATATTATATAATATAATATATTATACGATATATATTAGATGTATTATATAACATCCAGTCTATCACCAAATTCTATGCAGCTGCACTGTCCAATATTGCTGTCATTAGCCACATGTGGCCACTGAGCACCTGAAATGGGGCTAGTACAACTGACATGTGCTTTTAAGTGTAAATGATTCCTCAGATTGTGAAGACTTAGTACAAAAAGAGAACGTCAAATATCTCACTAATAATTTTTACATTGATAATGTGTTAAGGTGATAAAATTTTGGATATATTGTTTAAATAACATGTTATTAGAAGAGGGTATAAGGGGGATAAATGGTAATTGAAAAAAATAAAATAAAAATAAACTATTAAAAAAATAATGAAATATATTTTTAAAATTAATTTTAGCTATTTACTTTTACTTTGTAACACAGTTGCAAGAAAATTTTAAATGCATATTTGGTTTGTATTTGTGGTTCACGTTATATTTCTATTGGACAATGCTGTCACACAGTATATACATCAGTGTCACCCAAATCTACTGTCACCACCTTAACTCAAGTAAGTCACCATCATTTCTTGCTTGGACTACTGTAATGGCCTCATTTATCTTCCTGCTTCCTCAATTGTCCCATTCTAACTGATTCTCACAAATCATAGAACTCATGTTTTAAATGTAAATCCCATCATGTCTTTTCTTTAATCCTCACCCAAGGACATGCCCATTGACTCTAAAGAGAGGGGAACAGAGGGAGAAAGGAGAGAAACATCAATGTAAGAAATGTTGACCAGCCATCCCCTGAAGGCACCTGGACCGGGGACTGAACTCACAACCCAGGCATGTGGCTGCACCATGACTCAAACCTGTGACCCTGCAGTCTACAGGACAATGTTCCACCCAACTGAGCCACACCAGCTGGGCTGTCATTATATTTCTTACTTGCTTAATATCTTTCAATGGTTTCTCATTGCCCTCAAAAATTCAAGCTTATCTTCAAGGCTCTGCATATTATATGATTTTAGCCCCTCCACATCCCTGTCCATCTCTATGATCTCATCTAAAGCCACTTTTCCCCAGGCACTCATTATTCTGCGGAAGTATTTGGCATCCTTCATTTCCTAGAATGTACTAAGCTTATATTCACCAGCGTTTTCACATCAACTGTTCCTTGTATCAAGAATGTTCTGCGTAGCTCTTTGACTATCTCCTTCTCATCCTTCAAATCTCAGATTATACATTAGTTCCCTAAGAAGTCCTCCCTGATCAGCCAATCTAAGAGTTTCTGCCCTTTATTCTCTATCTCAAAGCTCTGTTTCCTTCAAATACTTTTCTCAATTTATAGTTACATATTTATTTGTATGTTTAACTATCCCTCTTCCTCTGCTAGCCTGTAAGCCCCACAAGAGGAGGGGCCAGGTCTGCTCAGCCTAATAGATCCAGTATTAGTCAGAAAATTATGTTAGATTTTAAGAGTCAGGATTAGTTAGAGGTGAGAAGGTCAGAGATAGAAGAAAATGGACCCAAAATGCCTAGAGAAGAATATGTCAGAATTGAAAACTGTTGATACTAGAAGTTTCGATTCTGGATCATCTTTGGGAAAATTGGACAGATTTAAATATGTGATCCAGGAACATTCTGATAGCTCTTGTTTCTGAACAGACCAACATTGGCCAAGGAATCCAATCATTCTTTATAGCACAATATTAATTCAATGTACGATTTGGAGATGAATCTCAAGTTACACCTCTTCCTTCTTTCCTACCAGTCTTTGAAACCTTTCCAGGAGCTTCTGTCATGCTGAGGAAAAACAAGATGGGAGTCCCTGACCAAGCTCTGAGCAAAATATCAATCAGTGATCCCTCCTGGATGGCCAGTTCTCTACCCTACAGCTCTCAAATGGCACAGTCCCTTAACCACAGTGGAGCAGAACTGGCAAATCTCAAATTTATCTAAAAACAGGTCATAAATGGTGTGCGACGTGAAGAATGCTCATATTTATTCAAATAGGTTAAAACAGTTACTATATAATAATCCAGTGTCAACCATAATAGTGCATAGTCTGTATTCAACAAACATGTGTTGAATAAATTATTTAATTAATTTGAGCTGGAAGAATTATATTATTTTCCACACAGAATGCATATGCATAAGGAAAAAAAGGCAAAGTTATAAACCAAAATGTTAACAAGCGCTATTTCTGGGTACTGAAATGGTAAGTAATTTTTGTGCCTATGCTTTTCTATATTTTCCAACCCTATGTAATTATATAATTATTTTGCAATCAAGAAAAAATGTTTTTTTATTCTTACAAACAAACAAACAAACAAACTATAAAAGCTATTATTGCACTCGTCTAGGCTCCCAACAGCCTGTTTTGGCAGTGACTCTGACTGTGGTAATTATATAAATATCTGTTTGATTGGGAAATAAAGAGGAAGGGGGTAAACTTAGGTCAAGCCATTACCACGATGACTCCCTTGTTCACTGGTTCTAGGAAAGCAAGTCAAGGAGCATAAAGCAAAACTTACCTAAGTGGGCACTCACTGCAGCTCAGGGGTGTGACAGGAAGGAAATTTCTCCGATGACAGTTCTGTTCAGGGAGCTTGTTGCCAAGTCTTCAGATGTCAGGTAAAGTGTGAACCAGAATTCAACTTGATGAAGGCAGAATGCAGACAACAAAGACATAACAAGATATGACTTAACTGCAAAGGTTTCAACCTCTTTTGTAGCTACCATAACACAGGATATGCTCTGTACATATGGTGCTTTATATTAAGGTATTTTACTTTTATTTCTCATTCTATCATTCTCCCTCACATATTGATCCTCAAATCTAGACCTGTTCAGCCAATGACAGGTAAGTGAACAAGGGCATCAAAACAGCTGTAGATGCATGGGAGACCCAAGAGAATGTGCATTCGTACTTTTGCAATGTCTTCTAAACAATAAATAAACCCAAGATGGTTTATAATGTGTCAGTTCGATATATGAGAACATTTTATTCTCACAACAAAAAATCTGATCCCCTCACTTCGTATGTCATCTTTTAAAAAAATGTAAAACCCTCCTCAAGCCCAAGAAGTAATTAAAAAGTTAACAAAATAATAGCTGAATCAACTACAACAATGTGAAGACCATATCACCTTATACTGGGTTTTGCATACAGGTACATAGCAAACAGCACACAAGTTTACGGATGAGCATTAAACAATAACAAAGGATCTGGCAGTAGTAATTGAGCAAGTGCAAACATATACTGCATATTTTTAAGCATTAAGATTAAAAGTACTCTAATCATATCATTCCAGAACTGATTCAGTGGTATTAGTTTAAAAACAGTGAATAACCAAAGAAAACAGCTTTTAAATTCTCTCAAATATTAAATTATCAGAAAAATGTATATATACAAGAGTATCAGTGTATTTTCTTCCAGCTTGAGGCTGATAGAACCTACAGATAAAATGGTCCCCTGCCAACTCTCTTTTGATATTTACAGGATTCTTTATTTACTTTGAATTATCAGCCAGGCTTACAGCTAGCTGACGTTAGAAAACTGGATGGCCAAACCTCTGTCTACAGTTCCCCCTGCAGTTCATGAAGTTCTGTGCACAAGTAAACATGGTATGAGGAGGACCCAATTTTAATTTTTATCATTTGTTATGATAAATTGCGTTTTTTAAAGAAAGCATTTTTCTTTTTTTTTTTAATTTTAGCTTTTGAAAAAAGATTTTATTTTCTTTATTTTTAGAAAGAGGGGAAGGAAGGGAGAAAGAGAGGGAGAGAAACATCAATGTGTGGTTGTCTCTCCCATGCCCCTCATTTGGGACCTGGCCTCTGCAACCCAGGCTGGTGCCCTGACTGGGAATCAAACAGGCAACCCTTGGTTCCCAGGCCAGCACTCAATCCACTGAGCCACATCAGCTGGGGCTGATAAATTACTTTTAATTATTACATGCATAATTTATAATTTAATTAATTATTTTATCAGTTATTCATCATACACACTAAGTTCAATTTTATTCTGTGAATAGCTTATCACATTTAGCTAAATCAATAAGCTTCAGCAATGTGTATCACGCTTACGTGAAATGCAGACATACATCTTCTGTCAGGAGAAATAGGCATTCTTAGGGACTCCAGTCAAGATGGGGGTGTAGGTAGTCATGCTTTACCTCCTCGCACAACCACAAAAAGAATAACAACTAAATCTCAAAACAAATAACACCCAGAACCGTCAGAAAATCAAGCTGTATGGAAGTCCAACAACCAAGAATTTAAAGAAGCCACGTTCATCCAGATGGGTAGGAGGGATGGAGATGCAGAGAAGCGAGGAGACGCAGTGTGGTGTAGAGAGGTAGCATCGGAAGGGGCTCGGGCTGTCCCACATTCACATGTGGTGGATGAAAATGAGGAGGGGATCTTGGGAGAGAGTAATCCTAGCCCCAGGCCAGACTGCACAACCTAGGCTTCCAGCTCTAGAAGATAAATCCCCATAACTTCTGGCTATAAAAACTAGTGGGAGTTGGGGCAGCCAAAGAAACTGCTAGATTTTCAGGCAACTACGCTGAAAGGGACTGCACAGTCTTAAAAGGTATGCAAACCCACCCATTCTGGGATTCAACGGCAGGGCAACAGCTGGAAGGGTGCCAATCACATATGGAGAGTGCGTGAAGTGACTGGAAACGGGGTGGGTGAGGGACAAAACCCCAGAAGCCAAGGCAGTGGCATGGTCCCCTCTCACAACCCTCCCCCCACACAGAGCCACAAAGTGGTGGAGAGGGTTGCCCTACCCTGGCTCCGACCCACACAATTTACAGGTGCCTTCCACAGGGACTCAAAGCAGCTCTACCTAATACACAGAAACACAGGGAAGCTGCCAAATTAAGGAGACAAAGAAACATGGCTCAAATGAAAGAACAGAACAAAACCCCAGAAAAAGAACTAAACAAAATGCAGATAGCCAAGCTGTCAGATGCAGAGTTCAAAACCCTGGTGATCAGGATCCTGCTCAAAGATCTCACTGAATACAGCAACAACATAAAGGAAGAAATGAAGGTTACGCAAAGTGAACTAAAGAAAAATCTACAGGGAACCAACAGTGAAGGGTAGGAGGCTAAGATTCAAATCAACAATTTGGAACATATTCATTGGAGGATATCAGAAACATGAAAATGAGCAAGATACATATGGCGTGGTTATAACATTCACTGTAACTGCCTTTCTCTCAGCTCCACAAAACTGATCCTTTGGGAGCTCTACCAGGTCCCCAAGTCAACAGTGAATACCCTAAGGAGTGAACAAATGGCCAGTTTAGAACACCCATCTCCCAAGTCATCTATTAGCCAAGGAGACCCAAGACCTGGTTTCTCTAAAGAAAATCCCTGGAGGTCCACTATGACTGAGTCATAGCTCATCCCTCCCCTCTCCAGTGTCGGACAACTGAGCTTTCGCTAAGATTTCTCCCCCAAATCTAACAATAATATAGTCCTGCTATCTTACCTTTCCTGTGCCAAGCTCATCCTAGACTATGCAACAACTGCCTATTACTAAAGGTGTGGCTGGTGTTGTCATCAACAGATTCTCCTCCTCAGTCTCCACCGGATCATACTTCTGGGTGTGGACTGTGGGGCATTATAGTCCACGGGGGAGGAGTCAATAGCCAAGTTTTTCCCATAAAAGCCATATTATTGGATCTTTAGCCACAACCCATGTACCTGTCCAAGCCTTAGAAATTATACAGCAGTGGGCACAAGTAGGTTTACAGTTGTTCATGTGGAAAATAATACAATAATTAATAAATAATACAAGAATAAACTTTCACATACAATTGCAAACTACTTTCGCCCACCCCTGATTTAAGGGAAGAAATGACTAGTTTAATAACCCAATAAACCATTTTATAAATACTACTTATTTTTTATTCCTTCCTGCTAAGTTCATGATAAACTTGCTTTTTTCTCTTTAACCTTTGATATTGTCTTAATTCTTGTGGTTATTTAAAGGTCCTCAAATTTATGCCAGTAATTGAGAATGTACAGATGGTTTCCATTAAAAAATGAAGATTTGTATATACATTAGGCATTTTGGAAAGCAGCAAAATGCAGTATTCTTTCTTTTTATTTATTTTTTTTCCTCACCCAAGAAAAGAGAGAAACATCAATGCTGGAGAGATACATCGATTGGTTGCCTCTGTACATGCACCAACTGGGGATCAAACCTACAACCTAGGTATGTGCCCCGACCAGGAATCAAACCCACAACCTTTTGCTGCAGGGGATGATGCTCTAACCAAGCGAGCCACCTGGCCAGGGCTGCAGTATTCTTAATGTTCACATTTTCCAGAGCAAAATTTTACCTTATAAAGTATATCAATGATGGAAAAAATGGCAGTATGCATAACACTGTGGAATACTGAACTAAGCTATATGGTATTTTTTAAAAAATTACTGACGTACAATTTACTCTAATGGTGAGAGATTGAATAGAGAAATTATGGTTTATCCAAATGACAGAATTTCATGCAACCAATAAAAACCATGTTACAGCAAATACTTAATTGATTCTGTAATTAATTACTAAAGAATATTTAATATTCAGGATCATAGATAATTACTATATGATCTTACCTATAAGTGGAACCTAATCAACAAGGCAAACAAGTAAGCAAAATAGAACCAGAGACATGGAAATAAATGACAAATTGACAGTGAACAGATGCAGGGTGGTAAGGGGATAACAGGGGAAAGGAGGAGAAAGGTCAAATCAAGGATCCTGTATGAACCACCCATGAACAAAGACAACGGGACGTGGGGGCTGGGGGGAGGGACGATTGAATGTGGGAGTGGGTAGGGCAGGGAGACCAAGGGGAGAAAATGGGGACAACTGTAATTGAACAATAAAAGAACTTTAATAAAATGCAACTTATAAAATACAGAGTTTGATCTCTATTTAAATATACACCACATATCTGCTCATATTACATCCATGTATGGCTATATTCTGCAAAGAAAACAAAAGAGTAACAAAAATAGCTCTCTGGAAGAATATCGTTTTTTCATTTTTTGTGACTTATTTTCCATTTTTCCCATTATAAACATGAATTTTCTTTTTACTCATGAAATGTTACTTAAAATTTTTATAATTCAAAAGTTTTTACAGAATTGACTCTCCCTTAATCAGAGTCAAACCTTAAAATCTGACATGTTAAGACTGCCTGACAGGCCCTGGCTGGTGTGGCTCAGTGGACTGAGTGCTGGCCTGCGCACCAAAGGGTTCCATCCATGCTGTCTCGAAGGGTAGGAGCTCCTTCTTTCTTTCTGCTGCGTAGGGAGGAAAGGTGGAAAACTGTTACTTGAACAATAAAAATAAAAAGTATTTAAAAAAATAAAATAAGGTCAATGACAGAGTGATAAAATTTTTTTAAAAAAGAACCAAAGGGCTGCCGGTTTGATTCCCACTCAGGGCACATGCCTGGGTTGCAGGCCAGATACCTGGTCGGGGGTGTGCAAGAGGCAACTGATTGCTGTTTCTCTCACACTTCAGTGTTTCTCTCCCTCTTTCTCCCTCCCTTCTCCTCTCTTTAAAAATAAATATTTTAAAATTTTTAAAAACTTAAAATAATATATTGCCTGACAGGCATTACCATGTTTCTACAAAGCTGTCCCACCCCAAACCCCCGGACAAGTGCCGTATTGTACTTCCACGCATCCCACGTTCTCCTTGGCCACTGGCAACTGCTGCCACTATGTATCTCCTGTCAACCCAGGCACAATCCTCATGACCGGTGGATGCCAATAAAGTCTATCTCCTCTGCCAGCTTCTCTCAAGTTCCTTATGAACTTGTTAGATTCTGAAGCAATAGCTCAAAAAAATACTTCCACACAATTCAACAGACTGAGGAATTAATACTTTAAGTCATAACAATAAAATATACTCCAAATACTACCAGATCCATACAATGGAGGATTATTTGGCAATAAAAAGGACTGGAATACTGATACATGTTCCATTGATAAACTTTGAAAACATTATGCTAAGTCAAAGAAGGCAATCACAAAAGACGACAGACTGGATGGGTCCATTTATATGAAATGTCCGGAACAGGCAAATTTAGCGACAGAAAAGTAGATTGGCAGCTCCTTAGAGCTGGGCAAGTACAGGGGCAATAAAGGGGATTGACTGTCACTGGGTACGGGGCTTCTTTCAGGAGGCACAGGCATGTCCTAAAATTAGATTGTGGTGATTACACAGCCCTATAAATTTAAAAACTTGAATTGTATACTTTATATTGGTGAATTGTATGGTATGTGAATTATGTATCAATAAAGCAAGTTCAAACTGTTCTAAAAATGCTACCATAACTATTTATTACAGCTACCACTGAATAGTTACCATGTGCAAGAAACCTTAAGAGATCTGTCATCTGATTCTCACCAACTCTGCAAGGTCAATTTTTAATCTTAGAGAAAACAAAGTTTGGTGAACTTATTTACACAAAGTTACAGAGCTATTCAGGAATGGTGCCTAGATATATCACTCCAAAGAAATGTCTCTCTAAAGCCCATGTTTTCTATACTATGCCTGCTATGCTTGCCATCAAATAATGTATTGGCAATAGCCTTGAAAGAGCAGGCATTTTGTTTCTATCAGTGGTGGGAATAAGTTTCTTTTTGGAGGCGTCATTGACACCCCAGCTTGTTCCTCAGTTCTTTCCTGGTTCACAAGAGATGGATTCAGAGACAACAGACAATATGCATAGTGGAAACAAGATAGCAAGTTTATTTATGAAATACACACAAGCACAAAACTACAGGCAGGCACCCAGCCAGTCTGAATGCTGCACAGATAGAAGTTGTTTCTTCTAAATAAAATGTAAGTTTGTTAGTAAACTGAGACTACGGGTGGGCACCTAGCTAATCTGAGCACGTGGACTGTTGGGGTTCGGGGTTTATATACCTTAGTCAGTTTACAGGTTTCCCCTCCTTCCCCTTCTAAACTTTGGAGGTATGTACAGCTACAAAGGCTTTCTTTCTCAGCTAGTAAAGGCTCTTTGTCTCAGTGATACTGCTATAGAGGCCCCCTTTCCCAGTAGAGTCTCAAGGAACCCCCTCCCCCTGCACTATCACTAACACTATGATGTTCAGAACAGACATCTTACTGGAGCGGGCTCAGGACTGCTGAGTCAATGGGTGAGACATGTCTCCTCCCTCCTCCCTGCCTTAGTTTACTACCTATCCTACCTAACAATAGGAAACAAGGCTTAAAAGGTTGAAAGCCATTAATTCAAATCCGTATCTGCAAAACAAAGGACCCTGGAAAACAATTAAATGTAATTAATATGGTTATGCAATTTGTCCTTTCTCTTTTCATTTATACCAGAGTTAGACTGTAAATGTCTTCAGGATACAAGCATCATCTGTCTTTAAGTCAATGCCTCTAGAAATTCCTTGTTCTTTATTTACACTAGATGAAATGCCTATACAAAAATTATCACCATTTCTTTAAACTACATTCATTAGGCAAAAATATTCCTTTATTTAATTTTATACTCACATTTAGTTTTTATCATACATTTAGAGGATTTTACAAAACTTAGCCATCCCAGAAAGGTAGCTGAATAAAAAAGGTAATGATATGAAGAAATATAGATATGATACTAAAAACACATTGTGTGACTTCACCTATAACACAACTAATCATTTTTTAGTTGCTGCATTATTCTATTACCTGCTGTAACAAATTATCACAAACTCAGAGACTTAAAACAACACAAATTTGTTACCTTAGGGTTCTATAGGTCAGAAGTTTAACACAGGTCTCGCTGGGATTAAGTTCCTGGCAGGGCTGCGCTTCCTTCTGGGGGCACTAGGAGTTTCCTTGCCTTTTACATTTCATAGAGGTTACCTGTGTTCCTTGGCTCATAGCCCCTTCCTCCTTCAAAGCCAGTAAAAGTGGGGCAAGTCCTTCAAGCATCCCATCACTCTGAACTCCTTTTACCTCCTTCTTCCACTTTTTAGTGCCCTTATGATCACCCTGGGTACATTCAAATAATGCAGGTAACCACCCCATTTCAAGGTCCTTAACTTTATCCCATCTGCAAAGGCCTTTTGCAATTTAACATATTCTCAGATTCTGAGAATTGACTTTGATGTCTTTGGATGGCAACTATTCTGCCTACCACAGCTGCCCTTGCCCTCAAAGAAATCAGGATTATACTCATAGTAAACTGAGCCTAAAAGTTGGGGGGCTGGGGGGCAGGGGAACATAATAGCAGTTTAAATAATGTAGAACTTGGGGGGGAAATCCCTTCTTACTGTTCTGTCAGATTTTTACTGGCATTTTATTTTGAAGATGAACCTTAATTAGCTATATGGCAATGACAGGAAAAATAGGTTGCCATTTAACTCATTAAAGAAAATGGAATTATCTAAATGAATATGTCAATTTTTTTATTTGAACAACAAAAAAAACCCCAAAAAGTTTATTTTGGCATTTTCTATCTTTCTATACATTGTTCTGCTTTGGCACTCAGGAAGTACCACTTATACAGCCTCTATCATACAGTAGGAGACTGTATTTATTCCAACTAGAGAAAAGGTAGCTTGGAAGACTATACTTGAGCATACCAACCATGAGTTTTTAAGAACCATTAAAATAAAATGTCCAAGGAATCATTAAATGTGTATATGTGGTTAAGAAATCAAGCCTCTCTTTTTTGAAAGGCCCAAATTCAAAGTGAAATATCACATTATTAAGACCTTTTTTTAATTCCCCAGAACAATGTTCTACCCATTGTTTAACTTTTTCAATTTAGCTTTGTATCTTTTTTGACTCCAAGATAGAAGAGTGATGTTTGATGTACTCAAGTTATAGCCAGCATTTACTAATTCTTTGATTCGACTTTTTAAAGTACTTATGCTTGAATCCAAAATCCGAGGATTTTCAATTATTTCTGAAATGCTAATTTTTTCTTCTATGAGGCAGTCTATTTTATCATTAAACTTCTTTTCTCCCAAGAAGATCATGTCTGGATAGCTCAAGACAAACTTCTGTACCTCTTCTTCAGTGCACCCAAGAGAAAACAGCTTCTCTTTGATATTTTCGTAGTTTCTTTTGGTGCAGTCACTGGAAAGGTCTAGAATTCCAGCCGCTGGACCACATATCAGAGCAAGCAGCTCCTCATTGTTCAGGCTGAATGTTGACTGTAAAAACTGAAGGTTAGCTTTTATCCGTTTGGTGCTCTGAATTAAGATGAAAGGGTTTTTAAAAATTATTTTCCTCACGAAATCTATGGGATCACTGTGACCTAAGGACAAAGAGACTTCTCGCAAAAATTCAACCATCTGTTTATTCAGATCAAGGCTATTGGAGAAGGTACGCGGGGCACTGGTCAACAATCGACAAAGGCATTGACGGGTCAATCCAACTGAGTAGAGAAACTTTATGTTATTCTCTAGGTTTAGGTTGTTATTTGACCGAAAAAATGATTCAGGAGAACGTTTCAAAATATTTATAATTTCAAGGTCTGATGTCATAACTGTTCTCCACAGATCCCACCGTTTTGAAAGATTTTCAGTTGAGCGTGTTATGGCTCGTGGATATCTAGATATTATGCTAGCAATCACTTCTTCGCTAGCTCCTTTGGAGAGAAGGAACATCTTCAGGTCCTGCTCATTAATACCCATCCTGTTAAAAACTCCCGGCTGTCGTTTCTTCGCCATGCCAACATCTACTCCCATACTGAGTAAGTTAGTCAGCAGTTCATTCTCCAAAGGCTCACTGTCTTCATTATCACACTTCCCACCAAAGAGCCTAAGTGAAACTGATTTGAAGAGGATTTCTGCTGAAAATCGGACCATCCAACATCTTGAACCAAAGAGAAGATTATTTCTCATATAAAAGAGGTTCCGTGGTGCCAGAATGGTCAAGCAGCCCCAACTTCTTGGAATGCTGTGTGGAAAAAAAATATACAATATTACATGAATGCATGTATTAAATAGATGAAAGACCATATTATAATCCTATAAGCATCATGGTCATTTCTATAAGAAGATACCTGTAGCTCCAGCTCTCCTGCTGCTATGGTAACAATTCAGCCACCATATTCCCACTCTCTAGCTCATTACTTCTAATTATCTCTGGACCTGGCCTCCAAACATTCTTTTGTGCATGTGTATGTGTCATTTTTTCCTTATTTAAAAAATTATTATAAAAGTTATGCGACAGTAAAAGAAATTCAAACAGTAGAAGAAGGTGTACATAGAAAAGTCATTTCCTCTAAGCCAGTCACTGAAAGATAAACACCATATGACCTCGCTTATAGGTGGAATCCAATGAACAAAATAAACTAACAAGCAAAATAGAAATCAGAGGCAAAGAAACATGAAACAGACGGACAGCTGAAACAGGTGCGGCTGGATGTAAGAAAGTGAAGGGATATATGCAAAGAACATATATGCATGACCCATGGACATGGACAAGAGTATGAGGATTGCCTGAGGAAGTGGGGGGTACTGGGTGGAGGGGGGTGCTGGTGGAGGGGGTCACAGGGGAAAAATTGGAACAACTCTAATAGCATAATCAATTAAAAAAAGGAAGGAAAGGGGAAATGGAGAAGGAAGGGGAGGGGGAAAGAAGGGAAGGGGGAAGAGGGAGGGAGGGAGGGAGGGGGGGAGGGAGGGAGGGAGGGAAAAGCCATTTCCTCACTCCAAAGTTCCACTCCCAGGAGTCTGGGTATCATTATAGAAGTGTGTTGTCCATATATGAAGGCAGTATAACATCATCATGCTTCAGAATTATTCCTGCCTTTATCTTACTCTTTTTATTTGGCCCTTCTCCATCTCTGCTTTATCCTCCTATTTGCCAAACCTTTGGTTTACTCCTACTAATGGATATTTTCAGTTCTGCCCTGTCTTCCAACTTCCCAGATCTTTGGCCTTGCCCCTGCCCATAGATACCAGACTTCTTTCCCTCTGTTCTCACATCCTGTTTATCAAGCTCTAAATCTAGCCCTGAAAACTAACAGTTCAGAATACCTAATTTCCACCATAAACACATTTTTCTAGATTCATGGCACTCTTTAAATCCAGGCAATTATTAGAGACTAATTCCCAGCTTACCTAGACCTCTGGTCAACAGCTCCTAATCCCAATCTCCTCACTCAACTTTCTCTATTGTCCCCTTGGTTTTAACCCAACAACTCCAGACCAGTTTTTCTCTTCAGAATGATCTAGTTGGGATCTTTAATCCAAACAGTCCACCATACGTGGAACTGAGCTGTGAGATGACACATTTAAAAAGTTACTTTTACCATTCTCCCCAAACCACATTACAAAAAGCTAACCTGGGACTCTCTGCATCTGTTTCACAACAGCTATAACTTTGTACAAGTGACTAAAACCTCAGTAACTCATTTTCCTGATCATTTAGAAATGATTCATGGAATGTATGAACTGCTATTTGATAATAATCATAGGTCCCTACTAAAATGAGCATCTCTATAGGAAATATTTTAGGAGGAAAGCAACAAGAAAGTATTCTTATCGAATTACTTATTTTCCTAAACTACTTGTGGTCTGAATCATACACCACCACATATTTTTTTAAAACTGTACTTTCTCCTTTGCAGACTATACAGCTGTGATGAATTTAGTTCTTGATTTCTAACTACTTACAATGGGCTCCTATCATTTAAAGGGGGTATTTCCCTTTTCCTCTCTCCTAATTAAGCATAACATAGAATATAGAGCTAGATGGTTTCAACTCACCACTAATATCTGCACTGAAGATACTACTTTAAAGATCAGTATCAAAAAAGCCCCTCTGTGTCTATCCTTTTAATTATTCCAATTTAACAAGAACCTGGATTATGCCTATAGGCTAGGGACATTCCTGTAGCTCAGATAATCTACTGATCCTCAAAAAATTGGAAAAATATTCCCAAACAATACAATCAAATAATACTCAAACAAAAATACAGACTGCTCACAGGGTAAACATCAAGCAACAAAAGCACATTTTAGATTGCCCTATACTCTTGAGTTCACCATTGTTCACTTCTCTGTAATACCACATGCTACCCTGTAACTATACACTCTTCCAAAAATGCATGAATTTAGAAACTTAAAAATAAGATCCTTCTTTTCACTAAAGGAAGGCTTTACCTTGCACAGCTCAATAATCTGTTCTCCACCAGACACACTCACGGGTGACCTCTACTGGATAACTAGACAGAACACTGACAGCTACGGACAAGACCAGCACCTTCCAAAGAGAACAGGCAAGATGATCCCATGGAATGTAGGAAGAAACAGTAAAACTGTTTAGGTTTGTCTCAGCCTTTTAAAATTTCCACTTTCAATGTGTTTTTAAATGTATACAATATAATAGTACTGTAAGACATGCACGTAACTCATCGGTAAATATAAACATATTGATGGTAAATGTATAAACCTTTTTTAGAGAATGTACATGATAAAAAAGAAGTCTGAAGCCTACTGCCCTTGACAGCACACCCTCAAACAGGGCGGAACAAGCCACAGAAAGTTCAAAAGAAATTTTATTAATGACAGACTAAAACCAAGTAAAAATATATGCCAAATTTCTTAACAAAGAGCATTAAGGCTTCTCCTAAATCTGTCATGGATGGATTTTATTCCTTTGTGTATAATTTATTATCCATGGAAACAGCTTTCACACAAATTAACACATCCAAAACCAAAATGAGCATCTTTCCCAGCCCCCAAACAAACCAGACCTCCTCTGATTAATGAAATCACTATCACCATTCTGACAGTCACTCACAAAAATATAAAAGCTTTGCTTTCTTTCTCTTCCTCAACCCGTCATCAAATCATGTAGATTCAGCTTGTTTAGTATCTCTGAACTCCAACCTCTCTACTCTTTACTATTCCCTCACCCAGACTATTAATAGCCATCTAACTTGCTTCTCTAACATCAGTCACTCAAACTACCATCATAGTGTTCTTGTAAAACGAAGACGTAATTTGTTGTGACCGTTCAGCCTGGTTTCAGGAGTTGTAACCCTCACCCCGTGGCCAGCTGGAAAGAGCCCTAGGGACCTGCTTCATCTGGGTCTGTTCTGTCAAGAGGACCTGAGCCACTAAGGAGACAAAGCTTATCTCCCTGGCAGGAGCGCCGCTTCTGCTTCATCCATCTCTGGCCCCAATGCTTAGTCACTTGGTCAATGACGGGTAAGACTCCTTGAGGGAGGGGCAACCCAAGCCAGACATGAGCATTTAGAAGGCCCTCTTGGAAGGACTCAGGGGGCTGCAGCAAAGAGGGGGTGATGGACCCTCGCCCCCTGGTTATTCTGACATAGCCCGAGTCCCCATTTCTGTCTGGGAGATGTCTTCCTGATCCCTTGCTTCCTGGCTCTAACTGGCTTAAACCTGAAACTATGACAGCAGGTGGCACAGCCCTGTACTGGCCAGAGCAGTTCCCCGAGTGATAAGGCATAAGAAAGAATTCGTAAAGTCCTGTGAAACCTGCTTTGCCAAGAGTGCTCTCATTTAAATGATAAGGGTCTGAGGAGGAAATGAGTATGTCTCCTAAAGTTTTTGCAACCTCCTTTCCTGACAGACACTGACTCAGATTAAGCCCTCAGATTTCTTTGGAATGTTATCCATTGTTTGATTCTTGCCACCTAACATACCTGTATTCCTGTGTACTTGAACCCAATAAAAGCCCAGTGAGGAAGGGGCTCTGGGTCCTTCTCCTTTGAGAGATCAACCACCTCTCCTCCCCAAGCAGATCATGTCTTGGTAGTTTTATTTTCATCCGTGATGGAGGAATGGGGCTCTGTGGGCGGAGCCCCCCCACAGTAATTATGTCCCTCATTCCCTGATTAAAGACCTATGTAGCTCTCCCCTATAAAGTAAAACCTTTAGAGTAACCTTCAAAGCCCTCACCACATAGCTCTACCTACCTTTCTAGCTGGCTTCTATTCTACAACCTCACAACTAGGCACCATTGCCTCTCAAACCTCAAGTCCTAAACATCTTTGTCCATTCTTGTCTCCCTGCCTTTGTTTAAGACGTCTTTCAGAAAGGCCTATCCTCCTGATACCTATCTATAGTACGAAGTCCCATTTAAATACTATCTTCCTCCAAATCTTTAACTTAACGAATATATACTATGAAGTGAATTGTTTGTTTTATAATAATTTATAGCTAAAGAATCTAAAACTAAGTATTCTATTTCCATAAGGAAAAAAGAACTCAATTGGACATAGAACTAGCAACTAAAACTTGGTTTTGATTACAATACTATGCATGCAATCAATTGACCCAAAACATATTATGAGCAGTTTGAGCTAAGCCGAAATAAAATGTTAACTAAATTTTCAAATAGGGCTGATGAAGGAGAATTCAGTACCCTCCATCATGTCCTTCAACCCAGCATTTCCATTTCTGGGAGATTATCTAAAGGACAAGAATACACATTTGTTATGAAATGGATGACCATGGTATTATTTGCTTTAGCAAAAAAGAAGGAACCCAAATGGTCACCAATAGAACGATTAGTAAGTTGTGGTATTGTATACAATGCTATACAGCGTGATTTGAAAAACAAGGCAGACCTAACACAGTAAAAAGCAGACCTAACACAGTAAAAAGATGTCCTAACACAGTTAAGTGGCAAACTGCACAATGGATGGCTAGGATAATACTGCTTACATGAAGGGGGAGGAGCACTAATATATACAGAGAGAAAAAAATGAAACAAAACAGTAACCTCTGACAGATTAATGGCAGCTATGTATTGGTTCTGAAATATTAAGATATTAAATTTATGTGTTTATTGCAATTAGACAAGAAAATTTAAAAAAATTAAAATGGTCTTGGGAGTGCAAAAATATAATGGAATATATATATATTACCTTTATCTATTTTTCAGTTTTAAACACAAAAATGATAAACCTTATAACTATCAATATTACTTTACTCTTTTAACATCCAAGCTCCATCCAATACTCCCATTATATCTAGCAAGGTGAATAAATATTTAAACAGCCTAATGCAAGAAGCATCAACTGCCTCAATCTACAAATTTCAAAAATAATTAATACTCTAATGTATTTCACTCTCATGTTAACGTTTTTAATTAACCAGACCCATTAGTGCAAGGGCAGAAATCTAAAATTAACAGAAACACAGAAAATTTGTGTACCTGTAATGTGTAAGGTCTAAGGAATAAAAGGGGATTTACATTACCCTCTGCTCCACAGTACACTAATAAAGGGACTTTAACGGAAATTGCTAATCACTGATTCTACATTCCAGTTGGCCCTCTTTTGACAAAACAAGCTGTTTAGAGATCTTTACAACAAAGCATTTCTCACCTCATTTGTCTTAAGGAAGGAGGACTTCTGCATTCCTCCAGGAAAAAAGCTGGGAAACAGTTGTCCCTAGAAAAGGAAAAAGGCGTGGGGGCATAAAATATTGTCAGGACTTCGTAATACAAAATAAAGAGATCAATCTCAGCTGGCATTACATAATGTTCTCGTGAGACGCATAACCTCTTGCATACTAAATACCTCTTAAAGATACTGAAGATGGCCAGTACACGCCTGAGTATGAGAAAAGGTAGCAGAATCACGAATGATTTGGGGAACAAAGAAGCTAAGTGCTTCCCATCCATTGTCTTAATTAAACCCCACAAATTCAAAGTAGTAGGCATTATCCCTAAAAATACAAAATCAAAAAAAAAAAAATTGCCGAGTTCCCTCACTAGCTTCTCTTAGGTGAAGCGTTAAGGTTCGAATTCAGGGGAGCCGAACTCAAAAACAAAGTTAATTCCATAGGTTCCATTCCAAGAATTCTTCCCATCCCTCTTCCTCCCACAAGGATAATTGTGCAAGGGGCTGCGCTGGAATGGGACTCCGCTATATGTCAATGTCACCCAAACCCACTTCTAAAAATAAAAAGCACAGCAGCAGGAATCCAGCAATTGCAGCCCACTCGGTACCTACGTGTTGGAGGAAGCTTTACTTTCGCTTCTGGAGTGGAGCGGAACGGAGGACGAAAGTCAACAACTAACTTCCGGCCACGGGCCGCGCGCCGATATGACGCAAACGCCTTGCGCGCCCCAGGGGCCTCGCGGCTGCCCTCCATCAACCAACGTGGGGAGTCCAGCAGGGGGCAGTAGGAGACCACAGTAAGCGCAGGAACCTACCGCTGTAGCTGGGTTAGGAGGTCGGGACGCTTTCCTGACTCCCAGGCCCGCGGCCAAGAGTTGCCGCTGCGGACAGGCTTTATTGCCTGCCGGCCCCACGTTGGAAAGCCGCTATTAAATACATTAATTTTGCAGCCTGATACGGTAATCACGTGTGTTCATGTGACTAACACGACACCGATGAACACTAAGGCGTTTAGTGCTAGAAAACGCGCGCGATACGAGGCTCTGAGTCCCAGATTCGTTCCTAAAGTACTTTCCGGAATGCAGTTGTGAATCCGAATTCAGTGTCAGCCTTCACGCTGGGAAAGTAATTCTAGTATACTTTTATTTCACTTTATGTAACTGCTTACAGCACGATTGCCTCCCGGTCTTTTGAAATCTTGACGGGTTTAGGCACTCTAAGGTTTTCAACAGAAATTTACTCTCCACAGCAGCTGCGTTTTGGGCATCCTTGGGGGCATCGGTTAACCTTTCCTGGTCAGGTCAGCCTCACCTGCTGAGAGATGGTGGCAATGGTGGCTTCAATTTCTGGCAATTCTACTGTTACCTCCAGAAGAAAGATTATACCCAGATTAATGAAATAATTGTCAAGCTGCCAAGTTATCTTACAGAGGAAGTGGTGGTCCTTAGATAAACAAATTGGGAATAGGATTGATCCTAAATCTTACTGCAAGGAAAAATGTACTGCATTACCCTCTTCTATGTGAGCGCATAATGGAGAATTTTCTTCATTCCATTTCTGCGCCAACTAATTAATGCTTTATCCTCACTCTCTCCCTTAGATTACTCCTAGCTGATTTGTTGTTGTCACTTTGTTTTGAATTACCTTTCTGTTTTCTTGGTTTGTAAGGACAAAGATTTATATTTGGGACTTTAAATTACTAATAATCAGCCCCTCTGGTAAGTGAAACTATGTACTGCAGTTCCTTCAGGTAAAAATTAGTCTTGAAAATTTAACAGTGGCCGGTTTATATAAATTTCTAATATCTATTTCTGTATGGAAGGAGCCCCTATATCCAGGTTAATATTTACTATTATATATAAATATATAAATTTATATGTGTAAATATGTAAATATTTTACCTATCAACTGCTTTTCAGACTGTAAAACAATAAAATCTTTTATTGTTTAGGCATTATTAAACTTCAAACATTAAGAAGATCTTTGAAATTATAAAACCCCAATACTCTGATTTTACTGATGAGACATCAAAACTCTTAGAGGGGAACCAGCAAGAGAATGCAAGTCTTATGAAGAGGGACCCCCCAAAAAACTGTAATTATCTTCTGGAGGGTGGGCCCCTTGTTGTACAGGTTTCCCCCGCTAGGTGAGTGTTCTAGAAATCCATCTGTATCAGTGTACCAGCTGGCATTGTTGTGAGAGGCTGAATTTGGCTTCAGTGAAATTTTTTTGAAGACTCTCTCAAGGCTTTGCCCATTTCATGATGAGTGATTTAAGAGTGCACCTGCCCACATGAAGCTGAGTGTTCAGCAGTTTTTGACCAAAAACAGCATGACCCCATGTGCCCCACCCTCCCTATTCACCCGATCTTGCCCCCAGTGACTTTTTTTGTTTGTTTGTTTCCCTGGATGAAAAAAATCCTCAAAGCAAAACATTTTGCCAATGTGGAATAGGTGAAATGAAAAATGGCCAAAGCACTAAAAGGCAACAAAATTGATGAGTTCAAATATCATTTTGAGAAGTGAGGAAAAATGTCTGTATTGGTGCACTGCATCAAATGGAGAGTACTTTGAATACAGGTGATTGAAGTTTAAACATGTAAGAATAAATACACAATTTTTAATAAATAAAGCCCATTAGGGGGTCTCCCCTGTACACCTCTTTGACCCTTAAGTCTCCTGGGATTGATACCACATGCTTTGTTGCACTGACACAGATTATCAAAGCTTATTTCAGACCTATTCAGACAATATCACTTAAATTTGTTTTGAGTAATACCTTATAGGTAAAGGAGATTGGTTGTTTTGAAAATAAGTTCCATATTTCCTAACCAAAATCCTCAGATTATAACTACATTTTGAATACGTATTACAAAACACTGAAAAGACTGACAAGAAAAATAGAATAATGGTTGGGTTAGGATGGTGTATTATCAATTATTTTTCCATTTCATATCTTTGCAAAGAGGTTTAATCTCGAATGACTTGTGGAACGTTGTCATGACCTGCAGTAAGAGCAGGGACTCCTGCTGCCCATCATTGGTGATGTGTTACAGTAGAACCCGTATATGCCTTGACTGTTTTACTCATTGATTTAGTGAACCTTTATTGAGCACCTACACCTTCCAGACCCTGTTTTCAGGATGAGGGGATATATGGGAAACGAAATAAAGCCCCTTCCCTCCCCGACCTCAGTTCCAATGGCAGGTCTCACTCAGCCTGTTGTCTGCTCCTCTACACGTGTCCCCCATTTTCCTTCCCCAAGATCATAGGTGACCCATGCCCTACTCAACTGATATAATTTAGAAAAATAAAGTGTGGTTGGAAACACTGATGGGGAGGGGAGTGCCCTGTGCGGGAAGACCAGAGGGCAGGGAGTAAGTGACGACAAAGCAACGAAGAGGAAAAGAGATGAGACAAGCAATGCAATACAGTGGAGAGCAATTTTTTCCTAGAGGCTCTTCTAAACGTTTCCTCTTTCTCGGTTTTTTATAAAAGCAAAAGTAATTCAAATTTTAAGTCAAATTTGTACTGTATCTTTTTTTACAATTCTCTTGTAATAAAACTGTGTTGACATGGTACATTTGTCTTTAAATATCCATGCTTGAGGAAAGAAAAGGTTACCACATCTGAATTGGAGCATGTCCTCTACCCTTTTTAATTCAAAAGTCTGTTGTGAGAGAAAGCATGCTCTGAAGCCCTCCCCTCACAAACTGGACATTCAAGGGATGGGCTGAAAGTCAAGTTTGAATACAGAATCTATGCTGTACTCACAAGCACCTCTGACCTAAGGTTTTTCTAACTGTGCCACAGTGGCAGCCTGACTCCTTCTGCTCAGGAAGTGTCCTTTGATTTTTAATAGATGTCTGGCAGGCCACAGCCCCTCTGCTGACCACTGGAGTTTGAATCTCAGCAAACCCAATGAAGGTCAAAAAGGAAGTGGCTCTCCAGCGCCCCCACCCCCACCTGCCACCAATCCAACACCCACAGACACCTGACTCAATAGACATATGCATCCCCCACCCCACATCAACTTCCTAGACAGACCTGCCTGCCAGCCACCTACCAGTCTCACTTGAGGGCCCACAGAGAGACATCCAGTCTCTTCTCCCACTCTCTCTAAGTTGCGGCTGTTCTTTTGTGTATGTGAAAACAAATGAAAAGACTATAAATTGCTTAAGGTGGAGAAAAGCGGTAGATAAAATTATTCCATTATTCCATTAACAGTAGATAAAATTATTCCATTAGTCACAAACCAAAAAAGCTGGCTTAATTTCCCCCCTTTTTGAAACAATTACTTTTTAACAACCTTAGATTTCTGAAGATTTCACTGCTGGTAACTTTCTTTCTCTGGAGTGCACCTAACCAGGTTATAGACTCTAGAGAAACTTCAAGAGTCAGCTTTCCCACTCCCACACTCATCACCACAAGGGTCTGTGGCAAGGAAGTGGCTGCTTGGCCTGGCAAGTTTGCTGATCCCAGACTGGATGTGACCCTGGAGGCCCACGGCGGCTAGATTGCCACCATCAGCAGGACAGAGTTGGCCAAGAGAAACGCGGTAATCATTTGCGATCCCGTTCAGCCTGGTGAGTTGAAGTATCTTTTGGGTTGTTTCACCCTACAGTGCCATGCCTTTAATGAAGTGAT
Source organism: Glossophaga mutica (assembly GCA_039655065.1). Lineage (NCBI taxonomy): Eukaryota > Metazoa > Chordata > Mammalia > Chiroptera > Phyllostomidae > Glossophaga > Glossophaga mutica. The sequence continues at coordinate 65,613,578 of CM077313.1, forward strand.
TCTTAATCACTGGTAGGAAATGCTATCTTACTATAGTAGGAAAGCAAATAATCACAAAGTAGAAAAAAAAATCTTCCTCATTCAAAACTACCTCCTTTCCAGTTTGCAGTATTTCTTGAAATGTCACCTTTAGAGATTATTCCTTGTGTTTTATAGTGTGGTCATTTTAAATCAGAAACATATCTGAAAGGGGAAACGAATTAAGCCAACAGTCAGCAAACTTTCCTATAAAGGTCCAGAGAGTAAATATTTTAGGCTTTTGGCCCACATACTGGCTCTGTTGCTTCTTCTTCTTTTCTTTCTTTCTTTTTTTTAACAATCCTTTAAAAATGTAGAAACTGCCCTCAGCTCAAGGACTGCCTGGCCACAAGCCATAGTCTGCTGACACCTACATTAAACTCTAACGAGCTACTCACATATACCTGTAACTTAGTTTGTTAACTTAAAGTCATCTAAAGAATAGGAATTTTGAGAGGACACTGAAGAAGAAAATATTAATAACATTTGAAAACACACATTATGGTACTATCTGCCATGTAGTATTCTAATCACTTCACCTACATTAATTCAGTTAAATCTATGATGGAAATAACATTGTATCCATTTCTCAGATGAGAAAACTGAGCTAGAGGCCAGGTAACTTGCCCAAGCTCACACAGCCTGTGGCTGGAACCTAAGAAGTCCAGCTCTAGAGTCTATAATCATAATTGCTGTGCTTTGCTGGCACTTAGAGAGAAATATTTTAACGCACTACAGAAACTACGAAAATAGAATGTTTTTCTATAGAAAATTTAAAAAGAGGCCACAAAATCACCCATAATTCAATCACTTAGAAATAACGACTATTTACATTTTATTTATATTCTTTTGATGTATTTCCTTTAAGACTATTCCTATACGTAATTTTTTTCTTATTCAACCAGTGAGGGAGGTGTCATAATTTTGCAGATGAGGAAACTGAGACTCAGTGACTTTTTCAAGATAAAGCAAATGTGTGTGGAACCAGGACTTCAACCCAGGTTCCACTTGGAGAACCTGTGCTCTTTAACCCCTAGCCTGTTCTGTATTTGAGTTTATACTTATTCATCACACTCAGAAAGTCCCTTTCCATCTCAAGTTTATAAAGAACAGTCACCCATATTTTCATTCAGTATTTAGTATTTTTCTTTTGTTTTTTCCTTTAAAATCTTTGGATCGTCTGGATTTTATTTTTGGAATAAGAAACGAGATAGAGATTCAATTCTGTTCCTTTTCCAAATTGCTGGTCAGTTGTTCCAACATCATTTAATGAAGGCTTCCTTTACCCACTGCTTTTAAATGCCACATTTGTTATATACTAAATTGCAAGGTAATTTTTACTGTTTTTGAATGACTACATTTCAGTTTTGGAAGATATTTCTTAAGGTTCTGTTGTGATGATCTAACTTAAGGGTTGATGTGAAAAAAGTAGGTTTCAGCCTGGTGTTATGAGAATTTCCCTTTATGGATGATTTTTCCCTTAAAAAATAAAGGTCATGATTCAGGTGAGCATTATTTTAGCTCAAACTCTATGGTTTTTTAAAGAAGTGTGATAAATGGAAACTGAGCTTGAAGGAATACTAATGATTCTCTTGTCCAATCTCCTTTTGTATAGGTAAGGGAATTGAGGCCCAAAATGGTAAAAAAAAAAAAAACAAAAAACATCCTTATTTAACAAATAACATTGCTAGTTAGTGTCCGTGTTACAATGAATTCTTTCAGTTGCAAGTGACACAAATACAATGCAAATTAATTCAAGCAAAAAATGCGGGGGAATTTTTCTCTCGGCTTCTCTCTGTATGTAGGCCTTATTCTCTCAGGCTCTTCTGTGGACCAGATATATGGCAAGTATATTTAAGGTTACGTCCTTTTAACTGGAAACTCGAGGGAAAAGAGAAAAATTCTAATTCTTAGAACATAAAACCCAAAATAAGGACTCTGGTTGGCTTTCATTGAGTCATTGTTTCATGGTAAGGGTGAGGGTGGCAAGATATAACGTAATTGGTGGTCCCAGTAAAACCATTTGGAGTCGGGGAGAAGCTGGTCCTCGAAAGAAAAGAGGCATTACCATCCCTAGAGTGAAGAAAGGGAACTTGGACAGACAGACATCTCTAACCTCTACTACAGTCAGAGAGCCAGAATTGGGGTTGAGATCTTTGAACTTCATTCCAAATCCTCTTCTCATTCCTCTGTGTATTTAATGTATATTTACTGCATAGTTTATCAGGACTGTATTTAACTGCAAGTGACAGAATCCCCAGTTGATGATGGCTTAAATAGCATAAGGTCTAGAAACAGGAGTTAGTCGTTGCATTATTTTCTAAAATCACGCTGTCTCACAGCTTTCCATCTCCGTTCATTAGTCACTATTTTAGTCCATTGGGACCGGTGTAACAAAAACACCAAACACTGGGTAGTTTAAACAATAAACATTTATTTCTCACAATACTGGAGGCTGGGGAGTCCAAGACCAAGGTGCCAGGAGATTCAGTGTCTGGTGAAGACCCACTTCCTTGTAGATAACCATCTCCTTTCTGCATCTTCGCACGGTGGAAAGGAGCAAGGGTGCTCTCTGGGGTCTCTTTTATAAGGGCACCAATCTCACTCATGAGGTCTTCACCTCCATAACCTAATCACCTCCCAATGTCATCAAATTGGGGGTTTGAATTGCAACATATGAATTTTAGGGGGACACACACATTCAGTTCATAACAGTCACTTAACCAGGGCAGGGTGATATCATCTCTCCCTGAAGCCTCTCCAAACCTCCATTCAGAATAAATCTTTCCCACTTCCACAGTGGTGCCACACTTTGGTAATCATCGTAACGCTGAATTCATTCTCCCTTGTGTTGAAATACATTTCGTGCATACATCTCGATCTCCTCTGTTATTAGACAGCGATTCCTGAGGACACAGACCGAGTCTCATTCATCTTTGCAGAATCCAGGTGCCAGCTGTTCTCCCATCTTCTGGCTCTGCCAGCTGCACATGCTCCCTTTGAACCCAGACCCCTCGAACCCAGAATCACTTTGAATTTTGACAAAACTTATCACCTGACAACACCAGTGAGCAAGTTCTTCCCTGCAACTGTTGTCAAGGGGGTTACACACCATGACACATGGAAAAACAACTTTCTTCCTTTCACATTTTCTTCCTTCTGGATGGGCCTGAGACTTCAAACTCCTCTCTCCATTGATTTGCCCAAATTTAGCTGTACCTCAGCCCCATCTCTGCACTGGCACACCTAAACCCAGCTTCAGGCTCTGTAAAATCAAGTCCAATCTAAGGTAATAGGTCCACGCTTCTTAATAGTGGGGGTGAGGGGTTCAAGATAGCAGATAATACTAAATTGTGCTTATAATTGTTCTATTGAATCTTTATTATGTATAAGATGCTATTATCTTGGCAAAGCATGTTTTATTATCTTCATTTTACAGTTAAGAAATGGAGGCATGAAGAAGTTAAATAAAGAACCCCATATCACACAGCCAGGAAGTAGGAACCACAAATCAAACATAGGCTATTTGAATTCAGAGCCTGGGTCCTTAATAATTAAACTCAGCTAACCTCTATAGTACCTAATACAATACCTTCCCTAGTAAGTACATCAAAATGTTGGTTGTATTAAATTTGCTTGTATTTCTAAGATCATAAGCAATACTCTAGCTTCTTATACTTCTATTTTTTCCAGCTGCAAAAAAATTATTTTAGTTTATGAAATACCCAAAGATCCATTTTGGAAAAGCTACTTTATCTTTAATGAAAGTAAAAATTATGAGTATATTGCAGTTGTTTGCTAGTTTTATCTTTTCCAGCCCTACTGAAGTTAACTGGCAAATAACTTTGTGTATACTTAAGGTGTGCAACATGATGATTTGCTATACCTACACATTGAAAAATGATTACCACAAAGAAGCTAATTGGCACATCCATCACCTGACGTAGTTACTACTACTTTAAATGTGTGGCTAGAACACTGAAGACCTGCTCTCTTAGCAAACTTTAAGCACAGAATAGTCTAGTGCTATTAGTTACAGTCACCCTGCTGTACATCCACTCTCATGGATATCTAAAGCTTCCTGTTTTATTGTTATTATGTAAATGAATGACTGAACTAATTTATTGACTATGCAACTCAGCTTGCTCATCTGAAAATTCATTCAGTTGGCCTTTTAATATCTATGCATCTACCACATGAACACCAGAGAAACAATGACACATAAGAAACACTCCCTGCCTTTAACAATTCTAGTGGAAATATTCACAGTCCAAAACAACAGTGTTGAACTAGATGATGTCAAAGGTCCCTTCCAGCTCCAAAACTCTGAATCTGTGGAGTGAGACGTTTGCTCGCCTTTCTACTGAGGTGGTAGATTTATGATCACAAGGAGATGGCTCATTCTTCCTCCCACCCTAAGTACTCAAGTCAGTGCCAAAAAAAAAAAAAAAAAAGCAGATTCTGATAAATTTTAAGTGACTACCACCCTTGGTTAGACCTTGGGAAGGGGAGTTGGGTGCTTCTTATCAGATAACCACGGAGGAGAGAATTCAGAGCTGCCCTTAAACAAGAATAGCAAAGCGTAAGAAGTCTCACCTTACTGCCCTCCAGCCTTTCTCATTGCGCTCAACTCCAGCAGTGACCAAAAAGCTACTGTCCTCCTGCTTCCCTCTGAGGCCCCCAAACCCAGCTTGAACACTAGGCAAGCCAGTTTAGAGAGAGCTTTGTTCTACATCTTCACCCATAAATGGGACACTTGACTCTTTCACCTCTGCATCTCTCATACCTTGCTGTTCTCAATCCTTGCTGCACATTAGCATCACCTAGAGACCATTTTAAACACACGTCAGCCCAGCTCTCTGCCCCCAGGAATTCTGGTTTAATTGGTTTGACTCAAGGCTCCAACATTAGTCTGATTTTTTGTTTTTGTTTTTAATCCTCAGTATTACAGCTAGAATTGAGAACTACTGCACCTTTGAAACTGGAGCTTCTTAATTTTCACCTACTGGTAAAAGCCCCACTCTGGTTTCTGGGACCAATTCTGTATCTAGCAAGGGAAAATTCAAGGCACCTTAGGCTAGCAGCTCTATAGCTCTGGGCTTAATTCCACTGTGACCTAGATTCGCAATTCCTGAGATTAAGCTCCTATCCCAAAAGAACATGGGGGGTGGGGGTGGGGGTGGCGACCGAAGGTAAAACAGTTGCTGGGCAGGCAAATCAGCAGGTGTTTACTCTAATGCACTCCCACTTCTTTCAGCCCCCACCCCGATTTCCTGCTGAAACCATTGTAAAAAGGTTGTCCTGAATAAATAGTGTCACTTGGTGACAGGCATGGATAATATCTCTCTTTAGTTTGATTTAGTCTCATTTATATATTTTTTATTTTGTTTCCCTTGCCTGAAGAGATATATCAGAAACAATATTGTTATGAGCAATGTCCAAGATTTCACTGCCTATGTTTTCTTCTAGGATTTTTATGGTCTTGGGTCTAACATTTAAGTCTTTAATCCATTTTGAATGTATTATTGTGTATGGTGTAAAAAAGTGGTCTAGTTTCTTTTTTATGCACGTACCTGTTCAATTTTTCAAACACTGTTTACTGAGTAAACTACCTTTAGCCCATTGTATGTGCTTGCTTCCTCTGTCAAATGTTAATTAACTACAAAGGCATGGGTTTATTTCTGAGCTCTCCATTCTGTTCCATTGATCTGTGTGTCTGTTTTTATGCCAACACCATGCTGTTTTGATTACTATAGCCTTATAGTTTCATATTAGGTAGCATAATTCCTCCAGCTTTGTTCTTTTTTCTCAAGATTGCTGTTCCTATTTGGGGCCTTTTGTAGTTTCACATAAATTTTTAAAAGTCCTTTCCTTCCTTCCTTCCTTCCTTCCTTCCTTCCTTCCTTCCTTCCTTCCTTCCTTCCTTCTTTCTTTCTTTCTTTTGAGAGGAGAAGGGAGAGAGAAAGGGAGGAAGAGAAACATCAATGTGTGGTTGCCTCTCACATGGGCCCCACTGGGGACCTGGCCCACAACCCAGGCATGTGCCCTAACGGGGCATCGAACCAGCGATGCTTTGGTTCGCAGGCCCACATTCGATTCACTGACCCACACCAGCCAGGGCTAATTTCATACAAATTTTAAAAATATTCTGCCCCTGGCTGGTGTAGTTCAGTGGGTTGAGCACAGGCTGTAAACCAAAGGATCTCCAGTTCTATTCCCAGTCAGGACACATACCTGGGTTGTGGGCCAGGTCCCCAGTGGGGGCCACATGAGAGACAACCACACATTGATGTTTCTCTCCCTATCTTACTTCCTCCCTTCCCTTCTGTCTAAAAATAAATAAAATCTTTAAAAATGAAAAATATTTTGTTTAGCTCTGTGAAATACATTGGTATTTTGATAGGTATTGCTTTTGATCTATAGATTGCTTTGGGTAATATGGATATTTTAATGACGTTAATTCTTCCTAGCCATGAACACCGTATGTGTTTCCACTTATTTGTATCTTCTTCAATTTCTTTCTTTGGTGTCTTATAATTTTCCAAGTACAGATCTTTTGAATCCTTGGTTAGATTTACTACTAGGCAAACGTTTTTGCATGGCAAAAGAATCCATCAACAAAATAAAAAGACAGCCTACTGAACTGGGGAAGATATTCCCCAAGCTGATAAGGATTTACTATCCAAAATTTATAAAGAACTTATAAATGTCAACACTAAAGAAAAAGAAAAAAGAAAAACCATACAATCCAATTTAAAAATGGGCAAAGGATCTGAATAGATATTTTTCCAAGAGGCATACAGATGTCCAATTGGCATATGAAAAGATGCTCAACATCACTAATCACCAGAGAAATCCAAATTAAAACCACAATGAGATATCATCTCACACCTGTCAGAATGACTATCATCAATAAATCAACAAACAAGTGCTGGCGAAGATGTGGAGAAAGGGGAACCCTCTACACTGTTGGTGGGAATATAGATTGATACAGCCACTGTGGAAAGCAGTATGGAGATACCTCAAAAAATTAAAAATGGAACTGCCTTATGATCCAGCAATTAATTCCACTTCTACAAATGTATCTAAAGAATCCAAAACAGTAATTCAAAAGAATATAAGCACCCCTATGTTCATTGCAGCATTGTTTATAATAGCCAAGATATGGAAGCAACTCAAGGGTCCATCAGTAGATAAGTGGATAAAACAACTATGGGACATTAACAACATGGAATACTACTTGGCCGTAAAAAAGGAAGAAAATTTTACCCTTTGTGACAGCATGGATGGACCTGGAGAACATTATGCTGAGTGAAATAAGCCAGTCAGAGAAAGATAAATACCATGTGATTTCACTCATATGTGGAATCTAATAAACAAACTTAACCAGCAGAGACAGACTCATAGAGAGCAGGCTGACGTGACAGCTGGGGTGGGGGGAGGTTAGGGGGAGGAGGTATCGAGCGAAAAGGAGAAGGACTGATGGACATGGACACCAGTGTGGTGATTGCAGGAGGTAAGGGTGGCATAAGGGGGATAAATGGTAATGAAAAAATACAATTAAAAAATAATAACATCTCTCAGCCATGGCTTCGTCAAGTTGCCAGATGTTTCTCTTTATTTCACTTAATACAGCTCTGTTAGTGAGACTGTAAGATCTTTCCCAGAGACTTCTCATCTTTAATCTCCTTTCCTTTCTTCCCCCTCTTTTAACTTGTACCCAGTTAATTCCTGAATCTCATTCTCCCTCTTGATCCGTTTTTACAGACCTCTCCCCACCAGCACTGTGATCACGCCTCAGCATAAGACTAGTTAGTATCAGTGGTGTATTTAAAATGGAGAAAAGGAAAGATACATTTTTTTAAAGTATGTTTATGTACAGAGAGGGGAAGGGAAGGAAGGAGGAAGGGAGGGGGGAGAGAGAGAGAGAGAGAGAAACATCCATTGGATGCCTCCCATACACAGGCTGACCAGGGATCGAACCCACAGGCCCCTGGTGTGTGGGACGATGCCACACCAGCCAGGCCAGGCAAACACATTTTTTAAACTGAAATTTTGATGTGAAAAGAAACAAACTCTAGAGTCCATAAAAGTGCTAATAAAAACTCTTCACAGTTCCCACAAAAGTTCTCTTATTTGCAAATGAAGTCTTTACTTCAGAAACCAGAATTCAGCCTAAATGTTATTTTTAATCAGTTTGTTGTTTTCTGCTTTGATACTTGTTTTACAAGAGTTTGGTTTTACTATTTTTCTTTCATTTTTTACAACTTAATTTTGTTATTGATTTGAGAGAAGGAGAGAGAAATATCAATTTATCGTTCCACTTATTTACACATTCATTGGTGGCTTCTGGTATGGGCCCTGACCAGGGATTGAACCCACACCCTTGGCGTATCAGGACAATGCTCTAACCAACTGAGCTACCCTGGCCAGGGCCACACTATTTTTCTTGCACTATTTTTTTAATAATAATTCATTTAGTGAATTGTTCTCAGAACATTAGCACCAGCTATAACATTGTTTCGACCGAAAATTCTATTCTAAGTTTCAAATTTTTGGACCCTCAACTCATCTCTAGATGAGGACTGCATAAATACACCTAGCCCCATGCTGGGCAGTCCCTTAACTAGGAAGTCTGCTTTTCCGATGTCCCAGAGGAGAGCCCTTAAGGTTTGCCAAAGGAGAAAAGTAAATATGAGGAAAGATTTTAATGACATCTATTTCTGTTGGTAACATCGACAACTTCCCAGCCGTCAGCGAGATGCAGGGAGTTACTCTGTTCTTCTGTCCAGGAGAATCCACTGTATATGATTTTCCCAGTGCCAAGGGGAGTATCGTGACACAGCTTCCCTTGTACCCACTTAATTACCAGGACAATCTCTGAAACTTGTCATGGCAATTGACATGCAAAACTTGCAGTCTCAATTACGTCTAGAACTATTCTCAGAAAAGTGCTTTAATAATTCAAATATTTGTCTGATTCAAGATAAGCACTCTAAAATATGTTCATTTTCCCAGCATTAAATATAAACCTTAGCTTGATCCTGTTCTCTATTTGACCAGGAACTGTGATTCTCTCTGAACATTAGCAAAAGACAAAGAGAGGGAAAAGGAGATGAGAGTGAGAGAAATGGGAAACAGATTGTTTTAAAGTACATGAAACAATTACAATTTTTTCTATTATGTAGTAAAGTGTTCTATATTGCCCTTGAGAATATCACAATCATGATTTGTGGTCTGTGTGTATTTTTAGTACATATTTAAATTAGTCATTGTGAGTCAGATATCCTAAGATCATTTAATTAATTACCTGCATTACCTAACCCCTACTTAAATTTCTTCTCTAGACATATTACTCCTACAGACTAAATTATTCATCTCACCCAACTTTCTAAGCTAACAAAGCCACTTGGCTTTCTAGCGAACATGCCGTTGTAAAAGCAGATCTTAGCTCAACACTTTTTCTCTTATTAAAAGATAAGGGTGGAGAACCATCATGTCTAAAAATAGATACCTGGAGCTTAAAATCTGTCAGACCATATGTTGTACGACTCCAAGATCCAGGAAACAAAGACATCCTTCTCCTGGGGGTATGTATTATTACCGTCGTTCTAGGGGATCAAGTGCCAGTCTGTTAAATGACGGCACAGTCATTTAAACGTCTTTGGAAGAGAAACGGATGTGAATTCCGGGGGAGGGCGAAGGGAAAACATTAGTGAATTGGCACTGATATGCTCTGCATGCATTTATGCCTGTGGTGTGGGAATGCAAATGACAATGTGAATTTTCTTCCAGTGTCCTTGAGAGTTCTCTTAAGGAAATTACTTTTCTTATTTCTCACTGACAGTAAGTGGAATGACCACAAAATACAAGATTTGAGGCTGTCTTTACCTAGAAGCAAAATAGCATTTTACAAAACATTGTAAGATCTTTGCCATTCTTTTTCTATACCGAAATTTAAATATTTCTTTCTGGTGGCTATGTTACTTCGTTGTTTTAAAGTTTAAAAACTTGTTTTAAAACTTTGAAATAAGATTTTTAAATCTACTGCTATTAATTGCTAAATATGTTTTACATATAAAATACACATTTTATAACATTTTCCCTATTTTATGTGGTGCAAACTGAACCATTTTCAGAGATTTAATTATAGTCTTATGCTAGACTATCGTTCTGAGACTGTGTACATAATACATTGAAGCAATTTGGCAGTACTTTCGTTTGAACCACAAACAATTCAAACCTGCAAAGGGAATTCTTTTCTGCTTTTGTAACAATCAAATCTCCACTTCTCTTTAGATTGCAGAGACCCAGCTATGTTGGCATATTTACAAAGCCAAACACTTTTAAAATGCTAAGGTTGAGAGGTCCCAGTCTACTCTAATTACTTGGCAATGATTGTGCAGGCTGGTTGTAAAGGTAGAAATGTCTGTTCTTTGTCAATTAACAAAAGAACTGGAGTCCTCTTCAAGTGCTGTGAGGGGAAGGGGAAAATGATAGCAGAGAGTGTATTTCTTCTAGGACCTGAGGCTACATTTCTTTTAGTTTTTAAAATTATATACATGTGTGTACATATCTGTATATGTAAAAAAGGTTTACATACACATGGTACAAAGATATAAAAGACTATGTAGTAAAAACTTGTCTCTCTCCTTTTTCTCAATTATCCAATTCCCCTCTCTGGAGGCAAACCCAGAAACTGTACCCAGTTTCTTGGAGATTCTTCCAATGAAAATCCATGCATTTGCCAAAATATATGTATAAATTTCCTCTTTTTCTTTTCTTCTGTCTTCCTCTCCTTTCCCACAAAAAAATAGTATACCATATAATCTCTATTCCATAAGTTTTTACTCTTAAAAATTGTTCCAAATCAGTACATACAGGGGTCATCATTCAAGCTACTGTTTACATCGTAATCCAGTGATTGAATAGCCCATAATTCCTCTAGACAGTGAGTATTTAAAAGGTTTTCCATCCTTCACTATTACAAATGGGCTGCAACAAGTATTTCATTAGCACATATTTTGTTTTGCACAAATGCAACATTATCTATAGAGTGAAAACCTAGGAATTGAAATTATTGGGTCAAAGAGTATGAACCTTTTAAATTTTGTCAAATGGAACCGAATTGCCTCCAGGAAAGTTGTGCCAATTTCCACTCCCAACAGTACTGTATGAGAAGGAAGTGATATTTTTGACCAGGGCCCATTTCATATTTGTATTCTGAAAGGAATAAAAATACAAATATATTATTTTCATGTATTACAAATGTCAGGAAACTCCCACATTTGAAAGATAGAAAATATAAAGTAAAAGACAGCAGTCTGACAAGCAAGAAAACCATCATCATGTAATAAGAGAGAATTTTTTTAAATATTTTATTTATTTATTTTTAGAGCTAGAGGAAGGGTCACACAACCCCAACCAGGGGCCTGGCCCACAACCCAGGTATGTGCCCTCACTGGGAATTGAACCTACATTTCTGTCTCAGACTCTAGGAGACAATGCCCAACCCAATGAGCCACACCAATCAGGGTGAGAATTTTGAATTATATAATTTTTAAATCATGAAAATTGTTCAATTTTTTTATTTCTATGATAATGCTATTATTGAAAGTAATAAAGAGTTATTGCCAATAATAATAACAAGAGAGGAAATATTGAATGGTATGTATAGGGCTTGCATAATACATAAAACAAGTGAATATATAATTAGACCATGGCTTACTAAAAATCTGTTTTATAGTAACAGTTATCATTATAAGACTCAAAATTAGTCCTCAAATTTACTAATAGCTATTCTGGAAGTACATTTTAAAATTATTTCAGTAAAAAAATCCTTGAAGATAAAATTAATCTTGACCAGAAGATCGGATACCATGTTGTTTATAAAATGAAAAAAGCTCTATAAACTTATAAAATAGTAGAAGTGATGCAGGAAAATCTAAGCACATAGTTCTGGAGGTAAGAGCATTGAGAAATATAGAAAACCAGATAGTTCTTTCCTTGGTGAGGTGTCTGTGGGAACCAGATGATTGTTCCATAAAAGGGAGAATAAGGCACGCACTGTCACCATATCAGACTACCATTGCAGATGTTTGTCATGTAAATACATAAAAATGTATTTTTAAATTTTTAAAAACCTTTTAATTGATTTTAGAGATGGAGAGAGAGAGGGAAACATCAATTTGTTGTTCCACTGATTTATGCATATATTGGTTGATTCTTGTATGTGCCCTGACCAGGGATCAAACTCACAACCTGGGCTTATTGGGATGACTCTCTAACCAACTGAGCTACCTGGCAGATAAAAAAATATTTTTATGCAGAATTGACCAATTAAAATCAGAGTTATCTGTTCTATGAAATTTTGTAACAATGCTGTGGACTACAATTTTACAAATTAGAAACAGAAATCAAGTTCCCTTTATTAGGAAAAGAAGTCTCAAGAATTCTCAACAACTTTTCATCATCCAAAATTCATTTAGTCATTCACCGGGCTGGTGTGGCTCAGTGGATTGAGCACAGTCTGTGAACCAAACCAGTGTCGCTGGTTCGATTCCCAGTGAGGGCACACGCCTGGGTTGCGGGCCAGGTCCCCATTAGGGGGTATGGGAGAGGCAACCACACACTGATGTTTCTCTCACTTCTCCCTCCCTTCCCCTTTCTAAAAATAAATAAATAAAATTTTATTTAAAAATTTAGTCATTCAAAATTCATGGTCAACTGAAAGTCATTGCCACTGTCTGCGTTTTTCTGACTATATCACAGAGATTGAACCGGATAGTTCAGTTCATTATTGAAATGCTCTGATTAGAAATGGACAATGAATCATTTTAAAGACAAAGTCCCACACAGCTAGTTATCACATTGAAATTCTGTCTACAAAATACAAAACAGGAAACTCCTGGCTTGGTGAAGCAACTACTGGCCAAGTCAGAGAAACAAAAGTAGTCACACCGGTCTTTCGTCATCATGTAAGGGACAGACTACCACTTGAGTAGATTTTTCATATTTCACCCAGATATTTACGATGCTATAATCTTAACCCTGTTCTCAGATGACTGTGTAAAAGGTGGAAAGAACACTTCTTTACATTAGTCCTTTACAATTACCCTAATTCTGTAACTCACACATTTTAGCACAACATGAGTCAAGAAGCAGAACCACACCGCAGCATCCACATCATGTGAAAATAAAGTAACCCTGCTCTTTAACAAGAATGAGCAAGAAATGCACTGAAATGGTTGAGCATTTCTGTTTAACACTAATATTACTCACACTTGCATGTTCTTCATCATCATCATCATCATCATCATCACCATCACCATCACCAGTTCTATCATCAGCATCGTATGTGATACCAAAACATTAAATAGTTTTAAGCTTAAAAGGTCAATTCTTCATCCTATTTTGTTTTTGACATTGATTTTATTTCTGCAGCTATTTGGTTTTGGTCATCTTTAAAATGTTCTGGAATTTTACACTACAGTGTCTTCTCTCTAGAAGATAACATTTCATACAGTTCAGAAATATACAGAGAATTGACTTGATATCTCTTCAGATAAATAAGTCTCCTTATATAAATGCAGGAATCAACCTATGGATTTCTAGAATAATTTATTTCACATGTTCCCCAGTTGCTTCTAGCATGGTGACAGAATAACTGGTAATATTCTAGACTGGTTTATTAAAGCAGCTGATTCCATTATTTCTCAAAGCAGAAAAAAAAGATTTTTAAAAATAAATAACTACAATGAAATGTTTCTCAAGTCATCGATCGCCCCTTTTCCTGTGTCAGCTACACACAAGATCTAGATGAAATTAATATTTAATATTCTACTGACATTTATCATGTGCAGTTTCTGTTGTTTTCTGCATCCTTATGTTAGTATTTTTTCAGCCACTGAATTTGTTAATAAACAGGACATTCAGCCTCCCTGACAGCCGATATCTGCACAATTGACCAAAAATCATTCATACTAGTTGATTGGATTCAGTTATTAAAACATCCAGAAAAAGTAGGGCAAAATACTTTTTATCTTATTTTTATTTATTTACATACTATCTTCTTTATTTCATTTTATTTTATAATTAAATTTATTGGGGTGACATTGGTTAATAAGATTATATAGGTTTCAAGCATACATTTCTATGATACATGATCTCTATATTGCACTGTAGACCTACCACCCAAAGTCAAATCATATTTCATCACCATATATTTGGGAAATATTTCTTTTTAGGTTATGTTTAATTATTTTTGAAGCAAACATTAGCTATGAAGAATTACCCAAACATCTAATTATCTTTCTTTCACATTTTGCAAAAAGATTCTAAGATAAGATTATAATGATTTATTTTCTATAAAAATAGTTATGGGTAATGACTGCTTTATTTTTATTAGCTCATTTAAGTCTTACAGTAACCCAGGAAATGATAAAGTGTAATCCTTGCTTTACAGATAAGGAAATTGCAACTCAGAAGAATTAAATAACTTGTCTGCTGTCGTACAGTTAGTGAGGTTGTGGCAGAGCTGGACTTGCAAGCAGATCTATCAACTACAAACACTAAGCTCACTTCTTTGAGAGTGAAATCAAAGATATTTCAGAGATATTCATTTCCAGAGAACAGAGCCAGAGGAAATTAATTAGAATCATAACAGAAAGTACTGAAGTTAGCTGGAGAGAATGCTATGTTAGCAATGAGGGAAGGCGCACCCAGGGAGTTACTACTATGGTACTGGTAACGTTCCAGCTCTGACCTGAGTGCTGGGCTGATTGGTGCTCGCATCACCATCTTTTATCTTTTGTGCACACGTTACATTTTCCGTATGTATTGAAATATTATATAATGAAAATATTTTAAAAGAAAAAATTTCAAAAATCAATTCTTGAGGGATATTGTGAAATTATTGTTTAAGTATCTTAAACAACAAAATCCAGGTACTTCCCCCTTGGTAACCTCAACGTAACTAATGTGTGGATTTCACGCAGCCACCATGGCACACACACAGAAGTCTTGACCACATTCTTACCTATCATTACTGTTTCTTTGCTATTTCTGTGTCAGAACTCAAATGACTCCCCTGGATGTTAGAGAAAATCTGCTCCTAAAATAAGATTAGAACAAAATCCCAAGAGGATTAAGTCTTCCAGGAAGATCATTTCGATTCAGTTTTCAATCTGGATTTTAGTATTTAGGTAACTCCTATTAAGCCAACAGGCACTTTTCCTTGGTATTAAGAGACTGGATTGGGTATTTATAATGACAAATCACTGTAACACCACAAACCTCCATTTTCTCAAAATAGTAATTCCTTTCTGTTAGTCTATGTGTTCTGTCAAAGTGACCTTATTGAAAGGAGTCTAATTCAAAGTCATTTTTTAGTACTGTCCCATTTCTCACAGATATCTGATGTGCCAGCCTATATTGTGGTTTGGTCTTGTTTGTTCTTATTGCAAAAGCAATCATGCTATGCTGATGAAAAGTCAGCCCCCAATCCACTTTTCAGAGGTAACTGTTGTCTTTTACCATTTTTGTTTAATTGCTTATTACCTCTACAACTCTAAATGACATTTCTACAATAGGATTTCTTCACTTTACATGACCTTTTTGAATTTCATTCTTTACTTTTATTTAAATTGCATTTATATAACCTAAAAAAATCATATACTACTGCAAAGCTTATAATGAAGACTAGGAGACTCGGATGGTCTGGTCTGGTGCAGTCCCTCTCTCCCAGTCTTCAGAGGCAAGTTCTTTCAGCTATTTTAGTGCTTCCTTTAGATATCAATGTCCGTAATTCTAAATTACATGCTCATGCTGCTATTTTTGTTTCATTTTAAATGCTTATATATCAGCTTCTCACTGGAAGTGAGAAGGGAATTGGCTGCAGTATGTAACTTTTCCACATTCTTTTCTATATACCCTACAATTTTGGTCAAATTATTTTGAGAATTATTTTGCTTTATTATTACTATGCAAATATTGGTTATAATTAAGTCACATAGCATTGTTTAGTTTTCTATTTACCTATTGCTAATTGTTTCATGAACTACTGGACTACAGAACTCTTTTTTAATGAGCAAATATATCATGTGGGCTATTAGTTTTGTTTTTTTGTTTTTTCCCAGAGACATCCATCCTACAATCCAGGTCCTCTTGCTTCTGTCTGGATCGATCACTCTCCAGACCTTCTGTATGGTGACAGCCTAGAATTTTACTACTTCTTATGCTAAATTTTCCCTTTGCTTCTCCCCTTGTGTTGAATTCTTGTTTCCTGGCACCAATATCTTCCCGCTACCTGGGGTTTTCCCACTCATTTTAGTGGAGTCTCTCAGCTGATAGCTTCCTAAGAAAGATATAAGAACAATGTCTTTCCTTCCTTCATTCCTTCCTTATCCTCACCTGAGGACATGTCCATTGATTTTAGAGAGAGGAAAAGGGAGGAAGAGAAATCTCGATGTGAGAGAGAAACATCCATCGACTGCCTCTCGCATGTGCCTGACCAGAGACCAAACCTGCCACCCAGGCATGTGACCTGACTGGGAATCAAACCCACAGTCTTTCAGTTTACAGGAAGATGCTCCAACCAACTGAGCCACACTGACCAGAGCTGAAAGTGTCTTTAATTTACTCTTCATAACAATTTGCCTCAAAATCCAGGAAGGCTGGGAATCATTTCCCTACATTTTTTCAGCTTCCAATGTTGCTATTGAGAGGTATGGTGCCCATCTAACCCTGGAGTCTGTTGTTTTCCCTGTGGGAGCCTTTATAAAACCTACAAACATTCATTCATAAATATTTACTTTTAATTTCTTAATAGCTTCTTTTTATTGTATTTTTTCTTACCATTTATCCCCCTTATACTCGCTTCCACTTCCACCTACTTCCCTTGCCTTCACAATCATCAAATGACACAAATATTTATTGAGCAGCTATTACTATGCTAGGTTCTGTTTTAGAAGCTAGGGATTATGGCATTTTAAAAAGAAGGGCATTTATCGCTGCTTTTGTGGAGCTTACATTCTTGGGGGGGGGCACAAATAATAAGCAAGATAAAGAAAATATATAGTATATTAGATAATGATAAGTACTCAAGCACAGAAGGAGAATATGTAGTGTCAGGGGTGGAAATTTGGATAAGAAAGGCCTTATTTAAAAGGCAACTTTGAGTGAAGCCTTGAAGGAAGTGAGGAAGCAAGCCATGCCCATACCCAGGGGGTGACCGTGTTGTGCACAGAGAGCACTCAGTGCACAGATCCTGAGACAGGAGTGTCTGTCTTGCTTAATGAACAATTAAGAAACCAGCATGGCTGAAGCAAAATGAATGGGGAAAATTTGCAAAAGGCAATGAGCTCAGAGCTTTAAGATGGAGCCAGCTCTTCTAAGAACTTGGCTTTTTATTCTAAAAGAGATGAGATGCTATAGGACAGTTTGGAGCTGGAAAGTGACTGCTCTGACTTTTGGTAATTGGGTAAAGAACCACCTGAGGGCAGAGGTAGGGCAAGCACTTAGAATGCTATTGCAGTAATCCAGGTGACAAGTAATGGTGGCTTGGACCACACTGGTGGTAGAGGAGTTATGAGAAATGGTCAAATTCTGGGCATATTTTAAAGGTAGAGCAACAGTGTTCACTGACTTACTGCATGTGGAGTGGGAAAGAGAGAGAGGGGAATCCAGCATGACTCTCAGGTTTCTGACCTTCAAACACAGAAGAAAGGAGCTACCTTTAACTGAGGTGGGAAAAGCTGTGGGAGGAAAAGATGGAAGGCACATAGCAATAGCTCAGTTTTGTTCATATTAAATTTAAGATACCAGTGGAGATATCAGAGAGTCTAGAAAGAATTCCAAGCTGAGAGATAAATTTAAGATTCATGAGTACAACCACAGTATTTAAAGTCATGTGCCTGGATGAGATCATCTCTGGAATGCATAGGTACAAAAGTCCTAGAACTGAGCCCTGAGGCACTCCATTAGTTAGAGGTTGAAGAGCTGAAAAGGAATCAGTGGTAAATACAGAACAGGAGCAGCCAGAAATTTAAGAGGAAAACTAGGTATATGTCATTTGTCTCCACAGTCATCAAGTGAAGAAGTGTCACAGGATTATCTGTCTCAAATCTTGCTGATAGATCAAGGAAGATGAGGCTTAGAGATAGATGACCATTGATTGGCAGCATGGAGACCATCAGAGACTTTGGGAAGAGCAGTTTCATGACGTGGATGAAAAAGTTATTAGAATGGGTTTAAGAGAGACTAGGCGGAGAAAAAATTTCAGGTGGGTAGAAATCTGCTGAAAAGTAAAAGTGAAAAATAGAGCAGTAGTTGGAGAAGTGAAGATTGGTTTTATACATACACACAGAAGTAGAGAGGGAAGGAGGGAGAACGTATTTGTATCTGCATTCTAATGAAAAATGATCCTGTAGAGAAAAATTTGATGATTCAGCAGGGAAAGGGAAGAATTACTACAGCAATCAGTCTCGTTGAGCAGACAAGAGGGGATGAAGCAAATGTACAAATAGAGAAGCTGGCCTTTGCTAGGAATGTTCATCAGAAGTAACAGGAGAAGACAGAATATGGGCCTCACCATGCAGGTAAGAGGATATTGTTCTGGTCAGCTTGTGGGAGATCTCTTTTAATTGATTCCAGACCTTCCTCAGCAAAAGAAAGCAAAATTGTTAGCTGAAAATGAGGATGCTAGCGGATGGTTGGAGTTAAATGAAAGAGAAGAGAGAATGAATCATGAAAATATGGCATGAGTAATGCAGCATTAGGATCTCACTTGGGGTTAGTGCCATTAAAGTGAAATCAGTCAGCATGATTTTTCTGCAGTCTCATTTGTGGGAGTTGGGTACAAAGAATGAGCTTAGAGTTGGATTTAACCAGAGCTGTGGTTTTCTTAAGCATGGACAAAGAAAGAGGCGAGGGAGATAAAGATACAAAATCTCTTTATCCCCAGAGTTCTGTAATTTCTCGGTGATTTCTTTACTATCGGACTTTCATTCATTATGCTGGGCAACCTGTGGGCTCTTTCAAAGTGGAATGTCATGCTCTTTAGTTCTGGGAAATTCTCCTGTACTATTTCTCTCATATTTATTCCCTCCAATTCACTTAGAAAGTTATCACTTTCTAAGACATACTAGTTGGATGTTGGACCTCTAATTTTATCTTTTCTTATTTATTTCCTTCTCTGCCTTATTTTGTTTGTTCTACTTTCTGGGGAATTTTCTGGAAGCTATTTTCTAACTTTTTTATTGAATTTTTTATTTTTTCTATTCTTTCGATTTTCAAGAGCTGTTCTTGATCACTGAGTATTATTTTCAATAGCTTTCTATTTTTGATGATGTACACAATCAATACCCCCCACTCTTTAACTTTGGGGATATATATTATATGTACTTTAAATTTTTTTCATCATTCTCTATACTAAGTTTTTTTCTAAGTTTTTTGTTTATTTTGGCTCCAATTTTCCATGTTAAAATTTCTCTCCTAGTAATTCTTTTTTAAGTGTATTTTCTTGATTTTGCTATTACAGTAGTCCCATTTTTTTCTCCCCTTTATTCCCATCCACCCTGTACCCATCCTCCCACCAGCATTCTCTGCTCCCTTAGTTCATGTTCATGGGTCATACATATAAGTTCTATGCCTTCTCCATTTCTCATACTACTCTTAACCTCCCCCTTGTCTATTTTGTACCTGCCATTCATGCTTCTTATTCCCTGTGCCTTTCCCCTCATTCTCTCCCCCCGCAACCTTCCATGTGATGTCCATTTCTCTGATTCTGTTCCTGTTCTAGTTGTTTGCTTTGTTTTTGTTAGGTTTGGTTGTTGATAGTTGTGTGTTTGTTGTCATTTCACTGATCATAGTTTTTGATCTTCTTTTTCTTAGATAAGTCCCTTTAACATTTCATATATTAAGGGCTTGGTGATAATGAACTCCTTTAACTTGACCTTATCTGGGAAGCACTTTATCTGCACTTTCATTCTAAATGACAGCTTTGCTGAATAGAGTAATCTTGGATGTAAGTCCTTACCTTTCATGACTTCGAATACCTCTTTTTAGCGCCCCCTTCTTTAAATAAATTTTATAAATTAAAAAAATTATTTATTTTATTTTTTAGAGACAAAGCAAGGGAGGGAGAAAGAAAGGGAGAGAAACATCAATGTGTGGTTGCCCATCCAGGTATGTGCCCTGACTGGGAATCGAACTGGCAAACCTTTGGTTTGCAGGCTGGCACTCAGTCCACTGAGTCACACCCTTCTTGATTGCAAGGTTTCTTTTGAGAAGTCAGCTGATAGTCTTATGGGAACTTCTTTGTAGGTAACTGTCTCCTTTTCTGTTGCTGAAGATTCTTTCCTTATCTCTAATATTGGGTATTGTAATTAGGATGTGCCTTGGTGTGTGCTTCCTTGAGTTCACTTCCTTGGTACTCTCTGAGCTTCCTGGAAATCCTGGAAGTCTATTTCCTTTGCCAGATTGGGGAAGTTCTACTTCATTATGTTTTCAAATAAGTTTTCAATTTCTTGCTCTTCCTCTTCTCCTTCTGGCACCCCTATGATTTGGATGTTGGAATGTTTAGAGTTGTCCCGGAGGTTCCTAAGCCTCTCCTTATTTTTCTGAATTCTTTTTTTTAAGATTTTATTTATTTTTATTTTTAGACAGAGAAGGAGGGAGGGAGAAAGAGTGGGAGAGAAACGTCAGTGTGTGGTTGCCTCTCGTGCACCCCCTACTAGGGACTTGGCCCACAACCCAGGCATGTGTCCTGACTGGGAATCGAACTGGTGACTCTTTGGTTCACAAGCTGGTGCTCAATCTACTGAGCCACACTAGCCAGGGCTGAATTCTTGTTTCTTCATTCTGTTCTGGTTGAACGTTTATTTCTTCCTTATGCTCCAAATCATTAATTTGAGTGCAGGTTTCCTTCCCTTCACTGTTGGTTCCCTGTGCATTTTTATTTCACTTTGCATAACCTTCAATTTTTCTTCTATTTTGTGACCACACTCCACCATTTCTGTGAGCATCCTGATTACCAGTGTTTTGAACTCTGCATCTGATAGGTTGGCTCTCTCTTCATCACTTAGTTCTATTTTTGGAGTTTTGATCTGTTCTTTCATTTGGGCCATAATTTTTTGTCTCAGCACACCTGTTACATTGCAAGTGGTGGAGCCTTAGGTATTTGCCAGGGTAGGGCAACCAACATCACTGCATTGTGGTGCAGTCTGAATGAATGTTTTTTCTTTAACCCCTTGGTTGTCAGACCTCCATACAGTTCGATTTTCTGGAAGTTCTGGTTATTTTTTGTTTGTTTTAAAATTGGTTGTTGTCCTTCTTGTGATTGTGTGAGGAGGCAAAGTGTATCTACGCATGCCTCCATCCTCTCCTGGTAATTCTTGATTATCTATTTGTATGTGTGCATGTATATATTGGCAGGGCCTGGTGATAAGTGGGCTCCTCTAAGGGTGATTTGGTAGAGCTGGTGGATTAGAGGGCTGCCAGTTGAAATCTTTTCATGAGTTGATCCATTTTCTCAGAGAGGATTCTCACAATATTCCATCTGGGAGTATATGTCTAGCCTCAAAAGTTCTGGAAGCCAAGAAGGGTAATGGAGTCAGAGAGGTTTATTAAATCCTCCTGCATCAGTTTGGCACCCCACCCTTGACCTCAGCTATTCCTGGTGTCTACAAATCCAAAATTTGTCTGATTCAAAATTTATAGATATGAATTCCAGTTGCTAGTTCCACATGTAAAGAGCTTGGAAGTCTGTACTAACAAGTAAAAAGCTGAACAGACTGAAAAATCAACAACTCTCCTCAGATCCACGATAGGGGAGGACACAGGACGAATGGCTGCCTCCAAGATTATAGAGACAGGTGAATATAGGGAGTCATGGCCTATCAGAGCAGAGACTCATGATCAGAATGGTTGTGGGAACCAGTGCTGAGGTAGGAAAACCTGAACTGCAATTGACGAGTTGCTGGAAACTAAATGTGGACAAGCAAGAGTTAAAAATGTGGATGTTTATATGAACTAGATAATCGAGACTTGATCACTAAATATAAGAGGTCTGTCCAGAAAGTATCCAGCCATGTGCTACGAAAAAGAGACATTTATTGAAGATACCAAATACAAGAAACATTGTACATAGGGACAATGATGCCTCAGTCTCCTTCCAAGTAGGTACCTTGGGACCTCACACAGTTCTCCTAATCGCCATCAGCAGCTCCTTTGTATTTTCCTGAATTTCATCAATGGTCTGAAATCTTTTCTCTTTCAAAGGTGATTTTAGTTTTGGGAAAAGCCAGAAGTCACAGGGCACCAAATCTGGGATGTAGGGAAGCTGAGTCACCTGGGTGATCTGATGTTTCACCAAAAAACTCTGCACAAGATGTGACACATGAGCTGGTGCACTGTTGTGGCAAATTACCAGTAGCTAGTAGCTACTACTGAATCATCCAAATAGTTTCTGTGGAGTAACGTTCAAGCTTAATGCAAAATTTGATGCAAATTTGTTGCTCTACCCGCTCAGTCATTTTGAATGTGATGGCCACACAGTACACATGCTCACTCAACAGCATCTACCATCCCCACCGATGAGTACAGTGAAGTCATCATTGTTCATGCATGTGCATTCCAGTCCACTCTCCTTGGCTGCTAGGTTACATCATGTCTGCAAACTGTTCTTGTTATATTAAGAATGGCTGGATTTTCCCCAACAGACTTGTATAAAAAAATAAATAGAGCAAGAAATGCTGGATGTTCAATCTGGATTCAGAAAAGGAAGAAGCACTGAAGGTCTAATTGATGACATTAGTTGAATACTGAGTGCTCCAAAGTATTTCAGAGGATGATTAGTCTTTCTTTTTATAGACTACTTTGACCATGTCGATCATGAGCAGCTCTGGGTTCCTCTGAAAGAAATGGGCATGCCTCCACATTCGATTGTCCTGACATGTAACCTGCATTATGGTCAGGAAGCCACTGTCAGGACAGAATATAGAGAGACAGAATGGTTTCCTATAGGCAAAGGTGTCAGACAAAGGTACATTTTATCTCCCTATTTGTTTAATTTGTACACAAAACGTATCATATGAAAAACTGAGCTAGACTCAAAGGAAAGAGGAATGAAAATTGGTGGAAGAAATATCAATAATTTAAGATATGCAAGTGATACCATCATATTTGTAAAAAGTAGCAAGGATTTAAACAAATTCTGGTAAAAATGAAAAAAGAAAGTGCCAAAGCAAGACTGCATGTGAACATCAAGAAGACAAAAATCATGACTACAGAAGAAACACACAATTTTAACATAAACAACAAAGACATTGAAATTGTTAAATATTTTGCTTATCTTGATTCAGTCATCAATTCAAACAGAGACCGCAGCCTAGAAATTAAGAGAAGTCTGAGACTCAAAAGGGCAGCAGTGGAAGAATTAGGAAAGGTCATCAAGAGCAATGACGTGCCATTAGAGACCAAGGCTAAGATCATCCACATCCTCGTATCCCCAATTAATATGTACAGATGAGAGAGTTGGACAGTGAGGAAGGCTGATTTAAAAAATGATTCATTGGAAATACGGTTTTGCAAGAGATCTCTCTGTATACCCTGAATTGCCAGAAAGATGAATGAATGCGTCCTACAGCAAACTAACCCTGACATATCACTGGAGACAAAAAATGACAAAACTGAAGCCATCCTACTTAAGGTACATCATGAGGGGGCATTATTCTTTGGAAAAGACAATAATAATAGGAAAATTAGAAGGCAGCTGGAAAACAGGAAGACCAAACATGAAATGAAAGGACTCCATAAGAGAAGCCATAGGCATGAGCCTGCAGGAGTTGAGCAGGGCTGGTGAGGACAGGGCTTTGTGGACATCACCCACTCATAGTCTCTAGGAGTAACACACACACACACACGAAATTAAAAATAATTCAACAGAGCAACAATTCTTTATTCTTGTCTCTCCTCATTCCCCAGCCTTGCAGCAAATGAATAGTGAATTATAAATGCCGTTCCTGTTTTCTGAGAATGAAAGAGCTTAGCATAACAGCAAATCTTCATGACTTGACCAAGAACTATATTCAGTTAAAATATTTTTATGGGAATTTTCCAGATGCTTTAGGTAACTGGGTGGGGAAGGGGGGAGTTCTAGTTTCTATTTTTGTAATTTTACTAATGTTTTCTCAAAAAGCCTGATTCCTTATTTGGAAGAAAGTTTATTTAATCTTTTGAAACCACTTATCACTGACTAGTTTTAATTAATGTTTTTGCAATTGTACTACTACTGTCTTATAAAAAATTACAAAAATGAAATTGCAAAACTGGAAATATTCTAGCTACCTTTAAAAAGTTTCACAGTAGATACTATATATAATTATCTTTTGAATTCTTTGAGACTCTAATTATCATCTTAAAAGATTATAATTAATCATTATTCTAATATCTTATACAGTTTTACCATCATTTAAGTGTTGAAATGAGGATAGATTATGGGATGTGTCAAGCTACAGAACTGTAATGCAGTCTACAAAAGCTATGATTAATAGCCACAATCTTTCTTTAGTTGAAAGTAAAATTGTCTTTTAATTTGTATAAGGAAATCCAGTTTTTAAATTTACAGTCATAAAAACACCCTCAAGAGGCCCAAAAATCGTTAAGTTCATTTTTATGTATTTGTTAGGCAAAATTAATTAATTAAAAATCCTGTTTTAAACTCGCCCAAAAACGTGATGCACTGTTCTGTAGTGGCAGAGAGGAAGTAAACATAGCCACAGTTAAGGGCACTAAACTTGACTATGTGAAGAACCCAAGATCAAGACCTACCTCTGACTTTTAACAGCTGCACCAGTTAGGAAAATTGCTTGACCTCCCACCAGCTCAATCTCCCCATACTGAACTGAAGATAATGCATTTTCCATAGAGTTGTTAGAATTATGTTGAGATAATGTGCACAAAGCATTTAGTACATGACTGATAGGTACTTGGGAGACACTCAACAAATATTAGCTGTTAAAATTATTTTTACACTGGGCAATTTGAACTTTTTCAGGCTTCATAATTTCTTCCTGTTTTAACTATAGTGTTATTCCCTTTTAGGGACTGAAATTCTAAAACAAAAGAATATTATATTACATCTTGCTCTTTATTCTATTTACTTTAAAAGCCAATATTTAAGTTTTATGTGTACATTATAGTTCATCATTACTAATATTTAATTAATAATGAGGTAATTTCCTTGATATGCCTATTTTCACATGTCAATGCTACTATGATGATAAACCATTTGGGGCCGTTATAGAATTCAATTGGCTGAGATATGGAATATAAACAAATCACATAATATGAAATTGTTACATCACTAGGTTCATTCAAAAGTCCAAGTAAAATATAGTTTTAATTAAACCAACTATGGCAGCTGAACAAAAATGGTTTTTTTTTCTGACATCATTCTGGAGGTGAGCGAGTGTTGCAGAGGATCAGTGGCTTAGCACTGTGAGAGTCAGGGTCTCTGCAATTCTCTTGGTCTTTCTTCATAGACAGATTGACTGTGACAGCTCCAGGAATCAGGTCCAAGAGGGAAGGTGATGGCTGAAGGGAACATGAGCCACCTCTGGTGACTTTTCCTTCTTTCTTTGTTATTGTGGTATAACTTATACGTAGGAAAATGAAAATATCTTAAACATACCAATCAATGTGTGTTGGCAAATATATACACTAAAGTGGTCATCCCATAAATCAACACACAGAATATTTCCAGCACCCCTAAAAGTTCCCTTGTGCTCCTTTTTAGCCAGTCACCTCACCCACCCGAGGCAGCTAGCATTCTGATTTAGAAATCAGTAAAGCTTAATTTGTCTTCTTGAATTTCATAAAAATGAAACCACACAATATATATGTTTGGATTTTTTCATTCAACATAAACTTTTGAGATTCTCCCATGTTTAGTGTGTGTAGTAAGAGATTGGGCTTTTTATTGCTGAGTATATTCTATTGTCTGTTCCTTTTATGTCAGGATACCAAAAGCTTTCCTAGGAAATGTCCACTTGTATGTCATGGGTCATATCTGGTCACCTGGCCACTCCTTGCTGCGAGGGAAGCTAGAGAAGTACTTGTGTTTCTAGCTTCTACCATGGGAGGTCACAAAGGAGAAGCAGGCTGGGAATGGCTTTTGAGTAGCCAAACAACATACACTAAAATGAATTTCCCAGTTTTAAGTTTTATGATGACAGTTACATTTCATTCCTTTTATTAATAACTTCTGGTTATCTTATATATTACCATTTAAAATGTACACAACATATTCCAAAGTAAATGTAAGTTTAAATTGGAAAGAAACCAGTGAAAAAATTGTACATAGTAATCTGAAACTACTTGCTTCACAATTAAGAAAATACTGTTATTATAAATTCTAAAAATAAAAAATGTGAAATTATGAAATGTGTAATTAGAATACTAAAAATTATATTGTTCAAAACTGTACTGTCCAATATAATAACCACTAGCTACACGTAGATATTAAAATTAAAATTAAATAAAAAATTCAGTCCCTCAGTTGCACTGGCCACATTTGAAGTGTGCAGTAACCACATGTGGCTAGTGGCTACCATATTAGTGTAGATATAAATATTTCTCCAGTCACTATGGAAAGTCCTATACAACCACACTTCTCAAGAATGAGGGGGAAAGGAACAAATAACAGTTCATTTGCCATCATTAGCATAGAATCTTAATTGATTTGGGGAACTATCAAAGAGTAATGGGTAGTGTTACCACAGAAAGATTTAGTTAATATTTAAGTAAATATTAAAGCAAGAGGAGACAGTAATAAAATATTTATTTGTTCTTTTTTTATTTTTTATTTTTTTAAATATTTTTTTAAAATTTATTTATCTTTAGAGGGGAAGGGTAGGAGGGAGAGGGAGAGAAATATCAGTGTATGGTTGCCTCTTGTGTGTCCCATGCTGGGAACTGGCCTGCAACCCAGGCATGTGCCCTGACTGGGAATTGATCCTTTGGTTCGCAGGCCCGCGCTCAATCCACTGAGCTACGCTAGCCAGGGCTGTTCTTTAAATAAATATTTATTGAGCATCTCTCATGTGCCAGACTTTTGGAATACATAGCAATGGACAAATTAAAAAAGGCACTGTTTTAGGGGTACTTCTGGCATGAGACTAGGAGAGACATAAAATAAACAAATGAAGGCAGGTAGTGATAAGTGTTGTGAAAAAAATGAAGCCAGGCAAGGAATGGAGTAGGTACAACATCCAACTACTACAAGTTTTAGAAACTGGTAGCAAAGAAACTAGACCACCAACTTACACCATACATTAGAATAAACTAAAAATGGATAAAGGACTTAAATATAAGCCAAGTTACCACAGAAGTCCTAGTGGAAAACATAGGCAGTAAAGTTTCAGATATCCCATGTATCAATATATATATCTGGATTTGCTGATATATCTCTTAAGACAAGGGAAATAAAGGAAAAAATAAACATGGGACTGTATCATACTACAAAGCCTCTGCATGGCTAAACAAACCATCATCAAAATTTAAAGGGAACCGCCCTGGCTGGTGTAGCTCAGTGGATTGAGCGCGGGCCTGCGAACCAAAGGATCGCGGTTTGATTCCCAGTCAGGGCACATGCCTGGGTTGCAGGCCAGTTCCCAGCAGGGGATGCATGAGAGGCAACCATACATTGATACTTCTCTCTCTCTCTCCCTCTCTCCTTCCCTTCCCCCTAAAGATAAATAAATAAAATCTTAAAAAAAATTTTTTTTTAATTTAAAGGGAACCAACTGTATGGGAGAACATATTTACCAGTGATACATTGGGCAAGGGTTTAATTTCCAAAATATATCAAGAACTCATACAACTCAACACCAGGAAGACAAACAATCCAATTAAAAATTGGGCAAAAGGCCTGAATATACACTTCCCAAGGAGGATATACAGAGGGCCCACAGGTGTATGAAAAAAATCTCAACATCACTAGCCATCAGAGAGATGCAAATTAAAACCACAATTAGATATCACCGCAGATTTGTCAGAATGGCCATCATTAATAAATCAATAAACAATAAGTGCTGGCGAGGTTGTGGAGAATAGGGAACCCTAGTACATTGTTGATAGGAATGAAGACTGGTGCAGCCACTGTGGAAAATTTCCTCAAAATGTTAAAAATGGAACTGCCTTAGGACCCAGTGATTCTACTGCTGAGAATATACCTTAAGAACCCTGAAACACCAATTCAGAAGAACTTACACACCCCTATGTTCATAGCAGCACTTTTACAATAGCCAAGTGTTAGAAACAACCCAAGTGCCCATCAGTAGATGAGTGGATTAAAAAACTGTGGTACATTTACACACTGGAACATTACACAGCAGAAAGAAAGGAGTCCTACATTTTGCAACAGCATGGAGGGAACTGGAGACTATTATTCTAAGTGAAATAAGCCAGTCAGCAAAAGATAAATACATATGACCTCACTTATAACTGGAATCCAATGAACAAAATAAACTAATGAGAAAAACAGAACCAGAGACATGGAAACATGGAACAGACTGGTAGCTGTAGGAGGGGAAAAGGGAGGTGGAGAATAGTGGAAGGGGAAGGGACTAGTCAAAGAACATGAATGACCCATGGACATAGACAACAAAGAGAGGACTGACTGTGGGTGACAGGGGTGGGCTAGGTGGAGCAGAGCAAAAAGGAAAAAACTGGGACAACTGTAATAGAATAAACAATAAAAAAGAAAGTGCTAACAGAGAAAATGAAGGGGATAGATATGACAGGAGACACCTTTTTTTTTTTTTTTTAAATATTTTATTTATTTATTTATTTATTTTATTATTTATTTATCTATTTATCTTTAGAGGGGAAGGGAAGGAGAGAGGGAGAGAAACATCAATGTGCGGTTGCCTCTTGTATGTCCCCTGCCGGGAACTGGCCTGGCAACCCAGGCATGTGCCCTGACTGGGAATCGAACCGCGATCCTTTGGTTCGCAGGCCCGCGCTCAATCCACTGAGCTACACCAGCCAGGGCAGGAGACACCTTTTTAAAAAATATATTTTATTTCTTTTTAGAGAGAGAAGGGGAGGGAGAAAGGGAGAGAACCCTGATGCAAGAAAGAAACAGCTGGTTGCCTCTCATACAGACCCTGACCAGGGACCTAACCTGCAACCCAGGCATGTGCTCTGACTAGGAATGGAACCAGTGACCCTTTGATTTGTGGGATGACACCCAACCAACTGAGCCACTCAGCTCTAAGTGAAAGGAGGGCACTTTTATAGGGTGTTCAGGAACAGCCTTCTCTGATAAGATGATAATTATGCAGAGGGCATTAGAAAGTGAGCTGTCTGGCTATCTAGAGAAGAACATTTCAGGCAGTGGGAATATCAAATGCAAAGACCCTGAGTCAAGTACATATGTGCCTTTTTGAAGAAAGACCAAGTAGGCCCCTGTGGCTAGGTCTAAGTAAGTAAGGCAGAGATGGCAGATGACATCAAAGAGCAGATTTGGTAGGTGTTATGAGGATCTGAGGTTTTACTCTGAATGATATGGAATACCATTAAAGGGTTTTGAGTAGAAAAATGACATGATGTGATTTATATTTTCTAAGGATTAGTCTGGCTACTGTGTAGAGAATATACTATGAGGAGGCAATAGTAGAAGCAGAGAGACCATTTACGACCTTAGTAAATATCAAGGTGAGAGATGATGATGGCTTGGTCCAGGGTGGTAGCTTATGGAAGCAGAACAAGAAACAGGATTATGGATATATTTTAACAAACTTTACTACTGGACTGAATGTGTGTTATGAGAGAAAGAGAAGAGACAAGGGTGGCTGCAAGACTACCCGCCTGCAGAACATCCCATGTACCAGGATGGGGAAGACTTGGAAGAGCAGACTTGGGCATTCAGTCTGTACCACTAGCTTTGTCTTCTGACCATCTGCGTCACTGTCACATAGGCTGCTTGTTCAATGCGCAGTATTCCTGTGTCCCTCAGGTCTGGCTCAGACCTGTGACCGAGGAAATTTACATTTCTAATAAACACTCCATGCAATTCATATTCACCTTAAGTTTGAGAACCACTGTAGTAGAAGGTATGAAATCAACAAATGTAATCTGGACATTAACAAAATATCAAGTTATTTAGAGATACTATAGAAATATTTAAAGAGAAAAGTTGAAATCACTCTTGTAAAGGAAAATCAGCAAACTTCATAATTCTGAATCATAATTATATCAGTACACATTGAGATTGTATATTTTAAGCTAGTAATTTAGGCTATTTTTCTTTCAAAAAGCAGTGATATGACATGTCAGTTTATTTGTCAATATAGATGTTGGATTCAATTCCTTCTAACACAGGTAGTGTTTTCAAACTTTTAGTTAGCTTTCAGTAAATCATTGCTGCAGAGTTCCAAATGGTACTTCAGTCATTTAATTTAAAAAAAGAAGTCTGTAATGACTATTGGCTGATAACTTTATTCAAGAGACTCTCTAGGAACGGTGAATAGACTGCTACACACGTGCACACATAGGGCATATAAACACATTCAGAATTACTTTACAGAACTTCACAACCATGAGCTCTAGTCCTGGTTTCTTGGGTGAAGGGTGGGGGAATAAAAATTAATGTGAAAATGTACATTAATTCTGGGGATATAAAGTTCAAATATTTTACATTATTTTGCTCATTTTTTTAAATCCTCACCCAAGGACATTTTCCATTGCTTTTAGAGGGAGAGGAAAGAAGAAAGGAGAGGGAGAGAGAGAAACACGGATGCGAGAGAGAAACACGGATGCGAGAGAGAAACAGAGATTGATTACCTCCCATGTGCACCCCAACTGGGGATCAAACCTGCAACCTAGGTATGTGCCCTGGCCAGGAAGTGAACCAGCAGCATTTTGGTTACTGGACAATGCTCAAACCAACTGAGCCACACTGGCCAGGGCTTATTTTGCTCAATTTTAAAAAGGCAATCAGTTTACTTCAGATCTATTTTTTAGGCTCCTTAGAAATGCAAGGAAAATTTATACTTAGATCACCTATGGCAGTGATGTTTATACAAGGACATGACAGGATGTAAGTTAGCCCAGGATGTAATCTTCTGAGTCCTAGAGTAACTCTGGGTGAGTCCAAGCCTGGGAAGTATAGCAGGGCAGGTCTCATGGAAAATTGGAATCATGCCTAAATTCTCTTAGTTCACAAGGCATCTTACTTTCCAAGAGGGAGAAAATGTAATTAGGTCCATATATCACCATTCAAAACAAAGTGCTGAAGTTGGTTAGAATGTTTTGCCTCATTAACTCACCGGTCAGCCTCCTTTTGTCCAGTCTTTTCAGAGGTCCAAACATTTGTAGCCCATGATAAATAAGACTGGTTTCACTCAAATTGAGAACAACTGATTGCAACTCAAGGCAGTTTTCCTAAAAAGGGCATTCATTATAAGGGTAGCCAGTATTTAACATTTCACAGACTCATGGCTGAAACAGAAGAGGTCCTGGAAGATAAATTATTTGAAATTTCTTTGCATATTTAGATGAAATGTATTTGACTCTAAAAAATACACTATATATTTTGAAAACTCATTTAGTTTATATTCTATGACTGTTTAGAGACATAAAAATCCTTGAAGATCTGAAATTAGCATAGTTTGCATTCAATAATCAATTGCAATGTCTTGGATTACAGGTTTATAATTCCATCTTCATAATAGAAACACTTTGGATTTCTCCCTTTATTAGGTTCTGTAGGCCACTCTAAACAAGTAGGAGTATCATAAGTCATGGATAATCATTTGAAACCCAAACCTTTAACCAAAAAATGTCCTAAATTTTAAAATACATTCTGTAAGCATGTATAGGGTAGGACAAAAATAAGTTTACAGTTGTATGCAAAACAGAGTATATTCTTATATTTTTATCATAATATTATTTTCCATATGAACAACTGTAAACCTACATTTGCCCCACACTGTACTTATTCAAGTGTTCATTTTGGGTAAACATCTTAGCAAAATGGAGTAAGATTGAAACCGGGGATCTCGCACTTTAACTAGGTAGGACTTCTGCTCCCCAACCATGGAAAGTTGGGCGTGTCATTTAACTTCTCAAGCCTTCAGTTTCTTATTCTGTAAAATGTGGATGACACACCATTATGCATCTTCCTATTTTTTAATTTATATACCTCTCACCTCTAATTTTTATGCTACTAAGTAAAAATAATCATTTTTGGTTTTAGCATTTAATATCTCCTTTTTCTTTAGTTTAACCCTAATGACAAAGGGCAGTAGTCACATTTGCAAAAGAAGCTTAATTGTATGTTCCATCGATATT
This sequence comes from Glossophaga mutica, assembly GCA_039655065.1. NCBI lineage: Eukaryota > Metazoa > Chordata > Mammalia > Chiroptera > Phyllostomidae > Glossophaga > Glossophaga mutica. Next base: position 65,645,951 of record CM077313.1, read on the forward strand.
TGTCTTGTGAAGATGACATTGTATATGGATTTACAGCATTGTGCAAAATGTGATTCAGCAATCAATGCATAGGGGAGTTTATTGAGCACCTGCCTGACTAGAATTGGGAGCTGGTTAGGGTGGGAGAATTTAGAGTTAGAACTATAGAATAATACAGGCAAATTATGGGAGGCCTTGAATGACAGATTTAGGAATTTGACATTCATCTTATGGGCAGAAGGAAGTCATCTTATAAGGGGATGACTTAGTGAAAATTGAATCTTAGAAAGATAATCTGAAGAGTTATGAGGACTAGAATGTAAAAGGGAGGAATGAAGCTGACATTTCAGCCTGAGTCTTCTGATATTTTCAAAATATGAGATCATGAGAGCCCAGTCTACTATGTTGGCCATGGACCAGAAAAAGCAGGGAAGTAGTTGTGAGATTTTGGGAAAGAAAGGACACATGCGTAATAGATAGAACGGATGATATAGAGAACACAGTCTCCAAGATTCCAAGTTGAGGAGACCAAAAGAAAGTCATTAACTGAAACAGAAGTTTGGAAGTGTTGCTACTGGAGGGAAGATCTTGAGCACAGTTTCAGGTGGTTTGCATGGCAAGTGATGGGGGGAACTGTGCAGTGAAAATGGTAGGCATGTGTATGATTGGCTGGTCTTAGTGAAAGGAAACATTGACATAATCTTGTTGCTTTAGAATAGTGATTTTCAACCTTTTTTTTTTTTTTTTTTTTTGAGAAAGTTTATTTAGAAAGTCATAGAGGAAGAAGTGAGCCAAAGAAGAAATGGGCTCAGGAAACAAATTACAGAGGCAAAGAAAGGCACTTGGAACTTAGGAGAGAGACAGAGGCAAGGAAACACTCCTGGGAGAAGGGGATAGGGAGAGGCACGGGCATGCTCCATAGAGAGAGCCGCCAACCTTTTTCATCTCATGGCACACGTAAATTACTAAAATTCTGCGGGACACCAAACTATATACATTTTATGAATCTGACAAAAAATAAGTATGATTTTGATTTACAAAAAAAATAATAATAGTAACTACCTTCTCTTTGCTCCAAAGTGACTTTTTGAAAAATCAGGTGCTTTAAAAAATATAAGAATATACTGTTTTGCATATTCATATATAAGAATTTCTTGTACCAAAAATTAAGCAATCAGATGCAAACTTATTATGAGATGTGACCACTAACATACAGTTCTATTACGACCTATATGTTTATGGGTCAAGGCAGGGAATTCACACCAGACAGCTATGGTCATGTTGGCTGCCATCATTTTTTAATTTGACAACCTAAAGGAAAAGAGGTCAGTGCAACTGACTATAATAGTCAGGTATGGCATGTTTTAAAAATTCTTGCAGCACACAGTTGAAAATTGCTGCTTTAGAAGATTCTTGAACATATTTAGCACTTACTGAAACAAATACCTGATTTTCTTAGTTAAAGCAGCATCTATTAACAAACAAGAATATCTTGCCAGATATTCTAGGGTATCCTCCTCCTAGGCAATCACAATCTATAAACATAATCCCTCAATCCAGGCAGTATTTAAATCACTGTGCTATTAGAACACTTGGTTCTAGCCCTAGTTTTATTCTAAGCTTGATTGATGATGGAATAAATCACTTTTCCTTTAATTATGTTTTTTTATTCCTGATAAACTGTCTAATCTCACCCGACTCCCAACTTGAGTTAAGATAACAGGACAACATAGTATACTTGGGTGTTACAAGCTGCACAATTATGTATGCATTATGAAGTTAGAGAACAAAAAATTCTTTTCAAATCTAAGTATTTCTAAGTTGGGGCTACTTAAAACTAGTCTTCAATTTGTGGTAGACTTAAGATCTTTGGCCTTTTCCTTTTTCAACCCCAATTTTCACTTAACATCCTTCCTATGATTGAACTCATAGTTTATTTCAGTTCACACCTGGTAATGTTTCAGTCCAACCCAGCTCTAAACAAAGGAGAAACATCATCAACCTGAGACAGTAAAATGTGTAGTTTACCTCACTTGAGCTACACATTTTAATGTCTCCAGTAAAAGGGTGGGGAGAAAAAAAGGTGGTACTGAGAGAACAGATGAAAAAAGTAATGTTTAATGTATTAAAATGGCTCAATTCAATCCAACAAGTGTTTATTGGGTGCAAAGCACTGTGCTAGTCATTTTAGTAATGCCAAGATGAGGAAGACAGTCTCTGCCCTCCAGGAGCTGGGAGTACGAGGTGAACTAAAAAGTGTACAGATTTATTAAAACACCATACAGAGTACCTAACTGAAATACAAGAACAAAACTGACCCTACTTGAAAACATTTTAACATACCAAAGGGGTCACATATATTAACTCAAATACATTAACAACCTTTCCAAAACTTCTAGGTAAACCCAGGTAGGATAAGTAACCTATTCAATGTAATTCAAGCTAGAAAGTTAGTGCGTAGTGGCTTTGTCCCCAACCCAGGTTCCAGAGCCTAGGCTACTTCCAAGACACCGTTGCTAAGGGGGAACTTCCAAGGAGTGGGAGGGAATAAGTTATGACGTTACTTGCAGTTGTGATGGAGGGAAACAAAGAGATCAGAAAAGCTCTTTGGGGCGGCGTCTTAGGTGGGCCTTGAAAAACGAACCGGTGATGGTGGGGGGCAGGGTGGGAAGATGGAGGACTTTCAGCTAAATAAGTGATGAGAGCTACCGGCTACTCATAATTCTTCCAATCGAAGAGTCAATCTAGGGAAACCTGACGTCCCTTGGGTCCCCTCTTGCCTCCCCCGGATCTTTTCCTTTGGGGCTTTTCAGTGTTCACCAATGTCACCGTTAGACATCTGTTATTTCTGTAACTCGAAAAATCTCAATGTCTTAAGAGCGACCAGAGTCCCTTGGACGCTGGGTGGGGGTAAGACCGGCGCCCCTGACACACCCCCTCTCCCCCACCATCTCAGCTAGACCAACACCTGGGCAGCGTCCGTTCCCGGAGAACGGGGCTCCCCGCCACCGGATTTTCACCTATGGGAGCCGGGGTCCAAGACCGGGTGGTGGTGGCCTCCGGGACGGCGGGCGGGGCTGACGGGGGCGGGAAGCGCGTGGGGAATAACGGCGTGGCGGGCGCACCTGCCTGGCGCGGCGGGTCTCCACGCGGCTGCGCGGACCGACGTGCCCCTCCCCTCCGGCCTCGCCGTGTGTTTACGTGGAGACGAAGATGGCGGCGGCGGTGACGGCGCTGCCCGAGCGGCCGAGGACGGTCAGCCACTGAACTCGGAGACTGGTTCCACTCCGGGAGTGGGGTGCGCCTGCCCGCCCTGCTTCCTGGGCAGCGGAGCTTAGGGACCCACTTCCCTCTCAGCCGACCTTTCTTTCCTACCCCGACCCTCCCTCTGTCTTCCCCCAGCCTTCTCCGCAGAGGCCATGGAGGACGAGGAGAGACAGAAGAAGCTGGAGTTCGGCAAAGCGAAGGTAAGAACCGAAGGCTGCGGGGCCCGCGGTGGGAGGCGGTGGCTGGGAAGGGGTGAGAGCGGGCCTGGGAAGCGGAGATTTCGGCAGCCCCAGTGCGCTGTCTAGGACGAGGTGCTGCAGGGTCTGCATTGCCCGCTCGCCAGCCTCTCTTTTTCCTTTTGAAAAATCCTGGTCTTAACTACCCAGCAGATACTTCCGTGATGATTGGGTGGCGTGGCTTCTTTCTCGTGAATCCCCAAATAAAACCGTTCTTTTACTGTATTGCTATAATTGCTTCTAAATCTCCAACCTTCTACTTTTAGGGGGAGTTTTCTGGGTAGTGCGGTCATTGTGCTCTTCAGGATAGGGATTTGGGGCTTTTCTTCGGTGAGGGATTTGTACGCTGATCAGGATCTCGGCATTCTTAGGTGGCACGCTGGCATTCTTGGGTGTGTGATTAGTCTGTGACAGCTGCCTCATCAGAGGCTCGAGTGTGCCACAAGTGCCAGCTGTGAACTTTGCGTTAAGGGCGTTTTTAGAAGCATGGCTTTGTATGTTTGTGTTTGGAGGTCTTTGTCATGGCATGCGCTTTTGTGTTGTGTGGAATGTTAATGCAGTCTGTGAATGGAACTTCTGGAAAGGAAAGGTTCCATAGCCTAAACAACACCTATGGAATTACTGCTTTAAATAACTGAATTACTATATGTCTCGGTGAGTCCTTATGTGTGTATGTAAATACTACTGTAAAGCAGACAATACAAAATCATACACTGGGTTTTCAGTGGGTGTCATGAAAAACTTGACATAGACAATATAAATTAAATAGCATTTAAAAAATACGTATTTGAGCATATCTTTTGGCTGCTTTCAAAGGCTCTCTTCTGCCCCATAATAAAATTATCTTTTATAGATTATATTCTAACCATCTTACTAGAGATGATTGTTAGCAATCATACTTGGACCACAATTAAATTGTAATCTAGTTAATTGTCTTTTTGTCTCTTCCTCTCTTTTCACTTCCACCAAATAAACAAAGAAACAAAGGAGAAGTGGTCTATGATTTCAGTAATCATCGAAGGGCCATACTGCAGAGATGTAGTAGCAGATGCTCAACACAATGTTCTTAAATGAACGTGTATATAAACTAGCTTCATAGTCCTAAAATATAGTTGGCTTTCCCACAAGCCCCTTCAAAGGTCAAAGCTTAAGTGCTTGTATATTACAAACTGGATTAAATTATTTTGGATCTATAAATGGAGGGAAAGGGGAAACAAGACATCCTCAGAAGCCCAGTGTTGCTTACATTTCTGCAGCCCTAGGATCTAGGCAAGTGGTATGAATCCAAAGAAGTGGAGGTAAAGTGTGCACCTCTTCGAAAAGCATTGAAGTTCTAATTAGACATTGTTACCTTAGAATTTTTTACTCCTTGCTCCCAGAAGTATCTTTTCTAAATATGTATGAAGCAGTCCCACAAAATACACTTTACTTCAGACAACACATTTTATAATAGAGGATTTATTTAAATTGCTTTGATTTGGCACAAAGGAATTGTAAGAGTTTCTTTGTGTATATGTGTGTTCTTTGTGTTTCAAATTCCAACTATGGGGTAAAAACCTTTAACATCACTTTTTTAAAAATAAAATTTATTGGGGCAACATTGGTTAACAAAATCGTAGAGGTTTCCAGTGTACCTTTCTATGATACAGTATCTGTCATATTGCACTGTGTGCCCACCACCCAAAGTCACATCATCTTCTGTCACCATACATTTGCCCCGCTCTGCCCTTTACTACCCCTCCCACCCTCTTCCCTCTGGTAATCACCATGCTCTTCTGTGTCTATAAGTTTCAGTTCTATATCCCACATGTGAGCGAAATCATGTGGTTCTTAGGTTTCTGACTGACTTATTTCGCTTAGTGTAATATTCTGAAGGTCTATCCACATTGTCACAAATGGCAGTATTTCTTTTCTTATGATTGAGTAGTATTCCTTTGTTTATACTTGTGCATGTGTACATGTATATATATACACACATACATATAAATATACATACACTTACACATATAAATGTACATTTATATTTATTTACCACATCTTCTTTTTCCAGCCCTTTATCGAAGGACATTTTAGTTGTGTCCATGTGTTGGTCACCATGAATAATGTGGCAGTGAACATAGGGGTGCATATATCTTTGCGAATAAATGTTTTTGAGTTTCTTGGGGAGATACTCAGGACAAGGATTGCTGGGTCTTATGGTAACTCTATTAATTTTTTGAGGAACCACCACACTTTTCCATGGTGGCTGTACCAGTGTACAGTCCATGAGCAGCGAATGAGAATTCCCTTTTCTTCACAACCTCTCCAACACTTGTTATTACTTCTCCTGTTGATAACAGCTATTCTAACAGGTGTGAGGTGGTATCTCATTGTAGCTTTGATAGCTAGTGAAGTTGAACATCTTGTCATATATCTGTTGGCTATTTGTGTATCTTTTTGGAAAAAGTGTCTATTCCAGTCCTTTGCCTATTTTTTAATTGGATTGTTTGTTTTGTGTTTAGTTGTGTGAGTTCTTTATATAATTTGGATATTGACCCCTTATCAGAGTTGTTGTTTGCAAATATCATCCCTAATTCATTTGGTTGCCTTTTGTTGTTTGCAGTTTCTTTCCCTGTGCAGAAACTTTTTAGTTTGCTATAGTCCCATTCTTTTATTTTTTCCTTTACTTCCCTTGCCCCTGGGAGCAAATTCATAAACTGTTCTCTATGACCAAGGTCTGTAAGTTTAGTGCCGATTTTTTTCTATGTAATTTATTGTTTCAGAGCTTATATTTAGGTCTTTGATCCATTTTGGATTAATTTTTGTACATAGGGACAAACCATAGTCTAGTTTCATTCTTTTGCGTGTGGCTTTTCTATTTTCCCAGCACCATTTATAGAATAGGCTTTCTTTACTCTATTGTGTGCTTTTGGCTCCTTTTTCAAAAATTGTTTGCCCATATACATGTGGTTTTATTTCTGAGCTCTAAAATCTGCTCCATTGATCCATGTGTCTGTCTGCCAGTACCCTGCTGTTTGATTACGGTAGCTCCGTAGCGTAATTTGAAGTTAGATAATGTGATACCTCCGACTTTGTTCTTTTTCCTCAGGATTGCTTTAGTTATTTGAGGTCTTTTGTGGTTCCGTACAAATCAGATTATCTTTTTGTTCTATTTCTTTAAAAAATGACATTGGGATTTTGATGGGTTTTACATTAAATCCGTATATTGGTTTGGGTAATATGGCCATTTTAACTATGTTGATTCTTCCATTCCATGAACACAGATGGAATATCTTTCCATTTCATTATGTCTTTTTCAATCTCTTTTAACAATGCTTTATAGTTTTCAGTATATAGGTCCTTCACATCCTTTGTTAAATTTATTTCTAGGCATTTTATCCTTTCTGATGCAATTGCAAAAGAAATTGGTTTTTTTTCTAGTTTCTTTTTCTGAAGTTTTATTGTTGATGTATAGGAAAGCAGTGCTTTTTTATACATTGATTTTTGTATTCTGCAACTTTACTGTACTTGTTTATAATAGTTTTTGGTTGCTTTAGGGTTTTCTATATGCAGAAACATGTCATCTACAAAAAGTAACACTTTTTACTACTTCCTTCCCAGTTTGGATGCCTTTTATTTCTTTTGCTTGATTACTCTGGCCAGGACTTTCAGAACTATGTTGTATGAATGGTGAGAGTGGGCATCTTTGTCTCGTTCCTGATTTTAGAGGAAGACCTTTCAGTTCTTCACCATTGAGTGTGAGGCTGAGGGTTTGTCATATATGGCCTTTATGATGTTGAAATACTTTCCTTCTATACTATTTAATTGAGTGTTTTAATGATAAATTGATGTATCTTATCAAATGCTTTTTCTCTATCTATTGATAACATTTAAAATTTTATCCTTTGTTTTGTTAATGTGGTGTATTACATTGATCAAATTTGTATATGTTCAACCATTCTTGTGCCCCTGGAATGAACTCCACTTGATCACAATATATTATTTTCTTACTGTATTATTGTATTTGATTTGCTAATATAGTGGTACCATACTTAGTACTCGTCATTAATTTGTTCTGGAACTCATGGAATTGATGAGTACTGAAGGATGAAGTATTTTCTCCTGTGGGACAGCGTGGTGACTCATACAGGTTCTGGAAAGTGCCAACGAGTGGTGAGCAAGCATCAAGTGCTGAAACATTTTTTCCTCGTCATAATGCAAGTACAGGGTTTGACGAGTTCTGAAGCCAACAAGTGCTGAGATTTGACTCTATTTTGTTTAGGATTTCTGTATCTGTGTTCATGAGAGATACTGGTAGTTGTTGGTTTTTTTTTTCTGTTATCCTTGCCAGGTTTTGGTACCAGGGTTATGTTTGCCTCATAAAATGTGTTAGGAAGTGTTGCCTCTTCTTCAGTTTTTTGGAAGAGTTTGGGAAGCATAGGTATAAGATGTTCTTTGATTGTCTGATAGAATTCACTAGTGAAGCCTGGACTTTTATTTTTGGGAGGTTTTTGATGGTTGTTTTAGTTTTCTTACTGTAGATCAGTTTTCTTACTATTTAGATTTTCCAGTTCTTCATGATTCAGTCTAGGAAGGTTATATATATTTTTAGCCGTTTCTTCTAGGTTATTGAATTTGGTGGCATAAAGTCTTTCATAGTAGTTTTGTATGATCCTTGTATATCTGTGATGTTTGTGGTAACTTCTCTTTCATTTCTGATTCTGTTTATATGAGTCTTTTCCCTTTTTCCTTAGTGAGTGTAGCCAGGTGCTTGTCAATTTTATTAATCTTTTCAAGGTTTCAGCTGTTTGTTATATTAATTTTTTGTGTAACCTTTTTGTTCTCTGTTGCATTCAATTCCGCTCTAATTTTTATTATTCCTTTCTGTTGAGTTTGAGTTGCTTTGTTCTTCTTTTTCTAGTTCTTTAAGATGTAATGTTAGGTTGTTTACTTGGGATTTCTTTAGGCTTGTAATGATATAAACATCCCTCTTATTACTGCTTTGGCTGCATCCCAGGAGTTCTGATATGTCTTACTGCCATTCCCATTTGTCTATCTTTTGATCTCATCTATTATTTCTTCTTTGACCCAGTCATTTTTTAGTAGTACATTGTTTGCAGTTGATTTCTAATTTCAAAGCATTGTGGTCAAAGAATATGCTTGGTGTGATTTTAATCTTCTTACATTTGTTGAGGCCTGTTTTGTGAACCAACATATGGCCCATCCTCTAGAATGTTCCAACTGCACTGGAGAAGAATGTGTAATTAGATGTTCTGGGATGAAAGGCCCTCTATGTGCTAATTATGTCCATTTGGTCTAATGTGTCATTTAAGGCCAATATTTATTGATTTTCTGTTTGGATGATCTGTGTAGATCTGTCAGTGGAGTAATAAGGGCCCCAACCACGATTGTGTTTCTGTCAGTTTCTCCCTTTAGTTTTGTTAGTAGTTGCTTTATATGTTTTAGTGCTCCCCAATTGGGTGCATATATATTAAGAAATGTTATGTCTTCTTGTAGTATCCCTTTATCATTATAAAATGTCCATCTTTGTCTCTTGTTACCTTTGTTATCTTGAAATTTATTTTGTCTGATAAAAGTATGGCTACACCTGCTTTTCTGTATATGTTGTTTGTTTGGAGAACCATTTTCCACCCTTTCACTTTGAGTCTAAGTTTGTCTTTGCAGCTTAGACATATCTCCTGAGGGCAGTGTATGGTTGGGTTTTGTTTTTGATCCAATCTCCTACTCTTTGCCTCTTTGTTGGTGAATTCAGTCCCTTGACATTTAAGGTAATTATTGATGTATGAGGATTTCTATAGCCATTTTATCTTTTGTTTTCTGGTAGTTCTGTGCTTCCATTGGTTCTTTTCCTTTGTGTTTCTGTCTGTTTTTGTTTGGTGGCATTCCATACTTCTTTCCTCTGTTTCCTCTTTTTTAAGCGGTGTCTCTCAGCTTTACGTGTGTGTGCGCGTGTGTGCGCGCGTGCGTGCTTACTGTTAGGTTTATGAAAAAGAACATTTCATGTATACAGTGTTTTTTCTTTCTTCTGAATGCATATGATCTCCATCATTTAATGTATTGTCCTTGGGTAGAGGCATATCAGATATTAAACGAATAAGAACATGTACTACCCTAGATCTTAGCCCAAAGACTGAGAAGTGATTAACATTTACTTTTATTGTAGAAGATTATTTTCCTCTAGAGTTGAGCCCAATTTTTTAGTCAGAAGTAAATCTGTGAGACTTGTAGGCATTAACTGTATCATATAGAAACACTGGGAACAACATTCAAAGAATATTAGGATAATTGTTTTATAAATTATATAATTGTGATAGGATATTTGGCAGCATTAAGATTATGAAGACTGATAGGAACATGGAAAATAAAACAGCATCATCAAAAATAGAATGTATATTATTTCATTCCTATAAACATGTACTGTTAGATTAGGACTTCAAAAGTTTGGGTTGGAAATGTAAAGTCATTCAGCAGACCTATGATGAGCTTTTGTTCTGTAGAGGAAATACGGAGGTGGTGATGGTCTTTGTTCTCATGCTGCTCCTAGTGCAGTGGGAGAGGCAGACACAGGTAATAAATACAGTGAGTGGAGGAGTTATAGTAGGATTTGGGGTGAATATGAATTTTTTTTCATTTGTTAAAATGTATTCAATGCTACTACATTATTTTAAAGGTTTTAACAAAGTCTCTTAATATTGATAATAATGCAGCCTACCATTGTGCCTGTCAAATAGTAGATACTCAAATAAGTATTTGCTTAATGAATGAATGAGCAGAATGACTATGTGTTGTTAATGGATACTACTTTATTAACATGTTGTAATTTAATAATCAGCAATCCAGAGTTCTGTTAATTGGAAGTTTCTTATTGCTGGCATCAGAAACCACTTAAATTTATCATTTCCAAACTTATTTAGATAGTTGGTTTTCTAAATGTCTTGTTTGTTCATTGGACTTAAATATTATATTTGGTAACCTGGTTTTTACAAACCATAAATTTAAGTTTTTTTCTTGGTGTTTGGTAAGCTCTTCACTGGAAAACTTTCTTCCTGTATCTAGACCTGATAAATGATCATTTTTAAAAAATGACTTGTCGTGTATACAGTATAGTATGCTTTATAAAAAGTTTTATACCAACCAAAATCTACAATGGGGGGAGAATATATTTTGGTATATTAGTCATTAAAGTAATTCTACAAAGACTTTCTGAGTTGGGAAAATGCTCACAAATATTGTGAGGTTGATAAAAATGCTACCAAAAAAAGTATACGAGGTCTGTCTGGAAGGTATCCAGCCATGTAATATTTTTTTTAAAATAGAGACATTTACTGAAGAAGACATAAGATATAAGAAACATTGTACATAGGTTACTGATGCCTCAGTCCCCTTCAAAGTAGGCACCTTGGGACCTCACACAGTTCTCCCAATCACCATCATCAGCTCCATTGTATTTTCCTGAATTGCATCAACAGTCTTGAAATCGCTTCCCTTTCACAGGTGACTTTAGTTTTGGAAAAAGCCAGAAGTCACAGGGTGCCAAATCTGGGCTATAGGGGGGGCTAAGTCACCTTGGTGATTTGATGTTTCCCCAAAAAACTGCATGAGATATTGCGTATGAGCTGACATGTTGTGATAAAGCTGTCAATCACCAGTTGCCCATAGCTGTGCCCTTCTGAGTCATCCGAATAGTTTACTTTGAAGCATGTTCAAGTTTAATGCAAAATGTGATGCATGTTTATTGGTCAACTCAGTCATTTTGAATGCGAGGCCACACCAGTACACATGCTCACTCAGTGGTGTCTACTGCCCCCACTAACTGGTATAGTGAAGTCATCATTGTTCACACATGTGCATTCCAGTCCACTCTCCTTGGCTGCCAGGTTACATCAGTGTCACACAAACTTTTCTCTTTATATTGACAATAGCTGGGCTTTTTCAGGACAGACCTAGTATGTACATATTTATATATGAAGACACCTGGAACAAAAATCCACCAATGTGTAAATGATGGTTATCTTTGGTAGGTGGGTTATAGGCATTTTTAATTTTCTATTCACTTTTACCTTTTCCAAATTCTTGTCAATATATTTCTTTTATGATCAGTAAAAATATGTTTAAATGCCATGCTACAGCTTATCAGATGTAGCATGTTGAAGAATATGTTATACAGAACAAGAAAATGAGGCACAGAATAACTAGATTTCCTAAGGGCCTTCACTTTAGTGTAGTTCTGATACTGTAATTCTTATTCCAATGATGCTTGTGTTATACAAATGGGGTCCCCCAAAGCCCTGGAATTTATTGATAAAAATTGTATTTTTTTCTTACATGTATAACACTTCAGTCACCTTCGAAGTACTCTCCACTTGATGCAATACACCTATTGAGATGTTTTTTCCACTGCCCAAAACAGTGTTTGAACTTATCGGTTTTGATGCCTTTTAGTGCTTCTGCTGTTTTTTGTTTCACCTCTTCCACATTGGCTAAAGGTTTCCCTTTAAGGGTTTTTTTTTTTTCATCCAGGGAAACAAAAAAGGTTGTTTGGGGTAAGATTGGGTGAATAGGGAGAGTAGAACACTGGGGTCATGCTGTTTTTGGTCAAAAGCAGCTGAACACACCATGTAGTATGGGCAGGTGTGCTCGTACTCACTCATCATGAAATGGGCAAACTCTTGAAAGAGTCTTCAGAAAAAAATCCACTGAAGCTGAATGCAACCTCTCACAACACCACCAGCTGGTACACAGGTACAGATGGGTTCCTAGAACACTCACATAGCAGAGGAAGCCTGTACTACAAGGGGCCCACCCTCCAGAAGATAATTCTGTTTTTTTCTTGGTCCTCTCTCGTATAGTTGGGATTCTATACTTTAGACATTTATATATCTTTCTGTTTTTGTCGTTTTTACCAATTTTCTTTGCTGTCAGTTCTCATTGCCATGGACATGCTCATCTTCCCTTGTTCCTTCTCATCTGCCCCTGACCCTAACTTGCTATTTTAGATTTCCTGTAACTAGAAAACCCACTTACTGAGTTAGATAAAATGGTTTGTAAAACTCAAGGGCCAGTAGATCCTGGTGAATGGGCTTTATAGACAATTCAGTTTTTCTGTTACTTGTTGGTTTTTTAGTTTGTTCTTAGGTCCTCAGCTACTTCCTCAGTGTTGATGTTGCAAGAACCTTAGCTATGAAGATGTGAGACATTACTGCATTGTTAAGTAAATATTTTCAGAGCTAGACTCATGCCATTTACAATGTGCTGTCAAGGATGGTGTGACGTAGGTTGCCCTTGTGTTGAACCAAACTATTCTAACTCCAGTTTAAATAATTTCATTTTTTTCCCAAGTAAAATTATTTGCTGTTTTACATTAAAGTATTGTAATATTAATAAATAAAGTTAGAGGACAGTGTATATTTAGAATAAAATTATTACTCCTGTAAAACCACAAGAAGTATAATTTTTAACATTCTATTTATTCTATACTTTTAATATTCTAATATAACAGAATTCAGTAAAAGCAAAGTTTTGCACCAGCTATTCAGAATTTATATAATTGTCATTATTTGATGAACAATTATTAAAATTTCTGCTTGTTACATTCAGAAAGTAGTAACTGTGTAATTTTTTCTGTGTGTTTAAGGAGCATTTTCAGTTTGAAAATAATGTCAATTTTATGCAAAAAGGACAGTGCTCTTTGCAAGCTGTATGCCGTATTTTTTGGACCGTAAGACACACCTAGGTTTTAGAGGAGGAAAATTTAAAAAAAATTTTGAAGCAAAAACTGTGGTAAAATATTTAATAACATAATATTTCACCAATGTAAATGTAAACAGAGCTCAACAGCAGCATTAACAACCATTATTCCTCCCAAATTTGGGGGGTGGGAAAATGCGTCTTATAGTCTGAAAAACATGGTGTTTGGTTATTACTAGCAGGGCTTTTTAATTACTGATAGACAAAGTTAGTTTTGATGTAAAATTGTTCTTTGCATATTTCAGATACACTGCTCCACCACCCAGTTCTTTTAAACTTTCCAGTTTGTTTTACACATGACAAAGCTGACCTAGCTTTCAAAGTAGATACAGCAGTTTGATACCTCATCAACATTTGTTGTAACAGTGATGCATTGTCTGTGGCTTAAAAACTAATTCTTGACCTTTAGGCTTTGTTGAAAAAAAAAACAACACAGCTTTTAGATTATAAGCTGTAAGAGAGATAATAGGTGGAATGAATGGGTAGGGCAGGCTTTTTGAAGTGTATAGTACTGAAGAAAGATTTCTAAGGCAAAAATCCAAGCAGTGTCAGGAACCAGGACAGGGAGGTGATTGGATAAAAGAGTCGTAAGATCCAGTGAAGAGACTTGGCAAGGAGGTCTGTGGTGTCCTGTCAGTGAAACTCAAACTGGAATGAGGACATGGGAAAGGGGAAGTGACTGGAATATGACAAAATTGGGGCAAAAAGTATTTTCCAACAAAACAATTTCATATATAAAATTTTTGTAATGAGAGCTAAACTACGATGGCAAAATATCTATTATAGACTACTGATTATTGAAATGTAAGTGAATTTCTTCTAATCTAATATGGAAGCTAAAAAAATTTTCCTGGTGAATTGTTAAATATTCAATGATAAGGAAAACTGTTTATTTCTCAGTAAGATTTTACTAAAATTGAAATTAGGCATCTTTCATTGGTTAGCATCTCTTTAAAATCTAAAGTTTAAGCTTCAGAACTTTATAAAGTTTATTTATAAAGGTAGCTCCGCATTGTGTGTGTTCGTAGTGCTGCTCTCTGGCACCAGGACTTGGGAGATAGTTATTTGCACATTTGTTCGGCTGACATTTTTGAACGCCTACAACTGCAACTATGGACTTCTACTTAGCCAGCATGTATTTCAGTGATCACAAATTGTCTGTGCCTTACTGTGTGTGGGGATAATCTTCTCACAGTACATGAATCTCAACAGGTGTTTTGAAGAAGAGAAAACGATTGAGAGGTTTTTGTGTTCTTCTGGTGTTAGATAATAAGGTGTAATTATTTTTTTAATTGAGCTGAAATTCATGTAACAAAAATTATCTCAAAACGAGCAATTCAGTGGCATTTAGTATATGTACAACATTGTCCAACCACCATTTCTATACAGTTCCAGAACATTTTTGTCATCCCGGAATAAAACCCTGTACCCATTAAGCATCTACTCTTCATCCCTCCTCTCCCTAGCCACCACTAATCTGTCTTCTGTTTCTATGGGTTTATCTATTCTAGATACTTCAATTAAATGGAATCATATAATATCTGACCTTTAGTGTCTGTTTTTTTTTTCACTTAATATAATATTTTCAAGACCATCCATCCATGTTGTTGTATATATCAGTACTTTATTCCCTTTTATGGCTGAATAATACTCCATTGTCTGTATATACTACATTTTGTTTATGTATGCATCGATGGGCATTTGAGTTATTTCCACCTTTTGGCTATTTTGAATAGTGCTGCTATGAATATCTGTATATAAGTATTTGAGTACCTGTTTTTATTTCTCTTGTGTATATATACTTAGGAGTAGAATTGCTGGAACATTGGGAATTCTGTGTTTATTGAGGAACCACCAAACTATTTTTTTCATAGTGACTTACCATTTTACATTTCCATCAGCTCTGTGTAAGGGTTCCCGTTTCTCCATATCCTCACCAACATTTGCTGGGGTTTTTTTTTGTTTTGTTTTGTTTTTTTTATGGCCATTCTAGTGGGGAGTGGTATTTCATTGTGATTTTTATTTGTAATTTTGTAATGACTAAGATGTTGAGCTTCTTTTCATATATACTTGTTGGCCCTTTGTCTCTCTTTGGAGAAATGTCTATTCAGTTTCTTTGCCCATTTTTTAATTGGGTCGTTACCAAATTTTATATATTTTAATTGTGCATTATGTTATACATATATGTATTTCTGTATACAGAGAAGGAGTGAGAACACAGGTGCTCAGGCAGGTGTGAGAGAGGGGCAGATATGAGAGAGACACATCTCCAGTCAGATTATCTTCCATCGAGGTTTTTTTAAGCCTTTTGGGCTCTGCCCAAATCTAAACTGTTGCTTCCTTTGAATAATAGAGTTGATTAGAGCATGATGCTAAAGTTTGATTTCTGTGTGGGCCAGTGAGTCATTCCATTCCACGGCCAGCTGTTTTACAAGTGCATGCAGTTGATCCAAGGGGCACCTGTTGGGTTTTTGATTTGGTCCATTTTCACTGTGGGGAAAAATAGCGTAGCCCTCTTCAGTAGCAAAAAGGCCTGTCATTTTCATCTGTGAACATTGTAGGTCTATACAGATATTTCACTAGTGTACGACATTTTTTTTTTTTGTTTTTGTCATATTATTTCCCCTTTTACTTCTAGTGTTTTGTGGGAGTGCTCACCAAAATATAACTTAAGATACTTAATGCTTGTCTAGGTATGCTGCATAAAGCTTTGGCTGATTTGCACATGAATTTAACCCTATTCAAAAACATCATTGTTTCTGAGGTAGTTTTGCCTTGGCTATTTTTATTTAGTTCTACAGATTCTTTTATGCCATGAAAAATTCTTTTATCCTCTTTGTTCATAAACAGTGTAGTGTTTGTTTTCAGTTGCCGTCAGAGTTATGATTTTTATTCTGGTTTCTTATTAAATAAGATTTGTATGTGGTCTGAAAGTTTCTCTATAAGTCGAACTTTTAAGAGATCATTTTTGAAAGCCCCTCAAGTTTTTCCTTTTATAGATCAATGTTTAATGCCCCAAAAGTTGTTATTTTGACTAGTAAGAACTAAACTTGATTATTTAAAATCCTAATCTGTAAAGATTTGAATTTATAAATTGCATTGATTAAATAGGTTCCCTGGTTATAGATTACTGAAAACTAACAGGGTATAAAATTTGAGATTTTTTTTTCCTATTTCTTGATATTGAACACACTGCAAAATTCCTTGTTAGTAAGGGTCCTTCGTTGTGGGCTCTATGTTTAGGCTGTATTTGTTTCCTCAAGGGTCTCACTTTTGTTTCAGTTGACGAATCCTAATCGTTTCCCCAGGAGAGATAGATACAGATACCAACTAAAAATATTAGTATCCGTATTTATCAAGAACCAGATGTAATGTATGAAAGTGTGTGCAGGAGACGCAGGCACTGTGATGGGCATGGGGCAGTGATCTCAGTTAATTGCCACAGCACTAGCGGTCTGTGCACTGTGTATGTACTTGTTGATTTTTTTAAGTAAAATAAATAGGTTCTCTAAAGGGCAAGCTAGAAGAAAATGTGTAGAAACTGCACTAACAAATACATGCTGGGAGTTTGTATATAAAAGAATGGCTTTGGGTTGAAAGTTAGAGAAACTACCGGTATTTTCTATTCATAGACAACTTAAAAGTATTAGAAATATTTTATGTAAAATCTTTTATAGTATGTGCCAAATTTTTAATGTGTATAAAGTATCTTTGTAATGTAAATAGATGCCTGAGCATTTCTACTCAATGACTTCAACAAGAGAACTCTTACTTTTCCACTTTAACCAATAGCAATTTTTACAATACAGTTTGAGAAAAAGAGAAAATAATTTGGGATTTTTTAGTTGAGGAAAAATTATGTTTTTTTAAATTCAAAGTATAAAATATGATAGGAGTAATTTTAATAGGTCTTGGAGTTTAAATCTTATGACAGAAGACTATATATACATAGTCTTTTGTCCTGCAATATTTGGATTTAAATTTTTTTTTAATGTTCTGGTTTTTACTTTTATATCTCATGTGCTATGATTTTTTTTTGAGGCTTGGGATTTTAATACTCAGTTGAAAAATAAATTCCTTTGAATTATTCTGTACTTATTTTCCTATATCCTGCATATTTATAACTCAATCTGTGACTTTTCTTTTAGTTCAAAATTTGTCTCTTACTTAGCTTTTCTTTTTATTCTAACACCACTGCCCAATAAAATCATGCTCACATCGCTTCCCTTCTATGTGGTTTCCCTGGCTCGCCCTCTTTTGCCTTTCAGATCCAGCTAATCAGCACATTCTGCTGATTTTACCTTCCAAATATCTCTTGATTTATCTCTACTCTGTTCCTACATCATTTCCTCTCACTTGGACAATGAGAAGGTTGAGAGTGGAAGAAAGAAGAGTATGAATTTGATAACAGTAGCTGCCAATTTTTTTAGCACTTTCTAATGCTAAAAGCATTATGCTAAGGGTTTTACATTTATTATCTCATTTTATCCTTATAACTATTCTAAGAGCTGTGGATACTGTTGCTATCCTTACTTTATAGCTGAGAAAATGAAGAAGTTAAGTAATTTGTACGAAGTCATAGAGGCAGAGCAAGGATTTAGACCTAGTCTGCCTGACCCAAGACATTGTGTTCTTAATTTCAGCCCTGCACTAGCTCTGATCCCCATGGTCAGTGTTCAGTAGGTAAGATTGAGAAGCCTTGGTAAGTGGTTGTAAAGGGTAGTAAGAGAAGCTGTGGTCTGCGTGTCTGTGTCCCCCACCCCAAAATACATAGGTGGAATCCTAACCCCCAAGGTGATTATTAGGAGGGGGAGCGTTTGGGAGGTGATTAAGGTCATGAGGGCAGAGCCCTCAAAGATGGCCGTCTGTGAACTAGAAAGTGGTCTCTTACCAGACACCAAATCTGTGGGCACCCTAATCTTGGATTTACCACCTTCCAAACTGTGAGAAATAAATTTCTGTCGTACACTACCCAGTCTGGGATACTTTGTTCCAACATCCCAAACAGACTAAGACAAGAGATGACTGACTACATCTTTCTGGCTTCAGCAACTGAAGGGAGAATGTAGGTGCTAGTCTCTGAGGCAGGGAATATTGACAAATTTGGGGGCAAAGGAGAATTTTCATGAAACAGGTCTTTGAGATAGGAAATATGGGCATATTTGGAGAGAAACAAATATTTGAGTAAAATAAAAATGAGTTTTGTTTTGGATATTTTGAGTCAGGGGTTCCAATAGGACATTCTAGAGGAGTGATCCAGTGTGGAGGTAAATATGAGTCTGGAGCTTAGGACAGAAAGAAGCTCGTGCTGTGGAGAGTATTTGGGTTAAAGATGCCAGCCGACACTCTGGGAATCGGGGGTTCACTCAGGAAGAGGACTGAGTGCTCGGGATGCAGACTGAGAGTTGAATCTTGTGGAAATCCCCCTTTTTTAAAACGCAAGTGGAGAAGGAGGCTGCAGAGGAGACAGACACAAACTATTTATAAAACTAGATGATGATGTCTGTGGAACTAAGGGAAGACAGAGTTTCAAGTAAGGAGGAGTGGCCAGTTGTCAAAAATGAGAATTCAGATTACTGTGGAATGGGAAATGAAAGGGAATTGGGAAAAGATGCTGAATGCTACCTTTTTCAAAGATTTTGTTGTGAAAAGCAGTATAATTGTAGTGGTTATGAGCTTGGACTAGACCAGACCATCTGGGATCAAATCCTGCCTTCACCATTTATTAGCTTTGTGACTTGGCAAATTACCTAACTTCTGTGTACTTCTTTTCTCCATCTAAAAAGTGAGGGCAGTACTAGCCTTGTGAGGATTCAGCTAATAGATGCAAAGCACTTAGAACTTTGTCCGACTAGAAAAAGTGTTCAAGAAGTATTAGCCATCCTCCTCCTCCTCTGCATGCTGGAGCATAAAGGATTAAGCTGTTATATGTAATAGAAAATTAGATTGGAGCAATAGCTAGAATCATAAGGAGCCATGTGTGCCATTTAAAGTAATATAGATTTTATCATAAAAGTAGCGGAAAACTGTAAAGGAATGTTTGTATATTTAGCATGTTTAACCTCTGAAGAGGTTATTCTTTTCCTAAAAATGTCTCATTTTAGGTAGGTATGCTGCCACCAGGTGGAGGTTTTATGTTGCTGCTATACAGGTGGAGCAGTAAAACCATGTTGTTTTTTATTATGAAATACTGACTTGATGAAAATCGCTAAATGTAAACACCTTGATTCTAGTAGGGCTCGTTTGTTCCCCCAAAAGCTGAGAATAGGTAAGTGGGGGAGAGATAATAGGGGATTTTTGTAAAGACAGATTTCAAAGGAAGGCAGGGATAGTGTGGTTGGGCCTCATGGAAAACAAAATTCATTTGGAACCAAGATAAGGTTGAGCAAAGTGCCATTCTTCTCACTGTTCATTGTTACCACTAATTAGGTGACAGTGAAATGAAACAGGCAGGTGGCGTCTAAATAGTGGAGTGTAATGACCTGCAGTGTTGGCATTTATGCTTATGGGATGTAAAGGTGTCTGAAGAGGCCTCACTCAGGTCAGCGTATCCTGGGGCTTCTGCCTTATTTCTGTCTCTGGGGATGAGACTTTGGGTAGATGTGTAGTTGTATTATAGCCTATTAAAAACAGTGATATTAATGTATTAGGCCCGTGATAATTTTATCAGTGAACATTCTTTATAGATCTATCGGGGAGGAGGAGGCCCTGAAGATCTTTTAAAGAGGAAAACAATCAGCCATAGTCTCATAACCTACAAGCAATCACTATTAACAGTTTATTGATTCTTCGTTTCTGTGTATATTTTTAAACTTGAATCATACTCTTATTTGTAGTTTTGGCCTCTTTTTCTTCGACTTTGTGTTGGGAGCATTTTCTCACATTAAAAATTTTTTGAGAACACTAATTTTGATAGCTATGTAATATTACATTGTACAGTTGTATAGTAGTGTAACAATGGACCTGATATATCACCTTATTTTTTTTTTTAAAGAAACTATGCAGATGTTCTGGAGTTCTGAGGAACAATACCTAGAATTATTTCTTAGTGGTGTCTCTTTTCTGTAAAAATAAAGATTTTTTTATTATGTGTAGGCACTGTTCTAGACTTAAGAGTATTATATAGGCTTTGATTTTAATTAAAAACTCCTACCCTCATGGAGTTTACCTTCCAGTTATTTGTTCTGATATTGTTTGACTTTATGTAATCACTAATATGAGCCTGAAAATATTTTGATAATTTTATGTACTTAGAAGTGATTTGTTCTGAATGCATAATGTAAGCTTTCCACTTTTTATTCTGTATGCTTTTTTTTTAAATTTGGGATCATTTAGTAATAGACATTGTTTATTGAATTGTTTTTTCAAGCAAGCTTTTATTTTGAAATGCAGAATTCTAGTTTTTCTCTTTTATAACTAAGTAGGGAGAGGAGAATAGAAAGGGGACAATTGAAAAAATTTCTCCAAAAAGGCCCTTAAATTTGGAAAAAATTTTAAAAGATCCTCGAATCTTCCTCTTCATTGTACAGTTGAAGAAACAGTTCTGTGGAGGTTAAGTGGCCTGTCCTTTGTCACATAGGTAGCTTGTTAGAGTCTCTGTGGACCCAGCAGTCCAGTACTCTGTTACATGTAATCCATATTCTTTTTGAAGCATTTTCATTCAACAAATATTTGTGCCCACTATGTGCTAGACAAATGTTAAAATATGTAAAATTAAGATGATTTCTGAGTCTGTAGAATGTTTTCTTCTTAGACATAATTTTCCAAAACTTTTGAGAAAAAAAATTTGCATTCAATGAGATTATAGGATATAAATAGGATGAGTGGCTCAGTAATGTAAAGCCATATCTGATTTTCTTGGTCTGTTTGGCACTGTTATTTTCCAACAGTTTGTATCTCTGAGATATTGTTGGGAAATATGCTTCATAGCACAAAAAGTTGCTTTTGTATTTGCTTTCAGTTGCCCTACTTCACTCTACTTAAAATACAAATTATCTTTGGGTCAACTGTTGTATCCTTTTTGTTTCCACAGTTAGGCCCCTAGAGCTTTGCTGTAATAGTTTGTAGAGCATTCTTGTGCAACATTCATTGAGGAATATTAAAATGGTTTAAAGGCAGCACTAACAAGTACAAATAATCACCATAATTAGAATTAATTAGGATCTTAAATTTTCTGTATCAAAAACATGGAAAGTAGCTCTACTTTTAGCAATTTTGAAAACTGGAGAGAATAGACAATATTTTCAAAATACCTTATAATATTTTCTTTTGGGGGGGTGTGGTGTGTGTTATATGTGTTTTTATATGTGTGTTTTCCCCAACCTTGTCAAAAAAGTATTTGCTTAGTGATTTCATTTGTTTGTGTCTTTAAGCTTAGTGTTCTAGGATTTGAAGAATAATGACAAATGAACAGAAAGAGAGCTCAGAATGCACAACATGCAAATTGGTATCATGGAAAGAATACTGGATTTGGAGTCAGATGTTCTTGTTCTATTCCATTTTGCCCCTTACTATTATTTTCTCAACTCTTCCTGACCTCTCCCCACATTCCCATCCAAATTAAGTCTTTCTGTTGAATGCTTTCTTTACTACCTGTACTCTTTTCTTTGGAGCACTTTTTATCTCTTGAAATGATACATTTCTGTATTTATCTGTATTTGTTTAATTTGCTCTTCCTACTTGAATGACAGTTCATAGGAGTAGAGTTTCTATCTGATTCATCACTACCCGCCCTGACCATAGCACTGGCTGGACACATGATAGGTAACTGTCAATAAATATTTGCTGAATAAATTAATTACTTACTACCTGTCATACGCCAAGTTATCTCCTTCACAGATAAACTCTACAACCACACCACTTATGGAAAGCCTGTTTTGAGAATACTAGGACGAGCGATTCCCATACCACCTTCTTAGAGATGTATTGAGGACTGTTGAGCTCATGAAATTATACACTAACTTTTATTTTACTTGTTTCTCACAACTCAGTGAAGTAATAGGCTGGCCTAGATTAAAACATCCTGCTATTAGGATCATATATTTTAGCTCATGTCTAGCACAGCGCCTGGCACATAGTAAACACTGACATAAGAAACACAACATATTTCAATTACCAGGTTTTTCTTTAAGTGATATTATAAAAACTTGGCATATTCTCTACAGCATTTTAAAAAGTCCTTGTTTTATTGAGAATGATCATTTATAAAGTTATAAATATTGAGTTTAATAAATTACCAGTCATTTTTATTTAGCTTATTTACGTTCTAGTCAGGGTAAGATACTTCTTGCTTGAGCTCTGAATCAGTTTTCAAACACAAGTGTATGTGGACATATCTTTCTAGTAAATCTCAACTATTTCTGTGCCTACATATGTTAACATTTTATAATTGGCTTTCAAATGACAAACACAGATGGCTATAGTATGAATTTTCAGCATGTTTTGGACTTCATGTTTCCCCAATAATTTAAAATATCATTTCAATATCAAATTATTAGCTGATTGAGTAGCATTTCTGATATTTGCTTTTCTGTTAGTTTGCCATTTTTAGATTTATAATAAAATTAGTTTAGATCACTATAAGAAATTAGATTTATGATACAATCTCACATCCTCTCCTTTATAAAACAGAATTCTTACTATAAAGCTATTGTGGGCATTATTTTTGAAAATTTAATTTTGTCTTATTTTGGGTGGACTGGGGGTACTGAAAGAAAGATTATGGTGAGAGGGATTATTTTATGTTTTAATTCATGTAATTGATCATTTTAATTCTGAGACTGTGGGACTTTTTTATATAATAGAATTAGATATGCCTATATCATCTTAATTCTCAGATTCTGTGGAACAGCACTTTAAAATGATTGCTTAGTGGTGACTTTAAAAGATAAATTATTCATATTTCACTCAACATGTATTTGTCAAATACTTTTCTGGCCTTTGAAAATGTTGCAGTGAACAAAACTTCTTATCCTCATGGACTTTACCTTCTGGTTAATTGTTCTGAAAAAAAAATTACTTCATATAATCAGTAACAGGTCTAAAACAATGTCTTGGTAATTTTATGCCCTTACAAGTAATTCATTCTGAACACTGATAGAACCATTCTACTTTTTATTCCGTATCTATGATTAACTTTTTCACTTGGGTTTATTTAGTAATGAATTATTTTGTCTCAGACAGTATTTTTTAATTAAACTTTTTTTAATGCAGTTTTAGTTTTCTCCTTTGTTATGTGTTTGTACATGTAAGTAAATATTAAATATAAATTATATATTTAACCTAACAGAGTTGAGATTTTAAACAGACTCTTCATTTTTGTCCTGATATCCTCTGTCTGAATATATTTTCTAACACAGATAACATTGGCTTTTAAGAAGCTTTTGAAATTGAGCTTAAATATCAAGAATGCCATTATTAATATTTTCCTTGGTTTTGTATTCTCTCTGAGGGGTCTTTTAAAAATATGTGCCTAGGCTCTCAATTCTATTTACGGATAATGCATAATGGTGTTTCAATTGGTTTATTTTTAAGAATGAACCTGCTATCCTCAAAGTAGTTTAAATGCATTCCAGCAGCTTAATAATGTACAAACAGAGGCAACTGGTGTTGCATCTGTTCCTCAAGCAGGCATGAGGTAGAATAACTAGCAAGTTCTTAAATGGCTGGGAAAAATTTTAAATGTAATATATTTTTTATTCTCTGAGGTCAGTAATTAGATAGTTCTGATTTGTGTAGATTTTCTTATTAATTAACACTATATACTTTTCTCCTTCTACAGCAGACAACATGAGTATAGAATATGCTGTGTGTTATTCTGTAGGTTGTGGTGTTTGCCACATATTTTGATAGTTAAAGATACCAACATCATTATTAGATGGCTTTAATGCCTTATAGGAAAGTTAATGGCCACTTCATAATTGGTCTAATTAGTAGTTATATAATTCATATACTGGTAGCATATTTCCTCTTTTTTAAAGGCACAAGGGGCTTACACCTGTTCTTATGCCTTCGTTTCTCTGCTCAAGAATGATCAAGAGCTCAAACTAAATTTAGCAATTCATGGTTAATAGTTGCTTCATATAAAATTTAGAAAATATATTACATAAAAAAATAAATTCCAATTGAGCATAAAATAAAGTACCTATAATCTCAAATCCAGAGGTGTACCAAAGTTATTATGGTTATATTCTTCCAGAATTTACCTATGCCTATGTATGTTATGTTATTTAAATTCAAGCTGGTTAGAAGGAATTGATGGAGGCTGTGAATCTGAATCCTGCCTTGTCTTTGTTAAAAGAGGTGCACATAATTTTCCTTTTATTAATAAAAATACTTTGCAATATTATTTTATAACTGCTACATCATAAACATCTTTATTATTAATAATACTTTGCATTAATATTATTTTAATAGAGCTAATCCAGTGTTACCCAAAGTATGTAATACATACTTCTGATATTAGGTGGTGACAGATATTTTAGGTGATAGCCTAACCCAGTATTAAGTAATACTGGATAGCATTGTAAGGAAGTTACTACCTTTCTAGATGTTTTTTTGAAGTTCATCTAATGACAAAGTAAAAGTCTGTTTGATGCCCATATACCCCTTACACCCTTCTCATACTTACCTGTTTCTTTTATAACCTTCAGCAGTACTATCTAAAATTTTAATAATGTAGTTTTATTTTTCATTGTATTTATTCCTATTTATTTGTTAAATCACAAGTGATGCTGACTGTTAATAAATATTATGGGTAGAAAGTATTCTTTTAAAATAAATAAGAAAAGCACAGAAGTTAAAACATGTTAAGGGAATGATAAATAGAATTGGCACTAGGACTTGGCAGATGTTCCCACGATTAAGGGATTAGAAGCACTGTTGTTTGATGAGGAAAAATAATAAAATTATTTCTAATTTTTCCTCATTATAAACAAGGCTGCAGTGATCATTTATGTAGCTAAATCTTTTTTGCATGAACTAATTTCATTTATTATAAATTAGTAGAAGTCCTAGGAATTCCATAAAGCAAATTAATTTAGAGCTTTTATATTTTTATATAATCTCATATCCAGAGTTTGCACACTCAACAAACAGTGAATGAGAGCGCCTGTTTTTCCTTATTCTACGCAATTCTGGGCTAGTTCTTTTCTTTAGACATGATGTTTTTTGTTCTTTTTAATATTTGAAAAGCATTCATTCAGAAATACTTAATTTCTTTGCAATTTGTTATTCATGTATAAGACTAACAGTTGTCCTTTATTTTGTCATCATTTTAATAATAGTTTAAGGAAAGAGACTTCAAAGCTGTTTTTTCTTAGTGGTGATAAAGAAAAATTATCTTTGACAGTAATGGCAATCTCAGTCAATCTCTTTCTCTCCCACCCCCGCCCTCTCTCTCTCTCTCTCTCTCCCCGTAGCTTGCCCAGTTTCGACAGAGGAAAGCTCAGTGTGATGGGCAGAATCCCTCTAAGAAGAAAAAAAAGAAGAATACTTCAAGCAGTAAACATGATGTGTCAGCATACCACTCTTTGAATATTGAGCAATCACACAGTGATGATATGTATATGAATAGTTCTCAAGGAGTAGGATCGGTCATGACTCCTGAATCTGCAATAATGAGAACTCTACACAGTGGAGAAATAATCAAACATGACCAGGTCTTCTCTGCTGAAGTAAGTATTTATCCAGATTTTCAAACATTAATATTATAAGTGAAAGTTTTTGTAAGATAACATTCATTAGCATTCTGTGCAAATGTATATGAGCTTGATTCAGTAAACATTTATCGAGCAACTGTAATACACCAAGGATTGAGCACCAAGGATGCAGAGGTAAATATGACAGTTTCTGTTCATTAGGAAGTTAGTCTAGTGGAGGCGGGGGGGGCAGATGTAAAATAGACCATGTACCTTCATTAAAAATGTGCTTGCAGTCAGGGGTGTCCACCTGTGGTCCATGGGCTGCATGTGGCCCAGGATGGCTATGAATGTAGGAATGTGGTCTGGCACAAAATCATTAGTTTACTGAAAACATTGTGAGATTTTTTTGAGATTACATGTCTCAATGTATTTAATGTGTGGCCCAAGACAACTCTTCTTCTTCCAGTGTGGCACAGAGACACCAAAAGGTGGACGCCCCTGCATGGTACCCTAGAGTATTATAATTTGGGAGAATGCTCAGATCATCCTTACGTGGTTATTCAGTTAGAGGCTAAGAAGTAGGGGACACAATCTCTGTGCCAAAGAGATTACATTGGCAAACACATGAAACAGTGTGATGTGATTTGGAAACCATAAGTAGTTTAGTTTTAAACAGAACAAAGGTGATGAGGGTGGAATGGTGGTAAAGGTGAAGGGCAGGACATTGCACTTGGCCCACAGAAGGTTCTCAAAAATACTCATTTTCTCCTACTTGGTGAATGTAATTTTCCAGTATATAGAGATGAGGGAGAAGTTATTTGGAAGGTGGACAGGAAGGTGGAACCACCAGCTAAGACTGGGAGTAGAGAATGATGGAATGC
Source organism: Glossophaga mutica (assembly GCA_039655065.1). Classification (NCBI taxonomy): domain Eukaryota; kingdom Metazoa; phylum Chordata; class Mammalia; order Chiroptera; family Phyllostomidae; genus Glossophaga; species Glossophaga mutica. Next base: position 65,672,702 of record CM077313.1, read on the forward strand.
TTAGGAGGAACAGTGTTAGACAAGGCAGATTATTGTAACTTGGATTGTGCTTGGTATATTTATGTGGAAACAAAGCTTTAGACATATGGGGATTTGAGCTTTATTCAAAAGATCAGGAGTGTCAGAGCTTTGTTATTCATTGTAAGAATGTATCTTTTTTTTTTTTTAGTTTTTCCTACTTAGAATTTATTGAGCTTCTTCGGTGTGTAGATTAGTGTTTTTATTAATTTGGAAAGTTCAGTCATTATGTTTTCATATACTCTTTCCACCCCTTTCTGTGCTCTCTTTCTTGGGCCTTCCATTGTGCATATGTTGCATGTCTGATATTGTTACACAGATTTCTGATGCTCTGTTCATTTTCTTCATTCTTTTTTTTTCTTTTCCTCGGACTGGATAATTTCACTTGAACTATTTTGTTGTTTGCTGATTCTTTATTCTTCATCCTTAGATGTACTATTAGTCCTTCTAGTGAATTTTTCATTTCAGTTATTTTAAACACCATAACTTCTTTCTGGTTCTTTTATACATTCTTTCTCTTTATTGATAGTTTCTATTTGTTGAGACATTATTTTTATAATTTAGTTCTTTAGACACGTATTTGACTATATTTAAAATAGCTAGTTTAAAGCCTTTGTTTATTTAAGTCCAATATCTGTGTTTCCTTAGGGACATTTTCTGTTGACTGCTATTTTTCTTTTGAATGGGCCATATTTTCTTTTTTATTTGTATATATTGAAATTTTCTGTTGAAATCTGGACCTTTCAAATAATATAATAGCACGGTTTTGGTGCTTGATTTTGTTAAATGAAGAAGTGAAATATCTGGGTGTTTTTTCTCATTTGTGACATGAGATTCTTACATGAGAGGAAGAAGAGGGAAAGCAGTGAAAAGTTAGATTACCTCCTTGATTCCTCTAGCGAGCACAGTACTTCTCAGCAGAGGGCCATTTGGGAAGGCCACTCGCTTTCATACCCAAATGCCAGGGATGTAAGGGTGACTGATGTGAGAATGTCTTTAAAAGTGCTTTGTAGGCTGCAAAGGTGTCAGTGACAGCAAAGCTTCTACTTTTTCTTTAAGTTGTTATTACTTTTCTAGAATCAAGATTAGATGATTCTTCCTTTGGAGGAAATTGAACTTTTTTACTAATATATTAAGATTTTTTTATTTAAAAGAGACACAAGAATTAATGGGATGATATCTTAATTGGTGCTTTTATCAAACAAATGATTCTTAGTAATGCAAGACCTTGTATGAAAATACCTCTTGATACTTTTTTTAAAAATTTTTATTTTAATTGTTGATCTTGTACAGTTTTCTGTCTTTTATTCTCACCCGAACCCGCCACCCCAGCCCTCCCCACCTCCCTCCCATTTCCATCCCCCCATAGTTTTTGTCCATGTGTCCTTTATACTTGTTCCTGTAAATCCTTCCCCTTTTCCCCTGAAATTACCTCCCCTCTCCCCTCTGGTGACTTTCAGCCTGTTCCCAATTTCCATGTCTTTGGTTATATTATGCTTGTTTGTTTGTTTTGTTGATTAGCTTCCTGTTAAAGGTGAGATCATATGGTATTTGTCTTTCACTGCTCTTGATACTTTTATATATAGAAAAATGCCTAGTGTTATTTAGCAGTTATTAATCAGTGAAAATTTAAAGATCTAAATAATTTTTACAGTTTTTAGTGACTTTTTTTATCATTAGTACCAATAGTAATAGGTTAATAAAATATAGTATTTAGATGGGGAAAGGCTTTAATGTAATTGGTTTTTACTTTTATTTTAGCCGGAAAGTGAAATTTCAACCACAGCCGATGATTATAGTTCAGAGGTAAGAATAAATAATATTATGATTGACATTTTCTATTTTTCTTAAAACTGTTGATTAGTACTTTACCTTTTGTAGTTCACATGGTTCTGTATTTTTTATAAATATAACAAAATATAGCTTAACATGGTATAATATAAATGACCTAGGAAACCTAAAGATATTTTTCCGATATATCTTTTTTTCAGACTATTAACAAAGGTCTTAGACATCTGTATGAATAGCTGGGTCCTTAATTAGATAAAAGCCCTCTTTTTTAGTTTCTCACAATGTTTGATACTGTTGTGTAGGATACATGATTATTATAAAGTATCCATATTTAACACAATAAACATTTTATAATATAGGCTATTTTATTTTGAGAAATGCTTTTTACAGATGCTTGAATTTTGGTTAATTATATAAATTCATTTATTGAAATTAATGTTGCAATAGTGATTTTTAATATAGGTAATAAAAGCTGATATAGGCATTGGCCACTTTAGCAAATACTTTCTTTATGTGCTAGTAATAAATATGTCATTTTATTAACTTTTTCTTATTCTTTTAGATATGATTGTTATTTCTTTGGCCTGTGTGTTATTTCTTTGGTCCATTTGAGGATTTACAAAAATATTCCTTATTCTGAATGGTTCAGTAACTCAGTATAGTTCATAAGTTTTGATTCATTGTAGGTTTCTAATATTAAAAAAGTAACTTTATGTTCTTAAATGAACATATTACTTGTGTTGTATTGCCAATGGGAGCGAAAACTTTGATACTTCAAAAATATGTGTTTATAGCAACCAGAGGAGAGGAGGGAGGGGGATAATGGTGGAAAGAAGGGGAAGGGACTAGTCAAAAAACTTGTATGGATGACCCATGGACACGGACAGTGGTGTGGGGATGGACTGCGGGGGTGGGTGGGTGGAGTGTGGCAAAGGGGGAAAAATTGGGACAGCTGTACTAGAATAATAATAAAAAAACTAAAAAACCAAAAGTATCATGTGTTTAAAAGCTGGAAATATCTTAATTAGTTATCTTGTCAGGAAAATAATTAACCAGGGTTAAGTAAATAAAATGGTGCCCTATACAGGCTAAATAAAATTGCCTCTACATAAAGTATCTCAATTTAAAGTCAAAGCTCTCAATTCAAGGATTCTGCTCTTATGACTTTAAATTTGGAGCCTTTATATGAAAACACTGCTTTTCTCTTTCTTATAGTGCCTTAATTCTTATAGCTTGTCTTTGCTGATTGGAAGTTTCAGATGGCTTGGTGCTTGAACTACCTATGTCTTTCTGGCATCCCAGAACTCCACAAAGTGCTTTTTTTTTTTTTTTTTCCCCACACAAAGTAAATTAAAAAAAAAATTTAAAGATTTTATTTATTTATTTTTAGAAAGAGAGGAAGGGAGGGAGAAAGAGAGGGAGAGAAACTCCAATGTGCGAGAGAAACACCTATGGATCAGTTAGTTGCCTTTCACAAGCACCCCCAGCTGTGGACCTTGATACAACCCAGGCATGTGCCCTAACAAGGAATTGAATTGCTTGTTTTGCAGTATGATGCCTACTCATTGAGCCACACCATTTAGGACCCAAAATGAAATTTTTTATAAGGTCAAACTATCTCTCATATGTGCCTATGAAATTGGGTTAAAATTTATATAGCTGTATTTTCACTTTGAAAAAAGAAAAAATTTAATGTTATTAACATTGATTTAAAAGCTAAAGACATAAAAAGATTGTGATTTTAAAGTTCTCATTATGAAAATGCAAAGTAGTAATATCAGAAATTCTTATTACAAATAAGACATTTTACTAGATTTTTTAAAATAAAAAATTGGTGGGAATTAGGAGGTCCAGAAGAATCTATTAAAACTGTTTAACTGTGATACCTACTAAATATGATGTGTTTCCAAGTAAGGTGCAAATAGTATTTATATATTTATTGAGCTTATTAGGGTGACATTGGTTAACAAAATTATATAGGTTTTAAGTGTACAACTTATCAAAACATCATCTCCATATTGCTATGTGTGCCCGTTACCAAAGTAAAGTTTCTTCTGTCCTCATTTATCCCTCCTTTGCCCTCTTTTACCTCCCCCCCACTTTCCCTCTGGCTTTTACCATACTGTTGTTTGTGTCTAGTGTTTTATATGTGTGTATATATCTGTTTTTTGTTTAATCCCTTCTATTTTTCACCCCTTCCCTCTGACAGCCGTCAGTGTATTCCATGTAACTATGCCTCTATTTCTATTTTGTTCATCAGTTAGTTTTGTTCATTAGATTCCACATGTGAAATCATATGGTACTTGTCTTTCTCTAACTGGCTAATTCACTTAGTATAATAATCTCCAGGTCCATCCATGCTGTCATAAAAGGTAAGGGTTCCTTCTTTTTTACAGCTGAGTAGTATTCCATAGTTTCAATGTACCACAGCTGTTCTACTGATGGGCACTTGGGCTGTTTCCTGATCTTGGCTATTGTAAATAACACTGCTGTGAACGTAGGGATGTATATATTTTTTAGAATTGGTGTTTGGGGAGTCTTAGAATATATTCTCAGAAATGGGATTGCTGGTTCAAAAGGCAGTTCCATTTTTAGTTTTTTGAGGAAATTCCATACTGTTTTGCACAGTGACTGTACCAGTCTGCATTCCCACCAACAGGGCAAAAGGGTTCCCTTTTTTCCTTCATCTTCACCAGGACTTATGTTTTTTGATTTATTGATGGTGGTAGTTCTAACAGGTATGAGGTGGTATCTCACTGTAGTTTTAATTTGCATCTCTCTGATGATTAGTGATGTTGAGTATGTTTTCATATGTCTTGACCATTTGTATGTCCTCTTTGGAGAAGTGTTTTTTGAGAGCTTTTCCCCATTTTTAGACTAGATTGTTTTCTAGGTGCTGAGTTGTATGTATTTTGTATATTTTGGAAATTAACTCCTTATCAGATGTATCATTGGTGAATATGTTCTTCCATTCAGTGGGTTGCCTTTTCATTTTGTCTATAGTTTCCAGTTTCTTTTGCTATGCAGAAACTTTTTTAGTTTGATGTAGTCCCATTTGTTTATTATTCCCTTTGTTTCCCTTGCCCAAGGAGGAATATCAGCAAAAATTGCTGATATTGCTATGAGACATGCCTGAGATTTGACTGCCTATATTTTCTGGGATTTTTATGGTTTTGCAATTTACATTTAAGTCTTTAATCTATTTTGAGTTTATTCTTGTGTGTGGTGTAAGTTGGTGGTCTAGTTCATTTTTTTGTATGTATCTGTCCAATTTTCCCAACACTATTTATTGAAGAGACTGTCTTTACTCCATTGTATGTTTTTGCTACCTTTATCAAGTATTAATTGACTGTGAAAAGTGTGGTTTTATTTCTGCACTCTCTATTCTGTTCCATTGATCTGTATGCCTGTTCTTAATGCCAGTAATACACTGTTTTGATTATGATGGCCTAGTAATATAGTTTTATATTAAGTATTGCGATACCTCCAACTTTGTTCTCTTTCTCAAGATTAATGTGGCTATTTGGGATCTTTTGTGGTTCCACATTAATTTTTGGAATATTTTTTTCTGTATCTACTCGCTTGCTAATACTTTGTTGAGGATTTTAGCATCTAGGTTCATCAGGGATTGATGGCCTAGAATGTTCTTTCTTTGTAGTGCCTTTATCTAGTTTTAGAACTAGGATAATGCTGGCTGTGTAAAATGAGTTTGGAAGTCTTCTCTCTTCCTGAATTTGTGTGAATAGTTTGAGAAGAACAGGTGTTAGTTATTTGAATGTTTGGGAAAATTTGCCCGTGAAGCCATCTAGTCCAGGGCTTTTGTTTGTTAGGAGTTTTTGATTACTGCTTCTATTTCATTAGTTGTCACTGGCCTATTAAGATTTTCTGATTCTTCCTGGTTCAGCTTTGGAAGATTGAATGTTTCTAGATTCATTGAAATGTTTTATTTCACCCAAGTTGTCTGATATCCTGGCATATAGTACTTTATAATATTTTCTTAAAATCCTTTGTGTTTATATGGTGTCAGTTGTTACTTCTCCTCTTTCATTTTTGATTTTATTTATTTGGATCCTCTCTCTTTTTCTCTTGATGATTTTGGTTAAAGATTTGTCAATCTTGTTTATTTCTTGGAAGAACCAGCTCTTGCTCTCATTGATATTTTGTTTTTAGTCTCCATTTCATTTATTTCCATTCTAATCTTCATTATTTCCTTTCTTCTACTTATTTTTGGCTTTCTTTGTTGTTTCTCTGGTTCTTTTGGTGAAGGTTAGATTGTTTTTTTCAGATCCTTCTCGCTTCTTAAAGTAGGCTTGTAAGGTTATGGACTTCCCTCTCACGAATGCTTTCACTGTGTTTCATAGATTTTGGGATGCTGTGTCTTCATTTTTGTTTGTCTTCCAGTAATTTTTGATTTCTTGCTTGATCTCATGGTTAACATTCATTGTTTAATATGTTATTTAGCTTCCATGTGTTTGAGTTTTTAAATTGCAGTTGATTTCTAGTTTCATACCATTGGATTTTGGAAAAGATGCTTGATATGATTTTAGTCTTCTTGAAATTATGAAGGCTTGTCTTATGTCATAGGATGTGGTCTGTTTTAGAGAATTTTCCATGTGCACTTGAAAAGAATTTATATTCTGCTACTTTGGGATGAAATGTTCTGTTGCCTTGTTGACTTTTTGTCTGGAAGATCTATCCATTGATGTCAGTGGGGCGTTAAAATCCCCATTTATGATTGTATTTATTGTCCATCTCTCCCTTAGATTTGCTTAGATATCTGTGTTGAGTGTATATATGTTTCCAACATATATGATCTCTATCTTGTTGAATTGATCCCTTTAGTATTATGTAATGTCCCGCTCTGTCTTGTTATAGCCTTTGTTTTGAAGTCTGTTTTGTCTAATATAAGTACTGCTACCCTAGCTTTTGTTTGTTTGTTTCCACTTGCATGGAATATTTATTTTTCATCCCTTCACTTTCAGTGTGTGTGCATGTTTTGTTCTGGGGTGGGTCTTTTGTAGACAGCTTATATATGGGTCATGTTTTCTTATCCATTCAGCTACCCTATGTGTCTTTTGATTGTAGCATTTAATCTGTTCGCATTTAAAGCTATTATTGACACTTACATACTGCCTTTTTATTCTTTACACCTATGTTCCTCTGTATATATATCTTTTATTCCCCTTCATCTTAAAGCAGGTCCTTTCATATTTCTTAAAATTCTGCTTTGGTGGTGATGAACTCCTTTTTTCTTTTTTTGTCTTGGAAGTTCTTTATTTCATCTTCAATTTTAAATGAAAGCCTTGTTGGATAAAGTAGTGTTGGTTGTAGGTCCTTGCTTTTCAGCACTTCGAATATTTCATGCCAGTCCCTTTTGGCCTGAAGTGTTCCTGTTGAGAAATCAGTTGACAGCCTTATGGGAGTTCCCTTGTCAGTAACTGTCTTTTCTCTTGCTGCTTTGAAGATTCTCTTTTTGTCTTTAACCTTTGCCATTTTAATTATGATGTGTCTTAGTGTGGGCCTCTTTGGGTTCATCTTGATAGGGACTATCTGTGCTTCCTGAACTTGCATGACTTTTTTATTAGGTTAGGGAAATTTTCAGCCATTATTTCTTCAAACATGTTCTCATCCCTTGCTCATTCTCTTCCTTTTCTGGTGCTCCTATAATGCGGATGTTGTTGTGCTTGATGTTGTCCCAGAGGTCGCTTCAACTTTTCTCATTTTTTTGTTCTGCTTACTGTTCTGTTGTCTTCTGTATAGCTGATTAGATCCTCTGCTTCATCTAACCTGCTTTGATTTTTTTGTAGTGTATTCTTTATATTGTAGTCTTCATTTCTGACTGGTTCTTTTCAATGGTTTCTATATCCTTTGTAATGCCTACTATCTCAAGTTCTCACTGAGATCATCTATTCTTCCCCGCAGGTCCTTGAGCATCCTTACAACTATGGTTTTAAAGTCTTCACCTGGTATCTTGGTTGCTTCTAATTCATTTGATCCTTTTTCTGGGGATTTCTCTTGTTCTTTCAATTGGGGCATATTTCTTTGTCTCCCCAGTTTGTCTTCTTTCTTGTATTTGTCTCTTTATATTAGATAGATCTGGAATGGCTCCTAAGCTTGTTATGAGGGCTTTCTGATATAGATGCTTTGTTGGTCTCAGTGGTGGCAGCTTTTAGATCACCTGAGCTAGGTGCTGTATAAATTTTCTTGTGTAGGTTATGTACCCCCTGCTGTTGTAGTTGAGTCTTGAATGCTGGTGGCCTGTTTGTGGGTTGGGCTAACCCACAACTTGGCTGACTATAAGGATAGACCTGGTTCACTGTGTATGAGTCACTATTCAGGGGTTTCCCCTTGAGGTGACATTGTTCCCAGCAGGGTCTGGTGCCTGCTGGAGTTGCCCTTTGTCTGTGCCATTTGTGTGGCTAGTTGGGTCCAGCTCCGGTGAGATTTGAAGTCCACCACTTGTTGTATTGGTTCTGGTCTCACTTGGCCAGGGTTCTGGTATAGGTTGGTGTCAGTCATTGTTTATAATCAGCTTTGGGCTCTCTGTCCGGAACTACCCACTACTCAATGATTGTGGCTGTGTTGACTGGTTCTGGGTGTGCATGGGAGGGGCCAAGCTCTGTAGAGGGGTCGGTTTCCTGCATCTCTGAGCTGGGTGCTGATCAGTAGAAGGTCCAAGGTTCTCTGAGGTCAGTGGCTACCTATCAGCTACATAGCCACTCCCTGAGGTTGCTTGGACTTCCTCTAGAGCCTTTTGAAGAAAGACTATAGAGTGGGCTCAAGTTGGCCATGCTCCCCTGCCCCTTCCACACAGTGAAAGCTCTGTAGGGTGGGGCAGCCGGGTGGCAGGGATGAGGCTAATGGATCCCCTTTTTGGGTGAAGCGTGGTTGGGCACTCAGTGGGGAGTATGTGGCCCCTTCTCCAGAACCCTATCATTCAGTCTGAGCTATAGTATCCAACTCCAGCTCTCCCAGGAGGAGTATACCACCAGTTCAGGTTGGATGCGGCCTGCTGTTCCCACTGCAGGAGCAAGCTCAGCAGGGTGGAGTCTTTAGGAGTTGGGAAAACAGATCAAGACAGCCTTAGGATGGCGCTGGCTGAGCCTGTGGGAGAGGAGCAAGTTCTATGCTCCCCCTCATCTCTGTATCTGTACCCTCTTGAGCCCTGGATCGGAGTCTCTTAGGGAGATGTGTTTTGAAGGTACCAGCTCTATTCCCTTACTCCTCTGGAACTGACCTCAGTAGGAAAGGGCCACTGGGACTCAGGAAGATAGAACAGAACTGTCTCCCGTTGGGAGTGGTGCTGGCTGAGTTTGCAGGTGAAAGAAAGCAAAGACTGGCCCCCATTCCAAAGCCTCACGGTTCAACATCTGTCTGAGTGTGTACCTGTAGTTTCTCCAGAGAAAGGACTCACCAAAGGTCTCTGTTGGTTGCAGCCAACAGTCCTTTCTGCAGGTCTTCTCTGTATGACTGCCATATGCCAAGTTGTCTTCCCTCTGCTGGAAGCCTAGGTGAGTGCCTGAAACTAAGATCCTGTGCATTGCCCCTTTAGGAGAGCACCTGGGATTCTAGCAGACTCCCTCCTCTTCCTGGCAGTCAGAGTCCCCACTGATTTTCACTGCCAGATGCTACGTAGGCTCCATTTCCCAGCCCTGGTGTCCAGAGTTGGGAGTCCCAGCATGGGGCTGAGACCTCATGCTCCTTGGGTGACTTTTGCAGCTGAGATATCCCTCCAGCTTGTCAGCTGCTGCATGCTGCATGTGGGTGCAGGGGCCAGCCCTCTTCACATCTCCACCCTTCTTAACAGTCTGTATGTGGCTGCTTATGTAAATCCTTGGTTATAATATTCCTCTTTAGCTGTCCTTTTTAGTTGATAATTCAGGTTGATTGCTCTATAATTTAGCTGTAAATCCAGTTTGCCAATAGGAGGACTTGAGTGTAGCTTCCACCTACTCAGCAGCCATCTTGAAAATCTACAAATAGTATTTAAATATAAATTCTGCCAATAGAAGTTAGAATATGTTAATGATGGTTCAACAGTAAGAAATGTATTTTACATATGTGTGTAATTTTATACACTGACATACACAGTTACAGATGTATTGTTGAGTATGTGAAAATTGTGTATATGAATAAATATACACATATGCATGCATTTTTTTGCATACATATGAATATATGTACAAATTTTTCTAACAAAAATTTCAAGAAAAGATACTTTTCTTTACTATGTGACATATCCTTTGATACTTTTTCTTTTTAATGCTGGTCACAATAACTAAATTGATTAACTGACTTACAGTTTTTGGGGTTTAGTTTTTGTTTTTATTTTAATTGTTGTTCAAGTACAGTTTTCTACCTTTTACCCCCATCCCAGCCCATCCCCCCAGCCCTCCCCACCTCCCTCCCGTTTCCACACCCCCCCCATATTGTCCATGTGTCCTTTATACTACACATGTGTTCCTGCAAACCCTTCAGCCTGTTGTCAATTTCAGTGTCTTTGGTTATATTTTGCGTGTTTGTTTGTTTTTTTTATTAGGTTCCTGTTAAAGGTGAAATCATATGGTATTTATCTTTCACCACCTGGCTTATTTCATTTACAGTTTTTAAAAACAGTGACTTAGAAAATTACTTTGAAAAAAGATAATTGTGAGATAATTTTTGTCAGATTTAACCGTATTTGAATCATAACTCTTGTACTATATACAGAGTCTGGCAGAAGTAATGCCTGCTTAAGTGTGGTTGGTAGGGTAATAATATGGGTATAATAATTTATAGTTTTAATTTGAACATTTTACCTAAAATGTCATATAGTGTGCTTGAGTGTAATATTATTATGTTACAAAATTATGTGCTTATGATTTTGTAATTAAAAAGGGGCATTATTTGTGCCAGATTCTGTATGTTAGGCCTGGATTCACATGGGTTATACTTTGAGAAACTTACATATTCACTATGTCTGTACAAAACAGTATAAAAATTTATAGCTCATGAAGTGTTTGATGATGTCTCTTGAAGACTGCTGAAGTGGATACTGGTTGAATCTGCAATGCTCTTGAGCTAATGAGGCTTTATCATTCCATTTAATGATGTTAGACTACTTTTACTGAGGTAGAATCTCAGGAGGTTTCTCAGCCATTTTCACCCTTTCAGGAGGCAGAAGAGTCATCAGTAGATCAAATATATAAACACTGTAATGCTTTTCATATTGGAACTCTTAAGGCATCACCTTTCAGTAACATCCTGTACCCCCAAGATGAAATTACTTTTTAGGCAACACATATATGGAGTGGGAAAAAAGTACATTAATAATAATAATACATAATACAATTGGTAATAAATAGTACAAGAATAAATCTGTTTTTGCATACTCTGAACTATAAACCTACTTTTCTCCTACCCCTGTATTATATAACTCCTACAAATGCTAGATTTGCAGTTTTGTAATCTTGGTTGCTCTGGTTTGCATCTGATTGTTCCAGCATTTCAAAATTACATAGTTTTAATCATAGACCACATACTCATATTGTATTTTGTCTAAATATCACTGTCATTTTTCTGGTATGTAGAGAAACAGGTGATGTAAAGAGCAGGGGCTTTGGATCAGAAAGTCCTGTGTTCAAATCTCAGCTTCATCGCCTCCAAGCTAAACTTAGGCACATCACTTAAACTCTGAAACAGAATTTCCTTACTTGTAAAATAGAGGCAATAATATCTACCTCACAGGGTAATCGAGAATGTACTTGATATTTAGTATGCTGTTTGGTACGTAAAGGCAATTAGCAAAGCTTTTCTTTTTTTTCCTGCTTCTCAGTAGAAGTACGCTTTTCTTTATACTAAGTGTATATGAAACAAGTAAGTGATGAGAATTCTCATAACAGTTATTTTCAGAAGGATTTTAGATTCTACCACGAAATGTCTGTGATAGAGCCAGGCAGTAATATGTTATGGAAAATCTCCACATCCGTCCAGGTTGGCATAGCTGCATAGTACTGCCCTCAGGGGAAAGTTCTTCGGGGAGCCTCCTCGCCTCTGCATCTCTTGTGTATAGACCTGCTTATCATCCTTCACTGAATTTGTACCAGTATTAATTTACATAGATAAGACTCAAAAAAATTACTTAAATTATTTTTAAGGCAGTGTTTTGTAGAAGAGGATCTAGTAACTTGAAGTTTATAAGTTACCCTTATGAAAACAAAATAAAAACTGCACTTAGAACTTTAAGTCACTTAGAAGAAAATGTATAATGCAGCGTTTTTTGCATTGCAAACACTCTTAAATGTATGGGAATGATTTGCATTTGAAATGGTCATAATGTCTTTTAAATACTTAAATTTAATCACTTATATCTGTTTTTGCCAGAGACACTTTCCCAAGGCATAAAAGAGGCATGAATACAGTTAGCAGAAATATAATTGTTAGCTTTAAATAAAATTCTATTTTAAATCATAATATATCAGGAAATTGTTTTCGTACAGGTAAATGGTTGCAGTTTTATGGTGAAAACAGGAAAGCCTACAAATTTATTAAGGGTACAGTATTTAAAACTACTCGTGATACTAATGTTTTATACTATTTAAAACCATCTGGCTTACTAACAAAGCTTTTTTCTGCATGTACTTCTTTCTGTGGTCAAATCCAAAATGCTCTTAATGTTTAACAAAACAAATTATCCACCTTTTGTTATAAAACTCAGTTGTAACAATTTGCAGATATCTTGTTTTTGCTTTTGAGATATATATAATACTGACAACGTATTATAGGTTGCCATACCAGTAAACTCCCAGGTGAGAGTGATGTTTTAAAGTGGACTTTGTTTTGAATATATGAATTCCTTTTCCGGAGGGATGTTGCTAGTACCTGAATTATTCAGAATCTTGGGTTGATTTAGGAAGAAGAATTTGGTGTTGATGATTCTTATTCTGAACATGGAGCACAGTACAGTCAGAGCCACCTAGAGATGTTGGAAAATGAATTGGTTGGGAAACAGCATGAAATTGAAGAGCTAAACAGAGAACTGGAAGAATTAAGGGCCACCTATGGGACTGAAGGACTGCAGCAAGTATGTTTACCTTATGTGGCTTTTGTTACAGAAACAAAAATAGAAAGTTTGACTGATAGTATATGTAGTCTTTAAAGATGGCGTTATTAAATGGTCCCTTTATTTTTCTCCTATGTGAAATTTTTTATCTATTTTATCTTACTAAATGTAAACTCACAAATGTCAATTTTCTGATGCCCCACTATTATTTATCTGTATATGGGTGTATACTTAATAAGTACGCTTGCTTAAAAACAAGATTTTACTAACAGGGCTAATAAAATGTGGAATCTTTTGTTTAACTTTATGAGATCTGTAGGCTGAAATCACTTCAGTAGAGTAGATATTTTTGTAATCAGCCTGAGAGAAAATTATTGTGCAAATCACATCAAAATATGATGACATAAACTAATTAAAATTGTCGGTGAGTCCTTGTAAATAACCTCTTGTTGTTAAAATGACATCTGTTGTTTTTGGCAGTCAGTTACACAAACAAGATGAAATAGGACATTGATGAGGATGACAGAATACACTGCAGGTTCATCTCCTCAAAAAAGAGTGAGGATTGTATGTAGTTGCATTGGTGTTGCCTAGGAACAGATTGAGGCATCCCTAAAGATATGGCACTGTCCTTCTGGAAGTGGATATGTGGATAAATTTAGACCTAATGTGTTTTGTTCCTGCATTCAGATAACTTTTTAAAAAGTTGATTTGGAAGTAAAACCAATTCCTGCAAGTTAATAGCTTCGAATATGGAAAAGGTTGCTTACAAATTGTAATAATTTCACCACTGTGTTTTGAAATCATATTTTTGAAGAACATTTAGCTGTAATAATCAGTTTTGTTTTAAAAAGTAAGTCTAGTTCTTAACTTCCCTTATGTCTTTTAGTTACAAGAATTTGAAGCTGCAATTAAACAAAGAGATGGCATCATAACCCAGCTTACTGCGAATTTACAACAAGCAAGAAGAGAGAAGGATGAAACGATGAGAGAATTCTTAGAGTTGACAGAACAAAGTCAAAATTTGCAGATTCAATTTCAGCATGTAAGTATTACTAATAGAACAAAATGTATTAGAATTTTAGTAAGCAATTAAAATTTTGTTTGCACTTTCCAAAACAAATTTATAATTGTTTAAAATCCACTTGCTTATTATGTATCATGTTGGAAAAAATAGTGAATACCTGTTGTTATGTTAACTAAGAATTTAATTCATACTTCATTACTTCTTGGTTTCTTTTGATTTCTTTGTACTTCTTTTTTATCTGTATTTTGAAATCCTTCAAAACTTTATAAGTCTCATTGGGTAGGGTTTTGCATAAATTAATGTAGTCACATCCTACCTTTGCCAACTCTGGTGTGATTTTATTTTAGTTAGAGACTAAAATGGTAACTAGACTGCATATACTCCATTAACCTTTGATAAGTAATTCAATTGTATTAGTCAAGGTTTCTGATGGCAATTAATGGAAAATAAATAATTTGAGATACCTTAAGCAAAAGGGATGAATTTAATGTAAGGATACAGGCTTACTTTTACAGATTTCAAGGTGGAAATACAACTAGGCCTTTGAAATTTATTGGGACAAGAAAGTCATCAGGAATCCAGAAAGAACTATATTTCAGGCCCCATTTCTTTCTGCTTGTCTACCTCAGTCTTACCTATCTCAGACTATTTTCTCAAACTTATTATGGGAAGAATAGTCTTATTGGTTCAATGTGGACAATGTGCCCATAGTCACCTGATCAGCCATGGTAGTATGTTTGCTGGCGTCTTGAGCCTGTTTATTCAGCACAGTTCCCAGAGAGCAGTTGTGAGCCAGTACCTGCAAGAGTTGTCTATTCCTTAGGGCAGTCACTTCTGAATTAATACTTTTGGGTTTCTTTCTGTTTTAAAGTTACAGGCTAGTGAAACTCTGAGGAACAGCACTCATAGTAGCACAGCTGCAGATTTAGTACAAGCCAAACAACAAATTCTCACTCATCAGCAACAGCTGGAAGCACAAGACCATCTATTAGAAGATTATCAGAAAAAGAAAGAAGACTTCAAAAACCAAATCAGTTTTCTGCAAGAGAAAATTAAATCATATGAAATGGTATGTTTATTTTAAAGAGGCAGCAGCTTTACAATTAACTTTAAAGTTTTATATGAAAGTGTTTATCTTTTTGTTGTGTATATGAATCACAAAATGTTGTAATTAATATAGAAAAGCTCTTTTAAGTTTGTAAAGTAATTTTAAAAGCAATTACAGTCTCACAATAGTAGTTTCTAAGATATGACTCATTACTGAGTTCCTTGAAAGTGATCAGCCTATGTTGAATTGAGTTTTTCTGGAGAAGCTACATTTACAACTAGAATGTCTATATGGTTTTTTTTTCTTCTACAGGTATCTCTACTTATTTTAGCTGTGGTTTTGAAATTCTGAAAATATTTTTATGTCAAAATGAAATTTTATGGATTCTAATTAGGAAAAAAATGAAGTCGATTCTCTTTGATCACTACTAGTTATGTTTTATGTGGTTGCCCGGAACATTTATTGGGCAAATAAGTGCCCCTCGGGGAGACAAACATAACATACATGTATATATCTCATATCAAATCCTAAAATCAACTCATCCTGGAAGATTATATTTTATTTTTCTAAAGATAAAATTAGGTTCAGAAGTGTTAAGTGACTTGCTCGTGCCCACCCCACTAACAGTTGCCAATGTTGGGATTCAAACTCTGTCTAATTGGCCCAGAGTCAGAACATCTTGCATTACACTGTCCTGTCCCCTATTGTCTTTATTTTTTCTGTCCATCCTCTTGAGAGCAGAAACAAGAAGGCAGAGTGTGGTTGCCTTGTTTGATGTCAACTGGAAATATGAATGTCCAGCAGCTCAAATATTTTACACTCTATGCACTTCTTTTTTAAAAGTATATTTTATTGACTTTGCTATTACAGTTGTCCCTTTTTTTCTTCCCCTTTATTCCCCTCTGCCCTATACCCACTCTCCGTTCAGCATCCCTCACCCCTTAGCTCATGTCCATGGGTCGTACATTTAAGTGGCTTCTCCACTTCCTATTCTATTCTTAACCTCCCCCTGTCTATTTTGTACCCACCATTTATGCTTCTTATTCTTTGTACGTTTTCACCCATTTTTCCCATCCCCCTCCCCACTGATAACCCTCCATGTGGTCTCCATTTCTGTGATTCTATTCATATTCTAGTTGTTTCCTTTTGTTTTTTAGGTTTAGTTTGTTGATAGTTGTAACTTTGTTGTCATTTTACTATTCACATTTTTGATCTTCTTCTTTTTCTTAGATAAGTCCCTTTAACATTTCATATAATAAGGGCTTGGTGATGATGAACTCCTTTAACTTGACCTTATCTGGGAAGCACTTTATCTGCCCTTCCATTCTAAATAATAGCTTTGCTGGATAGAGTAATCTTGGATATAAGTGCTTGCCTGTCATGACTTTGAATACATCTATCCAGCCCCTTATTGCCTGCAAGGTTTCTTTCCAGAAATCAGCTAATTAGTCTGGTGGGAACTCCTTTGTAGGTAACTGTCTCCTTTTCTCTTGCTGCTTTTAGGATTCTCTTCTTATCTTTAATCTTGGGTAGTGTAATTATGATGTGCCTTGGTGTGTGTTTCATTGGGTCCAACTTCTTTGGGACTCTGTGCTTCCTGGACTTATTGGCAGTCTATTCTCTTCACCAGATTGGGGAAGTTCTCCTTCATTATATTTTCAAATAAGTTTTCAGTTTCTTGCTTTTCCTCTCTTTCTCCTGGCACCCCGGTGATTCAGATGTTGGAATGTTTAGAGTTATTCTGGAAGTTCCCAAACCTTTCCTCATTTTTCTGAAATCTTGTTTCTTCATTCTGTTCTGGTTGAAAGTTTATTTCTTCCTTCTGCTCCAAATAGTTGATTTGAGTTCCAGTTTCCTTCCTGTCACTGTTGGTTCCCTGTATATTTTTCTTTATTTCACTTTTCATAGCCTTTACTTTTTACTCTATTTTGTGGCCATACTCAGCCATTTCTGTGAACATCCTAATTACTGGTGTTTTGAACTCGGCATTTGATAGGTTGGCTATCTCTTCATGACTTAGTTCTATTTTTAGAGTTTTGATCTGTTCTTTCATTTGGGCCATATTTCTTTGCCTTGGGGCACCTGTTATGTTCTAAGGGGCAGAGCCTTAGGTATTCACCAGGGCAGGGCAAGCCACTTTACTGCATTATGGCACTGTATGTGGGGGAGGGGTCAGAGAGGGAGCAGTGCCACTTACTTGACGCTCATCCCATTTTCAGTCTCTTCCCCCATTACCCATAAGCAAACTGGGCCCTTCTGGTGCTGATCCCCAGGTAGGTGGGTTTGTGTACATTCTAGGACCCCATGAGTCTCTCCAACAGACTCTTTTGTGAGGCTGGGAGTTTCTCCCATAGCTGCAACCCTCACAAGTTTTTACAGCCAGAGGTTTTGAGGCTTTATTTCCCCACACTGCAACCCTGGGTTTTGTGGTCTGTCTCATCATCCAGTTGTTCCTCCCGGTTTATCCTCAGGCAAATGTGGGACTACCTGGTCCACCAGCCGCTGCCTTGTCATGCATCCTCTCTGCCCGTCCTACAGGTCTGCGTGAATGTTTTTTCTTTAACTCCTTGGTGGTTGGACTTCATACAGTTCAATTTTCTGGTAGTTGGTCATTTTTTGTTTTTAAATTTGTTGTTGTCCTTCTTTTGGTTGTGGGAGGAGGCAGAGTGTATCTACCTATGCCTCCATCTTGGCCAGAAGTCCATCACTCTGTGTACTTCTGAAAATGACTGAGAGGATTGATTTTAGTTTTAAAAATAAATTTTATCATTAGGCAGATTCACAAATACAGTATTTGTCAATAATGAGGAGATATAGTACATATAATACAGTACTTTTTTTTTTATGAACTTAGGAGGTACTTCTGCAAGAAGTTGAGAAATTATGAAGACAGGAGTATCGTTTGGTTAATAATAAAATTATTAGCTAGCCTTTATTTTTGTGCACATGGTACCAGGCAGTATTCAGAGCATTTTGCACATATTAACTTACTGAATTATTGCAACAGCCTTCTGAGGCAGAGGTACCATGTCCACTTCCATTTTACCCATGAGGACACCAAGGCAAGGCAAGATGAAGCAGTTTGCTCAAGGACACAGGTAGTAAGTTAGTAGAACCAGATATCAAACCTAGGTAGTCTGACTTCAGAGACTATGCCCTTGGGAAAATAGAGAATATACAGTTATAAGATACTGAAATTATGAAATGGGTGTGCTTTACAACCAAAGCAATTGAAAAAATCATTATGTAGATAATTATAAAACACCTGTGCTGTACCAGGCCCTTGCAAAAAATAGTGATGTTAAAGTGTGTCCTTTTCTGCACTGGAATTTATGGTGTGGTAGGCCATGTACACAAGACACCACACAACAAAGAAAAGTGTAGGTAAAACGTGCTGAAAGTTCTGAGTAGGAAACGATTCAGGGTAGGTTTCAGGGAGGAGGTGATGTATGAAGTGATCTACAAGTTGGAACAATCTCTTTTTAGTATTTTGTTTCCTCTACAGTTGGCATAATGTGTGGCACATAGCAGCTACTCAATCTTTATTTGGTAAATAAGTGAATAAATTATGGATCTGAGCTGATAGAGGTGGGGAGGACATTTTAGACAGAGGATGGAGTGTGCGTAATGACCCAGGCTAATGAAACATGTTGAAAATGTGTGGGAGCAAAAAATAGTTTAACTAGAAAACAGTATTATTTGAAAGCGAGTCTTTCCAGGGCAAAAGTAGGCAGTCCAGGTTAGAAGAGTCTGAAAATTGGATTTTACTGTATTACATTATGCTTAGCAGAATAATGTAAGATTATTTAAAATTCAAATAGTTCATTTATATAGGAGGAATAACCTTTGCTTATTTGAATGTTAGCAAGAATACTTTATTTTCTCTCTTTTTTTCTTTGACCAAATCCTGAGTAATTCCATCAGAGTAGCTGAGGGACTAAAGCATTACAGTGAGAGTTGAAACTGTCTTGGTCCCTGGACAACTGCACTGATGATTCCAGGCTTATTCACATTGTCCTAATCCTTTGAACTTCCCATGGTACAGTAGTCACAGGTAGGAAGTACATTATTCCCTGCTCTCTCAGGTCTGTGTCCACAGGTAGAGGGATTGTATCTTCAACCACAGAGCCTTTTTTTTTTTTTTGCAATACAGAATAAGTGGTTTAAAACCATGCATTTTGGAATAAATGGTACTAAGAAAAATGAGCCACAAATTTATATTTAATAGTTGAATGAAGAATTATTGTTGTTTGTTTGTAGTTATATCAGGTGATGGACAATTTTGAATTAAATGATATTGTTTTATGAGGAATTTTCTCCCATTGAAAATCAGGAAATAGAAATGTTACAGATTTATAACATTGTTTCCATTTTCAAGACAGATTACTTATTTAACAATTTAATTGAAGTTGACCTCCGTGAACTGATTTTACTGTCTTATAGTTTCCAAATGCCTTATAGATTTGTCTAGTATATAAGTAAGTATATTACATTTATTTATAACACAGAAAATATATTTCATTTTAATAATTAATTAATATATATTTTCATTTCGAGTATCCTGTGAGATAAGCTAATATCTTTATTTTATAGATGAAAATACCAAGACTTCAGAGTAAACTGATTTAAATGTCATATGGTAGTGCAGAAATTAAAGTAAGGAGGCTCAGTCCTTGCTAATAACTTACGATGACATTGGATGGGATAGGCGATACCAAGATAAAAGGTGATAGGATTTTGCTTAGGCTGCTGCACTGGATAACGTTCATTGCCTTGGTTAATTTATATAATAAAGAATCTGGCCTTTTTTAGGCTCAGAAGACTGATTTGGTTTTTATTTTCTATCAACTGACACTTGAGCCATCAGAGGTGAACTCAGATTTTCCAGCTTCAAGAGGCTAATGTTTAAATCCTAAATATAAGATTATTAATTTATAATGAGAAACAATTTTTCCAGAGACCTGTAACTTCAAGTTCATTGGATTTTACTTTTGAAAAACTAAATAATAATAAGAGAAAGCTGTTTAGTGAGCATGAGATCAAGGGGTGTTAGAAGAATCAAATGTTCAGGGCATTGGGCTGTGGTAATGATATAGTCACCTCACAGTAGGAATGATCGTGGCTATAGACTGGAATTCCTAAATTCTGTTTGCTACAACCCCCTACATTGCTTTCTACATTTGGAATGCTTTTCCCAGAAGGATCAGAATTCTCAGACTCCTGGCACCTTGGTTCTCTTCCCTGGACTGTACATAATGGTCTCTGCCAGCATTTCCCTTGGAGGCTTTCCTTTTTCTGGACTTTGACATTCTTGTTTTGTATACGTTAATGTATTAATTCAAAGTGCATTGAAGTCCCCTTGCCCTGGGACTCTTGTCTCCTTAAGGTGATTTAGTTTACTTACTTACATTCTTTTTTCTGTGGATTTTACTTTTTTCTTTGTTCTCAAGACAACAACCGTTAACTACATTACTTAGGCAACCAAGTAACAGAGGCAAAACTTCCCTCTAGGGCTTCTGCCTGACTCTTTGGTGTAAGACTCCTCTGAATGATTCTGAT
The DNA here is from genome assembly GCA_039655065.1 of Glossophaga mutica. Classification (NCBI taxonomy): domain Eukaryota; kingdom Metazoa; phylum Chordata; class Mammalia; order Chiroptera; family Phyllostomidae; genus Glossophaga; species Glossophaga mutica. The sequence continues at coordinate 65,693,186 of CM077313.1, forward strand.
AAATGAAAATCATAGCTCGGTATGTGATCTGGGTTTAGGCTTATCTACAATTACAAAATAGAATCCCAAACCAGGAACAAGTATCTGTCCTGCTTTCAAATTTCTATTTAAACCAAGAGTCCAGGACCAAGTTGATATGTCCCAAATGGTGTGGTTGTCTTGCATGTCACTTGAGGTTCAACCACTTCAGTGTTGCATATCCCTAAATTTCTAATTCCCTTAGGCCCAGAAATGAAGTTAAGGCATTTGCCCATCAAATACCTTCAGATCATTAGAATATATGGAAGGAAACTTGATTTTTAAAACTTCTAAAACTATAAAGAGTACATACTAAATGCTCTAACTAGCTAGAGAAGATACTAAATGCTTAGAATATTGTTCAGTAAGAAAGATGAAAATACAGTGATTTAGACACATTTTAATATGACTGTTCAAGTTAAAACTTAATCATAGCACTGTAAGAAAATTTCTTCCTTCCAAGAGGCCAACACTACTCTGCTTGCTCACAGGTAGTGCTGGGTAAGCAAGTCCTATGTCTCATTGGCTTAGGAAAGTTGAGGGATGGACCCAGCAGTCACTTTTTATACAATTATGTAAAAATAACTATTCGTTAGGTAATCGTGTTAAGTGACTTAAGTTGCTTGGAACTAAAAATACCATTTTTATTTTTTATTTTTAAAGGAACAAAATAGAAGAGTAGAAAGCTCAAATAAAGAAATACAAGAAAAGGAGGCAATCATCGAAGAATTAAATACAAAAATAATTGAAGAAGAAAAAAAATCTCTTGAGCTAAAGGATAAAGTCACAGCTGCTGACAAGTTACTGGAAGAATTACAAGAACAGATTGTACAAAAGAACCAAGAGATAAAAAACATAAATTTAGAGCTGACTAATTCCAAACAAAAAGAAAGACAGTGTTCAGAGGAAATAAAACAATTAATGGGGACAGTTGAAGAACTTCAGAAGAAAAACCATAAAGAGAGCCAGTTTGAAACTGATGTCCTGCAAAGAATGGAACAAGAAACACAAAGAAAGTTAGAACAACTCCGGGCAGAGCTGGATGAGATGTATGGGCAGCAGATAGTGCAGATGAAACAAGAGTTAATAAAACAACACATGTTACAGATGGATGAACTTAAAACACAACATAAGGGAGAAATGGATAATGCTTTAAGATCATATCCAAATACTACAGTTAATGAAGATCAAGTAAAGTTAATGAATATGGCAATAAATGAACTGAATATAAAATTGCAAGATACTCACTCCCAAAAGGAAAAGCTCAAGGAAGAACTTGGAATAATTTCAGGAGAAAAGTCTGCTCTACAAAGACAGCTTGAAGACCTTTTTGAAGAATTGAGCTTTTCAAGGGACCAGATTCAGAGAGCTAGACAGACAATAGCTGAGCAAGAAAGTAAACTCAATGAAGCACATAAGTCCCTTAGTACAGTGGAGGATTTGAAAGCTGAGATTGTGTCTGCATCTGAGTCCAGGAAGGAACTAGAATTAAAACATGAAGCAGAAGTTACAAATTATAAGATAAAGCTTGAAATGTTAGAAAGAGAAAAGAATGCTGTGTTAGACAGAATGGCTGAATCACAAGAAGCTGAATTAGAAAGACTGAGAACACAGCTTCTGTTTAGTCATGAAGAAGAACTTTCCAAACTAAAGGAAGATTTAGAAATTGAACATCAAATAAATATTGAAAAACTTAAAGATAACTTAGGCATTCACTATAAACAGCAGATAGACGGCTTACAGAATGAAATGAGTCAAAAGCTAGAAACCATGCAGTTTGAAAAAGACAATTTGATAACTAAGCAGAATCAGTTAATTTTGGAAATTTCAAAGCTAAAAGATTTGCAGCAGTCCCTTGTGAATTCAAGATCAGAAGAAATGACACTTCAAATCAATGAACTTCAAAAAGAAATTGAAATACTCAGACAGGAAGAAAAGGAAAAGGGTACACTTGAACAAGAAGTTCAAGAATTACAACTTAAAACTGAATTATTGGAGAAACAAATGAAGGAAAAAGAGGATAACCTTCAAGAAAAATTCGCACAACTCGAAGCAGAGAATAGCATTCTTAAAGATGAAAAAAAAGCCCTTGAAGGCATGTTGAAAATATGTACCCCTGTTAACCAAGAAGAAAAACTATTTTTCATGGACTCCATTAAATCCAAATCCAAAGATGGTAGCTGGCAAGAAGAAATAGAAATGCTGACAGGGGAAAATGAGGACCTCAAAAAACAATGTATTCAACTAACTGAAGAGATTGAGAAGCAAAGGAACACTTTCTCATTTGCTGAAAAAAATTTTGAAGTTAACTATCAAGAGTTACAAGAGGATTATGCTTGCCTTCTCAAGGCAAAAAATGATTTAGAAGACAGTAAAAATAAACAAGAGGTGGAGTATGAAAGCAAGCTTAAAGTACTTAGTGAAGAGCTTCATCATTTGCAAAACATAAACCCAACTACAGCAAAAATGAAAAGTTCTGTCTTTGATGGCGACAAAACTTTTATAGCAGAACCATTGGAAATTGGTGAGGTTGTTGAGAAAGATACAACAGAACTTATGGAAAAACTTGAGGTAACCAAGCGCGAAAAATTAGAACTGTCAGAGAGACTGTCTGATCTTTCTGAACAACTAAAACAGAAACATGGGGAAATTCATTTTCTAAGTGAAGAAGTTAAATCTTTAAAGCAAGAGAAAGAGCAAGTTTTACTGAGATGTAAAGAGCTAGAAATCACCATTAAACAAAATAGGACAGAAAATATGAGGGGATGTGATGTTCAGTTAAGTTCTTTAAAAGACCGAGTTGTGACTGTGACAAGCAGCAATTCTGAAGGATCAATTTCTACAATAAATAAAGATTTTGGTGAATCAAAAATAATGGAGGATGAGAAAATACCTTTTGAAATTACGAGTATTGGAAAAGAAAGCAAGCAAGAACAATTGTTTTTGGATCACTTGCCATCAGTGACAAATGAATTATCACTTAGGATAACTGAACCCAGTGAAAATGATAAACTCCAGCAGGAACTTACTGTGCTCAAATCACAGCAGGTATGTTTGCTTATTTATATGTGCTAAAGCACATTGTTAGTGTACATTTCATACTAGAAATGTTTTTGTCTTCCTGAAACATAAATTAACCTTTTTACAGGAAAATGAAACAGAACACTATAATACAGTTTTCATTTGGGCCTACCATTTATTTATTATTTCTTTATCTGGCTTTTCTTAAACATTGTTGGCTTTCTTTCAGTTAATCTATGTTGTACATTCTGCCCAAGAAATAAAAAAATAGCAATGGCTTCACATTTTCTTTGGAAAGATAAGAATTTAAATAACTTTGTTGAGAATGTAAGCTTTAGAAAAGTTTTTTACTTTTTTGTTACAGTCCCAAAGATTGGTTTCAGAATTTTATTTCATACTGGTGTTTTCAAGGTTCCACAACTGAAAATTCACTCTTAAAACTGTGAAGTACTCTATGGTTGTGTAGTAGTTACGAACCTATAGTTCCCTGTGGCGGGGGAATCTCAATTTAGTTGAGTTTCCTTCAAGTGTTGTTACGAGGGGGGACCCAAGAAAAGATGGAATTTATTTATAAATAATTGTGTATTTATTTTTACATGTTTAAACTTCAGTCACCTTCTAAGTACTTTCCATTTGATGCAATACACCTGTCAAGACGTTTTTTCTACTGCTCTAAACAGTATTTGAACTCATCAATTTTGATGCCTCTTAGTGCTTCTGCCATTTTTTGTTTCTCCTCTTCCACATGGGCAAAACGTTTCCCTGTGAGGACTTTTTTCATCAGGGAAACAAAAGAAGAAGTTGCTTAGGAAGAGATCGGGTCAACAGGTAGAGTGGGGCACTGGGGTCATGCCGTTTTGGGTGAAAAACCGCTGAACACTCAGCACTGTGTGGGCAGGTGTGCTCATAAATCATCCATCATGAAATGGGAAAATGTGTTGAAAGAATCTTCAAAAAAAAATTCATTGAAGCCAAACGCAGCCTCTCACAGTAACGTCAACTCTTATATTCATACAGATGGGTTCCTAAAACACTCATCTAGCAGGGGAAGCCTGTACTACAAGGGGCCTGCCCTCCAGAAGATAATTCCGGTTTTATTTTGGGTCCCACCTTGTATATCCGGAAGGGAAAAAAGTATTATTTCTACATGCAGTTAAAGAATGCCTGTAATAAGTAATACTAGGTCACTCCCAACAATTTATATTTGCTAGATACTAATATTAGAAATAACAGGAACCCCTGGCTGGTGTGGCTCAGTGGATTGAACACCAGATTGTGAACCAAAAGGTAACTGGTTCACTGGTTTGATTCCTGATCAAGACACATGCCTGGTTGGCAGGCCAGGTCCCTCTTGCACATTAATGTTTCTCTTCTTCTCTTTCTCCCTCTCTCTCTCTATAAAATAAAAAAGAAACAACAGGAAAATTCCACTAGGTATCTCATATATATAATGATATTAACTCTAGCTTTATGTGTTTCTTCATTTATGTATCAAATATTGAATCTCTTGCCAGGTATAGGAGTGTAGTGGCAAACAAAGAAGGTTCCTGCTCTCAGAGAGCCTATATTCTAGTGAGGGACGTAAGCAGTTTACAAGGAAACAAGTAGTTAGACATAGAGGTAAGTCCTATGAAGAAAATAAAACAGATGATGTGATAGAGAATGATGGGTAGTGGTGGAAATAGCATTAAACAGGATGGTCAGGAGAGGTCTGTTGGAGGAATTGACATTTGAACTGAGATCTGAATGACAGGGAGGAGCCTACCACAGGGAAATTAGAGTGATTGTGAAGACACAGATGAATTTAGAGAGGGAGACTGGAGAAAGAAGAGTTTGAAGAAGAAGGAAGAGACCAGATCTTGCAGAGCCTTACAGAATTTATAAGATGTTGAGATTTTATTCTACATGCAGTAGAAAGTCACTGGAAAGTATTCTCTATGTTATTCTAATGTATTCATGCTTATGATATATCAAATGCAAAGATCCCAAATTATATCCATTTTGATAACTTAAATGGAGTTAAGAAATTCATACAGCATAACTATTAATGTTTTGTTAAACACCTGGAGTTATTTTCAAAATTTTAAACTGGTTTTAATTTAATTACTTAAATATTTAAGTAATCCCTTAAATATTTTTTTTTTAAAGATTTTATTTATTTATTTTTAGAGAGGGGAAGGGAGGGAGAAAGAGAGAGAAACATCAATGTGTGGTTGCCTCTTGCATGGCCCCCACTGGGGACCTGGCCCACAACCCAGGCATGTGCCCTGACTGGGAATCGAACCTGCGACACTTTGATTCGCAGCCCGCACTCAATCCACTGAGCTACGCCAGCCAGGGCCTTAAATATTTTTTAAAAGCATTATTGGAAAAGGACCTGAATTTGAAGATGTCAAAATGGTCATATTTTTTTCAATACCAATTTTATTCTTCCTACGAAAGACATCTTCAGTGACATTAAGTACCCTCTCCTTGACATTAGCATACAGAAAATGAAGAGAGACAAGCCTGTAAGCTGTCCCTGCCCATTCGTCACTACCAAGACAAACCCCCTTATTGGTAGGGAAGGGAGTGAAGTATGGGTGTGTGTGGAAGGAAGCTCACAGAAGAAATCGAGCAATAATTTATACAATGGTGACACCTAAGAGCAGTCTAAATACGCTTAGAAATAATGCTGAGGCCACAAAACTATACTTTTATTCCTGGACTAACCTTGGTAAATAGAACAGATATCTCTCACTGAAACCAAAGTAAATGAAGTAGTAAGATTTTTTTAATAATTAAAGGTAACAAATAATTTTGAAGTATAATTCCATATTATTTTAACATAACTGGGAAGTTGGAGCAGAAGGAGAAAAATAAAAACATCATAGAAGTCTTGTCACTGTTAGGATGCAAGCAAGGAAGAGGAACCATGATGGGACTGTTATTGATATGATTGGTTAATGATGCTTGGGAACAACATGGATTGAAGTGTATGTGTGTAAAATTTAAGGTAACAATTAGAATTGAAAAAGGCATATTGGAGCTTAGAAACTAAAGGAAGAACCACTGGAATGTCAGCTCCTTGAAAACAGGGTCCCTGTCTGCTGTATCCCTAGGGATGAGAACAATGTCCAGTGCATGATGGGCAGTTAGTAGAATTTTTAAGCCCTAACCGGTATGGCTCAATTGGTTGGACATCACCCCACAGAGTGGAGGGTTGCTGGTTCGGTCGTTGTTGGGGTACATGCAAGAGGCAACCAGTTCTCTCTCACATTGATATTTCTCCCACCTTCCCCTCCCTCTTTCTAAAAATAAATAAAATCTTAAAAAAATAATTTTTTTAAAATGAACGAAAAAGAAGAATAAGCTAAACAAAGCCAGTTTATCAAGAACCAACAGTGAAACAGCATATGCCTTTATGTTCCAGTCAGGAACAAGATCAGGATAACTTTTGTCACTTGATAATACATTGTTGCATAGTCTTAATGAATGCAGAGACAAAGGATTCTTGCTGTAAATGGAGAGAAACACATTGTCATAATCCACAGATGTAATTAAATACCTAAAAAGTTTAAGCAAATGAACTGAAAAGCTTTAATATATGATAAATATGAAAAATTTAGTAAAAATGTGCAAGATCACATAAATCTGTAATACTTCAGTGAAGGGCATGAAACAAATGAGAAGACTAATTTCTCAATGGGAAATATTTAATGTGAAATGACAGGTAGCTCTAGAAAAATCTACAAGGTTTATATAATTCTAATAAAAATTATAATAAAATGTTTTTGAAATTTGATTTAATTGGTTTACAGTTTGGAAGGATAAATGCACAAGAAGAGCCGAGAGTATTTTTGATAGAGAAAAGTAATGCAGAATGCATGGAACATGTCATACAAAGGACAATTTTTAGCTTTAAATATAGCAAGTTTACAAACAAATATTAAAAATTAAGCTATTCAATAGAATAGCAAAATATACACACTCAAGGAAAGTAGAAGGAAGGAAATAATAAAGTTAAGAACAGAAATAAGTGAAGTAGAAATAACCAAGAGAGCAGAGAGTTTTTAAAGATACTGAAAGCTTATTCTTTGAGATTAGTAAATTAGAGTTTTTAGGCAGGCCTGTGAGAAGATGCTCAAGGAAAAACAGCAGACAAAAAATAAAGAATGAAAATAAGAACCTTAACCCAGGTGTCATAGAGGTTTTAAGAATCATAAAAGAATACTATCAGTAACCTAAGGCAATAAACTTGAAAGTATAGACAAATGAGATGGGTTTTCTGGAAAAATAAATGATCAAATCTAACTCAAAAAGAAATGCAAAACCTGAGTAAACCAATAACCAGGTAAGCATTTGAAATCGTAGTCAGAAGTATACACTCTCTCAACCAAAAATTTTATAATTGTGTACACTGGAGTCATTCTGTAAGTTGGTATACCAACTCTTTAAACAACAAATATATGATCACTTAGCTAAAATAGGATGAAAGAGAGGGAAGCATATTTTACAAGGCTGGTATAATATTGATACCCAAACTTGACAAGAACAGTACAAGAAAGCAAAGTAGAATAATCTCATTTAAGAATATGGTTGCAGAAATCATAAATAAAATATTAGCAAATTATTCCAAGGAAGAGAAACCCATGCCAGTGTTTTAATAAATACTGGGAAAGAATCCTTTAAAATTAGAGTAATTCATTTATAATTTTGAAACTAAGGAACCAAGAATGAAGAGAAATTTCTTGACTGTGATAATGATTTTTATCAAAGTATTCAGCAGATAACATTTGTAGTGGTGAAATTTAGAGGCATTTCTGTTAAAATCCAGTGTAGGACTAGGATACCCACAATCAACTGTACTGTTTTGACATTGTCTTCGATGCCGTATGACAAGGAATAAGAAATAAAGAATTTGAACAGAAGAGACAGACTGTAAGCCTACACAAGGTGTTTTGAACTTAAGAAAATTATAAAACACTGTATTTCAAGACCTGTTTATATGACAATGTATACCATATCGATAGTGAAAAGATATAGAAATGTAATTTCAAATTAATCTTTACATCCAACTGTAGTTCCAATGAAAATTCCAATAAGATTTTTCATGAATCTTGAAAAACTGATTTTAAAATTGATGTAGAAGAGTAAATATTCAAGAACAGCCAAGACAATTCTAGAAAAAACTAATTTTACCTAATAGCAAGACATTAAAAAATCGTAATAGACTATATGGTTTTGATGCTGGGATGGAGAAGTAGATGAGCACCGTTTAGTGGAAGACCCAGAAACATATCCAGATATTTGTGAAATTTTAGTATGTGAAAGGGAAGGCCCCACAAATTAACATTTATTTAGTATAATTGAATGAGTCTCTAGTGTTGTTCTAGGCACTTGGGGTATGACAGTGAATAAAAATAGGCAATAAAGAACAAAGCTTATATTTTTAAGAAGAATTAGACATTAAATAAAACAAACAAATGTGTAATGTCAAGTGGCAATAAAGTATGATGTGAGGATGGATCTGCCAGGAGTGAGGTGGTATGTGCTTTTTTTACGTAGGTTAGGTCAGTGCAGTCCTCAGGTCATGTGTAATGAGGCAGGAGCCAGGTCAGCAGGAAAAGTTTAGTGTTCAGTAAGTGCTTTTGGGAAATTATCCATACACAGTTAAATGTCAGTGTAAATTGGTATAGTTACATAAAAAATTCGGTAAAATCTAACACAGTTACGTGCATTAGCTACAACCCAGAAATTACACTTCTAGGTTATTCTCAGTGTGATCCCTGTCCAGCAACATCAGTATCACTTGGAAACTGGTTAAAATTCAAATTCCCAGGCTCCACACCAGATCTACAGAACCAGAAATTCTGGAGGAGGGACCCAGCAGCCTATTGTAAATAAGCACTCCAGATGAATCTGATGCATGCTAAAATTTGAACCACTGCATTAGAAAAGCACTAGCATATTTGTACAAGGGGATGTGTATAAGAATTCACTGCAGCACTTTTTGAAATATAAAAAAATTGGAAATAATCCAGTTGATCTCCAGAAAGGAAATGGACAAATTGTATTCATATATACTATAAAATTATTGAAATAACCTGTGCCTACATGGGTAACTCTGAGAAGCATATTGAATGAGAATAGTTTGTAAAATAATGCCATTTTGGACCATTTATGTAAATTCTTTAAAACTCGAAGTATAGTACATTGTTGACAAATATATTGAGAAGTAATAGTGTAATAAATGGACTGGACTTGAAACTAATTTCTCATAATGATTGTCTCTGGGGAAGAAGGAATAGGAATATAGTAGATTAAATTTTATTTATGTTTTCATTCTAAACCAGAAAAGAAGTGTGCCATTAGGAGAGATTTTTTTAAAGGAAAAATATTAGTATTTGTTAATTTTGGATGTGTATACATAAATGTTTATTACATATACTTTGTGTTTCTTTATATTTAAAATATTATTTTTAAACAGAAATCAAAGATGAAGCCATACTAGCCATTCCAAATGCCAAAATTTACCATAAAGTTGAGGTAATGAGAGCATTGTGCTTCTTTCCTTGAAAAAGACAAGTAGATCAGTGCAACGGAGTGAAGTGAGACAAATATTAGACTTCAGTTTTCTTATATGAATTTTTAAACTATAATTTCATGTATTTCCCCTTGTCATTGGTATATGCAAAAAGTAAAAGTTAAATTATTTGATTTGTCATTTTAAAATTTTCTAATGTGTATATACATTCACTTTTAAGAATGATTTAAGGCTACAGATGGAAGCTCAACGTATATGCCTCTCTCTGGTTTATTCAACTCATGTGGATCAGGTTTGTGAATACATGGAAAATGAAAAAGATAAAGCTCTTTGCAGTCTTAAAGAGGAACTTATATCTGCTCAAGAAGAAAAGATCAAGGAACTTCAGAAAATACACCAGTTAGAGCTACAAAATATAAAAACACAAGAAACAGGTAAATGGTTTTTAACAAAATTATAAGTACTATGAAGCAAATAAGTATCACTTAGAGGCCACCATCCTGGGATTCTGTCCTTATCTTAGAACCCGTAGAGGAAGGTAACTATCTATCCCAGCCTTGGATTCTTTTGTTCTTAGAATCACTGAACATTAATTAAGTGCTTATGAAATCTAAAATCACTGAAATGTTCTCCTACAGGAAGTCACAATCCAGTGGGAAAGCAATATAAAGTAAACTGTTAGGAAACAGTAAGACAATTTCTATAATAGAGAGTTGAGCAGGGAGAATGGGAGGAGAGAGTCCAGTGCTGCCTAGGAGGGTGAGTAGAGTGAGGCAGTGGGCAGGAGCAGGCGGGTCGGAATCTCAGGGCAGGCTCCTGAATTTTAAAAGTATGAGAGACCACATTCATTTTGGAGAACTGAGAGTTCAAGATGTGTGGAAAAGTAGTAGGGAATAAAGCCCAAATTATTGGCAGGAGCTTGATGAGAAACGGCTTTATATACCCGACTGAAGCATGTTTAAGTTTTATGCTATAGTGGAGTTAATGTAATAAGATTTTTTTATTTTACGATGACACAACTGGAGAGAATTAGGGGTGATGAGATTGGTAATGAGAAGAACAGTTAAGCAAGTTTGGTGGTAATTCTGATAAACAGTAAGATATTTAACCAAGTGTCATTTGAGAATGGAAAGGAAAGTTTAAGAAGTAGGCTATAGTCTGCAGTTAACATAAGTAGTAAAAGGGAGAAAAACAGAGTGTTCCCTAAGTTTTAGGGTCCCCCCCCAAGCTTCTAACGGGTAACAATCCAGGGTGACCCCAGTCATGCAAGTTTGTGGGAAAAATAATAAAGTCCGTTTGGAATGTATGGAGTTAATAATACCTATTGACTTTGAAAAAGATGCCCAGTAGGCAGTTAAAATTAGAAGTCTGAAATTCAAGAGTGAGGTTTAGGCTCAAGATAGAGATTTGGAAATCAAGTCATTTGAGGTCAAAGACAAGAAGATGGCCTGGGAGACTACTGAGTTAGCCAAAATACTAAGATAGTACTATGGGAAACAACATTTAAGGAACCTTAAGTGGATTTAAGTAGACATCCTCTGTTCAAGGTATCTCTAGGCCACCACTCTTAACAGATTTGCATGTGGGAATGAGGTGGTTCATAGGTTTGTCCCATGGAAATTGCTCTGTTGAACAGAGGAGAATTTAAAGTGTGGCTTAAATGAGAATATATACTTTTTCACTTCAAGAGTTCTCTGGGTTTGAATTTAATAAGATTTTAAGCAGGTATTATTTTTATTGGTATCCCCTTCAGGTAGAATCTGCCTGTTGTTTTTCAAACTGCAAGTTAATGGGTGATGAGTCAGTTTATTGAGTGATGACCAGCATTTTTTAAAAATAAAAGTGGAGTAGAACAGAAAATATTGGAATACATGGCATGTAGAAAGAGTAATACCAATTTGTGAAATTTTGTTTCAGTTTTACATGTATGCATATAATACGTTATGATAATATTGGTTTATAGGGTTGCAGTAAAAAAATTGTCATGGCATTATATCATTTTGTAGGATAGAAATTGAAACTCTTACAGATTTTCTGAAACAGTTAACAGTGAGCCATAGAAAATGACTTTGAAAGAAAGAATTTAAAACTAATCTTAAAAGTTGCCCTTGTATCAGTCTCATAAAAATAATTGCAGAGACTTCCAGGTGACATAGGTTTAATATGATAATAGTACTTTATGTAAGTTGAATATCTCATTTCAATGTCTTTTATTAGATGATGAAATGAAGCCTTTGCAAGTGCTCATTGGAGAACTTTACAAGGCAGTATCTGAAGAATGTTCTTATCTCACACAGGTAGGATATTAAACAGGTACTTTCACAGAAGAAATGTTAAATTTTAAGTTACTAGTTTGATGAGCAGAATCATTCAGCTTACTTTTCCCTGCTCTCTTCAGTGCCACACATAGAAAATGTTTCAGAGTTTTTTAGTTTAAAGTGAGCAATTTAAGTTTTTTTTTCTGGTAGTAACTTTGAAACTAAAGAAATTCAGGTAAATTATCTCAGCAGTAGAATAGACAATAGGTATAGCTATTAGGAATAGGACCAATAGAATCTCCAGCAGGTGTTTCCTGCATCTGCCCACTTCGGTGGTTGAGTGAAAAAAAACGAAACATTCTAATTATACTGTATGTAATTTAATCATATTTGTGAAGATGGGGTGAAATAGGAGCCCTTCTACACTGCCATTGGGAGTGTACTACCTTGAGAAGCAGCTAGGCAAGGTTGAAGACATGGACACCCCACAACCTACTCTTTTTACTTGTAGATAGGTTTGTGTATGCTCACAGCCAGCTATGCCATTGCAAAAGTGTATAAAGTTAAAATATATTAAGTCAAAAATGGGAAACAACTCAGATTTCCATCTATGGGCAACTGAATAAACCAGTTGTGGCAAATCCATTTACTAGAACATCACTTAGTAGTATTTGATATGTGTACTAATGTCAATAAAACTCAAAGGAAAAAAGTATAAAAACATGCTAGAGTAATCACCTCTGGGCAGAGAGAGGGAGAGAGGAGTGGATGAAATGGGACATGTAATGCTCAGTTTCTTTTAAAAATATGGAGGTAATTTGACAAAATATTAGTGTTTATTAAAGCTAGGTAATAAACTACTTTTTCTGCATATTTGAAATAGTTCAGAATTTAAAATACATGCTTCAGCTTGTCCCTGATCTCTATCCCAGCCGGTGCATTTGTGAATTGAAGGGGAAGAAGGGTGGTTCAGTTGGGACAGATAAAGCTGCATTACTGATTCTGATTACCTATAAAATACAGTATAGTATTATGCCAAGAGAGCGGGGGGTGCAAATAACCTCCCCAGAGTCCTTTATTCATTCAGCTGTTCTTTAGCCTCCACCTTCATGAGAGGGTTTGGACATTGTCCTTTTGTATCCATTGTTGATAGTAAATATGGAAAGGGGCCCAAGTCACAGGAGTTCGTAGGCTGAGTGCTTCATATTTTCATTTCTCCTATTAATGTCTTTACTTGACCCTTAATCCCAAATTGAAATGTGAATCAGCTTTTTGTAATGGAGCGCCCCTCTAGAGTTTGTCATGAAACCTAGTTTTGTCACCAGTCATTGATGTTGCCATGGACTAATTATTTTATCTTTCTGAATCCTCATTTGTAAATTGGGTGATCATTCAGGTTTTTATCAACTCTGATATAAAATTTCAACTTAGGAACTATGCTGAATATTGAATATATTCAGTTACTGACAATAATAGTCTAAAGCATATTTCAAGAAATAGCAGCAGTAAACAATTTGACTTTTAAGTCTAGAAGTTGATTGTTATTTTCAGCTGTGTGAGGGGCATGTGTTTAGAAAGCTTATCAAATAATTATGGGGCATGTGTTTTAAATGATAGAATTTCAGGAGAAAAGAACAATCGTGTGTCAAATATTCGTAATTTTTGTGTGTGTGTAAACCACAGAAAACTACTCTCATGTTATAAAAAAGTATATGGATATAATCTGCTTGATACATTATAATTTCTGTAGAATTTATAGATTTCTTTCCAGTCATCATTTTTGAACTTTCGTCCTCAGATGTTTTGAACTGTCTCCAGGTGTTTTTACAAGGGTGGTTTACCTTACAGTGATAACATCAGAATAGGATCCAAGATACATTCATTATTAGAAGAAAGCAGAAAAAGTTAGTTTTATGTAGTGATGATTATCAATATTTTCCTAATCTAAGAAGAATTTCATTTGCTATATAGAGATTTAGACTTGATATTTCTTTTGCAGATTGATTTGATGTATGGAAGAGTGTTTTCTTACCAATTTTTCTGTTATTTTGACTGTCTTTTGCATATAGGAAAATAATGTTTAGTAACAGTTAGTGGAAGAAATCTTAGTTTTAATTCAATAAAATAACCAATTTTGTTGTTAACAGACTTTTTGCAGTGTCCTTGGTGAACATACTGCTTTAAAATGCAAATTAAATGTAGAAGAGAGAGAGAGTTCTGGCGTTCATACTTCTGAAAATCAAGAATTAGAATGGCAAGATTGTAGATACAAAGTTCAAGGTAATAAAAGCTTACCACCTTATTAATCACAGTACTTAATTTTTAAAAATCAGTTGAGGCTAAACTTTTTCCTTCAGTCATGATTTAATCAGCCTGTTTAAGTTTATCATCTTAACATCTTGTCATTATTTCAGATTTGTGAAATCATATTGAATACACATTTTTTATAATGCAGTAGTTGTGATATAAAGAGAACTGGAACTGTGCACCTATTTCCTTCTGTCTTTACTCCCTGTTCCTCTGCTCCCATCTTTTCCTGATTATAATTCTTTCCTTCATTTTATACCATAGATCCAAACCTTTCAAAGTTATTGTATTTATTGAATAAGTTTATGTCAGTGCTATTTTTTTTAAAGAATAAGAAGATAGCCTTTCTTAATAGAAATCCTATATTAGTTTATTTTTCTGAATTGCAGCCTCAATTCATTTCTTGGTGTCTATTGACAGATAAAAGTTTTTTGCTCCTGTCCACATGAACAAAATGTGTACAAATTAATATGTAAAAATAATGAATAGAGATATATTTCAATATGAAATTGTCAAGTTATCTTTGTACTGGCTATTTTGCATTAATGAGATTTTAGAGGTTTTTATTACTAAATATATGAAATTTACCTCTAGCAGCCACATGAATAATGAATAGACGAATAATACTTATTGAAAGAAGCAGACTTTTTCTGTGGATTGAAATTATTATGTTTGTTTGTTTATTGTCTAGACTTTCAAGAAAATATGCAAACTCTTCTCAACAAAGTAACGGAAGAATACGACAAACTTTTGGTACTTCAGACACGATTAAGTCAGGTCTGTGAAATGGAAAATGTATCTTAATGTTTGCATTTATTGTATTACCTGCTATTTTGTAAGCTTCATCAACCACAAATTTCTTGAATAAGTGAACATGAAAAAGTAGATAATTACAATATTAGTGAGTTGAATAAATTTCTGCAAGTCAAAAATTATTTACTTCTCTAGAGAGTTTTCGAAATCATGGTAAAGTAAAATGTCAAACAGTAAACTTCGTGAAAATGTCACATTTAATTTTACTTATGACTCTAAAACAATGGGTCTGTATGTTTTAGGGAAAAATAATAAATAGTTTAGCCTAGAACACAGCAAATATGTTTCACACAGTGTTATACGTGTCACATTTCTTTTCAACGCTTTTTCTAGGATTCTGCTAGGCAAGTCAGCTGTCTCCTGCACTGCAGCTCCCTTCATGTATACTTTAGGCTGCTGCTTCCTCCACCTTGCTTTGTCAACTCTTACACCCCTTTCCAGAAAGTTTTCCAGAAATTGTATGAAATCTCTCTTGATCTCTTATTTCGTTGGTTATGGATATATATTTTAAGATTCTTCACTATCATTTTAATTGAGTTATGGGGAGGGAAGAGAAGGTGTATGTCAGAGATCACTGACGTAAATGTTTACACAGGCTTAGCTTTTAAAATAAATGAAGACCAAGTGAAAGCTGGAAAAGTGAAACCTGGGAAAGACATATGTCATCTAAAGCAGTCAGAGGCCACTCAGCCTCACCCTGATGTTGCCACATGTAGTAATTGGAGCTCATTATTCCTGATTCTTTCAATTTATCAATTTCATGTGGTCTTTTGCTTTTAAAGATGTTGAAAAGTATTAAAAGTAAAAGATTATTTTTAATTGGGAAACAACTAGAAGAAAACAAACAAGAAAAACTGGTCCCCAAAAGAACACTTCTGTAGCCCGGACTTACAGTCTTACCTCGACTTTGCAATCTTAGGTATTAAATACGTGCTCGTTATATCTTTTTTAATTTTTTAAAGATTTTATTTATTTATTTTAGAGAGCAGGGAAGGTAGGGAGAAAGAGAGAGAGAAACATCCATGTGTCAGAGAAACAATGATCAGTTGCCTCTTTCATGTGCCCCAGTCTTAGACCAGGCCCCCAACCCAGGCATGTGCTATGATTAGTAATTGAACTGGCAACCTTTGGCTTTGCAGGACAACACTTAACCAATTGAACCACTCTGGCCAGGGCACGTGTTCAATATATCTTGAGCCAGTTTTTCTTTTAATTCTGTAATTGTTTGACTTTATAGTATTTGCTGCTTTCTTTTTTTTTTTTTTTTTAAAGATTTTATTTATTTGTTTTTAGACAGAGAGAAAAGGAGGGAGAAAGAGAGGGAGAGAAAGATCGATGTGTGGTTGCCTCTTGTGCGCCCCCTACTGGGAACCTGGCCTGCAACCCAAGCACGTGCCCTGACTGGGAATCGAATCGGCGCAACCCTTTGGTTCTCAGGCCAGTGCTCAATACACTGAGCCACACCAGCCAGGGATATTTGCTACTTTCTTAAAGTATTTTCTTCCCTAAGCTTCTGTGATTTCAGTTATGTGGCATTTCAGCCTTTGTTGTGGGCTTTGCCCACCCTGTTTACAGTCATCAGAGTGTGCAGTGCTCTTATCCACTCCCCTGGCATCCAGATCTCTATCCCAGATCCTTCTCACTCCTGAGATACAGATTCCTGTATCCACCTGGGTATCTCTGTCCTTCAATATTCTTTAGGTATGCCTCAATGAACATAAGGGTGAAATTGAAATTTATTAATTTATTTCCATTAAGCCAGTTTCTCTTCTCTTCTGAGTTTTGAAATATTGCATTTAACCAAAAACTTGGGGATTATTCTAGATAGTTTTCTCCCCTACCCCTCGATCTTCCAATATATTGCAATATACTCTGAAGGAAGTATAAAAGAAATGAAAGATACATACATTCAGTTATATAGCCAGTACTTTTTATTTGCTAAATTATATGTCAGGTCATTCTGTGCATTGATAATAAAGCAATATACCATTTAAATAAAGTCACTATACTGAAGGAATTTATAAATTGATTGACTTTATAAACTAATTGAGAGGATATGCTGTACATATATGAAATAGCTATCCAAGGCAACATTTAATTAAATATTTAAAAGAAAAGCACTTTCAAAAGTAAGCAAACAGGTAGGCAAATGTAGGCATAAATAATAATTAAGGAAGATTTCTTGGAGGAAGTGATTATTTTAATTGGACCACGAATGATGTGTAGACTTACATAAGGAAGGGGAGGGAGAAGAGCATTCCAGGTGGGAGAGGTAAGTGATCAAAGTCTTGGAGGTGTAGATGTGATATATTCAGAACATATTGCCAAGAGAATAATAGACTCTAAAATTAGAGAGGATAGCTGGCTATACCAAACTTTGAATGCTATGCTGGACTTTTATCTTGTAGACATTTAAAAGCTGTTGGAAATATGTGATTATGGACATCAGGAAGTTGTACCTTTACGAGGATTAATCTGGTGGCAGTTGGAGGTAGAAAAGAAGGGACAATTCATAAGATATTTTAAGGAAGAATTTGATAGTTTATGTGGAAGGAAAGAGGAGTAACAGGGCCAAGGTGACTCATTTTTTTCATCTCTTTATCACTGTAACTTGCATGTTAGATGTCTCTATAATGAGGCACAAAGTATGGGTGGATTGAGAGTCCCAAAGGCCACCTCCAGATTCAGTGATGGTTGTATAGAAGGACAGGATTCCATATACAGTTGTACTCAAAGATGGGTTTTATTACAGCAAAAGAATGCAAAGCAAAATCAGTCTGGAAAAGGTTTGATAAGGGTACATGGGCTAAAGTCCGGAGGAAATCAGGGACAAACTTCTAACATCCTCTCCTAGTGGAATCACAGGACACACTTAATTTCGATAGCAGTAGGTTGTGACAATATGTGCTAAGTGTTGTCTGTTAAGGAGGCTCACCTAAGCCTAGATTCTGTGGGGGGTTTTTAATTATTGTTATTAGGTATCAGTTTTGTAGGCATCCTCTGCCCAGCAGAAATCCAGACTTCTCGCCAAAGGAAAGCATTTGTTCAGCATAAACCAGAGTGTTTGCTCAGTTGAAGCATGAAACACTATTACCATTTAGGGGAAGTTTTATATTAGTGTAGGCTACTGTTTACCAGCTGAGGTCCAAGTTGACAGCCAAGAGCCATCTCTTTTTTGCACAGTGTAAAAGTGAATTTCACATGTTAACCCATTTAGTTAGCTACAGTTACAGAGGGAGGAATCCCAGAGGTTGGTTGGGATTGGTCAGCATTGCAACACACCACTGCCTAAACTTGTTAGCCTCGTGTTCTAAGCCTCTTCCTCATTTTAGCTACACTGAACTACTTAGTGTCCCAAATGCAGCCTGACTTTTCACACCCATGGGCTTTTTGCATGCTGTTCTTTCTGCTTCATGCTGCCTGCCCTCTCCAGTCCTTAGACTTAAGACATCTCTCCCTCCATTCTCCAAACATCTGTACAAGCCTTGACTTATAGCATGTACCTATTTCCATTATTTTAAATACTAGATTACCTATCTGTCTTTCTTCTCTGTTCCCATAGTTTCTTATACAAACTTGCATTGGTATGACACTATTTTTCATATTACTACATTCATTTGTTTATTCTTGTGCCTCTTCCAATAGATTCAAAACCCTTCAGAATCAAGGAATCTTGTCTTTATTTTTAATTCCTCTTCCTAGCACAGTGCTTTGTTTATTACATGATAAAGGCTTAATGAGTGTTGAATGAATTAAGTGAAGATATAGGAAGGCTGGGCTGGAAGGTGAAGAATTTACCTGGTGGACTTTATTTTCACTGGGAAGTAGGAGGCAAGGTCCTCTGTTGAAATGTACTCAGGGGGTAGGAGCGGGACGACTTGATAAGGGACGACTTTAGTAACCAACTAAAATGGCCTTCATGGGAAATAGCTTTTATCCTCTTGTTGCACACATTTCTTCAGTATGCTTTGTACGTCATCTGCTCTATCAGTGCACTCTCTTCTCTTGCTTTTCAGTTGCTCGGTAATCTAGGTCCCTCTTATTTATCCAGTATATTTTCCCCATGCTTACCCTCATTAAACCCCTCTAAGCAAGACCATTGTCTTCACTACTTCCAGAACAGGTCATTCTTTCACAAATGCTCTTCCTTGTTCTTCCTTATTGCCTTTCCTAATCATGGCCCAGAATAATTGAGGCACAAGTCGAATCTGACTTCCTTTATAACTCAGACCCACATTTCTCTTTCTTCTCTGTCATTATTTTTATGGTCAAACTTTATAGTTCAGCACTTCTCTGATTATTTTATTTCCCCAAGTAGAGGATAAAGTGTTTGAGGGCAGATACATCATATCTTTAGTGAGTTTTTATTCTTATTCTCTGTTGTCACAATATTGACCCCATAGTAGATGATTATTAAATATTTGATGAATGAGTATACATACATACTTGATTCATTGCTTCCCAGTTTTAATAGTTAAGGAAATAAGCTGAGATTTACCTGTTTTTGTGTTTCTTCTCTTTGTGTAAAGAACAGTATACCATTTGTCAGTTATCAGATTGCACATAGGTAATATCCAGGGATGAATAAAAGTTATATGATCTGATAATATAAAATTTATTCAAAATTTTATAAGAGCAAGTCATATAAATTTCAAAGACTAAGTCATATAAATATTGTTATGAGTTTTATACTAAAATTCTGTATAGTTCCTGCTTTTGTAGTATATGAATTTCCTTCTGGATATGAAAGAACATTATACTTAACTAATACAATTTCAGAGCTTTGAAGGGAATGGAATAGGATGTGAATCACTTCATCAAAAGGTACACAGAATAACTTAGGAAAAATATTTATATCACAATTTTAGGTGATTTTGAAAAAACATTTTTACATGTTAAGTTGCCTTAATATGGTTTTCTAGGTATTGGATCGTATACTTACATCACTGCTTTTCTTCTGTTATTTTCAATAGGTTCAAGGACAACAGATAGATCATGAGAAACTTGAATGTGCAGAGGAAAACCTACCAAAGGAGGAAACAGAGTTTTTATCAACCCATTCTCAGATGACTAATTTGCAAGACATTGGTAATTTTGATTACACACCACAATGTGGTATTTTTATACCAATTATTCAGTATTTGTTATTTAAAAATTTGAGACAGCCTTGGGCATTTCATTGTAACCTCTCTTGTCTCAGTTTTCCCATCCTCAAAATGAAAAGTTTGGAGTCATCTCTTTCATCCCTTCCCAGCTTCTTACATTTCGTGATTCTAAATAGTTTTCAGTTAAAAGGCATAAGAATGGTAGACTTAGGGGTACTATAGTTATAAAGATAGAAGTGATTCTGAATTACACTATTCATGTTTTCTGGTTTTTATCAGTGAAAATGAGTTTGAATTGAAACCCAAGTTGTTAGTACTAACAAGCATTATTTTTTCAAGGAGGGACGAATATTCTCTGTGCACACAAAAAAGTGATTGTGGTATTTCACCAAGAAATGTGTGTTAAATGTGTGTTTTTGTCTGTTTATATAACTTAGATGTCTGTCATAAAAGCAAGTTATCTACTCTGCAAGATTTTGAAAAAATTAAACAACTTGAAGGACAAGTCCAAGGATTAGAAAACCTAATATCTTCCTTACAGCAACAATTGAAAGAAACTGAAGAAAACTATGGGGTAGAGATCCAGTGTCTGCAGAAGAGGCTTCAAGCCATTAGTGAATCCACAGTTCAGCCAAGGTACCCATCTACTTATAATTTCATTCAATTGTATTTGTAGCTTAATAACAATCATAGTATGGTCATTTTAATTAAAAAATGTGATGTAAAGTTATTTGAAAGAGATGGGATGTAGCATTATCAAGAAATAAGAACAGGGGGTAATTCTTTATCTTGAAATATATAAAATAAATGTTAATGTAAGCCTGATATTTTTAATAGGAATTTTACTTATATCTGTTTTTTATAAAGATGCGTGTTGCTATTAATCTGCTGGATTAAATGAGGCAGTGTGTGTGTATTTGTTGTTTATTGTATGCCTAGTCTTTACTATTCTATGTGGGGAATACACAAGGACTCTAAGATGTGATCATTCTAATTGTGGCTGGACTTTCTGCATTTGACTATCTAATGCTTATATTAACCGTGTCCAAAATAGAACTCTGGATCTTCCCCGCAAAGTGTGCTTTTTCTGTAGCCATCTCCATCTATGGTGACTCCTCTTCCTCTCATATATCATTTTTGTCTATCAGTAAATGCTGTTATCTCTACTTCCAAAATACATCCAAACTGGTCTACTTCTCACCATCCTCCCCACCCCCAGTTTTTGCCATCATCATGTCCATCTGGATTATGACAACAACTCATCTCCCTGCTTCTACCCTAACTCTTCCCCAGAGTCTGAACTCAACAGAGGTCCAGAACTTGTCTTTTAAAATTTAAGACAGATCTGGTTATTTCAGTGCTCTGGTGTTCTTACACTGCCTTACTGGGTCCTACCTGAGGTATCCCTTTACCACTCTGACTTTATCTCCTACTTACTCGCCTGTCATTTACTATTCACTAGCCAGTCTACGTGAAATCCTCAAACCATCGGTATGCTCCTGCTTTAGGGACTTTTCATTGCTGTTCCTTTAATTAATGGACATTGGATCCTTTCAGATGTGCATGGAGACATTTGCTCCATGCCATAATGTTCTCACTACCTAATTCCCACTCTTCTGAAAGATTCAAACCGCAACATGTCTACCTATCCCCATGTGCTTTTACCAGCTGGATTATTGAGGCGAGAAGAGTCATTATTGGCAGTGTAGTCACAACATAATTATTGAACCAATAAAATGTGATTGTATTTTTTAAATCCTCACCCAAAGATATGCTCTACCAGAGATAGAGATAGAGAGATAGATAGACAGATAGATATAAAAAGAAACAATCAATTGGTTGCCTCTTACGTATACCCCAGCTGGGTATCAAACCTGCAACCTATGTACGTGCTGACCCAGAATCAAACCCATACCTTTTGGTGTATGGGATGATGCTCCAACTGAACCACCTGGCTAGGACAAACATGATAGTATTTTTTATGTATTAATTCTATAAACCAAAAGTATAAATAAACATTATGGATCATTTGAACTGAGGTACGTTTTCTAAGCATGGATGTTTTTTTGACAGGACCATTTGGCATGGACCAAAGATGCTTATGGTTGTTTCTGATAGGATCAGACTTTAAGGACCTTTTTTCGTAAACCAAATGTCTCAGTAGACATTTGGACCAGACCAAGTGTCCCACAGGGGTTCCTTTGACCTAGAATGACCTTTCTCCACATATTTGCATGCCCACATACTCACCTCCGTTGGGTCTTTACTCATATGTCATGTTTCCACGAGGCCTGTTCTGATCATCCTGTTTAAATTAATATCACCCCTTAGAACTCTGTGTTCTAATTTTCTGCTTCATTTTTCCATATTACTTAATATTATTTCTTTTATATATATAAAATGAAAAAATGTGCGCATGTGTATATGTATAATTTTTTTGGAGGGTAGTTTGTTTTGCTTATTGCCTATCTCCTGTGAAGGACTTTAAGTGTTAGAAGAGTAGAGATTTTTATCTTTTTCAGTCACTGTTATATCCCAAACCTTGTAAATAATTCCTTATGTACAGAAGGTGTTCAGTAAATACTTGTTAAATGAATGGTTTATAATAATTTATTTGGGAAGTATGCTATAGTATTTAACTGTCTCTATAAAGTCCTCAGATATTTCATCTAAATCTAGTTGGCTCTGGTCTTTTAGGACTGATATCTCCATAGGCACTAATCTGAAGACAATTTTTTGGTGACAGAAACATTGAATGTCCATAGTTTCTTGAGAGCAGTGTGTTTATCCTTTTATTTAGGATCTGTGTAGGCTTTGGAATTGTTCACCCAGCATTGGCACAGCCTTATAAAACTTCCATTTTATTTGAGATGAGTTGTCCCCAAACTTAACCATGCATCAGAAATTTAATTTAAATTTTGAATTTTATATTATTGAAACTCAATATTATTTTTGAATACTTAAAATTACAGACTCAGTACCTTTGAGATGAAACCTGGACATTTGTATTTGTAACAAGGTAATTCTGATGCAGGTGGTCCATAGATTGTCACTTGGGAATCACTGCTTTAAGTTTTCTGATGTGGAAAATAGGTAGATAGCAAAAACTCTCTAATATCCAGCTAAACTATTTCGGGTAGCCCTCCTCTAATTAGTGATGCTGTCTCTCCAAAGCATAAATGAAGGAGAGTTGTGCGGAAATGTAGGCTTACTTTGCTATTCCTGCATTTGAGCTTTTGCCAGCTCACCACCCTCTCTCAGAGCTTCTATAATACTCAGTGGAAATGTACCTTTCAACTATAATAATTAGTTTCCCCACCCCACCGCTGCCAAAAAGAGGTTTCCTGACTGCCATGCTCACTCTTACTAACAACAATGAGCCAGTTGTTTCTTGTAAATGTCATCACCTGTATGGACACTACCATAACACTTAAATGAAGAGTATTCTATTCACCTAAGGTATACTCTTGAGCTAGTTTAAGAAAAATAATTGAGTCATTCATTTAACAGATATTTAGTTGTGTTATACAAGAATCCTGTTAGGGATAAATGAGGGGGTTCTGAAAAAAGCATAATTATCTTCTGGAGGGCAGGTCCCTTGTAGTACAGGCTTCCCCCACTAGGCAAGTGTTCTAGGAACCCATCTGCATCAGTCAGGGTAGGAAATGGTTTTGTTGTGAGAGGCTGCGTTCAGTTTCAGTGAATTTTTTTTGAAGATTCATGATGGGTGATTTATGAGCACACCTGCCCATACGGCGCTGAGTGTTCAGCAGTTTTTGACCAAAAACAACATGATCCTGTTCCATGCACTCCCTGTTCACCTGATCTTGCCCCAAGTGACTTCTTTGTTTACCTGGATGAAAAACATCCTCAAAAGGAAACTTTTTGCCCATGTAGAAGAGGTAAAACAAAAAATGGCAAAAGCACTAAAAGGCATCAAAATTGACAAGTTCAAAAACCATTTTGAACAGTGGGAAAAAAGTCTTGATAAGTGTATTGCATCAAGTGGAGAGTGCTGTGAAGGTGACTGATGTTTAAACATGTAAAAATAAGTACACAATTTTTTTATAAATAAATTACAGGGTTTTTTTTGAGGTCCCCTCCTCATAGTGAGGGACTGGAAGGACCACAGGTGTAAGAGTCAGACAGACCTGCATTTGACCCCTAATTTGACTTTTTACTGCCTGTATGGTTTTGGGCAGATATTTTAAGCATCTCTATAATGATCATAATAACTACGTTTAAGATTATGAGGGAAGAACCTTGGCTAGATGCCATGGAAGAAAACTGAGATGTATATAAAGTGGTCCTTTCCTGCAGGGGACTTCAGTCTAATCAGTTATTTACAGAATTTTTAAAAAGTAGTGATTGGGGACTATAACATGGTGATACAATCAAAGTGCTGGAATCCATCCCTGGGTTTTTTTAAACCCATCTCTGGTATTTTTCACTGCCCATCCCTGTACATTTCTGTAATATTGGAGTGGCTTCAGGAGAAAAGGAAATGAAGGGACGAATATGAGACATTGGGATGGAGTTGTGTTGGGAGCAAAGCAGAGGGTATATGGAGAATAATCTTGCATGAAGTCAAGTAGAGAAACCAGGCAGGTGGGGGGTGGGTATGACCTTCATTGTAAGAAGGGAACAATGAATTTGGTTTTAGCCAAACATTTTTTAACTTGGAATAAATACTTTGAAATGCTGTAAAGCTACAGAATAAACTCATTGTGATTTAGCAGCACTTTTTTTGGAGTTTGGATCTCAGTGGCTCAATAAGTAATCAGGAAAGTTTTCTAGGCAGTGACAATAAGAATTAAGACATGAAGCCAAGGATCAGAATAGTGCATATAAGAAGCAATGGGGAAACAGAGACAATAAAAGGAGAAAGAAGAAACCAGGAAATAGTAGAAAAGAAAGTCAAGAGAAATGATTTTTTCCATTTGTTTAATGGGAACATAGAACATGAATAGGCGATTCACAGCAGAAGAGCTTACTTGGCCAACAGTAGGCCATGCGTGTAACAGTTTTAAGACTGTTAGAACTTCGTGTTGCCAAGTTTTGAGAAAATACTTAAATGATACTGTTATGGGAATAAAGATTAAAGTAACATTTAGAATATTCAAATAGTAAGTCTGACAATTGTAAGATTTTATCATATAGAAACATTCATAGCTGAGTGCAAAGATTTTATTCATGAGGATCTGTACTGTAGCATTGTTTGTAGTAGTGAACCTTTGGAAACAAGTGTCTGTCAGTAGGAGGTTACTTACATAAGTTATGAAATGGGATGATGACAACTTGTATCTGGCCATTTAGGGGCAGAATGAAAGGAGAGAATGGGAGAAGGAAAGCAGGAGGTGGACTAGCGGAGGGTGGAAGGGGAAGGCAGTGTGGGCGCACGTGAAAATGGGAGTGAGAAATTGTATTAGCTAAGAAGAAAAATCACAGTTTTCCCCTTTAATCTTTTCCCCTTGGTACCTAAATATTAATCCTACTTTATTTTTATGACCCATGTTAAGCATTTCAATAATTTGTTTTACAAAATACCAAAAGATAATACAGATTAAAAATACAAACATTTCAGAAGTGATGGTGTGTAAATTAAGAACCTTCTTTCACTGCCACTGCTCCCCAGTTCCACGAGAGGTGGTCATTGCTACCCTTCATGTGTATTCTTCCAGACCTTTTTCTTTTTTGGTGTGTCTGTATGTGCATATAAATAATTTTTTAATAAATAATCTTCTTTACTCAGTAATATTATATATAACTTCTAAAAAATGTCTGTATATATAAATAGCTCCATGTCATACATTTGTAGTAGGCTTTATAAAATGACATGAATTCACTGGTGGTATTAAAATACTCTGTCACCCAATTATGTTACTTTACTTTTAAGTGGAAAAAGTAATAAAAAAATATTACTGAAGATACAATATCTATAACTCTTTACCTATCATTTTGTTCCCCCTGCCTAGCACACTTTCATGCATGCTTTAAATTTGGGCCTTGGCTGGTGTAGCTCAGTGGATTGAGCACAGACCTGTGAACCAAAGGGTCTCTGGTCCAATTCCCAGTCAGAGCACATACCTGGGCTGAGGGCCAGGTCCCCAGTTGAGGGCACCTGAGGGGCAACCACACACTGATGTTTCTCCCCCTTTTTTCTCTTTCCCTTCCCCGCTCTCTAAAAAATAAATAAATAAAATCTTAAAAATAAATAAATTTGGACTAACAGTGAAACTTACACACAGCACTAATTATTTCACCTTCTTTTATTTATATTTAGGTTCTCCGCTGATTCAGTGGTAATTACTGAATCTGATGTACGGAAAACCATACACCATGGAAATTGTCTAAAACAGAACATGGATGGTACAATAGAGGTATTTTATCTTTAAACTGTAATGTGCACTGATTTCTTTCTTACTACCACTTTTATGTCTGTGGTTTAGAAATTAGCAAATAAATAGTTGCTGAGAACTAAGCATAATAAATATAAGAATAATACCTAATATAAAAGACCCAGAAGAATAGAAGGGTTTTTTTCCCCCCTGAATATGTTCTCATTTAAAACTTGTCTTGTTTTGTATTACATGGGCTATGTAACAAATTAGTTTCAGTGCCCTGGCTGGCAGCCTTTCTTCTCACCATGGGAGGTTGGGCCAGATCATCTCTAGAATAGTTTTTAGGAATCTCCTGAACCCAAGATGCTAGAACTGGAACAATGGATGAGGCTTCCTTCAGCACTGGCCAAGGGATATATAAAAGCCCTCATCTTTTACCATATAAGCCATCTAGGTAAACCACCTTCTGCCTCTCCTCAGTATTGCATCTAGTCCTGATTTATGGCCACTTTTTTCAGACTTAGAACTGCCAAACCCTGGTCTTAGTAGATTTTTAGTTCTTAAGTTTTACAAAAAATGAAGATTCTGGATACAAAGGAGATATATTGGCTACATTTTGTACTCTTCCCCACCCATCCAATGTGGAGTCTCTCTTTGAATGACATTCAGATAATTGGTAAATAAAGAAATACTTTCATGCTGAGAACATGTTAACATTTTTAAAAACCAATTATGGTTTTTCTGTTTATAAAAATAATTTGTATTTATAGAAAATTGGATACTATTAATAAGTGCTGAGAAGAACAGAAATTTTCTTATACTTTCATGAGCAAAGCCAGCCACTGTTAATGTTACTGAAAATGAAATACACACATCTTATTCATTATGTTTAAGAAGTATCTTTATTTCAACCTTGAACATATGTTAATAATTATAAATATGTAAATATTTTCTCATTTTGTATCTTTGTTAAATTCACAGTAGTAAGTATAATTAGTAGAATTATTCACTAGAATTATTGTTTTTAATTAAGAGAACTAAAATTTATTCATTAAAATTTGGAGTTTTCTAAGAAAGTGATTTTTTTAAAGATATTTGAGAGTAGAAGTTTAAAAATAAGTTGTGTGTAATTAGTGCAAATAAGTGTGTCATATTTCGCTTTTTAATTTAGTCTTCTGGTGGTGAATTTGGAGTGGAACAGGAAACAAATATGGTTAAGTTGCTGGAAAAACAGTACCAAGAACAATTAGAAGAAGAAGTAGCTAAGGTAAGTTTATGGTTTGTCTGGAAGATTATCGTGGTTTATATTCCCTTTGAATCTTCAAAAAATGTAGATTTTATTGATGGCAGTGCACTTTATTTTTTTTGTTATAAGTTTCATATACATCTCATCTTTAAGTTGTCAGATACTGGTATCAACCAACAATTGCCTTGAAGTGAATGTCTTTGAGAAAAGGATCTTCTCTTAATGTGGAATCGTATAATAATTAGAAACTTTTTAGAATACCACAACAAGTTTTTATAAATTTGTTACCTTGTGAGTAGTTCCCTTATGAAGGAGTTTGGTCTTCCTTAAAGGTGGGGAATATGGTAGGAAATGAGAAAGAAGGTAATTGCTCTTTTATATATTACCTTTCCCTGTCTGCTCCCAGAGAAGTTACTGTGGTGGTCATATTTATGCATACTCTTAGCTGCTGTGCCCAGAGCCATTCTTTTAAACTCTTGAGTACCAAGTGTATCACCTAGTCCACCTTTATGATCCCATTTCTTTTGTCTTTGTATTCTCTTTAAAAATGAACCTACCTAATTGGGTTCTTACATCCAACAGCTGAATTCTGAATTTGTCAGCCCTTTTTTTTTACATTATTTCAACTGTTCCAGTATCACAGCCCCAGTGGAGTATATACATTTTTAAGGAGGTTAATTGATAGGATATATAGGAAATACATAAAGAATTAGGTTAAACATAAATTGGATGAAGAGGTTAAGACCCAAGGAAATATGTGGATCGTAAGGACTTACTCACTTCTGTATCTGAATTGAATGTTTAGTTCCTAAAGATCAAACTAAAAAGTGAAGCACCATTACTTTTATGTAGCTCTTATTATCTTGTTCTTCAGAGAAGTGTAGGTTTTCTCTAGCACTTAGCTCTTACATAAATTTCTCAATGTAATGTTATAAGAGGGCATCATAGTATAGCAATAAAGAGCATGAGGTTTGGTACAGGATACATGCTTTAAATTCTTGTACTTCTGCTTACTAGATTTATGATGTTAGGAAAGTTACTCAACTTCTGAGTCTCAGTTCTCCCAATTTTAAAGAGGAAAATAGTAAGTATAATAGTAATTCTTATAAAAATGCAATAAATTAATATATATAAAGCACCTAGCCGATGACAAAAACTCATAAATATATTTTTAAAGTAGTCTTATTACTGTGATAATGGAGATGATATATATATGTTTTGTAAATCTTCATTCCTCCAAGCTGATAGCAGAGCACCAAAGTACAGGTCAGTGAAAACTGTTCCAAAGGCAACCGAAGTATTGTGATCCAAGAAATAACACTGATGGCCCAACTTGATTCTAGAATAATACACATTGTTGATAGTAGTTAGCAGTACTGATTGGATTATACTCTACCCTATACCTCTCACATATGGTGATGGGAAAAGATTGAAAATCATTGTTTTAAAAGCACAGGGTAAATAGAAGAAGCCTAAAAGGTATAGTGATTACTAGTATAGATCACAATAGATTCAACTTGTGATGTGGCATTCATTTACATCCCCCTGTCAGGCAGTATTCTGAGTACTCAGAAAAGAGGAAAACTTTGCTCCCATTGACCTTACATTTTAATTGGTGCAGATGACAATGCACAGATGATAAGTACTCTGAATAGAATAACCATTTTGGGTAATAGGACTGAAAAATTCTATGGGGATTAATTGCTATATATATTATACAGGGGTATCACAGACAGCCTCACTTTTAAAGTGAGGTTAAGTGAGATCCAGAGGGAAGTGAGAGAATAAATCATGAAGGTGACAGGTTGAGCACCTTTTTAAACCGTGGGATGTAAGAGAAAGAGGAAAGTCAAGAATTTCTCTAAGAATGTCTCTAATAGGTAGCCATAGAGACTGGGCAAGAGTATGAAGGCCACTTGCCCAGCTGTCAGCTCTGCAGGTTTGATTCAGTCCTGCCACTCCTATATTCAGGGGACCCATTTGGTGAAATACTGTGAAATCCTGGCACAGATACATCTCCTCAGTAGATATAACTGGATAGCAGAGGGAGAAATACAGGGAAAGGAGCAAGGGCTTTCCCTTCAGGGTAAAATATTACTGTAACTTACTTGACTTAAGTGGAAAAATGGAGTTTCTATTTACTTAGGTGTTAGATGGAAGATAGAAAAGACTACATAGCAATAGTTTTTGGAGAGGAGTGGGAGACTTAAGAATTACTACTTTGACCCATTAAATGTAAATCCCTTATTAAATGTCTAAATATAAATGTGAGGAACTGGTTGGATATGTAAATCTAGAGTTCAGCAAACAAGATAAAAGTAGACATGTAAATATGGTAGTTAGTATATAGGACAATGTTTTTCAGACTGTGAGTTGTAAATTATTTTTAGGTTAAGAAATCAATTTATTGCTTTGTAAACCAGGATTTTAAATGTAAATGGAAAGGTTCAATTATATAAACACACACAGGTACATGTTTGCTTTGGGTCACAATATAAAACATTTTTTATTGTTGTTTTGTGTATATTTACCATGGTTGCAATGAAAAAAATTGAAAAACACTAATACAGTGAGTATTGATAAAGAAAGGTCTGGGAGAGCCTGGAGATTGCCCATGTTTAGGAGTAAGAGAAACGAGGAAGAACAGAGGAGCACTAATTTAAATATGGAAAGAAGAAAAGATTGCATTACAAAAGCCAAGTAATAAATGTGTATCAAAAAATATTAAACTGAAAGTTCTAAGCTTCCAGCCAAGATGGAAGCATAGGTAGATACACTTTGCCTCCTTGCACAACCAAAAGAAGGACAACACATTTTTTAATATATTTTATTGATTATGCTATTACCGTTGTCCCATTTCTCCCCCATCATTCCCCTCCACCCTGCATACCCCCTCCCACCCATATTCCCCCCTTTTAGTTTATGTCCATGTGTCATAAGTTCTTTAGCTTCTACATTTCCCATACTATTTTTGCCCTCTCCCTGTCTATTTTCTACCTACCATCTATGCTACTTATTCTCTGTACCTTTCCCCCTCTCTCCTCCTCCCACTCCCCTGTTGCTAACCCTCCATGTGACCTCCATTTCTGTGTTTCTGTCCCTGTTCTAGCTGTTTGCTTAGTTTACTTTTGCTTTTGTTTTAGGTGTGGTTGTTAATAATTGTGAGTTTGCTGTCATTTTACCATATATGTCTTTTATCTTCTTCTTAGATAAGTCCCTTTAACATTTCATATAATAAGGGCTTGGTGATGATGAACTCCTTTAACTTGACCTTATCTGAGAAGCACTTTATCTGCCTTCCATTCTAAATGACAGCTTCGCTGGATAGAGCAATCTTGGATGTAGGTCCGTGCCTTTCATGACTTGGAATACTTCTTTCCAGCCCCTTCCTGCCTGTAAGGTCTCTTTTGAGAAATCAGCTGACAGTCTCATGGGAACTCCTTTGCAGGTGACTGTCTCCTTATCTCTTTCTGCTTCTAGGATTCTCTCCTTCATTTTAATCTTGGCTAATGTAATTATGATGTGCCGTGGTGTGTGCTTTCTTGGGTCCAACTTCTTTGGGGCTCTCTGAGCTTCCTGGACTTCCTGGAAGTCTATTTCCTTTGCCAGATTGGGGAAGTTCTCCTTTTTATTTGTTCCAATAACCTTCCCACTTGTTGCTCTTCCTCTTCCCCTTCTGGTACCCCTATAATTTGGATGTTGGAACATTAAAGATGTCCTGGAGGTTCCTAAGCCTCCCCTAATTTTTCTGAATTCTTGTTTCTTCATTCTCTTCTGTTTGGTTGTTTTTTTCCTCCTTCTGGTCCACTCGATTGATTTGAGTCCAAGTTGCCTTCCCATCACTATTGGTTCCCTGTTCATTTTCCTTTATTTCGCTTCACGTGCCCTTCATTTTTTTCATCTAATTTGCAACCAAATTCAACCAATTCTGTGAGCATCCTGATCACCAGGGCTTTGAACTGTGCATCTGATAGGTTGGCTATCTCTTCGTCCCTTAGTTGTATTCATTCTAGAGTTTTGATCTGTTCTTACCTTGTGGCTTTTTATTTTTGTCTTGTCACACCTAGTAAGTAGTTAGTGGCGGAGCCGTGTTGACCAGAGCAGGGCAACCCAGTTGCTGGGTTGCGACGCTGTATGTGGGGGCAGGGTCAGAGAGGGAACAGTGGCACTTGCTCTGCTCTCTCTTGGATTTCAGTCCCTTCCGCCACTTCCCCCAAGCAAACTGGGCCCTTCTCGTGCTGATTCCTGGGTGGGTGAGCTTGTGTGTGTTCTAGGACCCTGTAGGTCTCTCCAGGGAACTCTCCTGTGAGGCTGGGAGTCTCTCCCGCTGCCTTAAACTCGTCAGGTGTTTTCAATCAGTGTTTTGAGGCTTTATTTTCCCACGCTGGGGCTCTGGGTCGTGTGGTCCATCTCGCTCCCCAGTTTTGCCTGGTTTATCTGTGTGTGAATGTGTGACCGCCTAGTCAGCCAGCCACCTTGCGCGCCTCACTGGGTCTGCCAGCTGCCACCCCACACCCGGGGTCTGCCAGCCACCACTTTTTATTTGCTGTGACCCCTCCCCTCCTGGCCACCCGGCTCCGCCCTTCCTACTGGTCTGGATGAATGTGTCTGATTTAACTCCTTGGTTGTTGGACTTCCATATAGGTCAAGTTTCTGTCAGTTCTGGTTGTTTTTTTTTTTTTGTTTGTTTGTTTGTTTCTAAATTTTTGTCCTTACTCTGGTTGTGCAAGGAGGCACAGTGTGTCTACCTATGCCTCCATCTTGGCTAGAAGTCGACAACAACAAATTTAAAAACAGAAAGTAACTAGAACTTCCAGGAAATCAAACTGTATGGAAGTCTGACAACCAAGGAGTTAAAGAAGAAACATTCATTCAGACTGGTAGGAGGGGTGGAGACTGGCACAGCAAGCTGGCTGTTGGCGGACTAGGCAGTCCCACATTTGTGAGCAGATAAACTGGAAGGAACAACTGGGGAGTGAGACAGACCACACAACCTAGGGTTTCAGCGTGGGGAAATAAAGCCTCAAAACTTCTGACTGTACCTGGCTGGTGTAGCTCAGTGGATTGAGCGCGGGCCTGCGAACCAAAGGATCGCGGTTCGATTCCCAGTCAGGGCACATGCCTGGGTTGCCAGGCCAGTTCCCGGCAGGGGACATACAAGAGGCAACCGCACATTGATGTTTCTCTCCCTCTCTCCTTCCCTTCCCCTCTAAAGATAAATAAATAAAATCTAAAAGGAAAAAAAAAAAACTTCTGACTGTAAAAACCTGTGTGGGTTTCGACAATGGGAGAAACTCCCAGCTTTTGTTGGAGAGACCCACAGGGTCCTAGAATGTACACAAACCACCCCCCACCTAGGAATCAGCACCAGAAGGGGCCAATTTACTTGTGGGTAGCAGGGGAAGTGACTGAAAGCAAGCTGAGACCTGAGCAAGCAACATTGTTCCCTCTCAGACCCCTCCCCAATATACAGCATCACAGTGCAGTGACATGGCTCACCCTGCCCTGGTGAATAACAAGACTCTGCCCCATACAACATAAAGATTCACTGAGATTAAAAAAAAATATATATATATATGGCCCAAATGAAGGAACAGGTCAAAGCTCCAGAAAAAAAATACAACTAAATGATGAAGAGATAGTTAGCCTATCAGATGGACAGTTCAAAACAATGGTAATCAGGATGCTCACAGAAATGGTTGAGTATGGTCACAAAATAAGGAAAAAGTGAAGGCTATGTAAAGTAAAACAAAGCAAAATATACAGGGAACTGACAGTGAAGGGAAGGACCAGGACTCAAATCAACAATTGGGAGCAGAAGGAAGAAATAAACATTCAGCTGGAACAGAATGAAGAGACAAGAATTCAGAAAAATGAGGACAGGCTTAGGAACCTCTGGGACAACTTAAATGTTCCAACATCTGAATCACAGGGTGCCAGAAGGAAAAGAGGAAGAGCAAGAAATTGAAAACTTATTTGAAAATATAACGAAGGAGAACTTCCCCAGTCTGGCAAAGGAAATAGGTTTTCTAGAAGTCAAGGAAGCTCAAAGAGTCCCACAGAAGTTGGACCCAAGGAAGCACACACCAAAGCACATGAGAATTACATTACCCAAGATCAAAGATAAGGAGAGAATCTTAAGAGGATCAAGAGAAAAGGAGACAGTTACCTACAAAGGAGTTTCCATAGACTATCAGCTGATTTCTCAAAAGAAACTTTGCAGGCAAGAAGGGGCTGGAAAGAGTATTCAAAGTCATGAAAGGCAAGGGCTTACATCCAAGATTACTCTCTCCAGCAAACGTATAAATAGAAAGGAAGGGTGGATAAACTGCTTCCCGGATAAGGTCAAGTTGAAGGAGTTCATCATCACCAATCCCTTATTATATGAAATGTTAAAGGGACTTTTCTAAGAAAAAGAAGATCAAAAATATGAACAGTAAAATGACAAGAAACTCACAACTATCAACAACGAAACCGAAAAACAAAGCAAGCAAGCTAGAAGAGGAGCAGAATCACAGAAATGGAGTTCACATGGAAGGTTATCAGGGAGTAGTGGGGAGAATAGGGATGAAGGTACAGGGAATAAGAAGCACAAGTGGTAGGTGCAAAATAGGGAGAGATTAAGAACAGTATGGGAAATGGAGAAGCCAAAGAATTTATATGTACGACCCATGAACATGAACTAAGGGGGGCAGGGAATGCTGGTGGAAGGGGTGCAGAGCTGAGGGAAGTAAAGGGTAGAAAAAAATGGGACAACTATAATAGCATAATCAATAAAATGTATTTTAAAAAAGAAATATAAAGAAGAAAATGTATTAAACTGTGTCATGTGTATCCGACGAGAAAGATTAAAACTAAATTAACCATTGGATTTAAAATGCATAACCACTGGTGCTTTTCACAGCACATTTGATGGGGTGGTGTAGACAAACTGGTTAGAATGGAATTGAGAGACAGAATGAAGGAGAAGCATAAAGAGAGTGAATAAGAATGACAGACTTTACTTGAAAGAGGAGCAAAGAAATCCAGTGGTAGCTAAAGGGTGTTAAATGGTGGATTTTTGTTGTTGCTATTTTCTTGGTTTAAGTAAGATGAGAGATTTCTCATCATATTTCTATGTTAATATGATTAAGTAGAGAGGGGGGAACAACTCATTCAGGACAGAGAGGAACAGTTGCTAGAATGAGTGTCCTCGAGCAAATGAGAGGCAATGCCATGCCCTGGACAGCTGCCATTAGCTTGGAGCAAGACAGTTTAATCCATAATAAAAGAAGGAAGGCAGAAAATATTGAGTTCATGATTCAGGTGTTTTCAAATAAGGCATTTGGAGTCTGTGGAAGTTCTCTTCTGATTGCTAAATCTGTTTTCTTACTAAAATAAGAATCAAGATCAGCACCTGAGAATCTGAACGAGTGAGATGATGGTGGAGCTTGAAGGAGGGAGAAAAAGGCTGGCTAGGAGAAGGGATAAAAAATGGGGAAGACAATAGAAATTTCTTTTTATTTTTATAAATTTTTTAAATAAAATTTATATTTTATTGCTTATGCTATTACAGTTGTCCTGATTTTTCTC
The DNA here is from genome assembly GCA_039655065.1 of Glossophaga mutica. NCBI lineage: Eukaryota > Metazoa > Chordata > Mammalia > Chiroptera > Phyllostomidae > Glossophaga > Glossophaga mutica. The sequence goes on from CM077313.1 coordinate 65,728,393, forward strand.
CCTTTGTCCCACTCCACCCAGTACCCCTCACTCCCTCAGGCAATTCCCACACCATTGTTCATGTCCATGGGTCATGCGTGTAAGTTGTTTGGCTACTCCATTTTCTATACTGTAATTTACATCCTCATGGCTATTCTTTAACTACCTATTTGAACTCCTTAATCCCCTCACCTCTTCACCCATTCCACCATACCCCCCTCCCATCTGGCAACCATTAAAATGCTGTCCATATCCATGATTGTGTCTCTGTTATTCTTGTTTGCTTAGTTTGTTTTTTAGATTCAATTGTTGATAGATACGTATTTTTGCCATTTTATTGCTCTTAGTTTTGATCTTTTTCTTAAATAAGTCCCTTGAACATTTCTTATAATAATGGTTTGGTGATGATGAACTTTCAATTTTTCTTCTCTGGGAAGTTCTTTATCTGCCCTTTGATTCTAAATGATAGCTTTGCTGAGTAGAGCAATCTTGGCTGTAGGTCTCTGCTTTTCATGACTTTGAATATTTCTTGCCAATCCCTTCTAGCCTGCAAAGTTTCTTTTGAGAAATCAGCTGACAGTCTTATGGGAACTCCCCTGCAGGTAACTAACTTCTTTTCTCTTGCTGCTTTTAAGATTCTCTCTTTAACTTTAAACTTTGGCATTTTAATTATGATGTGTCTTAGTGTGGACCTGTTTGCATCCATCTTGTTCATGACTCTCTGTGCTTCTTGGAGTTGCATGTCTATTTCCTTCATCAAATTAGGGAAGTTTTCTTTCATTATTTTTTCAAATAGATTTTCAGTTTCTGTCTCTTTCTCTTCTTCTGGCACCCCTAGGATGTGAATGTTGGACCTGTTGAAGTTGTCCCAGAGGCTACTTAATACTACTTCCATTTGGGGGGGGTTGTTTTTTTTGTTTTTTTTTTTTTTGCTTCCTCATGTTCCAAATCATTGATTTGATTCTCAGCCTCATTCACTCTAGTGTTGATTCCCTGTTAATTGTTCTTTATTTCAATTAGTATACATTTCATTTCTGCCTGGGTCTTTTTAATGTTGCTGAGGTCCTCACTAAGTCCTTTGAGCATCCTTATAACCAGTGTTTTGAACTCTGCATCTGACAGATTGCTTATCTCCATCTCGTTTAGCTTTTTTTTGAGTTTTAATCTTTTCTTTCATTTGGGCTCTTTGTCTTCTCATTTTAGCAGCCTCCCTGTGTTTGTTTCTATGTATTAAGTAGAACAATTATGCCTCCCTGACTTGGTAGCATAGTACGTGTCCTATAGGGTCCAGTGGCACAGCCTCCCCATCACCCAAGCTGGGTACTCGAGGTGCACCCTTTGTGTGGGCTGAGTATACCCTCCTCTTCTTGTTGAATCTGGTTGCTGTTGGCAAATCAATGGGAGGGATTTACCCAGGCCAGTAATGCGTAAAGGATTGGCTGCAAGGATTGGCTGTGACTACTGAACACAAACCTCTGCCTTCCATGGAGGTTCAGCTATGCAAGGGACAGGGTGATGGTACTCTGATGTCATCTGTAGCTCTCCACTGGGTGTGCTGGTCCTGGGGTTTCCCAGATAGTGCAGGCCAAGATCATCCCCCACCTGTGTTTTGCCCCAAGCCACCCTGCCTGAGCTATAAAGTAATCTGAGATGGCTGCTGTTCGTCCTGGGCTTGGAAATTCCCAGGTGAAGCCAAGCTGTGAATCTAGGCTAGCTGCTGCTAGTGCTGGACCTGGGGCTCACTAAGGCCAACTCTTGCTTGCTTGAGAGGATTTAGGAAGTTGTGAAGCATGAGACAACACCTGCCATTCATATGGAAAAGGAGCTTGTGTAGGCCCATAAGGTTGGGTGGGGTAGAGTCTTGGGGATCTCAAGGATAGTCAAACAGTGTTAGCCAGGTTGATGGAGTCCCAGATATGACACCAGCTTGCCAGTTCTGTGGCTCTGTGGGGGGAAGGTTTAGAAAAGGGTCAATGGCCTCTACTCACCTTGCATGAAGCCAGACACTTCAGTGTCTCTCAGTGTGCCACTGGTGCCTTTCATGCTGCTACCCCAGTGCTGGAGCTCAGAGTGAGTGAGCCTGAGTAGATGAGTCCATGTGTGGGTTCTTTAAGAGGAACTACTTGGGGCTCCAGAAGTTTCTTCTACCAACTCAATACCTGCTGGTTTTTGCAGCCAGAGTTGTGGAGACTTATCTTCCTAGGCTGGGGTCCTGGTGTAGGGCTGGGATTCCTTACTCCCAAGATATCCTTCCTGAATTTTTGTCCATCACATGAAGGTGTGGGACCAGCCCATGCCACATCTGCACCCCTCCTACCAGTCTGGATGGATGTGGTTTCTTTAATTCCTTCCAACTATTAATTTCTTTAATAGTTGTCAGACTTCCATTCAACTCAATTTCTGACAGTTCTGAGTGATGATTGTTCTATATTTTAGTTGTAATTTTGAGGTGGTTGTGCAAAGCAGGTAGCCATGTCTGCCTATGATGCCATCTTGACCAGAAGTGACAATAGAAATTGAGTAGACTTGCCCAGTGTTGCTGAGGGCCCATTTCAAGGATAGGGGTTATAAATGTAAAGTGGGACCAATTAGCTTGGTTGGACTTTTTGTTTTTTCCTCCGTTAAGTTCAGCTACACAGGAAGTTCATACATAGTGTTCTCGTGGGATATGCGGATGAGTGCAGAAGCCAGGTTTCTGGTTTTAAGTTAACAGAAAACTTAAGTTCTGAAATATATATATATATATATATATATATATATATATATATATATATATATATTTCAGAGACTGAATAATTAAACATAAAAACTGGCATATTTACTTAATGCACAAGAAGCACAAACTTCATTCCTTTTAGAGTATTTCACTAGCAATTTCAGTCAACAGTAACCCTCAGTAACAGAGATAACAATGGTTTAAATATTCTGTGTATAAAAGGCAGCATTATAAAATACCCTTAAAAGTGAGCTTCTTTAGTGTGTTCTGAACTATTCAGAAATTTGGCTCACTAGGAACAAAAAAAAATTTCAAACACAGAAAAATGGAACTTTTCCATTACGTTTCTTCCTGGCCCAAATGCTTTCTTGGGGATTCTTTCCATTGTTTGATTATGGTTTCTATGGAATTAGTGGGAAAACTATGCATTGTACAGAACCCCAAAGCTCCCTGCTCCAGAGTACCTACACTACTAGGGTTCTAGCCTAGGTCGGCCACCAGAGGGGAGTGTTGTCATTCACTAGCTGAGTCCTACTGCTCCCTTGCCCAGTGGAAATGACAAACCTCCCATTTGTTTATTCTTTCCTTTAGATCCTTTGCTCTAGGAGACATGTCAGCAGAAATATTGCTGCATGGGATATCTGAAACTTTTCTGCCTATGTTTTGCTCTAGGACTTTTATGGTGTCATGACTTACTCAAGATAGATAACCATTGTTTTAAATGTTTCATCTGGTATCTTGGTTGTTTGCATTTCATTTTATTCTTCTGGGGATTTCTCTGTTCTTTCATTTGGGGCATAGTTCTTTGTCTCCCCATTTTGTCTGCCTTTTTGGGTTTGTCTCTGTGTATTGGGTAGGTCTACTATGATTCCCAGGCTTGTAATAAGGGCTTTATGGTATAGGTAGTTTGTGATCACCTGAGCTAGTTTCTCCAGAAATGTTTCTTGGGTGGATTATGTGCCCGCTGCTGTTGTAGTTGAGTCTTAAATGCTGTTGGCCTATTTGTGGGGTTGTTAACCCTCAGGCTGGCTGACTCTAAGGATAGATCTTGTTCATTGTGTATGAATTTCTGTTCAGGAGCTGCTCAATGAGGTGATGTTTTTTCCAGCAGGATCTGTTGCTTGCCAGAGTCTCCCTTTGGCTGTGCCATTTGTGTGGCTAGTTAGGTCTAACTCTGGTGGGATTTGAAGCCCCACCGCTGGTTGTGTTGGTTCTGCGCCCATTTGTATGCATTTCTGGTGCAGATTGGTGTCAGGCGTTGTGTGTAACTGGCCTTGTGCTGCCTGTCTGGAATTACCATGCTATTCACTGATTGTGTCTGTGTCTACTGGGGCTGGCTGAGCATGGGAAGGCCGGCTTTCTTTATCTCTGAGGTAGGGGGAGATTATTAAAAGGTCCAAGGCTCTGAGGTTGGCGTCCACCTGTTAGCTCCTTTGCCAGCTTCTAAGGTTGGCTAGTCTCCTCCATAGCCTTTTGAAGGACTGTAGAGTGGACCCAAGCTGACCGCCCCCCAACCCCTTTCTACATGGCACAAGCTTGTTAGGGCAGCACAACTGGGTCGTGAGGATGGGGCAAATGGCTCTCTTTCTTGTGGATAACATGGTCAGGCACTCAATGGGGAGAATGTGGCCACTACCTCAGTGCCATATCTCTCAGTCTCTGCTACAGTCTCCAACTGCAGCTCTCCCAGAAGGAGCACACCACTGGTTCAATTTGGATGCAGCCCCTGTTTTCACTACAGGAGCAAGCTCAGCAGAGCGGTGCCATCTGGACTTAGGAAAACAGATCAAGAGAGTCCTTAGCTGAGGGTAGGAGTGAGCTCCATACCTCACCTTAGCTTTGTAGTCCCACCTGCCTGAACACCAGAGTGGAGTCTCTAAAGGAGACATGCTCTGGAGGTCTCACCTCTGAGTGTCGTTCCTTGAAGATACGTTTTACTAAGCTGTATTACCTGGTCCACTAATTTTTCATGTGTTTTTCGACATTTTGCTTAATGGACATATTTCCCATATGACAATGTCTAGAACATCATTACCAAACTCTGATTCTGTGGGAGCTGGCGCAGGCCTTCATGAAGTCCATTTTGGTAGATGAAATCTAGTAGTGTTGCCTGAGTGGAAGCATATTATGTATAGTGTTTAGGGTGTTTGAACTGTATAGTGAGATGCACCTTCATTCAAATCACTGCTATAACAATTTTTAGATTAGACACTTAACATGGCTCCTAATGTTCCTACATTTCCATTTTCTCAGGATTGACTATTGGTAATACATTTATTCTTCCTAAGTTAGTTGCACCATTATACCTCTAGGAAGATTTGTTCAGATGTGAAGGGTAATAGTGTAATACCACATTTTAGAAGGTGAGCTTACATAAGACTACAGGATTTCAAATGCCAACTTTCAGCATTTATTCACTTTGTGTTTTGGGGGTCAAATTACTTTATATCTCTTCTTAATTTTATCATCTATTAAATTGGGGTAATAATACAATAGTACCTACCTAATAGAAATAAATAAAATATAGCATAAATATATAAATGAAAGATAATGAATTCTTTCATTATGATAAATGAATTTCCTTTAAAGGAAATAATAGAAGGATTTAGTAATTGGTGGCTATGGCATTTATTGTCATTTTTCATGTTATCATTAATATCGTTCTGCTGAAGCAGGACTCCATGCGGCACCTAGAGGAGACAGCACCTGGGAATAAGGATGCTAGCAGGCAACAAGCGGGAACCAGGAACCCCCAATAGAAACATCAGGTTTAAGACAGGACATTAAAGCAATGGTCCATTTATACCACATGGACCAACAGGGAAAAGAGTTGGTTGAAGGTCAATAGGCACAAAGGTTTCAAAGGCCAGGCATACTTTATCTTAGACTTTGGCAACCAGGCATCCCCCATTGCAAATAGTCTGTGGAGATGGGACTTAAAATAAAGTTATTGGTGCGTTTGGTTCTCAAAGGCTTGGACTTTTCAGAACCAAGGCTGCTGGTCAGAATGTCTAACTACCTATGCTGGACAGGCCAAAAATAAGTAGGGATGTGGGATCATAGTTGGAGTGGAAAGTGAAATTAAATTATAGAATCACACTTACGAATTACCCAAACCAAGTATTTCACTTCTGGGATTTTATTGTAAGGAAATAAGAAAGGATATTCATAATGATATGGTTACAGAGATTTTATCACAGTGGTGTTTGAAATAGTGTAAGAATGAATCAGTCTAAGTGCCCAACACAGAAAATTGATTGAAAAAATTTATAATACATTGTGTAACCTGAAACTTTAAACTTATCGAAAATTATATAGAAATATATTTTTAATTTGAAAATATACTTACTCTATAGGTAAGTTGTAAAAGCAGATTATAAAACACATTTTTCTAAGAAAAATACAAATCTGTATCTTTTCATATCTATATTGATATCAAAAGAGGAAGATTTGGAAAAGTATTACTGAAGTGTCGGTAGTGATTTTTCTTGGAAGAGAGAAATATAAGGTCTTTTATTTCCTTCTTTCTGTTTCTACACTGAACATTCATTGCTGTCGTAGTAAGAATTTTAAAACTTTATTTAAAAAGGTCAGCAATATAATAAATACTTTTACGTTAGATTCATTGTAAAATAGGGAATCTTTATCTTCATATCACTTTATCACAGTATTTCTTTTAGTTTAAAACCACAAGGCCATGCTTTTTTCTAATTCATGTAATTTTGAGTGGCAAGTGCTTTTTAATTCTTGCTGGTATTTATAAGTCTAATCCTTTTTTATTTATCTTATTCTGTAGGTCATTGTGTCAATGAGTGTATCATTTGCTCAACAAACTGAACTATCTAGACTATCTGGAGAAAAAGAAGATACTACATCGTCAAAACAAGCACATACTCTCTGTCTGCAAGAACAACAACATTATTTAAATGAAATGAACTTACCCCAGGGTCCTGTTCATTTTCAGACTTGCGAGACAACACACATGAAATCGAAAGAAGAATTTAAGCCACTTAGTAGGGAGTTAGGAGAAGATGGGAAGGAAGTCCTTTTACCAAACAAAGATAATCTTGATATACTTGAATCAAAGGACCATGAACTGACTATTTCAGAAGAACTGTTCTCCAAAGATAAAACATTTGGAGCCAGAGAATCTGTAAGTATGCCTCCTTGAATGTAATAATATATAAAATTGTGACTTCCTTCACTATACAAATATTAGCAGTTATGTTGCATAATGGAGAAGGAAAGAATCAATCCACTCTTGACTTATGCTTCATATTATGAATGTGTTTTATTATTTGTGAGGTATTATGAATGACTTGATATTATTATTAAATAAAACCAGTCTGGTTCATGGTATTTTTATTTGTCTTACACACATTATTCATGGTAAAATCTTACTAAGTTATACCTATATTTTGTTTTAGTCAGTTCACAGTTAAGCATACTACAGTTTGACAATATGTATGAATGAAAGATTTACTTTATTTAATATGATACTATCACAAGAAAATAGCTACCTACTAAGAAAACAATTTAAAGCATTCTAGTCTGTATTTACTAATTCTTTTTCTTTATTTATTCATTACTGGAGAATTAATTTTGTGTTTGTATCTCAACTGTGCCTTTAACAGAAAATAAATTCTACCTCTTTTAAATTATCTAAATTCAAACTTTTTGATTAATGTTTAGGATAGGTTATATCTTTTTAGTGGCATTCAAATAAAATGATCAACTCTTTACATAATACAAAACTTTAATTTACCAGTAACTATTTAAAGCACAATAAATCAGAATGATTTGTTGAAGTAGTAGCTCTTCAGGAATTGAAGTACTTGTAGAGACCCATTAGGGAGTTGACTTTTTATGAGTATGAGAAAGTGAAATATAAAATTTATTTCAAAATAAAATTAATTGGACACTGTCTATTATCAAGCCATTCTCTGTAGTACTGTGATGATCACTGCATGATATAAATTAAATAGGTAAAATTTCTTAGGTTTTATAAATTTTAAAATATAAAGTAATGTATCTATATTATTTCCCCATTATCAAATGTCAAGAGGAATAATGGAGTTTTAGCTTCAGTAAGAGTAGAAGGAATCTCGAGTATCCTTCTGTATTCTTCTCCCTTAGAATTAGATTACATCTAAACTAACTGATAAATTACCCTTTTGCTTTTGGAGAATAACATGTGTAATCATAATCTGTATTGATTAAGAATTATAATTAAGACAGACATCTTTTAAAAATTATTTACATGGTTATTTACATAAAATATCAGAGGCTTTGTGAAATTAATAGTGGAATTGCTTTCATATTTATTTTAAATATTGATTCTAACAGATTTATGCAAAATGTGTTATGGTTGAATTTCTTTTAACTATTACAGATCCATGATGAGATTTTGGTATCAAGCATGGATGCTTCTAGACAGCTAATGTTAAATGAAGAACAGTTGGAAGATATGAGGCAGGAACTTGTGCGACAATACCAAGAACATCAGCAGGCAACAGAACTGTTAAGGCAGGCACACATGCGCCAGCTGGAGAGACAGCGAGAAGACCAAGAACAGCTACAAGAAGAGATTAGGAGACTGAATAGACAATTAGCCCAGGTATGGGACTTAGAGTTCCTTTTCTCCCCAATTAAAATAGTAGTGTTCTTTATATAACTTTTTAAACAAAAATCAGACTTATTGACAAAATCTGAATACAGATATTTAACATCAGAGATAGGTTCCATGAACACACCAGCCTCAGGTCTTACTAGAGAAATCTGACTCATTGTTGCGCATTGTACTCTACCATTTTATTTATCTGTCTTTGCAGGCACTGGAAAAGGGACTGCAAGGTTGTTTGGTTTTTATAGTCATTCTGTTGACCATACATCGCAAAACTGTTTGATAGTTTTGGAAAATTTTTGCGCTGAGGTGCAGTTAATATTCAGCTTTCCCATATTCATTTATAGTTTTGTGAGCCCACCAATTAGCATCTCCAAGGTTTACCTTTATCTGTCCTTAATCTGTCTTTTAAATCAAGAATGGAAATCTGAAGTAGTGTGTTTCTGGATCTTCTTTGTCCAGGGAAACATCTCTTCTTGATTTGAGAAATGCACATTTCTATAATGTTCTTATCCCTTTCTTGGCTAAATTTATATACTCCTTGGTATTTGGGAGCTGGGTTCTTATCAATTGCTGTATATAATGTACTCACAAAATTATTGCAGAAAAGCAAGAAATATTTATATAAAAGTTCTTATTAAAACTTTTATTCAATTTTTGGAAACTTAAGCTAAAAGTAGATATAGGAAATAGAGAACTCTTAAAATATGTTCTTTCAAATATAGGATAATAGGAAATTGGGAGTTGAAAAATATTTGGAAAAATTAATTTTGCTTTTCTTCATAACATTTTGTGAATTTAACATTCTGAATTTTCAATGCAAAATTGGCATATAAAATAATATCCTTTGAGTTGCACAAATTTCTAAATATATAGGCTTAATTATCTTTTTTGTTTTTTTCAAATTTTGCATTGAACTTTATATATGCTTTTAACCCCTTATCATGGGATACGAATCATAGGTAGAACTAGGGTCTGTTGGTCCCAGGGGGTTAAAAGAAATCTGCTTAATTTAATTTCTGCCTTTGTCTTCTATCGCAAACAATATTCTCTCATAACCTTTTTTCTTATTTAGAGATCCTCAATAGATAATGAAAACCTGGTTTCAGAGAGAGAGAGGGTGCTTTTAGAGGAGCTGGAAGCACTAAAGCAGCTGTCTCTAGCTGGAAGAGAGAAGCTGTGTTGTGAGCTGCACAACAGCAGTACGCAAACACAGGTAGTATGGACTTTGCCCCACCTAGGAACAGTGGATCCACAATGCAGTAGGATCTGTTTGTCTTCATTACTGGTGTGAAATGTGTTTATAGGTGTTGCATTTAAAATATTTGTGACTGCTTACACGTAAGGTAGGTGGAGTCAAGATGCCTTACATTCTATTTAAGGTAATTTGAATCTTGACATTGCTAGGTTTGCAACTGCTGTCTGACCAGGAGCAACCTAACACACTTTATTGTCCCTCTATAGCATGCATTAGCTTGAACCCATTACAAGTTTTTCTGTTGTAATCTAGAGTCTTTTATCTTTTTCTGATAATGCTAATCTCTTGAAAAATATAGTTAAATATTATTTTATACTATCTATTCTGCATGTAGAGGTTTCTGTTTCACCTCATAACAAATATAAAGGAATATTCAACAAGCTGTTTCCAAGATGACAGGTTTTCTTTCTGTCTTGTCTTCTCTACCTTTACACAAACTTACACAGGATGAAAATGAAAACCAAGGGGAAGCTGAGGAACAGATCTTTAAAGAAAAAGAATTGGAGAGAAAACTTGAAGATGTGCCTCCTGATGTTCTGTCTAATGAAAGGTATACAGAATATATATTTTTTCAATACAAAATGAATTAAAATAGTTGTTTCAGTGTTACAGACTTTATTCTTATTTTTGTCTTGTACATTTCTTTTATTTGTACATTATATTCTGTATGTAAAGAGTAACAGATTTTGGTCATTTAAATTGACAAACAAGTACTTAACAAGCTTTTGTATGTCAAGTAATTTTTAACAAATACTGATCAAATACTTAACTCAGTAAATGTTAAGGATTATTTGGTTGGTGAACCTTTCTGGACTAGTTTTCGTTTGCTCTAAGGCATTTTTATACTAAAAAACAAAATTGTATTTTTGGGTTTATTCTGTCACTGGAAGGGCATGCATTCAGTATAAGCTTCCCTCTGGTTTGTTCATGATGAGGACAAAAATTGTGTGATAGTCCACATGTCACTTTCATGCATTTACTGCATAACAGATGAGAACTTTTAATCCGTATCTCAGTTTTACGGAGGAATAAATTAATGATTTGATGTTAACAAAACTTTTCCTTACTTTGATTTTGTAGATATGAGTATAAAAAATGTAAAATATAAATGAGAATAGTTATCCCACATTAATATTAAGGACTTTAAGCACAATATTTTAAATTTTGTCTGTTCAAGTGAAAATAGTTTCTTTAATTTTAAATTAAAACTAATATCTACTAACTTAATTTCCTCCTTTTCCAATTTCTGTGATCGTCAACCTTCTGTCCTCCTAACCTCCTTCCTCAGCTTGCATGGAGGAATTTGGCCCCTAAGATTTTGGCTTCCCCATTGGATCATCAGTATGGAACACAGTCAGTATGGAACTCAAACAAGAAAGACAGTGTATGAGAATTAGAGTTAACATATCAATATAAAATAAACAAAGTGTTTATTTTATAATTATAAATGTTTATTTGGTAATTGAGATAAATTATTTTTATCTCAATTAGGTATATTTTTAAAATTATGCAGTGTTTAATTATTAGGACTTTTTAGTGAGTACTGATAAATTAGTATTTATATTTATTTCTTTTTACCATCATATTAATTTTAATTAGTTCTCTTACGTAGAATTTCTGTTTTCAAAATATTCTAGTCCTGGTGTGTTTAGGGCTTGAACAAAATCTCAGGAAGACTTAAAGAAATAAAACCTTTGACTTACTTTCTACTAACTAAATTATTTAGAGTTTTATTTTTAGTATCCTTACTTATGTAAGCGGAGAAGTTGATCTAGGTGCAAAAATAGAACTGCCTCTTTCTCTTGACAATTACTGAAGGAAAAATTCTGCATTTATTACCTTGTCTTAAAATAGTTACGTCATGTGCTTGTGAAAACAGATATCCTTTAACCTGATTGTGAGTGATCTCCCACACTGTGGGAGGGAAAGCTGTCTTAAGGCAGAGGACCTTTCCCATGAAAGTCTCTTATTTTGTCTGCATGTATTAAGTATCAGGTTTGCCACTGTAATACCTTCGTTGAATTAAGTTGTTAGGACAAGAGAATTGTTTAGTTATTCAGAAGATTAATCAGATCATCTTCTGAATCACCATTTATGGAATTACATTTCTTGACATGGAAAGATGCTGTATTAAGCAAAATAAAAAGCTTACAGAAACAGTTTGTAAGCTAATCCCAGGATAATCCCATTTTTATACACATACACACACATACTATATATGTATTTATGAGAGAGATGTGGGGAAAAGTCTAGAAGGATAAGCATTAAAATGTTAATAGTGATTACCTCTGAGTGCTGAGATATTTTGGTGGGTGGTTAGCAGTATTTTCTAATTTTTAAATAAAGAATGGTTAACTTGTCTTTTAAAAAAGAGAAACACACCTTAATTTCATTTGGTTGAAAATAGGCTCCTTCTACTGGCTGAAATCAGGGTGGTATATGTAATTTGAGAAATTTCTGTCTCTGGACTATAACAACCTATAGTATTCTCTCTGGTGTTAGCAGATAGTGAAATTCCACAGTAGACCTTTTGAAAAATAGGTCTCTGCCAGTTGTAGTTTAATCATCTAGATCATCATCAGTAAGTTTTACAAATACACATTTTTTCCTGGTGCAATTTTTAAATTACATTTTAAAATAGAATCTTTGATACAATGAAATTAAATGTACAACATAGATGAATAACCATGAATGAATGGTAATACCAGCTCAGTAACTCACATACCCTTGGGTTGGATACCACCACACTCTTTAAAACTTAACTTTTTCATCCCCTTAATTTTTTTAAATCTTGAAACTTCTAAATTTATAAAATAAGTAACAAAAGGTGCTTCATTATAGATGCTGCGTCCTATTATTTTAATAGAGAGGATCATATGATGCTTTATTTTTCAAGTCAAATATTTTGTAGTACATTTTTTGTGGAACATAAGCAAAGTATTTGCTTTTTAAAAGATTAAACATTTTAATAAATGTTTCTTTATCTCTGCAGGTATGCACTCCAGAAAGCTAATAACAGACTTCTGAAGATCCTCTTAGAAGTTGTAAAGACAACAGCAGCTGTCGAAGAAACAATTGGTCGCCATGTCCTTGGTATTCTGGATAGATCAAGTAAAAGCCAGTCATCTGCCTGCTTGATTTGGAGGTCAGAAGCTGAGGCACCTATAAAGTCCTGTGTCCATGAGGAACACACAGGAGGTACTAGTTTTATATTCTATTGAAACTATAATCATCTTCAGTAAATTTTGGAATATAAGCCACTTTGCTATGTATTAAAATACAGAAAATATTATTTTCCCACAAAAACACCTCCAAACACAAATTCATTAGATGCATTCTTTTCAAAACACCATTATTGTACAGCATTTGCAAGTGGGTATCTTAGAGTTGTCATTATATACTCAGGGTTACTAATGTGCTACATAAATCAGAAGCTGTTTAATTTCTTGTCCAGTAAAAGAAAAATTTTGCATTACCACTCATGACTCTTACCAATAGGCAATGTCCTGCAACCACCTTATCAATGAAGGAAGACTAGAAATAAAGAGCTTTTAAGAATCAAACAGCAGTGCAGGGTGAAGGGGAGTGAAGCAGGGGAAATGGGACAAGTGTAATAGCATAAGCAATAAAATATATTAAAAAAAAGAATCGAACAGCAGTTTCACATGTCTGTTGAGATGGTTAGAAGAAAATCTTGAAAACAAATGCAAGATGTGAATTTATCTTTGGACTAACCTCTGCTATGTCCCTTCTTCCTTTTGGAAAAGTGGTGTGAGATATGGCAGAACGGGTACGCATCCAGAAAATGGGTCCTGACGTGACATACCTGCCTTCCTGTCGTCTTTCTGCTGTGAGGGCTTGGCTGTTCATTGAATTTCTTACTTTCATGTTGCTAACCTCCAGTCTCTCCTATTTTTAATTCCTTTTTCTTACTGGAATACGAATTAGGAAATCAAACGAGAGAAAATATTTGTCAGTTGGAGAAAAAGAGGGTCTGGCTCTTGGATCAGAAGATCAAGCCCACACTTCACTACCATTCCACACCTAAACATGTCTACCCAGTTCAAGGCTAACATTCTTTTCTTTTTCTCTAATATATGTTAGTGATTATATTATTACATTGTCCCAGTTTTTTATGCTCTCTGCCCTGCCCCCCGCCCCACCCTCCAGCATTCACCTCCTTAGTTCATATCCATGGCTTGTACATATAAGTTCTTTACCTTCTCCATTTCCTATACTATCCTTAATCTCTCCTCTGTCTATTTTGTACCTGCTATTTATGCATCTTACTCCTTGTACCTTTTCACCCTTTCTCCCCCCACCCCCTCCTCAGTGGTCTCCATATGATCTCCATTTCTGTGAATCTGTTCCTGTTCTAGTTGTTTCCTTAGTTTGCTTTTGTTTTTAGGTTCAGTTGTTGATAGTTGTGAGTTTGTTGTCATTTTACTGTTTATATTTTTGATCATCATCTTTTTCTTGGATAAGTCCCTTTAACATTTCATTTAATAAGGGATTGGTGGTGATGAACTCCTTTAACTTGACCTTATCTGGGAAGCACTTTATCCACCCTCCCATTCTAAATGATAGCTGTGTTGGACAGATGTAGGATGTAGGTCCTTGCCTTTCATCACTTTGAATACTTCTTTCCAGCCCCTTCTTGCCTGTAAGGTCTCTTTTGAGAAATCAGCTGATAGTCTATGAGAAGTCCTTTGTAGGTAACTGTCTCCTTTTCTCTTGCTGCTTTTGGGATTCTCTCCTCATCTTTAATCTTGGCTAATGTAATTATGATAAGCCTTGTGGTGTGCTTCCCTGGGTCCAACTTCTTTGGCACTGTCAGGGCTTCCTGGACTTTCTGGAAGTCTATTTCCTTTGCCAAGTTGGGAAAGTTCTCCTTTGTTGACATTTTCAAATAAGTTCTCAATTTCTTGTTCTTCCTCTTCTCCTTCTGGCACCCTATGATTTGGATGTTGGAATGTTTAAAGTTGTCCTAGAGGTTCCTAAGCCTCTCCTCATTTTTCTGAATTCTTGTTTCTTCATTCTGTTCAGTTGAATGTTTATTTACTTTTTCTACTCCCAATCGTTGATTTGAGTCCTGGTCCTTCTTTCACTGTTGGTTCCCTATGTATTCTGCTTCGTTTCACTTTTCATAGCCTTCACTTTTTTCTCTATTTTGCAGCCATACTCAACCATTTCTGTGAGCATCCTGATTACCATCGTTTTGAACTGTCCATCTGATAAGTTGGCTGTCTCGTCATGGCTTAGTTCTATTTTTGGAGTTTTGATCTGTTCTTTCATTTGGGGCATTTTTTTTTTTTTTTTAATCTTGGTGCACCTTTTATGTTGTAAGTGGCAGAGCCTTAGTTATTCGCCAGGGCAGGGCAAGCCAGGTCATTATATTATGGTGCTGTATGTGGGGGAGGGGTTCATGAGGGAACAATGCTGATTGCTCAGGTCTTGGCCAACTTTCAGTCACTTCCCCTGCTATGCACAAGCAAGCAAATGGGGCCCCTCTGTTGCTGATTCCCAGGTGTATGGGTTTGTGTACATTCTAGGACACTGTGGGTCTCTCCAGTGAACTCTCCTGTGAGGCTGGGAGTTTCTCCCGCCACCGCAACACCCACAGGTTTTTATAGCCAGAGGTATTTAGGCTTTATTTCTTTGTGCTGGAACCCTGAGTTACGCAGTCTGTCTCCCTACCCAGTTGTTCCTCCCAGCTTATCTGCACGCAAATGTGGGACTGACCAGTCTGCCAGCCACCGCCTCTCCCATTCCAGTCCTCCAGCTGCCACCTTTCCATGCATCCTCTCTCCTGGCTACCCATCTCTGCTCCTCCTACTAGTCTTGAATGAATTTTTCTTTTTTAACTCGTTGGTGTGGGACTTCCTTACAGATTGATTTTTCTGGAGGTTCTGGTATTATTTGTTGTTGTCCTTTTGGTTGTGCGAGGAGGCAAAGTGTATCTACCTATGCTTCCATCTTGGCCAGAAGTCTAGAGGTTGACATAAAAAAATGCCAGTTTATACAGTTTTTGAGAGTGTTCTGCTTATTAAGTTTTATGTGGCAAAATGAAAAGAAATTACCTGTCCCACTTATCTTTACCTAATTAGATGTTGGCTGGTTGCATGCTTCTAAGTGCAGGGAAAAAAACTTGATTTGGAATTTTAAGTATAATTAATTTAAAAACACCTCAGTTGAGATCAAAGATAATTTTTAAAACTGCTTTTTAGCAAAATAAGACCTGAAATACAGTATTTTAGAACTTCTTTCAAATTCATTCTTTTCAGACTTTGTTAGGTGTATTTTTCAAACTAACTTTATTCTTGGTTCAGCTGTCAATCAAGGGCTGTTTTATTCCTGCAAATGAATCTTGATGTATGTAAAAGAAAGAATTAGATAGTATTTTTTTTTTGTTCACTGTAAGAGTGTTTATCAAATTATGTGTCTTTAGAAAGTTATTTTATAAACTGCTTTCACATAACCATCATGGGGGATTTTGCTATTCTGCTAAGACCTAAGCTAAACTATATTCAAAAGACACTCTGAGAGAGTGTTCTGTAGAGTACAAAAATATTTTGTGCCTTTTTTGGTAGTTCTCTTAGACCCTTCTCAAAGTGGTTGCTGAAGTGCTCAGCAAACACCATATCTTGAAAGATAGCAAACTCACTTCTAGGGCAGTGTTTTCATAGTTGTAAAAAGGAATAAATTGGTAATTGAGTGCAAGCACAGAGGGTTATGTTCATTTTCTAAGAGAATGAAATTTTTCAAGGACATCTGATCTACTTTCTTGCATATGGTTACATTTAGATCCCTCAGTATAGATTCAATATGTCTATGTCCTATTTTAAGATATCCAGTAATACAGTAGTATTTCAGTTTATCAGTTCAGTCTTATCAATTCGGTTCTACAAACATTTATTGAGCAATTTCTCTATGCCTTTTGCTTTTTAAAAACATCCTTGCTAAAGGATATATTTATTGAATTTAGAGAGAGAACAAAGGGGGAATGAGAGAGAAACATCAGTGTGAAAGAAACATCAATCGGTTGCCTCCCATACGCGCCCCAGCTGGGCATTGAACCGGCAGCCCACGTTTGTGCCCTGACCAAGCAATCAGAGCTGCAACCTTTTGGTGTATGAGTCAGTGCTCAACAAACTGAGCTGTCTGACCAGGGATGTGCCTCTGCTCAGTGCTCAACAAACCGAGCTATCCGACCAGGGCTATGCCTCTGCTCTGTAGCAATTCAGTCTAGTGAAGGAAGTGCTGCGAGTACAATCCAAGGCAAGATAAACTCATAGCACTTAATATTTTACTTAAAACCACTTTATGTGTACTTTAATCCATTAAGCCTTTTAAAATTTTAATTATTTAACTTTTAACTGATTCTGAAAGAATAATATTAAGATACAAGAGAAAAAATTTAAATCCATGATTAAGAAGTTCAGTGTATAGAATATATTATATCAGAGATAAGAATTTTGCTGTTATATTAGTATCATGAGTTATAATGTTCACTTATCATTTAACTCAGTATGTTTTTGTGTTTAACAATGATATACTAGTCTTACTAATAAAATTAAGATGATCATTAATATCATTTGGGATCACTTATCAGATCCATTTTGCATCTTGAAGGTGTCACCAGTGATGTTGACTCTCAATTCTCAGTTCTTGAATTCAGCAAAGAAACTCAGTACTAAGAACTCTAATTCAAGAGGAAATTTATTTAGCATGCAAAGCAAAACACTTGAAAAGGAGACTTGAGTAGGCTGCTCAGAGAGTTGCATTGATCTTTTAGAAAGAATGTCACAGAGGCAGAAGAAGTAAGCCACCTGGGCTGAACAAACTCAGGACTAAGTTACGGAGGCAAAAGAAGGCAGGGCCTTAGAGACATGTACAGGGCGTTAGTCTGGGAATAGTTGCTGCGATGTGCTGCTCTCCTGGCTATAAACCACATGGGAACCTTTAGAGCTTAGGAGAAAGAAAGCAAAGATACATGCCTGAAGAAAGAAGGCGCAGTGGGTCCGTTGTCTTAAGTGTTTTTATCTGTCTTCTAAAGGCAAGAATTTTAGAAGATATTAATGGAACATTCATCAGCTTTCCAAGTGTGTTCTTCAGTATGCTAATGCATATGGATCAGGATTATTCCCTAGTCAGTTTCACTTTCAAAGAATGTAACCAAAGAGGGACCAGGACTGGGACTGAGGTGGGTCTGCCCCAGCACTGTCTGGAATGTGTAAGATAAGACCTTGTAGTTTATTATCTGGCTATAAATTGCTCGGCCAGTGTGTTCTGCTATGTATCTCATTCCACTTGCCAAGGAATTTTCTAAGCTTCTTACTGACCTGTATCAAAGGAAAAGTTGAATTAATACAATTTATAATTTAACACCTTGAATTTTCTCATAAACTTTGAAGAAAATACTGACTTTAAAATATTGACAGTGTTTCACATTGTAAGAATTATTTTTGACATTCCATCATATTTTTAATGGATGTATTATTGCCAGACTAAAGTGAACTTTTGAAATCTTTCTTTTGTCTTATTTAATATTACAACAAAAGTTTACTCTTACTCTGATTATGAAGCAACTTCTGCTTTTCTGTTTTTATATATGATTTTGTGTTGTAGGTAGCACTTGCAATCTTTTTTCAGCCTCCATGTCTGAACTTGTTTAGATTTAAACATGTATGGACTTGTTAACTCTGAAAAAAAATTGATTTGTTAATGTTTGCTTCCAAGAGTAACCTAGTTTATGAAATGAAGGGACATTTTGAACCAACGTGAAATCACTTGAACTTGAGTAAATATTAGACTAGTTCATGAAAAAATTTATTCCCCCAGGACATGTTGGAAGAAAATTTCCTGGATGCCTGTACTATGGTGGCTCATCAGGAGAATGCACACCTCTCCCTTAGGAAGTCAGGAATGAATCTCATTTACTGCCGCTTTATTTAGGAGCAGAATGATATTATAAAAGGAATGCTGGATTGATAATTAGAAGGCCCTTGATTCTTGTTCTAGCTTACTGTGACCTTGAGCAAACCTCCTAGTGTTGCAGAGGTTCAGTTGAGTTTTTTCCATCTGTGAGGTATGAGAGTCAGACTAGAGTTGGTGGTTCCCAGTTGGAGCCCTAGAGATCTTCTGAAGGCCATTGGGACAGAAGAATGCTCTGTCATATCACCCATCCTGCTTTAACCTGAGAAGCTTATTGTTATCTGTATGGAATGAGCATTGTATAATCCATAAAATAAATAACTAAAGAACTTTTGAATAACCATTAACTGCTATACACCAAACCTAGCATTCTGAGATTTCTATTGACATGTTATGAGATTGTCGTAGCCTTCAGGATACACGCTTTTGTTGGCTTCTTCGATATTTCACCGGTGTACAGTTGTTTTTTTTCATGAATACAGAAAACAGGACAGTTCTGTTCTCTGAGGAAAGGGAATACTCGAATATGATGGAAAGTCAAGGATTTACAGAGTGGGAGAACGTGGAGAAGTGAGGGTGAGGTAAGGGAAATGGCTGAAAGAAGGCAGCTGGAAAACAGGCTGGAACTAAGTTGTGAAGGATCTTAACTTTCATCAGAATCTGGGTTTTCACTACTAATAATGGGGAGGTAGATAATTTATTGAGCATGAAGATAACATCTAATCTGTGAATCAGGAAGCAAACTATAGCAATACAGAGGAAGGGTTTAAGAAGAAGAAGAGAGTTATTAGAAGACTATTTCAACTGCCCGGATGACAAGTGTTGAAGACATGAAATAAGATGTAGGAAGATTGAGTACAGGTTGGAGAAGACCAAATGTGTAAGACAAGGGAGAAAGAAAGTAGTACAAGATGATTCTGGGTTTCCAGCTTACGTGATTTTTAGATGACAAGAGTCAGTACTAAAAGCTCAGGAGAAAGTATATAGTGTAAGCATAAACATTAGTCTGAAGTGTTAATGGGCTATGTGGAGGAGAAGAGCCAACTTTTAGAAATTTGGGTCTGTAGAGATTTAGGAGCAGTACTTACTGAGAGGAGGAGGACAAAGTTGGAACCTGTGTATATCATAAGTTAACAAAAGAACCTGTGCAAAAAAAAAGAAGAAGAAGAAAAATCAGAGTGAGACAGGAGACAGATATTCCAGGAGTCAAAACCATTTAAAAAGTTAGAGATTTCAATAATGTTGTTTGTCTAGAAAGTCGAATAGGACAAGGACTGAGAAGATGGTACTGGATCTGACAACGGGGAGGTCACTGTTACCCTGTGAGAGAGCAGTTTGGTGCTGTGGGAGCAGAAACCAATGGGGTGGGGGTAGGAGCCAGTTTCGTCTCTCATCAGGTCCATTGAGGCTTACCTTGAGATGGGGGACAAAGCTGAGAAAAACCAGTGAGTACCTTTTCTCTGTTGGGGAGGTACAGAGAAAGAATCAGTGGTGGGGAAAAGATTGAAGATACTGTGTATTACATGCAGCAAATCTCAAGCACAAAATACAGAGGATGTATAGAACAAAATGTCTTAATATATTTTATTAATAACACTTCAAAGATACATATAAACAAAAAAAGATTTGAATATGTTCAAAAGAAGAAATAAAATCTTTTGTGTATTCATTAGAAAGAAAATGTCACTAGAATGCATTTAATTCCTCAGATAAACTTGCTATACAACATAAATAGTTTTTGTTTTAAACACCTATTATAAACTAGTAGTGTTTTTTCCATAACTTCTCAAAAGTATCATTTCTTTTCTGGAGTACTTTAATTTGATTTAGTAACTTTTTAATATACACTGTATGGTACTTTATCTGAATTAATTTTGAATGCCAGGATTATTTGAACTCATGAGTGTATATATAAAATAACCCTGTTAAGATATTTCATTTTGAATATGTGAAATAATATAAGTAAATACCAGTCTAGTTGGTGTCTGTTTTTTAAATTTTGGGAATAAAAATACAAAGTGAAAATTGTATTAACTGTTACTCTAAAAATTAGATAAAGCTGTGTAATATCAAACATTTAAAATTTCCTAGAATGCAGTTTTGCACTTTTCAGCCAGTGAATTACACAGAAAAGGTGCTTAGTGAATATTGAAAGGTGCTGAATTCAGATCTTACATCTGAAATTGCATCGGATGTTGTTAGTACATGAGACTAAGATAACTCTGTGGCACAAGCTACGTTAGCAAGACATTTTAATAAATGGCTCTTATTCTTCTGTCTGACTGTGTCAAAGTATTTATTCCACATACTTTCAAAATTAAAGTTTCCTGTTCTTTTAATTTGTTTTGTACAGTTACTGATAAGAAGTACCTACTACATATAATAAAAAAAAAATAGGTAATTCCTCTTCAGAAATTTTCATTGTTGGTTTGTAGCATGTATGCTATGGATGAGTATGGTACTTCATGAATAACCTATGCTTTAAACACTTCCAAAGCTTATCTTCTCAATTTTCTTTACATAAGAAATAAGAATGGTATATATAAATAAGTCCATAATTAAATTAGAATTGCTCATTAGTCTAACCTCTTCCCATATACATCTTACAAAAGTAGCAAGCTGCCAAATGATCTCAGTCCCTCCTACTGCCCCCACCGGAGTAGGTGATGCTGCCCAGTGTGGTACTCAGAAACCGAGGGGTCTGTTCCAGACAGAATTCAACACTCCTGTCCTTCATGCATCTGCAACATCCTCTTGCATACTGTTTGCTTTTCATGTGGGGGTTAGTGTGTTTGTTTTCTTATTATACACTGGGTAAACTGCTTGAGGAAGGGATCCAACTCTTGTCACTTACCTGTCTTTACTGAGTAAACGCTACGTGGTAGGCACTTAGGAAATATCTGTTGAGGGTTGTTTTAAAAGTTTTCATCAAAGAAAAAAGTGATAACCTAAATACTAATTTCTGCAAAGCCCTATTTGCATAGCATTTATCCTTCACATTTTTACCTTTTTGGTTACCAAGTAATACTATAATTTGTATTTGTGTGTTTTGTTTATTCTGATAAATAAATAAATAAATAAATAAATAAAATACTGTTATTCTAGTTACAGGTGAATCTATACCATCTTATTCCGGAAGTGATATGCCAAGAAATGACAGTAGCATGTGGTCAGAAGTAACTGAGGAAGGAACAGAGCTGTCACAACGGCTCATGAGGAGTGGTTTTGCTGGAATTGAAGTAGATCCTGAAAATGAAGAATTCATGCTGAATATTAGCTCTCGACTACAAGCAGCAGTTGAAAAACTCCTAGAAGCCATAAGTGAAACTAGTAGTCAGGTAACCTTCTTGTATTGCTGATATGTACTGAGTTTGAAGTAGGTTGTCTTTTAAGCCACTCATTTAAGCCAACTAAATGTTTCTCTACCCAGGTTCCAAAGAAATTTAGTTAGGTCCCCCCTTAAAAATTGGTTGCCTCTGTGACAACCAACCCTGGAGTCAACAGTCTTCTCTTCGGGTGGTACAGCCTGATGTGCTGGGCTCTTCTGGTTCTACAATTGAATGTTGTTTTAATTTTCAGATTTTCTAGACTAAGTTTTAAATTCATTATAAGAAATATTCCACTATAAAACATGTAATTTACTTGAAGGAATAGTGTAAGTTATCCCTAAAACTGTGTGCTCTAGTATGGCATAACATTACTATTTCTTCACATGATTTCTACATCCTTTTCACAAATATGTTTAGACCACTTTACAGACTATCTCTTGTTAAGAAATTAGAGTGTGTGACAGTTTCTATATTAAAGTACAGTTTTTATAGAAAAATTTTTAACCGTTGTATTTGTAACTTAAATTGCCATGTTCTCTGTCTATAAAATTTTGTGTGTGAAATTTATATAATTGTATCTTGAGGTTTGTATGCAGAATTTTTAAAATTATTTGCTACTTTAAAATGAAGAAAATTCACTTATTTTAAAAATGTTCAACTGAAATTTAGAAATTTATGAAGGTAGAATCATAGCTGTCATATTAATCAAATAATTCTTTTGGGTACAGGGCCAGTATTACCATTTTCATTGATATCTTTATCCAGAGTATCTTAGATCCAAGTGTATTTCAAACAAGTTGAGAAGTTTAAAGAGTATCTTTGATTTTGTTATTTCTGATATCTGGCTTTCATCGATGCTGCCTTTTTTCTGTATGATATTCTATTTGTTGCAACAACAATAACTGTGGGTGTAGCAGATTTCACAGTGTTACATATTTTGTATTTGAATGCTAGATTCATTTACTTTAGGGTTAAGTTAGTGGGTGTAGGCCATTCTTGACTCATCTCATGGGTAGTGGCACTTGGAATAATTTGTTAATTGCCTGTTCCATTAACTTAGCATTATCAATTTATTATTCCTTTTTTCCTTTCTGTTGGTAACTTGCTATTAGCATTTAATGAAGAAGCATTGTCAAAACAACGTATTTCCAATGAAATATTTGTCTTCTTAGTAGTCAGATACGACACTCAGCCAGAGTTTTCCCCAGGATCATTCTTTGTCGGGAGATCGTCTATACTTCTTTGGCAGAGTATGGACTGTATCTTCAAAAGCAAAAGAATCCTCCCTGACCAGTGCAGCTCAGTTGGGTGTCGTCCTGCAAACGCAAACGGAAAGGTGGCCGGTTCTGTTCTGGTCAGGGCACATGCCTAGGTTGTGGGTTTAGTCCCCAGTTGGGACATGTACGGGAGGTGACTGATGGATCACACATTGGGATGAGAATCCTCTAATTGACCAGGAGAATATATCGTAATACATCTGCTGATAAGACTTCTGGATTGCATCTTGATAGACTGGCCAAACGAAGGTACTCAAGTTAAGTAGGTCTCAAAATGTTTCCATAGATAAATTCTGAAGATATAATATGATAGTTATTATTGCTATCTTTGGTCAGTTGTTTCTCTGAAGCTTTCTTTCACAACAGGTACAAAATTATTAAAATGCTTTTGCTTCAGTAACGCAAAAATTTCCTTGAGCATCACAAAGAACTAAGAAAGTGTGGTATTTCTGAAAACTCAAATCTTTGTGTATTTGCCAATATACAATAGAAAGAGTGACTGTTTATACAAACAATAACAGTGGTCCCATCTTTCACTCAAACCACAATGATTTATTTTTCATTGCCAATATCCTAAGTACTAGTAAGGAAATGGCATTGATAAGAACAAGCTTCATTTGTGTTGTTAATTTAACAAGGTATTAAATTATACTCTTAGATCAAAGAAATTTATTTTATCTATTTATTTTTAATTCTCACCTGAGGGTATGGTTTTATTGATTTTTAGAGAGTAAGGGAGAGAAAGAAAAAGAAACATTGACATGAGAAATATCAATCGGTTGCCTCTCGTACATGCCCTAACTGGGAATTGAACCCGCAGCCTTTTGGTGTAAGGGACGATGCTCCAATGAACTGAGCCACCTGGCCAGAGCTTAGATCAGATAATTTTAATCTCCACTATATTTTTTTCAGCTTTGGTTTCAAGAGACTTTACTTAAGCTCAAACACTGAAATTATGAATGCTGTGTACTTTCCATAGCTACTATAAGAAAGTACATTTTGTCTACTAAGGTTACGGTTTTCAGAAGTCTTTACTTTTCAAATTAACGCAGGCCACAGATTGGCTTTCTTTTAAAATGCTTGTGCATGAGCCACTTTAACAATCTGATGTGCCACTAAATGGGGCCAGTGCAGCAGGTGTTTTCCGTTGTTGCTTTTCAGCACCTTGAAAGCTTGAGTGCATGTACATCATAGTTACCTTTTTTATTTTAAGAGCTGTATAGTATAAATTCTGAATTTCTACATGATGCTGCTTTTGGGGGGCTTATTCCAGACATACCAGTATTTAATTTTGTGATTTGTACTCTTTCATTACCATGAAAACAACTGTTCATACTTTTCCTTTTTTGACCATTGTTAAATACTTTTGACCTAGATCTTGAGTACTGTTAATGCTATTGCTACTACTTGATACCATTATAAATTATGGACAGTGTGGTTAATGCAGTATATTTGTCTTTTCACAAGCATCATGGAGAACAGTAAATAAATCAGAAGTGATCTGTGGTTGCAGTGTTCCTATAGGCCACTCTTTCCCCTGCTCCATGAGTACTGCCCATAGACAAGTATGTCATGTCCACCTGAAATACTCAGCCTCCTGGGCCATGGTCACAGCTCATCATATCTGCTTAAGTAACCAGGTAGTGTGAGGTATAGTAGGAGCCAGATTATTCTCAATTTGTTAAGTACTAAAGCAGCAATATGTTATCTAACTTTTACTGTACTGAAAGATCACAAAAACTGCCTAGAACAGGAAGCAGTCTCAAAAGTGTAGTCTCTAAACCAGCAATATCAGCATCACTGAGGACTTGTCTAAATATAAATTCTCAGTCCCCACCCCAGCCAGACCTACTGAATGATGGAGCTCAGCAACCTGTGTTTTAACAAGTCCTTTAGGTGATTCTGATACACACAAAAGTTTGGGGACTTTTGATCTAGAGATTATTAGTATAATGTGTGTATTATTCTAGCAGAATTTTGAAGTGTTCTACTAGTATCTGTTTTATAAAAGGTTGAAATAGTTATTGACATTTAGTATAAAAATGAGACATGCCTTGGGTGAATTATATTTTTCAGGCATTGGGAATAGGAGCTTTATAAAACTTTCTTTTAAACTAATTTTAGTTCAGTTACTACTCATCCATAAATAGGTATTTATAGCCATTGACTTCTTTAAATTATTCTCATCAAAAACTAAAATGATTCTGAACATGATAAAGATTTTTAATAGTTAGAAAATACAAACAATGTGTAGTCATCTTTGTGAAATAACTGGCATTCCATTTTCCTTTCAATGTGTCCGAATTTGGTTCTTCTTCATAATGGAATATTTCCCTTTTACCTTGATTTATTTTTACTTATTAAAAAATCTAAAACAGACCTTAGAGACAGTATTACAATTGTGCTTGCAGTGAAAGAGAAATTCATGTAAATAGTTCTGCACAGAATACCCTGAAACTAGAAAAAAAGAGGAGCATCTGACAGTTTAGGATAAGGTGGAACTAAGTAAGGTTTATTAGAGGGTTTCACACTCATTCATTTATCATTCATTTATTGAGCACCTGCCATATAACAATTGTTTTTCTAGGTACTGGAAGTACAGCAATGAACAAAATGGACAGAATCCTTGTTTTTCATGTGTATGTTTATTGACATTTTAGTATTCATAGTTTTGACCTTCTTTTTCCTAAAATGGTCCCTTCAACATTTCATATGATAATGTTTGGGTGATAATTAACTCCTTTAGTTTTTTCTCATCTTGGAAGCTCTTTATTTGCCTTTCCATTCTAAATGATAGCTTTGCTGGGTAGAGAAATCTTGGTTGTACATCCCTGATTTTCATGACTTCGAGTATTTGTTGCTAATCCATTCTACCCTGCAAAGTTTCTTTTGAAAAACAGGCTGACAGCCTTATGGGAAATCCCCTGTAGGTAACTTACTGCTTTTCTCTTGCCACTCTTATATTCTCTCTTTATCTTTAAACTTTGGCATTTTAATTATGAAGTGTTTTGATGTGGACTTGTTTTTTCATCTCGTTTGGGACTCTCTGTGCTTCCTGGACTTGGGTGTCTATTTCCTTCACCAAATTAGGGAAGTTTTCTTTCATTATTTTTTCAAATAGATTTCCAATTTCTTGCTCTTTCTCTCCTCCTTCTGGCACCCCTATGATGTGAATGTTGGTTAGCTTGAAATTATCTCAGAGACTTCTTACACTATCCTCATTTTTTAGATTATTTTTTCTTCTTGTTCTGATTGGTTGTTTTTTCCTTATGTTCAAAATCGTTGATTTGATTCTCAGCTTCATCCACTCTACTGTTGATTCCCTATAAATTATTTCCATTAGTATAACCTTTATTTCTCCCTGGATCTTTTTTTTGCTGTTGAAGTACTCACTGAGTTCCTTGAGCATCTTTATAACCAGTATTTTGAACTCTGCATCTGATAGATTGCTTGTCTCCATTTCATTTAGCTCTTTCTCTGGAGTTTTGATCCATTCTTTCATTTGGGCCATGTTTCTTTGTCTCCTTATCTTGGCAGCTTCCCTGTTTTTGTTTCTGTGTATTAGGTAGCGCCACTGTGACTCACTGTTTTGGTAGCATGGCCTGTAGGCTCCAGTGGCACAGCCTCCCTTATCACCCAGACTGGGTGCTCAAGGTACACCCTCTGTGTGTGTTGAGTACACCTTCTTCTTGTAGTTGGCCTTGTTTGGTGTTGGCAGGTCAATGGGAGGGATTTAGCCAGGCCAGTCAGTTTCAAGGTCTGGCTATAACTACTGACCACCAACTTCCACCCTCCATGAAGGTCAGCTGTACTGGGTGGGGTGGTGGTGCTCCGACATGGTTTGTAGCTGTCCTCTGGGTGTGCAGGCTCTGATGTTACCCTGCACACCCAGGGTAACACCACCCCTGGGTAGTGTAGGTCAGGGTCAGCCACTGCCTGTGTTCTACCTGGAATCACCCAACATGAGCTATAAAGCAATATGAGGTGGCTACTACTTGTGCTGGGCTTGGTGATTCTAGGCAAAGCCAAACTATGATCCAAAGTTGGCTTCTGCTAGTGCCAGGCCTGGGGCTGCTTAGCCAGACATATGGTGCTGGAGGCAGGCCTGTGAGTTGGGTGTGGCAGAGCCTCAGATAAAGGCCAGGGTGAGGCAAACAGTGTAAGCCAAGCTGATGGAGTCACAGATATGTTTCCTGCCTGCTAGTTCAGTGGCTTGGAAGGGCTCAGAAAAAACACAATGGCCTCAGCCCACCTTTCTGACTGGGAGAGAGCTGCCCCCCAGCTCTCACCCTGATGCCAGACACTTCAGTTCCCCCCCATACCACTGGTACCTTTCAAGTCCCCCTATACCAGTGGTACCTTTCAAGCTGCTACTCCAGGGGTGTTGGAGCTCAGAAGGAGGGCATCTAAATTCAGAATGGGCCCTTTAAGAGGAACTGCCAAGCAGTCCATTAGTTTTTTTCCATCAGTTCCAATCTGTTGGTTTTTACAGGCAGAAATTATGGGGGCTTCTCTTCTTGGCACTGGTACCCTGGGCTGGGGGGCCTGGTGTGGGTCTAGAATCGCTGGCTCCTGAGATATCCCTCCCAAATTTTTATGCACTCTGTGTGTGTGGGACATGCCCATTCCATGTCTCCGAGTCTCCTACCCTTCTGGATTGATGTGGTTTCTTTAGTTCTATAGTTGTTGAATTAACATCCCGCTAGATTTCTAACAGCTCTGAGTGATCTTTGGTCATACTTTAGTTGTAATTTTGATGTGGTTATGCGAGGAGTCGAGCCATGTTTACCTATGCCTCCATCTTGACTAGAAGTCTCTCCAAAATCCTTGCTTTTATAGAGTTTAGTATTTAATGGTGGAACCCTGGCTAGTGGCTCAGTGGATAGAGCAGCAGCCAAAGGGTCACTGGTTCGATACCCAGTCCAGGCACATGCCTGGATTGCAAGCCAGGTCCCCAGTAGGGGGTGCAGGAGAGGCAACCACCCATTGGTGTTTCTTTCTCTTTCTCCCTCCCTTCTCCTTCTCTAAAAATAAATAAATTAAATAAAATAAATATTTAATGGTGGAGATTGACAATAAATATACAGTATGTCAGATAATGATATCTACTGTGAAGAAAATAAGATGGGGGAGATAAAGCATAATGGGGGAAGGGAACATTATATAGAGACATCACAGAAATAATTTCTCTGTGATAATAAATATGCTTGAATGTCACTTCAGCTACATACAGGAAATAGGCATGTAAGTAAGTAAAGGAAGAATGTTTCAGGCAAAGAAATAGCAAATATAAAAGTCCTGAAGTGGTCTTGTAGTTACTTTTTTGTTGCTTTTTGTGGCTGCCAGAGGCCAGTACAGCTGGAGCAAGGAAAGGGGAAGTGTGGGAGATGAAGTTAAAGTAGTATCTGGGAACCAGATCACAGGGAGCTTGGATTTAATTCTTAATGAGATGTGGAATCATTGGGTATAATTTTTTAACTCTTTATTTTGAAATAACTTTAGACTTACAGAAAAGTTGCAAAAATAATACAAGTTCCCGCGTACCCTTCACCAGAATCCTCCTAATGATAATAGCTTGCATAACCATACTATAATTATTAAAACTAAGGAATTAAAACTGGTACAATATCCTTAACTATACACCACTTGGATTTTCCTAGTTTTCCCACTAATGTCCTCTTTTTGTTCCAGGATCCCACATTGCGTTTCACTGCCATGGCTTCTTTTTTCCTCCAATCTCTGATAGTTCCTGAGTCTGTTTTCATGACCTTCATGCTTTAAAAGCACCAGCCAGTCATTTTGTAGAACATTCACCAATTTAGATTTTTCTGATATTTTCTCATGTTTACATGATGCTTATGCATTTTTGACAAGAATACCACAGAAGTGATAGACCCTCTCAGTGTGAGTCATCAGGGTACTCATGATGTCAGCGTCTTATTACTGGTGATGTTAATCTTTTGTTTTCTTTTGCTTTTGTTTGGAAAGGCAGATTAGAAGGTACTTTTGACATCACTGAAAATACATACACATGTACAAAAATGTATCTGTCATGCATGGACCAATGATGAGATAGTGCCATGAACTAAGGAGCGTAATTTATCCAATTCTGAGCTGTGGGTACCATGTACCTGTGTGTGCCCACATGAGTGTGCACAGTGGTGTTTCCAAGGCTTACCTTATGAATCCCTGAAGTGTTATAGTACACACTCTTTCACATGCAGTTACACACCCAATTATGTGTCATTTGTAGATGAAGGTTTTTTTAACCCTCATCCGAGGACATGTTCATTGATTTTAGAGAGTGAGGAAGGGAGAGAGAGATGTCAGTGTGAAAGAGAAACGTCAGTTGGTTGCCTCCCGTACATGCCCAACCACGGATCCAGCCCACACCCTTGGTATGTGTCCTGACCAGGGATCAAACCCACAACCTTTTGGTGTACAGGAGGATGCTCCAACCAACTGAGCCCCCTGACTTAGGCTGTAGATAAACTTGTTAAAACATCCTTTACAATAGCATCCACAAACAAGTGGTACTACAAAATGTGCATAAGAACTCTAGTGAAAACTGTAAAACATTGCTGATCAAAATAAAAGAAAACCTTAATAAATGGAATATACACAGTGTCTGTGGATTGGGAGATGATCTTGTCAGTTTTTTCTACATTAACCTTGTAGATGCAATGTGATGCCAGTCTAAATCCCAGCAGGTTCTTACAAACAGAAATTGACCAGGTGATTTGAAAGTTTATATGAAAATTTCAAAGGACCTAGAATAGGCAAAAGGATTTTGAAAAATAAGAACAAGTTTGGAGGACTTGTGCTACCTGACTTTGAGATTTAATACAAAGCAAGACATTCCTGTACTGGTAAAAAGTACAGACCAGTGGAGCAAAATAGAGGTTCCAGAACTAAACCCATATACATATAATCAAGTTACTTTCTCAACAAAGAGCACAGAGTAATTCACTAGGGAAAGAAATTTTTTTTCCAAATTTTTTGAAACTAGATATCTATATGGAAAAAGAAAAAAAGAACCTTAGCCTCCACCTCACAAAATGCAAAAAAAAAAAAATTACAAGATAGACCCTAGGTATTAAAAATAAACCTACAAAGCTAGAATAATATTTTCATGACTTGAGAGTAAACATATTTGTTAGAGAAGCCACAGAAAGCACAGGCTTTCTGTTTTTTTGCAGATAATAAGCACATAGTTTTTTTGTTTTGTTTTTTAAATTAGAGACATAAATCTTGATTAATTGTTGTATCTGCTGTGTTTCTCCACTGTAATATTAGTATTTTTGTCTCTTTGTAATTAATAAGTGTCTTGGGGAGTACTTTAGAATATGCAAATACTTTTGTTTCTCCTTAAACTTTCACCCAGTAATGTTAGCATACATTAGTAGATTTTGCCTGCACAGTTATTACTGTGGTGTTTGTTTTCCACATCCTTTTAATTATTGATTGAAGTTTTTCTATAAGAGTTGTCTCTTCAGTCACATCTATTTAACTAATCAGGATCCTTATGAACTCATGGGTGTTCTTTTTTTTTTAACTGGGTTATAATCCAGTACTATAGTGATATGTTTTACTCCTATGTTTGGCATTGAGAATTTTTTTAGGTGGTGTTTGTACCCTTGCAAGCACAGTGCTTACTTTTGAGCATTTTTACTATCAGAGGCTCCAGGCCCAGTGTGTATTTTCCTGTCCCAGCCCTAGAATCAACCACTTTTCCAAAGGCTTAAAGTTCTTTTTATTGGCGAATATTTAGAAACCAAGATAGGGATGCTAGATGCACCTGTTATTACCAGGCATCATGACTTCTAGTTCTCTCAGGAGACAACTTGAAAACATATGTAGTATTTTAACCCTTGCATCTACATTTATTTATGTATCTGTCCATGTAGTAAAAAAAAATTCTGATAGGAATATATACCTGTAAAGTAATTTCACAATTGCTAACCTTATACCCTTGTGAAAAAAAATTTATTAATTAGGGTCCAGTATTTGTATACACTGTGTTTTGTCTTTAGCCTTACAAAGTCAAAATATTGTTTTTCAAAGAAGCTTAGGTTAACTTTTTCCATCCCCACCCCATGCTGTTATTAATTTTTAATATAGTTAGAACCATTTGTTACAGCTTTTATTCTAATTTGGGTTCTCCCACATTCTGGTTATTTTTTTAAAATTTACATACTATAAACTTCACTCTTTGTGTAGATACTTTTTTGTGGGGTTTTTTTGGTGACAGATACATAGAGATATGTATCTGCCACCACAAATGTGTTACTAAATAGATCCCTCACCCCAAAATTTCCTGGTGCTGCTCTTTTGTTGTTGGCCCCTCCTCCACCTCCTACCCTTGGCAACCATTGATTGCTTTGCCTCCCTCTAGTTTTGCCTTTTCCAGAGTGTCATAAATGCAGTCATGTATTGTGCATTCTTTTAAGTCTGGCTTCATTGCCTTAACAAAGTGTATTTAAGATTCATCTATGTTATGTGTATTAACAGTTCCTTTTTATAACTGAGGAGTATTTCATTGTATGCGTGCAACACAGTTTATCCATTTGCTATTTAGAAGAAATGTAGATTATTTCCAGTTTGGGTTTATTAGCAGTTTTTGAGTAATAATCCAATTTCTTTTTCAAAAGGATCGCTTTGACTCACTTGTTAAAAATAGACTGGATGGAATAGGGGGTGGAGAGGTCCATGGCAGAAGTTTAGAAACCAGTTAGAGAAGTCACTTGCCCATGCTTACCTGTTAAGTGATAGAGTTGGAATTTGAACCCTGGCAGTCTGGCTTCAGTATCCATGCTCTTAAATGGCTTTTTTTCCTGCCCTTTGAAAAAGAAAGGATTGAGTCACTCTTTTCAGTTACTGCTGATAGGTCATGTAAGTTACAGACCAAGGAATGGACTCTGAAATCTGTATGGTCATCAGTAACCTTACAAGAACAGTTTCAGTGGAGTGGTGGAGGTGAAAGTATAATTCCAGAGAAAATTTTAGGAAAGGAACTAAAGACTTAAAGACAAGTAGAAACCAGATGGGTCAAGAAGAAGATTTGTGGTAAAAGAAGTAGCATGTTGGTGTAAACCAGCATGTGTGTGAGGACTGGACAGTTCTGTGCGATAAACATTTGGGGTGGAGCACGGAAAACTGATAGAACCTGAAGGTAGAGGGCCGATTGGCAGTGGTTTCTGGTCAAGTCCTTTATAGGCCAAGTTCAGTCATTTAACTTTATGCTGAAAAGTTGGGGAGTCATTGAAATATTTTTGGCAAGAAAGTAGTAATATCGAAATTGTGTTTTAGATTTCTCAGGCAGATGGATGGGCAGGAAGATGGTGAGGATAGATGCTGAATGTAGAGAAACAGGAAACTCTTAGAACAGTCTAAGTGAAAAGTGATCAAGATCAAGTTAAGTCAGGAGGAAGGTGATTTTAAAATTTGTAGGAAGTTGAATTTTTTTTTTTATTTTGAGGGGAGAGAGAGGAAGGGAGAGGGAGAGACACAGAAACATTGATTTGTTCCATTTATTTGTGCATTCACTGGTTGTTTCTTATATGTACCCTCACCGGGGATCAAACCTACAACCAACTGAGCTACCTGGCCAGGCTAGGAAGTTGAATTTTGATAGACATTGGTGTGACTGGTAGATATGGGACATAAGGAAAAGGAGAGAAACCAGGCATGACCCTTGACTCAACCAAGTTGTTGGTATATTTCATTTATTGAGATGAGGGTACAAAATAAGTGAAGAATGAATTTTGTTTTAGATACCGAGTTGGAAATGCATGGAGGGGGCATCAAGTAAAGATTCGGTAGAGTCTACAGTTTGTGGACAGCTAGATTGGAAGTTGCCATATGTTAAGGACTTTCGATGCCTTAGTGTTGGAGAGCGTACAGAGCTAGTTTTTTATACTGGTAGAATGCTGACATTTAAAAGAGAATATAGATAGGTAAGTACAAAGGAGACCAGCAATAAGAGACTAGAGGAAAATCAAGAATATAGTGTCATTAAAGCCAAAAAATGAGTGTTTTTGTAAAAGTATCAGTTACCACGGAGAAGTCATGGATGCCGAGGATGTGGCATCCACCGGGTATTTCAGTATGGGTGTCATAGTGACCTTGATGAGAACAGTTTTATGGGGTTACTAAAGGAGAAACTTAATGTTCAAAGAGTTAAAGAAATAGAGTTGAAGAAATAGCAATTTCATGACATCTAGCTTCGAAGGAAACAGGAGAGCACTAGCTTGAGAAGGGGAGTGTTTTTTTAAGGGTTGGAGTAGTTTATATTCACTAGCAAGGTTGAAGGTGCAGGACAGAGGGATAGGGTTTGTGGAGCCAGGTCCTTGGTGTAGCTGAGTATGGAACCCAGAACAGAGGTGGTAGGTGTGGCCTTTGGATCAGAAAAACCCTGCCTCCATCAAAATTGGAGATTATTGCCCGTGACTGTGGGCTTGTGTTTAGGGTTGGGGCAGAGTTTCACTGAAAAGGCCCCATGGTCTAAGTAAATATTGTCAAATTTCAAGGTTCTTTTTTATTAATGGTGTGGTTTTATATGTTGTATAATTTTAGTGGAAGATACATGATTACACCTTGTACTTAGTTTTAAGGTTCACAGCTGCTTTAGGTTCTGTAGGTACTTTCTTCTTCACTAAAAGAACAAGTAAGCATTTTCTTTACCAAGTGTTAGGGCATCTACCTTAGAGACTAATTGTGTAATGTCTATTATAGTAGTATTTGATTTGACAAGTGATTTGCCCAGTGCTGTGTCCAAATCCATATAATAATACATTTATTATGATGGATTTTACTTCTCTTCTGCCCAGACAGGCTACAATGAAATTGGGCTTATATTCAGCCTATTGCTGTTTCCTGTTTGTTTGGGATAGCTTTCATTATAATGTGAGGAAAAGTACTTAGAGACTGCCTTCAAGTCATCAGAAAGATAAATCTCTTTAGCACAATCTTTTATTCAGTAGTCTCTGTGGTTCTGCAGAAAAGTTATCTTTGAGAGTGTGGTTTCAGATTCTTGATTCTTGGATCAGGTAGCTTATAGAAATCAGTCTGTTCTATAGGAAATAGTCTTTCAGCAATTTAAGTTTTCACAATCCAGAGATACTATTTAGAGCCACAGGAAATTATTTACCAAGAGATTCCTGAGGCCCTGGAGGAAACTAGTGAATAAGGAATTTATTCCCACAGAATGATTTTTATTGTTGGCAATTCTCATGACATTATAAATTTTGTCATTTTTAAGAATAGTGGACTCTGAGTTACGTGTTTCTGTGTTTTCTCAAAAAAAGAGACCTTTCATGAAGATGAAAGAAAAATGTTAGGATTTTGTTTTGTCATTTTTGTGTTTTAGATATAACTGCAAAGTGTTGAAACATTTTCTGTTAGGTGTTGCTCCCAGTATGCATCGGTCAGGGTATTTTATGCAGGATACTCTCTCATTAGAGAAATAAGTAAATCTAAATGCAAGAGAGCAACAGAAGTGGTTTACAACTGGAGGGAAATATTTATGGGAAAAATGTTTAAATAGCTTGACATTATACAAATAAAGCTATTTAGTTTGGGGGAACATAACTCTCTCACAAATTAAGCCTTCAAATACACATTAAAATATTGGTTATTTGAAACTTAGGACAGTGACCTAGTCTAGATAATTGAAAGGGTGACTTAAATACTGAAGTCATTTTATTTTAACTGTTTTTTGTTGCAAAAAGTTTTATGTGCTTTCTAAAATTGAATATATATAAAAAACTTATTCTAATTCAGAGTAATCTGTCTGAACATTAGTTAATATAATATACCATCAACAACAGTAATATACGTACTGTTGTTAGGAAAGTTCTTTGATGCTATCCTAAATCATCATAACTGCTGTTGGAGTCTTTTCCCCTGTGATTTTACAGTATTTTGTAGTGTACGTGGTTATTTTCTTAAACTAGACCTATATTCTTAGTTACAGAGGGATACCACTTAAACACACACGTTTGTGTATGTATTTGTTTTTACATGGATGGAAACGTGTTTTACATGCTTTCAAAATGGAGGGAGGGAACTATCATTTGAATTATTTTAATTCAGTATCACCTTTCCGAACACGAATTAATATAATATGCCATCTGCTAAGGTCCTGTTGTTATGAGTGCTGTTTGTCCCATTCTGAATCATTTTAATGTACTGCTTTCTTTTGTCTTTTTTCCCTCCCTAGTGTTTTCTCTCTGTTCTTTGTAGTTAGTTGTTACCTTGACTTAAATGTTTCTATTTATAAAGGGATACTTCTTACTTTCAGGGTTTTGTTTTTGCTTCAAGTAAGAGAAATTGGATACCAGATTATCTAAATAAACTGTAATTTGCAGAGGGTGCCAAGAAAGTATTTTGAGAAGTATTTGACAAGCATGGGTCCTGCCAGTTCATAAAGCTGGGCAGCTAGAATGCTGATGGTTTTGTATCTGCTGAAGCCGTAGCAATATCAAATGCACCTGCACCAGTGGTAAGATTAGGCCTCCGCCTTCATAGACTAACGGGAGGGCTCGCATGGGAAGTCATAATAATAAACAAAAATTTGTTGTTGCCTAATCCAGAATTGTAAGAGACAGCTGCCCCTTCCTCACCACAAACCATCTGCCTGTAGATTCTGGGCTTTCTGTAGAAAATCTCATTTTCTCTCTCCTAATTATTATTGGCCTTGAGTATTGGCTCCTCTAACAATTTCATGTAGTGAAAGTAGCTATCAAGTGGAGTTTTGATAGTAAAACCTCCTTGCTTTAATATGGGTTTTTCCATTGTGGATCAAGGTTTTGTGAGTTTAAGATAGTTACTAGATAGAGAAAAGGCACCACAATAAAAGCTTTTTCATTCATTTAAAACAACTTGTACTTTTCAGGATCTCTTAATATTAAAAAGTAAGTTGTTCATCTTTTTAAATTTTGAGTGGCTGGATCATTCACTATTGCCAAAGTTTCTGGAGCTACAAGAAGGCTGTGATCCACAACTTGTACTTTTAAGTTTTAGTTCATAGTATACCTTAAGTGATACAATTACCACCTGTTATATATAGTGCAGCTTTTCAAAAGAGGGTTTTTTTTTTCCCTTTAACATTCACTTTATAAACAGTTCATTGTAGAAATAGGTTATAACTGGACTATCTATACAGGGTGGGGCAAAAGTAGGTTTACAGTTTGTGTGGAAAATAATAATTAATAATATAAGAATAAACTTTGGGGTATTCACAATTGTAAACCTACTTTTGCCCACCTGTATTCTAGTAACTGCTTAAAAGAATGAGTATTATTTCTAAGGAAATACCACAAAGAAACACTAACTCAGTTTTCAAAAAAAATAATTATGATTATTTCATATAGTTGAAGAATTAATTAGTAATATGGACTCAAAGCTACAATACTTGATTTCACATTTTTTAATTTAAAAAAATTTTAATGGGATGGAAAAACAGTAGCTTATCTTAGAAGCATTGTAAACTTGTCTAAATACCCTTTTCAAAGCTCTGATGTGAAGCTTGGATCCTGTTAGGCAGGCTTTTCTGTGGGTGTATTAATTCACATTCCACCTGTCAGAGTACCTATAGGTAAAAACATTAAACCACACCCCCTGTTCT
Organism: Glossophaga mutica; assembly: GCA_039655065.1. Classification (NCBI taxonomy): domain Eukaryota; kingdom Metazoa; phylum Chordata; class Mammalia; order Chiroptera; family Phyllostomidae; genus Glossophaga; species Glossophaga mutica. The sequence continues at coordinate 65,765,136 of CM077313.1, forward strand.
GACCTTTTCCTCAGGGGACACTGACTAGAATCCCTTGGCTCAGTGTGAGAGGCTATTTGAATAGCTCAATTCAGAAGAGGTTTTTACTGTTGAATTGAGTGAAGCTGCAAGAACAAGGGAAATAATATTGCAACTACATTGCTCAAGACTGCTACTGTGGAGATTTAAAACTTGACCGTCCCTGCCAGGTTCAGCTTGGAAGGGTTTCTTATTTCGACAGACATATTTGATACTGAAAGCAGTTTTATTGCTCAGCCAACTCGATATTTCTATTTTTTTATTCTTCCATTCTTAGAGGATTTAGTTAATTATTCTAGTTAAAAAGGTGTTTCCTTGCTTTCACTTTTGTTTTTTGTTGTTTTTCTTTTTTTTTTTTTTTTGATGAAGACTGAAAGATCTAGTTCTTGTTTTTTGGGTTTTTTTTTTTTTTTTTTTTTAGATTTGTAGGGTTTTTCTTTTGTTCAGTTTTTTATGAAACAATTTTATAATTTGTATTGGATAGTGCTAAAAAGTTTTCTTACTGCTCTGGTATATCTTAATAAACTTAAAAAGGACTTTTAATGTAATGGAAAATCGATAAAGTAAATGAGGAAAATTGGCAGCTGCATCTCCTAGAATGGATTCTTACAGGACCTATTTGGCAACTGTCAAACTCAGTGGCTCATGGTTGGAAGAACAAGATGAAGACATTTATGAGGTTGAATCTCGTGTGCCTTTACCACATCCATTTCCTCTGTGTGAACATTTGGATGAAAGTAACTCAGTAATTATTAATACTTCTATTTTTCATTTTATTCATAAAAGAAATGGGCACATTTTAAAGCTTATTTCTAAAATTTCACTGCCTAGCCCTCCTTATTCAGTAAGTATAAAAAAATTTGGTTTTTTTATACTTTTAGTTTATACTTAATTTAAATACCTTTTTGTTTAAAAAAAAACTGTATAATGAGAAATGAAGTTTAAGTGTCTTTAGGGGTAAATGGAATAGAGTGTTGTTTTGCTGTTTGGTGTGTTACTACTACTCATTCATTCTGGATGTATTGAAGGGCTGAATTTTGGTCTCAGAGCCCCAACTTGACTACATTTTTAATTCCAGAAAGCAGAATGAGATGATATTACAGTTCTTCCATGCCAGGCAAGCTGTTTAAAAAGATCCTACTTGTCCTAAAGACTCTTGCTTTTACGTATTCATGATGTCAATCCTGAGTAAAAACGGAATGATTATATTTGAGGAAATAGGCATTATGAAACCTAAAATAGCTAAGCAAATTGTCACTGAGCCAATTAGGAAATGTTTACAATTATAGGGCATATTAGCTATAGTTCCAGACAAGGAAAAAGGAGACCTGGATTCTAATTTTAACTTTCTGGCTAATTCCTTAAAGAACTTATTTTCAGTGTTTTCACTGTGCCAACTAATCCTGTGAGGAAATACCCTTTTTTGCTTTTCATGTGAAATGTATTTATTTTTGTAAACATTGTTCAGGATACAAGTATTTAACATAGGTTGGTATTTCAGGATCATTTGACTGAAATATGTTGTGAATGATTTACTACAAGTTATTCAGTACAACTACTGAGTAAAAGTTACTCAGCACTTTTTATGACTTTAATGGCTTTAGCTATAATATACTAGCTAATATTTAACAAGCCAGATGGTTTTCAGAACAGTTTTGTTACTGCCCCTGGAACTTTTATATTAAAGTGACAGAATATTTCCTGATGCTTTCTACATACTTTTAATAGAACTATAGGTTTCTTAAAATATTTGAAAATATTGAATATGAACATTTTATATATTTCATATTTAGTAAAGATTGGGCATTTATATAGGTATTAAGAATAAATCATACCTCAACTGGGTAGAAGAGATTTTTTTTTTAAATATAAAGTGTTTAGATGAACATTGGAAGGGAATTTCTTATTCCAGTGAAGTGCAGGCACTGTCTGCTGTGATAACGAAATTTATTGGCTGAATTTACTGTATTTGATTCTTCCAATTTTTTGTTTTGTTTTGGAAAATGAAGTTATTCCTTGTGGTTTTATGGCAAACATTTAAATGCACTTTAAGGCTGACTTAACTTAGGTCCTGTCAAGAAGTATGATATAGAAGAAAGAGTTAATTTTTTTATCTAAAAGTATTTTTGTTGTAAGTGCTCTTTTGTATTTGTACAGTAAATTTGAAAAGGGAAAAAGACTCATATTCTTTTTAGTTAGAGCTTTGAACTCTTTTAGTGAGTTCATGCATTTACCAGGCAACTAATTTATAATGCACAGAAAAAAGTAACATATATACATATAGAAACAATTGATACATTTTTAAAATATAGGCTGTGGCTATAAATTCAGGAGTGTAGTTATATAAAAATTAGTTCATACTTTATGATAATGTTTCTTTATAATAAAGGTTAATTTATATTATTTTATCTACATTTAAAGGAAAAGACTCTTTTACCAGTGTAAAGTAAAAATATATAATTTTATCTATGTTGTAACATTTTAAGAAATATTTTTATTTAAAATATATGCTGAATTTTCCATTGTGAGTCTTAAATAGAATAATTGCACAGTAGATACATTAGAAATTGATGTAGAGTGGCCATAAAAAGCTTTATTTAGTTACTGTAAAATTGGTTTGTTGTAGCAGATAACACTCAGATGTGAAGAGCAGAGGTCTTTAAAAACAAAATATTCTTAAATATTATAATTTTATAATATATTATTGATACCTGACTATAAATCAGAAATTACTACGTGATTCATATCTTAAGCTTAAAGCATGGTAATATTTTTTAATATACTTAGTACTTTATATATAAATTTATGAATTCTTATGACATCGTTGTGAGCCTATTATAAATGTATATGGTCATTGCTATAAAAAAATTTAATAGTGTTAATTATCTAGGACTAAGTACTCACTTTGAGCTCAGTTTTTTTTCTCCCATGTAGTTGTTTCAATAAAAATAGGTAGCAGTCAGCAGCCCTGAAAACTAAGCCAGAGACAGTGCTTTTCTGTAATTTCATGCAGCTGGTGACAGTGATCACTGTTTTTTGAGAGCTTGGGCCTAGAGTCTGTATATTACTTGAGTATCAGATTGTTGTCTTAATTGTTTTCTAATATAATCAGTATGTGCCAGTGACAGCATTTTAAGGAGGCTTGTGTTTATGGATAATGTCTCTGTGTTCTAAGGTTTTGAAAATAAACTTAATATTCATATAGAGTCTTGCAGATATTTCACAAATAGATAGAAATATATGGATTTATTTAAAACATGGGTAATAAATGTAATTTCATTTTGTGATTTTGTTCATTGATGCCATTTTGCCCCTGTGATTTTGTTCATTGATGTCATTGTATTAATCGCATCAGTTCCTCAAAGTGTACAGCAGGAGTCACAGTTAATAAGTGTAAATATAAAAGAAATACAGTTTATCGTAGAATACATAGTTAAGTAAAATTCTTTAACAAATACAAAAAGAACCTATGTCTTACTAACTTTTTATATCCTCTTTATCCAGTAGAAAACAGATCTTGTGATGTAAAGTGGTTTATTTCCAAGAGAAGCTGTTTGTTTGTTTGTTTGTTTGTTTGTTTGTTTGTTTGTTTATTGGCTTACTAAAACTAGAATACGTCTTTTATGGAAAGTTGTACACAGCTAATCTGCTTGTCTGATGACTTACACCTCTACTAATGTTAGCATGTACTAGAAATATTGAATGACCACAGTTCAACAGTATGCCTTTTTTAAAAATTGGAAAGCTTTAATGGGGAAATGACACTGGTATTTCTAACACTGTTTTCCTTTATGTATACTTTCCCCCCTTGTTTAGCTCGAACACGCCAAGGTTACACAGACAGAGTTGATGCGTGAGTCATTTAGACAGAAACAAGAAGCGACCGAGTCCTTTAAGTGCCAAGAGGAGCTGCGAGAGCGCCTTGGGGAGGAGTCCAGGGCCAGAGAGCAGCTGGCTGTGGAGCTCAGTAAGGCCGAGGGTGAGCAACTTGCCATTGGCATCTGAGGGTGGGGAGATTTCAACTCTCAATATAGAGATTTTAATGCAAGCCAGGTTTGGAAACCACTAATCTACTGTAACGAAGGGTGAACATTGAACAGTAATTGTAATTTGTCTTTAAATTACTCCACGTGATTTTTAAAACTATGTATATTTTTAATTATAAAAAGTACTTAATAGAATTATAGAAAGTATAAAAAATTTTAGAAATGGACCGTGGTGGGTTGTTACCATAATCCCACCATCCTAAACCAGCTCTTGTACTCTAAAGATGAGGAAACTAAAGCTAAGAGGTATTACTAATTTTTCAGGGTCACCCATATACATGATGATGCCAGGCTTTAAGCCTGTAAAGTCCCATGCTGTTACATCATACAGTGCCGTTGTGGCTGTTGTCCTTCCAGAATCACTTAAAATATCAGTTTTCTCTGGTATATTTAATGTGTAATTCAGTTCACAAGCATCTGATTTATATTAACCTTCCCAGGAACCTATCTATTTATATCTGTTTAATAAAGCAAGTTAATCCCACATAATGTGATATGTTAGCATAGCAAAGCAATAGAAAGTTCAGAGGGATTTCATGTTTAGACATAATGGTTAACAAGAAAAATAATTCATTGAGCATACTATAGTTGTTATCAGCAGCAGCAAATTCATGCAGGACTTTTAATAGCTTGGAATGATTTATTTTGCCAGCAGTAACCCCTTTCATGTTTATATAAAACCTAATGGTACAAGTTGAAATAAGTAATAATCTCAGTCCCTGTTAATTTTATCTTACAGGTGTCATTGATGGCTATGCAGATGAAAAAACTTTTTTTGAAAGGCAGATTCAGGAAAAAGCTGATATAATAGATCGCCTTGAGCAGGAGTTGTTATGTGCAAGTAATAGATTACAAGAATTGGAGGCAGAGCAACAGCAGATCCAAGAAGAGAGAGAATTACTGTCTAGGCAGCAGGAGGCTATGAAAGCAGAGGCAGGCCCCGTGGAACAGCGTATGTATTTTTAGACTTTGTATGAAACAGTCGTTCAAGGTGGCTTTTTTTCCCCTTTCAATGGTATTAATTGTGTATTTTATATAGGGATTTAAAAAGTTACAAGAAAATCTGCCTTATTGGTAACTGTCTTATTTGCCAATTATGTAGAATCAGGATTTTTTTCTTTTTCTTTTGACAAATTTTAACAGGAAAAGTTAACTCTTTATTTTTCTTTAAGCCTCTGTCTCAAGAGAAAGCTGCATATAGTGAGGCAGGATATTTTTTAAATTGTGTAAGGTTTAGTTCTTTTAATAGCAGATAGGCAGCAAAAATATATACTTGGGTTAAATAACTAAGACACTGATCTAGCACAAAACCCAGCAGGTGGGGGCTGGGTTTTGGCCTGCAGGAGAATAGCTTGAAAAGTTCAGTGGCTGTTCAAAGCAGACTGACATCTAGTTTAATCTAAGTAGGAGTTCAAAGAATATATGAATTTGCCAGTAACCTTCAGTCTTTTCTTCAGTGAGGAATTAGGTAACATGTTGAAGTAAAGTGTGTTTAGCCATAAAAACGTACATGTCAGTTTTTGTAATAATGGAACTGTAAGTCCATCTTTCATATCCTCTCACTTTTATAGTTCACATGCTGTGGGAATTGTGTGTAGTTTTACCATTTGAATCTTACCAGTTTAGAAATACAACATACATTTTTTGTAATATATGTAATTTGTTTCCAGCTGTTCAAATTTGTTCAACACAGGTTTGGAGTTGGAATTTTTAATGTGGAAAGTGTACAGGTCATATTTGCAAAATATTCAAGAAGCATTGGTACATCTCAAAATGTTACCGATGGTATACCATTCAGTAGTTTCAACTTTTACTTAAATTCTTTAGTGTGTGTACATTATCCTATTTTAGGAAACAGAAGACATGTAAATTCTGTTTCTGTTGTGTATGTCTTTGTTTTGTTTTTTTCTATTCTTATAGGACTAGTAGATGCTGCAGTCGATGCAGCACCTGGATCAGGTGTGTTCATACAATTGCATGGCCCGTCTTTGGGTGACCTTTGCACTTTTCATCCAACTAGCATAACTCTAATCGTGCTGTTGTGTTTTATACTAACCTTTCTCTTTAACAAACCTTTTCTTACAGTAAAAATACGTATTTATATTGAAATCAACAACTAAGATTTGTGGTGTCCATCATCTTATATCTATTTTTCTGGGGCTGAATATCATTTAGATTTTTTGTTATAAAATTTGGTTTATTAAACATTTTTACTTTAACAAATATATTAAACTCTTGCAGCCTATAACTTTTCACAATGCTGTTTCTAAATCAGGAAATATATAAGATGATGGTATCAACAGAAGCAGTGAAATTTTATAAAGAGATTTTCCAGTTGATTTACTTTTATATTAACATCTAAAACAGTATTGTTTTAAAAGAAATGCTATTTCTGATATTTCTAGTCCTGAGTACAGTGTTAGCAGACCAGTTAGTATAAAGACTCTAGGGTTTTGTTTCTTCTATTTTCTGTATTAGTGGATTGTTTTACTTTACTATATATACTTTATTGTTGTATGATTAATATTAATGATAATAGCTAACAGTTACATAGTGTTTACAACACCCTAGGCACTATTCTTTACATATATTAACTTATTTGATGCTCCAGTAACTTATAGAGATCAGCAGTATTGCTATTCCCAGTTTACGTATAAGGAAAACAAAGCATATCATGTTCCATGTCACATAGTAGATAAGTGGCAGAGCTGAGATTTGAACCCACAGTCTCTGCTCTAAAGCACTACACCACAGTGCCTTTCTTGCTTGTCAGTTTCCCTTGCTACATACATATGTGAGTGTACAAGACTAACTCAGGAATATGGATATAATAAGGCGTAATGCTAACAGGAAATTCTGATTGCCGTTGCATTTTCCTGTAACTGTTATTTGCCATGGTTAAAAATTCACAGTATTTGATCTTCTTGTGTATTGTGTGTGCATATAAAAGTGACTTTATGGATTTAGAATGAATTAATTTTTGCCTGAGGTGAGTTACTCCTATACTTGAATTTAATTAGACTTTGTTCTTTTCTTCATAGTAAAAATAGTTTTTTGGGTTTTTTTTTTGTTTGTTTTTTTATCATTTGCTGTGCTGTTTTCACAAAAAGTACTATTTTCAGTGATGGGACATACTTTTTTTTTGTCAATTCTGTATAATTTTATTGTCTACTAATATGGAATGTTATTTTGGCATTTTCATAAGCATTTTTTTCTACATATGTTTGAAATAAAACTGGTCTTTATATCATTAGGTAAAATTTAAACATAGTTATGGGTGATCTCACTATCATAATATCACTGTGATTTAACAGTATATTTTTGCATTTCAAACAGAATTACTACAGGAGACAGAAAAACTAATGAAGGAAAAATTAGAAGTACAGTGTCAAGCTGAAAAAGTACGCGATGACCTTCAAAAGCAAGTGAAAGCTCTAGAAATAGATGTTGAGGAACAAGTCAGTAGGTTTATAGAGCTGGAACAAGAAAAAAATGCTGAACTAATGGATTTAAGACAGCAAAACCAAGCACTGGAAAAGCAGTTAGAAAAAATGAGAAAATTTTTAGATGTAAGTATTCTCAACTTAAATATTGATTTTTCTCAGTGGAATGTTGCCTGCTGTTATTCTAGATTATGAGTTTTAAATTACGAAGAGAGTCATGAATTCTGTATTTTCATCTATATGTGTCTTTGCTAATTAATTGAAATGTACTATTCCAATTAAAAATTACAATAATTATTAGAATCAACAGTCAGAATTAAAAACAGTATAGGCAGATTATGAAGAAGCCCTACCAGTAAGCTTTTCCAAATTCATAGTTAAGCTATCCTAGTATTTCCTTTAACCAGTAGCCCGAGCAGGTGAGAATCTTAGAGCAGATTAGCTGCCACTGTTTCACCCACAAAAGATACACATACAGGTAACAATGTTCCTGTTTCCAAGGGACTAGAACAGTTGGCATGCTGTCATTACTCCCTTCCAAAAAGATGTCACATCTCTAATTTCATGTTGATTTTCTTTAGGGTTTCACTTAAGCCTGAAGTTCTCTTCACAGATCAGAGAATCAGATCCTTACACATTATATAATTTTAGGTGTAAAACGGTGTAAAACCTAGATAAAAAAGAAATTGATTTACTAACCAATTTCTTCCATTTGTTTTGTTTAATAATTAAATTAACAGTATAATTCCTCCTTTGTTCAAAAAAAGTAAATTCATTTTAAGAATTTAACATTAATAAAAAAGAAATGTGCTTCAAATAATATTTCACTGCTTAAATTTTTGTTGAAGAGCCCATGTAGGCTATATAACATGCAAAAAATGTTATCTTTTTAAACCTTTTGGTTTGGAGTATTCTGTCATCATCTGTTGTTTGTCTTCAAACAGAACCGAACCTATCACCAAAGGGATGTGAGGGAAACAATTGCTTTGATAAATAGTGTTTCTTCAATTACCATTATTCTTAAATTTCAGGAGCAAGCCATTGACAGAGAACATGAGAGAGATGTATTCCAACAGGAGATACAGAAACTAGAACAGCAGCTTAAGACTGTACCTCGATTCCAGCCTGTCAACGAACATCAAACAAGAGAGGTAAGAACTCTACTGATATTGTCTACCTTACAATAATTTACATATTGTAAGATAAAATGCCTATCGTGAAAAACTTAAAAGGAATTGCCTCTAGTGTATGTAAATCTTCAAAATCAGGAAATTAAATATTACTTCCACGTGAGAAAGTTTTTAAAACTCTAAAAATTGTCTGTATTGATATTTGGAATCATTTATACTTACATTTATCTTCTGGTATTGCCCAATTAAACAAACTTTCCTACTCATTTTTCTGTTCCTCATGCCCAACAAAACTGATCAAAAGAGTCATCTATATTCGTTCACTCTTTACTTCCCCATCTCCCATTCTTTTCTCCATCCACTCCAGTGAAGTTTCTAACCTCTGTCTCAGTGGCATTTCTTCTCCTCTCCTCTGTTGAAACTGTTCTCTGGTTACCGACAGCTTCATGGCTGTGTCCATGATCGTTCCTCTATCTTTATTGTACAAGAGCTTTCAGAGGCATTCATTACAGCCTGCTTCCTGAAACACTCCCTTCTTTTGGCTTCTGTGACATACATGCTTCTTTCTCTAGGCTTTGTTTTTTGACCCAAAATAAATGGTAGAGTACCCTAAGTCTTAGTTTTGGGCCCCCTTTTCTTCTGTATTTATATTCTCTTCCGGGGAGTTATATATAAATGACTCCACATTTGTATCTCCAGTCCTGGCATCTCGATTGAGCCCCAGATTCGGCTGAGCCCCTGGCATGGGTTGAGCTCCAGCTATTCAGCTGCCCACTGTACATCTCCACTTAGGTGTCTCAAAATTAACATGTTCAGAAGAGAGCTTTTGATGCCTGCTTAGCCCCCACCAAAAAAGACAAGAATAAAACATGTTCCTTCATTTCAGTAACTATACCATCTCCACCTTCCTCATTGCTAAGACCTCGAATTCATTCCTGATGCCACTCTTTCTCAGTCCCTGCTTCTAATCTGTTGGTGAGTCAGGTGTCACTACATTTTTCTATTCTTTTCACTTTCATTCATCTCCATTAATCCCCGCTGCTGTCATTTCTTGCTTAGAAAATTTTGGTGGTCTCCTTACTACTCTTTCTTGCTTCTACTTTTTCACCTACACTATGCATTTTCTCCTCATATAAAAACATAACCGGGACTTCCAGCCAAGATGGAGGCATAGGTGGACATATTGTGCCTCCTCTCACAACCAAAATTAAGGACAAATATTTAGAAACAAGAAAACAACCAGAACTGATAGAAAATTGAACTGTACAAAAGTCCAACAAACATTCATCCAGACCAGTAAGAGGGGTGGAGTCGAGGCAGGAAAAAATGGAGGTGTGCAGACCTGGGCATGCAGGCAGCAGCGGCTGGCAGTTCCCAGGCGTGCAGGCGGCAGCTAGCAGACCTCGGGCACAGGGTGGCAACTGTGCAGACCCAGTGAGGCTGCGCAAGGCGGCTGGCTAACCAGGTGGTCCCACATTTCCACGTGCAGATAATCCAGGCGAAGGGGAAGTGGCGGAGGGGACTGGAATCCAGGAGAGAGCGGAGCAGGCGCCATTGTTCCTTCTCAGACCCTGCCCCCACATACTGGGCTGCCCCGCACTGGGGAACACCTAAGGCTCCACCCCTCGCTATGTAACAGCTGCGACCAGCCAAAACAAACAAACAAAAACACCAAAAATGGCTCAAACTGGAGAACAAATGAAATCCCCAGAGCCAATTCCTCTAAGTGACGAAGAGATAGCCAACCTATCAGGTGCACAGTTCAAAGCTCCGGTGATCAGGATGCTCACAGAATTGGTTGAATTTGGTCACAAATTAGATGAAAAAATGCAAACTACAATATGTGAAATGAAGGAAGATGCATGGGGAACCAATAGAGATGGGAGGAAAACTGGGACTCAAATCAATGGAGTGGACCAGAAGGAAGAAACTAACAACCAAACAGAAAACAAGGAAGAATTCAAAAAATGAGAAGAGGCTTAGGAACCCCCGGGACATCGTTAAACATCCCAACATCCGAATTATAGGGGTACCAGAAGGGGAAGAAGCAGAGCAACAAGTGGAAAACTTATTTGAACAAATAATGAAGGTGAACTTCCCTAATCTGGAAAAGGAAAAAGACTTCCATAAAGTCCAAGAAGCTCAGAGTCCCCAAAAAGTTGGAACCAAGGAAGCACACACCCAGGCCCATCATAACTATATTACCCAAGATTACAGCTAAGGAGAGAATCTTAAAAGCAGCAAGAAAAAAGGAAAGAGTTACCTACAAAGGAGTTCCCTTAAGACTATCAGCTGATTTCTCAAAAGAAACCTTATATGCAAGAAGGGGCTGGAAAGACGTATTCAAAGTGATGAAAGGCAAGGACCTACATCCAAAATTGCTCTATCCAGCGAAGCTGTCATTTAGAATGGAAGGGAAGATAAAGTGCTTCTCAGATAAGGTCAAGTTTAAGGAGTTCATCATCACCAAGCCCTTATTCTATGAAATGTTAAAGGGACTTACCTAAGAAAAAGAAGATAAAAAATATGACAGTAAAAAGACAGCAAACTCACAGATACTAACAACCACACCTAAAACAAAAGCAAACTAAGCAAACAGCTAGAACAGGAACAGAACCACAGAAATGGAGATCACATGGAGAGTTAGCAACAGGGGAGTGGGAGGAGGAGAGAAGAGGAAAAGGTACAGAGAATAAGTAACATAGACAGTGGGTAGAAAATAGACAGGAGGAGGGCAAGAACAGTGTGGGAAATGTAGACGCTAAAGAACTTATGACACATGGACATGAACTAAAGTGGGGGAATGTGGGTAGGAGGGGGTGTGCAGGATGGAGGGGAATGATGGGGGAGAAATGGGACAACTGTAATAGCATAATCAGTAAAATATATTAAAAAAAAACATAATCGGAACTCTATATTTACCAAATGAATGCTACATGAATGAGGGAAGGTTCATTGTATAAATTGTTAAAATGGCTTATCATGGTTATAAAGAGATTGTGCTTGGGGTTAGACCATCCTAGTTTGAATCATGGTTCTGCCCTTTTCAGGTATGTGACAATGGCTAAAGTCACTTTCTAAAACTTTCTAAAACTTACCCATTTCTAAAACAGAGATTGTAATAGAACCCATCTTATAGAGGTACTGGCCTGGTATATAATGAACACTTAAATTTAACTATTATTTCTGAAAATTATTTTTGTATTTTAAAAAATATATGGTATATAACCGTGACTGGTTTAGCTCAGTGGATTGAGTGCGAGCTGTGAACCAAAAGGTTGCTGGTTGGATTCCCAGTCAGGGCACGTGCCTGGGTTGCAGGGCAGGTCCCCTGTGGGTGGGGGCATGAGAGAGGCAACCACTCGTTGATATTTCTCTCCCTCTCTTTCTCTTTCCTTTCCCCTATCTCTAAAAAAATAAATAGGTAAAATCTATTAAAAAATTTATAGTATATAATTTCTATGAGTTTATTGGATTTTATTTCTCTTAAAAGCATTACATAGTATAAAATGGCTATAAACTCAGTAAGTAAAATGTTATCTATACTTCTGTTGAATAAAACTAATCTGATATAGTACAGCATTATCTACTAGAACAGTGGAAAAGTTATCAACCTTCACAGAGTTTGTAGTTATTGGCCTTATTTCTAACAAACATACTTTCAGCTTTTGAAAAATAGCTCTGGAAGATGGAGGCGTAGGTAGATACACTTTGCCTCCTCGCACAACGCAAAGAAGGACAACAACCAATTTAAAAAAAATAACTAGAACTTCCAGAAAATCAAATTATATGGAAGTCCAACAACCAAGGAGTTAAAGAAGAAACATTCATCCAGACTGGTAGGAGGGGCAGAGATGGCAGCAAGGCGGTGGCTGGCAGAGTGGGCAGTCCCACATTGTGTGCAGATAAACCAGGAGGAACAACTGGGGAGCAAGACACTGCACAACCCAGGGTTCCAGCAGGGGGAATAAAGCCTCAAAACCTCTGACTGAAAAAAACCTACAGGGGTTGAGGCAGCAGGTAAAACTCCCAGCCTCACAGGAGAGTTTGTTGGAGAGACCCACAGTGTCCTAGAACACAAACCCACCCACCCAGGAATCAGCACCAGAAGGGCCCAGTTTGCTTGTGAGTAGTAGGGGACGTGACTGAAAGCCAACCAAGAGTCGAGCAAACAGCATTGTTCCCTCTCGGACCCCTCCCACACATACAGCGCCACAATGCAGCTGCATGGGTTGCCCTGCCCTGGCAAATACCCAAAACCCTTTACTATGTAACAGGTGTACTAAGACAAAAAAACAAATGAAAGAACAGATCAAAGCTCCAGAAAAAAATACAACTAAGCGATGAAGAGATAGCCAGCCTATTAGATGCACAGTTCAAGTCACTGGTAATCAAAATGCTCACAGAAATGTGGTGTATGGTCACAAAATACAGGAAAAAGTGAAATAAAGCAAAATGCACAGGGAACCAACAGTGAAGGGTAGAAAACAGAGACTTAAAACAACAGTTTGGAACAAAAGGAAGAGATAAACATTCATCCAGAACAAAATGCAGAAACAATTCAGAATAACGAGGAGAGGCTTAGAAACCTCTGGGACAACTTTAAACAATCCAATATCCGAATTATAGTGTGCCAGAAGGAGAAGAGGAAGAGCAAGAAATTGAAAACTTATTTGAAAACATAGTGAAGGTGAACTTCCCTAATCTGGAAAAGGAAAAAGACTTCCATAAAGTCCAAGAAGCTCAGAGTCCCAAAAAAGTTGGATCCAAGGAAGCACACACCCAGGCCCATCATAACTATATTACCCAAGATTACAGCTAAGGAGAGAATCTTAAAAGCAGCAAGAAAAAAGGAAAGAGTTACCTACAAAGGAGTTCCCTTAAGACTATCAGCTGATTTCTCAAAAGAAACCTTACAGGCAAGAAGGGGCTGGAAAGACATATTCAAAGTGATGAAAGGCAAGGACCTACATCCAAGATTGCTCTATCCAGCAAAGCCATCATTTAGAATGGAAGGGAAGATAAAGTGCTTCTCAGATAAGGTCAAGTTAAAGAAGTTCATTATCACCAAGCCTGTCTTATATGAAATGTTCAAGGGGTTTATCTAAGAAAAAGAAAATAGCCCTGGCTGGTGTAGCTCGGTGGATTGAGTGCGGGCCTGCGAACCAGAGGATCGTGGTTCGATTCCCAGTCAGGGCACATGCCTGGGTTGCAGGGCAGTTCCCGGCAACGGACACACAAGAGGCAACCGTACATTGATATTTCTCTCCCTCTCCCTCTCTCCTACCCTTCCCCTCTAAAGATAAATAAATAAAAATCTTTAAATAAAAAGAAAAAGAAGATAAAAAAATACCAACAGTGAAATGACACAACTATCAACTACTCAACTTAAAAAAACAAAAACAAAAATGAACTAAGCAAACAACTAGAACAGAAACAGATTCACAGAAATAGAGATCACATGGAGGATTATCTGCAGGGAGAGGACGGAGAGAGAATGGGGGAAAGGTACAGAGAATAAGTAGCATAAATGATGGGTACAAAATAGACAGGGGGAAGTCAAGAATAGTAGGGTAAATGTGGAAGCCAAAGAACTTAAATGTATGACCCATGGACATGAACTAAGTAAGGGGGGGAATGGTGGTGGGAGGGGGGTTACAGGTCAGATGTGAATGTAGGGGAGAAAAAATGGGACAACTGTAATAGCATAATTATAAAATATATTTTTAAAAATGTAATAACATAGTTAATACAATTAAACCATGAGATCACAAAGGAACATAAAAATAAATAATCTGTGCTGCTAGGTTGCTAGAAACATTTTTTAACTTCTGTTATCACTGAGAATATCATGCTCTAATATTTCATATGGATTCTACTAATGGAATTGGGAACACAGTCAGGTGGCAGAGCAAGAAAACTCACTTATGAGTAAAATACTTTGGCATAGTTCGTTCACTTCTCCACAGGAGAGGAGAATTTGCTTGTCCTTCAATGGGCTGAATTATATGCATCCCTTCTGAGATAAAAAATTAATTTATATGATCAGCATTCTATATGTGGCCTGAAAAATTTATGGATATGAATGAGTAAGAGATAGCAGTAAAAGCACTCAAGTTTCCTTTAAAATAATTATGAAAGAAATGATTAAAAAGAGAGTTGGATTCCCTCTGTTTGGTAAAGAGTACAGATTTAATAATGATTTCAACAGTTTAGCAAAATCTTTGATTTTCTGCCATAAATACTTAATTTCAAAACCTAGTTTATTATTTGGCTCAATTACTTCTCACTGTCAGTTATGGCACTTTCGGAACTTGAACAACTACACAGAAATAAACAACAATGGAAATTTTATACTTCATTTAGAGAAAACCTTAGAATACTCATCTTGGAGGATGTAATGTTAAGACAATATCTCAGCTGTAGGATAATGCACAATGTGAAGAAAAGTAAAAAAATATGCATGATCAAAGCTATCTATGATAAGGATCTCAGGAGAGAACACACAGACTATGGAAATTCAGAGGTGGTGAAAAAAACAGTACTCACACAAAAAAAAGAACCTCTGCATTTGTTGAAAATCAAAAGGATATTTAAGCTCTAGAATTTGCCAACATTTCCTATTACTTGCTTTCTTATATTTAAGAAATGTGACCTGCTTCATTTATGAAACTTCAAGAAACAAACAAGGATATATGTGTATATTTGATTTTCTCCAGGAACATTGTGATCCATTGGTTCTCTCCTTATCTTGCCAGATCCAACTCCCCAGCTTCTGACTTTGTAAAGAATATATATATAAATAAAATTGTAATAGTACAGTGTGCCATTTTGCTGTACCTGCTTTGTTGTCTTTTCCCTTGACTTTACTCCAAATCTTAGTCTGCTCTGTGGCTTTATTACTGTCATTCTTGAACTATAATTAATTATAGATAAGCTTGTATTTTTTTTATGTTTTGAGGAATAAGTATCATTTTTAGATAATTTCTTCAAAGTATCTCATTGTGAACTAGGGTAGAATTTCTTTTTGTCTTACTAGCACATTTTTTATATAACTAGCACTTTTTTAAAATTTTCTCTCTTCACTTGATTATAACTAATTTTATAAGCTGTTTTATTAAATCTTCCTGTATATTTCTGTCACAGAACCATTTACTTGAATGGACCTACATATCAGGGTCACTTAGGGAAACTTGTAAGATTCACTGATCCTTCTCATCACCCCACCTTCTCATCCCTGTTCTGGGCTGCAGGAATGTGTAAGCTGAAAAAGCTTTCCATGTCATCGTGTTAAAGCTCCCCCATCCCCTACCACCCCTGTGGTATTTAAAACCACGGTGTTATTATGCATCAATCGTATCCACTGTGGAAAGGAAAACAGAATCCATGAAAGAATTTTTTAGGTCATCTTCTCTCACGTAAGATTCTAAGTTGGTACTATGTAAACTTGTCATCTTCATTAGGTTTTAATGTTGTTATGCCATTAGAGCTTATCATTCAATTTCATTTAAAAATTAATTTTTTTCTCCTTTTAACTGGAGAAAGTAGTCTTAAGGGAAAGAAGTTTTTTAAGTGTTGTTAAAAGCAGTATTATTTCTCCTACTAGTGTTGTTTAGTTTTATCAACTCAGAAAATGTCACCATAATTGGAGACAATAGTTACTACTCTTATCAAAAAATAAGCATAGCATCTAAAAATACTTTCTGAAATGAGTATAGATGTGTTATTAACTTGCTGAAAACTTTTAAGTTTACAGTTTTTGTTTATTATATATTTCTAGGTTGAACAGTTAACAAATCACCTGAAAGAAAAAACAGACAAATGCAGTGAGCTTTTGCTCTCTAAAGAGCAGCTTCAGAGGGATATACAAGAACGGAATGAAGAAATTGAGAAACTGGAATGCAGAGTAAGAGAACTGGAGCAAGCCTTCCTCATCAGTACGGACACTTTTCAAAAGGTGCGACATTTACTTGGGGTTAATTTTGATCGTATGTTTTAATGTAAATTAGTTACACAAACATCAGTTCTTTTAAATAGAAAATTGCTATTGACTTTTTGATATTGTATAATGTATATGTATCTTCATGTTTTCATTGACATTATAACCATTTCTGTTTATTATTTCCAAATGTGACTTGGATGCCTTTGTTCTGAGAAGTGAACATTAGTTAAACCAGAAAACTTAAGTACCCTTTTAATCAACAGTAAGGTTGTGATTATAAAGTAATAGCCAAGTGAAAAAAACTGTGGACACCAGTTTAGGCTGGTGCTTTACCCCAGACTAGGAAATAATGAAATATGTTTTCATTATGTTGCTAAAAACAAAAGTAAATAAAAAAGGAAAAGTAGAGTAAGTAAGCTTGGGGTGGGGCAGGTAAGGGGATAGCCCTCATTTTATCTGAGGAATAATTTTTAAGAATGTCAAACATTCCTGTTTGAATTTGTATAGAATACATTCAAGACTGAATATCTGTAACTTTTTGACTATTCACTAATGTAGCTTGTCTTCTTCTAATTGGAGAAGTAGAATTGCTACTTCTCCGATTATTAAGGGTAATCGAGATTTAATGTCTGAACTTTTGAGAAATTTTTATATGTTAAAGGTAGAGGACCGAAAACAATTTGGAGCTGTAGAAGCTAAAGCAGAATTGTCCTTAGAAGTACAGTTGCAGGCTGAGAGAGACGCCATAGACAGAAAGGAAAAAGAGGTAAGAATTTATTTTTATTGACAAAATGTGGTTTGAATTATTTTAAATAAGTCACCTTAAAAATATCATTTGAACAGAGTGGACTTTATGGTCTAAAACCAAAGTTTAGACTGTTTCTTAGCTCATTGCTTGTGTTGATCTTGAAGACAGTGAACATTTGAACAGATCACTGGTGTGAGGAGAAGTGTTCCAAGTGGAGGAGTGTTCCAAGTAAAAGAAACAAGTGTAAAGGCCTTGATGGAGCAAGGACTTTTGAGGGCAAAAAGGAGGCCAATTTGGTAGATGTGCATTGAATGGAGAAGAGAGTAGGGAGATAGTGAATACTGTTAGTGCAAAACAGGCAGTATCTCTCTTTTCTGCTGACCTTACTTCCCATGGGCTTTGCATTATTGCTATTTTGCTATTGTTTCTTTTTTTTTTAAGAGTTGTATTGCCCTAGGAGAGTATAATGCTGTTCTGTAATATACTAAAATTATTCTTAAAACAAACGATTAATAATAAAGTAATTATACAAAGTTCTGTTTTTCTACTCTCCCCTCCCCCCCAAAAAATCACATTCAAAACAGTAGTAATTTTTGCTGTGACCAGTGTGGCTCTGTTGGGTGTCACCCAGCAGAGTGGAAAGGTCACCAGTGTGATTCCTAGTCAGGGCACATGCCTGGATTGCAGGTTTGGTCCCTGGCCTGGGCATATGTGAGAGGCAGTTGATGGATGTTTCTCTCCCTCTCTTTCTCCCTCCTGCCCTGTCTCTATAAAAATAAATAAATAAAATCTTTTTTAAAGCAGTAATTTTCACTTCCTAATTAAATTATAACTTATTTAAACCTTTGTCTATTTTTAGTTTTATGAGTCTTTCTAAAACATATTGTACTCTACATTTTCTGGCTATATCATATCATATAAAATGTTTTAAATTTGCCTGGTCTGGTGTGGCTCAGTGGATTGAGCACCAACCTACGAACCAAAGGGTTGCTGGTTCAATTCCCAGTCAGGGCACATGCCTGGGTTGCCGGCCAGGTCCCCAGTTGGGGGCATGTGAGAGGCAACCACTCACTGATGTTTCTCTCCTTCTCTTTTCCCTCCCTTCCCCTTTCTCTAAAAATAAGTAAATAAATAAAATCTTTTTTAAAAAATGTTTTAAATTTTTTTAATTTCATTTTTATCTCTTCATATAATTTTTCAGGACATTTAATATATTTTAACAAATATTTATGGAACTGAAACAGTACATAAATGTTAATAAGTATTTTTGAAAAATATAAGAATGGTTTAGACAGCTAAACTACAGCTCAGAGAACATGTAGTTTAGAGGAGAAAAAAATCCATCTATAGAAATAACCATTTCTATGAGCAGGACTTTTTTCTCACTAACACATAGTACTAATGTTTATCCAAAAGGTTGTTGTTTATTTGTATTTTTGTTTTTGCATGAGAGGCAAGGAACCCTTTGGTATACACCCACTTCTGTATGTTTCAAAAAGAATTAACATTTAAAGATTTACTTCACACTAAAATAATCAAAGATATTATCTGCTTCCCTAAAAAGATAGACCTCAAAACTGTCCCCCAAAACAATGACAGTTGATTATGGATAGTTGATTTAAGTTTACTAATTTTACATTTTTATTATCATTTTAATTTTATATAACATTACTAACACCCTAATTTCTTGAAGTACTCAATAACTCTATTTTTACTCAGAACCATAGCTGTTTAGAACTGCAAGAGACCTTAGAGAGCCAGCTCCGAGTTTTTACAGGTGACACAGAGCCAGACATGTTCAATGAGGACAGAGCTAACCTGACAGCTGGCCCTGTCTACTAGTTTTTAATAACAGTGACAAGCATGGTATCAGAATACACTCAGCCTGCAACTGGAGGCTAAGACAGGAAGGTAAAATTACAACTTGTATCTTTCAGCCTTGGCCAGATAGCTCAGTTGGTTAGTGTCGTCCCAACATACCAAGGTTGCGGGTTTGATTCCCAATCAGGGCACATAAAAGGAACAACCAATGAATGTATAATTAAGTGGAACAACACATCATTCTGTTTTTCTCTCTCTCTCTCCCCTCACCTCCTTTTCTCTAAAATCAATAAATAAAGAAATTTTAAACATGTCTTTTAATTAAAACAACTTAAGCATTTACTGCTGCACTGAGCAAATGTTTTCAGATATCTGCTGGAGTATAAATATAAGATGTCTATATGTGTCCATATATTTGAGATACCTTTAGGCTACTCTCATAGCCTAAATTTGTGTAAAACTTCATTATAATGTTTAGAAAGCAGAATGAATAGAAAGAGAAGAAAACTTTTAAAAGGTAGGAGTTTCAGGATGATAAGGAGAATAATGTCAAGAGAAATGGAAGGAAGAATTTTTTTTAAAAAAAAGATTACTTCAGTAGGTTTTAGCTCTCTATAGAGCTAATGAAATCTAGCTTACAGATGACAAAAATAAATAATAGTTAATTTGTATAAGTCTATGCTAGAAAGTGCTAAGGATTTTAAATGTCCAATGTTATTAATCTTTATGCTGTCCCTGAGCATCAACTACATTGTCATCTCTATTTTACTGATGAGTAAGCTGAGTCTTAAGAGAGGTTAAGTAGCTTGCTCATGGTCACACAGTAAGTGATTGAGCAAGAATTCCTCAACTTTATTTCTCTGATCCTGGAACTCTGTAATGCTGTACTGCAAAAGCATTTGAGCATGTACTGCCTTGCTGGTGTGTACGTATTAAAGACTGTCATTCAGCATTTACTGAGGTCTTACCACATCTAGATCACCACTGTCCAATTATAAAACAAGCACCAAATTTCAAGGAATCTACAATTAAATAAGGAAACATACACATTTGAAAAAGATGAAAACACAAATGGAGCAAATTAAGTAATCCAATAGAATCAGTAACTACATAGCTGTCCTTTGCTAGCTACTGTAATTTTTTTTATCCCCACCTGAGGACAGTTTTTAATTGCTTTTAGAGAGACACATCAATTGGTTGCTTCCTTTACACGCCCCAACTGGGGACTCATCCCACAACCAAGGTATGTGCCCTGACCAGGGATCGAACCTGCAACCCTTTGGTTTACAGCATGGTGCTCCAACCAGCTGAGCCACACTGGCCAGGGCTTGGTAGCTAAATTAAACAGTACTGAAACAGATAGCATTCTATTTTTAAACCTTAATAATCATCTGGTTTTGGGTTGTTATTGACTCAGTAATAAGACAACCTGGGACTGAAAGTAGAGTCTAGCTGAGTTAAAGGAAAGAATGCCATGCAGTGTCATTTTGGGTCATTGAAGTGTCTGTTGTGATACTTCAAGTTTAGCTGTCTATAACAAGAAAGTTAGTGCTTTAGACCAGTGCTTCTCAAACTTTAATGTGCATATGAAGCTCCTTGGGATCTTGTTGAAATGAAGATTCTGATTCAGTAGGTCTGGGGTGGGGCTTGAAAGTTTGTATATCTAACATGTTCCCGGGCGAAGCCAGTTTTGCTGCTCCTAGGACCACACTTCGAAGAGCAAGGCTTTGGATCACAGCTGAGTATTTTACCTTAATCTCTTGTATCAGAAAGAAAATGTATACCATGTGAGGTAGGGCAGCAATTTTGAACTTAAATATCTGTGTCTTGAGACAATACCTTGTCATCAAAAGTAGTTGTAGAAGATAGGGATATGAGTAAATACTATTATATTACCTAACTTTGAAGACGATACAGTCATCACAGTTTTCAACAAACCTGATAATTATACATGTACAACTCCTAAATGTATTTAAGGTATGTTTACTGAGTTTTAATACCAGTGTTACAGAAAATAATTTAAATATAAGTCTTAGACATTAATTATTAGAAGCAGAATAAATGATAGTTGAGAATATAAGGCTCCAGCCAGTCAAGATAACAGAGTAGGTAAACACTGTGCTCGCCTCCTCCTATGACCACACCGCAATTACAACTAAATTACAGAACCTGGTCAACCCTGGGGAACCGTCTGAAGACCAGCTGAACAGAAGTTCTGTAACTAAGGATATAAAGAAGTCACGCCTAGACTGAGAAACTGCTCTTTCCCTCTTGGGGGAAAAAAAGCCTCCAGAGGGAAACTCCCCAGGTTCAAAAGCTGACTCCCACATACTAGCCTTGGACCTCAGCAGTAGGCACTCCCCTCTCAGGGCCTCCCTTCCTCTCTCTGAAATGGGGGTAGTCTTAGCAAAGATCTCATGTGTTTGTTACAGAGTTTTTAAAAAATAATACATAGAAAGCACCTTATGCGGAGCCTAACAGTAGTAAATTGTCTGTAAGTGCTGGCTGTAATGACTAGTATCAGTACTGTTTCTGTTAAGGAAGCATTAGGCTAAACTGTTGTGAAGGTCTTTGCCTTGCCAGTGCTGAGATGTTTTTCTAATCACACGTCTGTGCATAATCATTATATGCCCCTTTCAGGTTCTAAGGGGAGAAGTGATTTGTAGAGTGTTCTCTGAGCCAGCTACCACTAAATGCTGCTCCTGCATCTTAGGTTGTTTTTAATGCAGCAGTTTGATCATCAGGTGAATACACATTTGCAAATCCATTCATTAAATATTTATAAGTAGCTACAAAGTAGTGAGCTAAATAACTGATCCTGCTGCCCTAAAGAAACCCAATTTTTTAAATATGACAATAAAGAGCTCCTAATTTTTTTTTTGTTAGTTTCAGTCTATACAGCCATTAAAGAGCAATTGCTTTATCATTAATGGTAATCTGTCCTGAGAAATGAGCTAAAATTCTGTTGTCCTGCATATAAGAACTCTAATTTTCTCTTAAAATGGTATCTACTCACTGCCTCAGTTTTTAAGTTTCTATATTTCAGACCTCAACCTCTGCTTGTTTCTCCTTAAACAAGGTACATGGCAGCCAGATCTTTCATTGGGTATTAATATGGACTAAACTGAGCTAGTCTCACCTGGTGGTGAAAATAACTGACTTAATTGTACACCTTTTTCTGTCTTTTTTTTTTTAAGTCCTTACCCAAAGATTGATTGATTGATTGATTTTAGAGAGAAAGAGAAAAAGGAAGTGGGGATGGGGGAGGGGAGAGGAAAAAAAAATCACTGTGAGAGAGAAACATAAATTGTTTGCCTCCCGTACACTCCCTGATGGGGGATTGAACCCTCAACCTTTTGGTGCACAGAACAACACTCCAACCAGCTGAGCCACTCTGCCAGGGCTTTCTTTAACCTTTTGATGGAAACTTATCATAAAATAAGATCTTAAATGTAGACTTTTCCCTTTTTCCCATGATTCCTTTCTACTTTATCTGAGGACATTTTAGGTAGGAAATAGTTCCTGTATCCTTCCTCTGAGGGTATCCTCTTTGCTTTTGGCAGGATGGTTTAAGGCTGTTAAGTTTGAAAAAGTCTAGAAACCACAGTTACACCTGACTTAGAGAAACCCCTTTTCTTTATTTTCATGGCTCACATGTTTTAAGCATACACACTTTATAGAACAGATACAGCATTCTTTATTTTCACTTGACAAACATTTGTGTAAAGTTTTTTTCTCTTTCTTTTTGATAATTTTGGTATCTAAGATCACAAACTTAGAAGAACAGTTAGAGCAGTTTAGAGAAGAACTGGAAAATAAGAATGAAGAAGTTCAGCAACTACATATGCAATTAGAAATACAGAAAAAGGAATCAACTACCCGCCTGCAAGAACTTGAACAGGAAAACAAATTATTTAAGGTAATTAATTAAGAAAAACTTTGCCCATAAATAATTCATAGTTTTTTGTCTTGTGCAAACATTAGTATTTGCATGGATTTGCATGGAACTTGTTTTTAAGCCAACAGAAACATTTGAATTCATTATAAATGAAAAAAGTTTCAGACCTTTTATCAAAATATTTTAAGAATTGCTGACTTACAATAATTATGGTATCTCTGAATCTTTTTAATTTGTACATTTTTGAGTGCTGTATCTTTTGTAAGAGTTGATTGAAAGAAAGTTTAAAAATCATGTGTAATGATCTGTCCAACTAGGATGGGTATTTTTATCCCTAGGATGAAATGGAGAAACTGGGATTTGCCATAAAGGAATGTGATGCTATCTCTACTCAGGACCAACATGTGTTCTTTGGCAAATTTGCTCAAATAATGCAGGAGAAAGAGATGGAAATTCATCACTTGAATGAGCAAATTACAAAACTTCAGCATCAACTTAAAATGACAACAGATAACAAGGTATACTAGTTTAAAATTGATTGTTACATGAAGTTAATTTAAACTAGAATTTTAAAGGGCTAAAGAGTGATTTTTCTCCATTTCTCTTTAAATGTAAAACCAAGTAAACCTCAATTTTCTTAACCCATTTTATTTTTTTATTGTTGTTCAAGTACACTTGTCTCAATTTTCACCCCACCACACCATGCACTTTACCCTTTAATTTCAATATAACAAGCTAAGTATATTTTTATCATCTCCTAATATGTCAGAGATTTTTCGTATTTTACAGGGAGTCTCTGGTGGCTTAAGTGGCTCATCATACCATTTTAACCAACCTATTAAAAATTCTAGTGTTGGATATGAGTTAAATAAGAGGATACTTGGGTGCCATCTGCTGTAGACTATTTTTGTTTCAATACTTCATTCTTTTCTATTAGAATATATTGATATTGACTATTTTACTTAAAGGAAATCAGCTACTAAAAGTGTAAATCATTTTATATTTAACAGAACTTTCTGTATGAAGGTATATAATTTAGTTCCTTCTTTGATATGAGGGTCTATATTAAGTTAATGTAATATGTCCAAAAACTAAATTGTGTGATCAGTGCTTGAAGATGTTGCCCTAAAATAAAATTGAATTCTCAAAAGATAAATATATATTTATTGTGTAAGCTACCTTTTTCTCGTTAACTAATAGGTTATTGAAGAAAAAAATGAGCTGATAAGGGATCTTGAAACCCAAATAGAATGTTTGATGAGTGATCAAGAACGTGTGAAGAAAAATAGAGAGGAAGAAATCGAGCAGCTTAATGAAGTGATTGAAAAACTTCAACAGGAATTGGCGAATATTGAACAAAAGACATCAGTGCATGCTAATTCTGTCCCAGAAGAAGCAGATAGTTTAAAACATCAGCTGGATATGGTAATAGCTGAAAAACTGGCTTTGGAACAGCAAGTAGAAACCACTAATGAAGAAATGGCCTTTACTAAAAATGTACTTAAAGAAACCAATTTAAAAATGAACCAGTTAACACAAGAACTATGCAGCTTAAAGAGAGAATGGGAAAATAGGGAAAAAATCCAACGTATACCATTGAAAAGTGATAATGTCGCTGTAGATGATCAGACCGAAAGGAAACCTGAACTAGAAGAAGTCCTTGCTGGGGGTGCTCTTCCACCCCTAGAAAATCAGTCTTCCCTTAGATCTTTGGAAGAAAACAGCAGCATTTCCATAAACAGTTTGGAAACAAAGGTGCTACAACTTGAGAGTACTGTGAGTGCAAAGAACTTAGAACTTACCCAGTGTTATAAACAAATAAAGGACATGCGAGAACAAGTCCAGGCTGAAACAGAAATGCTTAAAAAAAAGATTGTAGACCTCCAGACTGTACTTGAAGAAAATGTTGCTGCTGCTGTTGTGAGTCAGGTCCAACTTGAAGCAGTTAAGGAATACGTGAAACTCTGTCAAAGTGAACAAGAGAGTTCATCAGAGCCCGAAAGAGCAAATATACAGAATTTAAATCAACTAACAGAAAATGAAATGAAGTCAGATGTATCAGCATTAACCTTGAGAATATCAGAATTAGAAAGCCAGGTGGTTGAAATGCAGACCAGTTTGATTTTAGAAAAAGAACAGGTAGAAATCGCAGAGAAAAATGCTGTGGAAAAAGAGAAAAAGCTACGAGAACTACAGAAACTATTGGAGGACAGTGGAGGCAAAGAAAGGAAAAGCAGCCCTCAAGGAGATTTTGAAGTTCCCAAGGTTAGTTTGCATTTCTTTCTTTTTTTTTTTTTTTTCACTGAAATACCCTAAGAAACTCTCTTTTCCTTTATTCCTTGAGCTGACTGCTAATTTACTAAATTAAATGTTGTTCTTCACATGCAGCAATTGGTACATATAAAGCATTTTTATAAAAATATTACTATTCTATACAGTTATATTATCACTAGCATAAATGATACAAACTATATTTTGTAATTTAGCATAGTTATTAAATAGAGTAGTCAGAATAAATTTAGAAATGTTAAGTTTAGCAAATGTCCTCTGGAACTTGTGTGGGTTTTTTCCTTTTCCCTCTAACATGCATGTTATGTGATCATCCCTTTTAGGTCATAGAAAATATCAAAATATATTAATGTTCTACTGAATTAACAACATATGAGTGAGGAATCCTTAGCTTTTGCAGATTTTATACTCAATAAATTTTATTCTTTTCTATGAAAAATTTACATTTCATCCTTATAAATCTACTTAGGTAAAGACCTGAAATCACAATTATTTCTTAGCATAGGATTGATATGAAAAGACTTTAGCTTTCACATTCTCACTTTATGTATTTTGAATTTTGTATAGTAATTGTGCCATCTTAAGCCGAACACCAGGAGATTAACTGATATATCGGGATTCTATAAATACAATTTATTTTGCAAATGATAATTCTTTCCATTTATTAGGATTTTTCTTCCTATTAGGCTTACTGGAAGTATAAACTATGAATAATATTAAAATAGGCCTGGCTGGTGTAGCTCAGTGGATTGAGTGTGGGCTGTGAACCAAAGGGTCTCTGGTTCGATTCCCAGTCAGGGCACATGCCTGGGTTGCCGGCCAAGTCCTTAGTGGGGGCCACCTGAGAGGCAATCACACATTGATATTTCTCTCCTTCTCTTTCTCCCTCCCTTCCCCTTGCTCTAAAATAAATAAATAAAGTCTTTAAAAAAATAAAATAGTAATGTGACCTTCCATGTATATAAAACTTCTAAGAACTATTTTAGTAATACCTGGTATCTTTTAAGGAAAGTGATATAAATATGAAAGTTTTTTTAAAAGTACCAAAAATATTAAGTAATAATTTATAAATTTTAGGATATATACAGTGAGCGTATTACCTTTCACTCCTGGAAAATCATTCTTTTCTTTCCCCAAAATACAAAATAATGGTTCTGAAAATTTTTCTCTATTTGTTGAACAAACATGGATCATTTCAACCCCTTTTATCTGACAGGCATTCCTGATTTTAAAAAAAGCTTCATTAGAATGTATATTGCCTTGAACTTGGCTATATTTTTTGAAAATGATGTGTTTCTTATATCTTTCCACTGCCATACAGACAACTACTGAGCTAATTCATGCCAATGAAGAAAGTGGATTTTTTGTTCAACTTGAGGCTCTCAGAGCTGAGTCAGCAGCTACCAAAGAAGAACTTGCCAGTTACAGAGAAAAGGCAGAAAAACTTCAAGAAGAGCTTTTGGTAAACTAAGTAACTTAGCTCCTAATTCACTTGTTTCTACCTATCCTAATTGTATTTCAAATTATATTCTTTTCTATGAAACAAACCCAAATCCATAATTTAAAGCTAGAAAAAAATAAAAGCTTTTGTGAATTCGATGAAAAGTTATAAATTTCTTTGCTAGCATCTTCTTGCTTGATTTGCCTTGGAATCTTCATTAGGAAGATGCTTTTAATCTCTAATCTGTTAATGAAGGAGGAGAAAGACAGATGTTAAGGAAACTATATATCCCATGAGAATTAAAAGTAGAGGCTGATAAAATGATTTTATTTCTATGGTAATCTGTGGCCATATACGTATACGGAGACTATGAGCGTTTCTGAATTTTTATTATTCTGAGGAAAATGAACATATTAGTATGAATTATACTCTCAACCCTAAATTCTGTGTTTGATATTTTTAACTGGATGTTCTACTGTTCTATTCATTGTGTTTTTAGGTGAAAGAAACAAATATCGCATGTCTCCAGAAAGATTTAAGTCAAGTTAGGAATCAACTCACAGAGGCAAAAGAGAAATTATCCTACTTCTTAGAAGAAGAAGAAAGGACTGAGGTACAAGAAAACAGAAAGCTACTCATATTAGAGTCGTTTCCTATTAAAGAGAGTAAAAGCACCGCATCCCAGACAGACAGGACTGTCAAGGTCAATAGCAGCAATCAGACTCCACAAATCCGTGTCAGAAATGCAGGAATCCAAATTGATTTACAGAGTGAATGTCCATCAGAAGAAGTTACCGAAATAATCAGTCAGTTTACTGAAAAAATTGAGCAAATGCAAGAGCTACATGCTGCTGAAATCTTGGATATGGAATCCAGACATATTTCAGAAACTGAAACCTTGAAGAGGGAGCACTATGTTGCTGTCCAGTTACTGTCAGAGGAATGTCGTACCTTGAAGGCAATGATTCAGTGTCTGAAGTCTAAAGAGGTATTTGGTTTTCATAACATGCGCTTTTCAGTGTTCTATGATTTTTTTTTTCCTCTAAAATTCAGTGATTTTAAGAGGAAAAAAAATTTAGGACAATCTCTTCATTATGATAAAATTATAATTGTAAGTCTTTCCATAGAAAGTCAGATGCTAACTTTCCACAAAGTTCCTGTGCAGATTTGGAGCCTGATGTTATTGTTCCTTAATTCATGGATGTTTCTCACTATGGTAATGCCCATGAAGAAAAACTAGACTTGTTATAAGACATGGATAGTTTTGTTTATTTTAAAAAGTTGTGACAAACTTAGGTGAATTCTTTTAACAACATTACAAAGAACAAAATTATTTATGGGACCCTATTTGTATTAAAGCAAAGAAAGTTATGTATTTTTTGTTTGTTTTCTCCAATTAGGGAGCCTCAATTCCTGAATTAACACATTCTGAGGCTTACCAAACTAGAGAAATATGTTCTAGTGGTAAGTTACGTTAATTTCTGGAATTTGTGTAGTACTTTTATAAAAAATATTTGTTTAATAGTCAATGGTGGTTTTCTTTATTTTAGATTCTGGATCAGACTGGGGTCAGGGAATTTACCTTACACAAAGTCAGGGATTTGACTCAGCATCAGAAGGCCGAGGAGAAGAAGGTGAAAGTTCAACAGATTCATTCCCAAAGAAAATAAAGGTACTAAAAGACAGATATCTTTAGTAAAACTTAGTGTGGTTTCTACATTGAACATAATAGTGTATTTAAAGTTATATAGTAAGACCCTCTATGGAGAGAGAATTGCAGACCTAGAAGGAATCTTGGGGATGTTTAGTTTTATTCCCATATTTTACAGATAATAAAGCATAATATATTTGTATACAGACTTTTTAAAAGATTTCATTACTGAAATTTTTTGTTTGCCAAAATTATTAAAGTAGTTTCAAGGACTAGAACTTATCTCCTACATATTTCTTTTGGTCAAATTCGTGGCTAATTGTTAAATCGAAGAACACATTAGATAAATAGACAGCATAATGTCATAGGCTGTCTTTTGGGATTGGCTTTCCCCTCCAGAGGAAGAGGATAGGATGGTGTTTCCTATCCGCAGTGGCTTTTCTAAATTAATCTGAGTGGGTATAAAGCTGTCTTGCTTTAAAGTTCCCTTTGACTTTGCAGTCTTTGAGGTTGTAATAATTCTGGCTTTTGGGTTTTGGCTTCTAGGGATTACTGAGAGCTGTCCATAATGAAGGCATGCAGGTGCTCTCTCTCACTGAGTCTCCCTATAGTGATGGAGAGGACCATTCTGCTGAGCAAGTTTCAGAATCTTGGCAAGAAGAGAGAAAGGCTTATCTCAGTACAATTTCATCTCTTAAGGATTTAATTACCAAGATGCAGGTGCAAAGAGAAGCTGAGGTACTCAAGATTATTATGCATCTAAATAGTTTTACATATTAAGGCACTTTACAAATTAAATTGTTGTTGTTTGTGAGGTGTTTTATTAATTTACACACCCAAGTCACATATTTGAAAATAAATTCACATATGCTTAGGTTCGCATGCTCTTATTCACATCCGTTTAGGTGAGCAGATAAATATCCTTTTTAGAGTCTTTTTAAACATGTTTATTTGGAGCTAACTTTTGTTTTTTATACTCTGCTAGGTTTATGATAGTTCTCAATCTCATGAGAACTTCTCAGACTGGCGAGGTGAACTTCTGCTTGCCCTCCAGCAAGTTTTCTTAAAGGAGCGCAATGTTGTGCTGGCTGCATTTCAGACTGAACTGACAGCTCTAGGCACTAGAGATGCAGCTGGATTATTAACCTGTTTGGAACAAAGAATACAAGAACAGGTATCAAAATAAAACTTTACATCAAACTTAAAAGAAAGAATGCTTTTTAATAGTAATAAAGTGAATTGTTGATTAGTTTTACAGGAAGTTTAAAATTTTAACAGTAGCTACTAAGAATATTTAGAAGAAAAATTATTACCGTATTTTTATCTTACCTTAAAAAATGAGCAATATTGAAAATTAATGAGTTAATCCTCCAACTTGGGAAGTTTAAAAAAGAGGAACAGAATGACACAAAAATATTAGAAGAGATATGATACAGTCAGTTCTTACAATTTGCAGTAGTTAGGTTCTGTGAAGTTGCCATGAATGCTGAGCCATTGCTACTAAAGAAAGTAGAGGGGTCAGTTTCTCTGGCCCCCTAATCGTGATAATTTTGTCAACCAGCAATACATGACCTTATTTTATGTATGGTTCTGTTTAAACACACTGTATTTACTATATGTTGTTGACTCATTAACATTGAACTGATGCTTATCAGCACTACAATTCATGCCTAAATGAAGCTTATCTAACACATGTGTTTTCTGCATAATGTACAGCTTTATTATACTTGGGAACGCTACATAATACTTCATTACTATGCTTGGGGACCATTTGAAACAGTAAAATCACCAATAAAAAGCACAGAAGTGCAAAAAACAGCACTATAAATGGGTGGCAGAAGGACACGTTTATAGTATAAGGGATGAAAAAAGAAGGCATAGTGTCACCTTGTTTAACTTGAGCCAGGAACATGCACATCTGGCATTTTGCCGCTGCATGTTTGCAGAAGCTGTGAAAACACTGCAGGTATTGATTTTAGGGGCACAAGTGCATTTTAGCGAATAGGCAAATTCATAAATGCATGATCCACAGATAATGAGACTCAACTGTAATAAATAAAAGGCATTAGTAAAATACATACAGTGGTACAATAGAGGATAAAAACAATAAAAACTAATTCTTTGAAAGGCCAATATAGTAAACTTTTCTAGAGGATTAGTTAAGGAAAAAAGGTAAAGCACACTCTTTTAAAAGTTAGGAATGAAAATGGGATCACAACCAAAAATATACAACTTGAGATGTAAAAGTAATGGAATGTCATGAATAATTCTGTGTTTATTAAAAAACTTGAGTGAAATGGACAGGTCTTCTAGCAAAATATCTCTTAAAACTCATTTGGGAAAAAAACCAAAACTCATTTGGGAAAAAAATAAAAAACGTGAAAAGGTCTGTAGATAATAAAGGAATCAGATCAGTTCACATTCTCTCGCACATCATGTTTTTCTCTCTCTCTCCCCCTCCTTCCCTTTCTCTTTAAAAATAAATAAATAAAAATCTTAAAAAATAAAAACAAAAACAGTTCACAGCCCTGGCTGGTGTGGCTCAGTGGGTTGAGCACCAGCCTGCGAACTGGTGGGTTGCCAGTTCATTTCCCAGTTGGGGCGCATGGCTGGGATGTGAGCCAAGTCCCCAGTTTGGGGCATGCAAGAGGCAACCAATTGATGTTCTCTTGCACATTGACATTTCTCTCCCTCTCTTTCTTCCTCCCTTCCTCTCTATAAAAAATAAAATCTTTAAATAAAAAACTATAGCAATACTTCAGAATTTTTTTAAAATCAGTTCATAATACTTAGCACCCAGATTTTGATTTTTTGAGTACATTCTCCATCAAAAGGAACTAGGACTTCTTAGAGAAATGGCTGATTCCAGGGCAGGAGCAGGGAAAGTACAAGATGAAGTATCTCATTTTGCTAACAAGGAATTGCTGAAAGAATTAAGGGGATTTGTCAAAAAGTCACAGAAGCGAGCTTGAAGGAGTTCCCTCTGGCTAAATTTGAGACAGTTTGAACATCAAACAAAATAATGAAAGTGAAAGCTGTTCCCAGTGGCTTTTCCACACAAGTGGCTTTTCCTTGTAATGGCTCATGCCTCATACTTTTCTAAAATCTCTGAAACAAGCAACATCTATCCTCAGCAAACCCTCTCACTAAGTGGCCCCAGGCCCAGCAATAGCAGCAGCCAGCCTTAGTCCATAGCTTGGTCTCACACGAGTACCTGAAAGCCCAGCACAAGTAGCAACCATCAGCAGATTGCTTTGTAGTTCATGCCAGGTGGCCCCAGTCACAACCCAGGCAGTAGCTGACCTTGACTTGTACCTCCCAGGAGGCACCAGAGCCAGCACACCCAGTAGGCAGCTTCAGACCATGTCAAAACACACCGCCCAACCTCCTCTACAAGCAACATATTCAAGAGGCAGACTCAACGGGCACCAGAGCTCCACTGAAGTAAGTCCAGCTCTATGGAGTGGGCCCCTGCACAGCTGATCCTCCATAGTGGTCAGAGGTTGGTGGTCAGTTTTTGCAGCTGACTGGCCTGGGTTAATCCCTCCCATTGACCTACACACAGCAATCAGTGCTCAACTACAAGAAGAGGGTATACAGCCCACACAAGGGGCACACCTTGAGTTCACACCTTGGGTGACTGGGGAGGCTGTGCTACTGAACCCTACAGGACACCTACTACATTAGGCCACTCTACCATACCATGCCTGGGAGACATTGCAGCTCTGCCTAATACATAGAAACAAACACAGGGAGGCTGCCAAAATGAAAGAACAGAGCAAAACTCTGGAAAAAGAACTAAACAAAATGGAGACAAGCCATCTATCAGGTGCAGAGTTCAAAACACTGGTTATAAGGAGGCTCAGTGAACTTAGTGAGGCCTTCAACAGCATGAAAAAGGACTAGTCAGAAGTGAAGAATACACTCACTGAAATGAAGAATAATTTACAGGGAATCAACAGTGGAGTAGATGAAGCCAAGAATCAAATCAGCAATTTGGAACATATAAAAGAAAACAAAAAACCTAATCAGAACAGCAAAAAGAAAAAAGAATCCAAAAAAATGAGGATAGTGTAAAGAGCCTCTGGGACAGCTTCAAGCCTTCCAACACTTGCATTAGGGATGCTAGACAGAGAAGAGAGCAAGAAATTGAAAATTTATTTGAAAAAATAATGACAGAAAACTTCTGTAACTGGTGAAGGAGATAGACATACGAGTCCAGAAAGCATAGAGTCCAAAACAAGATGAAATCAAAGAGGCCCACACCAAAGACACATCATCATTAAAATACAAAAGGTTAAAGACAAAGAGGTTAAAGACTGTCAGTGACTGCCAGTCAACTAGCCAGTGTGGCTCAGTTGCTTGGAGCATTGTCCCGTAAACCAAGGAGTCTTTGGTTCAATTCCCAGTTGGGGCATGTATGTGGGTTGCAGGTTTGGTCCCCATCCAGGGTATATATGTGAGGCAGCAAATCGATGTTCCTTTCTCAAATCGGTATTTCTCTCCTTCCCTTCTCTCTCTAAAAATAAATAAATAAAATATTTTTAAAAAAATAAAAAGCTAAAGGAGTTCATCACCACCACACCAGTCTTACATGAAATGTTAAAGGGTTTTCTTTAAGAAGAAATTTAAAAAAAATAGGAACAATAAAACGGCAATAAATACACATCAATGAACAATTGAATCTAAAAAGACAAAGTAAATGAACAAACGAAACAGAAACAAGCTCATGGATACAGAGAATCTTTTGACAGTTGCCAGATCAGAGGAGATTTGGGGAGATGAAAAAGGTGAAGGGATTGGGAAGTACAAATTGGTTGTTACAACAGTCTTGGTGGTATAAAGTACAGCATAAGGAATATAGTCAATAATATTCAAGTAACTGTATGGTGTTAGATGGGTGTGAGATTTATTGAGATGGTCATTTATTAAGTTATATAATATCTAATCACTGGGATTTACTCCTGAAACGAGTATAATAATATATGTCAACTGTAATTGAAAATAAAAAATGATGAAAAATAATGAGAATAACATTTGCAAACAAAGGGTAAAATAAGAATTCATGAGTTTATACTGCTAAAATAAAGAATAAAAATTCTAATGATAGAATGCCAACTAGCATGTAGGAGAAATGATGTAATTTATAAATCACCCTTTATTAAACACTATAGTAATATGATCAGGAAAGTACATTTACATACTCTCAAAATACATCCCCAGAAAAATCCTTTTCAATTAACAAATAGAAAAGCAGTAGCTTTACAGTGGAGAAATCTTCAGAGACCACCTTATCCAAGTGATTAGTTACTGTCACCAGAAATGGAACAAACAGACATCATATACTTCTCAATATGAAGGTCACGGCATCTCTTTTGTGCATAATTAAAATCTACTCACTGAGACATGTTAGACGAAAACAAGCTGAGGCCACTACACTGTATCAGAATGGCCAAAATAAAAACTAGTGACAACATCAAGTGCTGACAGACAAACTGCATCTCTCATGCAGTGTTTTAGGAATATAAAAGGGAGAGCCACTCTGGAAAAATCGTCTAGCAATTTCTTATAAAGTAAAAATACACTTATCATATGACACTGAAGTCACACTCACAGGTATTTAATCTGACAGAAATGAAAACTTATGTCTCCATGAAAACCTATACATGAATATTCGTAGCAGATCTGTTGGTAACAGCCAAAAACTGGAAATAACCCTAATATCCTGTGACAGGTGAATGAATGAACAAATTATAGCATATCCATACAGTGACATACTACTCAGCAATTTAAAAGGAGCAAATAGTTGATACCCTCAAAATATGTTATAAAATACTCTTGAAAATACAAGATTACAATGATGGAGAATAGATCAGTGACTGTTAGGAGTTAGGTGGCGAGAAGGTGTGGCTACAAAGGAGTTTCTTTGTGGTGATGAAACAGTCTGTATGGTGACTGTGATGGTGGTTACATGAACCTGTGCAGGTGGTGAAATTTCACAGTACTATATACCAATTCATTGACAAGTGCGTTTGAAAACTAATGGTGTCTGAATGAGCCCTGGAGCTTAAATAGTATTGCACCACTGTCAGTTTCCTGGTTTTCATAATGTGCTATAAGTACATAAGATCCTATCAGGGAAGGCTGGCTAAAAGGTACACGGCCACTTTGTCTTAAATTATTTCAGAATAAAAAGTTTTCAAAAATGAGGGACATACTGCAAAATAACTAGCCTGTACTTTTCAAAATTTAAGGTCACAAAAGACAAAGATTTATAAAAATATTGATTTTTCCCTGTTGCTAGTTAGGGCATGTAGCAAAGTTTAAATAAGCTTTTTATACATTATAGTGGGTTATATTAGGTTAATTTCTGCTTTGATAATCATACTGTGGTTTATAAAAGAATATTCTTGTTTTTAGGAGATACACACTGCAATTTTTAGGGATAAAGGAACATCTGCCTGCAACATGTTCTCACACATTTTGAAGAAGAAAGATATGGATATGTGTAGATACACACACATGTTTATGTAGAGAGATGGGAGAATGGTAAAGCAAACGTGGTTAACGTTTGGGGAATTTGGGTGAAGGGCACATGGGATTCCTTACACAACTTCTGGATCATCTCTGTGAAACTATGTCAAAATATGAAATTAAAAACAGATTTTAAAAATCTACCCAGAAGAGTTATACCAAGTCCAAATGGTTTCGCAGGTGAAGAAGTCTGCCGTGCATACAGGGAGTATGCAGCAGCTCCAGAGTTATACATGGGCTCCTCACTGTTGAATGGTTCTAGGCATGCCCTGTCATTTTTTAAGGAGGCTCGTATAATCCTGTTCCCAAATCAGATAAAGGTAATAGAAGAAAGAAAAAACATGGGCCTGTTTTATTCCTGAACACAGATGCAAAAATCCTCAATGAAATACTAACATACCAAATTCACCAATGCACATATTTTTGAAGACACAGCTACCTTTCACTTATTCAGGGTTACAAAGGTAGCATACCATTTAAAATAACTCATATGACTCATTACTTTAACAAATTAAAGGGGAAAAAAGACAGTGATCACCTCAAGAAATAAGGCTAATTAACCACTTAATTAGAATGAAGAATTTTATACTTTAAAATATTACCTTAATTCCCAGTCAGGGCACATGCCTGGGTTGCGGGCCAGGTCCCCAGTGGGGGCTGTGTGAGAGGTAACCACACATTGATGTTTCTCTCCCTCTCTTTCTCCCTCCCTTCCCCTCTCTCTGAAAATAAAGAAATATTTTTAAAAATAAAAAAATAATAAAATATTACCTTAAAGCAAATAAACTAAAACAAAAATTTATTGAACTAAGTAAAAACTATGCCTAGCAAAAAGCTACAATAAACATATCTTATAGTTAAGTGTTAAAAATATTTCTTCATAAAGGGTTCAGTAGATTGTTCAACCTACTACTGAATGTTTAGTGACCTAAATGTTTAGCTAGCAAAGCAGGAGAAATAAGTAAGAGTTGGGGGTACGGAAGACCCCTTCCTCACTCACATAAACAACTAAAGAGCATCTATACACACACATTTTTAGAATTGATAAGAAAGTTTAAAATTTTGCTGGATAGAAGATCAAGATGTAAAAATCTGATTTCTCAGTAAATGTTATTTTTAAAAATGAATTACAATAGCATTAAATGCACAAATTCCTAAAAATTAAAAACTACCAAAACTAACTCATGAAGAGAATAAAAGCCTAACAGATCTATAATAAAGAGTTAAATTACTAATTCTAAAATTTCTCACAAATAAAAAACCAGGATCAGATGGCTTCACTGGTGAATTCTACCAAATGTTTAATAGAGTTAAGACTAGTCCTTCACAAACTCATCAAAATAAAAGAGAGAAGGGAACATTTCCCAACCCATTCCATGAGGCCAGTTGTTGCTCTGATTGCAAAACCAGACAAGACATTACAAGAAGGAAAACTACTGACCAGTTATCCAATGATGTTAAAACAACCAATGGAAAAATGGACAAATGATGTAAATATATGATCTCATGGAAGACAACTAAGAATATCCAATAAATATATAAAAAGATGCTCAAATAAAATATAGGGTATTATTCATACTATGGAATACTAGATGTGAGGGAGGACCCCAAAAATAACAGAATTACCTTCTGGAGGGCAGACCCCTTGTACTACAGGCTTCCCCCACTAGGTGGGTGTTCTAGGATCCCATCTGTATCAGTGTAGCAGCTGGTGATGTGAGAGGCTGTCTGTGTTCAGCTTCAGTGAATTTTTTTTGAAGACTTAGTATGTTTGCCCATTTCATCATGGGTGATTTCTGAGCACACCTACCCACACCATGCCGAGTGTTCAGAAGTGTTTGACCCCAAAATGGCATGACCCCCATGTCCCACCCTCCCTATTCACCTTATCTCACTCTGAGGAACTTTGTTTGATTCCCTGTGAAAAAAGTCCTCAAAGGACATGTTTTGCCCATGTGGAAGAAGTGAAACCAAAAACATCAGAAGGATTAAAAGGCATCAAAATCAATGAGTTCAAAAACTGTTGTAAACAGTAGAAAAAAAATCTTGATAGGTGTATTGCATCAGATAGTACTTTGAAGGTGACTAAAGTTTAAACATGTAAGAACAACAATTTTTTTTTTTTTTTAAGATGTGCACTTGCATTTTATTTTTTTTTATTTTTTTATTTTTTTTTTATTTTTTATTTTTTTTTATTTATTATTTATTTTTTTTTAAATCAGTATTTTTTAATTGTTGATATTGTACAGTTTTCTGTCTTTTACCCCGCCCCAGCCCACCACCCCAGCCCTCCCCACCTTCCTCCCATTTCCACCCCCCCATAGTTTTTGTCCATGAGTCCTTTATACTTGTTGCTCTAAACCGTTCCCCTTTTCCCCTGAAATTCCCTCCCCTCCCACTCTGGACACTGTCAGACTGTTCTCAAATTCAGTGTCTTTGTTTATATTATGCTTGTTTGTTTGTTTTGTTGATTAGCTTCCTGTTAAAGGTGAGATCATATGGTATTTGTCTTTCATTGCCTGGCTTATTTCGCTTAGCATGATACTCTCCAATTCCTTCCATGCTGTCGCAAAGGGTAGGAGCTCCTTCTTTCTCTCTGCTGCATAGAATTCCATTGTGTAAATGTACCACAGTTTTTTGATCCATTCGAACAACAATTTTTTATAAATAAATCTTGGAGTTATTGGATCCCCCTCATAATACTGAAATGAGGGCTACATGTGTCAACCCATTGGTTTACCAAAATGTTGTGGAAAAGGCAAATTACATCAAGATAAATACAATATGATGCCATTTATATAAAGTTCTAAACATGCAAAAACAATATTGTGTGTTATTTAGCATGTGTGTATGTAACAATATGCAGAGAATTAGAAGATATGAATTTGATATGAAAATAAAATGTAACATGAAAATTAGAAGATAAAATTTAATTCTAAAGAAGACTTAGAATTTGGTTATTTCTTGAGCAGGCGGTACAGGGGAGGATGTATTCAGGGGGTTTTATACAGGGGCTTTGATTGTATAGGTGCTATTTCCTAGGCTAAGTACATGGGTGTTTATTATAGTATTCTTCGCGTTGTCTTGTGTGTCTGAAGAATTTCAAAATAAATGTAAAGATTAGTAACCAGAAGTAAATCCTAGTGAGGAGGGAAATTAATAATTTCTTTTCAAAATTTTAGCAGGTGTGTATCATTCATTCTTCAGATTCCTGGTTGTTAATTTTATTGTCTTTATAACTGTCTTCACTTGATTTTTTACTTTACATTTTTACAGAGTATTGAATATCGAACAGCTATGGAATGCCTTCAGAAAGCAGATAGAAGGAGTTTGTTATCTGAAATTCAAGCACTGCGTGCTCAGATGAGTGGTAGAAAAATGACTCTGAAAAGAGAACAAGAGAGTGATCAAGCAAGCCAAGGTACGAGGTACAGCGGGCTTGCGTGATAGCACAAGTGGGCAGACACGCTTCCCATCGTCTCCCTTCTCGTTTCTCAGTTAGAACCCGTCTCTTCTCAGTCACATTTCGTTCTCGTTCTCACATCAGAGGGAGAACCTGCATTAGTTACCTAGGGACTAAAGAATTGTCCAGTTGGTTTTAAGCATATGTATATGTGTATATACATGTATGTACCTGTTTATATACAAGTTGAGGAAGAAGTAGGTTTATAGTTGTGAGTATGTGAAACAGTTTATTCTTGTATTATTATTTATTTATTATTGTGTTGTTTCCCATACAAACAACTGTAAACCTGCTTTTGCCCTTCCCTTTATATCTGTGTATGTGTGTGTGTGTGTGTGTGTGTGTATTTAAATATTTTACACGCACACACAGTTGACCCTTGACCACTGCGGGGGGTTATAACTACTTGTGCAGTCAGAAACCTGAGAATACCTTAAGATGGCCCTCTGCATACATGGTGGCCCAACCGCAGATCAAAACTACAGTTGTTGCATTTTTAGAGTTGAAAAATAGTTTACATTAGGGTTCTCTAACCAAATGAAAACTCTTGCTTAGCTTTGGGAACAAATAAAATAAATAGGTAATGCCAGTCGTGCTATGCCAAATAAGCTTATTGCTCCATCTTAAAAGTAGCAATTCTTGAAACTGGGAAGAGGTGGTGGTTGTGCAGGAGAGGGAGTTGTTGTTGTCACTGCAAAGAAAAAAATGCTGTGTGTGACAGACAGCCTGGTAAGGACCTGCTTTAAAGTATCAAAGGACTTTGCTTTTATGTCCTGTAGAGTTTGAAAACAGCTTTGCCAGCTATGTATGGAAAGAGTATGACAGTGACTCTTACAAAATATTTTAATCAAAGAGACTGCAATTTTCTGACATTTAAACAAACATATTTAATTTAAAATGAACCAGCATTGCCTTGACCCAGGGTGTTTAGCCCATTGTTCATTATTTTCCTTTGTTTTGAAGCTCTAGGTGAGGATAATCTAAATGAAAAAAAAATCCACAATGGAAGTAACTGTTTCTTTCTTAATCCTTTTTTAATTGTGAACTATAACATACATTCAAAAAAGTACAAATGTGAAAATGTACAATATAACAAATCAGATGAGTATCTATGGAAACATTACCTATGCCAAGTGTCCCAGAAGCCCCCTTCCCAGCATCCACTCCTCTAGTAACTTACAAGTGACCATTATCCTGATTCTTTGTGTTGTACTACCTGTTTATATATTCCTAAACCACAGAAGTTTAAAGTTTGTCCTGCTTTTGAACTTTATCACTGTCTTCTGTCACCTCTCTGTAACATTCTTCTAAGTTCCTGTAGTTATCTCTAGTTCACTCATTTTTTTAATGTATAGAATTCCCATGTGTGATTATTTCACAATTTACATACCTTGCTAGCTGCTAGATCCAACGCTAATCTCCATATTGTTATACCATGTTTCTGATGCATATATGTGTGACTTTTCTGGGTACAGACCCAGGAATGGAATTGCTGGATAATGAAACACTTATCTTCAAATTTATTAAATAATGCCAAACTGTTTCCCAAGTGGTCACGTTAGTTTGTATACTTGCTAGCAGTGCATGAGAGTTTCTGTTGCTTCACATCTTTGCCAACAGTTGTTACTGTCAGACCTTTGTTGCCATCTGGTGGGTGCGCAGTGTATTGTTACTATGGTTTGGATTTACATTTACTGATTACTGAAGTGGTTAGTCCTTTTGCCATGATTATTGGCTTATGATTATTGGCTAACTAGATTTCTACTTTCGTGATGCTTCTTTTTTTAAGATTTTATTTATTTACTTTTTAGAGAGAGGGGAAGGGAGGGAGAAAGAGAGGGAGAGTAACATCAATGTGTGAGCGATACATCGATTGGTTGCCTCTTGCATGCCCCCAACTGGGGAACCTGGGCCTCAACTCAGGCATGTGCCCTGACAGGGAACCAAACCTGCAACCTTTTGGTTCGGAGGCCAGTGCCCAATCCTCTGAGCCTCACCAGACAGGCTTGTGATACTTTTCCAGATCTTTTGCCCATTTTCGATAGGGGTGTCTCTTCATTTAGAGCTGCAGATAGAAATCACTTGAGATTAAATTGAAATCTAATTTTCATCATGTCTAGTGAAGACACATATCTTTGTCTTCAGTTTTGTTTCATATAATGGTACAAACACATATGCTTTTGCAAATTTTGAAAGTTATACCATAGTCTTACATTTGTCACTAAAAAACTAAAGATTTTAAATATTTTTAAATATTTCAGAGCAAACAGGTATAATGAGATCACAAATATATCCTTTATATTAAGACATAGAATTAATTGAAGATTATTTTAGATAATTTATTAGTATTAGTTTACTTAAGTTAGCTAAAACCCCATTGGAAGCTTAGTTTCCCATATATACATTTTATGTATGTAGCTCCTTAGCCTCCCTAAAAAATAGTTTTAAAGGCCTGAATTAACATGACTATCTTCAAATTCAAGTTTTTTCTATCTCCTAACATGAATAATAGGAATTGTAATATGAAGTGATTAACTTCAATAAAATTTTTTAAGTTAAAGATACATTTATGGTAGGATGGGGAACTGGATAAAAGGTGAAGGGATGGTCCAGAGAGCATAGATGCAGGACCCACAGCCAGGGGAAGGGGAATGGGGGGGGGGGGCGGGGAATAGGGCATCTGTAATAGTGTAAGCAATTAAAAAAAATTAATGAGATGAAAGAAGGGACTTAGACAAGTCAAAACTGCTTTTATGAATACAAAGGTCTTATGCAAAAAAAAAAATACATTTATGGTAGAATAGAGAAGTAAAAGAATAGAGTAAAACTAGAATCTCCTAAATGCTAAAATAATACCCAGGTAAACAGTTCTTCGGACCTTTTCAATGTGTACATGTATATAAGTTCCTATTTTTCATAAAAATGGGATTCTGATGTATATTGTAACTTTTTAAATTTATTGTACCTGTGAATTTAAGTATTTCAGTTTGTTTTCATTGTAACAGACATGCAGCAAGGGTTCAGTTGGTTTTTAGAGGAAAAAAACCAAATTGGGATTTGGACTCCCCACTTCCCTAGGACAGTTACGAGGGACTGTCTGCGCGCGAACCAGGGCTGCGCACGCGGCCCGGCACTGCCCGGCTTTGCAGCTGCAGTTCCCCGGGTGACTCCTGTGTTACCGCAGGTGGCTGTCAGAAACCACTGGGGTGTTTTAATGTGAGGGATAGAAATTCTGACTGAACAGATACAGATTTCTACTTATTTCAGTTTTATTAAACTTTTATCATCCAACATATTTGTAGTTCTGAAGTGTTGACCGTTCGGACTCTGAGGGAAATATGCATAATGTGTATTTATATGAATTGCTAACTTGGGGACTGTAATATTTTAATTTGTAGTAATCGCCTAAATTCCAAATCATTTCTTATCAACAAAATATTTATAAACCAAATATGAATCTCTAAATCATAGTTTAAATATTAATAATGTTCCATTTAGAACTCCTGGAATATAACATACAGCAGAAGCAGTCTCAAATGCTGGAGATGCAAATGGAGCTCAGCAGTGTGAAAGACAGAGCAGCAGAACTGCAAGAACAACTGAGTTCTGAGAAAATGGTGGTTGCTGAACTGAAGAGTGAGCTTGCGCAGACTAAGCTGGAACTCGAAACAACACTTAAGGCACAGCATAAGCACCTAAAGGAATTAGAGGCATTTAGGTACACCACGCTTCCTTATTATAAACCTGCGTTAGTGAAGAAATTGGAGTAACTTTATCACAGACGTTGTAAGGATCTTACAAAAACGTAACATTATACATGATGTTTAAATAACATGACACTTCATTAATTCATAGGAAGAACTCAGTGAGAAAGAAAACTCCAAATAATAAGCTCATGATTGGCATGTTCTGTACTGTGGCTTCCATTCTACTTGAGGCTTCTTATATAAGATATATAATTTTGACCTTTATTTCACTAATTTGACCAAGTAATTTGAAGTGGTATTTATTATCTCAATAGAATTCATGGTTCAGTTAGCTAATACATGCAAAATGCTTTAAAAGATAATGCTTGTAAAAAGAATAAGCTTGTTGAGGTAAATACTGAGATACTCTACTTGCTAAGAACACATTACAAGCACCATCTTTATTTTGAGCATTGTTTTCACACATACACAAAAACATGGTATTTTCCATGTTAGGTATAAGACAAGGGAAAATTTTTATTGTTATTTTGTAATAATAAATAGTAATGGTAAATAATAGGTGTACTATTAGAAACAGTTAATTTGAAATGAACCACAATCAATAGTCTTTAATTTTTGCATGGTTTATATTTTCCTATTTTCTACTTTATTATATGCCTCCACTTTTCATTGGAAGTTGTACTCTTTTCCACTGTATAGTCAAAGTAGTTTTAGGAAAGTTTATTTGTCTCTCTGATTTAGGTTGGAAGTTAAAGATAAAACAGATGAAGTACATTTGCTTAATGACACATTAGCAAGTGAACAGAAAAAATCCAGAGAGCTCCAGTGGGCTTTGGAAAAAGAGAAAGCCAAACTGGGACGCGATGAAGAACGAGATAAAGAAGAACTTGAGGTATTGGTCTCTCTGTCTTTAAATATCTGCGGAAAATCCAAAACTAGAAAAATGAGAGTCTGGAGACTTTTCTCCTTCTAAAATGTCAACATTAAACTCTTTATGAGCTGCAGTGAGTTGCTTGCTCTGTACTGATTACTATTATAGTGTTATCTAAACTCTACAAAGGAAATGCTAGTATTTCCTTGTATAGGAAAAAACACGATGCTTTTTTTGTTTTGTTTTGCTACATCCAAGGGTGCATACAGACTGTTCTCCTGCACCATGTGTTTTGGGAATTTGAATTAGTGTATATACAATTTGATAAATAGGGTAGTCATGCCAGTTTAATGCAGAAGTAGTTTTGGTCCCTGTGTTCTCATAGGGAAGGGGAACAGTGATACTTTCCTGGCAGCAGGAGCCCCTACTGCTATAGTTTATGAAAATGTAAAATGAGTCCCTTTCCGCTGGGCTGTCTCCCAGCCTAGCACAGACCTCAGCTCGCAGCAGTGCACATGTGAATACCAGTCCCGCTTGCTCAGAACTCTTCTAGCCACATAACCCAGCACTTGCTAGCTCAACACTAAAAATCTACGTAAGCCCTGGCTGGGTAGTTCAGTTGGTTAGAGTGTCATCCCGATATGCCAGGTTGTGTGTGTGTGTATATCTCAAATCAATAAATAAAAATTTAATAAATAAAACAATTTAAAAATCTGTGTAGCCCTCACTTCTGCCCTATTACTCTTGAGGGTTATTTTTAATGCCCACCATGGTGGCCTGCAGGCTTAGCGAGCTCTCTGCCTGTGGAAGGCATGTCCTCTCCTCAGGTCCTGCTGACAATTTTTTATCACTTCAAATTTGCATAGGTTTTGAGTAGCTTGCCCCAGCCCTGATTTTCACCTAAACCTTACTGTTTTTAG
Organism: Glossophaga mutica; assembly: GCA_039655065.1. NCBI lineage: Eukaryota > Metazoa > Chordata > Mammalia > Chiroptera > Phyllostomidae > Glossophaga > Glossophaga mutica. The sequence goes on from CM077313.1 coordinate 65,809,058, forward strand.
TACATGATGTTGGAAAATACAAAGTTCATCAGGAACTCATATCACATTATATCAGAAATATTTGTATTTTTAAAGGTATTGTTTCTAGAAGAAATATATCCTGATTCCTGTTCTTAAATCAGAAATGGTTGCTGTTAGGAGAGAAAGCATTACTTAGCTTAGCTGTCTTTTGTTTATATTCTTTGATGAAAATCACTTAGCTGTCTAAATAATAATGCTCTAACCACTGAAAATTTAAGTTAATAAACTAGATAATCAGTGGTATTACCAAATAGTACCAACTTAGCATTAATAAAATCACAACTGTGTGTACTTACAAAGTATTTTTAATAATAGTAACAAATACTTAAAATCATTTTCTCCTATAAGGATCTGAAATTTTCACTGGAGAGTCAGAAACAAAGGAATATTCAGCTAAATCAACTTTTGCAACAACAGAAGCAACTACTAAATGAATCACAGCAGGAAATAGAATCACAAAGAGTGCTGTATGATGCCCAGCTAGCAGAAGAACGAGGTAGAAACTTAGAGCTTCAAGTGCTGCTTGAATCCGAGAAAGGTCGGATTCGGGAAATGAGTAGCGCCCTGGACAGGGAGCGGGAAGTGCGTGCACAGCTGCAGCGGAGCAGTGATGGCACTGGGCAGCCCCGGCCGTCCTTGCCGTCTGAGGACCTCCTCAAAGAGCTGCAGAAACAGCTCGAGGAGAAGCACAGCCGCATAGTAGAATTATTGAATGAGACTGAGAAATACAAACTGGATTCTTTGCAGACAAGACAGCAAATGGAAAAGGATAGGCAGGTTCACAGGAAGACGTTGCAGACAGAACAAGAGGCCAACACTGAGGGACAGAAGAAAATGCGTGAGCTCCAGTCCAAGGTGGAAGATCTTCAGCGCCAGCTGGAAGAGAAGAGGCAGCAAGTTTATAAGTTGGACCTTGAAGGAAAGCGACTGCAAGGAATTATGCAGGAATTCCAGAAGCAAGAACTAGAACGAGAAGAAAAACGAGAAAATAGAATTCTGTATCAGAATCTTAATGAGGTAAAGTGACAGTTTGTTTTAAAATATTTTAAAAGAATATTGCAGCCCTTTGATCATACAGTTTTGATATTGGATTAAATTATTTAAATAACTATGTACAAATCGTGTTAAAAACTATGGATATTTCTTTGGAGTAGAAATAATACAGCAGGTCCTCACATACCGTCGTTACATTCAACTTCATTTCATTGTAACACTGATGAGATGCAGAAAGAACCTAAAACTCTGGTTTGTATCAGCCTATGGTAAAATTAGTTTCATTATACATCATTTTACTTAAAGTCGAAGAAGTGTTGCTTTCAACAACATTGAAAGCTTATTGTAAATTGTGTTCCCTTAAGAAAGAATGTTGTTTGTAATTACTGCTTTTTCTTTTTCTGTCCAAAATTGCCAGCCAACCACATGGAGTTTAACCAATGATCGAACTAGAAATTGGGTTCTTCAACAGAAAATAGAAGGAGAGACAAAGGAATCAAGCTATCCTAAACTGATTGAAATGAATGGAGGAGGAACTTGCTATAATCACGAATTAGAAATGATCAAACAAAAGCTCCAACATATGGCTTCAAAACTACAGCGCCTCGCCCAGAAAGCCTCAAACAGGTTTGACTTTGCTGCCTGACCTTTGGAAAGAGTGTCTTAGACAAACTAGACAGAATCTGCCCCTCATTCCTAGCTAGCCAAGGGTGGGGGATTGAAATTTTAAAATTAATGCCTGCTTACATTAGGAGGTGATATTTTCTAACCAAACTCATATTCCTGAAAACAAATATGTTAACACCTTGATCCAGGGAGAGAGACACTTAATGTAAAGGAAAAGTGGTAGGTGAAGCTGAGTGTTTCCCGACCCATAATGTTTGCACCAGCCAACACCACTGATTGGGATGTTTGGACTTTTTGTCTTTTTTTCCTTTTTTTTTTTTTTTTTTTTAAGACTACAGTTTGAAACAGCAGATGATGAAGATTTCATTTGGGTTCATGAAAATATTGATGAAATTATTTTACAACTACAAAAATTAACTGGCCAGCCAGGCAAAGAGGTATGACTTAAAAATCTTTTTGTAAAGTAACAAGAACAAAGATTTAATGGAAAGTATATCAGTTGTTTGAAACTAGCACTATATTTTCTAAAGAGTTTTACTTTTACTTTTTCATTTATTTTAAATATTTAATGTTTGCTCCCCCAATAAAAGCTTGAGGAAATTAACTTCCATTATCATTATTGAGTGACTATGTGGACCTCTTGTATTGTGATAACCAAGCTTCTGGAAAGATGAGCCTGGCTGCCACCCTCAGCACTCGATGAATGTCAGCAACGTCTTCATGCTGACTAACCTGGGGAATCTTTCCAGCTCCCTTTGTCTTTGTAGCATTTGACACTACTTCTTCCATCTTAAAAACTCTCTCTTTCCTTACTTTTGTGTCAGTATTCTCTCATTTCTTCCATTCTTTCATCAGTAACCTGCATGAGCTCCTCTCCCTCCTACCCACATCCATTTTTCCCTCTAACTGTAGCTACGAAAGCTCGTTCATGTATGCAGCCTGAGTTTCTCAGTAGACTTATTTGTTGAACAAATAATTACATTGGACACGTACTATGTACCAGGTATTACCCTGAGTTCTGGAGATACAGTAAATAAATCTGATTTAAAAATCTCACCCATATGGAGCTTACATTCTAGTGGACCACCTTTGTCCCGTGGTCCAGACTTATATTTTCAATTAGTTATTAGACACGTTTCTTTGGGGAATTGTACCCCCATAGTAACCCCTCAGGAACCTCACAGATGCGTTCCGAGCTGAGCATTATTTTCTTTTCCTGCCCCAAACCCACATTTCTGGTCATGATATTACCATTTTAGAAAGCTGAAAGCCACCATAGCCCTCCTTTGTCCACTGCTGCTTGCATGTCCAAGCAGTCACTAAGTCCTGTGCTGTCCGCCTCCTAGACATCTGTCCTCTGTGCCCTCGTCACTGCCTTCAGGCCTTCACAGCTCTCACCTAGACTGTTGCAGTGACTTCCTGATGTGTCCTCCTGACACCAGGATTGATCTTTGCTAATCTTATCTACTTTACACACTTTCACTAAAGCAGTCTTTCTGACACGTAAATTCTGTTTGTGACATGCTCGTGCCTACAGCCCTTCATGGCTCTCCACTCCCTGCATTTAAGTCTGTTGTCCACAGAGTGAAGGCAGCCTTGACTCTAGCCTTACCAAGCAGCTGTGGCTCCCTAAAATCACACTCTTACTCAAGCCTTTGTGCCTTTACACACACTGTTCCTTCTGCTTAATATACCCCTCCCTGTCTTCTTTTCTGCCTGGTAAATTCCTACTTATTATTTAAGGCTCAACACAAGCACCACTTCTTCATGAGATTGTTGTTCTTAGTGCTGACTACATTTTGTGTGCATTATTTATAAATGTGAGTGTTTATGCAGCCTTTTGTCTGTTTTATCTTTCTAGCCTACCTTAGTGTCCTCAGGTACCTCTTGTGGCTCAATGACTGAAAGACTACTGAGACAAAATGCTGAACTAACAGGACATATTAGCCAACTGACTGAAGAAAAGAATGATTTGAGAAACCTGGTTATGAAGCTAGAAGAGCAGATCAGGTGGTATCGACAGACAGGAGTTGGCAGAGATTACGTACGTTTATTTTTAGCATGGCCACGTGTTAGAAGTAGTGCAGAGTTCCAGTTTCTGCAGTCTGATTTCAATTCTTACCCCTGCTGATGTAAAAACATTAAGTATCTGATTCCTAGTAGAATCACTGGAAAATTTTATAGAAATGACAATAATAATAGCAGCTATTACTTATCAGAAGCCTTCTGTGTGTGAAAATCTGGGTTTTATGCATTCAGAATCTGTAATCCATGCCCAGCAGCCTTGACATGAGAAAACAGGTCAGTAGTCAAACCAAGATCAACTTATCTCTAAAGCCAGGTACTCTGCTGCCTGTGAACTAACAGAAGACACATGTTAAATGTTCAAATTTGAATTCTGGCTGTTCTCATCAGTTATATATCAATTGTTCGTGATGCAAGTGAAAGGTGTCATTAAATTGTACCGTGTTTTTCGGACTATAAGACGCATCCCCCCTTCACCCCCCATTTGGGAGGAATAATTGTTGTTAATGCTGCTGTTGAGTTCTGTTTACATTTACATTAGTGAAGAATTATGTTATTTAATTTTTACCACATTTATTGCTTCAAAATTTTGTTTTCTATTTTCCTCTAAAACCTAGGTACATCTTATGGTCCCAAAAATGTGGTATATTTCAATTTAATAAACTACTCTGGGAATTTATTCCTTTTTTTTTTTTTTTTTTTTTTCATTTAAGAACTGCAAAATAAATTACTAGCTTCTGTCGTTGCCAGCATGAAGATAGGGAAGCCCTGTCAGACAGCTCTGCGGTCCGACGCGGACTGGCACGTCCCCACAGCTTCCGTGGGGCCCGCTCCCTGGGCGCGTGCTGGGTGCTTTTTCCCCACGTCTCCAGTGTCCTGTTGCAGGTCCAGACTCGGCCTCTGGGCCCAGATGGTCCGTGTCTTAAATCCCTAGACTTTCTCACTTCCAAGTTCCGTTAAACCTAAGCACCTTCTCTGGGGCTTAGGCTTTCACGAAGATTTTTAGTTGCAAAGTTAACCTGCTCGGCAAAGGACCATGTACTTAAAAGTTACTGTATATTCTTTAATGTCAGTTGAGATTGGCTTTGAATGATCCTTGTCTGAGGTTGAAAAGCTGAGACTTCTCCATCTTTCACAGTGATACCTCTGATATGTTAAAAACCTGGCTTTTCTTTAGAGACTCGCTCTTAAAAATCAAGTAAGTAAGTAGGCTCTGGTCTCCACAGTCTTCCAGGTTTTCATTCAGTGGTGGCGCCAACATTGAAGCCATCATTGCTTCTGAAAAGGAAGTCTGGAACAGAGAAAAGTTGACTCTTCAGAAATCCTTGAAGAGGGCAGAAGCTGAAGTGTACAAACTGAAAGCTGAACTAAGGAATGAAGCTTCACTTCAGACTCTGAGCCCTGACCCTGAGCACGCCACTGTAAAGGTAGGAGGCATCTTCCACCTGAACACATGCCCAGCGAAGCTGGGGTTCCGCTTTCTCCTGGTCTCATCGCTCACTGACCTTCATTCCGCAGACTAAAATTTAGGTGGCGCTCAGACTGTGTCTCTAGGTCTCTCTGTTCAGTCTCTGTCATGACTGCAGGTCTCCAGCTGGTCACAAAATAACTGCGGCGAGGCACGCCCAGATCTGGGACCGGATTAAGCTCTATTCATGGCCACAGTTGGCAGCACCTGAGCTCATGATCGTTGTTCCCACAGCCTTACCCCTTCATCCCTAGTGACCAACAAAAAGTTATCTTTTCAGCTCCCCACAAAAACTCTGCCACTGTCAATACCAGATCCTCATGCTCTACAAGATGGTAAACCCTCTTAATAGCCTCTGTACTGACTAATAATGTAGTAAAACTACCTTAGTCAGTTAACATAAAATCCAAAACAAAAAGAAAGAAAAATGCTTGGAATATTTACTTCAGCTATGGAATAACATAAACTTTTGACTCTTAAAGGGACAGAACACATTAACAATGAAACTGTTAAATAGATTCGAAACCATAATAATAAAAGTAGTTCTATACAATTAAATTTAAAAACTCTGACAATAATGGAATGACAGAAACTTTTGCAATAAATATGGTGAATAGGGGCTAATACCCAAAATAAAAAGCATAACTATCAGGTTAGTATTCAGATTCCTTTGGCTAAAAAGAGGCAGAAGTGTAAGGTTAAAATTAATTATTTTTACTTTCAGCTTCGCTGTTAAGGTAGAAAACAGTAGTAGGATACCTGCCATTCTACTACTACTGCTAGTTTTTAAAAAATAAAAGCTAGGTTGTCTTCCCTAGAGAACAGTTGAGTCACTTAAAAAATATATATATACATATATATATATATATATAATTTTAGAGAGAAGGGAAGGGAGGAAGGAAGGGTGGGAGAGAAACATTGATGTGTGAGAGATACATCGATTGGTTGCCTCTTGCACACCCTCATCCAGAGATCCGGGCTGAAACCCAGGTGTGCACCCTGAGCAGGAACCAAACCAGGGAGCTTTTGGTTCGCTGGCTGGCACATCATCTACTCAGCCACACCAGCCAGGGCTGAATGACTTAATAATATCTTTATGTTCTTCCCTTCTTTAAATGTAGAGAATTTATGGTAAATACCTGAGGGCAGAGAGTTTTCGGAAAGCTCTCATTTATCAGAAGAAATACCTGCTGCTGTTGCTGGGTGGCTTCCAGGAATGCGAAGAGGCCACCCTGGCTCTGCTCGCCCGGATGGGGGGGCAGCCCGCCTTCACGGGTCTAGAGGTGATCACCAACCGTCCAAAGGGCTTCACCAGGTTTCGGTCGGCTGTCAGAGTGTCCATGGCAATTTCTAGGTAAAGTGTTTGAAATAAAACTCACTTTGATAGACTCTTTTCTCTTTTCTCTGCCTATGGTGCTCTGTATTCATATTGTACGAGACATTCACTCAGGCATGCCTGCGTCTTGCTCAATTTCCATCCTGTCAGCAGGAACACCTTTGTTGTCCTCTAGAGGCCCTGTGAAAGGGGCCGTCCCGGAGGCAGGCAGCCGGTGGCTCAGAGCTGGCACATCCAGTCTGGACTGTCTTTTTTGTTTCCCCCTAAATCTGTCACTGAGCCATAAATCTGAATAAGCCCTTGAATTAGTCCAGACATATGAATAAGAGGGGGAAATGTTTTTGAAAAATTACTTAGGCTGTGACATACATTTTCTTTTCTTTTTTCTTTTAAGAGAGAGAAACATTAATGTGAGAGAGAAACATCAATCAGTTGCCTCCCTTTCATGCCCTGACTGGACACTGAACCTGCAACCCTTTGGTGTAAGGGACAGTGCTCTAACCAACTAAGCCACCCGGCCAGGGCCATACCGTACATTCATTTTCTTGATTTTTAAAATAACCCACCTCAGGGCCCAGCTACAGAAAGCCCTGGCCTAACTCTCCATCCAGAGATTAGCTTTCAGGGCTTTGGGCTCTACGACTGCTTTCATCACTCTTTCTCTGGAAGTTCCAAGCAAAACAGTGGTGCTTGTTTCACTGTCTGGGTGAAATGGAGTCAGGATGACACTACCTTGGGCGCCTGGCCCCCTGCAGTCCTGACGTGAGCGACATACACCCAGGCACTAGGCTTCTCCACGCTTCCCCTCCCTTTTGTTTCTGTAGGAGCCAGACAGTCTCAAAGGAATTTTATCTTTAGTGTTCCTATGAGGTCACATCTGATGTGTCTTCAGGGGTCTTGCCCTTTTCCCTTTACCTACTTTTTTAAACATGACTCAGAGTTTCCTAACTAGAAGCTGTCGGAGATCACATAGTCCAGAATGTCATTTCACAGATAAGGAAATTGAGTCAGGGAGAGGTTGCAAATCCAGGAGTGAGAGAACCGGTTCCAGCCCCTCCCTTCATCACCTTGTGCACCTTGTGCAGAGTTCAGCACTCAGAGAGGCATTGATGGGAAAGATGGAAGCCAGCCTGCCTGCCTGCCTGCCAGCCTGCCAGCCAGCAGCTCGCTCCTAGTGGGGAAGACTGATGGGCCCGTCAGTTAGAAGGCGCTGAGAGGTCATGGGACTTAAGCATTAATTTTGATTAGAAGAATTTGGCAAGTTTACACAAAAGCCAGTTACCATCGAAGGACTTCACTATGCCTCCTTTTCTTTTCCTCTTATATGTTCATTGTATTTGGACCATCCTAAGCCTGAGCCTTGAAACAGGTTGGAGTCATGAAATCAAAATTGTTGCTTCAAAAACCTTGTGCCAGGACCAGGCAGGCAGCGACTTGCTACAGCTTGTTTGCGACACTGCCATCCTTTCCCTTTTGAAGCCAGTGCTGTTTTCCATCCCGATTACATGGCCTCATTCCCCTGCAGCTTCCCCTGCTCCCTCTTTACTGCCAGTGAGGGTCTTTTATTCTCTCTCCATTTCATCTGCCCTTCAGTCTCCACTCTTCTTCTCTTTTCATTACTTCTCGCCCCTTCTCAGCCCTTCCACTTTTCTTTTCCCCTTTTGCCCTCCATCTCTTGAGCCCCACTTACTCCTAAAGACAGAACTGATGTTGGCAATGCAAGATACCTTTGGTGCTTCTGGGGAAACCCTCTTCTTCTACAGTTAATTTTGCCACAAACTGCGGGGACATTTGCATAGTTTGGGATTAGGCAATATGTGATTTTGAAATTTGTTTCACATCATATTTAAATGTATGACTTGATTTTTTGTGCAAAGTATGTAATTATCCTCTCTACATTATAGATAATGCTGCGACATTTTTTTCTGGGATATTTTTTAGAATGAAATTTTTGGTTCGACGGTGGCATCGCGTCACAAGTTCTGGTTCCATCAACATTAACAGGGATGGCTTTGGACTGAGTCCAGGTGAAGTCAAAATAGAATTTTTTCTTCTGTTTATGATTATCTAAAATTACTGCATGTGTCACACCTCCCAAATAATGTCATCCAAAGACAGAGAACCCCTATTACTAACAAAGCAGAGGACCTCACTGTTTTAAAGAGTATTAAACTTAAGAGTATTAGCTGATTTTGGTGGAGTACTTAGTCTGCACTAGGCCCTACTTTTTCATGTGTTCTAATATATTCTCCCATTTCTGTAACGTAGGCACAGTTACTATCATCACTGTACAGATGGAAAACTGAGGCATGAACAGCATCTGTCATTTGCCTCAGTTACCCAGTAGGAAGTGGTGGAGCCAGCCTCAAACCCAGGCCATCTGGCTCCAGGACCTGCTCTTTCTACAACTGCATTTAAGGCTCTGGTTCAAGATAGGGTTGCTGTTCTCAGTCATATGAAAAAGTTACACCTTGAAGTTTTTACAGTTTAGCAATATTCCCACAGGTTTCTGAGTGTACCGATAGGTTACATGATAATGGTTGATAGTTTAAGTTCCTTCTCTCTGCACCAAGAAGTGGAAACAAACATTAGAGCCTCAGCATTTCAGGCGTAGAGAGGGGAGTACGCAGAGCTGCAGGCACACAGCACAGCTGTGCTACATATTGCTCTCAAACCACGTGTGTATCTTCTACCAGGTGCTTAGCATGAGCAGCAGAGAAAAAGGAAATCTTCTTGGTGTCCTTAGGAAAATGTTTTGAAATATGAATCTACGCTTCAGAAACAACTGAAATTTGTGCCAAAATGAGTTCTGTGTTTTAAGTTAGCAAATCTTGACTTCAGGTTTTTTCTCATAAAGTCACTAGAATGGCTTGGATTCATTAGTCTAATATTTTTTTTTAATCCACCTCACCTTTTCCCCTAAACCACACATATTCAGGCACCCTTTTCCTCATCTCTCCTTATAACTAAGTAGTTCAATGGTTTCTTTTCTTTGAGCTGCAGTTTTGGATTAGCAGAAGTACTCATTGAAAGTTAAAGTGATAGATCTACTGGTTTTTCTCTCCTGCAGCGAGAGAATACTTGAAAATAACTAAACAGAAGGTAGTATAGTATAGCATAGTAATCTTTTGAGCCTTGATCTGTTTTGTAGAAATTTTTCAAGGACTCAGTATTTTTTTAACAAGGTACCTTTTGCATTATTTCAGGTGCTGAAAAGACGGACCTGTTTTATCATTCTGCTGGTGGCCTAGAGCTGTATGGAGAACCAAGGCACACCGCCTACCGCTCAAGATCAGATCTGGACTACCCTAGGTCTCCTTTACCATTTCAGAATAGGTAGGAATTTGATAAAACTTGCTCAGAGTAGTTAAAGATACAGATACTTAATAGAGAAAGGACAGTGCTAGGGCTTTGACTTCTTTGCATGGAACTAATTAAGTATCTTCAGGTATATGTTATTTATATAGCTGGTTTCCACAGGTATAAGAAACAGTTGATCAAGTGTTATTTAGTAAATGTTATGGTTTAGGCATTGGGAAAAGTATTCACTAAAATTGATAGTCCCTGGACATTATGGGAAAAAACTCAAGTCTGCACAACAAGATGCATTTACATAAAATGCAGCATTTATTGAGGACCTCTGTGACAGGCATTGTACTGGACATTCTCATGATGACTTAGTAGCTGCTGCTTTGAATTTATTGAGGAATTGTTACCATTATACAACACAAATTCAGATGTATGGGGCATACACACCAGGCAGTGTACTAGTGGTCGACCTTTTGGGGGCAGGGTGGAGGGTGGAGTGCGTAAGTTACTTGCCTTGTTTCTGGAATATTTGGATTCATGTTTATATTTTTAATGCCATAGGTACCCAGGCCCTCCAGCTGACTTAAATCCTGCTTCCTTAGCATGTTCTCAGCTTCAGAACTATGACCCTGACAGGGCCCTCACGGATTACATCACCCGGCTGGAGGCGCTGCAGAGACGGCTTGGCACTGTGCAGTCAGGTATTCTCGGCTTGGCCGTCGGCACGCTGCCGGTGTCCCAGGTAGACCCACAGCTAGCTCCCCTTTTTGAAACTCCTTGACCTTCCTCATTCGGGTAATCACATTCGACAGGTCAGTGCCTGAATTACCAGGGGAGACTTAGCAATTTCAGATAAGACATGATTAATCACCCCAGATCCCATTCCTCCTGAAAAAGATTTCCTACTATCTTCATTCAGCAGATTGATAAGCAGATTGAAACGCATAATGAGGCCCTGGTTGGGTAGGTCACGTGGTTGGGAGTGGTGCCCCAATATACCAAGGTTGTGGGTTTAATCCTCTGTCAGGGCACATACAAGCAGCCAAGGAATACATAAATAAGTAAAACAACAAATTGATGTTTCTCTCTCTCTCAGTAAATTCTTAAAAATAAAATAAAATCTGTTCAAGTATGAAGACTTTTTAGGAAAATAAAAAGCATTATTTTTAAATGGAGGGTAATAGTCATCTGCCCCTTTATGAACTAGTCAGTGTGGTATAGGTAACAATCTAATTTGAAGTCATTTAAATATCCTGGTTTTCTCTCATAGGTTCAACTCATTTTCATGCTGGCATGAGAAGATAATCCTTTGCAATCGAAGTGATTTTAAATGAATCCCCTTTTGTAAACCAATGGTTCTTTTGTGCTTTTGTATTGTGGACATTCAATGGGACCAACAGGAACACAGCTCGCGATTGCACGCAAATCCCTTGCCAGCACATGAAAACAAACTGGAGTTTGTACATAGAAGCGTTGTGTGTGTATTCATGAACAGTAGTCCTTAAGTTACATGTGTATTTGTGGGATGCTAATTTAAATGGTTAAATTATAAACCTGGTGTATTTATCAAATGGGTGAAAAGATTAAACTTTTGCGCATTATGACACTGCTGAATGTGTGGCTTGAGGTGTTCTGCACTTTTCTTACAAGGCTACTGAAGTTACCTGTTTCTGCCTAATATATTTGCTACTGGTGATGATGACAGATATCACTTGTAGAGACCTATTTTTGTATAATGGTAGAAGTTTTGACTTTTATGGGGTATTTTGTCAAGTACTGAAATAAAAATGACTTCACCATTTTAACCACACTGTATTTGAACCCTCTTCATTTTTGACTACACCATAGTTCCTGGTGCATGTCTTAGTCCATTCTGGCTGCTCTAAGAAAACACCATTGACTGGCTGCCTTATGAACAACAGAAATTTATTTTTTCACGGTTCTAGAGGCAGGGAAGTCCAAGATGAAGGTACCAATAGACCTACCTGGTGACCAGTGAGCCCTGCTTCCGTGTTAATAGACTGCCATCTTCTTGCTGTGTCCTCATAGGGCAGAAGGGGCCAGGGAGCTGTGAGGTTTCTCTTATAAGGGCACTAATCCTGTTCATGGGAGCTCCCCCCAGGAAGTCCCCAAAAAAGCCCTACTTCTGAATACCAACAAATTGGAGGCTGCAGTAGGTTTCAACATAGGAATGGGGGGAGGGGTACACAAATACTCACAAGTCTCCTCACGCATCTGTTTCGGACTTTGAGATTCAGAAAGTTGTCCTAATCTACGAGATACCATTGGGAGTTTTCTCCTCCCATTGAGGAAGAATTGTCCATTTGCCTTTGTATCAACTTTACATTTATGTAAAGTATTTGTTTAAAGCTATTGATACATTGGTACTTTCGTGATTAATCCTTATTTGCTCTATTTCATGTTACTTGTGTCTGAAGGTGTGTCCTCACAAAGCCATGTCCACTAAGATGATGCAGAACTCATTTAACTCAAATAACCTTAAATTTTATTAACCACAGTACAGTAGAATAAACAGTATTTCTGCTGAGCCAAATCCAGATTGGGAATCCCTCACAGAGGTAAAATAAACCTCAGTGTTATGTCTTACTTGGAGTCCTCCCTGATAAACTGGCAATTCACTAAATCAGCTGATAGTAATAGTAGTTGATGCTTATAACCAGATTTTTGCCTTATCATTGGGTGTATTCTCTGATTTATACCAACACAAAACAGGCTATGGAAATGAATTGTACATTCTTGAAGAGTTCATAGTACCTAATTTTCCGTTAGCAGCTGGACTCCAGTAAGAATAACAAATGTATTCTGAAGCAGAGAGTTGAAGGTGAGGGTTGTGGGCAGCACCTTTCATAGTCGCAAGTCAAGGCTCCTAAGAAGACAGGGACAGATGGCCCAGTGCTCTGACCGATCTCTGTTCCCATCATTTGACCGTCAGCCCTTTCTGACATTGGGCCTCTGCCATCAACTTGTTAATGCTTATCAGTTCTTAATCTGTGATTAAAAAACCACACCTCTTTCGACTTTAAAACCTCTTAACATCAAAAATAAACTATTCATTAAACATAAACCAGTCTTCCCTCAGGGTTTCAACTTTATTTGTGCCATGAACCTCTCCTTGCTTGTGAAACTATTATTCTCAGAATAATGCTTTTTAAAGACATAAAATACAGGGGCCAGCACAGATAATGCCCCTTTTTATTATAAAATCTTTTATTACAAAATCATAAGCATGTAATTCTGGAACATAACATCACACTCAAGCACAGTATATGACATTTTAGATGAAATGTTCAAATAAAAACTATGAATTATTACACCCAATATTATTATCCTCCAACCACACTCAAGCAGGCCTTACTTCTGCCAGACCCTGTATATAGCACTGTAAAGAAAACCGATTGTATGGAAAGTCAAATTATAAAAATGGTTTGTGATATAACATGTAAGTTTAAAGAAATAAGATCTAGCAGATCTAACAATGACCATAATTCCAAAGTAGTGATGGGAGTAAAAGGTATTTCAAGATCTACAACATCTGTAAAGTGATAGGAAAATACCTGTGATTTCTGTTCACGATCATGGGCACTGGTAATACTAGTGTGGTTTGTTGCCTAACTTCATAAAGGAAATACTAAATTACAATTTGAAATTAGTAAAAATAAGGATGGAATTTTTTCCCATCCAAGTTCCTACATTCCTGAATTGTACTCACTAAATCACGCATGCTTTACAGTTCATGAATGCAGACTATATTTTTCTTGAAGATAATTTTAATGTGAAAAACTCTGAACAGCAGAGATAGCATTTAATGTGAGTCCTCCAGCCTCCTAAACAGAACTGCTATACACACAAGGGAAAATAGTTTGGCCTCACTTAGAAAAAACAGACTGTGTAGTCAAATTCCAGGTATAAAAGGCCAGCCTCCAGTTACAATTTGGGTTGATTCCTGAACACAGCCTTCACAGTCACAGAACAGTACCAGTGATGCTGCTCTCAAGGGCCCTGCTTCATGCTGTCTTTATGTTAAAGGCACAGTTCTCTGATCTCAAATTTTGTATTTAAAAAAAGCTTGTTGAGCTAAATTAAGTTTTAATAAACAGAACTAGTAACAGAAACATCCTAAATAGATTCTGGAGAAGTAGGGAACCCACCTGGAGCCAAAGAGAACAAAACTACCCGTTAGGGACTTTATTTTGGATTTTCACAGAGAGATGTCACCATGTGGAACCAGAAACAAATGTATCAGGTAGATAAAATATTTAGTAATTCCATCAAGTTAAGGCAAGCAGTCTTTGGAATTAATACTTACATTTTTTTAGGAAATGTAAGTCATTGTCACAGACACCTCTCAGTTTCCTACAGACAGTACTCCCTAAGGATGTCTTTTCCTACAATATAGCTCCATTGCTGCTATGATACCAAAATGGTTAATAGGATTCTTTTTCACCCATGGCTCTAAACGTTTATTCCCTAACCACCGATCCTCTCACATACAAACATCACCCAGTAAATGAATAAATAACTTAAGGCTTCCAAGGATCTCATTGGGCTTTTATATCTGCAGAACTAGTCCAAAATTGGAATACCCTGAACTTACTTGCCAAGAGCTAAGCATGCTCTTAAAATTAGTACCTATTGTGTTATTTAGAATCTGCCAATAACCAAGATCCCCCTAAACAATTTTCCACTAATGAGCTTGATTTCCTTAAATAAAGCATATGTAGTATATAGCCATCATAAAAGTATTAGAAAATGTCTGAAATGCCATTAGATTTTATGGAACCATTCAATTAAGAAAATATAAAAACTGTTAAGCTTGCTGACTTTTAAAGTTACACACTTAAAAAAGAGTACACAGAGAGTTGTTTCATAAACTTCATTCTCTTCCAATGCTTTTGCTGTTTACATTGACATTTCACGTTTTAGTTCCTTGCAGCATTCTTCACTTGGATCTTCGCTTGTATCGGATAACTGGGTTTTCGGGGGTGTGAATCATGGTTGTATAATTCACATTGGGGAAATATCCATCAATGAGATCAAATTCATATAGACGAAGCATAGTGGACCAAATTGTCTTGATTTGCACGTAGGCAAAATTCTCCCCAATACAACGATGACGCCCTGTAAAAAAAGTTTTCATAAGAATCAGCTGGAATTCTTTCTCACTTTTAGCCTGCAGTGATGAAATCTGTTTAGCTACAGCTTATGTGAAGAACAGATACGTAGATATAATAAAAAGACATTCTTTTCACATAAAACAAGAATATAAATAGTTCATAAAAATCCCAGGAGATTTTCAACATGTTTTTAGTAGAAACAACATTGGATAATTATAAAATGATTTTTCCAATCACCTTTTTTGAAACTTAACATTTATCTAAGTTAAATATATGAAAGGTTTGAAATACATGATGCTAATCTAGTTTGGCAATATACTAGAATATTCTTATCTTCTCTCCCAAGAGAGCACTAGTTAAAAGTCAATATAAACCTTCCAATCATTGCCATTACAAATGATAGTGAAATAAAAAGTCATTTAATAAACCCAGAATGGAAACACAGATCAAAATTTGAAAGGTCATATACAGACAAAAATTGACAAGCTGATTCTAAAATGAATATGGAGATGCAAAGGACCTAGGATATCCAAAAATGATCCTGAAAAAAAACCAAGTTGGAGCACTTAAACTGACTTCAAATCTGACTTCAATAATAAAGGTATAACAACTGTGATATTGTTAATCTGTAGTAAGAAATATATTTGGTCCCACATTGTTGGCACAAAGCTCCTCATACCCTTGGAACTTAAGTGAAAAGAGGTGACTTTTGGAAAGCCCCTCAGGGAGGAGGGAGAGGAGCTGGAGGTTGAATTACTCGCAAATGACCAATGACAGTCATGCCTATGTGATGAAGCCTCCACAAAACTTAAAGTGCAAGGGGTGTTGGAGAGTCTCCAGACTGATGAACACGTGGAGGTGCTGGGAGGGTGGCACACCCACAGAGGCCGTGGCAGCTTGTGCCCCTGCCCCCATACCTTGCCCTATGCATCCCTTCAATCAGGCTGCTCCTGAGTTGTATCTTCAATTCAGTAAGTAAACTTTTCTGAGTTCTGTGAACTGTTCTAACAAATTATGGAACCCCAAAGAGGGGAGTGAAAGAACCTCTGATTTATAACTGGTTGGTCAGAAGAACAGGTGACAAGTGGACTTGCATCTGGTATCTGAAGTAGGGGGAGGGAGTGGTCTTGTGAGACTCACCCTTTAACCAAGGGGGTTCTGTGTTACCTTTGAGAAGAGAATGTCAGAACTGAACTGAATTGTAGGAACCCAGATAGTGTCTGCAGAGAACTGGTGTGGGGAAAATCCCCACACATTTTTCAAAAATGTAGCTATTAGGAAAGGGAAAGGCATCTGTAAATAAAATTCACATGGCTTATTTTTGTTTGTTCTGATAACATTTGACAAGCTCTTCTCAGAACAAACATTTCAAATGTAAATATATGCATGCAAGATCGGGCTGGTTCAGGGTGCTATGGCCATAGACTAAATAAATACATGCATCTTACCAGCTCCAAATGGCACGTAGGCAAACTTCTCTCCAGATGATGGATTGTCCCCTAAGTAGCGATCAGGCTTAAAGTCCAGGCGTTCATCCCATGAGTCTTTAAGCCTTTGATTGACAGTGGGAGAGACACACACCTGATGTCCTGGAGGAATGGTATACCCTGCCACCACCTACAAATGAAAGCACAAAGTTTCATTAATTTTAAAATATTCTACCAAATAATCAGGTCATTGTGTAATAAAGCAGTAATATATATCAGATATACATTATTTTTAAAAACTAGGTGATAGGCCAGCTAAAAATTATTTAAGTCAAGATGATTTCCAAACAACCCAAAATTGGGCTACAAATATATACACAAATAAAAAATAATTCCTCAGAGGTATGGGTAGGATTTCAAGGAGTCTTTCATAATCTCATTTTTATGCTTCCATAGTTAAAATTTTTTACAAGACTTTTTTTAAATAAAAAATATATCCACTTGAAAAACCCTAATTGTTGAATAAAAATGCAGGGGACAGACTAGTTTGTATACTGTCTGCAATTATGTGAAAATATATCCTTAGAATATATAAAATTTAAAATTAGGTCAAAGTGGTGGTTATTCTACACTTTTAATTTCAAAAACTCTTTCTGGAAATCATCTTTCTGATAAGTTAAAATTAGGGGCACGCAAGAGGAGCTGTGACTCAAGAGACCCACCTGCGGAGTTTTGGCCATTCTCATCATAGTCATTATAGGGGGCCGAAGCCTTAATGTTTCTTTTATACAGCGATCGAGCAAATTTAGGTCCTTGAGCTAAAAAGAGAAAATACTCCCTGAGTTTTACAAACATTTAACATACTTAAACAGTATTTTAACTTAAATATTATTCTACAAATTAAATTTTATTTAATTTTAAGTTAAAATTACTTTTTCTGGGTTATTACAAAATAGCTTATATTCTGAGTACAAGTGCAGGTCCCTGGTTCAAGGCAGCTGGGATTATCTTGTTTCATCACTGTCCAAGGTCAATGAGGGAAAAGAGGGCAGAAGAACAGGGAGAGAGATGATCACCCTGAAGAATGGCATAGTAAGGACCCACAAAAATTCATCTAAAATAAAAATAATAGCAAAAATCATCAATGTCAACTTTATAAAAACCTGTACACAAATGCTTAGAGCAGAATTACTAACAACAGCCAAAAGGTTAGAAACCACCCAAATGTCCACCAGCTATTGAATGGATGAACAAAGGTGGTATGTCCAGATGATGGGTTGTTACTAGGCAATAAAAAAGACTGAAGTACTCATACATACCACAACATGGACTAACTTTGAAAACATGCTAAGTGAAAGAAGCCAGTCACAAAAGACCACATATCGTGTGAATATGGTCATTTATAGGTAGGAAATGCCCAAAAAAGGCAAATCCACAGAGACAAAGAGCAGATGAGCAGTTACCCGCAGCCCGGCACGGGAAAATGGGGAGTGACTACTGATACACGTACTGGCTCGCTTTTGGAAGTGATGTATATGCTCTAAAATTAAATTGCGATGGTTTCACAACTATGAATACACTTAAAGCCAGTAAACTGCATACTTTAAATGAATGGATTTTACAGTATGTGAATTATGTATCAATTAAGCTATTATTTGAAAAGTTACTAAAATCAAATGAAAGAGGAGATATTACTACTGAACTTACAAAAATAAAAGGTATAAGAGAATACTATAACAATCATATGCCAACAAATTAGGTAATCTAGATAAAATGGATAAATTCCTAGATACACACAAGCTACCAAAACTGACTCAAAAAGAACATATGAATAAGCCTGTAACAAGTCAGAGATTGAAGTAGTAACCGGAAAACTTCCCACAAAGAAAAACAGACATAGATGACTTCTCTGGGGAACACTATTAGACATGTCAGAAAGAATTACCACCAAGTCTTCCCAAACTCTTCCAAAAAATTAAAGAGAAGGAAACACTTCCAAACTCATATGAGACATGTATTGCTCTGATACCAAACCTATCAAAGATATCACATTAAAACTACAGATCAATATTCCTCATAAATATAGATGCAAAAAATCCTCAACAAAATACTAGTAAACAAAATCCAGCATTAGGACATTTTAACAAGAACTATGGGGAATTTTCAAAAAACAAGCTAGTCAAATTAAGCTACAGTACACAGAAAATTTCAAATTGTCCCCTTCATTTGTATATATATATATTTTTAATTATTTTCATCCATCCCCACCCCCTGCTCTTTGGTAACCATCACCTTGCTCTCTGTTATCTATGGGTCTGTTTATTTTGTTTATTCATTTGTTTTTTCAGATTCCAATATAAGTGAGATCGATCACACAGTATTTGTCTTTCTCTGCCTGACTTATTTCACCTAGCATAATACCCTCTGGGCCATCAAATACCCATTTGTCACAAACTACAAGATTTCATTCTTTTTTTTATTGTTGAGTAATATCCTGTTGTGTGTGTATGTATGTGTATGTATATATCTCAAATCATCTTTATCTATTGATATCTAGGTTGCTTCCATATCTTGACTCTTATAAATAATGCTGTAGTAAACAAAAGGGTGCACATATCTTTTTGAATTAGTGTTTTTGTTTTTGTTTTCTTCAGATAAATACTGAGGTGGTACTGCTGAGTCATATGGATGGCAGTTCCAGTCTTGATTTTTGAGGAACCCTCACATTGATTTCCTAGTGGCTATGCCAGTTTACAATCCCACCAACACTGCATGAGGGTTCCCTTTTTCCTGCATCCTCACCAGCACTTATTTCATCTAAATTCATCTAATTTAGGGGTTGATTTTTTGGCAGTAGCCATTCTGATAGGTGTGAGGTGGTATATCTATCATTATGGTTTTGAGTTACATTTCCCTGATGGTAGTGATGTTGAGCATCTCTTCATATGTCTCGGTCACGTGTATATCCTCTTTGGAGAAATGTCCACTCAGGTTCTCTACCCATATTTTAATCAGATTGCTTGTTTTTTTGGTGTTAAGTTGTATGAACTCCTTATAAACTGGATATTAACCCTTTGTTGGATATATCATTTGCAAATATCTTCTGCTATTCAGTAGGTTGTTTTTTCGTTTTATTAAGGGATTCCTTCACTGTGCAAAAACTTTTTAGTTTGATGTACCTTTTGCTTTCACTGCTGAAGTTGTCCCCTTTAAAATTAAGCCACAGATACTCTTAGATAATAAGGCAGCAATTTAAATGAAAATCCAACAAACCTGGTCATATGTTAAAGGAGGCAGATTCTCTCCACAGACTGTTTTCTGTTCTAAATAACATTTTTCTTGAAGTGTCTTGTCTCTGGCCAAAAAGAAGCCCATCCAGGCACTGGTGGTTGAGGAAGTGTGCTGCCCGGCCAAGAGCAGTCCGATCAGCATGCCTGCCACCTCGTCATCTGTCAGGGGACGCCCATCCCTGCGGAAGAACCACACACACAAGGTTAACACTTCAGCAGACGCATTTCACACCTCAACCTTTAAACAAAGGGTCATAATGAATTAATGTTTCATGTATAACACTCTCCTGCATTTGCCCATAGGGAAAAAGAGACAACCAGTAGAAAACAGGATTTTGAATACAAAAGACTTCATTGCAGTTTCCTAGCAAACTTTTCACCACGTGCAATGCCTGGGATGCCAGTGAGGTACTGGATCCCAGTAATTTATGTCTCATCCATTTAAGAAGTCCACAGGTCACAGTTACTAATTTTGCCAGCATCATTACTTTTTAACTGGAGACAGTACTGAACTATGTTTCAATGTGTAATCTCCTGCTTCAGGTTCATATGTGAACTGAACAGCTCTTACTTGTAAGTAGAATCTAGTAAAGTTTGGAGAATGTCATCAATTTTTTCTTCTGACTGTCTGCGTTTCTGGATTGCCTTATAAAAAATATTCTTGATCTCTCGATGAGCTCTGTCTCTGCGTCTGTAATTCAAAGATGAAAATAACTTCAAAAATAAAGCAATGCTTTCTGGCATCAAATTCCTTTTGAAAATAACCAGGACCTAGCTTAAAGCAATCTTATCTAACTAACAAAGGACTCTAAAATAACTGACAGAACTCAGAACCCAGAGGAAAAAAATGATACCATGAAAATCACCTATTTTTAGGAATTTCTTGACCCCTAAGGGCAAAAACTGTGTTTTAATATATAGATCCCTGATCCTTAACACAGGCCTGTGATCTCACTAAAAGTTTAAAACAAGACTAAGATGAATCTTCCTTTAGAATCATTGTAATGGAGAGCAGTATGCTTTTTACGTTAACACAAAATTCCAATTTTAACTAAAATTAATTCTTGAAGCACATGGAGAATAACTCTGGTACTTCTATAGGATCTAGTTAAGTGAAGAAGCCTAGGATTTATTTTGGATTATTGAAATCTAAGATTTAGAACATGGCTACAGCATACAGGATTTGAGTCTACTGTGCATTTTCTAAGACATCAAAGTTCTACAGGGGTTAAAAATACTAATACAATCAGAAAACAAACTTCAACTCCCAGAATTTTACCTTCAAAAGAGGGTGCTCACTAGGTAATGGGTACTGTGTTTTACATGAATTACCCACTTTGACCTCCTGCGAGGTAAAAGCTATTATCCTCACTTCACAGCCAGCTCACAAGGGAGCCAAAATTTAAAACCAGGCACTCTGACTCCCTTGCCTGCCTCTTAATCAAGCCTTCTAATAAACAATTCCTGCCTTGCTTCATTTTTAAGACTGTTACAGAGGATAATAGGGGCAGAAGGGAAGAGGAGGTTGAAATTTAACAGTATGAACATACCAGAGCCAGGAAAACGTAAAGCCTGTTTAAGAAAATGAATGGACCAATTTGGTTGATCAGTTGAATCAGGTAAGACAGAGAGAGACTGGGCTAGCAAGACTGGTGAAGGTCCTATCATACCAAGCACAAGAATTTCTGAATCCATCCAGGAGCTACAGAAGGTGGAAATAGGCTCCAGGCACATTCATGGAGAATCTACTCTAGGCCCAGAGCTGTGCTGGATATTCTAACATAACATGGATGAAAGCATTTGGAAAACTGCAAAGCTCCCTACAAATGTAAGGTATTATGAATTCCAAATACTCAAGACCCTCACCTGGCTTTCCCTTCTACTCCCACCCCTCTCCATTCTGTAAGGACACAGAAGTGGCAGACACAAAAGGAAGAGTAACAACTCCACTCTTCTCCATCTCTCATCTGAACAGAAAAGAACCAACAAAGGTACAGAAAGCCTACTAAAATGCAAGGCACTCAGCTATACATCAAGTCCTACAAGCAGTGTTTCTTTGTGTCACAGATGGTCCCCGTTTGATTTAGGTAATCAAACTACAGTTGACAAGGAGACAAAGAGAAAATTAAAGAAAAGCATTAATACTTCAAACAAAAAAAAATTTCAGAATATACTACAAAATAGTCAAATGCTCTCAAACAAGTGCTTGTACAACCATGTCCCGTTTCAGTAGAGTTTAGAGACTTTCCTGAATACAAAGAATGCATCCGAGTTCTTTAACAGAGTTTAAAAAGTACTTTATAAAATATTAGAGAGACAACAAATTACCTTTTTTTTTTTTTTAAGATTTTTATTTATTTATCTTTAGAGGGGAAGGGTAGGAGAGAGGGAGAGGGAGAGAAATATCAATGTACGGTTGCCTCTCGTGTGTCCCCCGCCGGGAACTGGCCTGCAACCCAGGCATGTGCCCTGACTGGGAATCAAACCGCGATCCTCTGGTTCGCAGGCCCGCGCTCAATCCACTGAGCTACACCAGCCAGGGCCAAATTACCTTTTTAATAAGCTGAAACTTACCTTAAAATAAGCTCACCATATAACAAAAACCTGTCTTGAATTCTTATAAAAGAATGGGGGGCTCATAATCTCCCCAAATCTATTTGCTTAATATTTAATTTTTTTTTAGTTTTTAAAATTTTTTATTATACTTGACATTCAATATTATATTAGTTTCAGGCACACAGCATAGTCATGACATATTTGTATACCAGCTGGCACCAAACATAATTACAACATTACTGACTACCATATTCTTTGGACTGCAAGATGCATTTTTTGACCACATTTTTTGCTTCAAAATTATTTCCCCTAATTTCCTCCTCTAAAACCTAGGTGCGTCTGGGGTCCTCACCATAAGACACACCTAGGTTTCACAGGAGGAAAATAGGGGAAAAAATTCTGAAGCAAAAAATGTGGTCAAAGAGTGTGTCTTATCGTCCAAAAACTATGGTATATTCCCTATGCTGTACTACTACGTTACCCTATGACTATTTTGTAACTGGCAATTTGTACTTCAGTTGTTTAATTTTTATCTCCATTAACACAAAGCATACCAACACTGTAGTAACTAAACAAAGTTAAATCACTGAGGGTAGTTTCTTTATCATACCTGAAACTAGGCAAAGGGAGCCAGCCTGGCAACAGCCAAGCTGCATGGCTAAAACCGCCATCCAGATCTGCATACAGTTGTGCCATCTTCTCATTGAGTTGACTTCTGATTTCCTTTCCATGTAAGCAATGGCTGGCTGTTAAAATTATGAGCTCAGAAAGAGCTTCAAACAAATCTAGAGGGGATAAAGGTCATTTCCATTAATGCTGCCAAAAATTCTTTTGAAAATATTCTGTTTTCTTAAGAGATATAAAACTGTGATGGAAAAGTAAGAATGGAAACTTAACTCAAGGACCAACAAGGCCCTAGTCATACCATCAAAAAAAAAGCGTGAGACCACCCCACCCAGCCAAACAGAGAGGCAAGATACCAAATGATGGGAAGAAAGCAGCCCACCCCCGCCAGACACCCAAAATCAATGCCGCAAAGGCATCTCTAAACCTCACTCATGAGTCCTTCACCTTACAAGGATAAAACAAAGATAAAAATCAACATGGGTGTCTCAGTCCAAGGTCACAGTATAACAAAAGCAGCAAAAAGTTATTTAGTGCATATGAGGACAATAAAGAAATGCTTCCCAAGGAATAGCAGTCTAAAAACCGAAGAAGGGGTTATTTCCCAGGTCAAAAGCGGTAAGGTCAGAACAAAAATGGAAGTCAAACAAATCTAGAAGGGATAAAGGTCATTTCCATTATCCTCCTCTACGTTTGACCATGTATGTAAGAGGAAACTGTAAGTAATCATTTAATTCACATAGCCCAACAAAGGGACAGATTCATCACACAGGCATCATCTGGATGACACTTGAGTCATAAAAATTATCCAATCAATGCCATGTTCTTTAATTCCATGTTCACCAAATGAAATTCCAATTATCATCTGACTTTCCAGTTAAATTTGCCAACACAATGAAGTTCAGCAAATACTCTGGTATTCTTGGTGCTATAATTATGTCTCACTAGTACTCACTAACTTAGCATTCTTGTATACACCACCTTCTTGTATGGTTAGCAATAGATCCCATCAACCTCAGGTGTATTTTTTTTAATCAAGTTTTTGATTCTAAAACCTTTTCTAGAACTGAAGCCTGGACCCAGAACATGGTGACCTACACAGAGGTCTCACGGCCCCACAGATGCTGCCTCCTGCCATGAGTGTGACAACTGTCTCTGGAGGCCACACTTACTGCAGTCCAATATAAAGACTAGATGCCCAGAAATAACCAAACATTGAGTACACTACATAATGCAAGATTGCTTATAATACATTTTAAAAGATTTCTACTGGAAAGGGCTAAAGTCAAACTTTTAATAAAGGTAAAGTAAGCCTATGTATTTAAATTAGCTTTTTTTATAGAATAAAGCATTCCCATACAATATTAGATAAATAAGGTATTATATATATAATTAAATTGTTTAGACTTTTATTTGCCCATTGGGGTGAAAAAATTATTTTATTTAGCTTAAAATGAACTTGCAAAAGTTTTACATTGTTCATTTAAAAATCTAATCATGAATCACTTTATTTGTACAAATGAGCTGAATAATATAATGCCAAATAATCCACTTTAAGGTTTTGCTAGTGAGCAGCAAAAATCACTTCCTCCCAGGTCTTTTTAATTCCATGATAATCATATCATATTCTTCCCATTAAACCTAAGATGGTGTTACATTGTTATAGTTTGTTTTTTACACATGTACACACATTCTTACATTTCTAGTTACAGAAAAGTAGAAATATTAGGACAAATGCAAAATCGAAACATTTTACTTACTTCTTTCTCCACTTTCTCCCCAACTTTGAAAGTATTCCTTTGTTTCATTTTCAATTATAGAAACGTGCTGTCTAAAGTGGGCTATGTTAAGGCCACTTTTTAACATTTTCTTCTGCTCCAAGAAAACCTTAAAAAAATTAAAGGCATAAAACATAATTTTGATTTATCACAAGATCCAAGATCCAGGGGGGGACTGGTGGGGGGAAATGCAGACAACTGTAATTGAACAACAATAAAGTAATTTTAAAAAAATCCAAGATCCATTTTGGGCTCTGGTTGAGTAGCTCAGTTGGTTAGAGCATCATTCCAATATGCCAAGGTTGCAGGTTTGATCCCTAGTCAGGGCACATACAAGAACCAACTAATGAATGCATAAAAAAGTGGAACAAGTTGATGTCTCTGTCTCTATCAAATAAATACAAATTTTTTAAAATTTCACCCTGGGTGATGTGGCTCAGTGGATTGAACACCAGCCTGTGAACCAAAGGGTCACTGGTTCGATTCCCAGTCAGGGCATATGCCTGGGTTATAGGCCAGATCCCCAGTAGGGGGTGCTCAAGAGGCAATCATACATTGATGTTTCTCTCCTTTTCTCCCTCTCTTCCTCTCTAAAAATAAAGTCTAAAAAAATATATTTAAAAAAGATCCATTTGGGTTATAACTGTAACACTCAAAATAACCTCTAAAAATTGAAAATAAAAATAGTACAAGGATTTTTAAAAACTACTCTAGGTATGGGAAACTTAGAGCATTTATGTATGTATCTGAAGTAACGTATAGAAGACACCTGTTACACAGGTCCTAAACAAATGATAAATTAGGAATCTCACTTCCTGGCTTCCTTCCTATACACCCTCTTTTTCCCCACTTCTAACTCTAGGGCTCCCTTTTCCTATTTTGGTATTTTCTACCCTTCCAACCCAACCCAAATGCCAGTGCACTCTCCCAAAGGTCCATTATGTTTCGATATTTTTATGTTCCTTCACATATTCTCCTGTTCTATTCCCCCAAAAATATCATTCCTCACTGACACGATCTTCCAGAGATTTAATTAGGTTTTCTAGGGCTCTTTTGGCCTTAAGGAGAGCCATCATTTCCCCACAACTCTCCCATCCGCAGAAACAACACTTAATGTCAACTCTCTTAACTACTAGACCCTAGGGTACTAGGTAGTGAGTGATACATTTACAGCGAGAGCCCACACCAAGCAACTAGGTCAATTATCTGAATTTTGTTTTACATCAACTTGCAGCACTTTAATATTTGACTTTGGCAGGGAAAAGAAATCACACAAACTCCTAAAGTCGAATATCTCTAGCTCAAAAGAGCTCTTTTGCTAGAATTTCAGGCAGGAGTGGGCAGGTAGGAGGCCTATAATGGGATTTTCTTGTTACCCTCTCAAATCAAATCCCAGTAATCAAAGTCATCATTGATTCTATTTCTTTGTATAGGTTACTCTTTAAAATTGCTTGCCCCATGCCAACCACTATAAAACAAAATACACATTGTTTATCAGTTACTCATGGCTTTCCTTTTAAATGTCTCATGATTCTCAGATTTTTGAACTAGGGAATAAACTGTTTCTACATTTTAAATATATACTATTACACTACTAGCTATAGTTATTATAGTATAGGCTTATCCGTCTTGAAGATAACAGTGTCACCTACTGGATTAGGCACATCATACGCAACTCCCTTCCCAAACACAGGTGTGGTCAGCCGACTGTAGACATCTTCTGCATTCAGGTCTTCATTTTTACTATTAAAAAGCAGTGCAGCAGCATCACTCCCCAGAAGATAAGTAAATGTCTTGCCCACCATTGTAAAACTAAACACAGGTCCATACTAAAGAGAAAAAAGTACCCATATTGATGTTACCAAAACATAAATAGCACTAAGACACTAATTTCTGAAATCACAAAATAATGCATTGTTGAAAATAAAAACATTCATAAACCTTAATGCAATTCATTGCCAGTCTTTGTCCAGATTTATAATTATGATTATCCTATTGCAAATGAAATGTAAATAAAATTTTCTCTTCTATTTTTTTCACTGTTTATATTGAAAATATTTTCTATCTTATACACAGACATCATAATGTTAATAATTAACTATTCTTTCATTATTAGATATGGGTGATGTGTTGATTTTTTTACTTATTATATATAATTCTGCAAGGAATATCTAAGAATACAGATTTTTCTTCTCCTTGGTTAAAGATAAATTTACAGGAGTAGCTAAAGGATATGACCTTTCTACAGTGTTTGCTAAGACACCAGAACTTTATTTAGTTATCAGTTTTACTACTTTCTCACCAACAATGTGCTTTGGTTTCCCTCATCTCTAAAATGGGAATAACAGCAAATACTTCACAGAACTGTTGTCAAGGTTAAAAGAATTAACACAGATATGTTAGAGAATATTATATAAATTAGAGTATATGTATAAAATATGTATGTATTATATGCATATATTATATATTAGGAAATATATATATACACACATATATATATTAGAGTGCCTTGGCCAGAATAAAATTATATGTATTTCTTTTATTATTATTATTATTATTACTAAAAGCATCAAGTTGGAAATCAAACCATATGTAAATCCTAACTTGACCACTGGCTAGCAGGGAGCTTAAGAACAATTATACAACCTATTTCTCAGTTTTATCATCTATATAATGAATATACCTGAAGGTATTTGTTGGACTTCAATGAGATAAGTACTGATACAGTTAAGTGTTTTATAATTATTAGTATAATAGGAAGAAAAGAGAATAGGATTACATAGCCATATATAGGTTTGTATGTTTGAAATTGGGAAAGTGAGATAGTTCCCATTGATGGTTTTTAATTTCTTTTTAAAAGAGACACAAAGTTACCTGCTTTGATAGAAAAGAAGGAGGAGTCAGAAATTTATAAAAATAAAGATTTAAATTAGTCATTATGGAAAGTGGGAAAGTAAGCCAATCACAAAAACGTAAGAGGATTGTTGAGCAGTGTTCAAAAGTCATTTAAGGTAAGCAGGCAATCATGAAATTAGGAAGCAATTAATCTGCTGCAAGGAAGGAGAAAATGACTAACAGGCTCCCTCCAAGGTTGGGGTTTTACCAGATAAACATAATGAAAAGATCCGGGGACAAGGATAATACAGTACTGGCAAGAGTATAACTCCAATGATGAACCATAGTCCCAAAGTGGAAAAAGAAGTAAAGAAAGAAGGCTGATCTACCAGGACAAAGTAAATGGAACAATGGACAGGAAGATCTATTGAGGTCAACGAATGGTTATAGCGGAAGGAGCTACACAGGCAACTCCAGGAAAAGAAGTTGCAGTCTAAGAACAGGATCTCTACATTCATACTGTGGAGGTGAAATAGTTAGAAATGATGACAAGTTCAAAGTGGGAACAGGGAGTAAATGGCTGAAATGGTAGGAGATAGCTCACTGGAGAGGAGCGCAAAGATCTGAGTGGCCATAGTGTTGTGTGGGTCATTCAAGTAGAACTGAAGTTATAGAAGATGTATAGTGCAGGTTAGAAAGTTCCACAAATACATGGTTAAGAAAAAGAAGGGTCAATTAGTATTCATTTAAACTGTGATCAGTGAATACAAAATTTATGCCAGTGGTTTTTAAACCATAGTTGCTAGAACTGTAAGTTTCCTCAGTGGTATCTCAGAGATAACCCCCAGAATGTGGGAGAAATTAAGAGGGCCCCTCCAGCTCTTAAACAGGAGCAGCTCCAACTTTCTTATCCCTGGGATAAGATTACTATCACAACTTTTTCTTAGTGCCCTGCCATGTAAAAGTTTCAAAAGCACTGGTTTCTTTTTCTCTAATTATTTGGAAGACTTACCTTCTCATATGCATTTTCTAGGAATTCAATTGGACTTTTCCCAAATGCTATGGCATGCCCAAGGAATGGAATTGGAGAGAAAATGTATGGTGGACTTTTCTGCAAGAGAAAACAAAAAAACTTTCAGTTCACATTTTATTTTGAGAGAGAAATCCAGCTCTGACTGGTGTGGCTCAGTTGGTTGAGCATCGGCCTGCAAAGCAAAAGGTTGCAGGTTCAATTCCCAATAGAGGCACATGCCTGCATTGTGGGTTGTCCCAGCATGGGGCATGTATGAGAGGCAACTGATCAATGTTTCTCTCTTACATCAATGTTTCTCTCCCACTCTTTCTCCCTCCCATCCTCTCTAAGAATAAATAAAATCTTTTAAAAAAGAGAGAGAAAGAAATCCCATTCAGTTTCATGATCAAACAAATGAAATTTGATATTAATATGAAAAAGTTATCCAAAAATGAAGCTTCAAAGTAATAAAGAAAAGCCAAAATGCAAATATCTTAGGAGAGTATCTACAGTAAAAAGAAGAGAAACTCAAAACATGGTGTAAGATAAATGACTACACAAACACAAAGGTATTGCCATTATAAATGCTGAACACTATCCAGAATATGCCCAATACTATTACTGGTGGCTCTAGGCAACTTTCCTAATCACCAGTAGCAAAACAAAGAATGACAAAAATAAAACCAACAGAAAAATCAAACTGTAATTTCTTCACTACTTACTTATTCCCACTACCACTCACAATTTTAGTCCCAGAATCTTATCATAAGAAAGTATAGAAAAAGCCCCAGCTGGTGTGGCTTAGTGGATTGAGCGCAGGCCTGTGAACCGAAAGGTCGCCAGTTCTATTCCAAGTCAGAGCACCTGCCTGGGCTGCCCACCAGGTCCCTAGTAGGGAGCAAGAGGAAACAGATCAATGATGCACACATCGATGTGTCTCTCCCTCTCTTTCTCCCTCCCTTCTCTTTCTGAAAATAAATAAATAAAATTTTAAGTACAGCAAAAGACAAACAGTAACTTGAGGTACAGATATAAGGGATATGTAAAAAAGTGACATTTATCAGCAAACAGAACACATCTCACACTTCTCTCACTGCAAATGAACTACATCCACTGATTTTAAAGAGACAGCAGATCCACTCTAGCAGTAACTCTTGAGCATTAACTATGAAAGATACTTTAGATACCCCAAAACGAGACTTACAAATTACAACGTTAAGTCTCCCAGAAATCAAACTTGCAATGATGAAAAAAAAAGCGTAAGACTCCTCAGACCTTTGGTGGTCTCAAAATAATAAGGAACACTACACACTCACTCTTCAGATAACAATAACAGCAATCTTAAATACTAAAGTTACCTTTCTTTCCAAAGATAAATACCACTTCCTCAAAAATCCCACGTGCAGGAAAAACAATGATACTAATTGCCTGTTATGGTTCAAACTAGTTGTTGGCTGGTTAAGGATGCATTTATCAAATACAGAAGTATGATGCCAGTGGTTAATAAAGCCACTAAATTTAAGAAACTACTTTTATTAGCATCATAGGAAGGTCCCTACAGCACTCCAATCACTCTCACTTTACCAAACTGAACACATCCCTCTTTATAAATCGCCATCAAGGGCAATGCCACAGTCACAGGACCCTGAACCACACAAGGGCAGTTCCCAGGATGACTGCCACCAGAGCTACAGCTGCCAAAAGCATAGCCACCCGGGCTCCGACCAGGCCAGCAATACCCCTATGGCGCCCAGTCCCGCTACTAGAGCACTCGGCGCCATACCATTAGGACCACCAGTTCCGGGACGAGTAGAATTACTGTGACAACAAAAGCGGCAAGCACGACCCCGGCCACGACCAGACACGCGGCCACCACCACAATAAGGACCGTCACCACCAAGGCCCAGTAGGGCTAGG
The DNA here is from genome assembly GCA_039655065.1 of Glossophaga mutica. Lineage (NCBI taxonomy): Eukaryota > Metazoa > Chordata > Mammalia > Chiroptera > Phyllostomidae > Glossophaga > Glossophaga mutica. Next base: position 65,839,411 of record CM077313.1, read on the forward strand.
TGAGTGGCGACTACCCCAGACCTCCTACATGCCCACCGCCAACGCCCAGGCGAGCACAGCTGCAGTCGCCGCCCCCGCTAGACCTTCCGCCTCCTGAGTCCCTGTGTACCCCTCCCAGAACCCCGGGAGTGCACGTACCGCCCCGACCGGCAGCGGGGCAAAGTGGCCGACGGCAAGGCGGAGCAGGTAGACCAGGATGAGTGTGAAGACGCAGGAAATCAGTAGCATGGATAGCAGGCTGCCGCTTGTCACCTGCTCCATCGCCTGCCCCAGCACTGACCCTCCCGCCTGCAGTAAGCCCAGCAACGCCATCGTGGCCGCCGCTTCGGTCTGCCTGAGATGCTGGAGGCCGAGGTCGCCACCGGTCCTCCGAACAGACCGAGCGAAAGAAGCCGGCAGATGGGTGTTCGTAGGCGGCCCCGGCCCCTAGGTCTCCCACTAAACTCAGTCCCACCCCCTACTCCCTGCTGCCGCGCGCACCACCCTGTGCGTCACAGAAAGGGGCGGGGTCAGCTTCTGATCACGCCCCTATTGGGACTCTATAAGGCCAAGGTCTCCTTACGCCTGGATTGAGGACCTTAAGAGGCAGCCTGCAGCTATGGCATAGGTGGTACAGAGACGGAGTAGAGGGTGAATTTAAGAAGACATCATCCTCTGGAAAATCGCGGACCACCGGAGCCTGTGCGTGCCTTGGATGAGGGGTTCCAGGGCACGACTGTGGGAGAGCTTGGCGGAGGGATTTCAGAACGAGCATTATGATTGTGCAGCTAGCAGTGGCGCGCTCTCTGATTGCACCGCGGGAGTGTGAGGTGATCTCAGTCTATGGCGCGTCAGCGGGGCGGGCGGCTTGAGCGCCGCCCCCCGCCTGGGCTCTAGGACGGCCGCACCTGACCCAGCTCCAGAGTCAGCTTTTGGAGACCCGGAAAGACAACCCCAAATAAGCGCCTAAAGGAAGATTGTGAAATACGCCCACACAAGTGTAGGACTCTGAGGTCAGCCCCCAAACCCCAATTAAAACAAGTCTGACAGGTATTAATGTATGGCCATAAAGATAGCAAATCTTGGTTATTAGCTCTGCTGGGTTATAACAAGGTTAGAAACAGGCTTTCCAAAATAAATTTTTATGTTATAGGCTGTTGTGACCTATATGAGTCAACAATTCCTACTTATTCTGGCCATTTAGCGGAAGCTCAACCCTGTCGCCAGATTTCATCCGCTCCTGTGGTTTCAAATAAGCATGAGTATAAAATTCAATCCCCCTTCTAGATTACTATCACGAACTCACGGCCAGATGTATTGATTTACTCAGTCAACATCGAGAGCTAGGTATTGTGCTAGGTACTGGGTGGGGATGCAGCAGCGAATGAGAAAATTGCAAGGTCCTCAGGGAAGGAGCGGGAATAGCCAATGGCCTGCCGGACACCTACTCCCTGGGATTTAACGTTCATCTCATGGTCAGTAAATCCAAAACTATACCCATTATCCCCTCCCAGGCTCTGTCAACTTTCCCTTCCTGTAATGCCTGTAGGAAGGGCATCACTGCTTACCTCGTTGCTTCATGCCTCCCATCTGCCTAATCAGTCACCAGATGCTATTACACCCATTTAAAAGTTTCTTCATGTCTTCTTGCTGCTACACTATCCTAGGTAGGCTCCATGTCCATGCTTGTCTTTGATCTGTCCTCCCCACTGCTGCTATTTCTTGTATCACTAAGGCTATGTTGTAATCATCTCCATAGGTTTCCTCCATTAGAAGATGAACTTGAGGATAAGAGTCATTGTTTTTATATTGTTTATCCTAACACCTACCACAGCCAGTCACAAAAACGTGGTCCATGGCCCTTTGGGGAATCCCCAGGACCCTTTCAGTCATCTGCAAAGTCAGAGCTCTTTATAAAAATACCGTTACTTGCTTTTTGATCACTGTAAAATCAATAGTAAGTAAAACTTTTGGGGCCTTAGCTCAAATCAAGGGCAATAGCACCAAATATACTAGTCATTATTCTTCACTACCATGCACTTGAGTAGAAAAAAAAATTGCCTGTTTCACTTAAGAATGTCCTTGATGAAATTGGGAACACCCATTTTACTAAAGTTTAACTGTTGAGTATATGTATTTTTGCTTGAAAGAATTACTGACAAACTTATGGTCATTTAGATTTGGGTATTTAACAGACATTTCTTGAAAAAGAAGTCAGCCCTTCTTTTCAAGTAAAACCACCAGCAGTATTCTTTGTCATGATAAAATTAAATCTTTCAAATAAAAATTATTTTAGAAAACATATATCTACTACTGTGAATTTAACAGCTTACTAATTCTTGAGGATTTTTCTACAGAAGAAAATTTAGTAACAAGTAGATTTTGTATAATAAAATGTGTCAAGATATTGAATCTTTGCATAATTCAGTGAGCCAGTATTTTCAAATGACTAATACACAATGTTACAAAATCAAGCATGTGTGAAACATCCATTTAAAGTATAAATTAGACCAATAGATTTTCACAGAATACAAGAAGTTCATTAATATAGGTTCTGATTGTACATTGCAATGATTACTACTGTGAAGAGGAATACCTATAATTATCTGAAAAATTTATCAAAATATTTCTCACTTTTCCAACTATACATCTGTGTGAAGCTACATTTCCTTAATATACTTCAACCAAAACAATATGCTACTCTCTGACAGGAAGGGTGAATCCCTTAAAATTCCCAAAACCATACTATCTATATGACTATCTATATAAATATGCCTTTACAGCTTTACTGAAGGAAAGTAGATAATAAATTAAAAGTTTAGAACCCAAGAGAAAAACTGAAATCAGATGCTAAATATGACTATTTCTAAAGTCAAAAGAAAATAAGAAAACATTAAAACAGTTCATGGGGACTGGAAGTTTCCATCATGGACATAGCAATATCTGGTTGTCCTGCCTAAAATTTATTTCTGTGTCAGTGACAGAGATTTACTTCGCTGCTTCTCAGTGAAGGGGTTTTATTTAATTCCTACTGTTAAAAATTTTTATTTAGGAGTGCTGTAATCCCTACCCACAGAGAGTATTTCACTCTAGGATCTACAGCCCACCCACACCCAAACCCCAACCCTACCCCTCCCCAGCAGGGCAGTTCAGGACAAAATTATGCAAATTATTTCTCAGAGTTTTGCAGTAAGAGGAAGTTAAGCAAAACTGCCCCATTCAATACCTCAAGTCTAGGCCATTCAAGTCTGTATACCAGTGTGAAATAAAATGTACATCTTCATTTCTCTTACAGTTTTCTTGAAACTTATTGGACCTAACACATACATGCACACACATGCACACATGCACTTCAAGGACAAATATTTCTCAGCTCTGTGACAATGCAAGGTCAAGTAAAGGAAAAGAAACATTTTCCTAAATGCAGCTAAATTTATACAGATTTCCCTGCTCTTAACAGAGATGGCACTGTACATGAATATTCAGAGAGGAGTGGTTTCCCATTGTACATCCTTTGGGTTTCAAGCCATGCCAACCAGAGCATTTGAAGTAATAGGAGTATGTATTGCTGATGGATATTTTCAGTGACACAAAAGATCTGGCAGTAGCTTTGAGATTATATCTTTACAATAATAGGTCACAGCAAATTATCACTAGTTTCCTTTGTTGTTTACACCCTGGTGTCATATCCAAAAAACCATTGCCTAACCCAAGGTCATGAAGGTTTATGCCTGCATTTTCTTCTAAGAGTTGTATAGTTCTATCTCTTATGTATAGGACCAATCCATTTTGAGTAAATTTTTCTGTACGGTGTGAGATAGGGGTCCATATTCATTCTTTTGCATGTGTACATTCAGTTGTCCCAGCACCATTTATTGAAATGCTTACATTTTAGAGCCATCTGTCTGTCAGAGAGGTGACAACTATGGGTCCTGGATCCGGGAAATCCTGAGTTTGAAATACACAGCCTACGCTAATAAAGATAAATATAGATATATAGATATATCTTTTACACACACACACGCACGCACACACACACGTTGGTTCTGTTTCTTTGGAGAACCCTGACTAATATAGCTGGAATCCATCTCTTTCTCTATGTCCATCCAGCTCTCAGACAGACTCCCACATGCTGAGCATGGTAGACCAAGACTCCAAGGCTCATAAGCTGCCAGCAGAAAGAGTGCATTTTCCGTGATAGCTATGCAGAAAGACCCAAGGGAAATTCTTAATGGCCTGAATTGAGTCAAATGGCTTTCCCTGAATCATTCACTGTAGTTAGATGAGTAGAAGACCTTGGTAATAGTAGTTTCACGGCTGGGGAAAGAGGATTGCAAATAACAAGGTCAGCTGCACCTGAAATATGTTAAATGGGTACCCCATATGAAAGAGTGTTTCTGATAGAAGAAGGAGAGAAACATACATGACAGGAAAGAAACTACTCTACCAGTCCTATGTGGACACTTAACTAGAAGATTACTGACCCTGGCCTTGGTTTATGTTTAACAGAACTATTCCATTACTAATGGAGTAACATTAGGGATAGTATATTGATTTCAATTTTTAAGCCAGCATCTAAAAAGAAACTGCTCTTCTTTCTAACTCCAATATAAGTTACTAATGTCCTTATTACCTATAAATCTGGGGTTGTATAAAAGCATTATATAATGGAATTTTTAATGGAATTATTTACTTTTCAAACTCTATCATAATTCCAGGGAAATAGAACAAATATGCAAAATAGTATCTAATATTTTAACTTTTTAGGGTGGTAGTTATAAATTATCACCGTCTCTTAGAATTTCATGTAAAGACCCAATCAAGATGTTGGCATAGGTAAACACGACTCACCTCCTCACACAATTACATGAAAATGACAACTAAAATATAGAACAACTATCACTCAACCATCAAGTTGAATGGAAGTCTGACAACTATGGAATTAAAGAGACCACATGCATCCAGACTGATAGGAGGGATGGGAGATGCAGAATGGGGTGGTCCCACATCCACGTATGGAGGATAAAAATTCAGGAGGGATATCTCAGGAGTGAAGAGTCCCAGCCCAACACCAGGCGCCCCAGCTCAGGGTTCCAGTACCAGGATGATAAGTCCTCATTACTTCTGGCTGTGAAACCCAGTGAGTACTGAGTCAGTGGAATAATAGGGAGTCCCAAGCCATTCCTCTTAAAGAATCGACACACAGACTTGCTCAGACTCACTCCCTCTGAGCTCCAGCACTGGAGTAGCAGCTTGAAAGGCACCAGTGGCATACAGGAAAGAACTGAAGTGTCTGACATCAAGGCAAAAGCTTGGGGACAGCTTTCTTTCAGACAGAAAAGCAGGCAGAGGCCATTGTCCCTTCTCTGAACCCTCCCCCACAGAGCTGACAGGCTGGTGCCATATCTGAGACTCCATCAACCTGGCTAATGTGGGGCTCTCCACCCGCAGGGCCCCCCCAGCCGCCACAGATGAAAATAAGTCTACCAAGACATGATCTATTTGGGGAGGAAAGGTAGCTGATCTCTCAAAGGAGAAGGGTCAAGAGCCTTTTCCTCAATGGGCTTTTATTAGGTTCATTTTGCACAGGAATACAGGTAAAGCTCATTAATCATTGTTAGGCAATAAGGATCAAACAATAGATAACATACAAAGAACTATGACGGCTTATTCTGAGTCAAGGTCTGTTAGTTAAAGGGCTACAAAACTTTGGGAAACAAACTCATTTCTTGCTCGGACCCTTATCATTTAATTGAGAGCATTCTTAGTGGAGCAGGTTTCACAGGATTTTATGTATTCTTTCTTAGGCCTGATTACCCGGGGAACCCGCCCTATCCAGCACAGGGCTGCACTGCCCTCTGTCATTTTTCAGGCTTAAGTCATGCAGGGGAAGTAAGGTAGGTAAGAGATTAGAAGACTTCTCAAAGACTGAATGAGGACTCAGGCTATGTCAAAGCTGATGGGCAAGGGTCCATCACCCCCTTTTGCTATAGCCCCCCAAGTCCTTCCCTGGGGGTTCCACATGATCATACCTGTATTAGGTCATTCCTCCCTTGAGGAATCTTGGCTAACTGATCAAGCATTGGGGGCCAGGTAAGATAAAGTAAAAGGAGTAGAGGCAGCGCCCCTGCCAGGGAGATAAGCTTTGTCTCCTTAGTGGTCCAAAAGTCGCTCACTCAGCCTTAGCCATGGAGGATTACAGCTTCTGAAACCAGGCAGGGCAGTTCCCAACAGGCTATCACTTTTTGACCTGCCCTGAGGATCCCCCCCTAAGACTCTGTCCCACCCAACTTACAGGCACACTCAAGCTTCTTTTCCATGTGAATGGCTACTTTGGCTCATGCTTTACAACTTCCCAATTCCTCTCAAACAGCCAGCCTCAGTGAGTCCCCAGCCCTCACACCTCTTATTAAGAGGTCCCCAGCATGGCACTAGAAGCAGCCAGCCTAGATTCACAGCTTGGCTCTGCCTGGGAATATCCAAGCCCAGCACAAGTAGCAGCCATCTCAGATTGTTTTATAGCTCAGACACGGTGGCCCTGGGCAATACACAAGTGAAGGCTAACCTTAGCCTGCACCACCCAAAAAACCCAAGAGCCTATGCACCCAGTGGACAGCTACAGATCATCTCAGAGCACCACCATCCTGCCCCTACAGAGTTGATCCTGCCCCTACAGAGTTGATCCTGCATGGAGGGCAGAAGTTCGTGGTCAGTAGTCACAGCCAATTCATGCAGCTGACTGGTCTGGGTAAATCCCTCCCATTGACCTGGCAATAGCTATCAAGGCTCAACTACAAGAGGAGGGTGTCCTCAGCCCACATGGCAGGTGCACCTCTACCCAGCTTGGGTGATAGAGGAGGCTGTGCCACTCAACCCTGTAGGACACCTACTACATTAGGCCATGCTACCAAGACAAGGAGTCACAACAGCTCTACTTAATACATAGGAACAAACACAAGGAGACTACTAAAATGAGGAGACAAAAAAACATGGCCCACATGAAAGAACAGATCAAACCTCAGAAAAAGAACTAAACGGAATAAACGAGATGGAGATAAGCAATCTATCAGATGCAGAGTTCAAAACACTGGTTATAAGGCTACCCAAGGAACTTAGTGAGGACCCCAACAGCATTAAAAAAAATCCAGGCAGAAATGAAGGACGCACTAATTGAAATAAAGAACAATTTTCAAGGAATCAACAGTAGAGTAGATGAAGCCAAGAATCAAATCAATGATTTGGAACATGAGGAAGCAAAAAAAAAAAAAGAAAAGAAAAAAAATTCAATCAGAACAGCAAGAAGAAAAAAGAATAAGAAAAAAAATGAGGATTTTGTAAGCAGCTTCTGGTACAACTTCAAGTTTTCCAACATTTATATAATAGGTGTGCCAGAAGGAAAAGAGAAAGAGCAAGAATTGGAAATCTATTTGAAAAAATAATGAAAGAAAACTTCCCTAATTTGGTGAAGGAAATAGACATGAAAGTCCAGGAAGCACAGAGAATCCCAAACAAGTTGGATGCAAAGAAGCCCACTCCAAGACACATCGTAATTAAAATGCCAAAGCTTAAAGATAAAGAGAGAATCTTAAACACAGCAAGAGTAAAGCAGTTGACTATCTACAGGGGAGTTCCCATAAGAATGTCAGCTGATTTCTGAAAAAAAACTTTGCAGGCTAAAAGGGATTGGCAAGAAATATTCAAAGTCATGAAGAGCAGGTACCCATAGCTAAGATTGCTCTACCCATAAAAGCTATGATTTAGAATCAAAGGGCAGATAAAGAGATTCCCAGAGAAGAAAAACTAAAGGAGTTCAGCATCACCAACCCATTATATGAAATATTAAAGGGACTTGTTTAAGAAAAAGAAGGTAAAAACTACAAACAATAAAATGGCAATAAATACATATCAACAATTGAATCTAAAAAACAAACTAAGCAAACAAAAAGAACAGAGACAGAATCATGGATATGGAAAGCATTTTGATGGTTTCTAGATGGGAGGTGGTGTGGGGGAATAGGTGAAGAGGTGAGAGAATTAAGAAGTCATATAAAGGAAGAAAGAAGATGGTGGACGAATGAATAGGAGTCACACTGACCTCCTCCCAGGACCAATCTGGAAATACAACTCAGTTGTGGAGAAACCACCCAGAGCAAACAACTGAGCAATAGTCAGAGAGAAGCATGTAACTTCGGACATACAGAGCCAGCTTTGGCACAACTGGTCTGGTAAGGAGTGTGGTGGAGACTCGAGGGGGCAGGCTGGGTGCCCACAGGTAGCACTGGGCAGCAGTGCCAGTGGGATAATTAATTGGCCAGTTGGATCCCCTGAGGAAGATTGGAGTCTAAACCCTAAGCTAGGATTCCCAGCCTAGAACACCAGAGCCCCAAAAATACATAAATAACAACCAGTAGAAAAAGCAGCAAGGTTTCTCTCTGCCAGAGACAGACGGTTGGAGACACAAGGGATATTTAAAGGGCCACCACACAAATTTTCATTTGCAGCCACTTACCCCGGGCTCAGGCAAAGGCAGGGGCAGAGTGGGTTGGAGACGTCTGAGAAGAGAGGGGACGGAAGCCTTAAGGAGAGAACTGAGAGAATAGCCACAAGGTAAACAACTGAAGGAGACAACCAGAGAATAGAACACTGGCAAAGCAGTGGCAGAGTGCACTAGAGAGACTTGAAGAGAGCCTGGAGTCAGGAGGCTTTGGGGAGAGACCTGAGAAAGTAGCCGCCTGGATCCAGTGCTGAGCCAACTCTCCTACTCAGTAATCATCCTGCCCAGGCAGACCACTCTCCTCCAAGCAGCAGCTACCTGAGGGGAAACAATAGCCCCCACCACTTGAGGGATTCGGCTCTGCCCTACAGTGCTTAAACCTGACTGCTGAGTGCAGAGGGACCATATTAACAACTGAAAGAGATGGCCAGTGACAGCAGATCACTGAAAGTATTGAACAGGCTGCCCAAGGTCTGACAGGGTCAACATCTGACATCACCAGAGGCAGACCCAGAAAGAATAAAAAATTGTAAATACAAGAGACTACCAATAGGAAAGCCACTGTGGTCTTCATGATTTGCAATATTTTCTTTCCTGCATAGCTTTATAACATTCATTTCTTGTCCAGCAAATTTGTATATAATAAGTCACTAGATTTTATACTATAATGTATTTCAATCCACATATTTTGCTCCTCCCTTCTCTTAGCCCATCTTACCTTCCTCTTTCCTTGCAATACTCTCATTTCAAATTTGGTTTTCTCTCTAGCTACAACTTGTTTCCATTCCACACTCTTAACTATTTCTCCCCTCTCCAGACCCTCAAAATGAATTCTCTTGTCAAGGGTCATTTCACATCCTTTTGCCCAGCTATTAAAATACCTGTGTTCTCTATACACCTATAACAAACTTTGCTAGTTGGTTGTAGGTAGGGTAGTTGTTGCAATGTGTTTTCAAGGTTATCTCTAAAGCTTCGCTAATTCTGTATTTCAAATAACAAATTTTACTGGACCCCTCTTCTACTCTTCTTTTTTTTACTCAAATTTTAATTATGCCTTCTTAGCCTGTTTTTTTCTTTTTTGTGTGTGTGTTTCTTCTATTTTTCTTTTATCCTGACCTTTTCTTTTTCTTTATTCTCCTTTTTTCCTATTCCTTTACATCACAAATTTTAATTTTCTCTCACTTAGTCTAGTTGTTGTTCCTCATTCTTAGTATTCCCTCTCCCTCTCTCATTACAAAATCACTTCCTAATCCTCTAAACATCTCTTGGACTTTGTTTCCTTTTTCCCTCTTATTCCCATACCACTATATTAATTTTAGCTAATTCGATGTTGATAGTACTCCGGTAGATCTTTCTCTCCAATTTGGCGCCTATATTTTATTAATTATTTAATATTTTCCTTCCTTTTTCTCTCTCTCACTTTATTTTATTTTATACTGTTTTAATTCCTGTTTAAATCTAATATTATATGCTGCCCTTCTCATACTCCATTACACGCTCTTCATTCCCTTTCTTTATTCATGAGGTAAACTTTACCTTTTCTCCTTCCATTGCTCCAACTCCCAACTCTTACCAGTGCTCCTCCCTCTACCCTCTCAAAATCATTTCTCTTTCACTAGGTCTTCTCATATCCACTCTCTTATCTTATAATAGTCTTAATCTCCTTACACACTTATTAATACAGGTTTATTAGCTATTGATAGTGGGATTTTGGGGGGGTTATATTTGTGGGTGTGGGTTTGTTTCTTGGGCTCTGGTTTTGATCAGGCAGCACCTGTACAACAGCACACAAGACGTGGTGGGTGAAGTGACCCTCCGTCAACCAGTGGCAGGGAAGGACCCACAAAAGAATGACCCAACAACAATCAAAACCCAATTGCATCCAGAAAACCAGCATAAAAGGCATAAAAGACATCCCAAGAATATCAAGTTCAGGTGATCAAGGACACTGTATCACTGTGTCTCACAGGCCTCCCACCATAGAAGTTCATACCATGAAGTCAGAAAGTCAAAACAGATCAATTTAAGAAACAGAAGCAAACAAGAAGTGTCCCACAAACAATGGGAAGGCAAAGAAACAACCCCCAATCTGAAGGAAAATTACAGGGAACTTATTGGAAACTATATCAACATTAAAAAGGACACAGAAATAATCAACAAGAACCAAGAAGAAATGAAGAATACAATGTCTGAATTAAGGAACATAGTAGAAGGAATCAAAAGCAGACTCAATGAAGCAGAGGATCGAGTCAGTGAGCTGGAGGACAAAGTAGAAAAAAACTCACAAAAAGAGCAAGAAACATAAAAACAACTGAAAAAGAATGAGGGGTTAAGGGAACTGCAGGACAACATGAGACATAATAATATTCGTATCACAGGGATACCAGAAGGAGAAGAGGAGCAAGGGATAGAAAACCTGTTTGAAAGAAAAAGTAATGATGGAAAACTTCCCTAATTTGATGAGAGAAGAAGCCACACAAGTCCAGGAAGCATAGAGGGTTCTAATCAAGAGGAACCCAAAGAGGCCCACTGCAAGACACATCGTAGTTGAAATGGCAAAATTTAAAATAGAGAGAGAAGCTTAAAGGCAGCAAGGGAGAAACAAGAAGTAACATACAAGGGAGCCCCAATAATACTAGCAGCTGACTTCTCAACAGAAACATTACAAGCCAGAAGGGAATGGCAAGAAATATTCCAAGTAATAAAAAACAAAGGCCTACAGCCAAGCCTACTCTATCCAGCAAGACTCTCAATTAAAATGGAAGGCCAAATAAGGAGCTTCCCAGACAAAAGAAGGCTAAGAGAATGAATACACCTCCACCAAACCAGCACTGCAAGATATGCTAAAGGGACTGCTTTAAGAAGAGGAAGAAAAACAGTGAGAGAGAAAGGAACAAAGGTACAAAGGGAGTAAAATGGCAATGGATAAGTAACTATCAATAATAACCTTAAATGTAAATGGATTAAATGCTCCAATCAAAAGACATAGGGTAGCTGAATGGATAAGAAAACATGACCCACACATATGCTGCCTACAAGAAACCCACCTCAGACCAAAAGACTTATGCAGACTCAAAGTGAATGACTGGAAAAAAATATTCCATGCAAACAGATAGGAAAAAAAAGCTGGGGTAGCAATACTTGTATCTGACAAAATATACTTCAAAACAAAGGCCATAAAAAGAGACCCAGAAGGACACTTCATAATACTCAAGGGAAGAATCCACCAAGAAGACATAAACATTATAAATATGTATGCACCCAACATAGGAACACCCAAATACATAAGGAAAATTTTGGAGGACTTGAAGAAAGATATAGACAGCAACACACTTACACTAAGGGATTTTAACACCCCATTGACAAAAATGGATAGATCTTCCAAACAAAATATCAACAAGGATATTACAGCATTGAACAATGCCCTAGATCAAATGGATTTAACTGATATATATAAGCCTTTCATCCCAAAGAAGCAAAATACACATTCTTTTTAAATGCACATGGAACATTTTCAAAGATAGACCATATGATAAGACACAAAACAAGCCTCAACAAATTCAAGAAAATTGAAATCATAGCAAGCATCTTCTCAGACCACAAGGGCCTGAAACTAGAAACCAACCCCAAGGAAAAAAATGGAGATTGAATAGCACACTATTAAACAATGAATGGGTCAAGAATGAGATCAAGGAAGAAATCAAAAAGTTTCTGGAAACAAATGAAAATGAACTCACAACAGCCCAAAACTTACGGGACACAGTGAAGGCAGTCCTGAGAGGGGAGTTCATAGCTATACAGGCCTACCTAAAAAGGATAGAAACATTTTAAATAAACAACCTAACCCTACATCTACAAGAACTGGAGGAACAATAACAAAGACAGCCCAGAACAAGTAGAAGGAAGGAAATAACTAAGATCAGAGCAGAATTAAACAACATAGAGACTAAAGAAATAATTCTAAGGATCAGTAAATCAAGGAGCTAATTCTTTGAAAACATAAACAAAATCAACAAGCCCTTAAGTAGAGTCATTAAGAAAGAAAAGAGAGAGGACCCAAACAAACACAATCAGAAATAAAAGAGAAATTACAACTGACATTACAGAAATACAAAGGATTGTAAGAAATTATTATGAATAACTATATGCCAAGAAATTTGAAAACCTAGGTGAAATGGAAAAATTTCTAGAAATTCAAATGAAATTCAGTTCATTCAAAACTGAATGAAAGAGAAAGAGAAAGCCTGAACATACCAATAACAGCAGATGAAATCAAAGCAGTAATCAAAAACTCACAGCACGCAAAAGCCCTGGACCAGATGGTTTCACAGGAGAATTTTACGAAACACTTAAGGAAAGCTAGCCCCTATCCTTCACAAACTTTTCCCAAAATCCAAGAAGAGGGAAGACTCCCAAACTCTTTTATGAAGCCAGCATCATCCCAATCCCAAAACCAGATAAAGACATAACAAAGAAAGAAAACAACAGGCCAATATTGGTGATGTACATAGATGCTAAAATTCTCAACAAAACATTGGCAAACTGCATCCAGCAATACATTAAAAAGATAATACACCGTGATCAAGTGGGATTCATCCCAGAGCTGCAAGGATGGTACGATATTGGCAAATTGATAAATGTAATACACCACATAAACAAAAGTAATGACAAAAACCACATGATCATATCAATAGATGCAGAAAAAGCATTTGGTAAGGTACAGCACCCATTTATGATAAAAAAAAAAAAAAACACTCAGCCAAGTGGGGATAAGAAGAGCATTCCTCAACATAATAAAGGCCATATATGAGAGACCTACAGCCAACATCATACTCAATGGGCAAAAACTAAAAGCTTTCCCACTAAGATCAGGAACAAGACAAGGATGTCCGCTTTCACCACTTCTATTCAACATAGTATTGGAAGTCCTGGCCACAGCAATCAGACAAGAAAAGGAAATAAAAGACATACAAATTGGAAAGGAGGAAGTAAAACTGTCATTGTTTGCAGATGACATGATAGTGTGCATAGAAAACCCTACAGATTCCACCAAAAAACTACTCGATCTAATAAGTGAATTTGGCAAAACAGTGGGATACAAAGTTAGTATTCAGAAATCAAAGGCATTTTTGTACAGCAACAATGAAATATCAGAAACAGAAATCAGGAAAAAAATCCCATTTGATATAGCAACAATAAAAATGAAATATCTCCGAATAAACCTAACCAAAGAGGTAAAAGACCTGTACTCAGAAAACTACAAAACAGTGAAGAAAGAAATTAAGGAAGACACATAAATGAAAGCATATACCATGGTCATGGATTGGAAGAATTAACATTAAAATGTCTATACTACCCAAAGCAATTCATAGATTCAACGCAATCCCTATTAAAATACCAATGATGTATATCACAGATATAGAACAAACACTTCAAAAATTTATAGGGAACCATAAATAACCCCGAATAGCTGCAGCAATTTTGTGAAAGAACAAAGTAGGTGGGATTGTCATACCTGACATCAAACTATTTTACAAGGCCATGGTAATCAAAACAGTATGATACTGGCATAAGAATAGGCATATAGATCAGTGAAACAGAATAGAGAGCCCAGAAATAATCCCATGTCTCTACAGTCAATTAATATTTAACAAAGGGGGCAGAAACATAAAATAGAATCGAAATAGCCTCTTCAACAAATGGTGTTGGGAGATCTGGACAGCTACATGCAAAAAAAAAAAAAAGAAAAGAAAAGAAAAGAAAAGAAACTCAACCACCAGCTTATGCCATACACAAAAATAAACTCAAGATGGATAAAAGACTTAAATATAAGTCATGATACTTTAAAAGTCCTAGAGGAAAAGATAGGCAGGAAAATCTTAGATATTCCATGCAGCAATATTTTCACTGATATATCCCCCAGAGCAAGGGACATAAAGGAAAGAATAAACCAATGGGACTTCATCCAAATAAAAGGCTTCTGCATGGCTAAAGAAAATATTAGCAAAATGAAAAGGGAACCAACTGTATGGGAAAATATATTTGCCAATAATATCTCGGACAAGGGTTTGATAACCAAAATATATAACGAACTCACATGACTCCACACCAGGAAGGCAAACAATCCAATTAAAAAATGGGCAAAGGACCTGAACAGACAGTTCTCCAAGGAGGACATATAGAGGGCCCAGAGGCATATGAAAGGATACTCAGCATCACTAGCCATCAGAGAGATACAAATGAAAACCACAATGAAATACCACTTAACACTGGTCATAATGGCCATCATAAACAAATCAATAAATAATAAGTTCTGGTGGGGTTGTAGAGAAAAAGAAACCCTAGTACACTGTTGGTGGGAATGCAAACTGGTGTAGCCTCTGTGGAAAACAGTATGGAATTTCCTCAGGAAACTAAAAATGGAATTGCCTTCTGACCCAGCAATTCCACTGCTAGGTTTATACCCTAAGAATCCTGAAACACTAATTCAAAAGAACCTATGCACCCCAATGTTCATAGCAGCACAATTTACAATAGGCAAGTGCTGGAAGCAGCCTAAGTGCCTATCGGTAACTATGGTACCTTTACACAATGGAATACTATGTAGAAGAAGGAAGGAAGGAAGGAAGGAAGGAAGGGAGGGAGGGAGGGAGGGAGGGAGGGAGGGAGGGAGGGAGGGAGATGGAGCTCCTATCCTTGGCGACAACATGGATGGGACTGGAAAGTATTATGCTAAGTGAAGTAAGCCAGGAGGTGAAAGACAAAAGCATATGATCTCACCTATAAGTGGAACCTAATTAACAAAACAAAATGGCAAGCAAAATACAGCCAGAGACATTGAATTCGACGACAAACTGACAGTAACCAGAGGGGCGGGGAGAGGGGAATAATATGGGAAAGAAGGGAAAGGTGTGTAAATGAACATGAATGAGGGACCCATGAACAGAGCCAAGGGGGGTTGGAATTGAGGGTGTGAGGTGGGCATGGATAGGGCAGGGGAAATGGTGGTGGGAAAATGGAGACAACTGTATTCAAACAAATTTAAAAAAGAAGTCAAATAGACAGTTACAGAATAGCCATGAGGATGTTAAGTACAGTATAGAAAATGGAGTAGCCACAGAACTTGTACGCGTGACCCATGGACATGTGGGGATTACCTGAGGGAGTGGTGGATGCTGGGGGTCGAGACAAAGGGGGAAAATTTGTGTAGTAGTATAGTCAATAAAACATAACTTTTAAAAAAAGAGCCAGTCAGAAATGAAGGTTACACTGATTGAAATAGAGAAAAATTTATAGGGAATCAACAGTAGGGTGAATGAAGCCAAGAATCCAGTCAATGATTTGGAAATTAAGGAAGAAAAAACATTCAATCAGAATAGCAAGAAGAAAAAGGAATCCAAAAAAACAAAGATAGGCTAAGGTGCCTCTGGAACAACTTCAAACACACCAACATCTGAATCATAGGGGTGCCAGAAGGAGAAGAAAAAGAGCAGGAAATTGAAAACTTATTTGAAAAAATAATAAAAGAAAACTTCCCTAATTTGGCAAAGGAATAGACATACAAGTCCAGGAAGCACAGAGAGTCCCAAACAAGATGGACACAAAGACGCCCACACCAAGACATTTCATAATTAAAATGCTGAAAGTTAAAGATAAAAAGTGAATCTTAAAAGCAGCAAAAGAAAAGCAGATAGTTACCTACAAAGGAGTTCCCATAAGACTATCAGCTCATTTTCTAAAGAAATTTGCAGACAAGAAGGGTGTAGGAAGATGTATTCAAAGTGATAAAAAGCAAGGTTCTACATCTTAGATTATTCTATCCTGCGAAGCTATCATTTAGAATCAAAAAGCAGATAAGTGTTTCCCAGAGAAGGTAAAGGTAAAGGAGTTCATCACCACCAAGCCATTATTATATGAAATGTTAAAGGGATTTAGTTAAGAAAAGGAAGAAGATAAAAACTGTGAACATTAAAATGGCAATACATTCACAACTATCAACAATTGAACCTAAAAAACAAGCTAAGCAAACAAGCAGAACAGAAACAGAATCATAGATATGGAGATTACTTGGAGGGTTATTAGTTTTGAGGAGAAAGGTAGAAAAGGTGCAGGGATTAAGAAGTACAAATTGGTAGGTACAAAACAGACAGGGGGATGTTAAGTACTATATGGGAAATGGAGTAGCCAAAGAACTTACGTGCATGACCCATGAACATGACTAAGTGAGGGGATTGCCAGAGGGAATGGGGGTTACCCAGTGGAGGGGGGCAAAGGGGAAATGATTGGGACAACTGTAGTAGGATAATCGCAAAAATATTTTTAAAAAAGAAATGCATGTAAAGAGACATGACATGTAATTCTCTTATATGCAGTTTTAATTATAGAAGTATACATATAAGCTTTCAGTTTTTTATTGTGGATACACTGTTCAGAATTTAATTGTACATGTTGAAAGTTTTAAAACTGTTATTTTGTCAATAATTTCATATGCTCCTATCATAGTTAGTGCCCGAATTAGTTGGTCTCTTAAAGCAGCAGTGGACAAGTTGTTATTTTCCATTCTCCACCTGGTAAGTGCTTGGTAGACTCCCTCACTTAATGAAACAGTGCTGAAAAATTTTTAATAATAATTAATGTAAAAACATTGTTTTAAGCTACTTAAATACTATATGTCTAGGTTTTTAAACCAATTTACCAAATTGAAATGAGGATTAAATTAATTGGTAAAGACAGTCCATATAAAAATGTAGCAGAGTTTAGCACATAGAGAGGAAATGTTAACTCCATGTCACCCCTTGCTTCCCTGTAGAAAACCAACAATTAAATTAACATTTAATTCTGATTTATTCAAGACCTCAAAAAACAATTATGGATTATTTAGTAAAAACCAGTACATTATCGCTTCATTACTACATGCTTTATAACTTGATCATATGACAGCTCTATTAGGTAAATATATCCATTGTACTAGTGAGGAATGTGATGGAAAGTTAAGGGACTTATCTAAGGTCACAAAACTGGTTGGGATTTAAAGTTAAGCACGCTGTCCTCAGATTCCTTATTCTTAACCACTACTTATACTCACGTGGATATCAAATATATAATAAACTAAAATCACTGTTTTATAGCAAATTAGAGTTCATGTTAATATGAATGTTTCACAACCATGTGATATTAGTATAATATAAATTGGAGCATAAGAATAAGATTATACCATATGTTGTCATTCATACATACCTCTTTGTAGACATATCAGTTTCTGAGAGTACCAGATTTAATTTTTGACAGAGAAATTTAAAGTTTGTTTTAGTGATATTGTTGGCAACTGTCTTGAAGATCTTCTCTAAGATTTTCTCTACATTTGAACATGAAAGAAAATTTAGTCCATCATTTTTGAAAAACATAGTCTATTTTAAGTTAATATTGTATCTACATTTTTTCTGTGCCCCTACCAAATGCGTATGACAAGTGAAATTAGAAAGTAAAATGCAGACCAGATATAAAAACTGGCTTTTTAATGTGTTTTTTTATATATTGTCTTGAGAAACCACGTTCACATCTACTATAAATATGTTGTATATATTTACATTTTATATTCAAATAACTTACTTGAAGAATGTTGTTTTAGATATAGAGGGGGAAAAAAGCTTCTAGCTAATTTAAATTGTATTCATTTTGTTGTTGATGTAAGGTACTTTGGGAATTTTTAAGAACTAGCAATCTCTAACCCCTCTGTAATCATCTCAAATATGTTCTATGCTTTCTGTTTATTTTATTCATACTATTAATCCCTCAAGCTAGATTATATGCTAATAATAAAAGTGAAAATATAATATTCTAAATCAAGTTTGTAGGAAGGGACTCATGTTCTTTGTTAATTACACAATAAATACATCTCCCATTACTTTCGCCATACAGGCTAGAACCATATGAATCCTCCTTCCTGAAGAATTCGAGTAACAATTTTAGCAAGGAGGTTCAATCATGAAGTTTACAGCCCTTTTTTCAAGTACTGTTACCTAGTAGGATAGATAACTCCTATAGGAGTTATCTATCCTACTCCTCCTATAGGAGTTATCTATCCTACTAGGTAACAGTATTAATAGGGGATTAATTAATTAATTAATCATTGTAGGGGATCCTTGGAAACCCCTAAAAACTTTATTTTATAGAAATTAAGTTACCACAATATGTGTCTTTTTATGATAATAATTAGCAGAACAGGCTTGGTTAGCAAGTTCAAGAAAACAGCAACTGACTTTTACTTCTTGGATTTTTCCCATCAATGAGTTTCAAGTTTTGTAAACCTTCTGAATATGGATGTATATTGTCTTACAAGAAGAGTGTAGATTTTTAGTGACCATCTCATTAGGTTATGTGATTATGCTGATGTAAGCTTCTGATTACGTAAGACAAGGGTACATGATAGAATAATTTGGGGAGACAATTTTGTACAGTCCCATTTCTGGAACAATAATTCACTTCTTAAATGATGCATTAAAATGGAGGCCTTAAATCTGGATTTATCCTGAGGATTGACAATGAGCAGCAAAGTCAGAGTCAATGGAAAAAGCATAGTCGTTGGGAACCCAGCTGCAGGGAAAGAATTGGACAGTGAAACTTCCCTCCTACAGACTTGGAGAAAACTCTCCATTTGGACCAATGGAAGGACATTTAAAGAAAATGGACATCTCTGTGAAATAATCAGGACAACTAAAGGAGCACTTAAGGACAGAATGAATGAAGACTAAGGATTGCAGACCGGTGATTGTAGTGGGCCAAAAACTTTGACTGGCATCAATGGAAAGCATCTGTGGACTCCTTCAAAGCCAAGTGTGACTTTTAGAACAACTATATATGGTGATACAGATCAGAAGTGATGGAGAAATATGGTTGTGGATTCTCTGAGCCTGGCAACAACCATGATGAAAAACCTACTGAAGGGCAATGAGACCATATATGGGAAGCAGCCCACTGTTCCACTTGAACTTAACTGTTTTCAATGATTCAGTTTGTTTGGACCCAGATGAAATAATCTGAATTATAATCGTATACTGCTAATCTTCTGAAAAGGAAAGATGATAAATATTTTAATGTCTCTGCCAGAATGAAAGCCTCTAGTTAAAACAACCTATCTTTTAATTTACAGATGGTACTAGAAATAACTTATAGTCACTCACTCATCACCTACCATCTCTTTCATCTGCCCTCTGTAGATAGCGTGCAATAGTATACAGGTGTTTTCCTTTACAGATTTCCATTGGAGGTTTCAGCAAAGGGTTATCATCAAAATTTATATTCTTCAGTGAAATAAGGTTATCAATACCACTAGGCAGGGCTGTAAGATTATTTCCTAATAGAAAAACAATTTTTAATTGAATTGTACCATTCTGAAAAAGAAAACTATAGCCCTGACTGGTGTGGCGCAGTGGGTTGAGCATTGTCCTGCAAACCTAAAGGTCATTGGTTCTATTCCTGGTCAGGGCACGTGCCTGGGTTGCAGGCCAGGTCCACAGTCCACAATCAGTTGTCTCTCTCACACATTGATGTTTCTCTCCCTTTCTCTCTCTCCTTTGACCCCTCTCCAAAAATAAATAAATAAAATCTTTTTAAAAAAGAAAGTAATCTATGGATTACTTTCTATAACAACTATCTATAGGGCATCTACTGTGTCTCACTGGCAAAGCACCAAAGAACCCTCAAAGTGCTGGCAAATCCTAAGAATCATAAGTTTTTGACTGAGGAGGTATAGAAACAGCAGTGGGTCCTTTCTCTTATAAAGGATGGCCAAATGAGAAAGGAGGCTTTCCTCTCATAATACAGGAAAACACTTTACAGAGTAGGTTTGATGGTGATTTTTTAAAATAAACTTTTTATTTGGAATAATTTCAGGTTTACTGAACAGTTGCAGAAATTGTAACAAGTTCCTGTATACAGCTAGTTTTAGTTTCCCCTAATGTTATCTCATGTTATTGTGTTACATTGTTCAAATCTAAGAAACTAACACTGGCACATTCTATTATATAAACTTTGGATATCTTTGGATTTCATTAGATTTTCCATCAATGTCCTTTTGCTGATCCAGAATCCAATCCAAGATAGCACACTGCATAGTTATGTCTTCTTAGTCTCCTCTGGTCTGTGGCATGTTCTCAGTCTTTCCTTGTTTTTCATGATATTGACAGTTTGAGTTGTACTGGTTAGGTATTTTGTAGAATATTCCTTAAATTGGCATTTATCTGATTTGTTTTCTTGTCGTTAGGTGGGGGTTATAGGTTTATGGAAAGAATACCACAGAGGTGAAGTGCTCTCATCACATCACATCAGGGGACCTGATACCCCCATGACATCAGTAGGGTTATTAAACTTAATCCCTTGGCTAAAATAGAGTCTGCCAGGTTTCTTCAATATAATGTTTGGAATTCTTTTTCCTTTCTGTAATGTTCCTTAGAGTGGAGTTACTAAACCTAGTCCACCCTCAAGTGAGGATTAAACTAATTACAGTCCTTCAAAATATGTGAAAAAAATTGACAAAGCAAAAATATACAAGTCCACATCCATAGTTATAGATTTTAACACCCTTCTCTAAGCAGTTAACATAGCAAGACATAGATATCAGTAAAGAAGAGAGTCCAACAAGACTATCAGTCAACTAGCCCTATATGTATATCAATCCATAAAACACTGTACTGAATATTTGCAGAATAGGTTTTTAGAGTAAAGAGTAAATGGTATGTTTATCAAGGTAGCCTATATGCTGAGCCATAAAGCTAGTCCTAATAAATTTAAAAGGATTAAAATCATGCACTTTAGCTGACCACAAGGAAACAATTGCTTTCCTATAAAATTTCCATCAATAGCACAATAAATAATATGCAGCATTAAGAGTGAATGATCTACAACTACACAGAATAATATGAATTTCACACACACTGTGTTGAGTGAAAGTCCAGACACAAAAGGTTTCATTTAAGGTACACTATTGGAAATCATGATAATAGTTAACCCTGGTTGAGAGAAGGGAGGGAAATGATTAGAAAAAGCAAAAAGGTATTTCTGGAGCTAGGTCCGGAAATGTGGGCTTTTTCAGTGTGTGAAAATTCATTGAGCTGTACACTTACAGTACATACATTTTTTAAAATTGAGATATAATGAACATACTAGTTACAAATGAGCAACATAATTTGATATTTGTATATATGATGAAATGATCACCATATAGCTCTAGTTAATATCTGTCACCATACATGGTTGTAAATTTTTTCTTACATTAAGAACTTTTAAGATCTACTCTTTTAGCAACTTTCAAATATACAATAAAGTATTATTAACTATAGTCATCATACTGTACACTACGTCCCCATGATTCATTTATTTTATAACTGGAAGTTTGTACCTTTTGAGCCCCTTCACTCATTTCGCCCACCCCTCACCCCGCTCCACCTCTGGCAAACACCAATCTGCTCTATCTACAAATTTTGTTTTGTTTTTAAGAGTCCACATATACATGAAGACATGGTATTTGTCTTTCTCTACTTATTTCACTTAGCTTAACATCTTCGAGATTTATCCATGTTGTCACAAATGGGAAGATTTCCTTCTGTTTATGGAGGAATAATATTCCACTGCATATACATGTCACATTTTATTTGTTCATCTATTCATCAGTAGATACTTAGATAAATAATGCTACAATGAAAATGGAGGTGCCTAGATCTTCAAGTTTCTGTTTTAATTTCTTTCAGATAAATACACAGAAGTAGAGTTACTGGATCATATGGTAGTTCTATTTTTAATTTTAATTTTTGAGGCAACATGTACTTTTTCTGGTATGTATATACATCAATAAAAAGTATTTTAAAATACTGGCAATAACAAAGGAAAGAGAGACTATAGGTGGGAGTCCTTTCAGAAGGTGTTATATTCATCCATGTAAGAAGTAACAATATTAAAAATATTTACCTGGCTGGTGTAGCTCAGTGGATTGAGCGCAGGCCTGCGAACCAGAGGATCGTGGTTCGATTCCCAGTCAGGGCACATGCCTGGGTTGCAGGCCAGTTCCCAGCAGGGGACGCATGAGAGGCAACCGTACATTGATATTTCTCTCCCTCTCCCTCTCTCCCACCCTTCCCCTCTAAAATAAATAAATAAATAAATCTTTAAAAAAAATATTTAACAACTGGTTTAGCACAGGCACTGACTATCACAATGGATGCCAGGTGTAAACAACAAATACCAACTGCACTGGCATAACTAGCTGTCTTGCAGAAAGGAGACGATGAAAGCCTACATGGTGGCATCATCAGTGCAGATCTGTAGAGAGAACTGTGAGGTTCTTCTCTCTTAGGACAACTACATACAGCTTACATGTCCGTCTATCTACTTTCCTTTCATTTGATCTTTCAGCTTCAGGAGGAGAGGCACTAACATCTGTTAAACCTACACAGCATCAATTTCTGTGCTTAGTGATTGATCACTTAATGTTCACAGTCCAAATAGTAGACATCATTTCCATTTACAGACTAGGAACAGAAGCTTAACATTAAAAAAAAAAAAAGCAACAAACTTCCTAGTGAATTATGGAGCTAGAATTCTAAAGTCTGTTCTATTCTGATGCCCATGCTATGAGACAAGAAATGAGTATCTAAATCCCTTTTATTGGTGAAATGTCTCACATTTGTCAAAATATCAATATTTTCATAAGTTTTATCTAATTCCCACAACAACTTTATGAACAAGCAGAAGTTAAAAGCCTTCTTATCTTGCTGATGAAAAAACTGAGGTTCTAAGAGGTTATTTTCCTAAATTCACTAAAAAGTGGGACGGGGGGGTTTATTCACAAGATGTCTTTTGTTTGAGAGTGCTTTCACAGTATGCCCCCTGCTTTTAAAATCTCCTTTAGTCACACCAAATCTATGGCATGGGCATTCCTCTCAGCTTCATTTTATGAATGATGGAAACATTAAATTACAAGACTTGAAATCAGCCTTTCTAACTTTAAATTTGGCTATAAAATTTGGTGACTTTGGATATGCCAAATGTTTAGCAATTGCCTTTTAACTCCAAACCTATGTCTGTGGGCTCAACACTCTTGTACCCCACCAACAGCAGTTCCTTGCCATAACAACAGCTGAATGCAGTTTGTAGTTTTCCTAACGCTGGCTAAAGTCACTTTATCTCTCTCTCTCACACACACACACAAGCTCAGAGAACTCAGCACCAGCCCAGCAGTGTTCCATCCTCAGATGTCTTAAGTTTCACTTCAGTGTGGCCTCTCCTTTAAGCTTGTGAGTTTTAATAATGCCAACTTTAATTTCAGACATTGGGTGGTTATTTATTGCTTCCTGCCATTGCTACCTTTGTGAGATAACCTTAGGATTCTCTTTTCATCTTTTCATATATGTAGTTAATAACATACTTGGTCATTAACTAATGCTGTGGTCTCTGTCTTCTGATTGGATCCTGACTGATATTTTTTTTCTAATTATTATGGGAATTAACAGAAATCTGGCTAAGCTTTCAAAAAAGTCTATGATCTCCCCATTCTGTCTTGATTCTGTACTAGAAGGCCTCTGGAGAACTATGCTTCCGGTTGATAGTTGTGTGCTCCAGTGGGCCAGAAGGTTGTGGTCAGCCTTTTTTTTAATGCACAAATAATGGGTGGGATATGCCATGTCCTACACTTGGACAAATAACCTCCCTAAAATACAGCAAAACTTTGCCATAAAAGTGGTACTAAAAATTCAGTTGCAGGGCTGTTATTGTGACTTACTGCAAAATTAACGAAATGACTAATGTGTACCTGCATAGCCAGTTTACTGGGAGTTCTCGGGATTCAGGAGAAAAATGCAAGTTGCATTATATCTAAATATTGATGTATTACTGTAGGTTTCACTGTACTGGCAGTACAGTGATAACAAAAAGGTGAAACTTCATTCTTAATCTGAAAATTCTCTAAATTTAAGAGGGCTCCCTGCCATTATAAACATTACTTTTTTGCACCTGGCTGGTGTTTCAGTTGGTTGGGGTGTTTCCCATAAACCAAAAGGTCGTGAGTTTGATCCCTGGTCTGGGCACATGCCTAGGTTGCAGATTTGGTCCCCGGTCAAGGCATGAGGTTAGGCAACCAATCGATGTTTCTCTCCCTCTCTCTCTCCCTTCCTGTCCCTCTAAAATTAATAAGCACATCCTCAGGTGAGGATTAAAAATTATAAAATAAAGATTACTTTTAACTGAAAAAAATATAATTTCATAAACTCAACTGTTCTTGCAGTTAGCTGGTACAACCACTATGGAGATCAGTTTGCCCAAATCTGGTACAGATGAAGATGTGTATATCCTCTGATCCACCAATTCTACTTATAGCTATGTGCACTAAAGAAACTCTGTGCATATAATTTTTATTGCATTTAGAATGGTGCCTGATACATGGTAGGAACTCAGTAAATATTGAATGAATAAATGTATGATTAGAATATTAGAATATAGAGGTGGATGATGGAATAATAGGAAAAAATCTGTCAACGATGGTTGTCTTTGGGTGTGGGTTTATGAAGGATATTAACTTTCAAATTAATGTTTTCTTCTAATGTTTTTTGTAATAAATGTGTATTACTTTTGTAATGAGAGAAAAAAAACTCAGTGCTGATAAATACCAGTAACATGTACAAAGATATTTATATTAGCAAACAAATTGGAAACAACTTAACTGTCTATTAACAGGATAATTGATTAATTATTGTTTAACCATATAATTTAATATTATACAGCACTTAAAAATGAATGCAACAAGTCTATGTATATATTATATTAACATGGATTAATTTTAGAAACATGACAAATGAAAAGAAGTTACAGAATGGTAAATTACAAACCATATAGTAAAGTTTTAATGAAGTTTAAAAGCAAAATATTTTTATGGATATATATACATATACATACACACATATGTATATGCATATATATGTCTATACCCATACATGTATAAATATTAAAAACATGGATGATAAAAAGATATACACCAATTGCAGTTTAGTGGTTACTTCTAGTTTGAGGAGAGGTACAAAAGAAGTTTCAACTCTATTATTTTATTTCTTAACAATCAAAAATATTTCAAGTAAATATCACAAAATCAACATTCTGGAAATAGGTGCATTGGTGCTTATTTTCTGTAAGTTTGGAATATTTCATGAAATTTTTTTAAATACCAGTCTAGTATTTGTTGTGCCTTGGGAATTCTTTAGAATTAGTCATTTACTTTGTAAAAGGTTATAAGGTATTAGAATATTATAAGGTATAGGAGTGGGATCAGGGGAACCAGCAGAGAAGGGAAAACAGAAAATGCTGACCAAAGGTTGTATAGTTAGTTGTGTATACAGGGAGGGATGAGGTCAGATTCAGAAAGGGAAGAAATGGTATATGCAGAGAAGACAATAAAAAAACGTTCAGGTTCCCCAGTTGGGTTATAACATCTTTCAGGGAAGGAACTGGACCTTATGCTCTGCTCACATTTTCTGTACCTATGATAGCCATTTCCTTCCAATAGGCACTTACTACATTATCTTATCTGTTTGCCCTTCTTTCCTGTTAGTAAAATTTGCAACAGTGACACTAATAATTCTACTTATTGCTTATGCTTGACACTCACCATTCAACTGTAGTTGCTGGAGTTTGTTTAAAGATAGAAAAGATAGTGGCAGATAACTTATTTGATTGTTGTTTGCATTTAAACTAACCAAACTTCTCAATTCCCCTATATTTCCTGGAATCTCTCTGATGGCATTATTTGAGATGTCAAGTCCTTTAAGTAGAGTCATATTAGACAGCTCTTGTGGAAGTCTTGTTAACTGTAACAAAGATTAAACAATTATATTTAAAACAAATATTTGTATGACTAAAACTTCTAAAATCAAATGGAAGGAAGTTTTTTGTCTTAAAAAGGAGATGTTTTCACTATGTCACATATTTTTTTTTGCGACTCCCTTCCTTACTAAAACCCACCCCATATTATGTAGCATCTGAGTACCTCCTCAGTCTGACCTGTGCTACCAATTTAACCCTGGGCTTGCTAACCCACTTTCCTCTCTCTCCAGACAATGTTCATTGCCACCTTATCCCTCTTTTCCCTTGCTAAATCTGACTCTGCTTTAGTTTATTCTCTTGCCTGAATTTTTTCCCAATTATTCTATGCCATTTTAGATCTAATTATTCCTACTCTCATCAACATTGCTTTTTATTAGTTCCTTGTGTGGTTTCCTTGTGTGTACATGTTCCTAAGTATGGTGCATTTTGAGTAAATGCTCAGTAAACTCCTTTAGAGTGTATTCATACAGTTTGGCAATGTAACCTCAAATAAATATTCCTAGTACAAAAAGTATTGCAAAATAACAGAAATTAAAATACTCTGCTTAGGTGAAGAAAAAATATGTACATTCAGGGAAATAAGGTCATCACAAGTGGCTTTTGAAATAAAGGAAATACTGTGAGTGAATAAAAGAATTTTGAATGTATGGGTCCCTCAGAAATATCCAAGCAAGGTAAATACCAGATATTGTGCTCAAGGTTCTTCCAGATATATAAACAACACGTAAGAGACAGTCCCTAGCTTCAAAGAGAGTAAAATGTGGTTCAGGGAAGAAAATATATGCATATGAAATAATCAGGAAACAACATTAAGTAATAGGTAATTCAATGCCAAAATGAAGAGTACAATAGCAGATATGTGAATGTTTAGAGAGAGAGGTATGTTTGGAGAAGGAACATGGAACCAGGCTATGGGAAGTCTTAAGAGCTGGGCCTGTGAGGTAGGAGGCAGATCAAGACACGTGGGCAGATTCATAGTTTAACAATTTTCAAACATATTCTTTAACTATTTGTTCAACATTTGTTAGAGGAAATGCCTGAGAACTGTGTGATGATAGAGCTAGGATGGAAGATTCCTTTTGTGCATCCTTCTTCACTTAGCAAAATAAAAGCCCAGTACTTAACCTGGCTCACCTTCAGATGACTGTTTAGTGACCATCTGCTATTATGTAAACTAATCCTTTGGATATGTCACCTCCACCCTAAGGAAGTTACCAAAGTGATCTTTCCAACATATAGGATATTCTTTTTGAGAAGACATTTGTAAATCACTTTTTTTCCTGTCTGTTGACCTTTAAAATGGTGTGTTAATGAGGTGGATTAGTGCCTTTGCAACTACTCACTCTGAGTAGGCAATAGATATGCAATCTGGACTCCTGAGAACAGTCCTTTGGAATGAAGTCTTGTGGTTTTGACAAGTTCTGATAAAAGGGAGGAGACTGGATGAAAGAGAGTAGTCAGAAGGCTCCTGGAGTAGTCTAGGCATGAAATGAGTGATAACCATGGATCAGGATGGTGACAGTGACACTGGAAAATGAGGGACATGATCCAAACACCTTTTTCAGAGGAAAAAAAATGAGACGATTTTGGTGTAAGATTCAGTGTAATGGTAATGGAAAAGGAACAGTCAAAGATGATTTCATAATTTTTAGATTGGTAGGTTTAAAGACAGTGGCACCATCAACAGCAATGGAGAGATTTGGAAAGGAAGAAAGGTAAGTTTGAAGTTATGTTGGGTTTGAGACAATAAAAGAGTAAAAGAACAGAATTTCTGGGGAAATTGAAAATTATGGGACTAGACCACTAGTGAGAGATCAGCTGCAGTTTTGTAGATTTGAGGATCATGTGCATGGTGTGGTGAGGTCTAGGAAGGAGTTAATAGAAAAGAGAAAATTGCCTTGGCTGGGTAGCTCAGTTGGTTAGAGTGTCATCCTTATACGCCAAGTGGCAGGTTTGATCTCAGGTCAGGGTACATACAAGAATTGACAAATGAATGCATGAATAAATGGAACAACAAATTGATGCCTCTCTCTCTCTCTCTCTTTAAGTCAATAAATTTAAAAATTAAATTAAAAAAGTAAAGAGAAAATTAAGGGCACAACCTGTAGACTTCCACAGTAAGATACAGGAGGAGAAAAAGGATTATAAATTAGCTAAGGAATTCATTGATTACAATACAGAAAAAAGTGTCTTTTAATACAAACACATCTTTTAAAATACAACATGTGTCATTACTAATTCCATCTAACTTAAGCAACTATTTCAGGAGTAGCCTTTCTGAAAATGTACAGTATAGTAGGTGATAGGTTAAAAATGATAAGGTAAGTATGTTCATAGCAGCACAATTTACAATAGCCAAGTGCTGGAAGCAACCTAGGTGCCCATCAGTTAATGAATGGATCAAAAAACTGTGGTACATTTACACAGTGGAATTCTATGCAGCAGAAAGAAAGAAGGAGCTCCTACCCTTTGCGACAGCATGGAAGGAATTGGAGAGTATCATGCTAAGCGAAATAAGCCAGGCAGTGAAAGACAAATACCATATGATCTCACCTTTAACAGGAAGCTAATCAACAAAACAAACAAACAAGCATAATATAAACAAAGACACTGAATTTGAGAACAGTCTGACAGTGTCCAAAGTGGGAGGGGAGGGAATTTCGGGGGAAAAGGGGAACGGTTTAGAGCAACAAGTATAAAGGACTCATGGACAAAAACTATGGGGGGTGGAAATGGGAGGAAGGTGGGGAGGGCTGGGGTGGTGGGCTGGGGCGGGGTAAAAGACAGAAAACTGTACAATATCAACAATTAAAAAATACTGATTAAAAAAATGATAAGGTAAGTTTGGGAAATACGGGTTAAATAGACACAAACCAGTTTCTTTAGTGCAGGACCCTTCAGAACTTTTAATATACTGACATTCACTGTGATTCTAGGAAACAACCCAGTGCTTCTCAAACCTATTTGATAATAGGAACCCCTTCACTTTTTTTTATTCCTCTTCTCCCTCCCTCCCTCCTTTCCTTCCTTCCTTCCTTCCTTCCTTCCTTCCTTCCTTCCTTCCTTCCTTCCTTCTTTTTTCCTTCAGAGCAGGTCATGGCACTAGTTTGTTTTTTTAGAACAGACTTTGTGAAATCTTGCTCTATATAATAGTCTGGCCTCTATCAAAGGACTTTAATTTGACTGTAATATTCAAATTAAAGATAGCCAGATATCCTTTTCATTAATACAAGTCAGTATAAATCAGTAATGTTTTATTTTTTTAAATTAGTTCATAAAATTCACTCTTATACTTTGAGTAAAATGAAATGCTAAACTAAAAGAACATTTATTCCCATTGACCTAGGGATTTTTAAGGGGAAATTTCCTAAGGAAATAGTGAAACATGAAAAAGCTATATTTACAAAGTTCATCATATGCATTATTTATGATGATGAAAAAAATCACAACATCCCTAAATGCTTAACAGAAATTAGTTACATACCAATGTATTGGTTATAACAATTATGTTATATCATGGGGAAATGCTTATGACACATTAAGTGAAAATAGAAGAACTTAAACTTGAATGTAATCTTTTTCTAATTGCTTATGAAACCATGTACATAAGAAAACAAAAAAAGACTAAAAGTAAGTTGTCAACATATGACAAGTAGTTATATTACAGTGATGTGCTCGTTGAATTTTTTTTTTTACTTTTCTTAATTTTCCAAATTTCCAATAATGTGATTATATTAATCTGTAACTTTTAAAAAAAGGTTTCATTTGTTTTATTCTTAGAGAGAGGAAGGAGGGAGAAAGAGAAGGAGAGAAACATCAACTTGTGGTTGCCTCTCACACCCCCCCAGCTGGGTACCTGGCTCACAACCCAGGCATGTGTCCTGACTGAGACCAGCAACCCTTTGGTTCATAGGCCAGCACTTAATCCACTGAATCACACCAGCCAGGGCTACAATTGAGTGCAGATCTATGAACCAAAGGGTCACACATTGAATTCCCTGTCAGGCCACATGCCTGGGCTGCAGGCCCAGTCCCCAGTTGGGAACACACAAGAGACAACCAAACATTGATGTTTCTCTCCTTCTCTTTCTCCCTCCCTTCCTTTCTCTCTAAAAATACATAAATAAAATCTTTAAAAAAAAATAAAACTCCTTTTATAATTAAACTAAAATAAAAAGAAATGAATAAAATTTTTGGCTTTTCTTGGCATTTCATTTTAATGAAATGTTTTTCTACATAGCTTTGTGTTGAGAAATGTATTTATAAGCTATGTTTGAGGTTTCAAAAAAAGCCTATCCTTTAAAAAATAAAACAGTCCATCTAAATTTAAAACACACATACACATTCAACTGCAGCTTAGATTCTGACCCCCTCCAGTCCCACCTTTGCCCCCAAACCCAAAATATCAGTCTCTTACCTTTCTCCCATTTATTTGACTTATATTCAGCTCTTCCAGTGATTGAAGTTGACACAGTTCAACAGGAAAATTCATAAATTGATTGCTTGAGATGTTTAATTTCTGGATTCCTTTTAAGTTGCAGATCTCTGAAGGGATTTCCTGTATTTGGTTTTCTGAAATATCAAGTACTTGCAAATTTTCTAAAGTACACACTTCTATAGGGAAAGTTTCAAATTTATTACAGCACAAAATAAGAACTCGGAGTGATGCCATATTGGAAATAGATGGTGAAATTTTCCTTATTTGGTTTCTACTAAGATCCAGGTACTGAAGATTAATAAGAGAACATAAGTGCTCAGAAAATATGAGGAGTCTGTTTTCATTAAACTCTAAATGAAGCAGTTGTTTACTGAAAGATATAGCCCCAGGTATTTCTGAAATATAATTTCCATGAATACTCAAATAATAGAGATACTCCAAAGCACACAAACCTACTGGAAAATATATTATTTTATTATAACTCAAGTCAATTTTAGTTATTTTCCTGCAGTTTTTTATTTCAATGGGAACATCTGTGATTATATTTCCTGAAAATCCTAGACTGAACATATTAGTAAGGTGTGAGATGTCTTCAGGTATTCTCATTATATTATTTCTGTTTACATGGAATTTTCTTAAATTTGTAAGCTTATGGATGTTCTTAGGAAGTTTTGTTAATTTATTATCACTAAGACTAAGGCATTCCAACATTACACAGTTGGAAATTTTCTCTGGTATTTCTTCTAGTAAATTTTTATCAAGTGTTAGAATCCTAAGTTTTCTAAAATTTTCAATTTTGTGTGAAATAGCTTCTAATTTATTGTCAGTCAGTTGGAGTTCTTGCATTTTGAGCAAGTGAAAAATTTGCACTGGCAAAAACATAAGTTTATTGTGATCCATTAAAAGTTTCCCTAAATTTTTAAGTTCACTAATTTCTTTTGGTAAACTGCTTATTAGGTTTCCAGTAAGGTTGAGTGAAATTAACTTTGGAAGAAAGCACAGAACTTTAGGAAATATTGTTAACTGATTATATTCCAGATTGAGAATGCTCAAGTTTTTTAAACTAGACAGAGTATCTGGTATATGTCTTAACTTATTTTTAGCCAAACTTAAAATTTCCAAGTTTCTAAGACTTTCTAAGTCAGAAGGAAAATTCTCAATGTAATTGTTATTTAAAAAAAGTTGACTGATGTTCCTAAGCTGTGATATTTCTTTGGGAATATGTGATATTTGGTTGTGACTGATATTTAATATCCTTAAATTGTGAAGTAACTGAATTTCAGATGGAAGTGATGATAACCTATTATCTTGCAAGGATAGAATTTCAAGTCCTAGCAACTCATTTAAGTCTGCTTCTTCAAAACTTTTTATTTGGTTCTCATCTAAATATAGATAT
This sequence comes from Glossophaga mutica, assembly GCA_039655065.1. Lineage (NCBI taxonomy): Eukaryota > Metazoa > Chordata > Mammalia > Chiroptera > Phyllostomidae > Glossophaga > Glossophaga mutica. The sequence continues at coordinate 65,871,580 of CM077313.1, forward strand.
TTTACATATTTTATTTTTAAAATGTCTTTAGGGAATTCTTGTAAACCCTTGGCCTTGAGGTTAATAGTTGAGTTATCTGATCCTAAGCCAAGTCCCTCCTCATTTTCTTCAGAGAGTTGTGGACTAATTTCTCCTAATGTCCCATGAGATTGAAAGTCAACAGAAGCCTGAGATTCAGCAGTCATTTCAGATACTGATAATGGTGGACTTTGTGAAGTTTCAGCTGATGACTGGGAGATGTCATATGTAGTGCCATTTTCAGATACTTGAGTTTTCCTTTGTTCTTCATTTCCCTTAGACTTACTTTCAGAGAAGGATGTGAATGTATCATCATGTGCACCTGACGTGTCCATTCTAGGATGCATTTCACTAATCTGGTGGGAAGGTTTCCCATCAGAAGCTTCCCTTAATAAATCTGATGTTTCTTTAAGAAATCCAGGTTCCTCTACCAACTGTGATTTAAATTCTTTCCTGAATTGACTAGTGGTATCCTCTGCCTCTTCTGAACTATCCTCCTTTTCAGACATCTTATTTACTGACAGGTTTTATATCAATACAAGATTGTAACTCAGTTTTAATTTTCATGTGTTTTCCTTTGAACCTAGACAACAAATGTTGATATTAAAAGAAGAGATGTAATTAAAATGTCAATATGACAAATGAATTTAAATACACATTTTATTCTAAAATAAGTACTTTAATAAATATAAAAGCAATGTATTATAACTAGTAAATTATATGATTACTGGCTAAGAATTGTTTTTTGATTTCATACATCATATGATACTCTTGAAATCACATTAAAATTATAGAAAGGAATAAAAAAGATTTAAAAAATTAGAGAGGATACATAAGGGAGTGAAAAAACTCAACAAATTTTTGGAAGACAAAGGGGGATAGCCAGTGACACCCTCATACAACATGCAGAGTGCCATATGCATTGGGGACATTGTAGGTTTATATATGATACTGAAGTGTCTTGTCCCAACAAATTCTGTGCATTATGACAAGTTTTTGGTACGTAGAAGTAACATGTCTTAAAGAGGGGTTGCTTTTTGTAAGAGTAAACTAGAAATAAAACCTTTTCAAGGACTGAAGACTGACTTTTAATTCTTTTATGTGACTCCTGAAGGACCTGCACAAGCTGGGCAGCACCCCTCCTCAGATGTCTGGGTCCCAGCTCCCATAGGTCTCTTGTCCAATCTGTAACTTTTAATAACCCAACATCTTTCCTTTGTATCTATATTCCCAAAATGATAGCTACTTCCTAGATTTACTCTCTCTGTTATTGCAGATCTCTCTTACCTTTTAAGTTTTCTAATACTTATCTACACAACTCCCTAAATTAAATCTTTCCGATTAAACTAGCATTGCTTCAATATTTCACAAACTCTCCGAGAGAACAGAAAATGAGGGAACATTTTCCGACTTGTTTTATGAGACTAATACTAACCCTTACATTAACACCAAATGGGGACAATATGAAAAAGAAAATTATAGGTCAATTATGCTCAAGGTAAAAATGCAAAAATTGTAAACATTATAAAACTGTTCTAAATATTATAAAAAGCAACAATATGTAACAATACTAGTTTAAATTTTACATTAGAAAATTAACATAATTTGTCACATTAAGACATTAAAAAAAACATACAATCACTTTAATAAATGGAGAAACACTTGATGAACTGCAACATTTTCATGATTTTAAAGAAAACTTTTAGCAAACTAGGAATAGATAGGAGTTTTCTTAATCTGTTAAAGAGCATCTGTAAACTATCTACAGTAAATATCTCACTTAGTGAAAGAGTGAAAACTTTGATATTGAAAGCAAGAAAATGTTGATCCCTATCATCATTTCTATTCAAAACAGTGCTTAAGACCTTAGCCAATAGCACAAGGCAAGGGAAAGAGGTATAAAGATTATAAAAGAAGAAATAAAACTACCCTTAGTCACAGATAATATAATTATGTATATAGAAAATCCAAGATCATATACAGATAAATTATTAGAGTCAATAAGAACATTAAGTAATGTTGCTGAATACAAAGTCAATGTATAAATGTCAATTTTTTTTCTGATGCTAACAAAAAGGAGTTAGAAAATGAAAGTTTAAACAAGTATCATTTACAATCAAGAAATATCATGTACCTAGGAATAAATTTAATTAAACATGTGCAAGGTAAAACATTATGCTCAAGGTAAAAATGCAAAAATTGTAAACATTATAAAACTGTTCTAAACAAGACTGTTCAATGTGCAAGACTTAACAGAAAAAAATGCTACTTAATGTAAGTACAAAATGTAATAAGAGCAATTAGGAAAAAAGCTAAATAAATGGAGAGGTATTCTATTCAAAACAATACATATTTTCAATATAATTCCAATAAAAATCCTAGTATCACTTTCGTGGAACTCAACAATCCGATCCTTAAAAGTATTTGTACAAACAAAGGCCATGGATAATCATGATACTCATAAAGAAGGAAAACCAGATGGGAGGACTTGCTGTTAATATCAGAACTTATTATAAAGCTACAGTAATTAAGGTGATATGGTATTGATACAAGAATATATACATAAAAAAATCCAAAAAATGAAGATAGTTTAAGGAGTCTCTGGGACAACTTCAAATGTACCAACATTCACATCATATGTATGCTAGAAGAACAGAGAAAGCAAGAAATTGAAAGCCTATGTGAAAAAATAATGATGGAAAACTTCCCCAACCTGGTGAAGGAAATAGACATACAAGTCCAGGAATCACAGAGAGTCCCAAACAAGATGAATCTAAAGAGGCCCACACCAAGACACACCATAATTAAAATGATAAGAGTTAAAGACAAAGAGAGAATCTTGAAAGCAGCAACAGAAAATCAGTTAGTTATCTACAAGGGAGCTCATGTAAGACCATCAGCTAATTTCTTATCAGGAACTTTTCAGGCCAGAAGGGATTGGCAAAAAAATTCAAATGATGAAAAATAAGACCCTACAACCAAGATAATATCCCAGCAATGCTATCATTTAGAATGGAAGGACAGAAAGAGTTTCCTATACAAGAAAAGGCTAAAGGAGTTCATCACCAACAACCAGTATTATATGAAATGTTAAAGGGTTTTCTTTCAGAAGAAGGAAAAATAATGCCCTCGCTGATGTGGCTCAGTGGACTGAGTGCTGGCCTGTGAACCAAAGGGTCACTGGTTTGATTCCCAGTGAGGGCACATGCCTGGGTTTCAGGCCAGATCCCCGGTAGGGTGTATACAAACCACATATTGATGTTTCTCTCCCTCTCTTTTTCCCTCCCTTCCCCTCTCTCTAAAAATAGGTAAATAAAATCTTTTTTAAAAAGAAGAGAAAATAAGATTAAAAGTATGAGTAATAAAATGACAATAAAAACATAGGTATCAATTTATTTCTTTCTTTAAATATATTTTATTGATTATGCTATTACAGTTGTCCCATTTCTCCCCCAACATTCTGCTCCACCCTGCACACCCCCCCACCCACATTCCTCCCCTTAGTTCATGTCCATGTGTCATAAGTTCTTTAGCTTCTACATTTCCCACACTATTCTTGCCCTCCCCCTATTTTCTACCCACCATCTATGCTACTTATTCTCTGTACCTTTTCCCCCTCTCTCCTCCTCCCATGCCCCTGTTGCTAACCCTCCATATGATCTCCATTTCTGTGGTTCTGTTCCTGTTCTAGCTGTTGGCTTAGTTTGCTTTTGTTTTAGGTGTAGTTGTTAATAGCTGTGAGTTTGCTGTCTTTTCACTGTCATATTTTTATCTTCCTTTTCTTAGATAAGTCCCTTTAATATTTCATAGAATAAGGGCTTGGTGATGATGAACTCCTTTAACTTGACCTTATCTGAGAAGCACTTTATCTTCCCTTCCAATCTAAATGACAGCTTTGCTGGATAGAGCAATTTTGGATGTAGGTCCCTGCCTTTCAAGACTTCAAATATTTCTTTCCAGCCCCTTCTTGCCTGGAAGGTCTCTTTGGAGAAATCAGCTGACAGTCTGATGGGAACTCCTTTGTAGGTGACTGTCCCCTTATCCCTTGCTGCTTCTAGAATTCTCTGCTTCATTTTAATCTTGGCTAATGTAATTATGACGTGCCTTGGTGTGTTCCTCCTTGGGTCCAACTTCTTTGGGACTCTTTGAGCTTCTTGGTAGTCTATTTCCTTTGCCAGATTAGGGAAGTTCTCCTTTATTATTTGTTCATATAAGTTTTCCACTTGTTGCTCTTCTTCTTCCCCTTCTGGGACCTCTAAAATTCAGATGTTGGGACATTTAACGATGTCCCGGAGGTTCCTAAGCCTCTCCTCATTTTTTTGAATTCTTGTTTGTTCCTTGTTTTCTGTTTGGTTGTTTGTTTCTTCCTTCTGGTCCACTCCATTGATTTGAGTCCCAGTTTTCCTCGCATCATTATTGGTTCCCCATGCATCTCCCTTCATTTCACGTATTGTAGCCTGCATTTTTTCATCTAATTTGTGAGCAAAATCAACCAATTCTGTGAGCATTCTGATCACCAGGGCTTTGAACTGTGCATCTGATAGGTTGGCTATCTCTTCACGGCTTAGAGGAATTGGCTGTGAGGCTTTCATTTGTTCTTCGGTTTGAGCCATTTATGGTGGGTTTTTTTGTTGTTGTGTTTTGGTCTGGTCGAGGCCGTTATGTAGTGAGGGGTGGAGCCTTAGGTGTTCCCCAGGGCAGGGCAGCCCAGTCGCTGAGTTGTGACGCTGGTTGTGGGGACGGGGTCTGAGAGGGAACAATGGCGCCTGCTCCCCTCCCTTCTGGATTCCAGTCCCTTCTGCCGCTTCCCCTTCACCTGGATTGTCCGTGTGCGCGAATGTGGGACCACCTGGTCAGCCAGCCGCCTTGTACAGCCTCACTGGGTCTCCACAGTTGCCACCCTGTGCCCGGGGCCTGCCAGCTGCCGCCTGTGAACCCAGAGTCCACCAGCTGCCGCCTGTGCACCTGGGAACTGCCAGCTGCTGCTGTCTGCATTCCTGGGCCGCACCTCCACTTTTTCCTGTTGTGACTCCACCCCTCTTACCGGTCTGGATGAATGGTTGTTGGACTTCCGTACAGTTCAATTTTCTATAAGTTCTGATTGTTTTCTTGTTTCTAAATCTTTGTTGTCCTTAAGTTTGGTTGTGAGAGGAGGCACAGTGTGTCCATCTACGCCTCCATCTTGGCTGGAAGTCTGGCTCAATTTATTTTTTCTTTTTAATTGAATTTATTAGGGTGACACTGGTTAATAAAGTTATATAGGTTTCAGGTGTGTAATTCTATAATACATCATGTGTATATTGTATTATATGTTCACTACCCCAAGTCAAGTCTCTGTCTATCACCATTTATTACCCCTACACCTTCTACATCCTTCCCTCTTTCACTCTGGTAATCACCATATTGTCGTCTGCATCTATCAATTTTCTTTTTTTTTCCCTTAATGCCTTCACCTTTTTCACCCAGCCCCACAACCTACCTCCACTCTGACAGCTGTCAGGCTGTTCCCTATCTATGAGTTTGTTTCTATTTTGTTTGTTAGTTCATTTTGTTCATTAGATTCCACATATAAGTGAAATTATATGGTATTTGTCTTTGACTGTTTTCACTTAGCATAATACCATCTAGATCCACCCATATTGTCACAAATGGTAAAATTTTGTCATTTTATGGCTGAGTAATATTCCATTCATATATGTACCACCACTTTTTTATCCACTCATCTACTAATGGACACTTGGGTTGCTTCCATATCTTGGCTATGGTAAATAATGCTGCAATGAACATAGGGACACATATATTCTTTCAAATTAGTGTTTTGTGTTTCTTTGGATATAGTCCCAGAAGTGGAATTGCTGAGTCACAAGGCAGTTCTGTTTTTAATTTTTTGAGGTAACTCCCTTCTGCTTTCCACAGTGGCTGCACCAGTATGTATTCCCACCAACAGTGCACTAGGGTTTTCTTTTCTCCACATCCTCTCCAGCAGTTGTTTTTTTGTTGATTTATTGATGATAGCCATTCTGACAGATGTGAAGTGATATCTCCTTGTGGTTTTAATTTGCATTTCTCTGATAATTAGTAGCATGGAACATCTTTTCACATATTTATTGGCCATCTGTATGTCTTCTTTGGAGAGTGTCTATTAAGGTCTCTTGCCCAATATTTAATTGAATTGTTTGTTTTTTGGTGTTAAGCTTTTAAGTTCTTTATATATTTTGTATATTAACCCCTTATAAGATGTATTATATAATTGGAGAATATGTTCTCCCATTCAGTGGGTTGTCTTCTCATTTGATTGATGGTTTCCTTTGCTGTGAAAAAAATTTTAATTTGGCCCTGGCTGGTGGAGCTCAGTGGATTGAGCACCAGCCTGCGGACCAAAGGGTAGCCTGTTTGATTCCCAGTTGGGACACATGTCTGGGTTGCGGGCCAGGTCCCCAGTGGGGGATGTGTGGGAGGCAACCATACATTGATGTTTCTCTCCCTCCCTTCCTCTCTCTCTAAAAATAAATAAAATGTTTAAAAAGCTTTTAATTTGATTTATTTCCATTTGTTTAGTTTTTCGTTTCCCTTGCCCAAAGCAAGACATTAGAAAACATATTGCTACAAAAAATGTCTGAGATTTTACTGCCTATCTTTTCTTCTAGGATTTTTATGAACAATTACTTTAAATGCAATGGAGTAACTGCTCCAATCAAAAGACATATGGAGGCTGAATGGATAACAAAATAAGACCTTTACATGTGCTGTGTACAAGAGACTCACTTGAGATCATAAGACACACACAGAGTGAAAGTAAAGGGATAGAAAAATATATTTCATGAAAATAGAAACAAACAAAAAGCTGGGTAGCAATGCTTACACCAGACAAAATAGACTTTAAAACAAAAGCTATATAATAAGAGACAAAGAAGGACCCAGCAATTCCATGTCAGGGTATTTATCCAAAGAAACCTAAAAGACTAAATCAAAAAGATGTATACACCCACATATTCACTGTAACATTATTTATACTAGCCAAGATATGGAAGCAACTAAGTGCCTATCAATAAATGAGTGGACAAAAAAGTGGTGCATATATAAAATGGAATATGACTCAGCCACAAAACATGAATGAAATCTTGCCATCTGCAATGACATGAATGGACCTGGAGGGTATTGTGCTGAGTGAAATAAGTCAGATGAAGACAAATGTCATATAATTTCACTTATACATAGAACCTAAAAACCAAAATAAACAAGCAGAACAGAAACAGACTCATAGATACAGGTAACATTTTGACAGTTGCCAAATGGGAGAGGGTTGAGGGGGAATGGGTCAAAAAAGTGAAATGATTAAGAAGTAGAAGTTGATAGTTATGAAATAGTCATGGGGATGTGAAGGACATCATAGGGAATACATATGGCTTTAGGTCCTTTAGTTACAATGACTGAGATTCATTCTCTAGATACAGCTCTCTCAGTTTTATTCAGCTGAATCAATAATACTATAATAACAATATATGGTGTCAGATGGACCCCACTTGATACATTTATCAAGGTGAGCACTGTTATATAATGTTTAATTACTGGGTTTTATACCTGAAACTAATATAATATTGTATGTTAACTGTAATTTAAAAATAAAAAATTATTTGAAGTAAAAAAAAAAGATATTACCACAGCAAGCTCAGATTTCAGCAACTACTACCCTGACCAGGTAGCAGCCATAAGCGTGGAGACACCCTCCACCAGCCAAAAGATTGCAACTCTCTGAAGGCTCAAATGATAGTTAATATTTTTATAAATAAAGTATTTCTAATTAAGGTAAAAGAAATAATATACAAATATATTATTAGAATATATATAAAGGTCAGAAACAGGCATTTGATTGTGACATATGGATACTTAATTTATAAAAATGATGGGAGTTTGGAGCACTGGAAAAAAGGTGGTTTTTTCAAATACGATGCTAAGACAACTGGACAGTTAGTGAACTAGAAAATATGCCTGAAGGATATATCCAAGATGTATTAAAGAGAGATGAGGATATGAAAAAAGTGCACATGGAAAATACAATGAGAAGGACTAACATATATCTAATTAGAATTCCAGAAGAAGAAAGTGGAGATAATGAAGGAAAGGCAATATTTAAAGAAATAATGTCTACAAATGTTCCAGAATTGAAAAATATAAATCCACAGATTTATAATATAAAACATATCCAAAGTGGGATAAATAAAGTTTCATCCTGAAACTACAGGACAACATGAATAATGAAAATATCATGAGAGTAGTTCAAGAGAAGGGAGGGAATACCTACAAAGACGTGGCATGATGAGAATAGACATCCTAGCAACTACTGTAAAGGTAGTGGACCGTGGAATAACTTATTTGAAATGTTGAGAGAAAGTGACTGTTAACCTAGAATTCAGTATCCAGCCAAATTATAATTCAAAAGTAAAATAAATAAATAAATAAATAAATAAATAAATAAATAAATAAATAAATCCATTTAAAGAAAAACTTAACCGGTAACTTCTACCACCAAGAGAATTCCTCTAAAGGAACTCCCAAAAGATGCACTTTAAGGAAGAGAAAAAAACATCAGAGGATGGTCTAAAATTCAAAAGGGAATAGTGAGCAAATAAAATGGTAGACACATATGTACAATAAATTCAAATAAATAATACTCTCTGTAAAACAATAACAGTGTGTCATATATGGCATTAAAGAAAATAGAACTGGAATATTATATAATAATAACGAGTCAAGAGTCTCCCTGAATGTATTTAACTGCAGGGAGTAATGATGATCATACTGTAGAGGGCCGGTAGACACCAGCTTTGCCAAGGGATTAAAGTCAACATCACTAATAACATCATGTACTCCCACATGGAGGAATGAGGAAGGCATATCACTGCTGTGGTATTCTCACCAAAAATGCATAACGCCAGTCTAATCAGAAAAAAAAAAAAAAACCAGAAAAATCCAAATTGAGGGACATTCTGCAAAATAGCTAACTCTTTAAAACTGTCAAGGTTATAAAAGACAAGGAAAGACTCAGAAACTATCACAGATTGGAGGAGACTAAGGAGACATGACAACTAAATTTAATATGGGACCTCAGATTAGACCCTGGAACAGAAAGATAGAGTAAAAGCATAAATTTCGAATAAAATCTGTAATTTAGTTAGCACTATAACAGTGTAAATATTTTTGTTTTGATAATTGTACTATGATTATTAAAAATATTGATATTAGAGGAAGCTGGGTGAAGAGTAACTTCTTTAGAAATCTAAAATTACTTCAAAATAAAATAACAATATCTCAGCTAAATGGATTTTAGTTTTAAGTCTGTGCTAGGCATGCATGATAAAATTTGGTAAATTATAGGTTATTAAAAGAATAAAAAAGGGGGAATAAATTCAACTTTTAGAGAGAAAAACTCTAAATAAGGGAAAAAGCACAAGAGAACAATAGCAAAATTCAGTCATAATTTTAAAAAAAGCAACAAAAGAGAAAAAAGAAATCAGAAAAATTTTAAATAAGATAGAAACAAGTCCAAATATATTGATAATCAAAATAAATATGAATAGACTAAATAACCAGTTAAAAGTCAGATTTGTAATAAACAAAACAAAACCTAAGTGCTATTTTTGAAAGATGACTCACAGAAAGGTTGAAATTAAAAGCATGAAGCTCATGCAGATATCAACCTTGATTTATTACAGAGATGGCACTAAGATCACTGGGAAAAGGATGATTTTGATTCTGGGTCAACTGGCAATCCATATAGAAATAAAAAGGTATTAGACTATATTATGCCAACCATAAAAATCATTGTTAGATCGGCTATAGATTTAAACGTAAAAAATAAAATAGTAAGACTCCAAGTAGATGTTACAAGTAGATGTACATGACATTAAAATAAAGAATCGATGATTTTTTAAAAATGTTTTGTATGCTGTCTGTGTTCAGATCATTTGTTAAAATTTTTTATTACTGTTGACAGGAGAATGAATTCTATTTATTTATTTATTTATTTATTTATATTGCTGTTAAGTACAGTGTTCTGCCTTTTACTCCCATCCCAGCCCACCCTCCAGCCCTCCCCACCTCCCTCTTATTTCCACCCCACCTTGTTTTTGTCCATGTGTCCTTTATACTTGTTCCTGTAAACCCTTCCTCTTTTACCCTGAAATTCCCTCCCCTCTCCCCTCTAGTCACTCTCAGCCTGTTCTCAATTTCAGTGTCTTTGGTTATATTTTGCTTGTTTGCTTGTTTTGTTGTTTACGTTCCTGTTAAGGGTGAGATCATATGGTATTTGTCTTCCACTGCCTGGCTTATTTCGCTTAGCATAATGCTCTCTAGTTCCATCCATGCTGTGGCAAAGGGCAGGAGCTCCTTCTTTCTTTCTGCTGCATAGAATTCCATTGTGTAAATGTGCCATAGTTTTTTAATCCATTCATTTACTGATGGGCACCTAGGTTGCTTTCAACACTTGGCTATTATAAATTGCGCTGCTGTGAACATTGGGGTTCATAGGTTCTTTTGGATTGGTGTTTCAGGGTTCTTAGGATATAATTCTAGCAGTAGAATTGCTGGATCAAAAGGCAGATCCATTTTTAGTTTTTTGAGGAAATTCCGTACTATTTTCCATAGTGGTTGTACCAGTCTGCAATCCCACCAACAGTGCACTAGGGTCCCCTTTTCTCCACAACCTCTCCAACACTTGTTGTTTGTTGCTTTGTTTATGATGGCCATTCTGACTGGTGTGAAGTGGTATCACATTGTGGTTTTAATTTGCATCTCTCTGAAAGCTAGCGATACTGAGCATCTTTTCATGTGTCTGTGGATCTTCTGTATGTCCTCCTTGGAGAAGTGTCTGTTCAAGTCCTTTGCCCATTTTTTAATTGGGTTGCTTCTCTTCTTAGAATGGAGTCGTGTGAGTTCTTTATATGTTTTGGAGATTAAACTTTTTTCTGAGGTATCATTGGCAAATATGTTTTCCCATATGGTTTGTTCTATTTTTATTTTAATACTATTTTCTTTAGACATGCAGAAGCTTTTTATTTTGATGAGATCTCATTTGTTTATTCTTTCCTTTATGTCCCTTGCTCTAGGGGACATATCAGTGAAAATGTTGCTGTGTGAAATATCTGAGATTTTCCTCCCTATGTTCTCCTCTAGGACTTTAATGGTGTCGTGGCTTATATTTAGATCTTTTATGAGAATGAATTCTTAAGTGGACCCATAAAACATTTTTTGTAATAATAACAGATTGGAAAAAACATAAATGGCCATAATTGGAGACATGTTGAATAAATTATGTTATATCCGTGTGTAGATCTAACTTCAATAGAAACTTAACCACACCAGGCTGGTCTGTGGTTTAATTAATACACTTTTGGATTTTGCTTTAACTTGATGTTAAAGGTTGTTAAAATAATCTGTGTCCCGATGATCTCTACTCAAAGCTTCTCAAAATATATGGCTTATGGCTTTAAATGTAATTTTAACTATGACTTAGTCAAAGTAGTTTTATAATTTTCTATTTCTGCAGTGTGTTTTGTATATTTTAATTTTAGTGCCTTGTTTAAGAAATTCTTCTATCTTCACTTCTGTATTAATCAGGGTCCCACATGAAAGACACGATCTGCTCGAATTGAGTAATTTAAGGAAATAAAGAGCTTATTTACAAAGGTTTGGGTAGAATATAGAGAAAACCACAGAGGGTAGTTTTGTATTCTAGGGCTAGTAACAATAAACTCCATTGTTGCTCCTAACCCTAAAGGGGAGAAAGAGAGAACCCAGTGCACTGTAGACAAAGGCCACCTGCCTAGAACTGGGCCATTGGGTAGAAGAACACAGTCAGGCTGCAGTAATGCTGCAGCAAGGGAGACAGGGGAATAAATCCCTAATCTCACCCTCATCTCTTCTTCTTATCTTTTGCCACAGACCCCCATTCGCAGACCAAATGGAAGCCCCAGAGCATGAGACACATGAAGCAGTCCATGCAGTTTAGCTCCCTGGGCACAAAGTGGAATCAGAGGGTGGAGATTACAAAAATGGCTATAAAAATTTCACATTTTTGTATATGCCCCAAGAGGTAGAGTCTATTTCTCCATCTCTTGAATCTCAGCTTGGCCATGTGACTGACTTTGGTTAATGAATCATTAGCAAACATGACACTAGCAGAATTTTGAGACACTTAAGACATTGGAGCTTACAAAACTGCCACAGTCTCTGAGACCCTCTACTATCTGTGCTATGTGAAACAGTCTGAACTAGCCTACTGGAGAAGAAACATTTGACTAGTTTCTTCAGCCTTTGGCCAGGCATCACTCAGAAGCAGAGGGACCTAGCTGGCTGGCAGGTGATCAGAGATGCATGGGTGATCCCAGGCAAAACTCTCAGAAGAATTGCCTAACTGAGCCAACCCCAAATGGCTGACCCACAGAATTATGAGTTTAATTAATATGCAGCAGATACTAATTGATATGACGGGCAAGTGGAAGATATCCAACACAAACTCTAAAACATTTTATGCTTTGCCTTTCATAGTTAGTTCTTTAATCCATACAGAAATTATTTTGTGTATACTATTAGGTAGGGATCTAATTTAATTTTTTTATATGTCTAGTCAATTGTCTCTGGCAATTTATTGAATTCCTCTCTTCACTATTTTCTAGTGCTGCCTAAATAATACATCATATATGTGTGGAGCTGTTTCTGGACTTTCAATTCTATTCCTTTTATCTGTTTGTCTAAATTTGCATCACTATGACATTTTAATGATTATACTTTTATAATAAATCAATGTCAGATCTGGTTAGATATCAGTGTTAAATCTTGATATCTGGTAGAGAAAGTCCCCTCACCTTATCCTTTTTCTTCAAAACTATGGTGATTTTCCCAATCCTTCACATAGCTAGATCAGTTTCAGGATCAGACCATTAAGTTCCACAAAATCTTTCACTTGTATTTCAATAAGAATTGAATTAAATTTGTAAATTAGTTTCGAAAAGGAGTGATATGTTTATATCAAGTCTTCCTATCTAATGATATGATATATCTCTGTTGCTATTAGCCATATCTATTTTCTACATTTTTCTCTAGTTTTAAAAATGTTTGGTATATTGGAACACTACTAATTTTTATATGTTGATCTTATATCCAGCAATCTGACTGGGCTCTCTTATTAGTTCCAATAACTTTATATATTCTTTTAGATTTTTCTATAAGGACAAGATTATAAATATTGGCAGTTTTTGCTTCTTTTCATCCAATTCTTTGACACCTGTTGCATTTGTTAAGTCCTTCAGTCCAATGTAGAATAGGAAGGATGATAGTAGTTATCTTTGTCTTATTTCTTTAATCTGCTAATATAGCATATTACTTTAATATATTTTCTCTATTGAACATTGACATTTCTTGGATTAATCAAACTTGGTCATGATATATTACTTTTTAATCCACTTCTAAATTGCTCAGAAATTGATGCCTATGATTATTAGTAATTTTAATAATGATAACGGTCCTTTTCTGTACTGTTCTTGTCCAGTTCTGCTATTAAGGTTATACTACCCTCATGAGCTGGGTAACTTATCCTAATTATCTATTATAGAGGTAATCTTCCCTGAAGGTTCTGTAAAACTTGAGTTTTGAAATTTTATTAATTTGACTTAATGGTTACTGGTTTGTCCAAGCTTTCTTTTAAATTTTGAGACATGTGAGGAAGTAACTGCTTTCTCCTGGCTCCATATGGAGGAAACTATTTGTGTGTAATGCCCTTGGCCTTGATCCTCATCTCCACAGTACCTCCTCTGTGGAGACTTAGATGACTGATCCCAGCTCCTTCTGGGCTTTTTCTTTCAGGTCGTTTTGCTTGAAAACTTTGTGTTCTAGTCAGCTGTCCTTTATAGAGGTTTGCATACCTCTTTGGGGGGCCAAGGCTTTTCAACTGTGTGATGACAAACTAATTATGTCAAATTCAGGGGCAAATAATGACAAGTCCAGTTAGCTGCAGACCAAATCTACTTTCTCAAAGCTGTTTCATCAGTAATAAATATGATATTCTGATCCCCTTCTGCATGAATATATAATAAAGAGTTTGGGAGGGGAAGAAAGTGTGTTTGTTATTCTTTACCCACTTCTCAAATTGCACCATCTGGTGCATTGGCTGCATACTTTGAAAAATAAATACAATTGGGAAAATTAAGACTCTGGGGTGGCAAGAGTTCATGGTTTATGGCCTCAGAGTTTTGACCTTGGCATTTTGTAGCAGCTCAGACTGTGCAGTTGGTTTTTGTAAGGATAGCATCTTCTGGTGGCAGTAGCCCTTGGGCTTTAGTAAGCATGATGGAATTGATTGGTCACTACAATTTATGATAGTTTTATCCCAGGTATTTGGTGTTTTTCTGCAAAAGGGTTGTTTGGTTTTATTTTTTAACAGTGGTAAAATAGACATAAATTTATTATTTTAACTATAAAGGTAGTAATATTAAATACACCCACATTGTTTTATTAACAAATGGCTGTTTTTTAAAAATGGCAAACTTATTAAACAAGGGCTGCTCTGGTCTCCATGTGTGGATATGCCTATAGATTGACCACAGGTACTCCAACCAACTTGGACTGGTGTTCTAGGAGAAGATGAGCCAGAGATGGGATCTCCTGTTCCACTGGCCTAAATTAGGTCATGTACCCAACCCTGAACCCAATGACTGTGGCCTAGAGCGAGTAATACTGTTGTTTTAGATACTGCCACATGGCTCACTCCTAGAGCCGGGGTTAGCATAAGCCTTCACGAATCACAGGGGAGATAGATTAGATAGATAGATAGATAGATAGATAGATAGATAGATAGATAGATAGATATAGATTATATATAGATAACAGGGAGACAGAGCAACTCAAAGCTAGAACAGATGCTAAAGTAGCAACTATGTCCCCGATAGCCACTTCTAAAGATAACTAGTGAACATCATACATATACTTTTTTTAAACAAAATTGAAACCTTACTATGTAGCATCATTGTCCAATACAGTAGCTACTAGTCACACATGATTGTTTCCATTTAAATTAAACTACAATTTAATTCAATCACAGTAGCCACATTTCAAGTACTTAATAGCCGCACATGGCTGGTAGCTACCTTATTGGATGGTGCATTTCCTTCATCACAGGAAATACATCAGAGTTAACATGTGATTTGAAATCAATTACCTGAAAAGCTTATCTTTCATGTGTGCAGTGTATTCCATTGAAGGATGTACCAATAGTTATTTAACCATTCCTATGTGAACATTTTTAAGGCAGATACACACAGCTAAATAACATTCTAAAAATGTGTACAAGAAAGTCTCTTCTCATCCTCACGACCACTGAAGGTCTCATCTGAAAGCAAATATTACAAAAATATTGAAATAGATCCCAACTGTTTTGTAAATGTTAGTAAAGTTGAACAATGACCCAATGGAATTTGTTACATATCTGAAAGACATGGACATTCAGGGACGTTTTTATACTGTACAGCAGCATCAACAAATGATTTCCTAGAGTGCGAAGAAAAGGCCATTCAACGTATGCTAACCCAAAGTGTGGAACAGGATGCACACACATGAGAGGTGGGAATCTCTCCGGGGCACGCAGAAAGGGGAGGAATGGAGTGCTGCAGGTGATGAGGGGAAATGAGAGAAAGAAAACCTGGGGTTGGTTTAGAAGGTCGCTGAAGTCAAGTCACAGACCTCCCAGTCACCTGGAGCTTCCCTCAGTACTCAGCGGAGCCTTCTGGCTGCGGCCGCGAGTGTCCCGGCCTCTCGGCTCCGCAGCGCCTCTGCGCGTTTGTGAGCTGGCCCCAGGTCACACTAGAACACTGAGGGGCAGGCCAGGACCTCTACCAGTTCCCCAGCAGTGGGGAGGACGTGCTTCTGGGTCCTCGGCTTGCACATTGAAATGTCCCGGGGAGACTGAGGTTCTGATTTCATTGGTCTGGGGTGGCCCGGGCATCTGATTCTAATGAGCAGCCCGAATGCAGAGCCACTGGCCTGGGCCCTGGTCCTCGAAGGTTCCCACCACGCTAACCAGCATGAGTCTGACAGCATGAATAGTAGAGCTTCGAGGTGCTTCCACCGCGCTTTGTCTTCCTAACTGTGTGTGAACAGCGGGCGATACAGGGCAATGAAAATGCCACTTAGTGACGTGAGGAACCCAGCTTGTCGCTGCTCAATCAAACCACCTCATGGAGTCCGACCTCTTTTTGTCTCGGTTACCCGCAGACCATTCTCCAGGCCAGGCCGGGCTCCAAACCATGAACCAAGCTGAAGGCACTGAAGGTGAGCAACCGGAGTCCTTAAATAACCGAGCCCGCTCACCCGATAGAGCCACTGTTTGAAGGAATCCCCGAGACCACGCTGATTTGGAGATTCAGAAGCAGGTCTGCCTTGCGGGTACAAGGAAGAGTATTGGGGAATGAGTGTGTGCAGGAGAGAGGACTGAGCTTTCAGAAAGTTCCTGGGGCGACTGTCACCTCCCTTCTCCCATCATCTAAACAGCAGGATAAGTCAAATTACAAGACTAACATCCTACCTAATACAACCAAAGCACCGATTCATCAGAAAAACAGGAAGTATTTGTAGAAACATGAGGATATAAATGAAGAACCGGATATAAAAAGCTTTTTTAAAAAGGGGAACAGAAAACTTAAAAAGGACCCTGTTTGGTTTACCAATATCTAAAATACAACAAAACTGAATAAACCAATGAGTTTTACCGTGAATGAAATATTCTGAAATTGATACTTGAATTCATCTATATCTTTTGATGAATACTATCACACCTGAATTTCAAAGTTATGTTTAAAATGTCCTTAGAGTACTAGTTTAACTCGCACTGTGTTACTATCCACAGACTCCTGTCAAAGGCTCAGGGTTCCTTTGCTGGGGCTCTGGTCTTTAGAGCAGGGCCCTTCTACCCTGGCCTGGTGAACAGTCACAGCCTTCCTGGATCAGGGTGCTTGGCCCTCCACTTTCCCCAGCCCTTTTCCATAGCCTTGCAACTATTATCAAATTGTTTTAGTGTATGGACCTCCCAATCACTTCCATTTCCAGTTGGAACTTAAAGTTGAATAATGAATGTGATTACCTTTCTAGTATTGATGAAGAGCAGTGAGGCTCCCTTTTACGTAGTAATTCTGTGTGTAACCCTTTAGTATGCTATTTCGTGGACTGGAATGCAGGTTGTCACCTGCCTAATGAGTTATGAACTTGGTGAATAATTGGTAATACATATAATTTGCTGGTGTTCTAGAACTGTGTGTATATATATATATATATATATATATATATATATATATAATATATATATATATTTCTAGCTATTCTATTTATTTGTTTTAATTTTTATTTTAATTGTTGATCTTGTACAGTTTTCTGTCTTTTATTCTCACCCCAACCCACCACCCCAGCCCTCCCCACCTCCCTCCCAATTCCACCCCCCCATAGTTTTTGTCCATGTGTCCTTTATATTTGTTCCTGTAAACCCTTCCCCTTTTCCCCTGAAATTCCCTCCCCTCTCCCCTCTGGTGACTTTCAGCCTGTTCTCAATTTCCATGTCTTTGGTTATATTATGCTTGTTTGTTTGTTTTGTTGATTAGGTTCCTGTTAAAGGTGAGATCATATGGTATTTGTCTTTCACTGCCTGGCTTATTTCACTTAGCATGATGCTCTCAAGTTCCATCCATGCTGTTGCAAGGGGTATGAGCTCCTTCTTTCTTTCTGCTGCATAGAATTCCATTGTGTAAATGTACCACAGAAGTGTATATATTTTTTTTTTAAATTCAGATATAATTGACATATACCTTTAGATTAGCCCTGGCTGGTGTAGCTCAGTGGACTGAATGCAGGCCTGTGAACCAAAGGGGCACCGGTTCAATTCCCAGTCAGGGCACATGCCTGTGTTCTGGGCCAGGTCCCCAGTAGGAGGTGTGAGAGAGGCAACCAAGCAATATATCTCTCACACACTGATGTTTCTCTCCCTCTCTTTGTCCTTCCCTTCTCCTCTCTAAAATTAAATAAATAAAATCTTAAACAAATAAAATAAACATTAGATTAGGTTTTGGTGTACACAGTAATGATTTGATATTTGTATATATTGCAAAGTGATCACCACAAAATATAGTTAACATCTGTCACCATACATAGGTATCATTTTTTCTTGTGATGAGAACTCATTAGATCTAATCTTTTAACAACTCTGTGTATCACATTTTTTAATCCATTCATCTATTGTTGGACACTTAAGTTTCTTCTATGTCTTGGCTATTGTAAATAATGCTGCAATAAATATATGGGTTCATATAACTTTTTAAGTTACTGTTTTTATTTCCTTTGGATAAATACCCAGAAATAGAATAGCTGGATCATATAGTATTTCTATTTGTAATTTTTGGAGGAAACTCCATACTGTTTTCCATAGCGGCTTTTCCAATTTACATTCCCACGAACAATTCATGAGGGTTTCCCTTTCTCCACATCTCATCAGTTGTTATTTCTTGTCTTCAATAATAGTCATTCTAATAGGTGTGAGATGATGTCTCATTGTGGTTTTGATTTGCATTTCATTGATTAGTGATGTTGAGCACCTTTTCATGTACCTGTTAGCCATCCGTATGTCTTTGGAAAAATGTCTATTCAGATCCTCTGCCCATTTTTAAATCAGATTTTTTTCTTATTGAGTTGTACAGGTTCTTTATATATTTTGGTTATTTGGGGAAACAGTTTGCAACTGTTTTCTCCCACTCAGTAAGTTGTTGGGGTTGCCTTTTTTTATTTTCTTGATTGTTTTCTTTGCTGTGAAGAAACTTTTTAGTTTGATGTAGTCTCACTTGTTTGTTTTTGCTTTTGGTATTAAATCCAAAAGATTATCATCAAGACTGATATCAAGGAACTGACCCCCTCATTTTCATTTAGAATTTCTAGGGTCTCCGGTCTTATCTTTATGTCTTTAATTTATTTCAGTTAATTTTTGTGTATGTTAGATAGTTGTTTGGTTTCATTCTTTTGCAGGTAGGTGGCTGTCCAGTTTTTCCAACATAATTTATTGAAGACATTATCCTTTCTTCATTGCATAATTCTTGGCTCATTTATCATAAATTAATTGACTATACATGTGTGGGTTTATTTCTGGGAAGTCTATTCAATTCCATTGATCCATGTGTCTAGTTTTGTTCTGATAGCATACTGTTGGAAATACAGATAATTTGCTAATGTTCCAGAAGTGTATGGGGGCAGGGGTTGTTGAGGGCGTTAAAAGCTGCTGCCATTTACCTTCTTTACTCAGCATAACAGAGGTAAAAAAAAAAAAAAAAGCTTAATTTCAACCTGCAATTTATATTAACATTGGTCTTTGGAATAGAGGTATTTTTCTTTTTTTGGCTTAACTGGCATAAATTTATTTTCTCACAATTTAGATGATTTTCCTATCCCTCCTCCCTTTCTTTTAGGGAGTTTAAATAGTGAGTTTCTGATTTGTGATTTAAATTCTACATTAGGCAGAAGCAGATTGGGGTGCTTACCTAAGAATTGTCTCAAAATTTATTCTTAACTTGAAAATAAGCTCCAAAAATGTTTCATCCAGGTAACTCCTATAACAGTGTTTATCTGATTCATTTTGGAAAAGTTCTGTTTCCGTATCCTTCCTCATTTATACAATGTGAATATGAAATATTTTAACATTTATTTTATGACTGACTATAACTACAAAAGGAAGGGAAACAGCTGTTAACTTTATAGTATTTAGTAAAATCCTGTTTTAACACTGTAATACAACATAAAATAATATGTGGTCTGTGAACATTCATATATTTTATGTTTTTATTTTTTTTAATCCTCACCCAAGGAAATGCTTATTGATTTTAGAGAAGGGGAAGGGAGGAAGAGAGAGATAGAGAGAAACATAGATGTGAAAAACATTGATCGGTTGCCTCTCGAATGCATCCCTGCTGAGGAATCTAACCCCCAACATAGGCATTTGCCCTGGCTGGGAATTGAACCTGTGACTAAGAGGATGATGCTCCAAACAACTGAGTCACACTGGCCAGGGCCATCCATGTATTTTTAAATAGTAAATAACAAGCCAAAGTTCAAATAAAATTAATTAAAATCCAACTTTTTTGCAGTTTAATTGTTACCAAAGCATATTTTATCGTATCCTGACTAATACAAGGTGTATATATTTTTTAATTTTTACTAAATTTATTGGGGTAACATTGGTTAATTAGATCATATAGTTTTCAAGTATACATTTCTCTGTTTAAAAAAGATTTTATTTATTTATTTTGAGAGACAGAGGAAAGGAGGGAAAAAAACATCAGTGCACAACAGATACATGGATCTGTTGCCTCTTGCGCCCATCCAACTGGGGACCTGGGCCACTACCCAGACCAGGAATTGAACTGGCAACCTTTTGGGTTTGCAGGCAGGCACTCAATCCACTAAGCCACACCAGCCAGAGCTCAAATGTACATTTCTATGATACGTGATCTGTGTATTGCATCGTGTGCCCACCATTGACACTCAAATCCAACTTTAACTATATACATTTAATAATTTGTGAGTAAAATAGCTGAAATAAATAAAAATTCCAGACTGGGTTTTCTTCTTCCTAGTGTTTATGTGTATAAAGTTAAATTGAATATTAATTGAAACCAAACAATCCAGAAAGGAAAAAATAGGATACATTTTTCAGTAAAAATTGTTTACAAGTTTTTCTATCTGCAGCTGACTTGTCAGATTAGGTTTATTCCTTTTCACTACCCTTACTGGTATGTATTACTAAACACAAACAAAAAGTATCATTAGCATCTATAAAATATAACTGGGAAAGCATGTTATTAAAGTATCATATAGCAAATTCCAAAAGTCAACAAGTGATTCCCTACTTACTGAATACTTGTTTCGTTTGCTCATATAATTGAGTTGGTGGCATAATTACATAATTCTGTAACAAGTAAAGCATTTGGTATGCTCCGGGGGAGACAAGATTTAAAAACAATTCCCTTGGATGTATATTATTTTTAACTGACAATTTCATTCCATTTTTACAGTAATGTTAGAAAATGATTATTTTTTTCCCATTGAATTATAGCACATACAGTATACTCCCTAGCAGGTGGGGAAATTTTTAGCAGTAAAGCCCTGCAAATAAGAAAGTGGGGGCAGTGGGCTCATCCTTGGACTGTCTTCAAAGTGGGATCCTTAGGTCAAAGGGAGCAAACATTTTCCAAACTGGTTTACCAGAGGATTAAACTAACTTTCGGTACCACAAAATATATATATATATCCCCATACATTGTCTCAGCACTGTGCCATCATTACTTTTTATTAATGTACTTAATAGAGTTTTATTATTTCATATAACTTTAACTAATCTAATAAGATTATTTTGTTATTTTGTTAGCAAAGAGTTATATTTCCCCATTGTTTAAAATTGTCTCCATTTCCAAACATATAACCTTTCTGCAATCTTGACCAGACACCATTGGAATTTAGGTACTTATACTTACATTGAATGTTTATAAATTTTTAACACTTGTATAGCAAGCTGTGATTCTTTTCTTAAACACATTCTTAAAATTTATAATAAAATTTTCCTTTCTATTGATGCACAGTTTTGGGAGACTTAACAAATACACTATTTTCAGTCAAAATCAGGATACAGACAGTTTTTTTACTCTCCCAAATTTCTTTAAGCTGTCCCTTTATATTCCCACATACCCTTACTCCAGTTCTTCGTTTCTAATAACCACTCTTTGCTTTCTAACTTGGTAGTTTTGCCTTTTCCAGAATGCCATCTAAATGGAAAGGTAATACCATGGTATGTAACCTTTTGAGCCTGGCTTTTTTTCAGTTAGTATGATGTATTTGAAATTTATACATGTTGTTCATCAGTAGCTTATTTTGTTGTTGTTGTTGTTATTGTTGTTGCTGAGTAGAATTCTATTGTATGGATGTACCTGAGTTTGTTTATTCACTCACCCCTGAAGGATATTTGGTTTGTAGAAAATGTATCCTATAAATATTTGCATACTGATTTTTGTGTGAACATTACTTTATGTCTTTTGGAGATATACCTAGGAGTAGAATTACTTGGTCTTGAAGTAGGTGTATATTTAACTTATAAGAAACTACCAAACTGTTGTGCCACTTTGCATTACTACTGGCCGTGTATGAGTTCCAGTTGTTCTACATTCCAATTCTTTTGCTTTCCATTATATTCTTTTATATACATTGAAAAGACATTTTATTTATTCATTTAATTTTTTGAGAGAGGGGAAGGGAGAAAGGGAGAGAAACACCAGTGTGAGGGAGAAACATTAATCAGTAGCCTCTAAGTGCCCTGACCAGGTACTGAACCCACAACCCAGGCATGTGTCCTGACTGGGAATCAAATAGATGACTTTTGCTTTGTGGGACAATGGCTCAACCAACAAAGTCACACCAGTCAGAGATAAAAGGCATTTTAAACACCTATCTTTTATGATAGCTAGGGTTTTTTTTAAAGATTTTATTTATTTAATTTTAGAAAGGGGGAAGAGAGAGAAAAGGAGAGGGAGAGATACATGAGTGTGAGAAATATTGCTCAGTTGAGAGGCAACTGGGGACCTGGCCCGCAAGCCAGG
This sequence comes from Glossophaga mutica, assembly GCA_039655065.1. Classification (NCBI taxonomy): domain Eukaryota; kingdom Metazoa; phylum Chordata; class Mammalia; order Chiroptera; family Phyllostomidae; genus Glossophaga; species Glossophaga mutica. Next base: position 65,894,262 of record CM077313.1, read on the forward strand.
CATGTGCCCTGACTGGGAATCAAACCAGGAACCTTTTAGTTTACAAACCTGTGTCCAACCCACTGATCCATGCCAGCCTGGGCGATAGATGTTTTTAAAGTATCCATAAATGAATGTGCTCTCTGCCACTAAAATGTGTTTTTTCTCTAGTGATATCAAACATCTTTTAGCCCTGGCTGGTGTAGCTCAGTGAATTGAATGCGGGCTGCAAACCAAATGGTCGGTGGTTCGATTCCCAGTCAGGGCACATGTCTGGGTTTTGGGCTAGGCCCCCAATGAGGGGTGTGCAAGGGGCAACCATGCATTGATATTTCTCTCCCTCTCTTTCTCCTTCCCTTTCCCTCTCTCAAAAAAAATAAAAATAAATCAAATCTTTAAAAAGTAAACTCTTTAAATTTTTGCCTATATGAAATGTATTCCATATACAGCATACAGGATGATGCTGAGCTATTTCTTTTCTGTACTGATATCCATTTGCCTACCAAGATGATGGGGATTGCTCTACCTTTGTCCATTTCTCAAATGCTGACATTCTTTGGCTTGCTTCTCTGCTCTCTTCCTGTGTTACTCTCAATCTATCTTTCCATTGTCTTATACCTTCTTACTCAGACCCCTTCCAGCCCTTCTTCTGTGCAGTAGCCCAAGATGATCTTTCAACACACATATCTGAGCTAATGAAGTCCCAAAGACTCCAGTTCTCACCCTTACGTGCTTAGTATCTGAATTCAAAAGCCAAACTGCTAGACATTGAATTCTGACCTTACCACTTACTGCTTCAACCTTAAACAAGTAACATAAGCTTTCCACACACCATTGTGTTCGGTTAGACAATAAAAGAAAATAAAAAGATTAGCATCACTGTGTGAGGAAGTTTGGCTTCTTAGCTTTTTAAAAAATAGAAGACAAATATCTTGTTATGTTTTATTACACCCAGACATCAAGTTTCTGATTCACTTATCCTCTGGAGTCAGGCCTGGATATGAATCTCAGTTTTACCACTCATTAGTTGTCTCTTTGTCAAGTAACTTAACTGTTTCATCTGTACAGTGGGAATAGTAGTATCTGCCTCATAGGGATTGTTGTGAGGATTAAATCAATCAACGTATCTACAAGTACTTCAAACAATGTCAGACATCTAGTAAGCACTGTTTTAAGTGTTAGCTATGATTATTACTTAACTAATGGGGAAGAAGCTCCTAATTTCCCACTCATCCTTGGCGCCACTGCAATGAATCCTGAACCACCAGCACTTCCTTCCATCATAGAAATTAGCACAATGTATTGAAATTACTTTTCTCATCCACACCCAAAATATCTGAAAGGTATTTCCTTGCCTCAAACACTTTGGCTAAGAATCCCCAGGACTTATCTGTTGCGGACCGTTCAGCCTGGTTTCAGGAGCTGTAACCTGCACCCCATGGCGGGCTGAGTAAGAGCCAAGGGATCTGCTTCATCTGGGTCTGTTCTGTCACAAGGATGTGAGCTACTAAGGAGACAAAGCTTATCTCCCTGACAGGAGCACTGCTTCTGCCTCATCCATCTCTGGCCCCAATGCTTGGTTGGTTAGTCAATGACGGGTAAGACTTCTCATGGGAGGGGCAACCTAAGCCAGACATGACCACTAGGGAGGCCCTTAAGGAAGGACTCGGGAGCGGGGGTTGCAGCAAAGAGGGGGTGATGGACCCTCGCCCCCCAGCTATTCTGACATAGCCTGACTCCCCATTTCCACCTGGGAGATGTCTTGCTTATCTCGTGCTTCCTGGGCCTAATAGGCTTAAAGCCTGAAACTATGACCGTGAGCAGTGCAGCCCTGTGCCGGTCAGAGCGGTTCCCGGGTGATCGGGCATAAGAAAGAATTCGTAAAGTCCTGTGAAACCTGTTTTGCTAAGAGTGCTCTTATTTAAATGATAAGGGTCTGAGGAGGAAATGAGTATGTCTCCCAAGGTTTTGCAACCTCCTTTCCTGACAGACACTGACTCAGATTAAGCCCTCAGATTTCTTTCAAATGTTATCCATTGTTTGATCCTTGCTGCCTGACTTACCTGTATTCTTGTGTATTTGAACCCAGTAAAAAGCCTAGTGAGGAAGGGGCTCTGGGTCATTCTCCTCTGAGAGTTTGACCACTTCTCATCCCCAAGCATATCATGTCTTCATAGTTTTACTTTCATCTGTAACGGATGGGGGGCTCTGCGGGTGGAACCCCCCCCCACCCACATATCCATCTTTTTGTTCAGAGCCTTTTTAGTCTGTATCTGCTTCTCCAGATACCAGATATGACCTAGAGGCATTCTGACTTTGTGTGTACAAATGTTAAAATGAGAATGACACCATCACAAATGGAGTTTTTGAAAGTTTTTTCATGCACTAGAACCAATTTAATTTTTTTTTCCTCACTTGAGGAATTTTTTCATTGCTTGCTTGAGGACATGTTTTCACTGCTTTTAGAAGAGAGAGGGAGAGAAACCTCAATGGTTTGCCTCTCACACATGCCCAGACTGGAGATTGCACACATCTGGATAGGGATTGAATGTACAACCTGGGTATGTGCCTGACTGGGAATCAAATCCGCAACCCTTTGGGTACAGGATGACATTCCAACCAACTGAGCCACACTGGCCAGGGCCTAATTAATTTTTTTTTATCAGTTTTATATAGTATAGCAAAAGCAATTTCCATTTTTTCCCATTTTCATTTTACTGAAATTATTCTCATTGTTTTTTCCTATTAAATTATAAAGCAAGGAATTGATTTATCAGTTTTTTGCACATGTCAAATTCTTCCAATTGTAGTTTTTGCCATTGAGTTCCTCATGATCAAATTAAAATATAAATTTTATTGATGCAATACTATTTGGTCAAGAACTTGTGGGCAGTTTGTTAAATATTTCTATCAAGTATAATTTTTCTAGGGTCTTTTTTTGTATTTTTTGTTTTTTTAAATATATTTTATTGATTATGCTATTACAGTTGTCTCATTTCTCCCCCATCATTCCCCTCCACCCTGCACACCCACATTCCCTGCCTTTAGTTCATGTCCATGTGTCATAAGTTCTTTAGCTTCTACATTTCCCACACTATTCTTGCCCTCCCCCTGTCTATTTTCCACCAACCATCTATGCTACTTATTCTCTGTACCTTTTCCCCCCTCTCTCCTCCTCCCAAGCCCCTGTTGCTAACCCTCCATATGATCTCCATTTCTGTGTTTCTGTTCCTGTTCTAGCTGTTGGCTTAGTTTGCTTTTGTTTTAGGTGTGGTTGTTAATATCTGTGAGTTTGCTGTCTTTTTACTGTCATTTTTAAATCTTCTTTTTCTTAGATAAATCCCTTTAACATTTCATATCATAAGGGCTTGGTGATGATGAACTCCTTTAACTTGACCTTGTCTGAGAAGCACTTTATCTTCCCTTCCATTCTAAATGACAGCTTTGCTGGATAGAACAATCTTGGATGTACGTCCTTGCCTTTCAAGACTTCAAATACTTCTTTCCAGCCCCTTCTTGCCTGTAAGGTCTCTTTGGAGAAATCAGCTGACAGCCTTATGGGAACTCCTTTGTAGGTGACTGTCCCCTTCTCCCTTGCTGCTTCTAGAATTCTCTCCTTCATTTGAATCTTGGCTAATGTAATTATGATATGCCTTGGTGTGTTCCTCCTTGGGTCCAATTTCTTCGGGACTCTCTGAGCTTCCTGGACTTCCTGGTAGTCTATTTCCTGGTAGTCTATTTCCTTTGCCAGATTGGGGAAGGTCTCCTTTATTATTTGTTCAAATAAGTTTTCCACTCGTTGCTCTTCTTCTTCCCCTTCTGGGACCCCTATAATCTGGATGTTGGAATGTTTAAGGATGTCCTGGAGGTTCCTAAACCTCTCCTCATTTTTTTGAATTCTTGTTTGGTCATTCTTTTCTGTTTGTTTGTTTCTTTCTTCCTTCTGGTCCACTCCATTGATTTGAGTTCCAGTTTTCCTCCCATCTCTATTGGTTCCCTGTGTGTTTTCCTTCATTTCATGTATTGTAGCCTGCATTTGTTCATCTAATTTGTGAGCAAAATCAACCCATTCTGTGAGCATCCTGATCACCAGTGCTTTGAACTGTGCATCTGATAGGTTGGCTGTCTCTTGGTCGCTGGGATGAATTGGCTGTGGGGCTTTCATTTGGACTCCTGTTTGAGCCTTTTTTTTTTTTTTTTTTTTTTGGTCTGGTCTCGGTTGTTACGTAGTGAGGGGCAGAGCCTTAAGTGTTCCCCAGGGCGGGGCAGCCCAGTTGCTGGGTAGTGACGCTGTATGTGGGGGCGGGGTCCAAGAGGAACAATGGCGCTTGCTCTGCTCTCTCTTGGATTCCAGTCCCTTCTGCCACTTCCTCTTCACCTGGATTATCTGCGCGTGAATGTGGTACTACCTGGTCAGCCAGCCTCCTTACACGGCCTCACTGGGTCTGCACCGTTGCCATCCTATGCCTGGGGTCTGCTAGCCGCTGCTGCCTGTGTGCCTGGGTCTGCCAACCTCCACTTTTTCCTGCTGCAACTCCACCCCTCTTACCGGTCTGGATGAATGGTTGTTGGACTTCCATACAGTTCAATTTTCTATCAGTTCTAATTGTTTTCTTGTTTCTAAATCTTTGCTGTCCTGAATTTTGGTTGTGCGAGGAGGCAGTGTGTTCACCTATACCTCCATCTTGGCCAAAAGTCTCTCTAGGGTCAGTTTTGGCAACTTTTAATCTTGTAAGATTTGATTCTTCAGTGAATTTTTCTCTAATACATTTATCATGTGCAGTGTTAGCTGTTCTGGTTTTACTTCCATGGAAATTCATTTGTTGTGATTTAAATTAAAATGTTTAAATTCACTTCTTCACTAAAAATGAGAAAACTGTAAACTTCCTCATCAATTCTCCAGGACTGTCCTTGGGATCCGAACATCTCACCTCATTTCTCTTCCCCCTCCCTGTTGTCTTCTCATCATTCAGTCCTGCTTACCCCTCAGATGCCAGCTCAAGCAGCACTTGCTTGGGGAAGGAAGCTTCTCCTGATCTCTAAGACCAGATCAAGTTTCCATTTTTTTTATGGTTAGATAGTAGATTTAATTTTTCTCTCATCACCCTTACTAGAGTTTACACATATATACTTCTACGAGTATTCATTACCTCTCTCGTTACACTTTGCTTACTGATGGCAGGGACTTTGTTTCCCTTACCACTAGATCCTTGGCACATAAAAAGCACTCAAATTTATTGAAAGAATGATGAAAAGGAAAATGGTATCTTTTATCCTCAGTGCACATATAATGCCTGACCAATCCTAGACACTCCTTAAAAACTGTTTACATTTTCCTTTTATTATTTTTGGTTTGTTATGGTCTGACAGGTAATGAATCATTTTTTTCTCAATACTCAGTTTTTTAAAATTGACTTTTTAATGCTATATATTTTTAAGCCTTTCATAGCCATGCTACTCTAATAGTCTTCTCTTCTCTACAGGGAAGGGAAACTGTAAAATTCCAAGAGGGTACATTGTATTTTATGGAGCAGAGATTTGTTTAATGTAGTATCATTGCACCCTCACTACACTCTATGAAAGAGAAGGCAGTCAGCTAACTCCTCGTTAAAACCAATTATTACAGCAATTCTAAACCCTAAGATATACATCAAAATTCCATGGGATATTCCAAAAAAAAAAGCTTTGGCTCCACCCTAAAATTATTAAGTCATAAAGTATTCAAACTCCCCATGTGACTACAGAGCCAGGATTAGAAAACACTGGGTAGGAAGGAGCATATGGTGAATGTGGGTGAAGTGGTTAGATATTAATCTGGATAGGCAGGAGTGTGAGAGTATTAAGGGCCCTGAATTCAGTAAGAAATTGGAGTTTAATTCATATATAGTGAGGGTTTTCAAAGGGTATGAAATAATCAGATCTCTGAGAAAGGTTAGGTTGGCACCAGTGTGAAGGAGAGGTGGGCAGGGTGTAGAGCCCCAGTCACGGGAAGAAGCTATAATAAGCCTAGGTGAGGGCTTGACCTATGGTGGCTCACAAGCAAACAGGGAGGCAGGGAATGAGAAAGGACTAACAAGACATTGGACAGAACTCAATAAATGGAACCTGTAGGGCAGGGGTGTCAAACTCATTTTCACCATGGCCCACATCAGCCTCGAGGTTGCCTTCAAAGGGCCGAATGTAATTTTAGGACTGTATAAATGTAACTACTCCTTAACTGTTAAGCGAGAGCTCAGCACTGCTACCAGGTAGAAACAAGGTGCTGGGCTGGATAAAACAAGGTGGAGGGCCAGATTAGGCCCTCAGGCCTTATGTTCGCCACCTGTGATGTAGGGTTATTAACGAGGGCAAAGTTGAAGATTACTCCAAGATTTCTAGGCTAAGATACTGGATGCAATTTGATAATTCTATTAACCAATCAGAGGATAGAAATGTAGAGACAGCATGAAGCCAGCAGACGAAACTGTTTCCGGCTGTGATGAAACTGAGGTTCATTGTGTAGGCCATTTAGGTGTAGCTAGAATAGCAGGAAATTGGAAACTCAGATCTAGAGTTCAGAAGTGAAGTTGAGGCTGAAGTTTTATATTTATGAGTCAACAGGGATTTTGCTAACAGTTGAGAACACTGGAATGGATGAAATTGAACCAGAGAATTGTCTACGTAGAATCGAAAGTGCTTAGCACCACCTGGACCAGTGTGGCTCAGTTGCCTGACCATTGTCCCGCAAGGCAAAAGGTCACTGGTTCAATTCCTGCTCAGGGCACATGCCTGGATTGTGGTTTTGTCCCCAGGAGGGGTGTGCAAGAGGTAACTGATCGATGTTTCTCTCTTGTACTGATGTTTCTCTCTTTTTCCCTCCCTTTCTCTAAGAATAAATAAAATTTTAAAAAGTGCTAAGCACAAAATTAAATCAGGCTTTACCATTAAACTTAACTACGTAACGTTAATTTTAATAAGGCTCAAATAGAGCACCATTAAAAATAAGAAGTTAATGTGAAGAGTAGATGATATATATAAATCCTGCAATCTGCAAGATAACTTTAAATATGACTATGTATCTCTGAACTTAGAACATATCAGTCTATTGGCTTGGAAAGACTAGTTTCTAAGCTTATTAAATAGCATATTAATCAAGTTAGCTCCTCATCTATGATATCAGTACTCCCTAAATGAAGCAACTGAATATTTGGTGATTATCATTAAGCCAACCCATAAAAAACATGTGCTTATTAATAAATGCACTATGAATATCTAGAGATTGTCATTTAATCTGTGTACATATGTGCTTGTATACCAGGCATTTTTGTGTAATTTACTTTAATAATCCAAATTCATATTTGGGTCTGGAATTATTTCAACCAAAAACCAAAATTAAGATTCCCAGGCCCTAAGAGTAATGGATTCATTTAGAGTCTCTGAAATTCTCATTTTTAAGGAGGTACCTAGGTAATTATGATGCAGGGTTTTTTAAGAAGCCAGTCAGTGAAATACAAATACCATTATGATCTCACTTACATGTAGAAGCTAATGACCAGGATAAACTGACTAACAAAATAGAAACAGAGGCAGGGATACATGGAACAGATTGACAAATGTTAGAGGGAGAGGGAGAGGAGGGTCCTGGATGAAAGAAGGTGAAAGGATCAGCCAAAGCACATATATGCATCACCCACAGATGCAGACAATAGTGTGGTGATGGCCAGAGGGAAGGGAGGAGGGGTGAGGGTTGGATATAGGTGGGCAAAGAAGGAAAATGGAGACATCTGTAATAGTGTCAACAATAAAAACAAAGTTAAAAAAAAAGGAATTATAAAGCTTCTTAGATCCATTTTAACCAAGTCTTTAAAAAACACGCTGAGAAATGTTCACAGATTACAGAAATATGTTTAAATAAGTGTTATTTATGGCTTAAGTATAAAATACATGTCTTTATTAAAAGCATGTTGACTTTCAAGTATGTTTTGAAATGACACACCAAGTTACAGCAAAGCTATGTTTTTTAATTTTATCGCATTCCACTCTGAATTCTTTACCATTTACCAAAAATAACTTTTTATAAAGCTTACAATTTTGTTTAACATTATATAGACTATCAATCTACACTTTCTGTGTTCATTTCTTTGAGAAATTAGAATAGCTTATGAGGATATCATATAAAAGTAATTGGTATATTACACACCAAACATAAGTACAGATTCTGTACAATGTAACAGCATACATATATATTACAAGAGACTAAGTGCCTTGTTAAAAGTGATAGTTTAAGAAATCTTTCATGGAAAAAAGTCCGTATCACAAAATGTGGTGGCCTAAGTATCAGCTGCTTTCCTCTCAAGAATTCCTTTCCGGAGGCATCAGTTGTCCATTCAGCTTCATTAGCAGTTTCACCACGAGGCCAGCCTACAAAGTCAAACATGTTGACAATAAATACGAAACACATCAGATGAGTAAACAACATACATGGCAGTGGGCAGTTCTCTAGCTATTTGAAAAGGAATTTTCTTATCAGGAGGCAGCCTGTCAAGAACAGGGTATTTCCTCAGGCTTCTGAAGGGATTTCAGAAACAACGTGCTGCAAACGACTAGCGGCTCAGAGAGGATACTAGTCAAGGAAGGGAAGGACCACCTAACACTTTGAGAGAGAGACAGGTAATACTGGCCAGACTTTGTTTGCTTGGGAAAGGCCTGCTTTTTTCCCTGGGTCTTAAATATTTTAATTCCATGTCATATTAGCAGTTTTCCTTGAATTAAGATGGGCTGCCATTTTATAAAAAATAATTTTACTAATATAGTAGTTCATAATTAGAAGTCCGGAATAATTAATAGATGCTTACCTGTTTTGTGTGTACTATGAAGCTCATTTTATTTTCCATGCTGTGTATCTGAAAACATGTATCAGCATCTCCCAATTGCCACATAAAACAGCCGTACTTAAGACTGATGAGTAAAGCCTACAACATAATTAAAAATTATTGTATTTAAATATATATTAAAAACACCAATCTTCTCTTACTATCTATCCTTATATGGTCAGATCTATTGTTAGAATAAAACTTATTCAAAGAAAGCACCACACTAACTTCATACAGTGCAGTGCTACATATATGGTAGATTCTCAGGATACCACCTTAAGCAATGATATCCTTTTTATCAGATTGACAAAAATTTTTAAAGATGCCCATTCTGTGGTGTGATATGTATGTGTATATATCACACACACGAATATTATTCAGCCAAGAGAAATAAGGAAATCCTGTCATTTGTGACCACAGAGATGGACCTTGAGGGCGTTACATTAAGTGAAGTCAGGCAGACAGAGAAAGACAAATACTGTACGATATCACTTGTATGTGGGATCTAAAAAAATTCGAAACTCATAGAGACAGAGAGTAAAATGGTGGTTACAAAGGGCTGGCAAGTGGGTAAAATCCAAGGGATGTTGGTATCAGAATACAAACTTTCAGTTAAAAGATGAAAAAGTTCTGGGGATCTAATGTACAGCATGTTGACTATAGTAAATGATACCGTACTATAAAGTCTTTATACTTGAAAGTCTATATGCCTGAAAGTTGCTAACTGACCTTAAATGTTCTCACCACAAAAAGAAATGGTAATTATATGATGTGATGCAGGTGGTAGCTAATGCTATGGTGATAATCATTTCGCAGTATGTTAGTGTATCAAATCAACATGTTGTATGCCTTAAACTTACACAATGTTATATGTCAATTATATCTCAGTTAAAGCTGAGGAATATAAAATATGCCCATTATGTCAGGGATTTTCAAGAAGATTAAATGTACTACGAGTATTTACTCTCTGCATGTTAAAACAATTCCTTTTACTTTATTCAGTACCTTTTGAATATACACATGACCTTCAGATTTGAAATTTAAGTAATAGGGGTAACATGTTGACTCAGTCAATTTCACCTCACTGACAATAAGTACCCTGATATATTTATTGCAAAAATAAACGTATTGAAAAATATACCCTCCATAAATTCAATAGAACTATTAAAAACCACAATATTATAGATCAGATAAATAAATAAATAAATATAAAAGACATAAACTTGAGGCAATAAACACTATTATGTAATAGTGGTTACATATGTAAATACTATACTATGTAGCATAGATGGTCATACAAATGCAAATTAAAATATCACTTTTTTATTTTTAAAAAATCCCACAATATTAGAGCAACCTATTCCTATACTTTCCTAAGATAATGGCATATGTAGGGAGGTATTCAATATATTTTTTGGATTATTTTAAAATAATTCTCTCCATGCAGTAACTTGTATTTCCTTGCCCTAAACATATACTGCCTGTATAGACAAAGTGTTCATGCCATTCTTTAAAGTATGTATGTTTAGAAACAAGCTTTCTATGACAGTTCTTAACTTATTGATTGTAAATAATAAGCTGTTCTAAAAATGTAATGGTTTAGTGCATTTTAAAGTGAGGTTCTATATATAAAACACAGTATTATTAATTTATCTGTCTATCATATATAATGGGAAATTAGTAACATTCTTGCTTAAAAATAACTATTTACATTTATAGTGTAAAATATAACTTTATAGATAGAATATGCTAAAATAACTATTTACCAAGGTGCACAATGAAACATAGAGTAAAGATATCATGCTATGTTAAACTGCCTACCTTTGGAAGATCAGTCACTTGAAATTTGTTTAATCAAGAGGCAAGAAATAGCCATTAATATAGCCTCAAAACAGTATAAGAAAAAAATACTGTACATCTGTGGTATACCAACTCAATTATATGGAAGTCAAATTATCAACAAAACTACTGAGACCATACATTAAAAATAAAGGTTTTGTTGTTAAAAGACAATGTACAGGGCAATAGGAATTCCTGATCCACAATAATAAAAACAGCTGAATGGGGATGAAGAGCCAGAGTCCACATTACGGTTTTGAGAGATCTGCTTCAGAAGGAAAAGGTAGTTCTCATTAGTAGGTAAAACCTAAAGAGGGCAAGGTGCTTAGTGAGGGAAGTGAAACAAAACAAGAGAAATGGCAGGGATAGTTGAGAGCAGAAAAGGGAAAACCACAGAAGTCAGAAGTACCACATAGCTGGCTAGGACAGACAGGAGAAATTGTGATGTTGACAAGTGATGTTGACAAAGAATGACATTATATGGGTATTTAAATAAGCACTTTTATTTCAGAGGAGCTTTATGTTCAAAATAAACTGACATCAGCAAAAGGCAATCTACTGCCAGGGTGTGGCAGTGGTACTATTAGGGTTACAGATATATCAAGTACAGTTCAGTTAATGAAGACTGCAATGCTTTCACTAAAGTAAAACACTGAATCACAACACACTGTCCTTATTCAATAGTGTCTACATTTTATGTAAGTAGGACAGACAAGCCTCTGATGAGCATATGAAATTGGCTAAGCTATATTATCTGACTGGGCAACTTTATTTCAAAAAGAAACAAAATATAGAAGGAAGAAATAATTTTTTCCTGTAATTTTAATTTTTTTGTATTTTATTTTACTTTTTCCATCACCATTAATCCCTCCACCCCCTCTACCACCTCCACTCATCTCCCTCCCCCTATAATTACCACACTGTTGAGAAGGCAGAAATAACTGATATTTAAAAAAAGCTCACAGTGTATTCTATGGCTGGCTGTTCCCAAGAAATAATCTTTGAAGCTATTGTATCCCATGTGGAGTTTTAAATGCAAATGGAAGTATTTTTACAGATAAAGCTGTTTAATTAAATAAACTTGTCCAATTCAATAATAGTAGATGTTGGTGAATCTAAGACAACTGAGGTCAAGCTGATTTCTCCCACCTGTGATAATTAGAAAATGTAATCATACAGAACTTTCAGAGGTGCTATAAATTTAAAAGTGGCTCAGAGCACAAGATAATGATTATATGGACAGAAAACATCATCATGTTTGGGTTCAATCATCTTTTTATATTCCCAAGCACAGCATTTCTATTTACATTCCTAGAAATTGAACATATCCTGAAAAAGCAGACTGTTAAACTAATAATAATTATCATTCTCTGCCTGACACTCAACCCTCAGGCCAGAATATTATTCATAATATGAAATGGTAAAAGATATTGCTGAACCATTTGAATACTAAAAATCAAACATAAAATACAGTATCAAAAAAGGGCTCAGCATTATACCCACAGCAATACCATCCTGTTCAATGAAGAAGGATTTGTAGAAATTGGTATAAAATTCTCCGAAAAATTTCTTGAAACGGTGAGGAGAATTTCTTCTTCATTTTAACAACATAAATAGAAAACTGGTTACAAGCTAATATACTATTTTGTGTGAATAAAACAGTTTAAATAGAAAATAATAAGGAAATGACCCAAAAATAAACTGACATCAGAGACTTAAAAATTATGCTAAGTGAAATAGGTCAAAGAAAGACAAGTATCACATGGCTTCACTTGCATGTAGAATCTAAACAACAAAATAAACAAAACAGGAACAAACTCAGACACAGAGAACACACTGATGGTCACCAGATAGGAGGTTCATTGGAATGGTGGTTGAAGAGGAAGAAGGGATTAAGAAGTACAAATTGCCAGAAATAAAAACAGTCACAGAGATGTAAAGTACAGCATAGAGAATATAGTCAATAATATTGTAGTAACTGTAGTTGGCATCAGAGGGTATGGGAATTACTGGGTTCACCACTTCATAAAGTAATTAAATGGCTAATCACTATGTTGCACACCTGAAACTAATATAATACTGTATGTCGATTCTAACCGAAAAATAAATTTTAATAGACCTGGCCAGGTGTATTCTCGAGAAATCTAAATGAAGAAAATATATTTGATTTTTATTAGTTTCCTATACAAACTAGAAAGCTGATTATCCTGTGAAATGTGTTAAATATGCTAAAAATAACTGATGACCCCATATTTTACACTGTAGTGACTTTGGAAAAAGGAGCACAAAACAGCAACAAGTTGATGTATTCTAATGGATATTCCTAATCCCTCCAACACTTCATCCTGCCCCGCAAAAGGTTTTTACAACTAATTCTAATTTTGAAAGGAAGCTTCTGTGTCAGATAGTACATTTTTCTTTTTCAAATATGAGTATTTTTCATTTAAATCCAATTGATTTTTAAAGTATGTAATATAATCATAGTTAATGCCATAGACTGAAGTTTCCCTCCTACTCTTGTTCCCAGTTACCTGGTTCCCTTTTCTAAAGGCTTCAAGAGAGTTTTTTATGCTTCACAAGTAATATGTATTTATGTAAATATAGTGTTCACTTCTCCCCATTTTTAGAAAATTGAACTATAATCGACATATATTAATTTCAGGTGTACGACATAATGATAAGAAATTTGTATATACTGCAAAATGATCACCACAGTAAGTCTAATTAACATTCGTCATCGTACAGTTGGAAACCTTTTTTCCTTGTAATGACTTTTAAGGTCTACTCTCTCAGCAACTTTCAAATATAAAGCACAGTATTATAAACTATAGTCACAATGCTGTACATTACACTCCCATGACTTACTTATTTTACAATCATAGTTAGTAACTTTTGACCTATTTTGTCCACTCCCAAACCACCTCCCCTACTGGCAACCACCAATCTGTTTTCTGTATCTATGAGCCTGTTTTTCCCCCTAAAATTCTACACATACATGAGATCATGGTATTTATCTTTCATAGTCTAATCTATGTCGCTTAACAAAATGCCCTCAAGGTACACCCATGTTGTTACTATGAGCAAGATTTCATTTTTAATGGCTGAATAATATTCCATTGTGTGTGTATGTGTATCACATTTTATCATTCATCCATCATTGGACACTTTGGCTGTTTCCATATCTTGGCTATTTTAAGTAATGCTTTATTGAAAATGGTGGTGTACACATCTTTAAGTTGGTGTTTTGGTTTTGTTTGGATAAATACCCACTTCACTCATTTTGACACAAAGGGCGGCATATTACATAAGGTTCTGTACCTTGCTTTTTCATTAAACATATGTTGGAGATTATTCCACACAAAAATATTCTTTGGCCTAGCTCTGGCTGGTGTGGCTCAGTGGACTGAGTACTGGCCTGCAAACCACAGGGTTGTAGGTTCGATTCCCATTCAGGGCACATGCCTGGGTTGCAGGCTACATCCCCAGTAGGCGGTGTAGAAGAGGCAACCACACATTAATGTTTCTCTCCCTCCCTCTCCTTCTAAAAAATAAAATAAAATCTTTAAAAATAAATATATTCTTTAGTCTTTTGTATGGCCACAAGGCATTTCAATGTAGAAATGTACTAAAACTGACACGTTAACCCCTGCTGATAATCATTTAGTTTCACACCCACCAATCCTTTGCTATTAAAAAAGAAACTGCTATAAACAGACTTAAATCTATGCCATTTCTAGATACTTCATGTAGGCTGGTACTGTTATTTTAGACATACAATGTGACTGATCAAAACAGCTGAAAATCTACCTTAGTTTCCATGTTGAGGAGATGAAGTCCTTTTATATTTACTCCTACATACACAGGGATGACTTTATGATTGCTGGGGCTTGCTTTTGTAAATATCTGTCCTGTGAAAAAAGCTGCTCCATATGTTGGAATTTCCCAACAATTCTGTAAGAACATGCGCTGAAGGTGATGCATTTCTTTACTGATACCCTCACTTGTACTGAGATTCTAAAACCAAATAAAGTAAAATAAAGAGAAATGAAAGGAGAACGTAGCTTTGATAATCCAAATAGGTCAACTAAACAGTTTCTGAAATTATGGCTGCCCCCAAAGAATAAAATTGTGTGACATTGTTCCAAGAGCAAATTTTCTTTTGAGATCATACATTAAAAAAAGAAAAAAGAAACAATTATCAAGGCCTAAAAACATTTTTTTGTCTATTCTATCAGTCTTGTTAAATGCCTCATGGACAGAGATTATTTCACATTTAAAAAAATCACTAGTCATTATCCAGCATAAGGAAGGTATTTACTAAAAGAGTCTACATTATTAAAAATAAAAATATCTTCGTTCCAGTTTCAGACATGTGAACCAAAAGATAAATTTTTAATATCAGGACTCTATATTTTATGTACCATGTTTAAAACATATTAATAATACTAACAAAATTTCAACTGTTATAAAATGTCTTTTTAGTTCTATTAAACAGCTTACCTTGTATTCATGAAGTATTCGGTTTGTCCAGTGAGGTGCCTTACTTTTCAATTTGGTAATAGGTACAATGGATTTTAGATTTTCTTCACTGTAAGCAAATATGCCAACATCTTTTCAATGAATTATCTTTAGTAGCTAAAGTAATATAATTATTTAGACACAAAAGGCTTTAAGTAACTTAATTTTTGAGCTAAAAAATACTATGCTACAAAATATCAGAGCTCTAAAAAAATTTTAAACAAAAGCCACAAGCTTAACATTGCTCAATTTAGAGAAATGTGTCTTCTTTCTTTTTTCAATAACCGCAAAATATTTTTGAAAATTGAAAACCACAATAAAGAAACTTTAAATGTGCACAGGGAATAAGAAGCATAAATGGTAGGTACAAAATAGACAGGGGGAGGTTAAGAATAGTATAGGAAATGGAGAAGCCAAAGAACTTAAATATACAACCCATGGACATGAACTAAGGTGGTGGAATGCTGGTGGGAGAGGGGTGCAGGGTGGAGGGGAATAAGGGGAGAAAAAATGGGGCAACTGTAATAGCATAATCAATGAAATATATTTAAAAAAGGAATATAACTTCAAGAATGCTTTACCAATGGGTGTTTTTTTTTCTTCCCTTCTCATTCAATACCTTGTATTCCCTTCTCATTCTATAGCAAAAGTAAATAGTATACCTTTGGAATCTGAGGGGGATTGGTTTCAGGACTCTCAAGGATGCTCAGTCCCTTAGTTGGCTCTCTGTATGTGTGGGTTCAATTTGTGGTTGGTTGAAGCTGCAAATGTGCAACCCATGGATACAGAGGGCCTACTGTATTTAATTCCAAACTAATGTATAAATATTTATTTCTAAATTTTCTTGGTTAAACTGAGTCTTAAGCACAGCACAAGACCACCAATTATATGAAATACTTACTTTAGGAAACCTTGCTTGTGTTTCTTACTCTCATAATTTCCATAAACTATTTGCAACAACAGACTTGCCAATGTTATTAGTTTGGCATCAGGAGCTGTATAAAAGCCCTTCAATAAATTATATCTGGCTTCATCAAAGAGAATAAGAATAGCCAGCGGGTCTTCAATCTTAAAAGAAAAAAATATGATTTGGTTATTAAGCTACAGTTTTCTGTTACAAATATACACCTTGTCATCATCTAATATGGAAAAGCAAATATTACATACTTGTACATAAATAAGCTGTTATTGCTTAAGGGCAGGGGGTTGAAAAATGTATTCTATTAAGAGCCTGACAGGAATATTTTAAGCTTTTGTGATTACAATCTCTTGCAATTATTCAACTCTGCTACTGTTAGCGCAAAAGCACAATATATCAACAAATGGGTGTGGTATTCTAGTAATACTTTATACATGAATACTGAAATTTTAATTTCATAATAAAGTTTTCACATGACATGACCAACATTAATAGCTTACAGGATATACAAAAATAGGCAGCAACTCAGCTATGACAATAGACCATAATTTGCTAACCTCTGATTTACAGTACAACAAAATTTTCATCAGTTTATGAATATGGATAACTTCTAGCACAAGTTTATACTCTTTATATTCCTCAAACATTTTTCTATTATCTATGCTACATACAATAGTAGTAACCCTCAAGGAAGATGAAAACAAGTGTGTTAATTCCCAGAAGGGTATGTATAGTTTAAAAAGGTTTACTTTAAGACAAACATGTTTTATTTGAGTAAAAATACTGTACACTTTCAAATAACACTAAAGGAGAGCATATGCTTTTTTATATTTAAAAAATTTTAAAGTTTAACTTTATCTGATAAGACTAACAAAGACTTAGAAATGCTAGCTTCCAGAATATACGATAGTTCTACTTGGAAATAATCATCAATTACAGATTTTCTGATGAACACTTAAAATACTTCCAAATATAACTCACAAAGATCCAAATTCCTTATGGTAAAGACTATTTTTGTCATACTAATTAAAATAATATCTTATAATACTCCACAATATAAAAAAACAGAATTTCATAGAAAAAAATGGAGGAAATTGTTTTAGACTACAAGAGACTAAAGAGATAAATGCAAAGCATGGACCTAATATTAGATGTTATTATGGAAATATTAACTTTATTAGGTTATAAATGGTATTGTAGTATATAGGCATGTCCTTTGGAGATGTATGTTGATATATGCATGGATGAAGTGCCATAATGCCTGCAACTCACTTTTAAATGGTTCACAAAGAGAATAGATGAAGTAAATATAGCAAAATATTAACAACTGGTGATTTAATAAATGGTATATGGTATAAATTTTATTACTTTTTCAACTTTCCTTTGGGTTTTTAATGTCTCAAAATAAATGTTGGAAAAAAAGATTGAAACAAACATTTTTCTAATAAAAACTGACTTAATGAATTTAAGAGTTTCAGTTGATTTATAATTCCTAGTTGTATTTTCAGTGAATATTAGTCAACAACTGTTCTTTTTAAATAAAATAAGGCTATTTTTATTTTAAAAGAATAATGCTAACTAATAAGTGTCATTCTTCTATTTTTCAGATGGTACAAATAGGAATTTAATTACATAATGGGTACATAATGAAACAACACGACTACTTTACCAGACGATCATTGTATTCTGATTTACCTTAAGTGCTTACTAAGCCTCTTTTTTTCACTTGAGCCCACTTTATATTATTTATAACATAATTATGCAATTTATATTCTACGTATTATCATTATTGCTCTTTTTTCTGTACCAGCCAACTTTTTAAAAAAAGATTTTATTTATTTTTAGAGAGAGGGGAAGGGAGGAGAAAGAGAGGGATAGAAACATCAATGTGCTAGAGAAACAGTGATTGGTTGCTTTTTGCCCACCCCCTAACTGGGGACTTGCCTGCAACCTAGGCAAGTGCCCTGACCGGAAATAGAACTGGCAACCTTTCTGTTTGCAGGCTGGCGTTCAATCCACTGAGCAATACCATCTACCAGCCAGGGCATCTACCAGCCAACTCTTAACATTTCTTAGGTGGGACTGAGTATAGCTAGATTATTTATAAATTTCATGAATCTAATACATTTTTAAAAACTGTGTTAATATGTGTAACAAAAAATTTTCCATTTTAACCATTTTAAGCATACAATTCACTGGCATTTATTATAGTCGCAATGTTGAGCCACCATCACCAGCCACTATTTTCACAACTTTTTCATCACCTAAACAAAATCTGTAACCATTAAGCAGTAATTCCTTATTTTCCCCCCACCACTCACTTATGGCAACCATGAATGAACTTTCTTTCCGAATTTGCCTGTTCTAGATATGTAATATTAGTAGGATCATACAATATTTATCCTTTTGTGTCTGGCTTATTTCATTAAGCATAATGTTTTCAGTGTTCATCAGTGTTATGGTATGTCTATATAAGAACTTTATTCCATTTTATGGCTGAATAATATTTCATTGTATACACTACATTTTGTTTATTCACTTATCTGTTGATGAACACTGTTTCTACCTTTTTGGCTATTGTGAATAATGCTGCCATGCACATTGGCTTACAGGTATCCGTTTGATTTGTTTTCAATTCTTCAGATATACACCTAGAGTGAAATTGCTGGATCATACGGTAATTCAGTTCAGTGTTTTGAAAAACCACCAAGCTCTTTTCCATAGCAGCTGCACCACTTTACACTGCAGTGTACAAGCGTTTCAATTTATCTGCATCCTCACTGATACTTCTCATTTTCCTTTACAAATTTTTATTATTATGGCCATTTTAATAGGTTTGAACTGATTTCTCATTTGTATATTTTCCCTGGAAAAATGTTTTTCAAGTCCTTTGCCCAATTTAATTGGGTTGTCTTTTGTCACTGAATTGTAGGAATTCTTTATATATTCTGTGCAGTAAACCCTTTTTAGATGTGATTTGCAAATATTTCCTCCCATCTTATAGGTCTTTTCACTTGCTTGACAATGTCTTTTGATTTAAAATGTTTTTAATTTTGATGAAGTTTAATTCATCTGTTTTTTCTTTTGTTATTCGTGCTTTTGTTGTCACAACTAAAAATCTACTGCCAAATTTAAGATCATGAAGATTTACTCATATGTTTTCTTCTAAAAGCTTTATGGTTTAGCATTAAAGTTTCAAAATTGGGAAATGTAAGTCCCCAACTCTACTCTTTTTCAAGATTGTTTTGGCTATTCAAGGCCTTTTGCAATTCCATATGGATGTGAGGATTGCCTTTTCCATTTCCGCAAAAAAGGCCATTGGAATTTTGTTAGGGACTGCATTGTATCAGCAGATCACTTTGCTAGTGTCATCTTAATGATACTAAATCCTCTTATGCTTGAATGTGGAATGTCTTTCTAGTTAACTTAAGTCTTCTTTAACTTCTTTGAGTAATGTTTTTGTAGTTTGCATTGTACAAGTCTTGCACCTCTTTTATTAAATGTGTTCCTAGGTATTTTATTCTTTTAATGCTTTTTTAATGGATTTTTAATTTCCTTTTTTGGATTGTTTGTTGCTGATATATAGAAACAACTAATTTTTGTACCCTACAACTTTGCTGAATCCATTTATTAATTCACATTTGTGAATAGAGATAGTTTTAGTTTTTCCTTTCCTATGTGGATACCTTTATTTCTTTTCCTTTTTTTAGGGTCTAATTGCTCTGACTAAAATTTCCAGTACTATGTTAAATAGTGAAAATAGGCATCCTTTTCTTGTTTCTGATATGAAAAGGAATGCTTTCAATCTTTCAACATTGAGTATGTTAGTTGTAAGTTTTTCATAAATGCCATTTAGTATACTGAAGACGTTCCAGCCTATTTCTTATTTTCTATGTCAGTTGAGATGATCATGTGTTTTTTTTCTTCATTCTATCTGTAATGTTTATATATATTTTAAAGATTTTATTTATTTATTTTTTAGAGAGAGGAAGGGAGGGAGAAAGAGAGGGAGAGAAACATCAGTGTGTGGTTGCCTCTCATGTGGCCCCCAATGGGGCCTGCAACCCAGGCATGTGTCTTGACTGGGAATTGAACCAGTGACCCTTTGGTTTGCAGCCCACACTCAATCCACTGAGCTACGCCAGCCAGGGCTATATTTGTAATGCTAATATACTTTTAATGAATAATCAAGATCTTAGTTTTCGGTATACTTCATACAAATTTTATATAACTTCAGCATATTTGACCAACAGGATCAAATCTACCTAAAAGGGATAATATGAATAGTCAGGCACAAAAAATTTACCAAGTTTGGACATGGTCAATGAAATTTTCTTGTGCTGAGATTTGCTTACCCTTGTTTGTTTAATATTGCCTTGAATAAAGAATCAGGAAAGCACTGTATATTTTTTCAGTTATGAGACCTTGGAATTCCCCTCCTACCCCCATTTTCACAGCTGCCACTGTACTTAGACTATTATATCAAGTTTAGCTTATAATATCGCCCTTAGGTTTCTTCCTTGTTCATGCATCCTTCAGATGGCATTATATTACCTCTCCTCTAACATTTATAGTCTAATTAAAATCCAAACATACTTGTTTGGAACAGATCTTTATTACCAAATGTGAATTGCATTCCCTAACTTTAGTATCTACATAGTTCTCTGCCTGAGTTGAGAACAGCTACTTACTGACTGTCGAGAACAATTTTTTATGTCCCCTTTGCAAATATAATTTTCTCCACTTAGAATGTTCTTTTCTGTTCTCCCTCACACCAAGGTATCTCTTTGCTGTTTTGAAATTTACACAACAGATTAGCCCTTTATTAAGTTTATCTTTGACACTGTACTTCCTATTTTGAAAAAATTTTTGTTGTATAATCTGTCTTCCATCTGTTTGCTAATTCTCTTTATGATAGATTCTCTTATTTCTTTGTATTCTAAGATAATGAAAGTAAAAACAGATTAACCATCCGGGGGCTTTGTAAAGCAGTCTGACTCAAACTCTACCACCTACCAAAGGGATGTGAGGATTGAACAGAAAAATAGAAGTGAACCCTACCTGTACAGGAAGAGCACAATTTCTGCCTCTAGTGCTTACTACTATAGGAACTCAATACATTCTGTACATTTAAATGACTGTTAATAAGATTTCCAAGCAAACCTTTTTTTCAACTTCCAAAGGAAGTCTCACATCTCTTCTTAGGAAAAGCTGTGGTGTTTCCCTTTGGGGATCCAAATTAGTCAATTCGGCAAGTATTTCTGGCCAGTCCCGAACATGTTGCAAGGGTTTGTGATAAGGTTTGAGTTGAAGGCCTGAAAAACATCAGTCCTTTACAGATGATAATGTAAAAACAAATCAATTATATCAATGTAAAAAAACTTTATATTAAACTCTTCGCACATAAGTACCAAATACACACAAATTAAAAGTCTAAATTTAAATCAACATTGACTTTAATAATATCGCTACCCAACTTGAGGTTAATTGCCTTTAAAAAATTTTATTTATTTATTCTTAGAGAGGGGAAGGGAGGGAGAAAGCAAGGCAGAGAAATGTCGATGTGTGAGGGAAATATTGACTGGTTGCCTCTTGCATGCGCCAAACAGGGACTGGGCTGCAACCCAGGCATGTGCTTTGATTGGGATTTGAACTGGCGACCTTTCACTTTGCAGGATAATCAGCCAGCTGAGCCATCCCTGGCTCAGGGATGAGGTTAATGGCTGTTGTCTTTTAAGAAATAAGAATTATGAGAATAATTCTTAAAGGAAATAAAATTTATTAAATCTACTTAAGATTCTTAATTCCATGAGAGCCTATTTAATTATGATACAATCAGTAGTATTTGGTTTAAAAAAATACAATTAAACCATTAGATCATCAATCACAACCTTAATTAAATCCTTTATATATATACAATACTTTGAGACAAATCTATAGTGACATTAGATTTCAAATAAAAAGATCTGAAATAAAATTAATATAAAGAAAAAATTTTTGGATTATTTTGACCACTGAAAATAAAGGGAAGTTGGATAAGCACCATGCTTAATGGGATTCAAATCAAATTCCATTGCCAGAAAAGAAATGTTTTGTTTTTTTTACCACTTAAAACATTGCTTGAATGAATCTGGGGGGTGGGGAGTGGGCCCAGAGGCTTATGTTTCAAGAGTCTGAGCACTAACAATTTATATAAAAGAGAAGAGCACTGTATCATTTCAAAATTTATAAGTCAGTAATAAATTGATGCTATACTGAAATATACCAAGCCATTCTCAAAAAAAAGAAAAAAGAAAAAAAGAGGTTTACGCAACAAAATAACATCGTTCTTACTAAGGTTTTCTGAACAGATCCAAATAGTGAAATATTGCTGTGTTTCCTGGGAGAGACGCATTCCTTCCATTATCTGCTGCACTGTGGTATTATTTCCATGCTTCAGTTCAACAGAACGGTATGATCCATCCATTCTGTATATTCGAACTTTTTCATACTGGAACAAAGAATGATAATAAATTATGCAACCTGGTTACAAACTGTGCAATGCACTCCAACAAAATAATTTAATTTCAACTTTTTGTGCCTAATATAGATTTCTAAGATGGAAAATATCAGAAAAACTGCTTTAAGTAAGAATCTGCTGGCAATATTTTTAAAAATTTTACTTCCATTATTCATATTTCTAAGATATTTTCCTCTCGCTATTCCACAGAAATAAAGGTAAATGACTTTTTAAAATGTTCAACCTCAAAAGCTTTGGAGAGGGTATTTTAAAGTCATTATGTACAAAGTAAATATCAAATGGGGATGTATATTGGTTAAGTAATGGTGTTTCTCAAGGACCTCATGAGTCTACTGGGCCACAAATTATACTGGAGAAATGTGTACCAGCAATAATTTGTCTTAAGACTCTGTGATAGAAGACTGCAGGGAGAAGTTATGAGCAATGGACTTTGAACCAGTTTATTTCCTCTAGTTCAGAAAATCCCAGAGACAAATGACACTCTCAATACATTTTTGTTGTTATGAGAAGTAAATGATAACTCCTAACAACTTCCAGGTCAGTTCATTTTGGGTAAAATTACTTAATTCCTTTCATCTTATACATTCCAATATAAAAATCATGCCAAGGAACAAAAGTGTTTTAACTACATATACAATTAGAAAATAAATTGCAATGAACTATAACATAAGGATATCTATATCATACTTCACTTATTATACCACTTATCTATTTTCATGCCCTAGTCTTGTGTTCATGGAATAGTGTTTTAACAATGTGTGTGTGTGATTACATTTTCAAGGAGATCATAGATTCCTTATCACTTCCAGCATTTCATGGTCTTAAATTCACAGAAATATTCAACAAAGACTTATTGTTTAGTTCAGTGATTTTTCAAACTTTCTCATCTTACAGCACACATAAACTAATTACTAAAATTCTGTGGCACACCAAAAAAATGTGATTTTTTTGCCAAGCTGACAAAAAAAATAGGTGTAATTTTGATTCATTCACACTGGACAGCTGTTGATGTGTTGGCTGTTGTCATTTTTTTAATTTGACAGTCTAAGGGAAGAGGTCAGTGCCCCCTAAATAGTCAGGTACTGCATGTCTTAAAAATTCTTGCAGCACAATAGTGAGCCGTGACCCACTGGTTGAAAATTGCTGGTGTAGTTGGTGGGAATGTCTGGAAAGGCTCAGACATGTGGGTTATATATGTTGGTATCAAACTTTTACCCTGTATCTGTTGGTATGAATCCTTTTATTGGGTTTGCAAGTTTTCATGCCATTTTTTAACTGAAGAGAGGTTTATATCACTATAACTTTTATGACTGAGTTTTTTCTAATTGTCAATTCTTTTCTACCACAATGTCACTATTAATTATTTTGAATGTAATTAGATGGAAAGACCAGGATGAAGATGCAGAAAAAAAAAGCTAGGAACTCTCCCATTTTAATCCATTCAATTTCTTGAGAAGGAAAATGAATCTGTAAGATTAATTAACTTTCTGAAACTAAATTAATGAATGATGTTTAATGTATTTAAAAATAAAAAATAGTGCTAAGAAGGCCTAAGTAGAGACATATGCCTATACCAATAGATTACAATTTGTAATTGCACACCAAGTAGGGATTACACTTGAAATTAGGTTAATTTTAGGTGATTAAAAGATTTATTTATGCAAGTTTCCTTCTGCTATACAAGACAAAATGTCCGAGTGTTATGGATGATAACAAATTCAATACTTATGAAGTCTAACCATGAGGTTTTATAAAAGCAGTAAAGAGCCATCCAGCCTTTCATCCTTCCACTCTTGCCACAGATCCTCAATTACTTAGCAATTTGAGTAGGATGCTTGGTTCTACTATGAAGATAACTCTTACTGGTTTGTTAATGGCTTCCTTCAACAATTTTGCAGTTTCTTCCCAATTATTTTGTTTGTTTTCTTCACAAATATTTAAAGGGGATTTTCCTTGTTGGTCTGTTATATGCTAGAAATGTAAGGAAAAAGGAAAAAGGCATTACAAATATATGGCAATCTAAGGGAAAGTATCAAAGTTTGATTAAAATAGTAAGTAAATATTAGCCATACTTAGTACATGTTATACTTAAAATAAACATGAATTTCCAAATATGACATACTTAAAGCACTAATCACTGTGATGATTTTTGAAAAGTTCTGACCATAAATACAACAAAGGTTTTGTTAAAACTATTATTTTTTCCCTTCACAAATACTTTCCAATACAAATTCTAGAAAGTGTGTACAAAATCTTTTTCACTCTTAAATATATTTTGGAGGAAACAATATGAAATGAAAAGAGGTTAAATTTTATGTGCATTCTGGAGATGGATAGTGGTGATGTGTGCACAGTAATATGAATGCACTTAATGCCACTTAAGTGTACACCTAAAAATGGCTTAAATGGTAAATTGTATGCAAGGTATATTTTACCACAATAGAAATGTTTATATACAAAAGCAAAGTTTATACATACAAAGTTTATTCTATATAGTTAGTGTAACTTTTATTTTTCCTCTATCCTCTCAAGTATACTACTGAACATTTTAGTGTCATTCACTGCTTGCTATTCACTGCTTAAACATTAAGAATAATAAATAACTTACTCTGTCAACTTCAGGATGGTTTAAGAGAATCTGTACTATTTCAGCATGTCCTCCTCCAGCAGCAAAATGAAGAGGAGAACTAAGGTGTCCATTTAAAAGGTTTGGATTGCACTTTCCTTTTTCTAACAATATGCGAGTAGCCTCAACTTTTCCAAGCCTAGGAAAAAAAAACCTTAAAAAGTCATCTCGAATGTTTTAAAACTACAAATTTTAGAAGACATCCCAAAGAAATCTAAGATTTTTTCTAGTCAGAGAGCAAGGAATTAGAACACTGACAAATGTTGACTTCCAGTCAAGATGTCAAGATGGAAGTGTAGGTCGATCAAGATACTACTTCTCCTACTTCCAGCCAAGATGGAGGCGTAGGAGGACACACTGTGTCTCCTCTCACAACCAAAATTAAGGACAACAAATATTTAGAAACAAGAAAACAACCAGAACTTATAGAAAACTGAACTGTACGGAAGTCCAACAACCATTCATCCAGACCGGTAAGAGGGGCGGAGTCGCGGCAGGAGAAAGTGGAGGTGCGGCCCCAGGAACGCAAGCAGCAGTGGCTGGCAGTTCCCAGGTGCACAGGTAGCGGCTGGCAGTCCCCGGGCCTACAGGCAGCAGCTGGCGGACCCCGGGCACTGGGGGGCAACTGTGCAGACCCAGTGAGGCCGCACAAGGCGGCTGGCTGACTGACCAGGTGGTCTCACATTCGAGCACGCAGACAGTCCAGGCGGAGGGGAAGTGGCGGAGGGAACTGAATCCAGGAGAGAGCGGAGCAGGCGCCATTGCTCCTTCTCAGACCCCGCCCCCACCTAAAGCGTCACAACCCAGCGACTGGGCTGCCCCTCCCTGAGGAACACCTAAGGCTCCACCCCCTCACTACGTAATAGCCGCGACCAGACTAAAACCAAAACAACAACAACAAAAAAAACCCCACCAAAAATGGCTCAAACCGGAAAACAAATAAAAGCCCCAGAGCCAATTCCTCTAAGCAGTGAAGAGATAGCCAACCTGTCAGATGCACAGTTCAAAGCACTGGTCATCAAAATGCTCACAGAATTGGTTGATTTTGCTCACAAATTAGATGAAAAAATGCAGGCTACAATCCGTGAAATGAAGGAAGATGCATGGGGAACTGATAGAGATGGAAGGAAAACTGGGACTCAAATCAATAGAGTGGACCAGAAGGAAGAAACTAACAACCAAACAGAAGACCAGGAAGAAACAAGAATTCAAAAAAATGAGGAGAGGCTTAGGAACCTCCAGGACATCTTTAAACGTCCCAACATCCGAATTATAGGGGTCCCAGAAGGGGAAGAAGAACAGCAACGAGTGGAAAACTTATTTGAACAAATAATAAAGGAGAACTTCCCCAATCTGGCAAAGGAAATAGACTACCAGGACGTCCAGGAAGCTCAGAGAGTCCCAAAGAAGTTGGACCCAAGGAGGAACACACCAAGGCACATCGTAATTACATTAGCCAAGATTAAAATGAAGCAGAGAATTCTAGAAGCAGCAAGGGATAAGGGGACAGTCACCTACAAAGGAGTTCCCATCAGACTGTCAGCTGATTTCTCAAAAGAGACCTTACAGGCAAGAAGGGGCTGGAAAGAAATATTTGAAATCTTGAAAAGCAGGGACCTACATCCAAAATTGCTCTATCCAGCAAAGCTGTCATTTAGAATGGAAGGGAAGATAAAGTGCTTCTCAGATAAGGTCAAGTTCAAGGAGTTCATCATCACCAAGCCCCTATTATATGAAATGTTAAAGGGACTTATCTAAGAAAAAGAAGATAAAACTATGACAATGAAAAGACAGCAAACTCATAGCTATCAAGAACCACACCTAAAACAAAAGCAAACTAAGCAAACAGCTAGAACAGGAACAGAACCACAGAAATGGAGATCATATGGAGGGTTAGGAACAGGGGCGTGGGAGGAGGAGAGAGGGGGAAAAGGTACAGAGAATGAGTAGCATAGATAATGGGAAAAAAATAGACAGGGGGAGGGCAAGAATAGTTGGGAAATGTAGAAGCTAGAAAACTTATGACCCATGGACATGAACTAAAGGGGGGAATGTGGGTGGGAGAGGGTGGGTGGGGTGGAGGGGAATGATGGGGGAGAAATGGGACAACTGTAATAGCATAATCAATAAAATATATTTAAAAAAAGGAAAAAAAAAAGATACTACTACTCCTCTTGCAACCATAGAAAGAATTACAACCAGATCTCAAAAACAAATAACACCCCAAACCATCAGAAAATCAAGCTGAGTGGAAGTCCAACAACCAAGAATTTAAAGAAGCCACATTCATCTAGATAGGAAGCAGGTAGGAGGGGCGAAGTTGTGGAGATGGGCGAGAGAGAGGCACTGTAGTGTGGACAAGCATTGGTGGTGGTGGAGGCAGACTGGACAGTCCCACATTCATGTATGGTGGATAAAAACTGGAAGGGATACCTTGGGAGCGAGTGATCCCAGCCCCAGGCCAGACCACACAGCTGACAGTTCCAGCACGGGGAAGATAAACCCCTATTACTTATGGCTGTAAAAACCAGTGGGGGTTAGGGCAGCAGAAGAAACTGCCAGATTTTCAGTGCTTAAAAGGCTCACAAGGACTTAAGATGTGGGCAAACACCAGGGCAGCTGTTCGCGAGGAGTGCCAATTGCACACAGAAAGTAGGTAAAGTGACTATAAATGGGCAAGTGCTAGGCAGACGTCTGGAGACCAGGGAGCAGTGTTGTCCGTTCTCTGGCACCCACCCCCACCACAAGTGGCGCCATGGAGCAGTGAAGTGGGTTGCCCTGCCCTGGCAATTACCTAAGGCTCCATCCCCAACCATTTACAGGTGCCTTTGTTACACAGGCCATGCTGCTAAGACAGGGAATCAAAGCAGCTCTACCTAATACACAGAAGCAAACACAGAAAGGCTGCCAAATTGAGGCGGCAAAGAAATATGGCCTAAATGAAAGACCAGAACAAAACTCCAGAAAAAGAAATGAAGTGGAGAAAGCCAACCTATAAGATGCAGAGTTCAAAACACTGGTGATAAGGATGCTCAAAGAACTCATTGAATATGGCAAAATAAATAAATAAATGAAGGAAGGAAGGAAGGAAGGAAGGAAGGAAGGAAGGAAGGAAGGAAGGAAGGTTGGTTACATAAAATAAAATAAAAAGAGACAGGAAATCAACAATGAATAGAAGGCCAGGATTCAAATCAACAATTTGGAACAAAAGGAAGAAATAAACATTCAACTAGAACTGTACTTGAACAACAATAAAAAAAAATACACAAATTCTTCCAAAAATAATTACTATTAAAAGTAGGAGAATGACTGAAATCTTTCTGAGAGAAAATTTATAGAAAGATGATCATCTTAGAACAATGAAATGCATCTTGAAAAACACTGTTTCAGGACAGGAAAAAAACACTAAGGAAGCAATTCAAGAAGTTATAATAAAAGTAATGTAAACATACATTTTGAATGATGCTTTAACATTTTCAACTTTATGATATAATTGTTTAATCTTCACAACAACTTATGAGGCAAGCAAAGGTATTTTTCTTGATTAGATGAGAAAAATGAAGCTTGAACCAGTTAAGTAATTTGTCTAAGGCTTTATGGTTACTAGCCAGAGTTCAAATTCAGTTTTTGGAATCCTAGTATAGTAATTTCCACACTAGAACACATGCTTGGGTAACAGAATGGAGGCCAGCATTTTAGTAATTTTAAGGACGATGTAACAATAATAGCTTGCATTTATACTGACCTTCATTATTGGCTCCCTTATGCCCTTTCAACTCCAATTTGTTCTTAGAATGAAGGAGTATTTAACAGTATTAAATACTGTAGAGCAGGGCAAGTGATTAAAAACTCAGAAAAAGTTAAGAAAGTTAAGGACATAAATAGTGTGAGAGTAGCTCACTGACATTTGAAGTCTGGCCATAAAAGGAAGGAAATACGCTAGTGTCCAGAAGAGGCAGGAGGTTCTTTTCAAGGAGGAAGATAGCCATATATGTTGGAAGGCAAGAAGAAAATACAGGATAGGAGAAAGTAAATTTGATGAGGAACAAGAAGGATTTTTACTTGTATACCCTATGATAAAGGAGAGAGATGGGAACTAAACTGATTAGGGATGGAGAAGAACATTTGAATCCTTCAACTTTCTTTGAAAATAGGAATAAAACAATCTGACGAGAGTAAAGAAAGAAAGTAGTGGGAATTCAGGAGCTTAAGAGTAGAAAGGTTTATAATCACTTGTAGGGGAGAACTAAAAGGCTGATATGATGAATGAGACAGAAAGGATAAACAACTAAGTTACAGTGAAGGCCCAAATGAAATCGAGGGAGTAATACGTAAGCAGCAAAATCACCATAGTTCTAAAACACCTGCTAGCAATGATGTGAAGCCTATAAGTAGAATCAGAAAGAGAGGACAATGATTTTAGAGAGGTCAGAGAACAGGGGATGTGAGACATTGATTGAGCGTCTCAAAAGTTACCCATATGGGGAGAAAGCCAACTTAAATAGTTTTGGAAAATGGGGATTATAGAAAAGTTTTTAGGTACATGGTCACCAATGTGAGAATTTTAAAAGCTTGGGGCAACCCTAAGGGTGATTTAATTAAGTGGTTTTTCAAAGAGTGATCTGGGAACCCATGAAGATCCCTAAAATCTTTTCAAGGTGTTCTCTAGGTCAAACATATTTTCATAGTAATACTATAAGATGTTATTTGCCCCTTTTGGTCTCATTTTCTCCTAAGTGTAACAGAAGCTACATGACATGTATTACTGTAACAAATTAAAGGTAGAATCAGATGTGAAAATCCAGCTATCTTCTATTTAGCTGAAGAATAAAGAGATTTGTAAGAATGTAAAACAATGCTACTTTTATTAATTTTTGTAATTTTGGGAAGTACATTATATTTCATAAAATTATGGTATGTTAATAGCTCTTTATTGTTATTTTTATTTTTTTAACTCTTAATATCTCCATTTTATTTTTTCTAATTTCTTTTCTTTTTTTTTTTTAAGATTTTATTTATTTATCTTTAGAGGGGAAGGGAAAGAGAGATGGAGAGAAATATCAATGTATGGTTGCCTCTCATGCGTCCCCTGCTGGGAACTGTCGCTGGGAACTGTCCTGCAACCCAGGCATGTGCCCTGACTGGGAATCGAACCTCGATCTTTTGGTTCGCAGGCCCGTGCTCAGTCTATTTCTTTTTTTATTTTAATTGTTGTTCTTGTACAGTTTTCTGTCCTTTACTCCCATCCCAGCCCACCACCCCAGCCCTCCCCACCTCCCTCCCATTTCCACCCCCCCAGTTTTTGTCCACATGTCTTTTATACTTGTTGCTCTAAACCCTTCCCCTTTCCCCCTGAAATTCCCTCCCCTCTCCCCTCGTTATTTTTTAATTTTTTAAAAAAGAGTTTATTTATTTATTTTTAGACAGAGGGAGGGAAATGTCAGTATTGGTTGCTTCTGGTGTGCCTCTTACTGGGGACCTGGCCAGCAACACAGGCATGTGCCCTGACTGGGAATCAAACTAGCAACCCTTTGGTTCGGCAGGCTGGCGCTCAATCCACTGAGCCACGCAAGCCAGGGCTATTGTTATTTTTAAATAAATTAATAAATACTTAAAATATTTTCCAGTTTTATCTTCTAATATGATAACACCAGATATAATTCACATAAACAAAAGCCCTTTAGGATCCTGTAATTTTTAAGAGTCAGAAAGGGTTCTGATACCAAGGTTTGAGAACCACTGATCTAATAAAAATCCTTATTTTAAAGATGAGGAAAGAGACCAAGAGGGGTGAAATATCTTGTCTAATCTTATAAATATAGGCCCCAATTCCCAGTCCCTTAATGAGATAGTATTCCCCTCCTCCATCCTTGCACCAATTAGTTTATAAGAGTACATTTCCAAGATAATAAATGTTGGCTGTTATTATTAAAGTATTGTAATAATTTAATGATTTTGATGTTTAAATCTAAAATTCAATTATCTTCAGTGTTTTTACTTGGAAAATCTTATTTACTACAAAACACTAAGGAAGAATTTTATCCTTTGATAAAACTAACTTTGGGTCAGTTGAGAAACAATAACCAAGTTTAATACACCAAGAGGTATGGGTCACCTTGCTACACTTTTAATCAGATAGACCATTTTATTGATGTGAATTTGAATGAAGACTGATTTAACTATTTAGTAAAGAGCTTACATGACTTTTAGTGGTTACTATATATGCCAGGCACTCTCAAAGCATTTATTTGCACTTTCTTCTTTAGTCTTAAGAAAGGTACTATTATTAAGCCCATCTTGTATATAAACAGATCCTTAGAGACGTTAAGTAACTTGCTAAAGGTCATACTTTTAGGAACAAAGAGTTGGGACTGAAACCTAGGGACATTCCAAAGCACATTAAATACGATACCATACTTCTGTTTTTATGTAATAGGTAGTGGAAAATATTACCATTCTTTTATTAGAGGACAAAATAACTCCTGGCCTGCACCTCTCACAAAGGGCAACAATATAGCCAAATATAAATTTGGATTTCCTAAACTAAAATTCACCGCCTCTGTCCCAGTTCCACAGTGTACTTTCTTGGGGATTGAACTATATTCTCTACCTCTTCCTGTTTAGTTCCAGGTAAAGAATGTGTGTGTGTGTGTGTGTGTGTGTGTGTGTGTGTTTTTCTTTTTTTTTTTTTTAGCAGTGTGGCTGCTAGCAGTATTTACTAGTAATTTGAAGAAACAACTCTAAGTTTAGTTAAAGAAGATTTAGGGTAACTCCAAACCTGATACAAAAATTCTTTGTAATGGGCAAATAATAACACGTATATAGAATAAAGAAGAATCTTTTTAAGAGAAAAAAATTAGGAGCATATTTACTGAATAAAGGGGCATATTTTTAAGGGATAAAAGATGTATATTTAAAGCAACTATATTTAGCTTCTTGATTACAAATACTGGAATCAGTGAAACCAAAAGAATTTGAGCTGAAAAGAACTGTAGAAATGATCTAATTTATGCATTTTACATATAGATAAAAAAACAACGGAAAGGCAAAGAAGTGAAGTACCTTGCTCAATGTCATGCAGCTAAGAAGTATGGACAATTAACAAGCAGTAAATAATACAGGCACTTCTTAACTCAGCCAAAGAATTTCATTGTAACCAATAAGGCAAGTTACCTTTCCACAAGAAATAATGGTAAATAACTTCATTACATCCTCTTTAAAGGATGGACTATAGCAAATGATTAACTACTGCTGTGAACACAAGTTTAAGAACTTGGCCTAACTGTGGGGAAAAGTTACTATCATGTGAGAAAAGAGGGTGAGCAAGAACTACACTGGCAACTAGTGGAAAGAGCTAACCTTAATCCCATGAGCTAATCCCTCTCAACTTCAAAAAACAAAACAAAACAAAACAAAAAAACAGACAAAAAAACCCCACACACACACAAAAAGAAGGCTTTGATTCTTATGAGAGCTTTTGGGGGGTTTTAACTAACAGGATACTTTTCTAATATGAGGTCCAATCGTAAGTAGTTAACACATATAAATTTTACAGTGAGGATAAATAAACATAACTCCAACACAAAACAATAAAAATTGCTAAATAAGGGACCTTGTGCTGTGCAATGACACTTGCTAGTCATTAGCTATCCTTTGGTATGACCTGGTAGTGCCTGAGAATACTAACATATTTTCCCTCAAGGCAGACCTGACAATTCTGAATTGATGCACAGATATGGTAATTAAAGATCTAAGTAGAAAGCTCATAAGACAAACATGGTAGGAAAAAAAGAGGCTGGAATGAGAATAATTTTGAAAAGAAATACTAACATTTATAACCAAGGATTCATTCTTTTAAAAGGAAAATAAGTTAATGTTTACCAGCATGCATAATGAATGGGCGCCCAGTGATCATTATCTAATTGGTTGACTGAAAATTTTTCATTGAGAAGACGGGTTAATAATTCTGAATCTCCTTCACAGGCACTTCGATGGAGAGGAAAATCATCTACCCATGGTCGTTCCCTGTTCAAAAAAACAAATTGAAAGCTATATATCACTGAGCAGCTACAAACTACATTACTTATGCAATGGCTATATTGTATATTAAGTGCATATATCATTTTAAGCAATGTTATAATGGTAGAATGTAAGTTTTTAAAAAAGCAACGTGGAGTAAAACCAAAACAGTACTTGTCTTCTGTGACACTGCTCATGCTTCTCTGCCATTTTTCCTGTTTGGGAATTTGGATTTTTGAGTAGTCTGGAGCTCCTAGACCAAAGTATGGATTAATTACCACTTTATCAACCTAGAAAGCAAAAACAAAACAAAATAAACAACAAACAAAAAAAACCTTACAAGCTTTAGATATTTAACTTTAATATATATATAAAGAGCTAAGTATGGATGTCATCTTAATGATAACAATAGTAACAGATGTTTTTATCTCAGGGAAAAAAATTGACATTTGAGATGAAATGTCTTTTGAAATCAAGCCAAAATATATTCAATTCTTACCCGATTTGTATATTGAAGATCTGATCCAAACAAAGGGTTGTAAATACAGGTATCTGCTTTCTCTAGGGCCAGCATTTTACTCTTTATTTCTAGTGCACTATAGCCCATATGTAGTGAGTTTTCTGTCTGACCTGATTCAGTAGCATATGCAGGATTTATGACATTAGTTTTTATCCGCTCAAGAGGAGACGGTCGGAATAAAGCTGGAATAAAGTGAGATTGTGCATGACGTTCATCTAACCACCTGGCGAAACAGAAAAAAGAAATAGAAGTATTTGTTTAAAAGTGAAGACAAAAGTAGAATACTATCCAATTCTAACATGTGATACTTTCTAATATTCAGATGTTTATAATTTTAATTAATGTTGGTAAAGTACTTCATTTACTATTAATAAGTTTTGTTAATGGACACTGCAAACTATTTCAAAAAATGCATACACCATTATAATAATAAAAACCCCTTTCAAAAAATACAAAGCACTTTTAAAATTTAAACCACTGAGATGTAGGTACATTAACCCTGTTGTTACAGAAAGACAAAGGCATGGGCATGATAGGTTAAAAGACTTGTTCACTAATGTGAGTAACTCATTATGAGAGAAACTCAATATTAAATCTAGTTCTATAAAAACTTACCATTTCTTACAAATCAAAACCACAATGAAATACCACCAACATACCTCTTAGAGTAGCTATTATGTATGTTCATTGCAGCATTGTTTACAATAGTTAAGATATGGAAGCAGCCCAAATGTCTATCAGTAAATGAGTGGATAAAACAACTATAGTATATTTACACAATAGAATACTACTTGGCTGTAATAAAGAAGAACATTTTACTCTTTGTGACAGCATGGAAGGACCCAGAGAACATCATACTAAATGAAATGAGCCAGTCAGAGAAAGACAAATACTGTATGATCTCACTCATATGTGGAATCTAATGAACAAACTGAACTAGCAAAATAGAAACAGACTCAGACAGAGAGCAGACTGACAGCTCCTGGTGTTGGGGAGATGGGTGTTAGGGGGTAAAGAGACCCACCAAATAGGAAAAAGGACTCATGAACATGGACAGCAGCGTGGTAATTGGGGGAGGAGGAGGCTATACTGGGGGTTAAATGGTAATGGAAAAAAAGACAATTAAAAAAAAGTTGTATAAAACTAAAATAAAGACCAAATGGCAGAAAAGATAAGAAATAACAAGTATTAATGAGGATGTGGGGAAAAGGAAACCCTCAGGCACTGTTGGTGGGAATGTAAATTGGTGCAGCCACTGTGGAAAACTGTATGGATTTTCCTTAAAAAAATTAACAGTAGAATTACCATACGATCCAGCAATTCCTCTTCTGGGTATCTACCCGAAAAACAGGAAAACACTAATTGGTAAAGATATATGTACCCCCATGTTCATTTGCAGTTTTACGTACAATTGCCAAGACATGGAAACAACCTAAGTGTCCATCAACAGATGACTGGATAAAGAAGATGTGATATATGTATACAATGAAATACTACACAGCAATTAAAAAAACAATGAAAGACTGCCACTTGCGACATGGATCTTGAAGGAATTATACTAAGTAAAGTAAGTCAGACAGAGGACAAAAATAGTATGATTTCACTTGCATATGGAATATAAACAAAAAGCAACAAGTGAATTAACAAAACAAACTCATAGTTACAGGCAACAGAATGGTAGTTACCAGAGAGAGAGGGGAGTGGGGTGAATGTGAACCAGTTAAAGGGGGTCAAATATAGTGATGAGAAAGAATTAGACTTTAGGTTGTGAGCATACAATACAGTATACAGATAACAAATTTTAATGTTGTATACTTGAAATTTATATAACATTATTAACCAATATTACCTTGATAAATCGAATTTTAAAAAACCACTTATTAATATATATATTATTAATTTCATTATTTTCTTCCAAAAGTGTTGGTATCTATCAGAGCTATTTTCTACTATCAACATGTATTTTATTTATTAAAAAATATTTTTAACGGCAGTTCTTACTTATCCAAGGCTATTAACATCCTTGCTGTCAGAGTAGCAAAGTGGGTGCTGGATTCACTACAGACTCGCATAATATCTTGTAAGCAATAAAAAATTGGGCATCCAGGAGTATATGCATATTTAGTATTATCTGGAAAAGAAAAATAAAGAATTATGCCATTATAACCATCATATAAAAGGTTTGCAACTGCATGTTTATTTAAAAGTTACAGTATACTTAACCCTGGCTGGTGTACCTCAATGGATTGAGTGCTGGCCTGCGAACCAAATGGTCACTGGTTTGATTCCCAGTTGGGGTGCATGCCTGGATTGCAGGCCAGGTCCCCAGTAGGGGGCACACTACAGGTGACCACACATTGGTGTTTCTCTCCCTCTTTCTCCCTCCATTCCCCCATCAATGAAGAAATAAATAAATAAAATATTTAAAAATAAATAAAAATAAAAGTTACAGTATATTAAAAAAAAGCTGTTAAGTATAGATCATTTTAGATTTGGAATTAGGAGACCTGGATTCAAGTAATGGCCAGCTCTGGACTTTATCCGCTTGGGTGAATGCAGTATTTAGAATCACGGAGAACTGAAATTATTTCCTTTTTCTCAATGTTATAAAACTTTGATTAGTGAGATTTCTAACACCATTTAAATAAAATACTGCCACTGCAGTTGGACAGAGTGTTTTAGAACTACTATCGACACTTTCTTGTCCCAAACACAAGATAGGTCCTGATCATAATATCTTAATATTAAAAAATAATTAAATATCTATTTCCATTCTGTCTATAGCATATCCTTTGGAAAGTCCTGTAATATAACCTGACAACTTCTAGTTTCAATTTATGGCTTCCCACAGAAACAAAAACATTATTCAGTCCAGAAGCCTGATTATTACTTTGAAATCAAAATATCTTTGTTTAAGTAACAAATTTCTCATCTATTAACATGTATTTTACAACAGTATTATAGTAGTAAACATGAGTGCAAATTCCTAAATTCCACAATAGATATTTTTAAAAGATTTATTTATTTTTAGAGAAAGGGGAAGGGAAGGAGAAAGAGAGGGAGAGAAACGTGGATGTGAGAGAGAATCACTGATTGGCTGCCTCTCCCATGTGCCCCAAACTGGGACCTGGCCACAACCCAGGCATATACCCCGATCAGGAATGAACAATCAATCCATTGCCTTGCAGGACCAGGCTCAACTGACTGAGGCATATCAGTCAGGGTCCACAATAGAGTTTAACTTAGAATCCAAGGCACAAAACGATTCATAAGTTAAAACTTGGACTTTACCTTTGACAACTGATGGAACAATATATAATGCTGCTTCTCTGCCCAGCTTCTCCCCATCCAGAGGAAATTTCTTCAGTAGTACCACTCGTTTTCCTAATCATTTTTTTAAAAAGTCAGTAAAGATGAAAAAAAAGAAGGCAGTGAGACCAATTAAAATGTTAAAAGTCAATTTTATTATTTTTCCTAATAAAAACTGGTAATTCTGATAATATTCATTTTGTGTACAATCGAACAGTAGAGTAAGGGTCCTGGTCTTGACTCAACAGAAGAGAATCTTCTGATGAATAACAAGAAATACTGTCCTACTAAGGACTGATAGAGCTACTGAACACCGAGACACCCTGCAGGCTCAAGAGGCATATACTTCCTCACTCAGCGGGGATGCAGATTGTAAGATTTTTACTACATTCTAAGCTGGCTAAGTTAGGTGCTATATATAAATTGCAAAATCTTAAAGTTTAGCACCTCTTCACTTAATCTGCAACCTCTACCCTCAATTTCAGATTTTTAATAAAATCTGATTGGACTATAAACTGTTATTTTGAATTGTAACCAACCCGTAGTCTGTTTTTCCTGATCTGGTAGCAAGTACATAAATAATAACCTACAAGTTTTGAACTCTAAAACCTCTTATGTTCTAGATACCTTTTTCATAATTTTTGTCAACCTTTCTAATCTTTCCACCCCAAGAAATAGAACCTTGTTCCTCACCCTGGCTGGATGTCTTCTGTGGACAGGTAGATAATATAGGAGTTTAAGCAGCTTCATTTATTCACAAATACTGGAATCAACATTTGTGATTATTATGGCTTATTATTATTATAGCCCCCAATTATTTTGTAAAACAAATTATTGTACAAAATAGAAATGTTAGAGACAGAATAACATTCTATTAAATTTCAGAGGCAGTATTTCTTTTGTCTGGCTTGAGGTTTTGTCTTAATCTTTCCTGCCTTGCTGCTTCGCCAGATCCAGTTCTGCTCCACTTGTTCACTTGCCTACTTTGCCAATTATAGCTGTAACTATGAGATCTGTTGCAGGGAAAAAAATAAAAGCTGACTACAGATTAGGAAACGATGAAGCTTCTAGTTTTAACTCCTTTACTAATGGGAATATTATTTTAGCAGGGGACAACCTATGTCTTTTTATAGATGTGAAAATGACCATATACCAACTCACAGGACCAATTTAACAATTTCATGAATAAGTAAGTTTGGTAGTGTTTTGTAAATTATAAAAATCCCTGCACAAAAAAGAAAGGCATAACTGTTATGGTAAAATCATTTGTGATTTTCATGTGAGAAATCATATTAATCTATAAAAATATTTCATACATTTAGAACAACTCAATTGACTACAGTAATCAGGATATGGTATGGCTCATTAATATAATTATCTGTTTAGTTAAGTAGAACTTCTGTATTTAAATTTCTCTTAAAATGTAAGTTAATTTTACTAAATATACAAGGCATAACTATGCCAGACACGTTGCAGGGTACCCATCCACTCATAACTTCTAAGAGAAGCGACCCTGCCCTCCTGGCCAGGGAACATCTTTGTTAACACCGACACTATGTCCCTCCCTTCTTTGGGGTGGATGGACTGAGTGGTAGAGTTTGGCTAATTCATAGCAAATTCTGACTAGTCTCTCTCAGCTCAAATATATGATTTGGGTTAATTGGACTTTTGTTTCAGGAATTTGATCTCAGAATAGATCCTGATAATTGTAACAATTTAGCAACAGTAAAACAAGTCTGGATAAAAATATCAGAAAAGACTAAGACCGTGGAAGAAAAGACTGACAAATTTTTGGCATTCAAAGATAGCCTTTTGCATGCCTTTCTCACCTACAAGGTTAGTCCCCTTTTTAGATAAGATCAATCTCTATATCATACCTGATAATTAGAGAAAGGAGATGCTCTTTGTGGGACTCAAAATATATATCAAAGATCTGTAAATTTATGTAGGTACTTATTATAATCTTGCATTACAATGCTTAGATCCCCAACCCACAAAAACCTTCCAGGCCCTCCTGGGAAGGTAAAATATAGTGAATGGTACCTCCAAAAGTTATGAAAAATAGGCTTAGAGTTAGCCATCTCTAGCAAATAAATATCCAAAATAACTAATAAATCAAACCAAGTTTTGTTGCCTTATCTCTGCAACAAAAACAGTTTCTGTACTAATAAAAGATGAATTAGACAACCAAGCTATAAAAATGAACAAACAGAAAAAACGCTGAATAAGCTTTAAAGAGGTATGCTTTACCTCACTAACAAATGTTTCAACTGCTGTTTGACTGGAATTACCTTTACCTTTTTAATTGTAATGCCCGAATCTTGGACATAGTTTATAATTTCTGCAACTTCTAATTGCTGTCTGCTTCTTGTGAGGTTATGGCCTGAGAAAATGGATCATTAATTTTTAATCAGTTTCACAGGCTATACATTATCCAACATTTTAAATAGGGCCTCAATTTCAGGGTTAATATTCTTCTGTAATTCAGTTCAGCTCTTTGAATAGGGTTTTTCTTCTTGTGACCAAATAGGAAGAAAACCTCTGCCACCTGGTAACTTATAGGACTCTTTCTAATCCATGAATCTTAACTTTTACTTAGTAATGAAGAGAGCTTTATAGTTTTCTCTGTCCTGGAGTACAGAAATAAAATTAGCAATTCAAAGATATCTAGGAAACTATACTTCTAGCAAAAGTAGTTTGTACTTTTAGTTTTTATGTCATCCCTTGGTTTTTCTGTCTGTACTAAACAACTCATTAACATTCATTAAATATTTTTCAACTAAAAAATTTAAAGTAAGTTTACTTTTTCTCTACTCCAGTTACTTCTTCAAGGGGCTAGGCTGTACCTAAAAAAAAAAACTTCTGAGTTTTTTTCAAGTTTTTTAAATAGAAAGGAACATAAAAAGAAATTGATATTAATATATATTTTAAATGTCTCCATAAGCATTTAAAGTAAATGTGTAAAAGAAAAAAGATAGACAGAAAGGAAAGAAAAGGAAAGAAAAAAGAAAAGAAGAAAGGAAGAAAAAGAAAGAAGTTTCCTACCTTTGATACCCTGGTTTGCCGGAGAAATTGGTTTGGTGGTTTCTACTACGTAATCCAATATGCCTTGCGTTACTTCACTGTTGCCTTGAAGTTTAGTTTCCAACAAAACTTTCTTTCTCTTCTTTTTCTGTCCCTCAATAGGAACTTCATGCAATAAAATCTTAGATAAGAAAAATAATATTATGAAAGTTTAAATTAAATTTATTTGTCCTAGAATATAATAAGCCAGCAGTCTTTCTTAACCTTAACTGCATATTAGAATAACCTGGGAAGTTTTTAAAATAACATCAATGCCCAGCTTCATCTCTGACCTATTAAATCAGAATGTTAGGGAGTAGGGTCCTGGTCCCTGAAGTTTTCAAGTTCTCCCGGTGATTCAACAGTGCAGCCAGGACTGAGAACCAGAATGCCAAAGCACTGCTAAAGCAGCAGCCTCCCAAGAACCCCTGCAATATCCTTTAATAGATTTCAGATAACTAACCCCCAAAAAGTAATTTAAGCAACACACTACCTATATTAGCTGGAGTTAGGTTAGAACAGGGTTGTCAAATTCATTTTCATCTGGGGCCACATCAGCCTTGTGGTTGCCTTCAAAAGGGCTGAGATGATTTTAGGACTGCATAAATGTAACTACTCCTTAACTGTTAAGGAGCTGAAATTACATTTGGACCTTTGAAGGCAACTGTGAGGGCGGTGTGGCCACTGGTAAAAATGAGTTTGACACCCCTGGGTTAGATGTACGTTATGGTGTTTGGAATCTGTTGCATAAAAGAGATAACAATTCTGTTTTTGCTCCCCTTCCCCCAATCACATTTACTAATACATATAATACAGGGTGGGGCACAAGTAGGTTTACAGTTGTGAGAACATGAAACATAATTTATTCTTATATTATTATTTATTAATTATTGTATTATTTTCTATACAAATTGTAAACCTATTTTTGCCCTACCCTGTATAATTGAAAACTACAGAAAAGTAACACAATCTCCTAAAAATTAAAAGTAAAAGATACTTT
This sequence comes from Glossophaga mutica, assembly GCA_039655065.1. Classification (NCBI taxonomy): domain Eukaryota; kingdom Metazoa; phylum Chordata; class Mammalia; order Chiroptera; family Phyllostomidae; genus Glossophaga; species Glossophaga mutica. The sequence goes on from CM077313.1 coordinate 65,935,426, forward strand.
TTTATTGTACTGTTAAAAACTGTTCTTTGGGGAAAATAACCAAAAATAATCTGTAGATTGAAATTTTGTATAAGCTGACTTTTGCGATTTATTTTTACTTTTGAGAGCCATTCCATAAATTGTACTAAAAACAAAATCTATAAGTTATAAGGAAAACTCAAATACTTTTTAATGTCTAATAACTTATATGCATCAATGAATAGAAAAATGGTCAAAAAGTATATAGCAAAATCAAAAAGACAGTGATAGGCAGAGATCTAGGGTTTCAATTCTAGTTTGTCAAGATCTAAGGTTGTCAAGAATACACAGGATACAATAAGACTATAAGTAAATGAAAATGATAATAGAGACTGACAATTCAGTAGTAGCAAATCAAACGTTAGTAAATTGTTCTTACTTCATATGATTTAGCCTTGTATTCCCGGGAATTTAGACTGGCAGTATTCTTTGGACGAATAACAGCAACATATGCATCTTCTATGTTCTCTGGATTTCCCATTGCTTTATAAAACAAACAAAGAAATGCCTTGAAAGATTAAATTAACGGATACATAATCACTTTGTAACACAACTAAATAAGATGTTGCTTTTTCCTATCTCAAAATACATATCTACCTTTTAAAAGGCACTGGTTCTATCTTACCATTGAACCATTCAAAACCTTAGCTTATAATTTAAGACATTCTTGTAGTCCTTTTTTCCTTTTCTATTAAAAGTAAAAAAAAAAAAAAAGAGGATACATACTTTCAGAAGGCTTAACTGCATAAAAATCTGCTTTTTGTATCTAAAAAAGTGATACGATTATAAAAATGTCTTATAAGTACTAAGTAAATATTGACTTGAAATAGTGATACAGAATATTAAACACTTATTTTTCCACAAATTACACAAGTGAATGTTATATTGTTAATAATTTGGAAGTTGGAAATAGGTAGCGCCATTGACAGACTCTTCAGAGAACTTTGATATTTGACACTTGGATGAGTCAACGTATAGTTTAAAACTCCCTTTGGAGGTGCCTATTACAGTCAAAAACATTTAGACAGTTGATGAAAGCTTGCCGACAAAGATGTAAGAGTATTTTCCATTTCCATTATAATTCTCTAGATAATAAAAATATTTTCTTCCATATACATTATACGTTCACATCTCCAATGAGCAATTTCCAACAAATAGCTGTATTTTTAGTACTGTTGGTCATTTAATAGTTCTATTTCATTAAGTGCTATTATTCATTTTTTTTTAATGGCTAAAATTTACATGACATGACATGTACATTTACATGACAGCAAGTTTCTAAAAGAGCATCAAAGAAGAAGTATCCCGTGCATGTTGAGATTAACTTTTTTAATTAAAAAAAAAGATTATTAGGCATTAAAATGATCTGTTCATATTTAATGAGTTCTTTCTTGTCCCAACTCTCATAGAGATGGAGGGAAAGAGAAGATAATTTTCAGGAACATTTTCTGAATGTTATTTAAGAGACAGAGGAATTTTTATTCTGTTTTTTCAACTGAAGTTAATGAAGTCATTTTGGAACCTTTAATGGACCTTTAATGCACCTCCTTAAATAACAACAACAACAACAAAAGCCTTATAACTGTAAAATTTCCTTTAAAAACTCTTTTAAAATCCAGTAGCTTTTGTCCTCTTAAGTAAACATTAGCCTAAGATTAAAACAACCATTAAAATTATTGCACAGAAACTTTAATATTATTTAAATAATTAAATAATTTATTTTAAATTATAAAAATTTTCACTGATTTAGATACAGTGAAGCTATACATATTTCACCAGAGAAACTACAGTAAAACATTAGGACTGAGATATTAATTCTGAAGACCTATCATGAATTCTCACAGAATTTTTTTTCAGCTCAGTTTCCATAAAACCCACTTCATGCAGTAGAGCTTCCTATACTATGTGAAAAACATAAGTCCCTTTTCTTCTCAGAATTTCTATTTAGCAATTACTTATCACCTCAGATTAACAATGACTTCAAGATAATGAAACCTCATAAATCATGAAGTGCATGGATGACTCCTTGAAGACTACAAGCCCCCAAAAGAAAGACATTGTATAACATGTATGACACAATTACAGAAACCTTTTCTTCCTATTAAGCACTTAAAAGAGAAATCAAGTAATTCTTAGTTTTCTAAACACACTGTAAAGCAAATCAATTCCTGTGTTGGTCAATTAATATTTTTAAAAAATTACCTACATGCAAAATGCTTTATCAATGCTCATCACTTCTCTAAAAGATAGAAAGATGTGAAATAATAAAAGTCATAACCATGAGGGTTATAGTCTTTTGTTTTTACATTATTTAATGTTAACATATCCCCAAAAGATTCTAAAAATTTATTTTCAAGAAATATTCATACTTTAGTATTTGAAATTGGCATAATTCCAGTGACGTGAAAAAAAGGAAACAACAGCTTAAGTTAGGAAAGAAAAGAAAAGCTACTGATATATGAACACAAAACTGCGAAGGCAGAAACACAGGTGAAGGAATTGGGAGAGTAACCTCAGTTAAAAATAGTAAAGGTGTAACTAGAGTTTGCAATATGCTTAGACTGAGTTGTAAATAAAGGTTCAAGTTACTAAGTATAGGAAATATGTGGCATTTTGTTACATGGTTCATTCTATTCTGGAAAATGCTCAAGCATAAATGATGATACACTGCCTAAGCAGCGAGGCCTTACAAATATGCAGAAGTGGTTCTCAATTGGGGAACCACCCATCGATGTCCTCCTGTTAACAACCACTACTGGGAAAGGACATGCATGCCTCTGCTCAGACAACTGCCACTGGAATAGTACCTAATTGGGATCATTTGAAAATATGTAGGGGAATTTCTGGTTGTCACTATGACTAGGAAAGGGGAAGTGTACAAATGCCATTTAGTCCCCAAGGGGGAGATTTGTTAACATCTCTTCTCTATGCTAGACAGTCCTGTTTAACAAAATGCCAATGTCTTTAATAAGAAACATCTGCTATGTAGAGTACAGATGTATAAACTTAAAGACTTTTGCAATGGAGGAAAAGATTCAGTATGTGAATATCAGGATCATAAATTTAGTTATCGGAAGTTGAAGTCAACAGGATGATTTACCAGTTTGCAAAGTACATGCTAATGCAAATTACCAACAATCAGAAAGTTTATCTTCACAAATAAAAACAAAAAAATGTGGAATACTATCTTAGGGATCTACAAGATGTTCCTGAGACCAAAAAAAAAAAAAATCCTTCTTCCTCCATCCTTAAGCAATGTTTCTCAACCTTTTAAAACCCAACTTTAACTAAGGCAACCCAAAAAACTTCCTGTCCATAGCTGAAAATCACTAATAAAATGCATTTTTATCCCCATCAGTCAAAATGATTTTTTATCAAGTTGTCGGTAAGTTTTTACTGCTTTCAATTTCTTTTTTTTTTTTTAAAGATTTATTTATTTATTTATTTATTTATCTTTAGAGGGGAAGGGTAGGAGAGAGAGAGAGGGAGAGAAATATCAATGTACGGTTGCCTCTCATGCGTCCCCTGCTGGGAACTGGCCTGCAACCCAGGCATGTGCCCTGACTGGGAATCGAACCGCGATTCTCTGATTCGCAGGCCCGCGCTCAATCCACTGAGCTACACCAGCCAGGGCTCAATTTCTAAATAATAACATCTGATATGCTTTTAAAATAATATAAAGTTAATACTTATAATGCTTATTATGTGCTAGACACCCTGCTAAGTGCTCTCCACATATTAACTTATTTTATCCACCTGCCCAAACCTGGTGATGTAGGTATTATTATTACCCCCGTTTTACAGAAGAAAAAGCTAAGGTAAAGTGGCTAAGTTACTTGACCCTGCCCCAGTCTGCTGAAACAAATCCATTATTTTAAAACATATATAACATTAAAAAGAAGAGATGGAAACTAAATTATCAGTAAGAATTCCCCTATAGGATTTCGATCATAAAAACCTCATTCTTCTGCTTATATTGGTTTATGGCAATAAAAAGAGAGAAAGTAATAATAAAGTAAAATAAAAAATACCTATTAGAACTTCTACCTCAGCTTGCTTTCTCCTTGTCCCTTCAAAATTCTACCAGTCACCACTTATCAACAAGTGTCACCAATAATTTTAAAACTCTTTATATTGGCACTCTACTCTGCAATTTATGATATTTAATAATCTTCAAATAGCTTTTGAAGGCAATTATATTAACTTTGGCTAATAGAGAAGGAACTAAGCAATAATTGGAATTGGAAACCAAGTGAATTCCTACAGTGAAGACCAAGTACATTTAATGAGGTTATTTGGGGAAGCATCATTTCATCCCTAATATATCTAAATATGCTATAGTATATAGTACTTGTTACTGTATTCTATAACCTAGTTCCAAGGGGGGAAATAAATAATACATTAACATGGGGTTAAAAGAAAAAGATCACGGAATGAATTGTTTTACGTTGCTATGAAAACACTTTTGAGTTTTTGGTATTTCCCCAAAATAAGATGAGGATAGCAAAGCAGTTAAAAGACCAGATGACAGGAGAAAATGGGAAGACACATAATTCTCTAACAGTGAGAGGGGAATGCAAGTGAGATACTGAGTCGGGCCAGCTAGATCAAAAATACTTCTGGTGAAGCTAAAAGCACCGTGGAGAAAAAGCAAAGAACGAAAACCACAAGCCTTAAAAAGATGGAGGGAGGTGTAGCGAGCAGAAATGACATTGTGAATCGCTTTCCCCGAAATGACAAAAATAAACACATTGCCTGGGATGTTTTTCCTCCCCCACCCATCAACGTCCATTACCAGGGAAGGATGTGCACCTCTCTTTGTTCAGAGAGCTGCCACCCAAGAAGTGGCTTTGGCTTCTTTGTAACTACTTATAAGAAATAAATTCCTTGCCTGGAGAAACTAGATGTGGAGATACTACAGCCTCCCACCTTTCTGTTTTCTCGCAGGAGTCTGATCTTGCTGCTCCTCGTCTCACCCGCGGGGACGGCCGAGCACCTCCCAGGGCGCTACATTCAACTCACTGGGTGGGACAGTCACCTGGGGGCGGGAGACTGTCACAGTTTTCTCATTCCTCCTTTCCTTTTCAGCAGCGGCCAGGACCGACTTCCTGTGACAAGGAAACCTTGGGTCGCCACTCGAATTTACCGGACGTGTCTGGCAGCGCTCCCTACCCCGCAACTCTAGAACTCGGTTGTCTGGCCTCGGAGAACTTCTTGCCCACGGGCTCTTTATTGTCCTTCCCTCTCTTCGCAGCTCAGCACCATCTACCCCTCATTCTTTCCCAAAACTAAGGGGTTCCAGATTTCCAGATTTTTAAAGGCCTTAGCTTTCCAGCCCGCCGCTACCGGGGCGAGAAAATCGCTTCCGGGTTCGCACCCGAGCTGCCTCGCGGTAGGCAGTAGAAGAGCTTCCGGGTCGGCGGCTGAGCGGCTGCTGTTTCTGCTGCTTCTCGTTGGGGCTGCGGGCTGCCTGGGGCTGGTGGCGGGTGACTCGGGGACTGAGGTGGTGGCGGCGGGCGCGCGGTGGAGCGGGAGGCGGGGTAGGGGAGGAGGGCGGCTGGGGCTGTGTGCGCGCGCACAAGGCTGGAGCATGAGCCGGACTTGACCGCGAGGCGGAGGCAAGAGCCACCGCCCCCTCTTCCCCTCCCCCGAGTGGGGCTGCGCGGCGGGCGGGAGAAGGATGGGGGTCGCCCGCCGACTCTGAGCCTCGCTGCGGGCGCTTCTGGCTCACGCAGCGTGCCCGCGAGTCTCCAGTGCGCACCCTCGGCCCCAAAAGCCTCCGCCGGGCGGGCGCACCCAGGCCAGCGAGTAGGGGGCGCTTGCCCAGGTGGGTGGGGCGGGGGGTAGTGTGAGTGTACCTGAGGTCACCGGCTCCGCGAGAGAGGCTGGGGCGGCCGCGGCGGTGGCAGAACTGCAGAGCTGCGGGGTCCCTCCGACCCGTAACCCTCAGCCTGGGAAGTAACCGTAAGTCTCAGCTTCGCCGTACGGCTCTGTTTGAGGGTGTCTCAACCCATTTCGAACTGCCTAGTTCACGCCCTCCCGAGTCTTGTGGAGGATTGTCTGTCTGTCCGTCCGTCCCCATTCCTGAACACGCATAGTCCTCTGTCTTCCCCATGGGGCTTTTCTCCCAGTGAATTTGCAAGCCTCCGGTCTCTGTGGCGCGTCCCATCCTCCCCATTCTGGATGCATCTTCTCGTCACTATCCTGAAAGGGTCTATATTCTCCCTCTTTCTTTCGGTACCCCAGACCCCACAGCCTCCCCCGCCCATCCCTTGAGAGTGGAAAGCCACGGGATCTCGAGGGCTGGAGAGTCTTGAGCGGAAGGATGAAAGTGCTCTGCAGGGCTTTGATGGGTGGGGTAGGTACAGATGGCTCTTGTGAACCTTTATTTTGCAGCTTCTGCCACCAAAACAAAAGAATGGGCCTCTCCCTTAGACCTTCATTCCTCTCCCTGTGTATAAGCCGTTTTCTGTACGTTACTCTTTGAGTCACAGAAAATTGGGACTAGAACTGTCATTAAGCATCTCCTGAGGACGTTTTGAGAATGTTTCTCACAAACTCTGTTCACACGAATGGCATATTGAACAGTCTTGTATTGAAATGAAGACCCATTCCATAAGATCTTTAATAGTGAAAACAGAAGTCTGAGGATTCAAATGTGTTTTGGATTTACATTTACTTCTTAATTTACAAAGTGTATAATGTGAACATCTTTGTATTGGACGATTTTGTTAGTGGTTAAAAAAACATGATTTTTAAAGATTTTATCAGATTATATTTGGTAAGGTATTATTTGAAATCCTTAATTCCAGAGAACCGCTTTTTAAAAAAAAACCAAAACAACACACATTTGGATCAGCACCTACAGATGTTACACACCTTGGTTCTATATGTGACCTTCCTGCTTCTTTGTTTAAAAAGAAATTAACTGTATTTCCAGATTTTGGACTAGGCAGTTTTACTCATTAAAATTTGGTTTGCTTTTTAAACCAAATTATTGCTACAGAAAATAGATTTTAAAATAATTTTAATGTTGTCCGTGACGGGACAATAGCTCTTACAGGCCTTAATGCATTTGATACTTTTCAGTGCACTATAGGAAACAAATGATAATTTAAGAATAAGTTTACTCTGTGTATTACAGGTTCTTTGTTATTATTCTGTGAACTGTTCTGTAATGTTAACTGTCAACCATTGTTTTCTTTTTCCTGAAAACGTTGTTTTGTTAAAGGTAGATGTGTTTAAGAATTTGTTCATTTTCAAAACCTTCAAGCAGTTGATTTGGGATTGTGATTTGATTTGTAACTTCAAACTGTTCACAGATTTTGGTTTGAAGTAGGCTCAGGAGATGTAGCTCCAACTGTCTCTGCGGAAATTACCTTAATGACTACTGTCAGAAGCCAAACACTGTGTAGAGTCGAGTGTATTATTAGTGAGGTGATGGGCAATAACTTGAAAAGGTCTTTTTAAAAAATTCACTGGTCCCTATTATTCTTGGAGGTAGGGTATGGAAATAGGACTGTATTTTCATATTACACTTTTTCCCTTGCCCACTGCACTGGGAATTTGGAGTCTTCATTACGAAGGGTCTCTGAAACTGAGCAGACCGTGCCTAAGTGTGGGCTCTAACAGGTGACAGCTGAGACATAGAAGTTTTGTTATATATTCTTTTGTATTTCTGTACTACTGCCCACTTTTGAGAGAGTTGATTTTTTTTCTTTCCTCTTTCTTGTCTGGGAAGTTCATTTGAGCTTGTGAAAGTAAAATACGTGTGTTTACAACTTACTTTTGTAAGTAAAAGTTTAAGCTAATTTTTATGTGTAAATAGATGGAAGAAATAGAAATTAAATTTATCTGATTCCCTTGAATGGAAGTTAGAAAAGATTCCTCAATGCTTTTGGTACATTTTCCACCTTAAATGAAGTTTAAAAATACTTCTCTCTAATGTTAGACTTTATATGTGACACGTTTGCCAAAACAGATTTGAGAGAAGCGCAGTCATTAAAAAGACCAGTCCGAGGTGAGTTTTTATTGCATGGTTCTAAAAATGCTTAGGAATTATATTTTCTTTCTTAAAGTGACTTGCTTGAGGCATAGTAATTTGTGGACTCAGTTTCATTTTCAGACAACCTCAGACTACCTCTTTGTTTCTTTTCCAGAAAACTTAATTTCTTATTTCAGTAAATCTTTATTGACTGCCTACTATGGGTGCCAGGCACTGTGTTGGATTCTGAGACTATAGGATAAATAAGTTAAGATTGCTTTCCTCATTGAATTTGCTAAGTTAAGATATTTAACTTACTCTGTCTGTATGCCTTTACAGGTTTCTCTAATAAGTTTTAAAGTCACTTGGCTGTGATTCAGGGTTGTTTCACATCCTTCCTATAAGAATAAACACCGTGAATGCTATTTATTGAGTGCATAATTCTTCCTAGCCACCATGCTAAGTGCTTTATGTACATTATTTCATTTAATTCTTTTTTATAGTTTATTTTTATTATATTTTTTATTATCATTTACCCACCTTATACCTTCCTCCACCCACTCCCCACCCCCTCTGCAGTCAACACACTGTTGGCTAGTATCCATGAGTTCCTTTTATTTTTTTCTTGATCCCTCTACCCCCAGAGCTCATTTAATTCTTAGAACGGTTCTAAGAAGGATTTATCTCCACTTAAAAACCATACAAATTCTGGTTTCTACTAATGCTGAATGTTGTTTTATATATAATATGCTAGAAAAGATTTTACCTTACAATTTCTCCTTTAGGGGAACAAGTCGTAATATAGTTATAACAGTTTTTAATTACCTAATAATGCTTTAAATATTTAAATAATGCTTGAAACATTCTAGTTCCATAAAAAGTACCTTTGGTTTTCTAAAGCAGATGAATTGTTACCAAAAGATAATGTTAAGTTGTATAAACCTTTGAAAAGACACTTCTGAAGTTTATAATGGTTAACTGTAACAGGTCTTCTGGCATACATAACTCTTTTTCTAGTTCAGCATCAGGACTCAGTGCCTATAATGTATTAAACAATGTGTATATTCTCCAGGAAGGACAGAGTATTGAGATACATGAAATCTATTCAGCTTTAAATATTTTTTTAGCTTAATTTTGACAGCTATCTAAATGTCTTGGAAAGCTTTGGTTTCTGTAACGAAAATGTATTCCTTCGGATTTAAATCTGATCTTACTCATCTATTAATAGAATATATGCTTTATCAGCAATTTGATATGGTTCAATCTAATCATTTTCAGACCCTCTCACATTTGTTAAAAGATGTTCTTCCACTGTCAACTCTTCAACCAAAAGTCTCTTTCGTATTATAAAAAATTTATAGTTATTAATATTGTTATTATTTACCCAAAACTGTCAACAATTTGCTAGTCTTTAGGCTAAGACCTTTTGCTACTTGTTATATACTTGCTGTTTTTAGGACTTTAGGGCAGATAATTATTCCTCCTCTAAATTCCTAAGAAAACTAATCCTTGATAATTTTTTATGCCAAGTCCAACACATGTATTTTAACTTCACATACATAGTTTCTCTTTTTCATTGTAGCAGAGTCCTTGATAATCAGGTCACTTTATTTTATGATTGGAACAATATTGGGTGTAGAATTCCTGTTCAAGGACACAACAATGACTAAATTATAAATGTGTTAGATGCTGGGACCAAAAAGATGAATGAGTCAGGATTCCTTTCCTCATTGAACTGTAAAATGCCTCTTTAAAGTCCATGAAGAGAAAGGAAGGTTCATTTGAAAACACTGAGATACTTTTTTCCAATTAGGTATAAAAACATTGCCATCCTTGTTAATGTATCCCCTCAGAGTATTGTAAAGGAAGGAATGTAAATAAATATAGTAAGCCAGGGTTTTCATTCTATGTCGTGATCTCAGACAATAGCTGATTATCATTTGCCCTAGCACTAGCTATTTTATAGTATATGTTTATTTCATATTTGAAAGTTATTTTGAAATAATTTCAAGCTTACAGAGAAGATTCCAGAACAGTACAAAGTACTCCTTCACTCAGATACCACCACTGTTAATTTTTTTACTGCATTTCTTCCATCACTTGCTGTCTCTCTTTCTGTCTCCATACATGCATTACATACTCATTATCATAGTTTTTTCCTGAACCTTTTAGAGCAGAGGTGTCAAACTCATTTTCAGTGGGGGCCACATGAACCTTCTGGTTGCCTTCAAAGGGCCGAATATAATTTTAGGACTGTATAAATGTAACTACTCCTTAACTACAGGCAAGGAGCTTAGAGCTGCTGCTGGGTAGAAACAAGGTGCCAGCCGCTTAAAACAAGGTGGAGGGCCAGATTCGGCCCGCAGGCCTTGTGTTTGCCACCTGTGTTTCAGAGCAAGCTGCAGATGTGTTCCATCACCCGTAAACCCTGCACTCTATCTCAGAAACAGGGTACACGCTGATATAACCAGCATATAACCCTCCAACTCAGAAAATGAGCATTGGTCCAACCCCACTCCCTAGCGCAAAGAACCTTTTCATATTTCATCGACTATCCCAAGCATACCTCTTTCTTTTCTGGTACAGGATCCTATGTAGGAATACATGTTTTTATTGTCATGTCTCTCCAGACTTCTTCAGCTGCTTTTTTCTTTGACAGTTTTAGAAAGTACAGACCCTACATTTGTAGAATGACCCCCAACCTAGGTCCACGTGATATTTCCTCATGACTCCAATCAGGTCATGCATTCCTGGTAGGAATACCACAGAGAAGGGACTGTGCCCTTCTCAGCGCACTGCGTGCAGAGGCATGCAGTGGCAAACCACACCACTCTAACACTGCGTTCATGGTGGTGTGCTTTTGTATTTGGTCAGTATTTGTGGAGAGGTGTTCCAAAATTATGCCAGCATCCTGTTTCTCTCACTAGCCTTAGTGTGGGTGTCATAGATGACTCCCACTCTAATTAACCACTTTTATGATAATTGCCAAGTAATATTTCTTTATTTGTGTTATTATTTTTACATGTATTGGCATTTTTATGTGTGTAAGGTAGAATTTTCCTTTCTCCCCCATTTATTTAGCGATTTATTAAATCAGTAAGGACTCACGGTTTTCAATTATCTTTAGCATGTTGTGATTTATTACTGTTATTATTTATTTTGCTGTTTAAATTGTCCCTGATTTAGCCAGTGGAAGCCTCTGCAAGCTGGCTCCCATGCCTATTTATCATGTGCCCATCTCATTCATTCTGCATTTCTGGCAGAACAGACTGTTCCTAGTTCATCTTGTACTTTGCCTGGTCTAGTCCTGGAATCAGCTGTTTCTCCAAGAAGCCCTGTTTGGGTGGTGGTTGTTGTTTACTTTTGTAAAAGATGGTATTTAAAAACAAAGAATTAGGGGCTTAGTGTGCTCATTGCTACTGGGGTGTCATTACTTACAGAACCTAGGACATGTATGAGTGTGTGAGTATGGTTTCTACTCACACCTATGTATATATAATATACATACTCATATACATCCAAAATTATTTCTCTACCTGTGTGTGTTTATTATAAAAACATGAGTTATGTTCCTATACTTCCAGTTGTTTCCCAGGGTTCATTCTAGCCTTCCTCCTTTCCATGTTTATAAATGTCTTCTCTGGCAGTGAAAAACTTGGCTTCACATAGGCTCAATATGGCTATCAGCTGTTTTACTTACTTGCTCAGTGTGTTATCATCCTCCCTGCCATGTAGACCACCCTGCATCATTGACTGCTGGGTCTGCTGGCTGTGTCTCTTTGTGGGTGTATAAGTCCTCGCAGGTTCCACAACTCTGTAACTCCCTATTCCCACGTAGCACCCCATTATTCTCCGCTGTGGACCAGTTGGCTCACACCTCTGCTTGCCTTCCTAATGTGCCTTCAGTGCTCTGCATCCTCAGCCAGCATGTCGTCCAGTTTGCATGGCTCAGTCTTTTATTAATTTTTAACTATATTGCCAAGGATTTTCAAACACACATATGTCTGATAAAATATATACATAATTTACACATACACAAATGAGAACATACTAATACTAAAGGTTTTGCATCTTGTTTGTTAACAACTATATTGTATTCCATTGTGTGTGTGTATATCCAGACACACACACACACAAAATGGACATAAATTCCTCTCATCCTGGAATGTATGCATTCCCTTTTGCAATGTGACTGTGATGCTTCTCTTATCTAGAGGTGGAATTTATTTCTACATAACTTGAGTCGCGGCTGGCTTTGTGATTTGCTTTGACCAATACACATGGTGGAAATGACATATGAGTTCTGGAGCTTAGTCCTTAAGAGGTCTCTGCAAGGAATGCTTTCCTGTGACTACCATGTAAAAAAGATGGTCTAGTCTGTAAGAGGATGAGGTCTTTTGGAAGAGAACTAAGATGCCCCAGTTGACAGTAAACATCAACCAGCGAACGTGAAAGCGAGCTGTCTCGGACCTACTTACTCAGCTGACCCTTTAGCAGAATGTACCTGCAGAGGAACCAGAGGTGAAAGCAGCCAAGAAACCACGCAGCCAACCTACAGAATTGTGAGAAATAACATTGTTTTGAGGCACTAAGTTTGGGGTGGTTTGTTCTGTAGCAACAGATATCTGAAGCCATATCTGTTCATTTTGGACATTTGTTTGCCTCTAGTGTAATATGAACAAGATTGCAGTGAATATCTTGTATATAGTGTATAACATTTTAATTTTAATAAATAGTGCCAGATTATTTTCAAGAAATGTTGACACAATTCTTTTTGCCATCTTAATGTCTGAGAGTAATTTTCCCCCATAAGCTCATTATCTCTGATGCTTTTCTTTGACAGTCAGTATAAAAACATTTCTTAGGTACTAAATTCTGCATTTCCCTAACCGCTTGTGAAGCTGAGAGCATCTTTTGATATATTTGTTGGTCCTTTTGGTTTTTCAGTTCTCTGAATTGCCTATTCATATCTTTGCTCATTTTTTTCCTTTTGGAGTTTTTTCCTTAATCAATTTGTTGCTCCTCTTTGATATATTATGAGATATAATCATTTAGCTTTGTTTGCAAATATGTTTTGTCAGTCTGTCTTCTGTTTTTTTGTCTTAGTTTATGGTACTGCTTACCATACTTTTTTTTTTGTATTTTATATAATCATTAATGTCTCTTTTTTATATAACTTCTGATAAGAATATCTCTCTCCTATTCTACATTTTACTAACTTCTTCCTAATTTTTCTTCTAACTTTGTATTATCTCTCCTATCAGTTAGGAAAGATGATTTTAAAAGTGGTATAAGCAAATCAGGTAGTTCCTTTTCCTTAAGTAATGAGAAATTAAGGTAGGCTGGTCAGCCCTGGTATGGTGGCTCCATGATGCTATCAGGAATGCAGACTTGTTTGTCTTTCTGTTTAGTCATCATAGCAGGTATTTGTCACCTTTTGGTCCCCAGGATGGCATTCCAGGCTGAGCAGCAGCTTCTGTTTCTTCTTTCATTAACCATGGCTCTGCTTGTTTTTACTGGGGGGTAAAATCCAGTTTGGTGTGACTGTAAGCTCTGGGGATGGGGCCAAGGCAAAGCAGATCTCAAAGAATAGAAAGTTCTTGTGAAATATCTTTTCTGTTCTTTGACAAAAAATAATGCTAATTTTGCTTTCTGTGTCATAATAAATGTGTGTGCAGAATAAGGCCCAAGAATCTTTTTCTTTAACCTGTTGGGTAGCCACGGTTTTTTTCCCAAAGTTATTTATAAGCAAACAAGGAAATAAACATGATTATATTCTCAAATTGAAAACTAATGGTATTGAGGACACAAGACTTTATCATCATTTTCAATAAATAGTATTACAGCTATTTTATATGACAGTATAAAATTGAATATTATGTGATCCTTGTCTTCAAGAAGTTTACCAGATAATTGGGGAAGCAAATAAAACATTTTATTATAGTATTATATAGTAACTGAGTGTCTTATCAAGTTAGGGAGGCAGAATATCTAACTGTTGAGGGTTGGTGAACTATAATCAGGAAACTTGATAGAAAAATGGCTTCTAAGCTGAGTTACTAGTAGGAGTTAGCTTTTTTGGGAGGAGCTTATAGGGGGAGATGGGGAAGAACCTTCAGGAAGCTTTAGTTGTTCAGAGGTGGGTCTGAATTATCAGAGGCAGTGATGAGATAAATTCTGGTCTTGGCAGAGATTTTTCCTTAAGTTCTTAAGGGCTGCAAGCCTTGGGAATGTTTTAAAATGCCATTGGATAAGATCAAATTTGATGAAGTTAAGCTAGTTGAAGTGGAGTGGGTTGGATGCTTTTGGGAATGAGATCTGGAAGGAAGGGGGGCACCTCACCTATTAGGTAGAAAGTTTATCTGCTGTATTAAAATCTAGTCCATGTTAGTTAAGTAAGTATATAATTTATAGAGTACTATGTGAATATAATGGTGAGGGGTACAGAAGTGTATAAAATAGTTCTTGTTCTCAAGCAGTTAGTATTTTAAAGTGAGTGAAGACTAGATATCAACATCGTAAGGCAGTATACTTATATTATAGTTTCTATTTTACAAAATGAGGGCAAGTAAGGACTAGAATTAAAATTTGAGCCTAGAAATTCTTCATGGCTCCAAAGCATATATTCTTTCCATGTATATACTGTGTGCTTTCCACAGCACTTATTTAGTAATTATCAGTATGCTGTTTGTCAGTTACCTCAGAACCCTTGTGAAATTAAGATTGGTGTACCATTATAAAGTTTTCAGGTTGGGACATATAGTACAAAGAAACTCTAGGCTTTCTCCTCAGTCTTTCTATTGGATGGAATATAACCAGAAAAATAAGGGTTGTCAGAAAAATTGCCACATTATCGGGATGAAGTATTTGTACAAAGTCTGCACATTGCACATGTATTGCACTGTTGTTGAATATTGTCATTAACAGCATCATCTGAAAATTAACTCTGTAATATTAAACCTGTAAATTGCATTTCTTCAAAGAAAAGCAAAGTTAATCCATTGATGGGAATTGTGTTCTTTATAACTTATGTTTATGTAGTACAATTTGGCTGTCATTTTTGGAAGTTTCATTTTTATGAGTATCAGTGATATTTTGTTTAAAGGGGTAAGACTTAATGTTTCTCACCTTCCTTAAAAGATGTTTGAGAAACCTGATATTTTGTTGAAGCTTGGAAGGAGTTCCCTTCCTTCCCTGGGTTCTGAGCTAATTAAGGGAAAAACAGTAAGCATATCCAGTATTTTCTCTCTTAATCCCTGCAGTACATGAGGTTCAGGAATAAGATACTCATTTGGGCACCTTGCAAATGGAAGAAAGCATTAGGAATGGGGAAGAAGTGTTACTCTCAACACCTTTTTCAAGTGTTATACTTTTATTTAGAAGTTAGTGTAAAAAGGCTGCTGAAATGCCTAAGTATGATGAATTGAGTCCTAGCTGATAGTTAGGCTTATAGTCAGCAAAATACATAGATTAGATAATAAATCGCTTACTCTGATATGTTCAGAGTTATGCTGCTTTTTATGGATTCAATAAACACCTCCAAGAAAACTCAGGACAAATGTGATTTTAAGTATTATTATATTTGGGGTCTGTATTTTTTTCTACTTGAGTATCTTAACTCCTATTATTGGAAAATATAAAGAAGTATAGAACTGCCTACTCACAAATTTACATTTTGATTGGATTTTAAAAACCATTCCTGCCCGGGCTGGTGTAGCTCCATTGGTTGGAGCATCATCCTATAAACCAAAAAGGTTGGGGGTTCAATTCCTGATCAGGCCACATACCCGGGTTGAGCATTCGATCCCTGATCAGAGTGCGTACAGGAAGCAGCTGATCTAATGTTTCTTTCTCTCCTTTCCTCTCTCTCTAAAAGCAATGACAAGAAAATGTCCTTGGGTAAGGGAAAATAAACATTCTTTTAGACAATGATTGTATAGAATTTTTGTATGTTTTAGCTACTACATAGTATTCTATTGAATGATTAACCGCCATTTTATCTGTTCTGCTGGTGAATAGCTAGGTTATTCTACCAATTTCAAGGTAGTGGTTTTTCTGGAAGAGGGAAGGAATGAAAGGATTGTGGCAGAGGGAAAACCTAATTAGGTGCATTATCTTTAAAAAATGTAGAGATTTGAAACAATTTTGGGGGGAAAGACAGTAACATTGTGGACGTGAAGTAAGCTGATGTTAACAGTGTCATATTTGAGATACTTTTGCTTTCCCTACAGTCACGAAGCTGTTCTCCCATGTTTTCTTCTGAAAGCACTATTGTTTTGCCTTTCACATTTAAATCTGTAATTCTTTTGGAATTTGACTTTTGTGTGGGGTTCTATGTAGGGTTCAAGATTTTTCCCCCCAACATGGATACAGTTGACCAAGCATTTATTGAGAAGGCCATCCTTTAAGGGAGAAGATGTTTTAATGATGGAAAAATAATAGAACATACTTATCAGAAGTAATCTAGTCCTAGATTTTGGGGAACTGATGGCACAGGGGTGTGGTAAGGTAAGTGAAAGAACATAGATTTTAAGGGGTCCATGACATACATAGAACATTTGCGTTTGCTTTGGAATGGATGCCCTTTCTTTCTATAACAGAAGAGAAAAATAATGAATACAAATGCAAATAAGTTTATAGGATTGACTATGAGAAGATGAAGGAATTTTATCTGTATGCTTCTGCTTAGTTCATGAGATAAGAATGGGATCTGAGAGGGTAGGTCTAAAGGGAAGGGTTATAAAGGATCGAGAAGAAATAATAAAATATAAAAGCCCAGTTCATAGTTCATTCTTGTTCTTTCTTTCTTATACCTTCAAATTCTATGTGAGAGAGAATCTGATTGGTTAAATTAGTGACTAATATAGAGCCTTCTCTTTGTGGTAAACTCTTGAACCAGATCTTGTAATAGGCTACAGCTACTGGCTTCCCTGAAAATTTCACTTTGGATCAGATGTCCATCCTTAACTTAGTCCAGGTAGCTATGGGCCAGTGGTAATGGGAGAAAACTCATACTATAAAACTTAGATGTCCCTCTTCGTTCAGAAGTAAATACTTCTTTCTTGATCCCTCCAACAAAAGTGCTAGAATTAAGTCAGTGGTCCAGTTTGCATGCTATGAACCAATGACTGTGGTTAGGGTAATACCAAACACTGAATGGCCAGATTTGGGCCATATACTTGCCCCTGGAGAGGAGCCAACCCTATCTAGACCATGTCCTGATTGTGGTGGAAGGAGGTTTCTCCAGAAAAATTGGATTGCTCTTACCAGAGAAGGGTGGAACAGCTGCCGGGTAAATAAAAATGTACTGGAACATAATGTATGAAAGCATTTGTAGACCTTTGATCTTTAAAGGAGTATGACTGGCTTTATGTAAAATAAGTGTGATGTAAAATCAGTGAATTAAAAACTGAAGCAATCATGTTGTAAAAGGCTTTAATCCTTTAGAATTTGTCTTTACTGTTAATTAGCATCCTTTCACTTGATAGCAATGCCACCATCATGGACTCTGGGTATTTCCTTTTAGCTTACATCTCTTCCTTCTTTATCTTACATTAAGTTTTTGTTTGGTACGTTTTGTTCAGGGGATTTAAGGGAGAAATACCTTTCATTATTAGAACAGCTTGTGGTAGGACATTTGGGGAAGGCATTACTCTAAAGTGTAAATTATTCATCACAAGAAGATGCTTTTGCAGAAATGGCAACAGACCACACAGAGTGTTTGCCAGAGTTTTCTTAATGCTTGACTTTATGCACAAAGAATGCTAGAAATTGTATCTTTCATCTTATAATACAATTGAAAGTATTATACAGTGCTTGTAGGATAGGTTCACTTCTGAAATCTCTCTGTAATAGCATGTTTCTTAGATTGAATCAATGGGATAGCATTGAGGGACAGGCAAATAGTAAAATGACCCCAGATTCTAAATCAGTTTCCTTAGGTTGAGGGCTATAGTTATTTAGCAGTAGAAGAGTTTGACTAACATCAGATGAGCCTGTGATTCTGAAATGATCTTTCATTTAGAAAGAAGCAGGACCTGATAGAAAAATAAATGTATTGTGATTTATTCTTTAAGTAATAGAAAGGAAATGGAACTACAAAGATAAAGTGCCTTTGTATTGTGCTTTCTTTCTTTCCTTTTTTTTTTTTTTTTGACACATAGTGATTGCTTAGTAACAGAATCTGAATATGTGAAGAACGAGTAAGTATATGATTTTTTTGGAAAGCTGTGTAATGAAAATTCTTTTTCTCTTAACATTATTTGGTAGGCACCTGTAGCCCTAATATGAACAAGAATTATTCTGATTTTCTTCTACATAAACCCAAGGTCACTTGATTCATTGTTTACTTCCAAGGTGTTATGTAGCATCACCCAATACATAGTATATTGGTTACATCAGCATAATATTCTCTTCCTTTCTCACAGTTGAAAGCATTTGACTCTCTTTCTTGCCAACTATTCACAATACAGTTTCCAGTCATTTTTAAGTACTTCACTGTGAATAGTGTGCCAGAAAGACACTTGAGGAACGTCTGCGTTATGGCAGAGAGAGGCTGAAACAAACAAACGGGGGATACTTAAATAATTGATAATCAAGGAACAGAGGAAATATTTTTCAATTTAATTTTAAAATTATTTAGTTATATTGACTTTTATTGGTATAGAGTTCTATGAAAATAAATTATAGTGTCTAATCACCATCATAATCAGAATACAAAATGGTTCTGTCACTACAGAAAACTCCATTGTCCTAGTTATACCCCATTCTACCCCTGATCCCTGGCAGTAACTGATCTGTTCACCACTATAGTTTTATCTTTTCAAAAATGTTGTGTAAATGGAATCATTACAGTATGTAAAACTTTGAGACTGGCTTTTTTATTAGCATAATACTTTTGAGGTTCATCTATGTTGTGGTCTTTCCTTTGTCAGATATGTGATTTGTGAATATTTTCTCCCAGTTGTTGTAGTTTGTCTTTTCAGTCTCTGACAACAGTGTCTTTTGCAGTGTAAAGGTTTTTAATTTTAATAAAGTCTAATTTATCAATTTTATTCTTTTGTAGATCATGTTTTAGTGTCATGTTAAGAACTCTCCTTAATCCCAAGTCATGAAGATTTTCTCCTCTTTTCTTCTTAAAGTTTTAAGTTATGCTTTTAGATCTGTAAACCATTTTTAGTTAATTTTGTGTAAATTGTACTTGCACCTTAGGTCATGGTTAATTTCTTCTTCTTTTAATGTATTTTATTGATTATGTCATTGCAGTTGTCCCAAATTTTCCCCCTTTGCCACCCTCCATCTGGTATGCCCATTCCCTCTAGCAGTCCCCAACTCCCTCTAGTTCATGTACATGGGTCGTGCATGTAAGTTCTTTGGTTACTCCATTTCCTATACTGTTCTTGACATCCCCCTGTCTGTTCTGTACCTGTCAATTTGTACTTCTTAATCCCTGCACCTTTTCCACCATTCTCTCCCTTCCCCCTCCCAACTGATAACCTCCTAAATGATCTCCATATCTATGATTCTGTTCTGTTCTGCTTGTTTAGTTTGTTTTTAGAGTCAGTTCACGATAGTGATGAATTTATTGCCGTTTTAATGTTCATAGTTTTGATCTCCTTTTTCTTAAATAAGTCCCTGTAACATTTCACATATAATAACGGCTTTGTGATGATTAACTCCTTCAACTTTATATTGGCTGGGAAGCACTTTATCTTCCCTTCCATTCTAAATGATATCTTTGCTGGATAGAGTAATCTAGGTTGCAGGCCCTTGGTTTTCATCACTTTGGACACTTTTTGCCAGTTCCTTCTAGTCTGCAATGTTTCTGCTGAGAAGTCAGCTGACAGTCTTATGGGAACTCCTTTGTAGAAAACTATCTGCTTTTCTCTTGCTACTTCTAAGATTTTCTCTTTATCTTTCACCTTGGGCATTTTAATCATGATGTGTCTTGGTGTGGGCCTCTGTGTCTATCTTCTCTGGGACTCTCTGCTTCCTGGACTTGCTTCACCAAATTAGGGAAGTTTTCTTTCATTATTTTTTCACATTGATTTACAATTTCTTGCTTTTTCTGTTCTCCTTCGGGCACCCATATGAAGCGAATGTTGGATTGCTTAAAATTGTCCCACAGGTTGCTTACATTATCCTCATCTTTTTGGATTCTTTTTCTTCTTGCTGTTCTGATTGAATGATTTTTTTCTTCCTTATGTTCCAAATCATTGATTTGATTCTTGGCTTAATCCACTCCACTGTTGTTCCCTGTAGTTTTTAAAATTTCACTGAGTGTAAACTTCATTTCTGCTTGGGTCTTCTTAATGCTGTTGAGGTCCTCACTAAGTTCCTTGAGCATCCTAACAACCACTATTTTCAACTTTGCATCTGATAGATTGCTTATCTCCATTTTGTTTAGTTATTTCTGTTCTTTCATTTAGGCCATGTTCTTTGTCTCCTCATTTTGGCAGACTCCCTGTGTTTGTTTCTGTGTATTAGGTAGAGCTGCTTTGACTCCCTTTCTCAGTAGTGTGGCCTGTTATACAAAAGTGTACCCATAAGTTGTAGTGGGTGGAGCCTTAGGTAATTGCCAGGTCAAGGCAACCTGTGTTGTTGCTCTGTGGGGAAGGCTCAGAAAAGTGACAATGGCTGCTGCCTGGCCTCTGGAATTTTGGGAGGAAGCTGTCCCCAGTACCCGCCATGATTCTAGACACTTCAGTTTCTCCCTGTATGCCACTGGTGCCCTGCCAGCTGGTGCCCTAGTGCTGGAGCCCAGAAGGAGTTAGTCTGTGTAAGTCTTAAGTCCACTGTGGGCCCTTTAAGAAGAGATGCCTGAGAATCCCGTAGTTTCTTCTGCTGCTCCAACCCCCACTGCTTTTTACAGCCAGAAGTATGAGACTTACCATCCTGGCCTTGGAGTCTTGAGCTGGGTGGTCTGGTGTGGGCCTGGGATCCCTCACTCCGGAGGTATGCCTCCGAATTTTTATCTACCACACGTGGGTGTGGGACTGACTATTCTGGGTCTCTACCCCCTTACTCATCTGGATGAATGTGACTTCTTTTTCCTTGGTTGTTGGACTTCCATACAGCTTTTCTGATGGTTCTTGGTGATAGTTGTTTTGCAGTTTAATTGTAGTTTTTGCTGTGGTTGTGGGAGGAGGCAAGCCATGTTTACCTACTCTCCACCCAGCTCCCCTATTTATTTGTTTCTGGCTCTCTCTACCATATTACCTGTGTTCCTCAAGTGTCCCTCCCTCCCCTCCCCTGTCCTGCCTTCCCCTCCCCCTCCTGCCTTCCCCTGCTCCTCCTCTCTTCCCTCCCCTTCCCACTCTCTCTTTGCACGTAGATAACTAGTTGTCCCAAAACTATTTGGTTTAAAAAAAAAAAAACAAAACTTGAATCGTATCAGCATCTTTGTCAAAAATGAATTGACCATATTTGTATGGATTTCTGGACTGGTTTTTATTCCATGAATCTATGTGTCTATTTCCTTGTCAGTACCAAACTGTCTTAATTATTGTTGCTTTAGAGTAAGTCATAAGATCAATTAGTGTTTTTTTCCAGTTTTATTCTTTAAAATTTTTTAAAGTATTTCAGTTCCCTTGCTTTTTCATTTATAGTAGTACCTTGGTACTCATCGTTCATTCATTCTGGAACTTACCATGAGTGCCGAAAACAATGAGTACCAAATGATGAAGCGTTTTCCCTTGTGGGATGGTGTTGTGACTTCCAGGAAGTGTGATGAGTCCCAAGCAAGCACCAAATGCTTAAAATATTTTTTTCTTGTCAAAATGCGACAAATACAGTGTTTGACGAGTTCTGAAGCTGACGAATACAGAGGTATAACTTGACTGTAAATTTTAGACTCAGCTTGTCTATATTGTAAAAGTCCTGGGAGGATTCTGATTGTAACTACATTAACTCTGTAGATCAATTTGAGGAGAATAGACATCTCTATATCAAGTCTACAAAAGTTTTTAAAAGATCAATATCTTCATAGAGATGGCATGTTACATCCATGATCCAAAAATTAGGATACTAGAGACAAAGGCGCAACCAGATGACAGGAAAAAGCTATGGAAATTAACATATATCTGGAATTTAAGTTCAGTACAATATCTCTGGTTGGTGTGGCTCAGTGGACTGAGTGCCAGCCTGTGAACCAAAAGGTTGGTGGTTCGATTCCCAGTCAGGTCACATGGCTGGGTTGTATGCTTTGTCCCCAGTTGAGGGGTGTGTAAGAAGCAACTAACTGATTAATGTCTCTCTCACACATCAAGGTTTCTCTCCCCCTCCCTTCCTTCCTCTCTCTTTAAGAATAAATAAAATCTTAAAAAAAATAAATTTAGTACACCAGATGGAGGATAAATTTAAGAAAATCTTCCTAAAGTAGAACAAAAAGGAAAAGAGATAGAATGACTTCTGGTCAAGACAACAGTGTAGGCATATGTGGTCGTGCAACCACAACAAAATTACAACTAAAATATAGAGCAACCATTGCTCAGAACTGTCAGAAATCAAGTTGAATGGAAGTGTGACAATTACAGATTTAAAGAAACCACATCCATCCAAACTGGTAGGAGGGACACAGACACAGAATAGACTGGTGCCACATCCACCTGTGGTGGGTAAAAATTCGGGAGGGATATCTTGGGAGCCAGGAATCCCAGCCCCATACCACATCCCCCAGCCCAGGGTTCCAGTGCCAAGAATGTAAATCCCCAAAACTTCAGGCTGCAAAAAGCAGCAGGGAAGAAACTTCTAGAGGCCTACACAGTTCCTCTTAAAGAACCCACACATGGACTTGCCTAGGCATCCCGGCCAGCAGAGGCCATTGTTTCTTTTCTCAGCCCTCCCCCTCAGGACCCATACAAGCTGCTTTTCCATATGAATGGATGGTCCTGAAACATGCTTCACAGCTTCCTGAATCCTCTTAAACAAGCAGCAGCTGGCCTCAGTGAGTCCCAGGCCTGGAATTAGCTGCTTAGATTCACATCTTGGCTTCGCCTGGAAATCTCCAAGCCCAGCACAAGTAGCAGCCATCTCAGATTGTTTATAACTCATGCAGGGTAGCCCTCGGCAAAACACAGGCGGGGGTGGATCTTGGCCTGTACCACCTGGGAAACCCCACGGCCAGTGCACCCAGTGGACAGATACAGACCATATTGGAAGACCACCACCCTGCCCCTGCAAAGCTGATATTCCTTGGAGGGTAGAGGTTTGTGCTCAGTGGTCACAGCCAGTCCTTGCAGCTGCCTGGCCTGGGTAAATTTCTCTCATTGATTTGCCAACAGCAGTCAAGGCTCAACTACAAGAGGAGGGTGTACTCAGCCCACACAAAGGGTGCACCTTGAGTACCCAACTTGGGCAATAGGAAAGGCTGTGCCACTGAACCCTACAGGACACCTACTACATTAATCCACGCTATGAAGACACAGAGTCATAGCAGCTCTACCTGATACACAGAAACAAACACAGAGAGGCTGCTGAAATGGAGAGACAAAGAACATGGCCCAAATGAAAGATAAAAACTCCAGGAAAAGAGGTAATGAAATGGAAATAAGCAATCTATCAGATGCAGAGTTCAAATCACTGGTTAAAAGGATGCTCAAGGAACTTAGTGAGAACCTCAACAGCATAAAAAAGATCCAATCAGAAATGAAGTATACACTAATTGAAATAAAGAACAATTTAGAGGGAAACAACAGTAGAGTGGATGAAGGCAAGAATCAAACCAATGATTTGGAACATAAGCAGAAAACAACCAATCAGAACAAGAAGAAAAAATTCAAAAAGACAAGGATAATATAAGCAACCTGTGGGGCAACTTTAAGCAGTTTGACATTCGCTTCATAGAGGTGTCAGAAGGAGAAGATAAAGAGCAAGAAATTGTAAATCAATGTGAAAAAATAATGAAAGAAAACTTCCCGAGTTTGGTGAAATAAATAGATATGCAAGTCCAGGAAGCACAGAGTCCCAAAATGATGGACACAAAGAGGCCCATACCAAGACACATCAAGTTAAAATGCCAAAGTTTAAAGATAAAGAGATGGGGGGATGTGGAGAATGGGTGGAGAGGTGAGGGGAATTAAGAAGTACAAATAGGTGGTTAAACAATAGCCATGGGGATGTAAAGTATAGTAGAGGAAATAAATGGAGTTGCCAAAGAACTTATGTGCATGACTTGTGGACATGAATAAGGTTGGGGGATTGAGAGAGTGGGGCATTCTGGGTGGGGGGCGGGGAAGAGGAAAAATCAGGACAACTGTAATAGCATAATCAATAAAATGTAATTTTTAAAAAATGGGAAAAAAGAAAAATGAGCATGAGGGAAAGTTTAGAACATTATATAGTTAGGAGATTCTGTTATTTCACAATGGATCTCCTAACTATATAGGAGTTCTAGGAAATGAGAACAGAGAAATGAAGAGGTAAAGAGGATCAAAGAATTTGTCCTAGAACTACATGGACAAGATTGATCTCCATTTTTGAAAAGTGAATTAAACACCCACAACTTTATAGCAACAGAGTGGAAGCTGCCAGGGGCTGGGGGAAGAGAGAAATAGGGAATTACTGTTTAAAAGTTACAGGTTCTCAGTTTGGGTAAATGAAAAATTTCTGGAGATGGATGTTGGTGATGGTTGCACAACAATATGAATATACTTAATGCCTCTGAATTGTACACTTAAAAATGGGTGAAATGGTAAATTTTATGTTATGTCAAAATTTTATGTTAAGGTGAAAGGAATAAGAGAGGAGACTACAGCAGACAAAAGACTTCAAAAAGTTTTGAGCCCTGGCTGGTATGACTCAGCGGATTGAGACTGAAATGTCACTGGTTAGATTTGTGGTCAGGCCACATGCCTGAGTTGTGGGCCAGGTCCCTGGTTAGGGGCATGTGAGACATAGTGGGTCCATGTTTCTCTCGCACATGGATGTTTCTCTCCCTCTCTTCCTCCTTTACTCTCTCTCTAAAAATAAGTAAATAAAATCTTTTTTTAAAAGAGCTTTTGAAAGCTAGAGAGCACACACACAAAAGGCAACTGCAAAACTAAACAAAGTTCAAACCTAATTCTGCAGTTGTTAAAGAAAAAATAAAGCAGTCTGGTAAGTGCTAAAGAGTACCAAAAAAAAAAAAAACAAAACCCACAAAGGAATTGTAGGCACTGGTTACTGAATGAAGTCGTCTGGGATGTGGCTAAAAAAAGCAGAGATTGACAATTTTTATGAGGAGTAAATTTAGCCAGATCTTCTGCCCCATTCTGTGCAGCTGAGCTATTGCTCTCGTGTTCTGGAAGAAGAAAGGCGGTATATTAGCTGGACGATGTGTGCCATAAGCACAGGGACAGACAGCTGAAGTGAGGCACCATTCTGAAATGAGGTTAAGTTGAAGTATACAAACTAAATGGTGAGAGTTCCCCCTGCTTCCTTCCTTCATTTAGTCTAAACGAATAAAGCTAAATGATCAACACTTGGGGTCCACAGTGAAACCACTCAGAGAGTTTCATGCTGTAGTGGACCCTGCTTGTTGCCAAGCCGTGCAATTATATATAATGCCAAAAGAAGCATCAGTGTACAAGTAGTTTACAGGTGTTCTGTGTTCCTATCAGGAGTTATTCTAGGACAATATATGTTAATTTTTAAAGCTATAACCCATGGTAAGAAGTAATTTTATATATTATAACCTGGTATACACACACTTGCATTCTACATGTATATGTGGGTATTTGTATATGCGTATCTGTGCATAAGTATATTTGTTTCTTTATAGACCATTAAAGTAGGATTGTGGCCCTGGCCACGGGGCTCAGGTAGTTGGAGCTTCATCTCATACACCAAAAGCTTGCAGTTCGATCCCTGGTCAGGGCATATAGCTAGGTTGCAGGTTTAATCCTCAGTTGAGGTTCATGCAGGAGACAGCTGATTGATGTTTCTCGTGAACATGGATGTTTTTTTCTCTCTCCCTTCGTTTCCCTCTCTAAAATCAATGATAAAAAAATGTCCTCGGGTGAGGATTAAAAAAAAAAAGAATTGTGACACCGGAGGTTAATCAGTCATTCATTGTCATAACCCTGTTGATCTTCAAATAGCTTATTTGAACATGGGTTTGGGTTAGTTTATTTTCTGAGTTCTCTGTAAATTATAGAAACCTCATTTAAAATTACTCAGATTCCTTAACTTTGTGGACATAAAAGGCTAATATAAATTTGTTCTGTTTTAAATTTTAGTGTATGCCTAACATATTTCCTTATCTTCTTGTTTGCTTTATTTTAATGCATGTGTGTATTGGTTTAGTTTGAGTAACTAGTTTCCAGGACTATTCAGAAATCTATTTGGAAGGAGGTAATGATAAGACACTACTTGGAAATTATCTTACAGTTTGGGTTTGGACAGTCATTCATCACTTATTTAGTGGTCCAATATTGAGCTCTTTCAACCATCCTAAAGTTATGAACCAGTAAGTAAGCAGAAAAAAGTTTTTGGAAAGTACACATATTTGTTAATGCTTTCTATATTAGATACTGTGCTAAAGTATTCAATTTTCTCACAATAACTCATGCCCATTGAAGAGTTAAGGAAACAAATGCAGAGGTATTAACACAAAGGTTAGGATTTGAGTCTCATTTTTTAAAACTATTTTTTTTTTTAGAGTTTTTTAGGTTCACGTAAAAATTGAGAGGAAAGTACAGGTATTTCCCATATGTCACCTTTACCCACACATGTGCGTGGCCGCTCTGTCAGCATCACTCACCAGAGTTGTGTCTTATTACAGTTCATGAACTCACATTAACACATCATAATCCCTAAAACCATAGTTCACCTTAGGGTTCATTTACATTTAGTGTACATTTTAAGAGTTTGGACAAATGTATAGTGTTATGTATCCATCCTCATAATACCATACAGAGTATTTTCAGTGCCCTAATAGATCCTTTGTGCTGTACCTATTCATCCCTTCCTCCTCCCAACCCCTGGCAACCATTGATCTTTTTATTGTCTTCATATAGTTTTCCATTTTCCAGAATGTTATATAGTTGCAGTCTTACAGTCTGTAGCCTTTTCAGGTTGGTTTATTTCACTTAGTAATGTAACCTTGTTTCCTTCATATGTTTTCATAGCTTTATAGCTCATTTCTTTTTAGTACTGAATAGTACTTCTCTAGATGTACCACGTTTTATTTATTCATTCACCTATGAAGGGCATGTTATTTGCTCCCAAGTTTTGGCACCCATGAATAAAGCTGCTGTAAACATTCATGTGCAGGTTTTTGTGTGGGCATAAATTTCCAACTCCTTTGTGTAAATACCAAGGAGCACAATTACTGTCTGAATATATCGTATGGTAAGAGTATGTTTAGTTTTGTAAGAAACCACCAATCTGTGTTCTATGGTGACTACAATTTTGTATTCCCAAGAGAAATGAATGGGAGTTCCCATTACTTCAAATCCTTGCCAGAATTTGGTGGTGTCAGTGTTCCAGATTTTTGCCATTTTAATAGGCATTTAGTGGTATCTTGTTTTAAATTAAATTTCCCTCATGATGTAAGAATTATAGGATCTTTATACACACACACACACACCATATTTTTCAGACTATAAGACACACTTTTTTATCAAATTTTTTGCTTCAAAAATTTTTACCGTATTTTCCTTCTCTAAAACCTAGGTGTGTCTTATGGTGCAGACCCCACATGCACCTAGGTTTTAGAGGAAGAAAACAGGGGAAAATTTTTTTGAAGCAAAAACTATGGTTAAAAAAGGTGCGTCTTACAGTCCAAAATATATGGTATATTAGAGAGAGAGAAATACGATGTGAGAGAAATTTCGATCAATTGCCTCCTATATGTGCCCCAACCGGGTACCAGCCAGGGACCAATTAAGCCATGATCTTTTGGTGTACAGGACAGTGCTTTAACCAATTGAGCCAAACTGGCCATGGCTGTAGTATCTTTTACTGTACTTACTTGTCGTCTGTATATCTTCTTTGGTGAGGTGGCTGTTCAGATCATTACCCCATTTTTTAAGTCAGGTTGCTTTCTTACTGTTGAGCTTTAAGAGTTCTTTATATATTTTTTATAACAGTCCACTATCAGACGTGTCTTGCAAATACTTTCTTCCAATCTGTGGCTTCTCATCTCATTTTCTTGACATTGTTTTTCAGAGAGCAGAAGTTTTTAATTTTAAGGAAGTCTAGCTTATTATTTCCATTATGAATTATACCTTTTGTTTTGTATCTAAAAATCGGTCATCCCATTCAAGTTCACCTAGGTTTTCTCTGTTGTTATCTTCTAGGAGTTTTATAGTTTTGACTTCCACATTTAGGATCCCGATCCATTGTAAGTTAATTTTTTTCATCACCAAATTCCTTTATTTTATTTTATTCTATTTTATTTTTCAATTACACTTTACATTCAGTATTATTTTATATTAGTTTTAGGTTTCCAGCATAGTGGTTAGACAATCATATACCTTACAAAAGTGATCCCCCAATATTTCAAGTATCCACCTGGCATCCTAAATACTTAATTACACCATTATTGACTATATTTTCTATGTTGTACATTACATCCCATGACTTTCTTTGTAACTGCCATTGTATACTTTTAATCCCTTCACCTTTCACCCAGCCACCTCTCCTCTGGAAACCATTATTCTGTTCTCTATATCTGTGAGGCTGTTTCTATTTTGTTTATTTGTTTACTTTGTTCTTTAGATTCCATACAAGGGGGGACCCAAAAAAACCTAAATTTATTTTTAAAATTGTGTATTCTTTCATATTTAAACTTCAGTCACCTTCAAAGTACTCTCCATTTGATGCAATACACTTACCAAGACTTTTTTCCTACTGCTCAGAACAGTTTTTGAACTCATCAGTTTTGATGCCTTTTAGTGCTTCTGCTGTTTTTTGTTTCACCTCTTTCACATCTTTCCCTTTGAAGACTTTTTTCATCTGGGGAAACAAAAAAAAATGTTGCTCAGGGCAAGATCAGGTAAGTAGAGTGGAGCACAAAAGTCATGTCATTTTTGGTCAAAAACTGCTGAACATTCAGCATGTGTGGGCAGGCCATCATGAAATGGGCAAACACATTGAAAGAGCCTACAAAAAATTTTCACTGAAGCCAAATACAGCCTTTCACAACGATGCCAGCTGGTACACTGATACAGATGGATTTCTAGAACACTCACCTAGCAGGAGAAGCCTGTACTATAAGGGGTTCACCTTCCAGAAAATCTGTTTTTTTGGGGGGGTCCCCCCTCATATTAGTGAAATCATATAGTATTTGTCTTTCTCTCTGACTTATTTCATTTTACATAATACCCTCTAGGTCCCTTCATGCTGTTGCAAATGGTAAGATTTTAGTCTTTTTTTATGGCTTTTTTTATCTACTCTTCTATTGATGGCCAGTTGGTATTTTGATAGGGATTGCATTGAATCTATAGATTGCTTTGGGTAGTATGGATGTTTTACAACGTTATTTCTTCATAGCCATGAGCACAGTGTATGTTTCCACTTATTTGCATATTCTTCAGCTTTTCTTTTCAATGTCTTACAATTTTCTGAGTATAGATCTTTTATTTCTTTGGTTAAATTTAGTCCTAGGAATTTTAGGTTCGGGGGTGTTTTTGAGACAATTGTAAATGTGGTTGTTTCATCCAGGTGACTGAAGTTTAAACATGAAGTTCCTCTTTGGGATAGTTTATTATTGGTATGTAACAATGCAACTGATTTCTGAATATTTTGTATCCTGCTACTTTATTGAATTCATTTATAGTTTTTTGGTGGAATCTTTAATGTTCTCTATATACAGTATCCTGTCATCTACAAAAGAATGGCAGTTTTACTTCCTTTCTAATTTGGATGCCTTTTATTTCTTCTTCTTGTGTCATTGCTGTGTCTAGGACTTCTAGTACTGTGTTGAATAAAAGTGGTAAAAGTGGACATCCCTGTCTTGTTTCTGATATTAAGGGAAAGGCTTTCAATTTTTGCCCATTATCATTTTAGCTGTGGGTTTGTCATACATGGTCTTTATTATGTTGAAGTATGTTCCCTCCATTTCCACTTTGCTGCGGGTTTTTAACAAAATGGGTACTGGCTTTTGTTGGGTGCTTTTTTTGCACCTATCGATGTGATCATATGATGTTTATCCTTGGTTTTGATTATGTGGTGTATCACATTAATTGATATATGGATATTGTACCATTCTTGCATCCCAGACAAGATTGGGTGCATTCAGGGTGGTATGGCTGTAGAGTGCATCCCTGGAATAAACCCCACTTGATCACAGTGAATGACCTTTTTAATGTATTGCTGGATCTGGTTTGCTGATATTTGTTGAGGGTTTTGCATCTATGTTCGTCAGGGATATTGGCCTATAATTTCCTTTCTTTGTAGTGTCTTTATCTGGTTTTTAAATCAGGATAATGCTGGCCTTGTAAAATAAACTTGGGAGTCCCCCTCCCTCTTAAGTTCTGTGGATAGTTTGAGAAGGGTTCATGTTAGTTCTTTGAATGTTTGGTTAAATTCACCTGTGAAGCCATTGGGTCCTGGGCTTTTGTTTTTGGGAAGTTTTGTTATTTTGATCTCATTGGTTGTAATCAGTATGTGCAGATTTTCTGTTCTCTGTTGATTCAGTCTTGGAAGATTGTTCAATCTGGGATCTATTGATCTCTTCAAAGTTGTCTGATTTGTTGACATATAGTAGTTTGTGGTATTTTCTTATAATTCTTTTTATTTCGGTGGTGTCAGTTGTTACTCTTTCTCTTTTATTTATTTGGGTTCTCTTTTTTTTCTGATGAGTGTGGTTAGGAGTTTATCAATCTCGGTTAACTTTTCAAAGAACTAGCTCTTCATTTCAATTGCATTTTTCTTTTTCCTTTACCTCAAAGAACTAGCTCTTGGTTTCATTAATGTTTTGTACTTTGTTTAGACTCTTGTTTGTTTCTCCTCTGATGTTTATTATTTCCTTTATTTACTGATTTTGGGTAGTGTTTGTTGTTCTTTTTCTAGTTCCTTTAGGTGTAAGGTTAGATTATTTATTTGACATTGTCTTGTTTCTTAAGGTAGGCCTGTATTGCTCTGAATTTCCCACTTAGTAATGCTTTCATTGTGTCCCATAGATTTGGGTTTGTTGTGTTTTCATTTTTATTTGTCTCAAGGTATTTTTTAATTTGATCTTAATTGTTAAATCAGTCACTGTTTAATAACGTGTTTTAGCCTCTGTGTGTTTGTGTGTTTTTTATTTTTTCTTTTAATTGAGTTTTAATATTATAACATTATGATTGGAGGAGACGCTTGACATGAGTTTAATCATCTTAAATTTATGGAGATTTGTTTTGTGGCCCAACATGTGATCTATCCTGGAAAATGTTCCATGTGCACTTGAAAAGAATGTATATTCCATTTTGGGATGGAATGCTTTGAAAATATTAATTAAATCCACCTGGTCTCAATTCATCTGTCATTTAAGGCTGCTGTTTCCTTGTTGATTATCTATCTGGAAAATCTATCCATTGATGACAGTGGAGTGTTAAAGTCCTCTAATATGACTGTATAACTATTGATCTTTCCCCTTATGTCCATCAGTATTTGCTTTATATATTTAGATGCTCCTATGTTGGGTACATATATGTTTACAAGGGTTATATCTCCTTGTTGGATTGAACCCTTTATCATTATGTAATGTCCTTTATTTCTTATTATAGCATTGTTTTAAAGTCAATTTTGTCTTTCTAAGTATGCTACCCTAGCTTTTTTTTTTTTTTAATATATATATATATGCATTTGCATGAAGTACCTTTTTCTGTTACTTTACTTTCAGCTTCTGCGTGTGTCCTTCCGTTTGAGGTGGGTTTCTTACAGAATGTATGTATGGGTCTTATTTTCAGATTTTATTTATTTATTTTTAGAGAGAGGAGAATGGAGGGAGAAAGAGAGGGAGAAAAGCATTGATCAGTTGCCTCTTACATGGCCTCAACTGCAGGGACCTGGTTGCAGGGACCTGGCCTGCAACCCAGGCATGTGCCCTGACTGGGAATCAAGCTGGTGACTTTGTGGTTTGTACGCCTGTGCTCAATCCACTGAGCCATACCAGCTAGGGCTTGTTTTCTTATTCATTCAGATAACTTATATCTTTTGATTGGAGCATTTAAGCTATTTACATTTAAAGTGACTATTATGTATGTATGTATGTATTGCCATTTTATGGTGTATATTTATGTTTTTTTTTTTTCTTTCTTAAAGAAGTCCCTTTCACATTTCTTGTTGGTGAACTCCTTTAGCTTTTTCTTATGGGAATCTCTTTTTTTTTCTCCTTTAATTTTAAATGATAGCCCTGCAAGATAACAGCATTGATTGTAGGTCCTTGCTTTTTATCACTTTGAATTTTTTATGTCAGTCCCTTCTGGCCTGAAGAGTTTCTGCTGAGAAGTTAGATGACAGTCTTATGGGAACTCCCTTGTAGGTAACTATGTTTCTCTTGCTGCTTTTAAGATTCTCTCTGTCTTTAACCATTGACATTTTAATTATGATGTATCTTGGTGTGGGCCTTTTTGGGTTCATCTTGTTTGGGACTATGCACTTGGACTTGTATATCTTTTCCCATCACCAGGTTAGGGAAATTTTCTTTAAGTAGGTTCTCAATCCCTATTTGTTCTTCGTTTTTTCCTCTGGTACCCCTTGATGTTGCCCCAAAAGTCCCTTAAGCATTCAATTTTTTTTTCCCCTGCACTGATTGGGTGTTTTCTGCTACCTTGTTTTCCAAAATGTTGATTCAGCACTCTACTTCATCTAATCTGCTGTTTATTCCTTCTAGTGTATTCTTTATTTCAGATACTGCATGCTTCATTTATGTTTCTTTTTTTCAGATTTTATGTCATTGTTTTATGCTTCTGATCTCTTTCTTGAAGTTCTCATGAAGTTCATCCATTCTTTCCCAGAGTTCCTTGTGCATCTTTATAACCATTGTTTTAACTCTGTCTCTGGTACATAGGTTACCTCCATTTCATTTAGTTCTTTCATTTTTGGCATGTTTCTTTGTCTCCCTATTTTGGCTGCGGTTTTTGGCTCCCTGTGTTTGTTTCTGTGTATTAGGTAGATGTGCTATGACTCCCAGTCTTGGTAGGGTGGCCCTAGGTACCGGCTGCCCTGTGGGGCTCAGTCTCACTGATCACCTGAGCTGGGTGCTCTAGGAGTATCCCTTGTGTGGTTGTTGTGAGCCCTCTTGTTGTACATGAGTCTTGACTGCTATTGGCCTGTCTGTGGGTGGGGTTAACCCTCAGGCTGGCTGAATGTGACAATTGATCCCAACCACATTACATGAGCTGCTGTGTGGGGGCTGATCCCAATGTAGAATTCTCATCAGGGTCTGGTGCCTGCCAAGACATTCCTTTGTGTGTGCCACTTGTTTGTGGACCTAATTGGGTTATGTTCTGATGTGGTCTGAAGCCAGCTACTGGGTATATTTGTTCTGGGGCCTCTTGGCAGGGACTTGATGCAGGTCAGTATTAGCCACTGACTGTGACAGGCCCTGGGTTACCTGTTAGTAGCTATGAGGCAATACAGGGTTGCTAGTTGCCTGTGCTGGACCTTGGTGCATTTGGGAGGGGCCAAGATGGTGGACCAAGGCCACCAGTACCCAAGGCACCCCAAGATTCACTGCTACCTCTTGCTGTTAGGCTCAGCCACACTATAAGACCCTCAGGCAATATGTAAATTGTGTGAGGTGTGTTCTTAGTGGGTCACCAGGTAGTGGTGAGTGTTGTTCACCAGGCTAATACACATTCAGATTTGCTGCCAGTATTGGGTGTGAGGCCACTCATCAGGAATCTCAGGGTACAACAAGGCCAGCTGCCACCTGCCTGGGGGCTGCGGGCCTTTGCTGTGGGCCAACAGCATCTCAGGGTGTCATCGGGTTGTGCCAGTAGATTTCAAGCTAAGACAGATTCAGATTTGGTCTTGTGGAGGGAGGGCTGTACACAGGAATGGTAGTGCCTGTGGGGCTCGCAGGAAAAAATGGCCCTCGTTCTAAAGCCATACAACTAAATCTCTCCCTGTGTATTTCTGGCACCTCCTGATTTTGCCCGGATTTTCTCAAAAGTTTTTCAAGAAAGACTGCAACATGGGCCCAGGGTGGCCTCCACCCGATCCCTGCGTGGGGTGTGAACTCCACAGGGTGGCACCTCAGGGAGTCAGCAGGATGGAGGTAGTGCATCTCCCAGGCTACTGCCATGTACAAGGGTGTGCTCCACCTAGGAAAGATGGTGTCTGTGTGCGGTGTGGGAGAGGGACTCAACCCATGGACTTTGGCGGCTGTTCTCTAGCCCTGTCCCACTTGACACACCACCCAATCTCTCCCTGTATGACTCCAGTCCCTTCCAGGTGTCCTACTCCAGAGACTAGGGTGAATGCCTGCAAGTGATTTTGTCCACTGGTCCTTTAAGAGTGTGTCTGGGTTTCCAGCTATCTCCCATTTCACTTGGGCAGACAGAATCCCCACTGATTTCACAGTGAGATGTTATGTGGTCTCCTCTTCCTAGCACTGATGCTCTGGGCTGGGGAGCCCAGCCTGGAGTTGAGGCTGTTGCTCCGCAGAGGGACATTTGCATTTGAGATACCCCTGTGGATTCTCAACCACTGCGCGTGGGTTCTGGGCCAGCCTTTTTTACGTGTCCACCCTTTCTACCAGTCTCAATATGGCATCTTCTATAAATCCTTGGCTATAAGACTTCGTTTCAGCTAGTTTTCAGTTGGTTATTTGGGTTGATATATAATTTAGTTGTAATTCTGGTTTGGTGTTGGGAGGAGGTGAGTCTAACTTCCACATACTTCACTACCATCTTATCCTTGTGATCTGACCCACTGTATGTTAATTTTTATAAAGGGTGTAAGATCTTTCTCTAGATTCTGGGCTATTGTTGTTTTGCATGTGGATGGTCGGTTGTTTCAATACCATTTCTTGAAGAGACTGTCTTTGCTCCTTCACCAAAGATCAGTTGGCTGTATTTAGATCAATCTTATTTCATGACTGTCTACCGCATTTTGTTTTGTTAATGTATTGCTAATAGCTTTATAAGTTGGATAGTATTAGTCCTCTGACATTTTTTTTTTCTTTCAATATTATGTTGGCTATTCTGGATCTTTAACCTCTTCATAATAAACTTTAGAATCAGTTTGTTGATATTCCCAAAATAACATTCTGGGATTTCTTTTTGGTATTGAATTGCGTTTATAGATCAATTGGGGAAGAATTTACATCTTGACAATATTGAGTCTTCCTGTCCATGAATATAGAAAATTTAACCATCTTTTTAGTTCTTTGATTTTATTCATCAGAGTTTTGCATTTTTCCTCATACAGAGCTTGTACATATTTTGTTAGATTTATATTTAAGTATTTTATTTTTGGAACGGTTATGCAAATGCTATTGTGTTTTTAATTTCAAATTTTATTTGTTCATTGCTGGTATATAGGAAAGCAGTTTACATTTGTATGTTAACCTTGTATATTACAAGTTTGCTTTTTGGTTTATTCTTTTGTATTTTCTGAACAGATGATCATGGTATCTGCGAACAAAGGCAGTTTTGTTTCTTCCTTATTCTGTATGCTGTTTATTTCCTTTTCTTGTCTTACTGCATTAGCTAGTACCTCCAGTATGATATTAAACAGGAGTAGTGAGAGGGTCATCCTTGCATTGTACCTGTTCTTAGTAGGGAAGCTTTAAATATTAATATCTTACCATTATGATGTTAGCTATAGGTTCTTTTGTATATGTTCTTGTTCAAGGTGAGGTAGTTCCCTTCTATTCCTACTTCACTGAAAATGATCATGAATGGGTGTTGGATTTTGTCAGAAGCTTTTTCTATATCAATTGATATGATCATGTGATTTTTTGTTTTAGCTTACTGATGTAATGAATTACATTAATTGGTTTTCAAATATTGACACAATTTTAAAGCAGTTTTCTAATGTAAGACAGTTATGTCAGGAGTCCCCAGTATTAGCATCGAGTGTTGGTGATTTGCTGGAAGGACTTAACAGGACTAAGTTGTACTCACAGCTAAGAGTTATTACACCAAAGGGATATGAAGTAAAATCAGCAAAGGGAAAAGGTGCATGAAGCAAAGCCAAAGGAATCTAGGAGAAAGCTTCCAAGAATCCTTTCCTCATGGAGTCAAACAGACTGTGCCTGATTCCTGCAATCATAAAGTTACGAAAACATTTGTGAAATGTTGTCTGCTAAGCAAGCTCACTAGAGACTTGCTGCCCAAGGTTTTACTGAAGCTTGGTTACGTGGGCACCTGCTGCCTAACATGTACCAAAATTCTAGACTCCTAGAAGAAAAGAAAGTGTTTAGCAAATTCCACATTGTTTGTACAAATAACTTCAGCACACTGAATCACTCCTGTCAGTTAGGACAGCAATTCTCAACCAGTATGCCATGTGCCACAAGAATTTTTAAAATATGCAATGCCTGACAATTTAGTCAGGGGCACTGACCTTTTTCTCCTTAGATTGTCAAATTTAAAAAATGTCAACAGCCAGCACAACAGTAGTTATCCAGTGTGGATGAATCAAAATCATACCTTTTTTGTCAGATTGGCAAAAAATATATTTTTGGTGTGCTGCAGATTTTTAGTAATTAGTTTATGTATGCCATGAGATGAAAAGGGTTAAAAATGGCTGAGTTAGAGAATTGTGGGAACTCACCTTAAATCCAAGTGTCCAGATAACTGGCCAGCCAGTTAGTACAAGCAGGCCTTTACAAGGATAGCCATCTCAAGCCTTCTGATAACTCTTTTTATGTAGTCTATTCTCTTGGTAATTGGCTGAGGCATCTTGATGCCGATGCCTTTAAGAGCCTAAACCTTTAGATGGTTAAGTTTCATTAATCATAAAGATTTAACTTCCTTCTTAAGTTTCTGTATTTAAGTTCTTTTTTATGTAGCCCAAATCATCAATACAGACATAGCACAAATCAGACCAATAAGTTGAAAGTGATTGAAATGCCTTTTAGGGCTGGATGAGTCCTGATAGTTTACACACAAAAAAGTACAATTCCAGAGGCCACACATAATACCCCTGGAAACAAAGGATTCACAATTCTTAGGATACCCCAAGCAGTACATATATTATTCGGTGATACAGGTTAACAAAGCCCTCAATATGACCTCTTAGAGTGGGATCCCCCACTCTAGGGTTGCCAGTCTGATCCAGTTAACTCAGTCCAGTATTTGGTCTCAGGACTGCCATCAAGGCACACTTCCAAACGGATTTGCTTTTCCATTGACATCAGTGCATCCACCTCACAAATACAAATGACATCTAGAGATGTGCGCACGGTAAGTGCAGGAACTAGGCTGTCTTCTGCTGGTTTATAGTCTGGTTGTCAGGTATGATCATAGCTCAGCAGTCAGTGTGAACTCGGAATGCTCACAGCCTCTTGGAAAGACAGCATTGGGAGGTTCTTTAAGAAGAGAGTTTTCAAGAATAGTTCTGAAAAACAGAGATCATTAATACCTGCTACCATGCCTTCCAAGGTGCCAGGTTTTTATTTTCCCTGTTGTTACAAAATGATTGTGTTCCATTTAATAGTCATAACTTTACATTTTCCAATCATCCCCTGTTCTCACAAAGACCTTTTATCCACAAAGATTGGGTGCTAGAGGTACAAAAACATTTCCAAAAAACTTTTATATAATTTGACCAGAAAGACACATTATGTTTAGGGTTAGGACTATATCCTGACTATTCAAAAATTTTCTATTCTTAATATATTTTATTGATTATGCTATTACAGTTGTCCCACTTCTTCCCCCATCATTCCCCTCCACCCTGCACACCCTTTCCCACCCACATTCCCCCCCTTTAGTTCATGTCCATGTGTCATAAGTTCTTCAGCTTCTACATTTCCCACACTATTCTTGCCCTCCCCCTGGCTATTTTCTACCCACCGTCTATGCTACTTATTCTCTGTACCTTTTACCCCTCTCTCCTCCTCCCACTCCCCTGTTGCTAACCCTCCATGTGATCTCCATTTCTGTGGTTCTGTTCCTGTTCTAGCTGTTGGCTTAGTTTGCTTTTGTTTTAGGTGTGATTGTTAATATCTGTGAGTTTGCTGTCTTTTTATTGTCCTATTTTTTATCTAATTTTTCTTAGATAAGTCTCTTTAACATTTCATAGAATAAGGGCTTGGTGATGATGAACTCCTTGAACTTGACCTTATCTGAGAAGCACTTTATCTGCCCTTCCATTCTAAATGAAAGCTTTGCTGGATAGAACAATCTTGGATGTAGGTCCTTGCCTTTCATGACTTGGAATACTTCTTTCCAGCCCCTTCTTGCCTGGAAGGTCTCTTTGGAGAAATCAGCTGACAGTCTGATGGGAACTCCTTTGTAGGTGACTGTCCCCTTCTCCCTTGCTGCTTCTAGAATTCTCTCCTTCATTTGAATCTTGGCTAATGTCATTATGATGGGCCTTGGTGTGTTCCTCCTTGGGTCCAACTTCTTTGGGACTCTCTGAGCTTCCTGGACTTCCTGGAAGTCTATTTCCTTTGCCAGATTGGGGAAGTTCTCCTTTATTATTTGTTCAAATAAGTTTTCCACTTGTTGCTCTTCTTCCCCTTCTGGTACCCCTATAATCTGGATGTTGGAATATTTAAAGATGTCCTGGAGATTCCAAAGCCTCTCATTTTTCTGAATTCTTGTTTCTTTCTTGTTTTCTGTTTGGTTGTTTGTTTCTTCCTTCTGATCCACTCCATTGATTTGAGTCCCAGTTTTCCTCCCATCTCTATTGGTTCCCTGTGCATTTTCCTTCATTTCACGTATTGTAGCCTTCATTTGATCTTCTAATTTGTGAGCAAAATCAACCAATTCTGTGAGCATCCTGATCACCAGGGCTTTGAACTGTGCACCTGATAGGTTGGCTATCTCTTGGTCGCTTAGATGAATTGGCTATGGAGCTTTGATTTGTTCTCCTGTTTGAGCCATTTTTGTTTTTGGTAGTTTTTTTTTTTGGGGGGGGGGGTCTGGCTGCCGCTGTTACTAGTGAGGGACGGAGCCTTAGGTGTTCCCAGAACGGGGTAGCCCAGTTGCTGGGTAGTGACGCTGTATGTGGGGGCAGGGTCCAAGAGGGAACAATGGCCCGGCTCTTTCTCAGATTCCAGTCCCTTCCGCCGCTTCCCCTTCGCCTGGATTATCTGTGCACAAATGTGGGACCACCTGGTCAGCCAGGTGCCTTGCGCGGCCTCACTGGGTCTGCACAGTTGCCACCCCATGACCTGGGTCTGCTAGCCGCCACCTGCCTGCCTGGGATCTGCCAGCCACTGCTGCCTACATCCCCGGGTCTGCCAACCTCCACTTTTTCCTGCTGCGACTCCGCCCCTCTTACCGGTCTGGATGAATAGTTGTTGGACTTCCGTACAGTTCAGTTTTCTATCAGTTCTGTTGTTTTCTTGTTTGTAAATCTTTGTTGTCCTTAATTTTGGTTGTGCGAGGAGGCACAGTGTGTCCACCTGCACCTCCATCTTGGCTGGAAGTCCTATTCAAAAATTTTCAAAATGGGGTTAACATAACTTCCCCTTTTTTGTGTGTGTCCTGACTAATTATTTAGTGAGTAACCTAGAAAAGGTCAATCCCTTTTTTAAGATAGCTGTATTTAGTAATTACTCTATTTTGCTGTATATAATGCACACCCATGGTTGGTGGTGGTGGTTTTTTTTTTTTTTTTAAGATTTTATTTACTTTTAGAGAGGGGAAGGGAAAGAGAAGAGAGGGAGAGAAACATCAATGTGTGGTTGTCTCTTGCATGTCCTCCACTGGGGATCCTGCCTGCAACCCAGACATGTGCCCTGACTGGGAATTGAACTAGTGACCCTTTGGTTCGCAGCCCAAGCTCAATCCACTGAGCCACACCAGCCAAGACATACACCCATGTTTTCTGTGCACATTGTACATGGGATCATTATACCCATCATATGTAATCATTATACCCACGTATAACGCGCATCTGTATTTTTCACTCAAAAATTTGGGCAAAGAAGTGCACATTATACATGGCAAAATAATGGTAAAATGCCTCACTAAGGTGTGTTTACTAGAAGAATGGTGAGGGTAGTACAGTCAGGCTATCAGTCCTTTGTTGGAAATTATAATTAATCTGGAAACCTGAACACAAGTCAACAGCAGTGGGCCATCCCCCAACGGGAGTCCAGAATCCAATCTGTTCAGGAATGGAATTGGTAGATGGGGTCACATTCCTTGTGATGCGCTCTCCTCCAGCTCACAGCTTTTGGCAGGAATCACATGTTAGCAATGGAATCAGCTCCTGCATCAGAAATATAGCATTGATCAGTAGCGTAGTTTTAGATGGGCCCATCAGAGGGGAAGTAGTTTCTTGTGGGCATGTGGATGTGACCCAGATAGTCCAGTCAGCATCCAGTGATGTTTTCATAGTTTAAGGCCCCACAAAGGAGTGTCCTAAATCTGCAGTGTTCCCAGAGTCTTAAGTTGTGTTCATTGAGCCTCTGCCTGCTTTCAGTTCTGCCCAGCATGTACTGAGGCTGAAACAGCCTGTATCAGATAGCTTCATATTTTAGCATTAGAGTCAGGCCAAGGCAATTAAGAACTGTGAATTTAGCATTTTAACAAACTTAGCAGTTAGTTTTTTGCAAATCCGAGACTCTACCCAGACAGCTGTGTTCCAAATTCAAGTAACAGCAGGGCTTTCTTAGCCCTTTTATCTTGTCAATCTGAGAGTCCAGATTGACCCACTCAAAAATATACCTATCAGGCTAAAGAATCATCTGCCTCTAAAGATCAGAAACTTGATTTCATAAGAGCTCATTAGCAACTAAAAAGTGCTTTTTAAAACTCTAAAAGTCTGTCTACGTCTAGAGATTGCCTCTCTTTTTATATTGTCTCCTTTTTTGCAGAAGCTGCAATAGGCAAAAATCATCAGTTATGATGACTTACTCTGGTTCTGATATTCAAAGAGTTTAAATTGCATCTGCTCACCAGCAGCAAAAAGTAAGGAAGTTTTATTCCATTACCATTTTTTTCTTTGCTGCTTCTTTCTGATTGGGATGGTCCCTCTAGAATTTGTAAAAGTACAAGCATATAATATTTTATAATAATTTTCTCATACATCCAGATGCAGTAGCCACAAAATACATAAAAGCATTTTGTAAATATTTTTTTTCTCATTGCAAATTTGTTTAAATAATCCTAGAAGTAAATTTAGCATTTACATGGTTAACATTACAGCTGTGTGTGTGTATGTTGGCCTGGGGTTATATTCTGGCTGTGATGCAAGGGGGTAGGGGTTCTGCTGCAGCAGCAGGTAGGTTAAAGAGACCTGAAATATATCTCCTCTACCATTTTCCCCCTCTCACTTTTAGTAGAGCAAATGTAAACTTTCAATATTTTTGGCCCACCCAAAGCTCACATTTGGGAGTATTTGGGCCCTTTATCCTCCACCCTTCCGAAAAGAACAAAAACCAATGACATCACCTGGGGTGTAATTTTCTCCCTTCCCCCATTTTGGCCAGTATAGGCAAAAGCAACCAGAGGATCAATAAACTGATTCCCCTGGGGATGGGTCTACATTTTCAAATTTCATAGGCAACCTTCTCTCATAACTGAAATCAGCTCACCTGCTTGTATCATATCATGGATAACTTCATAGCTACCCAGGCACGAAAAGTTCATTGTTCCCTACTCCTTAATTCTTTCATTTCTCAAACAATGCTTTTGTATATTTTAGTGAGTCCCAGATAGTCTAGCAAATCCCACTTCTGACATTACCGTGTTGTGGGGGGTGATCCTCAAAATCACTACCAGGTTCAGTAATTCTCTTGTAGGACTTGCAAGATGTAGTATGTAGTTGTATTTCTCTACCAAATTTATTACAGAAAAATCAACACACTGAAAAGGCACATGGGGCAAAGTCCAGAGGAAGCTAGACACAACTTGTAAGATTCTGCTCCCACAGAATTAAAAAGGATGTGTCTGATTCCTCTAGCATCAAATTATGACAGTACATGTGAAATGTTTTGTACAAATGAAGCTCACTAGACACTCAGAACCCAAGGTTTTTATTTAAGGCTGGTCACGCAGGTACATTTTGCCTAGTATGAACCAAAATTCCAGACTCCCAGAAGAAAAGCAAATGTTTAGCATACATCACATTGTTTATACAAACAACTTAGGTACAGTGAGCCACACTCATCAGTTATGGAATGGTGTATGCACTCCTTAAATCCAAGTTTCCAGACACTAGTCAAGGGCCAATCTTGTAAGCAGGACTTTTTAAGGATAGCTATCTTAGACCTGGAATGTTAATAACTCTTTTCTGCATAATAGGGTAGCAAACCCTCAGAGAAATGGGGCTGAAAATATAATATTGAATAAACTTTCTTCAACTTGATAAATTCTTTCAGTTTCAGCAGGACAATGAATAAGAAACAGTGAGATCCCCTAGAAGCTAAATAGTGTTAGATCTTGACTCAACATAATACCATTAGATTTTCCCCCATAGCAATCATAATTTAGATGAGTCCTCACAGTGGAGGATATAGCAAAGCCAGGTAAACTCACTGACTAAAACAATCTGGAAGAGGAGACTTCCAACCAGGATAATGTAGAAAAAATGTTTTTATTATAGCAATTTTATATTTATTCTTTGTGGTTAGTGTAAGAAAGGGAATTGTTCTCTTTTAATACTGTTTTGTAAACTTCTACTAAATTTGAATGCACATAATTATTAGAGATATGTTTTTAGGGAGCAGTTCTGTTCCCTGAAGTTTAAACACAAAATTTCCAATTAAAATTCTAAAAAAAAAAAAAAATTTAAGCATTTGGCTTCTGGCCAAGATGGAGGCATAGGTAGATATACTTTGCTTCCTTGCACAACCAAGAGAAGGACAACAACCAATTTAAAAACAGAAAACAACCAGAACTTCCAGAAAATCGAACTGTATGGAAGTCCAGCAACCAAGGAGTTGAAGAAACATTCACCCAGACCTGTAGG
Source organism: Glossophaga mutica (assembly GCA_039655065.1). Lineage (NCBI taxonomy): Eukaryota > Metazoa > Chordata > Mammalia > Chiroptera > Phyllostomidae > Glossophaga > Glossophaga mutica. Next base: position 65,978,438 of record CM077313.1, read on the forward strand.
AGGGGCAAAGAGGACACGCAGCAAGGTGGTGGATGGCCGATTAGGTGGATGAGGTAGCAGCTTCCAGACCAGTCAGTCCCACTGTTGTTTACTCCAACATTTGTGTTGGAATAAAGTGGAAGGAACAGCCTGGGAGCGAGACAGACTGCACAACCCACAGTTCCATCATAGGAAAAGAAAGTCCCAAAACCTCTAGCTATAAAAATCTGTGGGGGTTGCAGCAGTGGGAGAAACTCCCAGCCTCACAGGAGAGTCCACTGGAGGGACCCATGGGTTCCTAGAACATGCACAAACCCACCTACCTGGGAATCAGCACCAGAAGGGCCCAGTTTGCTTGTGGGTAATGGGGGAAGTGACTGAAAGTGGGATGAGACCCAAGCAAGCAGCATTGTTCCCTTTTGGACCCCTTCTCCACATACAGTGCCACAACGCAGTGATGTGGTTTGCCTCGCCCTCACAAATACCTAATGATCTGCCCCTTACCACATAACAGGTGCACCAAGAAAAAGAACTATGGCCCAAATGAAAGAACAAATCAGAGATCCAGAAAAAGTACTAAGGGATGAAGGGATAGCCAACCTATCAGATTCGCAGTTCAAAACACTGGTAATCAGGATGCTCACAGAAATGATTGAGTACAGACACAAAATAGAGGAAAAAGTGAAGGCTATACAAAGTGAAATGAAAATATACAGGGAATTGACAATGATGGGAAGGAGACCAGGACTCAGATCAATGGTTTGGAGCAGCAGGAGGAAATAAACATTCGACTGGAACAGAATGAAAAAATAAGAATTCAAAAAAATGAGGAGGGGCTTGGGAACCTCAGGGACAACTTTAAATGTTCCAACATCCAAATCATAGTGGTGCCAGAAGATGAAGAGTGACAGCAAGAAATTGAAAACTTATTTGGAAAAAAAATGAAGGAGAACTTCCCCATTCTGGTGAAACAAATAGGCATGCAAGTCCAGGAAGCTCAGAGAATCCCAAAGAAGTTGGGCCCAAGGAGGAGCACACTAAGACACATCATATTAAATTACCCAAGATTAAAGATAAGGAGAGAATCTTAAAGCAGCAAGAGAAAAAGGAGATAGTTACAAAGGAGTTCCCATAAGACTATGAGCTTATTTCTCAAAAGAAACCTTGCAGGCAAGAAGGGACTGGAAATAAGTGTTCAAAGTCATGAAAGGCAAGGGTCTTGGATATAGACTCTATCCAGCAAAGCTATCATCTAGAATGAAAGGGCAAATAAAGTGCTTGTCAAATAAGGTCAAGTTAAAGGAGTTCATCATCACCAAGCCCTTATTATATGAAATATTAAAGGGATTATCTAAGAAAAAGAAGACAATCAGAACAATGAACAGCAAAATGACGACAAACACAACTACCAACAACCAAACCTAAAAACAAACGAACTAAGCAAACAACTAGAACAGGAACAGAATCACAGAACTCACAGAGAGCACATGGAGTGTTGTCAGTGGGGATCGGGAGGGGGAAGAATGGGGGGAAGGGCACAGGGAAAAAGAAGCATAATTGGTAGGTAGAAAATTGATGGGGAGGTTAAGAATAGTATAGGGAATGGAGAAGTCAAAGAACTTACATGTATAACCCATAGGCATGAACTAAGGGTGGGGGGAATGCTGGAGGTAGGGGGTACAGGGCAGAGAGAGATAGAGGGGAGGAAAAAAATGGGACAATTGTAATAGCATAATCAATAAAGTATACTTAAAAAATTCAAGCATTTAATACTGCTTGCTAATAGTAAAAATTAATTACCTTTACAAACAGTATTTGATTACAAATTTCTAAACTTCCATAAATAGTATGCAATTTTTATCTTTTTTTTTTTTTTAATTGAGTATATGTGGTCTGTTCAGAAAAAGTCCAACCATTGTTAATATAGTGAGAACAGTTTGGGCAACATCAATGTAACCTGGTAGCAAAGGAGAGTGGACTGGAATGTGTGTGTGAACAGTGACCACTTCACTGTGCTAGTCAGTTGGGAGCGATAGACACCATTGAGTGAGCATGTGTACTGTGTAGCCATCACATTCAGAATGACTAAATGAGTTGAGCAATGAATCTGCATGAAGTTTTACTTCAGCTTGAACATTCTTCTGCAGATACTATTCCGATGATTCAGAAAGCCACAGCTGTGGGCAACTGGTGATTGGCAGCTTCATCACGACAACACACCCACTCTTGCATCACATCTCATGCAGAGTTTTTTGGGGAAACATCAGATCACCCAGGTGGCTCAGCACCCCTACAGCCCAGATTTTGTGCCCTACAATTTATGGCTTTTCCCAAAACTAGAATCACCTTTGAAAGGGAAGAAACTTCAGCCCATCAATGAAGATACAGGAAAATACAACGGGACAGCTGATGGTGATTGGAACTGTGCAAGGTCCCAAGGTGCCTTCTTTGAAGGGGACTGAGGTGTCATTGTCCTATGTACAGTGTTTCTTGTATCTGGTGTCTTCAATAAATGATAGTGTTTTTCATAGTACAGGCTGGACACTTTCTGGACAGACCTCATACAGTTGCTTTAAGTTAGTGAGACTCAGTTTGAGGCTAGAGGTTTGCCTTTTTAGGCAATAATGATTTTGTCTTTTTCTGAATTGCATGAACTTCAAGACCTTGGCTTCCTAATACCAAGATATAAGACTACCAATTTAACATTTTCACTTAAGTATATAAAATAAGGGTAACACATTATTCAAAAATTTTGAAAGCACACTGCTGAATAGCCAGAGATGCCAAAGTTTATGGAATTAAGCTATTTCCTCACAGCACCATGGCGTTACAGCCTGAAATGTTAGTTTTTAGCACTGTGAAATTCTGAATTCAAAGTATGAAAAATAGTTGCGGAGGGGGAGTTAAAATATAACACATAGCATTTTGAGTAGTTGAAAAGTCAAATGTATGAAAGCTGAACATTGCCTAAGAAAAATTTTAGCTATCTGAAAAATGTACTTGTGTGGAAAGTTCTGTGTTCTGTGACCATCGCAGTAATTACGTTTCAATAGGAAATAGAACTAAGTAGGAGTGATGCTTCACACAGTATTTGTGTCCCAAGTTTGCACTCTTTTCCACTTGGGGACCTCATGCTAGCTATTTTCAATGTTCACTTGCCAGTTTGGCAAAAAGAGGTTTTTCATTTTTTCCCTTTTCTAACTATTGCATCCTTTTTCACACTGAAAGCCATTTTGACATAAAAGGTATCCAAGAGCAGCTGGAATATGTATATATTGGATTATCTCCTTTTTCTTGGTTGCTGAGAAAACCGAGGCAGCCAAATTGCCACATAGAGTTTTTTAGTACTATCATGATAATGCTTTTGTGGTTGTGTAGCCATTTTATTTTGAATTCTGCCATATGAAGCTATTGTAATCAGAGTGGTTAATTCTCATTTTGGAATGCATATTACAAGGAAGTTGCTTTCTTTGTTAAAAGATTTTTCTCAGCTTAGATCATTGTCACAGTATTCTCTAATACTCCTAAGTTTTCCTGTAAACTATGGGTATTCATGAACTTCTTCCAGGAAGCCACCAGGAATAAAGCTACATTTGACTTTGACTTAATATGCAATTAGGCAGGCTAAACCCCACATCTCTTAAACCATACTTCATTTTTAGCAACATTTCAGACTAAGATCTCTTGTTTTCTGCTAAAGATGTGTGTGTATGAGCATTCATTTCATATATGAGTACTCCCAGTGTGAGATTCTCTGTATGCTCCTGTACTAAATTCTTTATCCCTTTACTTAGTATTTTCAAGTACAGTTACATAGGAGAGACCTGTTAATATTGACAGTGACCTAAAAAAATAGTGAAAATGCAGTTAACCTTGGTTTAGAAGATAGTTGAAAAAAATAAATGTTTTTAAATTGCCAATGATCACACACCTAATAACTCATCAAGTCTAGACTACCAGTTATATATTAGTCCTGATCTGGAAAATATAGTTGGTGACATTTTTCTTAAGACTTTACTGTTTTAAAAAGAATGAATATTGAATTCTTTAAAGGCAGCAACTGACTCTACCAGTGACTTGCAGATCCTGACAGGGGAAGGAAGATAAAATTTATTGAGCACTTGCTAAATGCCAGACACTGTATTACCTACTTTACCTGGGTAATCATGGCAATACTGCATGGAAGGTGGTCTTATCACCACTTTACAGATGAAGAAATTGAGGTTCAGATAAGCTAAATTATTTGTGCTAGAACTAGGAATTAGTAAATGTGGGATTCCAAATTGTTCTATGCTATGCTCCTTCCGTCAAATCCAGGGGTTTGCAAACTGTAGCCTATGGGCAAAATACCCCTGTTTTTGTAAATGAAGTACAAACACTACCATACCTATTCTAGTACATACTGCCTATGACTTTCAAGCTACAGTAGAGTTAAGTACAGTCATTTGTTGCTTAACAACAGTGATACGTCCTCAGGAATGCCACATTAGTCATTGTGCAAATTTCATAAAGTTCATTTACACAAATGTGTGGATGGTGTAGCCTACTATATGCTTAGGCTATACAGCATGGTTTATTGCTCCTGGGCTACAAACCTGTATGGCATGTTACTGTCAAGAATACTATAGGCAGTTGTAACACAGTGTATTTGTGTATCTAAACATAGAAAAGGTACAGTAAAAATCAGGTATAAAAAATAAAAAACGGTACACTTGTATATGACACTTCCATGAATGGGAGCTTGGAGGACTGGAAGTTGCTCTGGATGAGTCAGCAGTGAATGGTGAGTGAATGTGAAGGCCTAGGACATCACTGCACACTACTGTAGGCTTTATAAACAGTATATACTTAGGCTACACTAATTTTATAAATAATTTTTTCATAGGGAATTTCAGGGGAAAAGGGGAACAGTTTAGAGCAACAAGTATAAAAGACTCATGGACAAAAACTATGGGGGGTGGAAATGGGAGGAAGGTGGGGAGGGCTGGGGTGGTGGGCTGGGGCGGGGTAAAAGACAGAAAACTGTACAATATCAACAATTAAAAAATACTGATTAAAAAAATAATTTTTTCATAATAAATTAACCGTATTGTAACTTTTTTACTTTATAAACAATTTTAAACTTTTCTACTCTTTTTGTAATAACTTAAAAACACAAGCACATTGTACAAAATATTTTCTTTGTATCTGTGCTCTATAAGTTTTATCTATTTTAAGTCCATTTTTTTTTCTTTATAAACGTTTATGTTAAAAAATAGACACAAACATACTCATTAACCTAAGCCTACAGGGGGTCAGGGTCATCAGTATCACTGTTTTCCCACTTCCACCTGTGCTTCACCGGCAGGTTCAGGGCACTAGCATATATTGAGCTGTCATCTTCCATGATAACAGTGCTGCCTTCTGGAATCCCTCCTGAAGGTCCTAAGAGTTTCCTCAAGTGTCATTCTTTTCAGAAATGTGTTCCCTGTGGTTTACTTGGTTTGTTTCTTTCTTTTCTTGTTTTTAGTCATAGATTTGCTTATAAGCAGATAATGCACTGTGACTATTCTCTCTTAATGAATACCCTTCAGTGTTGTCCATGTTTGCAAACTTTTTAAGGAGCTTGTTGAAGTCTGTAAAATCTGCTAAACCCTTTACTGTGATTTCTCTTAGGGTTCTTCTTTTGCTTCTTTGGCAGTGTCTTACTCTTGCCTTTTCTTCAGATATCTGATTTTGTTCCAGTTCCAACAAATCCTCAGTAGTCAGTTTCTCAGGAACCACCTCCAAGAACTCCTCAATGTCACATTCGTCCACACCCACTTTAAAGTTGCTTGCTGTCTCAACCACAGCCTTGTTGCTTTTTGTAGCCTTTGTGCTACAACATCACAATGGGTATGATGTCACTAGGCAATAAGAACTTCGCAGCTCTCTTATAATCTTATGGGACCACTGTCATATATGCAGGTCATCATTGACCAAAATATTATTATATAGCGCATGACTGTATTTTGTTTTTGATGCAATTGTAAATGGGTTTGTTTCTCAAATTCCTTTTCTGATTGTTTTTAGTGTACAGAAATGCAACAGATTTCTGCATATTCATCTTGTATCCTACAACTTTACTGTTCTAATAGCTTCTTGGTGGAATCTATAGGGTTTTCTGTATATAATTTATCATCTGCAATTAGTGGTAGTTTGACAGTTATAGTTAGTTTTAGTTCTTCTTTCCCAAGTCAGACTCCCCTCCCCCCCACCCCAATTGCTCTGGCTAGGACTTCCAAAACTGTGTTGAATAAAAGTGGTGAGAGTAGGCATCCCTTTCTTCTTCCTGATCTTTCAGGAAGAAGCTTTCAGCTTTTCACTGTTGAGTACAGTGTTAGCTGTGGGCTTGTCACACATGGCCATTATGTTGAGGTTTGTTCTCTCTGTATCCACTTTGTTGAGAGTTTTTATTATAAATGGGTGTTGAATTTTGTCAAATGCTTTTTCTGCATCTATTGAGATGATAATATGATTTTTCTTCATTTTGTTAATGTGGTGTATCACACTGATTGATACATGGATGTTGAACCATCTGTGTATCCATGAAATAAATTCCACTTCATGCTGTATGGTCCTTTTAATGTATTAACTGAATTTGGTTTGCTACTCATTTGGTTTTTGATAAGGGAGCTAAGCAATTCGGTAGAGAAAGGATACTCTATTCGTCAAATGGTGCCAGAAACTATTGGCTGTCTTTATATAGAATATAATGAATCTCAATGCATACCTTATATAGAAATTAACTCAAATTGGATCACAGTCTTAAATGTAAAACCTGAAAATCTTCTTGAGGAAGATAAAGAAAAACAAAGTATTCTTGAGGAAGATAAAGGAGAAAATCTCTGTGACATGGGTTAGGCAAAGAGTTTGACATACAACTTTGTCCATAAAAGGAAAACATGATAAATTTAATTTTATCAAATTTAAAACTTTTGGTCTGTAAACAACACTGTGAAGAGAATGAAAAGAGAAGGAAGTTATGAATTAGAATGTTTGTAAATTACATTTGCAACAAAGGACTTTTATAGAATACCCAAAGAACTGATATGCAGTGATAATCCATCTTAAAAATGGGCATAAGATCTAAACAGACATTTACAAATCAAAAAATACTCATGGCAAATAACTACATGAAAGCATGCTCAATGTCAGTGGTCATTAGGGGAATGGAAATTAATACCATAGTGAGATGCCACTATACATCCAATAGAATGGCTGATGAAAAAAGGAAAAAATAGAAACCTGATGATTCCAAATGCTGGCCAAGATAATGGTTTTTATAAAGTTAAACAACCTACCACATGTCCCAGTAATTCCACTCATGCATGTTTACACAAGGGAAATTAAAACATTTAAGTTGTCCAAAACTGGAAACAACCAGCACATCCTGCAGCATGTGAATGGTTAAACAAACAGTGGCAGTAGTCCACACAATAGACTACTACGCAGGAATAAAGATGATTAACTATTGATTAATGCAACAGCATGTGTAAATCTTAAATGTACTTTTCTAAAAATACTAAAGCCTGAAAAAGATCTAGCTCAAAAATCTGTAATGGCTCCCTCTTGCAAACAATAAAATCAGTCTTAGAATTTTTATTTCTCTATTCTCACTGCAGTATAAACACCATAGATGCATTGGTTTCTATCTGTTCACTTATATTTGCTAGCTGAAAAGAGTCGATATTAATACTTGTGGTTTATAGGTGAGTAAACAACTGAAATAGGTTAAGTTACTTGGTAAAATAGAAATAGAATTTGAGCACAGGTCTTTTTGACTCCTACTCTCCTTTTCCTTGCTGTCATGGTTCTTGCCAATACCTATGGTTTACTGTAGTTTCAAAACCAGCTTATGGTCCTTAATTACTCTAATTGGCGTATTATAATAAACTGGATAGCTTTTAAAATTTTCACTCTGTTCTTGTCCTCCTAAACCAACTGAAATCACCTCCCCCAGTGAGTCTCATGCGTAGTGATCAATGAAAATTGCTACATGTTAATAAATGCTTATTGAATGAGTGAATGAACAGACTTGATAGCTTAATAATCGTCCGCATAGATTCTGTTTACTATAGTGTATCAATTTTTCATGGCTTTTTTCCTTCTATCGTTTTATTTTTATTTATTTTTTACTTTACCCCTTAACAGTTCTCTTCGAGTCTTTTTTTTTTTTTTTTTTTTTTAACCATCCTCTCCTCTTTGTTGAGTATTACTGCATTAACAATTAGAGCATTTTTTTGGATGTAGAGCTTTCTGGAATTTTCTTCCTTGAGAAACATCTCTCTGATTTCAAGAGGGCACTAGGGTTGGGACATACTGTTTGAACTTCCTACTTGTTTCTATTTTGGCTACAGAGAAGTTTAGTTGTAGACTTAAAATTGTTAGTCTTATCAGTTCTCTTATCTGCAGAAAGTTGCAGAAGGATGAATTAAGAGAGAGAGTGTGTGTGTGTGTCTAATGTTGGGTTTTCTTCCACTTAAATGAAGAATGAGAGCCAATTATTTTGTTTAGGTCAACAACTTCAACCCATAATTACAACTTTAAAATACTTTTGTGTCCCTCGTTGGGTGGCTCAGTTGGTTAGAGTGTCACCCCATGCACCAAAAGTTTGCAAGCTCAATTCTGGGTCAGGACACATACCTAGGTTGCAGGTTGATCTTTGTCCAAGTGTATATAGGAGACAACTAATCAATGTCTTTGTTTTTCTGTCTCTCCCCCATCCCACCCCACTGCCAAAATCCATAAACATATCCTCAGGTGAGGATCAAAAAAAACTTTTAAATAATTTACCTTTGTGGAAACAGATAAAGTAGGCATTACTTATTTCTGAAGCATTTCATCTTCTATAAAAGATTTCTGGGAGTAGTTTATTTAAGTGCACTAGAGTTGTTGCACCCAATTATTAACCTATGAATGGGGAAATTGAGAGACAGATTTAAAACAAGAGTTATATGCCCTGGCTAGTGTGGCTCAGTGGATTGAGTGCCAGCCTGTGAACCAATGGGTCGCTGGTTCAATTCCCAGTCAGCGCACTTGTCTGGATTGCAGGCCAGGTCCCCAGTAGGGCGCACACAAGAGGCAACCACACATTGATGTGTCTTTCCCTCTCTTCCTCCCTCCCTTCCCCCTGTCTAAAAGTAAATAAATTAATTTAAAAAATAAGTGTTATAGAGCCCTACACAATAAAAAGTTAATTAAAAATTAGGGAAAGCTCTCTGGTGTTCATTGACAGGGTATACTTTTCTTACTTTTTCCATTAAATACTTATTAAGTGCTGTGTTTTACTATCAAGTGATGAAACTTCACCTAGATTTTCCTCTATAATTTAGAAGCCGAAAATAAAAAATTATTTTTACCTCTTTGGTAATCCATCATTTGCTTCTTAAAGTTCTCTATATAGATTTATGTTGGGTTGGAAAAATAGTACTTATGGGTTTTGATTCAAAAACAAAGAGCAAAGTCATTTCAGGCTATGCTAGCCGTAGCTATGAAAAAGTGAAAGGACACATCTCGCAAATTTCCAGGCAAACTGAAGGGGGATGGAGCTATGACTGCTTTAAATGATGCATTTCCTGGTGAGTTTCAGGCTTATTGAACTCATTTTAAAAACGAAACATAAAATAACTGAGAACCACAAAAAAGGTTTCCAGACTCTAATATGCTTTCAACATGAGTAACAATAATACTTAAATTGACATTTTAGAGTGTTATTGATTTTTTAAGTGTCTTCAAGATATCATTGCTTTTATAGGGGTTTTTTTTTTCATATCTTGGATAGAAATGATTGTCTTACAGAACATTTCTCTAAAATAATAGTGTAAATCAGAGAACATGTGTTATTTATTAGTCTAAGCTAAAACTCTGGACTATGTAACAGCCACGACCAGACGACCCCCACCCCCCCCCAAAAAAATGGCTCAAACCCAAGAACAAATCAAAGCCCCAGAGCCAGTTCCTCTAAGCCATGAAGAGATAGCCAACCTATCAGATGCATAGTTCAAAGCCCTGGTGATCAGGATGCTCATAGAATTGGTTGATTTTGCTCACAAATTAGATGAAAAAATGCAGGCTACAATACGTGAAATGAAGGAAAACTCACAGGGAACCAATAGAGATGGGAGGAAAACTGGGACTCAAATCAATGGAGTGGATCAGAAGGAAGAAACAAACAACCAAACAGAAAACAAGAAAGAAACAAGAATTCAGAAAAATGAGGAGAGGCTTTGGAACCTCCAGGACATCTTTAAATCTCCCAACATCTGAATTATAGGGGTACCAGAAGGGGAAGAAGAGCAACAAGTGGAAAACTTATTTGAACAAATAATAAAGGAGAACTTCCCCAATCTGGCAAAGGAAATAGACTTCCAGGAAGTCCAGGAAGCTCAGAGAGTCCTAAAGAAGTTGGACCCAAGGAGGAACACACCAAGGCCCATCATAATGACATTAGCCAAGATTCAAATGAAGGAGAGAATTCTAGAAGCAGCAAGGGAGAAGGGGACAGTCACCTACAAAGGAGTTCCCATCAGACTGTCAGCTGATTTCTCCAAAGAGACCTTCCAGGCAAGAAGGGGCTGGAAAGAAGTATTCCAAGTCATGAAAGGCAAGGACCTACATCCAAGATTGTTCTATCCAGCAAAGCTTTCATTTAGAATGGAAGGGCAGATAAAGTGCTTCTCAGATAAGGTCAAGTTCAAGGAGTTCATCATCACCAAGCCCTTCTTATATGAAATATTAAAGGGACTTATCTAAGAAAAAGAAGATAAAAAATATGAACAGTAAAAAGACAGCAAACTCACAGATATTAACAATCACACCTAAAACAAAAGCAAACTAAGCCAACAGCTAGAACAGGAACTGAACCACAGAAATGGAGATCACGTGGAGGGTTAGCAACAGGGGAGTGGGAGGAGGAGAGAGGGGTAAAAGGTACAGAGAATAAGTAGCATAGACGGTGGGTAGAAAATAGCCAGGGGGAGGGCAAGAATAGTGTGGGAAATGTAGAAGCTAAAGAACTATGACACATGGACATGAACTAAATGAGGGGAATTTGGGTGGGAGGGAGTATGCAGGGTGGAGGGGAATGATGGGGAAGAAATGGGACAGCTGTAATAGCATAATCAATGAAATATATTTAAAAAAATTCTATTCAGAGCAGTCAAGCCAGAGAAAGAAATAAAAGGCATCCAAACTGGGAATAAAGAAATAAAAGTGTCGCTTTTTGTAGATGACATGATTCTTTATATAGAAAAAATAAAACACTGAAACTATGCATAATTTGAGCTACAGTCTGTCAGGGAAGAAAGATAAAACCAAACAACTGAAAGTTTCCAAATCCCTAGGAAAAACCCTTTAGAACCCACATGATAATATTCTTTTATTTGGTTACAGATAAAACTATGCAATGAACTGAATGGAGTTCTGTTAAGAATAATAAACTTTCCAAGTGCTAAAGCAGTACAACTAAACAAATTATTTCACTGAAGATAAACACATGGCTTCTAGATTCTATGAAAAACAAAACAAAAAAAAGTAATATCCAGGCTGTTGTTGAAAAATCCCCAAAGTGGCTAAAGTGTATTGTGATATCAAAGCATAGATTGTGGGAGGGGGGAATTTGCTCCTCATTCAAGATGAGGTGGTAAAGGAATACTTAAGGCTAAAGGTTCAGCAACTCTCTAAAAAGTTAAGTAAAAATTTTAAAATTATGCAGCATGATCCAATTTATGTATATAAACATTTATAGTATATGTATGCATACAAGCATATTTACATACATCATAAATAAGGTGGTTACTTATCAAAATGCCAACAGTGGTTATCTTCCAGTAAATAGACCATAGTTATTTATCCTTTTTCTTTATTCATATTTTCAAAAATCTGTGCATATATATTTGAATATTTAAAGTAAAAAACCGGTGACAAAGAACCATTAAAAGACCCAAATGTTGACGCCATTAAGTATAGCTGTGTGCCAGAAAATGTGCTGCTATACTAAGTAGGTAGTTGATGCCTATGTCTAGAATAGATTCAGCAGATGTCTTACCCTGCCTGCTCACTTTGCTCTTCATACTCAGATATAACATTTAGCTAGAGAGATCCAGGAGCTTTTTTATGTGGTGTGTGCACTTTGAACTCACCCATGGAGCTTAAATACTGATGCCTGGGAGCTGCCTACTCGACACTGATTTAATTGGTCTGAGATGTAGCTTGGCCAGTGAAACTCGGAAGTTGTCCAGGCTTTTAAATGTATATAGCCAAAGTTGAGGGCTATAGGTTGTTATATAGGAAACTTGGAAAAAAAAACAGAAACAAAACCTCAATTTGTTTTTCAACCCTTTAATTTGTATTCTGTTGAAACTGTTACTGCTCATACAAAGCCTGTGTTGAACAAGTATGTATTATTCCAACTTTTTTTAAAGCTACTTTTTAATGTCCAGCCTGCCACTGAGTTAACTGGGTAACATGATAGACTCCTGCATTCTGCTTCTAAGTTTTTCTCCCTCTAGTCTATCTTCTACACTGTAACAACAGTTCATTTTCTAAAACATAAAATAATTACATCATTGCCCTTCATAAAAGCCTTTATATGTTCTTTACAGGTTAATGTAAAAGTTTCTTAGTCTGGACCCAACCAATTTTCAGTTTTATTTCCTGTTAATCCAACCCTAGAGACCCTGAACTCCATCTTTACCGCCTTCAATAAGCCTTTTATTTCATACCTGTCTTTGCATATGTTGTTTCCTTTATCACTTATTTTGATCATTGTTCAAGAGTAGATTTAGAATCTACTGTTTCCTTTATCACTTATTTTGATCATTGTTCAAGAGTAGATTTAGAATTATTTCTTGGAATGGAACAAAACTAGCATTTATTGAGTATAGTAGTCAAGGACTGTGGTAGGTACTTTATAATAAAATCGCTCTTATAATCCTCACAGCCATCCTTAAGAAGTAGTAATTTTCCTTTACTGTACAGTTAGGAACCTGAGGCTTTTAGAGGGCATATAACTTGCTGAAAATTGCACAGCTAGGGTAGGTAAATTGAGATTTTGAACTCCAAATCCAGTCATTGTTTCCACGTCCTCCTTCCCCCACCCACATTCACATTGCTTCAGTAGTCAACGCTCATATGACCATTGTCATAACCTCTTTCTAAACATAGTATACATAAGTATTTGATGTTTTCAGCTTTGTTTTAAATTCTTTATAGTAGAAGGAAATAAATATAATGGTCTTAAGGTAGAATGTTTCCATTGTTCTGTGTACAATCAGTTTTATTAGTTTGCTGTAACTATCTCATTTATCAGGTCGTTCTATAGTCCTGTAATGTTTACATTTGTAAAGTTTTTCCTCTGATGTCCTTATAAGTACTGAGCAGTTTCACTTTTTCTTTACTATAATTTAACATCTATTCTGAAGTATTTATATGAGCAAAATCTACATTTTTCACTAGCCCACAAATTGGCTGAGTCAGATTTATATGTGGTTATACAGAGATTTAAGTGTATTCAACCATAAAATTTAGTTGAGCTCATTTCCTGCCCACGTGACGAGGAAAATTAAAACTTTTTCTTACACATATGTAAATAACTTTTATAATACAAAATGCAACCTGCAAAAACTTAACAGTCTCTATACAGGAAAGGTTACAGTTTAACAAGAAGTTAATTTGGGCAATGTTAAAAATTTGAGATTTTCTTTTGATATTAAGATAAATTTAGTAAAATGTAATATGATTTGTCACTTTACATCCTCTTCCTAGATTTTATTAGTGTTCCTAATTGTGAGTTTCTTCAGGACACTGCTTCATAATTACTGGTTCCCAGTCTAATTTGATCATTTTTTCCGTTAATAGAATGTGAAACATGTTACAGAAGCATTCAAGAAGTGGCTGAAGGGGGAAGGAAAAAGGTGCCACTGCCTGTCAGAAAAAAAAAACAAAACAAAACATGGGAAATACAACCACCAAATTTCGTAAAGCACTCATCAATGGTGATGAAAACCTGGCCTGCCAAATATATGAAAACAACCCTCAGCTAAAAGAATCCCTTGATCCAAATACATCTTACGGGGAGCCCTACCAGCACAATACTCCATTACACTATGCCGCTAGACATGGAATGAACAGGATATTAGGGTGAGTATTGCTGTAAATCAGTTGATAACACATTAGTGAAAGGAGGGGAAAAACCTTGATCTTTGAAAGTATATATACATACTGTTCACATTATATGGTATTACAGTGAATTCAGCTTGTAACACTGAATATGTTTAAATTGTTAAGTATGACTTTTACATTATGCATAAATTGATTAAAAGTTCTAATAGTGAGGTTGGTTCACATATTCTTGTTGCTGTGAATACATTTTGCTACTCACTATGCTTCATAGTATGAATTTTTGACTATTCATAGTATGAATAGTTTAGTGTTTAATTTCAATGATTTTGATTCTAGAAAAGTACTTGTCAGCTAATACCATATGAACGTATTCGTATGTGGAATCTAAAGAACAAAATAAACTGACGAATGAAATAGAAACACAGGCATGGACACATGGAACAGACTGACAGTTGTCAGAGGGGAGGGAGCAGGAAGAGACTGGATGAAAGAAGGCGAAGGGATCAGCCAAAGAATATAGATGCGTTACCCTTAGACACAGATAGCAGTGTAGTGATGGCCAGACGGAGGGCAGCAGCAGTGTGGAGGTGGGCAGAGGCAGGGAAAATGGGACATATGTAATAGTGTCAACAATAAAAATGAAGAAAAAAGAAAAGTAATTGTCATCTATCAACAAATTACAGGGAATGGTACCTACATTGAAGTTCTTAACTCTGATTCATTAGTTTAAGTTGCAAAACCAATGCCTTTGCCTTGTCTAGTCATGATCAGATTTGAGTTTCCTTTCTTTTAATGGGGTTTAGTTACTTGAAAAGACTTTTCTAAAAGTAAAACATTTCCTTAAAATTAAAAAAATACTGAGAAACTTTAAAAAATATAAGCATAGTGACAGCAAACAGATTTATTTGATGGTTTTTACCTAATTACAGGGGAATTAAATTTGATATTTGCTAGCTTATAAAATGAAGGAAGCAAAGGATAGAAAAGTAGTTCCGAAACCAATTTAATTGTTTTAGAAGTAGAATATGTGGCTATGGAAGTCTGGTGCTAGAACTGAAAAAAAGAAACACTTCTTTGCTTACACAGTGAAATATAATTCTTAAACCTGTATTCAAAGCTTTTTAGAACTTGACAAAAACTTTCAACCTGCTAAAATTTCTTTTTCTACAGATTGTTCAAATTTAGCTGCTGTTTTTACATGTATGTTCTGTCTGCCATGTTTATGGGGTTCTCTCTGCCTGAGTGCCCCTTCCCCACTCCTCTCAGCTTTGTTTTTATCTGAATCTTACCTTCAAGGTTCTGGGCAGGCTTTATCTTCTTAGCCTGCCACAGTGCACAGGCACCTCAGTCTTTATTTTTAAGAACTTTATATGGCTCTTTTTTTGTTTGTCTTACTTGTTTGGCATATGCTCTCTCGTTGTGTTACTGAACAGAAATGGGGATTTGGCTGCCCACCACCACAAAGGCAAACTCTAGAGGCAGAGGCTGGTAAGGAGGGAAAGGGGTTTTTTATTCAGATGCCAAATGATGTGGGATAATGGGGAACTACCTGTCTCAAAGCTTATCTCCGCCACAAAATCCAGCCAGCCATCCTCAGCAAGACCAAAACAAAAGGCAGTGCCCAGAGTTCCTGCTCCATTTTAGAGTACCATCCTGTGGAGACCTAGGCTGCAGCTAAGCGGTTATCCAGGTAGCTTAGCTTGTTGCCAGTTGCTGTCCAGCTTCAGGCTTCCTCCTGGAGGCTGCATGTGAAGCCGGGCTGCCATTGGCCAAGCAGCTTGTAGGACTGCAAAGTCCTGTGCTCCTGGGCTGAAGAGCACACAAATGCACTGGTAAATGCTCCATCAGTTCAGCGAGAGAGGTAGAGACTCCCTCCTGGAGGCCATGGGCCACATGACTTCTATAGTCAGATGGCACATGAAGAGGACAGGCCAGTGCACCATCCAAGTGCCAGGTCCCAAGCAACAAGCACAAGTGAGTTCCCCTGGGTTTATGCTAGTTTCAGGAATGGGGCGGACCAGTTGCTTTTTCAGAATGATCAATTAACTTCCTTAAACTTCTGCGGCTTGGGTGGATCTGCC
This sequence comes from Glossophaga mutica, assembly GCA_039655065.1. Taxonomy (NCBI): domain Eukaryota; kingdom Metazoa; phylum Chordata; class Mammalia; order Chiroptera; family Phyllostomidae; genus Glossophaga; species Glossophaga mutica. Next base: position 65,994,640 of record CM077313.1, read on the forward strand.
TCACAGTCAATCCCCATTTTTCCCCCAAACTAGACTGACAGGCCTCTTTGGTCCAGCACCTCCCCTTCCACCATTTTAACTTTTATTGCACATATGCCTTCCTTCCCCTGGTCCCACCTCCAGCCTTGTACCAGAAGGGAATAGGAGAACTTTTCTATTATCAAATTATCTTCCTAGCCTTGTGTGTGCTCAGTAAAAGAACCTCCCCTACCTCCCTGCCTGCTATGCCCTAGTCCCCCCGTAAAGCAAGTTGCCCACACTTGGAGCCCACCAGCAGAGTGCGACTGCCTGAGTAAAGGGACCCTGGAAACCCTGGACAGCCTCTCTGGCAGCACGGAGGGTGGCCTCAATGGGTTGGGCAGGGCATCTGCAGCCAGGAGCAGGACCTCCACAACGGGACAGAGTGTCCACTAGGCATGCTCTCAATTACCTGGGCAACATGGAAGCATAACTCTGTGTCCTTGCCATGGCCCCAGTCAGTTTGTGAAGGTATTGTTCGGCTGCACGCCACACTCTCGCTGCTGTGACATCCAGCTTCTGCCCCCAGGGGCATGGCTTGGTGCATGAGCAGCTCCCAGGTTCCATTCCCATTACCCAGCTCCGTATTCTCTGGCAGCCCCTCCTATTCCCTACCCTCCGCGCATTCCCAGCTGTCTAGACAGGTTGTCTGTTGGTATCAATTGTATTTTATTACTGTATATTTTCTCTCTGCCTACCTAAATTACAGCTTTGTGAAAGTGTCTCTTCTGTACTTCCTGCATAGTGCAATATCTTATACAAAGGAAAAAGAAGTTTTATAAAGTCATTGCATAAGGAAATATTATGATGAGGATTTCTGATAGGATTAGTAATACAAGCTAATGTGATTTTTTAAAAAGATTTTATTTATTTATTTTTAGAGAGGGGAACGGAGGGAGAAAGAGAGGGAGAGAAACATCATTCAGTTGCCTCTCGTGTGCCACCCACTGGGGACCTGACTCACAACCCAGGCATGTGCCCCGACTGGGAATCAAACCGGCAGCCCTTTGATTCCCAGGCCGGCACTCAATCCACTGAGCCACACCAGCCAGGGCTAATAACTAATGTGATTTTATAAAAATATTGTGAAATGAAATGTGACAACATCTAGAAAATTTGCATAACTCTGTGAATCAGTATTTCTCAGAAGATCAGTATTTGATTTTTAAAAATTGTGCATGGGTAAAAGATTTTTTCAAAATGAAAAGTGGACCAATGGAGTAAATTTAATACAACAGTACAAAAAGTTCATTGATAAAATTTTAGATTCTACATCGTAAAGTAATCTTTAAGGTTTAATTAGCAATAAATGATAATTTGTTGAATTCTTCATATAGTATCAAATATGAATATTCACAATTATCTGAAAAGGCAATTTTAAAGTACTTACACTTTTTCTAACTAAATAAAGCCTGGATTTTCTTCACATACTTGAACCAAAACAATATATTACAATAGATTGAATGTTATGAGAACTTGTCCTTTATTAACCAGACATTAAAAGAAATTTGTAGACATGTGAAAACAATGCCAGTCTTCTCACTTAATTTTTTTATTTATTTATTTTATCTTTAGAGGGGAAGGGTAGGAGAGAGGGAGAGGGAGAGAAACATCAATGTATGGTTGCCTCTCGTGTGTCCCCTGCCGGGAACTGGCCTGCAACCCAGGCATGTGCCCTGACTGGGAATTGAACCTCGATCCTCTGGTTCGCAGGCCCGCGCTCAATCCACTGAGCTACACCAGCCAGAGCTTCTCACTTAATTTTTTAAAAATTTATAGATATTTTTCATTTTAATATGGTAGGAATATTTAATATGTAATGGCTTTACTTTTTAATGGATTTTTTTACATTTGTTTTAATTTTTAATATACTAAATATCAGTATAACCCACATAAACAGAAGTTCCTAGGAATCTTCAGTAATTTTTTTTTATCCTCACCTGAGGACATGTCTGTTGATTTTAGAGAGAGGGGAAGGGAGGCAGAAAGGGAGGGAAACATCAATGTGAGAGAGAAACATCTATTGGTTGCCTCTTCTTGTATGTACCCAGACTGGGAACTGAACCTAAAACCCAGGCATGTGCCCTACAGTAAATTAAACTCACAGCCTTTTAGTTTACAGGATGACACTCCAACCCAACTAAGCCACATTGGCCAGGGTAGAATCTTCAGTAATTTTTAAAGTTGTAAAAGGGTACTATGACCAAAAAGTTTAAGAATAGCTGATCTGGTCAATATTCTTGGTTCCTCTAAGCAGAAATATATCTTTCTCTGTTGTGTGGTTATCATTTCTATTGAATGAATATTTAAAGACCTACAGAAAGGGTGACTATATATTCTCTTTTAGCTACCAGTTTGTACTGCTTTTATGATTCAGCTATATACATTATACTGAACTTTATATTTTTACTTTATATTTAACTTTCAACTTCAGGCTAAAGTGTTTGGATTTTTTTAATTGTTTAGAGATCGGTGGCTTATTAATGATAATTTATAAAGAAATAATATATAATTATTTCTTTATTAAAGCCTTTAATATCCTATACTAGAATCAAAAATTATTGTTCTCCTATCCTAAGGGTAAGCAATTCTCATTTTTAATCTGTGTATTCTTTTTTTCCCCAAAAAAACTTATTTAGCTAGTACAGGGAAAATCAAAAGTCAAATTAATTTAAATGTTAGTTGCTTTGGAATTAATCAATTAATCTTAACACTGTCATGCAGAATCAAGATAAATAGCATTTACTCATCAGCATTGGGTAGAATAGCAACTGTTTTAATTATTAGTGTTCTAGATTGCTTCAAATATTTCACTGCATTTATCCTTGCTAGACTTCCTAACAGGTTTTTGGTCATTATTTTCTCATGCTGCCTCATGTAATCTGGGGTAATTGCTTGTTATCTTTAATGTAGACCCTGGCTCAGCTTGGCTAGATTAGTAACACATGATATATATGGGTAGACAAAGGTAGACATACCTAGTCAAAGGCCTAGTATCCGTAAAATAAAGCACCCATTTGGATTAAGGCTGTTATTTTATCTCCATTTCCTTTAGCTTTATGGACCCTACAACAACAGGCATAAATATCCTTCCTTCTTAGGCAGAATAACGTGGTAAAAGAAGAGTAGTATACAGTTTCAGCAATTCCATCTGCATTCATATCTCTCTGAACCCAAATGGTTATATACATTATACCATACCACAGTGCCTTTTTCAAGGGAAACTAAATCCATGTACATAAATAGTTAGTACTTAATGTAGCAAAAAGACTGTTGGACTTTGGAGTCAGCACATTCTGGTTTGGATGGGTATACAATTTATTAGTTGTATCTTTTTGGGAAAGTCATGTATGGAGTAAGGATTCTAATACTTATTCCTTAGATTTTACAGAATAGCTTCTTTTGCTTTTGTTGGAAATAAAAAGATGCTATCTTTTGGTATAAATAAAATATGAAGTCCTTATTATATCATATTAATGCCGAACTTTGAGAATTAAAAGAGTTTCCAATTATTGATTTCTAGTTTTTACTGTCTTCACAAGAATAGAACCTGGCAAGTGAATACTGCTTAATAAATGTTTGTTTCATAAAACAGAAGATTCAAAAGGAACTAGAGGTATATGTATATGTTAGTCACTAGGAAAAGAGTGTTATGGCAAGAAATTACAGCTCTGGGAGTGAAAGCTATTATTTTGGAAGGAGTTCAAGTGAATATGAGATGATAGCGGAATATGCAAGAGAAAGGGGCCTATAAGAATTTAGAGTATATCTAGAGGTCAAATGAGAAATCTGACAGGTTGATAGAGGATTAAAAATTATCACAAAAGTAATGGTAGAAGCCCTTTGAGAGAACCCGTTATTCTGCTACTGCCTATCATTTAGTATCTGATAATACTTTACAACTTATAAAGTGTATGTGTTCTCTAAAGAAGGAAATGTGTATGGAGAAGAAAACAAATTCAAGAACTGAATTTGCTTCCAACAGGAGGGTGGAAAGTGGAGCCATCATGATGAGTAAAAGAGAAACTGTACTAAAAATAATTTAAGAAGAATAACACATACTGTATCATGTGTTCACCCCCCAAGTCAAGTCTGCTCGCATCACCATTTATCCACCCTTCACCATCTTCTACCTCTCCCCACTCTGATTCTCCTCTGGTAATCACCAGGCTGTTGTCTGTTTCTAAGTATTTTACGTTTTTCTTTAATCCCTTCACCTTTTTTACCCAGCCCTGTAACCCTCCTCTCCTCTCACAGCTAGCTGTCAGTATATTCAAGAGGGTTCAGTCTTTTATAACTCCTTTTTATTTACTTATTTTAAATTTTTTTTTTGTTTTAGAGAAACATCAGCTTGTTTCACTTATTTGTGCATTCATTGGTTACTTATATGTAGCCTGACCAGAGATTGAACCCACAACCTTGGTGTATTGGGACATTACTAACCAACAGAGCTACCCTGCCAGGGCAAAAAGTTTTAATCTTGATGAATACATTTTTAAGAGCATGGTATTAATTTTACTTACCCATTATAATCTACTATAATTCAACCATTGTAAATATAGGGAAATATGATAGGGAATTTTATTTTGCAGCTTCCAAATCTGCCTGTGTTTTTGGCTAGTGCCTCCTTCATTCATCTTTCTAGGCAACAACATAGCATCTTCCAATCTCTCTAACTTGTACCCTCTTATCTTCTTTTTATTAGGATTTCTGATTACACTGGGCCCACCCTGGTAATCCAGGATAATTTCCCCATCACAAGAACCTTAATTTAATCACATAGGTAAAGTCCCTTTTACCATGTAAGATAACATATTCATAGCTTCCGGAAATTAGGACTTGGCCCTCTTCTGAGTGGAAGAATTACTCCGCCTACCACACTCACCTACAGTGCAGAACTCAATACATGTAGGATGACAGTTCATTTGGCCCTTGATTGTGTTGCCCCAGTGGGAAGAGTTGAGGTGTGAGGAACTGACATAGTTATCGTAAGTAATAGTAATTCATTTGTTTGTGCTTCAAAGACCTCCTGACTCCTTTCAGGACAATTTGTTTAAATGTAGATGCTAAAAATCTAATAGGGCAATTTTGAAGAACTATACTTCTGATTACTGATCCAAAGTCCTTGTGCCCTGATGCTTTGAAAGGTCAAAGGTCAAGACTTAAATCATCAGAATTGGGAGTTAGGAAAGATTATTGATAGAGAAGGCTGTTGAGAAAAAATGGGAGCCTGGGAGCCCTAGTAGTTCTTCAAATCCATCTTAACAAAGTACGGAGTCTAGCCCTGGCTGGTGTGGCTCAGTGGATTGAGTGCTGGCCTGTGAACCAGAGGGTTGCCAATTCAGTTCCCAGTCAGGGCACATGCCTGGGTTGTGGGCCAGGTCCCTAGTAGGGGGCACATAGAGGCAACCACACACTGATGTTTCTCTCCCTCTCTGTCTCTTTCCCTTCCCCTCTGTCTAAAATAAATAAAATCTTTTTTTAAAAGAGTACAGAGTTCAGGTTTCTTTATGTCAAGGGAAGGGAAAATGGGAAGGACTGTTTTTGTTTTTTTAAAAAAAAAAATCTAGCTCCAAACAGAATTCCTCTAATGATTAGCATGTCTCAAGCAGGGGCTATTAGCCCAAAGGCTGTGGGAACAGTGCAGACCTGAACAAGACAGAAGTCAAAGAGATTGAGCCTTTCACTGTGTTATGAGCTCTAGAGTCTTGAATGATCAGAACTGGAGAGATCTACAGTTACAAAAGTTGTCTGGGACCTTCTATTGCCTTAGGACCTCTTAACTCAGCTTTTTTCTCGTGAGAGATTTCCAGCTTGGCTTACAAATTCAAATTGAAAAGTAGGGCTAGCTTGCAGCCAGCTCTTTATGGTCAGGGGTTTTTGTCGTTTGTTTACTTTTAATGTAACCAGGGTTTAGGGTTTGGCTGTGCTTCCTTCCTGTATGTTGTTCTGGATTTGAACATAGTTCAATGCTAGTGAAATCAGCCCTCCACAGCACATGCAGGCTCTGTCTTCAGATATGAGACCTATATGTCCACTTCATTGTGTATTTGTATGTTCTGGTATAAGCTGACTGTATTATAGCAGATTTTTCCCAACTCATTTTCCAGTATCCTATCATAGCATCTGAATTGGCTGAACTGTTAACTCTATGACCCTAGCTCGAAGATGCATTAACAACTAGGCACAACTCTCAGGTCTTGATTCGTCAGTAGTTAAGGGAGTAACCTAGACTTATCATCGGTCAAGACTACAACCTGGAAATTATATCTCGGTCTTCTAAAACTAACCACAATTTACTCCCCTCAAAAAAGATTATACTTTGTAAATGCTAGCTGATGACTTTGAAGTAGAGCTATTTTTCCTAGGTTTAAAAATTTAGTCCTAAACTTACACGTTACTTGCTGTGCTTATATTGTCACCATTCTTATTAAATAAATAAGTACTCAAGAGAAATAGGGCAGAAAATAAAGAAAAAAAGTTGGTGTGGAATGTTCAATAATGTACTCTAAGGTGTTTATGTTAATAATGTATAAGTCTGTAAGTGGCCCTTTCTGTTTCTTTCCTTCCTCCCCCCTTCCTTTTCTTTTTTCTTTACTTCATTTTCCTTCCTTTCCCTTTTTCCTCCTTCCAGTGTCCTCTTCTTTTATTAACAAATACTGTAAAGATATTCAGTTTTTTCTTTTCAGTATTATTCTAAAATGAGTTTTTTATAACCAAGAATTTAGTCATTCACCCTATTGTGAAACAAGAATTCAAAATTGTATTAACAAGTTAGAAATAGGTCATCTTGAAAATTTCTTATTTTCTGTCTATTCTTATTTTAAAGTAGAAAATAACTGGTTTTTATCCTTTTCCTTTACTGTTTTAGGACTTTTCTTTTTGGTAGAGATGGAAATCCAAATAAACGGAATGTGCACAATGAAACATCTATGCATTTGTTGTGTATGGGACCTCAAATTATGATATCTGAAGGAGCCCTTCATCCTCGCCTCGCACGCCCTGCAGAAGATGATTTCAGAAGAGCAGATTGTCTGCAGATGATCTTAAGATGGAAAGGAGCAAAACTTGACCAAGGGGAATATGAGAGAGCAGCTATTGATGCTGTAGATAACAAAAAAAACACACCCCTGCACTATGCTGCTGCCTCAGGGATGAGAACCTGTGTGGAGGTAAAACTTTGTGTTTTTCATATTCCACATGGTAAAATTTGCGTATTGGTGGTATGCAATAATTGGTGTTCACTTTGCTTATCTTAATAGTTAACTATTATCTTAATAGTTATTTTTATCCCTTTTATGGTTCTGAAAGAATTAGGATTACTTTTAAATAAAGTCTTTCCCCTGTTTTAGGAGAATATTAAGAACAAACCCACAGTTAAATAGTCAACCCTAAGAATAAAATGGGATCAAAAGCAATTAAAAATTTGGTAGCATCCCTGAAGATAACAGCCATCAATTAAACAGTATCATACTGAGTGTAATAGCTTTAGTACAGATATGTTCTACTTTTTGGCTGCTCTTTATTAGCCATTGTGTAAGGAAATGTATGCATATTGGACTTGACAACTCTTGGTGATGGAACCTATGGTTATAGATCTAGAATTGATCAGTTCCCTAAGCAAGGGATGAATATTAACTAATACATTTATTGGGTTATTTTAAAAAGTCATTGATAATTTTAAAATGTGCTTTTTTTCTGTTTAATATGTATTAAACTGTTCCTAAACATTATATTGTATTATTTTCTTCTATATATTTCATATTTGTATATATAATATCTAACAACAGGCTTAGATAAGGTCAGCCATATAATGTAGGATCTTAATTAAGCTAAAAACATTACTCTTTGTAGTATCATCACTACCACATACAACAGGTTTTTCTCAGCTACCTTTATGTCAATTTATATGTAACTCATAGAAGCTCTTTCATATAGCCATATTTAGGTGTAAGTGGGGAGCACTGTTGAATCACAGAGTATCTACCTTTCCAAAAAGGTAGACCTGTATTGAAAAGGCAAGGATCCTACTCAGATTAAACTATATATCTGAAAATTTAGTGTTTTCTTAATGTTATTCACATATATATACTTTATACTTCTGAATTGATAAATATACCAAAAAATGTGAATGTCTTTCATTTTCTTACTCAGGTTAAAAGATTGCAGTTATTTATATGATTTCTTTAGTGTATCTTAAGTGTCAATTCTTTTCACTTCTAGAACCCTTCTGATTTTATTTTTTATTTACCACTATTATTTTTTATGCTTGTTAATATTTTAGAGTCTTTCATTTCCTTTCTTGGGTTAGTGTCACCTTTGCCTACTAGTTAGTCAGTAGCAGTTAGTAACTTGAAACTATTTTTTTAAGCAATGTTTTCTAACATTGATTCACAGTGTGGTGGAAGGATGTCCAAGGGTTTCGGGGAAAGGGGGACTATTGGCAGAATTCCTGAGGCTTTTACACAAGGCTTTTTGTCTGTTGTTCTGTGCCCCACCTCCTATGAGGGAATCCCTGCTGTAGTGACTCACTATTACTGATGGGACTGCATCATATTTCACAAGTAATTTAGAGAGATAATAGCTCATTCTTGATAGTAATAATAACGCTCTTTAATTGCTGCTTTAATATCTTACTGACAAAAATTCTCTATAAACATTGCTTTAGTAATCATGGATTTTGAAGTATGTTTACCATGATATCCTCATCAAATTGTTCAAAAAAAAAAAAAAAAGAGTGTAATGTTTTTACCAGCATTATTTTTTTTCTCAGTGAATGAAATCAGTGCCAGGGTTATTCTGAAATATCTGACAGGCCTGATGATTTGCTTGGTGTGAATGTGTCTGTATGTTTTAAGTGCTGGTTCTATCAGCATATCACATTACTACACCATTTGATGACTTTTTATTTTTCTATATTCAGAGGAGGGAGCTCTTTGACTTAATGTAAAACATCCCTAATAGAGCCCTATAAATACCTTGGTTTCATTTATTCTAGTTTTCATCAATAAATTTTAGCTATCATTTTACCAATATAATGCTATCTTGAATCTCTTACAGTACATACTCAACTGTACACTAGCCCAGCCTTAGGCCCTCTGAATGACTTTGGTAATGCTTACTGTTAATTAAACTAGAAGATTTTCCTAGAGAAGCATACATTAACTAATTTCCAGAGGTCTTACAGTGGTTTTAACACTAGTGCATGGAATATATGTATTTAAAAACCCTACTCTGCAACTGCCCTTCTTAGAGTATTAGTCTTTGTTTACCTTCATTTCGTGAGCTGGTCCTTTGATGAATGGAAAAGCTTAGACATCTTTTAAAGGTTTATTCTCATGGATAATTTAAATTTTTTTTCTTAAACTACTTACTGGGCTGCATCATTGTTTTCAGTCCTATGGCCATAAGAATAATTATAACATTTCTATAATGTTTTACTAATTTTTAGTCATCATTACTACCAAGCATGATATAAAGGTTTTGGATTGAGTAAAAGAATGTTTTCAGATATTTATTACTTTTTTCATAAAGCTAATAATCTGTGATATTCAGATATTTATTACTTTTTTCATAACGCTAATAATCTGATAATGAGAGTACTGGTGTCTAGTCTGGCCTTGGTCCTCACAGTGACTCTCTGTAGGTCCTTGAGTGAGTCGCTCAAGTCACTCAGCCTCTTGGAAATTATCATTCCCAACTACCCAAGAGGAAACTATCACAATGATCTCAAAAGACCCTTTTAGCACTAATTTTCTGTTAATCTATGATAGCAGTAAAAGATATATCCCATTTCAGAGTCTAGCCTTTAAGGTTATTTTGATTAATTTATTTCATGGTTAAGGCCTGGGTTTTTTAATTATTAAAGGCTTATATCTGTGGAAATACATCTTCTCTACTTGTTGAAAATATTTTTCTTTTCTGTTTATTTGAGGACAGAGCCGATAAAGTTGTCAGTTGACAATTTCATATGTGTATTTAATAATTTAAAGTTTCTTGTGGCTCATTATTTAGATCCAGAGAAATGACATATTTACTTTCAAATGTTACCTTCTCCCTGTAATAATTATGTTTCACAGTAAACTTAAGGAACACACACAACATAAGAGCCTTGAAACAGAACCACTCTGAGTTCTATTCCTCTGGGTTCTATTGCCTGCTGCTGAAAAGCTGTGATTCCCATTGCTAGAGTCTTACTTATTTATTCAAAAGTGATACAGGTTTAGAATAGTGGCGGAATTCTGCTGTTATATCCCACTCCTTTTAGAAACAAAAAAACACCCGTAATCACACAGTCCTGCTTCCCCCTTCCAAAACCAGGCCAGTCAGGGATTGTCTCTCTGGAAAAGAAATAGAAGTCTGTAGCTTAGCTGGGCAGATTCTTGTCTGTATTCTGGCTTCTTCCAATTGTCTGTGCTTGGCTATGCTCCTGCTCTTAATCCAAAAACTCTTGGTGGGCCGGTGGGGGGCAGCAGGGGTTGGGGGTCCTTCTGCATCCTTTCAAACCACATGGCAAGACTGCTCCCAAGCCACATGGTCATGAGGCACTTCTCCTTCCCAAGCCTCATGGTTAAGAACTCCCAAATGGCTGAGGAAGACAGAGAGCATGGCTGCCCCATGCATGGATTTGAATCCCAGTGGGGATCTTCCTCCGTAATCCCATTTCTGACTCTTCCCACAAAGGGTTACACCTGCAAGTACTCTGGTCTCTTCTGCCTTTCTCAGCTGCCATTGTTAGTCTGGGCAGGCTTGGCCCTGTGACTTGGGAACTGCCTGCTTCCAAGCTGCTGGCACAGGTGCAGTAACTAGGGAACTTAGCATTACTAAAACACTTGCCAAGTTTTTTTAGATATGCAAAGAACTCTCTGTGGCCCTGCTCCACTTCCTTTTCCTCCCAAGCCTGGTTAGTAGGAGACTTCCCATTTTGGGGACCTCTAGCTTAGCACCCTGTTACAGCCTCTCAATCATAGAGTTTTGGGAACTTGCAGGTGTATCAGTGGCTATATATACGGGATATTGAATTGAATTTCCAGTCCTGAAATTTCTCATTCTACATTACTTTCTACCTAGTTGACTTCATCATATGGTCGTGTCAGCATTGTGTCAAGTTCACCATTTCCAAAACTACTCAGTCTTCTTTAACCCCTTGCTCCTTCTCTTGACTGCCTTGTTTCTATTAATGATGCCATTGTACTACCATATCCCTTGATACCTGGGTTTACCTTGGACTGTGTTTTTGTTTTGTTTTATTTTAGGGGAGTTTTGGGGTTTTGTTTTGTTTTGATTTTTGCATTGAACTCATGCCACCTGTTTGTAGAATACAGCTCTTCTTTGTCCTGTGTTAGCCAGCCCTTCCTTTTTATTTCTATCCACTTTTTCTAACACCAGATGCTTACACTGAACCCTCCCTCACTTTGGTGTATTTTTCAGAACTTCCTTAAGTAGGAAAATCTGGAGTTTCACAAGTATTACTCATTCAGAATTATTTATGACATAAAAGTAATAATACAAATAGTAGTGGGCTGTAATGGTTTGAAAATTGGAAATGCTTATATGTTAAATGGTCATTAAGGACAAACTATAAATAAAGTCCTCCAATTCTAATTCTTTCATATTTCAAAGGATTGTTTCAAGGATCAGCAAACTTTTTCTCTGTGAAAGCCCAGATAGCAAATATTTTAGGCAATTGCTCACCTTTGCCCTTGTAGCTGAAAGAAGCCATAGACAATACATAAACAAGTGAGTGCTGCAGTGTTGCAATAAAACTTTATTTGTGGACACTCCCACGTGAATTTTATAATTTTCACGTATTATGAAATGCCCTTTTGATTTTTTTCAACCATTTAAAATGTGAAAACAGCTTTTAGTTCTTGGACTGTACAGAAACAAGCAGCAGACTGGGTTTGGCTCACGGGCCTTAGTTTGCAGTGGATCCCTGAATTATGTAAAGAATAGAGAGAGGAAAGCAAAGGACTCTATGCTCTAGAAGCTTATTTTAAATATATGAAATAACATTATCAATATGTAGCCAGTCCTATATGCTTTCAAGTATACCAAGAACTTACAATATGCCATGCAATGGATGCCCAGTGCACACAAATGGAACTCTTTTAAAACATACATTTCGTAAGACTTTTAATACAGTAAATAATACACTTTTTTTCTTAGTTGTTGAGAGTTTTTGTTTTTCTACTTTGCAATAGAGATGGACTTTGGAAAGGAATGATGGGTTAGGTCTATTAGCATGGCCCATTTAAAATCCAGTGACTTTTCTCCTTTTGGCAGACTCCCTGGAGAAGCCTAGTCTTTGACCTCATTTTACTTATATTAGTGCTTTACTTGTCATAGTGATTCAATAAATGGTTGATGTGACAGAGGTCATTTTTTTGATAGGGCTTCACTCTTTGTGAAAGGTATTTTTTAAAAATGAGTATTTTCTTAAGTAGTTCTTATGCATTCCTATTCTACCTGTTTATTCACAGCTTTTTTTAGGTGCTAAAATTTTTTTTTTAATAATTTTTATTAAATTTATTGGGTGACACTGGTCAACAGAATCGTATAGGTTTCAAGTGTACATTTCCATGATACTAGATCTGTGTACCGCATTGTGTGTCCACCACCCAAAGTCAAACTGTTTTCCATCGCTGTAAATTAGCCCCAACCCCATCCCACCCTTTTCCCTCCAGCAACTGCCAAATGCAAAAATTCTAAACAAATACTAGCGACTTGAATACAACAATATATTTTAAAAAATGATACATCACAATCAAATGGGGTTTATTCCAGGGGCACAAGGATGGTTTAACATAAACTGGTCAATGTCATACACCATATTAACAAAACAAAGAATAAAAATCATGTGATCTTATCAGTAGATGCAGAAAAAAACATTTGACAAGATACAGCATCCATTTATGGTTAAAACACTCAATAAAATAGGAATAGAAAGGAGGTACTTGAACATAATAAAGGCCATATATGACAAACCCTCAGCCTCACGCTCAATGGTGAAAAAAACTGAAAGCTTTTCCCCTAAAATCAGGAACAGAATAAGGATGCCTACTCTCACCCCCCTTTTTAAAATATCCTCACCTGAGGACATGCTTATTCATTTTGTGAGATACAGGGGCAGGGAGGGAAGGAGGCAGAGAGAGAAATATCATGAGAGAGTAACATTGATTGGTTGTCTCTTGTACATGTCCCGACTGGGAACCAACCCACAACCGAGGCATGTGCCCTGACTGGGAATCAAACCCTCGACCTTTCATTTTATGGGATGATGCTCCAACCAACTGAGCCACACTGGCCAGGACCACTCTCACCACTCTTATACAACGTTAGGCCTGGAAGTCCTAGCCAGAGCAATAAGGCAAGAGAAAGAAAGAAAAAGCATCCAAATTGGGAAGGAAGAAGTAAAAGTGTCACTTTTTGCAGGTGACATGATTCTGTACATATTCACAGCTTTAACTGTAGCTGCTGGTCAGATCAAATAAAGGTGACTAGAAAACCAGAAATGCTAAGTCACACTTTTTCCTTTACAGCCACAGGACCTATTTGGCACTTGGGGAGCTATCAGAGCATTTCACACTTCATTGAAAAGCCATAAAAACCATTCACAGGTCTGACTAGAGAATTTTATCTAATTATATTGTGTTTTTAACACCTAGAGTTTTAAAACTGAAAACAATAAAGAATCTGTAGTTCCAGCTCAGCAGTGGAGTTACTTTTCCTTTCTGGGCCTCAGCTTTCTAATTTTTAATTCTAAAAGATATAATCTCATTATTGCCTCCAAAATATTATGATACTAAGGGCCATATTAATCATTTAGGTAATAACTGTGATAGGCACTGAAAGGAAGGAAATACCATTTAGTTTTACTTAACCTGGAAGATTTCATAGGGTAGTGGTAAGGTTTGAGTGGTTATGATTTCAGTTTAAGTATTTGGAGGAAGCTACTCAAAATGAGGCCCTCAGACCTGTAGCATCAGTAACTATGGGGAGCTTGTTATAAATACAAATTGTTGAGCTCACCAGACCTCCAGATTCCAAGTCAGAATCTTCGACGCTTGACTCCAGGAATGTTTTAAGCATGTTCCTTTGGTTATTCTTTTGCATGTTACAGTTTGAAAAGTTACAGTTTGAAAAGCACCATTCTAGGTCTCAAACATAAAACAGAGTGAAGTATTATTTTGTGGAGGAATGATAAGACAGATCATTTAACATGAAGGTAGAGTCCATAACAAGAAGAAAAAACTAAATGCCAAGGTCAGGAATTTGGAATTTATTTATAGAAAATTGAGTCATTGAAAATTTTTGACTGGAGAAGTGCTATTGTGAAAGAAAATACAGTAAGGTTTAATGGTTATAATGTAGAACAGATTTGAATGGAGTAGTTCTAAAGCAGCGTTTCTTACGGTATTGCTACACAAAGAATGGTCCTCAAACTGGTGTTGGCATCAGTCATTCCAGAACTTGTTGAAAATGCAGAATCTCATGCTTCACCCCAGACTAACTGAGTCTCCATCAGAAACTCAGGATCCCAAGGTGATTGATATTCACATAAAAGTTTGAGAAGCCCTAGCTTGGAGCATGGTCTGTGGGGCACCTACAATGTAACACTTGTGGAAAGTACACATAGCTAACCCCCACCCCAGATCTTCCAAATATGACTATCGGGCTACCCAGATGGTTCCTACACAGTTAGAAAACCTTTGTGCTAGAAAAGTGGTTCTACCCATGGCTGCACAAAAAAATCCAATAGTGAAGTGTAGACTGTACCTCTCAGACTACTAAAGTTGGAATTTCTCAGGGTAGATCCCCAACACTAGTATTTTAACTTCTCTGGATAATTCCAGTGGGCAGCCCAGGTTGAAAACCAGTGTACTAGAGGAAGTGATAGGAGTTAGAAAATTATTACACTAAAAAGCCTGGACTTGTGTGGTGGTGTTGGAAATGGACAAAATAAGGCAGATGCAGGGAACATTGTACAGATCTGGTAGCATTTGGTGATTTGGTCAGTTGATACAAGAAAGTAGGGCAGAGAAAGGTTAATGATGGAGGCTTTAAAACATTAATATTATATTAACAGTGGTGAGCCACCTTTGGATGCTATAATTTCCTTTTTGACTTTTCCACATTTTCTATGACAACTTGCTATCATAATCTGTAATTAGAATAAAATAAGTTAACTTTGTTTTTAAGTAAAATAAACAAGGTTTTGAACCTGAGACTTTGAAGCCTATGAACAATTAACAGACAGTTTAAAAGGTGAGATGAGGTGAAGAAATTGCGTGGAGGGAAGGGTGAATATATCCAGTTTTCATTTATAAGGTTGGAGATGGAGGTAATAGATTATCCACTTGAGATGGCTTTCAGGCTACTGAAAATTAGGGCAATTTGGAGTAAAGAATATAGATGTAGAACTTAGTGTTATTTGCATAGAGTTGATAACTAAAAAGCAAGATAAAGTATAGATGAGAAATCCAAGGAACAGGCTTTAGATTATAAATAGAATTGCATTGCTAAACTCACAGCATGAATTTGGAGACTTCCTATATTTAAAAGGAGTGATAAGAAGTGGCCTGTAAAGGAAACAGAGAAACGAGACAAAGATAGTGAAGTGTCAAGGATGTCAAGAATCTCAGAGGTGGGGTGGAGGGACAGTCATGCGACAGGCTACAGAAAGGTAAAGGAATTAGAAGACTGGGAAAAGCTGTTGGCTTTGAGAGATATTAATGACTGTCAGGAGCATTCTTTTGGTGAAATGATCAAGGTAGAAGTGAGATTGCTGGGAGTAATTAAGTCATTTGCTGAGAAAGTACAGAGACCGTAGATGTCAGTTACTAATTTGAGAAATGTGGATGAGCAAGAAAGGAAAGTAGAAATGTGGATGAGCAAGAAAGGGAAGTAGCTAGAAGGATGACAGAATTAAGATAGGAGAACCCTGAATCAGGAGCCACTGGAAAGTCAGCGTGAAGATGGAGGGAGTAATGGAGTGTTCAGTGTCATACAGGAAACAGATATGATAAAGTTGTAATTTGGTAACTAGAACATCTTCTCTCAAGATTATATAAGCCTCATTTTACAGCTTGTCCTGTGTAAACTGAGACTTGCAGAGGTTAACTGCCTTGTCCAGAGTCATCAACCATTTACATTATGGATCAAAAGGGTAGGGAGGGATTTGTCTTAAGTACTAGGGGCTGCCCTACCCCTCTTCCTCTGGGATTATGAATGTAAAGAAAGGAAGAATAGATGAACATATATTTTGAGATGGTGATAATTGGATGTTTCTTTTAAGATAGAATATTTTAGGTGCCACCAAGTGTGCAAGAGAGGCTAAAAAAAAAAAAAAACACACATTGAAATAAAATATGCAGTCCTCCTTATTTGAGAGTGAGGTAAATGATACTTAGAATGCTTTGGTTGAAACACTTAAAAGCTACCTCTTTAGAACCAGATGTAACTCCCTATTATGTATGTAAGAGCAAAACACCTGTCTTAATGCAGCAACAATTTAACAGATAATCTCCATCTAATACATCATTCATTTACTGGCATCCCCAAATGTATGCCCTAAAGGTCAGCAAGCTGAAATATTTTTAAAAGTATTCTTCCAATGTCATGCAGTCTTGCTGTTGTTAGCTAGCTTCTGTGCCAAAGATAGCATACATGCTGATTATCCTTGCCAAGACAAATGCTACAAATGTGGGCCCTCCATTCATCACTGACTATGAGTCTCCTAACAGGTGCCAGTATTACCATACTCAAGGGATTCACTACTTGGGTGCTTTATTAAAAAATGAATATGCTTGTTGTACAGTAGTTTTTACTGTTTGCAACAAGAAGACGGAGGATTCATATCTACAGCTCTGTGGGAGGCTTAATCATCACTTATATGTAATATTTGGTCGTTTACATGTTGATTGAGCAAGAATAGCATTTAGAACTGTCCAGACCCTTGTCCTTTCTAAAGATTTCCCCCTTGAGATTTTTCACTTCTTGTTCTTTAGGGAACAGAATCAAGGGTCATACTTCTGTAACTACTTCCTGCCAAGTATCAGAGTACATCTTTGAGTTAGAATTCTCGGGCTTCGTGACTTGGGAAAGTCTTAGGGTCGCCTAGGTTCTGGGATTCCTGAGAACAGGAGTACATGACAGTCATGACTTACCTTCTTTCGAAGAATAGCCTGTGGTGAGTTGAGTTCACAGGAGTGCTGTGGATCTGGTTTCTTGCTTTCACTGGGAAGGAAAGCAGGCCCCACTAAAGAATGATGTATCCAGGAAGTTATATCTTGTCGTTTAAGAGAACGATGAGTATGTTAATTACATCAAATGAGGACCTGTCCATATTGGGTCTGGTTCATCTTGCAGGGATGCTGATATCCAGATTTTTAAATATACTCAGTTCCCTGGATCATGTGTTGGTGTGGTTAAAATCAGGTTAGCATACTTATTTAAGTTTTCAGTTACCTTTCCTAATTGGGTGATTATGTTTAACAGCCTGTTCTATAAATGGGTCTGGGCTTTCCAAAATTTGAGGGGAGCCCAAAAGGGGCCTACCATAGCTAAGTTCAAAAGTATTAAATGTACGCATTCCTTTAATCCTGATTCTGGTTAGGTGTTGCCCTGGTCCTGTTTAGGGTAATTGGTAGTAAATTTAAGCCAGGTCTCATGGATTTCCTGGCATGGTTTGGTCAGGGTCTCTTTGAGTGTTTATAAATACATCATTCTGTTTTTCCTGAGGACTATGGTCTCCTTGAAGAATGTGAGATGGACCTAATTTGGAGAGCTCTTGCTACTCCATTTAATACAGCAGCTGTGAAAGCCCATTGTCATGCAGAAAGTTCTGGGTATCCAAACCTAGGTATTATTTCTTTAAGCAGTGACTTTACAACTTAATTGCATCTTTCAGTTCCACATGGGAATGCTTCAACCCATCTATTAACACTAATAAGTATTTGAATCCTCCAGCAGCAGGGATCATTTCTGTGAAGTGTCCTTGCCTGTCTTCTCCAACATTTCGCAGGCCTGGACTGCCTGGTACTGGAAATCTTGTATATGCATTATTCTTCGTGCGTTGCACACAGCTAGGCATGACACCGTTAATGATTCTGTTACTGAACTCAAGGGGTTTGCTGCTTTTAAGGTGCTGTATTTAAAAATAAGACATGGCTGTTGCAAGGTTGTTTTGTTTACTTGCAGTAAATAAAGGAGACGGGATTCATATCTAAAGCTTCTCCTCAAAGGGAGGCTTAGCCATTGCTTATATACCTTGTTTGGTCGATTACATGTGGATGTCCTCTTTACGTTTGGCCACTATCATCCCTTTGCTTCTGTCAGTTCATCCTGTTTACTGCTGCATCTGCAAAATACTGTGCTGTATTTTAACATTTAGCAAAAAATAACATTTAGAACTGCCCAGACCTTGATACCTTTGTTCTGTGTAACATCAGTGAGATACAGATCTGTGGTTCCCTCATTCCTGCTGCAGTCAACCTCATTTGGGAGTCAACCTCATTTGGGGACTCTGTGAAGACAGATTACCTATCAAGGCAAGAAATCGCAGGAGTGACTTTTCACATCCCCTCTTCACACATCCATTTTTCTTTCGTTCTTTTTTAAATATTTTACTTACTTATTTTTAGAGGGAGGGAGAAATGCATCAGTGTGCGAGAGATACACTGATCAGCCACTTCTTACAGCCCCCAACCCAGCCATGCGCCCTGACTGTGGAATCAAACCAGTGACCCTTTGGTTCGCAGGCCGGCACTCAATCCACTGAGCCACACCATCCAGGCCCATTTTTTCTTTAAACTTCAAAGAATGCAGTCTTCACTCTGCTACATCTTTAAGAAGCTTCCCCTTACCAATATTCTGGAATGGCATAACGTCTTAAATTTTTTTGTCTTTGCATTTGTTAAAGACTGAAGCTTCAAGTTCAAGGTAGTTTATCTTGTTTGCTAATATTTAAAATATCTTGTAATGTTTGTTGTGAAAGTAAATCAAGTTATGGTTTTGAAAGCTATCCCAGTATGCATTTTAGAAATCACTTTCTATGATCTTGGGTAATGAACCATAATAAATTCAGCCCTATTAGTTTTGTAGCAGTCAGAAGCAAATAGTTTATTTTGTGTTTAAGTACTAGATAACCTGTGAAGCAGAAAGGCTGCAAACTGTAGTAGACTCTGCAATAAGTATGGTAAGTCTGTAGACTTACTACAAGTCCCCAGTGTTGAGTAGAATAGGTAATACAAACATCAAGTTCTACAGCCACATAGGTTCTACTTTAATGGCATTGCTTCTCAAACTTTCATGGGCATAAGAATCTCCTGTAAATGAGAATCAGATTCTGATTTAGAGGCCTGGAGTGGGAGGGGCACTCGGCTGGTGATGCTAAGATGTTGCATTCCTAACAAACTCCCAGGTGATGACATCACTGGTCCTCAGATATTACTTTGACTAAAGAAGGTTCTAGATGATAAATAGCAGCTGATAGGACTTGTCCTCAGGCTCTAGAAGGTGGCTCTAACACTGACTGCTCAGAGCCATGCTTAGCAAATTTTCTGTGAAAGGTAAATATTTTAAACATTGTGACCACAAGTTTGTTTCATATTCTTCTTGATCCATTTGCTTGTTTTTACAACTTAAAAAAGAAACAACTTTAAACCATCGTAGCTCCAAAGCTTACTCTTAGCCTAGGGCAAGAAGTTAATGTCTTTAGCCTGACAACTGAGCTTGTCAGCTAGCCCAGGACTTCCAGGTTTGGCAGTGATGTAAGTCCCTTAATCTTGTTGGGTCTCTTAGGATGACTGTAGAGGAACCATAAGTATTCCAGTTCCAAAGGCAGTGAAGGAAGTTTACAGGAAGATCTGTGTGTTTGCTGTAGAGAGGAGAGATAAAATTTCTTGGAAGAAAATGAAAAGAAACTACCTTTATGATTAACTCCCATACAAAATTAAAACCTTTAAAAAGTATTATATGTAGATTATAAGCAAGAGCCTGGGCAGAACTTCATGGTGGACCCAGGATGCACGTGACATCTTTAGTTTATGTGATCAACCTATCCCAGCAATTTTGAACCAGTGTACTGCAAGAATTTTTAAAACATGCAGTACCTGACTATTTAGTTAGAGACACTGACCTCTTTTCCTTTAGATTGTCAAATAAGAAAATGACAACAGCCAACATAACAATAGCCATCCAGTGTGAATGAATGAAAATTATACCTGCCTACTTTGTTGGGTTTGGGATTTTTTTTTTTTTTTTTTTTTTTTGTCAGATCAGCAAAGATTTTTTTGGCATGCTGTGAATTTTAGTAATTAGTTTATGTGTACTTTGAAATAAAAAAGGTTGAAAATCACTGACCTATTTTCTGTGTTGGTAATAATAATCCAGTCATGGTTAAGAACTTGGTCAAATTTGGACCTAAATCCCAGTTCTAGTACCTACTAGTTGGGTAACTTTGGTCAAGTTACTTAACTTTTCTCAGACCTCATTATATTCCTGTCACATGGGGTTGTTAATATTAAAGAAGAATGTGTATTTGAGTGCTTAGCATAGTGATGGCATTTAGAGAACACTCAATATTATGTTAGTACATTACACTAGTTTTAGGATAACTACCCAGCAATTATACATTTATATAACTTAGGAAGTGATCACCCTGATAAATGTAGTACTCATCCGACACTATACATAGTTATTACAATATTATTGACTATATTCCATATGTTGTACTTTACACCCCCATGACTGTTCTGTAACTACCAAGTACTTCTTATTTTACCTCAACCCCCTAACCATCTGGGAACCTTCAGAATGTTTTCTGTATCTATGAGTCTGTTTCTGGTTTGCTTGTTAGTTTATTTTGGTTTTTAGACTCCGTATATAAGTGAAATCATTTAGCATTTGTCTTTCTCTGACTTACTTCACTCAGCACAATACCCTCTAAATCCATTCATGTTGTTGCAGATGGCAAGATTTCATTTTTTTTAATGATTGAGTCATAGTCCACTGTATATGTACACCACTTCTTCTTTATCCATTTATCTATTGATGGACACTTAGGTTGCTTTCGTTATCTTGGCTATTGTAAATAATGCTGCAATGAACATATGGATGTATATGTAAATTAGAGTTTGGGGTTTCTTCAGATACCCAGAAGGGAAATCCCTGGGCCATTTTTTGTGTCTTGATATAGTCTTTGTTTTAAAGTCCTTTTTGTTTGGTATAAGTATTATTACCATAGCCTTTTGTTTATTTCCATTTTCAGGAAATATCTTTTTCCATCCATTTACTTTCAGTCTGTGTGTGGCTTTCGAGCTGAAGTGAGTCTCTTATACACAGCACGTGTAAAGGTTTGCGTTGTTATCCATTCAGCAACAGTATGTCTTTTGATTGGAGCATTTAATCCATTTGCATTTAAAGTAATTGTTGATACCCCTGACTGGTGTGACTCAGTGGATTGGGCATCTTCCCCAAACAGAAAGATCACTGGTTCAATTCCTGGTAAGGGCACATGCCTCGGTTGTGGACCAAGTCCCCAGTTGGGGGCTTGCACAAGGCAATTGATCACTGTTTCTCTCACACATCGATGTTTCTTCGCCCCCTTGTTCTCCCTCTCTTCCCCTCTCTCAAAATAAAAAAATAAAATCTTAAAAAAATTAATTGTTGGTAGATATGAGTGGGGGGTCAAAAAAGGAGTTGTCTTCTGGAGGGCAGACCCCTTGTAATACAGGCTTCTCCCACTAGGTGAATGTTCTAGGAACCCATCTGTATCAGTGTACGAGCTGGTATTGTTGTGAGAGGCTTTGTTCGGCTTCAGTGAGTTTTTTTTTAAGACTCTTTCAATGTGTTTGCCCATTTCATGATGGCTGATTTACAAGCATAGCTGTCCACACTGTGCTCAGTGTTCAACAGTTTTTGACCAAAAATGACGTGACCCCCCCCATGCCACACCCTCCCTTTTTACCTGATCTCACCCTGAGTTCTTTTTGTTTCCCTGGATGAAAAAAGTCCTCAAAGGGCAACATTTTTCCAATATAGAAGAAATGAAACAAAAACCAGCAGAAGTACTAAAAGCCATCAAAATTGACAAGTTCAAAAACTGTTTTGAGCAGTAGAAAAAATGGACAGTACTTTGAAGGTAACTGATGTTTAAACATGAAAGAATAAATACACTACTTTTTATAAATATGTTTGGGGGTTTTTTGGGTCCCCCCCTTGCATGTATTTATTGTCATTTTATTTATAATTTTTATCTTTTATTCCCTTCTTTGTGAAGAAAACCCTTTAACAGTTCTGATAGTACTTGTTTGGTGATGAACTCTTTTTGCTTGTTTCTTATCTGGGAAGGTTTTTATCTGTTCTTCAATTCTAAATGATAGTGCAGATGGTAGGTCCTCACTTTTCATCAGTTAGAATTTTTCTTGCCAATCCCTTCTGGCTTGAAAAGTTTCTGTTGAAAATCAGCTAGAAGTCTTAGGGGAATCAGATTACCGCTTTTCTCTTGCTGCTTTTATGATTCTCTCTTTGTCTTTAACCATTGGCATTTTAATTATGATGTGTCATTGTGTAGCCTCTTTGAGTTCATCTTGTTTGGGACTCTGTGCTTCCTGGACTTGTATGTCTGTTTCCCTCACCAAGTTAGGGAAGTTTCTTGTCATTATTTTCTCAAATATGGTTTCAGTTTCTTGCTCTCACTTTTCTCCTACTGGCACCCCTATGATGCAAATATTGGTACACTTAAAGTTGTCCCAGAGGCTCCTTACATTATCCTCATTTTTTAAAATTCTTTTTTCTTTTTGCTGTTCTTACTGAGTGTTTTCTACTTCCTTATCTTCCAAATCACTGATTTGATCGTCTGCTTTACCTACTCTACTGTTTATCTCCATAATGTAATTTTCAGTTATATTCCTCAGTTGTGACTGGTTCTTTTTTATGTTTCCTTTCTCTTTGTTGAAGTTCTCATTAGTTTCTTTACTCTTCCCCTAAGTTCATTGAGCCTCCTTATAACGAGTGCTTTGAACTCTGCATCTGGTAGATTGCTTGTCTCCATTTTGTTTAGTTCTTTTTTTCTGGAGTTTTGTTCTGTTCTTTCATTTGGGACTTTTTTTTTTTTTTTTTGGTCTTCTCATTTTGGCTGCATCCCTGTGTTTTTTTCTATATATGAGGTAGAGCTGCTCTATTTCCTACTCATGGTAGAGTGGCCTTTTGTAACAGGTGTCCTGTAGGGCCCAGTGGCACAGCCTCCCTAGTTACCCAACCTGTGCTCTCCAGATGTGTCCCCCGTGTGGGCAATGTGCACTCTCCTCTTGTAGTTGAGCCTTGATTGCTGTTGTCACATC
The DNA here is from genome assembly GCA_039655065.1 of Glossophaga mutica. Classification (NCBI taxonomy): domain Eukaryota; kingdom Metazoa; phylum Chordata; class Mammalia; order Chiroptera; family Phyllostomidae; genus Glossophaga; species Glossophaga mutica. Next base: position 66,018,003 of record CM077313.1, read on the forward strand.
AGCTGGAGGGACTTACCCCCAGGCAGTTCAGCAGTGAGTGCTAGCCTAGACCACCCTTGGAGGATGTACAAGGAACAACCCCATGGCAAAGAACTCACTTCAGCTGGGGTCAGGTACCCACCAAGCCCACTCCTTGAGTGTGTTGCTTGTGGACATGGTTGGATTGCTTCAGCATAGTCTGAAGCTGTCCATCGGGTTCACTGGCTTTTGGGCCTCTTGGGAGGTGCACTCCATGGTCATCTGCCACCTGTGTCCAGCCCAGAGCCACCCACCGTGAGCTACAAAGTAATCTGCAGATGGTTCTTACTTGTGCTGGGCTTGGAGTTGCCCAGGAGAGGCCAAACTGTGAACCACTGCTAATGCCAGGCATGGAGCCACTTAGTGAGTGGTATGGGGCACACTGAGGCCATATGCTGCTTGGTTGAGAGATTTTAGGAAAGTTAGTAGTAGCATGAGCCAAGACAGGCTGTTTCTATGGAAAAGCCACTGGAAACAGCAGTTGGCCCGAAATTTGGGTATGGTGGGGTCTTAGGAATCACCAGGGTACAAAGAACCATGTTAGCAAGTTGATGGAGACTCAGATATAGTACCTACCTGTGGCTCTGTGTGTGGGGTGGGGAGCTTTTATCAAAGGAACAGTGGCCTCTGCCAGCACTTCTGTCTGGGAGAAAGCTGCTTCTCTGGCCCTTGACCTGATGCCAGACAATTTATTTCCTCCTTGTATGTCCCTGGTGCCTTTTGAGCTGCTGCCCCAGCACCGAAGCTTAGATCAAGTAAGTCCATGTGCAGGCCTTTTAAGAGGAATGGAAGCTCTTTGTCTCCCTCAGCCTCAATCCCTGCTGGTTTTTACAGCCAGAAGTTATGGGGACTTCTGTTCCCAGCACTAAAACCCTGGGCTGCAGGTGGGGAGGGGGACAGGTGTGGGGCTGGGACCCTTTGCTCCTCAGGAGGAACTTCCGCAGCCAAAACAACACAACCCTCCAGATTTTTATCTGCCACACATGGGTATGAGACCAGCCCATTCTACATCTCCACCCCACTGCCAGTGTGGATGTGGTGGCTCTTTTATATCCTTAGTTGTAGGACTTCTGTTCAGCTAGATTTCAGGCTGTTCTCAGTAATGGTTATTCAGTTGTAATTTTGACATGGTTGTGGGAGGATGTGAGTACTGCATTTACCTACTCCATCATCCTGACAAGAGGCCCCCATCAGTTATTTTGAGGAATACTGAAAAGTGTTTTGCTTCAGTGACTTTCTCATCCTAATTTCATTTCAGTGTTTGGGTAATGATTAATACAAATGAAAATTTTTGTCCACTGTGTCAAATCAATCCAGGTATTAGTGGTTAAAGTATCCTTCTTGTTTAAGAATGATTTCCAAAAATTTACAGAAGTGAAAGCATTGAATAATTATAAGTTTTTATTAAGTAAAATTTTATTTTTGGATTAGAATGCTTAAGAGTTTCTTTTTAAAGGTTAAGAAATTGGTGTTGTTGCTGTTGTTATTTTTAACCAAAGGAAGTCATCTTAATACAGGTAATCAAGAAATGCTAACTTAAAATGAGAAGTAACTAATTTCTAAATAACTTTTATCATCTCAGGTACATACTGTTGCATTTTTGTTGTTTACCTTATTAAATTTTTAAAAAATTTTTAATTGTTCTTATGCAGTTTACCTTATTATATTTTTAATGGTTTTAAATTTATAATAGGAAAATAGCTATTGAAATCTGTAGTTGCAAGTTTTTGAAAAAATCTCTTGTAGCTGTTGGTAAAACACGGAGGAGACTTGTTTGCTGAGAATGAGAATAAAGATACACCTTGTGATTGTGCCGAAAAGCAACACCACAAAGATTTGGCCCTTAACCTGGAATCTCAGATGGTATTCTCACGAGATCCTGAAGCTGAAGAAATAGAAGCTGAATATGCTGCATTAGACAAACGAGAGGTAAGTTTTTTTTTTTTAATTAAAAAATTGTATGGATTTTATATTAATTTTTTTCTTCTTTATAGTCCAGTTCCTGTTTCATCTTTGCAACATGTTAAAAATCCTGTCACCTACATAGCCATAAATACAAAAATACACCTAGAAACCCTGGAAGCGGGGTCTTTCCTCTAACATGTGTACATCTACTTACATATAAATAGAGATACTGATGTGTGATATGAATCCTAGCCTGTCCTACGAATCCAAAACTCTAGTCCTCTTGCTCCTCAGTCTCTCCCTATCTTCTGGACTGCTCCTATTAACAAACATGCTTGGTAACTCCTATCTTAAAAAACAAAAACAGCTGAACAGCCTTTCCATTGACCATTCTTCCCAAGCCCTGTCCCTATCCCCCTACAGTTGTAGCCCACATTTCTGATCCTCATATGAGAAAAACAGACTTAAGAGTTTTCTATGCATACCAAGTTCCTCACCTTCCATTCACTCTTCAGCCATTCCGTTATGACTTTTTTCCCCTCTGTGATGGACATGAACTTTCACATGTCTTCCTTGTCTGAGTAAACATTATTTCCATTCATTGAGTTGTTCAGGCATAAACGAGGTATGCATTCTTGATTTCCTCACTTCTTACATCCAGATAATCTGGGAATCCTGTCGGTTTTCCTTCAAAAATTATAGCAAATCAATTTACTTCTCTCAGTCTCCACTCCTACTTCCCTAGGCCCTTACCACCCTCCCTTCTCATCTGAGCTAATGTAATCATTTTTTCTTACTGGTCTCCTTCCTTCTATTCTGGTTTCCTTAGGATCCATCTTGTACACAGAAGCCAGAGTGACAATTTTAAACTTAAACTAGGTCATATCACTTAAATCACTTGGTAATTTATTAATTGTACTTAAAATATAAACTATTTGCACAGATAAAATACCTTATATGGTCTGGGTACTAATACCTACCTCTTCAACATTATCTCAGACTTTTTCTCTGAGCATGCTTTGCTCTATTATCATACCTACATCAGGACTTTTATATTTTGTTTCCTATGTCTCTTGGCTAGCTCAATATCACTTCTTCAGACAAGCAGTTTTCAATCATTTTTTTCTAAAATAGGTCCCTCTCCTTCCATTTTTCTTTACCATATCCTTCTTAGCACTTATTATGCACTATAATTATTTTCTTTTATGTACTTGTTTACTCATTTATTGCCTTTCTCTCCTGTTAGATTGTCAATTCCACAAGGGCCAGAGCCATAACTGCCTTATTCAACAGAGTATTTTCAGTGTCTTAACACACTGATACACAGTGGGCACCAATAGAAACTTCTTTCTTTCCTTTTTTTTAAATTGATTTTAGAGAGAGAGAGAGATGCCGATTTGTTGTTCTACTTACTTATGCATTCATTGGTTGGTTCCTGTATGTGCTCCGACCGGGATTTAATGTGCAGCTCTGGTGTGTCTGGATGGCATTTCAACAAACTGACCTGCCTGGCCAAGGCTAGATATTCTTAAATAAAGAAATTAGAAGGCACAGTAAATTTTTTTTCTCCCTAAGTGATTCTTATTTGATGTTCAATGCTAACTTGATTCTAAAAGAAATTATAGAACTATTATTTGTGCTTAATCATATTATTTATTTTTTCTTTCCCATGAATTCACAGCAGTTTTTGAGCTGCTGTCCTCTCCAGAATGGGGAAAAGAACTGAGTTTCTTGGAATTAAAAGATGAACATTTTTTCACGTTTTGTATTTCTTCAGTTAGGTTGTTTCATAGGAATGATTATTCAGAGTAAATACACATAGAGAGCTGATGTCCTAAGCACTTTCGTGTGGTTGTTGAATTCACTTAGTAACCTTGAAATGATCTTTAGGACCTCTTCTTCTTTTTTCTTTTCCTTTTTTTTTTTTTTTAATTGATTAGAGAGAGAGAAACATCAGTTCATTGTTGCATTTATGTATGCATTCATTGGTTGATTCTTATAGGTGCCCTGACCTGGATCAACCCTGCAACATCGGCTTATCGGGACAGTGCGCTAACGGAGCTACCCAGACAGGGCGTAACCACTTCTTTTAAGCGAGGAAGATAAACCAGAAAATAATGGAATAACCTGTCAGGGTCAAAGTGCTGAGCCTGATTCTTACGACTTCTACTATTGGGACTAGTAGAGGACCAGCTGTGTAGGAGTGTAGCACGATTACATTTGGGTAAATGAAGGGGAAACAGCATTGTGCTGCTATTAAAGTCATCTAAAGACTCCCTATCCCCCTCCCAATTTAGAACTCAGGAAAACTCAAGGCTCTTTTTCTAGTAGGAAACCCATATGCTGGACTTTGCTTAGCTGACTATGCCAGTTAGCCTAAGGTTTAATTTTGTGTAAGCAGCTAGCTGCCTTCCTCTTAGGTCAAAGTACAAATCTGGAAAGCCTCGGTCTTGATCCCCAGATGAGAAGAGCTGAATAAGAAGCAGGGAAACTGAGAAGGAAAGGTCTGCGAATCCTAAAGACTTTAGCTATTTTTCCTCCTCTCTCCCAGGCTAAGCTCATGGATCACTTAAAGAGAAATTGGTATTAAAAGGAATTGGAAACATCCTCTCCTTTCCCTGAGTGCCTTTCTTTTAAATTTTTTACAATTGTTGATATATTTGCATGAATAAGTACTCATTTTGATTTTTTCCCCATTTTTTAATAATGAACATGTCTTAACATGTATAATCAAGGGGAAAGCTGTTTTCATTGTGAGAAAAAATAAAAACAAATACTTCTTTCATAGCTCCTTTGTCATGGTCTTTTCTGAAACAGTTTTGGAAGATACTATCACTTTATAGGCGGTATCAAAGTGGTGCACCTTGTATGTTAGGCTGTTTCGCATTTCTTCAGTGGTATTTGGTAGCAGTAGTATGTACTGATGCAAAGGAGCCACTTTCATCCTCACTGTCTCTTTTTAAATTAGTTTCATTTTTCTTTCTTTGTATCAGGACTTACTACTTTGAAGGTTATTTCTGGTTCGTGTTTAATCTGAAAATAGAACCAGTTTATCTTTGCACAGGAAAGAGAAAGGCACCTTCATTTTAATCCTTCCTGCAGAAGAAAGGGCTAGTGCCCACTTGGGACTGAGGGATGTATTGAAATGCTTCACAAGACCTAATTATAGTTCTGTTACAGAGATTCAGAGTGAATATCTTACGTGTTCATGAAGGCTGTATGTCTCCTTCAAGAACTATTTTCTTTCAGTGTAACCTATATAAGTTTGAAACTGAATTTTAAAGAAACTTAATCTATGCAGATTGCTTTATATTATCCCTTTGTTAATATTTCTGAAATTAAATCTTCTTTTGCTCAACATAAATGGGGTAGAATGATGGCTTTTCTGGAAAAAAAAAAGAATATTTACAAAACAATACCAGGAAATACACAATTGCCACCACTAGAAATAATCATGAAATATTAGCCCTCATTGCTGATTTGGGATAGGTACCTGGAATCTCAAGTCTGAATTTGGAACTCATTTTCTGGAAGCAATGTTATACGTGGTGTATAATTTCTATACTAGAGTGAGTACTACAAATTTAACCATAAAAGGACTTGGTCCGTTTTTGCAGGAGAAAGTGTAGTTCATGAATTAGTTTAAAAGCAAACTTTACATGATGGTTTGGGGGGCCTTTCAAATGAAAGTTTGGATTTAATTGCAATTTTTTTCTTTGGTTGTTAATGTTCCCCCTGTATAGAATTGTTTAGGTTACATTTTTTTCTAGTTGAGCTCATATGACATCTATATATGTAGAGGTTTGTGGCAGTGTAGCTGAACACATATAAAGTGCAGGAGGCTGTTAATGTAGTGTCATACAAACTGTGTTTTGTATCAATTTTCACATCATTTTTAAAGGGAATAGCACTGCAGACTGATTGAGTGTGGGCAGTGCCACCATTAAAACTCTTTAACATCCGCAGTGATTTTTCTTTTATTTTTTAATTAATTTTTTTCCTGCAAAACATGTTCTGTATAAAAAGAAACAGAATGAAGAATTTAAATGTTTATTCTACCACTTAATAAATAATCCTTTTAACATTGTTCAGGATTGTTTTCCATTTTCATCACTGGAATGTTATTTTATATCTTGTAGGAGTTTTTTTCCTTAACATTTCTTGATATTCACAGACTCATCATGGGAATCATTTTGAATGACTGCTGACTATTCTAAATTGTAGATGCCCTATAACTCCTTTAATGTACATTTGGGTTACTTGCATTTTGTCCATTTTATAGCAAACATTGCTAATGACCAATTTTGCCCACATTTATGATTATACCTTAGGATAGATACCTACAAGTAAAATCATTGGGTCAAGAGATGACTATTTTAAAGACTCATGAAGCATGTTTGGTTGTTAAGTGATTGATGTACCAATTTTTATTTTTACCCACAGTGTATCGGAGGGCCACCTCACTGCAACCTTACTACAACTGTTTGTCTGTCTGTCTCTCTCTCTCTTTTAACCTTGGCGCCACTTTTAAAAAGTAATGTAATTTTTATGTTTAAATCTTGGCAGATATTTATGCAGTCAAATGTGTTACTCTTCTGTCATTTATATTGCTTACACGTGCGTTCCTGCCAGAAGACATCTAAGGATTAAGAAACTTGTTATGTCAGCTGAGAAATTATTCCTAGTGAATAAGAGTCCCAATTATACAGGGTTAACTAAGAATTGATTAAATGGTTTCCATGATACCAAAAAAACAAAGCAAGAAAAGATAAAATCTAATTCTAAAATGTCTGTAAGTCAACTGCAATGGATGAGGTTTGCTAATCACCCAGAGGTCTCTGGAGACCGTGATAGATGCTACCAGAGGATATCCTCAATGGTTGTTATTCTCATAAGTACTTGGGAATTTCTGCTGCTTTCGAAGCTGTGACCTTTAGTTCTATGTGTAACTGCATGCAGTAAGCATGACTGCTCAAAGGATTGAAATAGTTATGTACATCAATATTCATAATGAAAACAATACCAAATGAAAATAAAGAAAAGAATGTGGCCTAGTGATGTATATATAATGATACGCCATAGTATTATGAGAGCTCTACATAAAATTCATGGTAGTGATTGCCAAAAGCAAGGATAAGGAAAATTAGGGAAATGTAATGCGGAAACGTCACAGATTATGTGGGTTTTGCTTCTTTTGTTTCCTTTTGTTTTTTAAAAGGACTTGAAACAAGTAAGGCAAAAATGTTATCAATCATTTCTGAGTCATGAGATATGTGATTTTATTTTTTATATGTTTTCTGTTAAAAGCAAAAAAAGATAAAAGATAATAAAAGAACAAAAAACCTGAGATGATATATTACCTGTATGAAAACTAAACAGCATTAATGAACACTTGAATAAACATTAAAAATAATATGTTTATTTGTAAGAAGTCTGAATAGTATGTATGGCATAGTTACTTCTCTCCAAGTTAATTACCATATTTTGCCATGTATAATGTGCACTTTTTTTGCCAAATATTTGAGGGAAAAATAAGGATGTGCATTATACATGGGTAGTTCTAATTTCGTATCTGTATGTACGTTTTTAATTGTTTTACTTATACTTACGTGGTAAAAGTATAACTCTAGAAAACAGTAATGATATCTGTATACAAAATAATACCTTGGAGTACGATAATCAGTTTTGTTTTAAAATGTAAATAAATAAATAAATAAATAAATAGAATTAAAAAATTAAAATGGAAGACTTTTTCCTGAAAATTTGGGCCAAAAATATGGGTGTGCATTATACACAGTGAAATACGGTCATAGGTATTATACAATCCCACTAGCAATCTAAATTGGATCTCAATAAGTGTAAATGCTTGGTGGTTCAATGATTAAAACTGCCTAAGTGAGCTCACGTATATTCACATACAATTGGTTTGCAAAAAGACTGGATAAATATGCTTGAGAACTTTAATTATGAGTATTGCTCAGTGGTGGGATTATAGGAGTATTTTTTTGTTATCCAAATTTTCAAAACTGTAAGCTAAAATGGTTTTGTCATTATAGTATGATACTTTTATTTTATGGCATCAGCTTTTCAGTTTTAAAAAAGGCTTGTGAAATAGTAGTTTAAAGTCCATGATATTGGAACATACAGAATCTTTTAAATATCAATAACCAAACTGAAGCTGAAAGCTTATATTTGCGTATAGGCATTTAGAACTCCCTAAGAGTATAACAGCCAATTTAACTTTGTTTTCCTTCTTCTTTTGAAAGCCATATGAAGGATTAAGGCCTCAGGATCTTCGTAGATTGAAGGATATGCTTATTGTGGAAACAGCAGACATGCTTCAGGCTCCACTCTTCACTGCTGAAGCTTTACTTCGAGCTCATGGTAATAAGACAGGTGTCATGCTTCTAATAACATGGGTGCCTTTTGACACTTTTCAGAGTGAAAAAAGTGGCTGTTTTATTATCTTAGTATAGAACAAAGTAGTTGTTAAACAACCCTGAGTTGTTTGGGGGACAGTGTTTACTGTACAGTACTCCATACCTCCATAACATTTTGTAGTTTGAAATATAAACTGACTGTAAATCATAGAGGAGAAATAGGAACTTTCCACTTAAAAATCAAGCTACTAAATCAATTTATAAATTGTCTAATTTTAGGAATGTGTCTGAGTTGAGCAGAGTTGAGAGTTGGAATCCATAGTCCTAGTCGTGGTTTTAATATTTTCACTAAAGTCAATTAAATACGTAACAGTTGTGTTATTAATATTACCAATTTATTTTATGTAAAAGCTGTTTCTCATTGTGAAATGCACAAAGTGAAATTGTAGAGTCAACACAAGAATATACCATCCCTCTTAAGATTTGTTTGTTTGTTGTTTTGAGGACATTACTTACTTTAGGAAAAGTATTCAGCTTGTTGTAAATTCTGACACTAACATAGTTACTCTGGGAGTTGTCACGTACAGAGATGGACCCTCTCGTTGCACACTTGATATTTGACGTTTGGTTTGTTTCAAAGATAATTTTTTTTCTGCTTTAAAAATTATTCTTAAAAAGAGAAAGGTCCAGTCATTTTAAGGCTTACCTTTCTATTTTAACTATAAATCTTAATCACATCTATACTAAAATGGAAAGTCAGCTTCCACAATTCTTCATATGATGTTGTAATCAGAAGAAAATTTAAAACTCATATTTCATCATCCGTTGATCACCACTGTGAATAAGCTGATATGTAACCCTCCGGAATTGCTGCATTTAATATTGATATTTCTTGGGGTTCTGTACTTGACACTCTTTTCCACTTTATATACCAGTGACTCTCAAATTTTAGTGTAAATAAGAATTGTCTGGGAAACTAACCAGAGATTCCTAGGATTAATTTCAGACAGTCTTAAGTCATTAGGTGAGGATAAGGCATAAATCAAGGTGTTGTAAACAAGCCTACTTAGTGAGTGCTCTGAGAAACGTAGCTGCACACATTCAACTAATGAAACCAATGGTGTCAAACACCACCTGAGCCACAGAGGATGTCTGCAGCCTGACTTTAATAAGGTATTTGAGGCTGTATTTCTAAATGCCTGTTTAACACTTTTCTCTTCAATGTAAGGATATTTACACCTGACCTCATCATTTCTCTCAATGCATGGGCACCAAAATTCATCTAATTACCCAGCCAAAAACTGGAAAGTCATACTTGACTCCTCCATTGCTCTGGTCTTCTCATTTCTCTTCCTAAGTATCTCTCATCCTTCTCCCACTTTCCCTAGTTGTTCCTATTCCTACTGCCACCAACTTAAATTCAGGCTGTCATTATCGCTCATTTAACTGTAGTCTCCCAAATCTTAGTTTCCAATGTTCCTTTTCTCTTTCACCCTATTAATTTTTCTTATTGCTGTTAGACTATTTTTTAATGAAAATTTTAGCTTCTCACTCCCTGCTGAAAAACCCTTCACGGGCTCTCCACAGAATTACCATCACCCAAACTCCCTAGCAGACCTCCATGACCCAGGCTTCTTTACTGGGCTGTCAGTCTACCCATTTCTTTCTTTACCTGCCCTTACTTGTCTTTAGAAATCACCTCTTTCAGGAAACTGTAACTGCTTATTTGGTTCCAAGTCTGCATTGAGACCCTTGCTGTCTATTCCCATTAGATCCTGTACTATGTGAGTCATACACTTAGAATACAATATTGTGATGATATATTTGCTTTTCCCCCTCTATTAACTTAGGAGCTCTTAGAGGGCAACTGTTATCTCTTTTTATTTCTATAATATCTGACATATATAGTCTTCAGAAATAGTAATAGACTGAATAGGTAATATACCTAAATGTTACTTTTACATTTTTTGAAAATTCATCTTTTTATTATAAAATTACATTTCTCCATTGCCATCTTTATAAAGTTGAAGTAAATCCTTTGAAAAATTTTTAGACCTGAGTCAAAAATGAAAATTAGAAATCCAGAATAGTTTTAAATAATAGAATTTAAATAATAGAATTTATTTTTAATTTTTTTGGAAAGATTTTATTTTTTTAAGATTTTTTTTTTTTAAGATTTTACTTATTTATTTTTAGAGAGGGGAAGGGAGGGAGAAAGAGAGAGAAAGACACATCAATGTGTGGTTGCCTCTTGCATGGCCCCCACTGGGGACCTGGCCCACAACCCAGGCATGTGCCCTGATTGGGAATCGAACCTGCGACACTTTGGTTTGCAGCCCGCACTCAATCCACTGAGCTGTGCCAGCCAGGTTATTTATTTATTTTTAGAGAGAGGGGAAGGGAGAAAGAGAGGGAGAGAAACATCAATGTGTGGTTGCCTCTCATGCACCCCCTACTGGGGATCTGGCCTGCAACCCAGGCATGTGCCCTGACTGGAAATTGAACCTGGGACTCTTTGGTTTGTAGGCCAGTGCTCAATCCACTGAGTCATACCAGCCAGGACTAAAATAATGGAATTTAAAGATGAAATATTTTCTTTTTAGCTAGTAAGAATGCTTAACAGTCATTATATTTAAACTTGTAAAAAAAAATTCAGAATACCTTAAATTGTATTTCTTTAAGGTAAGTTTCACAGCACCAGGAGGTATATCCTTGATCTTTTAAATACAGAGAGTGCATTTAAATATAATGTAGAGTTGGCAGAAAAGTAGAAGCTGTCCATCAGTGCAGAGCTGTGACATGACAGTTGTATTAGTTAGGGTAGGCTAACTGCTGAAATAGAAGTGTAAGTTCAAACACAGTAAACATTTATTAATCATGTAATAGTCCAAAGTGTTTCTGTCTGTGATTAGGAGTGGGACAGGGACTCTGTTCCTCACGTTTATTCAAGGGCCCTCACTGATTGAGACTCTGCATCTTACCCAAAGCAGGTTTCTGAGAGTTATCTCCTGGGGATTACATCTCCATTCTAATCAGTCAGTCAGAAAGGGGGAAGTGCATGGAGAAATAAACGTGGAAGTTTTTGAGCCAGTCTTGTATGTGGCATACAACACTCCTGAACATTTTCCATTGGTCACAATGTAGACATATGGCCACACTTAACAGCAAGCAACAGTTTTACACTGTAGCATTTTTATGTACTATAGCCATTTCTGCCACAGGTATCTACATTTGGTTAGATAATATAGCATAACTTTAAGTTACAGTATTATATAGAATCTCAGGTTAACTTTATCAGTAATATCATTGTAATTAAAAGAAACATTTTTATCTCTATTTGTTTACGCATTATATCATCAACGGTTATTAAATGATCAAATCCATTTTTACACACGATATTTCTTTAAGTTATGTCTTTCACATAATGGGGGTCAATTCAAATAAAGTGATATCTAATTGATTTTTTCCTACTTAGCATTTGTCTATTCCGTTAAGTTTCTGAATAACTTAAAAGTTGTATATTTCATTTCCCTCTTAAGGTATAAAATAAAGGCTAATACAGGTTTCAAGTGGACATCTCTTCTATATTGTTTAGGTAATATCAGTGACATTTGATAATTAAGTAAGATGTACCAAGATAAATGATGTTAGTGAATAAAATGACAGTGTACAGAGCTGTAATTTACACTAATTGCTTTCAATACCAGGACAGGCTCTATTTCAGAGCTATTAAACTGAACTATTTGGAAGATTTATAGATTGTATCCTTGGTAACATTCATTCAGCTTTAAACAGAAAAATAGATTTGAGGATTATATTATCTATTGTCAAATTTAGTCTCAAAGTAATGAAGTTGATCTTGATTAAGCAGAAGACAAGAATGTTTGGCAGTATTTGTTAAGTAGTAATTGAATTTTAAGGAGGACTCTGTTAAGAATACAAAGGTCATTCTCTGAGCATTTCCTCAGTAATAAAAGTAACTTATGTAATTGAATACTGCCTAATGAGAAAATAAGTAAAATGTGCAAAATCTGAGACCAAGGCTAATTTTGCTTGTGCTTAGAGGAAACTTATATTGAAGTATTTTTTAAAGCTCTGTTGGAGGCTCATGATCTTTTATAGACAGTTAAACATCGGTAGTCCACAACTTCTCATTCTACTCTCTCCTTACAAAATGGTACCTTCTCCCAGGGCTTCTATAGGCAATAGATTTCTCCCTCTGAACTAAACTTTTTTTATGCAAGATATACCCTCATGTTCACCTGCCCTTTAAAAGCAGGGAAGATTTGTTTGGGCAGTGGGCACAAATTGCAGTGTACAGATGATGTATCATAGAATTGTGCACTTGAAACCTATATGATTTTCTTAACCAATGTCACCCCAATAAATTTAATTTAAAGTAAATTTAAAAAGAAACATATCTAGGATATCTCAAGCACCTTAAACTCATCATGTCTAAGACTAAAAATCATGCTCTTCCACCTATACCTGATTCTCTGGTGTTTCCTGTTTACATAGATGGCAGCACCAGCCAACCGAATAAACCCGAATAAACCCGGGACGCTAACTTTGACATTTCCTCTCCTTTCCACCCTATGTCTGATTTTCACAAAATTGTCAGTTTTACCTCTCAGATTGTAAACTTCTCCCTTTCTCTTCATCTATACCACAACTAACCACTTCGCCCTAGCTGCCGTCATCTTTCACTTGTACGACCCAGTTGCCTGCTCTCTGGTCATCCATCTTGCCCTATCCAATTTCTTCATTTGTTTGTTTTCCATACTATAGTCAGACTCATCTTTTCGAATGCAGTTGTGAAAACCTGTCTTTCCTAACCCCATGCCCAACTTTTCAATGACTTCCTGTCACTCCTAAACTAATAGTAGCAGTATAATTAAATAAAGTCCTGCATGACCTAACCCTGCATAACCTATTCAACCCCATCACACACAGTGCTTCCACTCGGTCTCCATGCCCCAGGTACATTAACTTTATTAATTTCATGAGGATAAAGGCTTTGGACATGCTGTGTACCACCATTCTAGAATGTCTTGCCCTCTGCCTTTTACCTAATTAAGTCCTTCAGATGTGTACTCCAGGACATTTTCCCAGAGTCACCCTCTCTAATCTCCCTGACCGGGATTCTCTACTTCTTTCTTCTTCATGTCCCCTCTGACATTGATGATTGTTTTTTAAATACATTGAATTTACTCAATGCATTCTTCCTTATTAGAGTATAAGTTCCATGAAGGCAGGAATTGTGCCTATTTTCTCCTTCCATTGTATTCCTACTGCGTGACACAATGCATGGCTTATAAAAGGTATTCAGTAAGGATTTGCTAAGTGAATGATATGATGGAAACCAGACAGAAATTTTGCTGAAAATATTTGTAGTAGATAAGACTAAAATTTAGCATATTTAATATCTCTGTATATGAATTATAGTAGTTCTTATTTTACTCCTTTATTAAAGTGATATTTAAAGGTGACATAATGGAGCCCTGGACAGGTAGTTCAGGTGGAGCGTCATCCTGATACGCCAGGGTTGCAGTTTGATCCCTGGTCAGGGAACACGTACGAGAATCAACCAATAAATGCATCAAGAAGTGGAACAACAAATCAGTGTTCCTCTTTCTCCCTCCCTCCTTCCCTCCCCCTACTCTCTCTAAAATCAGTATTTTTTTTGTGAAGACATGTAGCCTGGCTGGTGTGGCTCACTGGTTTGAGCACTGGCCTGTGAACCCAAAGGTCATGGGTTCTATTCCTGGTCAGGGCACATGCTTGGGTTGTGGGCCAGGTTACCAGCTGGGGGCATATGAGAGGTAACTGACTGATCTCTCACACATTGATAGTTCTCTCCCTCTCTTTCTTGCTCTCTTCCCCTCTTCTTAAAAGTAAATAAATCTTTAAAAAAATTTTAAAAGTGACATAATAGAGACTTTTGAAAAATAATCATACTTTTTAAAAAAGATTATTTAAATTTAGTTTTAGAAAGAAGGGAAGGAGGGAGAAAGAGTAGGAGAGAAACATCGTTGTGAGAAACATGCATTGGTTGCCTCTTGTATGTGCCCCAACCGGGGACCAAGCCTGCAACTCAGGCATGTGCCCTGACCAGGAATCAAACTGATGACCTTTTGTTTTGCAGGATGGCGCCTAACCAATTAAACCACACCAATCAGGGCAATAATTATACTCTTCCAAGAAAAGTAATTTTAGCTTTTTATGTAACAACCTATCAAAACACTGAGGTCCATTTAGCAACATTTTCTGGAATGTACTCATGTAGTTTTTTCAGTTGTTGGATTTTTCTTACTCTTTGTAATCTAATCTCTATTTACAGTCTTCCTTTCCATCTCCCCAGACTACCACATGGTATACCGTAAATTTACAGAATTGCTCATATCTCTCCATTATACTTCTGTGCATATATGGTTTACATAGGTGGAAATACATTCTCTTTCTTGTCATTGAATGTCTGAGTCATAATTATCCTGTTTAAACCACCAAGTAGGTTGACTTAACGTGATTGAAAATGTCTTGTATAGAAAATTTCCACAGCCATTCATGTTTGAACTGTAAAATTCTATATGATGAGCCTATGATAAATAATTGACTCTGTAGTACTACTCACCCTGCACTTTATTGTATTACACTCTGGAGTCACAGAATTGGTTTCAAGTTCCTCACTGTCTGTGTGAACCTAGATAGGTTATATAATTTCTCTGAGTGTTGGTTACTTCACCTAGATAATGACTGAAAATTTGGGAAGAATAAATAAAATAATGTGTGTAAAACACCTAGCAAGACAATTAAGTATATAAGTTTATTATTTTAAAGTGTTAGGATTTCATGGCTGTGGACTTTATAATACCATGCTTCACTTGACTATTACAAGTGTTGATAGTAAGGTAATCTTTTGTAGTTCAATCAGATTGGAGTTCACTTAATACAGAATTTATAACTAAATCCCTTCAGGAGTTCATTTTGTTTTCAAGCAGTTTATTAAGTGATTTTTAAGACTGATTGGCATTTTGACATGTTTATAGTAAGTTGTGCAATCATTTTACCACTTGACACCAATGAGGATAATTGCAAAATTACATATTTTTCTTGAAAGAATAAAACAGCTACCTCAGTGTGTGCCAACAAGAATTTAGCAAATTCCAAAAGTGAACCACCTCTTTTTATTAATAGTAGAGATGATTGGAAATTTTAACAATATCATTACATATGAGGTTGTAATCCATGGTAGATTATAAAAGCTTAAATTCTGTTTAAAAATATTAATGGATATAACATACCTGAGCAGTCATTTGCAATTACTACTTTATATAAATAATTTTCTTTCTTGGATGGCCTATATCTCTTTAATGTATCCTTACTTTCTTTTGTTATTAGGAAGCTCTTAAAACACCATATATTCTGTTTTTTGAGAGATACTCATTCCATTTTTCTTAAAGACTGGGACAGGGAGAAATTACTTGAAGCTTGGATGTCCAACCCAGAGAACTGCTGCCAACGATCAGGTGTTCAAATGCCAACTCCGCCGCCAAGTGGGTATAATGCCTGGGACACACTCCCTTCGCCAAGGACTCCAAGAACTACACGCTCTTCTGTCACCTCTCCCGATGAAATAAGTTTATCTCCTGGGGATTTGGACACCAGTTTGGTATGGTTTGTTATTCAGTGTACTTCCCATAGTTTTGTATTTAACTTTTTAATTATTTAAAATTGTTTCAGAGACCCTCTAGCCATATTCTTGTAATCGAATCCTGCACCTTTCTTAAAGGGTTCCTTTATTTCACTCACACTTCGGTAAATATTTGTTATCGTAGAATATTTTTGTGATCTCAGAATTACAGACTGAAAAACAAAGGTTTTCTTTTGTCATTTCAAAACAGAAAACATAAAAGAGCTTAGGAAAACCACCTACTATATTTCCACTTAAAACTCTAGCTGCTTGGAGTTTTTAAATACCATACTGAAATATTAAAAGTTGATATTGTGGTAGGCACTTTAAACCAAGAATATGAAAACAAGTTTTATATTTTCTTCAAGACATTTATACTACCTAGATAATTATGTATCTGTTTTCGTAAAGCCTTTGGAGTTTGTCATCTAGATACATTTCCATAAAAACGTTATTAGAAAAAGACAGAGAACTGTACTTGAACAGCAGTTAAAATAAAAAAAAAATGTTATTAGAAACAGTATTGCCTTCATCTGTATTTTTAATTGGCATAACATTGGTGTACTGTTACAGGATATCTTGATGTTTGTTGAATGATTCAGCCACTCAAAATATGTGATAAAAGTACTCCATATTTTATCTAGGTCTTTTTTGAAAACAGACTTCTACTTTTGTAATTTGCATTTGTAACATTATAAAGTTTGCTTCTACTAAGTCATTGTTTAGAAGATACATTGTTTTATATCTGAGTTCCCTGGGTAGAAATCCTTAAATTGCTACTCTGAATACCAAGTTGCTATATGAAGAAACAGATACTCTGCTTTTCTAGATTTTCTGGGGTGAGTATAAGGTGAAGGACATAATATTGAAGTGGGTATTTTGAAATGGGTAATTTGATCTTGACCTGAATAGATAATAATGATTTGGTTTTTGTACTTCCTTTTCCAAATACATACTCACTGATTAATTTAATACATAAATTTCAAATGTAAGAGTTTGACTTTTGCATTGAAACGTTTAAATCTCACAATCATTTATGATGAAGTAGGCATACTTGTTATTCAAAGGTAGGCTCACTAAATTTAACTCACCCTTATAACTTTGAAACACTAACTTTTTATATTTACTAGACTAGTGTTTTTGCCTTAAACTAATGAACAAATGAATGTATTAGTCTCTCTCCAACATATGACTTTAAAATATGACTTTGTTTAAATCATTGCTCTTCTTAATTTGCAGTGTGACATCTGTATGTGCAGTATTTCTGTATTTGAAGACCCAGTGGATATGCCCTGTGGACATGACTTTTGTAGAGGATGTTGGGAGTCGTGAGTATATATGCAGCTTAGTATTTCTTACTGCACGATAGCACTCTGATTTGGTATTAAAATTGTTTGCTTTCAATATTTAATAATGTAGATTACAGAGCTATGCTGAAATATACTTTACTAAGGATTTTATTTTTCTTATTTTAACATTTTCCCATCTTTAATTTAGTAATTAGTGTTATTTAGCTTAATGTAAGGTAGTTTATGGAACAAAGCCAGTATATGTAAATACATTTTCTTAGTATCTTAATATATATTACATATAAATTTCAAGCATACACCTAATATATCCCAAGAATTTTTAAGCATCTATTTTTATGCTTTCTTTGAATTTTTTTGTAACAAGCAGATAGCCTTGAAAATCTGTAAGAATATGAATGTTTAAAATTCCCCTTTAGTCAATTCAAATTTTGATGTTTGTTGAATGATTTGGCCACTCAAAATATGTTATAAAAGTACTCCAGATTTTATCTAGGCTTTTTTATCTAGTTCAATGTTTCTGCTAGGCATGCTTGGGTATAGATTACAAGTGGAAAACTTATTTTGCGTCTCATGTTTCTTCTCCTTCCCGTTACCTTGCCAAGATTGATACTTTCTCACATCCAGTAACTTTGCTCTAATGTTGCACTTCTCAGGAGAGGTTTATGAACAAAATGAAGATCAGTATAATGAGCAATACAGCATCATGTTTTCTCTGGAGACACATAGATCTGCTGATTGATGATCTAAGCGAAGCATGTCATTAGTATTTAAGGAAATCTTAAAAATTAGAAGTTTTCAAACTATTCTTTTTTAATGGAGTGCTGAGTATCATGTTCAGGGAGCTGGGGAATACCACTTTGGGTGAGAGCAAGAACATACGCAAATTAAACAATTGTATTGGGGTGTGATTGACATACAGTAAACCACATATTCAAAATAAATAATTTGATTAGCTTTGGCATATGCATATACTCATGAACCATTACCACAATCAAGATAATGGCTGTATCTATCACCCCCCAAAGTTTCCTCATTTCTCCTTGAAATCCCTCTAGCCCTTATTTTTCTGCCTCCCTGTTATCTCCCACCACCACCTTCTCCCTTCGATCTGTAGGCAACACTGATCTCTTTTCTGTCACTCTAGTTTCGTTTACATACATTTTCTTATCTTTTTTCCAAATCAGAGTATGAGGCAAGAATTCATTTAGAGGGGAAAAAAAATAGTGCTTTTAAAAAAAGACTAAATAAAAATATCTGATTGTTTATTGTAAAATATAGGCTAGACTCTACTCAGTCTAATTACATAGGATCCGATCAGTACGGTTGATACGGCTAAACTAATTGACAAGGGTCAGAGCTCACAATCCAAAGTGAACTAGTAACTGTATTGAATTAGCAAGTATTACCTGGGTTCTACCAGGATTGCTACTCTTGACCTTGGTTTTTATGTGGAAACTCAGACACACACCTCTCCCCCTGCCAGGGATTTACTTGAATTTTTTTTCAACTTCCTTGACCTTTCCTACCTAACTCCTGTCACAGAAACCATCTCCCATAGTCTTAGACTAGCCTGGAGAGGTTAATGGTAAGATTTAAATTTGGAAGATCTAATTATTGTTTTCCAAGGTACCTTATCAGCCTACCTAGAATTTTCCTATGCACTCCTGCCAGACAGTTCTTGCCAAATCAAGCACCAATAAAACAAGTTTCGGGCTGGGTGATTCATATGTTGATAAAATAATTTTTAAATTAATTTGCAGTCTTTTCATATCTCATAGTCATATAGAAAAGACACCCCTCTGTCCAAGAAGCAAGGAAGAATTTTTATAGGTCCTTAGATAACTTGAAAACCTCTCCATTTATCTTGGACTTCCCTACCCCCTTATCTCATCGGTCCAACCAGATGCTTTGAAGCAACTATGCCAAGAGCTTAAATGAAAAGGAAATTACTGTTTTCTACCCAACCTAGAATATTCTTCCTCCTACTTATTGGTTGTTGATTTAGTTAAGTGGTAACTGCTTTGTGCCTCAATTTTGTAATCTATAAAATGGTGATAACAGTAAGTACTTACTAGATTATTGTCAGTTTAGTGTTAAATGGCTTCATATATGTAAAATGCTTAGAACAGGGACAGTCAATAAATGCTAGTTATTATTATCCTAAACATGGTAATAAGCAGAGAAACCTATCTAAGATACAATCTGTGAAGCTGACCTACAAGATAAAAGTATAAGTGAAGTTTGCCCCAGATTTCTCTTTCACTAACATTCATTAACTCCATGTTCTGCTTGGAAATTTAGTGGAAATTGTATTTGAATGAGGATTAAGAGCATGGCTCACAGAGAAATTCTGTCTTCGGTGAGGTCTTCTCAGTTCTGTCATTTAATTCCCCAGAGGTAATGAAATTTGCTCTGATGCATTTACAATAAATAAAATTTAAAACATCTTCATATAGTAACTGTGTAAGCAAGTTGTGCACCCTGTCAGGGGACTGCAGCCGTGTGCCACGTAACCACGTTTTGATTGATGAAGAGCCACATACTCAATATGTGAAGGGGGTCCCTTAACATTATCATGGATTTTAAGAAAAAGTTGGTTTGCAATGTTGGAAGGAAAGGCCGAACCCGACTACGATGTCAGATCAACTGCTTGCTCTGGGTGGTTTAAGTAGTTGAGGAGATGTAGCATGCTGTCCCTGCGCTGCACCCCGCATGTGCATGCACACACTCACACTCATTCCCCTTTCCTCCATTTCTCTTTATCTCTTTCCTCCCAATCCTTTTCCTCCCTCTCCTCCCCATCTTCTCTCTTCTTCCTCTCCCTCTTACTGTTTTCATCCCAAGCTTCATCTCTCTGGGTCTCTGGATCTCTGCTCTCCCTTTCTTTCCCCTCACTTCCTTCCTTCTCTCTCTTCCCCTCTCCCTCCTTCTGACATCTACTCTCTCTCCAGAGGTACCTCCCTCCACAGCCCCCCCTCCCCTCAATGCATGCACACACAGGTGCACACTTTTTATCTTTTATACTGTATTTTTACTGTGCCTTTTCTATTCTTAGATATACAAATATTTACCATTATGTTACAATTGCTTGTAATATTCAGTACTATTTGCTGCATAGTGTATAGCCTAGGAGCAATAGACTTATGTAGCATAGGTGTGTAGCAGGCTACGCCATCTAAGTTTAGGTAAATGCACTCCACAATGTGCACACAAGGATGAAATCACTGGTTGACTCATTCTTCAGACTCTTCCTCCTTGTTAAGCTACACATGATTGTATAAGATAAATTATGTCCAACTTTCTAGGGAACCTCTTCAGAACTAAAATGAGATTCCTCTTATGTGAAAAAGGAACTCTACAGTTAGCACTTCTCTTTTAGTCTCAAGATCCCTTTACACTCTTAAAAATTGTCAAGGATTCAGAAGAGCTTCTGTGTATATGGGCGATACCTTTCCATATATACTGTATTAGAAATAAGCACTGTGAAAATTAATATTTTAATCACTTTAAAATAATAAACCCATTGTCTGTTAACGTAAATAACATTAACTATGAACAATAACTACTTCCCTTAAAATGAAAGTAAATCAAAAGAGTGGTATTGTTCTCCCTTTTTTGAAATCTCTTGCATGTCTAGCCTAATAGAAGACAGCTGTATTCTCATTACACAATATAGTTTTGATCAAACATATATAAAGAAAATCTGGCCTCACACTGGTGTGCAGATAAAATTAGGGAACTATTCAGAGAAGTGTGGATACTCCTTGATATATATCAAAATCCAACAAGTAGTAGTTTCTTAATGGTTAATTGCAGTGTAAAATCTAAAACCACATCAGTAGACTTTTATACTCTTACATTAAAATCGGTTGGTCTGTGTTGCACTTTTCATAGCTCTTACTCTTGCATGGTTTTGTAACATCATTTGGAAAATGTTGGTTCACTGGATTATTCAGATCTTCCAATGTTAATATATTTTACACTATACATAAATATAGTAAAAAGTCTCATTAATTGATACCAGTCTCCAGAAAAGTCTCTTTAAAATATTGGGAAGCTGTGAAGCTCACAATAGCAAATAAGAATTTTTTAAAATTCTGTTTTATTCGAAGGCTTGAATTTTATTATTGTCAACAAATACCTTCAACTTTTTTCCTTGACAGGCCAGATTTATTTAATTCATTTTCAAAAGTAGTTTATCATATAACTAAGTCTGAATAATCATTGTTTGTAGTCACTCTATTAAAAAAAAATAGTGTTCCATGATAAAAGCAGGTAAGTCTACTTGTAACTTGACAAATCTTAAGGGCTTTCCTTCAGACAGCCCTTCTGCTTTCGTATGCAGCAGAAGCTCATTACGCTTACTTCCCATTTCTTCACACAGAATACCCAAGATATGTGTACTCATGGGCTAAGTTAATAAAATAATAAGATTTATTAATAATTCATCAGTAATGAGTAACTTACTGCTCTGTCAGGGGTGTTCTCAAATGAAACAGGCATGGGTTTTATTTGTCACTTGCGAATATGGAGTGGTAAAGAATACAAAGTACCCTAGTATAGTTGTAGTGTCACTGCCATGATTTATGCAATGGCATCAGCAGTTGTTTCTGTTTTTAATTCTCACCTGAGGATATGTTTATTGATTCTTTTATTTTTAGAAAGAGAGGGAATGCGGAGGGGTGGTGAGAAACATTGATGTGAGAGAAACATTAGTCAGTTGCCTCCTAGATGCACCTCCACTGGGGATGCAACCCGCAACATTTTGATGTACAGGACAATGCTCCAACCAACCGGGCCACCCTGCTAGGGTGGCACCAGCAGTTTTAACTAAAAGTAAATGTGGTCTTAATACCATTTTGAAAATAGTATATGATCTTATTAACTAGTGTCACCTCAATAAATTTAATTTTAAAAAAATCTGATAGGGAAAGAGAGAGTTGGGGTGGGGGAAGGGAGGAAATAGTTTTGACCTCATAAATCCCCTGGGAAGTCTCAGGAACCCTCACAGGTCCACATACAACACTTTGAGAACAGCCACTCTGTAGCATTTGCCCTGAATTCTTCATCCATCCTTCTGCCGAATTGTTTTTCCTGACACAGAGTAATACAAATAATTTTTAACTGCTAACTAAGGTACAGAATATCCTATTGGAATATATCAGAGTTTTGTGAAGCCTGTGTAGTTTTAAAACATTGAAAACAGGGAAAGATTTTAAACATGTAGAAATTCAAATGCCTCTGGGGTATTTGAACAAAAATGTGTGTAATTAAAATCTATAACTAATAAGGGAGATCCGGGCTTGAACTTTCAGAGTCTTAAGCATATAGGTGGTAGTTCTCTTAGGAGTATTTAGATCACCCAAGAAGATTGTATAGAATAGGGAGGGAAGAGTTTTGCCATGAAAACTCTAGGGAACAGTAAAATATAAGTGATCAGAGAGTAAAAGGCACTAGTAAAAGAAATGGACAAGGAGGAACCAAAGGTAAGAAGAATGCCAGGGAAAAAATTTAATAGTTCCAGGAGCCAGAGAGAATCTGAAAGAAGGAACTATTCAGCAGTGTCAGATGCTGTAGAGAAGTTAAAGCAAAATAAAAGCTGAGAATTCTTGACTAGTTTGGCCTAAAGGGGGTAGTCTTTCTTGATAGAGGAAGGGGGAGAGAGACAGACAGACAGACAGACAGATAGACATTAATTTGTTGTTCCACTCATTTATGCATTCATTGGTTGCTTCTTGTATGTGCACTGGCCAGAGATCGAACTTGCAACCTTGGTGTAATGGGACAATAGTCAACTGAGCTACCTGGCCAGGGCTACTAATGGTTAGTCTTCATGGCCATGTTAAGATCCGGCCACTCAATGATAAAGTGATAGAAGCCCGTGGGTTTTGAAGTGAATGGATGGACTTGAGGAAGGAATGACAAGTCATTGTCAAGTATTTTGATGTGAAAGGAAAGTGCAACTAAAAAGGGTCATTTGGTTGAGAAAAGTTTCAGACTGGGTAAAACTTGGGCATTTTTATTGTGCTAAGGGTAAGAGACAGGAGACAGAGAGACAGAAGGAGAGGGAGAGAGAGAATGACGATAAAACCTTTGCTAAAATTTATGAATTTTTATTTGCCACCATGCAAATATTTTACGTTATTTATATAATCAGTATAACAACCCCAAGAAGTGCATATTATTATGTCCATTTTACAGGTAGTAAAAGTGAGGCGCAGAACAGTTAAAATAAGTTAAGATCATATAACTCCTTAGTGGCAGGACTGAATTTCTCTAACACAAAATCCTGTTCTTAACCATTTGATTCACCTTGGGCTAGTTTCCCGCCACTTTCCAGGATGCTTTTCCCTTCTACCTCAACTAGTGTAACTAGAGTAGGATATGAAGCTCATTTTAATATTGGTCTTCATGAAATACAAGCAGAAAACCTTTTCTTCAAAAAGGCATGCTATATTTCAGTGCCACCCCAAATTTTCTTGAATTATGCATTGTTTAACCCTGTATGATTGCTCCCTTTTATTTAAAGGTATAGAATATTGAGAATTGAAGATGACCTTTCTAAACCAGTTATTTCTGAATTTTTTAAGTTAAATAAATATATTGTTTCAAATTGTAAAAGATAAAGCAGAACAAGGATATGTAAAAATATATAAAACATACAAGTACATGTGTGTATATTTTCATACATATATAATGAATGACTTTGCACTTAGTAAGTGTTCAATATTTGTGAATTATATCAATGTATTATAGTTAATATTCTGTACTCGGTTTGTTGATGTTATTTTAATTGTATTCTAACAGAAGATTAAGCATAGAAAAAATCTTAGACTGTAAACAAATTACATCTCTATTTTTTATTAATTGATCATTTTAACAGATTTTTGAATCTGAAAATTCAAGAAGGTGAAGCTCACAACATTTTCTGCCCTGCATATGATTGCTTCCAACTTGTCCCTGTGGAGATCATAGAAAGTGTAGTTTCAAAGGAGATGGACAAACGATACCTACAGTTTGATATTAAGGTATGCTGGCAATTATCTTTCCAATGTCCATAATTTTAATTTTATGAAACCTGTACAACAGATTGTGTTTAATATATTTGCTTTATTTTTGAAAACAAGAATCGCATAATGGAAATGCAAATTCCCTTTGTCTCAGAAAAATTGCGTAAATGAATGGTAGCATTAATTAAAGTTTTAAGCTAAAGCATTATTTTATAATAATGAAAGAGTAAAAGAAAAGCTAAAGTAGCAGTTTACCAAAAAAAATAAAACTATTGCTCAGAACTGTTTACTGATTGGCCTATTGTACTTTTACAACTGATTGATCAAAATAATGTTCAAAGTAGATAGTACTACTTTAAGTTTTCCAAAAGGCATTATACTTTACACTCCTAAATATAAATATTTAGAAATAAAGGTCATCAACTTAGAAATTTATGGTGTTTTCTTTTAGTTTCAATTAACAAATTTACCGTTTATTGCATCTTTTTTTCTATCTATGTTTTTATTCAGGAGTTATTCAGGAGCATATACGAGTTACTTTCTTTTCTGTATAAATTAAAAGTTACATTTTAACTGCCTTGTGCAGAATTTTTGTACTCTAAACCCTAATGCGTACACTTTTAAAAAAGAAGTTCTATTGTTTCTTTAGATAAAAAGCATCATTAGACTGATTTTTATGTATTATTAAGATGCCATTTAGAAATTCACTGTTCGAATGCAACTAATAATCACATATAAGCTTCTATTTATAATTATGTTCATCAGAAAAGTGCCATGTTGTATGAGAAAACATTTCTAAATTACACATTTTCTGCATGAATAATTGCATTTTTACTTTATCATTATCATCTACACCCTGGTTTTTAGACTAATGAAAACATAAATTTTAAAAATCATGTCATCACTAGATAATTGCCACTTCTTTCTAAGTTGTTTCATGATTTCACTTATGTGTGGATCTCAAGGTGCAAACAAAATAGCAAGCAAAACAAAACAGAAACAGACTCACAGACACAGAGAACAAATTGATGGTTGCCAGAGGAGATGATGTTGGGGGAATAGGTGAAAAAGTTGAAAGGCACTAAGAGGTACAGATTTCCGGTTATGAAATAATTAAGTCACAGGGGTGTAATGTACAGCATAGGGAATATAGTCAATAATGTTGTATTAACTTTATACAGAGGTTACTAGACTTGTCGTGATCACAGATGTCAAATCACTATGTTGTACACCTGAAACTAATATAATAGTGAATGTCAATTATAATTTAAATAAAAAGTTGTTTCACACTTGTAGGTACTATTTTAAGCATTTGAGACTGACTACACCTTGTTCATTATTTCACTCTTTTTTTGGCTTTAAAGTAGATTGACATCGGAACACACTATATTAGAATTTAGAGTTAAAATATTGATTGTATTTTGTTATTGCTATTTAAACAGGCCTTTGTTGAAAACAATCCTGCCATTAAATGGTGTCCTACTCCAGGCTGCGAAAGAGCAGTCAGACTGACGAAACAAGGGTCAAGTACATCTGGGTCTGATACGCTCAGCTTCCCTTTGCTCAGAGCTCCTGCTGTGGACTGCGGAAAAGGACACCTCTTCTGCTGGTCAGTGCAGGACAAGTGGGAAATAATCTAATCATCTTTCTCACATTTTTTTTAACTGAATTTGTACCTTGAGTTGGGCCTTTAAATTGTAGTGTTTGATACCATTCTTATTAATTTAAAAATGTGTATTGAGATTACATTCATTGCGTGCTTGATATGTGCGGAGTACTGTGCCAAATATTTTGATATATTGAGTTCTTCTGACTTTGCTGTGAGTTGGGTGCTGTTGTTATAATACCCATTTTGCAGATAAAGAAACTTGGGCACAGAAGTTGTCCAGGGTTGTACAGCTAGCATATGGCAGAAGTGGGATTAGAGCCCACCTCTATTTGATTCCAGAGCCCATGCACTTGAACTCTAATATCACATTGCTGGCCACAGATTAGAACATCTTTAGAGTTTCAGTTTTTTCCTTAAAATAAAAGTCTTTAGCAGTGATTCTTAACCAGAGAGGCCCAGAATTACTAAGACAACTTTTCCAAATTTTTATCCCAAACCCCAGCAAAATTTTGATGTAGTAGGTTTTGGAGTAGGATTCTAAAAAAAATATATATATAGCTCTTAGATGATTCTAATGCACAGTTCCAGATAGGAACTACATTGTGTGTCTTCGTTTCATTTCCAGTGTCTGATACGTCCTCAGTAAGTATGAACTGATGATAAATCAGTAATAGGAAGGCTGTGTAACCATGTATGTTTGTCTGACATCAGCATTTTAACTTTATTCAGAATAGGATCAATGATAATCAGCTTTTGTTTTATTTAATTAAATGATCAAAAAGAAATAGTATTTGTTCTGCTTTTTGCTTACTTATACATTTATCATATATGCAAGGATACACTTCAGGTGCGCCTAATACTCTACTCTTTGTCTACTTATTAGAAATTAAAATGGAATTGTAGCATTGCTAGATAGTAAAAAGTTATAGTAATAAAATATTCCTACCCTGAAAGACTGATTTCTTATCCTATAATCGTTATTAGCATTAGCTAAAAATATTTCTTAACCTGACAATCCATAAGTAGCACCAGACTCTAGGTCAAGTGTTACCAAACTACTGTCCACACTAATTTTTAAAAATAAAGTTTTATTGGAACATAGCCACATTCTTTGTTTTATGTTCATAGCTTCCTGCTATTACTCCTATAGTAGAGCTTTTCCTATAATCATAAATTACAAATATTTTTAAATTTTAAGTAGAATTCTGCCCTTCTCTAAAGTATTTTAAAAAGAAGCACAATCTGCTTCATGCAAAAGGAAGCTTTGTGAAAGAGATCTTTTTATATATTTCTCAAGATGATTATAAAAACTGCACAAAATGGCAATAATAATTTCTTCTTTTTAAGAACTGCATGTGACAAAATCAGTTGAGAGTCGCCCATGAGAAATGTCTGCCTGAATACAACTGAAGGTATTCATGGTTAGGAGGGAAGGTAGGAGTAGGCATTTATTTCCCTTCGCACCACAGGATAGCCTTTTCTATTATAAATTGTCCATCAACCAGTTCTGGACCCTTCACACCTGAACCTAGAATGCTTTTCCCCTTCGCCTGTAGAATTGCATTTTGTCTCATCTCGACGGCATTATCCCTAGATGGTGTTCAGAACCTGGATGGACTCTCACTGGAGCCAGTGACCTTCTCCCCTCAGATTTTCTTTTTATTAAGTAGATTATGCTACTACTTCTTTGCCCTCTGAACTAACCCAAAGTCTTTCTTAGTTAAGTCTTCAAAGATTTGTTGTCAGAAATACTCCTTGGCCACCAAAATCTTAACCTGTGAGAAAAACTCAAAATTGACCTTGCATAATGGTTATTTTCTCCTGAATGTCTCCTGATCCCTTTTATCACAAGTATCTCCTTCAGAAACTGAGAAACTTACTTGGACTTCATCTCTTCTAAATCCATAGAAGTCAAACATATTTTAGAGTTATTCGCTAAAATTGCCTGGCAGGAATATTCTGAATAGTAAAACAGTGAGGTTTTTAATATTTAATACAGCTATGGAGCGTTTATTTACTGAAACTATGCCTTTAAAATAGTGTCGCCGTAACCATGAAACAAATTCAAACCCCTGATAGGAAGGCTTGAATCACAGTGGTGCACCTGGTGAGAAATCACAGTATCAGGTTTCCATTCCACTTAACTTTCCAGTAATGTGCAGGCTTGTCAAGTGTTTGGGGAAACTTTGAAAGTGAATGTCTTGGCATTAAAATTGTCATCAGCTCATTCTGTTTTCCTCCAATACCCAGGATGAGGATTTTGATAGCACATCCTCCCTCGGTAGGATCATGAATATTGATTGAGTTAAAGTAATAGTTTCATGCTTCATCTCTTTCTCCATAGACTTCACAGAAAAAGAGACTCTTTAAAAGAGTCCACTGGGCAAAATAAATGAGGTTGTCCTTGTTTGTGGCCTAATAGTTGAGTCTCATCTTCTCTTGCATAATCAGTCTGAAACCCTTAGCTTAATAGCTCTGGTTCTGGAAATAAAGATTTTTCCAGTCTGGCAGTATTCAGCTATTTAAGTATCAGAGTCCTTCCAGCTAACAGAACATCCCTCAACCCTTTCTAGGCCAGGAATTAAAATAAGATGCTGTTTATTTGGTAGAGATCAATAATAAGACCCTGCTTAAATATCATGTCCTTTATACACAGTAGCTTGTCCATCTAAATACAGGTTTTCCCCACTACCCTAAAGTAGGGCAGAATAAGCAGAAATGACATAAAGAAGCGGTTACCATTACTTTATATGGGAAAATTTTGAGTGTTCATAGGTTTCATAGCCTATGAAATCATACCAAATAACACATAAAACCTAAAGTAGCACTAACATGTAGTAAAAGCAGCACCACCCTTGCTGCTCCAGGTACATGCTGCAGAACAAACGCTGAATGCTGTTTTCACTTTCTGCCTTTTTTTATTGTTCTGCCAATGGTTGTGTGTATTGACAGACTTTCAAGTAAAGAGCCAACCCTTGGTCTCCTGATACTAGTTAACCATCATATTTAGACAAGGGTAAGGATTTTACGTAAGACAACCATTTTTTTCTTTGTAATTTCTTACTAAGCACCTGTTTCCTGAATGATCCCACTTTATTAGTGTCTCTAAATTTCAGTTGACTATGCCAAAATTTCCCTTACAGTTCATTCACTTGTTTTTAGTGACATATTGAGGTACAGTGCAATTTCAGCAACAGGTACCAGGTCTGTCAGAATACCGTATTTTTGCCATACGTAATGCACACTTTCTTGCCCAAATTTTTGAGGGAAAAATAAGGATGCACATCATACATGGGTACTATTAATTCCGTATCTATTTAAATGTTTTTAATTATTTATGTTTGTGCATTTAAGTGTAACTCTAGAAAGCAGTAACAATATCCATATGTTCAAAAATAAATGCTAAAATTCCTTTATAATACCAAAAAAAAGTATCTAAATATAAATAAATGAATTGAATTGAATTGAATTGAAAAAATTAAAATGAAAGATTTTTTTCCTGAAAGCTTGGACCAAAAATGTAGGTGCACATTATACATGGCAGAAGTACCTGTCAACAATCTTTGGTGTCTTGGTTAAAAACTCTTTAGGAATTTAGGCTTCAGTTACCTGCAGAACAGGTAACTGTTCTTGTATACATTTTAGGACCCTGTGGGTCTCTCCAGTGAAGTCTCCTGTGAAGCTAGGAGTTCCTCCCACCACCTCAACCACCACAGGTTTTTACAGCCAGAGGTTTTGAGGCTTTATTTCTCTGCACTGGAACCCTGGGTTGCACAGTCTGTCTCGCTCCCCAGTTGTTCCTCCAGGTTTATCCACATACAAATGTGGGACCACCAGCTGCCACCTTGCTGCGTGTCCTCTCCACCCCTCCTACCGGTCTGGATGAATGTTTCTTTAACTCCTTGGTTGTTGGACTTCCATACAGTTCCATTTTCTGACAGTTCTGGTGGGTTTTTTTTTTTAATTTGTTGTCATTTTTTTGGTTGTGCAAGGAGGCAAAGTGTATCTACCTACACCTCCATCTTGGCCAGAAGTCCTGGAAAGTCTTAAACTTAATGGAAATAACTTATTTCATTGACTTTATTTGATTTCTTTTAGGTACTATAAATATATAAGGCTTTTCTACATCTTAATTTTTGTTTTAAATGAGCCATGAAGAATACAGATTCTAGGAAACCCTGCTCTTTCATCTGTGGTATCTTTCTAATACTAGCGTATGGTAGTATATGTGCCAATTAAAAATTAACAGTTATTACAGTTACCTTTTACAGTTCTGGAAAGGAGAATTGATTTTGCTATGTACTAAAGTAAATTTAATATATCTACTTCCCTTTTTAATCAAACCAGTATGTTTTTGATTGATTGTAGAGAGAGCAGGGGAAACATAGATGTGTCGTCCACATATTCATTCTTTCATTGGTTGACTCTCAATATGTGCCCTGACGGGGATCAAACCCACAACCTTGGCATATCAGGGTGACACTCTTAACCAACTGAGCTTCCAGCCAGGGCAACCTAATAATTTTTTGAATGACTGTCAAATTACCACTGAGTTACTGAAGAACTCTATAAAAGTATTTACGGAAAAGATTTCCCAAATGCCAGCTTTGGTGATGTCAGGAATTTAGGGAAATTAAAGTATTTTCAAAGTAATTGGTTGCTGTTGTCTTTCTTTAAACAATTTTTAAGTATGCAATTCAGTGGTACTAAATACATTCATAATGTTGTACATTTTCAGAACTTCTTCATCTCCCCAAACAGAAACTCTGTATCCATTAAGCAGACACTCTCCATCCTCCCTCTGCTTTAGCTACTGGTAAACACCATTCTACTTTCTGTCTCTATGAAGTCCCCTATTCTAAATATTTAATATAAGTGGAATCATGTAATATTTGTCCATTCGTATCTGGCTTGTTTCATTTAGCAGAATGTCTCTAATGTGTCAAGATTCATCCACATTACAATGCATTTGTATCATGGATCAGAATTTCATTCCTTTTTATTGCTGGCTAGTATTCCATTGTGT
This sequence comes from Glossophaga mutica, assembly GCA_039655065.1. NCBI lineage: Eukaryota > Metazoa > Chordata > Mammalia > Chiroptera > Phyllostomidae > Glossophaga > Glossophaga mutica. The sequence continues at coordinate 66,048,951 of CM077313.1, forward strand.
GTGTGTGTGTACATACTGCATTTTGTTTGTTCATCCGTCAGTGACGCTTGGTTTGTTCCCGTATTTTGGCTGTTGTGAATAATGCTGTTATGAACATTGGTGTAAAAGTATGAGTCCTTGGTTTCTTTTAGGTGCATACCTAGAGGTGGAATTGCTAGATCATGTGATAATTTTGTGTAACATTTTGAGGAACCACCAAACTGTTTCCCATAGCAGCTACATAATTTTACATTCCTACCAGCAATACACAAGGGTTTCTATTTTTCCACATCCTCCCCAACACCTGTTATTTTTCACTTTTTTAAATAGTAGCCATCCTAATGGATATGAAGTAGAATTGGTACATTCTTAATATAGTGAAATGTTACTTCTTAGTTTGTAAGACTTTATCTGAGTCAGGAGGTGTGTCTTAACAAACTTAAACTTTTCAAATAAGATCTTTATTTAAAATAACAATAATAATGCCCTGACCAGTGTGGCCCAGTTGATTGGGCATCATCCTGCAAAGCAAGAAGTCACCGGTTCAGTCCCCAGTCAGGCCACATGCCCAGGTTGCAGGTTTGGTTCCCTGGTCGGAGCACGTACAAGAGGCAACCAATTGGTGTTTCTCACATTGATGTTTCTCATCCTCTCTTTTTCCCTCTCTCTAAAAATAAATAAAATCTTTAAAAAATAAAATAACAGTAATGATAACAACGGCAGATTAGGTCTTTCTCGCCCCAAAATGGTATTTTATTATTTTTGTTAACTACTGATAACATTTTATTGGATTTCTTTGAGGCTTTTCTAAGAATATATGCATTTGTGAAATCAGAACTATTCTTTATATAAAGTTTACATCCAGCTTTTCAATATGTGTTGTGACCATTTTTATATTATGCCTGATCTTTGGTTTGTTACTTTTCCTGCTAAATTATATAAATTTCAGTTTTGTTATGTGTTTTCCAGTCATAATGTTAAGTTCATTTCAATGGTGTCTACCAACATTAAAAGGAATTTTTTTAGATATTTTATTATTAACTGTAGTAATTACCTTTGCTCTACAGACAAATAATTGAATTAAGACAAATAATTTGTAGATGCTTTAGGCCCTTTTTAATGTTTGATTTTATGTAGTGACAGAATATAAAATTAATTTACAAATGATAAATCGATATGTTTTTTTAACTATTTACATCAAAATTTGCCAAAATCCAATGAAACAGAAAGTTGGTAATTCATCAAACTCAAGAGTAAATTAGGTTGCCCTAGTTGTTAATTGAGGATTCAGAAGTAAAAGTGATGACACAAGTGTGACATAAAACAGCACTTCTCAAACTTTAAAATTCAGAAAGGCCATAAGATAATATTGATAAAATGCATATTCTAATCATTAGGTCTAGTGGGACCTGTTCTTCTACATGTTTAACAAGCTCCTGAGTAGAGATAATGCTGCTAGCCAGATGAACACACTTCAAATTGCAAGAATTTAAAGTATTAATGAGGGCAGAACCTAACTGGTGAAAATATATCGTATAGCTCTTAAAGCATGCAAAACTAAATTGTAAGTATTAGGTAATTTATTTGGAATTTTTTTAATGTGTAAATGAATATACCGGTTAAAAAGAAAAACTGACCTGTTGGAATCAAATTTCAGAATCATATTTTTAATTCCTCTATTGAAATACTTCATTTCTCAGTGGTTGCTGTGTCTCAGTTTTCTCAACTTTAAATTTGAGAATTACTTTCTACCTATTCTTTTACTCCAGTGTTGATGAAGAATATTTTACAAGTGCCTTTTTATGTTTTCCTCTTTAGGGAGTGCCTTGGTGAAGCACATGAGCCTTGTGATTGCCAAACATGGAAAAATTGGCTACAAAAAATAACTGAAATGAAACCAGAAGAATGTAAGAGGAATTTTAGATAGCTCTGCTACGCATTTTCTAATAGCATACAAAAGATAATGTAATATTTCTTAGAGTCTTCATTTAAGAAATGTTCAGGTTTGTTAATGGGGTTCCCCTCTTTAACATCACCCTTTTGATCAGCATCCTTTTGGAGGTAAAAGATTTTTGCAAGAGGGAGTCATAACCAAGTTCCACGTTTCCAATTGACTTATTTTCTAAGACAGACCAGGTAAACAGGAGCCCCACTTAAGCTCCTACTACTGCCTTCCCTGTTATTCTGGGGTGGGCCAACTAACTTCTCTGTCCTTTATGGAAAGAAATGTATGATCCGTAGTGAGAGGAAGCTTCTTACTTCCCTGGAAGCTTCCAATGAATAGTAAGACAAATTAATTTCTTACTAATGTGGTTCTGTGGACTTACCATAAATGTCGTGTCTATAGTTGTTTTTATTAAGACTTCTATAAATTCATTACTCTGTCAGTTCTCACAGAAATGCTATGAGATTGATAGTAGGAATCTCATTTTACAGCTTAGGAAATTTACCACTTACATTGTATTGAGCAACATAAGGCACAGGTCTGGTGAGCAGAAATTAGCCTTCCTACTAGTAATTCCTGCATTTGACAAGTAAATATATCTGCTTTATAATTAATTTTTATCCCCTGAGTGTTTTACAGCAACTATTTTCTTTCAAATTAACATAGATGAAATTTATATTAGGACTTTTTCTTCACTTTTTAGATAACGGAGTTAGTTTGAGGCATTGCAAATCAGAATTATGAATTCACTCAGTCAGTCTACACTTACTATGAGCAAAGTACATAATAAAGATGATGCCATCCTTCAAAGAGTGCAGAGTCTGGGAGGGAAGCAGATATTTGCAACATCATATGATAACTAATACAGGGTGAGGCAAAAGTAGGGTTACAGTTGTGAATACATGAAACAGATTAATTCTTGTATTATAATTTATTATTATATAATTTTCCATACAAACAACTATAAACCTACTTTTGCCCCACCCTGTATAGTTGGGTAAAGATAGGAGGGCAAAAGAAGAAAAAGAGTACAAAATCGAGAACAATTAAATCAGATCAGGGGATGGAATGTTAAAGAATCTTCCTTAAGACAGTGAGATATTAATGGAGTTTTAGCATATCTGCAGAGACAAAGATGTAGGTTTGCATGTCAGCAGCTGAAGTGACACTGGGGGACTGGCTGGCAGCCATGAAACCTGTTACAGGCTTGTGTTACGTTACTCAATACACCATGGCCCGAGAGCTGTTCCTCAGCATTTCAGATTCACAAGATTCATTTTGTGCATTGATTCAGGGCTATTCAGATCCATGGAGAAGAGACTACCATGTAAACCAGAATCCCAGTTTATTCATTGCTAATAAGCGAGGTTCCTTTCACATGATGAAAAGACTCACATCCTTATCCAGAAGCAAAGGGAAGTGGATAATCTCAGGATATTTTATAATGAGGTCTGATTAAATATTTCTGTCCTGTACATTATCAATCAACAATTTTTTTAAGTACCTGCTATGTGCTACGCACTTCCCAAAAAACACCCGTATAGATTGTTCCTGTACTCCAGATTTATCATGTCTTTCTCTTGAAAGCCAGATAATAGTTTGTCATTCCTTTCTTGATCCCTGCCCATTTTCCCCATTCTCCTGATAGATGTGGGTCTGTATATATGTGTGAGTTCCATAAATAGAGTAATACAATTACCTACAGCACTTTTAAGCATGACAACACAATTGGATTTTGCTTTCTTTTCCTGCTTCTGCCACGTAGAGACATCTATGTTTCTACTAGAGATGGCTTGCTATTGTCCACGTACCTACTTTTTTAAATTCATATCTATGGAGCTTAAAGTTAAGGTCCATGGGAGAAAATTACAAGAGATGAGCCTGGAAAGATAAGTGTTGCCAGATTGTGAGGGTTCTTGGCAAATTGAGTGAATTTATCCAAGTAACAAGCCATAGAATGCACTTAATAATAGGGGTGTATGATTATCAAAGATATTTTTATCAAGATAGACAACTAGAAAGGATAGACTGAAGGAGAAAGAGACCAGAAATAGGACAGTGGATTTTTAGTTTGGGTCAGATGGTGGATCATGATATCATTGCTCAACTAAGGAAATTCAGATAAAGGAGTTATGTTCAAGGGGAAATGATGAGTTTTGCTGTGGGCATTTTGAACTTGAGGTACTTTCAGGACATATATCAGAAGATGTTTAATAGAATTTTAGAAGTTCCTTACAGCTCAAAAGAGATACTGAGAAAATGTAGAAGTCGCTTACTACCTTTAAATGGTATCCTCATTATTTATTTAACATTTTTGACTGCTATTTTATGTTAGAATACAGAATTAAGATACCCTCTATGCTCTTGAAATGTACATTTTAGAGATGGGGACAGCTATATACAAAACTAAGTAAAAAGAGCATTTGTAAATGCTGTGAGAGAACAGTGTACCTGTGGTACATTACGTGGATGGGGAGGGATAAAGGAGGAGATGAGAAAAAGCTCTATAAAAGAGTTGAAGCTAAGCTGCATTTTGAAAGCTGATAGATGTCCTTCACAGAGACCAGAATTGGAAGGGCCTCCGAGGCATAGGGTGGAGGAGGGCTGTGAAGCACGGCATGTTCAAGGACTGCACACAGTTTGCTACAGCTGGTGCAAAGGAAGGTGCACTGAGAGATCAGACTGCACAGGCACAAGTCCAAATCGGGTCTGGGCTGGGAGTAAATATAATCCTGGGAGGTCTGGCTTCATCCTGAGACACTGAAAAAGTAGGTGTTGCCAGATTGTGAGGATTCTTGCCAAATAGTCTGAATTTATCCTGGTAACAGAGTAAGCCGTAGAAAGCGGTTTTTAAAATAGGGAAGTGCCACTATCAGAGATATTTTTACCCCAAAATAGACAACTAGGGTAGACTGAAGGAGCAATAAGGAGTTGAGTAGGAGAGTAATAACTGAAGATGCTTACTTAGATCACTTGGGCAGAAGTGTGGATGATGATGACTTAGGGACTACGGAAACACTAGATAAGAACACTTTCTGAGATGGCTTCAGAATGTCCAAGTGAGAGGATGTAGAGCTTGAGCAAGACAGACAATGCACATGGGAGAGGAGAGGTGTATGCCGGAGAGTTAAGATGTCATCATGTGAAAATCAAGTGTACTTACTAGTTGCCTGAAAGAGTTAATGTACCACAAGAAGTAATTAGTACAATATATAATTTAATTCTTTAATAGAAAGTGGCCAGAAGTGTTTGGAAATGTAAAGCAAATATTTTTTTTAAAGCAAATATTTTAAAATGGGTGATTATTTTCAGTTATACCTTACAATTCTAAAGTTGGATCAATTATTCCATATCCACTAAGTTTTTACTAGGGAAGAAGAGGGAGAACTACCTGGCCAGTAAGTCCAGATTATTGGTGGCACTGTGACAGAACATCCTCGAGCATGAGAGTGATCCTGACAATGAGGAGGGAAATGAGATAGTGTCCATGGTATATGCATGGTTACTTCTGGCTGCCAGAGATAAGGACACCTCAAATTAAAAACTGAAGATCATTCTTGAAAAGTTCCAAATAGGGTTTTAATTCAGAAACACAGAGGAACTTCAGAAAGTTGGATAGGAGTCGAGAGACTGAGGATGCCTGAGCAGTGGTCTACCAGAGGAGACAAAGCCGCGACTGCGGAGAATGTTCCCAGTTGTCCTCCACACTGAAGGTGCTGACCAGTCGACTGTTATGATGGCCTCTTAAGTCCATGAAATTTAGGGTGAGGCTTGAAGCAAACAGTGATAGGCCAAGTGTAATACTTAAGTAGAACATCATCGTTAAATATACAAAAATAATATTTAAAAAAACAAAAGTAAGATTAAATGCTCTATTGAGTTTACATATTACTTTGGTTCATGATCTCATATCTGGTATAAACATTTTCAAACAAACTTACAGATTCATGAGAAAGATTTATCCCTTATATCCAGTTTTCCAGAGTTACTGAATTTATAAGACTCAAAAGGAACAACAATATCTAAATAATGAAAAAAATTATTAGAAAGTAAACTGAGATCAGTTCAAAGAATTAATTCCATGTTCAGATACTGTTTTTAAGTTCTAAAACTGCCTCTAGTTTGCCTAATCAAAGCAAGAAGCAGAAATTTTACCATTTTCTGTGAAATGGTGGTTAGTTTATAAAATTATCAAATTGATACTCTCATAGTACATAATAAAGAAATGGTTAATGGGATTCAGATCATCCTTTTGAGAATTCAGTCTTTAAAAAGAACTTTGTTTTCACTTTCATGAATGTTGACTTTGCTAATAGGCCTTAGATTCTGTTATACGTCAATATTTGATTACATGAAGTTAATATTTCTTAGAAAGAAACCTAAGCACACAGATTATAAAGGGAAGAAGATCAAGATTTAACAGACATGTAACTGAAGCGAAGGGAAGAGTGTGGAAGTCATTATGAGTGAAGAAGAGTCACCAGGTAGACGGAAGGGGGCTACGGTATTGCAAGTGTGAAGAGTATGTGCGAAGGGCAGAAGGGTGACATGAGCATGTTCAGAAAACTGGGAGTGAAGGCTTTTATTCCCACACAAGTTTTTGTTGTAGTAATAGTCATTTCCTGAACATGATTTACTTCATGCAATCCACTATAACGAACGCAGTTAGGAATTAGCATTCTCCCCAAGGGTGGGAGGAAAACGCTGTTATGTTGCAGGCCACACAGCTGCTTTGTTTTAATGGCTTTGTGCTTTATTTTTTATAACAATAGACAATGAAGGTCATAAGAATGTGTGAGAGCCTCTGAGCTAAAAATAATGTTGATACTGAAAGGAAGAGAAAGGCCACTACATGTAAACAAAAAGTAGACATTTGTGCTTAGTGATTAGTTTTACAGTGATACCCTTTGTAAAAAATGTCGTTACCTCTCCAGCTTGACCTTTTTGACCATAAGTATAGTAGTACATTCCTTCTGAAACTCCTGTTTTCCACCAACTATCTCAGAATTCTCTCCACTAACATCCTAATCAAACCGTCATCTGCGAAGTGGGTTTTGGACTGGAGTGGAATCTGATCACTTCATTGTTGCTATTGTTTTCTTTGCTATGTGGAATTGAAAACCAGAGCTTTACAGCCCAGCAGCAGATCTACTATTAGATTGTTGACACAAATTTAAGGGTTCCTTGTGGCAAGACAGCCCCCCTCCTCCACTGCTGGGCTCCATCAAAGGGCTGCTCCTAGTCTGAGCTCTTCTACTTCATGTACAGAGCCAGTTCCCAGGGTTCAGTCAACTCAAACCTTTGCCTCCTCCCCTCTTCTGGGGTTTGTATCTGAGGGGTTGGGTAACTTTTCCTTTTAAGCTTCAAAACTCAAAGTATCTGATTACTCCCTTGCTTTTAACATTAGGGCCAACCCCTTACCTTCTGAGTGTCTGCATATAAATAATCAGACCCTTGAGTGGATGGGTACTTTAAATGAATCCAAAGTGATTTTCTGACATCTCTTTCAGTAAAGAAAACATAGCTTTCCCTGAGCATGTAGAGTTTTTTGTTTGTTTTTTTTTAACTTGATTACTGACCTTACAGGAAAAAATAAGTTTTTAATTGTGCATCATGAACTCTCGCCAGCCCCTAACTCTCTCCACTGGGGAGAAAAAGTTTATAGAATGTAAAATATCAATTTTAGGATAGAAAACATGGCGTTTCTTAAGATTATTGATCTTAAATTTAGTAGGATAAATTGAGTTTAATACAGAGCATAAAATTAGTGTGGGGAGAGAGGTTGAGAGAAGCTTGCCAGATAGTCAGTGGCCAGATCATGAAGGGGTTTATATTCTTTGTTAAAGCAATTTGACTTTATTTTGTAGTCTGTAGTCGTCAGTGGGGAGCACTAAAAGATCTAAAGCAGATTTGTGTTTTAAAGAGATTACTGTTTAGGATGTATTGTCGGGGTTGGGAGGAGGGAGATGGAACTGCAGAGATAGATTGGTTTTCTGTATTTTAATTGTCTAGGCATTATGGAGGATCCTAGCTAGAGCAATAAAATTGGATTGGAGAGAAACCGGTGTGGAAAAGAGGCAGAATCAATGAGACTTGGTGGGTGAGAGAAAGAGAAGGGTGTGTCCAAGATCTTGTGCTATTCTGGATTGACTCTGGGTAAATGATCCTATCATTTACCAGGACAGGGGATAGAGAAGGCAAGTTTGGGGGCAGTGATAAGTTTAGTTTTAGACATGTCACACTGGATTTATTTTAAGCTTATCTGAAATAATTATGGGTAAAAGTGTTGATATTTCAATATAATGTACATGTTTTTTACCATGAGGAAGACTTTATGGTAATTATATATACAACTGGTCTATTCCAGAAATTATTGTCTAAAGTAACCATTCTTCCTATAATTTTCTTTGATGCAATGGTTATTTTAAGCAGAGAATAACATAATGTTGGTTTTGTTTTGTTTTTTAACTTTGGGCTTTTTCTTCCCCAGTTTATTTGTACACAAGTTTAGGGAGAAATCTCCTTTAAATTAGTTTTCATAAATAGAGCTTTGGAATGCAGCTTCTTACCCTATAGTCATGCCATGTAAAATGAACCAATTTAAAAATTTTGCCTCAGAGCCTAATTGAAAAAGAAATATATGATTAAAATTGAGAGACAACTTGCAAAGAACACTTAGGGGTGTTTTTCTCCTGCTATTGTACACTAAATTGTTTATTTTTGTGTTTGTGCTTAATATCCCAAAGTGGTGGGAGTTAGTGAAGCTTATGAGGATGCTGCCAACTGTCTCTGGTTGTTAACTAACTCCAAGCCATGTGCTAACTGCAAGTCTCCAATACAGAAGAACGAGGGATGCAATCACATGCAATGTGCTAAGGTAAGAAGTTATAAATAAAAAGTTTTTAAAAAGCAAAAAAAAAAGTTAAAGAGGATTTTCAGTTTTTGCAGTTGGAATCTTAATTTGATTATAATCCAAAGAAGAAATGTTGTAAACATAAAAATCTTTTGGGGTTTCAGATGGATTCTAGGAGACTGTGTTCTGCTTTCTTTGTTGAGTAACTTAAGTATTGATTCATGTTACTAAACTTCACACTCATGGTGAATGTTAAAAATAAGAGTAAGGATTCAGTGGTATTTGGCCAGAAGATCAGAAATGCCTGAGTTGTTCCCTGCCAGTCACCCTCCCTACTGAGGATCCTGGAAGTTTAGTGTGTGCATAAATAATGATAGTAAATGATAGAGAGCTAGCGTATACAGATCTCTTGCAAAGCTGGTTTTGGAGCACACAGCATAGACCCAAAGCCATAGCCAGGCCCAGGGCAATCCCTATAAGTCCAAATCTTAAATTTTGGTGTCTATACATAGATGTGTGTGTAATAAAGGTACCCAAAGCAATAGGCAGACTTTAGGTCACTAATGAAACTTTCACTTAAATAATTAATTTATTACTATATTGAAAATGAAAATGCCAATAAGAACCTACTTGGCTGAAAAATAATTAATATAAATAATTACTCTTAGCTACCCTCCTGGCTTAGTTGCATAAAAAGAAATTTTACCGTATTTAAAACAAATATTCTGTGAATTAGATTAATGATATTTTATTAATTCATGCCTACACTTATGAACAGTTTTTAAAATTGTAATGATAGTTCAATATTTTTCTTTTAATTGGAAGTGCCATGTATATAAAAAAATATTTAAAATTATTGAGAGAAAGCCAATGTAATTTCTGTAATTAGGCTGGGAAAGAAACCCAAATAGTTAAGAAGATTCCAATAAAATATAGCAATGTCTTCCTTCTACATGTTATTTGATTTTTAACCTTGAAACTAATGGTTGTTATTATTATGACTTTAAAAATAATGGCAGTTAACCAATGATTTTTACAAGCCTAGAGTAGTATAAAATTAACAAATCGGCTTACTAAGACAGTAATAGTAATTTCCTGAGTGGCAAGAAGAAAAACCTAGTACAGCATTCTGAGCCAAATGTTCAAAAGTGCTTATTATTTCAGCTGATTAAGCCAGAATTGTTTCATTTACTTTGTGGTCTTATCTCTAACATCTATATTAGTTTTTTCTTGGAAACTTTGGTATAGACTACATAGATGCATAAAGAAATACAGGTTGACCATAAAACTCAGCAGTTGGACTACTAACAACGGAGCAGGATCCAACGTTACCACTATTTCTTTCATAGCACCTGCCAGTAGTTAAGTACTTGATAAATACGCATTTAGTGAGTGAACTTTTTCATTAATTAATCAGACTAATGCTATCAGGTAGTATATTTTAAACAGATTTTTGCTTAAGCTTCTATTGCATTAAAAAAAAAAAGCCATTTCCTTACATACTACGTAAATGTAGTAGTCTTGTTTAATATACTATCTAAAAAATATTTTGCACTAAACCACAAAAACTGAACAAGTAAATTTTTTATTTTACTTTTTTTTAATTTAAGTATAGTTGGTATACAATATTACATTAGCTTCAGGTGTACAGCATGGTGATTCAACATTTATGTATCTTACAATGTGATCATACTAAGTCTAGTAATCATCTGTCACTTTGCAAACTTATTACAATATTATTGGCTATATGCCCCTTGACAAGTACTTCTTATGACATAGAAGACATCTTGAAAGTAATGGGCTTGCTACAGAAGAATTTTATACTTTTGGAATTTTTTTAAAATGTGAAGGTAGAACAACAAACAGGTTTTGTGTAACTGAATTCATGCTCTAACACAATGACTAAATTGTAATATACTTTTATTAATGCTTCAGTGTCGATTACAATTCAGTAGTTTTTACTTTCTGGAATCAGATTGTTAAATACATGTATAAAGGACCCATAGACAAAGCCAAAGGCGGCAGGGGCCGGGGGTAAGAATGAGGGTGGGAGGTGGGGGTGGGTGGGGCGGGGAGGGTGGAGGGAAAATGCAGACAACTGTGCTTGAACAAAAATTAAAAAGTAAAAAAAAAAAAAAAAAATTTAAAGCCTCACCCCTAGCAGACCTATGCCAATTGGCCTCCATCCTCAACAGGACATGAATGAACTCCAGAGTGGTACCACTTTGGTTTTGAAACTAAACGCCCTGGAGACAAGATGAACGTAATTGATATAGGTAAAGTCCATAGAACAATACCTGGACCATATGTAGTGCTGAATAAATGCTTATTATTATGATTAGTATCCATTAAATAAGTAAATAAGAAAGAAATTTGGCCCTTTAAAAGTAAGTTAATTTGTTTTTGAAAACACTCCTTATTCTATCCATTATCCTCTAGATACTTTTCATGAGATTATTTAAATTTTGCATTCTTACACATTTAAAAAATTTTAATATATTTTTACTGAATGTATTGGGATTACATTGATTAATTAACTAAGTTTCAAGTACACGATTCAGTAATACCTTATCTGTATATTTGTATTATGTATTTACCACCCAGGGTCTGGTCTCTGTGTAGCACCATTTATCCCCATTTTACTCTCTTCTATCTGCACCCACCCCATTCCTTCTGGTAATCACCATGCTATTGTCTGTGTCTGAGGTTTTCTTTTTTTTGGTGAGGGGGAGCATTGCTTAAACCTTTCACCTATTTCACACATGCTAAATCGCTTAGTAATTTTCTTCACCTGACTCTGTGAAACTGTGTGCTGCAACTAAATAAAAATTATTCACATTCTATGTTCTTTCTTATCATAGAATATAAAATTTTGCTCTTTGGTAGAAAGTTTTGCCCTTAATTTTGAGAGATCAATAAAGTTGTACTGAAGGGTACTTGTATCAAATCAGGCACAAAGTTTGCTTGTGCTAGACAGCAACAGAAGTGTCAGAGCCTTGAAACAAGCACACAGTTTATTGTGTGAGCACATGTTTGTGAAGGGACAGGTGAGTACAGAGACTTTAATTCAGCTCTCTGTTCATGACATGTCACATAGAGAAAAAATAGAGAAGACAACATAATTACTAAGGTACATCTGATTGCTATATTCAAACTCCATATCCTAAAAATCTGCACTATGCTATCTTCTCTAGTACCCATGGAGCATTCACAAAATATTGACCATTGATCATCAGAGAAAATCTCAGTAATATTCTAGAAAATAGAAAATAATATAAACAACATTGTGTAGTCATAATGGATTTATACAAATTAATAATAAAGTTACCAAAGGCATTTTCATTGAGGAATTTTAAATCTCTCTAACAATTTCAGAGGGGAAAAAAGGAAATTAAAGAATTTCTAGGAAACTAGGACAATGAAAATACTGTTTTATCAGAACCTGGGGGCTATAGCTAAAGCAATGCTCAGAATGTACACAGCCTTATTCACTTAAAATAATACAAAATAATTAATTAATTAATATGACTTAAAATTAGAAAAACGAAAATACTGGAAGAAAACCAGGAAGAAAGAATTTTTTAAAATAGTGAATTAAAAATTGAAAAACAATACAACTAATAAATCCAAAAGGTAGTTTCTGAAGAAAAAAATAAGATAAACCACTAAGCTTTACATAAGAAAAAGGGAGTGAGGGAATTCAAATAAACAATGTAAGATATAAGGGGAATAATTAATAAAGCAAACTAAAATAGATAGCCTGACTCAGCTCTTGAAGGTAAAGTTGAACTTGGGTTTGAAATGGATTGATTTTCTAAGAAAACATAATTTTATTAAAACTGACCCTAGAAAAGCTACTCAGACAAACCTGTTTTCACGGAAAGTATTTCAGTGATCTCCCCCCTTTAAAACTAGAGGTCCTGACAGTTTTCGCAATGGAATTCTATCAAACCTTTAAAGAGCAGTTAATTCCAACGTGATTTAAACTGTTTCTGGGAGTTAAAAATAAGGAAACTTCCAAATTACTATTATAAGGTGAGTAGAACTTTGATATCAGCATTCGACAAGATTATTGAAACTGAAAGAAAACTATAGATAAATCTTACAAATATAAATACATAAGTCCTGTTAAGATAGTAGATGGGGCCCTGGCTGGTGTAGCTCAGTGGATTGAGCGCGGGCCTGCGAACCAGAGGATCGCGGTTCGATTCCCAGTCAGGGCACATGCCTGGGTTGCAGGCCAGTTCCCAGCAGGGGACACACGAAAGGCAACCGTACATTGATATTTCTCTCCCTCTCCCTCTCTTCTACCCTTCCCCTCTAAAGATAAATAAATTTTTTAAAAAAATCTTTAAAAAAAAAAAAAGATAGTAGATGGGGAAAAACCCATAGGTATTAGCAAATGTCCAGCAGAATACATTAAAAGAGTAATTGACCATCAATTAAAAGACAATAAAAATATATTTAAATAAAAAGTAAGAGTAATTGACCACATGGGTTTTACTCCAGGAATATAAGAATGGTTTGGTTTTTAAAAGTTATTGCTGTACCTCATCTTATTAGTAAAGCTATGGAGAAAAATCATGTCTAATTTCTATAGATGCCAAAAAGTCATTTGACCAAAAAAAATTAACAACCATTTCTTTAATAGAGAAAGAGGGGAAGGGAGAAAGAGAGGGAGAGAAAAACATCAATTGGTTGCTACTCGCACATGGCCCTGACTGGGAATCAAACCTGTGACCTTTCGCTTTGCGGTACAGTGCCCAACCCACTAAGCCACACCAATTAGGGCAACAACCATTATTTATAAGACAGTCAAAGAAATAGGAATAGACAGCCCTGGCTGGGTTACTAAGTTGGTTGGCACGTCGTCCCATACACCAAAAGGCTCCAGGTTCGATTCCAGTCAGGGTATACACCTAGGTTGCATGTTTGATCCCCAGTTGGGGCACATATGGAAGACAACCATCAGTGTGTTACTGTCCCTCCTACCCTTCCCTTTCTCTAAAATCAATAAATATATCCTCGGGTTAGGATTTTTAAAAAATGAGAATAGACAATATCTCCCTTAGTATGACCAAAAAAAAAAAAGTCTGCCTCAGTCCAAAAGTTAACATGATGTTTGTGAGGAAGCTAGAAGTACTGTCACTAAAATCAAGGACAAAATAAGGGTGTTCTCCATTACAAATATTATTAGTGTTGGATTGGAGATACCAGTTAATATAATTAGACAATGGAAAGAAATCAGAGATGTAAAAAATAGAAACAAAGTGATAAAATTATCATTTTCTACATACAGCATGATTACATCCTAAAAAACCCACAGAATCAACTGAAAAACTGCTACAAACAACAAAAATTTAACTAACATTACAAAATTAAGAAGCAAAAAGTACTAGCCTTTATTTATAGCAACAAGACCCAGATACAATATATAATGAAAGAGAAGGCCTCATTTATCTAGAAAGAAACTTAATTAACGTATATGAGGTCTGTGACATATGGAGAAAATTTTAAGACCCCTTTCTGTGGGACACAAAAGATGACAAATGAAAAGATAACAAAGTTCTTGGATAGAAAGATTCCAACAAAGATATCAATAGGTTTTTGTTTCTGCATCTAGATAAGCTAATTGAAAAGTTCATGTGGAAAAACAAACCAAGAGTAGTTATAAAAACTCTGAAAAAGAACAGTGAGGTTTTTCAATAGTAAGGCATATTATAAAGGCTCAATAATTAAAACAGCACAGTGCTGGCACATCGATCTACAGATCAATGGAACAGAATAGAAAGCAAGCCCATGGTTGGAACTGGAGAGCATTACACTAAGTGAAATAAGCCAGGCGGTGAAAGACAAATACCATATGATCTCTCCTATAAGTGGAACCTAATCAACAAAACAAACAAGCAAGCAAAATATAACCGGAGACAGTGAAATAAAGAACAAACTGACAGTAACCAGAGAGGAGGGGGAGAAGGATAATAGGGAAGGGCCATCAAGGAACATGTGTAGAGGACCCGTGGACAAAGCCAAAGGGGGTAGATTCGAGCGTGGGAGGTGGGAATGGGTGGGGCAGGGGGACATGGTAGGGTGAAAATGGAGACAACAGTACTTGAACAACAATATAAGATAAATAAATGAAAGAAAGAAAGCCCAGAAAATAGACACAGATTCATGGGAATATAATCTGTGGTAGAGGAGGCATTTCTCTAACCGGTAGGTAAACCTGAACTGTTCGATAAATGGCAGTGAGATAATTGGACAGCTTTGTGGAAACAAATGAAGTTGAATTTATGCTGTATACTATACATGCAGAAAAAATATAAACAGCTCAAAGATTTACATTTTTTTAAAAAAGGAAAGTAGACCTAAAGTACCAGAAGAAAACATAGCCTTGGACTGGGAAGATCTTCCTGACCTAAAACCCATAAGCATAAAAAAAGCAGGGGGTGCATTTTCATACTGGGATGCTCATTTTTTGGCATTGTTTAGTAAGTGTGGTAATTTGAGAAACTGAGAATTTCTTAAAAATGAGAAACAGGATTTATGTCAGCTGTTCTACTAAGAGACCTCTTAAACTTGTTCCCAGTTTCGAAACCAATCTGTCAAAGTTACCAGATGTTTTCAGATAGACTGGTGGAGCTTCATAGATTACCATGCACTTAAAAATGAAACATTTTTTGGTATGTGTTTTTATTATTTGGAAAGAATATCCTTTGATATTTTTAAAGATTCCTTGAGATTATTCATAATATTATGACTTAAATTTAACGTATTTGTGAAAGTGATCATTTTAAACTAACCTGATATCTTTCCTAATAGTGCAGTTAATGCCTCCAGAGAAAACATGAAAAAATATAAAAGGTGTGTCTTTAAGAAGATTTGTGCCTGGTCACACAAGCAGGATTGTTTAATCTCTGCAAACTGGTAGATGAGAAATCAGAAAACAGCTTGCATGTTAACATATAGAGATATTCACATACATGTTTTCTTTTGAAGTGCAAGTATGACTTTTGCTGGATTTGCCTAGAAGAATGGAAAAAGCATAGTTCTTCCACAGGCGGGTATTACAGATGCACTCGCTATGAGGTCATTCAGCACGTGGAGGAGCAGTCCAAGGAGATGACTGTGGAGGTAAAGAGAACTGTTTCAACCAACACTTCTGGCTAAGCCACTTAATACCATTGCAAGTATTTTGCATTTCTTCTTTTCCCATCTTCATTGCAATGAGGCATTAAATTGAATATACTTTAGCATAGCCTTTAATTTAAACAAAATAGCTTTATAAGCTTGAGCTTTTTAAACAAATTTTCCTTATTTTATATTGAAGATAAGTCTTATGTGTCCCAGCCTTCCTCTATAATGACTTAAAACAATTTTTAAAAGTATAGTTGACATACAATATTGTATTAGTTTCAGGTATACAACATAGTGATTCAACATTTATATACCATATGATGTGATCACCACAGTAAATCTAGTAACTGTCTGTCACCATACAAAGTTATAATGATATTACTGACTATATTTTCTGTACTGTGCATAACATCCCTATGACAAAAATAATGGTAACATAATATCAACAATACAATGTTATGTTACAGCATATAATAAATATCTTAGTCTGCTTGGCTGCCATGACAAAATACCATAGCTAGGTGGCTTAAACCCAGAAATGTATTTCTCACAGTTCTGTAGACTAGGAAACACAAGATCAGTGTTCTCGCCCATTCAGTTTCTGGTGATGACTCTTCCTGGCCTGCAGACAGCTGTCTTTTTTGCTGTGTCCTCACATGTAGAGAGAAAGCTCTGGTGTTTTCCTCTTATAAGGGCGTCAGTTCTATGGGATTAGGGCCCCATCCTGATAACCTTTATCACCTCACAGGCCCTCTCTCCAAATACACTCACATTGAGGGTTAGGGCTTCAACACAAATTTGCGGGGACACAATTCAGTTCATAGTAATAAGCAATGTAACAAAGCAGTGAAGATACGATAAGCATAGGGCTGGTGAGGCATCTCTGCCTTACACTCTGGGATTGTGGATTCAGAGCTTTGTCACAGAAAATACAAATGCAGGACTTTGTTCTGGGAGCCTTAAGTGTATTGGTTATTGTTCTCTCTCAAAAAAATAATCAACAAATCTGTGTGCATTAGTATCTATTACTAGTAAAATCTTTTAAGTGGTCAAAAAGCCCAATTTTAAGAGCTAGTACTTTTATTTATAAAAGTCATTTATGGAATTTTGTTTCCTAGGCTGAGAAGAAACACAAACGGTTTCAGGAACTTGACAGATTTATGCACTATTACACAAGGTTTAAAAACCATGAGCATAGCTATCAGGTATGTCCCCAGTCATTTGAAATGCACTGAATTACACCATTATGAATAAATAAAAAGAGCGATATAAATTATTTATTTGTTTCTTTAGTTAGAACAACGCCTTCTTAAAACAGCCAAAGAAAAGATGGAGCAACTGAGTAGAGCTCTCAAAGAAAGTAAGTTGTAACTGGCATGTGTGATAATTAATGTGAAGTAGTCTTCAGTGCTTATAAGTCAGTCACTCCATTGGTAGGAAGTTAAGGCTTTTAAAGGAATACATTATCTCCATTAGCTCATTTTGGTTCTGTCAGAGTTCTCTGAAGCCCAGAGTGCAGTTTAGCATTTGAGGCCTCTGTGATTAGATTTTCCACCCGGCTTACCTCATCTCCTCTTAATTCAGCTTCCCCTATTAGCAGATCATGGTTTTGCTTACACTGTACCACTGTTGATGCTTGATGCTCTCCAATGTTGGAAAAGGTGGATGGGCCCTAAAGTCATCCCTGACCTAGTCAAAAGAGCAAGATTTGAATGCCACCCAATTGTTGTGTGACTGAATTCCCAAAGAGTCTTGAAAAAATTTAGAAGAGTACTTAGTGGAATGGAAATCAGGGACAGTTTGGGGAGAAATCATCCCACTGGTAAATAACAGACACTGGAGGCAAAAAAAAAAAAAAAAAAAAAGACATGAGATAGGGCAAACTTAAGGATGGTAAAATGGAAGTTTGAAAAGAACGTTCCTACAAATGGATTGAGTGCTGGTTGCATTATCAGAATATAATATCTCACGGTGACCACATGGAGCATGGGCATGCCACGGGTTCTGGCATGTTTCAATCACGTTTTTAAAATAATAGAGCTTGTTGTATATAAAAGGTATTAAGCCTAAAATTGTAATCAATTGCACATGTATTTTCTCCAGTTTATAAAAGTAGTAAGTACTAATAATACCCTTTTCATGATGATAATTCCCCAATTAAGTAAGACAGTAACCATATGTGTTAATAGAAGCTTAGTCTCCTTATTAATTATTAGTTCTCAGACTTTAGCAATGATGTAACTATATCACTCCAATATCAAACTCTTGAAGAATTGTCCGTGGTTGAAATTGGAAAGAGAACCTGCACAGGTTCTACAGTTCCTCAGCAGGGATTTTTGTCTGTTTCATCACTGATGTATTCCTGATGCTGAGAACGGTGCTTAACATGCAGCAAACATTCCGTAAACACCTGCGGATGTGAACTACTGTTTCTATTCAATCTTATACAGATATGAAAGAGAACTAAAATATGTAAGGATTGGAAAGGAAGAAGTACAACTTCACACACTTCTCACTTGTCATAATGTAGAAGGGGTTGTTTGTTTCGTTTTTCTTTTTTTATACCTTAAAAATACGCTAGGGTTGGTATTTGGGGCTGGTATGTATTTCATTGTGTGTACATATCCCTGTAATTTCTTTCTCAGATGTGCAGAATATTATTTTCAAAAGTATTTATGAATTTAGATTCTACTGCTTAATTTTGATTGATTGATTGATTGATTGATTGATTGATTTTTTGATTAGGGAAAAGCCTATAATATTTTGGGAAAGAACAGTCTCGGATATGAAAGCAGTTTCTACTTCCCTCCTCCCTCTTCCTTCATCTCCCTGAAGTTTTCTGTTTACTAGCATTAGTTATGTAGTCGTCCAGAATTAGTTATATTAGTTATCCAGAATGTTACGTCTTTTACTCCCCTATAAGGTTGTTTTTATAGAGGCATAACTATAATTTGGCTTTTTTTTTTTTTTTAAAGCAAAGTCCCACCAGTGATAACCTAAACAACTTGGTAAGGCATGGGACCTTTGAGTTGACCTAAAGCTAGATTTGTTTGCCAACCAAGTGAGAATGGAATGTAGGATTGGTGTGTGTGCTCCTTCCCGACTGTCATCAGTGTCCTGGGCAGGATGTGGTTCATTTATAAATGCAGACAAGTCACATATGAGTGTGTTATGTGGGTTGTTAGTCTAGTTCGAATAAATACTGTTCTACAGCCACTTCAAGCTGTTTCTGAGGGATCCTTGTTTGGTTTTTTGTTGGTTTGTTGTTGTTTTTTTTTTTTTTTTTAAAGAAAATTCAGTTGTGTAATTAATATTATAATAGCATATTTGCAAAAAATTGTTTTCACTGTCCCTGATTTACTTCATAGCTGAAGGAGGCTGTCCAGATACCACTTTCATTGAAGATGCAGTTCACGTGCTCTTAAAAACTCGGCGCATTCTCAAGTGTTCTTATCCCTATGGATTTTTCTTAGAACCTAAAAGCACAAAAAAAGAAATTTTTGAACTCATGCAAGTAAGATATCCTTTTTAAATTAAATTTAAGTGCAGTTACTGTGAAAAACAAGTTTTCTCCTTCTTCAACCACTTCATTAAGTTTTAACTTAGTGTGAGTAGTAAACAGTTTTATTTTCATTTTTACAGTGGTTTTTAAATAAAGAAAGGTTTACCAGTAGTAAACTGAAAACTTTCCTTATGTTTGAATTTCTCATTCTGCAGATCTGAATGAATTCTCAGCTATGCAAACAATTCCTACCACATTTTAAATTCTCTGTTTTAAGCTGGTTGAGATTGAAATGTAGCCTAATCCAAATTATATAATTAAGGATTTTATCTTTGACACTGAAAAAGTAGATATTATTACTCAAAGGGAAAGTTGGTATTTACCAGTTTATATTAAGAGTACAGCTAAAAAAATTACAGTACTTAAAAACAAAAACACCTAAGACAATTGGCATCTCTGTAACTGACCAACTTCATTGTACATTCATCTATTTTTTTGGCACCAAACTTTCTCCTCCTGCTAGTTTTTAAGTCATCCCTTTGAATTGTCCCCTACTAATTCATATCCTATATTTCTTTCCAATTTTCAATATTCATTTTCTTCATAAAGCCTTCCTGGCCTAACCCCAAATCACAGGGATCTTGCCTTGCCGCAGATTTTCAGGCATTTAAATGTAGTCTGTACCACATGTCATGCATTTGCATGCATAATGACTTGACTTGAAGTTTATGAGTTTTTTTTTTATTCATAGACAAATTATAATTTCCTTGTACATAGCTGGTATGCTCACTACTTCTTTGTGGTTCATACCAACTACATTGCTATAAACGCCTAGCAAATGGGTGCTATTTTCCTGCAATGTGAGAAATAGAAACATGTTAAATACAAAGTTATTTCAAAGTTTGGATTAATTTTTGAATTTAGAAGAGTTCGAAACCAGATAGACACTGGATTTACTGTTTGAATTTGCTATTAACTAATCCACCCAGCCTGTAATCTTTTTTTCTCTTCCTATATAGACAGACCTAGAAATGGTCACTGAAGACCTTGCCCAAAAAGTCAATAGGCCTTACCTTCGCACACCCCGCCACAAGATTATCAAGGCGGCATGCCTTGTCCAGCAGAAGAGGCAGGAATTTCTGGCATCCGTGGCTCGGGGGGTTGCTCCTGCGGACTCACCGGAAGCTCCAAGGCGCAGGTAAAAAGGATGCACATTGTGGAAACCATCCGAGCTCCAGCCTCAAATGCCAGCAGGTTTATTTTTTTTATCCAACTAGATTTTATAATATTTCAAATGTGGATAGTGGATGAAAGTATAGTGACTTCTTTTTGGTGATTTCCCCCAAGTGCTACTTCTATTTTTCTTATTTTTTTGTTTGTCATTGTGTAGTTTCTCACTAAATTAGGCTAAGTGAAGTTCACACTTCAGTGAACTCGTATTTCAAAGATATGCCAATATGTCATTTCAAATAGGTAATATATGTAATGTTGTGATAGCCACAAACATCTCATGTTGTAGTGTTTAGAAGCCTTGCCAATTTGTCATGGGCATATTTGTAAGCGGTGAAGAAATTAGTAGTGAATTAATGAAATTATTTAATGATCTATATTAGTAAAGTTATTTAAGAGATCTATATCATCCATTAAAGAGCAGTTGAGTTTGGTTGTTTCACATACTTATACTACTAATACCGTTATAAATTAAAGTATACCTTTTTTATTCATGATAATTACAAGCATTAGAATTTCCTTTGACCCTGTTCTTACATCAACATTTATAATTTAAAAATAGAAGCAGTCATAAAATACTCTGTTGTAGCGTGGTGATTTTTATTTTTCCACCATTTTACACAAACATAAAGTAACTTAGAATTTGAAAGAAAAAAGTGAAAGTATCACTTTAATTATATTCTGTAGTTGATCTGCTTTGGTTAAGCAAGTTCCAGTCCAAGCGGAGGAATTAAAATTAGTGCTCAGAGGGCAAGGAACTAGTGGTTTGTGTTCTGTGGTACTGATAATAAATCAAATGGTGTGTCTCATTTCTTTGTAGCTTTGCTGGTGGAACGTGGGATTGGGAATATTTAGGATTTGCATCGCCTGAGGTAATTGTTTTATGGGGGTTTTGTTTTATTTTATTATATTTTCCTTTAGCGCAACCCTGCTTATATCTGCACCCTCTTCTATTCTAAATCTTGAGGTCGTCAGCATTATTTTTTCTTTCCTTTATAATAAAAATGCCTCTGCAGGACCTACATGTAGTCGTTTATGGCCTTAGATTGTTAAATGCATCTCCCCTGTTAACCATTTTTAATTACTGAAGAGTCAGCATGAAGGCCAATTTATATCATGTATTCTTGGAAAATATCTTCAAATTGGTTAACAGAGATACAAATTTTATTTATTAGAAATGCACATTTCTAGTTGTAAAATTGTTTCAGTCCGAATCTCTTTTTAAAAGTTATTGCAATAACCCCAGAAAACTGATTTCTAATCAGCTGCTGAGGTGGAAACTTGACATCAGTAGCATTTATGCATAAAGAAATGCTGAGCTCAGTTGCATTCTAGTTCTCTTTAAGATTTTCACATTCTTCTTGTTTTTTCTTTGTTGTTGTTATATGCCATTTTAAAATACAGAAGTTCTAAAATGCACTGCAAATAGTTGCCACAAATAAAAATATAATAGAGTGAAAATCTTAATCACATTGTGATTTTCTGAGATTTAAATCGCCACTGTCACAGTTGAGTGTGATTTTTAAATGGTTTTAGCAGTTCTTTCTACTTTATCTTCTTCCTTGCTCTTTTATACCACCCAATGCTTATGTTATAATAAACTTTTAACTTTAATTCTTGGAAGGGGGCAGGACAATGAATTTCTTGTTTATCTTTTATAGCCTATTTGTTATCTACAGCTGAAAGACAGTGAAAGTGATTATCACCTGGAGATGACCGTGGCTCATTTAAATCAGATAGCTTTCCCATTTTAGCCGTTGTGGATACTTGCAATCACCTTGCAGCCTTTTGTGTTGGTAGATGGGTCCAGGAAAATACTGACTTGAGAAAACAGTTTGTGCTTAGAGCTCTGATAGGGAATTTTAAATTCACTTAAATTCCCCCCCCCCAAAAAAAATTTTATAGCTAATATCTTAATTAAATGTCTATTGTAAAACAGTGAACCCTGCCTTTACCTGATCCGTGCTTATTATTTCTGTTACAATTACAGCTTTGGGGATATTGGGAGAAATGTCCACATAAAAGGAGGAATAAACAAGCTTCAATTACAAAAAAAAAGAGTACTAAAGCTTTCAGAACTTCAAGGTAGAAACACAATTTAGCAAAAATAACTTACTGGCGTGGTCACCATCACGTTTGTGCCACCGTGGCTGCTGGCTCGTAGTGACGCCAGGAGTCCCAAAATACTTGTCCTTGACTGTTCAGGACCTGCTCATATGACTGAAGTAGGTTTATTTTGTAAAAATAGGAAGGCTTGCCACCTCACCTGTGAATATTTACAAATAAAATTGTTGGGCTTTTTTTATTCTTTAGAGATTGAGAATTGTGAAAGTGTAAATCACAGTGTCTTCATAAATTCTTTTTTTTTTATGAGTTAATAACATTTTACAAGAATTATTTAACTCACTTTTACTTTTCTTTAAAGTCTTTGGCATATCAAGACACCAAGCTTTTATCTAAACCTTATTGCAAATATAAAGAATCACCACCCAGTGTGAAACTCCAAAATTTTTTATGTTTGCAACTAGCAAGTAACTGCCAGAATTTTATCTTTAAGAGTTAGCTTCATGCCTTCATATACACACTGGGGAAAAAATAGTGTTGTCAAACTCCAGTAGACTTTTATATTTTTTCCATAAAGTTAAATCCATCTTATTCTTTTTAAATTAAGCTGCATGAGTCAGTGACCAGCATAAGTATTTGTTTTGTACCACTTTAAGGCAGAGGAGCCCTGAGGAAAGAGCATAACTTGCAGTCCGCAGGCCCCCTAAATGCATGCCCGAGCTCTGTGATGTACTAGCCCATGGGCTGTGTCCCCCTTTAGTTTCTTCAGAGTGGGGATGGTGATGTCATGGGGTTCCGGCAGGATCAGAGCATCTCTTTAAGTCACTGACAAAACTGGTGCTCCATAAATGGTAGTGATTATTATTTAAAACAACAACAAAAAATCCTAGCAGGTTTTTTTCCTATAAATCTTAGAACCTCTTAACCTTCTCTGTAGCCTTAACACTCTTCACACCATTTGGAATATCCCAACTAAAGCCTTTTCATGTGCTTACTTGAAGATCTTAGGAATCCTTGGAAATTTTCAGATAAGTTTAATTGTATGAGAACAATTTTTTAAAGCCTGTTGCATCCTGAGAGAATGCCATGTGAGTTTTCTATAACAAAATTATATAACAAAGTGATTTTACAGTTGTTTTTAAACTGTTTAGTTTTCTTAAATTGGAAATATATGTATTCTAAAAAAGCCTAGAAAAAAATGTCAGGATAGTTCAAGAGAAAAGAATACAAAAGTTGAACTCTTTATCAAGAGAAAGATATTTGAATTTTACATTTATCATAATGTGGATCTTAATAAACTTTTTCCTTTGAATATGCTTTTCCTTATTAAATATTTTTCTATTTTACATTTTAAAAAATACATATGTATTCTATGGTCAGTAATAGTTCAGTTCAGAATAACTTTGTACCATTACCAAGTACACAAAGTAAACAGATTGTCCCTAAATGTAAGTCTTGAACTGAGAAGTTTCGTGTCATCTTTGTCTATGAAATGTGTGTCCTCGGTGGTCCAGTGAACCATGGCGACACATGACAGTTATCCAGCTTTGGATCCTAGGCCTCCAGGCAAAGAGGATGTGAGACCTTGGCTCTGGTTAAGGAGTAGTTACATTTACACAGTCCTAAAATTATATTCAGCCCTTTGAAGGCAACCACGAGGCTGATGTGATCCCCAGTGAAAATGAGTTTGACACCCTTGGCCTAAGTAACGCCCCACAGGCACTTGTATCATTTATGCATTTGTTCCTAACCTGGTAGGATGCCTGTCACCTCTTATTAGAGTCCAACTGCTTATACAGATGGAGTTTAAATAAATGTAACCCGAGTGACATGACATGAAAGTTTTATTTGTGATGTAAAACTTTTGTTTATTTAGTATTTTCACAATATAAGTATATTGAGTCCTTGAGGGTAACCAAGATAACCATAAACCTGAGTATCTTAGAGCTTATCACTGAAAGAATCTATAATGACTCCCAAAATTAGCCTTCTTATGTTGGTGTCACGCCCACTGGCCTTTTTTCTCTTCTCTTGTGTCACTAAAATCTGGTCCTGCCCTTGTAATAGCAAACCCACTTTAAAGTGTTATCACAGATGTAAAATGAACTCAGGGACATCTGCCCAAATTGGGTTCTTCCCATTTGTGAAATAGAAAACACTTCCCCCTGCCTGTCTTGTAGATACCCCCACATGTTAGCTAATATAGGAAGGAAGCCAAGCAGCATCTCGTTCTAAAGCTAACCTCACACTTTCCCCTAATCTAGTCATTTGACCTGTGAGTGTGATACGCTGGTCCCACAAAATATAAAGTATAACAGTCTGACATGCACTTAACAGTGTGTGCTTTTCTTTCTTTCTCTTGTGTATATCACAGTCACTTTTTAAAAACCAGACCTCCAGGGAGATCCTAACTTACATTAGTAAAATCATCACAGGATCAGTTAAAGTACTAAATAACACGACCCAGGCACATGAAAAATGGCTCAGTTGAGATCGAGCCTTGGAGCTTGCAAGTATTCCCAATTTACCCAGGCAGTTGTACTGACTACTTAAAATTTTTATTTTTCCATTTTCCCTTTTCTTTTTCCTTGGCATGGCACAACCTGAAGTTTCTTTTTCTAAAGCCAAGTGATTTTATAATACGTATATAAAATCACACTTTTTTTCCCTGGAATAGTGTGCTGTTTGTTTTATTTGCATTAAAAAAAAGTGCATGCTCTCCTGTATTTTATAACCTTTGGTTTATGCAGGAATATGCTGAATTTCAGTATCGGAGGAGGCACAGGCAGCAGCGCCGACGCGGAGACGTGCACAGCCTGCTCAGTAATCCCCCAGACCCCGACGAGCCCAGCGAAAGCACTTTAGGTGAGCTCTCGGGTTAGCTGTGTGTTGTAATCTCCTAGTTCTCTTGAATTTATTCTAAAAACTGAGTATGTGTTTGTGAAAGAGTTTGTAATGTAGGTATACAATCAATATGGAGCCGCTTTTACTGTCACAGGATACGGGAAACCAGGGGAGTTCAGAACGTGAGCTGTGGAATCAGATCTGTGTTGATGACCCCATCTCTGCTGCGTAACAGGGTGACACGTTAATTGAGTCACTGAACTTCTCTAAGCTTCAGTCTCCACAGTCTAAAGAAGCAGCACTAACAGTGCTACTCGGGCTAACTGTGGGTTTTAGGTGAGATTATGCATGTAAAATCCTTAAGCATGAGTAGCTCCTCGTGAGCACTCTTAAATTGTAGCTGTCGTGGGATGTTTTCTTCCTAGCCTCAGTTCTCCTATAAGCACTCTTTAAAAGAGAAAATTTCTGGTACTAGAGAGAAATTACTTTATCAGCCTTTAAATATTAAATTATAATTGAAAGTATTTAAACTGTAATGTCAGCAGATTATCTTTAAATCAGGATCGATGGACCTAAAGATTTTTTCTTCAGGCTATTATTGTAGTTCCCACAATCTTAAAAAAAAACAAACTAAAACCCTAAAAACTGAAACACCTTTACTTATTATTGCTTAAGAAAACAGAGAGGCCCTGGCTGGTGTGGCTCAGTGGATTGAGTGCTGGCCTGTGAACCAAAGGATCAAAGTTCAATTCCCAGTCAGGGCACACGCCTAGATTGTGAGTCAGGTCCCCAGTTGGGAGCATGTGAGAGGCAACCACACATTAGTGTTTCTCTCCCTCTTTCTCTCCCTTCCCCTCTCTCTAAAAATAAACAAATAAAATCTTTAAAAAGAAGAAAGAAAAGAAGACAGAGAGGAATGGATGGTAACATTGGTATTTCTTGATGTTAGCCAGAAGGCCAGGAAGCAATAGCACTGGCATTTCTGAATAGCTCATATGTAGTGCAAGCAAAAATGCAAAGAATGATCATGGGTGTGAAGTAAGTAGCCTGAGAGATACATTGTTACTTATGGTGCGACAAATACACATGAGAAATCTGAAAGATTAGGGGAACTGCGAACACAGGTTTTCACCAGTGCTGAAAGAGAAATTGCCAATTTAACTAAAAAGAGATATGAAATCTGTATGACTGGATTGTCTCTGGTACTGCTTGCTTTGAAACAGATCTCCCAGAGGGTGGCAGTGGCCGCAGGCTGGGCCCCTCCGTGGTCAGCTCCGCCTCCATGAGTGTGCTGCACAGCGCCGCCCTGCGTGACCTCCCCTCCGCCAGCCGCTCTGAGCGCCAGGACTCTCTCCAGGTAGCTTCGCCGGGCAGCCCTGCGGCCCCTGCCTCTGTGCCTGCTCAGTTTAGCCTGGTTTCCTGATTTCACTTGTATTGCTTTTCTTTTTTTTTTCCCTTCCATTCTAAATTGTTTTAGAGGTGTGCTGTAGGAAAAGAGAGTTATCATAAGGAATTTTTTCCCCTATAACATGGAAGAGAAAACTAAAGTTTTGAGTAGATGAAATAATTCTTCAGTATAAGTAGAGGTAATGGGGGAAATACAATAAAAATAAACTGTTGAAATAAAAAATAAAAATAAAGAAAAGAGGTAATATTAATTATCTGTTAGATTTTAAAAAAACAGTGGTAAACGTCATTGGGTTAAATCATTTTTCCTTTTGAATTTCAGAGTGATTTCCTTTTCTGTTGCCCTCAGGCTCTGAGTTCCTTGGATGAAGATGATCCCAATATACTTCTCGCTATACAGTTGTCTCTGCAAGAATCTGGGCTGGCCATCGATGAAGGAAACAGAGACTTCCTTGGTAATGAAGCATCCTTAGGAGCAATAGGCACTTCTTTATCTTCCAGGCTGGACTCTGTCCCCAGGAGCACAGATAGCCCGCAGGCTGTGTTAAGCAGCTCTGAGCTGTTGGAACTTGGCGACAGCCTCCTGAGGCTAGGAGCAGAGAGCGACCCATTTTCACCTGACACCCTGAGTTCACACCCTCTCAGTGAGGCAAGAAGTGAATTCTGTCCCTCGTCCAGTGACCCTGACTCAGCTGGCCAGGATGCCAACATCAATGATAATCTTCTTGGCAACATAATGGCTTGGTTTCATGACATGAACCCTCAGACTATTGCCCTAATTCCTCCAGCGGCTTCAGAAGTCAGTGCAGATCCCCAGCCCCACTGTATCAGAGATGGGTCGGAAGGCATGAGGGATGTGGAACTGGTGCCGCCAGAAGAGGATCCTGTATTTGAAGATGCTGTGGTCAGTGAAGGTAGAGGAACCCAGAAAGGGGAAGAGAACTCTTTGGAAGAGAATATTCTAGCTGGGGAAGCAGTGCCTCAAGCTGGCAAAAGTGGTAGTGAGGCAGCCAACGAGGGTAGTTCAGATGTTTCAAGTCAAACACCTCAAACCTCAAGTGACTGGGTTGAACAAGTACACTTAGTGTGAGCTGCACACCTCTGGGCGCCCAGTGAATTGCAGGTACAGGTGGTCTGCTAGTGCAGTGTGCTTTATAGAGACTTGATCCACTTAATTCCAACTCAGTTCTAAACCACTGGAATTAGGATTGAATGCGAGGAGTTCCCTTGAATAGTAGCTTCATTTTGGAGTTAAACCTCACAGGGAACATCTTTCGTATTTAATTGGATAGCTTTCCCTTTTTTCACTGACAGAAAGAAGAGTGGGAGAGAAAGAAACACGAACAGGAGTAAGTCGGTTAGATTCCACATTCTAAGAAAATGCAGTCCCCTGTTGAGCCTAAGGTCATCAATAGTTAAATTGAACATTAAAATTAAAGGCTTCCTCCTTAATCCTCGGGTGGTTTTCCTCTTTCAAAAAAAAAAGTAGGGTGGGGGGAATCTTCATTTTAGATGTTATTTTGGGTAGATCTGGTAACAAACATTGAGTTCCTTGATCTCTTTGTGCTCTTCCATAACTTTCTTCCCGCCTTTTTGTCTGAGCAGTATGAATTGAAGTGTCCAAAGCTTCTCGTTAGTGCTGCATCTACCGCAGTGTAATTAGTTTTCATTTTCACATGAGTCAAAAAGTCCTTTTCATGTCTATTTACAGTCCACTAGTGCCAAACTCTGACTCGTGCGCTAAGAAGGCGTTCAGGCGTGGGGTGCCCTAGAGGGCTCTGGGGCGGCTCCAGCGCGCTCAGGAGTAAGGCACCATGGGTAGCAGTGAAATTCCAGGCTTTAATGGGCTTTTGTTGCCATGGAGACTGCATTTACATAAATGTAGCCTGTAGCTTAAGTTAACTAAACCTAATGCTGCTGTTAAAACAGTTTATTTTATTAAAATACGGTTGATTAGCAACAGCGGTGCTGTATTTTAAGAGACACTTTATTGGAAGTGCAATCATAGTTCTTTGTTTTCACAATTTTACAGTGCATTCTAATTACTAATGGGTGCAATTACTTTTAATGGTAAGTGTTTTATAAAATAGAAAAAAAGTGGAGTTTTCTGAGTTATAGTAAATCCCACGATTATTAAAAAATCCAATAAAACATCCTGCGCAACATGTTACTGTGCCTTTGCCTAACCCAAACGGATAGTTGCCAGTTAATGAGTGAGTCATTCAAACTTCACTGTCTCTTCTGAAACGACTATGCTATGAACTGCAAAGACCTCCATAAAACCACCCATGGCCTTGCCTTTACAGTAAACATAACAACTAAATATTCGATCAGTTGTTTGCCTAAATAGCAGATACTGACATATGTTCGTTCTGTTGCACAATACTAATTTGCTGTGTGATTACTGTTTAGTGTTAAAAAAAATCAACTTCTAGTTATCAGTGTCTTACTGTGAAGAAAATACTGGTCTTAGTTGTAATTAAGATACAATGATACAGTGTGTAATTAAAACTAGAGTAACTGTTGGAATGGCTGTTTTACTTACATATTATCACAACTAGCATAACATAAGCAAAATAGATATGCAATGCTCCACTTAATGTTTTGCCAGATTCTTACCAGAAATCTGCAGATACCAAAATTTCAGTACCAAGTTTGTACAGGCACGTCCTGGGCTGGGGGAAAGGTTACATTAGCACTGACAGTCACATGAGTTACAATTACAGTTTTTTATTACTTTTTACTTTCCAAACCCTGCTTTTGAAACATTCTCATCTTTGGAATTTGCATGGCTAGGACGTTGTAGTAACTAACGTCCCCAGGCCTCCCCCGGGCAGCAGATAGCGTGGGAGACGCTGCTCTGCTGGGGGGTCACGCGTCCACATCAGGGCTCCTTTCCCAGTCGTCAGAGACGTTGGCATCAGCCCCTGTGAAAATTCGTCAGAGTAAATGTTAACTCTTATCTGCGGCGTATTACTGTATATTAAACTGAAACAGTCCATTAAAGGATTTTTTTTTACAAATTTATTTTGGATTGAAAATATCAACACCAATCAGTTTTTAGACCAAGTCGTAACTTTTCAAAAGAAGGAGGCAGTGTGCGCCGTGGAGCCTGTCCTGCACAGCCGCGGTCCGTGCGCGTGCGCTGCGTGGAGACAGCGGCAACGCCTGCGCGCCTGGCGGGCTCCGGCCCGCGCCTGGGCGGTGAGGGCCCCTGTCGCTGCGCCGCGCTCTCCGGAGCGTGAGGAAAGATCGTTAGCCGATTTGTATTTCCTTGGTACATATTTTAAAAACAACAGTCACTGACTTTACAATTCAGAAATAAAGTTTGGCAAAGCCTATTTTGTAAACAAGTTAATTTTATAATGTAAAAGAAAAAATTACTCTAACCTTGACTTGTTATTTGCACTTTCATAGTCTATACTTGATACATTCCCACTTTCTATATAGTAGGGTTCTACAGCCGTGTAGATGTTTGGCCAATGAATGCTGTTAATAATATGTGAAATTCTTTGATTAAACATTTATTACTTAAACTACTTCCCTTTTGTCTCGTTACATTATAGACTTTGTTTTAACCAAGTTAGGAAGTTGATTTTCTTCAAATTGAATTCCCTCAAACGTGATGGGATTAATTTTGTTCTTATATGTAACTGATGAGGGCCTAATGTTTTTCACACTGAGAATTTTACACCCCAGAATAGTAGATTTCTTTCTAGAAAGACATAAGTGGCTCTTTCTAGGCTATTATATGACTGTCCTTGTTTTAAGAACTAAAACAAGGCAGTAGTTACACTTGTTACAGAAAGAGGGACCAGAAAGGTCTGCTTTCGCTGTCTCTTTCACTTAGGATGGCAGGCGGCTGACGGAGTGGTGGCCAAACGTTGGAAGACATTCTTCTTCTTCAGAGTTTAAAATTGTAATCGAAAGTATTCTTGATCAGGCTCCGTATTGTCTTTTAGCCAGCCCTTGCACAAGGCATCCATGTACGCACTGGCCAAGAGTCATGGAAGAGTGGACAGAACACAACATAGACCAGGTCAATTACTGCACAAGAAGTTGAGTTTTGTTGTCCCTGCCTATCTTGTTGGGTGTGCCAAAGACTGCAAGGCCCGACAACAAAATCGTCTGGGCCATTGAGCCGTTGATGCAGCTGAGCAGTCCTGCTGCAAAAGCATCGCATCCCTGACAGTTCCTCAGCCACAGCACAAACCCGCTGCATGTTTGGCATTCGTCCAGGCCCATAGTATTGTTCCTGTGGAACTGGGGACAAGGAGAACTAACGCCAGTATGCTGCTGTTCATTCTGCATGCTTTGCTGTAAGTGATGGAGCCCTTTACCTCTGACCCAGGAGTCTCGTTACTTCTGTTAGCGCTGAAACTGTGACCAGCTAACGTACTGATTTGTGAGCAAGGTACAGTGAACTCCCAGACCCGACAATTTTGCCAGTAAGGATGGAATGCTGACAGACATGATTTTCGGGAAGAGGAATCATGGGCCAGGTGAGGGCGTACAGGACTCTGAAATCTGCGTGGTAGTGAACACTCTCACCCAAGTAATAGGTAAGGTAAGGGGTTGGGGAGAGGGTACTGGTTCCCACTGTCCTACCTACTGCTGAACAGGACTTGAGCTGATGTTTAAAGGCTTAGGGATAAGAGGTAGGACTGAAACAAGCTGTCCAAATGGTTCCTTGATTGTTGCTAACTCCTGAAGGCAAGCAGAGGAAGGAATGTTTTCATGACCATGAGTCAAAAATTTCTGTAGCCCTACCTGAAAGGCAGTATGACTGTACCTGCTGAGTCAGGGAGTCCCCAAACATAAAATCGGTGTATCAGCAATAAGAAGCTTTCTCTGTGAGAGCTTTGAGTGGACCGAAAACATTAGACATTCATGTGGTTGGACTGCAAGTAGTCACCACACCATCCTAATGCTTGGGTGAATGCAAAGCCTTACCTGAAAGTGCAGGTCAGGCTGCCCTCACAGCACCCGGCGTCTGACGTAGCCAGCAGTGAGAATGCCATGCTGGGTGCAGGAGTGACACAAGATGCCACAGGCTGTGGCTGGACGCTGACTGGCCTCACCACTGCCATGGGAGAGGTAGCCGTGCCTCTGTGCAGACACTGACCCTGGAGCAAGGGGCTACAGGAGAAGGACAACCCACGCAGGTTAGCCTCCCCATCCCCAGGCCTCCTCGCCCCCGTGGCGAGGGGGTGTGGTGATCTGCCACCCGTTTGTCACCTGGCAGTAACTCCTGACTAACATACATTTTAGACTCCTCGGCTGGGGAAAAGTTTGGACACAGTGGTGGGGCCAGAGTGGGGCTTCCCTTGTGGGTCGGGCCCTCTGGGTGATTCAGTGTAATGTTGGGCTTCTGAATCCAAATGTCTGATGCGAGGAATGTGTTACATGCCCACAAGTACCAGTCTCATAGTTTTCAGGTGGGTTCTCAGGTTCAGGGACAGCCATGTGCACAGAGGTGGGCATAGATCACCCCCCAGCTTGCCTCCTCGTCCCACCTCCAGTGGTCCAGCAGAAACAATACAGAGTCCCAGGAGGAGAAAATGCGATCACCTTTTTTCCCTACTTCCAGTATCCTTTGTTTTTTCCTAGAATCTGGATACAATTAACCTTGTCTTAAGGGAGGAATTGTCCGTTTACATCACTTCACATGGTAAAAAGCTATGGGAGGAGGTTTGTTGGTGCAACACTTCATAGGTTAGGACAGATTAGTAAAGAGTAACTTTGTTTATATGTAAACTAGTTTATAAAGGCCAAATTCTATAATATTAAAGTCCACATGTTGCATATACAATTTTGTGTAGTTGCATCAATATTAGGTAAATTTGTTGGTACATCACATTTTAGTTTTTCCGTTACTGGAAAGCACTGCCTTTGTTAAGACTTAGTGGCAACCTGAGTATTCAGGCCATTTCCCAGCACAATGCCACCACCTGCTGGACGCAGCCATGAAGTACACCCATTTTGGAGAATGATTCTGTTCCTAGAGTCTTGTTGAAACTGAATGCCAGCCCTGTGAGGCGTAATGTGTGTCATCTTCACTATACAGTGGTTGAGCCGCAATTGGAGAATTAACATGGGCCCAGCAGGCCTTGCAGGTCAAACAGAAATGGTGCATTTGAGAATGCAGCTAGCCTGACCACAGCAGTATCTTGATTTTACATGAAAAATTAGTAGCTACCCCTTTGGGGGGGGGTACTTTCTGCCCAACTTCACTGCCTGAAACAAAGCCACTGGTTTAGTAGGAGGTCTCGGTTCACAGGTGCCTGGCCTTGGTTCATCTGCTTGGCAGCGGTTTCTGCCAAGCCCTGGCAACCCCTTGTAGCTATAGAAAAGAAAGATCTAAAATTTATATGGAAAGGCAAAGGAACTAAAGTGGCTAAAACTATTTTAAAGAATCAAACTGAAGTGGGAGGAATCATTCTACCCAATTCCAAGACTGCAGTAATCACGACTGTGCTACGGGTGGAAAACTTCATGAAGTGATTTTGACAAAGGTGCAGAAGCAATACAATGGAGGATAGTCTGCAACAAAGGGCGCTGGTGCAGTTGGTTATCAGATGCAAATGTATGAATCTCTCCCTAACCCTCACACTTGATATAAAACTTAAAACGGGTCACAGGTTTAAATGTAAAATACAAAACTTAGGAAAGAAATCTTTTATGATCTAGGTAGGCTAAGTGGAGAATTCTTAGCAAAAGTATAATCCATTAAAGGAAGCATTAGTAAATTGGACTTTTTAAACTTTACTAAAGACCTTATGAAGAAGATGGAAAGACAAGCTATAGACTGGGAGAAAATACTTGCCAACTACATGCCTAGAATATGTAAAGAACTTTCAAAACCCAACAGTAAAAAGACCATTCAATATAAAATGGACAAAAGACATGAGACATTGCACAGAAGATACATGGTTAAGAAATGAGCACAGAAAAGATGTTCAACATCGCTATCCATCAGGAAATGTAAATTTAAATCACAATAGTGTTGCACATCTAATTACGATGGCTAAAATAAATATCAACACCAAATGCTGATGGAAATGCAGAGATCACTTATAGATTGCTGGTGCGGATGTAAAATCATACAGCCACCCTGGAAAATAGCTGGGCAGTTTCTTTAAAAATTAACCATGCACTTACTATGACTCAGCATTTGTACTCCTGGACATTTATCACAGAGATGTGAAAACATGTCCACATAAAAACCTGTATACGTGATGCACAGCAGCTGTACTTGCAACATTCTGGAGTCCACCAAAATGTCCTGCAGTAGGTGAACAGTTAACTGGAGCATGTCCATGCCAAGGAATCCTACTGGGCAGCGAAAGGAATGAACTATTGGCACAATTTGCAACAACTTTGATAGATCTCAAGGGCTCTATGCTGAGTGGAAACAGCCAATCTTGAAATGTCACA
Source organism: Glossophaga mutica (assembly GCA_039655065.1). Classification (NCBI taxonomy): domain Eukaryota; kingdom Metazoa; phylum Chordata; class Mammalia; order Chiroptera; family Phyllostomidae; genus Glossophaga; species Glossophaga mutica. The sequence goes on from CM077313.1 coordinate 66,083,349, forward strand.
ATATCACAGACAGTGCAATTTCATCTATGTAACATTTTTGGAATGACAAAACAATAGAGATGGAAGCAAACCAGTGGTCACCAGATCTGGGAGTGCTGGGGGTGCAGAGAGGTGTGTGTGTGGCTATAAAGGGGTAGCACAGGGGACATCCTTGGTGATGGAATAGTCGGTGTCATGGTTGCAGTGACAGCTACATGAATCTACATGTGATGAAATAACTGTACATACATACGGCACCAATGACAACTTTCTGGTCTTGATATTGTACATTTCGTAAGAAAACCATGGTGGGGGGCAGGCAGGGGAGACCAAGTAAAGAGTGCACAGGACCTCTGTTATCTGTGCAATTCCCTGTAAATCTATATTTCAAAATTCAGTGTTGTTTTTTTTTTTAAAGATAAACCAGACTCAGCATGCAGACAATAGTTTGCTGATCCCTGCCTTAGAACACCAGTCAGATCGTTGTTACTTAGTACATTCCATGCTGCTAGTGCTACAGCTTGAGGCCATTGAAGCTACCTTAAGCAGTCAATTGATTTGTTTCAAGGATTTCCACTAAGCAAAAGATACCGAAACTGCCAACATTTGTTCTTGACAGTAATGTCAAATACATGCCACATCATTTGGCTGTGGACATCCTTGGAGCCTGTGAGAGCAGCGCAGCACACTGGCTTTGAAAAGAACGTGGCTGACTGTGCGCTAGTCTTTAACAGGAGCGATTTCACCAGGGCCACTTGTGCGTAAACAGGTGTGCTTATCAGTCCATGCCAAGAGCTAAATGAGGGGATACTCATGGGAAAATTCAAAGAACAAAAGTTAGAAGTAAGTTACAGACCCCAAATTTGTGGGCACTGTAGAAAATACAACCCGACTTCTGCTCTGGATTTTCCTCTCTTTCCCTGTAAGCTTCCAGTCTTGAGTTGATTTACACATGGATTTGGGACCACTCCTGACAGGTGTTTAAATTGTGCGCTCTCTTCTCCAAAGATGAATTTCCCATATTGAGGACAAATTAGCCTACTCATTTGGTTGCCTGGCCTTAAGAGGTGTGTCTTGCTCAGACTCTTTATCAAATGCAGAAATCAAAAGATTGTCATAAGCATTGGAATCTCTTTTAATCGAGTCATTGCCACTGTGTAATGGCACATAGACACACAATGGACTGTGTGTGCTGGGGAACATTGCTGAGACAACAGACATGCCTCACGTGGAGAAAGAAATTGTCCAGCCCTGACTGGTGTGGCTCAGTTGGTTGGACATGGTCCCATGAGGCAGAAGGTCACCAGTTCGATTCCCTGTCAGGACACGTACCTGGGATGAGGGTTCAGTCCCTGGACGGAGCACACACCCAAGAGGCAACTGATGTTTCTCACATGGATGTTTCCCTCTCTCCCTCCCTTCCCCTCTCTCTAAAAAATAAATTAAAAAAATATTTTTAAAAAAACAAAAGAAATTGGCCAGCATGTCCCATTAAATGCAGGAAGATTTTCTTGATGCCAGGAGAAAATGAAAAACCTCAGGTTTTCTGGCTGAATTTGCTTTCTTGTGTGGAATTAATTCACCATGACTTTGGCACCAAAGCCTCTGACAGGCATACCCATGGTGATGTTTGTTAAGCTATCGAGACCCAAAAGCTTTAGAGGGTCCTCCCAGACTTTTTTGGCTGGATGGCTTTAAAATTCCTTTCTCTTCTGCTTGTTCACATTTCATAGGTTACTCCCATTTTGGGTACTTTGCTGATAGTAATGAGATTATAAACATAGAAATGTCACCAAAGTAGTGGAGATAGGGCTAATCTGAAATGATAGGCAATCAACGAGCCAGGTGTATGTGACATAGTCACGTGGTGCTTGTACTTCAATTCAAATGCCTTACTTGAGATCTGTATGTTTAGTTAAGTCTAGAATTTAAGATCTGTGGGGAATAATTCCAGAGAGACCAGAAGAGTCCATCTAATTGTGCCCCCTGCACAATTCACCCGTGCTGTCGAGCTCTGTCCAGTCTGTCCCTCAGGGACGCAGTCAAACAGGTTATCAGATATGTGTGAATAAATAAATCAGTGCGAAATAAATGGGGCTTCTTGGTGATTAATGAGTATGGAGTTTCTATTTTGCAAGATGAAAAAGTTCTGGAAATTGGTCTACCAATAATGTGAGTACACTTAATGCTACTGAACTGTACACTTAAAATGGTTGAGATGGTAAGTTTTGATATGTGTATGTCATCATAATTAAAATTGAAATAAGCTTCTTTAATATTATGGGGCTTCAAAGGAGGCCAGGTGTTGCAGACGGTCAGAGGAGGTGGTCTCTGAACTGAGCCCAGAAGTCTAGGTGAGATGGGACAACAGCAGGTAGCGCTGTGTCCTGAGCCTTCCATGTACGTGAACTTCGTTACTCCTCTCCACCCTTACCAGGCAGGTACTATTATTCCCTGCAGTCTGACCCTAGCATCCAGGAGAAAGGCTGAACATGTTGGTTTATCTTATTCTTAAAGTCAGACTGGGCCAGGATATTCCCACAGGATGTCCAAGTCAGAAGAGAATGAAGTAAATACAGGTTTCTGTATTCAATTTTATTCATACAGATGGTGCTTACAGGTTTAAATGCTTCCTGGGAAGCTTCAACCAAGTACCAGGCATCTTATGAATGTTTGTATGTCATTGCGATACTCATTTTTTAAATTTATAAACATCAGAAATGTCCCCAGGAAGTTTTGCAACATGACAACAGAACTTAAAATGTAACAGCTACAGCTGCCATCTACTGAATGCTTGCTTTCATTTGAAAAAAAAAAATAAGTACTTGAAAATGTTTTTTTAGGATAAAAGTGCTTATGAAGTGGCCACCTCTGCATGTCTGAGCCTGGCAACACGTAGCAGAGATGCTCCTCCTATCAACACAAGCCAGCCATGGCCGAGAGACTACTGTCTCAGTCCAATCAGTTGCAAAATAAAGAGGAAAAGGTTGATTATATCCAAGTAGATGTTCAGAGCAGCAAACACGTACTCTTCAGGGTTCAGGCTGTAGTGATGATGCCCGCCCACCATCAGCTGCACATCCATCACCAGGTACTTAAAGAAAAGAAAGAAAAATTAGCTACTTAAATCATTCATTTCTATCCAATCACTGTCTTAACACTGTCTTAATCCATTTCTATCTGAAACCGTCTTAAAATTATTTTAGCATCCATACATACACTGTGGAAAGCCGCTTTGTGGCTGTATGTGTTACTCTGACAGCCTCAAAAGTTCACGATGCTCCCAAGTTTGGCCTCTCTTAACGCGAGTGCTTTGTACTGCAGCTGGTGGGACCAGATCTGTGAGCCTGCCTTTGCTGTGTAGGTCCGGAAGCCGTGTGCCTTTCGTCAGCACTGTGGACCAGGTGGGCCTATCGGACGCAGCGATGAACTAACTGCAAAACACCCTGTGTCTGCCACTCCCCCACACGTTCTCGCTGAACGCAGAAGGGAAGCAAAGCGGTTCCCCAACATTCAGATTCACACACAGCAATATTTCTGAATTCTTGGAGCTCTATGATGATGTCAGTGTTTCCAAAACAGATTGAGAAGAAGAGGGGATTTGTGGTTAAATGACCCCCAAAATAAACATTTTAGCTCAGCCGCAGTAGGTAAAATTATGAGCTCCTAAAACATCCAGAAAAAAGTCAGTGAGTGCTCTCACCCCTGTGTTTGTCATAAAGCGAGTGAGCGGACTCGAGCAGCGTGAGAAAGTTGGCAGCTCCTCACTGCTTTCTCTCCAGATTCCACACTAAGAGGCCAGTGCTGTAAGGCAGAGCCACCAGGCAGAACATTTGTCTTCAGGTAGGAAATTTGGGGAAATAACTTACTTTAGAACATCCACTTCAGTGAGACCTAGCCTGTGATTCGGGTCTTGGCTGGCCCTGGGTGCCGGTTCCCACCTGGGCTTGTAAGAAGCAGGAGGAGGGGAGGAACCGAAGGGAGGGAATAGGGTAGCCTCACGCCAGTTCATTGCAGACATCATGTCATGTAATATGGGAATAACCCAGTTGCAAGTGAGACTGACAGCCTCCGAGAAGGGAAGGTCCCGTGCGTGATCAGAGTGGTGGATGAGGGAGTCACACCCGAGGCTGGGGCTGTGCCAAAGCAGGTGCCTCCCCAGACCACTCCTGTCCCTTCTCCCCACTTCCCCCACCCCCCGTCTCCCGAAGTGATTCCAGCAACTTTGGGGGAAGGTGTTTACTTTTACTGTGACGGAGCAGTCACATTCCTTGGTGTTTACCCAAAGAAGCTGAAAACATGTTCACACAAAATCCTGCATGTGGATATTTAGAGCAACTTTATGCAAAATTGCCAAAACTTAAGAGCAACCAAGATGTCCTTCAGTAGGTGGGTGGATACATACACTGTCGCACATCCAGACCGAAATGAGCTCTCAAGCCGTGAAAAGACACAGAGGAATCTTAAGTGTACCTTACTAAGTGAAAGAAGCCAGCCTGACAAGGCTACACATTCTGTGATTGCCATTCTGTGATTGTAACATTCTGGAAAAGGCCAAACTTGGGAACAGCAAAAATGTAGGTGGTTGCCAGCGGCTGGGGCCAGGGAAGGAATGAATAGGCAACGCACGGAGGATATTTGGGGCAGCGAAAGTCCTCTGCACGATACCATAATGATGGAGCACATCATTTATTCTACATTCATCGAAACCCATAGAACGTACACTGAGATGACCCCTAACGTCAACGGTGGACTTCGGGCGACATTGACATGTCACTGTAGTTCTTCAGTGTAACAAACACACCCCTCTGGTGAGTGGGGGTGTGGGTAATAGGGGAGGCTGTGCACGCGTAGGGCAGGGCTGGGCGGGAAGTCTGTACCTTCCTCTTGATTTTGCTGTGAACTTAAAAGTGCTCTTAAAAATCATTCTTAGAAGAGAAGGAGAAGGAGGAGGGACTGGGAGGAGAGGGATTAAGAGAAGGAGGAGAAACAAGTCTCCAGGAGCTCTTGCTAGTGAATTGCTGACTCTGCGTGACTGCAAGCTTAGCACAAGGGCTTAGGCAGCCTCGTCACGTGCTCTTTGTCGAAGAGAGGGAGAGGTGGACTTACGAGTGAGAAGAGCACCGTCCCCAGTCCAGCATACAAGAGATGCAACCACTGCAAAAGAAAGAGTGCGTTTGAATATTAACAAGATTTGAAATAACAAAAGGACTCGCTGCTGTTAGACTGGATCAATATTAAGAAAGTCAAATCTGTGAGCAAATTCATCTTATTTGAACGTAATCAGTTAAAAGCATCTATTCAGTGCCATTCAACAAGCAAATGAAAACCAGCCTTGTATAGGCCAAATCGGCTTCTTCAGGTAAGTGCTTGGGCATGGTAGGACAGGCAGAACACACTAGATGTGGTTCACTTCTTGCCCCATCCACAAAGCCCTCCTAGAGGATCTGCCCTACCCTCAGCTCTTGGAACAGGTTTCTGGGATCACCCTGACCCTCACGCACCATTGCTACAGTTGGCTGAGGGGAGAGGGAGATATTCCCGCCAACGGCGGCCAATCTCTTCATGACGAGGATTCTCTTCTGTGTGACCATTACCAAACATGCTGCAGGCCAGTCACAATCCATTTTCAGGACTGAGGGATCCAAGCAGCAGAGGCGGTTGTATTAATAGCTGGTGTCGCAGCCATCACTGTAGGAGCAGAGGTGGCCAACCAATTCAGCCCAGGAGAGGAAGACGGGGCTTCCATTCTCGTGAATACTGGCTCTTCCAGAAGTTCCATGGGGTTCCCTCGGATCTTTGCCTTGAGCTAGTCAGAGCAGTATCCATCTGTTCTTTGCCACCAAAACAGCCCTAATCAGAATATGAGCCTGGTCTAAATGCCACAGGGTTTGGCTCTGTGTGGGGAGAGGAAGAGAGAGTGGGACGTGACGTCCAAGGAAAACAATGGCGTTCCCTTTGCAGGACAAGAAAGCTAGTCCTAGAGGGGTGGACAGAGCACTCTGCTAACAAGGGAAGGGGCTCAACGAAGGAGGAATCGGGAGTCAGTGGTACTGTGAGGCACAGTGTTTACAGACTGAGCTAACGGTAAGAAAACTCCTAATTACTGGAATCTGAAGACTTCAAAATTGCCAGAGTCAAACAAGCATATCGTTCGGACAAGGTTCTGGCAAAGTCTTCCACTGATACATATGGCAAGACTATGTATGGTAGGTACTTGTGAGAGGAAATTTAGAATGGGAACTACGGTCCATCAATCTAGTAGGAAACATTGTTTCTTAACTGCACCCATTTATGGTAAAGACCTACAGAACCCACCTAAAAAATATTTATATTCTTACTGCCCATGTCTGTGCCACCATCAGTAGTAAGTGGAGCGCTGGGGCCTACACCTTTGTGATGTCTTCGAGGTCATCTCTAAAACACAGATGCTCCCTCCCAAGCTGTAGGCCTGTCCGGTCATCCATGAAGCCGAATCAATGCCGGCTGCACATGTGAAGATCACTAACTAAGTCCATTTGTTGCCAATGTAGCTCTCTGATTCAGCGATTGGGCCAGGTCAGCCCTGGGGTGTCAGACCAGTGGCCCGAGGCCTCAGGACAGGGCCTCAGTGGAACTGGCCTCCGGGGCCTCTCCACCCAGGGGCCCCTGGCAGCTGGCCTCGGGGCCAGGCCCGGGACCCCTGCCTCTGCACCCCTCAGCCGTTGTGCACGCACAGGGCCATGTGGTGGACAGAGCTTGCGCACCAGAGTCACACAGACCTGGCCTTGGTGCCACCACTCCCAGTGTGAACTAGGCTGAATCATTTACTTTCTTTGAACCTGGTTTCTTATCTATAAAACAGATGAGATACGTACTTTTCAGGAATTTTTTGAGAATTAAATTTGATGCCTATATGAAAAACACATGGGCCTATGTCCAACATCTAGTAAGAAGTCAATGAGTAAATTAAAGGAAAAAAAGCTGGAATTGGAAATAAGGAACCTCACTAGGATGCAGCTGGAAAAGTCCTAACAAGCCATGTCTCCACTCCCATAACTTCAAACAAGCAGCACCTACGTACAGAAGGAGTCTGGTCCACCTTGTAGGGGGTTCACCGCAAGCTCCTCTTAGGGAAGGACAGCTGTAGTCTAGGGTAGGAGCTCCATCTTCATGCCCCAGACCCCTGTCCATGGTCCCCCCAACCACACCACACCACACCACACCACACCACACCACACCACACCACACTGGGTGGCCGCTAGGACAGGCCTCACAGCCCTCCTGCTCCTGGGAGGGAGTGTAATGGACCCAGAACATACAGTTTGCTCCTGGGTCTCACTCCATTTCTCAGTCATTGGTGGGAGCAGCAGACCCCTGCCTGGGAGACACGGGACCACCACGATGTGGTGGTCTTGGGCTCCAAAACTTCCTGGTGGCCTTGCGGAACCTCCCGCAGTCTAGAATGCTCCCACCCACCCCTTCCCCATCCTTCACCTGGGGTCACATTTGCCATTACAGCTGCCTGACAGCTCTTCTAGCCTTCATCACCCCCAAACCCCTTTCTCTCACAGACGTTTCCCCCATGAACATCCTCCCATTTGCCCTCTGGGTGCCTGCTTCTGAGAGGTTCCATTCTAACACCACCAGCACTTCCCCCTAGATGGCCAACGATTCTTGGCCATTTCCAAACAAGATGCCACTTACGTATGATTGTATGAAGAGCAGGAGAATGCCGTAGATGATGAGTACCAGGAGTAGGACAAACAGCGCTCCGTTCAGCGGGGTGAAGTCCCACTGGGGAAACACAAACGACACACAACCACTCAGTCATCATCTGTAAGGAATTCCGGGCTGTTTAGAGAAGACAGAAGCTGCCCCCCTTCTTTTTTAGATTTTATTTATTTATTTTTAGAGAAAGGAGAAGGGAGGGAGAGAAGCACTGATGTGAAACGTGTAGGTCTGTTGCGTCTCCTACGCACCCCACCCGAGGACCAAACCCACAACCCAGGCATATGCCCTGCCCAGGAATCCACTTTTCACTTTGCGGGATGACCCCAGGCAACTGAGCCACACGGTCAGCGCCAGAAACTGGGCTTTTTGCCAATAATTTACCCAGGCCAGTTCCAAAACCACGGATATCCATTAGCCCCAACCACTGAAAGCGGGACATAAAAAGTGTCCTATTGCCTGGCCTTGCCACTGGGGGCAGAGGACGGTGGGGTTGTGGATGGAATAATAGGAGCCAAGAGGTGGTAACTGTTGAAACTGGGTTATGGGTTTGGGGGGTTGAGTATACTCCTCTATTTTTGTGCTCATTAAAAGGTATGTTGAGCCCTGGCTAGCGTAGTTCAGTGGATTGTGTGCAGACTGTGAACCAGAGGGTCACCAGTTCAATTCCCAGTCAGGGTATATGCCTGGGTTGCAGGCCAGGTCCCCAGTGGGGGCCACGTGAGAGGCAACCATACACTGATACTTCTCTCCCTCTCTTTCTATCTCCCTTCCCCTCTCTAAAAATAAAATCTTTTTTAAAAAAAAAGGTAAGTTGAATGAGTAGGATATAAATTTGTATGTATAATATGATCATAATTATGATACTGATTTCTCATTTTTTAATTTTAAAATTTTGCATTTATTGGTTTGAGAGGGAGACAGAGACAGAGGCAGAGACATAGAGAGATACAGAGAGAGAGAAACACTGATTTGTTTTTCCTCCTGTTAGTGCATTAACTGGTCGATTCTTGTGCGTGCCCTGACTGGGGGTCAAACCTGCAACCTTGGCTTGTGGGGACAGCCATTATTCATATTTTTTAAAGTGTGTGCATAGAATACATTAATGAAATGGAATAGACCAAGTGTTTAACTGGGTACCTTTTTCATATCTTTGAATAAAAAATATATATACTAAGCTTTCGAAAATTACTGTTAATGATCCTTTTTTAATGCTGAAGTTTATTAATATGCTGTTTTGGTTTTTCCTTTACAAATCAATGACCAGATCCACCTGGAGGGGGGTATTAATATTCTTTTTTAAAAGGGGGAATTTTCATCTGCTTGCATGAAAAATGTGGGATTGTGCAGCAAAAGACCCTTGAATCCAAGACATTTTCTTGCAAGAGTTTTTGTCTCATTCCTTAACATACCAAGAGTGTGTGACCTGAAGTCCTGTATCACCCAGTGTTGGTCTCGGACCTGCAGCGTCACCACCCCCCTGGGAGGTGTAAATTGTTGGCTGCCCTCCCAGACCTTCTGAGGCTGCAAGTTCAGGGGTGGAGCCCAGCAGCCTGTGGTCGCACAACTTCCCAGGTGATGCTGATGCTGCTAAATGCTCATCTACAGGTGAGCTTCCAATACGTGTGTCTACCAAGTACTTGGAACATGGCTGGTCCAAACGAGATGTGCTATCGGACAAAATGCACACTGGGCTTGATTTTAACTTAAAAAATGTAAACTAGCTCATTAATATTTTGTTATATTGATCACCTGTTGAAATGATAATACTTTGCATACATGGGGTTAAGTGAACTATATTATTGAAATTAATTCCACCTGTTTCTTTTTTGCTTTCTCAACGTCGTCATTAGGAAAGCCAGAAGCCAGAAGGCGAGGAAGCAGTAGGGGTGAGTCCCACGGGGCAGGAGAGCAGGGGGTGTGAGGGGCAGAGTGGGCAGGAGGGGCAGAGGAACATGTCCACGCGCTCCCTTGGGACAGGCGTCTGTTTCAATAATACATACTTTTGTTTGAAGAGCAAATAAAGTGAGCGATAACGTCACCAGAGAGGTTGCTGCTATGGCCCATAACACTTCCTCAGCGTCATAGAAACTAAAACCAGAGAGCGTGATTATTGTTCACATCCAATCCAGGAAAAGCACACACGGGAAAGAAAATGTGCATCGGAGACTTACGCTGATACGGCTCCTAGCAGCAGACCTTGAAGAACTGTCTAAAAACAAAATTCACAATCAATCAGGAGCCTGATTCCCAAGGCCGGCACCCGGAGAAGACCGCGGCGGTGGGTGTGCGGGGTCTAGTGAGCCAGTGGGAACACGCGCAGTCCCAGCGCACAGGCTAGGGGCAGAGGATTATAAAACTAAATGAACGGTGGAACCAAACATTTCCTTAACATTCTCCCCAAGGCTAACAAGAGAAAATTCTTTTATTAGTAAAAATTTTAGGACACAATAACAACTTTTAACATATTTAGTGAATTAAGTATGTATTGATTAGGAATGTGGAAAGCAATGCGAATCGCTATCTAAAAGGTTAGGCCGTGCTCTCGCTAATCGAATGGGGCCATCCACACCAAACTGGAACATTTCATCAGAGCAGAGTACGCTGTGTCTACTGCCGCTCACCAGCAGTGTCAGTATCGACCTTTCGCACGGTGCTTGGGTGAGAATGAAACACTTCTTCAAACCTCAGGGGTGGGAAGAGGGATGAGACCTTCTAGCAAGGTGGGGGAAGGGCAGGTGGAAGGCACTTATTTACGGAGCATGCGCTACACCTGCAGGTGCCTGTCCAGGGCTCGGGAAAGAGCTGCGTCGGGGCTGCATCAGGCTGCAGGGTTCCCACGGCCCGATGGGGCAGCAGGCAGTTACCCGGGAGGATGTGACCGAAAGGGGAAAGGAGGATGAGCGCAGGTCAGGCAAGAACAAGAATGAGGTGGGGGGCGGGGGGGGGCGTGCCGCTGCAGGGCCTGGGACACTTCCTAGTGAGTAGGACGTTCATCCATGGTGAATCCAGAGACTGCGGACCCACGAGAGCCAGAAAAGAATCCTCCAGTGTCAGGGAATGAAAATGAGCACAGATCCGACCCACAGTGCCGGGACTGGTGGAGGGGCGGGCACCTACGGGATGGGATGAAAGAAGGGACAGAAGCCGGCTCCTGCGAATCCTGGGTTGCCTCAACATTCCCCAGACCCGGGGAGTCAGTGTCTACTTTGTTAAACGTACCAGGCAAGCTGTCTCTATTTCCATTATACATTTTATTAAAAAGTGTATCTATTCCACATACACATGATGTTTTAATAATGTGCTTGCTTCTGACCTTCCTCTCAAGATGAACTTTTTTCTTCTACTTGCTCAATTGTTTCCTATTTCTCCATCTTCAGGAGCACATGGAAGAAGTGTAAGAGAGAGGGAGAAGGAGAGGGAGAGAGAGGGGGGAGAGAAAAGGGCATGGGAGGAAGGAGAGGGAATGATTTCAAGCTGGAAACCACCCTTCAGTTTTCCCAAGAGCAGGCCAGTGAATAATGAGAAGCCTTGGAAGTCAAAGCTGCCTGCTGGCTTTGAAAGCTCAGAGCACGGGCTTAAGGGGCCATGGTTCAGTGGGGCAAAAGTTGTCTCCAGGATGCTTCTGTTTTCCGTTTGTCACTCAACTCCTTTCCTGAAATGGTTTTCTCCATATATTTCCTAATACTAGGCCAAGACATAAAGTCTAGGAAATATAATAAATTCTTACCACTTTATTTCTGTGTTAAGCTTTACCTGCTTTGAGATAAACAGCAAAACCTCAGACATGAAAGCTTGCTTTAAGACCAATAGCTTTGATCTCTTCTTGTAATAATAATAATAGTAATAAAAGAACATTAAAACCAGTGAAAAATATTTAATCCTCACTCAAGAATATGTTTATTGATTTTAGAGAGAGAGGGAGGGGGAGAGAGAAAGAGTGAGACAGAGAGAAAAACACAGAAGCGAGAGAGAAACAGTGATGGGTTGCCTCCCAGATGCCCCGACCAGGGATGGAACCTTTCGGTGCACAGGACAACGCTCCAACCAACTAGGCAACCCGGCCGGGGCCAAAACCACTGAAAATTTTTAAATAAAAAGTATCTGTAAAAATCCACCTCCCTCACTCCCAGCCCCATCGCTTCTGCTCCAAAATTCTCAGTATCTTTCTGTTTGGCTTTCAGCCCCCACCCTTACTGAGTGTGGTCCATGCAGGAACTGGGAGATCCCACTCGCTCACCTGGTCAATAAGCAGGTATCCACACCAGCTAAGAAAGTCCCCTCAATGCTCTGGCAACTGAGAAAATGCCCAAATGTGGGCATCAGAGAGCCAGCCTTCTCCAGCCTCAGGAAGAAGCTGCTCTCACCAAAACAGAAATCTCTCTGCACTGTATGGGTGTTATCACCGTTGGCCACGTGTCCTTGCTCACTTTGACCACCAGGAGGCGCAGATCCAAATCCCGCCTCAACACTCATAGGACCATGTACTTTGTGTACTAATCTACTAGCTTTATTTTTCTTCCCTTTTTTAATTTTCCATGATATTTCCCCAACAATTTATCTTTTTTAATTTGTCAGATTCATCCTTTATTGAATGATGAATGTTTCCAGTGAATGGAAACAAATTTGTCATTAACTTTGTGAAAATTTTGCTAGTTTGTAATTATCCCCACCAATTCATCTTAATTTATTTTGTGGGTATTTTTTTAAAATATATTTTATTGATTATGCTATTACAGTTGTCCTGTTTCTCCCCCAACATTCCCCCCACCCTGCACACCCTCTCCCACCCACATTCCCCCCTTTAGTTCATGTCCTTGTGTCATAAGTTCTTTAGCTTCTACATCTCCCATACTATTCTTCCCCTGCCCCTGTCTATTTTCTACCCACTATCTATGCTACTCATTCTCTGTACCTTCCCTCCCTCTCCTCCTCCCACGCCCCTGTTGCTAACCCTCCATATGATCTCCATTTCTGTGGTTCTGTTCCTATTCTAGCTGTTTGCTTAGTTTGCTTTTGTTTTAGGTGTGGTTCTTAATAGCTGTGAGTTTGCTGTCTTTTCATTGTCATATTTTTGATCTTCTTTTTCTTAGATAAGTCCCTTTAACATTTCATATAATAAGAGCTTGGTGATGATGAACTCCTTGAACTTGACCTTATCTGAGAAGCGCTTTATCTGTCCTTCCATTCTAAATGACAGCTTTGCTGGAAAGAGCAATTTTGGATGTAGGTCCCTGCTTTTCAAGATTTCAAATATTTCTTTCCAGCCCCTTCTTGCCTGGAAGGTCTCTTTGGAGAAATCAGCTGACAGTCTGATGGGAACTCCTTTGTAGGTAACTGTCCCCTTATCCCTTGCTGCTTCTAGAATTCTCTGCTTCATTTGAATCTTGGCTAATGTAATTACGATGTGCCTTGGTGTGTTCCTCCTTGGTTCCAACTTCTTTGGGACTCTCTGAGCTTCCTGGACGTCCTGGTAGTCTATTTCCTGGTAGTCTATTTCCTTTGCCAGATTGGGGAAGTTCTCCTTTATTATTTGTTCAAATAAGTTTTCTACTTGTTGCTCTTCTTCTTCCCCTTCTGGGACCCCTATAATTCGGATGTTGGGACATTTAACGATGTCCTGGAGGTTCCTAAGCCTCTCCTCATTTTTTTGAATTCTTGTTTCTTCCTTCTTTTCTGTTTGGTTGTTAATTTCTTCCTTCTGGTCCACTCCATTGATTTGAGTCCCAGTTTTCCTTCCATCTCTATCGGTTCCCCATGCGTCTTCCTTCATTTCACGTATTGTAGCCTGCATTTTCTCATCTAATTTATGAGCAAAATCAACCAATTCTGTGAGCATTTTGATGACCAGTGCTTTGAACTGTGCATCTGATAGGTTGGCTATCTCTTCGTTGCTTAGAGGAATTGACTCCGGGGTTTTCATTTTTCCTCTGGTTTGAGCCATTTTTGGTGGGGTTTTTTGTTTTGTTTTGGTTTGGTTTTAGTCTGGTTGCAGCTATTACGTATGAGGGGTGGAACCTTAGGTGTTTCTCAGGGCGGGGCAGCCCAGTCGCTGGGTTGTGACGCTGTAGGTGGGGGCGGCGTCCGAGAGGGAAGAATGGCGCCTGTTCTGCTCTCTTCTGGACTCCGGTCCCTTCCGCTGCTTCCCCTTCACCTGAATTATCTGTGCACGCGCGCGCGAGCTGTTACGTAGTGAGGGGTGGAGCCTCAGGCGCTCCCCAGTGTGGGGCAGTCCAGTCGCTGGGTTGTGACGCTGTATGTGGGGGCGGGGCCTGAGAGGGAACAATGGTGCCTGCCCCACTCTCTCCTGGATTCAGTCCCTTCCGCCACTTCCCCTCTGCCTGGACCGTCTGCGTGTGCGAATGTGGGACCCCCTGGTCAGCCAGCCGCCTTGTGCGTCCTCACTGGGTCTGCACAGTTGCCCCCCTGTGCCTGGGGTCTGCCAGCTGCCGCCTGTGTGCCCCAGGACCGCCAGCCACTGTCCGTGCACCTGGGAACTGCGAGCCGCTGCTACTTGCATTCCTGGGCCTGCACCTCCACTTTTTCCTACCGCAACTCCGCCCCTCTTACCGGTCTAGATGAATGGTTGTTGGACTTCCGTACAGTTCAATTTTCTATAAGTTCTGGTTGTTTTCTTGTTTCTAAATATTTGTTGTCCTTAATTTTGGTTGTGAGAGGAGGCACAGTGTGTCCGCCTATGCCTCCATCTTGGCCGGAAGTCTATTTTGTGGGTATTTTTATAAGCAACTTCATATCTGACTCATATAGAACCAGATGACATAAATGAATCTTTTTTCTTTTCAATTATATTTTATTGATTATGCTATTACAATTGTCCCTACTTTCCCCCTTTACTCTCCCACCCAGCACCCCCCACTCCCTTAGGCAATCTCCACCCCTTTGTTCATGTCCATGGGTCATGCGTATAAGTTCTTTGGCTACTCCATTTCCTATGCTGTACTTTACATCCCCATGGCTATTCTGTAACTACCTGTTTGTACTTCTTAATCCCCTCACCTCTTCACCCATTTCCCGACCCACCCCTCCCATCTGGCAACCATCAAAATGCTCTCCGTATCCATGATTCTATCTCTGCTCTTCTTGTTTGCTTAGTTTGTTTTTCGATTCAATTGTTGACAGATATGTATTTTTTGCCATTTTATTGTGCATAGTTTTGACCTTTTTTCCTAAAGTGAGTCCCTTTTACATTCCATATAAAAATGGTTTGGTGATAATGAACTCCTTTAACTTTACCTTGTCTGGGAAGAACTTTATCAGCCCTTTGATTTTAAATGATAGCTTTGCTGGGTAGAGTAATCTGTGTTGTAGGTCCTTGCTTTTCATCACTTTGAATATATCTTGCCAGTCCCTTCTAGCCTGCAAAGTTTCTTTTGAGAATCAGGTGACAGTCTTATGGGAACTCCCCTGTAGGTAACTAACTGCTTTATCTCGCTGCATTTAAGATTCTCTCTTTATCTTTAAGTGTTGGCATTTTAATTATGATGTGTCTTACTGTGGGCCTGTTTGCATCCATTTTGTTTAGGACTCTCTGTGCTTCCTGGACTTGCATGTCTATTTCCTTCACCAAACTAGGGAAGTTTCCTTCCATTATTTTTTCAAATAGGTTTCCAATTTCTTGCTCTTTTCTCTTCTTCTGGCACCCCTATGATACAAATGTCAGTATGCTTGAAGTTGTCCCATACGCTGCTTATACTATCATTTTTAGGGAGAGTTCTTTTTTCTTCTTGTTGTTCTGATTGGTTGTTTTTGTTTCCTTATGTTCCATATCATTGATTTGATTCTCAGGCTTATCTATTCCACTGTTGATTCCATGTTACTAATGGAAATTATTCCTCATTTCCATTAATATATCCCTCATTTCTGCCTGGGTCTTTTTATGCTGTTGAGGTCCTCACTAATTTCCTTGAGCATCCTTATAACCAGTGTTTTGAATTGTGCATCTGAAAAATTGCTCATCTCCCTTTTGTTTAGTATTTTTATGGAGTTTTGATCTGTTCTTTTGTTTGGGCCATGTTTCTTTGTCTCTTCATTTTGGCAGTCTCCCTGTGTTTGTTTCTTTGTATTAGGTAGAGCTGATATGCCTTCCTGTCTTGGTAGCATGGCCTAATGTAGTAAGTGTCTTGTAATGGTCCAGTGGCACAGCCTCCTCTATCACCCAAGCTGGGTACTTGAGGTGCACCCTCCATGTGGGCTGAGTACATCCTCCTCTTGTAGTTGAGCCTTGATTGCTGTTGGCAGGTCAATGGAGGGGGGAATTTACCCAGGCCAGTCAGCTGCAAAGACTGGCTGTGACCACTGACCACTAACTTCCACCCTCCGTGGAGGATCAGCTGTACAGAAGCAGGGTGGTGGTGCTCCAATGTGGTCTGTAGCTGTCCACTGGGTGTACAGGCTCTGGGGTTTCCCAGGTGGTGCAGGCCAGGGTCAGCCACTACCTATATGCTACCCAGAGCCACCCAGCATGAGCTACAAAGCAATTTGCAGATGGTTGTTACATGTTCTGGGCTTGGAGGTCCCACAGTCAGGCAAAGCCAGACTGTGATCAAAATCTGGCTGCTGCTAGTGCCAGGCCTGGGGCTGCTATTCCAGAGGTACAGGGTATGGTGGCTTGCGAGGCTGGTTGTTGCTCATTTCAGAGGATTTAGAAAGATGTGAAGCATGAGCCAAGACCAGCCACTCATATGGAAAAGCACTGTTAACAGCTAGGGTGGGCTGTATTTTGGGTGGGATGGAGCCTCCCGGATTCTCCAGAGTGGAGCAAACCGTGTGAACCAGGTTGATAGAGTCTCAGATATGGCTCCTGCCTGTGGCTCTGTGGAGAGAAGGCTCAGAAAAGGAACAATGGCCTCTGGGTACATTTGTGTCTGGGAGAGAGTTGTCCCCCAGCTCTTGCCCTGACGCCAGACACTTCAGTTCCTCCCCATATGTCACTAGTGCCTTTCAAGCTGCTACCTCAGTGCCAGAGCCCAGAGGGAGTAAGTCTAAGTAAATACATGTATGAGCCCTTTGAGAGGCACTGCTTAGACTCCAGTAGTTCCTTCCACCAATTCAAATTCTGCTGGTTTTACAGCCAGAAGTTGCGGGGGTTTGTCCGCCTGGCACTGGAACCCTGGGCTGGGGGTTTAGGGTGGAGTGGGACCCTCACTCCAGAGATATCCACCATGCGTGGGTATGGGACCAGCCTGTTCCATATCTCCTCATGTCTGTTTTTCCTACCAGTCTGGATGGATGTTGTTTCTTTAGTTCTATAGTTGTAGGACTTCCATTCAACTCAATTTCCAACGGTTCTGAGTGATGGTGGTTCTGTAGTTTAGTTGTAATTTTTATGTGGTTGTGTGAGGAGGTGAGCTGTATTTGTCTATGTGCCATCTTGACTGGAAGTCTCCTCATTTGATAAATGAATCTTGACATTAGATGGTGGTGCACAGTGGTTGAGAGGAAACACCAACTCTCCCGGAAATAATTACTTGCCAACAGAGTCACACTAAGACTGTTCTGGATTTTTCAAGAGAGCAAAACACTTACTATCAGTGATTTTCGTGGAGACCACCACCTCCGGGGGGGAGGGGCAAGAGGTTTGGTCTGACTGGGAAGCGGAAAGAAGAGTCAGGGAAAGGAGGACTGATGCTTCGATGCTACTGAGTCCTGAGAAGGAAGGAGCCCTGCAATCTCTGCTGGGGTGGGGTGGGGTGGGGTGGGGTAAAATGATAGGAATTCAGATTTTATTTAGGTTTTAAAAATCTAGGAGACCCAGGTACCTGCCAAGAGCTGGTGAGAACCTAGAGTGCCTGGGGGCAGCACAAAAAGAACCTGGCAGCCAGAAAAGGAGCCACACAGGTTTCTGTGGCCCAGAGCAGCACTGAGCCACAGAGAAAGGGCCTGGGGAGTGGAAGCCCCGCAGGGAGGTGCTAGTGAAATCAGGAACTGGACCCGGATACAGGAGAGAGCCAAGGGCCAGAAGCCCCTGGCCCCATCCCTTTGGAACTGGAAAAGCCCTCCCGAACCGCAATGCAAGGCAGGAAAATGGGGAGGACCTGAACTAAGATGGTTTCTGCTACAAGTGAGGCTTTAAATAGAAATAAAGTAAATTTTACAAAAATAAAGAAAATTACATTTTTTTTTTTTGTACACAAGTTTGTGACCTAAATGTGGAACCCACTCTCTATAACAAAATGTTTGTTGTGCCTGCCAAGGTGCAGGGACCGTTGGCTCTATTCCTGAAACGCAGCTCAGATGGGGGAGTAGTTCCCCATGTGGCCTCTGGGGGCAGTAGCCCAGGGTGCCCCAATTCTCTAGTTTACTAAAAGGGTGTGGAAACTATCTCATAAGAAATTTTACGCATTCATCGAAACCAGAATTCAGCCAAGAAAATGTCTCACAAATGATTTCCACCTGTATTATTCCCCAGGAAGGTTTTCCACAATAAAAGGAATGCATTTAATAATGTAACACAAATATATTTCAGAGGTGAACTACAACAGGTACTAATAAGGCTTACTTACAAATATTCCCAGGAGAATGTAATTTGCAGGCACCTGACGGCGGAGTTTCCCACAGCAAGCAAGTACAAAAAGCACAACGAAAAATACTGGCCTGAGGATGATCGAAAACCATGTGTTATTTGCTTCCAATGATTTTATCATGTGAGATATTATAGGTGGATAGAGAGATAGATACCATTATATGATGTTATCTGATAGTAACTATCATAAAGAAAAGTGTGTATTATTAATTTTACCTCTCTTTTTTTTAAGCTTTTAAAACTAACTTTTCTCATTGCCGTCCATAGACAGCTTTGGGGCTTTTTTCAAAGTTTTTTATTTTGAGATAATTCTGGATTCACAGAAAGTTGCAAAAGGACAGAGAGCTCCCACGGACCCTTTACTGCACTTCCCTCCATGTTGACATCTTGCATTATTTCTAGTGCACCACCCAAACCAGCAATATGACCTCAGCACAGCATGCGTATGCATGCAATGCTCTAACGTCGAACCGTGACAGAAATCCACATGTAGGTACATGTGACCTGCGTGGCAGTGAAGATGTGAAACTATCGCGTCATTAACCCATCAACAAGGTCTCCCGGGGCCATCCTTCATGGTCACGTGCGTGCACACGCGCACACACACCCCCTAACTTCTGGCAACCACAAATTTGCTTGTTTTTCATCTCTATAATTTGGTCATTTGAAGAATGTTATATCTTTACCTAATTTTTAAAAAATCCTCTCCTGAGGGTATGTATATTGATTTTAGAGAGAGAGGAAGAGAGAGAGGGAAAAAAAGCATAGATGTGAGCAAGAATCAGCCATCAGCTGCCTCCTGTACACATCCCTACTGGGGATGGAATCTGCAACCCAGGTATGCACCCTGCCTGGGGACTGAAACTTCAGCCCTTTAGGTGCATGGGACAATGCTCCAACCGAGCCACCAAGGCTGCTAGGCGTTATCTTTGCCCAATTCTTAATGAAGAACCTTGATCCGTATCTAGTAGAAAACCCCACTTTTTATTAAATCCAATAATACTTACCAGATTGCATAGATGAACCAGGGATTCTTGAGCACCCACTCTTTTAAGCCTCTCCTGGTTTTTAAAGAAATGAATAGTTTTACTCAATAAGTAGTTTATTTTGCTAACTAACGTAATATTTAAGTAGAAGTAAAACAGTCTCATAAGAAGGGGGAAACGCTAAATGGTTGACACCGACAATGTGAACAACCTAACATTTGACTGACATCAGTGATGAGGACTTACCAGAAAATGAACACGCTGATAATCGCCCCGGTGACTATCAGCTGAGCTGACAGGAGGAAGAACACTTTCACAATGAAAGCTGAGGAGACAGAAACGTTATTTTTAATGACATAAATTTCAAAAGTACAAATAAAAATGACCTATTTCATTATTTTTTCCAGGGAGAAAGAGAGGAACACTGATGTGAGAGAAACATCGAAATGTTGGTCGGTTCCGTATCACAGGTGCCAGGACTGGGGACAGAACCTGCAACCCCCGCGAGAGCCCTGACCGGGAATCAAACGCGCTGTTTCGGTTTATAGGATGATGCTCCAGCCACCTGAGCCACGCCAGCCCGGGTTAAATTACCTATTTTTGATACTTAACAAAAGCAATTTTTCCTCTGATTTTTCGAGGATGGGACAGGGAGTGCTAGCTCTGAGTTAGCCAACTGAGTAACAACAGAAACACAGCTCTTCAGAACTCCTGGGACACGGCCTGGCTGGTCCGAGGTGTTTTACTGGACATCTGAGGGTGTATCCGTGAAAGCCCCAACATTTTAGATACAAACTCAAGAATTTAATTCCTAATGAAGCACACCATGTCCTCTTCAGGCCCCAAAGTGACCTGAAAATTGCAGAATGTCGCAGGCCCATTAGAGGGATCCAGCCCCACCCTTGAGCAGAACGGAGAAGGTTGGTCCAGCGGGCATTTACCCCTTGGGCTTGGGCTTGGGCTGCGGGGAGTTTGCTCGGCCTTTCCGCCACTTCTCTCTCCCACCACCTGCCTTTAGCCACTCCCTTCTGGGGTGCTTGTGCAGCAATTAGATAACCTGACAGATTATAAGTAGGACCCTTTTTGTGGCTTTATGACAATTTTTAGAGAGAGGAGAAAGGAGGAAGAAAGCAAGGGAGAGAACATCAATGCGCAAGAGAAACATTGATCAGTTGGCTCTTGCACGCCCCGAACCAGGGACCTGGCCTGCAACCCAGGCACATGCCCAGAATGGGAATTGAACTGGTGAGTTTTTGGTTCACAGGCTGGCACTCAGTCCACTGAGCCACACCAACCAGGGCACTTTATGCCAAATTTAAAAGGAAAAGAAGAAACGCTGCTTGAGGTTGACTCATAGGATCACAAGTGTATCCTTCTGCTGGGCGTTTCTGTATATAAGAAGTGTGACAACAGAGAAATGGGCCTGAGCAGTCTTAATGAAAACAGCAGAATATACACACGCCAAAAGTGTGCTGCCCACATTAGAAACATTCCCTCAGTTAGCATTAATTCCGCATCTACTATGCATCAGGGATTAAGGGAGTAAGTACTAAACGTGACCCAGCCTCATAAGACTAGACACATAGATCAATGGAGTAGAACTGGAAGTCCAGAAATAATACCTTGTCGATTGATTTTTACCTAATGTGCCAGAACAATTTAATGGAGAAAGAATAATCTTTTCAACCAATGGTGCTGGGTCACCTGGAGATACACATACAAAAAATGAATCTGCACCCCTTCCTCATGCCGTCCATACACAAAAACTAATCCATTAAAAATGGATTATAGATATAAACATAAGAAATAAAACCTGTGGAAGGAAACATAGGTGTAAATTTTTGTGAGCCTGGATCAGGCAACGACTTTCAAAGACATGGTGCCTAAAACACAAGCAAAGAAAAACAAGTAAATGGAATTTCATCAACAGTAAAAGCTTTGTGCTTCAAATGATACAATCAAGAAAGTAAAAGAAAACCAAAAACCAGGGGCGGAGGGGAATTTGTGAATCATCTATCTGGTAAGGGACATATCTAGAATACATAAAGAATTACAGTTCAATAACAAGAAGACAAGTAACAATTAAAAATGGGCAAAGCTTGTGTGGTTAGTGCCCTCCCACACTGATGCCAGGCTTGGCCTCATAAACAGTTAGCATGAGCAATAGAGGCAGAGGCTTGATAAATGGCTTGCACGCTGGCGTTTGTCCGTCTGGTAGGCTTCTTCCTGGGACCCAGCTGCCATGCGATGAGAAGCTCATGTCACAAGAAGAGATCCACAAAACTAGCACCACTGGCAGCCATGTCAAGGGGTCTTAATGGCCATCACATCTTCAACCACCAACTGATTAAAACTGCCCAGGAGTTTCCAGTCACAACCAGTACGTTCCAACTGAGTCCAGTCAACTCACAGAATCATGAGAGCTCATAAAATCCATTGTTTTTTTTCCTAAGTGGGCAAAGGATTTGAGTAGACATTTCTTCAGTAGCTGATAAGCATGTGAAAATATGCTTAATATCAATTAGTCATTAGGGAAATGCAAATCAAAACTACAATGAGATATCCCTTCACACACACTAGAATGACTATAATAGAAGGACAAACAATAACAATTGTTGGTGAGGATGCAGAGAAACAGACACACTCATACATCGCTGGTTGGAATGTAAAAAAGGTGCATTTGCTTTGGAAAAGTTCAACAATTCTTCAAAATATTAAACATGAAGTAACCATATAGGTTAGCAATTCGTAGGTACCTACCCAAGAGAAATGAAGACATGTCTACACAAAAACTTATGTATGAATGTTGATCACAGCATTATTCCTAATAACCAAAAAGCAGAAACAATCCAAGTGTCCATCAGTGAGAAATGGGTAAACAAAATGCGTTCTCTCCAGGAATGGAATACTATACAGCCACAAAGAAGGATGAAGCACGGGTGCATGCTGCACCATGGGTGAACCCTGAAAACATCATGCTAAGTGAAAGAAGGTAATCACAAACAACCACATGTTGTATGATTCCATTTCTATAAAATATCTACAACAGGCAAATCCGTAGAGGCAGACAGTAGACAAGTGGTTGGCAGAAACTGTGGGGAAAAAGGGGTGGGGAGTGACTGCTAATGGATATGGGTTTCTTTTTGTGACAGTGGTTGCAAAACTCTGTAAGTAAACTAAAAATCACTGGATTGTACCCTTAAAAAGGGGGTGAAATTTATGATATGTAAAATATATCTCTGTAAAGCTGTTTTTAAAGACTGTAGCTCCCTAGCCCCATAACTCTTTATCCCTTACCCTGTTATATGCTTCCTTTTTTTCATAGCACTTTCATCTTTTTATGGACTACATAATTTTAGGGGGGAAGGGTAGGCAGCCTCTGCCCTGTGGGAGAGGCAGATACAAATAATGAACTTAACTAGTGGTGAGGAGGCTTTACGTATGCTTTCAGTTGTAACCCCTTAAGCCTTGGCTTCTCATCTGTGAAGTGGCATACAGCTTTTGTTTGCAGGGGTGTAAGGACTAGGTGCAGTAATGCTCCCCTTGCCAGGCAGTGGCAGAGGATTGGCATCTGTGACAGAGGGGGCTGCTTGCTTCATGACATCCGTTCTCCCCAGTGCCCTCACTATCTAACCCAGATCTCGGTAAAGGTGGCAATGGACCCGACTGGAAACTACAGATGCAGGTGGCCACATGGTCCATGTAGGGTCAATGGCATGTGATTGGAAACTCTTGGGTGTGGTTTCTGAACAGAGGTCAGATTTGGAGGACATGCAAGATGTCCATTCGTGAATGGTGACCCCTGGAGGTGTTGGGGGCGGGGGGCAGATCAGCCTTGGCCTCTTTTCGCTGTTGCCTTTTCCTTCCTGGAAGGCTGGAGCTCCAAAAGGCATCTTTCCAGCCACAAGGCGGGCAGGGGCCACCAGGAGACAGTGCTGGGACCCAAGGCTCACAGTCTGCCTCCAAAGCACCAGGCCCTGACAAGGCCTTACTGGTGGCAGAGCAGGCGCAGTGACCTGTGGCATTGGCCTTGAATGTTTATCGTTGAACTTCATATTTCAAGAAAGAAAAACACGTCTCATTTATTTAAGCCACAGGTTTTTAGGTTTCTTTACTCACAGTTGGATGTCACATTTCCTGTACAGAGTTAATATCTAGGTCATTGAATTAATATTCTTTGAAACCAAAGCCAATGTTACGGTGTTACACTGTATGTAGGTAAGAACGAGCTACCGTCAGTGGGCTAACTCATATTTCCTAAGAAAACCACAAGTCGTTCACTATGTCTGCCAGAAATTTCTGAATGCCCTGAATGACCTGGCCTATCACAGCGGCCCTAGACCACGGTCCATGGTGAAGCACGAGTGGGAAAAACCGAAAGCAAAATTCAATCTTCCTGACAATCCACTCTGGAGAAACGTTTTGAGAAAACATTTGCTTTTCTCTCCTAAAAGGTTAATTTCTTGATTCTCACCTCTGCGGACGGATGTTTCTGAAAATGGGCTGGGTAAAGCATTGCTGCCTTCGGGGCTGATCTCATCTGAAATTTCCACCACATAGGGATCTGCTTGCTGACTAGTCTTGGGATGTGGCTTCGCATGGGTTTGTTTTGGCCTGGAGGAAGGTGAAGTTTTGTAGGGCTGACCGGATTTGGTCTGGATGTTCCCATCTGCTGCTTTCCGGATCAGATGCTGATGATCTCCAGCGCCAAGGTCTATCGGTTCACGGGCCTCCAAGTCCATTTTCCTGGAGGGGGAAAGTTGTTATTCGAGTCCTTATGATCACACCCACTACAACCATAGCATCCTCATCATGTTCAGGTGATTTCTCCTTATTTTATTTTTTTTTAAACTTTTTTTTTTTTAAGATTTTTATTTATTTATCTTTAGAGGGGAAGGGTAGGAGAAAGGGGGAGGGAGAGAAATATCAATGTAGGGTTGTCTCTCATGTGTCCCCTGCTGGGAACTGGCCTGCAACCCAGGCATGTGCCCTGACTGGGAATCGAACCGCGATCCTCTGGTTCGCAGGCCCGTGCTCAATCCACTGAGCTACACCAGCCAGGGCTGATTTCTCCTTATTTTAACTCCCTTGGCTCAGTCCTTACCAAGTCAGTGCTTAATAAACACATGTTGAATGAGTGGTGAACAAATACTTTTAAGATGGTGTCTATAGATCAAAACTACTCGCATTCTGTTATGAAATCCATAGGTTTGTAAGTTCATTCAGCAAGGAGTTATAAGTTTCCTCTGTACACCACGTGTGGGGCTGCCCTCATCACCGCTGCCCCCAGAGAGCATGTATGTTGGGAGAGAACATAACCAAACAAACAATAATATAAGCAGAGCCGGGAACAATGGAGGATGGTCCAAAAGCCTCTAACAAAGTCTGGAAGAACATTCAAGGAGTAGAAGAGGTTGTTTAAACTTCCAGAAGAAGTGAGGGTTAAGCGAAGGCTGCAAGGCGAGTAGGAGCCGGTCAGGTGAAGAGAGGGGGAAAGGGTTTCCTCGGCAGGGGAACCAGCCTGGACCAGGACTAGGGGAAGCAGAGAGTGACGGTTCCGGTGAGTTCAAAGGGGAGAGCAGAATGGGCTTAAGCAGAGGAGCGGGTCACCAACAGGCTGGCAAGCCAAGTTCGTCCTGAAGGCCATGGCTATGGCAGGCAGAATAATGGTCAGCTAAAGATGTCCACATCCTAACCTCTGGGGCCTATGAATGTGGTACCTCATGTGGCAAAAGGACAGTTGCAGATGTGGTTAAGGGCTCTGAGGTGGGGTGGGGTCCTGGATTGTCTGGGTGAGCCCAAGTGAATCACCGGCCTCCTTATAATCATACTTATAAGGGGGACACAGGGGACTCAGAGTCAGAGAAGGGCACAACAGCAGAGGTCAGAGTGACAGACTTGCTGTCTTTGAAGATGAAGGAAGGAAGGGCCGTGAGCCAAGAAATGCAGGAGGCCTCTGGAAGCTGGAGAAGGTAGGAAACTCATCCTCCCCCAGAGCCTCCAGAAAGGAACACAGCCCGGCCGATACTTTGGTTCTAGCACAGTGAATCTGATTTGGGACTTCTGACTTCCAGGTGATAGATTAGTGTTCTTTTAAGGCGTTCCATTCGTAGTAATTTGTTACAGCAGCAGTAAGTAGCAAACAGAACAAGGAATCACTGGAGGTTTCCCAGCAGAGGACTGCAGGGCCAAGGCCACAAAGAGCGCACTGGGCGCAGCGTGGAGAATGAGCAGGAGGAGGCGAAAGTGGAAGCAAAGAGACCAGAAATCCAGAGACAAGGCTGTGATGGGCTTTGCCACCGTGATTTGCAGCAGACCGAAGTTCTTAGGAAACTAGTACTAAATGGACCAAAAATGGCAAAGGAGAAGGCCCCCAGAAACCCCATGGGAACAAGGAGTCTCAGACAAGCCCTGGATGCTGGCCTCCTGTCCCACGAAGGGGGCCGAGGAGGCGTCTGAGGAGACTACTGAGACTTCAAGGGCTTAGACAAAATAGGAAATGTCCGTAAATAGGTCTGAACAAAATGCCATGCTCTTGCAGAGGCAGATATTTTGTGAAGATGTCCCTTCTCTCAAATTAATCTGTAAACTTTTACAAAACTCACTGGGATTTCCTTTTTAGTACTTGAAAATGTAACTCTGAAGTTCATCAGAAAGAGCAAATGTGTGAGACTCATGAAGAAAAAAATGGAAAGAGAAGGATTATGGGTGGAGGGGGGTGGGGAGAAGTGATTCACCTTATCAGAAATCAAAATATCGTATAGCTATAGCTGAAAGGGGGGTGCTAGCCAGGCAATAGATAAGTGAACCAAAGGATGGCAGAGATCCATGAAGTAGACTCAAGTATGTATGAGAATTTAATATTTGATAAAAATGGCATTTTAAATTACTGTCCCATGGTGGCGGAACAGTTAGCCAAGCTCGGAAAACAAAGTTTAAGAGCTATTGCACATCTCTTACAAAAATGCATTCCAGAGGAATTAAAGATATTATAAATAATAATAGCCATAGATAGTCTATAAGAAAGTATAGATGAATAGTTGTGTAAGCCTTTGTAAGAATGACACCGTGCGGAAATGCTCAGCGGATCTGGGGGACAGGAACGCCTTACATGTCATGACAAACAGGAACCAGTAAATCTGAAACGGAAAACTGAAAATAAAATTTGCAATATTTATCATACTGTAAAAAAAACTCTGTGACACAGAAAAGGTGAGCAACTGAATAGAAAGATGAGAAAATTATATAAATAGGAAAGTGATTAATAGAGGAAATTTAAATGATCGAAAAACTTAGGAGATACTTACCTCGCAAATAACCAAAGAAGTTCAGGTACAAATAACTGTGCAATATCCTTTTTCTTATTTATACAAAAGACTAGCAAAAACTAAAAATATATATATATATAATTCTCTATATATAATTTATATTTATATATATAATTTTATATATATATATTATATATATATAAAATTCTCAGAGTCGCAGGGGTGTGGAGAAATTAATCCCCCGGGGCCACATTATACCTTGCAGGGGTTCTGTACCCATCTGCCTTCCTGGGTCCCCTTTCCATAAAAAATATGAGAAAGCACACTTTATAGTTGCATTGGTATATAAAACATACAATCCAGTCTGGATTCATCGTATATTGTACATTCATTATTATTATATTTTTTCTCCTGACTTTAAAGGAAGTTAAAATATTTTCATGAGCCCTGACACCATCATGGGCCCCAGGCGGTGCGCCTCCTCCCCCAGCAGCTAAGTCGGCCCTGAGACTTACGGGGACTGACAGGTGTGTAAACTTTTGAGGTGAGGAATTTAGAAGCATCTACCAAAAATAAAAATTTGTTATAGATCCATTAGTAACATTTTTAGGAATTTATCCTATAAAAATACCCCCACAAATAGGCAACCATACATGTCTAAAGAAGTTCATCACATCATTCATTGTTTACACCTGCAAAAACTTTAAAACAGGCTAAAGATTCAACATCAGGAAATGGTTAAATGAACTTTGGCAAGGAAAAGACAGGTATATACAGACTGATGTGATAAGTTCAATTCTATACGCTTTTGAATTCTTAAAGTCAGTTTAGAGAATAATATTTGGTAGGATCATATTAGTGTTTTATGCACATGGTTCCAGAAACTGAAAAGATATACTACAAACTATTAATATGGTTATCTCTAACACAGCAGAGTTGGTAAATGCCTCCAAATTGTATAAATTCTTCTAATGAGTATTTATTACTTATATAAAAAGAAATATTTACATTTTGAAGAAGATAAGAAATACTTTTCTTTTTGGATAAAGTCTGGAACTCCTCTGAAGAAAGCACTCTTCACACACAGCTGAGAAGCATTAAAAGATGCTCAGATAACCAAGTAGGTTTCTTCCCCAGCCATCCTGCAGATGAGAAGGGCAAGAGGCAGCAAAATTGTCAAAGCAACTGAAAACCACAACCAAACAAACCAAAATTAAAGACAGCTGAGTTTTCCCCATGAAACCATCATTGGCTGCTGCGCAAAGAACAAAATGAAGCTTTCACCTCATCCTGCAAAAGCTTTCCTGGCTCCCAAGCCAGCAGTCATCCAAAGGACAGGCAGGTGCTGGGACCAAGAAGCAAAGTTCTGAGCGACAGTTAGGAGAGTGGCAGTTGGAGTGTGGGGTGGCCCAGGGAATCCCACTACCTGGGTGAGGGGCTCTGAGTCAGGTCCATCTGACAAGCTTCATACTCGTCAAAGAGCCACGGCCACTGTACTGGGTGCTGAGTCCCAGCGAGGCCGACACCTGAGTCTCCAAAACTGAGTCCATGTCAGGGTGAGTCCGGAGGCTGCAGTGTCCTCCCCGTCATGCCATCACCTCCCCCAAGCAGGAGGAAGATGCCTCTGACACTCAACCAGGGATCCTGTATATTACTCTCAAATGAGTAAGACTTTATGATAAAGGAGGCGTCGGTTTCTCCGGTGGATGATGACAACGTGGATGCCGCCCCTGGCACAGGGAGACGCCTCCCCTGGGCTGCAGGCCAGTGAGGAGCTGGGGAGGCCTGAGGCAGGATGTTCGGTGAGAGAAGTCAGAGGACGAGGTAGGGGGTGGCGGGGAGGGGACTGGGAGCAGACCTTGTCCTGAATGGAGGCCACTGCTGAGGAAACGCTCATTGATACATTAACCCACACATAAAACTGCTCATTAGTGCCTGCTTCCTGTGTGCAAGGTGTGGGAAGTAGAAGAAACGCAAAGAGGGAAAAGGCAAACGTCCTTTCCTCCATGTGCTCGTGGTGCAGGGGAGCAGGCGGGGGACAGAGGGGTACCCTAAGGCAGAGAAGGGAAGAGTCAGAGCAGGGAACGGCTGCTTGAGTTGGGCGGCTGGACGAAGCAGGCGTGACTTCTGGCACGGGAGCTTCCTGAAGGATGCTGGAGAGATAGACAGGGCCCGGTGCGCAGTGTTTCCAGACCAGGAGAACCCCCGAAGGGGCGGGAGCCGTGGGGCTCACGTGCAGGAAAAAGGACTTCGGCTCACTTCGCAGAAGGTAGGAGTGCAGTGGGAGACAGAGATACCATGAAGGCCCCCAAAGAGAAAAAGGACAAGGTCAGCAAGATCGCGGGCCTTGGCTCTCTCCCCTCGCGCCCTCTTGCAGTTCCATAGGTCTCACACACTTTCTCTCTTTAGTCTGCTAATGTTAATAGGCAACTTGAGTTAATGTGATTTTTTCCCAGGTTACCTGTGGGCAGGGAAGGGGTATAACGAATGACTTGACCTTTCTGGTCAAAAGAAATGCTGCTTCCTCCTGCTCCTGTTTTATCAGCCTCAGAGTTGGCAGGGATCAGGCACTTACCACACGTGAAAGGGGCTTACGGCCTCACCTGCACTCGCTCACGCTCACGGGGCCCTCGCTGCAGCGTGAGAGGGGTTGTGACAGAGGAGTAATGGAGACTCAGGGGCGCAGTGCTCCCGAGGAGTGCGGAACCAGGGCGGGAACCCTGCGCCGCCCCCACTCACCAGGTCACAACGTGTGCGCAGGACTGCCTCTCTGAAACCAGCTTGTGATGTATTTTATGCATCTACTGTTTTTTTTTTTAATTTTCTAATTTCAAGAGTTTTAATTAATGAATCATGCAAATTCGACTACACACTGAACCTGATAATCCCCGGGGAAATCAGCTTTCTTTCTTAGTGTTAATAACAATAACAACTCTTGGAAGGTACTTATTCCTGTCTTCACAGCTCCCTCTCGCCCAGGCCCCGGGCGGACTGGGCTCAGGCGCACACTCTTCCTGAGGCTCCGAGGAGGGCGAACGGCGGCGGGACTGGGTCGGAGCCTCCTTGACAGAGGCTCCCTGAGCTCTTCTCTCCTGCCCGTTTTCCTCACCTCCCATCCTGACCCCCCATCACCTTCTCAGTCTAACAGTCCCATTTGTCCTCGGAGCATAGCGCTCCAGCTCACTCTGGGATGGTGATTTTTCAACCAGTGGGCCACGAGAATTTTAAAAACATGCAATACCTGACTATTTGGTTGGGGGCACTGACCTCTTTTCCCTTAGATTGTCAAATAAAAAACTGATGACAGCCAACACGACAATAACCATGGTGAGAGTGAATGAAAATTACACCTATTTTTGATCAGATTAGCCAAAATATATTTATTGGTGTGCTGCAGAATTTTAGTGATTAACTTATGTGTGTCATGAGATGAAAAGGGTTGAAAATTGCTTCTCCAGTGAAACTGGGAGAATGACCCACAGGTCCAGTTGCCCACCGCCACGAAAGCCGAGCTAGTGAAGCAGGCAGGTGCGGAGAAAGGGGTTCATTGAGGAGCCAGCAACCTGAGAAGATGGCAGGCTCGTGCCTCCAAACCCATCTTAGCATCTCAGACACCCTGGCTAGGTCCTAGAGGGGAGCTGTGGGGGGGGGGGGTACTGCGGAAATTCGGGAGACGTGCAGTTTCTCAGCTCTGCTCTGCGGCGGTCCCCTTGTGGTCTCCTGCATGTGTCATCATGGCGTCCCATCGCTCTAGATCCAGTTTGACTGCTCACGTTCAGACGCAGGACATGCAGGCAGCATTTCTGCTGGCCCCGGTGTGAATGGCTGACCTCTGTCCAGTTCTCGCTGTTCCTTGGTCAGAAAGGAACTGCAACTGCTTATATCTAGAAATTACCATAGGGAAGCTTTTAATATGTGACTTTTCTATGAGTCTGTCAGTACAACCTATTCTATAATTATTACTTGATAGTGTATTATGTCTTTTATTTTCAGTCACTGTTATACCACTATATCTGCACAAGAGTTTTGTGGTGCTACAGCTTTACTGCTTGAAGGAGAAGCCCCACTGAATGACCTTGAACTGTGTGCCAAGCACAATACTGGTCAAATCTTCACACAGTCCTGGGGTGGGCAACACCATCCCACTTTACAAAGGAAGTGAGTTGTGCCCTGGCTGGTGTGGCTCAGTGGATTGACTGCTGACCTGTGAACCAAAAGGTCACTGGTTCGATTCCCAGTCAGGGCACATGCCTGGGTTGCGAGCCAGGTCCCCAGTTGGGGGTGTGCAAGAGGCAACCGATTGATGTACATTTATGCACATCTCTTGCACATCTGCGTATCTCTTGCACATCTATGTTTCTCTCCCCCTCTTTCCCCCTCCCTTCCCCTCTCTCTAAAAAGAAATAGATAAATAGATAAATAAATAAAATATTTTTTTAAAAAGGAACTGAGTAGCAGTGAGGAGGTTAAGTCACTTGCCCTTGAACCAGGTACCGTCCACTCTACACCACCACCTCCAGTTGGGAGACAGTTTTTAGGGCTGAAAAACTTTTTATTTCCTTCTCAATTCAATACTTTCTCCCTCCGCCCGCCCACTTCTTCTCTTTTTGTTTATCTCCTCCTCCTCTTCCTCATTCTTCTTCTAATTAAAATTTTAAATGCATGCATGTGGTGAAAATTTTTAAACAATACAAAAGAGTGTGAAATGAACAGTGAATCTCCCTTCCTCACCACCTCTGCTGCCATCAATTGTCAATAGTTTCTTGTCTAAATGATGGGCGAAAAAAGGCACCATACACATATGTAGCTTTGAAATAACACAAAATGATCATGTTCTATATACTGTTCTGTAAATTGCCTTTTCCCTCTTTTAAAAAAGTTATACTAGACTGCAGCTTTAACCTGAGTCTCGGCTTCTCACTTCCTCCCTGAACAACATGAGCTTCAGCACACGCTCCAGCTTCTCCATAAGCGACCGGATCCTGGGCTCCGTGCAGTTGCCCAGCTACCAGGTCCAGCGGGCCAGCAGTGCGTCCAGCATCTATGCAGGCGCCAGGGGCTAGGGCTCCTGGATCTCGGCGTCCTGCTCCACCAGCATGCAGGGCAGCTGGGGATCTGGGGCCTGGATGCAGGGATGGCCAGGGGTCTGGTGGGCATAGGGGCATCCAGAGCGAGAAGGAGATTGTGCAATGCCAGAATGACTACCTGGCTTCCTACCTGGAGAGGGTGAGAAGCCTGGAGGCTAATAATCAGAGACTGGAGATCAAAATCCGGGAACACTTAGAGCAGAAGGGACCCCAGGTCGGAGACTGGGAACATTATTTTAAGACCATCAAGGACCTGAGGGCTCAGATCTTTGCAAATTCTGTGGACAATGCCTGCATTGTTCTGCAGGTTGACAATGCCCGTCTTGCTGCTGATGACTTCAGAATCAAGTATGAGACGGACAGAGCTGGCCATGCTCCAGCCTGGGGAGAATGACATCAATGGGCTCTGAAAGGTCACTGATGACACCAACATCACAGCTGCAGCTGGAGACAGAGATCGAGGCTCTCAAGGAGGATCTGCTCTTCATGAAGAAGACCCACAAGGAAAAAGTAAATGGTCTACAAAACCAGATTGCCAATTCTGGGTTGACCGTGGAGTTGGATGCCCCCAAATCTCAGGACCTTGGCAAAATCATGGCAGACATCCAGGCCCAGTATGACAAGCTGGCTTGGAAGAACTGAGAGGAGCTGGACAAGTACTGTCCCCATCAGATTGAAGAGAGCCCCACAGTGGTCACCTTGCAGACCGCTGAGACAACACTCACAGAGCTGAGACACATGGTCCAGTCCTTGGAGATGGACCTGGGCTCAATGAGGAATCTGAAGGTCAGTTTGGAGAACAGCCTGAGAGAGGTGAAGATGTGCTACGCCATGCAGATGGAACAACTCAGTGGGATCCTGCTGTACCTGGAGTCAGAGCTGGCCCAGATCCAGGCAGAGGGGCAGGCCCAGCCCAGGAGTATAAGGGGAACATCAAGGTCAAGCTGGAGGCTGAGATGGCCACCTACCACACCGTACTGGAAAAAGGGGAGGACTTCAATCTTGTTGATGCCCCAGACAAGAGCCACTCCTTACAAACCATGCAAAAGACCATGACCCACAGGACTGTGGACAGCAGAGTGGTGTCTGAGTTTTGAGGCACTGAAGGCAGCAGAAGTGGGCATCCCATGGTTGGAGAGAAGGCCAATAAAAAGTTCATTGAAAGATTAAAAAAAGTTATATTAAAGTATAACTGGCATGTAACATTCATTACTTTCAGGTGTACAACACATGATTTTGTGTTTGGCTAGACTGTGAAGTGATCACATATAAGTCCAGTTTACATTCATCACCATGCATGGTTACAAAAATTTCTTTTGTTGACATGAGAATTTTTATGATCTACTCTTTTAGGAGCTTTTAAATATGTAATGCAGTATTATTAACTATAGCCACCATGACCTTGACATCCCTGAGTTATTTATTTCATAACTGCAAGTTTATATCTCTTGACTCCTTTTACCGGTTTTACCCATCCCCACTTCTGGCAGCCATCAATCTGTTCTCTGTAGCTGTATGTTTCTCTGTTTTCTAGGGTTATTTTTTTAGATTCCACATATAAGTAAGATCATACAATATTTATCTGTCTTTCTCTGTCTTATTTAAGTTAGCCTAATATCCTCAAGATCCTTCCATCTTGTCCTAAATGGCAAGACTTCGTTTTCATGGCTGAATAATATTCCCTTGTGTGATAAAGAACATTTTCTTTATGCATTAATCCACTGATGAAGACTTAAGTTGCTTCCATATATGGGCAAGTGTAAACAATGCAATGAACATGAGGGTGCACATATCTTTTCAAGTTAGTGTTTTCATTTTCTTTGGATAACACCCAGAATTGAAATTGCTGGATCATCTGGTGGTTCTATTTTCAATTTTTTGAGGACTCTCCATACAGTTTTGCACTAATTGTTGCACTAACTTACATTCCCACCAATAGTGTGCAAGATTTCCTTTTCTTAACATCCTCACCAACATGTATTTGTCTTTTTAAAAATAATAGCCATTATAACAGATATGATATAACTGATGTAAGAGATACCACATTGTGATTTTTGATTTGCATTTCCCTGATGATTAGTGGTTTTGAGCATCTTTTAATGTACCTGTTGGCCATCTGTATGTTTTCTTTGGAATGATGTCTATTCAGATCCTCTGCTCATTTTTTTTAAATCAGAATTTTTTGCTATCAATTTGTATGAACTCTACATATATATTTTGCATATTAACCCCTTATCAGATATGTGATTTGAAAAATATTTTCTCTGGTAGGTTACCTTTCCATTTTGCTAATTGTTTCATTTGCTGTGTGGAAGCATATTTCCACTTACGTACTTTTGTTTTTGGTGTCGGTTTCAAAAAATATCATTGCCAAGACTGATGTCAAGGAGCCTACCACCTATGTGTTTTCTAGGAGTTTTAGGGTTTCTGGTATTAACATTCAAATCATTAGTCCATTTTGTGTTAATATTTGTTTAAAGGAGGAGATAGTCGTCCAGTTTCACTCTTTTGCATATGGCTGTCCAGTTTTCCTGACACTGTTTATTTAAAAGATCGTCCTTTCCTCATTGTATATTGCTGTAAATTAACTAACCATAAAGGCATGGGTTTATTTCTGGGCTATTCTCTCTGTTCCATTGATCTGTGTGTCTGTTTTTATGCCAGTACTATACTGTTCTGATTACTATAGTTTATAACATAGTTTGAAATCAGGGAGTGTGACACCTCCAGCTTTGCTCTTCTTTCTCAAGATTGCTTTGGCTATTTAGAGTCCTTTGTGGTTCCATGCAAATTTTAGGATTGTTTGTTCTATTTCTGTGAAAAATGACATTGGAATTTTGATAGGGAATGCATCAAGTCTATAGATTGCTTTGGTAGCATAGATATTTTAATAATATTAATACTTTTAACACATAAGCACAGAATAGCTTTTCATTTATTGTCATCCTCTTTCTTTCATTAATATCTTATAGTTTTTGGTATACAGGTCTTTCACCTCCATGGCTAAATTTATGGCTCACACCTCCCCCTTAATTACATCTGAGATCTTCTCTCTTTTTTTGCTTTTAAAGATTTTATTTCTTTATTTTTAGAAAAAGGGGGAGGGAGGGAGAAAGAAAGGGACAGAAAGATCAATGTGTGGTTGCCTCTTATGTGTCCCCGACTGGGAACCTGGTCCAAAACCCAGGCATGTGCTCTCACTGGGAATTGAACCAGTGATCTTTTGGTTTGCAGGCCAGTGCTCAATCCTCTGAGCCACACCAGCCAGGACTTGGGAATATTTTCATATCAGCACATATAAGAACATTGAATAGTTTTCTATCTCAGAATAAAATCCAAAGTCCTTACTTTGACATAACCTGATGCCAAAGCCCAACGAAGGTATTACAAGAAAATTATAAGCTCATCTCACCCATGAACACAGATGTAAAAATCTTAAATATTAGTTAACCAAATCCAGCAATATGTGAAAAGAATAGTACATCATGGCCAAACTAGATTCATTCCAGGAGTTTCAGTGTTAACATTCAGAAATCTGTATAATCCATATACTAATAGATAAAGAAGAAAAAGCATTAGGATCCTTTCATAGAGAAAACGATCAGATAAATTCTACATTCATGATGAAAATAGGAATTGAAGGGAACTTCCTTAAACTGCCAAAGGGAATCTACAAAATCTACGGTATTAGAAGTCATTATAGTGGTTATCTCTTCATATAAGTTGCATGTGTGTGGTGGTGGGGGGACTTTTATGGTAGTAATGTTCTATTTCTTAATTTGGTTGCCCCAGTGTGGTTATTTTGTGATAATGAAGTTGCACAAGAATGAGTTGGATGCTAAGGTTGTAAAAAAAAAATGTACAAGGAAAAAAAATGTAGTTCTTCCTGATTGTCTCAGAGGGTAGAGGATGTGACCAGAGGTTATGGGAGCTGTCAAGAACAGGAGATGGAGATCTGTGAGAAGAGGAGAAATGGAGAAAACAGGGTGTTGGGTGGTTATACATGCGGCTGTTTACCCCAGCGAGGATGGTGTCCTTTGGTGGAAAGGAAGCTGTTGAGATGCGCCAAAGTTTTCAATGAAGAGAGGTTGTACCTTGGAGATGAGATACAGAGGGGAATACATTACCAGGAAAAATTATAGAGCATGAAATTTCAGACCTAGATGCCCCTCACAGGGTCCATTCTTCTACAATAAGGAAACAACATTCTCTACCTACTCTCTTTAACCACTTTTACAATTGGCCTTAATCCCCATTAACAGCCCTGAAAGTAGTTAATATTTTGTTTTACTATTGGGGAAACCTAGACTCAGAGCGGGGATGACTGAGCCACAGTCCAGGACCAAGAGCTGCTCTAAAGGCTGGTCCAGATGTGATGCCAAGAGCAGCCAGCATGTTGACAGCTAGTCCAAATCATGGTTCCTCTATCGATCAGTTAACAGTAAAATAGGGATAATAATATCTTGTTCCCGAGTGGTCATAAGAACCAAATGACATCATAGGCATTCAACACATTTGTTTTGCCCCTCTCCCCTCTCAACCCACATCATCAACACATTTGTCAAGATCTCTCCAAGGATATCAAGTCCAAACCCCCAGGATCATGAAGACAGGTACACAACCACACTTGACCAAGTAAAGCTGAGGAAAGACAGACTCCTTTTCCTGGAGAGGCCTGTACTGACTAGACATTAGCAGAAGGGGGCTGGTTTTTGATAATGAGCTTGTCCTAAACTCGCTGCTCTGGAGTGCAGTCCAGGGAGGTACCAAGACCCTTTCAGGGAGTCCTTGGGGTCAAAATGGTTTCCCAACAATGCCAAGCCCGTTATTTGCCTTTTCTATTCTCATTCTCTCACTGCATCTTCGTCGGAGGCTACAGGCCATAGGATGACATCACCCGATGGTTAAGGAAGGTGTGCTTGACATCTTAGGCTGAAATGTCTACCTCAACTCCTAACACCTAAATGCCCATGACTGTAGTCCATATAAACAAAAGTATGTGGGGGTCAAAATGATAATTTTTAAGAGTGTAAAGGGGTCCTAACTTAAAAATTATAATTTTTAAGAGTGTAAAGGGGCCAGACAGCAAAAATACAGGACGCCCAGTTAGGTCTAATTTCAGATAAACACGAATATCGCACGGGACACACACACTGAAAAAAAACTATGTGTTGCTTATCTGAAATTAAAATTAACTGGACATCCTGTATTTTACCTGCCTATCCTAGTTCTAAGGTCAAAAATCTGCACGCAGCAAACTGAATGCTCACTCTCCCGATGAGGCACTTCCGGGCGGGCGGGTCCCCAGTTTGGCGGGCCCCGCCCACCACCGGAAGCCTCCTCAGAGCCGCTGCTCTGGGTTCCTCCCAGGCCAGGCCCCGCCCCGGCCACGCCTCCAGGGTGTTGGGTGGCCAGGGCTGGTGCTGGGCGCCCCGCGGGAGGAATCGTCTTCCTACCTCCAGCGGGTGGCGGCTACGGCCTGGTTCCAGCGTGGACAGCTTGGCGCCCGCGCCCCAGCTGTTCTTCCTGTCGCTGGACGTGGCGGGCCGGCCCTCGGGCGGCCGGGGTCGGCCGTCGCCATTCCCGTGTCGCTGCGCCCGCGGGGGCCCCCCGAGCCGGCCACGATGCCCCTGGGCCTGAAGCCCACCTGCAGCGTCTGCAAGACCACGTCGTCCTCTATGTGGAAGAAGAGCTCGCAGGGGGAGATCCTCTGTCACCACTGCACTGGCCGGGGCGGCGCGGGCAGCGGGGGCGCTGGCGCGGGGGCCGCTGGCGGGACAGGGGGCGGCAGCGGCGGTGGGGGTGGCTTCAGTGCAGCGACCCTCGCCAGCACCTCAGCCGCCCCTTCTCAGAGCAACGGGGGAGGGGGTGGCAAGCAGGTAAGCGGGGCGGGCAGAGGCCGGGCGGGCAAGGACCTCCGGGAGCGCTGTGTCCCCCGCCAGACCGGGCAGGGCTGTCCACACCGCCTGATGACATCTTAGCTAGTGCGGCCCATTCTGAGCACCTTTTCTTGTGAGAAATTTATAATCTAAAGAAGCAAGAAAATTAAAAACCCTTGGGAAATCCCCATATTTAGGGTAGCAACCGGCATTTCAGTATGTACACAGATACGTAAAAAGGGTCCTGCTACTGGACTTGTCCCTGTTCATAAAGGGTATTCTGTCATTATGGCATGTTAGTAATAGGACCATTATTCTAAATGGCAGCGTGTATTCCACGGCAGGCGGTGGCATACCTAGAGCGCCCTCTGGCGGTGGACAGTTGAGTTATTGGTGGCTTTTCTCACAAATACAAAAGGGTAGACTTAACTCCTTGTTAACCCCTTTGTCCTGCTGTAAGCAACTCAGCTTTTTGGAGGCTCCGGCGATGCTTGCCAAGGGCTCTCCCTGTTTTCATTAGCCCAGTTTATGTGATTACCCAGCATAGAAAGAAAAGGCGCTCTCTTACTTAATTTTGAATGTCCGTATGAAGTGCCTACTCCGGGATCCTTGTAAGATGATTGTATCGGGACAGCAACCTTTCCACACTTTTTTATTTCTCTCTTTTTTTTTTTGTTCTCTAATTTATAACAGAGTAAGCAGGAAATTCACAGGAGGTCGGCTCGGCTCAGAAACACTAAGTACAAATCTGCTCCAGCCGCTGAGAAGAAAGTTTCCACTAAAGGAAAAGGGAGAAGACATATTTTTAAATTAAAAAATGTAAGATGATTGTGGACAGTGTTTTTTCGTTTTGTTTTGTTTTGTTTTTTTACTGCAGTGGCATTGTGTTGCCCAGGCCCTGCCTGCATCCCCCACCGTTGCCAGCTCTTCCTGTTGTGGGGAGAGGTGCAGACTTTATAAGAGGTTTGAGCTCTGTTGCAGAAGGTTTACTGTTTATGAAATTAGTAATACTGTTTCCCTTTTTTGAGCTTTTTCCTCTGAGAAATATAAAATGGAAGTCTAGAAGAAACATAAACCTTGGGTGCATTTTTTTCTCCCCTAGATGTCATTTTATTGGATTCTTTATGCAAAGGATTATGGTACAGCCAAGCACAGTAGGAAAACTTTTTTTCTTTCATTCTTTAAAGATCTAAGTAAAAATACTGGAACTCATTTCCATGTTTGTTTGTTATTATAGCCCCAGAAAGTGAATTTTATTGACTTGTCAATTTGAGAAATATGAAGTAAAAATTTGCTAAACCTTTATCTCTTCTTCTGCTATAAGAAAATGTTGAAAGTTTTGTGGTGGAGTATTTGAAAGCACATTTTTAGTGCAGTAAATTCTCATTATCCTTGTAAATACAAGGGGACATGGTCAAACACAATGGACAATGCATTAGAGACAGTTTTTTAAAACCTCAGTATGGTATTCTTTCATTCTCAGAATGGGAATGCTTGACTTACCAGTAAAAGCATTTCTGAAGTTGGGCATATCCGTTCATAAAACACAAAAGGGGCAGACAATCCAATACATTGTGCAGATTGTGGATTGTTTTCTTATAGTAGTTGTCCCTAACTGGTTTACAATTTTAATAATTTAGCTTTCTAAAAATTAGACATTTGTTGATTAGACAAAACATGTTAAGTAAATATTCATTTGACTATAGTGAGATCACTTAAACATGTTTTCCTCTTAAGTATGGTAGAATATGTTCTTTTTTGGTATTTCAATATCAATTTCTAGCAACCTCTTTAAGGATGATACCAAGGCATATTTGGGAAGGCTTGTTTTCTCTGTTGTTACATAAAAGTGTGTGTTTCAGCTTAAGAATGGATTTTAATAATTGTTGAGTCATGGCAGATTACTAAGAACTTCCGAGGAAGTTTCTTTTAGTCTTAGTTCAGACTTCTTAGAATATTAGTTCTATGACATTGAGTATCATAGCTGGTTCTGTAGTTAGGCTGAGATGGAAAAGTTCAACAAGGGAAAAACAGTTTTTCATTTAGTGCTCATCTATCCATTTTTTATTCCACTTCAGTCATGCTCAGGCCATTAGAGGTGGTATATTTTTATAACTAAGACTTTAATGTGCAATAAAGCTCTAAGAGGGCTTGTGTCAGCTCTCAGAATCGTAATCAGAAGCTTGTCCTCTGGTTCCCAGCAGTTTTTAAGCTAATGGTAGCAGAAATAGCAGTGGAAATATTCATATTGTCCTTAGCCACAACATTCAGGAAAATCATTTATCTTTTTTCTTACAGTTTTTATCACCAAACAACAAATTTAGTATTTTTCAAATTACAGAACTCATATGTGGCTGAAAAAGTGCCTGTTCACACACATACACGGCATGAATGTGCTAATACTTTTACTTTTTTTTTCATAGCCCATCAAAGCTCCTGAGTCAGTTTCGACCATCATCACTGCAGAATCAATTTTCTATAAGGTAAACATGGATAGTGTTACTGAAGGAAGATTTGGGCCTGCTTTCTAATGTGCTACTAAAATGTTGGGTTAGTCTGAGGTCTCTGCTACACTGTAACAAAGTGTGATTGTGGTTTTTGTTCTTTTCTAAGCTATTTCTTTTAGAAGTAGCTATTATAAAACATCTCATCCAGAGCTGAGGTGGGAGGGGAAGTTATCTATTGAAATATGATATGAGGACCTTAAGAACTTTTTAAATGTAGATTATGGGAATTGTTTTTAAAATGGTATGGAGCTGTGCAAGAGTAAGCCAGCCTACTCAATGTGGTGGCATTGAAAGTGGGAAGGACAGAGGCAGGATTTAGACAAGTGGAT
Source organism: Glossophaga mutica (assembly GCA_039655065.1). Taxonomy (NCBI): domain Eukaryota; kingdom Metazoa; phylum Chordata; class Mammalia; order Chiroptera; family Phyllostomidae; genus Glossophaga; species Glossophaga mutica. The sequence continues at coordinate 66,123,637 of CM077313.1, forward strand.
AGAGCAGGCACAGAGATTCTAAAATGCCTTTAAGCAGAAGTGAGAGGGTAAGGGCAGTGGGTATTGGTACTTGCTGGAAGTCCATCGTGGAAAAGAAAGAATCCACATTATTTAAAGGTCGAGTTTCCTAGGTCCAAAGCCCATGGACATTTGATACATCAGTGAGAGAAGTGACATTTCATTATTTTTGAACCAGAAACCTAGGAAAGCAGTTGGAGCATAGAAAAGACCTGTATGGCCTGGCAGGCCCAGCACGGACAGTAGCCATTAAGTACTGTCACGTGGGGGCAGTGGTGTGCGTTGGTGCTTTATACTTGACCTAAGTGGCCTGAACATCAGGAAACACGAGCGATTATACTTTGAGTATAACCTTTGTTGTTAGCCCAGTATCTGAGTAGTCTAAAACAGTCTGCACACCAGGCAAACACCTCTCCTATATTTCCAGTATTCCCTACATTGTTAATAACACATAGCCAAAGTTCAGTGTGTGCTTTCTATTTGTTAGGCACTGAGGTGAGCGTTTTACATGCTTTATTTCATTCAATTGACTCCATGAAGTAGGTACTATTATCCCCATTTTATGGAGGAGGACCTGGAGTCACAGAGAGGTTAATTAACTTGTCTGACATCACATAGCCAATAAGGCATGGAATGAGGCTACCTGATTCCAGAGCCCAAGTTCAGAGCTCAGCTCCTGGCTCTACTGCTTGGGCAAGTAGTTGGATAACTGGGCTAGGACCAGCTAATGTTTCTTCGTCTACAAAATAGGATTGTAAATAGGAACTACTGCACTGCGTTAAGTGAAATCATGAACATTAAGCACCTTACAGAGTAAGCACTTATGAGTAGTAAAAATTATCATCACATTTTCAAATTTGTGCATTATTTTCACAGCTGATTAAGCTAAGAACTTAGCTTACTAATGATTTTTAGGTGTGCCTTAATGGAAATCACGTGAGACCTGTTATGTCAAGTATCAGTAATTTATCACTGTCTACCATGCATCCATGAACCAGCAAGTAGTAGACTGTGGCCCACATTGACCATACCCGTCCGTAATGATCCAGATGCAGCAGTCCCCCTCGGCTCTACGGATAAAGGGTCCACCAGGAGGTCCTCTGGTCTATCAGGTCTACATCCACCTAAGGAAGTGCTGAGTGTCATAAATATTTGGATGAGCCATTATGGATGTTCAAATGGGAGATTATTTCCAGTTCAAGACCCAGGGAAGAGGATATGGGGTAGATGGCAGAGGTCTAAACACAAGACATGCACAGGTGAGTTAGTTGGGTGTGAAGCAGAGGGTACGCTATACATGCCAGGAATACCAGCGAACAGGAGGGCAAGAGACAGGTGCCAGTGAGACTGGGGACAGGTATGGTGAATTGAGGGTGACTGTATCCTAAAGACTGATTATAATAAAAAAGAGTTTTTATCACTTCTCTGGTTAGAATATATAGTGCCTCTTCCTTAATTAATGGTTGAGGAGGAAGGTATATAGAGTATGTTCTCATCAGGTAAGCACTGGTTTTCAAGCCAGTACAGAGAGACTGCCCAGCTGGTGTAGGGACCCCAGCTGCAGCTCTGCCTTATGTGGCTTTGTGTAAGTCCCTTAACCCTCCTGCAGCTCGGTGGCTCTAGCCAAAATAGAAAATCAGGGTATTTTTATAGATGCGTCCCCTCCAGATGCAAGTTGCATTATGTGAAACTTTTTTATTTAAAAGTGAAACAACTTTAGAATTTGCATCAACCATATAAACATTGGTGTATTAGTCCATTTCAGCAGCCTCTTATTGACCACTTTGAAAACTCTTACATTAAGGAAGTTCATAGCTGTGGTGCTCTTCTATTTTTTTAAATATGCGATTATCTTCTTTCCCCCAGGGAGTATATTACCAAATTGGAGATGTGGTTTCCGTGATTGATGAACAAGATGGAAAACCCTACTATGCTCAGATCAGGGGTTTTATCCAGGACCAGTACTGTGAGAAGAGCGCAGCGCTGACGTGGCTCATTCCCACTCTTTCTAGTCCCAGGGACCAATTTGATCCTGCATCCTACATCATAGGTGAGCTTGACAAATGGCACAGGTTCTCGAACCCAGTGAAGTCTCTGTTGTTATGTATGAGAATGCCTTAGTCTGCTTGGACTACCGTAACAAAATGCCACAGGTCGAATGGCTTAAACAACAGAAGGCTTTATTTATTTTCTCACTGTTCTGGAGGCTGAAAGTTCAAGATGAAGGTGCTCTCAGGGTTGGTTCCTGGTGGAGCTCTCTTCCTGGCTTGTGGACCTCCACCTTCTCCGTGTGCACACTCCTCGTTCAGTCTCTTCCGGCAGGAACGCTAATCTCACCCATATTGATTAGAGTCCCACCCATATTGACGTCATTTAACCTTAATTACTTCCCTAAAGCCCCTGTTTCCAAACACCCATCACATTGAGGGTTAGGGCTTCAACATATGGATTTGGGAGGGATACAGTTCAGTGCATAACAAAGAAGCATAAGTATCATTAAGTATAGTAAAGAGCTTTAAAGAAAACATGAAAGACACTTTATGTAGTGGGGGAGGTTTGAGTGCCCTCAGTTATTGAGTTAGGGCAGTATGCACTTACTAAAAAGTGATGTGGATACGATCTTTTTGTGAGTGATCCAGGATTAAACCATGAAAAGAATTCATTGCTTAGGAACTAGGTTATTTAGTTACTTGTTAAAATCCACTCAGCCCTGGCTGGTGTGGCTCAGTAGATTGAGTGCTGGCCTATGAACCGAAGCGTCACCGGTTCAATTCCCAGTCAGGGCACATGCCTGGGTTTTGGGCCAGGTCCCCAGTAGGAGGCATGTGAGAGGCAACCACACATTGATGTTTCTCTCCCTCTTCCCTCTCTTCTCTCTAAAAATAAATAAATAAATAAAAAATTTAAATTATTTCTGAAGGAGCTATCATGGTTATTTCTAGACTCTTCCATGTGCTCAATGTGCATCCTTTCACATGCCACACACATCATTCTAGACCTTTTATAACAAATCATTGTTGATTGTTGAAATGGTAGCCACCGTACTATTAATTTGAGTACTGCCAAAAGAGGTGGTACAAACAGTTCTTTATGTAGACTCACAAGAAGCTCCTGATTAATTCAGTTCTGAAAGTGTTCCGTTTTTAAATTACTCTGAACTTTTTAACCTTTCTGCAATGAGCGTGTGCCACTTTTGCATCCTGAGAAAAAAACATAAAATTTTTCCAGCAAGAACTCAGGGACAGATAACATTCCACTGTTATTCTCACCTGCATATCAAGTTTGATACGTCACCAGTTTCAGCCTTCTGCTTGTAAGCACATAAACGGGTGGACCTGCATTCACCTGATCTGTTGGGTAGCATTCTCAGCAGAGGCAGCGGTGTGCAGAACCACCTGGGCTCCGCTCCCCCTCCTCTTCCTAACCCTCAGATTCCAGAGCGCAAGCTCTGCAGCCGGACTCTGGGTTCGTAGCCCTCACACTTCCTAGCTGTGTGATATTAGGCGGGTTCCTTAGTCTTCCTTGGTTCATTTTCCTCACATGTAAAATGGGAATAATAGTGCCTACTGCAGAGGGCTTTTGTGAGGATTCAAAGTATTGATATATGACAGTACTAAGAACAGTGTGGGCATGTAATAAACACTAAATAAGGCTAATTTTGGTTTTAGATTCCTTTCCATGTTGAGTCACTGTTTTCAGAAGAATGCTATATTCCATAAGCAGTTAAAGTAGAAAAGAACGATAGAGTAACTTCAGAGTAATACATGTTCCAAGGGCGAATGTCAACTCACCACCAGAGTGGTTTCTCCTAGTGTCTGGGTGTTTTAACATTTTGTGACAATGATATACGTGTTAAAAAATGTGTTTAACCTTTCCATTGGCTGCCTTTAGGACCAGAAGAGGATCTTCCAAGGAAGATGGAATACTTGGAATTTGTCTGTCATGCACCCTCTGAATATTTCAAGTCACGTTCATCGCCATTTCCCACAGTTCCCACCAGACCAGAGAAGGGCTATATATGGACGCATGTTGGACCTACTCCTGCAATAACTATTAAGGAAACAGTTGCCAATCATTTGTAGTTTAAAAAGTAAAACTTGATTTCCAGTCATCATCTATTTATACTACTATAAGATATACCACCTGTTTGTTTAATGAAATTCTTAGATGGAAAAGTGACTAAAAAGTTTTTCCCCTACTACCCAGTAATCAGTAGGTTATTTATTACTAGTTACTTGGAAACCAAAAAGGATAGGAAAGAATTAAATATATTTTGAACTTAAATATTATATCCTGTATGTGTATCTTCCCAGGGAGATGGTTAGGAACATAGTATCTATTTTTATCCATAATTTATTTCTAGCAGCCCATAAAATGGATTGTTTTTTTGTATAAAAACAAAATATGAATTAAGGTTTGGATTTCTGATCAAGGACCAAACCAAATAAAATGTAGCTATGACCAATGGTAGCTATCTCAAAGTCACACAAACTTTATTTTCTCATCTAGAAAATGCTGAGGCCGACTGTTGGCTGCTTTAACTTGAAGGAAAGTGATTGGTGGATAATTGTATTAGCCCAGGCCTTTCCTTTTAAAACTTACATCTCATTTTTCTATATCAAACGGATTCAGAATCACTTTGTTGATCTGAATGTTCTTATGTACTTCTCAGTTAAAACGAGGCCTTCGATCTAACCCTAAAATTGTGTAGTGCGGACAGCGACCTTCATGAAGAGCACACAGGAAGGGTGTACAGCTCAGGTGTCTCACTTGGTCGTTTCTTGACTACCGTTAGAAAAACCACTGGATGGTCACAAAAATGATTAATAGGTCAGCTGTAATTGAAAAATAAAATTGTTTGTAATTAAAAATAAAGGTTTAAGGGTTATTAGCATTGATAGCTAAAGAAGAGTCTACTCTAAAGTTAAGCCTCCTGCTATGAACTCATATTAATAGGCTTAAAACAATGCCTTGGACTTAGAAGACCTGTTGTGCATGAAATTTCCCAGAACTCAGGTACAGGTTTCCTTCAAGTGCAAGTCAGTCAGGTCAGGGAGCAACAGTGTGAAATGGGAAGAAGTGGAGATTGTACACGCTTACCTCCTCTTCTGGCTTAAGTGGCATTTTTTAAACCCAGAATTGATCAGAATTAATTTAATCATAATGAGTTTGAGCTGTAGCACCTTGAACTAACTGTTACCCTTTTTTACAGTTACGGTTTGTAAGCTGGAAAGGAACAGCTGTAGATAGTTCTGTGTCTATAGTTAGCTCTGTATATAGTTATCTTTCTGTTCACAAAAATTATAGAAAAATCTATTGTAAATACCATTGTAAATAACTATCTAAATGCTAATATTCAATGTATTTTAAGTGTATTTTAATGTGTTTTAAATGTATTTTTCACAATGTATTAAAATATATTTTTCACAATGTATTTACTTGGGATTTATTTCATTTAAATGATTATACAGGGCCTTCAATCTAAAACAAGGTATGAATAGAAAACGGCGGTGCTGTAGCACTCATAAATTGAAGCGACAAGTTCATCATCAATACGTACTAGATTTTAGGAAGGTCAAAGAATAGCTGATTGATAAAATGAACACAATGTAGATATTTATTAAAATAAAGTATTTTTTATTTTTATTGATTTTAGGGAGCAAGAGGAGAAGAAAGAAACATCAAGTTGTTGTCCCACTTATTTATGCATTCATTGGTTGATTCCTGCATATGCCCTGACCAGGGATCAAACCTGCAACCTTGGCATATCCGGATGATGTTCAAACCAACTACTGCCTGGCCAGGGCCTAAAATGAGGAAATATTTAAAAATCAGACATATACGGACCATTTTTTAATGAATTGGTTTGATACTTGTATAGTACCTTTTAAAAGAGATTTTCACTTTCTTCCTCCATGAATGCCAGCAGCTTCCCCTGCTTACAGGGTAGATTTGAGCCTTTTCTCCTGTTATCAAAGGCCTGCCTAGTCTGTATTTATTCCTGGCCTTGTCTCCCCCTTCTCACCACAACGGAAATGCATCCCCCTGACACCCTCCTCGTTTCCTGGCTCTGTTCTTATTCATATTCTTCTCCAGCTCCACAAATAAGTCTAAGCACTCACCCAGCATCTTGCTGTTTCTGTAGCTGAGCGACAGAACGTTTTCATCAGCCTGCTGATCCTTTTTCAGAGCTGTTACTCTTTCAGAAACAGATACCATCCAAAACTTTTTTTTATATCCTTGCTTTTAACTGTCGTGGCTTGCTTAAGACCCTCAAATTATATCTGTCCATGAGACCTTTCTAGATTCCCATGGCTCCTTGAAATCAATCTCTATTTTATTGTTATTGCATTTGTTTCTACTTCCATTGGCCCCACCCCCACCCCTGGGTTTCCTGGAGGGCAGAGACGGTGTGTTTTATCTCCTGGTCTTTCTAACTCCCACAGCTCCTAACCCAGGTCCTGGCTCATGGGAGGTGCTTAGTGTAGTTTTAGACGCTCTTAAGATTCCAGTCAGTATTTGAATTAATGCTAGTTCATACTAACTTTGGCTTAAACTTCAAATTCTCCTGTAAACGGCCAACTCAAGTAGAATTTCAAATTGTTATATTCTAGATTAGATTGTTTTAACAGGATTTTTTAAAATTATTTTATTGTTCAGTTACCGTTGTCTGCATTTCCCCCTGCCCCCAGCCACTCCCTGCCATAACAGGATGTTTTTAAGATGACCTTCCACTACTTTTCTTACACAAATAAATCTTACCATGTGTAGCTAAAAACAAATTATCCCCAACCACTCAGGTTCTTGGCCATGAAAGGCTTTTCCAGAGCTAAGTTTTCCATAGAGAAGTTTGAATTACAATTGCATTTCAGCCATAAGTGAAATCATAAGGACACTAGAATAAAAATATATATAATTATTTTACGAGTGTGTGTGTATACATAAATACATATATATAGTACACATACTGAGAATGATGTTCTGTCATGGATCAGAAATAGGGGGCATTTTGTGGATTTTTTTTTTTTTTTTGCAACCCTGGGCATGTTTTAGGAACTGTATTTTTACCTCATATCAGATATGTAAACTGTACCATTTGTAGGAGGATGTATCTCCTACATCCCAAAAAATATAAGCCAAGAGGTCAGCTTCAGGGAGACACAAGAAGGAACCTGAATTCAAACAAGAGGGGAATGCCTAAGTAAGTAATAGTGCATTTGTGTGCATTTTCTTTATACTTGTCTGTGTTTTCCACCTTCTCTACACTGAGCATGTGTACACAGACACATCTGTTTTCAGACTGCCCAACTGTGGCAAGGAACCACCAGTTTTTAGTCCTATTTAATAAGAACCATTTAGTCATATGTAGGAACCATTTAGTAAATAGTTCTTAAACCCTTGCAAGGGAGATAAATGACATATTGAGGAAATAAATTCAGGAATTCAGTCAATTTCATGTATTTACTTAGTAATTCTAGGAAAGAACTTAGATGGGACTTTTTGGCTTTGTCAGCCCCCAGGGCCAGGTGTACATTTAGCTCTGTGCGGAAGCACACCTGAATCCTCCAAGTTGGAGGCTTGACAAGCATGAGAGAGTGACACAGGTTCAAGTCCTTCCTCTCCTCCACGTCAAGTCTATCTTCCTTTCCAGACTGCCTGTGTGGCTGATTTTAGGCCCCAGCCCCAGACACAGAGGCAAAAGCCTTAGACTGTTCAACAGGCTGCCACAATTGTGTCGGGTAAAGTCTCTGTCACAGCTCCTTCATTCCATGTCATTCCTCGTGTTGTGCTCTCTGACAAATCCTGATACTGAGACAGTGATGAACGGGGCAAGGCCTTGCTGTTTTTCATTATAAGCTATGTAGAATTATTTGGCCTTTAAAAAAACTGTGTGTTACTTTGATCATTTAAAAAAATATTTATTGATTTGAGAGAGAAAAGAAACATCGATTTGTTGTTCGCTTATTTATGCATTCATTGGTTGATTCTTGTATGTGTCCTGACTGGGGATTGAACCCACAGCTTAGGCATGTTGGGACGTTGTTCCAACCAACTGAGCTACCCCAGTTGGTTCGATTAATTTTTTAAAATGAAAACTAATGAAGGAGATCACATAGAGAAAGACTAATGGACTGGAATATAAAAAAACAATTTCTACCTGTCAAAAAATGTGTATACAAAATTAAAAACCAAAGAACTCTTTCTTCCTTTCTTTTTCTTTTTTTCTGTTAAAGTGGGAATTATTAACTCGTATTTCTTATTCAACATGACAGATTGGCATGTACTTACTCAACCACAAGCGGAAAAACTACAATCATAACCTAAATTTCTTATAACATCACTATTTCAAATCACTCTAATTTCTATGTTAGAAGCTGAATAGAAGGGAGGAGGTTTATAACAAAAACACCAATGTACCTTAAGTACTTCTCCCCATGGATTGGGAAGACATGAGTGAAAAAGATCGTAACTTTAGAATAAAGGGTGAAGGTGCTGCTGGGGAAGTATACTTTTTTTAAAAACCCAGATCTCTCAGCCCGGAAATCCTCTCCACAAAGGTGGTAGGGAAGTAAGCCTGAGCTAAACCAGAATGTGATGCTCGTCACAGGCAACTGGCCAAGAGAGCGACTGCAAGACAGAAAGAAATCTCAACCTTTTCTGCGCCAAGCGGATGCACCCTGTTCCAGACACGTTGTTCCCAAGGGAAACGGTAACGAGTTGCTAACTAAGAGAACTGGACAGCACACAGCTCCCACAGGAAATGGGGGGACACCGAGCTCCCTGCCGATGTCTGTGCGTCAACGGGTGGCTCCCGGGTCTTTGAGAAAGACATTCCTATGTCATAAAACTGACAGAGGCTTATTCAGTTTCTAAAAAGACACACTTCAAAGAGGCTGAGAAAATACTTGTATTTACAACTTTTCTAAGGTAAATATTCTGACAAAAGGGGAGGGGAGGAAAATCTCCTCCCTTATTTTTCACAGCAGGGAATGAAGCCTCTTATTTTAAACTGGTATTTGCCCTTCCAGTGCACACCCTGAATTTGGAAGAAAAGAGGGCAGCTTTTTGACTCCCTGCCCCCATCCCGTCAGGGCTGCTACTTGCATGGGGTGGGAGGATCCATGTGTGTGTGGTGGGGCACTTCAGGGTTGGGCTGGAGACCGAGGGCTGGGTCCCATCCTCAGCTCGCCCAGAGACTGGGCAGGGCATGCCCTGCACAGCTGCACCTAGAGATGCTCACCGCTGGGGCGTGGTAACAGGCCTAAGAGGTTCTGAATTTACGAAGGCCGAAAGCACAGTCCTGGGCTGCAGTAAAATTCATCTCCTATTCACTCTCCTCCAGGAGCACTTGTCAGTGCTCTGTACCCAGCAGAGTCACAAACATCTCATTTAATGATCCCACTTTATATTTCGATACTTAATCACATGGATTTTGAACATGGGTTTAGGCTCCACTGCCCACCCTCACCTTTGTATGAATGAATCACAAACACATTAGAATCACCTCTGGGGCTTTAAAAAAAAATAATAACACTTGCAGACTGGTACAACCACTATGGAAAACAATATGGAATTTTCTAGGAAAACTAAAAATGGATCTGCCTTTTGACCCAGCAATTCCACTGCTAGGATTATACCCTAAGAACCCTGAAACACCAATCCAAAAGAACCTATGCACCCCAATGTTCATAGCAGCACAATTTACAATAGCCAAGTGTTGGAAGCAACCTAGGTGCCCATCAGTAAATGAATGGATCAAAAAACTGTGGTACATTTACACAATGGAATTCTATGCAGCAGAAAGAAAGAAGGAGCTCCTACCCTTTGCAACAGCAGGGATGGAATTGGAGAGCATTATGCTAAGTGAAATGAGACAGGCATTGAAAGACAAATACCATATGATCTTCCTTAACAGGAACCTAAACAACAAAACAAACAAACAAGCAAAATATAACCAAAGACACTGAAATTGAGAACAGGCTGACAGTGACCAGAGGGGAGAGGGGAGGGAATTTCAGGGGAAAAGGGGAAGGGTTTACAGGAACAAGTATAAAGGACACATGGACAAAAACAAGGCGCGGGGGTGGAAACGGGAGGGAGGTGGGTAGGGCTGGGGGGTGGGCTGGGATGGGAGTAAAAGGCAGAAAACTGTACATCAACAACAATTAAAATAAAATAAAAAAATCCCTGGCTGGTGTGGCTCAGTGGATTGAGCTCTGGCTTGCAAACCAAAGAGTTGCCAGTTCAATTCCCAGTCAGGGCACATGCCTAGACTGCTGGCCAGGTCCCCAGTGGGGGGCACACAAGATGCAACCGCACACTGATGTTTCTCTCTCTTTCTCCCTCCCTCCCCCTCTCTCTAAAGATAAATAAAGTCTTACAAAATAAAATAAAATAAAAATAAAAACAGCAACAGACACCTGCATCTCAAAGGTTCCACAGCAACAATTAAATTAAAATCTGAGAGGGAGCCCTGGCTGGTGTAGCTCAGTGGATTGAGCGCGGGCCTGCAAACCAGAGGATCGCGGTTCGATTCCCAGTCAGGGCACATGCCTGGGTTGCAGGCCAGTTCCCAGCAGGGGACACATGAGAGGCAACCGTACATTGATATTTCTCTCCCTCTCCCTCTCTCCCACTCTTCCCCTCTAAAGATAAATAAATAAATAAATAAATCTTAAAAAAAAAAAATCTGAGAGGGAGACTGGGATCTCACCAGGTTCCAAAGAATCTAGTAAAACCTAAAAATACCAAAAAAAGTTCCAGAGGCTATTCTAACAAGGCACCGAAATGAGAACTACTGCTTAGGCCTGTTCTTGTTTGGTATATAAAGTTCAGCTGGTAAAAGCTTTAACTTCTGCAAAAGGGACAAGGAGCTCTGATAGCAGACAGATTTGGAACAATTTAGGAAGATAAAAGCCTGTTTATACAAAAGCCAACGAGCCCTGAAACGGTAATTCGTACAGAGGCGCCCAGGAAATGGAGGTTCACCTGACAAATCTGAACCGGCACTAAGTCAGCCTGGAGTTGCCCGCAGACACCTGCCCGGGAAACCCGCTCTGCAGCAAGCACGGTCCCCCAGCTGGGCTGCATGCAGCTGGTTCACCTGACCCTCGCAAATCGGGCTCCTTGTGCCCTGCGAAATCCCGACCTCCTATGGATCCTGCGCTCCTGCCCGCATCGCTCCGGCCTGGGCTGCCTGTGAGGCTCTGGCTCCCGCAGTCCACGGCTTGTTTTTCCAGGACCAAGGCCATCACACTGTTACTAAATTGTCCTGTCGGCTGAAAGTTTTGGCGACAAGATGGTACCGAGGTCAGGCGCTGAGGATCCCGGGGCCTGCTCCTCCACGCAGGTGCGGGAACCCACAGAGCTCTCGTGCTCCGGGCCTCGAGGGCCGCCCGCCGAGGCGCGGGTAAACTTTTCCCGGCTTGAACTCCGCTCACTGTGCGTTCTGAGCCCTTCGCGTTGGTTTGTCTCAATCCTTCCAGGTGGAAAATCCTTGGGGTGTGGAAGACCCTACTTTTTCATGGTAAGTAAGGCTCAGGGGGCCACAAAATTTGGGTTTGTAGCTGACCTCATCTACAGGGTCCTCAGGCTTCGGGAACTAGGCACAGGCAGCCAGAAATAGCAAATCTGATTGAATTAGGGAGGAGGGCTTTGACTAGGGTGCCCCTCAATGCGAAGAAAGGAAGATAGCCACCCTTAGGGGACTCGGAAACCTCCTAACAAGGCAGCATAAACTGCTGGAAACTCGGGGAAACGAATTAATAAATTCAGACTGTTCTGACCTAGTGGCACATCAAACTCCAAGCAGGCACAATTCACACTACGAAAAGCCTGACTTTTTTTCAGTTATATCTGGCATACAATATTATGTTAGTGTCAGATGTACAATGGTGATTAGACATTTATATGATGATGAAGTGACCTCCCCCAGTACCCCAGTAAGTCTAGTAGCCTTGTGCCCACCTGGCCCCATGCACAGTTATTACAATGTTGTTGACAATATTCCCTATATTGTGCATTTACATCCCCATGACAGTTTTATTATAACTGCCAGTTTGTACTTCTTTATCCCTTCCCCTTTTTCATCCAGCCTCCAAACCCGCCTCCCATCTGGCAACCATCAATTTGCTCACCGTATCTGAGTTTGTTTCTATTTTGTTTGTTCATTTATTTACTTATTTTTTTATTCCACAGTAAGTGAAATCATATGGTATGTGTCTTCCTTTGATGTATTTTACTAAGCATAATACCCTCTAGGTCCATCCATGTTGTTGCAAATGGCAAGATTTCATTCTTTTTTATGGCCGAGTGATACTCCCCTGTATTATATGCACCACTTCTTTATCCGTTCGTCCATCGAAGGACACGTGGGTTGCTTCTGTAGTGTGGCTATTGTAAACAATGCTGCAGTGAACATGGGGTACAGATCTTTTTGAATTGGTATTTTGAGTTTCTTCAGATGTATTCCCAAAGTGGAATTGCTGGGTCATAAGGCTGTTCCATTTTTAATTTTTGAGGTAACTCCACACTGTTTTCCACATTGGCTGCCCCAGTCTGCATTCCCACCAACAGTGCACTAGGGTTCCCCTTTCTCCACACCCTCACCAGCACTTGTTGTTGGTTGGTTTACTGGTGATAACCATTCTGACAGGTGTGAGGTGATATCTCACTGTGGTTTTAATTTGCATTTCCTGATGATTAGTGATGTTGATCATCTTTTCATGTCTACTGACTTCTTTGGAGACATGTCTACTCAGCACCTCTGCCCATTTTTAAATCGGACTGTTTGTTTGTGTTGTTGTTTTTGGTGTTAAGCTGTATGAGTTTCTTATATATTTTGGATATTAACCCCTTATTATGTGTATCACTGTAAATATCTTCCCCCATTCAGTGCGTCTTTTCCTTCTGTTGATGGTTTCCTTTGCTGTGCAAAAATGTTTTAGTTTGACATAGTTCCATTTGTTAATTTTTTTTCCTTGCTCAAGGTGACCTATCCAAAAAAATATTACTAAGAGTGATGTCAAAGAATTTACTGCTAGGAGTTTTAGGTTTTAGGCCTTATAAAGTCTTTAATCCATTTTGAGTTTAGTTTATATGTTGTAAGAAAGTGGTCTAGTTTCTTTTCCTTTTCTTTTTTTGGCATTTATCTGTCCAGTTTTCCCAACACTGTTTATTGAAGAGACTGTCTTTACCCCATTGTGTACTCTTGCCTCCTTTGTCGTAGATAGTTGACCGCATAGACATGGGTTTATTTCTGGGCTCTCTATTCTGTTCCCTTGATATGTGTGCCTGTTTTTATGCCAGTTCCGTGGTGTTTTGATTATGATGGCCTTGTGCAACAGTATAGTTTGATATCAGGTAACGTGATTCCAAGTTCGTTCTTCTTTTATTTTTTTCCTCACCTGAGGATATGTTTACTGATCAGAGAGAAAGAGAGATATTGATTGGTTGCTTCCCATATGCACCCCAACCTGGAATCAAACCCACAACCTCTTGGTGCCTGGGACAGTGCTCCAACCAACTGAGCCACCCACCAAGGGCTCTGACTTTGTTCCTCTGTCCCAGGATTGAAAAGCCTGACTTCTAAGTCATTTAGGTCCACAAACACATCTCGTAAGACTAATGTCAAGCAGCTTACTGCCTATGTTATTTTCTAGGAATTTTATGGTTTCAGGTCTTACATTCAAGTCTTTATCCATTTTGCGTTAATTTTTGTGTGTGGTAAATAATAGCAATCCAGTTTTATTCCTTAGCATGTGGCTGTCCAGTTTTCCCAGCACAATTTATTGAAGAGACTGTCCTTTCTCCATTGTATATTCTTGGCTCCTTTTCATAAATTAATTGTTTATATATGCATGTGTTTATTTCCGAGCTCTTAATTCTGTTGCATTGCTCTATGTGTCTGTTTTACGCTAATACCATACAGTTTTGATTCGTGTAGCTTTGTAATACACCGCGGTTTGAAGTCAGGGGCGTGATGCCTCCAGCTTTGTTGGTTTTTTTTTCAAATTGCTTTGGCTATTCCAGGTCTTTTGTGGCTCTATACAAATTTTAGGATTGTTTGCTCTATTTCTGTTAAAAATATCATCGGAATTTTACTATTTTTAAGATTTTATTTACTTATTTTTAGACAGAGGGAAAGAGAGATAAAGAAAGGGAGAGAACCATTGACATGTGGGAAAAACAGGGACCTGGCCCACAACCCAGGCACATGTCCTGAACAGGAATCGAACTGACGACTTTTTGGTTGGCAGACCGGTGCCCAACCCACTGAGCCACACCAGTCAGGGCTGTCATTAGAATTTTAATAGGGATTGCATTGGATCTGCAGATTGCTTTGGGTATTATAGACATTTTTTTTTTAATGGTTTATATTTTTCTTCACAGTATTCTTTTTTTTTTTAAATGAATTTTTTTTAAGATTTTTTTATTTATTTATCTTTAGAGAGGAAGGGTAGGAGAGAGGGAGAGGGAGAGAAATATCAATGTGTGGTTGCCTCTCATGTGTCCCTTGCTGGGAACTGGCCTGCAACCCAGGCATGTGCCCTGACTGGGAATCGAACCGCGATTGTTTGGTTCACAGGCCCGCGCTCAATCCACTGAGCTACACCAGCCAGGGCGGGTATTATAGACATTTTAATGATGTGTCTCTTCCAGTCCCTGAGCATGGAATAGCTTTCCATTTATTTGCGTCTGCCCAAGGTACCACATTACCTGAGTTTGACACGACAGAGGGCTTCAGAAACCTTGCACATGAAGCTGGGCAGAGTGCTCTCCTTGACCAGCAAAGACATAAGAGCTAAGTGGACAGGGAAGGACACTGTAGGGCCATGGGTTTTGCACTCAGACAGCCAGGGTTCAATACAAGGACACTGAAATTGTCTTGGACAAGTTCCGTACTTTCTCAGGCAGTTGAGGAGATTAAATGCGGCAGTACGTGTAAAGTCCCTGTGCCATTAGGCACAGTCCCTGGCCCGTAGCGAATGCTCAGTAATGTTACTGTTTACATTTTAGACAGTCCAGTTCAGTGTAACATGGAGGCTGGATTTTAAATAGAAAATGGAATATCTGGCCATGCCATTCCACTCAGGTGGTGACCATTCCAGTTTGGCTTGCCGCTCTTATTCCTAAGTGAAAAAAAGTCAGCTAGGAAACTCTGCTACGCCCCATGGGCTTGTTCGAGAACTGTTTCTGGTGGGGGGTGGTGAGGGGGTCGCAGTGTCAGCCCCACTCTCCCTTAGGACAAACACGCATCGATCGTCTTGTACGATGCAGGAGGGCGTCCGCACAGCCCCTGGCCTTCCTCTCCATCAGATGCTGAGAGGGCTCCAGAGAGAAAGGATCCCAGCCCCACCTCTGCTGTTCAGGACTGTTGGCCTTGGGGCTCATCCCTTTGCAACCAAGGCTCTCTGGCCCTGCCAGCTACTGCTGCAGATGTTTCTGGACTGCCGGGACCAGACTGATCAGAGGCCCCAGGGGAAGTTGGATCTATATCCAGCCCTCCGAAGCCCTGCCCTAAAACTCATGAAATATGGTTGAGATATCCACCATCCTCAAACCACAGCAAAACTGACATGACGCTTTGCGCCTCTGTTGGACTGTCTGATCCGTCCTCAGATGTTGTCACCTGGCTGCACTTGTCTGTTTTGTCACAGTGTCCTTGGAAGGGAAGAGACACCAACTCAAAAGGTTAAGGGCTATTTGCTTGATTTACATGTGGGGTGATTTTAAAATTTTGTAATCTCTCCAGAATTGGAAAAGGTAAACTAATTTGATAATTGATCCAAATAATTTTGTGGTGGGATCAATTTGATGATGAGCCTACTTATCCAGATTTACTGGAGAACACGAGAGTTTTCAAATACTACTGAATAAAAGTTGCACCAAAGATGGAAAAAATTCTACCTGCTATAGAATTTTATGATACTTTTGTAACACTAGGGCATGCTTTTACTTAGATGTATTGTGCTTTGCTGGGAAAACAGTAGGTTTAAAGTGGGGTTTGTGTGTGTGTGTGTGTTCGATATACATTCATACATATGATCATAAAGTACAAAGTAATTCTGTATTTCAGTACTTTATTCCTACTTAGGCCAGTGGTTCTCAATTTGCAAGTGTCCACCTATGTGTAGGTCGAAACTGGAATTATTTTTCAAAAATACAATAACACAAGAAAGAATAAAATAGAGTAACAGACAATAGAAAGGATCAGAGACCATTGCATGTGTAAGAGTTGGTATAGTCTTGTGAAACTCGTTTCAGTGGTATGCATGTGTGAACTGGGTCGTAAGAAGTGGTACTCTGGATTGCGGTTCAAGTATTTTGAAAACCAGTGGTTTAGGACCCAGCATTTTAACTCTTGTGGACAAGCTGTTGCATCCCTTTCACTGACACTGATTCTCCCGAAGTATCCAAGTGATAGGCCAGAACAAATGTCAAGGCCAAAGTAACTCGTTTCAATTTCCTGTCTAAAGCTCTGGGCAAAATTTCTCTGTCGCATGAGGTTGATGGTATTGTTACCCTGGAATGTTCCTTTGCTTTGAGCGTTGATTTATCTGATCCTTGGACAATTCCTGGGAGGTTGAGTCCCGTACTCCCTGATACACCAGGTTATCTATCTAGCAAGCTAGTAAACTCTGCGCATTGACACATCATTCAGGGTTTTGCATTTTATATTTTTATTTTTTCTTCTTTATACTTTGCGAGCACTGAGTATTGTTCTGTAGTAAAAGTGCCCATTTGTTTTAAGAATCTATGTTTCTAATATCTCCTGAAACAATTGTAGATGGTCAAATTTCCATTGCTTATATAATCAAAAACTGGTTCCTAACCAATTATTTCTGCTGTAATCTAAAAAGTTAAGGGTTGAAATATTAGATTCTGTTTGGTTTTTCATTTCCCCCTTTATTTATTTAAGGGAGGATTATTCCAATTTCAGTTGAGAAATAGGAACAACTTGTTCACACATTATATTAGTTATTGAGTGACCCCCAGTATGAGGCACTGTCCGCGATTCCAGCACTGAACCATGTACACGAAGCCCTGCCCGCTGGGGAGTGTTCAACGAAGTGCAGAGATGATGGAGATGGCACTTTAAAAACAAACCATGAATTTCCCTGGCTGGTGTAGCTCAGTGGATTGAGCGTGGGCCTGTGAACCAAAGGATCGAAGTTCAATTCCCAGTCAGGGCACATGCCTGGGTTGCAGGCCAGTTCCCAGCGTGGGACACACAAGAGGCAACTGTACATTGATATTTCTCTTCCTCTCCCTCTCTCCTACCCTTCCCCTCTAAAGATAAATAAATAAAAATCTTAAAAACAAAGCAAAACCGCGAATTAATAGCTGCTACTCCCAAGTAGCAAGAAGTGACCTTCTCCCGGTCAGTTCTCTGTGCTTTTAAGGATCGGGTGTGCTGGACGCTCTCTACAGATGCCACTCAGCCTTCATCTCTAGCCACACACTGGTTGTTGAATAGATGCATGAACAGAGCAGCCACAGAGATGGGTGGGGGTGTCTGTCTGTGGATTCCCATTCACCAAAGCTGACCTGACCACCTTTATTCTTTAAGAAAATGGGGAAGGGAAGGTGAAAAAGAGGGAGAGAAACATCAATGTATGGTTGCCTCTAGCATGCCCCCAACTGGGACCTGGTCTGCAACCCAGGCATGTGCCCCAACCAGGAATTGAACTGGCAACCTTCTGGTTTGTGGGCTGGCACTCAATCCACAGAGCCACACCAGCCAGGGCTGTCCACCTTGACAACCTACTTGTCGGCAGCAGTGACCATCCATGTAGATGCATCAGGGAGACCAACCTGTGCTGACTGGGAAGTTGAGTGTGTTTGTTCCTCTTCTACCAGAGGAGGTGATCTGTCTTCCCTGGATGGACCATGTTCCGGCATTGGATTTGCCTTGTCTGCCCTTCGAAATTCTGCCCATACCATCTTTCACGGACTTACTGCACACTTTTATGTCATGCTGTCTGTGATACTTACTTCTGATCATGAAACTTTCTTTACAGTGAAGAGTAGGACAGTGGGCTACTCTTGGAATTCACCGAACACCCACCACCCTGAAACAGCGGGCCTTGTGGGGGGACTTTTGGTGAGGTTAGAGTGCTGTTCTGCAAGATGCAGAGTACTTGTATATGCCGTGAACCCGTGACCATGGCCTTAACACTAGGCCCTGGGAACCACAGTACAAGAGGGAATGGCTTTTGCTCAGTTACTACCGAGTAGTGACCCCCCACATCCTTGCCTCTATTCTGTGGTGCTGGGCTTTGTTGATTTAGGGGTGAGCAAGCGAGGAACGCTGCTACAAGGGGGATGCTGATGATTTCGGTGGTTCAGAAGGGGAGGGTGACGATGAGGGCTGGGTGAATGCAGAGTTGCCGCTACACGATGGGGCGTGGGAGAAGTGTGGGTGGAACTCTGTGGTAATATTGAATAGTAGGACACAATCTCATGGAAGACTTCTGTGATCTTAGGCAGGCCACCAGTGGCCCAGATGGGAATGAAGGGTTAGACCATCCCACCTTATAAAGGGCTCTAAGCCACTAATGTGTTGGCTGGAATCTAGGAACATAGTAATGGGAGCCAGAAGTAAAAATTACCAGCTGCGGCCTCATGATTGGCTACAGAAGGGGCAGTGGTTGCTGCTGGTACATTTTTCTTCACCGTCTCATGTTACAATACTGATATGTGTATCTTAGCTGACTTTCTCCTCTCCCCCTACTGCGTTACCACACACAACTTGTGTGGATGGTGGCCGACTTCACAGTGTGGGCCAAAGAGTGAAGAACATCGAGGTGAAACCTCGACGAAGCTGGGGGAAGAGTGGACATCACTCAGGCTCTGGCCTTGATGCTGGGTGTGAACGTTAGGGAAATGGGATCTCGTGTGTGATCAATGGAATAATTAAATTTATTTGAATTCTGTATAAATGCCACATTTGCTGATATAAAGAAAAAATTGGATTTGTAAATAATAGGATATTTTACTTCTAAAACAGTCAAGAAGTTGCTAAGTATAAAACTGGTCAAATGCAAGAAAGATGTTGAGTATGCAGTTGTGAGTTCTAAGAAATGTATTTAATTACATTCTTTATTGTCTTTTCTTCAAAGGAGAAAAAAATTACACTGTTTGGCTAGTATTATTTCATTAAGGGTTTAATATAGATTTATAGGAAATAAAATACAGAATCTGTTATAAATATCCCGTTATACAGTATTACTCTCAAGTAATCTTGATCATTATATAACCACAGGTTTACAAATCTGTGATTTTATAGCTTAATTTATTAAATTAAAAAAATTTACAGACATCATTTTTACTGTTACAACATAGGGACAAGTCACCAAGAAAAAAAAAATCAGAAGTATATTTTATGCTAGAGTTACTTTCTGTCCAGGTCGAAACATTGTTCCACTTTGATTTTTCCTCTTCTTTGGATTTTGAAAGCTTTCATACCTTGGGGGGGAGAGAGGTGAGAAATATTTAATACATGTAAATGCTAAAATTACAAAAGACCATGCATTGTTTGCAAACAGAATTATGTTTAAAAAAAAAAAAAAGATTTTACTTACTTTTAGAGCGAGTGGAAGGGAGGGAGAGAGGAAAACATCAATGTGTGGTTGCCTCTCACACGCCCCCATCTGGGGACCTGGCCTGCAACCCAGGCATGTGTCCTGACTGGGAATTGAACAAGCGACCCTTTGGTTTGCAGGCCAGCACTCAATCCACTGAGCCACACCAGCTAGGGCCAGAATTGTTTTAAGAAACAAAACAAAACAAAAAAATAACAAGCTGGAAAAAAAGTGTTCATAACAGAAATTAAAATTCTTACAAATATATTTTCAAAAAGTGAACACCTCACTAGAAAAAGGAGGAAAGGGGACGTATGGACAATTTATTAAAGGTAAAAGCAAATGGCAGTGATCAATATAAAAACATAACCTTCACAGTGTTACTCCAAGTGCACATTTTTAAACAGGACAGAATTTTCCTCCAGCCAGACAGGACTGGAGAAACGCTGTGATGCTGCTAGTGGGCGTGTGGCGAAGGGCACGCACGGCACTGCTGGGGGAACACGCACGGGCATTTCTGGGAGGCAGGAAAAGGCAAGGGCCCTGCGATGCGACAGTGCTGCCTCCATCCCAGCCAAATAAGATGTGCAAACATTCAGTGCCAAGAATGTTAATGATCACATCGCTTGTAAGTGAAAAGCCGCAAACAAGTGTCCCAAAACTGGGTATGTGGGATAACCCTATTAGAAAGTGTGTTAAAACAATACGGTAGCAACTAATTTAAAATGTGAAGGAACGTTCAAGAGGAGCGGACGGATGAAAGGGGAACTGCTCTTCAGCCCTGTGTGCGGTGTCTTTAGTGAGAAACACCCGAACATGCAAATAAATACGCTCTGGGAGGCAGAGGGGTCAGGGAGATTTCTGATTCCTCTACAGTAAGTACATATTATACAGTAAGTGCACGTGTACTGAGGGAGAGCAGGATCTGCCACCCCAAACCGCGCCACTTTGGCAGGTGGATCAGTTTGAGCTGAAGGGAATCAAGACCCAGCAGACTCGGCAGCTTTTTACCTCCCCCTCAACTCTCTGTAAGAATTTAGCTAGGGGTCTGCGCCAGAAAGAGAGCTATTACCAGAGGTCACTTTTTGATCCGAGAGCCTCACTGCATCGCAGGGCGAATGTCTGGCCAGCACACGCCTGCTCCTGTCTTCTTGCTGGGCACGGCCTTCCTCCCCTGCTCAGGGCCCGGTCCCCGCCCCTTTCCGTAGCTCAGCAGAGCACAGAAGCTTCGGCTGCCTGCCTGCCTTGAGTTTCATATCTTTATAGGGCTCCGTAAGTACAAGATTAAATGTTTTTCACCTGTTCATCTGTCTTTTGCCAACTGAATTCAACAGCCAAACAACCCTAGGAGGGAATAAGGAGAAAGAGTTCTTCTACCTCATGGTCTGGCCAGTGCCCAACAGGGGCTCCCCAGTGGCTGCCACAGCAAGAGGTCCTGGGCCCTCGGGCACAAGCCACCAGCCGAAGGTAAGAGCTCTGGCCACGCCAGCCTCCGGGACCTCTGCCAGCAGGGTCCGGGGAGGTGAGTGATGAGCATCCTTTCCCTTTTTCAAACTTTAGATTAGCAGGAAAAACTATCTGTGCGAACCTGTTCCTTGGGTACAGTGATTCTGGAAAACATCTGTTATGGGTTCGTTTTCTAGGGAATTCGGATGGTCATTTTACAGCCTGAGGTCTTTGCCAAACCAGAAGTGTGGCTCTAGAGACATTCCAAAGTCCACCCATCTTTCCCAACCTCCAAACTACCCTATTCCTCTCAAAATACTTACAAATATTTAGAACAGAATTGTCTCAAAAAGAAGAAAAATTTTAAATAGTAACCTAGATACTAGAGGAATAAACCTCATAACTCCTAGGAGAAAACTTGCATTCTTTCTCTGTCTCTTGAAGATGGAAATCTTACCATGTCTCTGGAACACGCACACCTCAGGGGACAACTACGACACTGCCCACAGCCACCTGAGGCCGCAGTGAAAGTGGAAAAGCACTTTCTAAAGCACAGACTGCGATAAAAGCTCTCTTGCCCAAAATCTAGTCCACAGCCTCCGTAAGATTACTTATCAAGGGCCAAATGCAAATCTTAGAAGTCTTCTCCACAAATATTAGTAGAAAGCTTTAGCTATTTGAGCAAGTACTCTTGTGCTATCAGAGAGACAATTTGAATTCAACTGTTATTTATAAACCAATGAGTTTTGTATTGTTGTGCCTGATTTGTGGCTCAAATTTTGGAACGGGAGCTACAGGGTGTCTGTTTGTGTCTCCATGTATGTCTATGGATGTATGTTATAAATATGTGATATCTTCCTCTGTTCAGATGGTGTTGCCAAAATTAATTTCTAAAAAAGCTCTACTTATCGGGTTGGCCAAAAAGTGTTTTGTTTTTCCCATAAGACATTTTTTAATTTTCACAAATAGCTTTATTGATATGGTATGTCAGCTGTCTCCCACTATTGGCGTCTAGTGGGTAGAGGTGAGGGGTGCTGTTAAATATCTTCCAACGCGTAAGACAGCCCCACAGCAAAGAATTCTTGGGCCAAAATGTCAATAGTACAAGAAACTTCACAAACCACTTTTGACAGGTTTGATCAGTCACAGCACCTTCTCCATAAATTTCTTTACATTTCCATTGCATTTTTACCTTTCTTGAAATAATAAAGCATAATATAATCTTCAATATTAAAATGGCTATACAAAAATTCACCAATTTTGATAAGTTCAAAAAAAAAGAATGCTGATATGACAGCTGTCACAATACAATCTAATAAAACTTTCAAATGAAGGTCAAGACAGCTAAGCACTACTAGAGCCATTGTACAGAAAAAACGAAATGAGTTTTTTGGCCAAAGAAAAATAAGCACTCATTAAATTAAATGTTTCTAAACTCTCAGATATATAACAGAAATTAACCCAAATGCTTTTAAAATTTACATGATCTGGAATAATCTTTGGTTAAAAAAAGCTAGTTTAAGTTTGTTGGCTTATTGACAATAGGCACGTTTTCGGAGTTATCAGCATTTAATATAATGCAGACGTACAACTTTTATTCTACCTAGGTTTCTTAGTCAAATAAGCCCACATACTACGTTTGTCACAAAATTTCTCGTAAAGTGGAGGAGGGTACAGGGGGACAAAACGGTGACGGATGGAGACCCGACAGGGGCCGGCGAACCCGCAACACCACGTGCGGATGTGCTGTGGCTGAAACCCGGAGAATTCTGTTAGCCAGTGTCATCCCAATAAATTTTTTAAAATTCTCATAATGGCTAGCTAGCTACTTTAATGTCTCATGAAATTTTCGTAAGTAATCTAAATGTTAAGAAAAAAATAAAAGTTCTTAAGTAAACTTTTCAACAATTATGTTGTACGAGGACTACTCAAATAGGTAACTTACACTCTTTAAGAGTTTTGCTAATTTAAATGATGGAAGTTCACTGACTATCTAGATCATTTTAAATAAAATACTGAAATAGCACTGAACATAGGTTTATCTACTTTTGGTTTCTTATTGCAGAGAAACTAAGAAGTAAACATGCCCTATGCCACAGTGAAAAACTGCTATTAAAAAGAGGGTTATACTTCTAGAAATGATGAAATGTTTCCACAGATTTGCCAATCTACAGAATGCTGGCATAACATTTCACAACTACTAAAAATTAAGGTTTTCAAGCGTTAAGAATTTTCATTAATATATGTAATTAAAACTACAAGAAATAAGGAAAACAACTCTGTATAGAAGGAAAGTAGGTTTGTTTTGATAAAAACATATGATGTATAGAGATGGACTTTTGTTAAGGGAAAATAATTTTATCATAAAGTAAAACAACCGAATGTTTCAGAATGGGGAAAAAGGAGAAAAAGAATCAACTAAAAGGATATAGAAAGTTGGAGAGTGAATTTTACTTGATGTAGTCAAGCTGACTAAAATAAAGTTTTAAAAAGTAAACTTTAATTATCAGTAGTGTACTTACATAAAACAATTTTCTTTCATTTGCTAAAAGGACACATTTTCCTGTGTTTCATGTTTGACTACTTTAAGAAAACAATCCTCTCTATTAAAAGACCTAAGTTTTATTTGTTTTACAACTATGCAACTTTTGTATTTGCCTGCAAAGTTTTTAATTGTCACTTTGGTTAAATGGATAATTACATATTGTTCCACAGTGACATATAATCCTATTTGATTGTTTTAAAATCTTTTGGTATTTTTGACAAATGTCCCCCAAATGAAATTCTAAGTGAAAGTCTTTTGACCTCAGACTCACTTTGGAATTTTTAAGAAACTCTGGAACATTTCAAAAGATAAGGTCCTCTCCTTATACAATGAGAGATGTTAAACTAAGTAGGCTTATCTGATATGCGCTCATGTACCACCTAATGGCGAGAACATACTGAGAAATGAACCATCAGACAATCTGTAGTTTTGGGAAACGTCATGGCGTATACTCACTAATGCGAGCCTAGAAGTAATACTAAACCTTCTTTTGGTTCTCTCTGTATGAATACATCTTGTTATGTGTCCCAAAAAGAGTTGTAACTTCTAAAGAACAGGAAAAATCATTCCTTGAGTTGGTCCCTAGTCTGTGGCTCTCAGACTAAGTCACTACAGACACAGTTGCAAGAAGCCTGTAAATCCAAATGTGTGCAAGTGAGTAAGCCTGAATGTACTGAAATGTTCTTGAGATTAATAAAATATAAATTATATTGAAAGTGAAGCCCTGGCTGATGTGGCTCGGTGGACTGAGACTGGCCTGAGAACCAAAGAGTCTCCTGTTCGATTCCCAGTCAGGGCACTTGTCTGGGCTACAGGGCAGGTCCCCAGGAGGGGGCACAACAGGCAACCACACACTGACAGTTCTCTCTCTCTCTCTCTCTCCCCCCTTTACCCTCTCTAAAAATAAAATAAAATCTTAAAAAAAATAAAGCAAAACAGGTATATTTTCCCTAACATTTTCGCAAACTTTACACTGGAATCATTTCGAACTTTTAATTTTCATTTCTTCAAAGCTTTTAAAATTAAATCATTCATTAATTCAAATCAAATGAATTGGCTAATGAAAATTCATTTTTGACTTCTATACTCCTCGAGTTTTTGGGTGTTTAAATGCGTAGCTACTAAACAAATTTCTAAATTGGTTCTTAAATATTCAAAATATAATTTTAAGTAAGAATTTTAAAAGTTCAAGTGAATAACTGTCACCTCTAATAATACACACTTATGAATCAGTGACTTATGTTACTCACAGCTCAGCAAAATTCTTCCAGTCATCTTCACTAATGGATGGCCTTGTGTGACTGAGAGCAGCCATTAGATGAGACTGACTAATGGCCAGACTGGCTTTGACTGGTCCTGGTCGGTTAAGGGAGTCATCCTCCTTAAATAAAGAAAATGACAAAAAGTTAACTTTGGGACACGATTAAACAGCAACAGTCCAGGTGTTCTCTCTCTTTGCCAGTCTTTTCAGGAGACCACAAATTCCCTTTCTGGTTAAGATTACTAAAACTTGTTTGAAAGCAGGAAGCACATAACAATTTGATCAACACGTTTCAGTCCCTTGTTTATAAATATAGCTCATTTACAAATCAAATAAATAGGCATAAATTAAAAAAGGAAACAATTTTTAGAAAGTTGTTACAGTTATAATGGTGGGGGGGAGAGAAAAGCCATACTCCACTTTGGCTCTGGTATCTGCCTTTGATAATACTGATATCTGCTCTCAGTTGATCTCTCTGTTCCTGCGTGAGTTCTTGGCAGCCTTCTTGTGAGGCTGTTCTGAACATAGGAGGCTGCGAGAGCAACTGCTCTTTCGTCGGAACTGCAGGGAAGTCCTGTGTCATGGAACTTGGTGCAGACAGGCACTGCGAGCTCTGCAGGGTTAGGTGTAGTGATGAGAGAAGAAAGGAAAAAGAGGGAGACAAGAAAAATATGTGTTTATCAAAGACAAAATTAAAAATTTTAAGCACTAAAACCTTAATATGGGTAAGCTTACATTTTAACTAACTGAAATTAAGCAAATTGTTCATATTCTATAAAGGTCGTCTGTATCGACGTTGAACCTCCACTGAGTGAAAACTGCCACAGCGCAAGGTCCGGCCAACGCTCTGTGACTAAACCCATCGCGCTGCTGCCCTAGGGATGGAATCCAGGCGAGCCTCGGTCCTGGTTTTCAACAAGTACAGGGGCTGGGCCAGTTCCACACAGAAGTTAAGAAATGGAAAACAGAATTAAAGACTGGAATTAAAATAATAGCTTACTACTCTTGGGAATAAAAAGCAGTCACTTACATTATTTTAAAACCTGAATAAGGCAAATTTACAAAAACCAAGAAAAATATACATAAAAATGTTATGCGTGCCAAAAAAAAAAAAAAGTAACAGTGAACTACTCTTAATATTGGGGGTGGGGGATATGTGTTGAATGCTACTTTAATTAAAAGAAAATGATGCCCTGGCTGTGTGGCTCATTGGATTGAGCACTGGCCTGTGAACCAAAAGGTCACTGGTTCAATTCCCAGTCAGGGCACATGTCTGGGTTGTGGGCCAGGTTCCCCAATTGGGGCATGCGGGAGACAGACAACTGGTGTGTCTCTCGCACACTGATGTTTCTCTCCCTCCCTTCCCATCTCTCTAAAAAGTAAATAAAATGTTAAAAAAATGATATTGCCTATATTTAATCTAAACATTTTCCCTATTAAAACATTATTACTACTTATACCCTTTTTACTGGGTTTGTACTTTCCATCAAAAGTATTACAGATACCATTTGGTTATCAAAAAATTTTGACACTATTTTACCAAATTCCTAATTATCCTCAAATGTCCTAATAACAGAATTTAAATTTAATATAAAATGGATCTGCTACTAAAGGTGTATGAGAACCACTGATGAAGGGAGATAAATCTGAAAGAAACCGTCTGGCTACTTTGGTTCCCCTTAGCAGCCAACTCTGTCTTACAGTTCCGATCAAGGAATGAAAATGACTAATTAGTGTGAGGAAAACAAGACTATTTTACTGAAGAACCAACCAATTAGAAAGAACACATGGGCCTGGCTAGGAGACAAATCACTGTACAACTTTACATCAATATATGGCTTCATATCTCAGAACTGTCCAATGACGACCGAACAGCGTACCAAATCAGAAGAGGTTCCATTTCCAAGTTCTGATTCATAAGAGCTTCCAAAGTAGAGCCGGTACATGTTGAACTTGGATTCATCGGGAAGCATCTCAGACATCTCTAGAGAAACAAGGGACTGATCTAAGCCACACTCTCCGTCTCCAGCTGAGTCATCAGAACCACTGCTGTGGTTAAGGAAAACCATTGAAGACAGACTCAGATCACTGTCGGAACTGGAGCTTCCATCCTAAAACACACAGAGGGCAACCAGTTGTAAGGATCTAAATAATCTGCAACTCAGAAATAACACAAAACATTCGAACAGACCAGTACAAGGCAACTTGTGGCATTAAAAACAAAACAAAACAAAAAAACACCTATTCTCCAATGGTTCTGAAGACATAATAGAAATTTAACCATTCCAATTTTTTAAAAGACTATATGGAATGTGTAGATAATGTGCTAACCAGCTGTCCCAAAATTCTGTAACAAACCTAGGAGTCAGACTTCTGTACTTTCCAGGCATAAACCTTTTCTGATAATGAAAGAGGAAAAGAAAGAACTTCAATGGCTAACCAAAATTAACAACAAAAACTTAGTAGTATCTGATTTAGAGACATTGGGTCTTGCAAGACTCTCCAAAAAATACGTAGGAAAGAGGAGTGTACACAGGAAACCTCTTCCTAGAAAATGTACTATAAAGTCCATCAGATAATTTGCAGAGTTCAAATTATCTGCTGTAAAAATTAAAATCCAACTACTACTATCCTTAGAGAAAAAGCTGATTCTAAGGCTTACAGAAAGTGATACAAGGTAAACCTAGAACAACTTGTTGTATCGGAAAGTAAAGTAAGTGACCAAAGAATGAGCAAAGGACACCAAAGCCATCCAAAAACAGCTCCTATTGACCAGATCAGGGACAATGTGAGCTTCAAAATAGTTATCTTTTTAAATTAAAGTATCCTTCTGTCTGTATTATCTAATTCATGATATCCCAATTTAAATATCCTTCTGCACACCAACATACTTCGCCAATAGTAGGTCATGTTAAAAAGACACCAAACTCTTCACGATTACAAATTCTCTGCAAAGTCAATATTCCAACTAGGGAACATTTGACTACAGGGAAATTTCTATACAGTTTACCAAAGTTGCTAAAAAACAGGATTTTTTCAAGGTTGAGATTTTGGTACTGAACTCTCCTTACTGTTCATGAAACACCTTAGTAACGATGTCCTCCTGTAACTTACGGGGAGCCCCCAGGACAGCAGCCTTCCGTGTAAGGCCTCTAGCTGGGCATTGTAGAGCAAAGCTTTCAGGTCGGCTCCCGTGAAGGAGTCAGTTACTGAGGCCACGTGCTGAAGGTCCACGTCATCCGCCAGAGGGAGAGAGTCACTGAGAACGTTCAAAATTTCGAGACGTGACACCTGAAGGGGGAAACATAAAACATAACCAATAAAACATAAAATTAAATACTACTTTAAACTGTGTATCTTAAGACTTTTTTTAGAAATTAACATTACATATCTAATAAATTTTATAAGGAAGTCAAAACAAATCTACCACCAGTCTACTATCTATCCTCCTTGGGACTTTTTCCCTAACAGAAGGTGCACAGGGAAGAACATGAATGAAAATCAATATTCTTAACTATTCAGTGTAAATCATTTCTTATGCAGATGCTGCTTATTTTCTAGATTTGGACAAATGTGCTGAGAGTGTTTTAAAAAAAATTAAAATAGCTACATGTGACATATATTTAGATATTTTTGACTAACTTATTCTTTAGCTTCTAAATTTGGGAACAAGAGTTGGAACAACAAAGGACTAAGAATAGTTAAAATTCACGTCTCTATCTAACCTGCTTATGTGCTTATGGGTCCTATGCTTGACTCTGTATCAGAGTCTTTTGCGGGGATAATGAAATGTGGGATCTTTAAATGCAGGGAATGTGGACATGCAATACTTGGGGTTTCCTTCCTTTTTTTCCCACCTGGCCAGCACTGAAAGATCATGAAGTTTTCAGATTTGCATGGAAATGGCTGGGCCAAAGAGAGGCTCTGTATCTAATTCAGAATCCTTTTATGCTGTGAGCAGCGGCTAAGACCTTTGCCTAAAGCTGGTCTTCTGAGGACAGCTGGCAGAAGTCAAGTTCACAAGGAAAGAGTGTAGCATTTGTTGGGTTTTGGACTCTGAATATGGAACTGTCACCTGGTCAGGAGGAGGACAGTACACACATCTGTCCAGGCGGCCAGGCCGAAGCAGGGCGGGGTCGATCAAGTCAGGGCGACTAGCAGCAGCCAGCACGTAAACACCTGGGGAAGAAGACACACACTGTTCACTAAGTCCTGGTGAGGCTGTGTTGCAATGAAGTATTTCGGTATTTACAGTGATTACCCTGTAAGCCTTCTACCCCATCCAGCTGGGTCAGCAACTGATTAACCACACGGTCTGTGACTCCTGTGTTATCATGGCCTCGGCGGGGAGCAATGGATTCAAATTCATCGAAGAACAGAATGCAGGGCTTTGCAGCCTGTGCTCTGGGAAAAACAAACAATATTTCATAGTTGAATAGGACTTCTGAATTTGCAAAGTAATTTTATATATATGTGCACACACGTTATGTATTTAAATCTTCACAATGAATTCTTGAAAAAAGGAAGGCGTATGTAATTATCATAGTTTTCAGTAAACTGGGTCTTAGAGAGGTCAAGGTGTTTGCCTAAGACAGAGGCCTCTGGACAGGGACTAAAACAAAAACCAGCGTCTTATTCAATAAGTGAAATGCTTCTTTGATTCTAAATATAAGTAAATATTTTTTATATGCCTATTGGCTACCTTTATTTCTTTTGTGAATGCCTATTCATTCTTCTTGTCCATTTAAAATTTGGCAAGCTCATTATTTTCATATTGTTGTCTAAGAACTCTCTATAAAATATATTTTGGTTATGTATATTACCTTTTTTCTAATTTTGTTTTAATTAAACAGAAAAAAACAAATTCCATCTCTGGGAACAGGTTGGACTAGATGTCTGAAGAACTGCCCATAATATAAAACACCAGTCACGCTGATGATAAAAAAAGGCCCAACAAACATCTCATTAACCCTGCAACATGTGTATCCGAGAGGTACATTCATTACTAGTATGGACTGAAATGCAAGAAATAAAAATACTGCAAATTTGCATTTATTATACTTATATAATAAAATACATGATTTTTATTTATTTTTAGTTACAATGTAAAAATTATAAAGCGAAGAATAAAAAAATTTCAAATGATGGAAACGTGGGTATTGCTAAAAAATGCAATCAAGAAAATGTCTTTAACATTAATTAATCAGAATCTTCAATAGCTGGCTTTGCAAAATGTTTGTGACAGTCATTGCAAACAGTATTGCTGTGCTCAAGGCATAAACACTTCTCGCAACATTTGCAAAAATATTTTGATAAGCAACTCCAGTAGCATTCACTGAAGTTCTTCAACATATTTTGGATTACTGAATCAGTATATTTTCTAGCCATTTTCAATGGTAAATAAAACAAAACACTGACTTCAAAGTCATGAAAAAAAACTACACCAGCACTGACTTCAGAGTTCTCAGTATCTCTATGATTTACTATTGAATATCACACACTCTTATGAAACGTGTTATAACCATACTTACAGCTTATGGCTTAATATTAGTCACATACAAACACACAGCTAGTCATGACCTGGAACCTATGCACCTGATATAAGTAACAATACCTAAGAGTTTGTATCTCTCAGATCAGTCATGACCAAGGCAGGGATAAATGAATGACAAGATAAATCTGGGGCCAACAAGAGACTGGAATGATCTGCTCATTGAATGACTGTCAAAACTCTCCTAGAAAACCAACTGGGTCTGATATTTGATTTGGGTAAAGATTTTTAACAAGTGACTCATTTTTTTTCTTACAAGTTATAGGACTACATAGATTTTGTTTCTTCTTTCTGTGATTTTGGTCAATTATCTTTTTGTCTATGTCACTCAAGTTTCAAAGATACTGGCATAAAGTTCATAATATTATTTCATAATTTTCCCTTCTAATCTTTCATGTTTCTGGGTATCTTTAGTCATGTCCTCCTACAGCCCTAGTACATACTGTTTATTCATACTGTCTGTTTTTCTATCAAACTTCCTGGAGACCTATCAATTATACCAGGCTTTCAAAAAATATTTGGGTTTGTGAACTTCTCTGTTGTTTTCTATTTCATTAATTTTTGCTCTTATCTTTATTATTTCCTTTTTTTTAGTTTGCATCTATACTTTCCTAATTTCATTAGATACCTACCGATCAACTTTCAATCTTTTTAAATAAGAATTTAAGGTTATAAGTTTTCCTTGAAATAAGTTGTGGGGCATCTGATAATTTTAATAGAATTTTCATTATTACTTAATTGTGCCAAGTACCTTCCATTTCCTCTTCAGCCCATAAGTTATTTAGAAGAGTGTTGTTTTTTTTTTTTTAATATCTAAATGAATGGGAGGGTATTATCCTTTTATTTTAATGTGTGTTTTCAGAAAATAGAATCTGTATGATACTATTTCTTTGAAACTTACTGCTATTACTATTTATGGAATGGCGTATGGCCAGTTTTCGAGTATGTTCCAGGTGTACTTGAAAAGAATAAATATTCTCTAGTTGTTGGGTACATGTTCTAAATATGCTTAGATCAATCTTGTAGAATATATTGTGTCAATCTTCTAAATTTTTACTCTTTTAAAAATCTCAACCTAACTACTGAGACCTGTGTTAAAATCCTACTATGAAGGTAGATTTGTGAATTTCTCTTTGCAGTTCTGTCAATTTTTGCCTTAAATATTTTGAAGCTATAGTATTAGACAGAAACAATTTTAGAATTGTACTATCTTGCTGGTAAATTGACCCTTTTCTCAATATGTGGTGACTGTCTTTATCTATTAAATAATAATGAATTCCTGATAATGTTCCATGTCTTAAATTGGGTGGTGGATGTACTCTTAAAGAGTTCTTTATTCTTCTTCAAAATATATATGTATATTACATATATTCTTCTAATGGCTTATTTTATAATAAAATTTTAGGAGAATAAAGTAGCTTCTTAATTTGAAAACTCCTTATAATCTGATTACATTTAAATAATTATTTTGATTCTTAAATATTAGTTTCTTATTCATATGTATTTTATATAAATGCAGCAATAGGTATACTCTATTTTCACTAAGTTGGCCACATGGAATCTTAGTTTAAAAAAGATAAACTAGAGTGATTATGTGGTTCATACAAGGATCTACTATGAGATTTCTTTGAATAACCACTTATGATCCCACTCTCAGCACTTCAGGAATATTTCTGTTGTAAACATAAAACCAAAAAATTCCCAAAACTTAATACTGAAAATGTTTTATATTTAAGAGGTATTTGGTGAAACAGTATCTTTGTTCTCCACATAAATCGCAGGTCTAAAATATTAGTTCTAAAACAAAACAAAAAAACCCCACAAACAAACAAACAAAAACAACTAAAGACCAAACAGCATTAACTGATAAATAAGAGTCAGTGGCTTATAAAACACTCATAGGTAACTGACCTAATAAAAATATCCCGAACAGCTTGTTCACTTGCTCCAATATATTTGCTGAGTAACTCCGGCCCCTATTAGGCAAAATAAGAGTAAGATAAAATTATTTTAAAAAATGTAATTTTTGTTTAAGTCTGAATGCAGTCATGAAAAAATTTTAGTACGATTAAATAAATGTCTCAAACACATTTAAAATTATGTGGCTGGAATAAACATCAGTCCACAAGTTCTACCCTTGTCTCCTCTGCCTACAACATCCGTCCCCAGAGAGTCTCATGGCCCACTGCTTCGTTCCACTTAGATCTCTGACCCAATGCCAGGCCCTCAGAAAGGCCTTACCAGACAACCCCCTCTACGACCCAGTCTGGTGAAGGGACTCTGCACCTCCTGACCCTGCTCTTCTTCCTCATTAGCATCCACCAGCCGACAGTGTATCACATACTGAATGTGTCTGTTGATCGTCTCTCGCCGGTAGTAAAAAGCGAGCTCCAAAAAGGCAGTTCTGTTCACTCCTGAATCCCCCTGCCAAAAGCAGTGCCTGCCACCTAGTAAGTGCTTAGTAATTACTTGTTTAGTAAAGCAGTGAATGGTTTACAAGGGAAAATGTTCCATCTGCCTCGAATCTTTGGAGATTCCAAAAAATATGTAATGAGATGAATTACTTTAATCAGCATCTTCAATTACTGAGGCCAGTTTATTTGTACAGAAGTTGAAGAATATGTAATCTAAAGCAAACTTTACTACATATAACAAAATCGATAATGAGGACAGTATTTTAAATTGGGATCTTAAAATTAAAACACACACACACACACACATACACACACACACACACAAAAAAAAAAAAAACTGAGTAAGCCCTAAAATGATCTCCAGTGAAAAATTATTACCTCAAAAAGACCAAATACTGATCAGGATATGTGACCAAAATCAAGACTATCTAATACACAGCCATCTACATATTTATTAATATACCAGCATCTAATTAGATTTCTGTAACACAATCAGAGAACTATAGAAGATGGAACAAGAACAACTAAGGCCACACACGGGGGACTAGGCAGCACACTGGCGTCAGGGAAGGACCCTGTCTGGGGGGCACGCCTCCTGGGACTAGCCCTGCCTCACCCCCAGAGTATGAGCTCGCTACTGAACCCTCACCAGAGAGAACTCACCCCAGATGGTGATTTGGGGGTTTACTAAAGGGGTGAGATATCCTCCCTGATGGAACAATCTAAAACACAACAATTATCACAAGCTTTAATCTTGAAAATTATGTCTTTTTAAAAATAGTGAAACCGTATTCTAGTGACAAGCAAAAAGAAGAGCATGGTCAGTTATTCCAGAATCCAGAAAAAAAGAAGACAGGAAAATGTAAACGCTACAGTGTTTCTCCATCACTGCCATGAAACCAGCTCACAATTCATGTGATAAAGGAGGGTAAGCGTTAACTCGATCACGAATTTACTGCACTGACTTTCATGTTACATATGAATCACGTTACAATATATGCCTGCAATGTAATCACGCTTTGGCAGACTAACATTGCTGGACCCTGAGCCTGTACAACGAAGATATCACACCCCAGACTAGTGGACTACGAGGTTCACTCATGGCCTACGAGACATGCTAGCATGTCCTTTAATTACCACACTCACCTTATATCCGAAAACACTCAGGCCTAGTGTGACACGAGCGAATGTGAAATACAGCCAACAAATGACGGAGCCGTAAAAACCCGGCTTCCTGCCTCAGTGTGGTCTCCGGCCCCTAGTCTTCTAGGTTTTCTTCTCCCTTCAAGTATAGTGTGCTCTTTGTTCTTCGATTATTTATGTGTAATTCTACTTATAATGCATGAAGATTTGCTGTAAGCAGGAACAGAGTAAGCCCTTCAAGAGAGGTGGCTCATGATTTAATATGCCTCACAGCTTTAATAAATGGGTCACTGCTGCTCCTAGCTTTCCAAATATGAAACCCACAATCAAGAGACATAGATGTGTTGGCGGGAATGTGGAGAGAGACCCTCACATGTGCTGGTGAGAACACAAAATGGTGTAGTCATGGTGAAAAACAGTTTGGTGGTTCCTCAAAAAGCTACACAGAATTACTGTATCGCCCAGCAATTATACTCCAAGGTATACATGTTCATGAGAAATGAAAACATGTCCACACAGAAATTTGTACACAATTTATAGCAGCATTATTTGTAACACTCAAAAGGGGAAAACAACCTAAATGTCTAGCAATGATGAATAGATAAACAAATTGTGTCACACCCGTACAAAGGAATATCGTTCAGGTGTAAAAGGACTGAAGTATGCGCTACAACCTGGATGAACGTTGAACACATTATGTTACGTGAAAGAAGCCTGTTGCGTGACATAATTCCTTCTATATGATGTGTCCGGAATAGGCAAATCCAGGAGACAGAAAGCGGACCAGTGGTTGCTGGGGGAAGGAGGGAACAGGGAATGGGATGGAAAGTTTTGAAACTAGAAAGAAGGGACAGTCATACAGCATTGTGACAGCATTCAATGCCTTTGAATTGCCCAATAGTTAATTAATGTCACACAAATTTTACCTTAATAAAAACAAGAACAAAGATAAATGCACAACATACCTTCACACTAATAAAATTCATCCCACTCTCTCGTGCAATGACTCCAGCGAGGAGGGTTTTCCCCGTCCCAGGAGGCCCGTACAGCAGCACTCCCGTTCTCTGTCGTATGGGCAAGTTCGCAAACAATTCTGGGTACTGGAAAATGCGAAAGTGTGACCAAGAGCTCAGACCCAAAATGAATGACTAAGCAGCAGCCAAAGATCAATGTGTAGAAGAAAGTATTCCGATGGTGATAACTGCCACCTTTATTACAGAGCAATGACAGAAAATGAACTCAAACGAACTACCTTAGATTTTTCTCAACTGGACCATAGTACACATTCTACATAAAATCCATGTAGCTGCACTGAATTTTTTCCATTTTTTTTCCTGTTTAATTAACATTATAAAAGTATTGCATTAAGAAAATAAAAACCAATCTCTTAACAAGGACACTGCCCTCTATTTGTATGGTTTTTTTTTTTTTTAAACTGTTTTCTTTTTTTTATTTTTTTAAGATTTTTTTTTTTATTTATTTATCTTTAGAGGGGAAGGGTAGGAGAGAGGGAGAGAAATATCAATGTACGGTTGCCTCTCGTGTGTCCCCCGCTGGGAACTGGCCTGCAACCCAGGCATGTGCCCTGACTGGGAATCGAACCGCGATCCTCTGGTTCGCAGGCCCGCGCTCAATCCACTGAGCTACACCAGCCAGGGCTATTTGTATGGTTTATATGACAGCTATGTATATTCAAAGAAAGAAAATAGTAGAAAAGCTTGGGTAATGATAACAGTAAAATCTCCGATCTAATTCCACTGAGGTCCTTACCCATCTGTCTCCTGTGTGCATGGGTCCCTGATCTCAGGCAGCGATCCTTCTCTCTCAGGTTTCCGATTCAAACACACTACCCACCTAGACGGGACCTTCTGATTGAAAGAGCGACCTACATTCGCTCCCCGTGTCCTGCCATCTGCCTGGTCTGTGCTGCCTGACAACCCAGCCTTCCCAGGACTGCCACCCAGAGTCTGGAAATTGGGCTTATCCATCCATTCTGTGACCGAGGTGACTTCCACCTCCTGGCTTATTCCTATTTCTGTTCAAATCCCAGCTGACAGCTTGTTCTGCTTTGGTACAGCCTGAATGCATCGAGCAAAATATAAGAGTTAGGAAATCTACATCAAAATGTATACTGTAAACTATCACCCCAGTTTTCTTTATAAGATTCTATGGGCAAGGAGTATAATGAATACTTTAAAAACCTGTTAGTGTACCAAAAGCAGTGTGGGACATTCCTCTGGTAACTAAGTAAATACCTGTTGGATCAAACTGAGATTGGGCAGGCCAACACAGGGAGCCAAAGTCAATGACTCTGTGGTTCGTCTGGGAGCACTTGAATTTTTTAGGTACCTTGGCTGGTAACTGGATAGTGTCCATAAGTATCTGCCGCGCTTCGTGTAATCCACCGATCTTATTCCAGCCCAGGTCCTGAGGTTTATGCAGGTTGACATTTCGCAGGGATGCAGGAATAAATCCTTGGAGGGCCTTTTGGAAGTCCAGTGTTGTTAAAACTAATTCTGTTTAGAAATGAACAAAACTACTTTTAGTCATCCTATCTGTATATGAATTTTCAAAGTATGTCAATCAACTTAGCTAGCAATGCCAATCTTCTGAAATAACTATGTATTTGAATACTATAATGGAATATATTTAATTCTTGATTTATTACAGTAACATTTCTACAGCTAGGAATGAAGATTCCAAATTTTGGTTTTAATAATAAAACATACCTTCCCTGGTGGATACACTCTGATAAGAGAGATGAGAATGTATAGCTCGATCCACAAGCAGCGTAAAATCTCTAGCCACAAACCCTTCCGTTTCTTTAGCTATACGTTGCAGGTCAAGATCGGTGAACTTGGTTATATCACAGTCCAATTTATTTTTTATTACGTTATGCAGAATTTCACGTCTTTGTTCCTGAAGAAAAAAATTCCAATTTCTAATTTTGCTCAGCTGTGTAATTACTGCATATATTTTGAGAACTACCGGGCCGGCATAACCTGCAGTGGCGGGAAGCACTCTGGTAGCTGTCTCCCTGTGCAGACCAGGGGAGGGCGGGGAGGGAGGGGCACCGGGACACTTCTGGGAGTGAGGGACATGTTTGCTGCCCTAATTGTGGTGATGGTGTCATGGTGTATACACATGTCAAAAGTGAGCAAACTCTGAATTTTATAAATAAGTTTTTCTTTAGTTATATCTCTAAGTTATAAAAAAATCACACTGATAAATGATTACTATTTCTTTCTCCAATAAGAAGCCTTTTTAGTAAAATCTGGTTACTTTGAGTATTTTCTTTTGTTCCTATAAAACTTACCTCTAAAAACATGTTCAATGACCAACACCACTATACTACTATCATTCTGCTGTGCTTCATAACGGGTATAATACTTTTGTTCTTCAGTAACAGTCAATTAGCACGGGGTCTGAGTATTCAGGGTAGATGCTAGGTAAGAATTTTAAGTGAAAAGTTTAAATGTGCTTGCCAGTCCCAGATGTGCTGCTGCCACTAAAACCATCATGCACTTGAGTGAGACAACGTGCCATATGTACTTGTAATTCTATGATTTATAATATGAAATATATATTTGGTCTTTGTCTGTTTCTGGCACAGATTTCCGAAAACCCTTAGAATTTCCTAGGTGATAAGAATGATAAAGGTGTCTTGATATTACAATAAAAAAACCCCTTTCAATCACACCTGAGTTTATGTTAATGAGGACTTTGGAAAGCACCTAAGGATGGGGGCTGGTTGCCAGGGGAACCAACCATAAACAGAAGTTGAAATTTTCAGACCCACCTCCGGACTCTCCAGAGGAGAAGAGAAGCTAGAGGCTGAATCGACTGCCAATGGTCAATGATTTAATCAATCACATCAATGTAATGAAGCCTCTAAAACAGTCCAAAGGAGGGGGTTCAGAGAGCCTCTGAGTTGGTGAACCAGATACTTCCATGTGCCAAGGTGCTGGGCCCCAAACTCCATAGGGCAGAAGCTCTTTTAGGAGGACAGGACCTCACCCTGTGTCTCTTCATCTGGCTGTTGATTCATACGCTTTAACATTGTTTGTAATACACTAGGTCTAGTGAGTAAACCAGGGTCCTGAATTGTGTGAGCTACTCCGGCAAATTAATCGAACCCAAGGAGGGGGCTGTGGGAACCTCTGATTTACCCAGTCAGAAGCACAGGTAACAGCCTGGACTTGAAATTGGTGTCTAAAGTGGAGGGCTGTCTGGTGGGACTGAGCCCTTACCCTGTGGGGTCTGACCCATGTCCAGGTAGACAGTGTTAG
Source organism: Glossophaga mutica (assembly GCA_039655065.1). Lineage (NCBI taxonomy): Eukaryota > Metazoa > Chordata > Mammalia > Chiroptera > Phyllostomidae > Glossophaga > Glossophaga mutica. Next base: position 66,161,890 of record CM077313.1, read on the forward strand.
AGTGCAGTGATTGCTGGAGGGAGGCGGGTAAAAGGGGACTAAAAGGTAAAGTAAAAATAAAAAAATAAAGATTAAAATACAAAAAATAAGTAAAAGAATTGAATTGAATTGTAGGGCATCCAAGAATTGCTCAGTGGTGTGAGGGAAAGACTAACACGTTGGCACTGGATTTGGAATTTCAGTGGGTACAGAATATTACTGCTGGTAAAAAAAAAAATCCGTTAATCAAATTTTAAAATAGATCTATTTGCATTCTCACTGCTCTTTCTCATTAAGAAAAATGCTTTGAAAGGATAATTATGGCCCCAGACAGCGTGGCTCGGTTGGCTGGAGCGTCGTTCGGGAACAGAAAGGTCGCCAGTTTGATTCCTGGTCAGGGCCATGGCTGGGCTGCAGGTTCGGTCGCCTGGGGCGCATAAAGAAGGCAACCAATCGATGTCTGTCACATGTCCATGTTTCTTCCCTACTCTTTCTCCTTCCCTTCCCCTCTCTCTAAAATAAAAATATTTAAAAAGAAAGGCAATTCTGCGAGGTGATGAATGTGTTAATTAAGATGACTGTAGTAACTATTTCACAATGTGTATCAAATCATCATGTTGTATGCTTTAAATACATGCAGTTTTGTCAGTTATACCTCAATGAGGCTGAAAAAATTCTAATTTCTATGGTGTATTTACTGATTTCTCCAAAGAAGAACTGAAACAGTTCAGAATTCTTAGCGTTTTTGTTTCTTTTTAAATGGAATTGGAAAAAAGAAAACTTTAGTTTAAAGGAAGAAGAAACACTGTTTCTTCAAAAAAGCCATTTCCTTGGAAAGTACAGAGTAACATTTCAGACAGTTATGAATGGAAATTGTTTCCAAGCACAATATGCACCAAATGCCACCTTTTAAAATATTAAGATCATTAACATGAGCATAAGTTTAAAGCCATAAATATTAAAACTGAAAAATAATTTACATAAAGGATACATTTCAACAACCTTCCAAAGCAGTATGTTACCTGATCAGGGGGTTGAATATGGTGGACACACTGAAATGTGTGAATTCCTTGAGCAGAAACAAGTGAAGGATGGAGAGAATGCTGAGACTGGCTTGTGGCAATCAGCGCAACCAAACTTCCCATGGAAATAAACTCTTTCAGAATATCGGTCAAAGCTAGAATTAAACAATACAGTGTTAAAAGCTTAATAAATACAAACATAAAAATTTTTAAATATACACTCATTAAAAATAATAACCTAAAGTCGTGCTTTAAAGCAGAGTATGAATGGTTAGGCTCCTTCCTACCTTTTAAAAATTCTTTCTTCCTTTCTCTCATTCATTCATCTACTAAGGACCTAAAATTTTTGGCCAGGCTCTAACCAATCTAATAGAGGAGGCATAGGAGGCACTATATGAACTCAGAACAATGCCTAGTAAAGTTCCTGACTTCTGGATCTTGTAAAGTAAATGAAAAGGAGTCTCTGAAATAAATATTATGGAAGGATGATAAGCATCCACATTGTGTTTTGTTTTGTTAATAAAGCAAAATACAGCTCATATTCCTGACCTCCTGAACAATCTCTTTCCACCCCAAGCCTTGCAAGTTTGGTTAGCATGACGTCAATCAAACCAGAACCAGGCATTAGTAACACATCTGAGTCCTGATGCCAACATTTGAGCATTCCCTTAAACACCACACTAACAAGCCTTGCAAGTGCTACAGGATTGGAAATGTGACCCTAACACCAGTTTATAACCCAAGCCACTGAAGTTACATTTCGTATCTATTTTGACTCTCAAGAACCTTGAGGCAGCTGAATGCTGCCAAACCCGCCAGTGCCCCTGCCCCAGTCCTCGCCTTGCATGCTCGACTGCAGTCATGAGTTATTCTGTAACAGCATGGTTCTTGGACCTGTGCCTTTGCCTGCAGGCATTTCCTTTGGTTCTTTTTTTTTTTTTTTTTTTTTAATAGATGGCAGGGTTTTTTTATTTTATTATTATTATTATTTTTTTTTAACTTTTTTTTTTTTTTTCCCTTTTAGATTCTATTTATTTATCTTTAGAGGGGAAGGGAAGGAGAGAGGGAGAGAAACATCAATGTGCGGTTGCCTCCTGTATGTCCCCTGACGGGAACTGGCCTGGCAACCCAGGCATGTGCCCTGACTGGGAATCGAACCGCGATCTTTCGGTTCGCAGGCCCGCGCTCAATCCACTGAGCTACACCAGCCAGGGCTCCTTTGGTTCTTTAGTAGCATGAAACTGCTTCATATAGGGAACCAATCAGCATGGCAGTGGGGAATGTAGCCCAGTATTGATCCGGAAAACCGATCAATGTGAGGCAGCACACAGGAGCCAGGTGTGCAGATCAGCTTTCCCATGGGGAATCAGGCCTGCGTTGTACCTAGGCTGCTATGAGACTTGCTTTTGCTAAAATTCCCTCACCCTGAGTTAAGACTGCAGATGTTTAATGTATATCTCTGAAGCAACTCCCTAAAGTCTGTGCTAAGATGTCCCAAGGACGAAATGTAACCAAATCAATCATTTTTATCGTTCCCTTGCATTTGCAACTTTTATCTTTTTTTGTTATCTGTAAGAAGTAATCACTTAACTAAATCTAGAAGTAATGAGAACTTTGATGTAATGCGACTGGAAAGCAATAAAAGCCTGTCCAGGCAGGGGTTGGGGCGCTTTCTTCTTGAGAGAGTGGCTGTGCCATCCCTTTTTCTCCACAGGACTCGGTAGTCCATGTGAATTTGTTTTACCTCATCCACAACATACACACTCTGGAGGGCCAGAGTCTACATCAGCTTCAAACTAATTTCTACTCCTCCATCAAAGCTCATCTCAGGCCCTAGCTGGTGTGGCTCCGTGGATTGGGCACCAGCCTGCAGACCAAAGGGTCACTGGTTCAATTCCCAGTCAGGGCACATGTCTGGGTTGCGGGCGAGGTCCCCAGTTGAGGGCACATGAGAGGCAACCACACATTGATGTCTCTCTCCCTCAAAATAAATAATCTTTTTTAAAAAATTAAAAAATAACTCATCTCATTATCAACTCCTCCAAGAAGCATTCCCTGATAACCCCTCAACCCCCATTCCACACCCAATTTGGGGTATGTGCTCCCCTAGTACCCTATAATACTCCAGAGAATATCCGACCATCTCCTAGTTATGTCACCCTGGTCAAATGACTATTCTTTAATTTCTGTTTATCTACCTGAAAAACCAGGAGAACATTTGTATGTATAGCACAAAGCAAGTCTCCAGCCCAGAAAGGACACTGAGCACAGGGCAGCTATCATTATTATCGATACTCTGAACTGCAAATCTTCTGTACTTTTCTCTCTTCTCCTAGACTTCGAAATTGCAGACTGTGCACAAGTGCTAGACAAATATTTGTCAAGTGAACAAAGCAAGAGTAAATCTGTACAAGTAAGCAATTTCTGATCAGTACAGGAGAGTGAAAAGGCCCCAAAGACTGGTCATGAAGTTGCAGCGTCTTCACACTGCTCTTATTCCACCAACGCTGCTAACACAAAACAACTGTAGACTGCTACCGGAAGCTCAAAAGGGACACATAGCATAGACACAGTCTATTCTCTGAAGAGAGCAGATTTACCACGAAGACCAGAAACGCTGCCTGATAAAAGAGAAAGGCCTGAAGCCAGCGAGAGCGTGCACTGCCATTACCATGTGCCAGCCGCTGGCTCTGCACCGCCTCCGGACCGTGCTCGTGTTCCGGCGGGGCCGGCAGGCCGGCAAGGAGATCGAGGTCGTCCAGCAGAACAACTGCAGGCTGCCGCCACGCTGCCTCTGAGAAAGCTGCCTCTAGGGTTTTTTGTATGTTTTCAAGCCTTTTTCCTTAAGACAGATTTTAAGTGGTTTAATGTTATTTCAGGGTTAGGGAAGTTCAGACTGACCTTTTGAAAGCATTAGGAAAGCTCAATATTGACTCAACTATGAAGAGTCGATCCACAGTTCGTTAATATACCAGCCGTTAAAATTTGTTAATCATATGCATGGTTTCATTAATACCACATTAAAGGACCAAGTGCTGAATTTTATAAAACAGGAACATGCTACTGCAATTTCTGTGGGTATGTGTTTATCTACACCTAGCCTCGTTCCATTCAGAATTTCAGATGGCTTACAACAAAACACTAAAATGGAAGCAGTTGTGGAAAAACGTAAATGAGAACAGGAGATCAAGATTCAGATAAAATTAAATACAAATGATCCCAGAGTTGGTATATTTGAATCATAAATTTGGTTTTAAACTTCCCACTGAATTACAAAGTTTTAATTTTCAAAGAACAGAAAACATACCAATTCATAAGCCAATGTAAAGAGTTCCTGTTATTTACCTCTAAATCAAAATTTTCACATGAAGCTTCTAGCAGGACGGAGAGATGAGCAATCTCTCCAAAACTACCCCAATAGTCTATGAAACGGGGTTTTCCAAGGTCGTTTCTTAGTTTCTTATCATGTACTAGACTTAAAAAAATGCCTGAAAGTAAAATGACGAGTTGGGGTGATCTGGCAGTGGTAGCCAAGGGGAGAAAATAACTACTCAGAGTAAAATCTTTCCAATCACTTTCTTTATTGACTAGACGACCACACTGAAGACTTTTAAAAGCCCAGACGTGCATACGGTCAACTGCAATTCTCCGTTCCGCTGCCCGGATCCACTCCCTCCCCGCCCCTGGCACCACTCTGCCGGTTCCCCACAGCAATGCAGGGACAGTTCATACCCATCAGCGCACATTCTAAACTCAAACTTTCTCAGAGCGGCATTTCCAAGAATATATTCTACAAGGAGTTTTGGCTAGAAAAAAACAGGCTTCAACTAACACTATGGAGAGTTTTTAAAAATTTACTAAAACACTAGAAAGCCAGCCAAAGATTTAAAATTTCTAAGGAATTTCAAATTAGATATTTTTATTTACTAAGTTAACAGCATTAGGTAATAACATTTCTTTCTACCCAAAAAGGGAGTTATGTAGTGTGTTCATACCTCGCAAAGCTTCACAGTCGACTACCTCCACGTGGGCATCCAGTGTGTCAAATGCTTCTTTACAGACCGCCTTGGCTAAAGCTGATTTTCCACTCCCCTACAAAATAATTTATTCATAAAGTCTCAACAATATATTCAGTCACAGAAAATGTTCCTGTCACTGTAGCAACCACAAAGATTAAAGCCTCATCAATCAAATATGCATGACATAACGTTATATGACAATTATAGCTCAATAAATCTGGGGGACCCCCACATCACTGGAACTCTAGCATCGCATTATGGTGAGTCACATTTAACATCAAGTAAATTAATGGGAAGGAGTGAAAATCTGGGTTCAGGAAGTTGTAAGAGAGCAAATCGCATGGCAGGATAAGTGGGGAAAAGCTATTTCCTAAGTACTCAAGTCTAGCCAAGAAAACACATAATATTCTACAAAAAACCAGGCAGTTCCATCTTCTTAGCATTAACAGCAAGATTCAAGTGTTATATAACCATAAGGCTAACCAATGATTGCACGGCACACAGACTTACGCAGACTCACTCCCTCTGGGCTCCAGCAACGGGGCAGCAGCTTGAAGGGCACCAGTGGTGTAGGGGGAGAAACTGACGTGTCTGGCATCAGGGTGACAGCTGGGGGACAGCTTCCGCCCAGACAGAACTGCAGAGACCGGCCATCTTACATTTTCTGAGCCCTCCCCGCCAAAGCCACAGTGAGGCAGCGCCATATCTGAATCTCTGTCGACCTGGCTGTCAAGGTAAGCCCCGCCCTGATGGGCCCACCCAAGCAACCCTCCCACCCTGGTAACAGAGGCTTTTCCATGTGAAGGGCTGGGCTAGGCGCAGGCTTCAGATATTTCTAAACCTGCTCAAACAAGCAACAGCTGAGCCTAGCCTCCCCACCCCTCACCATTCAGAGTAGCCCCAGGCCTGGCACTACCAGCAGCCATTTGCAGATTGCTTACAGTTTACACCAAGGGGCCCCAGACAGAACATAGGTGGAGGCTCGACTTGGCCTGCATCACCTGGGTAAACCCAGGGCCTGTGCACGTAGCAGACAGTTACAGACCACGTCGACCATGTGGGAGCACCACCTCATCACTTCCGCAAGCCACAGAGGTAGGTGGTGGCTGGCCAGGGGTCACAGCCAGTCCTACCAGCTGTCTCCCATTCGTCCCAGTCCTCCCATTGACTTACTGACAGCAATCAAGACTCATCTACAAGATGAGGGAGTACTCAGCCAACATGGAGGGAGCATCTCGAGTATACAGCTTGGCATACAGGGGAGGCTGTGCCACTGGACCCTACAGGACACCTACTGCATTAGGCCATGCTACCAAAGAAAACATAAAACCAGAGCCTTTTGCTATCGTGGCATCATTTGCTGAGCAGGCCTATGACCTTGTTAAATAGGACTGCCATTTTATTCTGAGCTAACGTCCTCAGGACTGGAAATTACTGGAAAGCAAGAACAGAACATGTAACCACCCCGCACGACGAAGGCAGAAGGTAACAGTGGCACAAACTGCAGCTTATGCAAAACCACCTGAAACCTCCTGTGTTGCAACAACCCCAACAGCCCAAGGGGCACATTATAGCAACCCCCTCACCCTTTCATAATCCTATAAAAGCTCAAAGCTCCCACCCCTCAGTGCTGGTGCATGTCTCTGCACTAGCCCCTTCCCTCTCTTGGGAAAGTAAAATAAAACTTTGCTCTCTGCACTTTCTTTCTTCTTGAATTCTTTCAGAGCCCGCATCACTGACCACCCTAGCAACCAAGACACAGAGTCAAAGCAGCTCTACCTAATACATAGACACAAACACAGGGAGGATGCCAAAATGAGGAGACAAACACGGCCCAAGTGAAAGAACAGATCAAAACTCCAAAAAAGAACTAAACAAAATGTTGATAAGCAATCTATCAACTGCAGAGTTCAAAACACTGGTTATTAGGATGCCCAAGGAACTCAGTGGGGACTTCAACAGCATAGAAAAGACCCATGCAGAAATTAAGGATATACTAACTGAAATAAAGAACAATTTACAGGAATCAACAGCACAGTGGATGAAGCCAAGAATCAAATAACTAATTTGGAACATAATGAAGAAAAAGACATCCAATCAGTACAGCAAATAGAAAAAAGAATTCAAACAATTGAGGATACTGTAAGGAGCCTCTGGAACAACTTCAAGCAATTAGCATCATGGAGGTGCCAAAAGGAGAAGAGAAAAAGCAAGAAATTGGAAACCTATTTAAAAAAATGAAAGAAAAGTTCCCTAATTTGGCAATGGAAATAGACATTCAAGTCCAGGAAGCACAGAGAATCCCAAACAAGATGGACACAAAGAGGACCACAACAAGACACATCACAATTAAAATGACAAAGGTTAAAGAGAGAATCTTAAAAGCAGCAAGAGAAAAGCAGGTAATTACTTACAAAGGAGTTCCCATAAGACCATCAGCTGATTTCTCAAAAGAAGCTTTGCAGGCAAGAAGGGACTGGCAAGAAGTATTCAAAGTGATAAAAAGCAAGGACCTACAACCTAGATTACTCTATCCAGCAAAGCTGTCATTTAGAATGGAAGGGCAGATAAAGTGCTTCCCAGACAAGGTAAAGTTAAAGGAGTTTATTATCACCAAACCATTATTATATGAAATGTTAAAGGGACTTACTTTAGGAAACAATATAAAAACTATGAACATTAAAATGGCAATAAATACATAACGATCAACAATTGAATCTAAAAAACAAATTAAGCAAACAAGCAGAACAGAGACGGAATCATAGATACGGAGACCATTGGGATGGTGGCCAGTAGGTCTGAGGGAATGGAGGAAAAGGTGAAGGGATTAAGAAGTACAAATTGATAGGTACAGAATAGGCAGGGAGATGTTAACAGCAAGTACAGGAAATGGAGTTGCCAAAGAACTTATATGCAAGCCCCATGGATAGGAACAAAGGAGGGGGTACTGCTGGACGGAGTGAGGGGTGCTGGGTAGATGGGGGTAGAGGGGGAAAAACTGGAACTGTAATAGAGTGATCAATTAAAAAATACATAATAATCGTAAATACTTAGTAGAGAAAGGTAAAAGTCTTCTATAATCATCCCACTGAACAGAAGTAACCTCTGTCAATCGTTTTGATGTATCATCCTTACAGGCATCCCACATACATCTTATGAGCATTTAGGAACATGGAATTACAGTATTTATGGGGGTTTACAGTAAACCACTGTCCTCTTTACCAACAAAGGAGCGGCTGAGTCCACTCCCTAGTACAATGCCACTGTGGGATGCATTGGACCACAACATTCAAAAAGCCCTTTCTTAACTGTGTATCTACTCTGCTTTCAATTTTTAAATAGTGCAAGTAAAGCTAAAATAAACATACACTTACATCTAAATTTACTTATTTGGCAGATTATACGTTTAGAATAATATCTAGAAGTGGAATTATATCAAAACCTTTGTTTTACATACTTAAAATTTTGCTATGATGCTATAGTGCCCCCTAGAAAGGCTAAACATTGGTAAGTTTTTATAGTTTCTTAAATATATATTGGTTTTCTCCCTCTTTCAGATATTAGTAATTTGGATTCTCTTTCACAGGGGGTTACTTTTAACAATCCATTTGGTTTATAATTTGTGCACTTTGGTGAGTGCTCCATTTCCGCTTAAAAAGTAAAATATGTAAAAGTAAAATAATGCAAATTCTATCATGGCCTCATGATAAATCCAAAATTCCTTTCTTTTCCCCCCAGCATTATTGGGCTATAATTGTCAAATAAGGACTTTGGGTGAGTTTAAGGTACACAATATAATGATCTGACACTCTTAAGACACCACGAACTGATGACCATGATAGAGGTAATTAATTAATGCCGTCAGCCCTCACGGAATTACCCTTTCTTTTTGTGGTGGGAACACTTAAGATCTACTCTCTCTGCAACTTTAGGGGTATAATACTGTTACCTATAACCACCATACTGCACATCAGATCCTCTCTTTTTTTCTTAGCTTATCAATTTTCTCAATCTTTTCAGAGCAGCAGATTTTAGTTTCATGTATTTTCTCCATTGATTACTTGTTTTCAATTCATTGATTTCTGCTCTAATTATTATTGGTTTGACCAAAAAGTCTGTTTTTTTCTGTAAAAGACACATTTTTCATTTTCACTAATAACTTTAAGTACTTTTTTTTTCCTTTTTTTTTTAGATTTTATTTATTTATCTTTTAGAGGGGAAGGGAAGGAGAGAGGGAGAGAAACATCAATGTGCGGTTGCCTCTTGTATGTCCCCTGCCGGGAACTGGCCTGGCAACCCAGGCATGTGCCCTGACTGGGAATCGAACCGCGATCCTTCGGTTCGCAGGCCCGCGCTCAATCCACCGAGCTACACCAGCCAGGGCATTTTCACTAATAACTTTATTGATTTGAAGATTTTGAGTATGTTGGCTGTCTCCCGCTATTGGCTTCTAGTGGGTAGAGGCCGGGGGTGCTGCTACACATCTTCCAATGCATAAAACAGCCCCACGGCAAAGAATTGTTTGGCCAAAATGTTAATAGCACCAAAAAACTTTGCAAACCACTTCAGACATGTTTGATCGGTCACAGCACTTTCTCCATGCACTGCACCATCTTTTTTTGCGTTTCAGTTGTGTTTTCACCTTTCTTGAAATAACAAACCACAATATACCGAAAATGTTGCTTTTTTCCATCTTCCTTATTAAAATGGCTACACAAAAATGCACCAAATTTGATGTTTTTTTTTAAATGCATGCTGATATGACAGTTGTCACAATATAATCTAACAAAATTGTTTCAAATGAAGTTACAGCAAGGAAGCACTACTAGAGCCATCTTACAGAAAAAACTAAACAGACTTTTTGGCCAACCCAATATTTCTCTTCTTTTGCTTACATTGGGTTTCATTTGTTCTTCCTTTTCTAGTTTCCCAATGTGGAGACTTAAGAAACTTATTGGAGTGGTTACTACATATCTTTTTTTACAGTAAAAATTGGAAGAAAGCAACTGGGCTAGTAACAGGAAAATTAAGTTATGTTGGAGTTAAAAGTGAACAGAAATTTTAAAAGACTTAAAAAATTTTTAAAGATAATTTTGAATAAATGGAACATCTTTTTTAAAAAAAGATTTTATTTATCTATTTTTAGAGAGTGGAAAGGGAAGGAGAAAGAGAAACGGAAACATCAATGTGTGGTTACCTCTCACACACCCCCTGCTGGGGATGTGGCCAGCAACCCAGAAATGTGCCCTGAGTATCAAACCTGTGACCCTTTGGTTCGCAGCCTGCACCAATCCACTAAGCTACACCAGGCAGGGCAAAGACTTAAAATTTTGAACTGGGGGAAAAAAAAAAAGCAAAGCACAAAGAATCCCTGGCCAGCTAGCTCAACTGGTTAGAGCATCGTCCCCATATGCCAAGGTTGTGGGTTTGTTCCCCTGTCAGGGCACATACAAGATGCAAGAAACAACCAATGGATGCATAAGTAAGTGGAACAACAAAGTGATCTCTCGATTTCCCCCGCCCCCCTACTCCTCCTCTCTCCCTTTCTCTAAAATCGATAAATAAAAATTTAAAAAGCCCAAAGACTCACAAACACTACACTATACCCTGGCAACAACACTGTAATTAGAGAGTAAAACTGTAGGCCCTTTCAAAGGTCAGGAACCTCTAGCAGGACTGACAGAGTTTAAAAAGAGAGAGATACAAATCACCGATATCAGGAAACAGGACTTCGCAACAGTTTCCACAGTCATTAAAAGGATAATAAGAAAACACTACAATTTTATGCTCATAAACTTGGCAACTTAGAAGAAACAGAACAATTCCTCAGAAACTACAAACTACCAAATGTCTTCCAAGATAAAATAGACAAACAAGGAAACTGAATTTATAATTAAGTTAATGATAAAAACATCTCCAGGCCCAGAAGGTTTCACTTTTACCATTTAAGGAAGAATGAACACCAATTTTATACAATCTCTTTCAGAAAACAGGATAGTAGGAAACACCTCTCAACTCTTTATTACCCTGACAGCAAAATCAGATAAAGAGAGTACAGACAACTAGGGGCTAATATCTCTCATGAACTTAGGTGTACAAGTCCTCAACAGAATATTAGCAAAAAGAGCTCTGCAATGTATACAAAGAATAAAGCTGGTTCAACTTTAAAAATCAATCAACCCTATCACACACCCTATCAATATCCTAAAAAACAAAAATCATACGATTGTATCAACTGATACAGAAAAAGGACGGGGGAGCATCACCTGATTCATCATCACTTCCCCAATATCTATAGCAGGCACTCAAAAATATTGGTGAAAGTTTTCCGTATCTTGTATTAATAACTCTATATAACATGATCAAAACTCAGAGAGGAATGAAAAGTTGCTAGTTAATGAAAGTGAGCACATCTCAACCTTGTACCTTTCCTCCTGTGAGTAAAAGGGCTCCATTTCGAAGTCCCGCCACAAGAGACACCAGCTGCCGAGACAGGGGGCGCCCCAGGAGGCTGTGGGTGATGTGCTCCATGGAGGACAGGCCCAAGGGGGCCACTCCTCTGCAAAACACGGACATTGTTGCATGATAAAACACTGAAGCAGAGTAAGATCTGGCTGCAAAAATCTATGAAACTTTCCTTCCCAGATTAATGGTTTTTTAAAGAGTAAAACCTTAGAAACTCTTCCTTACTTGAAAGTATGTTGAATTAATGCCAAATCTGAGTCATATCTTTACAACTAATTTACTTTCAAACCTGTGCAGTAACGGAAAGTTTTGTCCAAATAGGACTCCTTAAGGAATCTGTCTTAGCATATACAAATGATTTGTATATTACTCCCTCAAAAGGATTTTCAGTTTGGTAATCAACACAATCATAAAAGGGTGCCTTTAAAATGATAGGACAACTGAAGACTAATTTTCTCTTAAAAATCGCCTTTGAAATCCAGTTGCAATCTCTAGATTACACGAACACAAACTTCAACCTACTTCCTGGCTCTGACTGATAATTTACTTCTCTTAATATCAGAAATTCCTAAAATTAGAGTCTGAACTAAAGAGATTTTACTTTACACATGAATATTATGCTGTATTTAAACACTGTTACTTTATGGTTTATTCTTTTAATAAAAACTTGCAGACCATACTATAACAGGAAATCAAATCACTACTACTACCTCTAAAAGCTTCCATGAAGAATTCTAAGAGGTAATGTGACATGATATTTCATAATGTATGAGAGAAAAAAACTGAGGTTCTTTGAGATTTGTTTATCTATAGGTTGGAGAAAACACAAATAATCCCAATTAAAACATTAATAAGATACTGAAGGAATAACTTAATTTGAAATATTTTTAAACACTCAAGTAATGTTTTTATATTTAACTTTTAGAATAAATTTACTAGCTCTAAGAATTATTGTTTTATTGAAGCACATAGAATCCAGTTCATATCTAGTTGCTTTCTTCTCACAAATCAAATCTCAAAGTAAAATTTGTAATAAGCTTCAGGCTTTGTTATCTAGGACAAGGCAAATCACTAAGCTAGGCGTGAAATCGAAACAAGCCTTGAAATAGTATCTACTAATGCGTTAGTAAGAGTATTCAATGACATTAACATCTACTTTAATATTTACACGTAAAAACCCTGCCAGAGATAATGTCGAACACGTCTCTAAACATGCCAGTTTGGCCATAACTTCTTACCCCAAGCAGTTCAGCTTTAAAAAAGGAAGAATAAAGTCAATTTCCTCACTGTTTTCTTCTTTTAGCATAGGATCTAGATGGACCTATAGTAGCAAGGAAAAATCAGTTTTACATTTCAAAGTTGTATATTCTGCCTGTTTTTCTTGGGTCCCAGAAAACTGAATTGCTGACTGTTACACCACAGAGAAAAGACACAGTGTGCATGCAGGAGGACTACATAAAATAGCCTTGACAAGAATAACTTACCCATCCGAGGAACACAAATATTTACGATCAACAAGCAGTAAAGATTATCGTCTCCTTAACGCATGTTATACATCTATCCTCATTTGTAGTTTTGATTTGCATTACATGTTCTTTTCCTAAGTCTTACATTTGAATTCTCTCTGAATGGTACTCTTTAAATTAAAATTTAAAAGTAGAAAAACAGTGTCTAGTTCCAAATCACTGATATTCTAAATGACTACAGCATCCTCAATTTTACAATGAGAAGAATAAATAGCCCAACTAAAACACTAGATTCTAAAATAACCACTTCTGGCCCTGGCCAGGTAGCTCAGTTGGTTAGAGCATTATCCCGATACACTAAGACTGCAGGTTCAATCCCAGGTCAGGGCACATACAAGAATCAACCAATGAATGCATAAATATGTGGAACAACAAATTGATGTTTCTCTGTCTTTAAAATCAATTAAAAAAACTAAAATAACCACTTTTAAAATACTTCTGAAATAAAATATAATATTTGTAAAGAGTTGAGAATTTAAGAATTGACAAAACAATACAAGTTGTACAGCAAAACTGCAAGTAAAAATCTGAACTTTAAAACTCAAACCTCTAAAGCTTTGTTTTGCTTCAATAAAGGAAGAATTTTAAGTCATGCTCCACTAGCCAGTTAACACCATCAACTCTATATTCCTGAAACTCATCTGTGCTAAAGCACTGACTTTAAACTTAGGGTAAATCAACAATTTGGGTAATTAATGAGATTAAAGAATAAAATATTTTAAATCAAGTTATTCCTTACTCTTATCATTTAAGTTTCTAATATACTTTAGGATGCAAGGCATTACAGGTAAATTCATACTTTATTTATCAGTCACGTCTGACAAATATTATTTCATTGAATATTCAATAGCATGTAATTACTTGTATTGTGATCTTCTGCAGCAGATTGGTACTCAACAGAAAAATATCTTCTTTTTCTTTTTCCGAAGAATGAACTACATTCAGAGAAAACTCCTTCAACCCTACTGAAAAGAAAGTAAGAAATGAATGGTACTGAAACTGAGATAAAATTTTAACATTTTAAATAACAAATTTATTTGAATTTAAATAAAGGCATTCTTCAGTACGTAAAGTCTGTTTAATTATCACTGTTATGTTTCCTGTTCTTACATGTCACAGTTGGAAAAACAATCTCATCAAAAAATTTTATGACTTCAGTAGAAAACATTTCAAAATAACAAATAAAATTTACATACCATCTTTAATTTCCAGCTTAATATATTCCTCCTCTGATATTATCAAAGGAAGCGTGGTTGTAGAAGACTGCTGAAGCCATGAATAGAACACAGTTTTTATGTTTTCTTCAGTCATGTCTTTAGGCTGCCAAAGAAAATGAAAGAACAGCAACAAGTTATCCTAATACCTAATCTTAACCTTAACGTCCCTATTTTAACATCTTACCTTGCTAATCAAATGTAAACCTCACTGAAAAAAACCAGGAAGATGTGCCCATTCTCGAGGCACAGATTTAGGATTTGACATTATGGTCAATGCAATTCTGAGTACAATGTAGCCTGAAGAAACATTACAAAGCAGCAGTTTTAAACTTTTTCTCTATGCTCGGTGATACGCATGCCATAATTCGGCTTACTGGATAACCATTCCAACTCCATTTTCTCTTGCCTCTCTCTACTACGCAGATGGGAAAGCAAACTCTTAGCTTGGATCCCTACCTTGGAGGTGGGGCTGGCGTGTGTAGGGGTATGCTCACGCATGTGCATGTGGCCGGACTCCGGCCAACAGCACGCAATCAGCAATCCTTGGTAAGGGCTTCTCTTCCTCATTAAATGGTAGAGAAACCTAATAAGGAAAAGGCTTTTGCCTTGTGCCTTTCCTTCTGCTGCCTGTAGTGCAGATGTGGTGCCTACCAGTACAGCAAACATCTTGCTTCTAGGAGGAAGAAAGTCACAGGCTGAGGATGGCAAAAGAGAAAGGCCAAAGGAGCCTAGATGCTTAATGATACAGTTCAACAATCCAGAGCTCCTCTAAACCTCTCTGTACACGAGAAAAATTAACTCTTTATATGTTCAAGTCACTTCTTTTCCTTTTCTCTGATAAGCTGGCTGCAATGCTGAAATGCTCAACACATAAAGTGTTCAAAATGCATGGAGAAATTGAGAAAAATCATTGTTAATTTTAAGGCTTTCAATTAAAATTATTAAGGTTTTAAAACCTATTTGAAATTAAAAACAGGAAAAACAAAACTCACATAGGAAAGATGATTGGTATCTGCCTAGGAAATAAAACCTCTCTTCTACCATTCCTCCACTGGTATACTATCTCTCTTCATCCAAAGTCAAGCATTTACCTGCGGATTAAGTTCAATTCAAAACCTGAGCACCACCAAAAACATCCTAAACTAAGATATCACTTTCCCATTCTTATGGGACAATGTCAGATGACAATTCTTATGTATCACATAAACAGTTACTCCTTTGGATATTATTGGGCAATGGGATTAAAGAACTAAACAAAACCATAAAATAAAAACGAGAACTATTTAAAAGCAAGACTTTTAGAATCAGGAAATAACTCAGAGTTCCTCTAGAATCAAACATCTTTACGTCCCAGGTGACATAATCAAAGCCCAGAGAGACCGGCCAAGGTCATAAAGCTTCCACTAAAATATGCAACTTAGGGTAAGAAAAGCATTTTGTAGTAATATCCCATCACTAGTCTGAAAAATGAAAAAATCTCACAATCAGTGGCTAATGATTTTCATACATAAGAGATCTAACTTGAAAAATACCAAGGTCAATAACCAAAAAGTTAAAACAAAACTACAAATCACTGTGCACTGTTGAGCCAACGTGTTACATGCCCAGTTACACACTGTTATGGAGATGGCACTCATTCTATCTGCTTTCCTCTTCTCCAGTCGTATAATACACGCTATCTTCTCTGGCGTTTCAGCAACTAGAAAGTTCTGCTACATTGATTCTTTCATGACACAATGACCACTGTGATCCTGAGGATCCCAAAGTACTGTCTGAATTATCAGAGGAGGAATTTTTTAAATATATCGGGTTGCCCAAAAAGTCACTGCGCTTTTTCCATAAGATGGTTCTAGTAGCATTTCGTTGTCTTTAACCTCATTCCAAACAATTTTGTTAGACTGTATGGTGACAACTTCACATCTGCATGTAGTCAAAAAAAAAAAAAAAAAAAAAACTTATCAAAATTGGTGAATTTTGTGTAGCCATTTTAATATTGATGCTGGAAGAAAATACGTAACATTTTTGGCATATTATGCTTTATTTTTTCAAGAAAGGTAAAAACACACCTGAAACACACAAAAAAGATCTGTGCAGTGTGTGGAGAAGGTGACTTATCGAACACGTCAAGAGCTGTTCGCAATGTTTTGTGCTGGAAATGTGTCGCTGGACGACGCTCCACGGCTGGGCAGGCCAGCTGAGCAGAGAGCGATCGACAGAGACACCGAGAGCAGTCAGCGTCACACCACACAGGAGGCAGCCCAGACACCCGAAACATCCAAACCAATAAAGTCACTGGAGAAAATGGAAAATGTATCTTTTATTTCGTGTAAAAAACCACGCAGACTTTTTGGTCAATCCAATATAATACAATAATTTTCCTGGATTATAATTCTCTGAGAACTGCTAACCCAGACTGGTACAGATGACTATACTCTATTAAAAAGATTTTACAATTAAGTTCAGTACCTCATTTTCTGACCACACCAGTTTCTAAAGAATTAACTGAGTAGCAACGAAACAGCCTAGCACCCTTTTAGCCTACAATATTAATACTAAAACAACATGGGAGAAAATTTTAAAAATTAGATTAACTGTAGCAAAAATATCAACTTTATAAAGCAAAAACTTTCCATATTTGTATTAGTGTGTGCACGCGCTTGCTCTCCATATATAAAGATATATATACAAAGTGTATTGCTTATTGAAGACTTCTTGGTTTCTCAAAAACTTACACACAAAATTACCATATGCCTAGCCATTCAATTTCTAGGTATCTACCAAGGAATGGAAAGCAGGGACTCAAACAGATATTTGTACACCAACATTCACGGCAGCATTGTTCACAACAGCCAAAAAGGTGGAAACAACCCAAATGTCTATCAGCTGATCAATGGATAAACCAAACGTGGCATATTTAAAAGAGTACTGTTCAGCCATTAAAAAGGGATGAAGTTCTTTGGATGAACTACCCCATCCATGAACTACCCTACCGGCTACCCCATAGATGAACCCTGAAAACATATTAAGGGAAATAAGCCAGACACAAAGGACAAATATTGTATGATTCCACTTATATGATACAGCTGAAATATGCAAAATTAGAGAGATTATCAATTACCAGTTACCAGGATCTGGGGGAGTTGAGGGTACGGTATTACTGCTTAATGAGCACAGAATTTCTGTTGGAGTGATGGAAACGTTTTGAAAATAGATAACAATGATAGTTGTACAACATTATGAATGGAATTAATGCCAATTAATTGTACATCTAAAATAGATTACAAAAACATTTTTATGTTACACGTATTTTACTAAAAGGAAAAAATACTTCTTTGCCCTTCTAACAAAAATGAGTACTGCATTATCATCACTTAGCTAAAGCAACTAGAAACTTTATAACACATGTAAAATAACTGCGACACAACATATAAATTTGAACTTACTAAGTTTTCTCTAGGTTGTAATTTTAGAGATCTTGGAATTTTAGGGGTAATTTCCAGTGGAGTGATTCTGACTACTGCATGCATTTCTATATTCAGTCTCTTTCTCAGGTCATCTGGAATCTGAAATTTAAAATAAATGAACAAAAACATAATTATGCTCAATGGTTGATTTAAAAATATTCCATAGCATAGATATTCATAGTAACTTCTATGAGTCCAGATGAAATTATGTAAGTTACTAAGATTCACAGCATAAACAGATGGACATTCTAGTATTGTTATATCACAAACATTTCAATTTCCCCCTGTATTTCTTCTTTCTTTTAACGCCTCTTCAGAATGCAATCGACGTCCATCTAGCCAGTCAAGATTTCTTGGGTACCTGATGGCAACCACTGCCACTCCTCAGGGGCCAGGACACCCAACCTTTCCAGTGGAGTGGGAAGTGCAGACTCCTCACTGCTATTTTATGTGGTCCCTAAGACCTTACCATCATCACTTCTTCACTCTGTCCTCACCACACAATTTCAAGGAAATGAAAGGGTACTCATACCTAATGGGGAACCATTAATAAAGGAGGTGAGTCATAAGAAGTTCATGTTAGATAACATAGTGGGATGTCCTGAGCAGAGTTTGGAGCTAACAGAAAATAATAAGGCCATGGTCCAGAGCTTTAGAAAGTGATGTAGGTCAAAGAGATTAAAACTTTGAAGTCACCTGCATGAAAGTCATAGGTTAAACAGTGAGAGGAAAAGAAGTCTACAAAGAAAACCCCCATCCCTTCCTATTTTTCTTCACTATCTTAACAATTTCTTCCCCTTCTCATCATGGAGTTTCACTTCACAATGGTTCAAAATTAGTCTCAAGTAAATGGGGCTGGTGTAGCATAACTTATTTCACGTAAGTGTAGCACTTATCTCTGAGGCCAGGATGAGAGGGAAGAGCATCGGTTGTTCTGTCTACTTCCTCTCCCAGTCACACACAAGTTAAAGAGCTGATACTGGCAAAGCAAGCAGTGTATGGGTGCATTCCAATCCAGGTGCCATCGGAGAGAGCTGTGGGCCTCTCCCTATTCTGGGCATTTCCCCCAACACACAGTAAATCCTTCCTGTGCTTTTAAGAACCTGGAAACAAACCTTATGCAGGTAATGAAGATGCAAGGCTTTGTAAGGCACCCCAAGCTAAGCCAGAACTCTAGAGTCACCCTGCCTGGCTTTGACTCCTAGTTCTCCTTACTAGCTATTTAATCCCTGGCAAGTAATTTTCACTTCTCTAGGCCTGTGCCTAAGATTTTACTATCCAAGTTTACTTAGGCAGAAAATACACAATTTTTACCCAAACAAGGACTTTACCCTATAGAAATGTGTCCCAGCAGGGATTTTTTTAGATATAATTTCTTATTATATTGGTTTTTCAATTTATATATATTATTTTAATTCATAATTTGGGGTAGTTCAAACAACATAAAATTATTTCATTCCCAATTACAAAAGTTATACTAACCCAGACTTTCCCAAGATGGAGAGCTTCCACATTTTTGGTGTATTTAACGGCATTCTTCAATTCCTCAAGTCCGTTCCAGACCACCTTCAGCACACAGGCCTTACCAGCTTCTTGATTATGGTCTAGACTAATCTGTTTTTGATCTAATGGTTCTGACCTCTGCTTCGCTTTTTCAGGTGGCAGGACATTTTGCTTTGTTTTACTTTGCTGTTGCTTTGGAGAAAATAGATGAACCAGCTTTCCATAGGTCACAGTAAAGCTGGGCTCCACATCAAAATATTCCTGGTCCCATGGAAATACATGAATGGCATAGTGTTTGTGAAATATAGAAGTCGCTGATGCACTGTGTATACTGGGAGGCTGAGATTTACATACTCTGAAAATATTGTCTACAGGAACAACTGTTGACTGCATATTTTTGAATGCACTGATTTCAGTCACACCCCAGGATGTCTCTTGTTTCTTTTCAGACCCAAAAGAGAAAATGCTTCCTATCATAGTCCAGAAGCTTGGTACTGATGGTGAGTCAACTGTACCCTCTGAATCTGTTTCATCAGACCCAGTAACTCGTGTAGTATTTGACTGATGTTGCTTGGTTCGGAGTTCTTCTGCCAATCCTTTTTGGTCTCTTCCATAATTATGAGATGTTCCACGTGCATTATCTGCTTTAGAAAATGTATTTTCTTTGGCTTGGCGGGTCTTTGGCTGAATAAGGAGTCTGGTGTCAGTCTCCAACCTTCCATAAGTGGCTGTTGGTATTAGTGCAACTGTGTACAAAATAAAGCTCATTAATGCACATTTGCCTCTGCTTTGGACTCAGTGCTGTGTCAGACAGTATGATGGCAAATATTACAATGACACCTACCAATCTGGATAAATATGTAAGTGTGCTGATCGACCCAAACAGGAAAAATGGCTTGTGGAAAAACTATTCGAATTTGATCTAGAAGATGCTGTTCCAGGGAAGCAGCATGCAGTTCCTAGAACCAAAACCAAAAAAACAACTGATTTTACATTTTGTCCATTCCACGTCTATTAGGAAAATCTCACGTCATTCTTGTAACTTAAACCAACTCAGAATATATATGATGAAGCTCAGAGAGAGACTTCTAAAGACGCTGAGATTTTGAAGTAGTTTAATCTTAAGGCTATTTCACTTTCTTTACCAGTATCTCCCAATCATCTGCTGACAGGGGTTCCACCTCAACTTGCTGACAAGACACCACATGGGAACACGGCTTGAGGAACACCTGAAAGACATTTTAAAAATGTAAAACTACTTTTTCTTTTTCGAGAGGGGGAAGGGATCTAGCTGTTGCCTCTTGCATGCGCCTGGACAGGGGACCAAACCCGCAACATACGCATATGCCCCGAGTGGGAATCAAACCGGTAACCCTTCACTTTGCAGGGTGATGCCCAGCCACCTGAGCCATGCCAGTCAGGGCTAACACTGCTTTCAAAAGACTTCTGTATCCCTGGAAAATAACTTCTCTCTCTAGGTATATAATTAAGTGTGAGCGTGCGTGTATGTAGTCTTACTTGATAGATATTCCCATTTATAGCTAGGTCTCAATATACACAGCATTTCAGGAGAAATTACTTCGTAATAAGTTATAGCAAAAATGGAAATGCATCCTAGCACAACACATTTAAAAATAATAATATAAAATAAAAATAACCACTTAAAAATTAATGTAAGTTAAAAAAATGTAAGAAACAACACCGTCATCAAGTCAGGACTTGGTCCAGAATAGAAATACCATTATTTCTAGTTTTGCAACTGTTAGTTTTACAACTAAGTTCAAGCCATGCTGCTTCTATTCCTACAAAACTAAAAAACACACTGAAATTGAGATAACAGCCAATTACTTAAATTTAGAAGTATAATCATTCACCACTAAAAGTAAAGTAAAACAAATACCCCCTCATTCCAGTCTACAGAGCTACATGAAATATTTGTGTGTCATGAGAAGCTGGAATCTACCATCTTACTTTCTTTCCTCTCCTGTTAGCACTTCTAGAGCCTGGAGGACTAAAATCCAAAGCCACCAACTAACTATTAAACGCTCCAGGTAACTAGGCCTTCCCTCTCTGCTTTTGTGGACTGCAGCTGAATTTCCCCACATGTCTTACCCAGCTCCTCCGTGAATTTCCCTTCAGTACCTCCCGTATGCCCTATTTGAAGTGGGTAATTCTGAGGAAGCATAAAGCAGCTCCTGCCCACCAAGAAGTCAGAGTCCTGAGCAAGCCAGTCCATTTCCTGTTCCTATCAATGATTCTTTGGGAGACATCACCTTAATGGTATTGCTACAATATAGGGTATCTACAAAAAATCAGGCAAAAGTTCACTTTGAAGCCAGCAGGAGATAAGAAGCAGGACTGTCCAGAATGCTGATGAGACATCAAGAGCAGCAACGGGAAGCTGATGTTCCGCACACAGGGAAGTGGCACATACTCAGAGAGCAGAACTGTAACTTATTATGAAATCCTGGGCAAAATATGCCATCTCCCTAGGTTTGTAGAGCAGGGCACCAAAGTTAGTCATTTCTAAAGTCACTCTGGTGCAAAAGACTTAAGATTCTAGGAAAAATATAGGATAAGCAAAAGACTAGTGCTAGGCCTGTGCTTTCTCATCAGTGGCCTATTCTCATTATCAAAAACATGCATGTGTTCAAAACAAGTTAAAAAGATATGACACTTTTGGGTACTGTTAACGGTACTGTTAATGGGAACTGGTAATAGAAAGCAAGTTAGCGCCATCTATCAATGTTTAAATGTGCAGGCCTCCACATGTGGCAATTCCATTTTCACTATTTCATTCCATATATACAGAGATGTTCAATGCATATTGTTTGTAATACATGGAAGGGTGTCCCTGATACAGTTTGTGGGAAAAATTGCAGAAAATATGTATGACCTCATTCTTTAAATCCTAAAGGTCTAGTGAGGTCCCAACATACAGTACACATTTATTCTGAAGCTGGGAATAGAGAAAGAGAAAACATTTTTTACATTCAATTGTAAAGTATTTGTAATAAATAATGTATTACTTCTGTAGTTTAAAATATTTTTTAAAGAATAAACTGATGAGCCCTGGCTGGTATAGCTCAGTGGATTGAGTGTGGGCCTGCCAACCAAAGGATCGCGGTTCGATTCCCAGTCAGGGCACATGCCTGGGTTGCCAGGCCAGTTCCCAGCAGGGGACATACAAGAGGCAACCGCACATTGATGTTTCTCTCCCTCTCTCCTTCCCTTCCCCTCTAAAGATAAATAAATAAATAAATAAATAATAAAAATAAATAAATAAAATATTAAAAAAAAGAATAAACTGATGAAAATAATAAAACAGACATGAGTAGTCCTTAAGCTTTGGAGTTTACAATTTAAGTACATTAAATTCATTGCAAGACAAAAATGGGAAAATAATAACCTTCTTTTGTAGGATAGATTTTTATTTTTTTGAAGTGCAATTCTTTTTTTTTTTTTTTAAAGAATTTATTGATTTACTTTGAGAGAGAGGAGAAGAGAGGGAGAAAGAGAAGGAGAGAAATGGCAATGTGCAAGAGATACAACGATCAGTTGCCTCAAGCACGCCCCCAACCAGGAACCTGGCCCGAAACCCAGGAATGTGCCCTGACTGGTAATCAAATTGGAGACCTTTTGGTTGGCAGGCCAGTGTTCAATCCACTGAGCCACACCAGACAGGGCTGTAGGACAGATTTTTAAAAATCAAGTATAACCCTGGAAGGTTAGAAAATTCATCAGAAACAAAATGAAGTTCAATAATTAAAGTGAAATAATTTACAAAGCAAAAATAGCACAAAAAGAAAATTAGGGAAAATGAGTAAAATAGAATACAAAAATCAAAAAGAGCCAGTCTCAGAGCAAAAAAAAAGAATACAAAAATCAACTAGAACATGGTAGACTACAAGATAAGGACTTAACAATGATATATAGGCTCAACTTGAATATCCTGGCCTAATTAGAGTAACATACAGGTTAGGTGTCATCTTTCCTCCTTTAAAAAAAAACTGAACTTTAAATTTTATTTACATCTCTGTACTATGTGACATTAGGAAAAAGTCACTGTCATCACCTTTGGTGCTTACCTGTTCCCCATTCGAGAGTCCAAGTTTCTGACCAACGTGTCTGTTAATTTCAGCCACATTTTCACCTTGATCACAAAAATGCCTGCCTTCCACCCAGCTCAAGAATGCAGGCTGGTGACCCCAGGCTACTTCTATAGCTTGATTCTATTTGTTCAAGAAATAAAAAAAATGGGGGGGGGAGAGGTTTTGAAAGTTTTTACATGCTTTTCTGAATTCACATAAATGATAAAACTATCACTGTAATCCACAAACACAAAAACAGTTCTACAACTCATTGACTGCTCTCTGTTATCCAACTCTGTTACAGCATTTAAAAAGCTATAATCATTTCCAACACCCAACACTGGTGATACTTCAGGTGAAACCAACACACATTTCTATGATGGCATTATAAATTGACTCAACCATTCCAGAATTCAATATGGCAATAGGTGGCCAATGAATTTATATAGACTGGAGATTACACACACACACACACACACACACACACACACACACGGTGAATTAATGATGAGAAAAAGAAAAACTACAGCAGAACATATCTCTGCAGTATTTTCTGTAACAATGAAAACAGGACTGGCGTAAGTGTCTCTCAATAGGGAAATTATTAAATAAGCTATAAATTTACTATTTCAGTAAAGTATGAGTCAATAACTAGCAACATACCATGATCATTAAAGATACAACAGTAGTTACTTATTAGAAGAGTAACAAATGCACACAGTGAAAGCACAAAAGCATAAAACGTGAACTTCCGACCAAGATGGAGGCAGAGGTAGACACGCTGTGCCTCCCTGCACAACCAAAATAAGGACAACAACAATTTAGAAACAAAATAACAATCAGAAATGACAGAAAATTGAAGTGTAAGTCCTACAACCAAGGAGTTAAAATAGACACATTCATCCAGACTGGTAGGAGGGGTGGAGTGGGAGTCGGGGGGCCAGGAGGAGAGGGGTTGAGAAAGTGGTAGCACCGGGCGTGCAAGGCAGCAGGGGGCAGACCCCGGGTGTGGGGTAACAATGTGTAGACCCAGCGAGGCGGCGATTGTGAAGCCTGGCATGGTGCGCAAGGTGACTGGCTGACCCAGTGGTTACAAATTAACGCGCAGATAAACCAGGTGAAAAATGGGGAGCGAGACAGACTGAGCAACCCTGGGCCCCAGCGCTGGGAAATAAAGCCTCAAAACACTGATTGAAAACACCTGTGTGGGTTGAGGTACAGGGAGAGACTCCCAGCCTCACAGGAGAGTTCACTGGAGAGATCCACAGGGTCCTAGAACATACACAAGCTCACCCACCCAGGAACCAGCACCAGAAAAGCCCAGTTTGCTTGGGGGAAGCATGGAAGGAACTGAAATCTGACAGAGAGCTGAGCAAGTGCCATTGTTCCCTCCTGGATCCACCCCTACACACAGTGTCCCAACCCAGCAACTGGGTTGCCTCACCCTGGTGAACACCTAAGGTTCCACCCCTCATACATAACAGGCGCGACAACACCAAAAAAAAAAAAAAAAAAAAAAAAATGGCCCAAACGGAAGAACAGATCAAAGCTCCAGAGCAAATAAAACTAAGCGAGGAAGAGATAGCCAACCTTGCAGATGCACAGTTCAAAGCCCTGGTGATCAGGATGCTCACAGAATTGGTTGAATTTGGTCTCAAATTAGATGAAAAAATGAAGGCTATGCTAAGTGAAATGAAGGAAAATGCACAGGGAACCAATAATGATAGGAAGAAAACTGGGACTCAAATCAATCGAGTGGACCAGAAGGAAGAATGAAACAGCTAATCAGAAAAGAATGAAGAATCGAGAATTCAAAAAAAGAATGAGGAGAGGCTTAGGAACCTCCAGAACATCTTTAAACGTTCCAACATCCAAATTATAGGGGTGCCAGAAGGGGAAGAGGAAGAGCAACAAGTGGAAAACTTATCTGAACAAATAATAAAGGAGAACTTCCCAATCTAGCAAAGGAAATAGACTTCCAGGAAGTCCAGGAAGCTCAGAGAGTCCCAAAGAAGTTGGACCCAAGGAGGAACACACCAAGGCACATCATAATTACATTAGCCAAGATTAAAATGAAGGAGAGAATCCTAGAAGCAGCAAGAGATAAGAGGACAGTCACTTACAAAGGAGTTCCCAACAGACTGTCAGCTGATTTCTCAAAAGAGACCTTACAGGCAAGAAGGGGCTGGGAAGAAGTATTCCAAGTCATGAAAGGCAAGGACCTACATCCAAGTTTGTTCTATCCAGCAAAGCTGTCATTTAGAATGGAGGGGAAGATAAAATGCTTCTCAGATAAGGTCAAGTTAAAGGAGTTCATCATCATCAAGCCCTTATTATATGAAATGTTAAAGGCACTTATCTAAGAAGATAAAAGACATGTACAGTAAAACGACAGCGAACTCACAATTATTAACCACCACACCTAAAACAAAAACAAAAGCAAACTAAGCAAACAGCTAGAACAGGAACAGAACCACAGAAATGAAGATCACAGGGAGGGATAGCAACAGGGAATCGGGAGGAGGAGAGAGGGGGAAAGGTACAGAGAATAAGTAGCATAGATGGTGGGTAGAAAATAGACGGGGAGGGCAAGAATAGTGTGAGAAATGTAGAAGCTAAAGAACTTATGACACATGGACATGAACTAAAGTGGGGGAATGTGGGTGGAAGGGGGTGTGCAGGGTGGAAGGGAATGATGGGGGAAATGGGACAACTGTAATAGGGTAATCAATAAAATATATTTCTTAAAAAAAGCATAAAATGTGAGGGCAGCCCCCTTTCCACAGAGATAATTACTGTTAACAGTTTCTTATGTACATTTCTGGAAGTTTTGTATTATGCAGCTTCCTAAATAAAATTTTAAAGTTTTATAACTATGAAAACATATTTGTTAAAAAACAGTAAAATAACATTTATTCTCATTAAGAGCATTCATATAAAATATGTAAGTTTGTGACTAAGAATTAAAACAATGTTTTCTATGATTAAACAATTACAAACTCATTATAGAAACCTTAGAAAATATATAATGTTGGAAGGAAAAACAAGAATTATTGATATTTCCTCCACAAAAAGACAACCATGTGAACAATTTGGTTGATTTCCGGCTAATCCTTTTTTTCTATGCACAATTTTTCAAATTAATTAATTTTTAAAATAAAAAATTACTTTGGACAATGGCATTACATACATTTCAGGTGTACTGTAACTCTGTAATTCACCTTCTGCAGGCTCATTGTGTGCTCACCACCTGAAGTCGGGTTTCCTTCAGTCACCATGTACCTGACCCCCTTTCACCCTCTTCATCCCCCCCCCCCCACACACACACACTCCTTCCCCGCTGGTAACAAGTTAACTTTTTACACAGTTGTATAGTATAGTCATGATTTAGGATCCTTTTCTCCCCACTTAACACTGTATCACAAGCATTTTCACACACATTATTTTTTAATAAAAAGTAAGAATTTCATTCATGGCCACTGAAACTTAACATATTAGGAAGTTTTAGAATTATTAAATTCATTTATTAGTATCAAAATAAATTATTAAGTAAATTCATTCATATATATAATATTTTACTACCCCAAACTGGTTATAGTCTGTTTATTGTGTTTATTTAAACAGAAATTTCCAAGGATAGTAGAGCCACTTCTGAGGTAATATAGTTTAAATTGACCATGTTATTAAAGCTGTATAAGGAAAATCACCCTGGCTGGTGTTGCTCAGTGGCTTGAGCGCCAGCCTGCAAACCAAAGGGTCGCCGGTTCAATTCCCAGTCAGGGCACATGCCAGGGTTACAGGCCAGGTGCCTCGGGCATGCAAGTTATTTCTCTCCCTCTCTTTTCCCCTCCCTTACCCTCTATCTAAAAATAAATAAAATCTTAAAAAAAGAACATCATCGTGTATCACTTAGTCATATAATTTTTCTCACAATTCTTCACAGGACAGTCCAAGTGCTCTGGCTGGCGAAAGTCTTTCCACAGAGCACAGTGTGATCAAGTAGAAAGGGCCCTAGATGTGCAGCCAAAAGTCCTAAGTTGCTACGTCAGCTGGAACTGCGGGAGCTGACAGGTAACAAGAGTAAAGCAGACCGAAACCCCAGATGTTTTCTGTTGAGTTTCATCTGAGTCAGTGACACAGGACCGCGATCAATTTCCCTACTTCACATGAAGTAACTTTTAAAACCAGAGATGTTAAATGAGGAAATATAAAGTATGCCCTGAAATATCAAAAAGGAGAATTCCACCAACTCACTGAAAAAGGGGAAAATCAACTTTATTAAAATGGAAAAATACTTCAATTATTCGTTTGGTCAAAATGTAGTAACCTGCTCCTAAAGTCATACTCTATGTTCAGCTGAATTTAGTAAACTTTGCAGACAACAGTTCATTTTCATGTCAAAAGATTTTCACTAGGACTACAGGGCCCCTGGGCACTTGGAGAGAATAAAAGGACAGACTGGAAAGGAGCCCTTTGCCACTTTAATCTAATCAGCGAATGATTGCCTGCCTGCCTTTGCTCAAACCTCCTGCAGCATACCAAAAAAAAATTTTTTTGACAATCTGACAGAAAAACAGGTAAATTTTTTATTCATTCCTGACTGACAGCTACTGTTCTGTTGGTTGTGGTCATTCTTTAAAAATTTACTTCTTATTGATTTTAGATTTTCAAGAGGAAGAGGTGGTGGGGAGGGAGGGAGGAAGAGAGAGAGAGACAGAGACATCAATTTGTTGTTCCACTCATGTATGCAGTCATTGGTTGCTTTTTGTATGTGCCCTGATTGGAAATTGAACCTGCAACCTTGGTACATAGAAACAACGCTCTAACCAACTGAACTACCCAGCCAGGGCGCATTCTCCTTTTTTCATTTCACAATCTAAGGGAAAAGAGGTCAGTGCACCTGACTAAATAAATAGTCACGTACTGTATGTTTTAAAAATTGTTGCGGTGTACCGGTATAAAATCTGATCCAGAAAAACGCAACAGAACATAGCTAAAGTGGATAGGTGGGATACTTGAAATTATTGCAAACTCTTACACATTTCCTGCATGGATTATGCAGTGGTGGCTGCCACATCCAGGATTTTCAAGGATTTTCAAATAAAGGTGTGTCTCTTTGTATTGGGCTTCGCTTTACTGCGCTTCATAGATGTTGGTAGTTTTTACAAATTAAAAGCATGACACTCCACTGGCTTTATTGCCACACTCGTTAGATTGCAGTGGTCTGGAACCGAACCAATAAGGTACAACTGTGATCTAGCCTTTTGCTCCCAATAGTACGGGCAAACTCGTAGGCCAGGTGTCTCTGTTTTTAATTGTGAAAACTGGGATGGTCTATCTTTGCCATGGGTTACAGCCATGAACCACACTCAGAACCTCTAAAAGGGCAACTGACAGCATTGGTTCAAATAACCCTAACTGCACACGTCCAAGCATGCACAATCCACTGCACGCTACTGGCGCGGCTCGGCAGTGTTCCGAGCCGCGGGATTTACAGGGAAGAACCTTCATTTTATCAACCTGTCCCTTAGCACCGGGGACACGGCGCTTAGTCCCTGTTAAACTACAAGGTCTCAGCTAACAAACCAAGTCTCCTTTCCCTCTGGAGGCCCGGACTGCAGCCGGAAGACACCTGGAAATCGCTGGCGGGAAAACATTTTTAAAAAAACAAGCACAAGCATCAACGAGAAACGACTTCTTAAGAGTTTTCCAACCTGAAGTAATATTTGAATGCAAAAGAAGACTATACAAAGATGTTTGAAAGCCCAGTTTCACGGAATGAAGGGCCCTGGAATAAGGCCACTTCACTTAAAGGCCCGAGCTGTACCAGACGTGGTGGGGGCTGCAGACACGGCCCCCGACTGGCCCTGCCCTCGAGGGGTCCTCAGTCTGGCCTCTGCACTGCTCGGGGACGCCGGAAAAGAGCCCATGCCCGCCACCGGGAGAGGTCTGCGCGGCTGCCGCGTCCCTGGGAAGCCTCTGCTAGCCCGACTAAACTACCGACGAGGTGTCCCGCCTCCGGTCTTGGAGCCCGGTCCCCGGCCGGCGCTTACCTGCAGCAGGTGCAGCTGGGACACGAGGCGCCGAGGCAAACGGAGGAAGCAGTCGTGAGCGTTGGTGAAAGCCACAGTTACGACAGCTCCACTTTCCCCCGCACCCACCAGGCGTTCGCTACCCCACATCGTCGGCCAACGCGGATGTCCCGGGAACCCACCCTAGCAGACCCGGGCCAACCTCGCAGTCCCGGGGCGTCGGAGCTGGATAACATCGATTGGCCCCGCCCCTGAGGCCCCGCCCCCTTCCTGGGCGCTACTGGCGGCGTGTAGCGGGAGGCGTAAGCAAGCCTTCTTCTCTCCTGGCCTCTCCGCCGCGCCGCTGGGGGGCGGCACTTCCTTCACAGAAGTCTCCTCTGCAGGAAACGATGGCCGAAGCTGTCGATTCTCCAGCCAATCCAGGCACATCTTGACCCACCCCCTTTATCTTATTGGGTAAACAGGAGTGCAACCCAGCGGATGTTGTCACTTCTGCGAGGGCCAAAACCGGCAACATGGCGTCGAGCGGTGGGGAACTCGGCGGCTTCTTCGACCACCACGTTCAGAGGGCTGTATGCGACACACGGGCCAAGTATCGGGAGGGGCGACGGCCTCGTGCTGTCAGGGTAAAGTGATTCTGGTTTCATTTGTTACCCTTGGTAGCTTTATGTGGGTTGTAGTTCCACACGCCCAGCCTATGTAAATAAAGTCTTGAGAGGCTGCTGTCAGATCCTTTATTCGTTGAAGATAGGTATGAGGAACCATGGTAATCAGGTGCCAAAGATTCTCACGACTCCTTTGGTCAACTAGGAGGACGTCAGCCCTACGAAAATAGGTTTTGTTTTAATCATTGTGTTTTCCGTGTTTACGGTGTTGCTTGCGACGTGGTAAGCACTCAATGAATATTTAACTCTTTCTAATAATTTCTCTCGAACCAACTTCTGGAAAACACGTCAATTTAAGGTAGTATATTTTATGCTTTAGTTAAGTGAATTCACGTGGGGTGAATTACTCTATTAGAAGGGCAAATTTTTTTGATAATTTGTTTTCTGCAGACTAGTTGAATATTTATTTTCAAAGCTTTTCGGCTTTTTATAAAGCAGTTTGTCTAGGCTTATTGATGACATACATTTACCTTGTTACATTTCTTTTAGGTATATACCATTAATTTGGAATCTCGGTACTTATTAATACAAGGAGTTCCTGCAGTGGGAGCAATGAAGGAGTTAGTTGAGCGATTTGCTCTATATGGTGCAATTGAACAGTATAATGCTCTAGATGAATACCCAGCGGAAGACTTTACAGAAGTTTATCTTATTAAATTTATGAATTTACAAAGTGCAAGGTAATGTGTAAGTTAAGTACTGTCTTATCCACTTCTATTCCCATTGCCATTATTTTGGCCCCAGGTTGACCCCATTCATACCTGAATTACCCAACAACCTAACACAGCCCTGTGTTATTCTTTTCTTCCTCCAGTCTTTTTAAGTGTTAGCCTTACCAAAATACTTTCCATCACATCATTCTCATTCTTAACAGTTTTGTCATGTAGGTTAAAAATTGGGTTGGGAGTAGGTTTTCCAGTTCCACTGCTTACTAACATCATGACCTTGGACACATTATTTAATGCTATTAAGCCTATTTTCCCTATTTTGTAAAATCCATACGGTAAGAGGACCAGCTTATTGAGGTTGTGTGAGGAGGAAATGAGGTCATCTGCATAAAGGGCTTAGAATAGCACCTGCTGTTCAGAATGCAGCAAACTTTAGCTATTGAGATTCTTACTGTTATGCACCTGTGTGAATTGACCACATGTACTTCTGCCTTCTGTATAACAAAGTCTGCTCCAAAAGGCTGCAATGTGAAATTCCTTATTTATTTTAATGTGACCCCTACTAATTTGTTCCAAGACTCATCTTTCCCTGGCTATTAACACTTCGCATTTTCTGTCATGAATAGCACTTGCAGTCTACCATAAAGCACTTACTTTATGGGGTCAGATGTTGTTCTCAGGTTGCACTTATATGTAATCTCACTTCCCTAACTAACTTGCCAGCTCCTCATGATTAGAGAAGGATATTTTCTAGAGTTTTTGCATTTTCAACAGTACCTAGTATAACAGGCCTTAGAGTTTGACATCTGGATTTGAATCCTAGCTCCACTAACCAGTGTGTGCATGGCCAAGTGATGCATCTCCCCAGGCCTCAGTCTCATCACAGGGTTGTTGTGAAGTGTTAGTTCAAGTGAAGCACTTAGAATACTGCCTAGCACGTGGTAAAATCTCAATAAGTATTTCTTACCCCTGGGCAGAGAAGTACTTAAAACTGCTTGGCCAGTTATAGATGTTCAATAAGTATTTGGTAAATGATACCATCCTCTTGTTCTTTAGATCAGTGCATTCTATACTAGTCAAGCTTTCATTCTAAGTAAACCTAGATTCATAAACCATGCTATCATGTATTTTGGTTTAGGATAGCCAAGAGAAAAATGGATGAGCAGAGTTTCTTTGGTGGATTGCTACATGTGTGCTATGCTCCAGAATTTGAAACAGTTGAAGAAACTAGAAAAAAACTACAAGAGAGGAAGGCTTATATAGCAAGAGCTACTAAAAGTAAAGGTATGGAAAGCCTATTACTAAAACCTATGTGTCAGGAATTCTGCTAGGTGTAGCATTATGGAGCTCTCAGCCTAGTGGGCAGAGAGGCAAATAAATGATAACAATATTCAATAACTGTAACAGGGTTCTTTGTAGCACCCAACATAATCTGGGCTGGAAAGACAGAGATGTTCGTTTGTGGGAGACTTCTTGTAGGATGAGAGAGATGGCTGAGTTTTAAAGGATAAGTAGACATTACTCAAAGAGGGAGAAAAAATGTAAAGGTGGACCAGGTAACATGTTTAAAGGCCCAGAGCAATAAGTGAGCATCGCGAATCTTAAGGAACTGTGTGTTATATGAGCTAACCACACACAGGGGTTTCGGTGAGATGACAAAAGTGGATCAGCAGTGAATGGTGAGAGGCCTTGTGTCCTGTGCAAGGAATTAAAATTTTGACCTAAAGTAGTGAGAAACAGTTAGGGTCTGCAGACCAGTTAACAGCTGCTAATGTAAAACTGCTAAAAGTGGAAAAGTTTCACTTTTGGCCAGGAGCTAACCAGATGCCCCACATGCCCAGCTGAGTTTCCCTAGACACATGTTCCAGTTGCCTGGGGTGGAGTCCTGGGGTCTGGGACGCGGACTGTAGAACCAGAGCGGTCAGCGCCGGATTCAGATAGTGCATGCATTCTGGAACCTGAGTACTGCTAGAGGCTCTGATTACCAGACTTCCACCCTCTGCCTGAAAGAAAGAGTCAGGGTCCCTACAGCTGTTGAATATGGTGAGGTTAGGGCTGACTGGGGAGTGGGCATGTGGCAGTGGTAAAGAGAGAAATAAAGGGAAGACTCTTAGAAAACTTACCTGAAAATTTGTCAGAAGAGCTGTTGAGAATCCCTGGTCGTTTGTAGACACTGAATTTTAACCTGTGGAATATGTAAATTAGTAGCTACATGCAAACTTGTATGTGTGTATGAGTGGCAAAGGAAATTACTAAATACAGGCCCACCATATTGCCTTCTTTAAAAAAATGAGTAAAAACTCAGCAGCATATATACTTATATAGTAGAATACCCTGAAACTGTAAAGAAAAAAAAAAAAGCAACTTTGTATGTAACAACATGGAAAAACTCTCCCAAGATCTACAGTTAAGTGGATAAGGTAAGGCGCAGAGAAATGGGTATTACAGGAAAGAAAGAGGTAGGTGGAAGGAAGAGAAGTAAGACATACTGGACAGAAAAATAAGATAAAAATTGTGATTACTTATGGAGGTGGAAACCAGGCATACAGGGAGCAAAGAAAGAATGTAGCTTGATACTACGATCCTTCTGTCCTTTTTAGCTTTTAAAGCACATGAATATACTACCTGCTCAAGAAATAAAAATTTTAGGGTAGCGTTTGTTAGCATTTTAAAGTAATGTTTATTTTTAAAATAATTCCTTTCTGAGTGATGAAGGTAAATGAACCATTTCTGTTTACCTTTCTCTCACCTTTTAAATTGTAATACAAAGATCATTTCATGGTGAAGAAGAAACTGGTTTCGGAGCATAAAGACATGAAAGGTTTTAGACAAGACTTCCATTCAAAGAAACCTGGATTTTGTGAAGCTGCTTTGAACACTTCTGCTGGGAACTCAGATCCTTACCTCCCTTATTCTTGTGAACTACCTTTATGTTATTTCTCCTCAAAATGTACGTGTTCATCGGGAGAGTACGTGGACAGAGTGTCACACTCCTCTCAGGATGGCAGAAACCATGATGAAACAGTGGGGCATTGTAACCACAACGATCCTTTGCAGAAAATGGAGGTGAAAACTTTGAAAAAATCGGTGGCCTGCCCTGGTGCTCAGAAGGCTATTAATCCCTCAGAGGCAGTGGACAGATTTATGCCTAGGACAACACAGCTACAGGAGCGGAAAAGACGAAGAGAAGATGATCGTAAACTTGGAACTTTTCTTGAAACAAACAGGAGCAGTAATGAGGTTCTGATTGGGCCTTTGCTCCCAGACATACCTAAAGTGGATATGCACGATGACTCATTGAATACAACAGCAGACTTAATTCGGAATAAACTTAAAGAGGTAAGATCACCTAAAGAAAACTTCTCTGAGATGATTTGGGTATAGACTAACACTAAATGGGGAATTATTTATGAGAACAACAGTATTGCCATTAATATTTGTAATTTTTTATTTGTCTTCCTGGAATTCTGTTAAATTAACTGAATTTGACTAACAAATTTATGCTTTGATACCATTAATCCTTGTCTTAAACATTACAGAATACACAGTGGGCAAAAGGAGGTTTACAGTTGTGAGTACGCGAAACACGGAGTTTATTCTTGTATTATTATTTATTAACTATTATTTTCCATACAAACAACTGTAAACCTGCCTTTGCCCCGCCCTGTACACTTGACATCCCTCTCGCTGTCAAATAGAAAAGCAGTGGTGTCAGTCGGTGAGATCCATCCCTGAGAGCAGACCCCGGCCCTCCTTCCCTTTTTTTAAAGTGCCCCTCACACCCATAGTTCTAATACAAGCCAAAGGAGAGAACTACTGTATTGAAGTAAAATTATTACAATTTATTTTTCTTAAATTCAGAGTTATTTCAAATTACATTAAATTCAAAATGCTTATTTGCTTCTTTGATGGAGGTGACCATAGAAGAAGGTGAGGTTTCTAAAGAGTAATCCTTAAGGTTTGCATTTCAAATGTAAACTTCTTAAATAGATTAGAACTGGATTTTTCTACTTAATAATTTTTCATTATTATTTACACAATCATTTTTGAATTTCTGAGCACAAATAAAAGAAAGTTAACATTTGAGTTTGCTTTTGAAATACCTTATTTTGGGGCAAGACTTAGAAATCCTAAACTGAGGGAGAAAGACCATTCTCTTAGGTTCAGAAAGTGCTTTTCACACTATTGTATATGTTTTATAATGTGATTAAGGAGATGACTAAGGTAGCTTAATTAATTTTATGTATATTTTTTTACCTGAAAATTATCTGGTTAAGGATAAGGGTTTTTTTTAATAATAATAAAAATCCATCCATGCAGCCCTGGCTGGTGTGGCTCAGTTGGTTGACGTGTTGTCCTGTAGTTGAAGGGGCTGTGGGTTTGATTCCCAGTCAGGGCACATGCCTAGGTTGCAGTTCAGTCCCTGGTCCAGGCACGGGCCCATGCGATTTCTGGTCTTGTGTGTAAAAACAATTCATGCTTCTCTCCCCATTCCTATCTCTCTACAATAAAAAAAAGCAATGAAAAGTATGTCCTCAGATGTCGATTTAAAAAACAAATCCATGGACAATTTCTACACCTAAGCCTCTTTTTAAATTTTTTAGTTTGTGCTGGTGCCCTTCTTCTTCACGTACAGCTGAACTGAGGCACAGGTGCAGACACCTAGGCTGTCTGAGCCAGAGCTGACTGTGTTTTCAAGAAAAATGTGTTAGGTCCAAAGCCTGCGGATGGAAATAGAATGACATCCCTGCACCCCGCCACTCCTGACACCCCCAACCCCATACCTTCTCTTTTTTTAACCAAAGTGCTCATCACTTTCTAGTCATAGTATAACTTACTTCTTTTTTACTGTCAGTCTTCAATCTCCTAGAATTTAATTTTCTTGAAAGCAGAGATTTTTTTTTTTTTGCCTGATCGCAAACTCCTAATATAACATTGGCACTTAATATTTAGTGAATAAATAAAGAAACAAATCACATATTCAGTATATTTATTACTATGTTAAAAAAATTTTATTCACATTGTCAAGGCTTTAAAAGAATCATGGAAAATTAAAACATTTGATTTGTGAAGAAATGCTATCCTTTTACTTGATGTTTAATTCTAAAATATTTTGTATAATAATACAATATTTGTATAATAAATGTATAATAAGAGGAAAATAGTAGAGCAACAAAAAAGAGAAAAACTAAATATAATTTACTGCAGTTTCTAATAATTTTCTATTTTAAGTGGAGACCATTTTACTCTGCTTTAACTTACTGTCTACTCATTTTCTCATGATGTTTGATTTCATTTTTCCTAAGAAATTAAGGCCATTTCTGATTATTTTCTTCAAATTTTTCATCCCCTCCCCCCAAGTGTCCACGTCCCTAAATATATCACACATCACTCTTTCAGGGTGTGCACAACTAGGCTACACATCTGTATCCAAAAATAACAAGTGACCCCAGATCCATGAAGGAATGTAAAAGTAGGGTGTATGTTTACTTCTCTCCCCTCGATTCCTTTTCCCTGTTAAATTTCTTTAGAAATTTTACTCCCATCAGTGTTTGGACAGAAAACTTGCTCTGTGCCTAGGTTGCAGGCTGAACCTTGAACTTGAGCTAGCTCTGCTTCAAACATGACAGCAAGGATTGAATGACTGGATATCTATCCTACCTCTTCTGATAGTTAATTTACTCTTGTACTATAAAAATTAAGATTTGTTGGTTCTTTTTTTTAAAACTAGGTGGCTTCACCTTTGCCAAAGCCTCCAGAGGACAAGTTGGAAGAAGGGCATACAAGCCATCCATTAAAACAAAGAAGAAGAATATAAGATTACTAGTAGCAAATTAATATTTTCTAAAGGAGTGATTAATTTTTTATTTTTAGCCTGTCATTTTAATTCTTGAAGAGATTTGACTTGGTATTTTTTTTTAATTCCTCTTTGTAATTTTGTTCAAGCTATTTGTCTAATTTAGTTTCATCTTTTAAAATTAGTTTATCATGGACAAAATACATGCCAGCCAACTGTTTCCCTTAATAAAACTTTTCCAGAAACTCCACCAGTGCCTTTGCTTACATCTTGTTAGCTAGAACTGGACCCATGACTGTTCCAAACTGCGAAGTCTGGGGCAGTGAATGTTTTAGGTTTCCACCTCCTGTGGTTGAGGAAGTGAGGGAAAAGAGGGTTGGGAGTGCCTGATTCACAGTATTTGCTACAAGACCCAAGGCTGCTAGCTGACGTAAGTAAATAAAATAAAATAGCTTATCATTACCTGTTATAGATGTTATTTTGATCCATACTTAACTTTACAGAAACTGTTCTTACAACTTTACCTCTCACACTGCAGCAACTATATGTGAGTTAATTGAAGGAAATAAATATGGGCAACCAAAATCTGTTTTTTATTTTAAAACAAGTATTGAGTGATGCACATTCAAAAACTAGAAGTCAGGATGTGTCTAGGTGTCTGAATGCCAGGGCTTCAAAGTCAAGACAAATCTGTAAAGTAAAAAAGTTAATAAACTATTAGAACAAACCTGAAATTAGAAACTTACATGCTTTACTTAACTCGTAAGAAGAATTTACTTGATCCAAGGCAGAAACAAATTAGAATATGTAAATACTAGACTTCTACCAGTACTTTTAATACACATTTTTTTCCTGTTAGACCACACAATGGAAATCCAGTTGTATCCAGGCTGTTTCCATATTTTTTACTGTTAAAAATAACTGAAGAAGGTACCAAAAAAAGATTCTGACTCAACTGGTTTGGGGTGGGGCCTGAGATTCTGTTCTTCCCGTAAGTTCTTAGGTGATCCCATTGCGCAGGTGCAGACTATACTGAGTAGCAAGGCTGTAGAAAACTGGGCTACAGTCTCTGGGAGCAACTGAAGAACTGCTGGTGTTCTGTCCAGACCTAAATAGTTACTCCAACCAAGTCCATTCTATAGTGTTTCACCCATCAGTCTCGTAAAATGAGAAGTCTGCCTTTCACACATTGCTTTTTACCAACATTTCCAGAAAATTAAAATGTGGGAATAGCCCTGGCTGGGTAGCTCAGTTGGCTGGAGTGTCGTCCAATACACCAAAAAGTTGTAGGTTCAATTCCCAGTCAGGGCACATATCTGGGTTACAGGTTTGATCCCCAGTGGGAGTATGTACAGATGGCAGCCAATCAATTTTGCTTCTCTTTCAAATAAATATCCTCTGGTGAGGATTTTTTAAAAATGTGGGAATAAACTATGGTGGAGCAAATAAAAGAGAGCTGAACCGGCTAAGGATAGTTTAACATCATTCGAGTTCATTCACAAAAATCTACGTTACCAGAGAATTAAAAATTTCTTTAGGAAAAAAAAGTCTTTATCATGTTTGTAAAGCATGGTTGATCAAGGGTAGAATTAAAGGAAATGTTAATGAGTCAAATAAATTATTAGGCTGGCTTTTAGAACTCAGAAAATTTTGGTCAAATTCAAACAAACCTTATGGCCACAAAACACTAAAGTACTAAATATGTGCCAAAATTTTTAAAACATTTTTTTCTCATTGGCAACATTTGGGTTGAAAGAAGTCAAGTTTTCTCCTAGCAGTTCTTGCTGCATCTGCTCTATTCGCTGTTCTGTCCCTTCAGCAAGCTCAATACGCCCCGGTTTTGGGGAAAACACTAACATACAGGAAATCAGAATGAGTAGAGCTGAAGTTACAGGCTCCAAAAAAAGGTGTTGAATTTCTTTGGGAAAATATTAACATACTTGAGTATATTAGGAAATCAGGGCTTGAGTATAGCTGAAGTTGCAAGCTAAAAAATAAAATGTCTATTGAATATAATTACTTAAATCGTCACTACTGTTGTGGTTCCCAAAACACTAGCATGGGGCCAAACCCTTCATGGTTGCCTAAACTTAGCAGGGAGCTGAAGCCTTACAAAGGTGAGTGTCTAGCAAGTGTTGTTTTCAGAATCTTTAATATGTTCCCTCAACCAATTTGGGCTGTTGGCACTGTACCTTTGCTTCTGGTAAACATTGTCCAAACACCTCCAGCAGAAGTCTCTCTTCCTTCACTGCTTTCTCAAAGTCTGCAAAAGATATCTTGCCATCGTTGTCATAATCCTAGAGAGGAAGATTATTTTTTGATAAATGATTGAGTAGTTTTTAATTCTGCATGTAAAAGAACTCTCTAGAATGAAGGGTTACACCAAATAAAACTAGGTTCACATTCTTTAGGCACTACCTACATAAGTCAAAAAGTTCTCATTGGCTATGGAAAACAGTATGGAATTTTCTCAGAAAACTAAAAATGGATCTGCCTTTTGACGCAGCAATTCCATTCCTAGGATTCTATCCTGAGAACCCTGAAACACCAATCCATAAGAAACTATGCACCCCAGTGTTCACAGCAGCACAATTTACAATAGTCAAGTGCTGGAAGCAACCTAGGTGCCCATCAGTAAATGAATGGATCAAAAAACTGTGGTACATTTACACAATGGAATTCTATGCAGCAGAAAGAAAGAAGGAGCTCCTACCCTTTGCAACAGCATGGATGGAACTGGAAAGCATTATGCTAAGTGAAATAAGCCAAGCGGTAAAAGACAAATATGATCTCACCTCTGACAGGAACCTAATCAACAAAACAAGCATAATATAACCAAAGACACTGAAATTGAGAACAGGCTGACAATGACCAGAGGGGAGAGGGGAGGGGATTTCAGGGGAAAAGGGGAAGGGTTTGCAGGAACAAGTACAAAGGACACATGGATAATAACAAGGGGGGTTGAAAATGGAGGGAGATGGAAATGGAGGGAGGTGGGGAAGGCTTGCGGGGGGGCGCTGAGCTGGGATGGGGGGTAAAAGGCAGAAAATGTACTTGAACAACAGTTTTTTTAAAAAGTACTCATTGGCCCTGGCCAGGTAGCTCAGTTGGTCAGAGTGTTGTCCCAATACACAGAGGTCATGGGTTAGATCCCTAGTCAGGGCACATACAAGAATCGACCAGTGAACGCATGAGTAAATAGAACAACAAATCAACGTTTCTCTCAAACCAATAATTTTTTTAAAAAAATGTATTTAAAGAGGCCACTTACTTTATTGCTATTAATTGAATAAGCATTCCTGGTATTATGGACTGAATGTGCATCCCCAAATTTTTATGTTTTAACTCCCAATGTGATATTTAGAGGTGGGATTTTTGCAAGGTACTTAGGCTTAGATGCTTTCATGATGTAATTAGTATTCTTTCAAGTAGAGAAAGAGACCAGACGTCCCTCTCGGCCATTTCAGGACATATTGAAGAGGTGGCTGTCTGCAACCCAGGAAGGGAGCCCTCACCAGGGAAGTGAATCAGCTGGCACTTTGACCTTGGACTTCCCAGTCTCCGGAATTATGAGAAATAAATTCCTGTTGTTTAAGCCACCCAGTGGATGGTAATTTTTTTTTTTTTGTAGCAGCCCAAGCAGATGAACAGCTGAGTTACAGTATATCAAATGTAGCCCTGTACTCTAAATAGACAAATAAGACAAAAAATTAGAGGAAGCCCAATATTATATTGTTATTTTTGTGATAAAAGAAGTGCCATAGGGCAAAAATTCTCAAGCTTGATTTTTAGTAGAACTTGTTCCTTAAAGGAACTCTTACTTGGAAGCCCATTATGTATTCAATAAAAAGGATAAAAGAGAAGCTGCTCAGTTTAGGAGCAAGGCGCCGGGAGGTCAGGCCCTGACGGTTCCAGATGGACTAGAGCCGTGCAGACCCCTGCAAGGCCTTCAAGGACTGTTGGGATTGAGACAGGTGGAGAGGTCTGGGGAGGGCAGGCAGAACAGCAGGACCCGAAGGACAGCAGTAAGCAGGAGAGTAAGTCAGGAAGAAGAGAGACCTGCCTGGAGTAGAGCATTCATGACAGGAACTATGGGTAATCGAGTAGGTCACAGGGGAGCATGTGTGTAGATGGTAGATGCCTTTAACTGCTTAAATGAATTTGGACTTGATGTTTTTCTTCACTTCTGAGCATAACTAAATCAGGATAATCAGGGCTTTTGAAAATCTAATTTAGACAAAGGTTGGAATAATTTGTCAGAGAAGGTTCACTCCATAACATTTCTTTTCAATGAGGAGGGCTGGGTTTGGTCTACACTGTCTCAAGAATTCTACACTGAGCCCTAGAAGGGTCTGGTGAGAGCACTTCTAATAGGAGAGGACACGCGAGTCTGTGCTAGCTGAGTGTGAGACTCGGCTGCCCACATCACGTTTCTTTCTTGAACACCAGGGTAATGGGTGAGCCGGGCTCTGCCTGCCTTAAGGTTACAATCTTCACTGGAATCCAGTTTAGGGTCATAGTGAGAAAAAGGAGAGAATTTACTATGTCCATAATAAATCAATATTATTGGTTTCACTGAGAATTATGCACCCTGTTTTCTAGTGTGTAAACCTACCGGCACTTCAGCTTTCTCATCTGCAAAATTGAGATAATTTGTTCTTCCTAGGGTTGTTTTGAGGATAAAATGAGTTCCTATATTAAGTTCTGTGAAAGGTCTGGCATATAGTAAGCACTCTATAAAGAATATCTATTTTTATTATTATGTTATTTTGTTATAGTTAAGTGTTTAGACAAATTGGAAGTTTAAGGTTATAAAGACAGACTGGAATAGCATCCAGTTTTATACAAATTAAACCTGAAGCTTCCCCTCTAATTAATGAGACTTTATTGATATTAAAATATTTTAAACTAAAAAAATTAACATTAGGTCACTTCTGGCCAAGATGGAGGTATAGGTAGACACACTGTGCCTCCTTGCACAATGAAAATAAGGACAACAAAAAATTTAGAAAGGAAAAGACAATCAGTACTGACTGAAAATTGAACCATATGGAAGTCTGACAACCAAGGAGTTAAAGTGGACACATTCATCCAGACCGGTAAACCAGGCGAAACTGGGGAGCCAGACAGACGGCACAACCCAGGGACCCAGTGCAAGGAAATAAAGCCTCAAAACACTGATTGAAAACACCTGTGGGGGTTGAGGTGCTGGGAGAGACTCCCAGCCTCGCAGGAGATTTCAGTGGAGAGACCCACAGGGTCCTAGAACGTACACAAGCCCACCCACCTGGTAATCAGCACCAGAAGGGCCCAGTTTGCTTGGTGAAAGCAGCAGAAGTGACTGAAATCTGGCAGGGAGTGGAACAAATGCCATTCTTCCCTCTGGGACCCCCGCCCCACATACAACATCATAACCGAGCAACGTGGGTTGCCCTGCCCTGGTGAATACCTAGGGCTCCACTCCTCATACATAACAGGTGCATCAAAAGAAAAAAACGGCCAAAACAAAAGCATAGATCAGGACACTTCTGGCCAAGATGGAGGTATAGGTAGACACACTGTGCCTCCTTGCACAACCAAAATTAAGGACAACAAAAATTTAGAAACAAAAAACATTCAGAACTGACAGAAAATTGAACTGTACGGAAGTCCAACAACCAACGAGATAAAATAGACACATTCATCCAGACTGGTAAGTGGGGTGGAGTCAGTGGCCAGTGGAGAGGGATCATGGCAGAAAAAAGCGGTGGCTGGCAGACCCTGGGCATGAGGGGCCAGCAGGCAGACCCAGTGAGGCTCACAAGGCAGCTGGCTGACCGCGGTCACATATTCACATGCAGATAAACCAGGCGAAACTGGGGAGTGAGACAGACCGTGAAAACTAGGGCCCCAGCGCCAGGAAATAAAACCTCAAACAATGATTGAAAACACTGGTGGGGGTTGAGGTGCTGGAAGAGATTCCCAGCCTCACAGGAGAGTTCGATGGAGAGACCCACAGGGTCCTAGAACGTACACAAACCCACCCACCTGGGAATCAGTACCAGAAGGGCCCAATTTGCTGTGTGAAGCTGCAAAAGGGACTGACATCCAAGAGAGAGCAGAGCAGGCGCCATTGTTTCCTCTCTAACCCCTCCCCCACATACAGTGTCACAACCCAGCAACTGGGTTGCCCTGCCCTGGTGAACACTGAAGGCTCTGCCCCTCATATGTAACAGGTGCGACAAGACCTCCCCCCTCACAAAAAAAAAAAAAATGGCCCAAATGGAAGAACAGATCAAAGCTCCAGAGCCAATACATCTAAGCAACAAAGAGATAGTCAACATATCAGATGCACAGTTCAAAGCACTGGTGATCAGGATGCTCACAGAATTGGTTGAATTTGGTCATAAATGAGATGAAAAAATGAAGGCTACACTAAGTGAAATGAAGGAAAACGCACAGAGAACCAATAGTGATGGGAAGAAAACGGACTCAGATCAATCGAGTGGACCAGAAGGAAGAATGAAACATCCAATCAGAAAAGAATGAAGAATCAAGAATTCAAAAAAATGAGGAGAGACTTAGGAACCTCCAGGACATCTTTAAACGTTCCAACATCTGAATTATAGGGGTGCCAGAAGGGGAAGAAAAATAGCAACAAGTGGAAAGGTTATTTGAACAAACAATAAAGGAGAACTTCCCAATCTAGCAAAGGAAATAGACTTCCAGGAAGTCCAGGAAGCTCAGAGAGTCCCAAAGAAGTTGGACCCAAGGAGGAACACACCAAGGCACATCATAATTACATTAGCCAAGATTAAAATGAAGGAGAGAATCCTAGAAGCAGCAAGAGATAAGGAGACAGTCACCTACAAAGGAGTTCCCATCAGACTGTCAGCTGATTTCTCAAAAGACCTTACAGGCAAGAAGGGGCTGGAAAGAAGTATTCCAAGTCATGAAAGTCAAGGACCTACATCCAAGATTGCTCTATCCAGCAAAGCTGTCATTTAGAATGAAAGGGCAGATAAAGTGATTCTCAGATAAGGTCAAGTTCAAGGAGTTCATCATCACCAAGCCCTTATTATATGAAATGTTAAAGGGACTTATCTGAGAAAAAGAGGATAAAAATATGAACAGTAAAATGACAGCAAACTCAGTTATTAACAACCATATCTAAAACAAAAACAAAAACAAATTAAGCAAACAAGTAGAACAGGAACAGAACCACAGAAACAGAGATCACATGGAGGGTTAGCAACAAGGGAGTGGGAGGAGGAGAGAGGGAGAAAAGGTACAAAGAATAAGTAGCATAGACGGTGGGTAGAAAATAGACAAGGGAAGGGCAAGAATAGTTTGGGAAATGTAGAAGCTAAAGAATTTATGACACATGAACATGAACTAAAGGGGGGGGGAATGTGGGTGGGAGGGGTATGCAGGGTGGAGGGGAATGATGGGGGAGAAATGGGACAACTGTAATAGCATAACCAATAAAGTATATTAAAAAAATTAACATTAATTTGGTGGGGTGGTTAATCACCCAGCAATTCCATAAATATTTACTGAGCACCCACCATCAGCTAGGCACTGTTCTAAGCAATGGACAGGGCAGAGAACAAACAAAAACTCCTGACCTCATACAGGCTACATTTACTATATGTGCTGCTGAAGTGAGCACTAGGTTACATTTATTATGGAGGGAAATAATCTCTGCATCTTTAGCTTTATCCAACATCCACTTGATTGGATATAAAGAATTACAGTTTTTCATTCTCACCATTTTCTTCAGTGTTATGTCTACCAGCTCTTTTACTCCTTCATCAGTCTCTTCCTTGGATGACAGTTGGTGTAGGCTGTTCCTCAACAGGTCAAATACTTCCTCTCGAGAAATGTAGCCATCATCGCCATTCAAATAGTAAACTTCAAAACAGACTTTTCAAAGCATAAGAAGTTTAAAGACTTGGATAAGGACAGTTAAAATGTCATTAATCTTCTCAGTTATTTCAACATATAATAATTTTTTTTAAATTATACAACCTACAATTATTGGGCTTTATGGTGAGAGATTTTAAAATAAAGCACCCTTTATTATATTTCTTTCCACAAGATTACATACCCCTTTGGAATGTGAAAAGACAACTTCAGGATTTTGAAACAGAGCTGCAATAAAGGGGATACATATTTTTAAATCTTTGATCATACAATACACATACATATATATGTGTATGAAATCTCACTGTTGATTCTCTTCTTACATAGAGTACAAAATAAGCACATACTTTGCTATGTCACTGACAACATCAGCATGTCTGGGAAGTGAGTCTGTCTCCTCCTGGGGGCAACCTGTCTGTACTACCCACTATGTTCCATCTCTCCCGGGAGTGACTTGCATCTCGTGAAGTAAACGCTACCACAGCTCATTCATTCATCCACAGGTCCTTACTCAGGCCCTGGGAATTCAGCAATGAAAGAGCTCTGGTGGTTTTGGAAACCAGTTAAATGTTTTAGCAAAAGCAATAGAACCACGTATAAAACTCCAGAGTGATCAGATTGGCTT
This sequence comes from Glossophaga mutica, assembly GCA_039655065.1. NCBI lineage: Eukaryota > Metazoa > Chordata > Mammalia > Chiroptera > Phyllostomidae > Glossophaga > Glossophaga mutica. Next base: position 66,206,868 of record CM077313.1, read on the forward strand.
TGTCTTTTGTTGAGTTTCTCCTAACCTGTTGTACACATGAGTTTGCAACACAACCTTACTAGAAGTGGTATTTTCCCCCAAATTGATATATCCTGAAATGTATATGAAATATTTTTTCACATTTCACATACCATATTCCATATTAATGGAAGTGAGGTTAGAGGAGAAAAAAATTTTTGGTAAGTGAGATGCTATTCAATCATGTATGGCTACTTTCGATATCATAACCATTTTTGCCAGGTATTAGAATTACCACAAGAATTTATATTCAAGAAACTTAGTTTTTCACTTTTCAGTGAGACTTTGGTATAGAAATGTTGCAACAAGCTTAAATGGCGACTATATTGAAATGTTATCCTTTAAAAAATTAGACTGAAGAAACAACAAAACACAGTATAAATGTCAGAAAGTTGATGATTTTTTAAATGTTGCTATCACTGTATAAATGTGTTTAATTTAGGGATCTTCTTTTGAACATATGAAATCTAAATCCAAGTAGAAGAATAAGAAGGAATAAAAATTTTGCTTACTTCTTCAGAACACCACAGCCTTAAGCAATTTGATGCGAAGCAATATTTCCTTGAAAACTGGTATTTAAAATTGTTTAAAATTCTCTTTCTGGGGTTTCTCACCCCAAATCCTGGCTCTAGAGGTGTAAACCATAGGAAACACACATCATTCCAGTGTTAAGGTGAGCTGAGGCCAGAGTTATTTCTAGGCAAAATTGTGAACCGGGAGATTTTTATTTCTTTTGTGTAAGAAGCTCTCTTTATAATCCTCTCCCTTTGGCCTTCCATTGTCCTTAGGTGGTCCCCTCTTTACACTCATCTACACTAGCTGGAGCATCGATGTCCGGTGGTTTAATGTGTGCTTTACCTCATTTTGCGTCTATACCTCACATTTTTTTAATGAGAAGACAAGCAATGGCCCTACCGTGACTTGTGCACTGCCCCATATGGAGGCCTGCTTGTTGCTGAGCCTAGAGACAGCCTCAGAAGCCTCCACCTTGCAGGCTGATTAGAGTTGGCATGAGCCCTGGACCTTAGTTTTGGTCACTAGCCTGGGCCTAAGCCAAAGACCCATCTGGTGAGCATTACAGAGCCAGCGAAGGAAGTGTTTGGGGTCCTGGGACTAGGGACTCTCCTGTGAAACAGGCCACCCATTTCATCTGGTTTTTATTTTTGAAAGCTGCCATAAACTATTTTTGCAAGGTTGCTATAGAGAACACTAATTTTATGTTTTTTAAAAACTGGAAACATTCACTAAATACAAAATTGGCAGTATATATTAGTAAGCCAGCAATCCCATATAGGATCCTTACATTTCAGCTTTTCTTCAAAAGTCCCTCGAAGAAACACTGATAAACCTGCAACCCACTCATTTACGTTTATGCAGTTATCGTTGTCTTTGTCAAATGCAAAAAATACTGAAGAAAAGAACATATAAGTGTATTATAACTTACAGCTATTGTATAATTCAAGAGTATGTATGTATGTAAGAATAATTTGTTAATAAATTTCCTCCCAAACTGAGGGGGAAAAAGGGTTTTGCCACAATCTTTCTTGAAAGAGTCAAAATTACTCTTATATGTTTCCCCTAGATTTTCATAGGAAGAAAAGAGCCCTTCTCCTCCAAGATCAATGATGAGCTTCATTTGCAATGTTTTGTACAGTTACTATAAGCCAGGAAGTCCAATGATGGAGCCAATCACTGTGGTTATTTTTATCATAAAAAAGTGGCAAAACGGTGTTCTAAAGAGTTTGTACAATGCCTAAAGGTAAATTACTAAAATAATGCATTATTTTAAAATTACCAATGAAGTCTTAGTTTATCCCAAAGAAAATAAAGTATTATCTACTTTTAGGCATGATGGATATGTTAATTATTTTGATTATGGTATGGTTCCAAGAGTGTACATATATATGTAAAAACTTACCATATTAAACCCTAAAAATCTGTTAGTGAAAATGGATCACATTAAATAACTTCCTATTTTACAAAAAATAAATGATCTGTGATTTTTTTCAATATAATGAGTATCAGTTTTGCACTGACTGATACATTTTTCATTTTTATGAGGAAAAAGTCATTTAAGAATGTACATGTCTATAGCATATGAATCCACAGACATCGAGATTAAAAGCCACATGCCTATCTTTGAAAAACAAAGTTGCTGTCTTATTTAGTCCATTCCTGGTTACCTCTCCAAGTGGTAGTCAGGAGATAAATCCACAGTGAGCTTACACTAAAAACCATCCTGACAATAAAGTCAACTACTGACTTGTATTGTCAGCACTACCAGGATTGTCTTTTAGTTTGGCATTAAACAATTCAAGGTCTTTGATAAAAATTAAACATATACTTGCCATATATTGATCTACATAGATATGTATGCCATAGATACATGTTTGCTGTCTCAGCTTGGCCCATTTCAGTCTCTTAAGCCTTCTTACCCCTATTCATCAGCTTCTCATCAGTCATTCCGAACAAGCTGTACAGGATCGTCCGGAAGGCGTTGCGGTCTAGTCCGGCATTATCGAGTCTCACATTGGCTTTTTCCACCAAGCGCTGAAAAAGTACTATCAGACACTCAACTTCACCTTTTTTGACTGTAAAATGAAAATATAAATACATATGAGTTCTTCAACCTAATTAAAAATATTTTACTAAAAAGCTATTTTTCCTGTGATGCTGGATGCCCTAGTGATTTTTAAAATACGACATGAACTTGTTCCTTAAGAGCTTACCGAGTTAAGATGGGTCTCACTCAGGAAGAGGAGTTGAGCCATTTTCATGGGTGAGGGCTTTGAATTGGGCCTTGAAGGATGCACAGAATTTTTATAGGAAGGAATGAGTTGGGGTTGGTGAAGAAGTGGAAAATTCCAGGCAGAGGGAACAACATGAGTAAAGGAAAGAGGTAGAATGCGGGGAGCCAGCAAGCTGGAAAGAAGTGAAAAACAAGATAGAAGAGAATGGACTGATGGTTGAGGGCCTTGAATGTCTGGCCAGAAGATTAACATTTATTTTACTGAAGTGTTTCTCATGGTATCATCTTTGGACCACCTGTCTGAGAAGCAACCCCCTTGCCATTGCTTGTTCAACATGCAAATTCCCAGGCCTTGCCCTAGACTGCTCTCAGAATTGTTAATGGTGGGCCCAGGAGATGAACTTTTAAACAAGAGCTAGGATGACTCTTCCTCGCCTTAAGAGTTGAGAAGTGGCAAGCTGTATTGAAGCACAGAAGCCAGGCTTGGAGTGATGGGGCTAGAGGTGGAAATGAGGTCAGAGTGGGAAGGGAGGCTGAGATACTGTGAAGAATCAGTAGGACTTGATGACTTATTTTCAAACGGAAACTTTTTAATACTCATATATCTGGATCTTACTCCAGGCTTAGAAAACTAATGGAAGATGTAAGAAGTGCACAGGTGTTTCTAATGCACCATCAGGACCAAGAACTCAGGGCTTAGACTTAGTGGGTTGGGGGTACTAGACTTAAGCATTTGGTGTCTACTCCCATTTCTGAGACTAAATAGCTGAGAGACAGACAGACAAGTCACATAGCACCTTACGCTTTGCAGTCCTCACTTACACAAATTACATGTTGTCTGTCCAGATGATCTCTGACAGTCCTCACGTTTCTAGAAGTCTAATTCTCTGAATCAAAGATTGAGAGAGCCAAAAGAGGGGGAAAGCTGGTTAATATTTTTCTTTTTCTCTTCCCTGTCCTCCCTCCTTTTTTCTTTTTCCTTTCCTTTTTTTTTGGCAGGGTGACAGGTGGGGAAGGTGGGGAGAAAAAAAAGGTTATTTTAGATGTTGTTTTTGAGATGCTTTCAGGTTACCCAGTAGAAATTAATGACAACATATAGCAAATATGCAGTTTACAACAGGGTTTCCACTGCGGTCAAAATAACTTGATTCTTAAGACAATGACTGACAAAATAAGCAATTACAAAGGTACCTAAAAATACCATTCTGTGAACTGAATCAGATCCCCAGGCTTCACACTAGCTATTAGCCCTAATATATGAAACAAAAGGTCTTTTTTATCCATCCAATGAGCACTTATTAAGGGTCTTCCATGAACCAGGAAATGATTACTCCATGGTCCCTGCCCTCAAGATTGTTACACTTTTGTGGAGATAAAGAAGCGCAGTAAAGCACTATAAGCACTGTGATTGATGGTGGTTGGGGGTGACCCAAAGGAAGGATTTAGGGAGAGAGTTGGTAAGTAATTACAAAGGGCCCCAAAGAGGAGGTGCCACGAGCTATGACCTGCCTACAGGGTGAGCATTAGCCAGAGGAGAAAGCTTGAATGCATGGAGGCATGTTCTGAGCTGCAGATGGTTTGGTGTTGGCCCGGTGGCAAAACTGTTTGCAGACAATGGGGAGTTTACTGAAAATTTTAGCAAGTTAACAGATTCAGATTTGCATTTATGGAAGATCACTTGGGCATGTTCCTGAAACTACCTTGTGAATGGTGAATCCAGATGTGACAGGTTATTTTTCCCAAAGACCGCTGAAACCATCTGTCCCACCCCGCACGCTCTTATGATGTGACGTAGATATTTCACCCTTGGAGAGAGGGGCACTAGGAGGATTTTTGTGCTGGTTTCCTTTCAACCAAGAAAGTGTACAATGGAAACCAGGGGATGTGACTTTTCAAGGTTACATGGTAGAAAGAGACGCAATTGCTGAGGATTAAAAACTTGGAAAGACTTTTTTTTTTTTTTTGGTGGAATATGAAGAAAAAGGACGTTCAGATATAGACACATTCTATTGAGTGCATAGTAATAGACATTTGTCCTGCTCATTCTGGAGAATTTTTACCCGAGGGGAAATGTTAGCACCAACACTAGTGCGAATTAAAAGGGTCCCTGAAGAAAGTGAGGGTGAAGCTGCTCTGAGTCAAAGCTATCTAGGATTGTAGACAGTCTCCGGTGGGTAACTTTTTCTGAGTTTACCCATGTGGCTTGCATTTTGTTGTATCTACAGACCTTATTATATACGCGGAGAAGGAACAATTGTGATATTTGAGAAGTGGGTAGTGAGAATGGCGTTGAGATGCCAGAGATGGACCCATGTTATTAAACAACTTAGTTCACAATAACTTCAGATTTCCAGGGACGCAATGATGAGTTCCCATGAACTCTTCGGTTTCTCCCTTTACATCTTACACAACCATGGTACATTCGGCCAAAGGGATACACTAACTCTGGTGCATTGTCCTCGCTAAATCACACTTACCAGGTCTCCACTCGCGTTCTGCTTTTCTATCCCAGGACTCCTTTCGCTGTCGTGTTCCCTCCAATCCGAGTGTTCAGTTCTCCTTGACATTATTTTAAGAATGTTCCTTAATTTAGCTTTGTCTAACATTTTTTCTCATAAATAGACCGTTTGTGTTTTGTGGAAGACTAAAGTGTTATTCTTGTCATCACACTTCAGGGGCATACACGTAGCCTCGATTACCTGGTTGAGCTAGAGTACAGGTTTCTCCACCGTAATTACTGTTTTCCTTCTCCACAATCTTCTTTACAGGCCAGTCTCTCAAAGAAAAGGGAGTCAGGTGCCACTACTTGGGAAGGGGTGTCTGTACCCTATTCAGAACTCCTTTGTAAGAAAGATGTCTCTTTTCCTTTCATTCAGTTATGTCCCTATGGAGCTACATATTATTTATACCAATATTGTCATTTTGTTCTCAAATTGCTCCGGCTTTCGCCATTGAGTTTTTGGGCTGGCTCCTGTTTCACCCATCCCCACCCTTCTGCTTCTCCACACTTACTTGCTTTCTGGCACTTTTCTGCCAGCTTCATCTCTATCATCCCTGAGAGAACAAGAAGATGCGTAGGTCTCTGCCTCGTTCCCAGCACAGCGCTCCTACAGCCGTGATTTTCTAAGTGATACAAGCACGAGGAGCATCTTTTTTGTCTTTGGCCCGAGTTCCGTACAAGGCTCCTACACCCTAAATTTCTATTTCCTAGGTGACAGGAATGGCTTTTGTTCTCATGAGGTGACTGTTGGTGGCTCCTGGTCACAGAAAGACCAAGCCAAGATTAAAAACTTGGACCTTTCAGCCCCACCCACCATCCTTCAGGAAGGAACTAGAAACTATTGCTCATCTATCATGTGCACGTGAAGGCTCCAGGAAAACCACCAAAATGCAGGGTTTGGGGATGTTCTGTGCTGCTGATCAAAATGGTGCTTAGAGGCAAGCGCTGAAGTTCTGCAATCCTCCCCACGTACCGTTCTTTGCATCTCTTCCAGCTGGCTGTTCCTATCTTTTCATAACAAATTGCTCATCTAGTAAGTAAACTGTTTCCTAAGTTCTGTGAGCCTCTCTAGCAAGTTAATTGAACCCAAGGAAGGGGTTGTTGGAACCTGAGATTCATAGTCAGTTGGTCAGAATCTGTGGCACAGATAACCACCTGGACTTGTGATTGGCATCTAGAGCGGGGAAGGACTGAACTCTTAACCTGCAGGATTTCATTCTATCTCCAGGTAGTGTTGGAATTGAGTTAAATGTAGGACACCCCGCTGGTATCAGAGAACTGCTTCCAGGGAGAAACCTCCACAGGTGGCGAACATAAGGGACAGACATAGGAGTGTGGCAGTAGTGTCACAGAAAGAAACAAATTAGTGCCGGCTTTTCCTCTATGCTCTCTCTGTTCAGCTTTGTCAAGGAATCCTGTTTTTGTTTGTTTGCTTGTTTAAATTGGTGATTGCTACTTTGAAACCAAGGTTTAGGTACTTGGTGTGCCGTGGCTACTGGGGTGTTAATATTTCTAAGCCCTCTCAGTAGACGTAGCGAGGAAATAAGTATGTCTACAAGCCTATGTAGGCACACCCATTGTTATGCCTCAGAAATGAAGTGAAAGCCAAGTACCGGACTAGCTGGCCTGCAGGTGGTCCTGGGCTAAGTGCCAGAAGAGATGATTGCATGGAAAACGCATGAACACTCGGGGGTGTGGGGGGCTTATGAATCCACAAGGGCAAGTCATGCTACATTTAGCTTACTTCTCCCCCAACAGGAGTGGATCAGAGAAGTGCAGTGCACGAAAGTACTTCAGTTTTAACAGGCATGTGACAGTATCTCTCATCATTATTACGTTAGGACCGATTCAGTCCCACGTAGAGCCCACAGAGCATGACGGGAGGCTCTCAAATGTTTGCTAAGTAATCATCGAGCAGTTGTAACGTGGAGAGGTTAAGGGATACGCTGGATGACAGTAACATCTACAGGCCAAAATGATTGGCTGAAGCAAACAACATGACAACATTAGAAGTTTTCAAATTCCTCACATAGGTTAAAAAAAAAAACAAAAACTTCACTAATCTATGTAAGTGTAAAAATTATGGCAAAACAACAATGTACGGTCAATTCCCAATCTATCAATTGAAAGACTGGGTCGGTCAATTCCCAATCTATCAATTGAAACTGACAGGAGGCTGACAAGATTAAGTTTCACCTGCAAAAGATAATTCTGGTCAGGAATCCTCAAACTTGAGTGTCTACAATACATAGAACAATCTGGGTGTCTGGCCCTGTTTCCAGAGATGTTTAAATATACCTAGGGGTGCCCAGGAAGCCACATTTTCTGTTTCCTTCTGTCATTTTTTAGAGAGGAGAGAAGGGAGGGAGAAAGAGAGAGAGAGAACACTGATGTGCCCTGACTGGGCCCTGACTGGGGACCCCAACCAGGCACAGGGAGATTCTTAGAAAGGTGGGACGTATCCTAACTAGGAAGGACACACGAGAGAAGGTGGAAGGGCCCAATAATGAGGCTGTGAAAGAGGCTGACATTAAAGTAACTTCCTGTAATTCTGAAAACAGTCTCAGAATTGTGGTCATGCCTGAGAAAAAAACATTCACAAGATTACTCTTTAAGGTCAGGGCAAGGAATCCCTCCAAATCGGTTACACTAGACTAGTTTTAATAAACACTTGCCCATGTTTAAAGCACCATGCTATTTCAACATCTATAGTATCTTATGTTACGTATCTCTACCAATCCTTAAGTAGAGCAATCTGCTTATACGGGTTTTGTGCCAGAGAACTCAGGGAACTGTCGAAGTAAACCTGTATACTTTATTATTTTTTTTATTATTATTATTTTTATTGCTTTGTGTTTTTTATTTACATAAATCATGTTTTTTTTAAATCAGTATTTTTTAATTGTTGATATTGTACAGTTTTCTGTCTTTTACCCCGCCCCAGCCCACCACCCCAGCCCTCCCCACCTTCCTCCCATTTCCACCCCCCATAGTTTTTGTCCATGAGTCCTTTATACTTGTTGCTCTAAACCGTTCCCCTTTTCCCCTGAAATTCCCTCCCCTCCCCCTCTGGACACTGTCAGACTGTTCTCAAATTCAGTGTCTTTGTTTATATTATGCTTGTTTGTTTGTTTTGTTGATTAGCTTCCTGTTAAAGGTGAGATCATATGTATACTTTAAATCTTATTAAATTTCAGATTATAATAAAATCAGTCCTTGGTTGGCCGATAATCCTTTAGCACTTATGTCATGTAAATTCGCAAGCTTCTCTTCCCACATACACAAATATATTTTAGGACACCCAATAATTATTTTCAGCATAAGTACAGCAATAATTGTTCACTTGCTATCTTATTTTTTACAGTGACCAAAGTATTATATAGGAAAGAGAGGAACTCCATTTTGAAAGTTACAAAGCACTTGTTAACGTCCAACTAGTATGTCTACTAAGTTTCTATTTGAATAAAGATGCTCAGGCACTGCTGGATGTCTGGTCAGTACTTACAGTTCTTGACAGTTTTACTGATGGGCTCCACCAGCTTCCTCAGCTGGTTCATGGTGAATGTGGCTTCGATACACTGCGGACTCGTTAGATAGCCTAGCTCCGAGCCTAGGACCCTACTGATTCCACAGTTCACTACACTACACCCGATAGTGTCACCATGGCAACATTCTAGCAACCAAACACAGAAGGTTCTCAAGTCATTGGAAACACATACAACAATAACTGTTACCACTCAGTACTGACGCATGATTTCATTAATGCTAGTGTGATCTGAAATACTACAGCAAGTCTAACATTGCTTTTTTTGGGGGCTCTAAACACCAGTTAAAGTGGTACTTGATAATGTTGTCTTTTGTATTCCCTCAGCATAAATTCTACAGTTGAAAATGTTTCCCTCCTATGTGAACAGAAAACTAAGTAAGATTATAAAGGCCTTAATCTTTTAGTTGAAGTAAAATAATTTCCCAGGCTATATAATTTCTTTCAAAGGCTAGAACCTCATTTGAAATTTCAAGCCAAGTACCTTCTCATGATATCCAAGAGGAGGCTTCAGTCTGGGAGCCTCTAGAGAAATGTTAAATCCCGCTTTCATGCCTCCAACTTGTACCTGACTAACTAGTAGGAAAACATGTAACTATGCCAAAGGTGGCCAAAGAACAACTGTTTTAACTCCTGTCTGAATCCTAGTGGAGAGAACAAGTAGTTTCTGGTGTGTCTGCTGGTCTTCACTGTGGTGAGGCAAAAAATATAATGTACTACCATAATTTTTAGAAATTAGGGCACTAAATTCTTAGTAAGTTTTTAATGACATATAAAATTTTAAAATAAGGCAAATACAACTGGGGAACAAAAAGCTTTCTTAAGACCTTTCTATAGATTTTAAGTTCAAAACTGGTCATGTTTAAAAAGCGAAACCTGCCACGTAAGTCTGCAGAATAACCATTCTCAGTCTCTCTGAGGTTAGTCTGCTATCCTCCAGAGCAACAGGCTTTTAAAGCACAGCTTGACTAATAACACTATGAACTCACACTCTTGATAAAATAAACTCAGGACAGTCTTATGAATTTAAAACACCTAAGTATATTAAGGACAACCAAATAAATCCAAAACAACCAGAAAGAGGTAGCATTGCTATGAATTCAAAAATTTTTTTTTCATCCAGACACTCAGCAATTTTGTTGCAGTTAACCTGGCATAACTGCCCAAATAACATGTCCTGTGTTGCAAAGGGGTGATCTGGTGGAGGGGGGAAGTCAGAGATGTTGACTTGCACATAACATTACCAGTCAAGTCTTCTTCCCATACCTTATTAGGAGAATGGTAAGGTTACCATAAGAGAAATGATGAAAAAGGTTATCTCCCAGTCAGTCAATGGTCTGGAAAGAGTATAGTTTTCTTGCCAAATCTCTTTCTTCCCCAGTCTAAGAAACAAGCAGTTGCCTCTAGTGGAACACAATCATCGTATACTGGGCCAGTCTGCAAAGGTACACTTTTATGTTCACAGCAAAACTGATCAACAAATAAACTGATAAACTTTATCTTTTAGCATTTGCATGAACAATTCTGAGAAATTTCCTTCTGGATACAGAATGTCCCTCAAACTTGCTGTGTACTCAAGAACATATAGATATCTTTCATTAGGTAAGAGTAGGAAGCTCTAAGCATGAAATGTAAGGAAACTAACCAAGAAATGTGTCATTTTTACAGCTAAAACTTGAAGACATGTCTTATCCTCCTACCACTTAACACCTAGTAGTGTTTCTTAATCATTGTAACTTTGTGACTCAAAGGGAGCCGATAAGAACTTGGCTATTTTTAAGTAAAATAGCTATTTATTCAGCCTCTTGTCATGCCAAAATGTTTTGTGCATATAACACTATAATTATCACGCAGGCAAAATTATACATCAAATTATATTTTGTTACCTGATTATATAAAAATGTAAAGTGAAATTGATTTATCAATCCCTTTTAACTAGTAAACAATTCAGCAGGAGATATGAGGCACAAAATCTTAGTAAAATGACACAGAAAGAGCAATAATGTAATTCTCACTTAAGTTTAACTTGTCATAATTTTTTTATGAATATACAAAGACAAACTTTTAAAATGTTATACTTACTAAGATTCTGGCAAGAACTTTATGTAACAAGACACAGCATAACAGGCTTGCCATTCAACTTGTATACGGTAAGTCTCAGCTTCAATATGAAGCTGTTACAAACAAAACAAAACAAAACAAAACAAGACCAAAAACCTGCTTCTCACATGCTAAACATCTAGGCAAGAATGCCATTAAATGCAGTAAGGAATTTAAGATAGCAAGAATAAAAAGTTAATAAAAGCTAAACATTACAGCCTAAACAAAATTCATACAAAAAATAACTATCACTGGTTACATAAAATTTTCCTGACTGGTTAAAACTTAACAGTATAAAACATGCATCTTAGAATCTTTAGCTATCAAGTTCAAAAAGTACCAGTGTCTATTTGAAATGACTCCTCTCCAAAGCCAAAGTACAGTCAAAATTAATTAAAATGTTATAACACATTCTAATACTAAAAATCATTCAGTATTATCGAAGTGGAGGTACATCCCAGAGCTCCTAGGGCTTTCTCGAGCTGCAAAAGGCCGTTTCTCTGGTTCACTCAAAGCAGCACACGGCCGAGTCCAGGGATGTCACTAACCTCAGTGAAGCGCAGGACTGCCACACCCAGCTCTGACCTCCCTGTGAAGCATGGCTACTGTGTCCACAAAAATAGGATGTATGAGGATAAAAGGCACACTATTCTGCTAAAGAAAATAGCAAACCACCCCAACCCTTGAAAGTTCCTTCCCCAGGTAAATAATAAAAGTATACAAGGGGGAAAAATTAAAATACACTTATCTACAGAGTAAGGATACTGAAATATCAATGCAATCCCTACTTCAAAAATGTTAGAGTCATCTGGTCATTTCTGTGTACATCTTAATGATGTATCCAGACTCAACTTCTGTCGATTTATCATTAGATACTTCTAGTCAAAAATATTAACTTTATTCCCAAATAACAACCACTAGTTTGACTGCAGTGGATTATCTCCCAAAGTTACTAAGCAATGGAAGAGAAAAAGACAGATGTTCAGGCAGCAGGCAGCTATTACGGCCCTTTCACACAGCGGCATTCTGAGTGGCTACTGAACAGTCCAGGAATAATTCTAGAAACAACAATATTCATGCACTTCAGTAAATATGTCATTATTTTCACAGTTGAGATCTCCTCAGACATTGCACTTTATAAGGGAATCCTGATTTTTTTCTAACGTCACGGTGAGTCGGGACTCGAACTAGCAGCCTTCTTTTTCTTTTTCTTACTGTGTTTCTTATGCTTCTTTTTCTTTTTTGTTTTTTCCTGTAAAGACAGTCCGATGTTAGACATTTCTACATGAAAGTATGCAAACTAGAAACAATCAGTTTACTAAGGTACTTCTGAGGTAGTGCATAGTTATTTCAAACAATCCACACAACCAAGTAAGTTGCTCAAAACATTTCTTGAAAAGCATCAATAATCAGTATCAGGAGGATGAACAGTGCTTACTGATTTTCAAAATAAGGAAAAGCTTTAACTCATTAACATATTAACGTAGCTTTTAACTAAATTTCGTGTAGAAAATAAATTCAATTGAATCATGGTATCAACTGCTATTTTTCATTTATTTCATTTCTAAAGGTAAAATAGTTGTGGTTACTGCGAAGGAATCCCTATACCAGAGCAAAACAATGATTTTTGCAAAGTGATAGTTTTCAGAGGACATATATTAAATCTGCTATTTTTAAGCAAACAGAAACACAGCTATTATGCACTGCTCAGGTTAACAACTGACTGGCATGAAATACTGATGTGTAGTTGGAAAGTGTTCTTCAGCTTAGTAAGACAAACATTTGACTGTCCGAGGAAAATGCCACGGAAGCCTAGTAAAAGTAGTCCAACTGTCACTGGGTAAGGGGAGCTAGAATCTTACTGATCTCTGAATCTCGTGACTGTTTCAGATGCAGAAGAAAAAGCTGAACTTTTAGAACAGATACTTGGAAAGGCGGTATCAAATGACAGACTAGTTGTTGATGTTCAGGGGAAGAAAATAAAAGGCAAGAAAAAAGACACAAGGGCAGTAAAAGCGAAGTTTCCTGTCCATTTCTTTATCTATTAGAATTTTCCACAGTCCTCCCTCCTCTCTCAAAGGTCTCTGCCACTTTGTGGCTCTCGGCTGTCATCGTTCTTTTCATTACAAGCCCAGTCCAAAATCTTGTATTTGGGCTTTTAAAAGTAAGTTTTGCATTTAGATTATGTTTCGAAGGACAGCTGACCACTCTCTAAAATACTTTTCTTCTTGGTTTCCATGATAACCTCACTCCACTGCTTTTCTTCTATCACAAAGAACTCTTCATTTCCTTCGTTGGTTCTTCCTCTGCTCAACTTTTCAGGGCCTCCTTCCCTTCTCCTGCACATGCTCTCCCAGTCACACACTTTAAATGCCACTTACAAACCAAATCTTTATATCCAGTCCACTCTGAGCTCAAGACTGCAAGTGCCTCATTAACACCTCCACCTGGCTTATTAGTAGGCATGCCCAAAATTACCAAAAAATGTTTAATTTTTCTCTCCAAATCATCTCGTATGCATCTTAGTAAATGGCATCACTAATTTGTCATTTTACTTTAGCCAAAGAATCTAAGCTATCTTTGACTCAACCCTTTGCATTAACTCTATTCTTCACATCCAGCGCACCAAGTAAGTCCTTCCACTTAAGTCCAGAACACATCTCAAATCCATCATGCCAGTCCCTCTCCATGATTACCACTGCATTACTAACACATTCCTCACCTCTGTCCATTCAGCTCCTCTGCCAGAGCATTTTTTTAAAAAGTAAAGTTGAGCCCTGGCTGGTGTGGCTCAGTGGATTGAGCGCCAGCCTGCAAACCAAAGGGTTGCCAGTGTGATTCCCAGTCAGGGCACGTGGCTGGGTTGCAGGCCAGGTCCCCAGTAGGGGGCACACAGGAGGCAACCACACACTGATGTTTCTCTCCCTCTTTCTCCCTCCCTTATCCTCTCTCTAAAAAGAAATAAATATTTTAAAAATAATAATAAATAAAATAAAAAAGTAAAGTTGATTCAGGTCACTTCTTTGCTCAAAACCCTCAAAACAGCATCCCATTACATTCTGATTAAAACCCACACACTCTCTTGCGAGGTTTGAGCTCTGCTTACTTCCCAATCTCACTGTATACTACTCCTCTCTGTCTACCAGGTAAAAGCCCAGCTTAACTTCTTTCAGGTCCTCAAACTCACTCCCACATACGTCCTCAGCTCTTCTCTCTGCCTCGATATTCTTCCTCTGATCTTCACAGGGCTGACTCTTTCCTGTAAGTCAGATTTCAGTTTAATCTTACTTCCTCAGAGAGGCTTTCCCTCCCTGAGGTCACTCACCCAAGTATCACCCTCTTTTCCTGCACTCAATTACAACGGCTCTATCAACACCTGGAACAGTGCCTGCATAGAGCTTAATAAACATGCTAGCTAAATGCATGGACCAGGGAAGCATGCAAATACAAATCAGAATTAACCAAAATGTTAACCTTTATCTTAATTAAGTAATTAATCTGAGCCAAAGACCAAAGCAGTCTTTATCCAAATTATTTTTTCCATTCAAAAGTCTTTTAAGTGTCACTTTGTACTTGAAGGCATATAAAATGTTAATTCTGAATCAAATCACACATTACTAAGTGAACCTTCTTATCAGAGAAGGACCCTCATTTTAAGACCTGGGGAAATTACAGGAATTATCCCCCAATCTACAAATAATGTGGTTCTCATTTTTATTTTACCTCTCCCTAAGAAAATGCCTTTAAAGGCCAAAGTCCACACTTATACTGAGTGCTCCTAAGTTACTTTGCTGATATGGTCCACATTACTCTTTGATAATCTGTATTCATTTTCTCTAGGATGGTCTGCTTCTTATTTAGATACCACTTCCATTTCCCTTTTCTTCCTCTTCCTTTGGTCTCCTTTCCTACTTCTCAATCCGTGTAATAGCAGAGTTGGCTTTAGAAATGATCAAAAGAATAATCTTTATTAGTGAAATCATTTATGTTGTCACATTCTGGCTTAGTATTCACTGTGTCTTGTGTTTAGAGAGGCTTTTTCTGTTAACATCAGGTTTGGCTGATCTGGAAGTAACTACTACTGAAGATAGTGGGAATCACCATACTTTAATATCATCTTTCATATTATTACACCTTCAGAAAATCAAACGAAAGTTTTAGCTTATATTTCTAAGCGTAAAATACTGAAATGGAAAAAGACCATGTTTGCTACCAGGGCATTCTTCCTTTTTCCTGAGCCAATTCAACTTTTTCCAACGCATTAAGTGAAGCTGCCAAACACCATGATAAGTATTTACTTGGTCCTAGTAAATGCAATCATGCTTTCTTTACCCGTGACTCATTTTATATTAAATAAAAACAGCTATACTATTGTCATGTAAAAATGTGATACTTGCTGTTGCTTTTTCTCTGTCTTCACTGCTTTTCTTCTTTTTTGCTCGTACCTAAAAAGTTTAAGTTTTTGTGGAAAACAGAAGACAAATATGTAACTTGTACTTACAGCATTTCTTTTTCATTCCCTAATATACTTTGTATCTTTAAAATTTATCTGTAAAACCATTTCGACAACTAAGTAACATTTTAAATGCCTTATTTACCTTAAACCTGTTATATCACAATGAGAATTAAATAAAACACATTGAAAGAGAAGGAAATTAGTATTTTAAGTCTCTAAAGGGCTTTTCTTACATTCCCTTTCAGCACCTAAGAAAAGCAGTGAGGTACAATGGATAAAAAACATGAGCTCTCCAACCAACCAACCATCCAACCGAGCTCTGAACCCTCCCTCTGCTCTGTATCACTCTCGGTTTCATCACCTGTAACACGGCAGGGGAAGTGCCTGGAATGAAGTAGGTGTTTCTCTAACTCTGTGGTGTTCAATGAATAACAGCTGTACATGTACAGTGTACACAGTATAATCCAACTGATTAAATCCAAAATTGCTAAAGTTCCTGTGCATTTAATGTTAACTCCAAATGTAACATTATTATTTTTCATTTTTCTTGTCATAGCAATGACCGGAGCGGTAGCAGCTGTGTTGCACCCACACTTAGCCAGGCCAAGACAGAAGATGCTGCCATGCGCTGTCCGGGACAGCCCGACACGGCTTCTGAGTAGCCCACCAGACAGTCACACCTATTTACAACACAGAAGCTAAATTTACTGTACTATGTACCCGAAGTCTTTTGTATAGGGTTTTAAGATACACTCGCAAGAATTCTCATATTGAAATAAAATTTAATAAAAATTATGCATTATTATTTTTTTGGATTTTTTCTATTTCTGTTAGGGGTTAGTAATGTATAAATGTGTAGGTTAATATATATAAAAATATATTTCTATAAAAACTAAAAGTTCATTTCAGGGGCATTACCAAATATTATTACAAAATGAGAGCAACAGGCCCTATTTTACAAACAAGGAAACCAATCCCAAGAAATAGTTTAAAAATGGTAACTTACAGACCTAAAACTAAGTAAAAATTGACTCTAATTCCAAGAGAGTACAAAATCTAAGACAGAGATGTCAGAGCTGAAAAGGACACTGTAGATGATCTCATCCCACTCCTTCGCTGTACAGATAGAACAACTGAGATCACACCAATATTCCTGCTCTACCTCATCACCTCTCCCCTCCCTAAAGAGCAGTTCCAAACAAAAACAAGGAAATGCTGGGTTTCAATATGCAATACAGCATACAGCATTTTTCACGTAGTCAAAACAGCAGTGCTGGGCGGTCTAAGAGGACTGATTAGATGGTAATGGAAAAATATAATAAAGGTAAAAAGTTTTTAAAAAGAAAACATTAGAAGAGTAAAAATAATATACATATCTCAGATTGGAAAGGTATGTGAGAACATGGCTAATTATCAAAATAATAATAATGTAATTGTGAAAAATACAAAACTTATTCTGAAATGGAACAACTTCCTTTTATTTTTCATAGCACATCATTCTTCATAGTAAATCAAATACGTACGAAATCTTCATCAATTAATATTTAATAAATCAAATAACTGAACATTTTAAATAAAATAGATCTGATCATATACATACCTCCTCAATATAATCTGGTTCTGATAAGGACTCAGATGATAAAGGTTTATCTTCAGGATACATCTTTCTCTTTTTGCCAAGTCCTTTAATGTCCTATTTAAAAAAAAAATACATTTATCATGACTCAAAAAGATAGTCCTACACCATGTAAATTTTATTTCCATGTTCTATCAACATTTTAAAAATTTATTTGTTATCTATTTTTAGAGAAAGGGGAAGGGAGAGAAAGAGGGGGAGAAACATCGACTGGCTGCTTCTCACACACTCTCAACCAGGGACCTGACCTGCAACTCAGGCATGTGCCCTGACTGGGAATTGAACTAGTGACCTTTTGGTTTGTGGGCCCATGCCCAACCCACCGAGCCACACCAGTCAGGGCTTTATTAACAATTCTAAAATTACCATAAAAATTATTCATTTTTTGCTCTGGCTGGTGTGGCTTGGTGGATTGAGTGCTGGCCTGCGAACCAAAGGGTTGCCAGTTCAATTCTCAGTCAGGGCACATGCCTGGGTTGCAGGCCAGGCCCCCAGTAGAGGGCAGGTGAGAGGCAACTACACATTGATATTTCTCTCCCTCTCTTTCTCCTTCCCTTCCTCTCTCTCTAAAAATAAATAAATAAAATCTTTAAAAAATCAACGAGCTCAAAAACTGAGCAATGGAAAAAAGTCTTGGTGGTTATACTACATCAGATGGAGAGCACTTTGAAGGTGACTGAAGTATATTACACATGTAAGAATAAATACACAATGTTTTATATATAAATTCCAAGTTTTGGGGGGTTCCCCCTCATACATGCTACAACTTGGATGAACCTTGAAAACATTACACTAAGTGGAAAAAATCCAGACACAAAAGGTGTCACACTATAGGACTGTTTTATATGATATATCCAGAATACGCAAATCCATAGAGATAGAAAGCAGATTAGAGGGTACCTGGGGACGGCAGAAGGGAGAATGGGAAATGATTACTTAATAGGTTGTTCTCAAAAGGATGATGAAAAAGCTTTGGAACTAGAGGGAGGTGGCTGTTGCCAGCACTGTACATCCACCAAATACCATCAAATTGTGATTTTTAAGATGATTAATAGATTATGTGAATTTCATCACCATTTAAAAAATGGTGTGAAGATGTAGTAAAATATAGTGACACTAGTTTGTAGTTTTCTTTTATTAATAATTGCTTTATTTTTAATAATTAGAATAAGATTTTAAAATGTAAATCAGAAACATGGGTAGAGATAAATTTAGCACTAATTATAGTTGAATCACAAGATAAAATATCACTAACAGCAGTAAAAGTTTTTTTTCCAAAACTTATCTATGGTACATTCGATTTGAACCAGAAGACCATGTTCCTTAATTAAAAGTACTTCCTTTTAAAATGACTTGAGGAAACAAAGGAAATGTTTAATCTCCATTACCTTGATTTTTAATCTGAGGTAATCCATTAAACTACAAAAATTCATACTTTCTGCAGGAATACTCTTTTGATCTTTTATCTTCACTAATGAATCCAATAATTTCCTTAAATCAATATAAAATCCCATAAAAAGCAAATAAATAAATAAATCTCAAGCTAAAAGGGGGAACACATTATTGTTTTTTTTTAAAAATATTTTATTTATTTATTTTTAGAGAGAGGAAAGGGGAGGAAGAAAGAGAGGGAGAGAAACATCAGTGTGTGGTTGTCTCCCACTGGGGACCTGGCCCACAACCCAGGAATGTGCCCTGACTGGGAATTGAACTTGCCACCCTTTGCTTCCCAGTCTGGTGCTCAATCCACTGAGCCACACCAGTGAGGGCACATTATTGTTTATTCCTTGAAGTAAATGAAGTGTTGTATGACAGACTATCTTAAGGAAATAAAAAATTATAACTACCTTTTCTTTCTCAGTTGCATCCTTTGACTTCTTTTTCTTTTTCAGACTATCCTAAACAAATATATATATGTATCAACTTTAAATGTAAAAGATACAGCATAACAGTGCAACAAAAATACCAAAAAGGTTATTTGCTCTATGACTAAAAAAAGTTTACTTCAATACCAGAATTTTATTTTAAAAATGTAGAAGAAATGTATGTTATGTGTATATAGATACTTGTAAGAAAATGAGGCTTCTCAGTTCATCTGGCTGTATGTCTAATCTATGTGCACCTGAAATGACACTATCTGTGACAACCACATGATCTATTTTAATATGACTTTATGCCACTGCCTGTTTTTGCCTGTGGTGGTCATAAGGACTGGAGTTCAATTCCCTCTGGGCCTAGACATCTACCAGTGCGATTTCTCTACTCCCCTTTTAAGGACGGGAGGTTAAGAATTTTTGCTTAGCTATTAACTACTAACATCCCTGCACCTTTCACATCCATAAAGTGTGGTAACAAGTATCTACTGCATAGGGTTGCTGAGAGAACTGAGTTAATGTGTCAAGAGCTTAGAACTGTGCGTAACATGTAGTAGGCATTCAATAAATGCCAGCTATCAGAATCATTAGATTGGCTCTTCTGATTTAAAAAACAATGAAAAGACCCAACATTTACTGACTACTTCCTAGACAGCAGGCATTTTGTCAGAAGAAATCTCACTAGGGGAGTAGATATCTACCCTAGAACAAGACAGTTGCTTTGTTCTCCTGAGACCCTAGGACATTTGTTTGTTCAGTTGTGGCCCAGGGACACCCCTGTGTAAGAACCACTGAGGACATCTGTTAAGAATGTAGACTCTTGAGCCTAATCAGACTTACTAAATCAGACTCTGAAAATGAGGCCTGAGAACCTTCGCTTTTATAGTAACGTGCACGTATTTCTTCTGGTCACTTATGTTTGAGAGTAAATTGTGACAGACAATTCTAGCCGGTACAGAACAGACTCAGGTAGAGTAGAAAAGACATTGGACCAGCTAGTAAAAGACAGATTCAACTTCGAATTCTAATGCCAGCTATATAAATTCAAGTAAGACTTTTTTCTTTGAACTGTGACTTCTTCATGAAAATAGAAAAAAAAAAAAAAATGCCTGCCACACTCATCATAAGGCTGTCATGGAAATGCTGAGAGACAGACAGATGTGTGAAAGTATTTAGAGAACAATTAAATGCCACATGTAAAGCACTAAATGGCACAAAACATCATAGTATATAAAAAACAGTATCTTATTTTTAAATGGAGAGCAACTGAAGATAGCAAAACTAAAAGAAAAACCTCATTACATGTTTTTGCTATCCAAAATGTTGCTAATTAAAATTTTTTTACCTTACTGTCTGACTCAGTCTCTGACATGGAGCTTTCAGAAGATTTATGTGAACGGTTCTTCTTTTTCTTTTTCCTTTTTCCTTGTTTCTTATCCTACATAAAACATTTTTAGAAACATTTGCTTTCTTTTTCAAAAATATAATTACTGCATTTTTATTAATATCAAATCTTTATCAATAAACAAAAGCTAATGAAAGGACCAGCTTATAAACATGTTTCACTTAATATTTTAAATGTAACATACCACTTTCCTGGTTTCTTTAAAGAAAAAGAGCCAAGTGATTTGAGTCACACATAATTCCTAGCATCTAGTCAAAGAGCACTTTAGATTATTTCAATCCAATTCTTCTGATATTTTAAAAATAAACAAGACAAATTCTGAAATCTAAAAATATATACACCAATACTTAACTATCTAGGTGTTTATTTGTATCAGTGCTCTCAGTTATAGAAAACTAATAAAAACCTGGATGTAAACACTTTTAACTGGTATTTCCTAAAGAAATTACACATATTTCATGAATCATTATAGGCAAACCTTACCTCATCTTCAGAATCTGAAGAACTGCTGGAAGAATCAGAGCTTGATGAAGAAGAGGATGAATACTTGACCAAGCACAAAACAATTAAAGCTTGTGAGATGCAGGAAGTTTTTTTTTCTTTTACTAGGTATCTGAAATACTTAACAAAATCAATCTAATGTCCTGAAACAAGTGCCATCTTCATAACACTTAAGTATTAAAAGTCAACTGACACATTTCCTCATCACCCCCGCCCAAATAAAAGGAAAACAAAAAAAGGCTCAACAAAGTAATGGCAATTCCCTCTCTAACAGCAAAGCGGCAGTACTAGGTTATAAAAGGAGGTTGGCAGTTGTCTTTTATGTCAGAAAGAGAACATAAGCACCCAATAACTACCAAAGGACCTCCAGGCTCTTTGACCCATCTGGAGTTAGCATACAAGCTATAGAAACGATTCTTACTTTTTTGGTAGGCTCTTAATTTTAATATCTAGAAAAATGGAAAAGTTTTGCTCACCCTACCAGATTTCTTCTTTTCTTTTTTCTTTCTCTAAAAGCAAGTAAACAAACAAAAAAGGTACAAATCTAAGTAAGCTGATGTGAATTTTGAAATATATATTAATAATAGCATAAAGCAGTATTATGAAAGCCCAACTGTGAGATTAAGGATAGCAATAAAGTAAAAATAGTATTACCTGTCTTTTTTTGGATGAGCTTTCACTTCCACTTAATAATTTCTCCCTGTGTTTTTCTAGTTCTTTCTTCCAGTTCTGCAAAAAGGTTGTAAACACCATCAGAGGACATCTATCCCCTTCCAACACACCTAATATACGAGTATAAGACTGCCACTGTTTCCTTTCTTTCAGCCTCTCACCCATCCCAGCCTCTAAATACAAAAGTTATTCCAAGTGCCAGAATCCTTGATTCTACCACTAAGAGAACCTCTACCAGCTCTTCTTAGAGAGGTTAATAAGGATGGGAATTCTCCACTGTATATCCTGTATATTGAGAGTAGGTATTATCATCAAAATTACAGTGAAAATTTAGAACCATCATCACTTAGAACCATTGGAAATCGAGTTCCTTCAACTCTGATAAGTTCATTCAAGTCTGACAACTACGGAATTAAAGAAACCACATCCATCCAGACTGGTAGGAGGGATGGAGATGCAGAATGGGCCAGTCCCACACCCACGTGTGGTGGAAACAAATTTGAGAGAGATATCTCGGGAGTGAGGAGTCCTGGCCCCACAGCAGGCCCCCCATCCCAGGGATCCAATGCCGGGAATTAAGTCCCTACAACCTCCAGCTGCAAAAACCAGTGGGGACTGAGTAGATGGAAGGTACTTCTGGAGTTCTCCTTAAAGAAGTCACACATGAACTTACTCAGATTCATACCTCTGAGCTCTAGCACTAGGGTAGCAGCTTCAGACCAGTGGCATACAGGGAGAAAGTGAAGTGTCTGGCATCAAGTTGAGAGCTGGGGGGACAGCCTTCTCCCAGACAGAAAGGCAGGCAGAGGCCATTGTCCCTTTTCTGAACTGTCCCCCACCACAGAGCTGGCAGGCTGGTACCATATCTCTGACTCCATCAACTTGGCTAACACTGTTTGCCCAGCCCTGGAGACCCCCTAAGACTCTATCTCACCCAACTTACAGGCCCACCCAAGATATGAATGGCTGGTCTTGGCTCATGCTTCACAACTTTCTAAATCCTATCAAACAAGCAATAGTCAGCCTCACTAAACCCCCAGCCCCCATACGTCTTGCTAAGGGGTCCTCAGCCTGGAACTAGCAGCAGCCAGCCTAGATTCATAGCTTGGCTTCACCTGGAACCTCCAAGTCCAGCACAAGAAGCAGTCATCTCAGATTGCTTAATAGCTCATGCAGGGTGGCCTCCAGCAGAACACAGGTATAAGCTTCCCTTGCCCTGTACCACCCAGGAAACCCCAAAGTCTGTGCACCTCATGGGCAACTATAGACCATGTCAGAGCACCATGACCCTACCCCTGCACAGCTGATTCTCCATGGAGGGTGAAGGTTGGTGGTTAATAGTCACAGCCAGTCCCTGTAACTGACTAGCCTGGGTAAATCCCTCCCACTGATCTGCCAACAGCAATCAAAGCTCAACTATAAGAGGAGGGTATACTCAGCCCACACAGAGGACACACCTCGAGTACCCAGCTTGGGTGCTAGGTGAAGCTGTGCCACTGGACCCTACAGGACACCTACTATATTAGGCCACGCTATCAAGACGGAACCATAGAAGCTCTACCTAATATATAGAAACCACCACAGGGAGGCTGTCAAAATGAAGAGACAAACATGGCCCACATGAAAAAAATAGATCAGAACTCCAGAAAAAGAACTAAACAAAATGGAGACAGGCAATCTATCAGACACAGAGTTCAAAACACTGGCTATAATGATGCTCAAGGAAGTTAGTGAGGACGTCAACAGCATAAAAAAGATTCAATCAGAAACAAAGGATATGCTAATTGAAACAAAGAACAATTTACAGGGATACAACAAAAGAGAGGATAAAGCCGAGAAACAAATCAATGATTTAGAACATAAGGAAACAAAAAACAACCAGTAAGAACAACAAGAAGAAAAAAGAATCCACCAAAATGAGGATTAGTGTAAGCAGCCTCTGGAACAACTTCAAGTGTTCCAACATATGCATCCTAGGGGTGCCAGAGGGAGAAGAAGAGCAAAATATTGGAAATTTATTTGAAAAAATCAGTGAAGGAAAACTTCCCTAATTTGGTGAAGGAAATAGACATGCAACTCCAGGAAGCACAGATAATCCCAAACGAGATGGATGCAAAGAGGCCTACTCCAAGATACATCATAACATCATACTTACAATGTCAAAGGTTAAAGATAAAAGAGAATCTTAAAGGCGGCAAGAGAAAAGCAGTTAGTTACCTACAGGGGAAATCTCATGAGACTGTCAGCTGATTTCTCAAAGGAAACCGCAGGCCTAAAGGGATTGCCAAGAAACATTCAAAGACATGAAAAGCAGGGACCTACAGCCAAGACTGCTCTACCCAGACTGCTCTAACATTTAGAATCAAAGGGCAGATAAAGAGCTTCCCAGACAAGAAAAAAACTAAAGGAGTTCATCACCACCAAACCATTATTATACAAAATGTTAAAGGGACTTATTTAAGAAATAGAAGATTAAAACTATGAATAATAAAATGTCAAAAAATACGTATCAACAATTGAATCTAAAAAAATAAACTAAGCAAACAAGAACACAGACAGAATCATGGATATGGAAAGCATTCTAATGATTGCCAGAAGGGAGGGGTGTGTGGGGGAATAGGTGAAGAGGTGAGGGGATTAAGAAATACAAATAGGTAGACACAGAATAGCCATGGGGATGTAAAGTACAGTTGAGGAAATGGAGTAGCCGAAGAACTTATACACATGACCCATGGACATGAACAATGGTGGGGGGATTGCCTGAGGGAGTGCAGAGTGCTGGGTAGAGGGGGGCAAAGGGGGAAAGCTGGGACAACTGTAATAGTATAATCAA
Source organism: Glossophaga mutica (assembly GCA_039655065.1). Lineage (NCBI taxonomy): Eukaryota > Metazoa > Chordata > Mammalia > Chiroptera > Phyllostomidae > Glossophaga > Glossophaga mutica. The sequence goes on from CM077313.1 coordinate 66,231,156, forward strand.
TAAAATACAATTTTTAAAAAGATTTTATTTATTTTTAGAGAGGGGAAGGAAGGGAAAAAGTGAGGGAGAGAAACATCAGTGTGTGGCTGCCCCTGGAGCACCCCCTACTGAGGACCTGGCCTGCAGCCCAGGCATGTGCCCTGACTGGGAATCGAACCAGTGACCCTTTGGTTCATAGGCTGGTGTTCAATCCACTCAGCCACACCAGCCAGGGCTAAAATATAATTTTTATAAACAGAGAATAGGTATTATTACTGAGGCTGAGGAATTTTTTTCTAATAAAGATGGTTAGATTCTTTTTCCAAACAGTGTAAGATAAATTAATCCATACTGTGGCTGAAATATTACATATATGTTCACAATCAAAAACAAGCAAATATCACCATAGACATCTCAGGGTAAAATGGCGGCATGGTGATGCAGGAGAGAAGGTAAAGAATCTAACATTTAGAAAACTTCCAGGTGATTCAAATTATTGTGAGATGGTTTTTCTCTATTAAAAAAATCATATATTTACATACAAACCTGTACTCAATATAACAAAAACACCCATCATATATGGAGCTGCTTCAAACTGAAGAGCTAGAACCCAAACCTCGGTTTACTTAACAGTTATTTAATTCTTCTTATAATAAATGTTAGTCTGTTTTTTTTTTAAAGGTACTATTTACAAACCTCATTCATTTTTTCTTCAAATTCAGCCAATGCCTTGGAGCCTTTCTTTTTCTTTTCCAGTTGTTCTTTCACTTCTTCCCTTAAAAAGTAAAATGTAAAAAATATGTTTTCAAGCAATTCAAATTAGAGATGGATGCTTACAAACCATACAATAAAATTGCATAAAAAAAACTGTTCTCAATATTTTAGTAAACCTCCATTCCAGTGCTGATACATTTCAAATTTGCGTCCATATCTTTGTGAATCAATTATCACAACAAAGCCTACCAGTTAACACCAATCACTCCTTTTCTACACATGGATTGTAAAAGGTAGTATAGGAAACATTTGAGCACTTACAAGCTATACACACTGTTTTTAAATACATTTTCCTTTAACCCTCACCACAATCCTTTGAGAAAAAGTAGCATTATTTTATAGATAAAAGCTGTAATTTGGGGAAGGTAAGAAATCTGCCTAACATCACAAAGCTTTAGTAACAAAAGTGTATTTGCTTGAACTACTGTATTCTGTTACTAAAGCACCATCTTGTAATGTATCTCACAGATGCTCAAAAAGAGAACACAGCACACCTGACTGCTTACTCTTAGGAAGGACTACCTACAAGACTGGCCCTGGCACTTTCAGGGAACTTGGAATTTAGGGGAGTCCTTACCAATCTCTGATAAGAGTGGTTCACTGTGCCTGTTCATACGAACATTGGATTTTAGGTTGAACATCTACATTCCTTCGGAGAGTCTGGAATTTTGGCACCTAATAGGCAGAAGCTGTTCAGTTCCAAGTGAAAACCCTGGGCACAGACTCTCTACGAATTCCCCTGGTCGGCAACATCTCACATGTGTTATCACAACCCACGCTAAGGGAATTAAACACGTCCTGTGTGACTGCACAGGGGAGGAAGCCTCGGAAGCCGGCACCCAGTCTCCCTGAGACTTCATCCCTGTACATTTTCCCTCTGTTGACTGTGGCTGGTATCCTGTCACTGTAATAAATCTCACCCATGAATACAACTACCTACGATACCTAGCAACTTACTCAACCTGAGAGTTTTCTTGAGGACCGCTGACACACATGTAATATACTTACTTGAGCTCATCCCCTTTAAAGTTCATTCCTTCTCAATTTTAAAGACAAAATATACTTTGTTTTGGAATCACTCAGTTTCTGGTATTATGCTGCAACAGTTAACAACAGCACTCATGAACACTGTCAGAGGGGGACATGCTTACTTCCTACTTAAGTCAAAGGATGGTGTTATATGTAAGCACAACTTTCAACTGCAGTTGTCCAGCTTTCAGAGGCACTTAGAAGGAGTCTGAAACTCAACTCTAAAGCTCGTGATACGTTACATAGGAGCATTATATTTAATGGTAAGAAAGAGAGTAAGGCCAGTGCTGTGACAGCACCACTCAACAAGGGCCAAAAAGATCAATTTAAAGCAAAAATCTAACAATGGGAAATTCTAACATTGAAAAGCCAGCAGATAAAGCAAGAAACGAGATCTAACATTATCCTTCCTCACACCTAGTTACACCTCAACAAAGGATGTGATTACTCAAATCTACCCTTTTAAAACAGAAGACTGCAAGGTTAAGTTCATTCTTAGGGGATAAAGAAGAGATTGGTATGAAAGGATATTTGATAGTGTGTTAGCTGTCTTGGGCGTTGGGTTCTCAAACGTTTGCTTTACACTTGTGCATGTGTTTCATGCATTTGAAAAAAGCACGTATCAAATATTACTTCAAAAACTACATATCGGGCATATGCTTGGCAATCAATAAAAGTTGCAATAGTAACCTTTTAAATATTTATAAAAACTTTATAAATAGGTAAATTCTTTCACAAATACCAGGTAGGCCTTGGTCGATTCAGATAATCTTGGATCGTTGGCCCTGAAGACTGGACTGGACCCCTTGATCTGGCCATCGCTATTGGGTTCATATAGGCCTTTAGGAAAGAACAGAAATTTATTCCATTAAAATAACCATTAGGAAGGCAAAAGTTCACTTACTTAAACAATTTTAATTAAGTAAGTGCATATTGTCTCCACATAAGCATGAACAATCTGGCTAACCAAATTTTCATTACAAAAAATAAATTTAATGCTCATTTTTTAAAAAAGATTTTTATTTATTTATTTTAGACAGAGGGGAAGGGAGGGAGAGGGGGAAACATCAGGCTGTGGTTGCCCCTCGTGCACCCCCTACTGGAGACCTGACCCAGTTCACAACCCAGCCACGTGCCCTACCTGGGAATCACACCCGTGACCCTTCGGTTTGCAGGCTGGTGCTCAATCCACTGAGCCACACCAGCCAGGGTTCATTATTAAGCCTCACAAGTTTGGGAGATGAGTAATGTCGTGCTTTCATGAAACATGTACTTTTACCAGAGATTTGATGAAAATAATAATGACACCTCTTTCTTACTATAAGAGGGTTTTATATTGCCATCTAAATCCCAATAACCCTGTGAGCGTGATGACACTGCTCTCCAGCAAATGAAACTCAGTTCCAGAGAAGGTAAAACAGATCTAACTCCAAATCCATTGCTTATTCTACTATATATTCTATCTCAGGAAGTATTGTGCCATACAAAATACAATTTTATTCACTAACTGTTAATATCAAAATTACATTATGCACAGGAAGCAAATGAAAAAAAAATAGGATGTCTTCCAAATTGATGCACACATCAACGTGCACTGAAGTGAAAACACTATCCACAGAATGGGAGAGAATATTTACAATATTTACATATATCTGATAAGGGATTAATATCCCAAATGAATAAAGAAATCTTACAACTCAATAACAAACAACCCAAACGACCCAATTCAAAAACACACCAAAGACTTGAACAGACATTTTCTCAAAGAAGATACGCAAATGTTCAATAAACACATGAAAGGATGTTTGACATCACTAGTCATTAGGGAAATGCAAACCAAAATTACAGTATGTCACTTCACACCCATTAGGATGGCTATTATCAAAAACACAGAAAATAACAAGTGTTGTCAAAGACATAGAGAGCATGGAACCCTTTCAAATTGCTGGTGGGAATATAAAATGGTGCAGCTGTTGTGGAAAAGTTTGGTGGCTCCTCAGAAGTTAAACACAGAATTACCACATGACCCAGAAATTCCACTTCTAAATGGAACTGAAAAAGAACTGAAAGCAGGGGAGCAAACATACTTGTAAACTATGTGCATGGCAGCATTATTCACAACAGCCAAAAGGCAGAAACAACTCGAATGTCCATCTACAGAGGAATAGACAAGTAAGATGTGGTATATACGACAGTACATACAAGGGAATATCATCCACCCTTAGATACACATTACGACACAGATAAACCCTAACAACATGCTACGTGAAATGAGGCAGACACAAAAGGACAAACACTGCATGATTCCACTCATATGAAATACCTAGACTAAGAAAAATCAAAGAGACAGAAGGTAAATAGATGTTACCAGGGATTGGGACAGTGAGGTGATTAGGAGTTATTGTTTAATAGGTACAAAGCCTCTTGTCTGGGATGATGAAAAAGTTCTGAAAATGGCCCTGGCTGGGTGGAGTGTCATCCCTGACCACTAAAAGGATGTGGTCGGATTCCCAGTCAAGGCACAGGCCCAGCTTGAGGGTTTGATTCCCCAGTTGCGACGAGTACGGGAGGCAACAGATCAGTGTTTCTCTGTCTCCCTTCCTCGCTTTCTAAAATCAATAAACATATCCTTGGGTGAGAACTAAAAAAAATTCTGGAAATAGATATTGGTGATAGGTGTACAGCACTGTGAAAGTACTTAATGCTGTTGAACTACACACCTAAAAATGTTGAAAACAGCGAACTTTATTTTATTTGTATTTTAGCTCAATAAAAATTCTACAAAAAAATTAAGTTATGCTCTGTACACTGCATTCACTACTGCAGAATACATTTTTAGACACGTTTTTCAAAGATATATTGAGACAAAATAAGGCAAGTCTGTTAATTACAGTGTTTAGCAAAGAGATGTTTTATTAAAATTGACTTTGTCCCAGATATAAAATATTATTAATTCAGTGTCAACCTCTTAGCTCTCACATTCAGTTTTCCAAATTTAATTCAAATCAACAAAATTCTTCTATTTTTAAATACAAAGAATTTTGGTTGAAAATGGCTACTTTCAAGGTTGATTTTAAGGCCTTAAGCCTAATTCTTAATATCCCAAAAGAAGCTAAAGGAGAAAACATATTTGTTGCATTTACTTAACAAAATTTGTAAAATGAGTAACATTTTCCACCTTCATAACAAATATTACATACTTCTAGATTTCTCTGCCAGAGTAAGCAGCATACAACCACTATAAACAATACACTAAGAACTGTTTCCATTCAATTAGACACCACCTGATTACTTGAATGAGAAAGTTAAGCCTTCAACATAATGTTCTTACAAGCAGAAATGAACGCTCCTGTTGTCAGACATGTTACAGAGTGGGGGCTAAATGTGGATTATCAAATATAACATTAAAGACAATAGCATAATATTTTTGATATCAACTGTTATGCCCTCAAATATTTCATTTAACAGCCTTTGCTGAGAATTTCAGTTTGTGTGGAAATATAAAAACTGACAGGCCTCAGTAGAGGAACTGATGGCCCTGCTAATGACAATGACAACCCTAACCAGAAGCAAGTACAAGGTGCAAGCTAAGATCATTTTAAAACAGGAGTGCCATGTCATAATTTTAGCAGTGCTCAATGGTAAAATATTTTGAGTTTAAAATTGTAAAAACCATTTATTTCCAAAGAATGCAAACATATACAAGGATGTTTAAAACTAAATTACTAAAATAGGGAAAAGTGAAAATACCAAACTAGCCACCAAAATGAGATTCAAATTAAAGTATACCCCAAAATGAAATATAATGTAACCGTTAAAAAGAATGAGATAGATCTACAGTAACTGATATGGAAAGATGTCTAAAATTTCTTAAGTGAAAAGCAAAAAAAAGGCAAGCTGCCTAAATATAAGACATACTGATAAACACCCTGTATTTTTCAGACCATAAGACGCACCTAGGTTTTAGAGGAAAATAGGAAAAAAAAACCTTGAAGCGAAAAATGTGGTAAAATATTTAATAACATAAATAACATAATATTTCACCAATGTAAATGTAAACAGACTCAACAACAGCATTAACAACCATTATGCCTCCCAATTGGGGGGAGGGGTGCATCTTATAGTCCGAAAAAATAAGGTAGCTATCAAAAAATTTTTTTGCCTTTCTAGTTTTTTTAAATATAATTTTTTGATTATGCTATTACAGTGCCCCACTTACCCCCCTTTAGTGCCCTCTGCCCTGTACATCCCCTCCCTTCCCTCATTCCTCCCGCCTTTAGTTCATGTCCATGGGTCGTACATATAAATTTTTTGGCTTCTACATTTCCTATACTGTTCTTACTTTCCGCTGTCTATTTTCTATCTACCATTTATGCTACATATTATCTGTACCTTTTCCCCCCTCTCCTCTTCCTACTCCCCTGCTGATAACCCTCCATATGATCTCCATTTCTGTGATTCTATTCCTGTTCTAGTTGTTTGCTTAGTTTTTGGTTTTTTTTTTTTTTTTTTTTTTTTAGGTTCGGTTGTTAATAGCTGTGAGTTTGCTGTCTTTTTACTGTCATATTTTTATCTTCTTTTTCTTAGGTAAGTCCCTTTATCATTTCATAGAATAAGGGCTTGGTGATGACGAACTCCTTTAACCTGACCTTATCTGAGAAGCACTTTATCTGCCCTTCCATTCTAAATGACAGCTTTGCTGGATAGAGTAATCTTGGATGTAGGTCCTTGCCTTTCATGACTTGGAATACTTCTTTTTAGCCCCTTCTTGCCCGCAAGGCTTCTTTTGAGAAATCAGCTGATAGTCTTAAGGGAACTCCTTTGTAGGTAACTGTCTCCTTTTCTCTAGCTGCTTTTAAGATTCTCTCCTTATCTTTAATCTTGGGTAATGTAATTATGATGTGCCTTGGTGTGTTGCCCCTTGGGTCCAACTTCTTAGAGACTCTGAGCTTCCTGGACTTCTTGGAAGCTTATTTCCTTTGCCAGATTGGGGAAATTCTCCTTCACTACTTTTTCAAATAACTTTTCCACTTGTTGCTCTTCCTCATCTCCTTCTGGTACTCCTATAATTTGGATGTTGGAACATTTAAAGATGTTCTGGAGGTTCCCAATGTTGGGAACAAATAAAGATGTTCTGGAGCTCTCATTTCAAACAAACAAGTCTCTCATTTTTTTGAATTCTTGTTTCTTCATTCTGTTCTGGGTGAATGTTTCTTTCTTCCTTCTGCTCCAAACCATTGATCTGAATCCTGGTTTCCTCCCCATCACTGTTGGTTCCCTGTAGATTTTTCTTTATTTCACATAATACAGCTTTCATTGCTGTCTGGGTCTTTTTTATGCTGTTGAAGTACCCACTGAGTTCCTGGAGCATCCTGATAATCAGGGTTTTAAATTGTGCATTTAATAGGTTGGCTATCTCTTATCACTTAGTTGTATTTCTTCTGGGGCTTTGATCTGTTCTTTCATTTGGGCCATTTTTTTTTTTTTTTGTCTCTGCGCACCTGTTACATAGTAAGGGGTGGAGCCTTAGGTGATCACCTGGATGGGGTGACCAATACAGCTGCGTTTGTGGCGCTGCCTGTGGGGGAGCGGTCCAAGAGGGAACAGTGCTGCTTGCTCTGCTCTCCAACAACTTTCAGTCACTTCCCCGGCTACCCACCATCAAATTGGGCCCTTCTGGTGCTGGTTCCCAGGTGGGTGGTTTGTGTACCTTCTAGGACCCTGTGGGTCTCTCCAACGAACTCTCCTGTGAGGCTGGGAGTTTGTCCTGCTGCCTCACCCTCCACAGGTATTTTCAGCCAGAGGTTTTGAGGCTTTATTTTCCTGCACTGGGACCCTGGGTTGTGCAATCTGTCTCGCTCCCCAGTTGTTCCTCTGGGTTTATCTGCACGTGAATGTGGGACCACATGCTCCACCAGCTACCACCTTGCCTGCCCTAGTCCTCGAGCTGCCACCTGGCTGCGATTCCTCTCCGCCCAAGGGTAAGACTAGTAGGAAGGGCTGCCCATCTCCACCCCTCCTGCTGGTCTGGTGAATGTTTCTTCTTTAACCCTTTGGTTGTCAGACTTCCACACATTTTGATTTTCTATCAGTTCTGGTTGTTTTTTGTTTTTAAATTTTTTGTTTTCCTTCTTTTAGCTGTGTGAGCAGGGGCAGTGTGTCTACCTATGCCTCCATCATGGCTGGAAGTCTGAACTCCTTTTCAGCTATTAAATTTTAAAAACCTATATGCATATGCACCAGAATGTAAAGGAAGATGCCCACTTTTCATCATTTCATACACTGGAGATTTTTTTAAAAATGACTCATTACCTTTACAAAAGAAAAAACAAAACCAAACAATCTGCACACAAACATTATCATAATATTAACGTAAATAAATGTGAAAAATTCAATCACAATACTGCTACTGCAATTCAGAAAGCTGAATTGTCTTCAAGTAAAAATTCACAAATTGTGCAATGGTAATTGGTTATTCTAAAATTAACGAATTGTAACACAACATTTGCCATGTTTTAGTTTTCAATTACCTTAAAAGTACATTAGCATTTTTATGTCTTAATATCTATTGTGAAACTGGTTTCCTGAAGTACATACCAACTTACTTTGCTGTTTATTTTTCAGATGAAAATAAAGCAGTAGTGTAGTATATTTATATGCTAGGACTATTAATTATAAACAATTTATAGGTAAATTACATCAGATTATCATTGAGTATTCCAGATTTCACTTTCAAGCTTCTGAGCATAAGTACTACCCTCAGTGTGCTTAAGTATACTCCAAATATCTCCATTATTTATTTGTTATTTATTAGTGCATCTAAAGTGCTAGGTTCCTTGCACAACACCTGATAGTTTGTCCTCATAATTGTTAAGCAACAATGCTTTTATTATGTATAGCAGAAAGGTAAAAAAAAAAAAAAAAAGTAACTATCTTACAACAGTCAAGTTTTTCACTTATTAGCATCAGTGTGAAAAACAATACATTAAGGGAGTGGTTAGGCATCAGTTAAAGAAACGGCAATTTCTTGAAACCATCTATCACTTAATCACTTCAAATACTGTCAAATGCTCATATTCATATATAACTAGAATTGTCTGTGGCTTCAAACTGCTGCATGAGTTTGCGTAACAGAAAACAATCTGTTTTTGAAACTCAGGGCAGCAAACTGGGCTCAGAGGAATGTTAAGTGGGCAGGGAGGAAAGAACAAAGCAGTAAAACTGCTAAGGACAAAATGTGCAGAATTTCATTTGTTACTTCGATTACCTATTTTTATCTAGACTCTAGTTTACATCTATCTAGAAAGCAGAAAGTAACAGAAAAAAACATGAAGGAAGCTTTTGGAAAACAATAGGCACAAAGGGTGACTATGATGAACTTAAGAGCCCTTGACAAATCTTGAGATTTAAAATGTCAAATTAAAAACAAACAAACCTGTTCAAGAATGCTCAATCCCAAAGGGCGAACCCTAATGAAACTAATGAAACTACTGACTTCCGGAGCAACGGGCATGTCAATGCGGGCCCACCAATTGTAACAGATGCCGCACTCTGCAGCAGGATGCTGATAATGGGGGGCGGGGGGGCTGTGTACACGTGGGGGCAGGGAGTACATGGGAACTCTATTCTTTGCTCAGTCTGGCTGCGAACTTAAAATTGCTCTAAAATATTCTACGTAAAAGAAAAACATTTCCACCTGAAACTTAATGATTTTCAAAAAAGCAATTCTGTCATTTTTAAAACTATAATTTTATCAATGTAAGAACAAAATGCATTTTGTCATTTACAATGAAGAATTTTAAGTAATGAAGTAAGTGCAGATAACCCAAATCTGGGCCCTGGTTTTAATAGTTCCATCTCCTCCCCTGTACAATAGGGAAACTGCATTTGACAATCTGCATCTTCTACCTCTTAATTTCATGTTTTCATTCCCACAACCTTTTTAGTACAAACAAAACGTCACCAGAACATTGTGCCAAGACACCATACCCAATAATAAGTAGAGCCCTGAGTACCAAAATGCTCTGGGGTAAATGAAGCTTGCTTGAAAAGTTGTTCACAAGCTTGAAGGGGATCGATACTTTTCCCCAATAAAACAAAACATCTCAGGCCTCTGTATGAAACTGCACCCAAGGCCTGGTAATTTCTAAACATTTAAGGCCCAATCACATTCAAGAGCCAGAACCCTCTTAACACTTCAAGCCTTAATGTCCCAACAGAATACTTGTTCAACTCTGCAAATCAGGATACCACAACAAGCTCTGACCCACAGCCAGGGAAGCAGGAGAAAAGAACATTCCTTAACCTTATAATCAATGTTCACTACAGTTGTTCCTAGACAGCTTTGATTTATGAAGACTACACAAAATTAAAACAAATGTTCTGAAGATGGACAATGTCATCATTTCATAAAAGTGAAGATCATTTAGCACCCCCCCACCTCCCCAAAATGCACAAAGGAAATAATAGTTAAGAAAAAACTAGTTCAATTGCATTTATTTTTCATTTTGCTGCTCAGTGGTCAAAATTCACAGGCAAGCCCAGGAAACTGTGAGGCTACCACCTACGTTTAAGTTTACCGCACATCCAATCTGATGCATAACTTGGGTTTTCCAAACCAACCAGCCGAGTAGCCACCTAGAATACCTTCTTCTCATCTCCATTTGTCTTAAGTCCCTTCTTTTTCGAATGCCCTCAGAACCTCAAATTTCTATCAGGTACCATTTCTTACTCCATTATTTATGTATTGCTTTTATCTAATTTACTAGAATAGTAACAGCTTTCATGCCAAGCACTGGCCTGGAAATCTTTCTATGGTCTCAACTAGGTTGAGGATAACACCGATCTTTTACAGAAGAAACTGAGGCTGGGGAAAAGCAACTTGTTCTAAGTCACGCAACTCCCGAGGGACCAAAACTAACATTCCAAACAGTCAATGCTCCAAGTTGACTCCAAAGTCAACTATTTTCACGCCATTCATTCCTTCACGAGGCCTTCTAACTGCCAAGCAATGCTGGGCGCTGCAGACAACAGGCCAAATGCTTCCATCCTGGTTCTCAAACGGGTACGTCTGCGCTTGATCTGTGGGCGCTGCAGGCCCCCGGGAGCAGGGACCGCGTTGGACGCCTCCACCCCACCTAGGTGCGCAAGAGAGGGGCGCAGAGGTGGGGTGCGAGACCCCGAGGAGGGGACGAGTCCCGGAGCCTCCGCGGGCCTCAGACTTTCGACTAACAAACTAGAGAGGACAGGTCTCCCTAAGCTCTAGCAGTTCTTTAATTAAAAAAAAAAAAAAAAAAAAAAAAGGGCACTGCTAAGTCCAGTACTGCAAGGAAGAGAGCCTGGGAGCTCCCACAAGGTGGGGCGAGGTTGGCGGTAGTCGAAGAAAGAGGGGGACAAGAATGGACGGAGAGTGTGAGGCCCATCCAAAGGCGCCAACAGCGCGCGCAACACGCGCGTCTGGAGCAGGCGTGGGTGCGGGTCGGGGGGGACAGCTGGGGCTCGAGGCACCAAGTCCCTCAGGCCCGCAACCGACCCTCGGGCCGGGCCGGGAAGAGAGAGGGGTCTCACTCTTCTGCTGCGGGCCCCGCGTCGGCCCATTGTTTTCTCTCCCCAAGTACTCACCACCCGGTTGTCCCTCTTCCCCATGATGCTGGACTGCGCAGACGGTCAGATGCCGAGGGAGACCAGGCCACTGGAGCGGCCGAAGCGGGTCAGCACAGGTCCTCCGGTCGACTCCTCCACCCCTCCCAGAGAGCGGTGCCGCGCGGACCGGGGAGGCTGCGTCTGGGCACAGCGCCACCTATCGCCATGGAGGAGAGGCCGGCGTCGGTGATCGCCCGCGGTTCCCAGGAGTCCCGTGGACGTTCTTTACCACCCACCAGGGGCAGGCGGGCACTGCCCTTCTGTACAGCTGCCCTCATCACGGCAGCTCACCTCCGTTTAGCTCTCTTCCATTTCAGATGAAATACGCGTTCTTGGAGATTCAGAAATGATTCCAAGGTTTATTGTGTGCTTTGGCAAAGCGCAAGTGCTGGGGATAAAGTGGTGAGGACAGACGTGGTCCTTCGCGGAGTCCATCGGGTGGTGAGGGAGAAGACAGCCGTGTTGCATATGTTGCTAACAAAATCGCCCTTTAAGTTCAGTTCCATTAATCCATCACCTACACATTCATTTCACACTAATTTTGAACTTCGTGCAATTCACTAATTAGGTGATTGGAAGCTGGATCCCGGGCAGGACACAAAGATCATTAAGACACAATCCCTGCTTTCCAGGGGTCTGTATATAACCTGGTAGGGAAGATACGGCTCCACAGGGCCAACTTTACTGCGTGGCCGGTCATAACATTGTCAGTACAGAACTGAAACTGCAAGGGAGGGGATAGGGGCTCCAGAGTATTCACAGACCTGGGTAAAGCTGGGCCTTCTGTGCCCATCTCAGCACAGTGTCATCAGAAAGTAACTGAAAATTAATGTGGACATTTTCTGGACTCTTGGAAAATGGCAAAATGGACTCATTACATACAAGAAAAATTCTTAAAATCGTCTTTCCTGGTTTGTCTCCCTCCCTCCCTCCCTTTTTCATGCTGCATTGCACAGCGGATGCTCCCGACTCCTGTTTTCTCTTTCAATATTTTCCCAAACTCTCTCAAATGCAGCTGTTAGTGGTTCTACTCCCCACTAAGCATTTATTCTCCCGAGAAACCCACTTTGCTTTTAAATGCTAATTAGACCTTCCCAGTCCTTCATTTCTCCTCTTCCATGACTTGAGCTGGGGAGCTCTCTAACCAGACAGGCTTCTCTGTATGCACAGGAAGAGAAGAATCTGTGATAAGTTTTTTTTCATGGCTCAGTTATAGTTTTCTTTTTAATATTCCGGGCACTTTACAAATATTATCTCCAACACTTCCACATAAGCTTGATAATATATACCTGCGGGAGAACACAGTGTTTTCCCTCTTTCTCACCTTTCACTTCCTTTGGCTGATTATACAGAGATTTTAAAAAATATACTAATGCTATAAATCTACAAAAGGGTTCGTGTTTTCTGTAGATGTCTCCCCCCTCTGGCAATGTACATGTTCTCCTAGATGGAGCAGGGATCCCAGGCGAGGACAAAGAGACAGGAAAATGATGGAGAAACATGTAGAAATAATGAAGAATGCTAAAGCCATTGGGAGCTTATCTGAGTGGACTTCATAAAGACTGGATCAGTTCTAGCCTTCTCAAGATATAACTCAGAGTGACTCAATGAGAAGAATAAAGAAATGCTTTAAACATGTTCTATACATGTGTGAACACATTTTCCTTCTAGCTATAGACCTACACGTCCTCCCAAATGTCCTAGGCATAACCAAGTGATTATATTCCATTTTTCAGATGAGAAAAACTGAGGCGAGGAGAAACCGAGTAATTTGCCCCAGTTCCCATAGCTAGAAAATGGAGAAGCTGGAGGTTCAAACACAGGTATGGCAAACTTGAAAGCACGTTTTTCCTTACAACACCACACTGACTTTGGAGGGGTGAAGGAGAACTGGCATGGGAAGTGGCGTTACAGGTGAGCTATGAAGGTGGGCAGAATCCCCACAGAAGAGCTGAGGGGGAAGGGCATCTCTAGCAGAGGGAACAGCTTCAGTAAAAGGAAAGGTGAGGGAGTGAGATGTGGCAGCACAGACCAGGTGTGGTGGACGGGACACAAGGCTGGAAAGGTACATTGGAGCTGGAGGCTGAGGGCCTTGAATGTCAAATTTTCACTTATTCTGCAGGCAAAACTTTTTGAATGAGAGAGTAATGTGAGCATTGATGAAAGGAAAACTTTAAATAGTGACAGTAATAATAACAACAACTGGGGCAGGGAATTTTAACTGGAAGAGCATTCAAAGATTTTAACTTAGTTGGCATCTTTAACATTAAAGATGAACTTGGGTCTGTATCCACATTTAATAATATAGTTGATTGAATTTCATATAGTTTCCATTGTTGTTGTGTGCGTATATAAGAATTTTAACAGGAGAGAGAGAGATGCAGAAATCCAATCCATAGACCCAGGTGTTTGTTCTTTGGGTGCGCATGCTCCTAAACTGGAGATGGAAGCACAGCGATTTCATGTTTGAAGACAGTAGCCGTGTTCATCATCCAACTATATTAACCAAGAGAACAAAAGGCAGGAAACAAGTTCCATATCTGCCACAAGGGAGCTGGTTAAATAAAGTGTGGTACAACCATGCAATGACAACCTGTCCAGACATTTAGAAAGTTATATATGTGTTGATCTGGAAAAATGGCCACTTTATGTTATCAAGAGAGAATTATAGACCACTATACAGAGTATGAGAGCATGGGCATTAGTAGTAGGATATATTGGTTGAACTATATGAAATTGTGGATATTCATCAATCTCTAACCTATAATAATAGCAATTCCATGTGGTTCAAATTATTACATATATATACTTGAATATGTCCATAAAATGTTTTGAAACATTTACTCAATGAAACCTTACTGTTGGTTACTTTATCATAGTACTAGTGGATTGAAAGCATTGGGCATAGGAATTTTTATTTTTCATGGTATCCTCTTCTTTTCTCTTATTTTAGTTTGTGAATGATTGGTCAGCTAATCAACTCCCCTTTCTCTAACTCCACACTCAACATGTAACTTCTGGATATAATTTTGCCTACATAGAGAAAAAACAATGACCAGTAAACATGATTAGCTGGTGCTCTTGACAGGTATATCTCTCACTGTAGAACTCATAATGAGGATTCATTAAAAACAGAGTTTGAATTGTGAAAACCAAGTAGTGATTCACTGTAATAAACCCCTGGTTCAGTACTATCAATGGACGAAGGCAGTGGAAGTTACCAAGTAAAATGACTCAGAAAAGAAAATTCCTGATATTCGTGAGAGATTCCACTGAATCAATGCATAGTGGTTTCACTGTGACGCTCTCCTTGTTGTGTCTCTCTTGAGGTGAGTCACAAGCTATAAAAGTTTTTGGCCAATTATTTCAGGTTGGCTTTTGTTAGCATTGAAAGAGAATGCTTTTAATTAAAAAACACACACACAGCTCTCCTGAAGTATAGTTTACATATAATACAATTTACCAGTTTAACATGTATACTGTGATGAGCTTTGACAAATGTATTCAGTCATGTAATCATCACTACAATCAAGATATAGAACATTTTCAGTTTTCTAAAAAATTCCCTTTTGCCTCTTTGAGGTTAACCCCCTTCCTTGTGTTCTAGTCCCTGGAAACTACTGATCTGTTTTTTGTCACTATGGTTTTGATTTTTCTAGACTATCATATAAATGGATTCAAATAGAAGATAGCATTTTGTGTCTGACTTGTTTTACTTACAATACTTTTGAGGTTCACCCATGTCGTGTATATCAGCAGTTGTTCCCTTTTATTGCTCAGTGTATTCCATTGTATTTATACATAACAACTAGCTTATCCGTTGACCTTTTGATGGATATTTGAATTGTTTCCAGTTTTTTTGCCTATTATGAATGAAACTACTATGAATATTCACATATGGGTTCCTATGTACATGTTACCATTTCTTTCAAGTTAAATAGCTAGAATATATTTACATTGAATTTTAAATTCATTAAACTATAGATACATTGAATTGAGTTATAAGTATACGTTTAACTTTAACTCCCCAATTCTTCTTTGCAAAGCTGCTGCATCATTTTGTACTACTGAGATCAATGGGAAGGGTTTCAGTTACACATGCTCCCCAACACTTGGTGTTGTCGATTTAAGAATTTCCGTCATCCTGGTAGGTGTGTAGTGATATCTCCTTGTGGTTTCCATTTGCTTTTCCCTAATGACTATGCTGTTGTTCATACTTTCAGGTTCATGTTTTCTTCTATTTATCTTCTTTGGTGAAGTGTCATTTCAAATCTTCTTCTCATTTAAAAAATGGACTGATTACTTGTACAAATATGTCTTTTGCCAGAGTATATTTTGCAATCTTTTTCTCCCAATCTGTGGTTTGTCTTTTTATTTTCTTGAGAATGTCTTCCCAAGAGCCAAATTTTTAAATTTTGATGAAGTACCATTTACCAATATTTTCTATTTGCATCTTCTCCAAGAATTTTTTGCCTAATCCAAAGTCACAAAGATTTCCTCTCAGTTTCCTTCTTATGATGGGAGATAAGGATCAAGGCTCATTTCCCCCCCTATTGATATCCAGTTTCCCTTCTGAAAGGAAAGATTGTCCTTTCCCCATTAAATTATTGTATTATTTTGCTAGGGCTGCAACACACTGGGAGGCTTAAGCAACAGAAATTTATTTTCTCACAGTTTTGGAGGCTAGAAGTCTAAGATCAAGGTGTCAGCACAGCCATGATCCCTTTGAAGGCTCTAGGAAAGAATTTCTCCTTGTTTCTTTTGGCTCTCGCTGGCCCCAGGCATTCTTTGACTGGTGGTTGAGTAAGTTTCCAGTGACTAGACGACTTCAATCAAACTGCCAATGCAGGCAAATAGATGCAGGCACGGTACTGCTCATGGAAGCACAGTTTCATATAGTGAGAATTGGGAGTAGGGTGGGGAGAGATACCTACTAACAGAGGATTGGCTATGGAAATGATAGTACATATGATGGCCCTCTATGTAAAGTAACAAACAATCCTCAAAGCACAACTTATTGAATGGGGTGTACAGCCCATTGCCAAGGGTAAAATTATATTCACATATCTTGCATGTATCTCTAAAGCTAGGTATTAAAACTTATCAAAATGTTAGCAGTGATTTTTATCTACATGGTGGAATTTCAAGTAATAATTTTTCATTGTAGTTTTGTGTTCTTTAAGAGCTTCATTGTGGGCATGTAATCATTTTATATTGACAGCTAAATATAAATTGGTCACTGGAAACTCATTCACTCATTTGTTCAACACCGATTGAACTTTCACTCCACTTCAGGCACCTTTAGACTTGGTGCAGCATGCAACTGGATTTCTTTCTTATGTGTTACATGCAATCTTATCCCAGAACTGTTCAGAGCTGACCCCACCATTTACTTCTCTCCTAGAGGTAAAAAGAATGACTGGATGAAATAAGATATAGTTTGTATGGAACGTTCCAGAATGTCTGGCACTCGGAGGTTCACTGACTATTAAGTGCCTCTCTTCTCATCTTGAGAGTGCCATTTTTCCTGCACCCACAATTAAAGAACTGTATTGCAACTAAATCCAACAAGCGTCTATTATCATCAATCATCACCATTGAAGCAATGCCTCTTGACACTTCTGCCTATCAGATGCTTTTTGAGAATCGAGGTCAGTAATAGGCACTCAGTGAATATGAGTACATTGACTTTCCTTAGCAGCTTTCTGAACACAGTCAGAACAGATGTCATTTTCCAATGAGGGATCCTGGAGACCACAGGAGGGACAGCATTCAGAACAATGGGCCCCATTCCAAGTGCTGATGTCTCCTCTTGGCTGATACAGTGCTTCTCAAAAATTTCTACAGGATAGTGAATTGTATCAAAGGAGGATCTGGTTGTATAGTCCTATGCAGTTATTAAAGTCATAAAATGTCTTTGAAGTTGGCTATATTATCTTAAAAATTTGAATTTTACATTCTATTCCACGTTTTTTTATGTCTTTTGAAAATAGCATCTTTCTTTAATAAGAAACATTTTTCTCCTTCAAGTAAAATTGATGCCTGAGGAAGGTACCTTGTTTATCTAGCTTTGTATCCCCCCTGTTTACCCCAGGTTTCTGGGAACCCCAATCTGAAAAGTGCAGGCTCTACTGTATTTCTTCTTATCTACACTTAAATAAGGACATAGTTCTCTGGCTTAACTTTTTTTAAAAAGATTTTATTTATTTATTTTTTAGAAAAAAAGAGAAGGGAGGGAGAAAGAGAGGGAAAGAAACATTGATTGGTTGCCTCTCCCACTGGCCCACAATCCAGGCATTTGCCCTGGCTGGAAGTCGAACCTGTGACTTTTCAGTTTGCAGGAGGATGCCCAGCTCACTGCAACACACCAGCCAGGGCTCTGACTTAGCTTTTCACTACTTTGAACTTATAATGCAGAGCAGGGGCCCCAAGCTGCAGTGCTGATAGAGAGGAGGAGGCAGCTGTATTAAGACTTTTGCTGCAATTAATAGAAATTTACTTGAGCTACATAAATTGAAAGAAAAAATAAAAGCCAGAGGCAGACTTCATTAGAAGGCTATGGAGCATTTCAGAGCCCAGGGAACAGGAACCAGAAGATGTCCGGATCTAATCTTTGCACATTTCCTTCTCTTCACAGATTGGCTCCCCGTGATCCTCTGTGCATAAGGAGAAATGTGGCCACCTTCAGACCTGAATTTACGGGTAGCAGTTCCAGACGTGTAAGAGACTGATGTGGTCTCTTGGTGCCATATCCTGTGGGATGCTCTGATTGCTCCATCTGCTATGTCCAGGACAGTGCATTTGCAGAACAAATAGGGCCTCCTGGGACCCAGCCATAGTGAGTTCTTCCCTAGAGAACGAGGAAGGGTAAATTGGGCTGACATTGCAAAGGATAAAATCAGCGGCAAAGGCTGCTAACGGGATGAGGTTCTATGTGGGTAGAGCAGAGGTAACTGGAGATAACTAACCGGAGGATCTTTTTGTGCACTGCTTTGAAGAAAGTGGTCCAGTGAACTCTGATTGCAGATGCCTATGGTTTGTAAATATGTGTAACTATGCTTGACCCTTTAATATATTACAAACTTTAAATATCATAATAAAGATCAAATTCTTGACCTGGCTGGGTTAGTTCAGTTGGTTAGTGTCCCTCTGATATGCCAATGTTGTGGGTTTGATCCCTGGTCAGGGAACGTAAGAAAATCAACCAATGAATGCACAAATAAGTGGAACAACATATTGATGTTTTTCATTTCACCTCTTTCTCTTAAAAAATCAATAATAAAAAGATCAATATATTGACTTCCTGCATTATCCCTCCTGAATATTTCATGTAGTTTTTAAAATTTAAATGTAGTTTAGGGCCTATTAAAAATATTTGAGGTAAGTCTTAATGAGATAATTCCCAGGGACTTCTGGTGGACTAATTTAAAAATACCTGGTATTGTACACAAAGAGGGGAATACAGGTATCAGACAGCAACGATGTCCCCACTTTTTTTTAAAGATTTTTTTTAAGTACTTTTTTTTTTTCTTTTAGATTTTATTTATTTATATTTAGAGAGGAAGGGAAGGAGAGAGGGAGAGAAACATCAATGTGCGGTTGCCTCTTGTATGTCCCCTGCCGGGAACCGGCCTGGCAACCCAGGCATGTGCCCTGACTGGGAATCGAACCGCGATCCTTCGGTTCGCAGGCCCGCGCTCAATCCACTGAGCTACACCAGCCAGGATGGCCCCACTTTTTGTTAGTTGTGTAGTATCTCAGGAACTGTTTGGTCTGTCACTCTGCATCTAGTATATCAGCAGCTGAACAAAAATTGGCCTACATCAACGGAAATGATCTCCATCTTACAATCCTTCAGTAGTTCCAAACTCGCTCATGTGGCATGTTGAGCCTCTTGTGACATCACTTCCTGACCCCCTCACCCCCACCCCCCGCTTTGATGGTTTCAAACGTGAAGTCATGGCCTATTGATAAGATTGTGAAATCAGTTTGGTGGGTTGTCACCAGTGTTTTCATTGTGGAGGATAATAAAACAGAAGAGAAGACATGTGTGGGACACATAGATCATTTTGTGAAATACAAATTTCTATGTACATGTGTGTTGACATGTGTCCAAGTATCAGGTCATGCTGTTAGATGATGTTTCTTTCCATGGGTTATGCTCCAGATATCTGAAAGCTACTGTTCCAGGTGCGGCCTCGCCAGTCTTCTTGCCCGCTCTTTCAGAACCTGCCTCTGCACAAACAACATATTTTTCTTTGTATGACTGGCAAACATTGACTTTGCTTGTGAGTCCACTCAAGCATCCCTTCTGACGTGATCTCCTTGCTCATCTCCAGTTACCAGCAACTGTTACACAAACCTTTTTCACAGACTCTGTCTGTGAGCTTCTGAAAGGACTGCCCATGCCTCCCTCATTTTCGGGTCTGCAGTGTTAAGCACAGTCAACTCATAAAAGCTTAGTAAGTATCTGTTACTGAAGTTCTAAACTCAATGAGCTGCTATTTACCTTTTAAAAACACTTGAAGCCTGAAAAACAGTCTCTTAAATGTTTAAAACTTACTCTGCTAAAACTTATTTTATTATATGTTGCTTTACTCACAGCAAATTATATTCCTTTACCATTATAGTAACGAGAAAAATAGGCAGGATAGTAATACATCTCCAAGAAAGCGGTAAGTGCTGATTTTATTATTTTTATTTGCTACCAATATTCTTATTGTAAGAGATACAAAAAGCATGACAAATATACAAACGATTATTTCTTTTTGCTTCGGTTTAGCTTGTGTATATGTGAAAACAATGAACTGGACAGTGACATTTTAACACCAATTCTTAAAAAAAACAATAAATTTTGATTACCTGACAATAAATACCTAAATTTGCATTCTAGCACCCAGTAAGACATCCAGTTTCCAAAGGATTATTGATTTGTAACCCTCTGAATTTTCTGACATGTTACCTTTGCCACTGCAGCGGTCACTATTGGCAGTTATGTCCTCTCTCCGAATACATCTTAGAGTAAGGCACACACTAGAATGACAACCTCTGACCTCAGATACACGGGGTCATAAAGCATCCTTTGCTTGAGCTATTTTCAAAAACAGATGGCTAGTGGTGGGGAATTTAATATAAGTTTTGGTGGTCAGCACCTTACATATTTCACACTACACAAACACCTACTTTTTTTCTTTTCCAGGTGGGAAGAGTCTAGATTAACTGACCTGTATGTTTATCTACCTATAGGGGAGGAAGCGAGATCATTCAGCTCAAGGTGCCATGATGAGGCTAAGTCTACACATAAGCTTTTTAATTTTTTTTTTTTTTTTTTTTTTTTTTTTGCCTCAGGAGAGTTTTCCGTATGGACTGGAGGGATGGTGACTGGAGAGGTCCTCCCCATTCTGCTCCCGTCTACGGCCAAGGCCATTTTTCTCTGAGGGCTAAATGATCCGCATCAGTGGGCAGATTCCCTGCCTTCAAAGAGCTGTGCTGCACCCCCACTTTGGGATAGCACAGGGTTTATGCACCTGTGAGGAAGGATAACCAGGTGAACCTGCCGGGCCAGTGTGGTAACTCTCAGTCTTGTGTACAGAGAGAAGCAGAAGTCAAATCTAACATCGCACCACCTGCCAACATGCTTGTAAGGCTGTTTCAGGCAGTACATTTCCACACGGCTTCTTTGACCTGTTGAACCCAAAGCACCAAAACAGAGCATCTGGAGCAATATGAGCAAATGGAATGCGAGTAATTCTGCACCTTTAAGAACATGCACCCTTATAAGTCTGTACCCTGACATTAAAATAGCAGAATGAGTTTCAAGTATGAAGAAATTCAGCAAAACTATTGCCTGTAAATTTCTATCGCCTAGAAAACAGCAGCGAAATGTGGTTTGTATTCTTGGTTAGTTTTTCTCTTCGTACTACAACAAACTGAATGCTCTGTAGAATGACTTGGTTTAAAAATCAAGATATATACAAAGATGCTAGAGGGCATTTGTGATTGGTGTTGTGAGCACACTCTGTGCCTAGCACCAGGAACCTTCTCTTGATGACCATGGCCAGCCCAAGGTCCAGTATGGATGGTAGCCACGCCTGAGCACACTAGTGATGCAGAAAGGATCTCTCATCACGTCCCTGATGCCCACAGAGTAGCAGAGGAGGATGGAGAGCACCACATGAACTGGCCTGGATGGGGGCAGGGAGCACCTCAGGGGGAGGGAGGCAGAGATGCTGGGGATGGGTGAGTACTGGCGATCCTGGGCTGGTCCACGTCTAGATTAGCATCTGACGTGCACACGCACAACCTCTGCATCTCCAGAACTGTGATTTCAAACACAGAAACCAACAAATCGAAAGTCCAAATTCTGATCCCCCCCGACTTTTGCTACATTTTCTATTATAAATCAAAAAAGAAAAGCTCACTGGGTGTGACATCCTTGCTGAAACCTAGAAGGAAGTTTTAACTAGGCCCTAAGGGAATGCAGAAACACTACATTTTACACATCTCAGAAAGGATGATCCTGAAAGACCCTCTAGGTCTGACCTGCACTCTATGGGAACTGATATTATGCTTTTCTTAACACATACTGCTCTTCTAGACCAAACACTTGCCATTTAACCTTCAGATCAAAACCTAAAATGCCAGAAATGCAACAAGCTTTTGAGGTTGTGGGGAAGTGCTGGTTGTTAAAATCCCACTGTTGACTATTGCACACTCAGTTCTTGTTTTTATTACCAGACTGGACTGCTTCTGTACAAAACCAAGTCATGTAAAGCACGGAGACTTAAGACTTTGCCATCTAATACGTTCTGGAAGCTTCAAGGCACAAGCTGACAGTTCTGCTTCTGCAGAAAACTCCCACTGCTCTCCTTTCAATAGCACTACCTGTTCCCACTGCTGCACACACCACCTACGAGGGCTCTAGGTCACGTGGGGCAAGCGTCTTCTCAAGGCCAGACAAGGGGCACTGCCCAGGCATCTACTGTCTCTGCCTGGCATCTACGCCAATGGCCACCTGGCAGAGTACCTAAAGTAAGGCAGTATCTGATGCTTTTCTATCTATAGTTTTTATTTTATTGTATTTTCTCACTATATTATATGCATATTTGACAAAACAACTACAAAGCCCCTCACTTTAACTCCTTTATATAATGATAATTAAAACACCTAGACACAAAAATACTATACCTATAGACTGAAGTTCCACTATCATGGTAAAATGCATATAGCTTATTTAGGGGTTAGTCTAATTTTCATTTCCTTACTCTGTCAAGTCCGTGATAATGAGCGTTAAACGGATATCCTAATGCAGTCTGCCTCAGATGCACTTTCACAGGACTAGTGTGATACAGAAATAAATAATATAAATGAATAATAATAGAAATAATTTATGCAAATGTAGAAAAACTTGAAATAGATATTCCCCAACTTGTTAAGTGCTGATCCTAGGAGTAGCTGGTGCTATTCACTCTATGTACTAATGTATTACTTGTTATAGCAAAATAAATGATTGAAAGTAAGTGAGGAATTACAATTGTCATGTATAAATTGTTGCAAACACAGGACCAAAATGAAAAGATATATAATGTACTTGGGGGTGGGGTGGTTCAAGAAATGTATTACTGCTGTTATCTATTTTCATTATTCAGAGACTTCAAGGTCAAATACAGAGTTGCTGGTCTGGTGAGCACAGAACCATTGCTAGGTAATACATATTATTGTATTTCATAAACCTTAAGATTAGAAACTTTGAAGTGAGGGTATGAAGGTTATCTTTAGGACTGTAACCTAAGTACATGAATGGATTTTGGCTAGAAACCACAGAGTTAGAAATTAAGTAACTGTGTGTCTCTATACGTGCTGATTAACGCTACAGTCATAGTTCTTTAAGTAATATGTAGTTATGTGCCCCTTCAAACAAACCTACATTTGACAATCCAAACTCCTAAAATAGAGAAGGGTTATTTGCTTAAAGAAAAAATTCACACAAAAGTTTTTCTAAACAGGAAAATCCTCTACTACATGAGATAATTTGCTTACATACCTTTCCTTACTTGACAAAGATAAAAGAAAAAATTAGGAGCTTTTGCCAACTGAGGATGAAGCAGAAAATAAAATTTCAAAACACAACTTTCCCAGGCATATCTTTTGCCATCATATATGTAGCATGATAGAAAATAGAAAATAAAAAAATCTTTCCTGTAATTATACATATCTAAACAAAACAAAACTGAGCTTAGAACTTGAGAGATGCCCGACAGCCTCAAACAGAGCAGCATCTCAGTCACCTAAACTTTCGAATTGTGTTGTACTCATTTATGCACAGAAGGCACCGTTTGCTTCTAGGGACACTTTACGTCCTCAGATTGCTGAACAGATGCCTCAGAGACAGCAGCAGGGCACTTGGACCTCGGACAGGTTCCCGCCGGGTCCAAACACGTTTCGGCACTTACAGGTGAGCGGCGGGCGGGTCCCAGCCAGCCCCGCCCCCTGCCTCTCCACGGGCAAAGGGGCGGGGTGAGGGTGCGGCGCACCGGGGAGGTTTCCGGGAGTGAAGTTTTAACAGGAGAAAATGGAATTCAGACTGGCCTAACTGATAACAAACCCGTGGTTTGAATTCAGCCTTAAACTGTAACTTACTTCAGTGGGAATTTAAGGAGAGGGATGAGGCCGACGCCGTTTTCGACAGCCCCTACTGTGCGTGGTACTTTGTGACTCAGAATGAATTGCTGAGACTTGCCTGCTGGCTACTCTTAAGTTAACCAGGCACTACGGAGTTTCCATCACTCCTTAAGAATAAACTGCATTGTTATGCTCTGCTAAGGAAACTCTGAAAAAATACCGTAATTTCCTTCCTCCTAAATTTCGGTGACACTACTGAGGGAAGTGACTTCTAAAATTAAGTAAAATCTGGGGATTAATGAGTCTCTGAGCAGACCTGTGAATGAAAACATGAGTATATGGTATCTGTATCTACAATAAAGTTGCCAAGAACTTCACGAATGGAGAAATTAAGGACCTGTGTAGATATACTATTTTGTTTAGCCAATTTTTTTTAAAATTATAATTTCTTGTGGATGTACACTCGCGATGATACAAATATGTATTTCAGAGCTGTTTCAGCAGAGCCAATTCTCTAGGAAAAATTGCTTTGCTATTTAATAATGGATACGTTACTTATTTTGCTCATCTGAATTTTAAATTGGGATTAAAAGTGTAATCCATGTCCGAAGGCCCCATGGTCGGGAACGCAGGGGTGCGAAAGCAGCAGAAGAGGGTTTGGTGCTTGGGTGGGGGGAGGGGGCACTGGCGAGTTTTACACTCCTAACAAAACTGAGTGATGGCAGTTTAGCAATAATCCTGTCCATCTTTGAAACTTCTGCACCTAGAAAGGCGAGGTAATTAGGAACCTCAAAAAATGTTTCTTAAATAAGTGAATGCCTAGGCTTTCTTTGCACGCTTAAATATCAAAATGAGTGTGTTATCTATCTCTGAGAACAATTACAATCCTTCAGAACCTAGCTAACTAAAATATCTAAGTTACAGAATAGTATGAAGACTATTAGCCTAAAAACACAAGTGCTAGGCAAGAGTTAAGTATGTGCAGGAAAAAAGTCACAATGAAGCATTCAGAAATCCTCATCAGCCTAGCTCAGACCGCCCCCCCCCATGATAGTGCCACCCTGTGGAAATACTGGGATAAAACAAGAACACTCATCTCAGAACAGTGAATTTTAAAACAAGTCTTTGCACCTCTTTTTCTTACTATATTAACTTCCAATTGTTGTAATAGCATTTAAGTAGATACTTGAAAAAAGTCTGTATCTACTTTCAGGTGGCTCTCGTTTCCTTATTGAAGACCAGAGCACCTGTATCAAGGAAACAGGCATGATGATGGAAGTCCATTCACTTTTCTGAATTAACTCCCTGGGACTGTTGAGAAATAGAAATCATTTTGAAAAACCCATTTGTATTTCATTAAAAAAACTAATTGAGAAAAAAGATTTAAAATCAGAACTCTCCTTATTTTGTTCATAAAAGTCAGAAAAGAAAAAAAGGCCAAAAGAATATTTTTTGATTTATTTCCTGAAAAAGTACATCAGAAATGCTTGAGATATAGGTATCTAACAAAACTAGGTTGAAAACTGCATTGGTAAGAAATTATGTTCTCATGATTCTGAGGGAAACACCATTGCCAGTGATCCGAGGACTGGACAGGTCCTGATGGGTTTTGGGTAGCCCCAGGCAGCTTTCCCCCGCGGAGAAGTAACGTGTGGCTACCCTCCTAACCATGTATGTGAACGCACTGAATGTCTGCGCTCATGACTAACGGTTTGGGTCTCACATTTTGCAAAAATACTGTTGGCAAAGGAAACACACACTCTTATAAAATTTACTTTTCCAAAAAAGGAAACATTCTTAAGCTTGCATAACATATGTAGCCTCACATGGCTGCTGCTGTCCGTGGAATGAGAAAGGAATACAGATGGTTTGGTTTGCTCAGCTCAAATTCTGGAATGGTAATTGTATGTAATGGCTCCTCCATCAGATTTACTTTTGACTGTATCAAGTTCATAGCTGCCAGATGACTTCAATATAAATTCTTACAATGTATCTGTTGGTAAAATACATATCCTTCAAAATATATTTAACCTTGAATTATCCGTCTTTGGATACCTTCATTTTCTCTAGAATTTCCTTGATCGATTGCCTGCTTTTTTATGATTTTCAAAGATTTAGAAATCATGTAACATCTTCATTTTCATCAAATGCATTATTTTTATGTGTCACAATGTAAAGCTTGCATTCTTTTGAATTCTATCACTATTTAAGAATTTATAATATTTTAATACTTTCTTTCTGAAGTAAATATTCCAATCTCTACCTTAATACAATGAAGTAATTATAGGGGCTTGTTAGCTTTTAACATTATGCTTTCTTAGACCCAAGTACGCAACAAAAGCCTGCTTTTGGAAGATGTGGGACACTCTCGTTCGCTTATCTTAAAAATAGTCAAGCTGTCACTTAAAAGAAATTCTTTGGAGAGAAGAATTTTAATATTTATGATATTGGGAAGCTTATATGATTGAATTTCCAGAATGGAAGCCATTACTGACTTTTACAGGCACTATTTTTAGGAGAAGCAGCTATAGTTAGTTAAAGCTCAACTCAAATACATAATTTAAGATTTAAAATGTTTGGTAAAATTTAAGTTTTTTTTTTTTCATCATTATGGATAGTATCACACCTGGGAGTCAAACTATAATCACTCTATTATAAGGTGCAGGTTTTCTTTAAGATACTAACATCCTGTACATTCTGAAATTTTCGTTTTTACTTAAACTAAAAGGCCAAGGTTCTATTCTTAGATGAATGTTTTGAACTATTTTTAGTAAGTCACCTGGGGCTAAACGAAAAGTCTGTCATTCACAGTGTGTTTCCTGAGGAAAAAAAATCAGGAGTACAGGGGGCTGAACGGCCTGAAGCTTTCTTCCAAAACAGGTTCTTTGCTCTCTGAGTTCCCATCCACTTCAAAAGAGAGATGAAGTGGGTGGCTCCAACCCACTGGATTCTTGTAAGCCCTTAGAAATTGTGTTTCTAAGGTTCTAAGGTCAGGTGTTTATTACCCTCTGCTGCCCAACTGCTATCATGCCTAAATGGGCAGGTTTCTCCTTTACTTTTTAAACGTGGGTTTTTACAGCCTCACTCTGCATGACGGTTCCCGCAATGCCTGGGCTGCCAGGAAGGTGTATCACAGAGGAACTATCATGCCCATTCTTGGACCTGTCCTACAAGGAAATTCAAATGTGTTTTCAGATCTGTCACTGTATTTTTACTGCTATAAGCTACTTTAATATAATTCTGGAGCAGCCTCACCTTTTCAGCTAACCACCTACCTAGCTTTTTGGCAAAGATGTTTCAAAACGTATGTCACGAGAAAATAAGCTGTGCCCAGTAACTTTGTGTTCTACCGTATGCTTCAAAGAGTCCTAAGAGCAAGTGTGCTTGTGTGGGATGTGGATTTCAGAAGCATTGAGCCACACGTAAATGACATAAAACAAGAGAGTAATCACTTAAGTGTCACAAGCCACAACCATGGAAGAGCTGGGGACAGACTCTTAACAGGTTCAGAGAGGCTGAGACACCCTCTCATTCTGCCTCCCAGGGGATAATTAGCCAAGTATCTAAAAGCGTAAAATGTTTGTGCTTTAAGTTTTCTTTATAATCACTACTAAAAAATGCACCCAAAGCATATGCTAGAAATAAAAATTGAGCTCTTATGTTTAAAATTCTAAAGAATGCTGCAAAAAATTCCAGTTTAGAGACAGCTGCATTTTTCTCAAGCGAACTTAAAACTTTTGCAAAAGCAAAAACTCTAGTTAGGTTCACACTGACCATGGATACGAATCAAAAAGCTCATGATGAATCAGTGTGGTGAGTTTTAAAATTCAATTTCTAGAGGTTTGCAAAAATGTCTTTGTATTTTGCCCCCAATCGAAGGCAAGGCAGAACTCACGTTCCCAGGGCAGACTGCAAATACACCTTGTCCTACAGGCTCTGGATTCATTATATCTCAAGCATTTACAGTGATGACAAAACATGATGGTGTCACAATAAAGGAAGTATAAAACATTCTTATGGCCCGTCTTCTCATCTGTATCTTGCTTTACACAAATTTTCCTGCTCTTCAAGTTACAATGTATGTATTAAAAATGAATGGTTCCTGATCTAAGAAGCTCTCAGGGAGAGAACTCTCATAATTTTTTTCCTGTTCAAGACAGTCGTATACAATATTAAGCTGTGAAGAATTCAGTAAGGCTTGGCTATGCATAAATATCAGCTGGAACATTTTCTTCTGAGTGAAGCAATGTCCATTCTTGAAAACCCTAACCCTAAACATGGCCTAACTGTTGCATGAACTCAAAATGTGAGTCATGAGGCAAAGCTAGCTAAAATTCCCTAAACGTATTTAATCTCTGTGTCTTGTGGTTATTAGAGCCAAAATAGCACTAATCACACATAAGAAAGGCAGAGATGGCATGGAATACAAAGCTCTATAGAGAACATGGCAAGAGAAGAAGTAAAGCTGTTCACAGTGCCCAAGTCAGGCTGGCTCTGCAGAGAGCAGGAGTGCTCGCCAGGCACCGGAAACGAGCATAGCCTGGGGGAGGGGGAAAGATCATCCCGTAGAGTAGTTACTTATTTCTAAAAAAACAGTTAAAGATACTCCCTTAGACACTACACTGACAATATATTCAATAAAAACATAAAACACAGTTAACAGTTTAAAGCAATCTATCTGCTGGTGATAGAGAAGAACTAGTCTTCTATGCTCATTGCCTAGGTACTGACAGTGAATGCCAGGTAGGAAGATGGCTTTAGAGAGAGAACATAAGAGATCCTGTAAGGATTGTGGGATTGCAGCCTTAAACCATAATCTGAATCTAATTACGAAACGTTCATTGAAAAAGGAAAGAAAGAAAGAAAGAAAGAAAGAAAGAAAGAAAGAAAGGAAGAAAGAAAGAGTAAACAGCTTAAGCAATCTGTTATTAGCTACGTAACGGCAGTAAAATATATTCGAGGCACCGGGGGACAGACAAGACAGATGCTTTGAAGACAGGCAGTGCATTGTGGAAGAAGTACAGTGTAACAGGTGGGGAAAACTTAAACGGCATTCCTGCCTCTAGTCAGAGAACTACTCTCCAAACCAAACCAGAAACAGTTTCTGACAAATTGCTAAAATCAAAAACAAAACTGAACAACAAAAACACCAAAAAGGAAATAAATTTAAAACCAAGAAATAAATGCTTTCTCTATTTTTTTTGGGACAATTTTATCTACTTGAGGTATACTCCCTAAATCTATATAGCAAGTAAGAAAGAGCTTATCAGGTATTTTTTTCAAAAGGAACAATAAAGCATAATATACAGGTTAAAATTTACTTAGAATGAGTAAATCCCGCTTTTTGAAGAGTAAATAGGATGTGTGCTTTAAAAAATAGGTCTCTTAAAAGATACTAGAATTTTTTTCTTTTTGCTGTGTGTATAAAACTTCATCTAGACAGTGAAACTTTTACTACTAACGAATTTACTACTTTTGGCTGGAAAAGGAATTCTGAGGACATAGGCTCAACTTTCTAATTTGAGAAGCCCATTATGGTGAATCAGCTTCAGTCAACAGATGCCTGTTATTTATGGGTCTCTCTGAGTCTCTAAAATTCAATTATTCTTGCTGTTTACAGAAAGTAACACTTTTAAGAGATCAAGAATCACACACATACTCACACACACTCACTCAAAAGTACCAAATCAGGCTCCGGCAGCTGCAGAGAGAGATTACATCATAACTCAGCTGTGCCTGGATTGCTCACTTTACATTGGCAGCATTCAAGATTAGAAAAATGAAATGGCAGCACAATTGGTCAGCAGCTTCTCTTCTGGAATTTTTCCAGGTTTTTGAAACAAACAGACAGACAGACAAACAAATGAATGAACATAAAGCTGCAATCATTCTTGCATTGATTTCAAATGGTAAACAGTTGGTTCCTGTGGAGAAGCAGAGCTGTCCAGGAGACAGCAGCCGACAGGTCTCCAGCCAGTGATCTTCAACAGCTCTGCAGGGCTTATGCAGCAGGACCCAGCAGCCACCAAGGGTGTCTCCAGGTCAACAGCTCAAGGCAATGGCTGGAAGCTCAGGCGGTATTCATCTCCGAGCTGTTCTGGCTTGGCGGCAGGTGGGAATCCAGGTTCTCCTTGCACCTCTCCAGGTCGTGGAAGTATGGGTGAGACAAGGCACCATAGGCAGATATTCTTTTGGCTGGATTAAATGTCAAGCACTTCTGTGATACAGAAAAAAAAT
Organism: Glossophaga mutica; assembly: GCA_039655065.1. Lineage (NCBI taxonomy): Eukaryota > Metazoa > Chordata > Mammalia > Chiroptera > Phyllostomidae > Glossophaga > Glossophaga mutica. The sequence continues at coordinate 66,261,438 of CM077313.1, forward strand.
AACCGATTGACATAAAACATGTCCATTTAAAAAATGTGCTCATATAGTTATGTAGTACATTTTCACTGCCATGAATTACATGTAGCTATAATGAGAAAGAGTATCTACTTCAAGGGACACTAAATAAACTGTAGACAGTACTAGTCTCATGTATGTTCTTAATGTAGAAACTGCCTCTCAGGAAAAGGCGACCCCTTTTGGGTTGCTTGTGGCCTCTTACTACCCGAGATTTCTCTGCAACCCACTCCAGGTCCTTTAAAAGATATTACTATTATTATTGTAGTATGCATATTATTTAGATAGTGATTTTTCTAATGCGAGCAAACTTAGTGCTGTAGTTAGAGACTTCACCCTAACTCTTCTCCAAGGTTTGTCAATGAGCGGGAATGGCAGGGTGGTGTTCAGGTATAAAGGTAATGACTGAACTGCTCTCCAAAGCAAAACAGCCAATGATTTCTGACAAATTCTTCCAATCAAAACCAAACAAGATAGCAACAAAAAACAAATACATTTCAAGCCAGGAAATAAAGACTTTCTCTATTAAGAAGGGGGCAAGTAAGGGCTAAAACCTAGATCCTACCAATGATCCTGATCTACTAGCAAGCTATGCACCATGCCCCAGGGCTGCATCACCATAGGGGGGATGCCTTCCTTTCAATTCCCTCAAGGTGCCCTATAGGCTAGCAGCATCCCTATAGGGAATCCATTAGATTCAATTCAAGTCACTCAACTCTATTCCAAGCTGTCAATTCAAGTGCAATTAGAAGGTGAAAGGAGGAAAAGGTGAACCTGTGGAGCAGCAATCTCCATTCCCAAACTGTCCATTCATAATCAATTAGTCAGAAAGTTTCCTTGATCTCAGCTCCATTTCTAATCTAACCCTGGGTGATCTTGTTCCCCCAAATCCCCCTCTTCTCCTTCCACCAACACCTCCAGAGTGCCTAGTGGGTGGCAAGCATTAATCAATGATGAGTAAGACCCACCCACTGCCCTGGGAGTTGACTAGTAGCAGAGACGTTATACCAGCTTTTCCTTCCTTGTGATGTGGGGTCCACTGAAGTGAGCCGGGCAGCTGGCATGTCTAGGAATTCGAGTCTTTTATTAAAGTAACCTAAGGACTTAACATTAGCATGGCTATGCAGACCCCTCCCATTTAGTCTACATTTCTGCTCTTAGGGAGTTCTGCTGAATGCTACTAATCTAGAAAAAAAATGTACAATTAGAAAATTCTACATATAATTTCAGAATTTTTGGGTCCACTGAAATCTTAGTTGTCCTGAGCTCCCTATCAGTCCGTGGATGCTAGCTAGCCTCCTCCTCACAGTGTCTTCTGACCTCAGAGAGTGAAAGGATGATCAGAGGAAGGAGCTTGTTCGTTGAATGGTTCTACTGTCTCTAAGAGCAATAAACATCTTGAGAAAAGCTCTACAAGGAAGGGTGGAATTCCGAAGGGACAGGAAAGCCGGGGCAAAAATCTTGGGCTTGAGTTCTCTCTTTCCAGACTCTAAGAAGGAGAAAATTAGGTAGTGGCATTGGAAAAGGAAGCAGCCAATTTAACCTCCAGAACATAGGAAAGAAAAAACATGTGGGAACATGTTCAAGATACAGAGACATTTCCCTAGAGGATTATTTGGGAGGAAGCCCTGTCCCCACAACTATACTGATGGCTTAAAGTTGGACAGAAGGTGGAGAGAAGGAGAAATCCTTAGCCAAACGTGGGGGTGTGTGAGAATCTCAAGTTGGAAGTCTTACATATTATGTCCTATAGGAATATTGTTTGAAAAAGTGCCTAAATTCTATTATTGCCCTACTCCAATAGAGCATCTGGCTAGCTTGAGAATTACAAAATCTTGTGTAATAACACTGTTTCTGCAAGGAAATTTACTTCCCCAAATTACTGACTTATAAAATGAGCTTTTGGAATTACAACTCACTCAAGACTTGAATACTACAGTGGATCTGAACAGTTTTCAGCATGTATTCCCTTTCTGCCCTTCCCTCCCCCGACGGTGACAGTATCCCTTCCTCTACTAAAGTTGGCCTTGGCCATTTAAGTTGCTTTGGCCTGCGAAATGTAGACAGAAGTAGCAGGGTAGCTCTTCTAAGCCTGGGCCTCTGGGGGCATCATGTGTTTCTGTTTGCCCTTCTGGGCGTACCCTCCTTCTACCATGAAAAAAAAAACATGCTCCATGGAGTGAAGCCTCTCCAGCCTGGGCCCCGGAATACAACACATGGAAAAGACCTGTACTTGACCCACAGGCTCGAGAACTGTCTCTGCCAATCTGCAGACCCATGTGCAAGAAAAAAATGCTTATCGTTATATGCTAGTGAGAGATTTTTTGTTGTTGTTGTTGTTATTTGTACGCAGCAAAAACAGACTAAATACAAGGACCAAAAAGAGAAATGTACCTCAAGCAGTTAGACAGCAGGAACTCTATAAATTTTTCTTCAGCAAGAGCATCAAATTTGGAATAAGTTTTCAGTCTCCCAAATGAATCATGACTAAAGGGACAAAACTCATAAAAATGTGTAGGTTTTAGTTGTTAAAAATAATTCTTCCTCTGAACTGTCTTATTGCTGTACATTACTTATGGAATATGCATGTAAGAGCATTTGTAAATGTGGATGTATATATATTCATACATATATGAAGAAGACATTATATAAAGTCATCCCTGTTTTTCAGATAAAAATGAAGAATAACTCTTAATGTGCAAAATTTTCAAATGTTAATTGTTTCTTAAATAACACAAACTTTCTAAGAGTGTTCACTCTTCTTCCTTAGTAAATAATTTTCAGTAGAGGCAACAGGTACTGTTGGGGGCTCAGCGGTCTGTCTTGTACCCATGGCCCATCTTTTTCTGCATCCCAATTCTAGCTTGTGTCCCTCCGGCAGCTTCAGAGGGTCCTGAGCTGTGAGGTTTGGGGCTGTCTCTCTGAATGCCTGTGGGTATTACGTTTTATGCTTACATTTCCCCTAGTCTTTATGTCACCAGCTCTGCTTCTTATTCAACTTGATTCTTCCTTTTCTCTTTGGTATGTTTCTTTGTTCCTTTCTCTTCGATTGTCTCCTGCTACTTTTCCAGTCTAGCACTAGTGTGTTGTCTGATTTGAAAGTCACCACTGCTAGGGTGGCCACCCTTAACGAGGACATGACATTGTCTGCTATCTTTACATTTTAAGTTCTTCTCGGTGATTCCTGCTGATGTTGGAACTAGGAGATACTTTGGGTGTCTTTGGATAATCCGGTAGCTGAAGCAGTTAAATACTTCATCACTAAAGCTCCTCCCCGTGACTAGTCTGTCCAGAATCCTTTTCTAAGAGGAACATTTCATTCAAAGTTCCTGCTGAAAAGGAAGCCTATGGTGGCTATAATGACTTCCACATGATCCCTCCTCCATCCCAGCACAATTGCCTGGACTGGTAGCTCGGCAAAACGGTAAGGTGTGTCAGCTGGTTTCTTCCTTTTAGGAATCCGATGTAGGAAATACTGACGCTGCAAATGTTAGCAGTGGGGGTTAGAGCTGAAAGAATCCATGAGTTAGTTGAAGTTCTGACAGTAAGGGACCAGTTAGAGTTAAGGGGAACAGACGGTACAACTGAAAAGAAGCAATAAAGTGAAGAAAAGGCATTCAGGGCAGAGTCGCTAAGAACAGGTGATGCATGGGCCAGATACTGAGCATTTACACTCTGAACGGCTTTCCATTTCCAGGCCACATGAAACTCCCTTTTCTTTTTTAATTTAAGTTTTTATTTATTAATTTTGAGAGAGAGATAAAAAAACATTGATTTAGTTGTCCACTTATTTATGCATTCATATCAGGATGGTGCTCTAACCAATTGAGCTCCCAAGCCAGGGCTCAAACTCCCTTTTCTTAAGTTAATGCAAGTACATGTCTGTTACTTGAAACCAAGGAAAAATTTTCCTAAATAACGGGTGAGTCAGCAAGTGTGTATATATTGTGAGTCTTTGTCTAGGTGAATATTCTCCCTTCTAGTTAATTTATTTCAAAGGATGTAGGCCTTAGTGAGTATCTTAGAAATAAACAATGGGGAGGAAATACAGTTGTCCTTATTCATAACTTGGCAGTGGAGGGAACTGTTGCCTAAGCACCAGAATATGAGCCACCAGCAGGTGAAGATGGAGCTAAGCTTCACTGGGCCCTGACCAGTGTGGCTTAGTTGGTTGGGCTTTGTTTCGCAAAGCAAAAGGTTGCTGGTTCAATTCCCAGTCAGGGCACATGCCTCGGTTGTGTGTTCAGTCCCAGTCCAGATGCTTGGGAGAGGTAAGCAATCAATGTTTCTCTCTTGCGTTGAGATTTCTCTCCCTCCCTTTCTCCTTCCCTTCCCCTCTCTCTGAAAATAAATTAAAAAAAAAATCTTTGTAAGTTTCACTGGGGAAATCCATGGCTCTGCAAACATGCCAATCATTGGCCGTGATTACAGAGCTAAAGCGTAACATTTCTACTAAGACCTACAGACTCTTAGGTCTATATCTGAAATTCAGAATACACTGACAGAATGGGAGCACCAGCTCCTCCTGGTCTAGGAGCAGGTACCAAAGGTTGTTTCAGTAGGAAAGGATCTACTCATTACTCACTGGGTTCCAGACACTGAGAGTAGTGCAGTAGGTACAATCCCCTAGCTTTTGTTCTGGCCACTGAGTACAGGGAATTATGTAAAAGGCCAAATATTACGATTTGAGTCTCCAATGGGAACCTAAAGTCCTATTTTCAGTGAGGTATTTCATAAGTGCATGACACATTCAGTACTTATTAGAAGCATACGTCCACATGAATGGAGAGGCCTTCGAAAGCTACGTTCAAATGAATGTTCAAACTTAAAGAATTGAAAAGTGTGTGTGTCAGACTCTCTTTCTATAGGAACTGAAGAAATTCCCGAATCAGAAGCCCCAGCTGATACAGGCGTGGAAGCGAGAGCTGCAGAGAGATGGTGGCCTATGCCTTGTGAGGTGGTGGCATGTGATGCGGTCCCCGCCACCCAGTGTGGACAGGGCAAGTATCTCGTTAGCACAGTGCAGAGCAGCTCCGCATCCCCTGAACTTACCAGAAGTAGGTCTTTGCCTTGCTCATCAATATCTGTTACAAAATTCTCAATAGGTTGAGGAGATTTTGAGTGAAAAGCCTGCCTGGGAAGGGCCACATCTCTAGGCCAGTCCTCTTCTCCTGGGAGTCCAATTACGCTGCAAAGAACCACAGGTGAACATAAGCATTAGCTGCTGTGCAGAAGCTACTTTCCCACCAACTTCCAGATGAAGGTGAGGTCTAAGGGGCAGGCATGGGGGACAGAGGCCCAGGAGCCCCTCACATGCATGTATGACGGGCAGGATTCGCATTTCTGTCTGCCTGGACGCAATACAGTGATCACGGGTAGAGGGTAATCTCACAGGACAATGGCACCATTCACTAGGGAGAGACGAGAGATTACTCTGGGAGCCGGTAGTAAATGTAAGAGATAATGAAGAAACGAAAAATGTTTTATTACCAATAAGCCCTGAAATACTGACAGAGCAGGACCTGTATATTCAGAGTAGCATGGGCATGTTACATTTGCCTTCATGCCTGTGAGTGCTTTTGTGTTCTGACCAGACACTTCAGTGCTGACTGATTTTCTGGTGCTAACATGATTTCTTAAGACATAAATTTGGTTGCACTCTCGGTTAAAGAATAATTCCCCAAACAGTAATTATATCCATTAGAATCAGACAAAACACACACACACACACACACACACACATACACACACACACACCCAAAAACTAAAAGGTATATTAGACCTATGTTATGGAAACACTATTTTATAATTTAACATCAAATTTAATTTATAGGTTTTTATTATAGACCTATTTTAGGGTACTCCAAAGTGAGCAAATAAATAAAAATTATTCTGGGATCAGAAATGTGGACAGAGCATCAAATAATATAAACACAGCACAGGCTTTAGAAATAGGCATACCTGGGTTCAAATTCTGCACCTGCCACTTATGGGTAGGTAAGGACAAATTACTTAACTTCTTTGGGCTTCGCTGTCTTTTTTATACAACACTGGTGGTAAGTTACAGTCACTATGATGATCAGCAATAATTTATATAAATGCGCAGCAAGTGCCTGACACACAGGACTTAATATCAATACACTGCCCATTATTATTATCATACGAGAAAAATAATGTTTTTAATCTAAAATGTGCAGGCAATGCACAGCTGCCACACTAAAATGAACTGCTTGAGTTCTATTAATGGGTAACTCAAAGTTCTTCAGAAATATTAATAGGTCAGTGGCCTTACACAGCATAGTATACATTATGTAGATGTTATTTATAGCTCATGTAGGTAGTAGGTTTTAAAAAAGGAAATCAGGGGATGCAAGAAGTTAGGTCTACACAGACTGATTAATTCCAAACTAAAATTATAGGTTAGTGAACGGAGTCTATGGCTATTCAAATACTGACCGAACGGTTTAAAGCATGGGAGAAATTAGGGTCTCCTTGGCCTGCACTTGCTGGGATTGGGGCCCCGAAGAGGTGTTTTCCTGAAGGGGCTTCCAGGTTTCAGGAAGATGTGCTGGTAAACGTAACAGAATCTCTACAGGGCTTTGTCCTCCTTCCCTTACCTGAACAGAGCCCAGGTGCTAGCCCTCACCTGGGAAGAGCTGACACCGTGGCATAGCTGCACCCACCACTGGGTGTCTGGGGAAAGACAACCCTACCTCTGGAGGCCATGCTGGGAGAGCCGTGTTATTGAGGCACATGAAGCCAAACCCAGGGACATATGAATGAAAATGGCAACTTGAGCAATACGCAAATTGGTTAAACAGCAAGATCTAGAGTAAGGGTAAAAAGAAGAAAAAGAAGAAAAAGTAAAAAAAAGAAGAAAAAAACATTATGAATTATGAAAGGAAATAAATCTGTATGTGTTTGGATAGAATGAGACTGGCAGAGGAGGAAAAGAAGAATGCTTATTAAAGAACTTTTAACATTTTTTCTATTCCTTTTGTAGTTTTTTAGCCATTTTTACTATCAATGTATTTGCATATCATCACCAGGTACCTAGAAATTGGTCACAACGACTCTTAGTAACAATTTTAAATCTTTTTATTTGCAGCGTTCAATATACTTATATTGAGTTAAATCTGGCAATATGGGCTGAATGCCAAAAGCCCTGGAAAAAACAGTGTCTCTGTATCAATAGGTATGTGTGGTGTATAATTATACACATGTTTCTATTAATATAATTAATATAATATAATATAATATTCTATAACATAATTTCTATGTATTCTATTCTATTCTTATATAAATAACTTTTAAAAGTGTCTATAAATCTGCCACCTCCCTTGGTCCCCATAACAACCTCCTGCAACATGTAAGTCAGGCAGGTTGTAAGCAACCTCTGTTTCAGAGACGGGGAAACTGAGTTAGGGAATGAAATGAACTGCCACAGTCACACGCAGCGAGTTCAGCTCCAGAGCCTGGAGTGCACCCAGTTCTGCTCATTCCAAATCCAATATTTTATTTCTATTTAACTATGACTCTGCTCCTAAATATGCTCTAAAATGCCACAGGCTAAAAGCATTCAGTTTCACTTTCAAAGTCCTTTCTGTTCTTTGAAAATATAAATCTTCCTAAACACAAACATTTTTTCTTTCCCTTAAGAGAATGTGCATATAACTTTCTTTAAAAAATCACCTTAATGCAGTATGGACTTTTACGGCCCATATGTGAGTGTGGTGAAATTCTGATAGGTCCATTAAAAAGTGCTTGCATCAAATTTCAGTATTTGGACAGCTGAATATAAGCCTTAAACGCTGCCATTTGTACTGGAAAGAATGACAGAGCACAAAACCTATAAATGGCAGTGATGGTGGGCACAGAAACCATTTTTCAAGTTCTTCTGAAGTGACACTAGGGTGCAGCATTGTCCCTTTTCTCTATGCCTCGGTAATAACTGCACTCAGGAAACAGAACATCATTTCAATGAAACAATGCCAGAAACCAAGAAGTAAAATCCAAAGGCACACAACATGTAGAACTTTGTGGCTTCTTTCTTTTGGCAACCTAGAATCACAGGCCTTTGCCAAAAGTGCACCTGGCTTTCCCTTGAAAGCATGTTCGTCCAAGGTTCCTCCTGGCCCATCTATCTCACTGGCTTCGTATACTCAGGGGCACCAACAATGTTAATGAGATTGCAGACACTGGTGCTGGAGATGGACCAGATGCCCAGGTGGTGTCAGTGAGGAAAAGCAGGTGAAGGACTTCAATGCCTGGCAAGCAGAGGGTCATTGGTGCACACCTGGCTTTCCCAGTTCACCCTCCACAGCAATGCACAAGAGCAGGTGGGAGTTCATCACTGAATGACAAAGAACTTGACACCTAGAAGCAAGTTCTGTCCTGAATCCACCCATCCTAGAGAGTGGTCAGCAGAAGCAGCAGTTGTGGCAGTTGCCCTGGACCCTGACTGCTCCCAGACAGGAAAACTGGCAAGTGTTTTTATACCTCCAAGCCACCTGGTTCGGACTCAGCAGTGGCCCTGGCACTAGCAGAAGTCTACTGGAGCTGCGTCCAGTCACCAACAGAACAGAACCAGGTTCCAGTTGTATTCCAGCTGTTTTATTAAGCAGTCATGCTTGAGTAGGTAGGGTTAACATAGAATTCTTTTCTTTAGGAGTACTTCTCTCCAGTTTTACAGATTGCAAATATCATAAAAATCACTGGGATTCCTATAAAATGTCACAGACCAATGATCAGGGCTATTTCTGGTTCTATACCTCCCACTTTCTTCCTACTCTACCCCAATTCTGATGGAACTTGGCAAATGTACAAATCCCAAAAGGAAGCCATACTGCATGCTTTGTGAGAAGGAAAGCCCCTTTTTGCATTCTGGAAACAGGAAAGCATACATACGCTCACACGTGCAAGCACAAACGGAACTCTGCAAATCATCGAGGAGCTAAGGAACAGGCAACTGGGACCAAAGGGTTCGAGCACAAGAAGGGAACTTAAAGAGAACTTAAGCCCAAGTTTCATTTCTCAGAGAAAGAAGTTGAGGAACAAAATGGTTAAACAAGTAATAATGAATTATAGTAATAGCTAACATTTTAAAGGCATTTACTGTGTATCAGGCACTGTGTAAGCTCTTTTTAGGTTATGTTGCATGAGTTACTCAAAATTGCATAGCTATTTAGCCACAGACACAGAGTCTAGAATTCTCACTTCCTATTTCAGAGCTCCAAAGAAAAACAGGTTATGTAGCAAACCATTCTTCGTCCAGGAAAACAACAGAAAACCAATCTGGGTGACTAAAGGATACTCAATGGGGGCAGGAAGCCCAGTGGGCAAGGCTGGGTTACTAAGGCCACCAAGCACCCCCCACCTCTGATGGTGGATGCATCTGAAATGACCCAAGTGGACAACACATCTGAACTGAAGAACAGGAGCTCAGCCGAGCAAACAAAGAGGAGAAGCGCAAAGACCCGCATGAGCAACATACAAGCTTCCAGAGCAGAGTGGTCAGGCCGCATGTCCTGACGGGCTCTGCATAAAACAGCACCTCCGCCGTGTCCCCACTCACCACACAAATAGTAACATTGTCTGCAGCAGCAGCTTGGGGTAGGAAAGACAAGAGATAAACACATTATATGAACGTCAGAGGAAAGTCACTATAAATGTTTTAATGCTACAGACACTGATAAAATTACAGTTATCACTTACTCCAAGATTTTTCCTAGTTGATCCACATCTGAACTTCCTCGAAAAAGAGGCCTAAAAGAATAAAGATACATATTAAACAACAAGTTTTTTCAGGTTACATTTCAATCGTATTTGTCATTATCACAGTTTAACAGAAAGCAAAATATTCTTTACATGTGAAGAAGCAGCAGTAAGGAAAAGATATATTTTCCCTTCAGTAAATAAAAGCTTTTCTTTTAAAAAAATATACTAGAGAGAGAGAGAGAGAGAGAGAGAGAGAGATCTCTATTGGTTCCCCCCTGCAACCTTCCAATATACAGGATGATGCCCCAACCAAGTGAGCTACACTGGCCAAGACTGAAAGCTTTTCTTAAATGTCACTTATGGTAAGGCTCTCTCATGACTATCTAGTGGTACCTGACGCCCGTGTTTTATCATCATGGCTCTCCTATTCATGGTCATCGTAACAGTAGTGTCACCATTCACAATCAGGTTCCGGCCGCAAAGTTCTACTTTACTTGGTGGCAGGAGGCACACATCACTGTCCTAGTCTCAAAACAGGGGACTGCAGTATTCTTTTAAATCGTTTTTGCTCAGGTCCTTCTCAGAGCCCCTTTTCCTCACCACCAGGCAATCACAGTCCTACCTCATGAGTCTCTCCTCCCATGTGTCCTGAATGCTGCAGTGAGTTACCTCTGAGTTGGTTTTTCTGAGTATACCATTTCTCTTTCTCCCAGTGTCACGGCAGGTAAACACTACAAGTTCCAAATCCTAACTCTGGACCTCAGAGGCATTTGTGGACACACAGCCCCCATGGAGCATTTAAATGGCAATGAAATCCACTCACTTGGTGACACTTCTGGCATTTTTTCCCAGTAGATCAATCCCTTGAGAGCAGGGACTTCTCTACGTTTGCCCCTAACCTTTGGCCTGGTGCACTGCCTGAACAGGTGCTGGGGTAACAAATACTGTATCTGATTTTATACACACCTATGGTACACATGTAAATGCTCCTTAACTCCTTGCTCAATGAATGACAGGTATTTTTCAACAATAATGTGTTTAAAGAAATACTTGTAGCCTATTAACTGAGATCATATTTTAAAAATATTATATTTTAATTTATAAATCTTTAAGCTTGACCCCTTAAATATTTTCTACGCACAATAAATAAACTCACTATACATGAAGAATCCTGCAAAGTCACAGCATTTCAGCGGTGAGAAGAAGACACCTTAAAATTCTTCAACCATACTTCTTATTAGGATTATTGCTAAAATGGTTATTTCCAAATGCAGTGGAAAATACTTCATTTGTGGCAATGTTACAGGCTGAATTGTGTGCCTCCCTTTCACGTGTTGAAGCCCACACCCTAAGACCTTAGAAGGCGACTGTATTAAAGATGGGGCCTTTAAAGAATTAAGAGTGAGGGTGGAGTTAAGAGTTAAAGAATTAGCGTTAGAGTGGACTCCAATCCACTCTTTCTCGTGTCCTCGTCTCCTTGGATGCACAAGGAGACACCAGAAACGTGTGCACACAAACAAACAAACATGTGAGGACAAAGCAGGAAAGAAAGCAAACTTGCTGACACCTTGGTCTTGGACTTCCAGCCTCCAAAATTGTGAGAAAATATTTGTTGTTGGAGCCACCTAGTCTGTGGCATTTTGTCATACAGCCCTTAGTAAACTCATACAGGCAACTTGCACATCCCTAACGTAGCCAAATTCATGGAGAGTAATGAAGCTGGGTTCCAAAAGATGTCCAGACAGGTTTTAAAGATATCAAGGTGAGAAGTTTCAGTTTTAGAAAAGCCACACAATGGAACCTTGACAACCACCGTTTAGAGCACTAATGTATGGTGGCATGGCGTCACCTGCTTCCCTAACATTATCTCATTTAGTTTTCACAACCCCAGGAGCAAGGTAGTGTTATTATCATCCCTATTTTCAGGTGATGTTTCAAGACTTACCCTAAGGACACCAACACATTTCAGCCTTAAGATTCAAACCAGGTCCGTCCAGCCCCAAAGTCTGATGCTTCATCACTGTGTGGCAATACTTTCATTTCAGTTACTAATGTGCTCTGCATCACACACAGTCTTTGCAGCTAAGCCTCCGGGGTGACACAGCACAGTGGCTGTGTGAGGAGCACTTAGAGAGAACCTGGTGTCTCGAGAGCAGGTGCCTGTGAGATTCTGTGCTCAGACTGCTCTGCGTGTGTCCAGGTGTCTTTAGATTCTTGCTCTCTGTTGTCAGCAAGGAACAAAGCAACTCACCAGATTGACTGGGACTCTCATCCCCTCTATAAACTTACTGACGGATGGCCTTTCTATATTTTTAAATTCTTCCCCAGCCCAATCTTCTATACTTCCCTGTTTTGCTCACATCTTAATTGATAAACCATTTTTTCCTTCTTTCTGAAGCACAGAACTTGGGTTGCGTTAAAACAATTCTTTCTTTTCACACTCCTCTGTTTCCTTAATATTTAAAGTGTGAAATTACAAAACTAAGTATGATCAACACGATGAGGTTTGGGAACCAGCACAAATGACCCCTCCTTGTTACGCATACATCTCACATGGCTGGAGTGACAGGTGTGCCAGGTCAGCAAGCACAGAGAGAACAGGGAGCCTCAGTTTAATCTGACGAGCTGGTGGAGTGGCTGTGTCAGCAGGCCAACCCCCACCCCCTTCCCGAAGATGTATCCACAGAGGCTTGGGTGAAATTACCTCTGCGCACCATGAGCAGTTTAAAATAAATATGTTGGCGGTGGCTATTGGGAAGTGAACAGGGCAGACTAACTGGAATGGATGTTGTTCTCAGGCAAAGGCACAAGACCGCCTCTGGCCTGGGTGGGCACTGAGACCCAGCCTGAGGCCCAGCAGCGGAGGTGGCTCATGCCCTTCCGTTTTGGTTTTCAGCTGCCTTTTTGTTTTTGTTCCTTGGCAATATTTCTAATTTTTTTGCTGGTTCCATTAGGCATGTAAGCCAATGTTTGATCCATTTTCTTTTACATTTGCTGGATGTTTCAGCAGAGGACTTTCAACTCATGGAGTCCACCCTCCTGCCAGAGCCAGAGATGCTTGCCCACCAGTTTCACCTCCTTTAATACAGAGTGCGGCGAGTGAAGGGCACAGCCACTCTGCTGTGAATACTCAGTGAAACCTGCTATGGGAATACAAGAAACCTGGAGGCAACAACTCAGTGTACAGACCAGAATGACTCTGCCACCTTAGGAAGACCTGGCGTGCGACTCTGAGGTCTATTAACTTGGCTTTGTAGCAGATGTGGGTTGGCTTGAATTGAACAAAACCACCGAACTCTGACTGTAGGCAGTAACTCCTAAAAAACGGATCTTTGCATGGAAATTACACAGTCACAAGACAATGGAAATTGGGCATGTAAAGGAGGGATGAGGCCAAACTGGAATCAGGACTCTCAGCTGACCAGGGGGTGGGCACGAATGTGATCAAACCTTTAAGAACCATCTGTTGACTTTGTGGCTGAAAACACTGAATATTTTGTATGAGCTAGGTTTATGATAGAGGACTGGGATCATGGGAAGGAACAATGGGTTCAGAGGAAGGATAAAACCTTTCAACATGATGTGGAGTATGAAGATGGAAGAATGAGACTGCTCCAGGGACCTTGTGTGAAATAAGGCTCCATGGGAAACAGGCATGGCCATAAGAGCTGTAATGAAGAAACACACAGTACCGTAGCTTCATTGAGATTATTCTGAATATTTCTTCCTTCCTCGGATCAGCTGAGTGAAACAGTCTTTAATTCATACAATTTATGTACGTGTCAGGTGGACAAATAGGAACATGATCTTTTATTCTTTGGATTAGTGGAGAGGGACAGCTTAATTCTGCTGCTTTGAATAATTTTATAATTGTACGAATGACTCAGCTAAAACTCAGACATGCATGAGGCGGCCTTGGCTGGTTCTTTATTACCATGACATAGAGCTGAGCTGGAAGGAAGCAGAGGGTTGAAGGAGCAAAGCAGGGGGGGAATGAAAGACACTGAAAGACAGAGAGAGGTGGCCAGATACAGAGACAGGCTGAGGAGGTCCAAAATAACTTTGAACTGTTTCTTCCCACTGCCTAAGAATGTAGTCCTCCTGGAAATCTTTATCGAGAGGCCCTGCATGAAGACGGAAGACGGGAGAGGAATGTTCAATTACATACCACGAGACGGAGGCTCATAAAAGATAAAAAGCCCATGCATTTTTCCAAACCATTGCAGGGAGAGAATCCACTAAGCGATCCCATCTTGTCTGTTGTTAGATATAAACCCAGTCAAAGGGGACATACTTACTAATTCTGTTTAATTAATTATTTAAAGATAAAATTAGCAATAGAGATATTCTACCAAGAGTAGTAAATCTAAACTTTATTTTTAAAGTTTAAAAAATATTTCTTCCTTATATATACACTTTTTGGGGGGAGGGGGGGTTAAACAATAAAATGAAAAGATTACACCTACCGAAAACATTCCCAAATAAAGGCTGTGCAATTGCTTTGACTGGAGAAACACATCAAGAAATGTTTTTATTATACAGGACAATACTTAAAGTCAGAAACTGTTGTGCATTTTACTACATCAGAAACTACACTTACTTATTTCCGATGACCTCCCAGTAGTTTAACCAAGTGCTTTGGTAATGGTACACAAACATTATCTACTCAAGGCCTTAGCTGAATCTAAATTTTATGAATCCCATTTCTAATTTTATGCCTACATTTCTTTTCTCTTCAACTCATTTATGGTCCTCCTTTTTCTTTTTTTTTAAAAGATTTTATTTATTCTCAGAGAGAGTGGAAGGGAGGGAGACAGGGGGGAGAGAAACATCAGTATGTGAGAGAAACAGGCTGCCTCTTGCAGGTGCCCTGACCAGGGACTGAATCTGCAGCCCAGACCTGTGCCCTGAGCAGGAACTGAACTGTCCACCTTCTGCTTCGGGGGACGACACCCCACCATCTGAGCCCCACTGGTCAGGGCAATACTCCTTTTTCTTTAGAAGATTTTGTCCACATTCACTTCTTGAGACTATCGCATTCTGTCATATAAACTCTTCTTCTGTCTTTCCTGGCCCTGGGCCTCTTTCTGTTTGGAATTCCCACGTAGGCTGCAGAGGAACCTCCTGGAAGGTTTCTGCCATGCTGCTCTTTGAGAGCAATTTATCTGACAAGATAAACAATATTTGGGGGAAAATGTCTGAAATTGAACACTGCTAAGAGTTTTTGTGAAAGAGAATTTTAGGTTATTTCCAAATATTTTCTTCAAATATCTTCCTTCATCATTATACTTGATAATAGTTAATGATAAGATAAACTCTTCATGAAAGAAATATGTTTTTTCATTTATGCATAAACATTTTTTTCTAACTAAAAGGAGATTATTGCAAAATACAATGGCAAAATTGCATGAACTTTTAACCACAGCCCAGTCAACTCTCTTCTCATATCACCTTAGGTACAGCCATGCCAAAACAAGTATGGCTCTTGGGGGTTTTCAGCAAGGATTTTCCCCAAGGCGTTTTTGAATTTGTAAGAGTTTAAGCCTTCATGTTTTCTCTGCAACTAATGTGCTGACTCTTCACAATATTTGTTGACTTAGGAAAGGGCACAGACTTCAGTGACACACTGTCCTGCGTGTGAGCCTCCGAACAGCCATTTCTCCCTGGGTGATGTTAGGAAAGTCATACAGCTCTTTGACCCTTATCTGCCCCATCTGTAACATGCCCACTTTATAGTACAACTAGTGTACTATAGTACACTACTAAGTATAGTAAGTGGCAACTACATATCCACACACTTTCTCACACTCATACACGGTAGATACACGGTAGACATCTTCCTGGCCACTGTTATATACAGAGGATAACAAAGTATTTCACATGGAGAACTAGGAAAAAAGGGGGGCATCAGTCACCATGTGGTGCATGTACCAGTCATATTTAAGCCTAACAGTCCTTCCTCTGAGGTCTTTATATATTCTCCATACCTGTTAAAACTCTTATACCTTTATCATCAAGAAAGGAAAGAATATCAAAATTTCCAATAAGAATGAATTAATTTTGAATTGGCAATCTAACTTCTTCTTCTGGATGTAGTTTTAGCTAAAAACTCTTCTATCATTGAAGAAAAGTTTCTTGGGTTAAATTACAAAGGGTCTAAATTTCAGATTACATGCTTTTTAAACAAACAACTATAAGAGCATAAACATTACTCACAATCTCAATGAACAGTGGAAAACAATATTTAGAAATAGGTTATGTTTTCTAGCAGATGAGAAATGTGTGCCGATGTGTCTGTTACAGGAAGGAAATGATTCATGCAGAATGGGAGATGAAAGATTCCGTTTAGTGACAATACTTTCATTGTACTAAAAAGAGGAGGAAGTCATGGATCACCCTACGGAACACCTAGGCAGCACCCATTTCACCTGCAGCTATGCTCTGGCTGTTATCTTTCTTGATTAGAAGAGGGATTTTTTTCCACGTTCATAAAACGACCTTTTGAAAAATATTACCCAGGGAATGTCTACTTTTTATCCTTGCTCCCATGTTCAGTTTTAGAGCTGTTATCTGTTAAGTTAAAAATGTTTATCACCTTACAATTACCACCTATTCAAATAATGAGATTAAGCAGAAAATCAACTAACTGATTTTTTTGCTTTGTTTTGGTAAACACTAATCCAGCGATCATTCATTAAGCACACCGGGCTGCATTAGGTGCTGGGAAGTAACTACTCACAAAAAATATACATTAAATAATATACGGCCTTACTATATAATGTACATATATGTAAATTATATTATACATTGTAATACACATCTATTAAATACAAATTTATAAATGTTTATACATAAATATACATATATATAATATTACCTACTACCATGATAACCCTCGCCCCTGCAGGAGACAAGATGCACAAATGCAGGACTCCAAAATAAGAGAAGTTCATCTCACTCTGCTGGCACGAGACAGAAACCCAGTGCAAGCATTTAATTACCACAAGGCTGTTGGGAGGTGGTCTGATTACCTGTTTTTTAACATGTGAGAAGTAAAGTAACTTATCCAAGGAAACGCAGCGCAGTAAGTGGCTAAGCTGGTACGACTCCAACGAGCAGCGAACAGCAGTATTTTAGAGAGGTAAGTATGGCAGCAATTCATGGACAATCGGAGGGGATGAAGACGGAGCCAGGGAGGCCCTGGGGGAGAGGCCCGTGGACGAGGAAGAGGGCAAGAACCCAAATTAGGTGGACAAGAAAATGGGGAAGGACGTAAAGACATTCATTAAGGGAAGATGATCTGAACCTGGTGAAAGGCTGAACGGGACCTGGAAGGAGAAAGCATGACTTTCCATTTGTGTTGTTAGCAAAGCCAGCCTGAATGAGAGAGGTGGGGAGATAGTGGTGGGGGGCGAAGAAGACTAGAAAGATAATTAACTTAGTTTTAAACTTGTTTTTTCAAATAATAACAAATGATGTGTAAAGTCAGACGTATGAAATTTGAGAATAAAAAAATGCAAAAAAGGCAGCGAATCGTACACAAAAATGATGAAATATATATATATCCACACAAAATCTCGTACATGCATGTACACAGCAGCAGGATTCCTAACAGTCAAAGAATGGAAATGACCCAAATGTCCACCGACTGATGAAGGGATAACCGGAAAGTAGTAGAGCTATGCAATGGTGTCTGTCGCTCAGACATAAACAGGGATGGAGCACTGCCAAATGCTCCCAATGGATGGCCCTTAAAGATGTTATGCTAAATAAAAGAAGCCATTTGCCAAAGAGCATGTATTTGTGGCCTGATTCCACTTATATGTACAGGACAGGCAAATCTATGGAGTCGGAAGGTACGTTAGTGGTTGCCTAGGATGGGGGTGTGGGGCTGCTAGTGGGGATGGGGTTTCTTTTCCGCTTGTGGTGATGGTTGCACAACTCTGTGGATGTACGAAATGAAAAGCCATTGGATCGTACAACTGACACCAGTGAACTGTGTGGTATGTAAATTATATGTTAATAAAGCTGTTCAAAAATAGTAGTTAAGAATCTATACTTCCAAGCAAACATGAGATTCAGAATGACAGTAAAAAACTGCAAAGAAAACTCCTTTGGATCTAAATATATGAGAGGCTTAAGTATACGTACATAGTTTAAAGTGCATGACAAACATTTATTTGACCATGTATTCAATGAGGTACCCATTTGAAGACATGTGCTCTGAAAGATCTGAATAACTTACTGCTATGATCTGAATTCCCCCAAACACCTGATTCATCAAGGTTAGGATAAAATAACAAATCAAAAACGTCTATGTACAAAAAGGGCATTCTTATCAAACTACTATTTTATGCTTTCCCCTGGCTGTTGAGATTATGGGGGATTTGTTTGTTTTCTGCATTTTTCCATTACCCTGTACTTAGCATTTTATGAGTACTAATTACTCTGAAAATCAAAAGGAAAAGGTCCTACCACAGCTCCTTGCCATACATTGCACATATGTAATTAGTTTACAACCCACTTCTGTCACTTGTTTACTTGTTGGTCTCTACAGCCAGACTGGAAGCTCTCTGAGCACAGGGCCAACCCCTACGTGCTTCTGTAGCCAAGGCGCATAATTCACTGCCCATAACTGGCACTCACTTAATACATAAGAATGGTTACCGGTCCTCCTAACCAAGAAGGCTTTCTCTCCCTCCTTTCCATCAACTTCAATCCCTGCTGTCTCAAAATGCGCCTGTTTGGTTCATTTCAGGGTCATTCAAGTGCGAGCATGTGTATTTGAACAGATATGAACATAGAATAGATATATACACACTTAGAGCCAAGCTGGATTTGATTTATATTGTTGTATCCATTTATGCTTAAACTGGTCTGTGGCACTAGACAATATGCAACTGCAGATAATGGGTGTTTAGAAACTGGGGCTAGCTGACAATTAGTCCCCTAAATCTAAAATCTTGCCAAAACCTTTAAAGAAGCAACAGCAGGCACGAAAGATGGGAACTTTCCCTTAGGTGCTGACTTCACCCAGGTATGCAGGGCAGGGTTGGGCTCCTTGGAAGACAAAGAAAGACAAGTGTTGAGAAAAAGTGTAGCAAAGGCAAAACAGAGTGAGGGATTAAAGAGGGTGTGGAGGGGAAGAGGCACTTAAGGAAACCGATCCAGAAAGGAAGAGGGCTGGTGGGAAAGAGTGCGGTGAAAACTTGTAAAAGCCCAAATAATACCAGGGAAGGTCGGGGCAAAAGGAAGAACCTGAGATGAAGCTCTGTCACAGAGACAGAGACCAACAGGAAAAATCTCTCCCAGGGAAGCGAGGCGCGCCTCCCGGTTTAGACCAGACGACTGTAAGTTAGAGGCCGTGCGGCCTACCCGTCCATAGCAGGGGACTTTGGTCTGGCAATTTCCTTTAAAATAAATAGCTGAGTTAACTTTTCCTTGTTACCAGATGTGACTAACTTATTTCTCCACACAGGGCTCATATTTACTGGACTACAAGTAATGAGAGAGAGACAGACAGACAGACAGACACTTCATCCTTTTTCAATTCAAGATTTAGAATTAAAATTAAACCAGAACCCACCAAACCACTTGAGAGATCTGAGACATTACAAAACTTACAAATTAATATATTAACTGGCTTAATTTCATCTATGACTAAAGAAGCCCGATTATTAAGGTTTAAAAAATGTATCACTTCATTAAGTATCTATCATTTGCCAGAAATAAACATTTCTCTTAAATATTAATACTTGAAGAATTGCCTTGTCT
This sequence comes from Glossophaga mutica, assembly GCA_039655065.1. Lineage (NCBI taxonomy): Eukaryota > Metazoa > Chordata > Mammalia > Chiroptera > Phyllostomidae > Glossophaga > Glossophaga mutica. The sequence goes on from CM077313.1 coordinate 66,280,944, forward strand.
TCCAGTGCCACCTCTTCCTCCTGTCTTAGTCAGCCTAAGGTGGTGAAACAAAACCCCACAGGCTGGGTGGCTAACACAACAGAAACCGACTTCCCACAATTCTGGAGGCTGAGAAGTCCTGGACAAAGGTGACTGGTGAGGACTCTGCTTCTGGCTTGCAGACCTGCTTGCTGTGTATTCACACAGCCAGAAGGGCAAGCTCGCTGATGGGCCTTGATCCTGTTGTGGGACCCACCCCTCTGCATGACCTTATCTAACCCTAATTACGTACCAAAGGCCCATCTCCAAATACTATCAAATTGGAGTTAGGGCTTCGACATCTGCATTGTTGGGAGGCACACAAACATTCAGCCCATAACACTTCCTTCCTTGTGTTACTAAATACAGTATCTTTCATACCTTTAAAATTAGAAACCTGGGCAGGAACATTCTTGTCCAATAGGAGCAATAAACATGATTTGTCTCATTCTGTGTCTGGGATCCAAGCGTTTATTTTTATATACTTTCTGCTAAGTTTTCTTGCCAAATTACTCATTCATTACTCCTTCTAATGCCTCCTTTATCACTCACTGTCCAATCACACTGCTCAGGGGCGTTCTTAGGGCAGGAAAGAAATGGTTATGTATTAACCACTTTCTAAAGTCTGAGTTCCTCAATACATTATTGCATTTTCATTTTCATTCTGACCCTAAGGCCAGACCACTGGCCAAGTACTAAGTAAATCTACATTTGAAAAGCAGGGAGAGAAATCTGAGTCAAACCTAAGAAGCACTCCTGCATGGATGAAGCATTTACATTAATATTACTAATCGCTAGGAAACTGGAGGCAAATCCAGGCTCTGTGACCACGGTAGAGTCACCTGTCTCACTATGGACAGTAAGCTTCCGCAACAGTAGGACATCTCAGACTCCATGCCCTGGGGAATGCTGTCCTCTGTCTCTTCAAATAACTTCAAGAGCTTGGATGACAGTCCTTCTCCCTTATGGAAATTCCAGCTGTAATACTCACCGTATTTTAAGTTGGGCTTTGTATTGAAAAACTTTAATGACAATAGGCTAGAAGATCATTTGGGGGCAAGGATGATGGTGGTGTGTGAAGACAATAGATTATCAGAGATTACCACTGATACCTGGCAAAATCAGTGCCATGGATTAATTAGTCAGGCTTCAATTAATAGCTGGGTTCAGGGCTTATCAATGACCTTCACTCTACAGAAGAAATGGGAACTAAGGACATCACTTAACGAAACTGGAACCTCGCCATCCCTTATAATCAAATCATTCTGTCTCACAGCTCCTAGCCTTTCTTCATGCTGTGCCTTCCAGGGACAGAAAGAAAAGCTCTAACAGGGAGGTGAGTCCACAAGTGAGAACTTCAGAGCTCATGTTCCTCAATACTGGCCATCTGGGTATAAAGCACCCAGGGTTGAGGTGACTGACCAGTCCAGTCTGCCCAGGATACTTCCAGTCTCAACACTGAAAATCCTGTATCCCGGGAAGCCTCTGTCCCAGGCAAACTGGGATGGCTGGTCACTCTGTGCAGGACACCCAGAGCAAGAGGTTATGAAATGGAAATTAAAAAAAATCTTAAAAAAATTATCTTTGTTATTTCAAAGGGCTATTTTGAAAAAACAGATGAGCATCTTTCAAAACAGTAAGAACAAAAGTAGTCCGGGCAGACAGGTTTCATTCTCCTTGTTCCTAATAACTCACTGCCACTATGTAATATAAGGGATTAGACCACTGGCAGCGCCCTCCTCATATCATGATGTTATTCAAGATGTCAATTCAAGATGTTATTTATTACTCTCTTTTAGCAGAAGACCTTGTAAAACAATACATAATACATCTTGCCCCGGGAAAGAGCACTGTCCATGACTTAGTGCACACAGTTAAAGTAACAGTCTGCGGATGTGCCTGATCAAAAGAGGAGGCCACCTACCTGCATATCGAGAATGACAAGGGGTTCATTTTGTCCGATCTGGTTGATTGGTAGTAAGTAACAGGCTGCGAGCTGGGATGAAAATGATTCTGAAGTGCTATCTAGGTACAGTAGCAAAACACTGAGAGTAATCAGCAACATGTGCCACAGGACACAAACTAGCTACCTAAGTCAGGGTGACCCAAGTGACACAAGTTCTCTCTCTCTCTGATAGGCCGACATCAAAACAATGCACAGAAAAGTTAGAAAATGTAAGGGCCTATTTAATGGCAACACACTCCTAAGAGCTAATATTATACGCATGATACAATAACAAAAATGTGGCATTTTTTCAGTCTAGGAATCTACTAGTCTTGTCCTTAACACACCATTTTTGCCAAAGGGAGTCTGAAGGACTCTGCTGTGGGTGTGTCTTTGATACACAATTATGATCACCTCTCCACTCATGTGCACTCGCTCTCTCTTGCAAATACTTCAATGTTGACATGAGCCATTTGTCAGCAAAATGACAAGATCCAAGGCTGAAGATTTTAATGTTGATCTGGGGGGAAAATAATCACTAGAAATCTTCTGAAATAGAAGTGTCTGTTGGTTGGAGTGGCTTATTTTTTAAAAAGCAGCTCTGCTCAAAAAGGAACCAAAGTTTCACTCAGAAAGTATTACAAATGATCCAAAAATATCCTCAAATTGATTCAATCATTGGTTAAAAATACTCTGAACACAGTGGAGGACTGACTATCTCATTTTTTCCTTTAAAAAACAATCTGCTTAGCCCTGGCCAGTATGGCTCAGTTGGTTAGAGCATTGTCTCATGGACCAAAAGGTCACAGGTTTGATTCCTGGTGAGGGCACATACTCAGGTTGTGGGTTTGAGCCCTGGTTGGGGCAGCCAGTAGATGTTTTTTTCTCAGCAATGAAAAAAATGTCCTTGGATGAGGATTAAAATAATAATAATAATAATAATAATAATAATAATAATAATAATAATAATAAAAAAACAATTTGCTTAGCATATAAATATGGGTGTTGGGCCTTGAATGTCAGTGATGTTACCTACATATGACTCTAGTACTGAGATTAGTGCAGGGATCAATCACCAGAGCAAGCATGTATTTTCTCAGGATAAAATTTTACTTGCATAAGAACCAGCTGAACTTTTTAAGAAGCTTATTTATTGCATTTATATTTTAAATCATGGGTGGGTACTCTAAAAATAAATTATTTTGCTGATTAGAAAATATATATGCATGTAGAAAATTTGGAAAACAGAGGAAGTTAATAGCATATAGAAGAACTCACACAGCATCAATTCTTTTCTCTCTTTTTTATACAAATGGATAAGATGGCATCTCTAAAGAGGTCTTTCAAACAGACTAGGGATGGCATCATACCCCAGAGCAGGATCTGAATCCTGGCTGTGCAGTCCTTGATTGAACAAGAGCACCACCAACAACAAAAAAACCACCACAAGAAAGTGGTTCGCAGTCATAACAAAGCTGAGACCAAATATGACTCAAGCCTCTACAAAGAATCAAGGACACACAGGGGTGGGCAAAAGTAGGTTTACAGTTGTGACTATGTGAAACCGTTTATTCTTATTTATTAACTACTGTATTATTTTCCATAGAAACTGTAAACCTACTTTTGCCCCACCCAGTATTTTAAAAAATTATTTTCACACACACTTCCACCTACCCTCTTAAGGTTTATATCTTATGACAAGGAGCAGTAGTAACTTCTTCCTTTTTTCCCTTTCTGAATGGTAAAGACAACTGCATGAATATAATATTCCTATCCAGCACAGTTTGGGTGGAATCCAATAATGTGTGATAACTCAACAATTTAGCACAGGAAGCAAAGCCCACAACATTCCTTAGAAATTTCACAGACTATCTAGACAGAACAGACCCATTTGAATGGGATTTTCTCCTGTGCTATTTGAAAAATGCAGTTTTTCATGGTGGACACATTGGGTTTGTGACAGATGCAAATTCAGATACAAAAAAAAAAGAACACAATTAAATGATTCAGACTCTTGCAGTCTGCTCCCACAGCCCTCATCTCTGCCCGGGTCAAACAAAGGAGAGTTGGTGTTTGACAACTGTGGGTGACTCATCAGAGGAAGTTCTTACCATATGGATGTGCTTGTTGGAATAAAGCTGGTTAACAAAGCCAGCCTTTTTTCTCCCCGTGGGCCAATGAGGGTTTCATTTTAGGAAATGGAAGTGTCAGTGTGGACAAACTGTCCTGAAGTATTTATAGCTGAATGTGTACTTTTCTTAAACTGCCTTTGAGTAAAGAATGTGAATGGAAAATAAGATCTGCATTTATTTCATTCTCTTGTGCCATCGAAACTGTGTTGTTCTCCTTGTAAACCCATTCGGCACTGTGATGTATACATAATGTGATGGGAAAGTGCTAATACTACACTGGGGTGGTTTCCAATTAATTTTCAGAGCTCTTTATTCATTAAGGATATTATGCTTTTGTCACATTTATTGCAAACATATTCTCCAAGGCTACCATGTGCTTTTAAAATTTGCAGCATTTATCAAAACTTTTTGATGATCAAAAGTTGTCAATTTTTATATAGACAAATATATTAATATTTTTGTTGTGATACTTATTTATTTATTTATTTATTTATTTATTTATTTATTTATAGACAGAGGGGAAGGGAGGGAGAAGAGAGAAGGAGAAACATCAGGGTGTGGTTGCCTCTCACGTGCTGCCTATCGGGGACCTGGTTGGAAACTCAGGCATGTGCCCTGACGGGGAATCAAACTAGCAACCCTTTGGTTCACAGGCTGGTGCTCAATCCACTAAGCCACCAGCCAGGGCTATATAGCCTTCTCAATAGTATAGGTCCCAAACATTTGTTTATATTACTCTACATTTTGGTTTTTACTGGGAATGAGATGGAGCTGCTACCAACCGGAGAAACTGACACTCTCGTCTGAGGTCATAATCCTGACTGTTCTCTGAAATCATGGGCTATCCTAGATTTGAAAAGTAAAAGCAGAAGAAAAAAAGGGGATGGTTTATATTCACAGTGTGAAGACTGTAAACCTCCCAGAAAAACATGTACCAAAAAAGCACTGGGGTTAGTAAAAAAGAGAAATAATGTGCCAATAAGTGTTTAGAGTGATGACTCACTGCATTGGATCACCCTTGGGAAACTACCTGCTAAGCAGAATTTAGCTGTTAAGGTGTTATTTTTGGTACATGCTCTATTGCTACTTCCTCTTGGGAAAAAAAATGACGAACTCTATTAGCTTCCTAAAACACAAGAAAATGGTCATCCTGGCAGACCAGCCCACCAGGTAACAATACTATTTCTAGAACAGGGATGGCTGTGTCCCCTGAAGGGACTCTTTATAACAAGACAGAAACACTTAGCCACGTGTAATGGAAAGAAGGATAAATCAGGAGACAGAAGATCCAGCTCCTAATGCTGGCTCTGTAACTGATTAACAAATTACTGGGTGCAGGCTGGCAGGCCTCGTAACCTCCGCTCATCTGTTAAAGAACAGATACCCCAGCTGCTGTCCACAGATGTGCTTCAAATATAATAAACTACGTGGATGAAGCAGAACTGCTAGAGCTGCTGAGAAGTAAAATTAGCTGCTCAGTAAAGGTAATGCTGTCAATCAGTAGCAAATATAATGAACTCATACTCACTCCAAAGTTATTCATTTTTGCTTATTGCTGTATTACCTTCTATCCCTCCCAACCTCCCTTGATTTCTTTTCCTTGGTTACTTATGGCTAAATATGAAAAAAAAAAGTTCAATGCTGCTGTTTTGTCCCTGTCTTTCGACCAAATCTCTGAATTTAATTTACCTATGATGTTCCGCTAAACTATTTTATAAAGATCGCTGGTTCAAAAAAACTTTAAGCATCATATAGTCAGGAAAATGACAAATACAGGGTGGGACAAAAGTAGGTTTACAGTTGTTCATATGGAAAATAATACAAGAATAAGCCCTATGTTTCGTGTACTCACAACTGTAATGTTTCCTTTTAGAGTATCCATGGCAGTAAAGCTAATTAGAGCATCCCTCTCTCTCCCCCTTCAAATGAGCTTGAATGTGGTCTTTTCCTCATACTGATGAAGAAATCAAGGTCCCGAGAGACTGAATGACTTGCTCAAAGCTTGATATGTACTTTGTTCATTCATTGACTCCTTCAGGGAGCATTTACTGTGTCAGATGCTGTTCTGGATGCCAAGAATACTGTAGTAAATGAAATATATTTCTTCTTTCTAAATACATGAATAAATTGTTGCTAAAATGTGTTATTTCCCTGATTCATGGTGAATTTGAACAGTTTAATTCTTATGCTTATTGACTGTTGGTAATGCTTCTGTGAAATTCTACTTGTCAGTTTCTAACACAGTCAGGTAATTTTGCTTAATGAAATGGGGTAAGAATGATAGGTAAGATATATTTTCCTAATCCTAATAAACAACCCTGAAACATAGGCATTACTCTCCTCATTTTAGAGATGAGGAAGCTGGGGCTTAGGAGAGTTGTGTAACATAAACAGACCTACTGATGTATGTGGTAAGTGTAGGAGCTGGAATCAATATTGTTTAATCATGATTTCTTATTGATACTATTTTATCATACATAAATGCAACCTACCATACATTTAAATGCAATTTATCATACCACAGCATATTTAAAAATGTTACAAAATAAATATGAAGGTCAATCTTTGGCCTCAGTACAAAATACTTTGTTTATGAAACAAATGAATTTATAAGAATGAGGAGGCTGAGGGCATATGATTCTATTTATGATCTGTTTGCATTACACGTGCTCTAGAGATGTACAATTCTATCTGCCTTGTGTTTGGCTTTACACCTACCGGTAAGGGAAGGACATCAAGGGCAAAAGCTTTGTCAGTCATACAACCCAAACATTTGGTGAAAGAAAATACAGTAATAATTACATATGGCAAAAATAGATATTAAAAGACTCAAAATATATATTAAATGTATATTATATAATACAAAGTATTAATATTATATAAAAATATATAAAAAAGCCTAGGAAAGAGAATATAAAGAAAATGGTAAGATATATGTTATCTAGCTACAGGTTATAGGTAATTTTCATCCCCCCTTTTTTGCTTTTCTGAAGTTTTCTAAATCAAGCTTTCTAAATTTGCTAATAATTATTTTTAATATGCAAAGTGTAATAAGACTCATTAAAGATGAAAATAAAAATCCAGTTATATGCTGCCATCTCTATAAATTTATGGTCTTAGAACAAGATAAATATAGAAATAAACATTTTTTTGAAAAAGCTTTGTGGGATATTATATGCCTGAGGCTATGTGGCCACATCAGGCTTTTAGGTTACACGAGGTTTCACACACTTACCTAAATGGAAGATTTGAATGTCAGCTTAACATCATACTCAAAAAATGCTTCTGTATTCAGAAAATACCCTAGTCATATTTTAGTAATTTATAATTTTTTATTTATTGATTTTACAGAGAGAGAGAGAGAGAGACAGAGAGAGAAAGATATGCATTCATCAGTTGCTTCTTGTATGTGCCTTGACCAGAGATCGAACCTGCAACCTTGGCATATTGGGACGACTCTGGTCATGTTTTAGATATTAAGTAAATAAATGTTTACTTTCTAATAAAAAGGATAATTACTTCCTCACCATCTAAGCCTCAAATCATCACTGGTTGGCTTGGCATTGTAACTCAGGAACACATTTTCCTTGAAAATGAAACTTAGATTCTTTCAACCTATAAAAGAACTTATGAACACTTATGGCTAGATTAAAACTCTGAAAGAAAGTTTAAGGAAATACATACAAAAATTTACTCTTAAACTCATTATTTTAAAGAAATTATGTTGATAAAAAACCAGTGTAACCAGAAAATGTTGAGTAGGTAACTTTTCTTCAACATCTTCAGCTATTAATAATAACAGGTGCAATTAATAATCAAGCATCTCAGGACAGGGCCCGCGTTATTCTACATGTATAATCTTATTTAATTCTAACAACTCTCTGCTAGGTAAGTATCATTTTCTTCATTTTAAAAGCAGGAACTGAGGCTTAGAGAGGTTAAGATCAAATGTCAAATTTTAACACTCTAACGTCTACTAGTAATAAGCAGTGAAGAGTGCACCCCAATGGTACAGGCTGATGGTGATGGGTGAATCTTATTTCGGAAAAGCAGACAAAAAGTAGTGCTCAAAGTAAATTTAAAAATTTGAACTATGTTCATCTCAGCTAATTAATTAAATCCCTTTAAAGCTTACAAAGCATTATGAGTGAAAGTATTTAACATTTCAAATAATATATTGGTGTAATTTGGTAATAATACACATTGTATGCTTTGCTCATAAAATGTATTTTCAGTCATTTGTAGCTTAAGCACATAACTTATACATATTTATTTACTTTTTCTGTGAGCAGTCATCTGATTTGTAAAAAGATATAACAAATTTTAAAATGATACAAAATATCATCTTCAAAACATCAAAAAGTGTGTATTTAAGCATACTCAGCTCATAACAGAGAAAATGGGTGAGTGGAGCCATAACTCATTCTGTAGCATGTTTAATAAACTGGCAACAGAGAAAGTTGGTTGAAGGAAAGCAGAGGACTTTGTCTTTTAAGAATTAGAACCGAGAGGCACCATAATCATGTGGCATCTGCTCAGTGTTGCGCCTGTGGTTAGAAATGTACATGATGGGAATTTCAGGGATCTTCCTGATTCTTCGTTTAAGGTCTTTAAGGTCTTGCTCACCTGCGGTCACAACGTAACACTTGTGCTGAGTTACTCTCTGTACTAAGCAATCATGCACATAGGTTCCTTTGTGTGTGCGTGGTAATCGTTGAAGTCTTGGCTCCTTGGTGATTCTTTAAAGCCACTCGATTCTTCTGCCCCAATTTCTCAGTTTCAGCCATTACACAGTCAGTTATAGGAGGGATGTACTTGGCATAGAGACAGCCCATCACTAACTGCACTAAGTCCAGTTTAGCCTTAATGGGAAACTTGATAAAGTTGGTGTCAACCAGGATGTGGTAAGCCAGGCATGGCTGTGTGTTATATTGGAGGAATAAAAGCAGGAAGGGCATTAGGGGACTTCTCTTTCCCTGAGTGCACTGGGATCATTCTTTTCTTTCTGTTTAGGCTTTAATCCATCCTTTTCTTTAAGCCTCTGATCTTTGAGACTAAGCAGTTGCTTCATGGTTGCATACTTCCTTGTTCTCTTTTGCTTCCCCATGTTCACGCCACACTCTTTTTTCTTCTGGAATTACCACAGGTGTGACGCTTTTGCCAACTTATATGTACTTTAGATGACTTTGGTTTGGCATACTAAGTCTAAAGACATTTAAATTTAAATTTGATATGGTGACTGAACTGTTCTTCTTTACTAATTTACATATGTATTTAGTGTACCTTTGGTGTTACTATTTTATTAGCATCGTACTATTTTTTAAATAAATGACTTATTTCAAAAGATAATCCTGGCACCTGGAGTAGAAGGCCTGGGAAGCAAGGAAGTCTGCAGGCTGAGCCTGGAGCAGTTGAGCAACACGATCACGCCAATCCCACGGCCCATCATGGAACAACGTTTCACTGTCTCATGTTTAACTGATCCACTCATTTGAGGCTGAGCTTTCCTGGTACCTTTCCCCACTTGTTTGGGAGTTCTGCCAATGCCCAGATAGAAGGACGCTTCAGAGCACATATGGGGTTTGCCTCACTGAGTCCTGCTTTGTAAGGCTTGGGCCCAGACAGGCAGCAGGACAACACACCCTGTGTGGACCTCCAGGCTGGGCATGGACTCCAGTCCTGCTCTGCCATCGATCAGCTGTGACCCGCAAGGGCTTTGATAACTGAGCCTCAGTTTCTTTAGTCTGTTCCTTGTGTGACCCAAGGACTAGCATCTACACACTAAATTATAATAAAAATGCCCACAAAGTAAATAGGTTTTCTGTGCCAGTGCCTGAAAATGTCTTATGATCCCTAGACTTAACCAGCTATTGGAAACCGATGATATGCAGAAAACTATAAACTTCTGCTTTTAAACCAGAACCCTGTATTTAATCTACTCTAAGATGCTACCACAATGGATTATAATTTATACCCTGATTCTAGAAATAATCATATATGAAATAGTGTACATACTTGAAACACTGAGATACGGTAGCATAGCTGGCAAAAACAGCTATTTCTTATTGGGAGGCAGTGAAATACTTCAGTGCACTGTGCTCGGAATCTCCTTGATGTTACTCTGGAACTTATGTCTTTTTTCCCTTATAGATATATTTAACTTTTCGGTTCACTGAATACAGATTAACTTCAGTTTTTTTTCTTTTGAAAGTATAAAATGAGCACCTGGGAGCTTTGGTGAACACACATGGGGGTTGCCAGTTTCAAGTTCTTGAGATAAAAACACAAATTGGACTTTCAGTCAAGATGGAGGCATAGGTAAACACAGCTCGCCTCTGCACACAACCAAAGCAAAAATTACAACTGGACTACAAAACAAATATCACCCAGAATCATCAGAAAATCAAACTGTATGGAAGCCTGACAACCAAGGAATTAAAGAAGCCACATTCGCCCAGAAGGATAGGAGGGGCAGAGACATAGAGATGCATAGAAGAGGGGTCCTGCAACCACACGTGGTAGATAAAAATCAGGAGGGATACCTTGGAACAAAGGATCCCAGCCCCACACCAGACCAGCCAGCCCACAGTTCCAGTGCCAGGAAGATAAGTCTCCATCATTCTGGCTGTAAAAACCAGTGGGAGTTGAGTCTGTGGAAGAAACTGCAGGATTCTCAAGAGTTTCCTCTTAAACGGCCTGCAACAGACTTAGGGCTTATACAGACTCACTCCCTTTGGGCTTCAGCATCAGGGCAGCAGCTGGAAAGGCGCCACTGGCGTATAGGGAGACGTTGAAGTGTTTTGCATCAGGGTGAGTGCCAGGGGACAGCTTCCTCTCGGACAAAACTCCAGAGGCCAGGCAGCAGCATTGTCCCCTTACTAAGCCCTCCCCCACACAGAGCCACAGAGCAGTGACACCATATCTGAGGCTCCATCACCCTGGGTCACACAGTTGCTGCACCCTGGCGATTACCTAAGGCTCCACCACATCCAATTTACTGGTGCACTTTTCTACAAGAGGCCACACTACTAAGACAGGGAGTCAAAGCAGCTCTACCTAATACACAGAAACAAACATAGGGAGGCTGCTGAATTGAGGAGACAAAGAAATATGGCCCAAATGAAAGAAAACAAAACTCCGCAAAAATGAACTAAACAAAATGGAGATAAGCAATCTATCAGATAAAAAGTTTAAAACACTGGTTATTAGGATGTCCAAGAAACTCATTAGGTACTTCAACAGCATCAAAAAGACCTAAGCAGAAATGAGGGTTACACCAAGTGAAACAGAGAAAAATTTATAGGGAACCAACAGTGGAGTGGATGAAGCTGAGAATCAGTGACTTGGAATATAAGGAGGCAAAAAACAACCAATCAGAACAACTAGAAGAAAAAAGAGTCCCCTCCCCTCTCCAAAATGAAGATAGGCTAAGGAGCCTTTGGGACAACTTTGAACATACCAACATTCAAATCATAGGGGTGCTGGAAGGAGAAGAGAGAGAACAAGAAATTGAAAACCTATTTGAAAAAATAATGAAAGAAAACTTCCCTAATTTGGTGAAGGAAATAGAAATACTGGTCCAGGAAGCATAGAGTCCCAAACAAGATGGACCCAAAGATGACCACAACAAGACATATCATGATTAAAATGCCAAAGGTGAGAGAATCTTAAAAGCAGCAGGAGAAAAGCAGATAATTAGCTACAAAGAAGTTCCCATAAGACTGCTAGCTGACTTCTCAAAAGAAACTTTGCAGGCTAGAAGGGACTGTCAAGAAGCATTCAAAGTGAGGGAAAGCAAGGAGCTACAACCTAAATTACTGTATCCAGCAAAGCTGTCATTTAGAATGGAAGGGCAGCTAAAGCACTTCCTAGACAAGGTAAAGCTAAAGGAATTCATCATCACCAAGGCATTATTAAATGAAATGTTAAAGGGACTTATTTAAGAAAAAGAAGACGGTCAAAACTATGACCATTAAAATGGCAATAAATTCCCAACTATCACCAACTGAATCTAAAAAGCAAACTAAGCAAACAAGCAGAAACAGAATCATAGACATGGAGATCATATGGAGGGTTATCAGTTGGGAGGAGGAAGGGAGAGAATGGGCGGAAAGGTGCAGGGATTAAGAAGTACAAATTGGTAGGTACAGAATAGACAGGGGCAGTGTGTTCTTAATATACTGTTAAGAACAGTATAGGAAATGGAGAAGCCGAAGAACCTACGTGCATGACCCATGGACATGAATTAAAAGGGAAGATTGCTGGAGGGAATAGGGGTAGAGGGTAGAGGAGGGCAAAGGGGGAAAAACTGGGACAACTGTAATAAGCATAATCAGTAAAAATATATTTTAAAAAAGAAATTGACAACAGTATTGAAGAATTACCTTTTGCAAAGATTTCAAGCTCAAAAAACCCCCCCAAAACTGAAAAACAATCCCTCCCCCCCAGCAAACTGGAGACCTTGATTGCTAAGCCTGTCTCAGTTACAATACACATTTCTTGAATGGTGGCAACATTATTAAACATTTGTTCTGGGAAATTCAGTAAACAGGATTATAAGGTAAACTCTTTTGACATATCTTGTGACCGGACCCCCAGTTTCCTTTGTGTAGTAACGGTCTGAGAAGCATGCTAGGAAGCTGAAAGAAAAAACTTCGCTTCAGTTCAACTCCAGTCATGCTCTTCCCCTAAGAAAAGCTTTCTTGGTCAGCAGTATTACTGGAGAGCTCGAGTTTGGTACTTAAAGGCTTCCGGTTCTCACTGGAAAATTGGAGTCAATGGCTGAGGCACCACCACACTAGCCTCATCCCTAACGATCACATCAGACTGTGCAGGCTAAACCGCCTTGTACAATTTCCTTTGTCTCCCCCTCCCTTTCTGTAACTTTTTTTGTTGTCTCGTTGTTATGGGTAGTGACAGTTTCTGGTTTCTTTCGTTTATCAACGGTTTCCTTTACCACAGCCTCTATTCCTCCGGCTGGAAGCCTGGCACGATTGGAAGCTGGAAGAAAAACCACAACTGAATAGCCTGGCACTTACTTTAACAGTCATTTCCAACCACAGATTAATACTATTACTGGATTTGACTAACGGCCCTCAATCAGCCCAACTGTCATCACTTGAGAACATATGAGGCAGTGAAAGCCAAAGGGGAAAATATAAGCAAATCCAAATCATGGTATAATATTCTGATTTCTCATCTTTTGAATGCAAAGGTACCTCTCTGAATAGCCTCTTCTTGGTTTTCCTTAATAATCTTTGTAATGTTGGATCAGGAGATAATATCCCCCTGCTTCAACTACTTGGAGGCTTAAAAGTCTCCAGGCACCAGTCAGCATAAGAGGGCAAACTGCTCAGCTGCTTGAGGAGCGTGCATGTGTCTCGCACCTTGTCCCATTCCTCTTTGGAAACTGCATTGGGTGCTGGTGTTGAAGGACACCAAGAACCTCGCACCAAAGTCCGAGTGGAGGAGGCCTTCTTCGAGGCTCTGTGTTGATGATGCCAGTGGTGTGCAGTGCTAGCCTACTTTAATTAGGAACCAGGCTCTCCTCTGCATCATTTACATTGTTGGCGCAGCAGACTCCTAACTCTGGGTGTTTTACAGACATTAATCTCAATCTTCCTCCTTAAAGCTGTAGTGAAAGGCATTTGTTCAATACACCACTGGTGGGAAAACAGAGTAGAAAAATCTCCCTAAAGGGCAATTTAATTCCATCTAGCAAAGGCTTTAGGGCTTTGAATATTCTTTACCTCCCTATTCCACTTCCAGAAATTAGTCTTAAGGACTGTGCTCCTAAACAGTTGTGGGAATGGAGAACTTGTTACAGGACCATGCATTACAATCTTGCTTTAAAAGTCCTTGCAGGACTTCTGGCCAAGATGGAGGTGTGGGTGGACACACTATGCCTCCTCGCACAACCAAAATTAAGAACAAAGATTTAGAAACAAGAAAACAACCTGAACTGATAGAAAATTTAACTGTACGGAAGTCCAAAGACCATTCATCCAGACCGGTAAGAGGGATGGAGTCGCGCCAGGAAAAAGTGGAGGTTGCTGGACCCAGGCGCACACTCAGGTGGCAGTTAGTGGACCCCGGACATAGGGTGGCAATGGCAGACCCAGCGAGGCCGCGCAAGGCAGCTGGCTGACCAGGTGGTCTCACGTTCGTGCACAGATAATCCAGGCGAAAATGGGGAGCGAGACAGACCTCGCAACCCAGAGCCCCAGTGCCAGGAAATAAAACCTAAAAATACCGATTGAAAATACTTGTGGGGGTTGAAATGTCAGGAGAGACTCCTAGCCTCACAGGAGAGTTCACTGGAGAGACCCACAGGGTCCTAGAATGTACACAAGCCCACCCACATGGAAATCAGTACCAGAAGGGCCCAACTTGCTTGGGGAAAGTGGAGGAAAGGACTGGAATCCGAGAGAGTGGAGCAAGCGCCATTATTCTCTCTCGGACCCTAACCCCACATACAGCGTCACAACCCAGCAACTGGGCTGCCCCGCACTGGGAAACACCTAAAGCTCTGCTCTTCACTATGTGACAGCTCTTCACTATGCGACCAGGCAAAAAAAAAAACCAACAAAAAATGGCTCAAACGGGAGAACAGATCAAAGCCCCAGAGCCAATTCATCTAAGCGACCAAGAGATAGCCAACCTATCAGATGCACAGTTCAAAGCACTGGTGATCAGGATGCTCACAGAATTGGTTGATTTTGCTCACAAATTAGATGAACAAATGAAGGCTACAATAAGTGAGATGAAGGAAAACTCACAGGGAACCAATAGTGATGGGAGGAAAACTGGGACTCAGATCAATGGAGTGGACCAGAAGGAAGAAAGAAACAAACAGAAAAGAATGAAGAAACAAGGATTCAAAAAAATGAGGAGAGGCTTAGGAACCTCCAGGACATCTTTAACGTCCCAACATCTGAACCAGAAGGGGAAGGGGAAGAGCAACAAGTGGAAAACTTATTTGAACAAATAATAAAGGAGAAATTCCCCAATCTGGCAAAGGAACTAGGAAGCTCAGAGAGTCCCAAAGAAGTTGGACCCAAGGAGGAACACACCAAGGCACATCATAATTACATTAGCCAAGATTAAAATGAAGGAGACAATTCTAGAAGCAGCAAGCGATAAGGGGACAGTCACATACAAAGGAGTTCCCATCAGACTGTCAGCTGATTTCTCAAAGGAGACCTTCCAGGCAAGAAGGGGCTGGAAAGAAGTATCTGAAGTCATGAAAGGCAAGGACTTACATCCAAGATTGCTCTATCCAGCAAAGCTGTCATTTAGAATGGAAGGGAAGATAAAGCGCTTCTCAGATAAGGTCAAGTTAAAGGAGTTCATCATCACTAAGCCCTTATTATATGAAATGTTAAAGGGACTTATCTAAGAAAAAGAAGATAACAAATATGAACAGTAAAAAGACAGCAAACTCACAGATATTAACAACTATGCCTAAAACAAAAGCAAACTAAGCAAACAACTAGAACAGGAATAGAACCATAGAAATGGAGATCATATGGAGGGTTAGCAACAGGGGAGTGGGAAGGGGGGGGGAAGGTACAGAGAATAAGTAGCATAGATGGTAGGTAGAAAATAGACAGGGGGAGGGCAAGAATAGTGTGGGAAATGTAGAAGCTAAAGAACTTATGACACATGGACATGAACTAAAGGGGGGAATGTGGGTGGGAGGGGTATGCAGGGTGGAGGGGAATGATGGGGGAGAAATGGGACAACTGTAATAGCATAATCAATAAAATATATTTAAAAATCCTTGCAAATTTCATTAATTCAACAAGTATTTACTATGCCTACTATGTGCTGGAAAATATTTAAATACAAATAAATAAGACCATGATATATTTTTATATGAGAAAAGCAGGTTACAAAAAAGCATGACCTCACTTTTAGACAAAAATCAAAACAGTATAATGCATAGGAAATACAGCTGAAAGAAACTAGTTAAGCCATTAATAATGGTCATCTCCTGGTCACTGCCTTATAGTTTATTTCCCTTTCTTCTTACCTTTTTTTAAAAAGAAGTATCTTATAGAGAGCTATTCTGAGATTAAATAAATCTCCTGATCTGTAGGAAATGTTCACACATAATTTTAGCACCCACTGATGATTTTTTAACATTATCTTTCATTCTATAGTTATTGTTGGCATTCTACGGTAAGAAAGAGCTTTCTCTTCTCTCCTCTTTATCTTTTTAAATCAGTATGGACTCATAGATTTTTACTTTACCAAATGGGTTATAACTCATTACTATAATTATGTATTTTGGTACTCAAATTGTCTCAGATTTGCCTAGTGGATCCTTCAAACTAAATTCTGTGCCCTTTTGATAAGTTCCCATTACTATATTTTTTAAACATTTTCTTACTTGCTCTAGGCTTGTGTCATACTCTTTACTCATATTTTAAAAAATATCCTATAATAACTATGTATTACTTTTGTTAAGTGAAAATCTTCCTAATATATACTTCATAATGCAAACTATTTTATTTTATTTTTAAAGATTTTATGTATTTATTTTTAGAGAGTGGGGAAGGGAGGGAGAAACAGAGGGAGAGAAACATCAGTCAGTTACCGTGACCTTTTGCTTTGCAGGATGATGCCCAACCAACTGAGCCACACCAGTGAGGGCTACATACTATTTTAAAGTAAATCCTATTTTGAGTGTGAGGTTTATTAATAAATTGTAAAATTTAAAAAAAACCCAGATTTCTGACCCTGCTTGCCTCAGAAATATTAAAACAAATGGAGCTCCTCTTTGACTGCCAACTGAGATGGGAAGGGGGGCATCTGCCTTACAAATCTGTGTGAAAGGCAGTTATGTCCAGTAAGATCATTAAATGCATGTCACTGCTCTCTTCTTGATTGAAACCAGTGAGCCAGCCACACAAACCCAGATATGGAAGGGAACAGTTAAAGTACATTCTGTTCAATTAATGTCTCATAGCTAAATGTGTCCTGCTTCCCCCCTCAGAAAACTGCATAGAAGAATGGTGAGACAAAATCATTTTCATCTGTGATTGAGTTTCTTCCTGCTGACTGTTTGGAGTTTCCCTATGAGCTGGTATGAGGCACTTCTTCCTGTGGCTCAGAGCAAGACTCTGTGAGAGTCAACACAGAGTGGGGACTGTATTCTTGATTCTGTAAGGTACTAGGGAAAACAGAACAGGAGCCATTCATTCGTCGTGGAGTTAGTGGACCCCTCGCCCCATAGTGCCCTGCCCGTTGTCTCTAATCTTAATAGATGACTTCACTGAAGCTCATGGTATGCTCTGCCTTTGGCCAGACAGACTCTAGGATCAGTTCTAGCCTTTGTGGCGACTGTGGTGGGGTGGAGAGGAAGAGACATAAGGAGCTCAGCAACGATTAGTCATTTCTTAAGTACTGAGTCATTTGGCCATACCGCCCAGTCGACTGTGACCTAAGTTCATAATTTGTGCTCTAGGCATAAGGTTCTGCCTAGTATCCCATCCCAGTATTCCAAGTCATAGGTTTTTTGACTCTGCATTCTCCTAATGCCTGATATTACCTCTGACAAAAAGCCACCCCTTATCCTGCTCTAGAAAAATGATGTACCACGGTACTTTAACAATGTGAACAATAACAGTGGCTAAGTTTTACTAAGCATATGCAATGCAAATACAAAGCTTGGTGCTTTACATATGCTGTTTTATTTAAACTCAGATGCACACAAAGTGGGGGAGCTATATTAATGCCCTCATTTTACGGTCCAGCCAACTAAAGTTGAGAAATGGTTAATAATGAGTCACCATTACCCAGCTAAGAAGTGAGGGAGCCAGAACTAGGTGTCTCAAAGCCAGTTCTTGCAACCACTTCACTGTATTACGTCTTTCAGATATGACTATGGAACTGTTAATGAACTTGAGACTCTGACTGAACAAAAATTGCAGTTTTTTAAAAGAAAATTTAATTAATGGAAACCACCCTGGTAAGCTGATATTGAGGCCAAGTAATCTTCTTTAGCTGAAGCTAAGAAAAGAGAGAGGCGATCTCAAGGAATCACGAGTCTACTAGAACACAGAACAAGTTTGCCACATAGCACCTCAGTAGTTCATCCATTTCTTCAGCGCACTTGGGGTCTGTGATCTCTTCACTGTGCAGAGTGCAGGGAATACAAAAGTGATGGGACTGATAAGGTCCCTGACCTTATATGGCTTACAGTTTAGGTAGAGAAAAGAAGAACAATTGCTAAATAAGTGTGAGTGCTATGCAGAAAATAAGATGCTCTAGTGAAGAATAATAATGGAGTGGTCAGAAAAGGCCTAAGGACGTAACATTTAAGCAAAAGGAAGACACACAAGAGGTAGAGCTGATGAGGTCTATTTGCTTCTTTTTCATCTTTGGTAATAGCTGGAATTTGAGTACTTTTTTTAAAATACTCATCTGAGGACATGCTTATTGATTTTAAAGACAAGGGAAGGGAGGGAGAAAGATGGTAGAAACTTCAATGTGAGAGAGAATATTCCTCAGTTGCCTCTCAAACGAGCTCCAACTGGGGACTGAACCCGCAACCTAGGTATGTGCCCTGACTGGGAATTGAACCTGCAGCATTTGGTTTATGGGATGTTGCTCCAACCAACAGAGCCACATTGCCCAGGGCTGAATTTGAGTACTTTTCAAGGGTGCTTTACAACTTGGGTTCTGTTAAGCAGGTCAACCACTACTTTACAATCCATGTGCATTTTCACTAATGCTTTCTCCACCCAGTTCAACAACACAAATATGACATGGACACAATTTTACTATTCAGTCTAAGACTGTCCTAATTTAAAAAAAAAACACAGAAAGTCACTTCAGAATCAGGGATAAGAGGAAAAAGCTCTTTGTGTTCTGTAGAGGTCATCCAAGTGTACTATTTGTTTCCCCGCCACAGAACAGTCCTATCAGCTTTAGTAAAGATGACGAAAGAAAAGAAATGGGCCCAGAGGGAGAGCAAAAGGCAAAAGCAAAATTGGGTCCAAACTTTTTCTATGAATGTCGTCCGTGCCGTGGTCAGATGTGGTACTCAACACCAGAAGCCTTTGAACCAACACTAGTAAGTTCTGACACACTTTATATTTTTGAAAACGATAATTTCATTATCTCACAAGTAGAGATTTTGGAGAGTCTACTGGAATCAACAGCACGGAAGACCTAGAGGCCTTCTTCACTGGTCTAATTGCATGTTCTCTGGGAGAAGGCGAGCTCCCTAAGAACATGTGGGGCTGGGACCAGAGACCATGCATGGCCAAGAGGAGAATATTTCTGATGTGTAGAGAATTGAAATCATAGTGATTTCTTATGTACAAAGACTGCAACAAAATTATGTGTTCTCTTCATGGAGCAATTTGATGTTTGAAGGCCCTCTACTCCAGGGCTTCCAAAAGTCTATTTTTTTCTCCATCATAATATTTTCTCTAACTACTGAATAATTAACCCTAATGACTAATGTCATCTCACAGGAAAAAGGCTTGTGAAATCTGCTCCTGATGCACACAGTTCAGTGCAGAAGGACACATTAAGTAACGTGTGCAGTCTGAAAAGGCCAAAATCTCCTTCCCGAAGCCTGGTCTGCCCCGAGAAGAGGGAATGAAGCCAGTCCTCCAACGAGTGGGGCAGCCACTTCGTTGTTTCACAACCATCCAGGCCCAGAGGTTTCTTCTTTGCACACAGAAGTGACAGGGAACAGCATGCTCTCCTGCTCTCCTTTGTCTGCCAGTGGAACTCCACACCAACTGACTGAAGCTGTCACCACCCGGGCTGCCAATGTGGGCCTCCAGATTGGGAGGCCACTGGGTCAGATGTGTGGCCTGGCGCTGGGCCGCCACCCTGCTGCATATCCAAAGAGGCCAGCAGCCAGGCAGAGCCCTCTCTGTCATAGCTTGGCCACCTGTCTGTGAGGGAAGACAAATCCCATTTCATGAGTTTTGGCACGGTAAGCAAACTGTCCAACCCTGTATCCAAAAGCACTTGAGCGATAGAAGGAAAAGAGGAGAAAAGTGCAGACCCCAAGTGTGGATGTAAAAGTGGATTTCTTTGGGAATAAGCCTTCTGGCTAATTTGGTTTGGATTCTATGGTGTTTGCACCCAGCTTTCATCAGTCTTAAGCTGTATTTCTCAGGCTTTTAAGATAATTCTCTTAATGAAGTAATGCCATGCCAAAGCAATGGCATCACAGGGCTTTGCCCTTTCCTGCTTTTTAAATGCCATCAAAACCTTCATTCCCTAACATACTCATACAGGAAAAAAGATGAGGCTTATCTTATTTTTAAGCTATTGTGTTACCAGCATTTCAATGGCACAAGAAGATAAGTACATGCTTGCAAAATAAGGACTGACCCAAGGCTCACCTTAGAGAGAGTTTGTATCCTGCTGAGTGCACATGATAATAAGATTTCAAACTCATCAGAAATCATGGTTCGATCCAGAAGTGTGCTTGTACAACACAGGGAGGGCTCCTGATGACTTTGCAGTGAAGCCACCGTCACAAACAGGATTTCCTAGAGCGGTCTTAGGGTAAGGAAGCTTCGTTCTAACTTGGGCCCTGCCATCTGGGCAGCCCTGCTGCTCCTCCCCTACTGTAAACAGGTGGTTGGAGGGGACGGGGAACTCTCCTTCCCATTGTTTCTCAGGCCTCTCACTTCCTTTTCATCTCTGGTAACAGCTGGAATTTATGGGAACACTGGATGAACTTCGGAGTCCTTTCTTCAGAGTTTATTTGCTTCGTGGATATTCCTTAGAAGGGCTCCATCTTTTGGCCTCCCTCACCATAGCCACAATTGCCCAAACGTTTGGCATTATCACCTGACACTGTTAAACTGAATGGAAAAAGAGTCACAAAGACTTGTGTGCAGTTCTTATAGTCCAACTGTGATTGTGCATGAAACACTACTTCCCAATATATACCATTCACTCCAGCCAGGTATTCCTTTTCTAAGACTACACAGCTATTTCTATGGCTTGCCTCATAAAGTTCTTGTTAGAAATCCAATCAAATATCTCCAAAATCCAGCTCAGGACTAACTTCATGATTTGCTGTTATTCTAGTTCAGTCTGGAGTAATACTGAAGTTTTCTAAGCTCTTGTAGTATTTAAATCTGTACCACATAGCTTAGCACTTCCATATGCAGAGTCTAATACCACGTGCTAATTATTACCTGCTAGCTCATCATGTCCAGTTTTCGTATTTGCTCATGCAGGTTACAACCTCCTGAGGTCTGGGCCACAGACCTTGGTGAGAAGTAGTCTTTCATTTCTATGCTATCTCCCCCAGTACCCAGAATAATCTTAACCAACTGGTAGGGTTTTCAAAGAATATTTGAAAAACCATAGGAGCTCCAGGTTTCAGTCAGTTTTATTTCCTATGAAGCAAGTATGTTGAATCCATAAGTGTAAACACTAGAGAGCTCTAAAGGAATAATGCTAGGATTAGTATCTATTTAATATGTTTATGTCATTTCAGTTAGTGAAATGATGTAATATCTCTAAATGCAAAATTAAGTGCTTTCTGGGAAAATAAAATAAAAAAAACTTCACTGAAGAAAAACTTCTGAGATTGTGTAAATAGGGAGAAATATGGCACAACTGTTTTGAGGAAGGCAAGGGCCAAATAATGCATTTGGCCCATTTTGTGCCAAAGCTACTCAGAGTGATAGGCTCTGAGCTACAGGCTGCAACGTTTTCATTCATTCATTACTTATTTACTCAGTGCCCACCATGCTGTGCTCTGTTGGATACTAGGTACACAGTGGTGAGCAAAATAAAGGTGGTTCATAGCTTCATGAATAATGGGACCAACAGGTTTTAAAATAGAAAATACTATAGTAATAAATACGTAATTGCAAACTGTGGTTAAGTGCCACTGCAGTGAATATCAGGGGGTTCTGATTTTATTTTGGGTTAGAGAAGGCCTCTTTGAGGAAATATATTTAAGATGATATTTGAAAGGTGAGATGGAGCAGCCAGGAGGTGAATTGGGGGGCAGGTGGGAAATGTTTCAGGTAGAGGACTCTGGGAAATCACTGTGGGAAGTCTCTTGAAGGCACTGATAAAAATTGCTGTGTCTACAGGGCAAAGCCAATATACTAACAAATCCCAATAGAAAGGACAGAGGAAATTCATTCACTCCTTCAACAAATATTTATTGAATGTGGACTACGTGCCAGATATGGTTCCATGTCTTTGAGATATCCAAATAAACAAAGCAAATGGCCCTGCCTCTGTGAAGTTTTATGTTCTTTGATGAGATATAAAAGCATTAAATTATATTCATCTAAATATTGCATGTCTGGCCACAGACCTTGGTATGCATATGATGAAGCTAGAGGAAGTAATGGTGATGTAAAGGATGCAGGGGGCAGCTGTTCTAGTTTTGCACAGGCACCTTGTGTTTTTGCACATGTAGTGAGCACAGGCACTGATGGCTTTTGACCTGGACTAGATTTTCAAGGCAAAAGCCTTAGGTGATAGAGACAGTGTCTCCCTCTAGAGTCCCAGCATGCTTGTTTACTCTTCAACATCATAATGTCTCCTGCTGGGGTAAAGGTCAGGCGGACATACTGCTCATTATACAACAGTCAGGTTCCCCAAGCTTGAGATTTGTTTTCTGTAACAAACCTGTTGTGTGTGTGGGTGTCCCTTGGCCCTCTTCTCATTTCCCTTCTGGAATTGGGGATCTGGGAACCGGAGTGCATGCCGACACTCTAGCTAGAACTACTGTTGCGAGTCATAAGTGATCTTTTGACTCTAACCCAGGAGTCTCATGTCTTCTCCTTGCATCTGTGAAGCTGCAGCAGGCTAATGTGTTAGCTTGCAAGTAGGGTAAAATCTCAGATCCCTCAGTTCTTGGAATCAGTCAACTGACATATGGAAGGATGGAAAGTTTTTAGTTTAGAAAGACAAAACCCAAGAAGGAGATAAGGCTCAAGTCTATAAAATCAGTAACAGGAAACATGGCTGTGTTCACCAATGCTGAATATCAAATCAAGGGGTCAATCTCTAATATTTGGGAGAGGTAAATTTAGGGCAAGACAAAGGAATTTCTTCGTATAGAGGATACTAACCTTATTCATCTCAATAAATAGTGCTGACTGTAAATAGAAATTGTTTTTAACGGAAGATGGATAAAAGACTTAAATACAAGTTGTGGCACCATGAAATTCCTAGAGGAGAACATAAGCTGGAAAATTTCAGATATCCCATGCACCAATATTCTCACCAATACATCTGCTAGGGCAAAGGATATAAAGGAAAGAATAAACAAACGGGACTACATCAAATTCAAAAGCTTCTGCATGGCTAAAGAAAACATGAATAAAATGAAAAGGAAACCAACTGTATGGGAAAACATATTTACTAATGACACCTTGGACAAGGGTTTGATCTCGAAAATGTATAAAGAACTCACAGGACTCCATGCCAAGAAGACAAACAATCCAATTCAAAAATGGGCAAAGGACCTGAACAGACGCTTCTCCAAGAAGGACACACAGAGGGCACCCCAAGACATATGAAAGGATGCTCAGCATCACTAGCTATCAGAGAGATACAAATTAAGACTACAATGAGATACCACTTCACACCTGTCAGCATGGCCATCATTAACAAATCAATAAACAACAAGTGCTGGTGAGGCTGTGGAGAAAAGGGAACCCTAGTGCACTGTTGGTGGGAATGCAGACTGGTACAGCCACTGTGGAAAACAGTATGGAATTTCCTAAAAAAACTAAAGATGGAACTGCCCTTCGATCCAGTGATCCCACTGCTGGGATTATATCCTAAGAATCCTGAATCACCAATCCAAAAGAACCTATGCACCCCAATGTCCATAGCAGCACTATTTACAATAGCCAAGTGCTGGAAACAACCTAAGTGCCCATCAGTAAATGAGTGGATTAAAAAACTGTGGTATATTTACACAATGGAATACTACACAGTAATAAGAAGGAACTCCTACCCTTCGCAACAGCATGGATGGAATTGGAGAGTATTATGCTAAGCGAAATAAGCTAGGAAGTGAAAGACAAATACCATATGATCTCACCCATAAGTGGAACCTAATCAACAAAACAAACAAGCAAGCAAAATATAACCAGAGACATTGAAATAAAGAACAAACTGACAGTGATCAGAGAGGAGGGGGAGGGTGATAACAGGGGAAAGAAGGGGAAGGGGCAAGTCAAGGAGTGTGCATAAAGGACCCGTGGGCATGGACAATGGGGTGGGGACTGACTGTTGTGGGGGTGGAGCAAGGGAGAGCAATTGGGAAAAAGGTGGTACAAATGTAACTGAACAACAACAACAAAAAAAAGAAAGTGTTTTAAAAAGGCCTCACTAAATTTGTGGATGACAAACCTAGAATGCCCAATTCAATATGTAGTTAAATGAATGACTCGGTGTTTGCCAAGTTGGAGGATCACGTCCTCTACAGCAAGATCCTCATTATCTCTGTCAGAGGACTATTGGGAGAGGTCATTAATCTGACCAGGGCCATTTTTAATCTATAAAATAAGAACTGGACCCTGCTTTATCTAAGTCTAATCTGCACACACATGTTGCAGACTGTTCAGCCTGGTTTCAGGAGTTGTAACCCTCACCCCATGGTGGGCTGTGTAAGAGCCAAGGGACCCACTTCATCTGGGTCTGTTCTGTCAAGAGGACATGAGCCACTAAGGAGACAAAGCTTATCTCCCTGGCAGGAGCGCTGCTTCTGCCTCATCCATCTCTGGCCCCAACGCTTGGTTGGTAGTCAATGACGGGTAAGACTCCTCATGGGAGGGGCAACCTAAGCCAGACACACCACTTGGGAGGCCCTCATGGAAGGACTCGGGGGGGGGTGGGCGCTGCAGCAAAGAGGGGGTGATGGACCCTCACCCCCCGGCTATTCTAACATAGCCCCTGTCCCCATTTCTGTCTGGGAGATGTCTTCTGCTTCCTGAGCCTAATCGGCTTAAAGCCTGAAACTATGATGGCCAGCGGTGCAGCCCTGTGCTGGCCAGAACGGTTCCCCCGGGTGATCGGGCATAAGAAAGAATTCATAAAGTCCTGTGAAACCTGCTTTGCTAAGAGTGCTCTCATTTAAGTGATAAGGGTCCAAGGAGGAAATGGGTATGTCTCCCAAAGTTTTGCAACCCCCTTTCCGGACAGACATTGACTCAGATTAAGCCCTCAGGTTTCTTTGACATGTTAAACCTGTATTCCTATGTATTTGAACCCAATAAAAGCCTAGTGAGGAAGGCGCTCTGGGTCATTCTCCTTTGAGAGTTTGACCACCTTTCCTCCTCAAGCAGATCATGTCTTGGTAGTTTTATTTTCATCCGTGACGGAGGGATGGGGCTCTTCGGGCGGAGCCCCGCCACATCTGGTGCCCAGGACAGGGCCCCCCCCCCCCACACAAAGACACATATGTTTGAAATGTATACTTATAAAATTTCCTTTAGAACAAGTTATAATTCATAAAAAATCTTAATTCATAAACATGAAATAAGCTTGGTAAAATATACTCATATTTTAGGGCTGCTGTTTCCCAAACTGGACATGCAGAACACTTCCAGAAAATTTTAATAGGCATATGTTGGAAAAAGATACCTGTAGTTAAGTATGTTTGAAGGGAATAATGCACTATATAAACTTGGGATTTCAAAATTAACAATAACAATAAGAGCTCTGGTAAGTCCTGAGAAGGAAACCTTTGTTTAAGCCAGCATTTCCTGAATTATTTTAGTGTTATCCTACCATTTCAGAGCATGCTTATTATCTCATCTTATGAAACAAGTCTTCCATAAAATAGCAAATAGGGAAATGTTCCTTTAAGGTGTTAGAAATGAAAATACTTATGGTAAGGTATATATTGCTATAACTGCAACTCATCTATAAAGACTCACTCATTTGAAGTGAAAAATAACAGTATACAGGGCCAGAAGGGGTTTCCTGGCTTGCCTAGCTGGTAAAGGATGGGCAGGTCATCTCTATTTGGGGGGTGTCCTTGGCATCAACTGTTTCCTGGGTCCAAGAAGTCAGAAAGCCCCAATTTCAGGAATATTTCTATTTTTCCAGGGAAGCTTAACAATCATAACTAACATTTATTGCTGCCAATTGATGTGCTATTGTGAGCACTTAACAGTAAATTCTCACCATAAACTATGAAAGAGGTACTCATGTTTTTACAGAGAAGGAAACTGAGGCACAGGGAGGTTAAATAACTAGTCCAAGGCCACAAGGCCAGTAACTGAAACAGCTGGGATTTAAACCCAGGTAGTCTGGCTCCACAGTGTCAATCCTTACGCTCTACCACCTTTGGAATTCACAGCATACACTAGCAAACTTCCAGGTTACCAGTGCAGTTCCTATCACAAAGCAATTCCCTGTACTTTCCAGTGCAGCTGACGCCTCATGTACATAGCCTTCAGAACTTAGGGACATAAAATAACACCCAGAACTTGTGCTAACACATCTTGAAAAGTTGTCCAAGTTTTACAGTTGTACCAAAAGAAATAAAATAGAAATGGGACAGCACGTACCCATTGTCAAAACAATCTCCCCTTTGCACAATTTCTTCTTTTCACCACTGTTACAGTACACAACATTAACCTTTAAGTAAACAAACAAGAAACTGTGAATATACGCACCCTCTTTTAATTACAGCACTGCACAGGGCCACTTAGTTAAAATGGTCCATCTCCAAAATGTTTTTCTTACAAAAAGACGACATACATGCACATACACATTTGTGCTCTCCCCCAAACACTCAATCCTTTGTAAACTTGTCATCAGTGGCTGAGTGCTGGATCCCACTGGGTCCTTTTGGCCTTTGGAACTGGTCCTCCTCAGGGTATAGCCCTTCTCAGCCAGAGAGCACTTCAACAGCCACTCTGAATTGTGTGTTCTGCAGTGCTTACTGTTAATTTCACTGGGTCCTGTTGGTGTGTGTGTGTGTGTGTGTGTGTGTGATGTTGCTATTATTTGATATGTTGGTGTGTTAATTTGGTTGGTGTGCTGCTGCAACAAATCATCACAAATTTAGGGGCTTAAAACAACACCCACGATTCATCTCACAGTTCTGTGGATCAGAAGTCCAGGAATGGCTCAGTTCTGTTTGGAATCTTACAAGCTGAAATCAAGGTGTTGATGGGACTGTAATTCATCCTGGAGGTTTCAGGGATGAATAACTTCCCATCTTACTCATGTTGTTGGCCAGCCATGTGGTCGTTATAATGAGGTCCCTATTTTCTTGTTGGCTGTTAACTGGGAGCCACCCTTAGCTCCTAGATTCTCTTCAGTTCGTAAGGTGGCTCCTACATCCTGGAGGCAGCAACAGAAGGCTGAATTCTTCTCACACGTGGGATCTCTCTGACTTCTGCTCCATCTCGTCTGCCTCTAGCCCAAGAAAGTTCTCTTTCAAGGGGCTCATGTGATTAGATAAGGCCCACCCAGACAATCCAGCATAATCTCCCAATTTTAAGGTTCATAACCTTAATTACATCTGCAAAATTCCTTTCACCATTATAACGAAAACAATTCATAGGGATTTGGGTACAGACATACGTAGGGTCCATTCTAGGTACAACTTTTGGTGAACCTTTCTGTGCCAAGATGGCTAACAGTGGTGAATAATAATGCTAACCCTGCCTCAAAAGCAAAATAAAACAAACCACAAATAAATAAGTAAAATAAACAAAAAACAAACCAAATAAAGAATTTCATAGCTTGATGTTAAATTCCAACTTTTACCCTGTTTCCAGAAGTGTTTAGGTCCAGGAAACTTTGCAAAGATCAGTATCCAGTTAGGGAATGGTGGAAGGTCTTTGCTACAAAAGTATAATGAATTGGCCTATCAGCAATTATTCAAATGGTTGCTGGAAGAAACAACTGCCAGAAGCTCAGGATGACTTCAGGGGACTTAAAAGAATTACTGTAAATATATATTCCTAAGATGGCATTTCCATAGCCTGAGATAATATTAAAAACATTTTTCCCCCCACCATGGCTGGTGTGGCTCAGTGGACTGAACATGAGCCTGCAAACCAAAGGGTCCCAGTCAGAGCACATGCCTGGGTTGTGGGCCAGGTTCCCATTAGGCAACCACACATTGAAGTTTCTTTCCCTCTCTTTCTTCTGCCCTTCCTCTCCCTCTAAAAATAAATAAACAAAAAATCTAAAAAAAATTGCCCTGGCTGGTGTGGCTCAGTGGATTGAGTGCCAGCCTGTGAACCAAAGGGTCGCTGGTTCCATCCCCAGTCAGGGCACATGCTTGGGTTGTGGGCCAGGTCCCCAGTGGGGGGTGTGTGGGAGGCAACCACATGTTGATGTTTCTCTCACTCTTTCTCTCTCCCTTCCCCTTTCTAGAAATAAATAAAATCTTTAAAAAAAATAAATTTTTTTTTCCAACATAGAAGAGCAGGAGCAGAACTCTTGGTACATCAGCTCATAATCCATTAGTTGGATCCCAAAGAGGCCCTGGAGATCTTGGGAGAGAGGCAGGGGCATCTAGGGAGCCGAGGTCCCATGGGCAGCAGCTTTTAAACCAATGGGTATGGAAATATGTCAATACTGTAACAATGGGTGAAGCTGCAGTAACAGCATAAACGATGTGAGAGTTCACACCCCTATTTTTCTAGGGAGAAATACGACAGCACTCACATATGCACAGTTCAACAGTCCTCATAAACTGTATTGATACATTGTTATTTATTAAGCACTTTCATTAGTGTTGGACATTTTAATTTTACTTTTGGTATTAATATAACCTTTAAAAAGAGAAATTCAATGTTAAAGAAAGATGGGTAAGTTGCCAGAGTAATCGTGTCTGAGGGAACAAGTCAGCCCCCTGAAAGTCTAACGCAGTTTGCTGTTTGCACCACTTTCTCAGTCCTCCTGCCTGTCAGCACTGCTCTCGGTGCCTCTGTCTTCATAACTGCTTCTTATCCCAGTCATCTCCCTTTCCATTTCATCTTCAGTTTTCACTTTGACCTACTCTTCTTTATTTTTTAAGGTCTTTAGAGACCATTTCTTTCAGCCACAAGTGGGCCAAAATGAAACACAATTTTTGTCGTATTTAATTAAACTTTTACATCTGATGGTACGCTCTGCCTGAAACTTTTTCAGGGGAATTTCTAAAGTCCAATTACAGGGCTATTCTCATAATAAGGACTATTAATTCATAATGAAATGATGTGCTTTAAGCTTCATCCAGATGCTATTATGGAAAATACACTAACCCAACTGCATTCCTATGGGGTCATTAGTGTGGCCAGTACAAACAGGTGAGGTCTGTAGTCCCAGTTCTCTTCGGGATTTTGTGAAAAGTTGGGTGTTGGATCTGTAGACAATACCTCAGAGACTCCTACCAGTCCTTCCATACCGTGGCCTACCATTCTTAATATGCTAATTTTGATATGCCTCTCGGTCAGCTCAATTATGTCCCATGGGTAGTAAAGGAACAAACAAACAAAACAATAACTGAATCCTTGCCTATCCAAACTTTTCTATTGCTTTCTCACAGTCAGGACAACTGGCCAGAGAATGAAATTCTTGGGTCACGGTCTTTCCCTCTCAAAGCTACAGATATTTCCCCATTTTCTTCTGGCTTTAGTTAAAAAAGGAGAAGTCTGATGCCAGCCTGATTCTCCTTCCTTTTTGTATGGGTTTCAAATAAATTTACTTGGTCCTTAGAGGCTTTTTTCTTTCTCCATGCAATTCAAACATGTGCCAGCATGTGCTTTTGTCAGTCTTTGCAGTGGTTCCATGGATTGCCTCCCCAGTATCCATTTTCCTCCTTCACCTTGTACCAGAACCTGGTGTTCTTCAGACCGCCACCTACCGGGCCAACAAATTCCATTTCTCTGGTCTCAGTCCCTGCTTCAACTGTAGGCATATGTCATAAGCAATCCTAAGAATGAATTCAGCACTCCTGTTTGGACCTTGGGTACAGAGGAATGTTTTCTTTGCCTAAGTGAGTGTCCTTGTCTGAGAACCCTGGAACTATTGGAGTCACTTTGCCCTGAAGAAAGACAGTCTTTGAAGATGCCAAGACACAGAAAATGGAATCTTCGAGAAATGGAGCTGCAGCTTCTGGAGTGAGCCAAACCTGCAGCTCACCTACCTCTGGAATCACTGTTTACGTGAGCCAACAAATTCTTTAGCTGATCCAAATTGAGTTTGCTATACTCACTACCCTGAGCATCCCAAATACCATCGTCTTTTTTCAATGATTTCCCCTCAAACATTGTGAGACCTTTTAATTCACATATTCAAGTCTTACCTCAGTGTAGGAACATGTTTCTTTAATTATGTTTTTGATTACCGCATTTTAAGACCACCAATTTCTCAGGCCAGATTTCTATTCTCTATCCTTCATGGTTGTCATTTTCTCACTACTTTATTTCCTCAGCATTCTGTTGAGAACTCCTCAATATTGTCTTTTACACAGTGATTCCCTTTCCTACAGCATTAACTCTACTTTTTCCTCCCTGCTATCAGATTGTATTCGTGCCACTGTACTTGACTTCCTTATAAGTCCACATGCCATTCATCTCCCTTTCCACCTCACTTGCTGTTTTTCCATCTCAGAATGTTCAATTCCTGTGGCCTTCTGTTTCTGTTTTAGAGAGTATGTCTTCTGGCATTCTTTTGAGTTAGTCTACTGCTTCAAAAATTTTTTCTTCTGACTTTGCTAGTTAATCATTTTCAGAGTTTGTATCTTTTTTCAGGCTTCTGGAAAATGTTACTTGCCTTGTTGAGTCATTTTTTAAAAAAGTCACAAGAATTTTATCCTTTTAGTTTGCTTTCTCATTTTTCTAAGAGGGACAATCTACCTAGATAATTTGTAGTCAACACAATGTAGATACTACTTGGAACTCATTTTGTAGTCACTTAATGCTCTCTGACTAGCTCTAAGGTCAACTTTAATGTCTGGCCACGTTTCATCTAATATTGCTCTCATGTCTCTGTCTTTACCTATTAGATATGCCATTCTTCTCACCTCCTGATCCCATTTTCACGTATTTTTCTGGTACTTGTACTCCTACCCGAGAGAGAGAAAGAGATATAACTCTGATGGCAGCGGGGACTGAACAACACTATGGAGATAGTGATAAGAAAAGTGTTGAGAACAGCTGCCCATGTTTTGAATTGAAATCAACCTTGTGTTTCTGAAACAAGGGAATGCAGGAGGGGGAAGATCTATTTAATTACTGCCAGGTATATATAACAAACCTGTGTTACCAAATGGGTTTTTAAATCTAGTTCTAGCAAAGTGGGAATTCTTCCAAATAATTCTGCCATTTTTAATCGGGGCTGTATACCACATAACTGAATGCCTTTGAAATTATTTATTGTATGCTGATACCTGGAGAAATCAATATGAATATGAAATCAATATGACCAGCAAAAAAGACATAGCAATTGGCTTCCAAATTACTGTTGAATATATATTAGAATGTCAAATTATTATCAATTAAATGATTGGGCAACATAGCACAAACACATTTGGCAGGCTTCTGATCCCTGACTTCCAAAGTTTTGGATCTTCTCCCAGGTTTTGGACTGAGAATGTTCAACTAACTCTAACTATGCCAGTGATAAGAGAAGAGCTGGAAATATCCAATTCAGCTCACAGTAAAATCCCATTTCCACTGGAAATCTGCCATTGGAATATTCCAATTTGCCATTGCAATATTTCTATATGCAAGTAAATACAGCCCACATGTCTGCAGTTGCCTGTCATACCATTTTTCTCACATTAAGACTTTGCAAAATGTTTATAAGAAAACAAAAATAAGATTCAGAAATACATTTACCATATTCCTGGTTTTATAAAAGTGCATGTGCACACACACACACACACACACACACACTCTCCCATGCATGCATGCGCACACACCCTAAGCAGCCAACAGCTCTTAAGCCATCTCTGAGTAAATTCTACTACTTGTACATTAAACGTAGCCAACAAAACTGGAACAATAAATCCGAAACCCAATACTCCTATGTATTATCAGAGAAGGCGTATGTAGAAGGCCATGTGGAACGCTCTGTATTTCCTATGGTTAAACTGGCAGGAATGACAGGAAGAATGACAGAGGCAGAGTGATGAGAAAGGGCAAGAGGGACAAAAGTGAAAAGGAAAAGTATGGAGGAAGGGAAGAGAAGAAAAGGAGGTAAAGGGAGGGAAAGGATGAACACGGGAAATTTTTATTTTTATAAGAAATAATGCCCAGTTTTACTCAGTTAAGCCAAGTACTGGGTCTTATCAGACACCAGCTCCTCCAGCCACCAAGGGCGGCCAGATGGGAGGCAGACACTCAGTGCGAGACAATGGAGCTGGGTATCAGACAGAAGCAGGCCACCCCACAGCAGTGGGCCATGCAGGGCTGCCAAGGGACTGCCACGACAGCCTATCATTTTAGGACAAGATCAAGCAGAATCTTGTCACATTTTACCATTTGTTATAATTTAGTGCCTTAGGACTGCTCTGTGGAAAATTATTTAGGCCTACAATAAAATCTAATAAATTTACATTTATCTGGAGCACCTTGTACTGTTCATTAAATTTATTGTCTTGTCTAGTAAATTTGCGCAAATGTTGTAGAGCAACAAAAGTAATGTAACATTATGCTTTGAGGGTGTTACCAAGGCCAGACTCTACTCAGGGCCGAGGTCCTGGCTCCAGCTAAAATGATTTTATATGGGCCTGGTACTTTTTCTTTTGTAGGGCTGGGAAGCAGCCCTGGCTCATGAGAGCCAGGAGATAATGAAGAGAAGTTTGCCACCAACTCAAGATTAGACTGGTAAGAAATGGCTTTTACTGTATAAAATATCTACTTTCCCTGCCAGTGCTTTGTAATAAAAAATGGTGGCTTCTTGCCTCAAACTAAATATTTTTTATCCAAATCTATGGTTGACAAATGGGACCAGAAAGACCTGAGACCTTAGCGCAGAGCTGAGACTATTATTCTGATTCTTTTCCTATTTAGAGAAATGCAAGGGCTTCCAGAGTTAGTCCAATGAGTACACTTGGGAGGAAAAATGTGAAGCACAGATGCATGAGGTCTGGTGACGAAGAAGACCTAGCAGGAAGAGAAGGCCCGTGCTCCAGGTCCCGCCTGGACGGAGGACTGGAACTCAATGTACATGACTCTCCAGGCCTTGGCATTCAGGGACTCTACAGAACGATCTTCATGCTGTCCACGCATTGGAAAAAACTAGTTTGAAAAACTGCTTGGAACTTATCTTAAGATAATTTTTTAACTGAAAAAATGAGGTTGATTCTGTCCCTATTGCTACACAACTGATAAAAAAGGAAACCCACAGTGAATTTTACAGTTGAAAGATGCTTCAAATCAAGCTTAACAACAGCTTGTATAAAATTACCATACTCATTTACATTTTTCTCTTGATAGTACTTTTAAATATGGGTAAAGGGGTAACCAAGGCTTACATGAGAGTCCTTCTCTTGTTTTACTCTTGACAACCTTTCTTAATCTTTGAGGATCTCAATTCTATCTCCCTCCTTAAGCTAAAAACAGTTTACTTGAAGCTTTTTGGAGGGCAATTTGGTTTAGCTAAGCAGAATTTTAAATATCCATGTTATCTGACCCTGTAATTTTGCTTCTGGAATTCACCATACAGAAATACTTGGACAAATGTTCCACAAATAAGCACAGTGATTTTACCGCAACATAGGTTGTAATGAGTCCACAAACAAACAACTTCTAAATATCCATCAACAGAAAATTAAATTATGAAATAAATGAACAGACAATTATTCAGCAGTTCACAAATAAGTTAGATTTCTATGAACTGACATGTTATATTAAATGAATAAGGCAATGTACAGAAGAGTATGGTGTTTAGTGTAAGCCCATCTCTATGTGAGAAATTTATAGTTGTGCATGTGTGCGCATGTATACATGTATTTATAAAAACATACACTTGAATTTGCATTAAAAAGGTCTGGAAGTACATCCAGGGGGTAATCTTTGGGAAGTGGATTTTGGATGGGAGTAAAGACAATACTTACTTTTTAAACTCCTGTACTGTTTGACATTTTTGCAACCAGACTATTTTACTTTGTGGTTAAAACACACACACACACACACACACACACACACACACACACACACACACACACACACCCAACCTAACCGCCTGGCCCGGTGGCTAGGTTGGTTGGAGTGTTGTCCCATACAGCAAAAGGTTTGGTCCCCAGTCAGGGCACACACCTAGGTTGCGGGTTCCATCCCCAGCTGTGTATGGGAGGCAAACAATTTTGTTTCTCTCTCACATTGACGTTTCTCTGTTTTTCTCTCTCTTCCCCTTCCTCTCTCTCTAAAATTAATAAGCATATCCTTGGGTGAGGACTAAAGAAAAAGAGCTAACTGACATCTAGATCTCCTAACTTGCTCCTTCCTTCAGCAGTTCTTGTTTCTGAAAGTGGCACGTGGCATGATGGATCGCAGACACTGGGAGACTCCCTGGAGCAAGCATTTTTTAAGGAGGTCAGATTGGGGAAGATCCGCCAGCCATGATAAACACAACTTGCAGGTTGTCACCCAAGTGCTACTAATGCAGGAGATAAAGGCCAAACACCTGCCTCAACCTCAGCTCTCTTGGTTTTACATGTAAGGACCTCACCCAAATTAGAGTAGACGAAAACGCAGGAGACAGAAGACTGAGAAATCAATGAGCCTAAGGTAGAAAGGCACCGACTCGTTTTCTCTTCCTTTCCCAACACATGGCAAGCTGCCTGTTTCTCTTTGATGGTGGACACGTGCGCCGTCCAGCACAGGACCTGCAGCTACTGAGCACGTGAGATGTGGCTCGTTGGATCTGAGATGGGCTGTGAGGGTAAAATCCACACTGGAGTCTGAGGAGTTAGTGCAAAGAAAGAATGTAAAATATTACATTCATTCATATTTTTATACTCACTGCATGTTGAAATAATAATGTTTTCGATATATTGTGTTAAATAAGCTGGACTATTAAAACTAATTTTACTTGTTTCTTTTTTTTTTATTTTTTTTCTTTTAATCAGTATTTTTTAATTGTTGATATTGTACAGTTTTCTGTCTTTTACCCCGCCCCAGCCCACCACCCCAGCCCTCCCCACCTTCCTCCCACCTCCACCCCCCCATAGTTTTTGTCCATGAGTCCTTTATACTTGTTGCTCTAAACCGTTCCCCTTTTCCCCTGAAATTCCCTCCCCTCCCACTCTGGACACTTGTTTCTTTTTACCCTTTTTATATGGCTACTAGAAAATTTAAAGTTACATGGTGGCTCACATTATACTTTATATTGGACAGAGCTGGTTTAGACCTTTATATATATCCCACGTGGAGTATCTATATATTTAAATGTTTTAAAAAAAGGATCAGCAGGGTGGAGACGGGACATGTGCACACACACGTCCACATGCTCACACCAATTGTTGTATCGCTGCCCCCTATCTTTTTAAAACAATTATTGGATCTACTGGCATGACATTGATTGATAAAATTATATAGGCTTCAGATATATAGGCTTCAATTCTATAATACATCATCTGTATTACTGTACCATGTGTTCACCACCCCAAGTCAAATCTCCTTCCTTCACCATTTATCTCTCCTCTTTCCTCTCTTCTACCTTCCCCTGTCCCCTTGTCCTCTGGTAATCACCACACTCTTGTCTGCGTCTATGAGTTTTTTCTTAATTCCTTTACCTTTTTCACCCAGCCTCTCAACCCTGTCCCCTTTTAAAGCTGTCAGTCTGTTCTCTGTATCTATGAGTCTGTTTCTATTTTGTTAGTTTACCTTGTTCATTGAACTCCACATATAAGTGAGATCATACAGTATTTGTCTTTCTCTGACTGGCTTATTTCACTTAGCACAATAGTCTCCAGGCCCATCCACGCTGTCCCAAAAAGTGAGATTTCCATTTTTTATGGTGAGCAGTATTCCATTGTATAAGTGTACCACAGCTTTTTTGTTCACTCACCTACTGATGGCTGCCCTCTATCTTTATGCCTGTCTAATTTTCCAGTTTTGCTTACCACCATTCAATGTACCTTGCTTAGGTCAGACAGCTCTGACTTCCAGTTCTGCCGATGACCAGATGCAGAATCGTGGGGGCCAAGTCACTTGATGGGGGGGTGTTTAAATGTGTGTCAAGTGCTGAGGACTACACACACAGTTGTAATAAACTCTATTGACAAGCGTTAGCTGTGCTAGACATGGTTACAGCTCCAGCAGTGACCTGGAAGCCAAGAATATCACTGCCAGCATGAATCTTGGACATTATTCACTCCCATGTTTTAAAACTCATTTAAATCCTTGATATGTGAAAGATGAAATCAACCTGCCTAGAACAGAGCTGAGTGAAGTGTGAGAAGGGCTGGGAACTCCTGCACTAAACAGAGGAGGGGATCTGAGGGCTCTGTGGAGCAGTTGGAACACCTTGGATGAGGTGTCCTATCCTCTCCATTTTGCAGATGAAGACACCAAGCTCCAGAGGTTGCTGGCTTGCCTTCAGTCCCAGAGCTGGCCAAGGTAGGGCTGGGACACAGACTCAGGTGTCTGATTCCTGAGAAAGGACACCGCTCTGCATCATGTCATCACTGCATCTGCAGTGGACTCACCTGCATGTACAAAGACATGGCTGAGGAAAGTACTGAGAGACGTGCAGAGTGCCAAGTAGCTGCTGAGGATGGAGGCGGGAGTGCGGCAGGTCTCCCCCAGAAGATGACATTTCTAGCGTTAGCTTTGGAAGATGGAAGAGGCAGGAGGGCATCTAGGACATGAGAATTGCATGGGTTCCAAGGGGGAAAACACTGAGGCAGGTCACTTTCACTAACACCTTGGAGAGAAATACATGCTAAGGCTGGGGCTTCTTGAGAAGGTCTTGAGGGCAAAGGATCCTACACTAGTTTTCACAAGTTTTTGTAAAAGGTGACAATGGGAAAGGTGACAATTGGAAGATTAATCGATCCTAAGTCCATGACTAGGCAGGAAATGGAGAAAGAAGCTGCTGGGTGACTGTTAAAAAAGGCTCAAGTGGGGCGAGGAAGTCGTGACACAAAGGGGCAAGATCTGAGAGACCCTGTAGAGACAGAAGCCGCAGGACTTGATATATGAGAAGGATGAGAAGGATTCCAAGGTGACTTCAAGGCAGGTCACTGTGGGGATGTGGGTTCCATCAGCCAGAAAAGAAAAGGCATCAGGAAGAGCTGGTTTCAGGGGCCAGGTGAAGGACAGGTGTCTATGAGACAGGCTGGTAGGGAGTTCATCCATCAGGGAACTGAAAGGGGACTCTGGAACGCACAGCAGGGTCATCTGCATCTTATCTAGACAGAACTCTTTGGGAACATCTAGGTTTGGGAGCAGGAAGAAGAGCTGGTAAAGGGACAGAGGCAGAGGCACCCAGGAGTGTGTTCTTCATCAACAGCAAGGGCAGGGAGGGTGTCATGGAATGAGTGACCATGAGATGCAAACATTCTGGAGACACCAAGTGAAATGAGAATGGAGAGATGGGCCCTATCAACCTGCCAGGCAGCAGCTCGAGGGCCAGCAAGTCTGTGCTGTTAGATAAGCCTGGGTTCAGAGCCTCTCCTCCTCCTCCTCACTTACTGGCCATGGTCCTCTGCTCTGCTTCACCTCTTCGGGACTCAGTTTTCTTACCCGTGAAATGGGGGACAACAGTACCCTAGAAAGTTGTTCTGAGCTTTAAATGAATTATATATTTTAAGGCACTGAAAAGAGTGCTTAGGTCATAGCAAGTGCCCAATAGATATTAGGCATTATCTGTATCATTGGAAGGATTTTAGGAATGAACAAGTGGTGAAGAAGTGGACACTGCATGTAGAGACACTGTTTTTTAAAGAACTTTGACCATGAAAAGGAGGAGAAAGACTAAGCATAGAAGGGGGAGTGCAGTCTTTTCCAGGATGGAGAGGTAAGAGCTACTCTGTGGGGAGATTCTGAAGAGGCAAATCCGGAGGAGACAGATAGGGGGAGAATGTAGAAGCAGGGTAGAACACAGGTTGAGGGATTTGCCTGGGAAGGAGGAAGAAGGCATTGTTCTCAGAAACAGGAGAGAGGGAAGAAAGAAGGTGAAGGTAAAGAGAGATTTTGGAGCTGAAAGGAATGCAGAGGAGCTCACTCTGGATAGCTTCGCTCATCTCAATAGCTGCAGATGAGGCTGAGTGTTGGCCTAGGAGTGTGGGAATAGACTGAGGTGCAAGGACTGTGGGGTATTTGGATGATAATGATGTCCAAGATGCAGTGCCCCTGAGAAGTGAGCAGGGGACAGGAGTTCATCAGAAGGTCACTGAATGCTTAAGTACCAGAGAGGGTGGGGGACAGGGCTCAGCCAGGACCCTGAAACTGCAGTCTCCTCCTATATGCAAAGCACTCCCATCAGTAACATTTCTTCTAACCCTATAGCAGTTCTATACTTAAAAAAAACCACTGGTTCTGAATGTGACAGGTGATAAATTAAGACTGGGGAGAGAGAGTGTGAGAGGATGGCAAACAAAGGCTCTGGCAGAATAATGCCCCCAAGCAGCTGATGGCTTAGATGGACAGCAGGCCCCAACCTTTTTGGCATCAGGGACAGGTTCATGGAAGGCCTGGGGGGGGCAATTGGTGGGGGACAGGAGGCGGAGCTTAGGTGAGCTTCACTCACATCCGGTTTCCTAATCTGGGGTTGGGGACCCTGGATTAGAATGTTCCAATTCTCTTCTCAGGGGATGGAGCACTGAGGGAAAAAGGCCTGGTTTTAGTTACCTTGAAGAAGGAAACTGTGAGGAAAACTTCAGGGAAGGAGGGTAACCTGTGCCACAGAACAGGGATTCCAAGAGGCAGAGTGGAGGGATGGAAGGAAGAGCCAGAGAAGGGAGAAGAGGGACAGGGATAGGACCTTGGGAAGCAGTCACAGACCAGTAATTGTCAGCAGAAGGGAAGCAGTGACTTGGGAAGTTGGAGGGAAGGATGCAGTGGAAGAATGGTAGGGAGAGTAGCGAAAAGATAAAATCCAGCTTATGGAGAAGGCCATGAAAGAGGATGACCCAGGGGCACTGGGCTGGGGAGCTGCAGAGTGGCAGACCTGCCCCTCTAGGGAAATGCCACTCCTGATGGTGGCTTCTCAGTGTGAGTCATGAGAACAAATATATTGTTCAAATTCATGTTAAAGTAAGACACACAGTAAGAATAAGAGAAAGCCATGTTGCTCACATTAAAAGGTATTTATTTGTTCTTACTAAGAACTATCCTGTATGCATCATTGAACCAAGATCGGTTCTTTTCCTGGTTACCATCTTGTGAATATCCTTCCTCAAGAAAATGCTCTTTGGAGTTTTCCCCATTTGGTTGGTGAGAGAGAGAGAGAGAGAGAGAGAGAGAGAGAGAGAGAGAAGAAAAAAGTCGAGGGCAATATCCAAGAAGAGATAAAAAAATCTCAGGGCCCAATGGAGTGCCCTGGTTTCCACACCTGTTCCTACCTGGCCTGAAGGAATGGGTTTCCTCTCCCAGAACAGGGCTTGCTTTCTGGTGCCTCGGTGCTCAGGCTGGCTGGTTAAGGACCTCATTTACTTTATGTCATTAAGGAGAACACTCAAATATGGGGAAACAGCAGCATAGCAGCCGATGGGAAAATTGGCAAGGCACTCAGTGACATTTTAAAGACATTTGCTCACAGACCATCAACCACAAAGGACAGTTTTACTGTCAGTTTCTCAATTACTGGGTGTTTAATTCATAGAAACCAATGACGACAAGCCTAGACAGGCCAGCATACATGGGGTAATATAACCATGAAGACTTGTTTGTTTCTTTCTCACAGTGACTGTATTTATTATGTTCTTTCTAGTGGCATTTGGCATTTCTTAGCTAGGGACCAGCAGAGCTGGCAACTCAGAACTTCTAAGAATTACTATCTGTTCACCACAATCTCCACATTCAAAGAATTAGTAGCATGTTTTATTTTTTAAATGTGCATTTTCTTTTTATGAGTTTGCCATAACCTGGAAAACCCCATAGCTTTCAAACCACAAACAACAGCTCTGACCAGGATCACAAGGGAACTGACAGATACTTGCAGAATTGACAACTGTGAATTTAATTTGCAATGAAGTTAAAAAAGTCAATATATCTCATCCATCTGTTCATCTGTCTATCCATCCCACCCCACCCCACTCGACCCCTCCCATCCCGTCCCATCCCTCAAGCTGGCTAGTTGTCTACTGACCAAATTCATAGCAATGTTTTTTAGTGTTAAAATATAACTCAATGTGGAGTAAGGTCTTCGACCCATGGACAAAGA
This sequence comes from Glossophaga mutica, assembly GCA_039655065.1. Lineage (NCBI taxonomy): Eukaryota > Metazoa > Chordata > Mammalia > Chiroptera > Phyllostomidae > Glossophaga > Glossophaga mutica. The sequence goes on from CM077313.1 coordinate 66,321,357, forward strand.
ATGAAAGGAGGAAGATGAAAATCTAGTTCTTCTCCATTTTGTAGAATGCTACTGTGGGTCAGTGTAGGCCAGTTACTAAACCCAGATAATGCTGACAGATGGCACTTAAACTCTCTGGCTCTCTGTCAACCATCTGTCCTAAGACTCTTTTGAGTTCATATTTTCTAGGTATTTGATTTTAGAATAGAAGACATTCATCCCTAATACATCACAGGGAACTGGTCAACCTTTGCAACATGGGAGAGACTAGAAATCAAAGCTATTGAATGTATGGTTTGCTTCTTGACTTCTCTAAAATATCATTGATGCTACATTGTAATAACATATAAACACTCCAGAAAAGAAAATGGCCTAGTAGGTATAACAACAGCAAGGGCAGAAACATGGCAGAGTGAAAAAAATCAAAGGTTCCAGAGTCAGGCAGCCCTGGGTTCAAAAGTGGCTGAGGCATTTATGAGCTGTGTGCCCATGCACACGCTGTGGACCCTCCTGGGGGAGGGCTCTAGCTTGTCGTCTGGACACTGGGTAACAGTCCTCAGGGTGCGGGTTTGATGACATAATGCAAGGCAAGGACCTGGCTCCGGGTCTGTCACATGACAGACTGATGTTAACACCCTTCGCTTCTTTTTTCTTCCCTTGGTTGTGGAGGATGTTGAGCCTTGCTGATGCACAAATACTTATCCCTCAGGGATTTTATATAAACAACCAGGATGTGCCCTTGAAGGAAGGTGAATCCTACTTCTAGCCTTCCACTGAGAAATCTCTCTTTCCTCTCTGGTCTTCTCATTACACCCATTCGTAGAACCTTATACTTCTTCATAGCTTTTACCCCAGCGCTGGTTAATTAACTCCTAGTGCATGCACTGCCTCTCTTCCCCACTAGGATTTAAGATAATCCTTTAGAGAAGGGCCTAGTATATAGTAACCACTTAATAAGGTATTTGTAGACTAGATGAAAAACACCTGTTACAGGGTTTCCAACACGTGACATGTACCATTAGTGATGTGAAATGATTCCAGGGGTTGAACATGGACTAAATTTCCTATAATTTTAATGGTTGTACTGTATATATTTTAGTGTGTATTAGACAAATAAATAACTAGTTCATCAAATTTGTGATTTTGTGTACTTTTGCTTAGATGAAGCCAAATGAAAAAGTAAATGATTTAGGGTAACAAAAAATGAAGTATAGTTGTCATAAGAATATGGCAAAAACCATGAAGGTGTTAAAAGATGACAAAGTCAGGGAAGTCTGCTTTCAGAATCTATGGGTCAACACTGTGTCAAGAGTCAAGTTGGAACCAGGTCAGGGTAAGCGATGGACCCCAGAACACATCTGGCATAAGTAAGAAGCATGCACATTCAGATATCCGGGCGTCATCACAGGAAATGCCAAATGTGAACTAAGCAGGAACAAGGGTCAGGTCCCATGGCCACGTTCAGGGTCACAGCCAAGTAGGCAGGAACTATCTAGGAGATGAGGCATCCGCCCCAGGAAGGGTGTGTGGTAGGTTCTGATTTGTTCTCCTTCAGCTTTAAAGGCACACAGGCCTGGGTTCTGAAACTGCTTTCTGCCACTGCCCATTATTTTGTTACCTCTGTGCAAGGCTCCCAGAGAGAAGGCACCTTCTGCTGTGCACACCTGTGGAGTCAATGGGTCTCTACCCAGTATCTGGGTTTCCCAGCAAACTGCAGCAGGCCGCTGCTGCTGTCACCACAGCAGCCTTCCGCTGAGCCTGCAACATGGAGCCCTCCTTCCCAGGCCCGGTGCTGGGGGGAAGAGACAACCCTGTCGTTTTGGACTGGAACATACAATGAATTTTCCCTTGGAAAAAAATGCAATAAATAGAAAATAGGTTTTGATGAATTAGTACAGATAAAGTTTCAGATAGGTTCCAGGTTATATAGGATTCTGCCAGCTAGACTAGGAACCAGATTACCAATCATGTTACCACTTCCCTGGGAAAATGTTTTAATACTATAAAATAAAAATTTGGGTTGGAACTTTTCCATTGGGGGTGACCACTTGTACTTTACAAGTACAGCAAATTTCTCACTGGTGAATGTTCAACACTATACGAGTATATCTTAAATTTTATCTTTCTTTTCACATCCTTCAGAAAAATACTGGCTTCTGTCATCAATTATGGGTGGTGTTCATGTCTTGTCCTACTGACAAATAACCAATCACACTCCTGCCACAGCAAAAGAAGGCCTTAATCTCTGCATCTGAGGACAACTGTCGACATATAAATGTAATTTCAAGGAACACTTCTCTAATCTACTCCCAGCTACCCGAAGTTATCCCTGGGGCTGACTGAAATGGCAGTCCTGGCCCCCACCCTGCACCATCGATAGGAAATTATTCCTTGTTCTGACCATAAGCCTTTAACCCAATGTTTTCCACACTTGTCTGATGAGAAGAATTACATGAGGCACTTTTAAAAACAATAAAACCCGGCTGCACCTCAGCCCAGTAATGAATCAGAATTTCAAGGGGAAGTCGAGAGCTGACCATTTAAAGAACGCCCATCACCGGCAACCCTGTCACGCAACATGGTGGTTCTTACCATGGAGGGTGAATGAGGGTCACGGGGAGCACTTGCTAAAGCACAGGCTGCTGGGCCCTAGCCCATGAGCTTCTAACCCAGTGGGTCTGGGGTGGGGCCTGAGAATTTGCATTTCCCAAGTCTCCAGTGAGGCTGAGGCTGCCGGTCCAAGGACCACCTTTCCAAAACCAATTACAGGCACACCTCAGCGATATTGCGGGTTCGGTTCCAGACCACTATAGTAAACCGAGTATCGCAGTAAAGCGAGTCATAATTTTTTGCTGGTGGGATGGTCTTGCCTTCAATTTGTAAAAAAAAAAAAAAAAAAAAGCAGCATCTGCAAAGCACAATAAAAGGAGGTATGCCTGTACTTAGCCTGTTTGGCAAACATTGCAGCTGAACTCAATACTACCTCCTTTCTTCCCTCCTTGGTAGAAAAACAACATTGGATTAGAGCGCACAAGAGTTGCATTGGAATCATAGGACTGCTAATTTTTTTTTAGCTGCTTGACATTAGACAAATAAATTTACCACAATGCCTCACTTATCTCTTATCGTGAGAAGCCAAAGGCGACATAAGGGAAGAGGTTTGGCCCTGTATCAGGTAAAGCAGCCGGCCTGCATTAAACATCCATGTACTTTGATTTCCTGGCCGTGACCCCCTCTTGTGAGCTATAGAAAACTCTGCTGAGTTCTAGGAATAGGTCTCCAAATTTATTACACACACAAAACTTCATTTGGTACAAACAAACAAAAAAACAAACAGGCAATGGCTGACCATTTCTCCTTGTGAGTGGTCATGTAGCTTTGTTTGGAACACAACATGTCCAATGGGAATATACTCAGCTTCCCAACTCACACTTTCCCACGGAAGTAAAAATAGAAAATGGGTTAGATTATAATTAGGTTCCCTGTTTAATTCTGAGGAGGATGAATTTAGTACCCAGGTATGGATTCTTTTCCTGGCAGATCTTCCATTATATTGTTTGGCTATTTCTTATGACCTGAAAATCAAACAAATGAATCAAAGACTCTGAGTCAGAAGAACCCTAGAGGTCACCTACCCTACCCTCCAGTCTATGAATGCGGCTGAAAACACCTCAGTGTGTGGTGGTCCAGTCTCTTCTTGGAACTCAAGGAGAATGTATTATTTTCATGAACCCCAACCTCTTCTTCAGATAACTGTCTGATCATTAGCCTTTTCCCCTTCTGGGCAAAAATCTTTATTTCTGTAATTTTAAAATCTTTGGCTCCAGTTCTGCTCACTCCACTGCCCAAATATGCCTAATCTCTCTTCCACATGACAGCATTTGAAGTATTCTGAAATAGCATTGACTTCTTCCTTGCTTGTTCCTTTTCAGTCTAAATGTTCTGTGTTTTTCCACTATTCTCACCATCAAAATTTCCATATACTTAACAGCGCTGGTCGTCCTTCTGTGGATAAAGTTCACCTTGAGGATATTTCCTCCCTAAAAAATACCATACTATGCTTCACGTTCACTGTGTCCTATTATCACGACCGAAACAAAATGAATTGTTACGACTAGTGGAGCATTCCTTTCCAAACAGAGTTCCCTAGGGCTGGAAGTCACAGTCAGACAGACCGACACTGTGAGGGCGGAGAGGACGGAGAAGGCGTTTCAGGGCAGCCCTCCCGAAGCAGGTGGATCTGGGTAACATGACCCTCCTTCAAATAGAAACATATGAGGGCACTTGAAATGACCAAAGACCCAGAAAGTTTCTTTCCAAGGAAGACAGAGTGAAAGAAAGGTATTTCTTACTTTCTACGAAACATTTCTGCAAATATGCAGCCAACGCTCCAGAGATCCACGGGGGTGGCGTAGCTGGACTGGAGCAGGACTTCCGGGGCTCGGTACCACAGCGTGACGACCTGCAACAGCAAAGGGGTCTGAGCGTTACCGAGGGAGAAGGCTGTCTGCGAACCCCCTTGTCCCGTGCACTGGAATGCCAAGGTTTGGTTCAGAAAGATCATGGGCGGTGGGGGGGGACACTGAGATAGGAGCCACAGGTACCTGGGACTCAGTGCTGATGGGCCAGGAAATGGCATCACCACAACCTGGGTTCCTACCTCAGACTCTGTGTGTCTCATGAGGAGGGTAAAATACCTGAGTTACAGACAGCAAAGACTTTTTAAAAAGTCTTAAAATGACCACTTTTCTTCCTAAGGGGCTTACAAAAAGAATATATGGACAACAGGTGTTGGCAGCGGCTGCAGCTCAGTCCCCGGGTGAGCACTGTTGGGAAATTAGAAGATGATTTCGGTGACTCTGAAGTCTCAAGGGAGCACCCAGGATAAGTCAAAACTACTCTTATCATGAGACTGTGGGGAATTAAAATAAAGCCTCCTTCAATGCTGATCTTTTCAGAAAACAAATTTAAAAAAAAAAGAACAACTTAAGAGACATGTGTAACCCAACTGTTTGTACTGTGTGCAAAAAAGTCATTCAGAGGAAGAAATTCTAAAATGGGAGGAACCCCACTTAATACTAATACAGAACAGTATATAATAATAGATGGAACACAACTGTAATTATTTCTGCCAGGTGCAGAGGTGAGGAAAGCATATCATTAAGGCTTCAGATTTATAAGGGTACAGAAGGATTCAAGTGCTTTTTATGCAGGAGGGAGGGTGGAGCAGATATTTTATGGATGCCTGAAATGAAGATGTATTCTTTATTGTCAGATAAGGAATTTAACACATAAATCTATTACATAAGCTTTTTATATTACTCAAGATTCTTTTTATCCTTACATATTGTTTTGTCTAATTGTATTTTTGTTTATGTCTAAATTTCCTGATATTCTGCTTTATTATGTGTTTCGATGGTAGAGGACTTGGCACATGGAGACTGCAGTAGTAGGTCTCCAAAGCTGGCTGCCATGAGTTTCAGGAAACTGATGTACACACCACTCCTCCCATCAGGGGTGATGTCTAATTCACCTTCCAGTGAGTCTGAGTTAGCCTTAGAAGGAGGAAGTGATGTCTGAGACTACTAAAGCTAGGCCACACGAATTTCAGTAGCCTGAATCTTTTTGAATGCTTCCTCTTGGAACCCAGCTGCTTCGCAGTGAGAGGCCAACAAAGATGTTCCAGTTGACAGCTTCAACCGAGCTCTCAACTAAAAGCCATGTGCGTGGACCACAGCGTGACATAGAAGCCCAAATGACCCTCCAGGTGACTGTGGCCCCTACCAACATCACTTGGAGCAGAAGAACTACCCAGCCGAGTCCAGTTCAACCCACAGAATTGTGAGTGATAATAAGCTGGTTGTTGTTTTAAGTTTTAGGGTGATAATACAGCAGTATCTAACAAGATTCTTGACTGGTTCCTCCTCTTCATCTCATTTGGCATGTTTTGCTTCGAATTCATGCAAAAGGTCAAGTTTTGTTTAAGGGATAGCTGGTTGATGTCTAATGGAGAGATGATGGTGATGTAATAGAAATTAAAAGAGAATACAGACCCACAACACCAAAACAATGTTTCTCAAGTTATCATTTGGCTCCAACATAGCTTTCCAGCACCATCTCTCACAGTACTTCGCATTCCTTACAGCCAAGTCACATACGAGACCCTGCCGCTGGATCCCAACCCTGACTACACGTTAGAATCTCCCTTGGGGCTTTTAGGAGGACATAGGTGCCTGGGCCTTATCTTGCAGTCACTGAATTAGGTGGGGCCCCTGGAGTTCTCCTTTTTCTTTTCTTTAAAAAAAAATTCTCAGGTAACTCTTGGCTAGGTTTGAGCACCATTCAATTATACACACATATCCTCCAGCTCATGCCTCCATCCTTTTGTTGACACTGTTCTTCTAGGCTGGAGAGCTCTTCTTTCTCCTCGCCAGCTTTGATACCATTACCTCCCCAAACCCACTGTCACCTGAGATTCGTACCTTGTAACATAGTTCACAAAGAATATGGTTTGTTCTAGAGGGTATGGATCCAATTTTGTCCACTGTTATGTCTGCAAAGGCCCACCATGATACTGTGCACAGTGAAAGTGGGGTTTGACAAATATCAAATCAATGATTTCAAGGCAATCTTTCCTGGGACATAACTGGGCAAAATTCAACTGCCAGTCATTCCCTAAAAAGAAGGTACTTACTACTGGTGCTAGGCAGAGTGTCCAGTTCTGAGCGCAGGCCTGCTTTCCTAATATTTTTAGCTGGAGGAACACATTTCCCTACTTCTCGGACACACTGTAAATGAAAGTGCAGGTGCACACTGTCCATAAAGTTCCACTCGAGTGGTTTATAGACATACACAGACACTGTGAGGTCACACACTTATCTTCTCATCTCAGTTTGATATAAAGTCTAGCATCATCAGAGATGAACAGTTTAATCTGAACATAGCATCATTTTAGGCTGTCTTAAAGAGGCTGTGATTTCTGACTGATTACCCAACCCAAAGTACTTTAGTAGAACTATCTTCATTTTCAGTACTCTAATAAGTGATATGTATTATAATCATCAAATAAATGTTTAGACAGCTTAAGACAGCTATGTTTAAGAAGTTCTCTTCCGCTCCTTTCAAATTTAGTTACCACTCAAAATGGATAATGAATCCAATGTTTAAAAAAAGTTTATTAAAACGACAATATGATCATTCTTTTATTCTATTAATAATATATTAATTACATTAATAGATTTCCTAATATTGTACCATCCTTGACTTCTTAGAATAAATCATTCCTAATTATGGTTTACTATTTTTTAAATAGACTGTTGGATTTTATTTGTTAATATTTTTTAGGATATTAACATATTCTTAAGTGAGAATGATCCAGTTTTCTTCTTTGCTAGTTTTTCATGTTTTGATATTAGGAATAGGGAAGCTTTTTATCCTTTTCTGTATTCTAAAATACTATAAACAACATAAGAATTATCAGTCCCTAGGGACCTACTTGTAACACCATCTGGGTCTGGATCCTTCTTAGAAGTGTCTTTAATGATCTTGTGAATGTCTTCCTGCCAATTAGTTGCAACAGGTTGCAACCTTTTTATGAGGCCATTTTACTAATGATAAATTTCCCTATGAACATATTTAATTTAGACTTAAAAATATATTGTCTCAATTCTGTACATGGTTATTTCTTATAATTATTTTAATATCATTTGTTTCCTTGGTTTTCTAAGAAAATCTGATTTTCTTTTCCTTAATGTTGTAGATTTTTGTTTTTGCTTTGTATCAGTCAGATTTGTCAGTTTAGCTATATAATTAATTTTTAAAATGGACATGAAGTTTTATTTTGGGAGGGTTATTATTTATTTTATAATTTGTTGACTTCTGCTTTTCTCATTTTTGTGTATCTTTACATAAGTGTTCCTAATTTTTGTTTATCTTTGAATATGTAATTTTAAAGACTTAAAATCTTTAAATGATATGTAATTTTCTCTGGAAACAAGAGTAAACTAATTTGAAGAATAAATTATTTAGAAAAGTGTTTTACAATCTCTGTGGTCATAAAATTGCCACAAAATTCATTATTATTTATGGTTATCTTCTAGCTGCTAGATTTCCAATTTTATTGCATTATGGTCGGAGAATGTAATCTGTACAATTTCCACTTGGTAGAATTTATTATTGTTTTCTTTATGACTATGCACATACTTGGTTTTTGTTCCGCAGGGTACAAAAGGGAGTGTTCCCTTTTAAGTCCTTTATTAACAAGATTTCTGTCTCACACAGATCCTTATATTTTTCTATACTTTATTTGTCAAACTCTAAAAGAGAATCTGAGTTTTTGTTTTCCTTCCCCCAGAATCTCCTTGTGTTTCTAAGAGTTTCTGCCTTATATACATTGGTCTATGTTTTTGGTAAATGAAATTTATGACAAGGAAAATATTATTATAAATAGAATTTAGATGATGGTAGACATAAAATATAAAATAAATACACAAGTCCTAGTTAAGTCAGCTACAAAATATAACGGGAAAAAGATCCCATCGATAATAGTAACAAAAAATGCAAAGCACTGAGGAATTTTTAAAAGTGTTATCTATATAAATGAAATGATATATTACTGTTAAAGAACATTAAAAATTTAAAATAGGAAGACAGCCCATGACTAAGGTGGGTAAAAGTTGTATTACAAAGATAATAGTCACTCCTATATTAACACAAAACATTTAAGGCAATCCAGTGCTTTTGTTGAGGAATGTAATTTTTAAAATAAGGTACCTCTGGCTGAATAATGCTTAACAGTTTGAGAAATAAGGATGAAGAGCATTTGCTCTGTTACTAAAATATACTCTAAGGCACAGTAAATAAAAGGGTGGTGTTAACATTTAAAAAAGAGTGAATTCCAGAAGAGACGGATACGTTAACAGGGTTTAAAGTTCTTATAGGTGGCTGCACTTCCTCTTAGTGAGAGAGAAAATGTACCTCGAAAGGTGAAAGTAAGACTACTGGCCATTCATTTGGAAGGAAATAAGTTTTATCCCTACATTACACTACCTATAAAAATCTGTGAGAAGAAATGGTATATAGATGGAAAGACCTAAGAAACAGACTAGAAAAGGGTGTTGGGAGGAAACACGTTTTTCCTTACAAGAAGAGGACCTTGGGATGTGGGTGCCTATTGGGATGGGCATGATGGGAAATCTAGAAGCCTGAGGTGAAAAGATTTATAGACCCAGTTATTTGAAACTGAAATTCTCTTCAGCAAACACTATAAATAAAGGCGAAATACAAATGACCAACTGGGAGAAAACATCTAAAACAAATTACACTAAGAAAGTAATACAACAGAAAATAGATAAAAAGTAAGAAAGATAATTTACTAGAAGCAAAAACTACCAAATACATTCAATCTCATAAAAAGGAAGAAAGAAAGAAAGGAAACAAGGAAGAAGGCCATCATAATAAAGGGCCTGACTGGCAGAAAGGAACAGAATAACACTACTCAGGATTGGCCAAGGTGTGGGAAAACTGAAATCGTGAATTGGCACAACCCTTTTAGAGGACAATCTGACATTATGTATAAAATTAATAGTGTCCTCTGGCTGGTGTAGCTCAGTGGATTGAGCGCGGGCCTGCGAACCAAAGGATCGCGGTTCGATTCCCAGTCAGGGCACATGCCTGGGTTGCCAGGCCAGTTCCCGGCAGGGGACATACAAGAGGCAACCGCACATTGATGTTTCTCTCCCTCTCTCCTTCCCTTCCCCTCTAAAGATAAATAAATAAATAAATAAATAAATAAAATATTAAAAAAAAAAAGACTGTTGATTAAAAAAAAATAAAATAAAATAAAATTAATAGTGCCCATTGTCTCTGACCCAGAGTTCCACTTGTGAAAATTTATCCTATAGAAATACTCATAGTAGTATACAAGGAGGTATTCACAGGACGTTTGCTCCACAATAATTTCCAACAGGGGAATGTTATTCAGCCATCAAAAAAAGATGAACGAGTTTTTCATCTTGCTCATTCCTGCTCACGTACAAAGATGTCCATGACATACTGTTAAGTGAATAAATAAGTTTTGTAAATGTATGAAATACATTCTAACTTTTATCCACAGGTCAAGTGTGGATGTAAATATTACAATCATAGATGCGATACAAAAATGTCTGCCAGGGCACATAGACACCAAGCTTTAAATGGACAGTGGGCACAAAAACCTGGAAGTGCAGGAGGTAGAAAGGTGCAAGCCCAATCAGCTGCCGTCAGCAAGCACATTTTATAGCTGAGAAAAGGAGTGTCAGAGAGGCTGGGTAATGCGGCTGGAGTCACAGAGCCAAGATGTGAAAGGACTGGGATTCCCACCAGGGCCGTGGGACTTCAACTCTGTGCTCCTTCCTCAGCGTCCAGCACAGCACTCCAAACTTCCACAAGTGAACAGGCAGATACACAGGCTGTTATTAAATTTATATTTAACGTGAACTTTTAAAAGAGCATGCAAATCTCAGAAACTTCAGCTATCCTTTGGTGTTCACAAGATTTCCTTAGAAAAAGTGTTTAAAAAAATGGTTTCTATTACTTCAAAATTCAGTTCTGAGCCACATCAGTGCTCTGTATGGTATGACATCTATTCACCTAATTCCCATTTAATAACTTCAACAAAAGCTAAGGTTTAAACCTCTCTTTGGTATTTTCAGGATTTTTGCTTGGTGTCTGTGTATGTGAACCACTGTAACAAAGTGAGAGGACTTAGGTTCATTAATTAGATTTCCGTTCACACTCTGTTTGAACTATCAGTATTTGTCTAAAGAGACATCCTTTTGGTTTAATCTTTGTGGACTTCAACATACTTAAATTCTAAAACAAAGTATGAGTGGTTCAAGACTTATATTTCTGGTTAATTCTTTAAGAAGATAATGCCCAAAGCCTACTTTTAAATATAAGAAATCACTACCTTCTTCAATAGATAAAAATCTAACACTTGTTCCCTAGTTTATCAAGAGTTTCCCCAGTTTTAATTTGCTAATTTATGTGGCTGCTCTATATTCTCTGACCCAGCCTCCTTTAACCCTCACTTTAAGTCACTGTAAAACATCTCAAATGATGACAATTTCTGGGGATTTAAAATATATGTGTCCAGTTTTTGAGGACAAATTGCAACAATTTTCCCTCACAGTAAAATATGAATTCTGTTGGCTTAGGAATTATTATACTTCTGTGCCTCTAACAAACTTCTGATGAAGACTGCCTATCTTAAAATCAGTTTAAGGCACACATATGCAAATACATTAATTTTTGTTTGAAAGCTGTATCAAAAATGGACAAAACCAGTAAAAACACTTCACGACTTTGGTGCATGAAATAAGGAAGTTCTCAACAGTGTACTTAACTTCCACCGGCATTTTGTAATTCTAAATATCCTTAAAAACAAAAATACAGGGGTAAATTTAAAAACATGTGGAGGGAAACAATGATCGTAATGTATAAAAGATCAACACTTCAAAATCTATGACAAAGGTGGCTTCTAATGATAACAATGCAGTTATCTACTGAGCAAAGATAACAATAGGAACTATGGACAGAGTTTGGTGGTTGGAGCCAGCTGGAACCAAAGCAAATACAATGTTTATTACAATCATTACATGTATTAACAGCCTCTAGAGGTGCTGAATGGACTTGGCAACCAGAGGGGGAGCGGAAGACTGGGCGGGGGGTGGCATTCAAGGATATTTACACAAGTGGATGTATCTGTTTAAAGTGCTTTGATCTCTATTCACAATTTTTTTGAACCAAATCAATAACAGTATAAGATAAAGGAGAGCCAAGGACAACTCTGACTCAAAATACATTTCAGAGGAAACCACTCCTATTTAATATTCAATTTAACAGCTTTTTAAAAAAATTCATGAACCCTTTCCTTTTAACCAAGAACCTGAAAAACTCTGTAGATATTAATCTGAGTCTCCCTTATTATATGGCTACATGCTTGAAGGCTGAAACGCATGTTGTGAACACTGCACTGGATATCTCCCCTTTGCCTGCCTTGGGAGGCGGGTCTATGTCTATTGTATGCTTCCAGCTTCTTAACTGGGTTTGGCCAATGGGAAGACTAGGCAGGAGTTCAGAGAGAGGCAGAAGGGTGAGGCAGAGCCTTTAACTCCTTGATTTCCTCCCAGCAAGCTTGTCTAGAGTTGGCCACGCGGCCATCCATCACAAAGTCAATGTCCATTTCGGGTGGCCTACTCTACCTGATTCCGGTACCTGCTCCCCTTCTTCCCTTCAAGCCTAGGAATGGAACTAGACCGGCTGCAACTAGAGCTCAAGTCATAGCACCATGCCCCACACTTCATCTGAACCTGCTTCTTCGTAAATCTTGTCTCTGTAAAAAAACCCTCCTTGAATTATCTTATTTTGAGTGTGTCATCAATTTCCTGTTGGGATTCCAACTAATACACTCGGCTTGTAGATAAAAGTAGTGTGTGTGGGTGGCAACTTCTTTAAGCGTCAGTCTTTTCATCTGTAAGGGGATGTTTGGATGGGATGGTCTGTATGGTGATCTGTTAGCATTCTAAGAGTCCCTAAATGACGTGGCAATGGAATACCATATGGGACATAGTGTGTGGCAAAGGCTAGATCCCCAGTTACTTTTCTCACATGATGCACCATCCCTGGGGAGAATGGTATGTAGACACCATCCAAGTCGTACTCTGCAGAGTATCTGGCCCGCATATCCAATGTCTCCTGAACCTTACTACTGAGCACTCCTACAGGTACTTCTATTTCAAAATGGGTGAGCTGTCTTTTCTCTGATGCTTACTTCTCTTAGATTCTCTCTCTGCTTGCAGCAAAATCACCACCTACTTGGCCTCCTCACTCATCTTCATTATTAATGAAGTTGCCAGATTCTGACAATTCCATGGGAACCCTGTCCTGTCCTGATGGTCACAAAAGCTTCCCTTGGGGTCTTTTCCTATGTCTGTCTCCTTCCTCTCTACTGCGCCTGAAGCTGTGCTCACCACACTCCTGCTTAAAATCCTTCATCTACTCTCCAGAGCATTTAAGGTCAGGTTCAAGTTCCATTTACACCCAATGCCCTCATGATCTGGCTCCCTCCTTTTATCACCTGTTCTTCCTTCACAGGAACGCTTTCCTCTACCTGCTCAGAGGCTTTATTGGTTGTTTAAATAACGTGCTGTCACGCCTTGTGCCTTCCCACACGCTGAGCCCTTTCTCTGGAATGTCCTCTCACAACACCATCCTTAATTCTTGTGAACCTCGCCCTGCCCAGTCCTCCCCAATTATACGTAACCACAGCACTTACACAGTCTCCTATTCAGTGTGGACTTACTGCCTACGAGACCCTAAGCTGGTCCTTTGAGGATAAAGACTGTCCTAAGTGAACTTTTCACCCCCAGCACCTCCCAGAGCGCTGTATACAGCAGGCATAAAATAAATGTATGTTCTGCTAAACATATGGGTAGCCAGGAGACAGCAGAATGGACGGTTACAGGGTTAGGATGGATAACCTAGGGCAGGACACAAGGGTTTCTATCAGAGTATCAATCTGTAGACCACGGTCATGTCCTCATACCAACACCAGGCATTCTAAGAGTCCACCAACATTATCTTTAGTGAACAGATGCCTTTTTATTTTATTGTTTTAAAAATATTTTATGTATTTATTTTTAGAGATGGGGAAGGGAGAGAGAAAGAGAGGGAGAGAAATACCCATTAGCTGACTCCCATACACACCCCTACTAGGGACCAAAGGTGCAACCCAAGCATGTGCCCCAACCAAGATGGAACCAGTGACCTTTTGCCTTGCAGGACAATGCCCAACCAACTGAGCCACACCGGTCAGGGCAACAGATGACTTTTTAATAACGTGTGATGACCACTTTATTTTTGTAACATGAAGTTTTAAAATGCCTGAAGGGCCCATGTTTTCCTTCAGGCTGTATTGTTTAAATTTCATCTTGAACTGATGAAACTTAAAATAGTTACCACTTGCTAAATGACTATTATGTTTCAAGTAACAAACTCATTCTCTTTTTAGAAGTACAGTATAGTTTTGATTTTGACACTAAACAATCACATACTTGATCTCACTCTGCCTTCACCATAGAAACCAAGCAAATATTTGTAGACATTCCTTCAGCCTTCACAGATAAGTAGAAATGAAAATTATTCTGAATACAGGATATGGCAGGCTACAGAGCTCATCGTTTCCTTTTAAAAGCAGTTTTAACTCTTAAGAAAATCTATATGCTTTGGGAGGCTACATAATCACTCAGATTTGTAAGAGAATTTTAAAACTGACATTTTATTATGGAAATAGTCAGATGTCTCTAAAGCCTGTGACTTCTTTCTCCCTGGGTACTATGTTCATTTTTACATGGGCTGCATGTAAATCTAAATGATGCATGTAAATCTAAATCTTCATGTACTACTAAATGAGCACTTGCAAGATACACGGTTAGTGCAACTGATGAGTGACATGGAAGCAGGGTTTGAAAATCTGAGTTCAGGCTCAAACGCTCTTCGACATCTTAAAATTCTGTGGAAAATACACAGTTTGGAGAGCCTGATTACTCTTACCCACCACTTATAACATTGTTCCGAGGTGAAAGAAATATCCACATCACTGGGCAAAACAAATGCTCAGGTTTGAAGACTCAGTGCAACTGTAGAGGCGTGATGGCATCACTGTGGATTTCACTCTCTGATTTCAAAGTTACTAGAAAACAAATGTCTGATATAAAACATGTGTCCTAGCCCTTTCCCCTCTTTCTTGTATGAATTTGATTCTTTTATATTTAATTCTCCCCTTTCTTTTTTCTTCTAAAAATTTCCCCATCTTTCTTTTCTAAAATACTTTTCTATCCTTACAGAATTTGTAATATCTTTAGATCTTGTATGAGTGAAGGGGAAAGGATCACTATAGGGAAAACAGTCCCACTAATTAAATAATTATAAAATACAGAAATTCATTTGTTTTTGATGAGCCACAATACTTCTCTTAAAATTGTCTCAGTTTCTGAGAAGAACCACACTAGTACCAAGGACTTTGCAGAGTATTTCTAGGTACATCCGCTATTAGGAGAGATACATGTGTGAACGTAAAAACCAGCGGAAGGCTTCTCACCTAGGCTCAGGAACTCCCTGCACACGGGCTCGGGCCAGTGTGGTTGCTGCATGCGAACGCCACTTGAAAGGAAAAGTAACCCTCCAGGTTAGGTAAAACTTTGCTTTTACCTCGGAAATGATTCAAAGAAAAACTACTTTTCCATTTATAAGCATTTCAAAGAATGTTGCTGCTTTCTAGAAATCTGTGGCAGGTAGCTCCTTTCATCCTTGAAACTGCTAGGGCTTTGAAAACGGTCTAAGAAGTGATTACAGTGATATCTAAGAAAACGCCTAGGTCCGACAAGATATTTAAAATATTTTGTAGTAACTGAGTAGTTTTAAATAACTATTATAGATGCTTAATATAAAGAGGACCCTGATATATGGCAAAAATAAAAGCAGGACCTACTGATGAAATCTGTGAAAGCCTTCCAGAGCATTCTGAGAGGGGGAGTGGCTCTTTGCATTACACAGCACACATCCCTTACAGCCCCTGCTGATGTGTGGTGTTACCAGAGAATCTCCTCCCTTCCCTGTTACCCCTACGAGACTGAATAGCAGGGGCTTGGTTTTGATGACCTTCGGGTTTCCAAAGCCTGGCACCCTTCCTGGCACATACCAGGCACTCAGTAACTATCTGTTGTAGGTATGACCAAGAAGTTATTGCAAACTTGCTCCCAAACCACAAAACCAAAACCAAACGAGCAAGGAGAGAAATCCATCTGCCTGTGGATTACTCTGAATGTACAAAAGGTCTTCCAGATTTATAAAAATGGCAACGGAATCAAATTTATACATCAAACCATAGAGAAAATTTCTTGAGAAGAGCAACTAAGTTTTTGCTACTTATTGGAACCTACTGATAGGGAGATAGGTAGATAGATTGTTTAAGGTATTCCTTTTTTTGTTTACATTCAGGTATACACAGATCTTAAGATATAATGCATTTTTACACAGGAATGCGCCTACGTAACCAGCATGATGCGTAACATTTATGTCACCACAGAAGGCCTCTTGGGCCCTCCCCAGTCAGTGTCCCCAGTCAGTGTCGTTCCTGCACCACCTCTCTGACTTCTGCCACACAGGTCAGTGCTGCTGGTTCGGGAGCTTCCTATGAAAGGAGATACGCAGGTTTTGTGTCTGGCTGCCTCTGCTTAATCTAACCTGTGGATTATCTATGTGGTTGTGCGCATCAGCCACTTGTTGCCTTTCACTGTTGTTTAGTGTTTCACTGCGTCAATAGGCCAGGATTTATTTAGCCTTTCTCTCTCTCTATTTTTTTTTCTGTTGACAGTGTTTCTAGTTTTTGGCTATGGTGAATGAACATTCTTCTGTGAACATTTCTGTTGTATCTCTTGTTGGACATGGCACTATATATAGGAAGATATATATGAGTGAATATATATATATAGGAATTCACAAGAGTTTCCAGTTCCACCATATCTTTGCTGCCACTTGATATTCTCAACCATTCAAGTAAGTGTATAGTGGTACCGCCTACACTTTTGACTAACAAATTTATAATATATTGGTCTAAAAATGACAATATAGTTTGGATTTATTAAAGCACTAACTATGCTCTCTGTAAAGATAGAATAAATAGTGATATTTATTATTTGTGCACAGGGAATGACTCAGTAGTTTAAGACAATTTTTATTTATTATTTATTTTTTTCTTCAGGTAGCCATTTTCAGGGACCTTAATGACTTCAATGTCTTTAAGGCTTGTAACATGGCTTTACTATTGCCAGCTCTCTAAATTTCTGCAGAAACACATTCAGGTAAGGAGACTTATTGACTGGCTTGTTTAAGACAATTTTTAAAATGTTAGGCTTTTCTTCTCACTTTTGCCCTTGCTACATCTGACTCAGAAAATCCCCAACTCTTTTAAGCACTCTGTTTGTCCTCCTTTGGAGGTGTACAAAGTATATATTTATACAGAGTTCTTACACAATTTGGGCATTAAAATGAAACTGAATAGTATTCTGAAATGTTTGTGCCAAGATCCAAGGTTAAAATATTAATAATGTAAAAGTCTTAGAAGTTGTTGGATGATGGTTTGTGCTAGCTGTCCTCTATGGAAATAATTCTGAAACATCATTATAAACTAAAGGACAAAACCATGCCTATCGGTACAGTCCCTGAGCTTAGTTCAGAGGCAAACTCAAATGTTGCTGCTTCTTCTTCTGAAGACGTCATGTAGACATGTTCCTGGGCATGGAATTTAAACATGGGAGCCACGGCCACTATTTTGGGGGTGGGCTATCGGACAATCATCCATGTACATGCAGTAGAATCTTCCCTTGTTTAGAAACTGAAAAACTGCAGAAATTACTGTCTTCATTTGGTGGATGAATGTTTGCAAAGTGCTGCCCGCAGGCTGGCACTCAGCACTAGGAAGTGAAGCAGTTCCTACCCTTACGGGGCTTACAGTCTGACCAACTGAGAAAGTATCTTGGAGAAGATGTGGAAGGAATCTATTTGGCCACACTTAAATCCTGGTCACATTTTTTAACCCTATTTACCATATTAAAAGCTCTGAGAAGCTCTACAGTTTAAAAAGAAACCTCTTCAATCGAAGCTTTATCAAGTATTGTCCACAGAATGGTATTCTGCCCCTCACATAACACTATCATCCTATGGAATTAGGTTCCTTGAAAAATGCTTTGAAAAGCAACAGCACATAACATTGCACAATGTTAGGAGCACAAATAATCCAAATGAAGTTTTGAAATGTATGCATACATGCAACCTAACATCTTAACTAGTGTCATCCTGAAAAATAAGAGCTGATATCACTGGCTTTAAGCAAGCAACATATATGGTTTTGCACTGCAAATAAAAGTACAAAATGAAAATTAAAGTTGCAAAAGTACCCTCTGGGCCTTTGGTATAACCATTGTAACATCAACTACCACTCTACAGATATAGATGGTGAAGAAGTCTTGATGTCTTTGTTAACTATCTTATTTCTGTCAGTACAGATATGCTCACATTTAGAAAGTGACTATTCTGAATACTTTATTTACTTTCAATAACCCCTTTAAGGTAGAAGTAGAACATAGAAAAGATTCTGGTTATTGAAATTTTCTGGCACACCGTTTGGGAAGAAGTTTATTGTAGTGTAATGTTGAAGTTCACCAGTATTTACTGGGCAAGCTAACATGATAGGGATTGAGACTGCAAAGACACATAGTAGACAATGCCTGATTTGGAGGAACTTGTAGTCTAGTGAGGCAACTATAAAAAGAAATAATGGTAATACAGTGTGGTTGGAATTATAATAAGGCATGGAGAAAGTGCTATGAAAACACAGATGACTTCATTAAAGAGAATAGGCGATTTATAGCTCCTATAATAAAGTACACACAATCTGTATACAATAAAAATATGACTGCAATCAAGAAATTAGTATTTATTGAGCACCTATTTTATACTATAAATCTGCATGCCAGACTTTCTTTAATGTCAAATTACTGCCAGTCTCATAGAATTTCATATTGTTCTCAAAAGGAATGTAAAATATCTCAGATTCTTGGGAGATTTTATATCCCGAATTAGAGGAAGCCAAAGTAAAGTTTAATTTTACACTTTGGAAAAAGTCTAAGGCAAAGATCATATGCAAGCAATCCCCGGGATTTGTAATCAGAAATACAGCAGGTCCTCAAATAACGTCATTTCCTTACAATGTTGATGAGGAAAAAAAAAAAAAAAAAAGATTCCTGGCTGGGGCCACCGTCTGCGTGGAGTTCGCTGTCTCCCACTGTTAGCGGGATTTCTCTTGGGGGCTCCGGTTCCCGCCCCGATGTGCATGTGAGATTAACTGGTGTGGTCTGCGCTGTCCGAATCTGAGTGTGTGTGTGTGTGTGTGTGTGTGTGTGTGTGTGTGTGTGTTTGTAGGTAGCAGTGGCCCTGTGATGGTAGGGTGTCCTGTCGGGGGCGGGGGCGGGGAGTCCTGCCTGGTGCCCTAGCTGCTGGCACAGGCTAGGCTATGGCCAGCCATGACCCTGAACTGGAATACCTGGGTTGGAACATAATTATCTTACATGTTTTAATTCATCTTTCTTAAATGTATGTAGAGTTCACAATTTATTTCAATATTTAATTTTAGAAGTATTTTAGGTCTTTATTTAGAAGTTTGGTGATGTTTTTATGACCAGAAATATGCCATAGGAACTTAACTCTTGTTTATGTCCCTTGGTCTAAGGTACAACTGGTTTCATTATACACAGTTTTTACTTAAGTCCCAGGTTTCCCGGACCCACCACCGACGTTAAGTGAGGACTTAAACGTCTACTCACTATGTGCTTCATTTTGCAGAGCCAGCAGAGGGGGTAAACCTCTTTGAGAAAAAAGCCTCCATGTATATGGAGCGATGTCAGACTTCAGATGCAAAGAAAGTCTTTGATATAAAAGAAAGCCTGGGTTCAGAGACACATATGTCAAATACAGGGAAGTAATTTAGCTATTTTTAAAAATCCATGAAAACCTGTGTAACACAAGAGAGGAACGAGTGATCGTGGAATACACCGAGGGATGTCGGCTTGTTGCCCCACAAGCTGGAACTGAAAGCTCTCCCATTTGAAAACCATGGCACTCAGAAATCTCTGTAAGGTACGTCCTGCAGTGCTGTCTAACGAACTGGCATTAATAGGACGGAACTTCAACAGTGCGTTGGCTGGATACGCAGCTGAGTGCCAGCTTCACTCCACAGGTAAGTCCCCATGCACCAATCGCAGTGTATTTCTGTCCCAGTCTCCAAGACTAAGAAGCTGCTACCTATGAAGGGAATGGAAGCTTCTTTACTGGGATTCCCAAATCCTTTGTAACTGTTATAATAGACTTATCTTTTAACAGAGTTACACAGGACTAAGCCTTTCTATGATTTTCCTCATGGGAAGTATTATGAGAAATAAGTGTTATGAATGAAAACCAGGCATTTTATCCATTTTTATGTCTGGTACATCCATACCTTTACTCCAGTTCCCTGATTTATACTGGCATTTTTCTGATTAAGCTATCATGATGGACAATGTTTCTATTTTTCATAATGAGTACATATAACATTTGCCTTTAAAAAAGAATAAACTCAGTAGGTGCCTGTTGAAAAGAATTCATGTTCTTCTCCAGTCTTTGGACTCCTATGTAGTCAGAAAAGCATTTAGTGTTCTCAGTTAGCCTCTGTGCACAGCTTCGGTTATACTGCCAGCTTTTAGGCAGAGTTCGCTGCTATGATGTGAAGTCATTCTCACCAGAGGGGGTGGGAGATAAGAGGACTCTACAAAAATTGTGAGAAACTCGTCCTACTGAAATTGAGGCAACAACGTTGATGAGGTGGATGGCTGATCAGCCAGTCCCCACGCGCCTTGGAAACAAGTGAAGACGAAGACTTCACGTCACCTCCCACTCAGTGTACAAAGTATCATCAGCTCATAATCACGTGTGTGAACGTCTAGATGCTGAGATACACCCACAGTGGGAATAACAGCCACCTGTTAATCTCATCGTTGGTCATCAGTGAACTCATGAGGTACATGACTGACTGGAGTAAGGGAGAGAATCTTGGATTGAGATTTGGACACCTGGGTTTTTCATCTCAGATAAATAACCATGTCAAAAAAAAAAAAAAAAAGGTAATTTCATTCCCAAACTGTAAAATCAAGAGGTCACATTAGATAATTTCTGACGTCCTTTCAACCCTAGACTCCTATAATTAAGAATGAATAAGTGTTTTGGGTTTCTCTGGATATATTCCCAGAGTGGAATCGCTGAGTCAAAAGGCAGATCCATTTTTAATTTTTGAGGTAACTCCATACTCTTTCCATAGTGGCTGCACCCGTCTGCATTCCCATCAACAGTGCAAAAGGTTCCCCTTTCTCCACATCCTCACCAGCACTTGTTGTTTGTTGATTTATTGATGATAGCCATTCTGACAAGTCTGAGGTGTTATCTCATTGTGGTTTTAATTTGCATTCCTCTGATTAATGACATTGAGCATCTCTTCATACGTCTATTGCCATTTGTATATCTTCTTTGGAGAACTGTCTATTCAGGGCCTTTGCCCATTATTTAATTGGATTGTCTGGGTTTTTTTTGTTTTTGTTTTTTTTTTTTGGTGATGAGGTTTGTAAGTTCTGTATAAATTTTGGATATTAACCTTTTATCAGATGTACTGGCAAATATGTTCTCCCATTCTGTGGGCTGTCTTTTTATTCTGTTGATGGTTCCTTTTTATATGCAAAACCTTTTTAGTCTGATATAATCCCATTTATTTATTTTTTTCTTTTGGTTCCCTTGCCTGGGAAGATATATCAGGCAAAACACTGCTACGAGCAATGTCTGGGATTTTACTGCCTATGTTTTCTTCTAAGATTTTTATGGTTTTGGGACTAATATTTTAAGTTTTTAATCCATTTTGAATTTACTCTTGAATGTAGTGTAAGAAGGTGGTCTAGTTTTATTTTACTGCCTGTATCTGTCCAATTTTCCCAACACCATTTACTGAATAATCTTTAGACACTGTATGCACTTGCTTCCTCTGTTGAATATTATGCTAAGTGAAATAAGCCAGTCAGAGCAAGACAGAAGCATATGATCTCACTCATATGTGGAATCTAATGAAAGAACTGAACCAACGAACAAAATAGAGACAGGCTCATAGATGGAGAGCAGGGTGCCAGCTATGGCCGGGGGCAAAGGGATGGAGGGAAAAGGACTCCTGGACACGGACAACAGTGTGGTGGTTGCAGGGGGAGGGGGATATGAGGGAGTTAAATGGTAAGAAAAAAATACAATAAAAATTTTTTAAAAAAGAACAAATAAATTCCACATGCAGATCTACGTCCTCAGGAACATTGCTCATGGAAACTTCACTTTTAAAGAAATGGAACTTCAGGCAGAAGGACATTTTAAAGGACACTAATGGGTACCCAACAAAATTTGTTATTCTATAAAGGAAAATAAACTCCAAAAGAGACTGTGAAGAATCTTAAAAAAGTCATTTAGCCCTGACCCGCGTGCCTCAGTAGGTTAAGTGTTGTCCTGCAAAGCAAAAGGTTGCTGGTCCCTGGCCGGGCGTGTGCGAGAGACAACCAACCTATCACATTTCTCTCTCACATCGGTATCTTCCTCCTTCTCTTTCTCCCTCCCTCCCTCCCCCTCTAAGAATAAATTAATAAGATCTTTTAAAAACAGTCATTTAGATGGCGAGACAAAAGGCAACGCCACCAATCTCTTCCGAAGTGCAGTTACAGGCTGGGGAGCAGTCCTGTCTGCATGTCTGTGCAAAGGGCTGCTCTCGGCCTGTATTCTCTTCAGAATCGTAAGTATCACTGTTCAAACAGGAATGTACAGTGACTGACTGTACTTTCTGGAGGCAAGCGTCCAAATGTATTACAAAATACACCCATACAGCCATTTCAGAAGAAAGCGGTAAGATTTTATATGTCTGCCCAAGAAATACAGTCCTTTCGAAAAAAGGAGCCTAGCAGAGTGAGGAGGAATGATACGGGTTGTCATCTTTCTGCCCCCACCTACTGTAACATATGGAGCCACCAAAATGAATCCCCTGTTCACGTCTTTAGAAATCACTGAAGAGGAAAATTATTTTGTCACATGACTGAAATAACATGAGATTACTGATGTATGGAATGATATTAAGCCCTGTTCAATATATTGAAAAGTTCGGGAAGGAGAAATTAAGGTTATATGTAATATCTCTGGAAATTCCATTCTGCTTTCCTGCAACTGAATCAGTGAAGGTTATTATAAGTTACATGGATGAGTCACAAACTTTTGAAGAATCAGGTATAAATGGCAACATAAATATATGAATCACCTTGGTTTCTTTTAAACATTATCAAACAACTATGATCCTAGGACCAGGACAACTTTATTTGAATTAAAGAAAACCCCATTAACTTCTTTGTTGGTGATAAAAGAACTGTGAGTTTAAAAAAAAAAAACAAGAAGCAATTCTCAAGGTAATAAGTGCTTTCATGTTACCAGTTCTCCTATCCGAGGGCACTGGATGGAGCTAAAGGACAAAGAGATAAGGGCAATATTGCTAGTTACTAACAAATGGCAGATAAAAGAGCTCTTCTGGGTTCTGATTAAGTGACAGCATTCTACACATTCTTTTGACTTGGGAAAGTCAGACTAAGAGCAGCAGCTAAGTTACATGTGAAGCAGCACTAAATAAGCGTGTCTGCATGCTTTCACATTCCAGCAGGACAGAATTCCTCCCCTTTCATTGAACAGAAACATGTTCTCTGTGCTCACAGCAATAATGCGCCTTTGCTTCAGCTTCCATAAAAAAGCATAAATGTATATGCTGAAAGCACAGAGAAGTTCTGTGCAGTGGGACGTGGTGGCCGGGAGCCAATGTTTACAATCCCCTGGGTGGGAAAGGCAGGGTGAAAGGCTCAGGACGGCAGGCTTTAAGTCTTTGCTGTTGCCGCCAGTGACCTTCGCCTCTGTTTTCAAAGCGGCTCTCAGGTTAACCCCTTGGGTTCTGTGAGCACTGGTGCTGCACAAAGAAAATACCTTTCTTTGAAGGACACCTCTCCCATGCACATCGGTTTCTGATTTCAGTTGGAGCAGCTCAGAAATACTGGATTAAGAAGCATGTATTCAATCTCCTATCGGACCCACAGGCATGTCAGGGGGATTGAATCTGGATTTCGATGTGTGCTGTGTTCTACAAAGTGAAAGTTTCCAGCTTCGGGCAATGGACTCATGCTTACAAACCAGGGGATTGTGAAACATGAGCATATTTGGTCTCCAGGGGAGAAGGAAGCATCCAATTTATGCAGAAATGCTCTTTTCCCAGCTAGCCAATGGGAGGCGAGGCTGCGAGAGTGGGGCTTCCTATAGGGATCTCCGGACTGGAAGAATGGTGCTTAAAATTAAAGACAGGCTAAATTGCTAACAGCCCAACTTAAAAAGCAGCTGAAGAGAAAAAGCCAATTGTAGAAACGAAAAGGGAGTTTTCCAGTTTTACGTTAAAGCTGGCCACATTCAACTTATTATTATTACAGTTGGTATTGTTTCGATGAGGGATAATTAATAATCTTTTATTCCTAATTAATAATCTTTAAAGATTCCATAAAAAACTAACCACATATGTGTATGTTTTATTAGTCTTAACTCAATGATTCCAAAGATGTATTCAACAGTAACATTATTTAAGGCCTGAAAATGTTTTCAGGATGTAAGATTTACTTTGAGAAAAACTGGTCTAATGTCAGGGATCCCTATTTATTTTAAGAAATACTTTGGCCTACAACAAATTTTATGGATTTAAAAATATTTGGGACCTACACATTGATCATCCTTAATAGTGGTTTCCCTTTATTGAACAAAAATCACACTGAATTCCTGGGGTGTTGGAATGAATCGTGTAATTCTAATATTCAGTGTGTATGAGCCCTTTACACATGTTTAGGGTTAAGGGTTAAGACTTCTGGAGATGAAAATGAAGAACAACACACACTAGAAAATGTAATAAATATGTAGAAGCCATTAAAATGAATCTTATGAAAATCATTCGATCAAATATGAGACAGTATTAGTCTTTGTGTTTCCAGACAGTTTGTCTATAACACCATAAAGTATGCGTATCCTGTAGTTTGAAGTCCATCTTTAGAAGAACAACACTATTTGAGAATACTGTTTCTCAGTTTTTCTCAACTAATAACTGTGTTTTAATACGTGCTTCTGAAAACAGTTGTTAAAATTTCAGCTTCTCTAAGAATGTTTAGGAGCAATCGAAACCGCTGTCCCAGCTTTCCTGGTGGACCAGACAACCTGTTCCTTGCTATCTATTGTAGAAGTCAATGGCGATTAAGCAAATCTCTTGTACTCTAATGCAGGCACCGACCAGAAACAACGTTTTGAGAAGCTAAGAGAAACCCCAGAGCTTCTCAACGGGAAAGATGTAATAACAGCAGCCAAACTTTATTGTGGGTTTTCCATATGCCTGGTACCTCACTAAGGACTTTACAAATTTTATGTCATTTAAACCCTGTAATAGCTTGCGAGAGAGGCACTTTTGTACCCACATTCTATGAGATGGATGTTCAGAATGTGTTCATAACTACAGTCCAGTCCTACAGCCAGCCATGTGTCAGAGCTAGAGTTCAAACCCAGTGTCGCCAGACACTGCAGGTGTACCCACTGGGTCTGAGAGCCATGCACGCAGACAGATCGCTAGCACTGCAAAAGAATCCCCTGGAAAACACATTTCACAGCTCTAAAGGTTTGGTATACATTACAATTATTATTACTGGGGGCTCCGAGGCTTATCAATCTTTCAAGAAGGGAGCTGTGATCCATTGGAGGTTTTTCATTTTATTAGTGAATTAAAACAGTAACATATGACTTCTAACTGAGGTCATAAAACTGCAATACTTTTTTTCTGCAATAGGTTTACTAATATTTACACATTACTTTTGCATTTTAAATGGAATCTAAAAGTAGCAAAGGGGATTATCCCTATCACAAATTTTCATGTTTTACAAATCCATTGGGGAATATTTCACTTGCAGGCTACAAGATTTACTCACTCCCAGCTTCTATCCCAGGTTTTCAAGACACTGTTTCCTATTTGTCTCCATACATGAATATTGTCTTTAAAAAAAAACCAACTGTTTGAAATCAATGAAAATAATTGTTGCCATCTTTTATGCAGTAATGACATGTCACTTAAAAGAAATTTTCAGCTTAGACTTGGTTTTTGAAACAACTTCTAAATAACTAAGAACATAACAGCTATCCATGAACTTTAATTACTGCAATATAATTTATCAAGAACAACCAATCACAACTGAGCTTCTCCACACACAGTATAAAGTTAAAACTGTACAAATGAAGCCAAAATATGCACAGCGAAAAGGAATGTTACAGGGGGGCCTCTCTTAGTGAACAAAGCAAGCTCAGTTTGGCTCTCTTTCCCTCGCGCTACCACATCCGCACATCGTTAGTTGGAAAATTCCTGATATATGCTGTAATTTTTTTGTGCTTTTCTTCCCCCCAGTACACTTGGGGCTTTAATGTCCAGATGCCATTTTCCCCCTTATCTGTCCCTGTTTGGTGCTCTGCCAGCTATGGTCAACAATTAATACAGCCAAAGAAAAAAATACAGTACACTCCCTGGCAACTGGTACAGCCTCGCAGGAAATACCAAATAAAAACTTGATTATGTATTGTTTAACCATTTTGTTTGCCTGTAGGCCACCCCGTCGTTGGCGTAATTCAGACGAGCATGCTTCATCTGGACGGTCTGTGCGCTGCGCCATTGTTCCCAGAGCCCGTCACGCACAATCACTGGCTTCAGCCTGTGGCCCTCTAAATGAAAGGAGCAGATTTGTGGCAGCTTTCCAACCTGCATTCCTTTTAATTAGTCAACTTGTGGCCCAATGTTATAATAGATAAGTAACCTCTTAATATTCATGTAATTAATTAATTTTTCTCTCATTCAGTTATAAGCCTTTGCATGGGGGAAAAAAGAAAGCTTTTTCCTGTATGGGTCTGGTTTATGAAATAAGCATGTTACGATTACAAAGAACACTGGAGATCATGTTTCAGGGATGCCCCATAGGAAGGTTCCAGAAAACACAGGATACCCACACCTATATTTGAAGTGTATTACTTTTTGCATGGAAAACAGTAACTGAAATCTTTCTTCTGTATAAATGTGATATATGCAAAATGAATTATCTTGTCAATTCATTTGGGCTAGGAAGCCTCCCTGCTATTTTAATTGATAAAGTATTTTGCCATGGGAAGACAGAAAGCTTACCCTTACTTATACTTAGGAAGCCTTGCAAAGTGAGGCCGATGTGAAAAGTGGCCAGCAGTCCTCAAAGCACTAGGAAGTCTGTTTGCTCTAGATCTTGATGACGGCAATAATTAAACGGCTGCTGCCGTGAGCTATTAGCACATAATGAACCCTTAAAAAGAAAGTTACTCCTTAGAAATATTAATAATGTCCATTGGGAACAGGAATTAACTTTGGAAGCTCAATATTTAAGTTCTTTCAACTATTTAAGTTTCTCACTTAAACCGAACTCTTTTCAAAGGCAGTAAGAACAATTTTATTTGTTAGGTCCTCATGGACAAAATACATGGTGGGTGATATACAGACACGTCTGTATTGCCCCCACATACCCCTCATATCCCTTCTCATGCAGTTTGTGAGACACAGGCAACATCACTTCAATGCCTCATTCATCCAGACACACACTAATGTGCCTGCTATGTGACAAGCGCCGGATCCCAGTTATTAAGATGATATGAACATGACTGAAGACATGGTATCTGCACTCAAAAGCTCACATTTCAGCAGGGGAGGCAGATGTTACTACCAATTGTGTAAGCTTTTGTGCCAGGTAGAGACATGCAACTGAAGAGGCTGGGTTCAAGTCCTGCACCTGGCTTATGGGCTGTATCACCTTGGCAGAATATATTACCCTCTCCATGCCTTTACTTCCGCATCTGCCAAATGGGGAATCATAGTGCCTACATCATAGGGCGATTGAGAACTATGTGAGATAAGGTTCATATACTTCGAAGTATACTTCTATACTTTGAAGGTTCCTGGCTATCAGCAAGTGTTAATACATACATCAGCTCCACAAGGGGAGGGCAAGTTGTGGGACAGGGACATCCAGGGCTGCAGTCTTCACAGAGCAGGTATAGAGGCATGACCGGCAGAGGGAAGAGGTTGGGCAGGACAGTTGAAGAGCATCAAGCTGCATGCACCAGAAGACAAAGGACCCCGAGCGCCACATGAGGGAGCCTAGACTTTATCCTTAGGGGCAGGAGAGGTACCAAAGAGCTGTATGCAGGGACTGTAGGTCAGATTTGCGTTTCAGAATGAATATTCTGGTAACTGTGGAGGATGAAACAAGATGATCTTTGAGGCAGGGAGAGCAATCCAGGGACACTGGCAGGAGGCTGTACCATCCTATAGCAGTGAGGAGAGGAGATGGAGGAGGAATAATTTTAAATAAGGTGGAAGGAGAGACAAAAACCTAGGACGAGTTCCAGGTTCCTGGCCTTGGTGACGGTGGATGGTGGGGCCATTGACCTGAATGGGGAATGACAGGCAGGTGTGCTGCTTGTGACGATGTCTAGGCGGATACGTGGATCTGGGGCTCAAGCCAGTGAACTGAGTTGGACAGGAGATGAGCTCCCTTCCTCCAGGATCATCTCTGGGAAGTCGAGGAGGCAGCTGAGGGAGAGAGAGCACACAGGACAGGCCCAGGGGAAAGACGGGCAGGGGCAGCAGTCAGCAAAGAGGAGGGAGGCAGGGAGGACGCAAAGCAGCAAACTATGGCGTCACAGAAGCCAAGGTGGGTATCTATAAGAAATGAAAGAGTAAACAGGTGCCAGAAGATGCTAACCAAGCTGAGGGCTTTAGAATATATCGATGGGAGCAGAAGGCTGCTGGCACAAAATCGAAGGGTTAACAGCACCCAGAGGGAAGGCCACTCTGGTGCCACCTGACATGAGGGACAGTGTGGTGGGGTGGAGGTGCAAAGCCTTAGCTGCATTTAAACAGCTTAGTTCACCAGTTAAAAAACAAAGACCACACGGACATGCCTCGGAGGCCTTGCCCACGGCCTTGGCATGTGCAGGATTTACAGGAGGAGCTCTGTCGCCTAAGACCCATTAGGCACAATAAACCCACTTCTGCTCACGAACAATCCCAGCTGAACTTAGCTTCATAATGAATAATGGCAGATTTCTTAAAAATTCTTTTTATACTGCACAATAATTAATGATACTACTACTGATTTCACATACATGTTGCAAAACTCGGATGGGCAGAAACACATTTTGAATGACCTCATTAATCATGACAATATCACTTACAGTTAAGCAACTAAAGCACAAAGTAAGTATTTTCAATGCTCTGGGTAGAAATGGCGCATTTTTATGACTTGAATGTGTCATGAAGAGAGTACGTGGTATGTGTCTGTGTTATGTGTATATGCAAAGTACTGGTATTTTCCTATCTCATTTACCGGGGAAGATGAAGACTTAGACATAACAGAATTCCCCAGATTAGGTTTCTCTCTTCAAGTTCTGAAAGAGTATTACTTTGACCATTTAATTTGTTCTTGCTTGTGTACTATTATCGATGGCCTTTTTTTCCTGCTGCTACACTGCCTGCTTTGCAGCCTAACTCCTTTTCTAGTTTCTGCTTCTAAGATGGGCTAGGTCCCTCATTTAAAGCCCTTAGAGGGCTTCCTGGTACACTTCGAAATGCATTCAGCACTGTTCCCCAGGCACCCCTGAGCAGGAGTGCGGACCACCTCCCTGATCCTAGCCCCCTCTCCCTAAGAATCTCCTGGTCTGTCACACTTAATCCCCTCCCAGGGCTTCCTAGGAGTTACTTCTACTTGACATCACATTGCACGTTAACTTGTTTACTTACTTATCCTGCGTCTTCCCCACAGGAGGGGAGATTTTTTTTCTGTTTCATCAACTTCTACTCTCCCAATACAGTGCCTAGCCAGCAGAAACGGTGGAGCACAACTTCACGAAATCATATTAAATGAGAGCGTGAGTCTAAAGAAGAGCACGAGGAGGCAAGAGCAAGAAGGCTTTAATGATGTTCTAGCTACTCATGTGCTGAGAGCTCTCCTCCCTCCTCGGCTCTCTTAAGATGCTTTTTAATTCCATTCTCTTAATTCCTTACCTCTCTTTGCTCCCACTATTCTAAGTTTCATGTTTTCATTTCTTTACTTAAAAAATGTTAGTTTTATCACATACATATACCCGAATAATATGTTTAGTGGTGCTTGTTTCTGGTTATAAATATCTCATATACCTTATAACTTTCTTTAATTTGTTTTTTTTCACCCCATACTATTTCTAAGATTCATCCATGGTATTGCCGATAGCTAGAGTTCATTCATTTTCATTTTCACTCTGTATAATTAATTCTGTTGTATGAATATACCAAGGTTGATTAAATCACTGTCTGTGAACATTTGGGTTGTTTCTGTTTTTTGCTATCACAAACAATGTTGCTGTAAACAATCCTGAGTATAACTCTTGGTGCACATATGCAAACTTCTCTAAGTTATGTAACTAGGCATGGATTTGCAGGGTTTCTTGGGCTGAGCATGTCAAACTACAGAGTTCAGGTCAAGCTACTTTCCAGAGTAGAGCACTATTTTATGCTCCTACCAGTAGAGATCAAAGTTTTATGTGTTTCTTGGGGGAAAAAAGCACAGATTTGGTATTTGATAAGTATTTTAAAAATGCAATCTAACATTCTCTGTCTTTTAACTGGTAGGTTTTGTACATTTATATTTACTGTGATTAATGACATACTTGGACATACTTACCAATTTATGGACTCTCTATCTTTTCTTTCATCTCAGACATTCCTTTTAGGTTTATTTTCCTTCTCTTGGAAGGATGTCCCTTAGAAGTTGCTTTAGTGAAAAGCTGTTGGGAGTTTATTCTCTTGGTTTTTGTTTATCTGAGAATGTCTTTATCTCATGAGCACACTCTGTACTTAGAATTCATGTACACATTAGTAGTAATAAAATTTCTGGAATAATAGTGGTATGTCCACTAGAATGTCCTATAGGCATCAAGAGAAGAAAAGCATAACAACTAGTAATTCACCAAGCATCACCCATCTCCCAGGTTTCTGGTCCACACGAATGATGCCAGGCATGCTTAACAGACCCAGGCCATAATTCCTGATCTCAAAGGAGCTATGAGCAGCATTGGAAAAAAAGAAAGTCACATTAAACTTAAGCAGAGAATGAAAGGCTTCATGTAAAGGCTGAACTGGGTGGCTTAAAAAATGCTATGGGAGCTCAGAGCAGGAAGTGCATAAAGAGAGCTGGATCCTAGTCAGGTGAGGTTGCAGAAGCTCCTGACTTCCACTTCCACACGGCACTGCTTATTTGGCCAAGCCACACCTTTACCCTGAATCTAAGAGAAGCCAGAGCACATTTTCTTCCAAGACAGTATCATGGTTTAATCTGAATCGTGAATCAGGCATGAAATTGATAAAAGCAAACACTGAGACAACTGTTCTTAAAAACTAAATGAAGATTCGAGTAAGCAAATGCATGAAATGCCACACACAAATTCTCTGCATGGCAGACTGAACATGCCACTGAGCGATTAGTTAGGTACCAACTCTTTCCGTGAATAGGGGGCATTCCGGCGTGGCTTTGAAAAACAAAACAAGACAGTGCAGGTTATACAAGGGCTGGGCCGAAAGCCGCAGGAATTTCTTTCAACTAATTTTTTTGAAAGGTTAATAGCTGGAAGGGTTATGTGACACATCTTAAGCAGACTATGGGAAAAAAGTATATGTTATTTGTGACATTAATTCCTAATCCATGGTACAATGAGTGACTCATTGACCAGGGAAGAATCTTACCTATTTGGAAAATGAAACTTTCTGAATATTAACTACTGAGCAAAGGGTTAGCTAGAGTACAAAAATGGTTTAATCTAGGAATAAGATGAAAAGACCCATTTTGACTGCAGTGAAGAAAGGAATTCACTTTCATAATTTAGGAATTGTTACATTTCAGTCATCTACCTCCCCTCTACAGAGGTTAAATGTAGAACATATCCATTCTGAGAAATCTTTTTCTTTTCCTTCTAGAGTGTGACCTGCAGGTGGTAAAGACAAAAAGTACAATCACGAAAGTTCGTGTGGTGGGGTCAGAACTCGGTTTCTCCTCTCCCACCCCTAACTACTTACCTGGCAGTGACAGTAAGCAGGGAGCAAGGACTGAGAAAAACAGCAAGGGTGTCTGGGGCTCCAGACCTCACGCCGAGACAGTGCCTGCCAGCTGGGCAGTTCGTACGGTCCACACAGTTCATTCACAGTAGCATGCTCACCCATTCCCAGTCTCAGCGAAAATTCTGCAACTTTTTGGATCTGCATATTCAATTTCCTAGATTCAAAGCCCAGGTACGTGGATGCTCTTGCAAAGAATTTTCCAAACATCGGCATTGTTTAAAAAATAATGATAGCGGGGAGATTTCCTTAACATACTCATTTCAGGAATACTAGACACAGTCTCCCTTTTGAGAAACCCTTAAATAATAACGAAAAAGGAGAGAATGGTCTCCCTGAGATATTAGTAACCTAAATTCTGATATGAATGGTCCTTACGTAACTGGCTAGTAGTAAGAAATGATTTCATGGGTTCTACTCATTTCTGTCCCTGTCTTCATGTGTGGGTGCAATGATGACTATTACTACTATGTAATTCAATGATTGGACTTTATCAAGTACTTACTGTTTTCATGTTTTAAGTTAATTCCCACAACAATTCTGTAAGGTAGGTATGGTTATATTTTCCATTAAAAAAAGAAAGAAAGAAACCCAGAACACAGACTAAAGAATTGATTTAAGGCCACACACCTTGTTAAATAGCAAGATAAACTTCAAACCAAAGGTCTGGGTCCAGAATGTGCCCTCTTAACCCATGTGCTGCGCTGCAGTGCCTCCTGAATGAGGATTACCAGAAAAACCTCTCTTTGCCTTTAGCTGAAAATGATAGAGGAGAAAAAGGAGTATTCCAGGAACACTGGAATCAATTCAAGACTTCAAAGACAATGTTGCCAAGAAGGAAGAGAGAACCAAGGGAAGCGATGTTAGAAGAGAATCAATGCAGCCACTGTTTAAAGAAAATAAAGGACATATTCTCTTGGGCGGGTGCGAACTGTTTATTCGCCAATACCTGATGAGATACAGAAAACACACTCAGGCGCACACACACAGTAAACAAACACAATATTCGGAAAAACATCAGTCGTATACTATTTTAAATTCTGATATATTCCCAAATGCTTCCAACTTAACACCATCTGGCCTCAAGAACCTGACCAGTGTCCTTTTAAGAGAAGTGGCCATGATCTTGTGCATGATCATTTGGGGCTGGGGGAACCAACTGTTTATTTCTTTTAAAAAAATCCTTCAACTCAACAGACTCTTATTGGAATGGCATCCAATACTTAGTTTCTCTACTTGTTATCGCTTAGGAGCAGCGAGGAGAGGAAGGTGAAGGCGAACCGCCCCAGGGAGAGAATGCTCTAACAAAGGGCAGAAAAAAATATTCCACACCTTTATTTGTTTACATCATTCTTTCAAACTGCACTTGGACTTTCTGGCTTTCAAAATTGAAAAACAAGGCCATGATGCCATTAAAAAGAATGAATGGAGGATGAACCAAGAGAATGAAGAATGGAGATAAACTGAGGCCACACAAATTTGCCTCTAATGAGTATACATTACTTTCATAATGAACATAAACATCTCAAAAGTACATCATCATTACCAATTACTATTTTCAGTGAGCGTAATATATGTGATGCTCCATTTCTTCTCTCAAGGTGCTTGATGTCTAATGAAAAGAGTAGATTATGGCATTTTGTGGCTGTTGACATTACGTAACCCTCATTAGGGTTTAGTCATATAATGACCACATGTAAGGTATGCAATTTGCCAACTTTAGCAAAAGCTGGATTATGGGGGCTGAAAAAGGAGAAACAGAAAGACAGGTGGCTAATTAGAGAGAACACAACCATGTTACTGGGCTTTTAGTCGCAATAAGCTAAAGCATCTGCCATGTAAGTCCTGATGAAAAGACTCTGTCTATAAATGAAAAAAAAAAGTCATTTTATGATAGATGCATCTTAATTGCAATTGGGTAAACATTAAACCTTTAGAAAATTTCTGATTCACACAATTACTAGTGAGATGTCTTATGCAGGCTCTATACTGTATGACCTATTCCATTTTGAATGGAAATGTTCATTGTATTAAAAGAAATTACTATGTATTTATACAATTGGCAATAAAAACAGAAGTAATTACATCGCTAGTGACTACTATGTCCTGAGCATGGATCTACATTATTAACAGTGTAATAGAAAAGACTGATGATCACAGACATGTAACATATTTGAATAATGGAGTATCATTCAAATATATATATAATATTATTCAGATTGTGGCAGGGATTTGTTTCCCGACTTCCCTCTGGATCTACATTTAACTATCTCCAGTTTCTATCCCCTCTCTTTCCTGCCTTCATTCAGCCTCTTATTATATATTATATGACAGCTACTATATTAGAGGCAAATCAAAAGCACACAGAAGAGGAAGTGCCAAGCTTTATCCTAGAGAGGCCAACTTCAGGGAGGAGGTGGCGTTGACACCTAGTTTTGAAGAATAGTGGGAGTTTGTTACACTGAGAGGGGGAGAGGCAGTGTATGCAGAGAGAATACTGTCCAATGGCAGAGAGACACAAAATCTTGTGGCTTGTTCTTTCAAACAGGGGGAAGCAGGTCTGGAGTGGCAAGATCACAGGGGTGTGTGGATGGATTTAGGGTGGGTGGGAAAGAAAAAGGGGAGAGAACGGTTAAGAACAGACTGTTGCATTCCAGAGCTCAGAATATACAGACCTGTGGGCAATGGGCAATTTTCACTCCCACGTCTCCCGAAGCCTGCTGGTTTCCCACGGTTGGTCCACGCTATGTAGCCCCTCCCACAGATCCTCTCTATAAGCCAGTCCTGTCTTTCCAGGAAAAAGAAAATCTGCTTTTCTGACTAACTCTACTCCGGATCTTTCATCCACTCTGGGAGAGGGGGACTTCGCAGTCAAGCAAAGAAATGTTTATGAATATGTGTGAAGACCATCATTTTTGGAGTTCATTTCATATTCTTGGTCGCAACTTTCCCCATTCCTTAGAGAGTTTTAGTTGTAATTTTTCAAATCTGCTCTTTGTAAACTAGTAAAAGCTAGTTTTCTGGAACTAGGTTACAGACAGACTTTGGCCCATTTAACAAGGTCAGACTGTTTATTCTTGACAGAATTCTTTCCCACTGTAAAAAGGTACTTTTAAATGCCACATTCCAAGAGCAGTGCCAGTAAGCCACTGAAGCATATTTTCCCACAAGAACTGATCCCACGTGCAGTCCCCACCTCGCTGAAATCGGCAGAGTTACATAAGGTGCAGAAAGCACGCAACGTCACCGTCACCGTGAGACCTACCAACTGCGGTCGTCCAGCAGGCATTCAGAACACTTCCATACGCTTCAAAACACCCTAAAACTTTAAAAACGAATGAACCACAATAAAAGTAGTTAAAAAGGAAGGCGATTAGAAATACAAAAGGAGAATTTAGACAGCGGAAGAATAGAAATTTTGTAACTTTGTATTAGTACCTGAACCTAGAAGTAGTAAGAGATTTTTCTCCCTTATTTTGGTTTTTGTTATGGTTGAGTCGTTAAATTTACAGCCCCACTTTTAGATCCTGCCAGCCTTCAAAATAAATATATGAATAGCGCAAAAGTAAATTCTCCTATGCTTTCCGCTTTTTTCTTTTAGATGTTTCCCTGAGGTAGAGTATTCCTCCACAGCCAACTGTAAAGTTTCGCATGCAGATTTGAGGGATTTAAAAAGAATCAGCATCCTTACAGATGCTGAGTCCAGCAGTGACACGCAGCCTGTGTTTCAGTCCCCAGGGAAAAGGAAAACAGACCATAGGGGCAACGTGAGCAGTAGTTCAGCAGTCCAACGGGCATCATTTAGAAACAGACTTGGAATATTAGAAGTAAAATACTAAAGAAAATCCAGTATTACAAAGCAATCATAAAAAGTCTGAGTTTAGATTATGTTAATCTAAGACATGTGCCTAATCTTCTCAAGGACCCAAGTGGATTAAATTAAATGACAAAAAGAAATGACAATGCAGACGTTTTTCAACCTTTTTCTGAAACACTGTGGTTCCTTCAAAAGTCTTAGTTTTTAAAAAAACACATGGTACAGAAACTGTGAAGCGCACAAGTTGGGGAGGTGTAGGAAGGTTTGTGACCTTGGATAAGGAGGGATGAAGCACAGTAACTATCTGAAGGTTAGGAGTGGCTGCCCGGGCAGACATTCGAAGGGTAAATCTTACTCCCTCAAAGCTCCAGTTACTATCAGGGAGTGACGCAAGTAACTGGGAAGATTAGCAAAAAGTTGCATCTAAAACAAACAAACAAACAAACAAACCCTTTAGATGCTTATAATTGATGATGCAATTGCCCCAGCAGCAACATGGAAAATGCCCAAGTTGGAAATTCACGCACTGATTCATTTATGAAAGCAGGGAGTTGGGAAAGCACTTAAGTTCAAAGAGTAGAAAGAGATTTGCTGGTGTTAGATGATAAGGAATATGCATTTCTGTGTACAGGGATGCCCTTGGGTGGGAGTGAGTGTGGGAGCACAGAGGGGTAGGGTGGGGCTACACTGCAAAAAATTCTGCATGCCTAGTTACAGAGTTTGAAATTCATTCTCCAGGCACTGGAGAATCACGAGGACTCATTTCATTCATTCAACCATGTGTGTTTATCAAGTGCCTACCATGTGCCAGGAAGGCACTGTGGAGAACAC
The DNA here is from genome assembly GCA_039655065.1 of Glossophaga mutica. Taxonomy (NCBI): domain Eukaryota; kingdom Metazoa; phylum Chordata; class Mammalia; order Chiroptera; family Phyllostomidae; genus Glossophaga; species Glossophaga mutica. The sequence goes on from CM077313.1 coordinate 66,357,893, forward strand.
TGAGGTAGTGTAAGATTTGGACTGAGTGACTAAAAATGGACATGGCCAATGTAGCATGCCCACTATCACAGAATTCCAATAACATATTTTGACTTAGGAGCTTATACTATGAAACTATCAAAGCCCAAGCAAAATGAAGATGCTACCACCTTCTCCTTCCTTTCAAGGAAATAGGTAGTGATATCTGCAAAACCAAGCTCACATATCCAAAGGATTATAGAGGACATCACAATCCAAGTTATACAAACATTGTTTTATATTCAATTCCAAGGTCTGTGTCTCATACTCCTTTGAATGAATATCACACAATATTTAAGTTAAGCAAATTTAGAGTATATGGAATTATCTCATTAAATACAGTTTATCAGAGTAGCTCCTGACCAATCATAGAAGGCATATTTCTCATAAGAATGCTAAATGTAAGAGGACCCAAAACCCCCTTCCCCATCTTCTGAATCCCTGTGCTTGCAAATGCTGTCTAAAGCATTTGGCATTGTCAGCCTTAACACAGTACTTGGTCTGTACACTCAAACTTGGCCTCTAGCTTCTGAGACTTCAGTGACACCACACAAGGTAACTAACTATGTAAGGGGTTATAAAAACCAGGCGACGACCAGACCCCGTCTATACCACACCCTGATAAAACATGCTGGCCGAACAGATCCATGGAGGAAGCGCAGAACATCCTGCCCTTTGCCTGTCTGAGTAAAGCATCTTCCAGGCAGTAGCACTGCAGTGAAATTCTCTTCATCCAGAACTAATCCGCAACAGTGACCACTTACGAAGGAGGTAGAAAGAGATGAGTCAAGCGAATGACTATCTTTTATAAACAAGGAAAGCAGTCATTTGATTAACTTTACAAGTATCCTTGGTACAATTAAATACCCACACGCATGCACTCACACCCACAGCAGCTTTCTGCACACCAAGACACACACGATCTTTCTACACGGGAGACATTCCCACAGCAGTCGTCAATGTTTGCTTTCACTGCGGAGGCAGAGCGAACCTATCAGATGGTAACTCCAAGTGTGTTTTATTACCACTGAGAATGCGTAACGGAGGATCTGGATGGGTTTCCATGTTTGTTTTGGCTCTGGCATTTTCCACGTACCCAGCCTTGGGAATCTTGAAGAAAACGTGTCCTGTTCCCAGCTCTGTGCACTGCCCCATTGTATTCCACTTCCCTCACTGGTGAAAGTGAAAACGAAACCGGCACAAACACCCCATTGTTAACTATGAAATATGTACTGGCAACTGGAAGTTTTCACAAAACAGACCTGGTTGTGTCATGGCAAGCTGTTGAGCAGAGAGGGAGTTACAGGAGCCTTTCCGGCTTCAGAGGTGTGTCCTGCCCTTCCCCTGAGGTGCTGAGGCGACAGGGCTTTGGGTTTTTTCCATTATACTCATGTCGTGCTCTTGGTTTGATTTACTCAGTATGCACTGGCAGCATTTGCAGGCTTCTGTGGGAGCAACGCGGCTGCCCAAGCTGAGGCACAAACCCTGCCAGGTCTCCATAGTAAATACAACATGCACGAAGAGGAAACAAGCATAAACAATTTATTTTCTCCTGTAAAAGATGACATTGTTCTCCGATCTCTGGTCCTGTTTCACTTTGTCAACTTGGTGGTGCCAACTGGGTCCTGTACAATGAGGGATTCCAAACACAGACACAGAAAATAAGCATGGACTGTACGGCCCACACATCCCCGGGGCCTGTGTCCAGGTGGGTTCACAGAGGAGGATGCCGGGGACCTCTCTGAGCATCCCACATCCCAGCACGGGTGAGCCAGGAGGGCTTCCTAGAGTCACATGGCCCCCTAGAACGGCGCCCCTTTATAGTTACCTCTGTTTCTAACTAAACATTTCTTTGTGTGACTATTTTGATTAAGATCTGTCTCCGCATTGTGACTGTAAGTTCTGTGAGGGCAGAGAGCTCATCCATTTCTGTTTACCATCATCTCTCAGGATCCCTGACACATGGAAAGTGATCAATACTTGTTTGCTGACTGAACACCACCATCCATTTCATTAATTTCCTCCCAAATTAATGAAAAATTAATGATTAAAATAAAAGTTTCTGAATCTGAAAGGTTCGTTTCATGTTTACTCAATGCCACCAACCCTGGAGTTCATCTATTGCTACAGGCATAAAAAGGGAATATGAGCAATTCAATTTTTGTAATACTTGTAGCATTAAATAAATGAATGATCGTAAATAAGGCAACTTTGAGAATCTTATCAGTTCCATATAAGAAAAATCTTCAAGTGAAATTTTGTACTTTATAGAGCAAATACAAATCCTCCTATGCTTGCCATTTATTTGTTGTCTTTTGGTGATTTCTGAAGTGGAAGATGTTTTCTGAACATACATCTCTTTTAACAGAGAAGGTGATGTACAATAAAAGACCTCTGGAGAAGGGGAACGTAATGCACTGAGAATTTTATTAAGTCACTAAGAAGATAGAACATTCTTCCTCTTCCATTATTGAACCAAGTAGAGTTTTTCTCCACACCGTTGTATGTTAGGCACAAGCATTTGGAGGAAAAAATGCTCATTCCACCTTTTGTCTGATGATTCCATAAAAACCCTCTGACTACACTGGAAAGTCACTGTAATGATATTCACTGCAGAGCATAAACGAGCGCTAGGCAGGCCAGCCCTGGACTTCATCCCAGGATGTTAAGTTACTGAGGCACCAAAAAGGAGCGAGCTCATTTTAAGGTGTAGACTTCTATCCACAGGCGGCTTTATGGTAACTGTCCTGGGGAGTGAGTGGTGCTAAATGCCTGGGCGTTGGCAGTCACATCTGCATGGGGAAATGTCAACACTGGCATCACTCTGGACGGCCAAGTTGTCTCTTGTCCAGTGAGCACAGTGCTGCCCGTGCTGTCACAATCAGGCTCTTAGGGGATTTTAAGAGAGCTGACCCAAGAGTGAACGGACAGAACTTGATTTTTCCTAAGCAACGATACATTTATAAGACATCCAGCTGTGCACGAGGATGGCAGAAGTTGCATCCTGAGGTCTACATAAACAATGAATTAACCAGGAGGCACACATTCATGCCTCAGTGTCTGCCAATGTATCAAAATGTGGCATAAGCTAATTGTCTCTTTAAATAATTTCAGCAAGACCTAACAATGTATTTTTAAAGATGGACTGTTGAACATTTGTAGAACCTCTGGACACTCTTTGTATAGAACCAGAGAGTTCCCAAGAACACAGTTTGACAAACTGTGAAGTACTAGAGCCTACGGTGGGGAGAAAAGGAAAGGAGTGGCGGGGGGCGGGGGATTCTCCGAGCCATATGCAATGTTTGCTGAATTCGGACTTAACCTGGTCATGAACTGCCTTGCACAGTCTCAGTTTCCCCACTTGCACTCTAAGATGGTTCACAAGGAGTTCCAAAAACACCAAATCCAACAGCGACAGCATCACCCTGCCTGCTATGGTTCAGTTTAGGAAAAAAGTAATAAAGAATCTGCATCATAAAGAGTGAAGGTGACTCTCCCTGAGCTGCTGTTCACAGCGCTTCATCATCATCAGCATCAGCAGCAGCAGCATCATCATGGGGCAGCTGGTGAAGTCCCAGGCTCTGCTCTGAGACTCTCCCTGTCAGTGTGACCAAAACTTCTGGCTGAGTGGTTGGTCTCTATTTCCCTTTTGTCTTGACAGACAAAAATAAGTTGCACCATACACCCCACTGACAAGAGAAGAACTTAGAAATATTTGACCTCAGAATGACTCTGAATATAATTTTAGCTTATCTCAAAATGTGTTTTGTATCCTTGAAACATTTCTGCCACCAAGAGTATAGAATCACACGAGTCATGAATTTTCAGTTATTACTTATGTGCCATGAAACGGACCTCCCTGCAATCTTTTCACTTTGGTTTTCCACAAAGGTGATATTTCAGGGCAGGTCACAAAAGTTGATTTCCACGGTTTCAGAGAAACTCTTCTGGTAAAAACAACCCAGGCTGAGAGTCTAATGGCCCCCACTTCTCTTCACATTCCCAGCTCCTGGTACCGCAAGGGGCCTCAGATGCTCACAGGCATTCTAGTCCACGTGTCCACACTCTGCCCCCACACCTGCCAACTGCTCAGGGGAACACGCCATGGCACAGCCCGCTGTTAGGCGGAAGAGCCTGAGAGCTGCTCGGGAACCCCGGTGCTCTGAGTGTGGTAGGGTGGGGCTGGCTCAGGCTCCAGGTGGCATGTCTCCTTGGCACCCTGAGTTTCACACCCCATGAAGGAAGGCATGGCTGGAGCAGGGCCAGCGTAGCCTCCTCTAAAGCGTGAGACCCAGGCCAAAGGACCCTCTTGTCAGATCTAAGGTATACATGGTACCAATCCACATCTGAATTCTACAACCTGTACAGAAAGAGATATAACAACCCTTATTCTGTACAGGGCTCTGGGAATGCCTGACTGTATACTGAGCAGCAAGAACCCAATATGCCCTGTTGACACCTGAGTGTCATGCTGGAGGCAGCCCAGTAAAGTCAGGCATCTAAGGGCACTTAACCTCCCTTATCGGATGGAGACAATCTGAAGTGACAACTACAGTCCAGACCTATAGTGATTCTCCTACATCAGTGTCTACCCAAAAGGCCAACTCCTTCCAGGATCTTACAGTTTGATAAATTAACCCCCCAAATAATTATAAACAAGACAGAGAGCAGTATTATGACAGGCATTAATAAGATGTTACTTTGAGTGGTGGGGGAAAATGGAGACAACTGTACTTGAACAACAATAAAAAAAAGGAAACAAAGAAAAAAATAGGATGCTACTTTGAAGTCACTGAAGGAGAAAGCAGGGATTAAGTTCTGCAGGGTGTACCAGAAGGGAATATCTGAGTCAGGGGTAGGAAGATAAGTAATATATCAGCATGTCTCATGGCTGGAAGATGTCCATTTTAAATCCACTAACTTGCAATTCCTTTAACATTCCACAGATGATTTCTAGTTCCTGTATGACATAATCTACAAAAAAACGTGTATTTTCAGGAAGTGGAAGAATAAATACCCATTGAATCTGGAAAATTGCAATTCCAAGTCTTTATACATCACCGTGTGTATGTGAACCAATGTATCAGTGTACTAACTGGGCTTTTTCCTTTAAATAAAAAAATGTATAAAACAATGGGAAAAAACTTAAATGTCATACTCTATAGGAATCATACCCTTTATTATTACCATTAAATTCCAACTATCACTTTCAAGTAAAGTCTGCATTTGTTCCGGTGTCTTCCAGTTGCTAATGTTTTTTTTCCTTTGTCACCGTAAGTAATATAAGGTGGGCAATACAAACTGGATCATGAAAAATGAGGTATTTATCATTGTCTTTCCCCTTTTCTCTATGAAATAGTGTGCCTGCATTTTCCTGCCTGGACCTATCAACTTTCAGTGAGAATGGAATGTTAATTGACGTTACACTCGAGTTGGGCTACCATTCCTCAACTTTATAACAAGAAAAAGAAAAAGAAAAAGATCAAAAATCAAAACAAGAAAATCAAAAATCAAAACTGGGTTTCCTGTTTTTTATTATGGTTTTTAGTGCCCGTTGGAGGGGGGGGATCAAAATAAAGTATCTTTCTCAGTGATGGCTTACCCTTCTCTCAATTAACGTGCCCATGGAGACCAGTTCCTTCCATCTGCTCCTCTGATGACTGTCCGGATCACAAAGCCTATTCAAGTGTCTCCCCAGGGCCCTGAAACATGCGCAACTGCTTCCTAGGGAAGCCTGCAGCCTACCTCACCCTTCCCACTGGGAAGCACGCAGCCTCAGCCCCTTCTGGTGTGGTCATGTAAGAATACGAGGGCTTGTCTGACCCAGCCCAAAGCTGAGGCATACCCTTTAAACCTCATCTGTGCTTTGTCTTCTCAACGATGGTGCTTGCTGGACAAAGAGGAAACAAGTACAATTTATCTTTCAATCATGGGGACACATTCCAAGGGATCCCCTGTAAAAACTCGTGATGCCCTCACTACAGTATACAATGTTGGGAAAGTATGTAATCTCGCATGTCCGGGTCGGAGTATCCGTATTTCAGGGTTGGGGAGCAGAATACTTTCGTAAATTGAATGTTTTTCTAAGGCAAGTTATCTCTCTCAGAGTATTTCCAATTCCCCTCCCAATTTTCTACTTCTCAGCCGAGGCATTACTGGAATGTGGGAAAACAATTTTGCTGTGCAGAACATTAGCCTCCTTGCAGCCATTTCCATCCCCAAGTCATGTGATAACCAGAGACATGGCCATGCGTTTGCCAGCAACACTCCACACCCAGGGCAGTGCTGCCCCGACTGAGAACCCTGTCAGGGTGAAAGGTGGGCTGTGCTCCCTACACTGTACTTTACATCCATGACTTTTTATAACTAGCAATTATTAACCCCTCCCCCTTTTTCATCCATTCCCCATTCCCCAATCTCCCTCCCATTTGTACCGTGTCCATGCTGGGTACTAGACTCATTGGGGTGATCACTTAGTACGTTACATAAATGTCTCATCACTATGTTGTACACCTGAACCTACTATAATATTGTATGTTGACTGTAATGGAAAAATTTTAAAGCAGAAACCAATGAAAATAAAACATAAAAAAGATGGATTACATGTGAAGAATGACATACATAATTACTGAAGAGTATTCTTTTTTTTAAAGACTTAATCTAATGCTTTGGGGGGCATTTCTATAGCCATCATAGAATCAAAGAGATTCTCCACATCAGCCTTAGCCCCAGGTCAGCAGCACAGCAAAGCAATACTCCCTGACTTTTGTTTTCCAATCTATGCATGAATTCACCATATGAAAAGCAGGTCTTTCAAAGAGAAGGGTTATCAGTGCCTACTTCCAGGCTCCTCTTCTCATCTCTTGGGTGCAGAATTTCACAAAAATTAATCTTAGAAACAATGAACTAGAAGGAGAAATAGAAGCTAACCAAAGTCAATAGCTATTATGGTTTGGGATCTGAATGAGACCTAGAACAGGATATTATAACTGTCATTCTTTGTCAAAACAGAGCCCTTTCTCTTTTGGCCTGGATGAAGCCTTTGCCTGGCAGAGTGGTGCTACTTGTTCTTGGGTCATCCAAGTTCACTGTTAAATTCAATGTTTTCTTCACAGTGGGCACCACAGCTTTGGAAGAGTCCTTTCATACACCTGTGCAGATACCCTGGCTTTTCCTCAAACCAGGGCTCTGCAGACAAGTCAGGGATCCTGGTGTTCTCTTTTCCCTGAGCTATGTTCCCCAGATATTATACATGCAGCTCTGAAAATAGTGTTATAGCAAAAACCATTTTGACGCTTGTAAATGATTCCCTTCTTTTTAAAAAAATTTTTTATTTATTGATGAGAGAGAGGGAGGGAGAGAGAGAGACATCTATTTGTAGTTCCATTTATTTATGCATTCATAGGTTGATTCTTATATGTGCCCTGTCTGGGAACGAACCAGCATCCTTGGCAAACTGGGAATATGCTTAACCACTGAGCACCTGGCCACAGCAGAACCGATTCCCTTCCAGTGGCTGAGATGCTGCAGGCTATTTCTGCAATGGGTCCTGTCCACAACAAGCCCAGCCAGGATGTGTCTGTAGTTGTAAGCAGAATGCTTTCCTCCTACCCACTGCTATATAAAAAAGTGGAGACATTTTGTTCACCAGCAGACCATTGGCAGCAGTAACATTAGGGGCATGGGATGGGACAGTTTGTCATTCAAAAGAGGAAAAGTAAGTTTATGAGAGAATAGCACTTTTTCACTCACCACTGAGGTAAGAGCCATCTGAAAACTGTAGATGCGGGCAAGGCCGAAGTCAGCCAGTTTTATTTGTCCACTGCTGGTCACCAGAATGTTCTGTGGTTTTAGGTCACGATGCACGACTCGGTGAGAATGAAGAAAGTCCAGACCTCGAAGAAGCTGAAACATCATGTCCTAAATAGAACAACAAAAAGTCAATGAAGAGTCAAAACAGAAATTCAGCACGCCAAATCCTAAGCACTTAGAGAGAGTGCTTGGCACAGAATATTTGCTGAATGAGTGAATTTGTCTACCTTCTTACCTCTCTACTCTTCTATTTTCAGGATCACTACAAAAAATTTTACTCTTGCCCTATACTTTATTAATGAAAGGAAACTTAAAAATAGTTTCACATGGCATAGGAAATATTCTGGAAGAATATACAGCAAACTGGTGTCAGTGGTTAATGGTGGGGAGAGGAGGTGGTGAGAGGGGGTATTTTTTATTTCCTACACTTCTATATGGTTTAATATATGACCTCAATAATTAAAATCCGGTGAATAATAATAACAATTATTATTTTATTGCATCAAATATTAAGCAGACACTGTGTCAAGTACTGTTTTAAGCACCCTCTATTTAGTAATTCAATCCATGCCACAGTATTAAGCTAAATAATATCATCACCTTATCTCACAGGTCAAGAAAGAGATACACCGTAGGTATAATAGCCCAAAGTAACACCACTAGCAAGAGACAGTCTTGACTCAGAGTCAGGGAAACTGTATTAAAATCCCCAATGCACTCCTTTATTAGACCAATGATTGAATGACTATATAAAACCAGCTAAGTCATCTAACCTCTTCAAGCCTGGGTTTTCCCACCTGTAAAATGGCAAAGTACCAAAACCTGTTTTGTAGGATTGCTGTTTATAAAGCACTAATCATGGTAGTAAGCATTCAATAAATGGCAGCTGTTATTGCCATCCTTATAAACCAGCAGAGGGGCATTTAGAAAATAAGGCAGTATCATCACATCTCTTTCTAATTTTAGAATGGATAAAATTAGATACAAGATTTAACACTCAGAAACAGCATCTGAAAGTAGGAACTTAAAATTTAACCATGAAATGATCCTCTGAAATCTGGGGTTGGTAAGATTGATCTACCCCTCAAAATACCGTGAGAATGGTGTGTACAGGGAGGACAGAATTATCTTGTTCATGTAAGGGTTAGAAAAATGATTAGGCAGCATCAGGGGCTTCACAGCTGGCGGTGGGCTGTGAGGATGCACTTGTTCACAGCTGGACCACTACCCCTCTCACAGAGAACAGCAAACCGTATTTTGCCATGTATAATGTGCACCCACATTTTTGGCCCAAACTTTCAGGATAAAAATCTTACGTTTTAATTTTTATTTTAATTATTTATTTATATTTAGATAATTTTTTTTTTGTATATAAAGGAATTTTAGCCCTTACTTTTAAACATACTAGGGGGGGTACAAGAAATTTTATGTAACAAATAATTACAAAACACAACAACAGATGCAAGGTATTTCAGGTACTACCCATGCATAATGTGCATTCTTATTTTTCCTCAAAATTTGGGCAAAAAAGTGCACATTATACATGGCAAAATGCGATATTTAGTTCCTGGTTTAAGGTACCAGTTCTTCCTTCAGAGATGGGAGCACTGTTTTCACATTCGGCTTGTTTAAAACCAAAGTCTTAGCATTTCCACTTATGTACTGGAGAAAATAGTGCATCCTTTTCATAATACTCAGTATTAGATTTAAAAGAAGTAATGTATGCAAAGGGGTCATGCAGTTTCTGGCACACGGTAATCATTTAACAAATGATAATCATTAAGGTGTCTGGTTTCTTGGGGGAGGCAGGTCACAAAACTACAAGAAAAAGTGTCGTGCTACAAGGTCAATGAACGAAGTGCTAAGGGTGGGCGTGCAACGACAGAGGTGAACTGGAATCCTTCCTGGGATCCACCTAAATGGGTGCAGCAGTGCCCCTCATCAGCGGTTTCACCCTCTGTGGTTTCCGTTATCCACGGTCAACTGCATTCCAAAAATATTAGATAAAACTCCAGAAATACACAATTCCTAAGTTTTAAATGTTCTTCTGAGTAGTGTGATGTCCATCCCACCTGGAACGTGACTCATCCCTTTGTCCACCGTATCCATGTTACATAACTCTACCCGGCTATTAGTCGCTTAGTAGCCCTCGCAGCCGTTAGAGTGGTTATCAGATGTGTGCGTGTGCCCAGGAAAGAGAGGGAGAGTGAGTCCTGGGAGGGAGGGATGGAAAAGGGGAGAGAAGGAGAGACAGAGCGAGCACATCCACATAACTGTTTTGGTTAAAATTTTATGTTTGATTTTTTTTTTAGAGAAAGAAATATTGAGTTGTTGTTCCACTTCTTTATGCATTCATTAGTTGATTCCTGTATGTGGCCCGACAGGGATCAAACCTACAATCCTGGCATATCAGTATGATGCTCTAGCCAACTTGAGCTACCTGGCCAGGGCCCACATAACTTTTATTACAGTATACTGTTATCGTTGTTCTACTTTATTATTAGTAATCCTTATTAATCCCTTACTTGATCATAGGTATGGTAGGAAAAAATATAGTATGTACAGGGCTTTATAGTCCAGTGGTCTCAGGCATCCTATGGGGGTCTCAGAACATACACCCCATCCTGTGGATAAGGGGGGCTACTATCTTCTGAACTGGCAGAGGTTACCTTCTAAATGCCCAAAGGTGAAAACTTGGGAGACGTACTGTTGATGGACAGCAGTCCTTCAAGACTTAAGAACCACTACAGGGCAAACAACAATGGATACACATGAATGTGAAAATGAAGCACAGAATGTTATGGATAGGACTCTTCTGCTCTGGCAAGTAAGTCTGTACCAGAAACACGCGCACACTCGGAAGCACCACATTTTAAACAGCATGGCTAACCTACAGCAATGCCATGCTGGCTCACCATTCTTAGCGCCTTGTACACAAAGTGCCAACCATTTAAAATCGTACAAAGAATAAATCTGCTTGGTCTGTACTTCAGTGTTCAAACAAGCAGCAAATGAGCAGAATAAAAATGTAAAAATCTGAACTTATTATTTAATAAAAGCTCATTTAACTTTATAAAAAGCCTGAACTACAGAATAAAAAAATGTGCAATGTTTTTATTTGCATATGTATTTACATAACACATGCTCTAGTTTTCTTAATTATAAAACTGGTGCTTAATGCGGAAAATTATAAAAATTAAAAAAAATTCCACAGGAAGGACAAAAATCACTCAAAATCCTACTCCTTAGAGAACAGAGAAACCTTCAGTGTTAAATAATTTTTGTGTGTCTCTCTTGTCTGTTTCAAAAATTACATGTACTGCTATATTTGTAGCTATAAACATAATGTGTATTTATACTAGCATAATTTATATAATTTATAAATACTATATACTTGTTCCATAGTATATTAAATATATTTGCAAGTAAAAATGGTGATTATTCTGTACATGTTATTTTGTGGTTCTTTTACAAACATTTAATAATTAATTATATTTTGCTACTACAACAAAACTTCTACGAAAACTTTTTTCACACAGTATGATTTTTTAGTGGCTGCATGGTTTTCCTCCCTGCGATATGCCATAATCATTATTTCGTTTTAGTTGTGCTATTTGGAACTTACACTTAGAGTCTAGCTCTCCTTTGTTAAAGCGGAGAGTGGATGAAAATGCCTTAACGTCATATCTGAGCTTGGGTCAAACAGTGCGAATCCACCTAACTGGGGCAACCGATTCCATGTAAATGGCGCCTATTAATGTATACAAAGTTAGTGCTGCCTAAGACTTGCCATTCTCCAGATTTTGTTGGGCTGCTTTAATTTTTTTTTTTTTTTTTTGGATAGCACACTAGGTTTCCTTTTAAAACTACAACATCGAGCGACAATTAGAGTTTGAACTAGTGAGCTCTGAAGTAATGATTTTTAAAAAATCTTTCCAAAAATCTCTTCACCTTCGTAACTCAGTTGCAAGGAAGATTGATGAACGTAATGGACCTGTGATAAGTATGATTTGAGGACCCTCCCTCATCATTAACCATCATTTGTGGGAACACCTAATCTCAAAGGGGAAATACACTCAACCATCTGAGGAACTCTGGTCATAATTAAGACATGGTCCCAATTCTTGAGAATGATATGAATGAATAAGTTGAAACCCTACACAAGGTACAAGAAAACAGAAGGTATGAAACAATACAACAAAGACATGATCCTGCCCTGACCAGTGTGGCTCAGCTGGCTGGGCATCGAGCGACTCACAAAGGGAAAGGCTGCTGGTTTGATTCCAGGTCAGAGCACATGTCTGGGTTGCGGGTTCCATCTCTGGCTGGGGTACGTAGGAGGGGCAACTGATCCATGCTTCTCTTTCTTACCTTCTCTTTCTCCCTCCCTCCCCCTCCCCCTAAAAATAAATAAGTAAAATAAAAAAGAAAGACATGATCCCAATTCTTGAGAATATGAATAAATAAGCCATAGCACTACACAAGGACCAAAGAACAGCTTTCCTTTTGAAATCACAGGAAGTACTCTGCAGAGACATTTCAAAGAATTCTGTACTTATGTTTATGATCTGTTGTTAGCTCCTCAATATTATAATCTAAATTAATTTAGATTATAGACTCAAATATTTCACAGTACTCTTAATGATGTCATGCAATAAAACTATGGATACTGCCAGTTAAGTTAAACACAGGCAAATCCTTTTTATGTTACAATGCACAGTCCTAGAATAAAAGGTCTGAACTTAAAAAGTCATGCTTAGCAGTAAACAGTCACTGCATCCTTCTGAAAGAGATGACATGAAAGCATGTTTCAACAGGACATCATCACGAAGTGAAGTCTGACTTTTAGTGACTTTAGGTGGGGTTTGGTCCTTGGCAACTCCCCTAAAAAGACTCTGGACTTCCGTCTGAAAACCAAAAAATTTTAAGGCCTTGTAATTGTTTCTTTTAGTTGTTTGGGAACTCTAATCCTCTTATTTCTTTAAAAACCAAACAAGCAAATTGAAAACTTTCGAATGGGAAAAGTTTTATTATTGAGTCTTTTTTCCGACTACAAAATAGTATAAGTAGGTCCAAAAGATACTGAAACACCCAATTTATTCCACACAGTAAATCACAGAAACAACAGCTTTCAATAGACAATTTCAGACTTTTGGGTATATCTACCGAATTAAAGTAACATATTCATATCCTCAAAGTTTTAGCAACAAAAATGTACATCAATAGTTTAATCTATTAAAACTTTAAAATGAGACATAAACAACTTGTAGACAAATAATTTTTCCCTCCTTATAATGTGTAAACCATAGTCTTTTCAAATTTATTATCCAAGTTTCGACAGAATTATCTTCACAATGATTTGTTGTTTCCTATGAAGGTTTCTGAGTTCGTGTGTTTCCTATGAAGGGTACCAGAGGAGTCTACAGTTTAAAACAGATCACACATAAAGTTTTCTACACTGAACTGATAACATGTTGACTTCTGGTAGGGGCTATGATTGTAGGAACAGCAGTGAAAAAGCACATGAGCCTACACACAAGGGGTGACAATAAAGTCATATAAAAAGTAGAAGAGTACTGACAATACTGAGGACTAGTCTCAGGATCCTTTCAGTTTTTACATTTCTGATTTTATATATATAAATAAAAATCTCATGTTTTAGTTGCAAAAACATAAAACTTACCATCTTAATCATTTTAAGTGCACAGGTTAGTACTAAGTACATTCACACTGTTGTTCACTCAACCTCTAGAACGTTTCCATCTTGCAGAGCTGAAATTTATACCCATTTAGCATCTCCCCATTTCTTCCTCCCTGCCTAGACCCTGGCTACCACCTTTCTGCTTTTAGTTATGTATTTGACTTCTCTAGATACTTCCTGTAAGTACAATCATACTGTATTCGTGTATTTCTGTGGCTTGCTTATTACACTTAGCATAATGCCCTCAAGGTTCATCCATGTGGTAGCATGTGTCAGAATTTCCTTCCTTTTTAAGGCTGAATAATATTCCATTGCATGTATACACTGCATTTTGCTTGTCCGTTCATCTGTTGATGGGCACCTTCTATCTTTTGGCTATTATAAATGATGCTGCTATGAGCACAGGTGCACAAGTATGTCTTTGTGACCCTTCTTTCAATTCTTTTGGATATATATACCCACAAGTGGAATGGCTGGATCTTGTCCCAGGATCTTTCGAAATCACAGCTGTCCTGTAAAATGTGGTACAATATTTACTACAAAGGCAATGAAGTCATGAATCGTGAAGCCATGATAAGGTCCTGGCCAGTCAGCGAAGTGGGCGCTGACCCTCACTCATTTCCCTTGTGCTCTCAGGGAGAATCTGCTGCTAGGTCACAGAAGCAAGCTGACGGAACAACACACACCTTTTACTCTAGGTCAGAATCGACAGGAGCTCCTATGCTTTCGCTGATCAATTCACCAATGATAAGAACGGGATGCAAAAACTACTGTATAAGCTGGTTTCCCTCCTTTTTCCTCACTTTGGTCCTCAGGAGTACCCAAACACTGCTTCATCCAAAATCACAAAGGGCAACACAAATTCTGACTAAGTGAAAAGAGGGTTAAAGCAGGTTCTTTAAAACTTCAGGTCACTTGGAAACTGGTAATTTTTGGTGACTTCAAAGCAAGCAATAAATGGAAGGACCTGGAGACACTTGTGAGCTCTGTTCCAAAGAAGAACAGTCAGGCTGTACCACAGAACCAGTTAGTACAGTACAATGCATGTACGGGGGAGCACTGGGGGGGAGGGGAGGAGGCAGGGGAGGCGGGGTGCTGTGTGACTGAGTAAGGTGTCACCACATTGCCTTGAGGCTCTTCAGCAGAAACAAATGCAAGGCCTCTAACTGCAAGCACTGGCTTTCTATTTTTACTGCTCCTAGGCAACTAGATAAAAGCATAATAAATGTGGCTTTGTGTACAGATTTTATTAATAAAATACGTATTCTGAAGAGAGAATGAAAAGGACTCATTCCTGGAAGTTATGATAATGCTGAGTAAGTAAAGAATCAGTCTCAACTAACTCGAAATAAGAACAATTGATTTTCACCAATCCTGGAAATGCTGTTGGTGTTTGAGGAACAATGCAATGACTAAATGGACAGTGTGGAAGGAGAAATCATGACCTCACCATTATGGCTATTACTAACTCACAGTGGAAAGTCATTAGGAACTGAAACTACAAGTATGCAATGTTAAGTATAACTTCTTTAGAGCAGGACATAACAATCAGCATTTCATAAATAAGAAAATGCAAAGTATAAGTTGCCTAGGTTGTTGGCTAATGGCCCAAATAGTTTCTGTTCTATAAACATTGTTTTGTAATCCTTTTAAAAACATTTAATAATACAAGGTCTGTCTGGAGTAAGTCCAGCCATTGTTAGTATTAACGCAAATGGTTTGCGTGACATCGATGTAACCTGGCAGCAGAGGAGAGTGGACTGGAATGTGCGTGTGTAAACAACGATGTTGTCATCATGCTAGTCAGTGGGGGAGGCAGATGCCGTTGAGTGAGCGTGTGTACTGTGTGGGCACGGCATTCAAAATGACCGAGTGAGTAGAGCAACGAATCTGCCTCAAATTTTGTGCTAAGCTTGAACATTCCTCCATAGAAACTATTCTGATGGTTCAGAAGGCTGCAGCTATGAGCAACTGGTGATTGGCAGCTTCATCTCTGCAATGTGCCCGCTCATGCATCATGTCTCACATAGTTTTTGGTGAAACATCCAATCACCCAGGTGACTCAGACCCCCTACAGCCCACATTTGGCACCCTGTGACTTATGGCTTTTCCCCAAACTAAAACCACCTTTGAAAGGAAGAGATTTCAGACCATTGCTGAGATTCAGGAAAATACAACGGGGCAGCTGATGGCAACTGGGAGAACTGTGTGAGGTCCCAAGGTGCCTGCTTTGAAGGGGACTGTGGCATCATTGTTCTATGCACAATGTTTCTTGTATCTTGTATCTTCTTCAACAAATGTCTCTATTTTTCATACTACATGGCTGGGCAGATGTTTGTATGCTGTGGATATTCCCCCATTTCAACACATATTCTTTATAACATAAAAATTTTAAAAACATAATGCTTTATAATGGCTGCATTTGGACAAAATATGTTCATATCTTTCCTCATTTTTCCCTCTCAATTCCCTCTTCTGAGAATGTTCCCCACACTACATACTTCCCTCATTACCTCATATTTCAAATGAGGTAATGTATTAGAGAAGTTGGTTTTACACAGAGTGGAACGTATTATCATTTTCCTACTATAGTAGAATAGACACTGTTGGTTGTCAGCAATGAAGGACTGGTCCAAGGAATCAAATCACATTTCCATTTGCTAGGAATTGATGTAGGGATGGACATGAGACCCAGTCCTGGCCAGTGAGATGTATGGGCAAGTCTGCTAGAGAGTTCTGTAAGTACAGTTTTCTTTTACAAGAGGATCACAGTAATAAACTCTACCGTGTACTTCCTCCTCACCTCCATGGATCTTATACTAAATGCTACTGCTTGAGGGCATGAGTATGCAGCTGTGGCAACCATCTTGAAACATAAAGGGAGACAGCATCTGCACACATAAAACGCCCAAGTGTAATTAAAAAACAGAGTCTGGATCTTTGATGACATTAGCGAATAGCTGATTCCACTTTGGGGCTGCCCGCCTCTGGCTTTGTAGTTACAGCAACAATAATGCCCTTATTTAAAGCTGTTTTGTTGTTCATTGAGTGTCCTGTAACTTGCAGTTGAAATTTATTCTAACAAATCTAGCTTAACTAAAATTATATTAAATAAAATCTGTTAAGGCCACTACCTTTCATTTATAGCCCTCGTCCCCCCACCCTCACCGGAAATGTACTCATATTCCTTTCTTGTTGCCTATTCTCCCTTCCAGGGGGTTACCCTTTTCTCTCTGAGACCTGTATACCTCCTTCCATTAACGCTCATGATATCCCCTTCTTCCTCGCTATCATTTGCTGTCAATCCTCCAAATTCCTCAGGGACTATGGCTCATCCTCTCCAGCCCACTCTCACATCTTCCTGCATGGTTTCAATGTCCCCAGGATGTGCTAGCTGCACCTTAGCTTCAGAGAACTTAGACTTCTTTAACCCCATCCATTTTTTGCCATCTACTCCCATGGCTAAAATCAGGCATGTGTCATTACTCACCTCTGATCTATTTTTTAATTAAAAAAAATTTTGAGTTACTTTAATTACATTCATTTGAATATCAAAATACCACTTAAATTTACATAAGCTTATTAGACAGCACGATTAATTAAATTTGGAGAGCCACTTATTCACGCATCATTCACCAGCTCTGCCAATTCCCTCACCTCTCTTGTTCCACGGTCATTCTACCTTATCCTTTATGCAAAACTTAATCCACAATTAGCTACACAACTCTCCTCGGCTGCTATACCTGTGTTGCAGAGAGCTGTTTTGGGGGGAAAAACAATCACATATGTGTTCATTATCAAGTGAGTCTCCGACTGCGTTAAGGAGACCAGGTAATCCTACAGGTCCCTAGTCAACCCTCTGGCAGTCCTTGTAGGCCATACTAAATTTCTACTGGTATCCCTTCCTTATCATTTCCCTTCCTTCTCTTAGCATACTAGGATGCACTCCACTTCAGACAGAAACAGACCATCAAAGGAAAGCTATCAATTGCCTGTGCTCCACCTATAAATTTATAAGCATTGGCATTTACCCCTCTCCCTGTCTCTTCGTGTGAAAGGATAGGTAGTATTCTTCTGCTTCCTATGTTCTGGATTGCATTCACCCGACTTCTTCAACCACCCTCGCTCTCCTAACCACTCCCTTTGTATCTGGGATTTGGTCCTTCTCTACTGGTCCCTGACCAGTAAGCAACCCAAGCAACCTTCTTCCTTTCTCAGCCAATGGTCTTTACACAACAGTGCAGAGTTTCTCATTCCTCATGCACATCATATCACTGCAGTGGATGGAGATGCAGCAGTTCCTACAAGATCACCAATTACCACTTGCTTGACTCAACCAATGGGATGTTCCACTCCTGACTTAACCTTGCTGGGGCATTTCACACTGGATCCCTTCCTCCTCTTCATTGTTCTCCAATGAAAAGATCTATGATTCTGCTTAGAAATGTCACACAGATACTGTTAAATTAAAAAAAATCAGAATACAAGGACAAGAAAGGAAATAAATACCACCCACAATTCTTCCATCCAGAGGTAACCACGAAGAACATGTTAGTGTACCCTTCCATAATTTTTCTCTACATATACACTTACACAGATAGTTTTTTCTGTTTTTATAAATGGAATGCTAGTGTACATGATTTTATAATTGCTTTTTTCACATCACAATATATACTGAATCACTTGCATGTCAATAAGTACAGATTTATTGCTCAATTTTTAATGGATATGTGCTATTATTATTTACATATTATCTTTAGCCAAAGGTTTTACATATTTATTAAATTGCCCCTTTTTTAGACAAAACATTTTTAGCACCTAAACAATGATATGTTATCTAAAGCCTCATGTGAACAGTTCAAGTATAAATAAGGTGTAGAAATTAATACATGCAATTTAGATACTCGTATTAAAGAAATAATTTTAATACTCTGAGATTCTAGGCTGAGAACAGAATACTAAGTCTGACAATGGAGAAAACACAATCAAATGTTATGTTTAAGCAAGACATTTCAAAAGAAATGTTAGCAAATCACTCTCTTTTTAAATCACGTCCTAAATTATTTGAATCTGTTTCTGGACTTCGACTTGTTCAGCTCTGTTTAGAGTGCCTCTCTCCTTCCCTACTCAAATATTTAGAATATGCTATAATATGTGTTAGGGCAAGCTTCCTCTTTCCATTCTTTATAAAACATTCCTGGATATTCTTACATGTTATTATTCTACACTGATTTGAAGTTCATTTTATTGAGTTCCTATATCCTCCCCAAAGTCCCTTTAGTATTTTCACTGGCTTTTAAGATTAATTTGGGGAAACTGACACTTTTACAATGAGAAGTCTTTCCTTTTCACAACACCATGTGGTTCTTTCTCTATCAAGTCTTCTTCTGGGTCCCTCAGTAATGTTTTATCATTTTTGTCCCATACAATTCCTACACCTCTGAAGCCCCCACATTAGTGGGCCAGGTCCTCATCTTTCCTGACAAGTATTCCTTACAGTTTCCCCACTGATCTCATTCCTCAAATCCATTCTTAATACTCTGGCTAGTCTGATCTTTTTAACATGCAAACCTGATCCTATCAGATCATTCTCATGCCCGACTGCCCTCAGACAAAGCCCACCTAGCTCTCTGGCCGCGCCTCCTGGAACTCCTGAGGGCTTCTGCCCTCTTTCCTCACTCACTGCCCTGTGGCCCCATCTTCTGAGAGCGGGGTCTGCTCTAATCACTCTTCCTCCAGATATACTAGACTCTTAGCACACTGTATTAGCAGGTGTCAATAAACACTGAATGACTTTTCATAGTGAAGTGAGCACCAAACTAAACTGGAAAATGACCGTGAAATCTATAAAAGCTGTTAGCTTAAAGGAATTCATTGTCTCTTTCCAAGGAGGAATACATCAACAGGTGATAAAACTCCAGGGGAATCAGAAAAAGTAGGTCTGGAGTAGGGAATAAGGACAAAAGAGGCATGGTATAAACATTAGTATCCCTACCTATGAGCCATTAAAACGTCTTCATATGTTTGTTAAGAACTTTTCATTATTTCAGAAATATAATACTCCTACACCTATAATGAACACTGAAGTATGGAATAAAAATAGTGAAGGGGGTTTCCTTTCTACTTTCCCACCCCTATTCAGGATTTTTAGCAACTTGCCCATCAAAAGATGTGGATTTTAGCATGTTGTTCCACAGGTAGGGTTATGACTATAAGCAAGTCACTTAGCCTCTGTCATCCCCAAGAGAAGCATTCTATGGATCAAATCACTTTGCCTGAGTCATTACTTGATACAGAATTGGACCACTGGCTAAGTCTCCCAAACAATACTTTAATTTCATATTGTCACATCAGTGTTTCTCAAAGTGTGGTCTCTTAATCTGGTTCTACTGACTAAACTCCATTCCGCCTTAACCACTAGCCAACTGTCTAACCAAGTCCCAACTTTCCTGCGCCTCTGTTTTTTATTTATATAGATCAGGATACATCCTGCCTGCCACCATCATAAGACTATGGAGAGAACTGAGACTACATCATAAGACTACATAAGAACTGAGATATTAGATTATTTTATATTATATATTTGATTTTTTTAACCATCAAGTGCTAGTAAGCAAGATTGTAAATTCCCTGAGGAACAGGAATATGGTACATTTTATAGTCTCCACAGAATCCAACAAGGCACCTCAATGCAGGCAGGTCTGTTGATTTTATGTGATTTGATAAATCACTCAATAGTTTGTAGAAAGACTTTAAGATGATGTATAATGACTTCAGCTCTTGGCTCAGTGCACAGGAGTTATATGGAACATCCTCACTAATTAAACTGATTCCTGAGTTGTTAGTGAAAAAACCCACAATCCTTCGTTGTGGTTTATTGGTTATTCACTAAGAATTTATTGAATGCTTGGCAAATGGAGGCACAAGACAGTACAAAAGAAATTCCTCTTGGAAATGTATATAACTTAAGTGAGCCACCTGCACGTGAGATGTCAATTTCCAGTTTTGAGAGCAGTATGACTTAAAGGAAAGAGTATGAATTTAGAGCTAAAAGCACTGGATCTGAATTTCTGCTTATTAATTACATAATCTAAAGCAGGCTACTTGCAACCTTCATGGGCCTTTATTTTCACATGTATAAAAATACAAATAACCTCAAAAAGGAGATATTTAATAATAATTATATATTTTAATAATATGGGATATTAAGTAGGATGTTAAATATTTAAGTACTTTATATAGTGTAAAGTACACGCACAGAATGAATTTCTATCATTAATACAAAAGAATTATGAAGCCCCTACTATGTGTAAGGCCTTGTGCCAGGCAACGTCACACACAAACACCTGAAGGCAGGGTCCCAGGGATCTCTGATTTTCATGGGGAAAGAAGACCTAAATATGCACCTACATACTTCAAGTCCCCCCAATGGCACAGAATAATGGCATGCAGGCATACAGTACTGAGTAAGCATGGAGGAGAAGCGCATCCAAGCCCATCTTGCAGGTGGGCTACTATTAGATTTGGTTGGGGAAGCATCTTTCTGGAAGACTCCACTAAGCAGAGGCTTAGAGGAGAGCAAGTGCTTAGGTATTTGGAGACCAGGAACAGCTCCTGAAGAGGGCGCACCGCTAAACGGGGCTACACTACAAAGGGCTTTATTGCTGGGCTGGTTGGTGTAGGGAGCTTAAAGCACCTTACCTTGTAGTCAACGGGAAGCTAGTAAAAAATGTGTAAAAGAATGGCATGTTAGCATTGATATTTTAGCATATAGCATGGATGGGAGGTGGTGTCAAGAGACTATTATTCTACTCTGGACACAAGACAGTAAAGGTCTGAACTAGAAATGTTAGAAAGGGAAAGCCAGGGGAAGGGCAATTTGAGAGACAAGTGTAGTATGTTAATGTTCATTTTCACAGGTCAACTTCAAGGGACATGTTTGGGTGCACCGGGAGGATGCTCTACCCACTGAGAAACCCAGCCAGGGCTATTAATGAGACATCTTTTGAGGGCTCTATTACACCTTCGGGTTACACACTGGGTGACTTTAGGCCTGTTATTTAACCTCCCCTCCCCTAGCATCTAGTTTCCTCATCTGTGAAAAGTGGGTGGGAAAACATTCTCCTGCAGGGTGGTTATGAGGACTAAAAACAATGTGGGAACCTCCCAGTTTGGGTAATAGGTTTGGAACTGGTGCCACCAAGTCAAGAAAGGGACCCGCCATTAGCAATGGCATCTAGCAATATTCCAGTAAGTTCAGATCTGTCTAGTGTTCTCCAGTTAGTACACTGACAGTCTCCGATCTCCCCAAACAACCATTATTAAGACCAACAAATGCAACTGTGAGCATATTAGAGGATATAATCTTTTCTTAATTTTGAAAGCCTATAGATTGCTAGGTATAGAAGGTAAAGATTTTAGATACAGAATGTCCTCAGAAATCATCTTTTATTATTTACTGTATGTATGATGTCTCTTTTTGAAAATAACTTAACTTTCTAAGGTGGTGTGAAGTTACTTCTTCCCTATTCTTGAACTGATTTCTCTGTGGGGCTTCCAACCACTGAGGTCCCCTCAAACGGTACCATAGGTAATTTCATGAGAGAACAACAGTGCACTATAAAAAATGCAACATGCATTTTTACTTAACGTACAAATTCAGAAGCTACTATTGAGTAGAAAAAACATTATTAATAAGCTTTCTTACATAATTAACGTTGGTTGCTTTCCCAGCTTAACAAATAGGAACTAGAATTTGTGATATTATTTCCTCATGTTATCCATTAATGCTGAATTGTGTGCATTCCAATACAGAGAGGGGGAGAGGACCAGATGAAGACTCTGAAAAGAACACTTAGCTTCATTTGGTCAAAAAATGGTCTTTACAAGGCTTTTTATTATAGGTCATAAAACACTGCTTACCACAATGTACCTCTTCCTTAAAGACGCAAAGAAATCCTTGCAGTGGTGAGAAGCTGAAAACAACACAGAGTATTCGTGCCTCCCTCCCATAAACACATCTGTGCCTATTATCTGTTTTGGGTACAGCTGCATGCACAGCTGTTTATGGGGGCCTTAGAAGAGGCAGCGTTTCAACATTTTTTCTTTCGTGTTGTTGCAAGGACTGAATTTTTAAGCTGAAGCCTGTTAGGAGGGAGGCAGCAAATGTATCTCCAGGGGGAGGAGGACCATATGCTCCTCACTAATAACTTCTTCAGTCTACAGGGAGAAGAGGCACTGGGTGGTCACATCTAGTCAGGAAAAGCATGGAGGCCAAGAGAAAAGGGGGTCTTTAGGCTAAATGGAACTGAAGAGCTATGCACCCCAAAATAAGAAATAGGTTAAGAATCTAATGACTATCTTACAAAGAAGAATCTAGCAAGGTAACATTAAAATTGGCATTACTGTAGGAACTGTCTGGCCCTGGCAGGGTAGCTCAGTTGGTTGGAGCGTTGTCCTGATACACCAAGGTTGTGGGTTCAATCACTGGTCAGGGTACAAACAAGAATCAATCAATGAATGCATAAATAAATGGAACAACAAATCGATGTCTCTCTCTCTTCCTTACCTCCCTTCCTTCTGAAATCAATCAGTAAATAAAAATTAAACTAGGAATTATCCAGGGAAAGATTGGCAATGCTCTTAGTCTTAAGAATATCCAGTCATTCTTGGGATTGGCTGTTGTCTCAAACACATCCCTCTTGCCTTCAAATCTTTTCCTGGCTCACCTAAAACTCCCAGTCAGCTTTCTGGATCATTTTTTTCCAGGCATCACAAAATCATCCTCCATTTTGCTTCACAAGGTTCTTCCGAAGCTTCACCTTAGCAGCTACCTGCCCACCCCTGCCCCTGCAATTACCATTGCTGGGGGAAATACCACCACACGCAGTGGCTGATTTCATCTGGGCTTTCAGTATTACTTTTGCGGGGGGTTGGCGGAGGGTCTCTGGTAAGCTCCCTTTTTTGTTTGTCCACAATGGTAACCACAAACATTCACCATTTGTTTGGGTTCCCAATCATGCGTCTCAGAAATATCCTAAATTCTGAATTCTGCCTTCACCACCCCACCTCCTTCATTCATAGCTCGCACCATGACTTAGTCATAATCTGAGGCATCCCAAGTCACAGTGGCAGATGGGACTGCTCTTGAGTTTCACACCTGCAAACCTCAATGCTTCCTGCTCATGTTTTCTAGAATACTCCACAGCAGCAACTACAATCCCAATATGTCCCAAAATAACAACAGTTTTTTCACCCTCATCAAAATGTGTTCCTCAATCTGTATTTCTCACTTTGCATAATGGTACCACCATGCACACCAACGATTGTTACAGAAATCTCACATCTTCACAGTCCTTATCACATCACCAGTATCTCTTCCCTGGCTGACTGCAGTAGTGTTCCAATACAGATGGCTCCTGCCTTTAGATTTAAGCATCTTTCATCTTTTCTCCACAGTGCTGGCTAAATGGCATTCCTAAAATGTAAAACTGAATCATACAGATGTCCCTTCCTGTTCACTCTAAGACAAAGGTAGAACTTAGCAGGCTACCTAAAAGCACTTAAATGTCTGATTACCTAATTGGTCTGGTTGTACTTCTGGCTGTTTCTATGCAGCAAAGGTGACATGTTCTATTATATCTTTGTCCCTTTGCAATGCTGTTCCCCATGCCTAGAATGTTCCCCCCACTGCTCCGCCCCCAACATGCACATCTTGTCTAGCTGGCTCTTCCCCATTTGTCTTTCACAATTTACTTTAAGTAGACCTTGGCCAAGTCCCAGGCCATTCTCACACCCACAAGCTAAGCCAGATGCTCCCCTTCCACATCCCTCAGCACTCTTAGCAACAGTTCTGCCACATAACTGATCTGACTTTTATTGTAACCGTGAAGTCCCCCTCAGCAGATCAGAGCCCCTTAACCCTGAAGAAGAGACTGGAAGTGGCGGTGGGTTGAGAAAAATGGAGGAGCATCACAGACGTTTTATAGACATTATTTTTTCCTCAGGCACTTCACATACATGATTTCATTTCTCACAGCAACCCCTTGAGTGAATTCAGATTTATTCATTCTGCATTTGTGTCATGGGCCAATTCTGTGGCAGGCTCTGGTTTCATGGAGCTGACAGCGAGGGAGGAGGCTGGTTCTGCGAGGTCAAGTAAGGTGCCTACCACGCAAATCAGCCTCACCTGCCCGGGTGCTTCAGCCGCTCACGCCTCGGGCCTCAGTGAATAAGTATAAAGGAAATGGACAAACAATGTTCTAAAAATATGCTATGACCTAGCAATTCCACTCCTAGGATTTCATCCTACAAACCAATAGCACAAGTTTATAAGTCACAATACAATAAGGATCCACGCTATTTTGTTTGAAAGAGTAAAAAAACCAAAACAAAACAAAAATGAAAACACCAAAAATATCCACCAATATAGGAATACTTAAATCATGATGAGTCTACAATGTAATATCAGGCAGTCATTAGGAAGAACCTGAGTAATTCTAATATAGAACCGAGATAAATCAACAGTGAAAGGATAAGCCTTAGAAGAAATACATGCGGCTTGTAAAAGTGTACGCATTTATGTACAGGGGTGGGCAAAAGTAGGTTTAGAGCTGTGAGAATGTGAAACATAGTTAATAAAGCTATTGCAATAATCACACCCTCTAGGTCTCTTTCCATACGAACAAGTGTAAGTGTGCTTTTGCTCACCCCTGTTCATGTGGATATCTCGGCATCAGCGTGGCCAGGTAAAATATAGCACACTCAGTTGAATATGAATTTCAGATAAATAAAAAATACTTTTTTCACACAAGTATGCCACACATATTGCATGGGACATATTTAAACGAAAAAAGTACTTGTCTCCCTGAAATTCAAATTAACTGAACGGCTTTATTTTATCTGCTAAATCTGGCAGCTGTACCTAAATACATATAAAAAATGTTTGGAAGGAGATTAGCTACAGTTAAAGGTTATTATCTCTGGATGTGGGGGTAGGAAGGAGGAACAAAAGGAAGAAATTTCTGTTTGTTTTTTTTTGTCAAGTGTTTAAAGTGGTAGCTTGTAGGTGATTTTTACTTTTGTTGTGTTCTCCTGGAATAGCCAGTTAAAATGGTACACACATGCACACACCCACATCCCTTTACCAACCCCAATTTTAGTTGGTAGCCAGCAATCTTTTGAAAATGTAAAATATAATAAGTCTCTGATTCTGTGAAATGAGAGAAATCCTACAAGGATCAGTTAAAAAATACTCCCCAGAAACAGAAAGAGGAAAGCTTCAGAATTTCCTAAGAAATGGTACGTCATTTTTAAAATTATATTAACAGTGTCGTTTATGTCTTCAGTGGATTACAGCTGCTTAAAAACTGTAAGCACAACTTATTCAGATATTGTTTTTAATCTCCAATCTTGACACAGATCCTACAGAATAGATGGCTCATTAAATTTTATACTTTTAATATTTAAAGTAAAAATTAGAGAGATTCTGAAAGACAATAAAACAATCCATTTAGGAAAGGGGCAATGATATAAATAACTTTGGGTTGTTTTTAGACTCTTACTAGACTCTTACTAAAAGTAAGAGTCTAAAAACAACTATTGAAATATGAGGTCTGTCCGGAAGATATCCAGCCCTGTACTATGAAAAATAGAGACATTTATTGATGAAGATACAAGAAACACTGTACATAGGACAATAATGCCTCAGTCCGTTCAAAGCAGGCACCTTGGGACCTCACACAGTTCTCCTAATTGCCATCAGCTTCCCCATCATATTTTCCTGAATCTCACTGATAGCCTGAAATCTCTTCCATTTCAAAGGTGATTTTAGTTTTGGGAAAATCCAGAAGTTGCAGGGCACCGAATCTGGGCTATAGGGGTCTGAGTCGCCTGGGTGATTTGGTATTTCTCAAAAAGACTCTGCATGAGACATGCTGCCCGAGTGGGCACACTGTCATGATGAGGCACCAATCACCAGTTGCCCACAGCTGTGGCCTTCTGAATCATGTGAATATTTTCTGTGGAGGAATGTTCAAGCTTAACGCAAAATTTGAGGCAGATTCATTGCTCTACTCGCTCAGTCATTTTGAATATGATGGCTACACAGTACACATGCTCACTTGACAGCATCTACTGCCCTCACTAAGTACAGTGAAGTCGTCATTGATCATGCATGCACACTCCAGTCTACTCTCCTTGGCTACCAGGTTACAGCGAGGTCGCATGAAACCATTCTCATTATATTAACAATGGCTAGACCTTTTCCAGACCTCATATTTTAGAATGAAAGCTAAATCAACAATCCCAAATCAGAATAATCCTAAATTTTCTTTAGACTGAGAGTGAAAAGCATGAAAGTTTGCAGGCAAACTAGCCAATGTAAAAACCTGAGTTGCACCCATCACAAAAAGCATTGCTTGACTATTTCCAATCCCTCCTTTCTTTTCTCCTGTTTGTTGGAATCACATACACAGTCTTTCAAAATGGTTTCTGAAATTTTTCATCAGGCTGTGAGCAGGCAATTGTTTCACACTGATTCTAGGGTCATCGCAGACTGTCAGACATGATGCTTCTTGGTTTGCCAAGTGATACCAGGCCTGCCAGTGCTGGTGTTTCCTTAACAGCTTATACTTGAATGTAGTTTTCTTTTTTAAAATATACTTTCATAGTACATCTAAGAAGGATATGGTTTATTCCCATCCCCATATACACATTAGACTCTATGCATTTATAAAGCTAAAAGACAGGGGAAAGTTTTTCTTCTTTAAAGTTTAAAAACTCCTTTTCCTTTCTGGCATTGCATTTTAAGCATTTTTTTTTTTTGGTAAAATGAAAATATGCACAATGGAAATTGAAAGTTTTTAACATTTAAAAGCCTATGAGGTTTCACTACCTGTCACATATACTTAGTTTGTAGATAAAAATATTTTACTGAAGACTTAAAACATACCAGTATAGAATGTTAGAATTCCATATCCTGAGTTGTCAAAATAGACTAAAAAGGGCGTTAGGGAAATGTTTTGCCTCTATGTTACTTCTGTGTATTTTTAAAGTACTTGCATATGAGAGGTTCAGGTGATAATAAAATCATGCCTGATGCTCTATCTGAGTGAAGAAAGGAGTCGGTCCCATTCACATTCCTACACATTGGGAGAAGATTTTAGCACTGCATATATCTGAGAAACGACATGCCCACATATATAAAATCAATTAGGAAAAGACACATACCAAATGTTTAAAAACGGTGAAAGATATAAACAGGCACTTCACAAAAGAGGAAATCTAAATGTCCAGGTGCTTACTGTTATCAGTCATCACAAACTTGAAAATTAACAGTGTAACAAGATACCACTGCAATGGTTGGACAACTTCAAGTCTTGACAAAGATACGGAGCAAATTACCCCCTTGTAGCACTGATGGAGTAATAAAAACTGTACGCACAACTGTATACACTGTTCTATGAAATAAGCTAGTGTGCAGTGATTACCTCCAGGGAGCGGGTTATAGAATGGGAAGGGCATGAAGAAACCTAAAAGGCTTCTTCATCTGGGTGGTGGTTACATCAGCAAAAACAAACAAACAAAAAAACCCAAGTACTACACATGCTTGAGATTAGTGCACTTAGTTTATTATATGTCTCTCACACCTCAATGAAAAAACCCTGTCTTTCCAATATTCATCCAAATCTGGGAAGTTATTCTAGTTCAGGCACACTTTTCAGGACCTCTCTGTCAGGCTCATCATTCAAGGCTTCACAGATCAGGAGAAAGCTCTCAGTTTTCCACTGGGATTTGCTTCTTCTTTCTTCTAAGTAGTATAATCACTTTGCCTAATTTCCACCTGCATTAGTTTCTTCACTGCTATATGGGAGGATGGCACATGTTTTTCTCACATACTATTATAATTTAGCTAATGTGCATGTATATTTTGAAAATATTGTTATATGGATATACATCTTATCATTATTTATTGAGCATTTGAAAGATTCACAGTTTCTCCAAATAATGTTAAAGATACAATATTTTTTTCATACTGACAATTCCCTAACAATTCTCTACTTCATGAAACACAAAACATCATGAGTTAGTTATAAGTAAGATTAAAAGTGTCCAAATACAATTCCTTTCACCCTATAGTTCACTGCAGTAACTCAGGGTAATTTTCTGGCTGGATGACCTTGGGCATGTCTGTGTATTTCATCGAATCTACAATATCCTCTGCTTTTAAGAAATACTATTGTTTTAAAATACACCAAGAAAGAAAATTAACTGCCAATTACACTGTGATATAACTTCTTGTCATATAGAAGTTTCACTTACACACATTAAAAGAGCTCTAGACTTCTTCAGATTTTGATTTTTATCATATATCATACTCAAACATAAATGAAAATTAAAATTTAAGTGAAATAATCTAAGGTATTCCAAGAATTTTTGCCTTTTATAAGACTGTTTAATATTATTATCTTTTTAAAGTATATTTTATCAGTTATGCTACTACAGTTGTCCCAGTTTTTCCTCCCCTTTATTCCCTTCCACCCCGCACCCCCCATCCCTCCAGCGTTCCTCTCCCTTAGTTCATGTCCATGGGTGATACATATAAGCTCTTTGGCTTTTCCATTTCTTATATTATTTTTAATCTCCCCTTGTGTATTTTGTACCTACTAACTATGTTTCTTATTCCCTATACCTTTTCCCCCTCTCTCCCCCACCCACTCCCCCGCTGATAACCCTCCATGTGATTTCCATTTCTGTGATTCCGTTTCTGTTCTAGTGGTTTGCTTAGTTTGTTTGTTTCTGTTTTTTTTTTTTTTTTAGGTTCAGTTGTTGATGGTTATGAGTTTGTTGTCATTTTACTGTTCATATTTTTCACCATCTTTTTCTTAGATAAGTCCCTTTACCATTTCATATAATAATGGCTTGGTGATGATGAACTCTTTTAACTTGACCTTGTCTGGGAAGCACTTTATCTGCCCTTCCATTCTACATGATAGCTTTGCTGGATAAAGTAATCTTGGATGTAGGTCCTTGCCTTTCATGATTTGGAATACTTCTTTCCAGCCCCTTCTTGCCTGCAAGGTTTCTTTTGAGAAATCAGCTGATACTCTTATGGGAACTCCTTTGTAGGTAACTCTCTGCTTTCCTCTTGTTGCTTTTAAGATTCTCTCCTTATCTTTACTTTTGGTTAATGTAATTATGATGTGCCTTGGTGTGTGCTTCCTTGTGTTCAACTTCTTTGGGACTCTGAGCTTCCTGGACTTCTTAAATATCTATTTTCTTTGCTAGAATGGGGAAGTTCTCCATTATTTTTTAAAAATAAGTTTTCATTTTCTTGCTCTTCCTCTTCTTCTTCTGGCACCCATATGATTTGGATGTTGGAATGTTTAAAGTTTTCCCAGAGGTCCCTAAGCCTCTCCTCATTTTTTTAATTCTTGTTTCTTCATTCTGTTTTGGTGGAATGTTTATTTCTTTTTTTCTGTTCCAAATCATTGATTTGAGTCCCAGTTTCCTTTCCATCGCTGTTGGTTCTCTATTTATCTTTATTTCACTTTGCATAGCCTTCACTTTTCATAGCCTTCACTTTTCATACATTTTTCGACCATACTCAACCATTTCTGTGAGCATCCATATTACCAGTGTTTTGAACTCTGCATCTGATAGGTTGGCTATCTTTTTACTGCTTAGTTTTATTTTTGGAGTTTTCATCTGTTCTTTCATTTGGGCTGTATTTCTTTGTCTCAGTGCATCTGTTAAGTTGTAAGGGCAGAGCCTTAAATATTCACCAGGGTGGGGCAACCCTCTTTGCCATGCTGTGGTGCTGTCTATGGGGGAGGGGTCCAAGAGGGGACAATGCTGGTTGCTCTGCTCGCAGACAGCTTTCAGTCGCTTCCCCTGCTACCCACAAATTGGGCCCTTCTCGTGCTGATTCTCAGGTGGGTGGGTTTGTGTATATTCTAGGACCCTGTGGGTCTCTCTAATGAAGTCTCCTGTGAGGCTGGGAGTTTCTCCCACTGCTGCAACCCCCACAGGTTTTTACAGATAGAGGTTTTGAGGCTTTCTTTTACTGGACTGGAACCCTGGGTTGTGTGGTCTGTCTTGCTCCCCAGTGGTTCTTCCTGGTTTTACTGCCTGCTAATGTGGGACCACTTGCTCCTCTAGCCACTGCCTTGCTGGTCTCCTCTCCACTCTGGCTGCCTGCCTCTGCCTCTCCTACCAGTCTGAATGTTTCCTCTTTAACTCCTTGGTTATCGGACTTGCATACAGTTTGATTTTCTGGTTATTCCGGAAGTTCCAGTTATTTTTTGTTTTTAAATTTGTTGTTGTCCTTCTTTTGGTTCTGCAAGGACGCAAAGTACATCTACCTACACCTCTGTCTTGGCTGTAAGTCCCCCCAAGAATTTCTTCACACTCATAGTTCTTCTCTTTCACATCACTTTTACATTCTGTTCTCAATGTCTTAGTTGTGTTCCCACACAATTTTGTTCTCTGTATGAACAAGAGCATTGACAGTTGAGCAACAAAGTTCCACTATCACCTCTAGGATTGTCATCCACATCACTAATTCTGCAGGTTCTCAAGCATACAGCACACGTGCAGTCAGTAACAATTTGACCATGACTAGAGCCTACTGATAGTGACTGTAAAATGCAATCCAAAGTGGGCATCTTAGAACTTATGATATGTAGTATTTGTACTTTCCCTCTTTGAACCTCAATATCCTCTTTAATGAAATATATTTACCCTCACGGGATTGTTATAAAGATTAAATTAGAAATGGTCCAAGGCAGCACATCATACAATAGTTTAAAAATGATTTTCCATGAGAAATTGTAAAATGTGACTTCATTATTTCTAGGCATCCATGTTACTGATAAGTCAGTTGCTTTTTTACTTTGGAAAATACACTTCATACTACAATTTACCCATTCAGTTATCCAATAAACATTTACTGAGTGGTCCACAGCTAAAGAATATGGTGGGCACTCAGCTAAATGCTAGAGACCCTAAATTAGAGACTTTCTCAATAAAAATCTTGCATAGCTATATTCTTTAATCTACCAGTTCAGCAATCCTATCTGACATGAAAATGAGACTAGACTGACAGATATTCTAACCTTACAAAGAGGTACCTACTTAAATACCTTTGTTGTATAATTCTTCCAGATTTGGTTTAGTGAATTATATGAAATATCCATGTATTTCAGATAAATGGAACCACACTACCCTCAGTTCCAAAAT
This sequence comes from Glossophaga mutica, assembly GCA_039655065.1. Taxonomy (NCBI): domain Eukaryota; kingdom Metazoa; phylum Chordata; class Mammalia; order Chiroptera; family Phyllostomidae; genus Glossophaga; species Glossophaga mutica. The sequence continues at coordinate 66,389,664 of CM077313.1, forward strand.
TGCCTCTTTTTTCCTTTTCCTCACTCAACACTTTGCTTTAAAGGTAATTTCTTATAGATCTGCATCATTCTTTGTAATTGCCACATGCAATTATTTCATACAGTTTCACAGTCTATTTGGCCATCCCCCCACTGATGAACCCTTAGGTTATTTCCTTCTTTTCCCCACTATAATTAATGTTACAACAAACTTTCTTATTCATACCTCCTTTTGCACTAGTACCGGGGTTTCTCTGAGAAGTAAAAATGCTTGTTACTGAATATGTGCAGTTTTAGTTTGAATACATACTATCCGATTGCCTCCAAAATGCTGTACCCATTTATGGTCCCATCAACAGTACATGAGACTATCCATTTCTTAATAGTCTCACTAATACCTGAGATTACCAAACTTTCTTTTATGCTTGCCCCAATTTGATGGGAGAAATATTTCTGATTATTTTACTTTTTATTCTCTAATTAAACTGAACTTTGGGTAGCTTTTGTATTTTAAATACAAAATTTTAAAATATATTATGTTTTAAAATATAATTTTAAAATATACTATGTGTACATAATATGTTCAAGTTATTAGTACAGTGTCCTGAACATTCCGCTGTACAAGGATTTATAGAATAAATTAGATACAAAACTAGAATGTATTTCTTTGCTAGGTAGGCTTTCTTGTTCCCATTTAAAGCATGTTGATAAAAGTTGATGCATTTGAGTACATCTAATATTAGAATATTTTAAAACTTAGCATTCCAACTTGATCAGCTGCCACCAGGAAAATATGACTACAAATTGAGGGAAAATGCACAGATGTTAAATATATTATATTATTCTCAGTACTTTCACTTTTCAGGTGTTCCTGTACACAATGAAAAATTCTTAAAATTAATTACCTAAACTTATGATGGCATATTGTGTGTTCTACACTTAGAAATTTCAGAGCTAAAAGTTTACAGGACTTGATTTTCCCGAGAATCTCAAGATTTTTTATAGTAATTCAGGAGGTAACTGTGATATCACAAAAAAGAGATGGAAGGAAATGTAAAAAGGCATTTTATAGTCAACAAAGGCCCACACCAGAAGGAAGAGAGGCCTGTAAGGATACCAAATAGATCAACTGACTTTGGTGGGTCATTAACGCCACCATGCATTATCAATTACTTGATATCATTGTAGACAATTTAGACAAGCATCTGTCATCACCAGTCAGACCTTGGTGTAGTACTGTGATCGGTCTGGGTCTCTGCATGTAAAAAGTACAGAAGAATAACCAGAAAGCACACAGGAGAATAATCATCACCCTTTATATCATCAGAATGCCAACTGTTTATAAAATACTTTATACTTTTTAACTCATTTGATTTGCAGCTTTTAACCTTATTTTACAGATAAGGAAACTGATGCTCAGATAATTTAAGTGACTTGCTCTTGTCACATGGCTAGTAACCTGATGTTGGTTACCATGAACTTTCTTTCTCCACATCAAATAAAGAAAACGAAATAAGCAGACAGTGTCTCCTGGGCCTGAAGACATTTTAGCAATACTAGTGCTTCCCCAAATCTAATCTAGCTTCTTGATGTTCCATAGAAGGCAAATATACAACTACTCACATTCCCCTCCCTGATTTCCCCATTCACACCTGTGGAATTCAAGAATTTTAATGCAAAGTGTGCAAGGTGATTTTGTAACATTGTCAGCTGATGCAAAATGTGCAAGGATATTCTGTAACTTAATGTCAACTGAGGAAATAAAATATATGCTGGTGTCCAAAACCAAAGCTCAAATACTTCAGGGTAGACCTGCTAAATTCTTGGGCCTTTAATCACGTGTGCACTTTTGATCCCAAGCTTCTACTGCACCTCCTTCCCATATATCACAAGGACTGTCTGACAGCTTTGCAGCACTGGCTCTGTGTGTCCTGTGAGTGTTTGGAGGTATTCAAAACTAAGAAATAAAATTTACGTACTTTAGCCATCCTAGTCCTATGATAGCACTGTGCTTTTCATATGGAAGACACAAAATAATGTTTATTGAGTTGAACAAAAGCCCTGTATATAGTCAGCATATATACCTATCTGACAAGTATTCAACTAACTGTATCAGAAGCTACCAGGGAAATAGGATGAGAATAAGAACTTTGATGGCGCATGAACATTACCAAAATGAAATTGAAGACAGAAATCATTATAACTCAACTCTTCATAGAGAAAAAAATTGTACTTGGAATCAGGCTCTAACTGAAGAGAATAAAATGCTAAGAATGAAAGTTATAGCCAAGAAAGCAATATGGATCCAAGGGTTAGGTCAGTAAACATGAGGACAAAGTTCAAACTAACATTATTTTTAGAGGAATATGCAAATAATTCATTCAAACCAATAACAAAATGCTTTAAGTATAAGTCTACAGTATAGGAAATCACTCTATATAAATGAGAACAAAACCAGATTTCTATGACTTTTAGAAAGTCTATTGGACTAGAATAATATGATAGGAACCAGGCCCAGGAATGTCCAACCTTTTGGCGTCTTGGGACCACCCTGGAAGAAGAGTCGTCTTGGGCCACACATTAAATACATTGCAACACATAATCACACACACACACACACACACACACACACACACAACCCTCATAGTGTTTTAAGTAAATTTACAATTTTGTGTTGGGCCACATCCATAGCCGTCCTGGGATGCACTGACTGCAGGCTGGACACCCCTGAGGCAGCTCTAGTCTAGTCCTAACTGCATGATTTTTGGGCAACTCACCTAACTTCTTTGGGATTCACTTTCTTAAATGTAATGTGGAAAGGCTAGACTATATAGATTTCAAAGTATTTTCCAATTTTGAAAAGTTTTTAATTTCACTGATTTATGTACAAGGGATGCCTTCAGGCCTTTAAAAATGCTTTCCTTAATAGGTTAAAATGATCCTTTCAGTTTTGTTTACATTTTAAATTTGTGGATAGTATACTATATAAACCTTGTCAACTTTTGTGATTTCAAGTTGAGCTGGCACCACACCAACATATTTAGGAAATTTTAAGAAAGAGTAAAATGGAAATGGGATGGATGTCCAATACTCAATGGATTCTGGAACCCCGTGGAACAACGAGCACACTGGCTTTGAAAATCTGTCCTGTTACATTTGCAATGTGAATTTCAAGTGCATTCTACTATGTTTTTACAAGCCTTGCTTTGCTTTAACGCAGTTCTCACAATATAAAAATGTACCTGGCATAAATGAGGTTTTAAAAAAAGGATTTAATGTTATTTAATGATAGAGTTTATAATGGCTTATTAAAACTATCCCTAGGTTTTACGAGGCAGAGTGTGGATTATCAGCTAAACAACTGTAAGGTATATTTTCCACAGGAATGTCATATTTGATCATTACAAAGTCAGCAGTAAAAATTACAGCCTGGGAAACCTTCCTATTTTTTACAAAGGAAGTAGAAACAGATTCTAATATCTATAAAGTATGAAAAAAGGAGAGAAATTCCAGGGGTGGTTTCTGAACTGCATGGAGGAACAAATGTAATACAATAATTACTTCAAAATACTAAAATTCTATTTCCAGTGGTCTGTCACAATCTTCATTTGTTCTCAGACACAAGCATAAAATACTACATCACTCAAGGAAAACTGCTAACAAGTTTTAAGGTGATGATAAATCTATTTCAGATGCCAGATTACTACTGATATTTCAAGGAGAAAGAAAGGTATGTTTGTCTAGAACTAAGTTGGGCTCCAATTCACAATTGTGTTGAAATTTGTGTCATTCTCCCAAAATTTAAAAAAACAAGGTAGGATCTTTTCACTGGAGAGGAAGAGAATATAACTAGAGATTATCCCTATGTGGGCTCTTCTCTCAAGGACCACAATATGGCAACAGCAGCGGTAAGTAGGCACCGACTCAGATCTGCGAGGAAACAGAAACGAGGGATCACACAGGCAGTTCTGTTGACTTTCTGTAGGGTTGTTATGTTAAAGAAACAGGCTGCATATCCTTGAAAATACACTACGTATTCTTCAATGGTTTCTAAGTAAATCTGCAGAAATAAAGGTATATTTCCCTTAACTGAGTGTAACTTTAGAAGTGTTTAAACAAAACCACAACATACATGACAAACAGCCAATATCTAATGAAGAGCTTTTATTTCTGAATCCTAGCACTGACACTGCGAGGTTTTATCATAATAAAACTAAATGGATCTGTCTTCATTCTGTTTCTGAATTTATTTTATACACTCAGAGGCTTATAATGATTAAAATTATAAAAATAAATTGCATTAATGGCCCAGAGGGCACGGAAATGCTAAAGCATTTATGTAAATAGGTCTTACTCATTAAATAGTACTGACAAAAATATATAAATTATATTTAATCCTACTATGGTGACTTAGATGCGAACAGTCTAATGGATTGTGCAAGAGTCACAAATCTAGCTCTTGGCTTTTTACTTGTGTGAACTTGGGCAAGTCATTAATTAAGCTGGTTATTGCTAGCTGCCTCCATCTGTAAAATGAGGAGAGGGCTACTTCCCAACTGCCTGCGAACATCCCAGGTCAGCTCTGAAAAGTTTCCCCCAGAATTTAATCTTAAAGAGATTAACGCCAAATCCAATGAAGATATAAAGGTATAGGGAATGTAAATGTTCCTTAACTTGCAGACTAGACAATGTTTTCCAATAACATTACAGAGGTTGAACTATTCAACTGTTCATGAAAATAGTCATGCCTATTGATTCACTAGGCTTGTGTCTACATGAGTGAGAACTCGGAGGGTAAACAGGGGATAAGTTCTGGGGAAAAGAATGCAGTGAGTCATTAGGACGAGAAGTGGAATAAAATGCTATATCAAATCCTATTGAAACTGCAGGACTTAAAATGAGAAACTACTTTTTTCCCACGAGAACTCAGCAATTATAATTTTAATGAATGCTAGGAAAGATTTTCAAGTTCTTAGCTGACATGTTCAAACGCAAGTGTTTCCAATGAAATATGCCATTTTATAAAATATAGTCACTATTAATTAATGCCAAAACCAAGAGAATTTTTATGGAATTACATATTATGGACACATGACTAGCAAAGCAGCTCATCACGATTGATGTTATGATTCCGAATACCACAGGGGTGAGTAATGGTTCGGTGCCGTCCCGTGAAGTTCCAGCCAATGTTTTTTGTCTAATTGGCTCATCATTGTTCACTGAATTGCTGTTTCTCTCTGCTATCCTGTTCCCCATCATCTGGTATTCCTCTGGAGCCTACACAGTTGTCAGGTATGTGCTTCAACTGAAGCCTGATGCTGAGGGGCAGATCCTAAAATCAGGCCTAAGAAACAATTCTGAGAAAACAGTGGCATTTAAACATGAATAAATATAATTTTGCTTCTATGTTTTCATTTTTAATGAAGTAAGAATCTACTTTATGAGGAATAAATCCACTTCTGAAATCAAACTGACATTTAACTTATTAAATTATATGCTTCAATATTTGCCTAAGCTCCAACAGAAGTCAATGACCAATTATCCCCTAAAATCAGAGCTCAGTAACTTGAGTAACAGAAAAGCTCATATACAGTCTACTCATCATTAGATAAGACAAGATCCCACAGTTAGGGATTGAGCACGTATTAATGTGGACTCACTTTTATGTATCCTTTACTGATTCTTCTTTGCAATCTGATATTTAAAAGATTATAAATACCTAAAGAGGTAAATTTCTCCAAACTATATATAACTTTATTTTTTAACTTTATTTTTATTGTTGACACAGTTACAGATGTCCCATCCCCCGACTCCTTTGCCCACCTCTGCCCAACCCCCACCCCCCTCCATCTGGACATCACCATACTGTTGTCTGTGTCTATAGGTCATGCACGTAGGCTCTTTGGCTGAGACCTTCACCTTCTTTCATCCAGTCCTCCCTCTGCCCCCCACCCTGGCAACTTTCAGTCTGTTCTATGTACCCATGCGTCTGTTTCTATTTTGTTCATTAGTGCATTTTGTTCCTTAGATTTAAAATACTTTTATGTATTACTAGATATACTTTAAATTGAACAAGAAGACAATTTTTTAAAATTGGCATCTCTTGCTCTAATAGAGCCAACTAAAACTGGTGCATCCAATTTAAAGCCTGACATCATCATGGCTGAAGTTGACAATGTCTCGTACTGAAGAAAGTCACCTTGACCCAGATTTGTGGTTCCTTCCTACTCCCTTCTGTCAACAGGGCAGGGGGACCCTTTGTTGTCACTGTACTAAAGCAGCCCATGGAATGATAGAAACAGTTCACCTGGAAAGGAAAGACTTGAGTTCTGCCTCTGCTTCACTGTGAGATCTTCGATCTAACCTTCCCTATGATTCCTATCTATAAAATGATGGTCTCAGACCATCATTTATTAGAGGATGGCAGCAGGTCTAACACTCATCACTGACATCATCTCTTTAGTGATCATGCCACCCCTTCTTCCATAAAGGAAGAGATTGAAATCTAGATCATATGACATAGGGTTACTTCTACTCCATTATCCTGATGGTTGGTCCTAGCCCTCACTTAAAGTTATTTCAAATAGTGCCCGAATTTTCCTCAGTAACATCAAGTAAAAACTCAGTGAAATCCAAGTATGATTATTCCTTCCAAAGTTTTGTTCTTGGTATAGTCATATAGTCTTCACTGTTGATCATCTTCAGAACACCCGTCTGAAAAAGAAATACTCGTGACCCAAGCAAAATGGCATCTTTTCAGAGGAGAAAGTTCCAAGTTCACGAATATTGAACCCAAGAGCCGATGGGGTCAAAATACTGTAGTATGCCTTTCTCTGTTTTTCTCTAAACAGTTTTCATGATGAGTTCAGACAAATAAGTTTCAAAAAACATACTTTCACATGGGACTGTCCCATTCATCCATCCGGTCCATGCTGGCAACCAGATTTCCACTAGACAAATCTATCCAAAACGAAGTATGTGCTTACCAAGGTTAGTGAGGACTCTATTTGGATAACAACAGCTTAATCACTTCAATCTTTAAAAAATGAAACAGCAGTTTTTGGAGGCCTCTAATTTATTTTGAGTTTCTTTTCTCATCCTGGATGGCCCTCCTCCTCTAAAACTGGTTCTCATTTCCCCAAGTTCTTGCTGTGTGCTCTGAAACCTCCCCGTCCCTGGTGAGGCCAGCTCGACCAAAGTCAGTCAGCGAAATCAATCTCTTTGGAAATGGAAGCCGTCTGGAGCTCCCCGATTTTAATGACTTGAGTTTGAACTGAAGAGGAGTTTATTGCCTCTCTAGTCCCTTTCCCTGTGGCAGTAAATTACCAACGATTAAAGAGCCAGCTTCCCCTCACCCCTGTTGCCCCCACCACTCCTCTTTGCTCCCAGCAAAAGCAGGAAAAAAAAAAGCTCCCCAAAGCACAAAACCCGCCACCAAGGCAGCACACTGTGGTAATTTCCCAAGGCATTATGATTGATAATGATCAGCAGAGCGTGGGATAATAGCTCCCCTTAATTTACCGGTCCCTTTGAAGGGTTAAAATATGGCAGATGTTGATAGCTGACACTCCTTGCTAACAGGAAAGACATTGCTGTGGGGCCCACTTCGAGGCTTTCCCTTCCCTGCAGCTGTCTGTGTCGAGCTAATTGTATCCACTTGTTTAACCTCGGGGAACGTCTGGAGGGGACCCAGTGCCACAAGGGTACCTTTTTTTTTTAACGGTCATTTCCTCTCTGGTGTAACTTGCATGACAGTATGTGACAAGCAGAAATTAATGGGGACACTGCTGTGCCAATTCCTCCTGAATTGCTGACACTGGCTACAGGCTGCCTGCCTGCCACCCAGCCAAGACCTCACATGAAACATGGCGAGGGGCCCACAGTGCTATTCACCAGCAAGCCAGCTGGTCAGTGATGAGAGGATCCGAAACAATGTGGGGCGCACAAACCAGGAAGAAAATGCTCTACAAACTGCGTCAGACCAAAGAGGTAGCCTTTGCTGGGAGTTAATGTGCTGGTTTATTTTCCCGAGTGGCAAACTGCAGGACTGCAACCTGCAAAGTACTTGAGATACGAGAAGGATTCCTCTTCTAAGGCCTTCCTTCTAAGGTGTAAGTTAGGAGAGCAACATCAGGCAAAAGGAAGCCACATGAGATTCATCTCCAAGTCTTTGCTAGCAGGCAGCTTCCAGGAGGGCCTAGGAGCCAACAGGGTATCTCTTGCCTCTAGCTAACTACCATAGTGCTGCCCAGTTTAAAAATTCTATGCATGGGGTATCTCTTTCACTCTTTCTCCCACATACAAGCACACACATAAAAGAATCTCAAGTTCAAGCCCACTAATTGCCTGCAAAGTTCTGCAAGACTGGGGAATCTGCCCCAACCTTAGCAAGGTTCACTTTCTCCTCATATTATCAGCAGGAATCAAACTCTGCCGGTGGTCACTTAAAATGGTGGCTCTGTTATAGATTAGGCTTTGCTGATTTCAGCTCAGACAAACAAATGAAGGCACTTAATTAAAAAAAGAAAAAAAAAAGCACAGCAGAAGATCACCTAACCACAATCTTGTGTATGACACAAAAGTCAAGTTTAAGGAGAGAAAATGGAAAGCTGTAGTGGGAAAGTCACACTGGTGAGCATTTTATAAAAATCTGTGAAGTTCTAAGGGTATTTCAAAAATGACACAACATAGAGACAAAGAGGCTCCCCAGTTCTGTGGCTGGGGATGGCATGGAATAAAATTTTGGTGGCTCTGAAGTAGAAGACAATCTTATAAAAACAACAATCTACTCAATCCACTTTTTCTTCCCTCCAAAGTTTTAACGTGTACTAGTTGACGTGAAAATGCAGCTAGTTTCTGAGACCACAAGAAGTACTTAGAGCAACTGGGGAATTTAGCAAATGAACAATGTGAAGGTTTTGGTCTGAGTTAGAAAGTGCTTTTGTGTTTGGGGGGTGGGTAACAGAGAAGGAGAATAAATTAACCTGCAGCGTTACCAGGTTGAGCCTGGGGAGAAAGAGGACATGCGTTTCCACTTCCAAGAGGGCTTTCAAGGCCCACCTTAGTGTGGTGGCCTCAGAATGGTCATTCTTTGGTCACAAAGAGTTAGTTACAGGGATAGGCAGTCTATCTTTTCACCCACAAATGGAATTTAAAAAATTTTCCAACTCACTCTGGCAAAAAGCACAAGATCACAGGGAGAATAAAATGGTATGCATGCCCACTTCCACCAGATAAAGACTCTGGAGATAACTGTAGTGGATGGGCTGTTGTTTCTGTAAACATAATCTGTGAGAGACCTACTGAATTTAGAAAACGTTTACTATGTTCCTGACTCAAAATGGAATTCGGGCCTGGAAAAGACACAAAGCAAGATGTCATGGAAGTGAAAATGCCAGTTTCTTAAACACATTTCTCAAATGTACTATTGAGGTAGTATACAATGTGACCTGGGCCTTTTTTAAATGTCCGGTGCCAACAGCCTTTAAGGATCCCTGCTTTCTAGTCACAAAGTAATATTTAAATACTCCAAATCTACAGGGCTCTAAGAACATATGTAATAGGTCCTTTCTGCCAAGACCATCATGGCAACATTCATGAACAGAAATCCCATTCAGCCTCAGGCATTCCCGCTTATGTGACAACTAGATGGTGTGAACTGAAGTCTCTCAAAACAGATTCTTCAAATATTAGCAAAGACATGTGCGCTGTACCATCCTGAGCTTGACGTGTGATGGCTACAGCTTCCCTAGTGGCTCTGCAGACCACCACCAAGGGCCCCCGCAAGAGGTGGGCTGCGGGGTGCTTTGCTTGTCATTTCTCATTAGTTACAATACTATTTGCTTTTATGATTTTAGCTCATTTCTGTGATCCCAAGATTTTTCAGACTATAAGTATCCAATTTAACAATACCAGGAGGAGTAACAGAATTCAATACATGGACCTTCATTTCATAGATACACTTTAGAAATGTGTATTTTCAGGTTAAAGCAGGGATAACTGTCCTTAATAAAATAGCCTCTCTCAGCTCACGTGCCACATTGAAGTGGTCAAAAGCTACATGGCTTGTCACAGGCCCTCCAACAGCACACATGTTCGATGTGAGAGGGAACTGAGCCGTATTTTCAAAGGCCGTCCAGCAAGCAGCTGGATATAACACACGTACAGGTTTCCCAGCCCTGCCCGATGCTTCCTCAGGCCTCTTATCAGAACAAGAAGAATAGAGATCTCTGTTATGGCTTTCCTGTGGCAAGCACAAGACAAGGCAATGATTTTCCAGTCCATTTCCCCTGGCAACATGCTCATCAATCACCAGAGGCTAGGACTTTGTTATTCTGACTGGAGGAAAGAAAGCTCAGTGGTTTCTGCCTGAGTGAAATGGGACTCTCTCCCACCCAATGTTGCCTCTACCTTTGACAGCTTTGGGTGCACAGGCTGAGCTGGAACACAGCTATTTGCCCAGTGTATAGATGGTTCAGTCTGGAATGAAAGCTATTCTGAATGTGTTTAGTGATGCCAATTGTCTAAACCCAACACAGAGGCTACCGAAAAGCTATGGGTACTTAACTTGCTGTAAACAGTGTATCCTCAACAGTTTTCATTTACCATCATCCACACTATTTTCATCTTTATACGGTCAAAGGGCCACAACGGGAGGGGGCAACAGACTTAAAGGAAGACAGGAAAAAAAGCTTGAAAAATAATAAACATACACTCAAATTTCCTTTGTCTGGTGTCACTGCCCCCTCCCATGCTCCCACTTTTCCCTCCTTTAATTTGGAAGAAATGTAGGCTGCCTTTGGGTGAATAGCGGATAGTGGATAGTGGAGTTATTTGTGTTATTGTAAGGGCAAGTGCATGTTATAAAGATTGCTGTTAGCATTTTGAGTCTCAAATTAAATACCCCTATTTTATTACTCCAGGAAAAACTGGTAAGACATCTGACGGTCCTTCATTACATTAATTCTGCATTCACAATACTTCATCTATTTGTGGGCTATATCGCTGTACTGGCCAACACAGGTTTGAAAAGAAAAGTTCCTTTTTTAGCAGACACAGAGTAATGCATATGTCTAAAACGCCTTTGATTAACTGTATTACATAACTGTTATGAGCTCATTTTAAACAAGAGGACTGAGAGTTGATTTCAGGTAAAAAACATGGAAAAGCTAAAGATTATTAAAGAAACCACACCAGAACCTGCCACTGTAGTAAAAATAGGCTTGTAACCTTACTTTGTTCTACATGCAGACATTAATTTACAAGTTCACTACTCACCAGCAAGTGCTTCCATTTATAATCTAGTGAAATTTCTCCACACTCCAGTTACACTAAATGGTCAAGTGCCAATAAGAACAGAGATAATAACAATGGTATCTGTCAGTTTTATTAGAAAACCTATCACATTTTTTCTAGTTTCCGATGTTTGCCGTTTTATCAATATCAGCATCAATAAAAATGCACTGCATGTTTTAAATATACATACACATTATTTTTTACAAAATATGTCCCACTGTGTTGTCTAACAGCAAGGGGAGTGATACTCTGCTGCTAAGTGTTCTGTTGGGCTCTGAAGATAGTATGTATACAGATGTAAGAACTTCAACTACTCTGTAATACAAGGCATTCTCCATAAAAACGAACGTTGCAACAGCCTTGTCAGATAAAAATATTAGGTTAAATATTTTTATATTTAAAAATATGAAAACACTGTTTTTCGTAGGGCAAAAGCAGTCAACTATTGGCAATTCATATGGCTTAATGTAGTAATAGTACATGCTCATTTTAGACCACAAATATAAACAATCCATAATACCTCAACAGAAACAGACACTGCTAGTGTCTCGGTGTACTTCTTTTAGTTTTCTGTACATGTATTTGAAAGGTATTTCAAAATTAAGATCATATTTTATGTACAGTTTAGATCTCCTTCTTTTGGCAATTATTCTTCAAAAATAAGTTATTTTGAAAAATCATTCTTTTAAATGAATTTTCATAATTTATTTAATCATCTCCTATCAAGGTACATTTTGATTTTTAATGTACAATTCTCTGGGTATTTGTGAGGTTGAATACTTCTTCCATTTATGTACCAGCCTTGTGCATACATGCATTTCTTTGTCAATTTGTCTGTGTTCCTTCTTCCTGTCTCCACTGAGTAATTTTCTTTTTCTTATTGGTTTGTAAGAGCTTTTTGTATGTTAAGGATATTAAACCTCTGGCATAATTTTTGCAAACATGTGCCTTTTAGTTTATAATATTTTTTAAGTTTAAAATTTTATAGTATAATCTATGAATTATTTCTTGTATGATAACATCTATTCTTTTTGCTTAGAAAATTCATGTCTACTCCCAAATCTAATAATTGCTTATATATTATTCTGTTCATTAAAGAAATAAGTAGCGGCTCTACTCATACACACTTTTTGAAATTATAAAGTGTTTAGACCATACAAGAGAACACTTGCTTGGTGTCCAGAGCCGAAAGTGCTGCCTTCAGCCTCCTAACCAGCACTAAATGTTACTAAATCAGGCCTGTTTCTAGCAAAATTTACAAGCGAACTCAGCTGTCTCTTTTCTAAGGAAAATTCCCTGCTGCACAAAGGGTTACCTCCGAACAGTATCTCCATTATTTCACCCATGACTCCATTCCTAATTTTCTGTTTTCTGGCAGCTGCTCTCTAACTTACAAATAATGTGTGTCTTTGTTTAGAGTTCCTTAGAAAAACTGTATATTCTAAATGTGGAAGAAAGCTCAATTTATTTTACTTTGAAACCTGAGAAATCAATAACATGAACCATATGTTAATTATGGAACTTGGTGATAAATAAAGTACGAGGTCCTGTGAAACTCTGGTGGTGAGAGTGACGGCGAGGCTGGAACAGAAAAGGAAAAGGGGGTCCTTTCTCTCAGTGTGTGATGCTTTCATAAATCTCTCTGCTTGGGAGGACACCAAAATGCAGCTCTTTCCTTAATTCCGTCTAAATTGCTGTAATTTATATTTTACTTTCTTCCCAGTTCCTAAGTGTGTTTATCAAGATCTTACAGAGATGATGAGATGTGTATCAAGGGCTGTTAGGATAGTAGCGATGTTTATAACAGATGATGTCAAAGACAAAACTTCACCAACATTTTTATCCCTGTACGTCATTTATTTGCATTCATATAGTGTTGCACTGGAGACATAAATCAACCCATCTTTAATGTCTGGTTTGAATATTAAAGAATTTTAGGATTATACTAAATTGCTGTGATTAGAGTAATAATCATAATGAGGGAACAAGAGTTAGTAATGTAATGTTTCTGATATTTACACTCAGCATAATCACATGCTTTTTAAAAAGTTAGTTTTGGAGTTTACTGCAGGACACAAAACTCTACTTTTTCCCTGGGACTCAGTCAATCAATTCCCTTGTCATCATCAACCTATTTTTCCCTCTTAATATACCCCACCCACCTGACGTGGAATATATTTTCACAGAAGGAGGGGGAGAGGGAAGCAGGGCCCGCACCCATAGCTTCCACACTATCTTAGTCTGAACCGACACTCCAGGTCTTCGGCTATGGATAATAATGAATTTCTCAAGTCCAGATCCGAACGTTAAAATGTGATATATTAGTGAAATTAAAATGTTGACAGGAGCAATTCAAATGTTTATTCCATGCTAACCATATCCTCAGAACATCTTCAACTGAGGATAACTGATTCTAGATCAATCAATATCTGATTGCTGAATGTCGACTTAACTAATGTTCACGTTCCTAAAGTTAATTCACAGTAGAACTTCCTGTGCCCTGTGGTCCCCAATTCCTGCTATGTTCTACTTTAGCCTTCCAATCTAAAAGTGCTGTGACTAGAGTAGAATAGAATGATAAATATTTCTTTGGTTTTGTCCAAGAAAGGAAAAATGAACAAGTATGGTCAGGGAAAACAGAGAGCAATGGTAAATATAAAAACCAACAAAGCTACTAGTTTATATTTGTTGAATGCTTAGAACCACAACAGGAAGAACTCTGAGCCATCACAGCTTCTAGTATATGAGCCTCAAAGGGAGTGTCTGAATTCTACGTCTGGCCGCATTGTTGTCAATGCTAAAAATCTATGACTGTCACCCACTTAAGGTTCATATGGTTTTGGTTTCTCTTCTATAAAACAGAGTCAGGAATTCTGACCAGTAACACTTGCAAGTCTGGTAATGGCTTACTAATTTAAGATCACAGAGAACTATGAAAACATAAGTGAAATGGAACAAAAAGCATCTTTCAAAGGTCAAATCATGAACGCTTTTTTTAAATGAATGGATTCCTGGGTGGCCTAAGAATTTCTAGTTGGAATTCTCTATTCCTAAACGACTTTTCTTCATTTGTATTAATGAGTTAGCATTTTCCAATAGAACATATTAAGGATTAAAACTTCAGTACTTTTAAACAAGCATCATATGCAGGTGACTGTAGTTAAAATACCACACCTGACTTCACCTGGTCTGTTAGCGCCTTCTGAATGGCTGAGGTTACCTATGTACAGGCAAGCAAATACTCCACAGGTCTGAGTCATCTTAGAACGTAAGGGAGATGCTCTCCATCTCCCAGTCATGTCATATGAACGTACTAGAAACTCCCTCCTGAGGTTGCGTTTGGGATAGGGCTCCGGCAGGGTCGTGGTGCTCATGCCACCCTGGGTTGGGGTTGTGCCGCCAAGTCACTGGCCACACTCGGAGAAACAGAGCGTCATGTGTACCTAACATCATTAACCTTTTATTAGATGGTAACTCATTTTTGCAAAATGTTGGGTTTAGTCTATTTTCCAGACATCCAAGTTAAGCTTATCGTTGTATGGTAGTAGCCAGAGATTTTAGAGATTAGATTTACACTTGATTATTTCTAATATTCGAGGAATTATCTTTTACTCCTTTAAAACTTCAAGTTTCACAGTGTCCAGATTCTTGGCAACAAGGCTGTGATTTGCATCTCTGAGTCCAAATTCAGGTCAAACACTCCTTCTATGCTTTTCCACTGGAGTTGATCTTTTAGAATTTTGCTCTTTTGAGTGTGATGATAAGGAAGAGAAGGAGCAGAATGATAGTAATCGCTACAACATTTCACATGCTGGAGATATTTGATTCTCATGACTGCCATGATGGGGTTGCCAAGCCTTCATTACTAACTGTTTGCAAAAGTACTTGTTCATTCAACAAATACTTACATCACCAGTAATGATTTTCTTATCTGCAATAACTGGACTGATTAATTCTTGTATATTTTTTCAGGAATGAAGAGTAGGATATTGGGTTGGCCAACAAGTCTGTTTCATTTTTTTACAGACAATAAAAGACACATTTTTCATTTTTACCAATAAAATTTGATTGATTCTAATATTTTGAATGTGTCAGCTATCTCCCATGTGGTATAATGTTGATTGTTCTCAATTAATGTCTCAATTTGATCACTATCAACTTCAACTGGTCTACCTAACCATGGAGCACGATGGTTCAGCAGGAAATTTCCAGCACAAAACTTCACAAACCACTCTTGACACATTTGATCAGTTACAGCATCTTCTCCATACACTGTACAACTCTTTTTTAAAAATATTTTATTTATTTATTTTTAGACAGAGGGGAAGGGAAGGAGAAAGAGAGGGAGAGAAACATCCGTGTGTGGTTGCCTCTCACATGGCCCCTACTGGGGACCTGGCCCGCAACCCAGGCATGTGCCCTGACTGGGAATCGAACCAGCGACCCTTTGGTTCGCAAGCTGCGCTCAATCCACTGAGCTACACCAGCCAGGGCCAACTCTCCCTCTCTCCCTCTCTCTCTCTTTAATTTATTTGTGTTGCACTTGCATTTTTACCTTTCTTAAAATAATAAAGCACAACATGTTGAAAATGCTTATTTTCTTCCATCCTCAATATTAAAATGGCTACACAAAAATTCACCAAGTTTAATTTTTTTTAAATGTGCACTGATGTGACAGCTGTCACAATAAAATATAACAAAATTGTTTTGAGTGAAGTTTAAGACAACTAAGTGCTACTAGAGCTACCCTAAGGAAAAAACCAGATGAACTTTTGATCAACCCAATACTACCTCAGCTAACTGATGGACACCTTCTCTACATGCCTTTAACTAATTTAAAATTTAGCGGCCCCAGCCTTGTAGCTCAATTGGTTAGAGCATTGTCCCGGTAAGTCAAGGTTGTGGGTTTGATCCCTGGTCAAGGAACATAAAAGAATCAAGCAATGAATACATAAATAAATGGGAAAACAAATTGATGTTTCTCTCTATCTTTCTCTCTCCCTTCCTCTTTCTAAAAAAAAGAGTCGATAAATAAAAATTTTAATGATTGCAATTTGTTAGCAATTGCTCTAGTGCAATGGTGTTTTCTTAACTTCCAAACTTCACAGTACATGTGGGAATCTGAAATTTCTGGATAAGAATGTTAAAAATCAAATAAATATATATAGGAGAATATTTTCAATTAGATTTGAAAAAAGCAACTTATCTCTTTGAAACTGCTACTTCTAAAAGTGGAGAATGGGAAGAACTTTGCACACAATGGTGAATTGCTGGAATCTTATGTTTAAGTTTTCAAAAATGTGTAACTAATCAAATTATCTTTTAGATAGATACTCCTGAGAGATGAGAATGAGGTCTAAGATTCATAGCATCAATCAATCTCTTTATTGGACTTGGTTTCTCATCTTTAGTATAAAACACATTTAACATAGTTCAACATTGGAAGAGAACAATTTCTGGAATTTTGTTAAGTTGGTGCTGTATTAGAGGAAACAATGGTTTTTGTTCTAGCAAAGATCAATTGCTGGTTTTAGACTTTATCTAAACCAAACCAACAAAGCAAATCCTTAATTACAGTATGGATAATCCCACAGAGTCCCTGTCTGCCACGAAAAACTAATGTGAAAGAGCGAAGTGAATGTGTTGAGATGTGATATGCCCTCAACCAATTTTTCTATTGTGTGCGTGTACATAAAATCTGTCCTTGAAAAAGCAGTTTGTTCACCTGTACAATGGGAATATTGATGCCTACATTTCAGGGTTAATCAGAAGGTTAAAGGTAAGACCTAGCATAGTTACCAGCACTTGTTTACAAGGTCCATTATATTCCAAACAGTACACTATTACTGAAGATAAGTAAGAAACTAGAGGTCTGGCTTCAAAGCTCCTACCTTCTAGTCGGGAAAGATAAAAAACACACATAAAAAATTAACAAAATTAATGAGCTCAGTCTTATGGAGAAGATAAGATAGGACGAGGTGGTGTAATGTGGTAATAAACCATCACTAACTGTTAGGCTTTAGCTGAGATGGTCAGAGAAGGAACCATAAAGATATGACACGAGCTGGGGCTAGCTAGAATGATAAGTAGACACCCTACTTGTGGGGCTTGGGGGACAGAGGTGATCCCAAACACAATGAACAGGAGGTACGCACGAAACTGGAAGTACACTGGAAAAAGAGAAAGAAAGCAGGTATGGCTGAGGAACAGTGAACCAGGAGAAGGGTGGAGGCAGATCAGAGTTTGGAGGGTGAAGGAACAAAGAGCACCAGAACACACAGGCTTTATGATTCTGTTCTACAGGTCGCAGGCAACCCTGGAGAAAAGTTTTCAGGAGGGACGTAACACTTTCATTTAGGTTTTCATAGTGCTGTCATGCAGAGAGGGATGGACAAAGGGACAGACGTGGAAGCAGCATGTTGAGTTAGGAAGCTGGTTTGATGAACTGGACTGCAGCTTTAGCAATGAAGATATTGAAAAGTAGAACTGGGGATATCTGTGGAGCATAAAACCAAAAGTACTTGCTAATGGGTTGGATAAACATAGTTAGGAAAGCAAGAAACCAGAAATGATGCCTAGGTTTGGGGCTCAAACAACTGGGCAGATCGGGAAGGCTTGACTTGGGGAGCAAATCCTTGGGCAACGTTTTGATGAAGAGATTATAAAATGCTTAGTTGATTGTAATGCATTTAGAGTGTGGGGGGAGGTCAGGTGGGACAGTAAATGACATATGAAGATTTTGGCCTAAATGACATCTGCCAGAAAGTGTAGACAGGGAAGAGTAGAGAACCAAGGGTGAAGCCTTGACTGTTCCAACATTTAAGAGGAGAAGAGTCACAAAGGAGACTGTAACCAGGAAAGTTTGGGCACATGCTAAACTTAGTTGAGAACTATCCGTCCTCTAAGCAGAGCATCACTCTGCTGTCACCACGGTGATACAGGCTGGGTATATACTGCCAGTAACTTTTTAATGGGCTCTACAAACAGATCAATGCCTAAGGTGAGAAGCATTTCCTCAAGAGACTCCAACTTAGCTTGATCAGAATGTCATTTGCTTATTTTCGTTAGTCATTATTTATTTTAGTGAGTCAGTCTAGCAGTACCTTTAGAAAGACCCTAGCGTTTATTTATTAACTCATATTTTCTTTAAAAAAAAAAAAACCAAAACCACTAAATAACTGTTAGAGTTTGTTATTACATACTTTTAGATAAATGTATTTGCATAATCCTGTCCTCTTTCTGCTGATACAAATTCAGCTACTCTAAGGACCTGAAAAATTGCTTAAGGATAGGTTTCTGGGAGAAAATGCAAAATCTAAATGATCTAACAATGTTCTCCCTGAAAAACTTCTTGAGTTATTGTAAGTTACTACAGGTGTAGCAACCTTATTCTGCACCTCCCCCTAAATTTGGGGTTAACTCAGTGTTGACTCACTTCCAATCATCCCTACTGGAGTCGAGGCCGCTTGCTGGCCCTACTATGATTTAACCCTCTAGATGCTCTCAGACTGGCTGCATAACTTTTGCTTAGCAATTTATATGCTGTTCCTCTTTTTAAAAATCCCCCCAAATTCTGTGTAGGTATGGGGTGGGGGAGGACATACACAGGTCAGGGTACATGTGAGGGTCTGGTTTGTGTAGAGAAAACATTTCCTTTGAGTCAAAAGACCATTTGAAGCTAACTTTCCACAGAGAAATCCTAGGTTACATTCCTGATAGAAGTCCAGAGGCCTGTTTTTGAGAAAACAGAATGCTTCTAAGTACAATAGTTAATATACTATGAATAAAGTAATATTTTTAAAGAGTGTATTTATTTATCTTTAGAGGGGAAGGGAAGGAGAGAGGGAGACAAATATCAATGTATGGTTGCCTCTCACGCATCCCCTACTGGGACCTGGCCTGCAACCCAGGTATGTGCCCTGACTGGGAATCAAACTGCAATCCTTTGGTTCATAGGCCTGCGCTCAATCCACTGAGCTACACCAGCCAGGGTGAATAATGTAATTTTTATAAGGCATAATAAGGGTCTGGAATGTGCATAAATCAATCGAGTAAAACATCACAATAATCAATCTTATAAAATGCTGAGTTGATATGGAAGGGGAGTGAAACTAAAACGAAAGACTCCTAGGACTCAGGTTGGAGAGAGCCTAAGCCAGAGACTGAAGAGGAAGCTGCGACACAGAGCCTAGGAAAGTGCAGTATGTGAGTGTGTGTGCGCGCACGTGCGCGTGAGCATGTGTGTGTGAGAAAAAGAGAGGTAGTGGTGAAGGTGGTGGAAGAGGAGATAGTAAAGAGAAAGGGGATGGGTATGAGGAACATAGGATCTTGAGTATCAGTAAAAAATAAATGGTCTGGCCCTGGCCTGCATGGCTCAGTTGGAGAGCATCTTCCTGTAACTGAAAGGTTGAAGGCTTGGATTCTGGCCAGGGCACATGCCTACATTGTGGGTGTGATCCCTGGCTCAGGTGCCTACGGGAGGGAACCAATCAATACTTCTCTCTCACATCCATGTTTCTCTCCCTTCCTCTTTTTCTAAAAACAATGGAAAAAATGTCCTTGGGTCCTTGGGTGGGGATTAAAATAAAATAAAAAAAAAATAAAAAAGAAAACAACTCTGGGAAACCACCCTGGCCCGCTCAAAGCCTTAAGCGATCCCACTATAGGACTGAACTATTGGAAGTCACATTGCTATGAGTTGAGGCCCACCTTAGGGTAAATGACTACCCTGTGAGGTCTTTCGCACCAGAATTACTGTTGTTACAACATTGTACTTTGCTTACTAAAATTAATTTCATTAAACAGTCTTCTCAGGCATTGTTCACACATGTAGTTGCTTTTCAAATTATTTCATGTTACTATGAAAAGTAGTTCGCATTAAATATCAGGAGAGATGTGTGAGCATGTGTTTTAAAAAACATGGTCTCTTCAATTACTCCACTCATGACATTAGGTTGAAAAGAATTTCCTTCCAGGATCCTTATCATTATTGTGGAGTACTTGTTCTTTGAATTTCTTGCCTTGTTTTTAAGATCACCTTATTATGCAACATCTGCTCTGAATTTCAAATGTGATAAACAGAGTATGAGTGTCGGTGGCAGATGGCTAATGACCAGTAGCGACAGTGCATTCAAGCCTGCCTTGTTTTCTGAGGAGCGATATTTTCATGTTAATTTGCTCTGGGTCCTGCAAAGATGAGACAAATCACCTGCTCATAATTCAGGCAAAGTGGAGACCACCAGGAGCAGAGAGGGGCCATGGCTTGATTCCTTTAGGGTGAGAGCAGAGACGGCTCTGGGAGACTTTCCTCATCTGCAGTACAGGGGACCAGTCAGTCACTTTGCATTATGTCAGCTCGACAGAGATGAATCAACCCCAGGCATCCCATGATGACATCAGAGCCACTGTTTACTGCAAGCAGATATTATTCATGAAAACAGATATTTCCCAGATGCAGAGAACAGGTGCTATTAAGAGTGTGTGTCAGCCTCTGAAGTCTGGGTTTTGTAAAATAAACCTAATAGTACATTTTATCTCCTAATGAAACTATTAACAACCCACAGTAATCTCTAAGAAACAGTCAACAGAAGATAAAATGAAACGTAATTCACAGAGAAAATGACCCACCAGACACACAAACCTTGAGCTTTTTAGCCTTCTCAAGTCCTATGTCAAAGATGCATAAATAAAATATAATTTCTGGTTCTACGACTGAGTCATCCAAAGAGGCAACATGGTCTTGAGCTAAAAGAATCCTGCCCTATTCTGAAGAGGTAGCTGATCTTTAGTGTGACTGTTCAGGGTCTTCAAATCAGGCTTGTGAAATTCTATTGCCAATTTCATCAAACATGTTACATTCACAGAATGTCCATACTACGTTCTTAAAGAGTTTGCTTATAAGGTAATCGATAAACCAGGTCATATACGAAACCATTCCCCTGCATAAAGGGAAGCCTAAGTACTGAAACGATAGTTCAGTACAGAGGGCACTACATTTGGAAAGCCTGTAAAACATTATGATTCTGTACATGAGTCTCTCCCCGCATATATCCTGCCATGTAGTAAATTCTTTCTGGGTAGCAGTTACAAATGACTAAGGAACAAGGTGAAGGCATTTTATTTACAGTTCTTGCTCTTTCTGATCCTTTGCCATAGGGTGGCAGATAAAAGCATGAAAGAGAAAAAATAGCAATCTGAAAGCCCCTTTTTTCATCATAAGGTCCCCATAAATAAAAGGCACCAAATAAGCAAAGATATTGATAATTTCTCATAAAGCCTAAAAGAAAAACTTAGGGTGCCAATTTCTGCCTCATAAGTTTAATTAAACATGAAAGTCCAAGAAGACAACATCAAATCCCCAATGACCAAATAAAAATTAGAGAGCAAAAGCAACGAATTCTTCCAAAATTAAGTAGATCAAAAAATAACTTCTGAATTAAAAAGAGGAAAGCAAGATATGCCAATGATAAGCCCATGAGGCAAAATTTGGTATTTGTTGACTTCACATAGGAAGCCTCTTTACACAAAGGTCACCCTCAATGTAAATGGATACACCTTGGGACCTGAAGAAAAGGTATTCAAGAAGGTAATGAAAACCTCAAGATGAAGTATGAGTAAGATGTATATATGTGCTTATTTATGTTTGTAAATAAGTAGTATTTTAAAATGTTGGGAAGAACTACCTATAATTTTATTTTACTCTCACGAGCCTCTCAATGACAATTTTTGTTCAGGACTATACCCTTAAATACTTAGTCTGACATGAGCACTATGTAGTAATTACAAGATTTTCCCTAGGAGTTGAACCAACTATCAACCTTGACAAAGAATACTTTTGAGTGACTTTCTGCCTTTAAAAAAACCCAAGCAAGGGAGACAAAAGAAAAATAAACAAACAGAACATCAAACTAAAAAGTCTTTGTTCAGCAAAGGAGACCATCAACAAGATAAAAAGACAACCCAGGGAATGGGAGAACATATTAACCAATATATCTGATAAGGGGTTACCATCCAAAGTCTATGAAGAACTTACACACCCAACACCAAAAACAACAACAACAACAACAACAACCCATTAAAAAAATGGGCAAAGGACCTGAACAGAAACTTCTCCAAAGAGGACGTACAGAGGGCCAATAGACATATGGAAAAATGCTCAATGTCACTAATCATCAGAGAAATGCAAATTAAAGCCACAGTGAGATATCACCTCACACCCGTCAGATGGTTACCATCAATAAATCAACAAACAACTGCTGGCGAGGATGCGGAGAAAGGGGAACCCTCTGCCCTGTTGGTGGGAACGCAGACTGGGGCAGCCACTGTGGAAAGCAGTATGGAGATGCCTCAAAAAATTAAAAATGGATCTGTCTTTTGAACTAGCAATTGCAGTTCTGGGAATATATCTGAAGGAACCCAAAACACTAATTCAAAAGAACATAAGCACCCCTATATTCAATGTTACTTACAATCGCCAAGATATGGAAGCAGCCCAACTGTCCATCACTAGATGAGTGGATAAAACAACTATGGGACATTTACACCATGGAATTCTACTCAGCCATAAAAAAGAAGGAAGTTTTACCCTTTGTGGCAGTATAGATGGACCTGGAAAACACTACACTAAGTGAAATAAGTCAGTCAGAGAAAGACAAATACCATATGATTTCACTTATATGTGGAATCTAATAAACAAAATAAACTAACAAGCAATACAGAGACAGACTCACAGATAGAGAGCAGGATGACAGCAACTGGGGGAGGGAGATTAGGAGGTGGAGGGATGGAGCAAAAAGGAAAAGGGACTTATGGACGTGGACAACAGTGGTGATTGCAATGGGGAGGGGAGTATGAGAAGGTTAAATAGCAATAAAAAATACCATAAAAATTTTAAAAAACAAAACATATTTAAATGAACTTGGAAAATTGTTATATGTGTACACTGGGAAAATAAGCCTATCACGGGCTCTTTTCCAACAAACAGGTTGATGAAAATGGTACTGGACACAAAGATTTTACCTTATAATATGTAGTCAGACACTACGGAGCATTCCAGTTGTAGCCAAATACTGCCCACCCAATGTAATAATGTCCTGAACATGCACTAGAACATTGTGCATTTAAGTGGGCTAACAGGTAAACAGTGCCACAGAAAACACGATAGGAGATAGGTGGCCGAGGAAAATTCCTTTAGCCTAAATGATCTGACAGAAAGTCTTTTCTAGATTGTTTTACATCTATTTTATGTTAAAATATTTTACATTTTTATAATTATTTTGCAACATGACATGTGTTGATATATGCCAGACATTGTGCATAGTAATATCTACGATTTTGAAGAACATTTTAGAAAATATTTTGGTACCATAATGCAAAAAAATCAGCTATATCCATGCTTACTGATAAGTAAGTTTATTAACTTGAAAATATACCCTGAAGTATGTAGATAACCATAGAAAATGTGCAACATATGCTTCTGTGTGTACTTTAGCTCCTCCCTTATACTCTAAGGTCCTCGAGTGTAGGTTGATGACTAATTCAGTTTTATGTCCCTGGATTGCCTAGCACAGAACTCTTCCTGTAAATACTCAATCTTTGTACAAGTATACTCAGAAAAATACTCTTTGTACAAGTATACTCAGAAAAATACTTATTATAATAAAGCATTCTATATAAAGAATCCAATTTGTGTTTCCAATAGGTTGTTCATAATAACAATATTCTCTTGACACAGTTATTGAGATGTTTCACAAATGAGCCTACATAATGAAATATTTGTGTTTTCTGGTTATGTGCTTAAAATATTCAATTAACCAGAATCTCAACTAGCCAGGACCTCCTATTGGGTTGCTCAAAAAGTCTGTACGGTTTTTTCCATACAATAAAAGATACATTTTTCATTTTCACCAGTAACTTTACTGATTTGGATATTTTGAGTATGTCAGCTATCTCCCATACGGTATTATGTTGATTGTCCTTAATTAATGTCTCAATTTGATCACTATCAACGTCAACTGGTCTACCTGACTGTGGAGTACTGGCCAAGGAGAAACCTTCAGCACGAAACTTCGCAAACCACTTTTGACATGTTCAGTCAGTCACAGCACCTTCTCCACACACTGCACAAATCCTTTTTTGCATTTCAGTTGCGTTTTTACCTTTCTTGAAATAATAAAGTATACTATACCAAAATATTGCTTATTTTCTTCCATCTTCAGCATTAAAATGACTACACAAAAATTCACCAATTTCGATAATAATTGGATGCACCCTGATATGACAACTGTCACAATACAATCTAACAGAACCGTTACGAATGAAGTTTAAGGCAACTAGAGCCATCTTATGGAAAAAAATAAATGAACTTTTTGGCCAACTCAATACTTAGCAGATGTTTATCTTGCAATCCAATTGTTAAAAAAAGTCAATTACAGAAACAAAAGATACAAGTCAACTTAAAACTATTCGTTTGTTGGTATTCTAGTGCATTTAAATGATTATTCATATTGTGAATAATAATAACCTTAAAGGATCACAAATGCTCTGGTTATGAAAAAACCCCACCCTATATTTAATAAGGAAGACAAGTACAAGTACAAGACATTAGCAAAATCTAGAAAATGTTTAAAAAATTAAGGAGGAAAACAAAAAAGATATTGTGATTAACCTTCAGATTAGCAAAAAATGGTCAATTAGCCATTAGGATAAAAATTAATTGCCTGAAATATTTCAGTTGACCACAGCTTTATTTTACGATGAAAATATCAATATACCATTAACCCCAAACCTTAAATGACCACAGCCTGTCTCCCAACCTCCACCCCAACTGGCTAAATGGTCCCTGTAGGGACAGTGGGGGTGCTGCCCTGATGGCAGAAGAAATTTAACAGCCTCTGTGAAAAATCTCCTGTTCAGCACAGAATGAAGTGACATTCCTTTCCCTGAAGATAGATAAAAAACTCAAAAACACTTTTAACAAGTCACCTTGTCCAAAGTATCTGGTGATGAGCACCGTCTCCTCCCCCTCCCCTCCCCCACCCCCCATTCCCCAACCAACCCTTGGCTGGCCACTCCTCTCCTCTCCTTTACCTCACTTTGATGGGCACCTTTCTGCCTGTTCCTCATTTTATACTGCTTACCTCTCCTTCCCTTGAGAATCCTCCCTCCCACCCCGTCACCTCACTGCATTTCTGTTCCTGCCAGGTGAGGCCTTAGTTTAGCCCACTCTGGCTTATCAATTACTTTAACCACCGATACTTTTGCTAACAATTCCAAAACTCAGTAGCCTCTAACATCCTAGGATAATTTGATGTGAAGCTCAAAAGATCTAAGTAGGTTGCAATGTATGGTATAAATATATGGCTACCTTCTCTTGCTGCTTAAAAAAATAAATATGACCTCCCCAAAGTAAAAATTTTGAGCTCAGAAATATACCAGAAGGAGCTGATGATCATCTTGTCAGCCTATGTTTAAGCTGTTGGTTGTCAATGTATCTTATTTATTGAGTATCGAGGTATATTAATCAGCGATTTTCAATCGGTGTGCTGCAAAGATTTTTAAAACATGCTATACCTGACTATTTAGTCAGGGTCACTGACCTCTTTACCCTTAGATTGTCAAATTAAAAAAAGGACAACAGCCAACACAACAATGGCCACCTGGTGTAAATGAATCAAAATTATACCTATTTTTTTGGTCAGATTGGCAAAAAGATACTTTTTGGTGTGTTGAAGAATTTTAGCAATTAGTTTATGTGTGCCATGAGATGAAAAAGGCTGAAAATAACTGGTTTAAGTCACTCTGTAGGGACTATCAGAAGAATACAAAGATGAACAAATAGGTAAAAAAGATACGGACATAAATAATCCCAAGTAAAGGTAGAAAAGTCGACAAAGAGGGAAAGATATGTAGGTCAAGGGCTGTAAATCAAATGAAATTACAGCCAGTTACAAGAGTGGATCAAATGATATCTAGGGTGGGCCTTGAAGATTTTAAGCAGTGATTATTGGCAGGTGGGGAGGGGGAGTAAAGAAATGGCAATGAGAAGGAGGGCCACAGAGGCAGGAAATTATGAGCCCCACTAAGAGAATGGTGGATTAGTCCAAGGTGGCTAGAAAAGGGGGTACGTGAAGAGGGTCTATGCTCTGTCCTGCATGTGGAACATGGGGTTTTGGACAAACTCAAAAAGGAGAGAATAAAGCCACCGGAATAAAATTTAAGAGGAAAGATGGGTGCCAAGATAGAAGAGGACTAGGAACAGGCAGTTAGGAATACCTACATTTAAAGAGATGTAATGTCCTTGAAATTGCTCAGAAAGAAATGAGACAGTTACTGTGCACCATATTCTTTTACGAAAGGCAGATGGGAGAAAATAAGATCTGTATTAGTCTAAAACCAAAGGAATGAATCAAGTTCTAAATGTCAGTATCTGGGAATACCACCAGTTATCACTGAAAGACATTCCTTACTCTGTCTAGAAGATAAACTGTATTCATCTATTTATTCTTATAAAAATGATTCATTTCTAAACAATGAATGATAAGGTAAAGAGTCTATTTAATTAAGTCACTTAACTGACAAAAACAAAAGGGTCTTCCTGAAGACCCGAACATGAAGAGCACAGATCTAAAAAATCCACTGGGAAGTTCAATTAAGCAGAACAAAGACAGACCAACAACACTTTTTAAGTAGCTTTTCCCATTGGAAAGCGTTTCTGGTCAGTTCACTGCGTTTAGCTAGCTGACCTCTAAAAAGTCTGAAGTCATCTTTGAATCCCTAGAGTCTGGGATGGTAGCTGGCACTTGGATTCCTATAAATGTTTTATTAATGAGAAAAAATGGAGAAAGAAAGGCCTAACACCAGTAGTTCAGATTGACACAGCATGAGTATGTCCTGGAGCCAGGACAGGAGTATACTATTCAATGCGCTCTAAACAATGTTTCAACGTATATCTCTCAGAGTCCACGAACCATCAGAAAAAGGCTGAGCTGTATTTACTACACTATAGTTTCCAAGGTTAGAGCCAGGTAAGTTACAAGTGGATATTTTTCAGCAAAAGTATTAGAACTAAAGGATTTTCCACTGAGCCCTAAAATTAATGAACTAGAGTATATTCCATTTGTAAATAACCCACTTAGCTATATTGAATATATTTATCTATATATTGAGTTTCAAAGGCTTTAATCGTGGCAATTTTCGTAAGGAAGGAATGCCATCGCTTAATAGACCATAATAGTGTGCTCTATGACCAGGCAGAAAGGTGATTCTCGGTACCTTTATGGTTTCAGTGGGCACTCCAGGCTCTGGAACTTTATCCAAATAAGTGGTCAAGTCTTGATCAACATGTTCAAACACTAATGTTAGTTTGGTTTCTCTGTCTGTTCGTGACACTGTGCACACATCAAATAACCTAAAAGAAAAAAGAAAGAGATATTGAGTAGGGGGCAATAAGCAAAGCAGTAATCCGTATGTCTTACACATATCCCTCCATTTGATCAAATAGGAATGAAAGAAGGTCAGTGCTGAACATTTCTTGTGATAATATGTAAACACACTTACCAGGACCTGACACTTTAATGTCAATATGAAAGTTCAGGAGAGGAGCACTTGGTGGCAAAATGCATGGTAGCAAAGAGAAAGCAACAGGACCTGAGTGTGAGAATATCTGCTTGGAGTGTTTCCTTAGTTAAAACCTTAGTTAGAACTTGCTGATGGAGATTATTTCAAAAACTGCAGCCTAGGAAAAACATTGTTCTTCTCAGCTCACAGTTCAAGAATTATTAAAAAGACCAGTTGAGTATTCTTTGGAGATGCTGGACTCTGCAATGAATTTTTTCCTGGAATTGAAGGTGTTAACAATCGTGCCTGTGAAAATAAGTATGACGGGATATGGAGAAAGTTGGTTTAATTCTAAGAGAGCCTTCTAATCCTAGTGAATCAAATAATTTCTCTGGAAAGGGTATACATTTTTGGTTTCAAAATTCCAAATATCATGCTAATCGAAACTATGAATTTCAAACTTTTTTTTTCAGGGATGGGGGAATAAACTGCATCGGTAAACTATATCACCCTTAAATGATAAGAGCAGATTACTTGATTATAACAAACTTTATAATCAAGTTTGGATGGGCAAATTCAAGTTCTTTCATAAAATCCTACAACCAATTCAAATTTAAGTTTCAAAAATAAAGTTTTCAGTAGCAAAACAATTTTCAAGTCAAAGGGAAACTTTTCTTTTAATTTCAACCATACATAGCACAATGCCTGGTATATAAGATGTTCACCAAATGTTTGAAGAATTAAACAATCCACAAACAAGCTGCAAGTAAATTTCTTGGTAAGAATAATAGAAACACTAAGAAAAGGCTAAAAAAATTCCATTTCTTTTATTTTCTTTCATTTTTAAAAGGTAATAAAACTCTCCAAATAGACTAACTATAAATGTGCACATAACCCAATTACTACAATGCAGGGTTGACTCTCAATGACCCAGTTTGTATATTACCTCTGTTAATTTGTTAACTTCAAGCTGGTTCACTATACCACCCTACTGCATTTCTAGTCTACACGGGTCCCACAACATCTGGTACTTCCCTGTGAATCTAAACTAAACTTTCAAAGAGAACTAAAGAACACTGTAAGTTAAAGCCAGTGGGGTGAACAGCACCACCAACCACGCACACTTCAAAGCCAGATTTTTAGTTATGGGCAGTTTGGGGTGAGTCCTACAATTCCATTAAAATCAATTAAGATCACCTCAATTTCTTCCTTACATATATCTACTTCCAAATATTCTGAATGCTAAAGTTTTAATAATCTACTTCTAAAGTTAGTTTTTTTCTCAATTCTAAAGTCTTCCAGTGTCACTAATATGACTTCTTCTGGAATATTATTCTGATAAAAACTCCTAATTAGTAAATTTATTAAAGATTGTACCATAAGTCATCCGAGTGCCACACTATGAAAAATAATGCCATTGTGCATGGATTTAACACCCTGGATATTTATCAAGACAACTCTTTAAATTTGGCAATTTCAGGTAACCACCATTCACTCATAGGTTCCTGTGAACCGTCTTCTTCCCATTAAACCCACACAGTCTGACAGCTTCACTTTTTGCTTCCTTTAGAAGAAAAGGGAGTTCCACAACCACCAAGCTTCTTCCTATCTGCTGCTTCTACTTTTGTAATGAAACAAAACAGTGATGAACCAAGAAAAATCAAGAACAAGCATGAGAACTACACTCCTGCAGTTGTGCTTCTTAAATGTTACTTTAAACATGTTTTCCATTATAATTAATTATACATATTAAAATTCATTTATTCGTTATAATTAATTTCCTAAATGCAAATACGGTGTTTAACACTGCCTGAGGTCAGCAATGATTTCAGTAACTCCGGTCCTCATAGCACTTAAGAGTCTTTAATATACAAGACATTTTAGTAATTACCAAAAGGGACATCACTGGAGCATGAAGTGACCACAGAGCACTGCTGAACCAACGTCCCTGAAGTCACCGGCTCTCAAACCGTCGCTGTTACCTAACAGCTGCCGCAGGACGCCGTGTTGCTCCATCTCATAAAACCGTTTTCAGACGCTCTTTGTATGGCACAATTTGAGAATAACATCTAACCCACCCAAGTTATTTTCCTCCAAGTTATATCACTTTTTTCAAAATATTAAGACTCACTCTTTTGAGAAAAGGCCCTAATTTTGTTTTATTTATTTTTTAGATTTTCTTTTTCTTTTTTAATTTTTTAATATATTTTACTGATTATGCTATTACAGTTGTCCCATTTCTCCCCCATCATTCCCCTTCACCCTGCACACCCTCTCCCACCCACATTCCCCCTCTTTAGTTCATATCCATGTGTCATAAGTTCTTTAGCTTCTACATTTCCCACACTATTCTTGCCCTCCCCCTGTCTATTTTCTACTCACCGTCTATGCTACTCATTCTCTGTACCTTTTCCCCCTCTCTCCTCCTCCCATGCCCCTGTTGCTAACCCTCCACATGATCTCCATTTCTGTGGTTCTGTTCCTGTTCTAGCTGTTTGCTTAGTTTGCTTTTGTTTTAGGTGTGGTTGTTAATAGCTGTGAGTTTGCTGTCTTTTCACTCTCATATTTTTGATCTTCTTTTTCTTAGATAAGTCCCTTTAACATTTCATATAATAAGGGCTTGGTGATGATGAACTCCTTGAACTTGACCTTACCTGGGAAGCACTTTATCTTCCCTTCCATTCTAAATGACAGCTTTGCTGGATAGAGCAATTTTGGATGTAGGTCCCTACCTTTGAAGACTTCAAATACTTCTTTCCAGCCCCTTCTTGCCTGGAAGGTCTCTTTGGAGAAATTAGCTGACAGTCTGATGGGAACTCCTTTGTAGGTGACTGTCCCCTTATCCCTTGCTGCTTCTAGAATTCTCTCCTTCATTTTAATTTTGGCTAATGTAACTACAATGTGCCTTGGCATGTTCCTCCTTGGGTCCAACTTCTTTGGGACTCTCTGAGCTTCCTGGACTTCCTGGAAGTCTATTTCCTTTGCCATATTGGGGAAGTTCCCCTTTATTATTTCTTCAAATAAGTTTTCCACTTGTTGCTCTTCTTCTTACCCTTCTGGTACCCCTATAATTCGGATGTTGGGACGTTTAAAGATGTTCCGGAGGTTCCTAAGCCTTTCTTCATTTTCTTGAATTCTTGTTTCTTCCTTGTTTTCTGTTTGGTTGTTTGTTTCTTCCTTCTGGTCCACTCCATTGATTTGAGTCCCAGTTTTTCTCCCATCTCTATTGGTTCCCCATGCATCTTCCTTCATTTCACGTATTGTAGCCTGCATTTTTTCATCTAATTTGTGAGCAAAATCAACCAATTCTGTGAGCATCCTGATCACTAGGACTTTGAACTGTGCATCTGATAGGTTGGCTATCTCTTCGTGGCTTAGAGGAATTGGCTCTGGGGCTTCATTTGTTCTCCGGTTTGAGCCATTTTTGTTGTTGTTGTTGTTGTTGTTGTTTTGTGTTTGGTCTGGTTGCAGCTCTTACGTAGTATGGGTGGAGCCTTAGGTGTTCCCCAGTGTGGGGCAGCCCAGTCGCTGAGTTGTGATGCTGTGTGTGGGGGCAGGGTCCGAGAGGGAACAATGGCACGTGCTCCGCTCTCTCCTGGATTCCAGTCCCTTCTGTGCTTCCCCTTCACCTGGATTATCTGAGCCCGAATGTGGGACCACCTGGTCAGCCAGCCACCATGTGTGGCCTCACTGGGTCTGCACAGTTGCCGCCCTGTGCCTGGGGTCCCCTAGCCGCCACTTGTGCACCTGGGAACTGCCAGCTGCTGCTGCTTGTGTTCCCGGGTCCGCACCTCCACTTTTTCCTGCCGTGACTCTGCCCCTCTTACGGGTCTGGATGAATGGTTGCTGGACTTCCGTACAGTTCAATTTTCTATCAGTTCTGGTGGTTTTCTTGTTTCTAAATATTTGTTGTCCTTAATTTTGGTTGTGAGAGGAGGCACAGTGTGTCCATCTACGCCTTCATCTTGGCCGGAAGTCCTAGATTTTGTTTTTCGATTACAGTTGACATTCAATATTATTCTGTATTAGTGTTGGGTGTACAAAGTAGTGGTTAGATAGTCATACATTTTACAAAATGTTCCCCCCGATATTTCAAGTACCCACTTGGCACTATAGTTATTACAATATTATTGACTCTTTTCCCTATGTTGTACTTTACATCCCTGTGACTGTTTTGTAATTACCGATTTGAAAGGACCTAATTTTAATTGGCAATTTTTTTTGTATTTATTTATTTATTTTTAGAGAGAGAGGGAGAGAAAGAGGATGTGAAGGAGAGAAACATCAACAGGTTGCTTCTCTCAAGCACCTCAACCTGGGCCTGACCTGCACCCCAGGCATAAGCTGAGTTGGAATCGAACTGGCGACCTTTTGCTTTGCAGGATGACACCCAACCAACTGAACCACACTAACCAGGGCTAATTTCCAAGTTTTTAAATGTGGAATTTTTAAAGAGTCATGACACTGCACAGAATAGAAACTTCTTATGTAAATTTTAATGTGTATGATTATACACGTCTATTCTAGGCTACGGAAAGAACAGTCTGAGGTAGAAGTGGCTCATGCTGGTTCAAGGAAATAATCCTTTTCTTTAAGATGCCATTATTAATTTCACTTGGGAAATGGAGTGTATTACACTCTCTCCCCAAATTCACAAGCGACATCAAGGGGAGCAGTGTCCTGGGAGGACCTGCAGGGCACCCCTTGTTTGGTTCCAGTGCTGGGCATCCACTTCCTATATCCCAATGCCCCACGGAAGACATTCTCGGAAATACTGCTCTACACTGAAGTAAGAAATTTAGTTTGACTTAACTGTTGAGCAAACATTATCAGGGTAAAAATTAAGTTACATTAGACGTAATGGGTAGGAAATGCATTCTGAATCAATGGTTATAAATACTAATCTTAAGAATTTTAGAACATAATGTATATGATGCTGTTTCCCCTACAATGACTCCCTCTGGAATGACCCCAGATCAAGTAATAGTCACTTTGGCGGGCAATAAAGAGAAGACAGGTGCAAATCTCACATGAAGTAACCAAGCTAAACAAGAACTAAAGTCCCCGATATTTGGCAGGAGGTTAACAATCTGTAATACATTTATATAAATCAATGAGGAATGTGGCCAGGCTGCCTAGAACCCCTACTTGCAAACCACAAGAGCCAGGCAGGTCTGAACATTTGAACATAAACACTGGAAAATAACTTCAACTCTATGATTCCTGTGTTGACCAACATCTCCAGGCTTTTTAAACTTTTTTTTTTTTTTTTGGCTATTCAGTAAACTAAGAAAAATACCATTTCAGTGACTGCATATGACTGCAGTTCCATAAGAGAAATGTAATCATTCTGTGTTGAAGATGGGCAATATCTCAGATTACTTTTAGAGGAAATGAAAACTACCATTCACTATTTACCCATTAGAGCTTAGCTGAATGTAACCCAAGTGAAGGTTCAAAAAGTAGAAGTGAAAAGGGGTTCTCAGCACTTACTGAGTCTATAGGAATCCCGTTTGGCTGTGAAAACACAATCTAAAAGAGGCAGATAGATTATTACTTCACTAAGTCAGCCAAGCCCCTCACTCTCTCAGAAAGTAATTCTCTCCCTGTCTCTATTGTCCTGACCCCCAGCTGCAGAGCAGAGAGCAAGCACTGTGGTCCAGCACAGCACACAGCTCTCCAGCTGTCCCAGTGATGTAATTATCTCACAACAAAACATCTCCGTGAATTAACTCTGCATCCTACCCATTGTAATTCTTAATGACTGCTTCCTGTTCATGTTCTCTATTTAACTTGCTATTCTGGATCTATTGCATAGGCAAGTTGTCTTCATCTAACGGACGGGATTACATGCAATAGGTTTGGAATTTCCAAAGACTGTAATTTACAAAGGTCTCCCAAACAACCTGCTTTGGAAACACAAGCACTGCCTTTCTATTGTGGTTATAATAAAAGGGAAATCTGCATTATTTGCTGTGATTAAACTCTGACCTGTCACGGGAAGTTCTGTGAGGATTTTTTCCCCGTCACTTTTCCCCCCATACTCCTAAATATTTGGAAGTCAAATACTAAGATGTCTGGCACAGCTGACTAAGGACACTAAACACAATTTTATTTGAACTACAGCCTGTCTTTGGAATTAAGAAGAATGCTTTTAAATCTCTAATCTCTTCCTTTATAATCCACGAAGCACATTCTGTGGCTACAGCGTTCATGCACCAAATTTATGTTCACACATTCCACTACCCTACACTACTAGCCACAGGCCAGGGCGTTCTCATTTTGCTCATTAAATAGTGACTGGCAGTGCATTCATTATCAGCGGACACTCCACGGTTCAACTCCAGAAGTATTTGCCACCAACAATCATGAACACGCCAGAAGGAAACCGCCATTTCAGTGGCATCCATGAAACATTAGCCGTGCCTACCATGCGCAGGCACTGGGTTTGGTTTTAGATATTCCAACGGATGTAAAGACAGGTATTGTCTTTGAGAGCTTCACTATCTAGTGGTGGGAGACAAGACTTACATGTAAAACTGTAAGTAATGATATATGGGTATGTATTAATTCCAAATAAATTCTATAAACAGTATATGAAACTTTATATATCACATCAGAGTAAATTCATTTGGCACCCTATTATATAAGGCTGACCAGAAAGTCCATCTGTTTCTTTTCCATAAAATAAAAGACATTTTTCATTTTCACCAATAACTTGATTTGGATATTTTGAGTATGATGGTTATCCCCTGCATGGTGTAACACTGATTGTTCTCAATTAATGTCTCAATTTGATCGCTACCAACTTCAACTGGTCTACCAAGTGGAGCGTCATCCAGCAAGAAATCTCTAGCATGGAACTTCACAAACCACTTTTGACACGTTTGATCAGTTACAGCAACTTCTCTATTCTTCAAGGAAGAATAGAGAAATCTCCAAGATTTTACAGCACACACCTTTTTTTTTTTTTGTATTTCAATTGTGTTTTTACCTTTCTTGAAATAAAGCATAATATGCCAAAAATGTTGCATATTTTCTTCCATCTTCAAAATTAAAATGGCTACGCAAAAATTCACCAAATTTGGTAAGTTTTTTTAATGCATGCTGATATGACAGCTGTCACAATACAATCTAACAAAATCGTTTCAAATGAGTTGAAGACAAGTAAGTGCTACTAGAGCCATCTTATAAAAAACAAACAAACTTTTCCACCAACCTGAAAGTATACATACATAGTGTCTGCCTTTCTACATTCATTACCTCTTCTGGAAACCATATTCTCATTTTTTGTTGAGGAACTACTCTACCCCATACTCAGGCAATATGGCACTGGGGACATGGGTGCAGGATGGCAAGTAACCTACCCTGGACAAAGACAGTGACAGTACTGATTCAGGGATGGACAGGACCACGAGAATCAGTCCCAGGAATTCTACTAAAATCATGGGGAGAGTAGAGAGTTCTTTATTTTGGGATTATCAAACTTGCAACATATAAGCCTGCAGCTGTTGATGGCTGCCTTTGCCACTCTAGTGAGCCTACCACTGTGAAAGCAGCCGACACAGAACAAAATGGGAGCAGAGCGGGGATAGGTAAGAGATTCGGATGACACTGTTTAAGCACCTGGACCCCCTGACGCCTGACCTACCCCTGGATTTATTAGTAATGTGAGTCAGTAATGTCACTTTTGTGCTTAGCCAGTCTGAGTTGGGTTTCTATTCCTCACAATAAAAAATAGTCCTAAGGTCTCTGTCAGTATTTTGAAATGATTAAATGACTCTGAAACACCAATATCTGACTTCAAATACACTTCACATACAAGCAAGATGAATTAAGCTCCGGTGCACAGCAGTGGTAGTTTCCTCCAGGCAGCGGCCGACACCAGCGCTCTGCCTGCTGGAGGACTGCCCACCACCACAGCAGCAGAGCGGACTGAGCTTTCCCAAGGGGCCATGGGGCTTCTTTCCAGGACTACTATCTGAGGTTCCTGGTCTGACCACAGAGACATTTCACAGAGGAAAAACAGAGAAAGAAAGAAGACAGACAGACACACTCATCACAAACATGGATATGGAACCTAGAATAGGAAAGGACTCACTGGTAAGAGGCAGTGAGGAGGCAAGAAGTACTTTCAAATACTACAAAGACAAAATTTAATTAAAGGTCGAGTCCAGTGCTCGAACCTACGTTCCAAAGCCCTCAATTAAAGAATTCCTCTCCTGCTTGCTATTGCTCAAAAGTGTAAATGCACAGAATGCCACGTTGGCAGTAAGGCTGCGGCAGGGAAACCCTTTGGTTACCGTTACACTGACGACTACCACAACCTGACAAGGGAATACAAAGCCAACATCTTCTACTTACTAACTCATTTCATTCCTTACAGCCTTAAAGAGAATGTTGTAAGAATGTTTCATAGTTCGTTTTCTTCCAGTTCATCTTTAAAGTTTCTACTAATCTAGTTTTAGCTTCTACCTACCTACACCTGGCAATCTGGATCTATGAGTTAATAATATCTTTGCATCCATTAACCAAAAACTGTTTTACAAATTAAATGGGAATTCCCCAAACTGGGCAAGTTTATAAGATGTGCCTTGCACTAGAGTAAATATTTAAAATTGAGCGAACCCTAAACCTTGTGTATATAGAAACACACTGCTACTGACCAGCACAAAACTGGTGCACTATAAGATATTTGGGGTTGCCTTAAGGGGCTGTGGGCTGCCTGTGGGCTGCTCTGCTCCTATTCAAGGTGAATTCCTGAGATGGACATTAGATAACAGAAATCGAACTCCTTCCATGGCCCTTCAGCAAACATTAGGGTCGCTCTCATCAAGCATGGTTCTTTGAACTGCTAATGCATTTTATGTGAATGAAAGGAAGAGAGGAGAATGAGCAACATCACTCTGATATGCTAACTATACACTATGATGGGAAAAGAAGAATATTAGAACAAAATCAAATGAGGATATAAAAATATTTTTTTTCTTTTATAGGGAAGAGAACGGTAGCAGGGGCTAAATATTCAGTAAGTGAATTCTGAGTCACTGTGCAGATGACTATGTCCCCAAAGTCAAGAGAAGGAAACCAGACAGTGATGAGCTGATACTTTTGCTGAGTCCACTTTCAATACCAAATAGTTTTGCAAATTAAAAAAGAACATACTGAACTCGACAAAAAGAAACATAGCAACTGAGACAGTTAGGCATGCTTTTATGTCTTGATTAGTACAAACACCATTCACTATCTCCAGATACAGCCAGGAGTGAGAAAGTACTTTTTCCTGTCGAGGTTTCTACCTAGACACAATTCCTTAGTTTTAAGCCTTTTCCATACACCACAGTGGGCTTCAATCAGCCACTTCACAAACACAGGTATGGTGGTCAAAATAAGAGCCTGACAGGAGCGAATGAATTAAAGAGAACAAAAACCCTGTGATGCTGGGTGTAAGGAAGGGGTTGGGGATCCTCATGTCCTAAAACCTACAGGCAGATCAGAGATGACGGGTTAGCATACAATGCAGCCATAAACTAAAAGCGCCTCTCCATAACTGCTTATTCTTTTCTTTTAATTCTCCATAGCACCCAACACGGTGTCTAACACACACCAGGTCAATAAATGTTTACTGAATGAATGAAATTTTTCCAAATTATAACTCAGGGAAAAGTTAGGAGCACCCTAAAAGAGAGGACCTCTAGGTCATTAGGAAAGTGTGGCACTCTGACAAAGCTAATCTTGGAACTGGTGTGAAATGAGTAATCACACACTAATGTATCATATTTATAAACTAACACTTGTTAACTGGTTCCCTAACTACTAGCAACTTCTCCACATTTTGACATTTAGAGTCCGCACAACAACTCTATGAGATGTTACTCATTTTACAGATGAAGAAACAGATGTTTGTAAACCAATGTTCACTGCAGCAACATTCATAATCTCCAAGAAGTAGAAACGACCTAAATGCCCATCAACTGATGACAGGTACACAGAACATGGCATATTCATATTATGGAATACTAGTTGGTAATTAAAAGGAATAAAGTACAGATACATGTCAGGACATGGAGAAACATTGAGAAATTATGCTAAGTAAAAGGAACCAGTCATGAAAAGCCACATATTACTTGATTTCTTTTATACAAAATGTCCAGAACAGGCAGACCCACAGAGACAGTGATCGCCTGGGCTGGGAGGGGTGGGGAAGGACAGGAGGCGGGGAATGGAGAATGGCTGCTAATGGCTACTGGGTTTCTTTGCATGGTGACAAAATGGTCTAAAATTAGGTCATGGTGATGGTTACACAACTCAGTGAATATACCAAAAACCACTGAACTGTATACTTATACAGGTGAATCTGATGTTATGTAAAGTGTATCTCAATAAAGCTGTTTAAAAACAACAAGAGGAAAGAAATAGCCAGAGAGAGGTCTGGTGTTTTGCTTAGGGCACAACGACAGTAAGTTGTGGAGACGTGAAGTCAGCTATCTGGTCCCACAGTCTGAGTTCCTAGCCCCTATGCGTGCAGCTCAGCAGTTGGGACAGAGACCTCCCTGTGGCGAATGAGACACACTGCTGAGAGACTCCGTGGGAAGGCCAATTCCCAAATGTCATGGGAAGCCTGGATATCCCAGCATATGCTTTACATGCTGGGCTGAAAAAAAAACAGGCGTCCATAAAATTCACAGGAAAAATAAAATAAACCTGAAGACTGTTGATCTCCTAAACGTGCTTACATTTTTCTCTTGACTAGGTAGAAAAGTGACATGCTTCAATTCACCCAGACCTTAAAAAGATAACCTGATCTCAAATATATGTTAGGATGGGAGCGAGGTGGGGAGGGCTGGGGTGGTGGGCTGGGATGGGAGTAAAAGGCAGAAAACTGTACAAGAACAACAATTAAAATAAAAATTTAAAAATATACGTTAGGGCCTGGGCTGGGTGGCTCAGTTTGGTTAGAGTGTCATTCTGATATGTCAAGGTTGTGGGTTTGATCCCCAGTCAGGGCACATACAAGAATCACCCAATAAATGTATAAATAAATGGAACAACAAATTGATGTTTCTCTTTCTCCCTTCTTGCCTCTTTCCCTCCCTCTCCAAAATAAATCAATAAGAAAAAGTGAGTTAAATGATATTTTTGAAAATAAAATGAATAGCTCTGGCTTGAGTCAGAAAAAGTACAGGAGCACTCTGGAGAACTTTAACATTCAATTCTGTCTCCATTTGAGCTGTTCTCCAGCTCTGGGCCTCTCTTAAGGGAAAATAATGAACTAGCCAAAACCAGGCAATCATCTGATGAAGACTGTTTGCTGGGTCATAAAATAAAAGCAAGCAAGTTTTACTGACATCATAAGCTGAAAATCTTTCATTATCATATCCTGACTAGATGAGTAAATTTATCCCTAGCACTAATTTACTAAGGTCCTTAGGCTTAGCTGCTTATCTAATTAAATGGCCACTGAAATTGGTTCCTTTTAAGGAAAGATATATGAACATAAACATTAAGAAAATGTTAAACTATACTAATAACTTAAAGAATCATAAATGGAAATATCAGAGATACGCTATTTAAGCCCCTCGAATTGGGTAACAAAAGTTTTTAAGTGATATCATAGCAGAGTATTTGTGAGGGGCTGTAAAAAAGGGCCCATACCACTGTGGGAGCATAAATTAGTTAAAAAAAAAAACCTTCCTGGAGAGTAACCTGGCAAGAAAAATTACACACACACACACCTCACATACACACACACACACACACACACCATGTGGTTCTTAAAGAAATGACAGAGGTTCATATTTATTGAACATGGAAAGATGGAAAAGCATTCATTATATATTATAAAAGAAAAATACAGGCTCCAAAGAGTATGTACAGTATGGTCCACATATAAAATGGTGGAGAGATAAATAAAGATGCTAATACTGGTTTTTTCTAGGTAACGAGATTATGGAATTGTGTTTTCTGTGTGTTCTGCTATTTGCTCATCGAACTTTCTACAATGGGAATTTATTTTTAATAAGAAAAAGAAATCACCATTTTAAAAACAAGCATTGTAAGAGTTTATTTTCTCATTCAAGATTATTAATATACTTTTCTTCAATCTGCTCCTCTGAGTTATTGAGAAAATCCTAATCAACAATCCTGGAAAGGTGGTTTTTAAAATTAAATGTTAATAACTTAAATGCTTAATTTTGTTTTAGGAGAAAAAATAATATACGTGTGTTACTGTCTCATTAAAGGTATGTGATTTTAATCCTCCCCCCAAATGGCTTAACTCTGTAAAATAGAATATGGAAAAAATAAAGTTGTTTTTATGATATCTGGC
This sequence comes from Glossophaga mutica, assembly GCA_039655065.1. Lineage (NCBI taxonomy): Eukaryota > Metazoa > Chordata > Mammalia > Chiroptera > Phyllostomidae > Glossophaga > Glossophaga mutica. The sequence continues at coordinate 66,429,822 of CM077313.1, forward strand.
TCATTGTCAGGTCAAAAGTAACGGAATTATGATGAAACACAAGAGAGACAATGACAGCTCACCAAGCTTTCAAACTGCCCTAAGTTCTAATGGTTTCTTACGAGATCCCAAAAAGTCCTGCGTGGTATAGTTGTGGAACTGCATTAGCATGGAGAAGGCTTTAGAGATTATTTGGTTCTGTATGACTGTTTTAAAAAAGAGGAAGCGCAGGTCCACAAGTACACAATGGCAAAGCTAAATAAAAAAATAAGACACGTAGGTCTCATAGCTAAAAATTCAGTGCTCTTTCTAATACAAGAAGGTATAAGTAACCAAAATAACCAAAGCATGGTTTTTTAAAAATTCATTATAAAAATGGACATCTAACACTTTATATTCTCAAATAAGATTTATTCCAGCAAAATTTCCAGGAGCTATTTTGTTAAGAACAGCACCAGAAACTATTAAAAGATAAGAAAACAGAACATGATTGGAAAAGTTAAAAGAACTGGTATCTCTATCAACTTGAAACTCAAGTTATCTGAAATTAGCTTGTTTTGTTCAGATGTAAAAATATGTATACTAAGTTATGATTTTTAATATGACTACATATCCATTTTACTGTAGAGTTTGATCTTTGAGTAATATTTCAGATAACAAGGTTAATATTTCATAGTGCTAAGAGTCATTAAGAACTAAAGCAGGTAACAATTTGTAAATGTAGCCACAACTGTAATTCCTCCGAGGCAGAATTTTTCTTTTGCAAAAAACCGCAGGACAACTCATACTGGGAATCTGTTCTTTGACTAGGAAAGAACAGACAAAAGTGAATATTTTAGATACCTTCATCTTACCCATCGTAAGTCCTTAAGCTACTTTTGAAAAATGAAGTTTTCCAAACAAAAACAAACTCATTAAACAGAGGTGTAGGGACCAGAGGGGAAAGTGGGTAGTGGGAGAACGAAGTATGTAAACGGGGTCAAATACACGGTGATACAAGGAAACTAGACTTCAGGAGGGAAGCATGCAGTAAAGTACACAGATGTCAAATTATAATCTCGTGCACCTGACAATTACATAATGTTATTAACCAATGTGACCCCAATACATTTGATTAAAAAAGAAAAAATAATAAAATTTTAAATGGAATTGATTGCAGCATGCCTTAAACATTTTTTGATGTTTTAAGCATAATATACTGATTATGTTCTACTGCTGAAGGATTCATGATCATTATTATTATCATTAAATTATAATAGTTTAACTCAGCACTGTCACTGTGATCCTTTATTTGAGCACTTTCTAGACAGACGAACATAAGGCAAGGAGATCCACACTGAGACATAAACCAAACTGTCAAAAAGCAAAGAATCTCAAAAGCAGCAAGAGATAAGTAAGTCATCACCTACAAAGGCAACTCAAAGTAACAGCTGACTTCTCATCAGAAACCACAGAGGGCAGAAAGCAGTGGGATGACAAATTGGAAGTGCTGAACAGAAAAACTATTAACCAAGAATTCTACGTCCAGAAAAGAGATCCTTCAAAAATGAAGGTGAAATCAAGACATTCCCAGGTAAACAGAAGCTGAGGGAGTTTGTTGTCAGCACATTTTGCTAAAAGGAGAAATGCTAAAGGAAGTCCTTTAGATTGAAATAATAGGACATTAGACAGTAACCCTAAGCCATCTGAAGAAATAAAAACCACTGGCAAAGTTAACTTCATCAGTAAATATAAAAACTAATATTACTGTATTTGGTTTGGAACTCTTTTTCCTGATATGATTAAAAAGACAAATGCACATGACAGTAGCAAACCTACGTTAGTGGCCACACAATGTATAAAGGTGTAACTTGTGACAACAACGACATGAAGGGAGAGGGGTAGAGCTGTACGTACGGCAAAGAAGTTTTATAGACTACAAAAACTAAGTTGGTATTATTTCACACTAGACTGGTTAAGTTTAAGATGTTAATTGTCATCTCCAGTGTAATCACTAAGAAATTCATGCCCTGAGAAACATTTTCTTGAATGTCCTCTCTAATCGAGCATCTAGGAGCTTAGCATGAGCCTGGGACCGTACCAGGGACTGTACACATGCAAACTCATTAAATTCTTTCAATATCCCTATTGAGTGGTGCTATTATTTTACCGGTGAAGACACTGAGATTCGGAGGGAATTTATCCAGAGTGACAGGGCTCATAAGATGCAGAACCAGGACTTCAATCAGCAACCTTGACAGACTTCTGTCTCCTCCACCTGCACCTTCTACATTTAGAATTTCATGGTCCTATTCTCTTATCACCCAATGCACCTGTTCTCCCCTTACCACCAGTAACACAACATACCAAACAACAAATGAAAATTATCTCCTTCATAGCCATGGCTTCATATAGTATCTAAAGGGGGTGAATTAATAATCTGTCTCTCCCACACAGTTCTCTCTCCATACCCACTTACCTCTTGGACAACTCCAATGTTCTGAACCCCTCAATTTCAAATGTCTAGAACATAGCTCATCTCCTTGTTGAATTGCATCACCATCCAGCCAATTTTCTAAGTCCAGAAACCTTCTGGCAATCCTAGATTCTTCCATTTCCCCATACCTCCAACAAATCACTAATCCATCACCAAAGTGTTTCTCCATCCACTTCCACTTCCTAAGTTCAGGTAGTCATCGCTGTTTCCTAGACTTCAACAGAGGGCCTTTAACCTGTCTCCCTGCCTCATGGATCCTGTTCTCGCCCCTCTCTCTGGTCAATGAACCTTCTAGAGCATACATCTAATTATAACACTGAACAAATGCATTTAGCCAACAAATTACTTAATAAATATTTGTTACTCCCTTGCACTGTATTGAGTGCTAAAAGTAGGAAGATCAAAGGATAAACTATATTGTCTTTAGATGCTCAGATTCCAGTTGGAAGGCAGATATAAAAAGATGAATATCAACTAATCTGGAAGTGCTAAATTAGAGATATTTTAAGAGTAATAAAGAGAGGCTCTTTACCCAAAACTGCAGGAAAAGCTTTGTAGAAGAAGTGACAACTGAACTGTTTTAGACCATCATGAATTACCCAAGAAACTGGCAAAGACGGGGCACTCAAAACCAAGAGAAAGTGTGAACAAGGGACAGCAAGAAATCATACTGGAGAGAAACCTTGTATGCTGTAAGGAACTTTTATCCTATGGGAAATGGGCACCTACTTTTGATTTTTAAACAGCTCACTCTGATGGGCATGGATAAGAGGGGAATAGTGGCAAGAAGACCAGTAAGGAGACTGTTACTGCAGGAAAATAAAGAGGGCCTGTCCTAAGGAATTGGCAACAAGGACGGAGAGGAGAGTGCAGATTCCAGAAATATTTAGGAGGTTGAATTGGCAGGACTTGCTAAGTGTCTGAATGTGGCGGGGGTGGAGGGATGAGGAAGGAGGAGCAGCCAAGGATGACTCACAGGCTTTGACTTTGGGGACTTGGTGCCACCCCATGAGATACAGCAGTGTTCCCAGCCCTTTAGTTTGCAGAGACCTGTAAACTTTCCAACAGATGTAGAGCTCTGACAGAATACTACCAACGAAAGATGTAAATACACCCTACTGTCTACTTTCAAGTACCATTTCATAAAGAAAGCGCATTTTAACACCCAAACTGTAAATAGATTTAGCTTTCTGAAAAATTCACCACAGGCCCTTATTTTTCTAATTTCATCATAGATGATGGAAAATTGGTACCAGGCCTCAGACCAACACTGGGAAGCCCTGAGATGGAGATATACGAGAAGTCCATTTGGCTGTAAGATAATGAGTTGAAGACAGAATATACAGTCCCCGCCCTCACCAACTCTCAGTAGGGTTATCTATCCTACATACATTAAGGGTTGTAATAGAGTTCAAGAGGTTATGGAAGCTCCAAAGAAGAGGCACTCAAAAGTGCGTCGAGTGGGAGTGGCTGGGGAGATGAGTCTCAGAGGATGATCTGGAGTTCGCCAAATAAATAAAGGAAGTTTAGTACAGTCCTAGTACAGTCCAGGTATAAGAAACGGCATGTCCAAAGGTATGTAGGTATGCAGGAAATTCACATTTAGGGAACTGTGGATAGTTTGGCATGACTTAGTGATTATCTTGGAAAATAGCAAGAGAAGAGCTGGAAAAGTACGCAGAAGTGAAATTGAGAAGAGTTTGGTAATCCGGGCTAAGAAGTCTGGAAATTATCTTATGGGCACTTGGGGAGAACCAAAGGACTTTGCAGTGAGCAATACCATGGCCAGTTTTAACACTTGGAAATATTGCTCTGACTGCAGACTAGAAATTGGACTCTAAGGGAATAAAATCGAGGGTAAAGAAAATGGGTAAGAAGTGTCTGCAAAAATCCAGGTGAGAAATACAGATAGATTAGAAAAATAGAAGTAGCAGAGAAAGACCAGTACAACCAAGAGATATTTTCTGAATGCCTACATTCTACAGGGGGTATTAAGGCCAATGAGCTAAGATCCCTACTCTCTTTGAGCTTCTTTTCTATTTTTGTTAAACAAACAACAGAACCATACTTTATATAATGTCTTGCAATTTAGAAAATTTAACAATGCACCCTGGTCAGTGTGGCTCAGTTGGCTGGGCACTGTCCCACAGAGTGAAGGGTCGCCAGTTCGATTTTCAATAGGAGCACATGCCTGGGTTGTAGGCAGGCCTCTGGCTGGGGCACGTGGAAGAGGCAATGGATCCATGTTTCTCTAGCATCCGTGTTTCTCTCCCTCCCTTTCCCTCTCTCTAAAAACAAATAAATAAAATTTTCAAAAAAAAAAAACAATGCATCAAATGCTGTCAGAAGCTTTTCTTTCTCACTGTGTGTGTGTGTAAAACCATTTTTAAATGCACTAAATTATGTTATCTATGTAATTTATTACACCATTTCTCTGTTCTTGTAACACTGGCTCACCACTTTATAATACATTCCTATAAGTGGCATTGAAGAAATCAAAAGGTGTGCGCTTTTTCTGAGTAAAATTATGTAAACTTTTAAAAAGTTTTTGATCCAAATGGCCTTAAAGATTTTTGTATCAATTTATATTTCCATAGTGATATCTAGAAGGTGGAATCCATAGGATATGGTGACCAACCAGGATATTATAGTTGAAGAACAAGAAGGTTAGAATGATTTTCAAGTTCTGGTTTGAGCAACAAGGTAGATAATGGTACTATTTCCAAATAGTAGAACAATAAAGGAAAAGAAGATCTGAGGAGTAATTAATGTAATTAATGATGATGTTCGTGACCTTCAGGTGGTAATAATGTCCAGTGAAGAACTGTAAACTAACAATACTTGGAGCTTTGGACACAGGTCAAGTAATAGTTTGGGAAGCTGTCAGAATGCAAAGAAGGCAGGATCTTGGGGGCTATAACATGAAACAAAAATAGCATCCCTGCTCTGACTGGTGCAGCTCAGTTGGTTGGGCATCACCCCACGAAGCAAGACCTCACTGGGTCAATTCCCAGTTATGGCACATGCTTGGGCTGCAGGTTTGGTCCTTGGTCTAGGCAACCCCCTGATGTTTCTCTCACACACTGATGTTTTTCTTCCCCTCTTTCTCCCTCCCTTCCCCTTTCTCTAAGGACAAATAAATAACACCTTAAAAAATAGCATCCCTGAATGAATCATAGAGGTGGGCGGAAAAAAAAAAAAAAAAAGCTGAGGAAAATGATGTCACAAAAATACAAGGGAATTAAGAAAACAATTCCTTTTACAATAGCATCAAAACCAACAAAATACAGGACAAAGTAGCAGTACAAAAAGCTAACATTTATTGAGTGTTTACTGTGCCCCAGGCATGGTGCTAAGAACTTCATCTGTGTTTACGTATTTCAACCTCTTGACCCTATTAGGCAGGTATCATCATCTCCTTTACAGATGAACAGAACTAAGGCGTTGAAGATGAGTAGAATGCCCAGCATCAGAAAGCCTGTGAAATGAGGGAGCCAGGATTCGAGCTCAGATAATCAGGCATGAGAACCCTCACACTTAACTACTGTATTCTCCATTCCATGGCTTATTAGGATCCCCCTGATCTTCACCCTAATTACTACTCCATTCTCTTCACTTAACTAGTTTCTCTCCATCCTGAAATATGTGCAGTTCCTGTAATGTGTGTAGTTTTTGTGCTGTGCCTTGAGGAGAGCTCCCCCGCAACCCCCCGGGCCTAGGAAGCTCTCCTTTTCTCTGTCTGGTGGCCTCCTCTCCTCATCCGAGGAAGACTGCTCAGCGGGGAACATCATCTGCGATCCTCACTTTCCCTCCTCTGTCCTCCCACTTCCAGAGCCAAGACTCTGATGTGTTATCACAACATACCTGACTCACTGGAGGCACTTGGCCATGACCGCTAAATGAATGAATGAATAAATAAATAAATAAAAACATTCGCTTGTCCCACAAGAGAGTACGCTATATTTTCAGAAATAGCCCGGCCAAGTCTGATAAGTCAAGTGGGGGATTAGGCTGAGTAATATTCTTTTGGGTCCAAACAGAGGTGTGATAATAAAGTAAAGATGCTGATTTTGGGGTTTGGCTCATAAAACACTTCTTTTTTTTTCTTTTCCCTTTTTCTTTTTTTTTCCATTTTTTATTTTATTTTTTTAAAACAGTATTTTTTAATTGTTGATATTGTACAGTTTTCTGTCTTTTACCCCGCCCCAGCCCACCACCCCAGCCCTCCCCACCTTCCTCCCATTTCCACCCCCCATAGTTTTTGTCCATGAGTCCTTTATACTTGTTGCTCTAAACAGTTCCTTCTGAAGACAATTCCAAAAGGGTCAGAAAATGTTTTGCTTAATTACAGTAGAATTAGAAAAACTGGACTCCCTCCCTCGCAGGACAAGATTTATTTGTTCATATAAATATATTCTAGTATTATGTTTTTCACTTTTTTCTTTGTCTCATTATTTTCAAGTCATACTGTATAATAAGGCAATTGCACTTTACTATTAAACATATTCCATTTCCTACAAAGCAAACCACTAAATAAGTTATCCCCATTTTTCCCCCTCACATTGCTTTTCCTCAGTAAGCATCTTTACATGTTAAAGAAATATTTTATTATCAGAGGGTGATTTTGCTTATTTCCAAAGAGGGAAGCAATTTGCTACTCTTTAATTTAAACATACCCTTAAACCCAAGGAATGTCTGGCTCACGGCAGGAAAAACAAGGTCCAGGATCTATTAACTTGTGATGCACAGCTTTCAAAGCAGTTTACATTCAGTATGCATTTAAATTCACTTAACTATCAGGGCAAAGCCTCAATCTCTTGTGTATTTTGCTAGTGCAGAAGTATTCTCAGCCCCAAACGAGGTCACAAAATGTTTTAACACGACATGTTTCACTCTTTCAACTTTTAAAGAAAATTCTAAGGAACTATAAAAAGAAAGTTTCCTGAAAGAAACAGCCTCATACCTGAAAGTACACCTTAGACCCGCCCTGCCCCAATTTGTTTGCAGGGAGCTATCATAATAGAACTAATTCATGCGATAGCACACATTCAACCTCAATGCTTCTTCTAAGCCTCAGTCTTGATCCATCAATAAGCCCATCGTGTCGAACTCTTCTTCAAAGATTCTGTCCAGTTCTCTAAGTACAACCACCCGCCACACACAGTCTTTCTGCGGTCAGAATTTCATAGATCTTTATGGTATGTATTTTGAATTGGTATATATAAAGGTTAGATCTAAGCATTAGCCTAATAAGCATACCTCTGCTAACATCAGTTATTAGTGTTTCTTAGCTGTTAATAGGGTTTCACTCTACTCAAAGCCACCTTATTATCCAACATGAGTGACATGAATATAAGATTTCTAGGCAGAATACCCACTGGAATTAAGATGGGAAATAGTAAAACACAAATAATATGAAATATAGAACAAAGGTACCATCACCAGCAGCTGAAATTAATTAGAAAAAGAAATTCTATCCAAAAAAATCAATTTTGTTAGGTATTGAACAATAGTTTTGACAAATATAATTTTAAGAATGAACATATTTGTATAACTTTTGAAGTTATACATATGTGGATATTTAATCACAGCTCTCTTGGCTTATATTTCTTTGTTAGAAATAAAACCAAAAAAGCAAAATTGGCTACATATTACCCTTTAACAGAGAAATAAGCAGATAGTAAACATCTCTGAGTTCAGTTTTTATTGACTTGTTTTGAGATGCTAAAATGACATTAAACCCAATAGTTTAGTCTCTTTTTAGTCTTTTTAATCATTCTTATAGAATAACTTGAGAGGAAATTATATTTTACAAGTTGCTAAATATGTAAATATTGCTTATTTATTGTAAACATTGTATTATTTTTGACCTCCTTCTTTGGTATTTCACTTCTCTTTGTTTTTAGACATAGAGTACATTTCCTCTTCAGATTTAGAATAGCAGTTTCTTAAAGGAAAAAAACAAGTTGGTAAGAGTGAGACATTCCCCCCTTAAATAGATACATTATTTTTTTGGAATTCAAAAGAATCATGTATTAAAAATGAAAAGCCTCAAAGTATACAATTTATAGCTTAGTACTTATTAATGATAGAGGTAAATAAAATAAAAGAGAACTTTAAAATACTCTACTTAATACCAGTGAAACATCAAATACCACTATCAAAATGCGAAATCAGATGCTAGATATCAATATCATATGCCAAAAAGTTATCTGTAGGAGGTTAGTTTCAGGGAAGTTATTTCAGTAAACAGACACAAAGGTATCTATCTGGAAGTAGAAGAAGAGAAAGCATGTAGGCTCCTGAACCAAACTGCAGGGACAAATTCTAAGACTGCAGTAGGAGACATCAAATGCAGGTGACGAGGATGAGCCACCCACAGAAAAGGTCTGAGCTTATGACTACCCAAACCTAAGAGAGGAGGCTGGGATGGCTACTCACCAAGAGTGATATAATCAATCACATTTACTTATACAAAAAGCCCGTATTTTATCTCTATCAAAGCAGTTTGCAGGGTGACCTGGACCCTGTCAGAGGGGAGGGCATTTGTGGGACACGCAGACCTTCCCTCTCTACACAGTCAAGATGGGTGCAAGGGGCAATAGGCTTGAGGCCATAGACAGTAAGGTCATCGGCCAACTCCCTTCATGGACTCCATGCTCACTCTGCAACTGTCCCATCATCATCTGGCTTTCCCACAGATAAGCACTCAAGGAAGGCAATGCCTTAGCTGGCAAATCCCAGTACACTTGAAAAGTACAGCTTTTATTGGAAAAGAGTAAATGAACATTTCGGTTCAAACCTCGGTTTCTTGAGAGGTTGGCATGAGCCCACCATCCCTGGACTCTCCATCCCTCTGGGTTTACTAATAAAATCGGGCGTCCAGCCTTTAATGCCAGGCGGATCCTGGAACATGGCAGTCACACCACAGAACTGGCTCCCAGTGTGTGGGCAGCCAGCCATCATCCTGCCTGCCTCCTGAAAAGGCAGCAGTGGGTACCTTGACCTTGAGACATACCTTTTCTTCACACCGAAACAGAATGTCTCTGCATTTTGAGTTGTAATTCATGCAACTTTTAAACTGTAAGAATAAAAGCAACATCTCAGGACATATTTACCCAGGTTTGCTAGAACTTCTAAAGAAACCATCTTTCTGGGCAGACAAGCACTTCGGAAGAGATGAATTCTTAGACTTCATTTATGCAGTACTGAATTGTTTTCATTATGAATTGCCTCATGGGGTGGGAAATGGCAGAGGGTGAGGACCTGATAATATAAAATCCGGGCGAGGGCCTTGTCAAACATCTCTACCTTACCCTACACTGACAATCAGCCAATTAATTAACAGTGGGTTCTCAGACACCTTCAATGTGCTAACACTAGAGTGATGGCAGTGAGCAAAACTGTCCCCTCAGGAAGGTACTGGAGTCACTGTCCTGGGGAGCCACTACAGCTGCTGAGTCTGCATCCACCTTCGGTGTGCTGGGGTAGAAATATATTGAAAATGACTCACCCTGAGTGAGATTAGACTTTTCAAGTGAATTTTGTCAACACGGTTACAGAGAATTTTGTTCCTGGCTTTACCTATTCAAAACACAAATTCGCCTTATTCACCTTATTTGTTTGGTAAGACTAAACAAAAGCATTCATTAATAAAAAGAGAGAAAACACAGCGCCAAAATCTTTGTGTATTTTAGCACACCATACATTTATCTTCTTCCAGGCAAGTGGCATGCAACTGGTTTCTAAACCAAAGAAAGCTAACAGAAAAAACTGTTTACAGTAGAACAATATTCAATAATTCATAGCTTGATGATCTAATGAAATTACTTTAAAATGTCAAATGTCAAATGCTGTATCAAATCTCTTTTGCATTTCAACTTAACATTTTGATGAAAAATGAATTCAACAAATAGTAACTGTGTTTTATGGAAGGCTCACCCAAGTTTTACTGAGCCCAGTTAAGCATAATAATTTTGACAGACTGGCTACATAAAAGAGTTCTTACTTTTTATAAAATGTCACCTTAACAATTTTTAAGTGTCTACACATAATTAACCCAATCTTAGTACATACCAAAAAATTGTTTGTCTGTGTGTGTGTATATATATCTTTTAAACAATAAACAAAGAGTGAAAAACAAGGAAATTACTTTAAGGTAGACTCACCTACACAGCAAAAATAAAACCATTTACTATACGCTTATTAGAGCTTGGGACATGTTAAATGTTCAATTATAAATTAGTTGTGAGGTGATGATGATGACGATGACTTTATTCTTAAGAATTTAAGTTTCTGTTTCATTTATTAGAGCTGTTTTTGAAAGCATAAAGCAACGCTGCCAGTTCTTTCTTACACATCTAGAAACACACTCCTGTTTCCTTTGTAAAACAACAACAAAAATATCACCACGCTTCAATCTGGTTGTCATTCTACCAACAATACTGCATTCCCCCAATTATTTAATGATATTCTACACTTTGTGTTCCACTTCCTCACTCCTTTGTTGTTAACTGGCTTCTCTCTCTCTTCCAGCGAAATCTGCCTCCCAAACGGACGGTGGTAACTTCCCACCACTAAACGCAACCTTCCTTCTCTTCAACGTCTTGGCAGCACCTGCGATACCTGAATGAAATGCTTCCTTTGCCTTAAAACTTTCCCTTCCCATGGCTGCTCTGAGTTTTCTTCTTTTCCTCCCTTTACTTCTAGAGTCTCTGCCTTCCTTGCTGGCCTTTTTTTCTCCTTCAATCTTAAACGCTGGTAATCCCAAGTTTCTATTTTCAGTTTTATTTCCCCCCTGAAAATATGGGAGTTCTTGCTCATCTGTCGATTTAACGTTAGGGTCCAATCTGCCAGTGATCCAGAAGATCGACGTCAGATGGCAGTTGTGTGAGAGGCACAGTTGGAACTGTCTGTGCTGTGGAGGCTGGTGTGAGTGCACCCGGCACTTAGCTGGTGACACAGGCGCAGTCACGTGCTCGTTTTCACACGCGGCATTTGTGGGTTGCTCCCATGGGACACCCGATGCACAGTAATGGTATTCCAAATGTGGACACAGGTTTTCTGGGCTCCTCTCTGGAGCTCTTGATTTCCAGTACTTCACCTACAACTCGGCCTTGGTTATTTCCCGAGAGCACAGATAACTTCACATGTTCAAACCATAACTCATCAGTGTCCCATCAAACCTGCTCCTTCTCCTGTGACTCCTATTTCTAACAGTGGCACCCCCTCCTGTCACTCAAGCTTCACACTACAGTGCATCTTGTTAACTCTCCAACCCTGTACATCCACATACCAACCCGTTACCCAGACCGGCCAAGTCTTATGCTCAATCATCTCAGATTCAACCTCTCCCCTCATTTCGAGGGAACTGCCCCCCAATTCAGGCCATCATTTTTTTTCTTTCTCCCCAGGAAATGGTCTGTCTCCTAACTAGTTTGCTAGTCTCTAAATGCTGTATCAACATGGTTAACCTCTGCTATTGTTCCAACCCCAACCACCTGAGCATCTCTCTTCCACTCCCCTGCCCCTCACGCTCTGGTCAACTCAGCACCTCAGGCTTGGCTGTCACGCATCACGTATCATTCATCTCCACTTCTGTGACTCTGCTCTTATCATTTGCCTCTTCGGTGGTGTCTAAGTTTCGTGCTCCACCAGTTAAATATTTCTTCTCCCAAAGAACTGTATCTGTGCCTCTGAATGGTCGTTATACTTTATTCTTTGTATTACAGTAGTTTGCTATGTCATTCCTTTCCTCCCATTAAGTTACAAGCTCACTTATAACCCCACTTAGATAAAGCAGGGCTGAGCAATACACATTTTGATTCCCCACTGTGCACACTGCCTGTAGTAGGTACCTTGCCTTGAAGGGGTGCTCAGTTAACCTCTGATGAATGGAAAATCATCTAAGGCACTATTTTGTGAATGTATGCCATGTCACCTACTGCTATTCCCAGGAAGCAAAATACACTCTGGGAGTGAGATCCAAACTGTAGCTAGATTCCCTTAGCATCTTTGGATCCGTCCTAAAAGCATCTTCAGTTTGGGCAATCCTATTAGCCAAGTTCTAGACTGGGCTCCCGGAAAATCAGAATATGCCGGAACCAACCTTCCAGTCTCTTCAGAATAGAGACACCATATAAGCAAGCTTCATTTTTTGGGATACTATATCCCCAACGTATCTGAACTTCCAACTTTAGGAATAGAGAAAGGAGAAAATTATCAAAGTTCTATTTAATTTTCTACCCAGTAAATGGGAAAGCTTCATCATTTCATTCAGAGCCCAGTAACTTACTAAATGCTAGACTGAAAAGCTTAATAAAGCTTCCAGATTTATTTCACCTTTACAAACAGGATATTTCTTAGATCTGGAAGCAGCTAGCTTCACATAAATTGTATGAAAAATGCAGTATTATTAGTACTATTAAAATATTTCCTTTAATTTAAGTATATACATATAAAAGAGGAAAAACATTTTGAAATTAGCTAACAATGATATTTTAAAATCAGTTGTAAATTAATTTGACTCTTTATTTTGTTTGGAGGTGGGGGACAACTTCCATGTATCGCAGGAATTCCTTTCCTTCTTTAAACACTGGAGGCAAGTCTTTGTAGAAAGGGGTGTTTCCGAAGTTTCGAAGAAACAAACAGGAGTAATTAATGCCTTTAAAGTTTCTCTCACAAAAGACTTTGCATAAACAATCTTTTTCATGATTTGAAACTAAAATTGTAAGAACACAGAATTTTAAAGCTAGAGGTCACCAAGCCTTAGTCCTGCCTTTTGAAAATGAGAAAACTGAGGCAGGAAATGGTTAAGATGACCTGCCCTGGTTCTCCCTGTGAATGGTCCTCTCCATTATACCATTCTGCCACTGAATACAGCAGAAGTACTTCCTGACATTAATTTCAGAAGGGAAAGTACAGAATCTCATACCTTAAAAATGATCAAGTATTCTTCGAGGAAACTTTAAAAAATATTTGGAAAAAAAGAAGAATATAAGTTCCCATATTCTAACATAACTATCAATCCCTTTGGGGGAAATTTCAGCTTATTAAAAATGTGACCTAATATTTTAATGTATCCTTCTGGGTTAGCCAATGCCTCTCATTTCCTAAAATTGTGGGACATGCACACTCGACCTCGAGAGAACTCACTCTATTTACCGTTGTCTCCTCCCAAAGGCACAAGACACAAAGTGTCCGTTTATTACACAAGCCCTATCACAAGCTTTTTTTAACTGCCAGACTCCTCTGGTTTATGTACATAGCTACAGTTCCCACTATTTAGGAGCTTACAATGTACGGTCATTTTCTTCGTGTTAAAAATGCACTGCTTCCTGCACGTTCCCATCCACTTAGGTGGTGAAGAATGTTGATGGTGGTGTCCACACAATGCTATAGCTTGGGGTTTTTCAACCCTGGCAATGTTCAAATTTGCGGCCGGATAACTCTGTTGTGGGGGGCTGCCCTGTGAACTTAGTGTTTAGTAACGAATGTCCTCAGACTCTACGCACTAGAAACCAGTATAAATATGTTGTCTAACAAAAAGCATCTGCAGACATTGCTGAATGTCCCCTCTGGGCAAATTTGCCCTCAGCTGAGAACTACTGCTATTGAGGGCAGACAGCTCCCTCTGCCTATGTTTGGACACAATTTAAAAACACGCCCTTCCCACGTAATCCTAGCGTTAGGGTGATCAGCAGTAATTCATTTTTTTAAGTTTCCTTATACACTATAATCGTTACTATACTTGTGCATACGATTTCAATGCAATTTTTAAAGAAGCAGAATATCTCACACAATCAACTAAACAACAGCATTTATTCAAGCACTTGCAGTATGGTCAGCAGTATGCTAACCACCAAAGGAAGAAGTCGTGGCCTCTACTCATAGGATGCTTTCGTTGAAGTTGAAGAAAGATGTACACATGTGAAATAACCACAGGCACAAGACAGAACACAGAGCTAAACCAGGTGAGACAACATCTCCAGGAGGAAGTGATCAATGGTAGCACTTAAGTTTTCAGAAATACTCTTAGGGAGCTGATGATATCTGAGCCAGTGTGTTTCCTCCAATTTGTGCCACGGAATTTTATTTCTTTCCTCCTATACATTGAAATTAACTAGTGACTTTTTCTGATACAGGGCATCTGAACCTTGGCACTACTGATATTTTGAATTTTCTTTGTTGTGGGGAGCTGTCTCATGCATTGCAGGGTATTTAACAGCATCAGTGACCTCTACCTATCAGATGTCTGCAGCAACACCTCTCTCCAGCTGCGACAAAGACAATGTGTCCAGAGATTGCCAAACATCCCCTAGGAGGTAGAGACCCGTGGTCCCCACTGTGAGGCCCTTTGCAGCAATGTTAATGTGGGATACCAACACTGGTCAAGCAGGGCTTGTGCAACCCAGGTCCAAAGACTGAACAAAGGGGTAGAAGGAACAGACAGGAGTAGCTCTGAAAGTCTGTTTCTTCAACTTCAAAAGACAAATTGCCCTTTCTCTTGATTCAAGAGAGTTTGAAGCCCCAGTGAAAGAAAACTGGATACAAAACCTGTGCCCCCAGAGTAGGAACACATAGGGTAGCACAGACAGACCTGAGATGAGTCAAAAGCTGAATCATGTAGCTGTCCACTCCTCCTCTTCCTCCACTGCCATCTCCACCCTCCACCCAATGTTGCCACTTTCCCAAGCTCAATCCACTCAGGATCTGCATTGGGGTTTGTTCATAAAAGCATCATCTACTGAGTTAATTATACATAAGGTGTTTTCTAGCTACCATGAAGCCAAGCAGAATTTCTGCTGAATGGTTTAAAATAAAAATCTATTTTCTGTAATGATACTACAATGTTTCGATCTGAAGAGCAAGATTTTTCCACCAAAATGAGTGAACTCAAAACATTGCTGTGGCCAGGAACTGATTATGCTCATTCGTGCAACCTACTCCTCAGGAACTCCTTCACTATCTCAAAATGTGCTACATGTGAAATTTCTCCAAGTTTTCATGACTAAAAACTACTTTTATGTCTTGGCATGCAATTTGAAACCTGTCTAGTAACACGTATATCACTTTGAAATGCTTAGCCAAATTTCAAGATGATATAAAAATTATCCTAAAGATGCATTGTCATGGCAAACATCATATTTTGCTTCTGGAAGATTCGGACCTTCGCTAGAACAACAAAGAATCAAATGTCAAAACACTTTTCTCAGCCATGTGAAACTAGGACCAAAAGCTTTCCTAGACTGAAGCTTTTTCCCCCCACACCATGCCTTGGACTCTATGGAATATGAACTCAGAACCAGTGACTTCACACTGGTGTTAAGTCCCACACTAAAAACCTCACACAGCCACGTGTGAGGTATATGAAGACAGTGATGGCCCATGAAAACGAAGGTTATGACAGAAGCCTGGGTATGAAGACACACAGAAAAACAGTGACGGCTGGCCCTCAGAGGCGACTTACTGGTACAAGGCAGACCACACCACTCCCAGGAGACTCCTGGAGTCCAGAACCCCTGTCCTAGTATCCCAAATGAATCAAGATTCTCATGAAGGCCCTGTTACAACAAAATCCCCTTTTCCTAAGCTAGCCTCAGTGGGTCTCTATTACATGTAATCCTAACACTAAGCCTACTGGCTATGGCATTAACTACCTGCTGGTTCTTATATTCTGGTCATAAAATGTCATTTAAAAATCTATCTTTTTGTGAGAGCAGAATGGGTGGTGATTATTTAATGAGTAAATGAGTTTCCATTTTTTAAAAAAATTTGATTTTAGCAGGGAGGAGAGAGTGAGAGAAAGAGAAACATTGATTTGCTGTTCTACCTATTTAAGCATTCACTGGTTGTCTCTTGTATGTGCCCTGACCAGGGATCAAACCCGCAACCAACAACCTCAGCATTTCAGATGGCACTCCAACCAACCGAGCTACTGGCCAGGACCTACGGTTTTCATTTTCGATGATAAAAAGTTCTTGAAATGGATAGTGGCGATGGTTGTGCAATAATGTGGATGTATGTAATGCCACTGAATTGTACACTTGAAAATGATTAAAATAGTACATTTGATGCGATGTATATTTTACCACTAAAAATAAGTAAAAAATAAAATCTATCTTCTTGGAAAATGTATGACTAAAATACCCTGTCTATAAAAGCTTCTAATCATCAATGTTAAGTAAAACTAGATAGTTGAAGATTTTTCCCATATAGAATATAATATAAAAGTATGTTCCAAAGATCCCCAAATTCAGCAATGTATTTTGAGAATGTATCTAGGACTGTTTAAAATGTCCCTTTTAAATAAAAGTAAACAACTGGAGACTCTGAAGTGACTGTGTTTTTCAGTGATTCCTCACTACCACTACTCCTTTACTTTTATCAATACTTTACCACTTTATTAGCATCTTTATAAACAAATGCAATTAATTGTAAAGTGGATATGCACATGAACCCACATGAAGAGGAAGAACCTGGAGAGGAGGGATGGGGAATGTGAGGGAGAAATGAAAAACACAATGTCCTAAATTGATTACCACTTATTTATATGTTTAAAGAAGTCAGTTGATGTTTTAACATAACAGGACAGAATTTCACTATAATCTTGTACACCTGAAACTAATATGATATTGCATGTCAACTATAATTGAAAAATAAATTTAAAAAGGAGTTTCTCTGTAACCAGGTAATAGGCACAGGATATAATAAAGCCAACAATAAAAACCCAACAAGAACTTTACAACATGTGGAACAGACCAAAAAATCCTGTTTGCTTGTCAAGTGTAACAACTCCTTTATCCATATGTTTTTAAGACAAAAAGCTGCAAGAACGCAAGACATATTTACCTTACATTTCACACAAGAGACATCATATGACGAGAACAAAGAAATGTATGTTTTTGTAGGTTTGGGGCAATAGGTCAGCAATTTAAGGTAACGCATACTGAAACTGTAGCATTTACCAATTTTAGAGCCAAACTCTAAACTCATTTTAATTTATGCTACTCCTTTACACTTTGAGATGTGTTTTTTCCTTCTCTTTTCCACTTTAACTTCATTTTCTGTCTAGTCTACACATACTCTCTCAGAACCAGAAGTTTTCTGCCCTACTAATTTTGATCTCTTAATGGTATTTCAAAACTAGACGGTGGGTAGAAAATAGACAGGGGGATTGCAAGAATAGTGTGGGAAATGTAGAAGCTAAAGAACTTATGACACATGGACATGAACTAAAGGGGGGAATGTGGGTGGGAGGGAGTGTGCAGGGTGGAGGGGAATGATGGGGGAGAAATGGGACAACTGTAATAGCATAATCAGTAAAATATATTTTAAAAAGTTTAAAATAAAGGAAGATGAAGCCATCTAAAATTAAAAAAAACTAAGAAAATAATTTATTACTTTAATATAATCTCTTCTAATTTTTTGGTCATTTTCTATTCTATTTGTCTATACACTTTCAGAATTTTCTTCTTCATATATATATTTTTTCTTTTCCATTATTTTATTCTTCATCTGAACTTTTGCTTGCCCTTCATTAGTACTACCAAACCTCTCAACCTTTCCCTCCATACTCTGTAAGTTCAAAAGAGTAAAATTTGGTATCTAACCACAACGTAATATAATTTTCTTTCTTTAATAGACACCACATAGGGCCTTCTCTTACCTGTCATGAATAGCTGAACCATTTAAGGAAGTAAACATTTTATTAACTATAATCTATAATAGCAGGCATAGTCAGTGTTCATCGTAACTGTTCATAAGGATTACAATAAAGAATGGATCCTGAAATATTTTCTCAATGAACAAAGTATTAAACTATGAGTTTTAGTGTTAAATGTATTTTGTCATATTCTAATTCTTTGAAAATGGACTTAATGTACAGAAGAGATGACAACTTTCTATTAACTACATTTTATTAACTGAACTTGATTCTTCAATTATGCAGGTTAACAAAAAGACACCCTATGAGTGTCAAAAGTTTTACTTAGAAATCTCATTTGGCATTTTTCTTTTTTAGTGATAATTAAGTAGAATTTCCTGCTATATCTCAATTTGCAGAATGGTCACTAAGTCAGCAAATGAGGCAATGCAAAAGGAATCAAAATGTCAGTTTTTGGCCCTGGCTGGTTCAGTGGATTCAGTGTTGACCCACAAACCGAAGAACTGCTGGTTTGATTCCCAGTCAGAGCACATGCCTGGGATGCCGACTGGGTCCCCAGTTGGGGATGTACAAGAGGCAATCAACCGATGTTGTCTCTCGCACATTGATGTTTTTCTCCTCTTTCTCCCTTCCTCTCTCTCTAAAAATAAATACAATCTTTTTTAAAATGTCAGTTATTGTATTGTAGGCAGGCAGCACCAGAAACTTGGAGTCTTGAGCATATGCTACAAATTCTTAAGATTTCTATCACAACATCTCAAAGAACACACAAGAAAAGATAGGGTTTTGTTTGCTTTCACCTATATTGCTCATTATTCTTTGCTCTACACAGAGTTGGCTAACAGTTTAGTAGAAATGCTTACAGACATGTCTGAAACAAATGATTCACACATTAAATACCTTCTAGAAAGTAAATGCTATTTAAACTAATTTACTATTGCTTGGACAGATGTTCTGCCTGGCAGAAAGTGGCCTTGTAAATTCTGTTTATCCTCTTCATTATTTGCTTTTTATTTTAATAATCAATGCAGTGAAATTCCACATTCCATTTTCCAATAGTCTGAACCCTCCTGAGAATTTTATACTTTGGAATAAAGCTCTTCATGTAATTTCTCAAGTATTTTGACACTGGGTAGTTGTACGAACATCCCAAACATAATCCATTTTCAGCTGGTAGGATGGATAATCAAATAAGCAAAACAATGTTTCTGAATTAAAGACATTCAAAGGAATACATATTACTGCATATTTTTCAGTATGATTATGTAACAAGACGCCACTTCAAAGATAACTTTGCTTGGATTGTATGTGCAAAAAGGTCAGGGCTATGTTTTCTGTAGGAATTTTTACTTTTGCTTATTTGGAAGCAGTTAAAGGCCCAGAAACACTTACTATCTGGAGACCTCTGTAAAAATAAAAATACATAAAGAAACAATAATAAATACCTCTGATTTAAATACATCAGTATTCTTGCTATAAGTATTTATTTCTTTCTTCCCTGTAAACTACTGCTTTAAAATTGTCTTTAATAATAAAAATATATTTCTAAAGAAATCATATGTCTAGATAATCTAAAAAGTGACTTTTGACTTGTTTAATAAACTTTAAAACAAATTGGTTGTCAATATGGATAAACTTTCTAATGTGTCCTGTAATTAATGTTAAGTAGTCCAGGAAAACAGGTAGGTAAAAAAGGGTTTTGCGATTTTCTAAAATTTTCAAGGTTTTCTGAAATAATTTATCTTCAATGTCTTAATATTAATAATTGTAGAGTCTAACAATTTTGGTTAGTTCTAAATATAAAACTAATTAATAACACTCTGCTTTTACTCACAAAGAGGCCATATTCTGAACTACACAGAAAGTGATGAGGGTCCAGTGAACAGAGCCATGAATCCCTCCCGGACTCAGCCTCTTTGGTCACTAAGCCTTTCCTAACATTAAATAGCATATACACTTCAACTGTTGTTTGAACTCCATTTCCTTCCATTCCTGCCCCACTTATTAGATTGCACAGAAACAATACAAAGACCAAATAAATTATAACAGCACTGCTTTAAATAGAGAAGTATGGGTATATTTATTTATAGTTCAAGGCCAAAGCTACTTCCTTAGATTGTGAATGTCTTAAGAACAAAAACATGCTCAACATCACTAATTATCAGAGAAATGCAAATTAAAACCACAATAAGATACCACCTGACACAGTCAGAATGGCCATCATCAATAAATCAACAAACAAGTGCTGATGAGGATGTGGAGAAAGGGGAACCCATGTGCACTGTTGATAGGAATGCAGACTGGTGCAGCCACTGTGGAAAACAGTATGGAGTTACCCCCAAAATTTAAAGATGAAACTGCCTTATGACCCAGCGATTCCACTTCTGGGAATTTATCCAAAGAAACCTGAAACACTAATTTGAAAGACTGTAAAAGATAGGCATCCAGCACTATCTGTAGTATTCAAGATTTAAAAGCAACCCAAGTGCCCATCAGTAGATGAGTGGATAAGAAAGCTGCGGTATACTTACACAATGGAATACTAGTCGCTGTAAAAAGGAAATCTTACCCTCTGCAATATGATGAAAAGCATGATGCTAAGTGAAATAAGCCAATCAGAGAAACACAAATACCATATGATTTCACTCATATGTAGAATCCAATAAACAAAGTAAACTAACAAAATAGAAACAGACTCACAGAGAACAGACTGACAGCTCTTAAAGGGGAGGGGTTGGGAGGCTTGGTGAAAAAGGTGAGGGGATTAAGGGGAAAAAAAGACCTCACAGACAGAAACAACAGTGTGGTGATTACCAGAGGGAAAGGGGGTGGGGAAGGTAGAAGTGCGCAACAGGAGGATTCATGGTGTTGGAAAGAGACTTGGAGTGGTGAACACATGATATGAAATACAGATGATGTATTACAGAATTGTACACCTGAATCCTATATAATTTTATTAACCAATGTTGCCCCACTAAGTTCAATAAAAAATAATAAAAATTTTAAAAAATAAAAAAACTTCCAAAAAAAACCAAAAAGAAAAGGAAAAAAAGAAGAAAAAGTATCTAAATCCAGGGTGGAGTCTAATGGTTTACACTTAATACCATTAATTAATTAAATACCAAAAGGAGATTGACTTCTGATGTCAAATTTTTGATGATGAGGAAACTCAAGGTTCCTTGAATCCCTCAGTTTGGACCAAGGTCATCTGATATTATTAGCCTGAGCAGGGCTGCAAAGAGAAATCAGGAAGTGCTGAGTCATCGGGAGCCTAAGTGACACTGCTGTCAGCACTTCTGGTGCCAGATTCAGAGGTGAGGGTACTTCCTTTGACCTGCCACTCTTCCTTCCTTTTCTCACTGGCCTAGGGTAGGTGATGGCAAGCTGACTGCCACCAAGTTGAGGAGCAACGTGAATAACAAGTAACACTATGTAAGTCTCCATTCTGTGTGCATTTATCTCCACATACAGCTAATACAACAAACTGGTTAAAAAATTAAATTAAAACACACACACACACACACACAGAATTTAGTATCTGTCAGAATTAAGAGATTATACCTCTAGTATCTGGTAACAGAAGAGTTTCCTCCTCAACCAGCATGCCTTTTTCAGCACTCAGTTTATATGCATTTAATTTCAAAAAAGAACTTACCAAAACAGTCATACTCAAGTGATCTTGCATAACTAAAACACCTGGAACAGTGTATAGACAACTCCAAAATAGGGGAAATAACACCAGCAGTCAGGTGACCTTTAACAGGGCATTTAAATTCTGTGTCAGTTTCTTATCTACAAAATGGGCATGACCATCTTCCCACAGCCATTACCCCCGCTGTGACAGTAACTATACTATCAGCACTTAGGAAGTGTGCTTCTGTCACGCAAAAAGGTATGTATGGCACTTTCGTTATTTGTAAACCAAACCAAACCTCGGTCTTAGACTAGCTTCTGAGTATTTCATCAGGAATGTTCAATAAATTCATTGCATTTAAATGTTTACGTTTCCACACAGGTTAGAGTCCATACAAGACAATAAACCTGGGAACACTAACAGTAGTAAATGGACAGTATTCAACAGCACTGGGCTACATAAAATTAAACTTTTATGAAAGGCAGTTATATATGAGAAATATCCAAATATTACTTTATCGAGGATAAAGAAGGTTTGAAGTGACACAAAAAAATCTGTACTCGGCATTTTCCTGTGGAATTCCCACAGGTCTCCAAACACCTTATTCAAATAAAACCAACTTTTCCTCAATCACCAGCAATTAATTTTTTTTTTCTTTTTAAAAATTTGGTTGTATTTTTCATTAACGTTTATCCCCCTTATGCCCTCCTCCCTCCAGCAAGCACCACACTATTATCCACATCCATGAGTCCTTTTTCCTTTTTACTCAATCTCTCAACCCCTAACCTCCCCTAACCATAGCGGACATACCTCTCTCTATGTGTCTGTCTCTATTTCACCAGCAATTAATTTTTAAAATCCTATTTAATGTTATAATTGTGGAAACTGAACAAAACAAAAACAGCAAGTATTACTTTTTGCAACATTTTATTGCATTGTAGTAAATTATTCAGTTATATTACAGAACAAATAAGCACTGTGAGCTAGCCAGGGATTTAACATTTACCAAGTTGTATCTACTAGAAGCCTGGAGTTCCCAGCTCTAGAGGCCTTGGGCAATCATCTTTGTAGTTCCTTTACCATCTTTGTACACTTGGATGACACAGATGTGATTGAAAAGATTTATGTTCTTCCCACTGTGTATGAAAACAGAACAGGAAGATTGCTTCTTGTCCCTTAACTCTCAAAAGATCAGACGAGGGTGACTTCAAGTGCATGAAGTTTCATGGTTAAATGTGGAAACGATCTAGCACCTGAAGATGGCAGAAGATGGAAAAGAATTCAAGATGACAATGTAACTCTATCCAACAGCAAACATTTATTGAACAGTTCTGAAGTATACAATGCCCATCTCTCGCAACTATATACTATCTGATATAATGTCTGCCCACAGCTTGTTATCTATATGAAAACTAGGCAGACCAGACAGGTTCCTGCTGGACTTAATTACTTCATTCAAGAGGATAAAAGATGCACATAATGTCAGATATTGAAGAGGACTTTATTGAGTTCAGCTGCCCATTCCATCATCATTCTCCTTCAAACCATTTCAAGTAGTTGAGTGGTTGTACCAATGAGGAGAGAAAGAGGCAGTGAGGTGACTAAATATGTGCCAAGTGTCAAGCAAATAACAGGAAGATAAATTCAGAAACACCATTTAATGTGTCCTAATTTTACAAAAGAAGAAACTGAAGTTTAGCAGTAAGAAGCATAATATGGCCAAGTCATCCCTTCACATAGAATGAGAATGTTAACCCACATTTGACCTTCTCTCTTAGGTTATTGATAATATCCAAGGGTCCATAGATAATAATGTGGTTTTATTTCTAAGGCCCATGTGTGCCCTCAAACTTTTTATTTAAAATTTCATGCTCAAATTAAAATTTGAGATGCGAGGATAGTACCTTTCCCAAGATACCAAATATTAAATTACTGAACTCTGGTTGGTGAATTTGTTTGGTTTACCTTGCTCAATCATTCTCAGTAACAGATGTATGAAATTGATGCCAACCCACAATCAGCAGAGTCTATTTTCAACTCTCATACTAACTGAGCAACCAAAACTACTCTCTCGGAAGCAAGTACACATATGTGAGATAAATGCCCAGCACTACGGCTCACAGGCTTTTCTGATGGGGAGCAATTCTCTTCTATGCCGGCGACAACTAAATTCCCAAACTTGGTCTACAAATCCACGGTCTAAAAACTTCCTAAGCCATTCCTAACAGCAGCCAAGAAAGCACAGGCAATCCACAGTCATTAATGACTTGGGGTTCTATATAAAAATGGTATAATTTTTGAAAACCTCAAAGTCCTTCAAATCATGTTAGGCAAGCAATCTACTCTTGCTCAAATCAGGTTTACTGGCATTATCAAGAAAATAACTGTGAAAAGACACTGGAAGTGAAAAATCAAAGTTGTAGAAAATTTGCAAGGGAAAGAGAATCAATCCTATATAACACTACTTGCCTCAAAAAAAAAAAAAAAATTGCACCAAAGCTTTCTTCATTCAAGCTGTTGGTTTTGTTCCCTGTCTGCTCCCCCACATATCTAAGTGCAGTGAGTACATTCCCAACTCCTACTGCCAAGTTAAAATGAAAACGTTCTCAGTTTAGAAATGATTGAGGTGGTTTTCTTTAATCAAATTAGAACAGCCAAATGTTCCTTTCAAAGGTAACTGTCTACTCTGCAGCTGTATGCAAACTACCACATCAAATGTGAGGGAAAAATAGCGATAGAATTGTGTCCTTACAGTACAGTGCTGGCTGCAGAGATGGAGAAACAAAAGCATCAGTACAGCTAAGAATTACATTCACAGAGAGCTTCCAGAAATATGCTGACTTCACAAACTGGGCACAATATACTGAAACTTCCAGTATATAATTAGCTACTTTGAGGAGGGGAGGAACGTGGGGGTAAATTTCCCCTTAAAAACAGCTAAGAAGCAATAGATACCTTGCTGAGTCTCAATGAGAAACATTAAATGACTGGCTGAGACTTCACACACGCACAAATCTCACAGACTTTGCTTTTTTACTTCCTGCCTCCACTAAAAACATACCAAATTGAGTAATCATGAATATCCAACAAGCTTCAATTAGGCTTGCAATGATTCATTTACATGCAGAATTTATTCTTTTAAATCATCAGACATGGGAAATTCCTGCAAAGAATTAATAATGGGCTTATTTTTTCAGCTTGTTTCTCCTAAGAAAAATCAATTGGTTAACATTCCCAATACGTCAAATTAATTACTGCATGTTATGGGCTTGTATCAGCAGTTGGCTTTAGGGATGGTATAGTAACAGTATGAAAAACTGAAATAACAATGAATTTAGATAGCCAGGTGCAATAAGCAATGGAAGAATGAGAGTATTCTTTCTGTATTTATAGCTCCTCTCTTGATTACAGTGTCCTCCAAATTAAGGAACGTAGCATAAATAGGGGAGAACTATATCTCACATGATCCTGTATTTTTCCAAAGCGGCTGGTTCTTAACTTTTTTGCTCCTAATGAAATTTGCAGACTACTTCCTTAGGTCACAGACCCTTTGACATACCCAAATTTAAAGGCTACATTAAAACAAAAACAAAAACAAAAACCTTCTGCAGGTTATAAATAATTCTGAGGCCGCTACCTTTAGCTCCACCCTTCTTCTACTTATGCTCAGGAAATCAAACTGAACTGCAAAAAATAATGACATTTTTAATTATTCAAAAATTTATTTTAAGAACTATGTCAAATGGACTTCCAGTTCAAAATGGCAGACTCAATCACAAATATTTGCCCCCAGTCTTCCTCAGAAACTGAAGTAAAAAAAAAAAATCCCTAAGTACAGAAGGGTATCACTGAAAGAAAAAAGAGAGAGAGTGAGTCTAGCAATTTTTCTGGATGACTGAAAATAAAATAGAAGCAAGTTGATGGAGGAAATTGATGGAGAAAGTCACCAAAATGATAGCAGTCTCCAAATTGGAGAACATATAATCCAGGATTATATATATACATACATACATATATATATATATATATATATATATATAAAATATTAAGAAAATACCTTTATTTATAGGCATTTTTAAGTCTCTTCATTTCAAAATCATTATTTTTTGTGCATTTTAACATATATATCTGTAACTGTCACTTTTATGTTCATGAATATCAGTGGTATGCTCAAATATCTTTATCGGAAGGGAGGCCACTGCCCTAGAACAAGTTTTGAAGAACAAACTGGAGGAAGCAGGAGCTGGACTGTGTCAGCAGGTGCAATGGAGAAAGGGAGAGAGGAAAGCAGCCCGAGCAGGGGAGTCAACTGCAGGTCGCACCAGGTTACTACTGCACCAGTTAGCATCTCCACTGCCCTCCCCATACCTAGGAGCTTGGGGTAATACCTCTTTTATATGGCATTTGGGGGTTCATTCACATCCTGATAATAAATTTTACCACTCACTCAAAAGTGAGGCTTGACAAAGGATGCTCTTACCCTAAGACTCCCTATTCCAAATAAGCCTCCCACAAATTTTACTCACTATAATGAGATCTAGCAGGGAAGAAAAAGTCCTATTTAACAGCCATACCAGCTACTCACTTTTGATAAAAACTAATGGGCAGACAAGGCAGTAAGAGAACAAGAGGGTTCATACTTACCTACCTGCTATAAACTACTAGGAACTGGACAAATACATGAAACAACTGTTTACAGATACTGGACTATAGGTAGGATAGGACTGTGATCCCTGAGAGAAAGGAAACAAATTGCCAGGAAATTCTGCTTGGAGGCAATGTCTAGACCACAGGCGCAGGGAGAAGGAACTCCCTGTGAGGTCTGTAGTTTCACTGAGTTGGGCAGGTAGAGTTGACAAGATAAGAAAGCTAAGATGACTAAAATTTGTGAGACACAGTACCGAAGAAAAAGCTACCCAGAAAAAGTGCTTCAGAAATCACCTGGGGTCTACTGAGTATCAACTTGCACATGAGGAAATGCACAAGGCCAGGCACAAAACTGCTTCTGAGGAAAGAACAATTACCAGGAACTAAATGATTCCTAGAGCTCACAGTGGGCAAGAAATCTTTCTAGTTCCCAGCAGCCAAAGAAGAGAGGCTATAAAAGATTAATGCCTCAGTAGTGGACCTAAACTAACCCTAAAGTAAAGCCTACACACTACACTCATCCCATATTAAAAAATACATACATACATACATAAACAAACAAATTAAACAAGCCTTGAAAGAATCAAACTGACCACAAGGCAAGACTTCACTGCCCATCAGAACACAGTCCAACATCTTTAAAGAAACAGAAAAAACTTCAGCACTCAACAATATAACATTCACAATGTTTGCCATCCAATAAAAAAGTATTAGGCATGCAAAAACATACACAAAAATGTAGTCCATAACCAGGAGAAAAGTTAGTCAATAGAAATGGACCCAGAAATAACAGATTATGGAATAGCAAAGACTCTAGAACAACTATTATAAATACTAAGAATATGCTCAAAGACTTCAAGGAAAATGTGAACACAATGAGAGGGAAATGAGAAATATTAAAATGAATCAAACATGTATCAAGATAGATTATATGGAACAACCAAGTTTAATGAAGTTTAAAAAGGATTAAAATCAAATAGAGTTGTTCTCAGCTCACAACAGGATTTAATTAGAAAGTTATTTGAAAAACCTTGTACATTTTTGGAAATTAATTTTTAATTTTTAATTTTATTGTTTATGCTATTACAGTTGTTCCACTTTTCCCCCTTCACCGTCCTCTACCCAGCCTCCTGCCCCCACCTCCATAATCAGTCCCTTCACCATTGACTCCTTCATGGTGTCCATGGCTCCTTCATATATGGTGTTTAATCTCCTCACCTTCTTTCAGTCAGTCCCCAGCTCTCCCCTCCCCTGTTACAGCTGTCAGTCTGTTCCATGATTCCATGCCTGTGGTTCTATTTTGCTCATTAGTTTATTTTGTTCATTAGTTTTCTCTTTTAAGTAAGATTCTATGGTATTTGTCTTTCACCAACTGGCTTATTTCACTTAGCATAACAGTCTCTCCATTTCCATCCGCGCTGTAGTGAAAGATAGGAATTCCTTCTTTCTTTCCGCTCTGTAGTATTCCATTGCGTAGATACACCGTACTTTGTTTTTATCCACTCATCCACTGATGGGCACTTAGGCTGTTTCCAAATCTTGGTCATTGTACATAGCCCTACTATGAACATGTGGGTACATAAATTCTTTTGAATTGTATTTCTGGATTCTAAGGGTATATTCCCAAAGTGGAATTGCTGGGTCAAAAGGCAGTTCCATTTTTAGTTTTCTGAGAAAATTCCATACTGTTTTCCACAGTGGCTGTACCAGTCTGCATTCCCACCAACAGTGCACTAGGGTTCCCTTTTCTCCACAACCTTGCCAGTACTTGTTGTTTGTTGATTTGTTTATGATGGCCATTTTGGCAGGTGTGAGGTAATATTTCATTGTGGTTTTAATTTGCATCTCTCTGATGGCTAGTGATGTTGAGCATTTTTCACGTTTATGGGCCATCTGTATGTCCTTCTTGGATAAGTGTCTATTTAGGTCCTTTGCCCATTATTTAACTGGATTCTTTATCTTCCTGGTGTTGAGTCATATGAATTCTTTACATATTTTGGCGATTAAACTTTGTCTGATGTATCATTGGCAAATATGTTCTCCCATACAGTTGGTTCTCCCTTTTCATTTTGATGATGGTTTCTTTAGCTGTGCAGAAGGTTTTTAATTTGATGTAATCCCATTTGTTTATTTTTCCCTTTATTTCCCTTGCCCTAGGACACAGGAGGCAAACACAAGGCCCACGGGCTGAATCTGGCCCTCCACCTTGTTTCTACCCAGCAGCAGTGCCAAGCTCCTTGCCTCTAGTTAAGCAGTAGTGATATGTATACACTCCTAAAATTACATTTGACCCTTTGAAGGCAACCGAAAGGCTGATGTGGCCCCCAGTGAAAATGAGTTTGATACCCTTGCTCTAGGACATATATTGGCAATAATATTGCTACACAAGATATCTGAAATTTTACTGTTTTCTTCTAGGATTTTTATGGTATCACAACTCATATTTAAGTTTTTTAATACATTTTGAAGTTATTCTTATGTATGATGTAAGATGGTGGTCTAGTTTCATTTTTTTGTATACACATCAGGTTCTCCCAAAACCATTTATTGAAGAGATTGTTTTTACTCCATTGTGTGCTCTTGCCTCCTTTCAAATATTGACTGTAAAGATATGGGTCTATTTCTGGGCTCTCTACTCTCTTCCACTGATTTATCTGTCTATTCTTATGCCAGTACCAGACCATTTGGATTCCAGTGGCCTTGTAGATATCAGGTATTGTGATCCCTCCAACTTTGTTCTTCTTCTGAAGATTAATGAGGCTTTTTGAGGTCTTTTTAGATTCCATATAAATTTTGGAACATTTGTTCTAGATCTGTGAAATATGCCATTGGTATTATAATAGAAATTGCACCGAATCTATACATTGCTTTGGGGAGTATAAACATTTTAATGATGTTAATTCTCCCAATCCATGAATATGGTATATGCTTCCACTTATTTGTATCTTCCTCAATTTCTTTTTTCAGAGTGCTATGGTTTTCTGAGTATGGGTATTTTACCTTCTTGGTTAAATTTATTCCTAGGTACTTAATTTTTTTGTTGCAATAGTACATGGGATGGTTTTCTTAGTTTCTCTTTCTGATAGTTCATTATTGGTGTATAAAAATGCCATCAATTTCAGAATACTGACTTTGTAACCTTGTACTTTGCCAAATTCATTTATTAGGTCATGTAGTTTTTAGTGGAGCCTATAGGGTTTTCTATGTACATTATCATGTCTGTGAATAATGAGTTTTACTTCCTCTTTTCCAATTTGGATGCCTTTTATTCTTGTCTGATCGCTGTGCCCAGGACTTCCAGTATTATGTTGAATAAGAGTGTGAAAGCAGACACCCCGTTTTGCTCCTGATCTTAAGGAAAACACTTTAGATTTTTGCCCATTGAGTTGATGGTGTCAATAGGTCCTTCATATTTCAGTGATATCTGTTGTTACTTCTCTTTCATTTCTGATTTTATATATTTGGGTCCTCTCTCTTTTTCTTGGTGAGTCTGGTTAAAGGTTTTCAATTTTGTTTAGGTTTTCAAAGAACCAGCTCCTGGATTCACTGATCTACTGAATTGTTTTTTTAGTTTCTATGTCACTTATTTCCGCTCTGATTTTTATTATTGCCTTCTTTCTACTTGCTCTGGGTTTTGTCTGTTGTTCTTCTTCTAGCTCTTGCAGATATAGGGTTAGGTTATTTATTTGAGATTTTTCTATCTTCTTTAGGTAGGTTTGCATTGCTATGAACTTCCCCCTCAGAATTGCTTTCACTGTGTCCCATAGGCTTGGGGTTGTTGTGGGTTCATTGTGATTTGTTTCCAGGTAATTTTTGATTTCCTTGATCTCACAGTTAACCCATTCATTATTTAATAACATGTTATTTAGCCTCCATGTAGTTGAATGTTTTTAGGTTTTTCTCTTGAGGTTGATTTCTAGTTTTAAGCCATTGTGACCCAAGAAAATACCTGATACGACTTCAATTTTCTTCAATTTGTTACAACTTATTTTGTGTCCTATCATGTGGTCTATGTTTGAAAATGTTCTGTGTGCATTTGAGAAGAAATGTATATTCTGCTTCCTTGGGATGTAATGTTCTGTAAATATCAATTAAATCCATGTGATATAGTGTGTCATTTAATGCCACTGTATCCTTGTTGATTTTTCGGTCTGGAAGATTTGTCCATTGTTGACAGTGGGGTGTTAAAGTCACCTATAATAACTGTACTGCTGTTAATGTCTATCTTAAAATCCTCCAAGATTTTCCTTATATATTTAGGTGCTCCTATATTGAGAGCATATATGTTTATAATAGTTATATTCTCTTGTTGGACTGACCCCTTACGTGTTCTGTAGTGATCTTTTTTGTCTCTTGTTATGGTCTTCATTGTGAAGTCTATTTAGTCAGATAGAAGTATTGCTACACTGGTTTTAATCTCAACCTTCATTAGCATGGAATATTTTTTCCATTTCTCTATGGAAACCTTTAACCTGTGTAGATGTTTTGTTCTGAGGTGGGTCTCTTGTAGACAGCATATATGTGGGCTGTGTTTTTTTAAGCCATTCAGCTATCCTATGTATTTTGAGTGTAGCATTTAATTCATTTACATTTAAGGTTATTGTTGATAGGTACTTATTTATTGCCTTTGTACCTGTGTTTCTTTCTTTCTCTATTTCTTCTTCTTCTTTAAGCAGTCCCCCTTTAGTATTTCTTGCAATGCTGCTTTGGTGGAAATGTACTCTTTTAGTCTTTTTTTCCTAGTCTGGCAAACTCTTTATTTCATGTTTGGAAGTTTAAATATATGAATCTAAATAAATGATGGGTCAAAGGAGAAATCACCAAAATAAGTTTGAGATGTTTTGAATACAATGAAAATGGAATCCCAATATCAAAATGTGTGGGAAGTAAATAAAGTCACAAATGCCTGTATTAGGAGAGAAGAAAATTCAAGAATCAATGAGCTAATAAGCTTCGAGAAGCTAATTATTTCGAGAAGCTGAAAACTTAAACCCAAAGTAGCAAAAAAATTTTTTTTAAAAAGTAAATATCAATGGAATAGACAATAGACAAATGATAGAAGAAATTAGTGAAACCAAAAACTGGTTTACCATCAATAAAATTAACAAAAGTGTTACCTGTATTGTCAAGAAAAACAGTCAGAACATACAAATTACCAATATAAAGATCAAAAGGACACATTACCACAGATTCCACAGATACTAAAAATGAGAATAAAGATAAAAAATTTATACTAGTAAACTCAAAAACCTAGATGAAATATACAAATTCTTTAAAAACACAAATTACAAAGAGAGATTCAACCCATATGGCTCCATGTCCCTTATGGAAATAGAATTTGTAGTTTAAATCTTCCTGTAAAGAAAATGTTAACCCAAGATGATTACACTGGTAAATTCCATTAATGTGTATGAAGGAATACTAATGCTATACAAAATCAGTCAGAAAATCTTTCAGGAGCTAGAAACACCTATCAACTCATTTTATGAGGTCAATATTACTTCCAAACGTGAGACATTATGAATAAAGAAAATTACAGAACAATATCCTTCATAAACACAAATATAAAAATTATTAGCAAAACTTCAGCAGGCAAAATAGCAAAAGTAATTTTGAAAAAGAACCAAGTTGGAAAACTTAAACTACCTGATTTCAGGCTGTACTGTAAATCTATAGTAATCAAAATATCATGGCACTGGCAAAAGGACGGATATATAAACCAATGGAACAAAACAGAGAGTCCAGAAATAGACCCAAATTTATATGGTCAATTGATTTTTGGCAAAGGCATCAAGGAAATTCACAATGAAAAAATAATGAAGGAGAACTTCTCCCATCTGGCAAAGAAAATAGACTTAGGAAGTCCAGGAAGCCCAGACAGTCCCCAAAAAGTTGAACCTAAGGAAGCACACACCAAGGCACATCATAATTACATTTCCCAAGATTGAAGATAAGGAGAGCATCTTAAAAGCAGCCAGAGAAAAGGAGACAGTTACCTATAAAGGAGTTCCCATATGACTATTGGCTGATTTCTCAAAAGAAACCTTGCAGGCAAGAAGGGGCTGACAAGAAGTATTTGAAGTCATGGAAGGCAAGGACCTACATCCAAGATGACTCTATCCAGCAAAGCTATCATTTAGAATGGAAGAGCAGATGAAGTGCTTCCCAGGTCAAGACAAAGGAGTTCATCATCACTAAGCCCTTATTATATGAAATGTTAAAGGGACTTATCTAAGAAAAAGATCAAAACTATGAACAGTAAAATGACAACAAACTCAGAACTATCAACAACTGAACCTAAAAAAACAAAAACAAAAACAAAAATGAACTAAGCAAACAATAGAATAGGAACAGATTCACAGAAATAGAGATCACAGAGAGGGTTATCTGCAGGGAGGGGGAGGAGGGAGAATGGGGAAAAAGGTACAGGGAATAAGAAGCACGAATGGTAGGTACAAAATAGACAGTGGGAGGTTAAAGATTAGTATGGGAAATGGAGAAGCCAAAGAACTTACATGTATAACCCGTGGACATGAACTAAGGTGGGAGGGGGGTACAGCGTAGAGGGAAATAAAGGTGAGAAAAAAATGGGACAACTGTAATAGCATAATCAATAAAGTATATTAAAAATAAAATAAAACTTATAGATGAATCTATGTGCCTTTAGAGTAAACAAAAATTTCTTAGGATACAAAAAAAGCACAAACCATCAAAGAAAAATAAATTAGATTTTAGAAAAATTAAAATCTGCTCTTTGAGAGACATGTAGGAAAATACAGTATTTGCAATACATATTCCTGACAAAAGACCATTCTAAGTATTTGTAAAAGGATAACCCAGTTTTTAAATACTTACTTCCTCAAAGGAGAGAATGGCCAATAAGCAAATGATGTTCAACATTAGTCATTAGTTATGCAAATTAAAACCACAATGTGATATCAGTTCACACCTGAAATACAATGGTTAAAATTAAAAAGGCTGACAATACTGGAAGTGTTGAACAGTATCCAAAATCAAGTGACACCTGCCTACATTGCTGGTGGAAATGTAAAATGGTATGACCAGCTTAGAAATAATTGGCAGTTTCTTTAAAAATTAAACACACATTTGCCATACTAGCCAACAAACCACTTCTAGGTGTTTACCCAAATGAACTTAAAGCACATGTTGTATCAACACAAAGGCTTGTACATGAATGTTCGTAGCAGTTTTGTTCATGATAATCCCAAGTGGAAGCAACACAAATAGCATCAACAGGTGAAGAGATAAACATACTGTGGCGAATCCATATTATGGGAAAGAATGAACAACTGAAATAGTCAATAACATGAATGAATCTCAAAAATATTACCTGTGAAAGCCAGACACAAAAGAACACAATACTGTTTGATGCCATGTACATGACACTCTAAGAAGGACAAATATGATCTATAACGACAAAAAGAAGATCAGTGGCTGCCAGGGGTCCAGGCCAAGGGGTGGGTATTGACTGCAAAGGGGCCTGAGGGAACTTTTGGGGTAAGAGATTGTGATAGTGGTTATATTGGTTTATAAATTCATCAGACTTACAAAAATCACTCTTAAAATGGATGACTTTTACTGTATATAAGTTGTATCTCAATAAACTTGGTTATTTTTTTAAAAAGCAAAGGCTATCTAAATATCTTCAGATATTCCTTAAATATCTAAATTTAAGGAATCCAGCAATACGGAAAACAAAATCATTAAAAACTACACACTAAGAGATAATACGGAGAGTTTCCTAAAAACTTAGAGCAATTCGAGGATATATTACACCTACACAACCAGAATAGAATGCTTTAACAAACAAACAAGAGCAGAAAAACAACAAAAAAGATGTTTTGAGGATAAAATAACTGTCAAAAGAGTAAATTTAATAGATGTTTGGAAAGTAATATGGAAGATTTCTGTAGTATATAGAACGAAACAAAAACCAAAGAAAAGAGAACAGTTTGAAAATCAAAGAAAAGAAGGTAAGACACAGAGGTCCAATCTGTAATACTGAACTTCGAGACTCAGAGATCCCAAATGAAGGATGGAATATCTGACTACCAGGAGAACCTGAGAAAGAAAGAACGGAACAAATAAAGAGGAAGAAGCAATTTGTAAAAAATAAATAAATAAATAAAACAAATCTACACAGAGAAAGATCTCACAGAATGCCTCAGCAAACTGAATTTTTAAAAGCATCACATCTAGACATATTTCTGAAGAACACATCTTAGGCGCTTCCAGACAAAGAAAATCATGAAAAATTAATCAGAAAATCATATTGGCAGACGATTTCTCAATGACACACTCAATACAGAGAAAACAATGGCTTAAATTTTTTATGTGGTAAATTTTTTCACCCTGGACTTCTAAACCCAGTCAAACCATCATCACATGCATAGGACAACAAAGATGCTTCTAAATAAATGAGGGTTCAGAAAGTTTCTCTCTTATACATAATTTCTTAGAAAGCTACCCACAAATGTACACCCGCAAAACAAGGGTGTGAACCTCTGAAGAGGATGAGCCATGAAGCAGGAGAGAGTGGCTCCAACCCAGAGGAGCAGTCAAAAAGGTCCCAGGAAGACAACTGATCATCAGGTCCAGTAAATAGACAGTCCACAGTAGACAAACACTTCAAAAAAACTTCAGGAAATGGAACAAGTCAATAGAAATAGATAGCATGATGAAGAGTTTGGGGGGGAAAAGTTTGTGACAAAGGTGAACAGTGAAAGAAAAAAAATACAAAGGCACTTATAGACTCCAGGGAAAACAAAACTACAAGAAAACCATAGTCTAATTAAGAAGTATGTAAAATAGGGCATAATTTTTAAAGAGTGATGCAGAATAAGAAAACAGAATCCAGATGTCCGTATTTAAGAAAGAAGGCTTCCTATGGCCTCACAGCATTGTAGCATGGGACCTGCAGTGATGGATGTAGAACAGAGGCAAATGTTTCACAATTTTAGAAAAGCAGCTGATAGAAGTTATTACATTAAAGGGAACACAGAGGTGGAAGGAAGGTTAGGGTGATAAAATATTCTTCTACTAAACAGAGAATCAAGAGATCTGCCAAAAGTGAAAGAACAAAAATATAATGTTTAAATATAAAACTGTATTTATATTAAATTTAAAATTATTATATGAAACAAAAATGTCCCTATCAAACAAAAGTTGAAGGAGATGAACAGGGAATAGAACGGATGAGCTAAATCCCCATCTTTCAGAGTAGGAAGTCAATAGATATCTGAGGTTTAAATACCAAGAAACAGAGCATAGCATATTATCTAGACTTATGAAGGCAACTACCAAAAGCACCAAAAACAGTTAAAAGGTGTCATTTCTAAGCACTAGGAATAGGAATAGTCAGGGCAGGAGCCTTGCTTTTTTATCATAAAGCCCTCTGTACTAATCACTAAATACTAATGTCAGGATTACAACAACAGAAAAAATAGTGTATGTCCCCTCCTTGGGAATCTTTGAACTCACTTGTAACCAACAGAATGTGGCTGAAGTAACACCATCTGTTCCTGAGGACACTGACTGGCTTTTGGAGCCATGAGGCAGTCCAAATACTTCCAAGCCTTGATGCTGAGAGGAAGCCCCAGCCACATGACAAGGTATAGATGCTCTGGTCCACGGCCCCAGCTCAGGTCCCAGCCTTCCTTAACCAGCCCACAAGAAATGCCAGACTTGATAGTGAATCAAACCCTCAGCTGCTATGTCATTTCCAGCTGAAGCCTCAGACACCATGGAGCAGAGATACACCATTCTCACTGTGCTTCGTCTGATTTCTCCGCCCAATGAATCCTTGAGCATAATAAAATGGTTGTCTCAAGGCCCTAAATTTTAGAATAATTTACTACACCGTAATATTAAACAGAACAAGTACTTTCACAGAAAAATATAATTACTTTAAATTTAAAAAAATGCAAACAACTCCTCTGGTAACTCCTTGCAATATACCTAACAATTGACTGGGACACCACACATTTTCATTCTATTCTATTTATCTATTCCTCCCTCTTTTCCTTCCTTCCTTATTATTCTTTATAACTGGTCATGACTAAGTAATGTCAGCCCCTCAGATGGTCGCAATCAACCAATCTAAGCAGAGAATGAAGGTGCTTGGTATGGTGGCACCCAATAGGAGTACCGGGGCAAGGTCATGATGGGACTGGCCACTTGAGCCTCATGACTTGTAAGGACAACTGCAGCTGTCTATGCAAGGGCTTCAAGTTAAGAACAGTTTATTCTAGGAATTTTCCATTCAGTATTTTCAGACCGTGGTTGACCACGGATAACTGAAACCCCTGAAAATGAAACTGCAGATAATGGGGGCACCACTGTATTTCACTACATATCGGTGCCACTGAAAGAAAACTGCTTCCTTTCTGTGGACAGCGGTTCTTAGTGACTTCAACAAAGAGTACCTGGAATAAAATATCGAGCGTCACATGGCAGTCATACCGTAAGAAGAGCCTCAGAAAATTAACAAGCAGAAATTCCAATGGTGACATAAAAGGAATGATTCTGTTTGAGATTTTGAAATTTAAAAAGAGAAACCAAAAGAACAAGCAAAGAATTCAACTCCTCTTTCAGTTCATCTGAATAGTGAAATACACAAGAAATTGTCCAGCTCCCATCCATTCTGATGATGTGCTCAGGAGCACTGTGTCCCCAGACCCTCCCACAATAAATCCATTCATGAACAGCACACAGATTGAGTAAACCTGACACCAACTACCAACACCCAGATTAAAGACTGTATTTTACTACAAGTAACATAAATCCAATACACATCTTTTCAGAAATCCCTAGCTGCATTGATACTTTAACACCGTCGGGGGAGGGGAGCTTCCAATCAGCAATGTGGCCATCTGTGTCCATGTCAGTTTCCTCCAAAAAGTTATAAGCCACTTGAGGAGATGGATTCCTGTTGTTAATAATACCTTATATTTTAACAATATTGGATCTTCGCATACATAATTTCATTTGATCATTGTTAATTCTCCAAGGTCAAAAGACTAGTAATAACTCTATTTTATTAAAGGGAAACTGCAGTGAAGTGACATAGAATAATTTACTCTAGGTCACTCAGCTCATAGGTGGAGGGGTCAGGACAGAATCCAAGTATTCTAACTCCTTTTCAAATAGACACAAGGAACTTCCGCAGCTTCAACAATGATCAGCTTGTTTCATCTACACCCCATTTTGAAACAGATTCCAGACCCAACACCTTATGTACGGGTAAACATTTCAAGATGTAGGTACTCTCTGTGATCACTGTCAGTCACATTTAACAAAATGTTGAGTATAGCAGATAATCAATAAATACTTGTTGCCTATTATAGATTTCAAACGTGCATGCAGACATTGTTACCCAATTCTGACTACAAAAACATCAGTTCTGAATTCCTAGAGGGCACATACTCCTTCACTCATTCACAAATATTTATTGTGGGCTACAAGATGGCAGCCACCATGTTAAGTGCTTGGGGGCAAGAAACAAGAAAACTCCTACACAAGAAATAGCTAAAGGAATTCACCACCAAACCAGTAGTGCAAGAAATGTTAAAGGGCTTTCCTGAAGAAAATGAAGAAAAAAATAACAAAATATATTAATAATTAAATAGCAATAACTACAGCCCTATTACTTTACATGTCAATGAATTAAATACTCCAATTAATAGACACAAGGTTGCCAAATGGGTTAAAAAAATGACCCATATATGTGCGTCTGCAGGAGACCCACTTCAGATCGAAAGACACACACAGACTGAAAGTAAAGGGATGGAAAAAAGATTATTTCATGCAAATGGCAGTGAAAAAAAAGGTGGGGTAGCAATACTTATATAAGACAAAATAAACTTTAAAACAAGGCTATAACAAGACACAAAGAACGACACAGGAATTCCACTTCTGGGTATTTCTCCAAAGAAACCCAAAACACTAATTTGAAATGGAATTCTATGCAGCAGAAAGAAAGAAGGAGCTCCTACCCTTTGCGACAGCATGGAAGGAATTGGAGGGTATCATGCTAAGCGAAATAAGCCAGGCAGTGAAAGACAAATACCATATGATCTCACCTTTAACAGGAAGCTAATCAACAAAACAAACAAACAAGCATAATATAAACAAAGACACTGAATTTGAGAACAGTCTGACAGTGTCCAGAGTGGGAGGGGAGGGAATTTCAGGGGAAAAGGGGAATGGTTTAGAGCAACAAGTATAAAGGACTCATGGACAAAAACTATGGGGGGTGGAAATGGGAGGAAGGTGGGGAGGGCTGGGGTGGTGGGCTGGGGCGGGGTAAAAGACAGAAAACTGTACAATATCAACAATTAAAAAATACTGATTTAAAAAAAAAAAAAGAAAAGACAGATGTATCTTTATGTTCACTGCAACACTATTTACAATAGCCTAGATATGAAAACAAATGTAAGTGTCCATCAAAAGATGAACGGATAAATAAGTGGTACACATGCACAATGGAGTATGACTCAGCCAAAAAAAAGAATGAAATCTTGCCATCTGCAACAACATGGATGGACCTAGAGGGCATTATGCTAAATAAGTCAGACAGAGAAAGACAAATACGATGATTTCACTCATATGTGGAATCTGAAAAAACAAAGTAAACAAACAAAACAGAAACAAACCCATAGATACAAGGAACATTTTGATGGTTGGGTTGCCAGATAGGAGGGAGACTGGGGAGAGTGAAAGAGAGAAAGGGATTATATAACAGTGCAAATTGCCAGTTATAAAAAGTCATGAGGATGTACACTACAGCAGAGGGAATATAATCAGTAATATTGTAATAGCTATGGATGGTGTCAGATGGACACCAGACTTATTGGGGTAATCACTTCCTAAGCTACAAAAAAATGTCCATACAACTGAAACTACTATAATATTGTACGTCAACTGTAACTGAAAAATAAATTTTTTTAAAAGACAAGAAAATAGTCCCTTCTTTTAGGGACCTTATGTTCAACTGTTCTGGGTGTGCACTGCCCGCACCTACACAAGTACACACATGTACACACACCTACCATGTGTGTTTTGAGAAACTAGAATTAGTTCAGGTTGGAAGGATACTTCTGAACTAAACCTACCAGTTTGTCGAGGTGGAATCAAAATTCTCTGTACACAAATTATGAAAAGAAGCAGAAGACAAAGTTTTAGTGGAATTCAGTATCTTGACATCTTTTTAAATTATTAGGAAAGTTTTACTTTACTCTGCTCCTCCTGAGATTCTTTCCAGTATAGAAAGCCAACAATACTAAAATTAGTGGGGAAAAAACAAAAGTAAAAGAATTAAACAATTGATTCAACTGTATTCCTTACATTCTTACATTTAAAAGTGTTCAAATTATTTTTAACATTTACTGAATTGCGAACATTTCCTAATGCTAATGTCTTCTTTATAGTATGAATTAAGTGCAAGACCATACACAGTTAATTAACTATGGGAATGACAAATTTAAAGCTTACTTTAATATAAAGTCTATATATTGAAGTAAAACAAAAATAAAACTTTCTCTTTTCAGTATTCTTTATTTCTACCAGGAGCCAAATAAATATAGTGCAATATATTGATCCATTTTCCCTCTTTATTTGACACTCCTCATAGTAACATTCATGTGATGGAAATAATCCATATGGTTCCCTCCTTAATAACTAGACATCCTTTCCATTATTCATTCACTCTTCATTTCCACTGGATGTAGAATATAAATGGCCATCACCACAAGACACTCCCTGCCTCAAGGCCTTACAATGGGGTATGGAAAGGTAAAGGAACAGAAGAGGGTGTTTGGGGGGGGAGATGAACTTTTTTCTTCTATAAGAGATATAGTACAAAGGGGCAGACAGGTGCTGAGCACCATACAGGAGTTCCAAAGTTGTCAGGATTCAAAGGAAGCAGAAGTTTTATCCAAATGGAGGAGGTATTACAGAGTAGACCACCAAAAAAAAAAAAAAAAAAAAAATTGGTATTAAAGCATGGCCCTGAAGGACAGGCAGTATTTCAACAGGTGGAAACAGGGGTACAGGAAGGGGCACTGCATGCACATTCAGAGATGAGCTCCTATTAATGTCACAGAGGTGGATGGCAAGGAGCACATTCGGGGGAAACAGACTGCCTGTAGGATACACGTAGCAACTGCACACAAGGACACAAGAAAATCCCATCACAGCGGAAGCCAGCGTAGATGACAAAAAATGGGCAGTCACAGGAAAAGTTTAAAACGCCAATAAGTATTTGAAGGCTCTTACTAAATAGTCTCAGTGTGCAGATGTTTTACATACAGTTAATGCCCAATAATCTCCCTGTGTGTAGCCTGAGACACTTGCTAATGCTCTAGGCAGCTCCAGAAGGACGGCAAGATCTCATTGGAGGGGTTTGACTTATTTTACTCAGTTCATTCAGGAAGTATATACTGAGCAACTAATAGTTATGGACACTGTGTTATTTATGGGTATAAAAGATACAACCCTTATCTTCACATCAGGAAACACAAAATCATTAAACTGGAAATATTTTCATGTCCCAAGGGAGTGTTTTCGGATATGCAATGACCATTCGTCATCCTGTCCTGCTAACGCTGGATATAAATCTATGTTTGAACCTTAGCTACCCTCATTTTCTATCTGTAAGGTATATAAATGTAGAATAAAAGTATTGACTAAAAATGAGATAATTGTTTTATGCATCTATGAAGCAATTCCTACATAGACCAAAGGGGCTGGACTAAGTTAAATCTGAGACCCCTTCCAATTCCGAAATTTTTATACTGTGATTTTATTCTATTGAACTAAAATCCTTTAGGAAGGCCAGAGATTAAGAATCAATCATTAAAATGGCTACAAAATTACAAAGCCAGTAATTGCCCAAATTTAGGTAAACTACTAAATGTGTAATAATTAGCCTATTCCAAACAGACTTCCAGATACTACTACACAGGCACAGAGGTTCCTGTCACATGCCTTAAGGTGCCTTTACTTCACCTCTCAGTGGAGAGCAGCTACATGTGCAGCTGGTAAAACAAAAGCAAGTGTGGCAGCCAACTGGTGATATTCAAAACAACTGCC
Source organism: Glossophaga mutica (assembly GCA_039655065.1). Classification (NCBI taxonomy): domain Eukaryota; kingdom Metazoa; phylum Chordata; class Mammalia; order Chiroptera; family Phyllostomidae; genus Glossophaga; species Glossophaga mutica. Next base: position 66,471,333 of record CM077313.1, read on the forward strand.
CATTGAGTCTTAGAAAACTCCTCCCTGCCTGCTCCAGCAGACTTACCATCTATAGATCATCACTCAAATGGTGACCTTTACATAGGCATGCTTGCTACCAACCACCAGGGCCCATTTTCAGTACTGCCTCCTGGCCCTTCCACAAAGCCAACACTACACACACCAGCTTCTCCTATTAGCTATGCTCCTGCACCCAGATTTCATCTCCGCTACGTTCCACCACACCAGGATGCTCGCAATTAACTTCCTTCGTAAGGTAAGGAGACAGAACAGCTCATCTGAATGTTATGAGAAATAGCAACAGTGCGATTAGTTCTTCCAGAAGAATGAGTAATATATTTGTTTATCTGTCTGGAGGTTGTTGTGCTGCCTAATTTTCAAGTAGTATGGTGTTTATTTCATTAAATGAGTTGTAGGTGCCAAAACCATATTATGCAATAGTTCATTCTTCAGAGGAGTACCAAGCATTTAGATTTTTCCTATTGTTCTTTGTCTAAAATGAACTTGGTATTATTACTTATTTAACTACATTATTTACTTGTACTATTATTTAACTATAGCCAGTTAAATGATCATAGTTATTACCCCAGTACATTCTACTTTACATGCAGAATGTAATGGATAATCATTACACTTTTTGCAGATATTTTTCAGTAGGGCATACTGCAGAATTCAGGAATTTCCTGAATTGGTATGTCATTTATTCCTGGCAAATCATCACCTTTGTCTACATGTAGTTCATTGTTTTTCCAAACTAGAAACACAGTCACTTGATTTAACTTCTTCCATCACAGAATTAAGAATTTTTTAAAAATTGCTACTCAGCTTTTAGAACAAGTCAACAACTTTGAAATGGTATGATAGGCAAGTTGCTTCACCTCTGGGCTTTAGTTCTTTACAACATAAAAGGGCTGAAAGACTTCCAGAGTGTCTTCCAACACTAATATCCATGAGTTTACAATGACATAGTACATGCACCGATGTCTCATTCTTAAAAAACATTCCTAAAGAATCATTCATAGTGAGGCATATATTTTAAAGACAACTTACTTTTAACAAGGAGTTTTTTTCATAGATATTCATTTACCCGTACCTTAAACATAGGAAAACACACCACTAGATATTCAAGTTTATACAAGTTTCCCTCTATTACACCATTTTCCTCTCGATAGAGATATTCTAGCAATTGCATGGTGATACTAGTTATGGAAAAAGAATATGAGTGCATCGTGAACAATTTGGTATTACCAAGTTCTTCTGCGGGAACAAGGCACTGGCAGACCATCATTGTGAAAATGTTTATTTACTAAATAGCTTTGATAAATTGGAAACATTTCAAGGAACTCTTAGAATGAGGGACCAAACATACTTTCAGCATACTGAACCTTAACAAAGAGAATTAAACTCCTGCTTTCCCTTTCACTGAAACAAGCCCTAAAAAAACGTGTTAAACTCACAAAATAACGCTCTTATTCAGAAGGATTCCCAGAGGACTCAGCTTTATGCTGCATCAAATAATCTGCCATGTTTATTCTACCCTGTTAATGATTAGGTTTTTCGAGAGACCACTCCATTTTTAATTCTCGTTTTATATCGCTGAGATGTTTTAAAAGGGAAAGTCGTAAAACTCTCCTTGAACAATAATTATTGAGCTGCGTGGAATTTTTTGTTGGCTTTATTATTTATCTATTTTTAACAAGAGAAAATAACCAAATTTAACACATACGTATATATGGGAACCCCACATACGTGAGAGTCAGAGACCCGCATGCAGGAGAGCGTCCTCTGTTTTTGTTTTTGTTTTTAAAGCAGTGATTAAATACACTAATAAAAATAACTGAACATATTTAGATGTCATAAGTTTATTCACTGACATGCCCTGAGTTTAAGTTTCTGGAACAAGTGCTTGATTGTGAATTACTTTTACTGCTACCCTAACAAATCCGGTCCCTCAGGACAACCCTGGTAGCACATCTTTAAGATGACACGATACTGTCACGTTACCAGGGTTCCTTCAAAGTCAGGGGGGTTACTCAAAGAGAGGAACCAGTGTGATTTACCCCAGTACCTTTCCCAGCACTGAGCCCCTTGGTGTTTTAACAGTAGGTTCTTCCTAAATCCTTAATGAATAAATAGAGCTCAAATGTTCACCATATATGTTACTTATGGGTCAATGTACTCTTATGTGGATATATGTGTATGTCCCTAAGGTGAAATTTAATCTTCAAAAAGCATTCGATTCTGATTAGTGTTTTGGTTATCTTACCTGTTTAATCGGCAAACTCCTGGTAACCAAATTATTACAAATATTATTTGCTCTATAAAACTGGTTAGGTTAAATATAGCAAACAAGCCCATGTAAATAAAGATAAGTGAATTTTTTAAAAGAAAAAAAAAGAACTTCTCATCTCATTACAAGGTTAGTCCTAGAAGTGTAGGCTTCTCCTGCTGTGTTCACTGCTGTACCCCCAACTCTCAGCAGCGTCTGGCACACAGTAAACCCTCAGTAAATATTTGGTGAATGAACAGATTGCTCACAGAACATTATTTTATCTGCCTATATATATATTTAGTTCAGAATGTAAAACAGAATTCACTTGTAGAGTGCATCCGCTCCAATGTAGGTTCATACGGAAGTCTGACTCTGGCAAAGGCTCTAGGATTTGGGATTACCAGCTGTAAAGAGCAAATTTACATCCTGGACGCTGACCAAGCCTGGAACAGATACAGCAAGTGCAGGTCAGTAAGAATTTCAAGTCACTATCCCTGCACATGTAGGCCACACCAGTGCCAGCAATACCAAGTCAGCTTTTCTTGCAAATCCATCAAAATTAAACTGTAAAATTCGGGAAAAAAAAAAACCCCAAAACCAGTATGTTTACTAGGCTTAATTATCTGTGGGAAGTGCCTACAATTATGATCAATTACTTATGACTTGAAGGCACTTATAAAGGCATCTGCCCTTTAACAAATCTTTAAAGAACCAGGCAATAATCCTGCGGGGCAACAATATCACAAGTCTGGGGGCACAACTTCGGCAATCCTCCCATGGAAAGAAAAGAACTGTTGTCACCTGTCCTTGATTTCCTGACCCTGTCTGAGCAAATATCAGTGACCTCTAAGTCCAGAATTCCTAGTCTAGCCAAGCAAGTCATGGGGGCCAACGATTGCCCCAAGGCAGAGGCGGAAGAGAAGAAATGGGAAGGACACAAACTGGAGATCTGCAGCTTGTGAGGATGACATCATTAACAATTTTCTCAAGTGTCACTGAACTTTACTGCATATGACTGATGAGCTTTTCTGACAAATTACAGGCTCGTTTTATTCAAGTACCTTCTTGGTTCCACAGTCTATCATGTCTGGCTTTGAGTATGGTTTGTTCTATCGTACAGGTCAGGTGAACTGATGCCTTGCTGGCAATCTGCTCTGAGGCAAGGGCCCCACTAATCTGCCTGAATACAAATAGTACTGGGCCATTTGAGACACTTTTAAACTTACAAAGTGCTCTCATATACACTCTCTCAGTTTCTCCACACAACCTGTAAGAGGTGTCATCATCAACACTTAACACATAAAGATAATTTTAGACAATGACCCATGTCTTCAATTCGTAAGTATAGCTTCCTGAAAGTTCTCAGTACAGAATCCAAGTCATAGGTCAGCTACAAATCTCTGAAGACACACCAGTCTCAGGAGGATAAATCAAGAGAATAAAAGAGATTAGCCAAAATCGACTAACAGAATGGCAAAAATAACAACCTTCCTTTGTTAGAAGAATAGTCTGTGCCTTGAATAATTAAAGAGAGTAGAAACAGGGGTGCCTCTACAACACTGCCGCACTGCAAGGACAGCATGTGATTTCTACACATGATGATCATCCTTGACAGGACACTCTCCACAGGTGACAGATAAAATAAAACAAGAATTTTGGTCCTAAAACTTTAGTGGTGGAATTCATCCTTTGGAAACGACCTAGGTGATCCCTCTAGGATGATAACTAGATTTCAGGGGACAAAAATGCACCCTCTCCTTTCCCTCCAATATCACGAAGACTCCCTAAAAGGGTTTTTGTTGTTTTTCAATAAAGAAAACACACACAAAAGGTAATCTATTGCTTCTATATGTGATCCCATCTTCCTAAAATACTGTTCTCCCAAGCTCATATTTTGCCCTACTTTGTTTTAGTGGTTCAAGTGGAGGTACAATGGGCGTCCTTATCTTTACAGCCATTTACCATCTTATATATTTATGAGTCTTTGCTGCATTGTAGCGAGTCTGTGTAGGGAACGAAGTGCCACACAAATCACCCAGCCTGGGATATGAGGAGACAAGTTAAAACCTCCTAGGAAGATTCTGTAGACACTGTGTCTCCCTGAGTCTGTAGAGGGCTTGGTATTTTCAAAGGTCAGTCTTGGGTCTCTCTACTTTGATGACTAATGTTAAATTGTTTGGCTTGTTACAAAAATATTTAGCTGTGCTTATTTACTTATTTTCATCCACAGGGCACACAGTCGGCACCTATTTGTTGAACAGAATCTCTAGATGGATGAGAAGATAGCAACAAGACCCCAAGACCATTTTCCAACACATTATCCTAAGAGTTGAGAAAGGTAAAAAATCACACCCTAATTTGTAGAAGTTTCTGTGCATTCCTTTTCTGACTTAAAACTATGCGTCTGTTTAGAAAATACAAGAACACACCACACAATATCAACCACACAATGGGGAAATTCCAGGATCACTAAGAAAACATCATTATCCTAAGTCACACACACTCTACCACTGGTTACCACCCAGGAGAAGCTTTCAGAACTGCTGTCTCCCCATCCACTTGCACAACCCTCCAAAAAAGGCAAAGACAGAATTTAGAATTTAGGATCTAAAGACTCCATGTCTTGAACTCATTTCTACCCCTTTGGAGTAGTCCAAAGACTGCTGGCCCAGAGACATAAAACAATACAGATAGAGAGGCAACGTTTTTGGAATAAATATTTTAAATGACAGTTGGAAAATGGGCATCAGCACTTCAGTCCTTAGACCATGAAGGATACTGCTTATCATTATGCAACTTGAATAAAGAGAAACTGTGGGTGTGACTAGCAAAAATACTAAGTTTCTACATTGTTTTAACCTTATTCACCAGTAAAGTTCTCTTCTTTCTAATTATCACCGACTGCATCCGGCTACCTGTCACTTACCCTTAGTCTCTCAAAAATTCCCCAATAGCCAGAGAACTATTGCGGGGTGGGGGCGGGGTGGCTGGCAGAGCGTGTCTCAAATTGGTTTGTTTTGTGCCTAAAAGGTACCCAATTTCCCGGATTCCCTTTCAGGGCCCGCAGGGAGGGAAGCCTGCACAGGTCACATTTTCTAATTTGTCTTTCTGCTTGCTGTCTGGCAAGGTCACCGGCTCAGGCTCGCGGCTGTCGACAAAACTTGCTCCCACTCTGTAAGGTCAACAGATCACGCTGTGCCTCCCCAGCTGCCCGCCTCCCCAGCACTTTCCTGCCCCCAGTGGATGCCCCCGCCCGGCCCTTCCTAGGCGCTTGGCCCCCGACGCCGCAGGCACCGCTCCCCAGCTCACCTGACCACGTTGGGGTGCTCGAAGGTCTCCAGGTGCCTCAGCACCGCCACCTCGCGGATGGTGGAAAGCGGCATGCCCTCCTCGCCAGTCTGCACCCGCACGCGCTTCAGCGCCACGAAACGGCCTCCGTTCTTAAGGTCGCGGGCCTTGAACACCTTCCCATAGGCGCCCTCCCCGATCTCCGCCACGCACTCGTACTGCTGGTCTGCGCGGCTCAGGCCGTCCTTCTCCATAGTGCCCGAACGCCTGCCGGCGCTGTGCGGTGCCGCTGGAGTGGGCTGGGAGTGCGCTCCGCTCTTTCCCGGCCGCCACTCACCACCTCCGGGATTGCCCGACCCGCTCCCTCGCGCCCTGGGGATGGATCTAGCTCTTCCTCACCGCTGACTCTACCGGGCTTCGGCGTTCGGGCTCGCACGGCCGCTGGGGCTGGATGGAGCGACCTCCCCGCGGGCGGGCGCAACCCTGGTGCCGCCGCGAAACTCCGCCTGCCGAGTCGCAGTGGAGGGAGCCGATCCCTCCTCTTCCCTCCCCGAAGAGCAGTCCTCTGCACAGACACCGAGGCGATTACATATTCTCTGCCAGAGCGCGTCTTAGTCCACAATCATTCCACCTAAAAGAGGAGATGGGGGTGGGGGGAGAAGAAAGTGCAATCAGACATCCCAGGCGCCTTCCTTGGGGTTCCTGCAGACTCCCCTCCTTGAATCCCCCGTCGCTACCCTCTGCGCGCTCCAGCCCTCTCCCAGGCAGATTAATCCTTCCTGATTCCTCCAAGAAAAGCGAAGTTACTTTTCTTTCCCTGTAGGGCTGGAGCCGTCTTCGCGCGGAGAGGTTGCAGGGGCCCCTCGGGGATGAGCGCGCCGCGCCGCGCGGGACGCAGTGAAACGGGAGGGGGCGTGCCGAGCAGCCCAGAGTGTGCCGGGAGCGCGGGGGAGGGGAGGCGCCGGGCACGTCAATGTCACGGCTTAATATTTATCCCTATATCATTGTTTCCTTCCTACCCTCCGTGTTCCCCCGAGCCTGGACGCACAGAGAGAGGGGCTCCCCGGGTGCTGTGGGTCGTTCAGGGGTCGCCCACAAGCTGCTGTGGAGGGACTGTGAGTCCACCCGTGTGGGTCCGCTGAGTGTGGGTGGGGGCTCCCAGGACCCTGTAACCCGATGCTCGGGAGTGTGTGAGAAGGGGTGGTCAGACATCTGCTCGGAAATTGCTTCCTTTCTTTCTACTTTCAGTTTTTCTATGAGGAGACATTTAAAAACGACTTGGATCACAAATGGTCTTTTGGGGGGTAAAGCAGTCTGGGTTGGAAACGGCATTTTTCCTCCGACTCAGAGGACCTCCCTGGTGGAAACCCATCAGGTCAGGGATAACTGGGGTTCTCGCCACTCGGGGGTGGGTGAACGTTGGGGCCCTGGGTGGGGGAGTCGCCCACGGGACACTAAGTGTGGGAGAAAGGGTGTCTGCCACATTCTAACTTGTCTCTTTTAAAGAATAACGTCAGGAGGACCGTAACAACCGTGACTTGCCCAGAAATTTCCAACGGATTGCAACCTCAGTAAAACTCAATCTCCCCGATAAAATGGGTGGGGTGGAGGGGAGTAAATAACGAGACTCCGGGGGTGAGAGAGAGAAGAGGCTCTGCTCTCGCGGCCGGAACTCGCGAATCTTTCCCTAAACCAGGATCATCTACGAGGTAGGTAGCAGACTAAGGTTTCCATTCCCCTTTCCGCTTAAGGCCTGGTGCCTTCGGCAGCCAGCCGTCCCCCGAAGCCCTCGGCACAACAAAGTGCGGGGGAGGGGGGTGTCACCTTCCCTTTCCATTCATTTGCAATCCTGTACCCACGGAACCTCCAACCCACGGGCACCGCGGCCTCGGCGGGGTGTTCGCCACGCCGGCAGCAAGTCCGGAATTCCCGGGGCACCTCGAAATTACCTGCCCCGCACCGCTGACCAGCTCGCCTCCTTCCAGAAATTAAAGAAACAAATGGCGCGCCCCCACGGTGTGCGGGCAGAAGGAACCGCAGCAAGGATGGAGCCCCTCACAATAACTCCATTCAAAATCCTCCTGAAAGAGGGAAGGCGAATCCTGGGGGAGCAGAGGAACGAGCCCCCAGGGCCTGCCCGGGGGTCTGAGCTAGGCCGAGGGCCACACAGGTAGCGGAGGAGCCGCCGCCAGCAGCGCAGCCCGCCCTCCCGCGTCCCCCTCTCCCCGCCCCTCAGCGGAGGCTAAGCTGCGAAGGAAGCGTCGCGGACGTCCCACCCCCGCAGGGAACTGCGCCCGCTGCCCCCGCCCGGCCCCGCACCACCCGCCCCGGCTCTTCCCACCCTCGCTCCCCGACAGCCGGCTCCGGCGGAGAGAAACGGGAGCAGCAGTGCCTTTTCCCCCCCTCCTCCACTTTTTTTTGTTGTTGTTGTTGCTTTCCCACGCTGGCTGAATGTGACTTGACCCCATTTCAAAAAGTTTGACATAGTGCTTCAACATTTCCGCATTCCTCTGCGACTACAAAGGCTGCAGCCGCCTCCTTCTGCTTTCTGTCTCTGCTCTCTGTCTTCACACTCAATGAAATCCTTCATGTGCCTCTCTCGAAGCCTGCCAAGCACCGCAAGGGTCGCCACCAGCGCAGCGACCAGAGGCCGCAACCGGGACCGCAGCTCCCGCGTGTGCGCACACGCGGACGCACCCACGTGCACCCAGCCCAGCCCGCTGCAGGGCCGGGGTTGCCCCCCGCGGGGCTGGAGTTGCCCCCTGCGGGGCGTGCGTTTCAACTCTGATATTTGAAACTCTAAAAGTAAACTGGGAAACTAAAGCGAACGTGAGAGTCCTTGCAGGGCTCCGAGCCTGGGCACTGGCAGCCCGCGTACACTCTTGCAAGTGTGCCTAACACGCCCGCAGGGGTTGCCAACATGAAGCCTGCTTTAACATTTACCTCGCGGTGGGAAGGTGGAGCCCACACCCATACCTCAGCGAGTGGGAGAGGGAGCTGTCGTGAGGAAACCAATATGGGGCACGGAAACACATTCTCCCGCAGAGACCCGGAGGCTGTGCATTTTCAATCCTAAATGTGGATGGTTGTGTGTCCGAGTGACGTTTAAGTTCCCTTTGAAGAAACTGGATGAGGAGTGTTTGTGTGGGTGTTTTGGCGCACGGCTGTGTGGGCGCAGGCACAGGATCTCAGTGTTGGGGATGTCCCTAGAGTGAGATGTCCTCCTCTAGCCAGATTAGGAGATTCCTTTAGCTCCCCCAAACTGGCCCCTCTAATTACCTCGCCTCGGTTCTTAAGGGGTTAACCAAAGTGGATTCCCAGGACATACCCCCCCACCCCAAGTCACCCACACACACACACCCTGGCTTCCAACCCTAGCCAAGCCCTCAAATCTCCCCCGGGAGCCGCCCCCCCCAACTCTGCAGCCCACCCACTCGAACGCACAGATCCTCACCTGAGGGACCCGGCCGCATCTGGCCTCCCTAGGGGGCTGCGTGTGTCAGTCCGACCTCCGCACGTGTCCACGGCGGCGCGGAGCAGGTAACCCCGCTCGGAGGAAGGAGTCACCAGCACTCTCTCTGGCTAGGGGGTGGGCATAGCGGCGGAGGGCGGAGGGACGCACAGGGAGCCGCCCGCGCCGCTCGCTGGGGGCGGACGGGGGCCCCGGGGCTCCGGCCGGGGCTCGGGGCCCGAGCCGGGGAGGCAGCAGTGGCGGGGGCGGAGGCCCAGGAGGCCAACTCAGCGGAGACCCACCGGGCGGCGGGGTGGGGGGCTCGCCGCGCAGTGGCAAGCAAGTGTGCAAATTAAAGCCTTCCGGAGAAAGAGGAGGCGGCCGGGATCCGGCTGTGCTATGAGCCGCCCAGCTCCCCACTCTCGGCTCCAAGTGGGGGGCGAGGACGAGAGGGGGGAAGTTAAATGAAAATTTCCGGCTTTCGCTGCAACTGGAGTGGGGGAATCTTGTGACTAAAATAAGAAGCGTGAGAGGGAAAGAGGGATGTGTCGTCGAGAGTCCGCGGAATTTCCAAGCCCAGGGTCGCCCAAAGTTGGGGTTTTGACAGAGTGAGACGGAGGTATCAGCAGCTTGAGATGTAGAAGGATGGGAAAAACACAAAACAACCAACAATAATTATGAGGGGCCGGTGGGGAGGGTAAATACCCACACTTTCCAAGAAACTGAAAAATCAGACCGAAAAATAACTCTTCTCTATTAAAAAAAAAAGTTTGGCAGGACGCTTTGCAGAAAAGAAAATACCAATCTGTCCAAGCACTTTTTCACTTTCAGCATGAGCTACATTTGTTTTGTTTTCCTTCGCTTCCTTTCGGCCTCACAAAGCCCTATCTTTTCCTTTTGGACAGAGGATATGATTTGGAAATTGTCAGGCACTCTTGTGGTTAACGATCTACTTGAAGGGACTGGCCGGTTCACAGTTATTAAGTGGTTAGCTAATGCAGAGGCTTCGCTAAGGTATTTCTGAGGAGCTAAAAAAGACTAAAATTCAATGTAAATAACAGAACCGCAAGATACCAGACACACGCGCACGCGCGCGCGCGCGCGTGTATACACACACAAAGAGCGTGATTCAGTGGGTGCTCAGTTTAAATGCATTATTGGAATTCTGAAATTTGAAACCTTGTAAGAATGTGTATTTTACCTGCTGACAAAACCCGAATACAATTATTTCAGGTGAAAAATGAGATTTTAGAGGAGGAAAAAGTCTTCAATGCTTTCTATCATGGAGTAAAACAAAAATTAAAATAACTTTTTTTTTGGAAAGAATTCGGTGTTGTCCAAAATCTGTATCTGAAGAACACTTGAAACTTTTAAAACATCTTAAAGGAAAGCTTAAAAAATTATTTATTTCAATCCTCTGTGGAAAAATTAAAACCTAGCAAAATTCTATTTGAATTAGAAATACAACCTCTATAAATCTTTTGACTTTTTAAATTAAACCATGTTGCTAATTTCACACTAGATCAAAATTTTACCTTTATAAAATTTTTTCTACACTACAGTGTGAGGTAACCAGTTAGGTAAATAAAAATTGTTGCATTTTTATTAGCAAATATTTTGCAATGCACTATAATAATTTTCTTAAATAATAAAGTGAATAATTGTGTTTCTTTATGCTTAAGATAATTCATAAAATACATTTTGTGTTTAGAAATATATCTCCTAAAATAAAATCCAATTTCTGAACAAAAATTTGTATTTGTAAAGATATCTGTAATCTAATATACTTTCTAGACTTAAGAAAGAAAATTGTTGAGTTTTATATTTATATAAAATATTGGATCACTACAAGTCACTAGACTTTAAACAAGAGACACAAATGGGAATCCTCCATTTTGATCATTGTTCCCACTTATCAGTGCTTTTAAAAACAAGATTTACTTGCTCGTAATCAACATGTTTATGTAATTCACAAATAATTGTTAAAAGATAATCATAGGAACCAGCAAATGAATGTAAGAGTTTATTTAAGTAAATAATTTGTTTTAAAAATATTAAGCTGTAAATGTGTTTAAAATTAACAGAAAAATGTCTTTTCTACACTGGATTGCATTTTTAATTACTGAATTTGACAACAACTATAGGTGGATTAGAAATTCCATAATTTAGGTTATAGATTACTTGGTCAATGTAAAAAACAATGAAACTTTATTTAATTAGATATGTTAGCACTGAGTGTTAACTCTCCTCATGTCATCTGCTTTCTCTGATATGGTTAACTTACCATTGTTCACTCTCCCTGGTTATGGTTCATATTAACATCTGGCTGCTTAAAGCTTCAGACCAGGAAGTTTTACAATGGATTTTATAAAATTAGCAAATGCCAGATTGTTTTTGTTTATGGATAACTTCCTCTGTGGGTAACAGGTTATCATAACAAAATTTGTACAAAATTTATAAACTGTGACCCAAGTTCCGACTCTTGTTTAGGAATCTTCGATAAATGAAAGCATGGCTCGCAAGGATCTATTTGCACCAATATATTCACACTGCGTATCATACAGTCTGAAGGTGCAAATCATTGTACAAGTTTTTAAAAATAAGAACTCATGAATCTGTCTCCAAAATGATGTTGAGCTCACACTGAACTTTTTTCAGTGTCATAGAAGTGATATGTTCCATGTGTGAATATTTCATATAAAATATCTGTAAATTTTTGTTTTCCCTAAAATAAAAATAAAATTTTAAATTCTGGTCTATCATTTATAACTTTGTTTAAGAAATGAGTAATTTATTTAAAATCACTAATTTTAAAATATATATCTAATTCTAAATGATCTCTGAACTATATTTGCTATTTGAAATTACAAAACACATTTTCCAGAAACTCAGAAATGAGGTTTTGCTATAATCTGCTGAACAATAATTGTAATTGGAGATCTATATAAATGTATACTTTTTATCTGTAAATCTCTCTTGTTTACTGATTTGATAAAAAAAAAAAAGTCTTTTCTGGTTTAATAACTGTGAAATCAGTTACCCTTATTTTTATCTTGATTTATATGTGTATGTAAATGTTATGTTTGTTGAGTAATCACCATAAAAGACTATAATTTTAACAGAAATAGTGTAATAAAATGCAGCGCATTTTAATACATTCTCCCCTCCCCTCCAGATAATTTTAAGGTGTTTTGGGTTTTTCCTTGAAATTTAACATTGAAAATTTACTAAATATCCTAGGGGGAAATCATTTGTACTACCAACTTTTTCAATTATAAAGTTATGAACTTTAAATAATTTTTTAAAATTCAATCTTCTCAATAAATTACTTCCCATCCACTTGGAAATGACCTGGTTTTTATTTTTGTTTTTTGCATGTGATCTAGTGCATTGCATTGGACCAGTTGGTATTTGCTGTGAGGGAAAAAGTATATATATATATGGCGTAGTAGCTTATAAATTTAAGGAGAAAAAAACAGACAATATTATCTAATGGAACATTCCATTTTCATGGGTTCTACTGCTCTATAATTATCCGTGGGTGACATGTCGGTGCCATGTCCATATTTGTATGACTGTCATCACCTTTCCGGTTTTTTCCCCTGTTGATAGACACTCATATCTTCTTTTTCCTTTGTGTGTGTGTGTATACTTGTATGTTCTTGGCATATTGTTGTGACATGTTTGAAACGTGTTCTTAAGATCCTTTCATCAACTATATTAGAATTCTGAGTAATCAAAAAAAGAACTATGGGAATACACTCATAAAAGTTGGTGATAATCATATGAAAATACCTACATTTCCTCTTCGGTTATAGTGCCCTGTAATTTTCACTGACTTCTAACATTTCTTTTTTTAAAATAATAAATACTTGCATCTCAGTTGCACAGATGGCCTAACAATTGTGTTGCTGTAGCTGCTTTTGGTTGAGCTACAAGGTGTGTACATGTTTTGGATAGACCATGCAGACAAAGTAGTAAAGGTACAACACAGTGGGGAGAGATTATGTATGATAAAGTACGCCTGGGAAGCAGGAGGAAGGGCATAGAAAGGCACCTGGGAAAAACTTCTGTGAATGGCCTGACAGTGGGTACAAGTGAAGAAAGCACATGTTGAGGTCCTGGGGCCAAGAGATGTTCCCCAGGATGTAGGTATGGCATATCCAGGCAACCTGACTCTCCCAGAATACATAGTGTTCTGTGTCTATCCCATTGTGCAATAAAATCTATCTTACAGAATGAGATTGTGTAATAATGTATGTGTCCACACACATGTAACTATTTTATGTTGTCTCATTATGGCTTTTTCCTGAAAATATATACAATGGAATTCTTTGCAGAATTCTTTGAATGCCTAGAAGAAAGTATATAATAACATAGCTCTGTGGATCAAACATTTTACCACAAATTGAAGAGAAGGTCCAATTTTTAAACTCTACTATAAATTTGTTCAAAGTTACTCATAACTTCTTAAACCCAATACCTAGCACAGTAGTAACTGGCAAATATTTTATGTCCAATAAATGTTTCTCAATGGGAAAATTGGCTTTATATCTTTTAGTCTGTCTTCTTTGGGACTATTTCTTTCAATTTCCTTAAGGGGGATAGAGTAGAATAATTTTTTGAATATAATCCTGGAAAAGTTTACAGATCAGTGTTCTGATGTCAGGACCTCAGAGATGTGTTGTCTCTCTACCTGCACTTTCTTTCCTTTCAGCCAATTCCCTAAATTCTATCATCCTTTCAAGGCCCAGCTCATCCTCAAAACCTAGGAGATTCCATCAGCTAAATGATCTACCTCTTTGCTCTAATTCGTTGAGGACATCTGCTTTCTACCTTCCTAAAATTGATGCTCTGCTCTCCACTACCCTGAGCTCCCAAGAATGTCTATCATGCTTCGTTCCCTTTGGCAATGCTCCAGCTCCTGGCTGTGCCATCTGGCCCTAGGAGGTGGTCAATCAATGCATCAGTGGATCTTGTCTCTCCATGAGTGTAACTGAGTCAAGCAGGCACCCAACAGACTGGAATAGAGTGGCATAACTGGAATAACATTTGACAAGTTGAGAATGGCGATCCTCTTTGCTTAAACAGGAAAAAAAAAAAAAAGCCCCAGATCATCCTGCTACTTTGCGTAGATTTATGTTTTCTCTTGGGTTGCAGATATTAGTCATTAAAATATTTTTGTTGAAAACAAAACAGGTTCAGATGAAGTTTTGAATTTGTCAGAAAGACAAATTCTCAAATCGTACCTGAAATGAAATGTGTTTAGATAATTTTTTCCATTTCATACCACTGAAAATATCAGTTAAATGATTTTTCTTTAAAAACAGCAAATGCTAAACTCTGAGGTAAATTAGATTCTATATAGACCACAATCTGGAAAGACTGATCATTTTATTTGTCATAATCTTTAATATCTATGTGAGTATATCCTAAAAGACAGCATCCTTGATTTCTAAGCTGGAGTCTTATGTTTGGTTCCGAGTTCTTCTTCTCTCAGTAATGCTCATTGTTCATTGGGAACAAGGCGTCTATGTGATCCTCAGTGTCTATGACTATTAAATGGGTTTGCTAATCATCTAGAAAGATGTTATGACAATAGTGGAGAGAAAGGCAATGAAGAGTTTTACCTTTGCAAGATAAGCAGGTATACTAAAACAAAAGCAAACTAAGCAAACAGCTAGAACAGGAACAGAACCACAGAAATAGAGATCATATGGAGGGTTAGCAACAGGGGTGTGGGAGGAGGAGAGGGGGGGAAGGTACAGAGAATAAATAGCATAGACGGTGGACAGAAAATAGACAGAGGGAGGGCAAGAATAGTATGGGAAATGTAGAAGCTAAAGAACTTATGACACATGGACATGAACTAAAGAGGGGAATGTGGGTGGGAGAGGGTGTGTAGGGTGGAGGGGAATGATGGGGGAGAAATGGGACAACTGTAATAGCATAATCAGTAAAATATATTTAAAAAAATAAAATAGTCAAACTCAAAAAAAAAAAAAAAAAGATAAGCAGGTATAATGGAAGCTGTTGGTCTGTGTGTCAGAAGACCTGAAATTTAAACTGAAGTGGGCCACAAACTACCTGTGTGACCTTGGGCAACACACTTAAGCCCCTCGGCCTTAAGGTCCTTGACAGTAAAGGAAATGAGTAGACTGGGTGTTCTGTGGAGCTGCTGCATCTTGAAAACTCTGCGTCCAGCCCAGCATTCCATGCCGGACACCATCATTGCACAGCTGTTTTTAAAATCCCCTAAACAAGAGGGGCCAGAGGGTGGGATTCTGATGTCAGCAACCTGGAGAAGGGTCTGGATTTCAAATGTGAATTATTATTGGGGGATCTCTCTAACTTAACCCTCTGGGTGTCCAAGACAACAGAAACGAGGACCAGAAAAATACTGGGGGAATTCATTAGTGTTTTCGTTAGAAATGGGGAAAGTGGAGCCAGATTTTAACTTTTGGGCTGAAACCACGATGAATTAAACTAATCAACTCTCATTAATAAAAGGGGATAAATAAATTATAATAGTACGCATAGAACCAGGATACTCAAGATTAGAAATGTTGGGTGACCACAGAAATTCTTCAAGGATATGAAGCACAACTTTGGGAGATGTGGCATGACTGTAAAGCATTGAAAACACCCGTGGCAGCCAGCCTTCCGGGAGGCAGTGGGAAGCGGAGGGTCAAGGGCAGTAGGCGGTAAATCTGAGGGACTCCAGCAATATTTGAAATCCAGAAAGCTGCTGAGCCAGAGCCATTATCAAACTGTATGTAGAGGAACAGGCTGATGCCTATATATCCCTATTTTCTGCGCGTTGGCCCAAGTGCATGGTTTTAAGGTCCTTCCTAGATGTGTAGAGAAAGGACATTTAGGCAGCTGGAACCAGATAGTCCTGGATGAGAACCCTGGTCTCACCATGTGACCTTGGACTAGGTTCTTAAACTTTCAGATCCCCAGTTTCCCTCACCCATACAGTAAAGATACTATTATCTGCCGTAATAAGTTGGTATAAGAAATAAGTTCCTTCTGTGCACTTTGCACTTAGCAGACACTTTTTCAAAAATATATTTTATTGATTATGCTATTACAGTTGTCCCATTTCTCCCCCATCATTCCCCTCCACCCTGCACACCCCTTCCCACCCACATTCCCCCCTTTTAGTTCATGTCCATGTGTCATAAGTTCTTTAGCTTCTACATTTCCCACACTATTCTTGCCCTCCCCCTGTCTATTTTCTACCAACCATCTATGCTACTCATTCTCTGTACCTTTTCCCCCTCTCTCCTCCTCCCACGCCCCTGTTGCTAACCCTCCACATGATCTCCATTTCTGTGGTTCTGTTCCTGTTCTAGATGTTTGCTTAGTTTGCTTTTGTTTTAGGTGTGGTTCTTAATAGCTGTGAGTTTGCTGTCTTTTCACTGTCATATTTTTATCTTCTTTTTATTAGATAAGTCCCTTTAACATTTCATAGAATAAGGGCTTGGTAATGATGAACTCCTTGAACTTGACCTTATCTGGGAAGCACTTTATCTTTCCTGCCATTCTAAATGACAGCTTTGCTGGATAAAGCAATTTTGGATGTAGGTCCCTGCTTTTCAAGACTTCAAATATTTCTTTCCAGCCCCTTCTTGCCTGTAAGGTCTCTTTTGAGAAATCAGCTGACAGTCTGATGGGAACTCTTTTGTAGGTAACTGTTCCCTTATCCCTTGCTGCTTCTAGAATTCTCTCCTTCATTTTAATCTTAGCTAATGTAATTACGATGTGCCTTGGCATGTTCCTCCTTGGGTTCAACTTTTTTGGGACTCTCTGAGCTTCTTGGACTTCCTGGAAGTCTATTTCCTTCGCCAGATTGGGGAAGTTCTCCTTTATTATTTGTTCAAATAAGTTCTCCACTTGTTGCTCTTCTTCTTCCCCTTCTGGTACCCCTATAATTCGGATGTTGGGACATTTAACGATGTCCTGGAGGTTCCTAAGGCTCTCCTCATTTTTTTGAATTCTTGTTTGTTCCTTGTTTTCTGTTTGGTTGTTAGTTTCTTCCTTCTGGTCCACTCCATTGATTTGAGTCCCAGTTTTCCTTCCATCTCTATTGGTTCCCCATGCATCTTCCTTCATTTCATGTATTGTAGCCTGCATCTTTTCATCTAATTTGTGGGCAAAATCAACCAATTCTGTGAGCATCCTGATCACCAGGGCTTTGAACTGTGCATCTGATAGGTTGGCTATCTCTTCATGGCTTAGAGGAATTGGCTCTGGAGCTTTGATTTGTTCTCCAGTTTGAGCCATTTTTAGTGGGGTTTTTTTGTTTGTTTTGTTTTGTTTTGTTTTGTTTTGTTCTGGTCGCAGTTGTTACGTAGTGAGGGGTGGAGCCTTAGGTGTTCCCCAGTGCGGGGGCAGCCCAGTCGCTGAGTTGTGATGCTGCTTGTGGGGGCGGGGTCCAAGAGGGAACAATGGCGCCTGCTCCACTCTCTCCTGGATTCCAGTCCCTTCTGCCACTTCCCCTTCACCTGGATTGTCTGCGAGTGCGAATGTGGGATCACCTGGTCAGCCAGCCGCCCCGTGCGGCCTCACTGGGTCTGCACAGCTACCACCCCGTGCCCGGGGTCCACGAGCTGCCGCCTGTGGGCCCGCCAGCCACCGTCTGTGCACCTGGGAACTGCCAGCCGCTGCTGCCTGCGTTCCCAGGTCCGCACCTCCACTTTTTCCTGGTGCAACTCCACCTCTCCTACCCGTCTGGATGAATGGTTGTTGGACTTCTGTACAGTTCAATTTTCTATCAGTTCTGGTGGTTTTCTTGTTGCTAAATATTTTTTGTCCCTAATTTTAGTTGTGAGAGGAGGCACAGTGTGTCCACCTATGCCTCCATCTTGGCCGGAAGTCCACTTAGCAGACACTTAATGAATATTAATACACAATCAATATCCCTTTCATGAAATCACATTTCCTATTCTTTCTTTTTTTAGGGACAGCTAACCCTTTGACTGACATGTCCTTCTTTTTAACTGGATACAATATATCCACCACTGCAGGAGGACCAACCCTAAAACAGACCACACGTAAAATGATCTTGGGCCTTGGCAAAGCCACAGCTGTTTCTGGGTATATGAGGAATGGACGAGAGGGTGGGATGTCTCACTTGAGCCCTCTCTCTCCTGTCCAGACCTTATCCTATAGCTGCTCGATCTCCTTAGCCTGTGCTTCATTGTCTTTCACTCTCTTGCCTCCTAGTGGCTCTGTTCTTCCTTTCTCTACTGCTTTGCTGTGGCCCTAGGGCCACCCCATTCCGTCCCTTAAATCTGTACCCATAATTATTGACATCTGTCTTTGAAGCTATGCTGCTGCCTTCCCCAAAGAACTGCCCCATCAATCACCCTTCCATGGTCACCGGCTACCTCCTACTTCTCTTGCTTGAAGTGCTGAGTGTCACGCTGTTTGTCATTGTATCAGTCTCTTCCCTACCCTGGACCCATCTTCTTGGCTTAGCAGAAGTTTCCTTATCCTTAGGAATGGAGACATTGTACTTCCTGCCCCATGTTCTTTCCCTAGAAATGCTCAAGGGGAAACCCTGCCACCCCTACCTTCTTCTTCTTCTTCTTTTTTTTTTCAGCTTACCAGGAATATTTGTACAGTTCCTCAGCTTCTTATCCTTTGATACTCAAATGCTCCCTTGTCAGCCATTTTCCTTACAGCTTTCTTACCCTTACCCATGAGCCCTCAGAAACTTGGACCACATAGTTTTGGGCATGTGTCTTTTACTCTCTCCTACTGATATCCCCGAGACGATGACGGACCCCTTCAAAGCAGGGTGCTGTGGCTTTTATCTCTTCATCTTTAAGTTTCCACCCAGTCAGTGAACAAGAAGTTTTGCTTGAATGAGAGATGTGATGTAAGAAGCATAGGAACCGTCACGTGAATTTCCATCTGAGCAGTGACCTGGCACACTCCCAGTCCACATCTTGCTCACCGGTTTCCTCCCCATCCTGGATTCCGTGCTGTCTCCTTAATGGATGAACCCTTAGGCAGGGCAGGTAATGGTCTCTGTTTTAGTTCTTCCAACGCCCCCAGTCTCCACCTTCAGGCTGCAGCAGCCTGGCCTCCCTCAGCAAGAAAGCTCCTGGAGCTGAGTTGATCTGATCAACCTGGGCTCACGCTTGGTTGGGAAGAGCCATGAAATCCAGGCAGGAAAGTTTAAACTTGATTATCAGGCAAAACACAAACTGATTTAAGATTTCTGAATAGAGAAGGTGGCTGTTGGAGCAGTGACAGAACAGAGTCATGTGCAAGGAAGATGACTTTGGAGGCAGCAAGCCCATGAGATTGGAGTATGAAAGGCCAGTGTATAGGCTCCTGCAAGTGGTGAAAAGACCTGGGCGGTGGTCTAGGAATGGGAAGGAAGAGAATAGCTACAAGAAAGAATTAAAAGGAAACATTTAACAGTATCTGATAAATAATAAGATAAACAGACTAAAAAGAAGAGCCAACATATATATGTTATATATACATATATGTATGCATATATATTATATATGTGTGTGTGTGTGTGTATAGTATGCCTTGATAGCTCCAAGCACTTTATACATGTTAATTTATTGAAATCTTCTAATTACCTCCATATTGTAGACAATGAAACTGAGGTATAGGACCAAATTTGTAACCAGGTTTTGGGTCCAAGTTATCAAAATAACAACAACAACAACAACAACAACAACAACAACAATGTAGTTCACAGTAGTTCAAAGAAAGGTGGCAAAAGAAAATGGCTTGGTGAAGGTTTAGGAGTTCCACTTCTGAATTTGAGATGGCAAGCCAAAGGGTCACATGGAGTGAAGAGCTCTTTCCTTCTGCTCGAGTCTCCCTAAAATATGTTCAGATCCATCGTCCTGGCAAAAGCTGTGGCTGTTTTCAAATGACTTTCTATTTTTCTTCATTCTTACCTGCAGGGCAAGTTTCATGGGTTGCACAGAAGGGCCCTGTGCTTGGTAAAATGTTTTGCTGCTGCCATCTTAATAATTGTTGAACAAGGTGCCCACGTTTTCCTTTTGGACAGAGCCCTGCAAACTATGTATGGGGTTTTGCCTTCCTGATGGGATGTCTGTGATTGACATTCCAGATGTGAGCATTCACTTCACAATTCAGGCCTCCATCACCTTCAAGAAATGTTTGCTCCTTCCGCTGCTTCCACGAAACCGTTCTTTCCAACATCACCACTGATGCCACCAACTGCATTTTTATCTTAGTTAAGCTCTGTGCTTCCAACGCTGTTTTCAATCTTTGCTTGAAATGATCTCTCTTAACTGTTAGGACACATGTTTTCTGCCACTTCTTGATTTGATTTTTTTTTCCTTTGGTATTGCATTGCCAGCTTTTTCTCTTCGTCCTGTTCCACATCTAGAGGTACCTTCCAAGACTGAACAATCAGTGGTTGAATTGTTCTTTTGCTCATTTACCCCATACAAGATATCACACCTTTCCTGTAGTATGCGTGTAAAAATGGAGTTCCATCATCCTTGCAGTGTTCATTGTCTGAAACCTAACCACAAACCTGGGGTGTGTCAGTCAGTGCTGGCTACTATAACAAAAATATCATAGACTGGGTGACTTAACCAGCAATCATTTCTCACAGTTCTGGAGTCTGGGAAGTCCAAGATTAGGGTCCCCTCATGTTCAGGTTCTGGGTGAAGACCCTCCTCCTGGGCTATAGACAGCCTGGTGGTATCCTCAGGTGGCAGAGGGTACTAATCTTATAAGAGCACTAATCTCTCCATGAGGGCTCCACCTTCATGATCTAATTACCTCCTCAAGGCTTCCGTCTCCAAATACCATTACACTGGGGATGTGGGTTTCAACACAAACACCATAACTCTTCTGAGGAAGAGTTCTTACACCTGATTTCCCCTCTCATCGCTTTTACACTCTGAGTAACCTCATCTAGTACCAAGGCTTTAAATATAATTCGTACACTGATACTCAAAAAATGTGTATCCTTATCTGGATATCCTTTTTGAATTCCATGTACATATGACTATCTACATGGTATTTCTGCATAGATGTCTAATAGGCATCTCAAATTTAACACATTACAAAACTGAATTCTTTATTTTCTTCTCAAACCTGCTTCTCCCATGCTTCTCCATCTTAGTAAAAACAAACAAACAAACAAATACCACATTCTTCTGGTTCTTTAGTCCAATATCTAGCAACCGAGTTTGACTCCGGTCTCTTTTTCACACCCTGTGTGAACTCCATCGACAAATCCTGCCAGCCCTACGGTTACACCTCCCCCTCCAGTGGAGCCGCCTTTACCTGTTACCTGCTCTGCTGCAATAGCCTTTTACTTTTTCTCCCTGTGTCTGTCCTTGCCCTTCTGTCTTGTCCACTCAGCAAAGAGATCCTTTTAAAACTGAAATTAGATCATATCACAACTTTCCGGAGTCAAGCCTCTCCAATGTCACCCATTTCCTACAGAGTAAAATCCAAAACACTTGCATGGTTTATAAGACCTTACCTGATCTTGCCCTCCTTGACCACGGATTCCCTCGCCACTCTCCTTGCTTCCTCTGCTGCAGCCACACTGGCCTCCTTGCTGTTCCTCAAACTGACCAAGCACGTTTACACCTCTGAGTCTTTGCACTTGTTGTTCCAGCTGGCTGAAATGCTTCTCTCCCACTCATCTGCATGGCCCTCTTCCTTAATTCCTTCAGATTCCACTCAAATCTTTAGAAGGGTGTTCTCTAGTCACCCTACACCACAGGTGGCAAACACAAGGCCTGCAGGCTGAATCCGTCCCTCCACCTTGTTTTATCTGGCTTAGCACCTTGTTTCTACCTGGCTGCAGTGCGGAGCTTCTTGCCCCTAGTTAAGGAGTAGTTACATTTATACAGTCCATTTGAAGGGAACCGCGAGGCTGACGTGGCCCCCAGTGAAAACGAGTTTGACACCCCTTGTCTACATGATGCAGCTACTCCAGTCTCTGTCCCTCTTACTTCTTTGTTTTTCTCTCTTAGCACTCATCACCATCTGACACATTATAGGTTTACTCATTTATTTGTTTAGTGCCAGTTTCCATCCCACCACCCAAATGTAATTTATGGAAGACCAGGACCTTTGATTTATATTCTCTTGTATCACTAGAATAATCACTTAGCACATCTGGGCACGAATAAGTGTTTGTGGAATGAAGGAATAAGTGAGCTCTTGGCCTATCACCTCCCAGGTTTACCACTAGCCAGTCTTTCGCTAGGTGACAGTTTGTTAACTAAGAATAACCATCTGTAACACACGTACCTTTGTGCAATCCTTCTGAATTTAGGTATTTTACATCCAACCAATATTATGCTTGGGGACTTCAGCTGAGAGTGTTCATGAAGTATTACTCAAGGACAGCCTGATTTACACACCATAAAGTATCTAAATGATATCTAAATGGTACTTTATGGTATCCAAGTGGTACTTTATGGTAGCTAAGATTTAGATACCATAAAGTATCTAAAACGACTAAGACTATAAGTCAGTATATTCCAATTAATTGAAATTATGTCTTTCACTTGAATGTGTGTAAAACAGATGTGAGTTTTGTTTAAAATCTTTCTCTCTCATCATAGAAAGAGTGGGAAGCAGTTTGGAAGTCAGAGGTCGCCAGATTCATGTTTTAATCCACCACATTTCTTTCCTACCATCTTATTTCTCCAGGTTCTTCTGTGTCTGGTGATAGGCAGGGAGGAGTAGCCTAGTGCTTGAGAGGAGGGGCTCTGGAGCCAGATCATGTTGGTTAAAATCCAGGCCCTGCCACATGTTAGCTTGTGTTCTTGGGTAAGTTACTTAACTTCTGTGAGTTTTAGTTTCTCTGTCTGGGCTGAGACTCTTTGCCTCTAGGGTTGTCCTGAAGATTTCATAGGTTAATCCATATAAAGCACAGGATTGGCATATAGAAAGTACATGTTAGCTATGATTATTATTAATATTCCTCCTGATAAAACAGCTGTCACTTCTTAGAGTTTTACTGTCCTTGTTCCTGGGCACCTGGCCCAGGATTTACTGCACAATACTGTGTCCAATCGGTATAACTGCCACACCCTTGGAGCCCTTGTTACTCGTGTTATATGCTAAGTCTTCTTCTTTTCTCCTCCTGCCCCACGTACTTCATTTTCTCCTTCTCATAAATTCCGCCTTTCCTTACTTTCTTCTGTATTCCCTCTCATACGCTAGACAGTCTGTTCTGTGTTAGCTCTCTCTCTGTCCTCTTCTGTATTCTTCTGCTTTTTCTTCCTGCTGTCATTCGCATAGTAAGATTTCTGGAGGAAAAGGACCTGTCATGTCACCAGGAAGAGTCCCCTGAAGCAAATCTTTCAGAACTCTCACTTCCTGGACAGAATTTTGTTCCTTCAAGCAGTCTCGGCTTTAGAGATCCGAGGCCCTTCATCAAAGATTGTCCACTGCTTGAGCTGATCAGAAATGCCATCTCAGCACTCTTATCCCTTCTGTGAGTTATACCAGCAGCATCCAGTGCTTTAGAAAACACTGACTTGAAATAATGTGGTTGCTTTGGTGCCTAGTAAAGTTCAGTTCCAGCATGATAGGAAGGAATGGAAGATATGTTCACTGGAAACATTTTTTCTCTTTCTCCTATTAGAGTAGGAACTCCTTGAGTGAAGGAGTATTCCTGCGGTATTCATTTTTAGTGCACACGACTAGGGTTCACCTTAGTGCCTTACAATACGTAATCAGTAAAGAAACATTCCCTGAATTTTTGTTTTCCAAAAATTAGATAAATATGCCCTGGCTGGTTGGAGCATTGTCCTATACGCCAGAAAGGTTGCAGGTCCTATCCCTGGTCAGGACTATACCTAGGCTAGGATTTGATACCCAGTCAGGGCACAACAGGAGGCAACCAATCATTGTTTCTTTCACATCAATATTTCTCTGTTTCTCTCTCTCCCGCCTTTCTCCCTTACTGACTGCCTAAAATAATAAATATATCCTTGGGTGAGGGTTAAAAAAAGAAAGAATTAGATAAATATGGTCAAAAAATTCTGAGTAGACAATGAATAAGGGAATAAGGGTAGTGCTTTATGTGATGTCATTCTGGGAGCTTTGTAAAACGTAGAAGTCTAAGCGCTGAAGTGTCACACTGGTTAAAAAAAAAAACTACCACAAATTTCTATAGTCCTATGAATTTTTATAGCATCTCTTCTGTGGCAGTTATTACTATAAATTATAGTGATATGGAAACATATCTTAATTCTATTACTTGTAACACTCCTCAGGGAACTAGATCTTAACTGTTGTACCATACACATACACATTCAATACCAGTGTGCTAAGTAAATGAATGAGTGATTATTAAGTGGATAACATTCTACTTCCATTCACTCAGAATGTTTGAAAAGAGTTTACATGATTGAATGGTCTTAGTAAGTAAAAGTTACTATGTATATGATCTACATGGATTGACATTAAAATATAAAATTAAATAAGTCAAAATTAAAATAAAAATAATGTTATTTTTATGAGTTCTGGTCAAGATAGTGGAGCAGCTTTCCTGAGTTGTAATTGACAAATAAAAATTGCATATTTGCTGGAAAAACACAACAAAACAAAAGGCACTTTAAGATCTTTAAGTTAAAAAATTTGGAGAAACCAAATGGTCTCCTAAAAATATATCTTCATCTTTTTTTTTTTGTCTACCAGTACTTTACCATACCTTTAAAATAAATATGCTTTTCCAGATTGTCTACTTATATGAATTCTGAATAAAAGGCAATTTTATATTTTGGTTGGAAAGATTTAAGAAGGCTAAAGTACTTCAAAAAGACAATATAACACTGAACCAAAGTGATTAAAATTATTGTATTTTAATATTTCTTTAATACATCTGTATCTTGACATATTACATTTCTAGACCAAAATGGTTTCTACATCTCTTCTGCTTGAGCAGGAGGAAATCATTATAATGAAAAGAGTTATTGAAAATGGTCCATGTTGTGTAATTCCCAGGGTAAATGGGCTGAGTAGCAAATATTTCTGTTCTGAACTGTTTTATACCGAAATGTGCATTATTAAACCCATTTGTTGAACACATTGAAAGATCGAATATCCTCCTAACCCGACACTGGAAAATGTTTATTTGCCATTCCTTTCTTTCCTTTCCTCAGATCTTGTTAGATATTGTTTCTGAGTTTTCTGGAATCCATCCCGATTAGAGGGAAAAAAATCATAGATGAAGAAAACAGAAAAATAGAATTTACAATTTATAAACACATTTTAAACAAGGTTGTAAGAAATTTAAAATATTATGCATAATAGAAACAGCATGTGGGAAAGCATACAGAATGACATGGTGGGTGATTATTTTCTACACTGTCATGAAGATCCTCTGCACTCAAAGAATGCAAAAAAGCAGAGTAGTCACTAGGCTATAAGAACTTCAATGTAGCGAAAAGAATGGTCATGATCAGGATGGTTTGGAGGGGTGTCATGTCCCTTTGATTTTATAAGTATGACACTTCATGTATACTGTGTGTTTTTATACGTTTAACTATTGTCCTTTAAAACTGTGCATGCAATCAAGTTGTTTTATTTCATTTGGAGTAACTATATGTGAGCCCAATTATTCATGTTCCAATTACCACTGAAAATAAATAAATAGTTAAAGCCTTTGCCAAAACATCAATGAAACACCCAAACACTAGAGTTGAAGGTAGTGTCAACAGCTGGAGTGGAAGGAGCAGAAAGCAGTCCCCCTCTCTGAGGATCCTGTCCTTTCTTCTCCAGTAACATTATTTATCAAGAGTTGAACTGGAAGTAGGACATCCACATGTTGATTCATTCATTTACTCATTCATTCAATAAATACCTATTGAGTGCCTACCAGCTTGGCACCAAGCATGGGGGCATATTATAAGAAGTTCTTAATATGGTACTGCAACCTCTGGAGAGATCTCAAAATTAAAAACACAGAACTGAAAGTCATAAATGGTGGTAAAAGTGCCTTTGAAGCTGACGGAAATTGAGGAAAGTTAAGTGGAGGGATTATGAGACCAGTTATATTCGATTGCATCAGGAAGTCTTGCTGTGAATGATACAGGAAATATTCAGGTGGTTTGAGGCACACAGGTGGGAATTATGTGTGTAGGGCTGTTGGGGAGAATATCCCCAGCGACGAATGTTGTTGGCTCTCCCAGCACAGTGGAGGTGAGCCTGAGTGTGTTTGTGTGAGTCAGAGCACTCTCAGGTCTTCTCCAGAAAAACTGGGCAATGTGTATATTGTGGCTTTGCCCACTGACATGGTGGATCGCAAGAATGCGATGGGAGCCTTGGTGTTGGAGAGAGCAATAATGGCTGAGAAAAGTGTTTATGTTTATTAAACATAGTTTAATCTAATCATGAATAGATTAAACTATGAAGGATTTAGTGTTTATTGAACTTGGTTAGCAAAGCAGGGAAGGGCCTGGGAAGGGGAGGGGTGAGTAGACATTGGGGTTGTGTAATAAAAACACTCTCCAATTGCCTGTGGTGCTTAAATTCAGGGAGCGATCTTGCTGGTGCATGGCTCAAGCAGGGTGGAGTTGGAGGGCTGTGGTTAACAAGTTTGTGGGACTCTACAGTTGAGGTAACTGATGGGTTCCTAGCACGAATTTTGAAATTGTCAGAAGTGATGAGGTTGTGGAAGAAAATTATAAGCCAGGTGTTGTATTCATCTAGAGAGGTGGAAGTGGGTCTCACAGGAGGTTAGTAAACAGCACCTGTGGTGTCTTTAAGATAGTGGAACAGAGAACTGGTGTCGATTTTAAATGAGGAGGAAAAAAGAAGTTGACAGTTGAATAGTCCACAAATTTGAAGTCAGGGCTTGTAGGTTACTGGGAAAAAAATTCCAAGAGAACTAGAATTTATTTTGAAGGTATACTATATATAATCAGGCAATTACATTTTTCTAGCTTCATTCAAATAAATGTTAATTAATTGTTGTTGATTTGATTATTCATCATTATGGATACTGTTTCCCATAAGAAAAAAATGTTATTTAATATTCTGCCTCCATTCCTTTCTGTTGTTTTTCTTTAAAGTGTCCTAGTTTTTAAAATGTCAAATACTGGTAGGATACACTTCCCCAAATATCAGATGCCTCAGGCTTTTTACATACATTAACAATGAGATCCAATGGGTAAAAACACTAAACTAAAGCATGTTATTTTTCAAAGTAATTCTCTGTATCTAAAATGAAGACAAGGCATTATTCCTATTTTTTCTCATTAATACCATAATTTATTTAATCCTACTTATATAATCATACCCTTGGTTAGTTTTTGAAACCACCATTATATCATATATGTAAAAAATATAACTGATAGAATTATTGAAATGTGTGCTTTGCCGTTACAATAGAGAAAACAAATTTTTATATTTTCTGACATTTGAATAATGGTCTGATTTACAATCCCACTAGTATATTTGTAGATATTCTGATTATTGCAAAGCCACTTTTTTGTATAAATAGCTACCTTATTTAAAAAGCATAGTAAATGCTATTTAAATCACAACACAATAAATTTCTTCCAAGAAAATTCTTTATTTGGTTGGGGTAGTCTATTGTAGCAGGAAAGGTTGACATTGACAAACACCTGTCATTTACAGTTACACACTGAAAGGCAGGTATTTTTACATTTATTATGCTTACATTTATTATCACTGCTGTAATGCTTGCCTGACAATTTGAAAGATGTCATAGCGACAGTACAGTTTGTGCTTTATCAGTAAGAGCAAACAAACTCCATTCATTCATTGGGATGAATTTATTACTCTTCAATCTTTATTTAAGTATACCAAGTTCACGGAACTCCAAAACAAAACGTTACTACTTTCCTTCCTGCAGTGTTAATTCTCCTTTGGAAGACTGTCATGCTGTCTGCTGGATCCTCCTCTGAGTCTGTGTGATATGAGATCAAAGGGCTTTCATTTTCTGTATCAATTAGGCTGGCTGTCTTGTCTCAATGAGATTAAGTAGTCTCTGGAGACTAGTGCCACCAGAGCAGAGGGTCTACGAGCTGATGGTTAGCATACCACGTGGCTGTATTAATTCTTTCTAAGCGATAGTTTGTCTAATCTGATGTCTCTCTTTTATGACTGTGTCCCTGGTTTATTTGTTTGGGGCAACCATGCAGCACACACCAGACCTGATAATCAGTGGTCTGTGTTTCTGAAAAGGCTGGAGAGACTCGTGGATTCTCTTCTAGGATTAACATGTTTCCCATTCTAAGGAAAAACCCAGCTTTTTTGTTGCTGTTTCTTTGACCCTTTTTTTTAAAGAATATGAAATACCAGAATATTTTACTCCAAATAAGTTCTCAGTCTTACAGAATGACCCCAAATCCAGAATTTACTCCAATGTTGCTTCAAGGAAGAGTTATCAAAAGCATCTGTGGAGCCCCAGGCAAAGTTATGTAAGCCTGGTATTAGTCCTGCTATAAAGTGGTCTCTTCTGTATCTACAAGTTTATAGTCTGAATTTTCTACAGTCATATTTAACCATGTTTCTCAAGATAAGACTTTAATGATCTCAATAGAGAAAGTGAAGCAATGTTTTTAAAAGAGTAAACAAGACACTGGCATTTATTAACAACATTCTCTCTCGGCATATTCAGTCTCACTACACTTTCAGAGATTTCCTAGCCACATGCTTTGTCAAGGAAAAAGAGGTTGTCAGGCAGAAACTCACCGAGTTCACTTTCCTTAGTATCCTCAAACTCCTCTAGTCTTCAACCTATTCGTTCCTTCTTCCCTTTTATCCCAGGAGAAAAATTCCTACCCCTTTCTAAGACTCGGGCTTCACCCTGTGCCCCAAAGATCTGGCTTCCTCAGTGTCTCCCCGATATGTCTGTTTTCATCCATCCTTCTCTTCTGGGCACACATGTGTTCAAGACTCTACCAGATGGTAAAGAAATAAAACGCAGAAACGAAAACAACCACTCCTTCTTTAGCTCAACTTCCCTTTTTTTCTGGGCTAATGCCTTACATTTCACCTTTTCTTCATCACTAAATTATTAAGAAAGAAGACTACAGGGATTATTCTGTTCATTAGCTCCTATTCTCTTTGTAATCCACTGCCACCTCATTTCTGTCCCCACCTTGCTGCTCTCACCAAGGCAGGTAAGAACACTCAGTCACCAATCAATGGACACCGCTCAGTCCTCCTACTTGCCTGTCTTCTCCATTTGCCACTAATAATTGGTGTCCTCAGCAGGAGAGCATCTTCCCTACTGAGTTCAGTCTCACTTGCTTCTCTCGGTCCCCCCATATATACTTCTTTTTTTAAAAAAAATTTTATCATTGTGTAGGTAGACACACTGTGCCTCCTCACACAACCAAAATAAGGACAACAAAAATTTAGAAACAAAATAACAACCAGTACTGACCAAAAAATTGAACTATATGGAAGTCAGACAACCAAGGAGTTAAAGTAGACACATTCATTCAGAACAGTAGGAGGGGCGGAGTCAGGTGGCTGGGCAGAGAGGGATTACAGCACAAAAGAAGAAAAAAAAAAAAAAGTGGTGCCTGGCGGACCCTGGGCAGTAGCTGGCGTATCCAGCCAGGCGGTGGATTGTAGAGGGGCTTAGCGCCCAAGGTGGTTTGCAGAACCGGGCGGTCCCACATTTGCATGCAGATAAACCAGGCAAAACTGAGGAGCAAGACAGACCTCGCAACCCAGGTTGCCAGCATGGGGAAATAAAGCTTCAAAATACTAATTGAAAACACCTGTGGGGGTTGAGGTACCAGGAGAGACTCCCAGCCTCACAGGAGAGTTCTTTGGAGAGACCCACAGGGTACTAGAACTTACACAAGCCCACCCACCCGGGAATCAGCACCAGAAAGGCCCAGTTTGCTTGGAGGAAGCACAGAAGGGACTGAAATCCGTTGAGAGCAGAGGAAGCACCATTGTTCCCTCTTGGGCCCCTCCCCCACATACAGGGTCGCAACCCAGCCACTTGGGTTGTCCTGCCCTGGTGAACACCTAAGACTCCACCCCTTACTACATAACAGGTATGTCAAGACAAAAAAAAAAAAAAAATGGCCCAAACAAAAGGACAGATCAAAGCTCCAGAAAAAATACACTTAAGCGATGAAGAGATAACCAACCTATCAGATGCACAGTTCAAAACACTGGTAATCAGAATGCTCACAGAATTGGTTGAATTTGGTCACAAATTAGATAAAAAAATGAAGGCTATGCTAAGTGAAATAAAGGAAAATGTACAGGGAACCAATAGTGATGGGAAGGAAACCAGGACTCAAACCAATGGTGTAGACCAGAAGGAATAAAGAAACATCCAACCAGAAAAGAATGAAGAAACAAGAATTCAAAAAAATGAGGAGAGGCTTAGGAACCTGCAGGACATCTTTAAACGTTCCAACATCTGAATTATAGGGGTGCCAGAAGGAGAAGAGGAAGAGTAACAAGTGGAAAAGTTATTGGAACAAATAATAAAGGAGAACTTCCCCAATCTGTCAAAGGAAATAGACTTCCAGGAAGTCCAGGAAGCTCAGAGAGTCCCAAAGAAATTGGACCCAAGGAAGAACACACCAAGGTACATCATAATTACATTATCCAAGATTAAAGATAAGGAGAGAATCCTAGAAGCAGCAAGGGATAAGGGGACAATCACCTACAAAGGAGTTCCCATCAGACTGCTGATTTCTCGAAAAAGACCTTACAGGCAAGAAGGGGCTAGAAAGTGTTCCTAGTCATGAAAGGCAAGGACCTACATCCAAGATTGCTCTATCCAGCAAAGCTTTAATTTAGAATGGAAGGGCAGATAAAGTGCTTCCCAGATAAGGTCAAGTTCAAGGAGTTCATCATCACCAAGCCCTTATTCTATGAAATGTTAAAGGGACTTATCTAAGAAAAAGAAGATAAAAATATGACAGTGAAAAGACAGCAGACTCACAGTTATTAACAACCACACCTAAAACAAAAGCAAACTAAGCAAATAGCTAGAACAGGAAGAGAGCCACAGAAATGGAGATCACATGGAGAGTTAGCAACAGGGGAGTGGGAGGAGGAGAGAGGGGGAAAAGGTACAGAGAATAAGTAGCATAGATGGTAGGTAGAAAATAGAAAGGGGGAGGGTAAGAATACTGTGGGAAATGTAGAAGCTAAAGAACTTATAAGTATAACACGTGGACATGAACTAAATGGGGGGAAGTGGGTAATAGAGGGTGTGCAGGGTGGAGGGCAGTGAAGGGGGAATGGGACAACTGTAATAGCATAATCAATAAAATATATTAAAAAAAGAAAATTTGTTGTTGTTCAAGTACATTTGTCTGCATCCCCCCACTCCCCCCACACCCCAGCCATCCCCATCTCCCTCCCCTGATCCCACACTCCCTCTTATATACTTCTAAGTATCCTGCCTTTTCCCTCATTTTCTGTTCCACTGCCCATTCCTTTGAGGTTGAGGTTCCCTAGGGTTTCTTTTACATCCTTCTCTCCTTTTCCCTCTCACTTTTGCTCCACTCCTAGGCAATCCCCCATTGGCCTGACTGCTCCTCCAGTGATACATCTGCATGTCCAACTGCTCATAGTAATTCTCCTTGAGGCATCTCAAAACTCAACACACCTGAAGGATTGATACGGCACCCTCCCTCTGTGGCTTGTTCACACAAATTCCTCTTCTCATTCTCCCTAGCTCAATCAGGACCTGATTATCCTTCCAGCGTCCGAGTGAATTGAGACCCTCTATCTTACTTCCTAACTTCTCAGTTCTGCCTCCTGAGAAGCCTTTCTTCTGCACCTTCATTCTTCATTCCATTGCTTCAATCTAGATCATAGCTCATCGCCTCACACCTGGAAGGTTGCATCCAGGCTTTTCCTCAGTCATATTTCTACTTGTCACTAGCAGGAGTAAGAACTTTCTTCAATTTCCAGCTGCCTATAGGATATACTCTGGTCCACACTCCTTAGGATGGCATGTGATCCTCTTCAGAATATGTCCAAGTCTGGTTTTCTAATTACTTTCTGGTCTCCCACCCTCCTGTGCCTTTACACACCCCAGACTGTTCCTCATCTGTGCCTTGAGAGTAGGATCAAGGTGCTCCTTTCTCCTGGAATATTCATTTTTCTTCTCTTCTCTGCCTGGCAAATCTTGATTTCTCCTTTTATATGGAGTTCTAATGTACAAGTCTTCACTGACCACAATCCTTACCATATTCCCACAACTTCTACAAAATTAATTGTTCTGACGTTGGTGTTCCCATAGCATTTTGTGCGTATTACCACTTAAGTCCTTGCCTTGTTGTCTTATGCTATTTGTCTGCTGATCTGTCTCCCCCAGAAGACCTTCAGTTCCTCTAAAGCCATGTCCATCTTTTCCCCTGTGCCAAAGATGCTTCCCAAGCTCTGTCTGTGTCTTCAAGACGAAATAGGGAGCTTTGGCCAATGGCTTCAGGCAGCATTAATAGCCCTCTGTCCTACAATTTTCTATTTGTGTTCTCTAGTAAAGCAATTATTATATTGAAGTTACATGTTAACTTTTCCATCTCTTCCCACTAGCCTGAGAGTGTCTCAGAGCAGGGACCTCATCTTATTCATCATTGCCGTCCAAGTGGTTAGCACAGTGCCTAAAACTCGATAGGTACCAAATACCCCTAAGCCTTTATTATGTACATTTGAGTTGTTTTTCAATGTCAAATGGTGTTTTTGTTTGTTTTGTTTTTATTGAGGTATTGGCATTTTTGTTTTTGGAAAGCTTTATAGGATACATTATATAAAGTGATTATTAATTTACGGTAAACATTTCATACATGTGACTACCACCTGCATAGATAATTGAAAAATCTCAATTTCCAGAGAAGGATCATACTAAGCTGGTAGAAATCAATCTTGATTTGTGGAAACTGAGGCTTAAGAGAGTACTGAATTACCAGGAAATTCAGTACTGAATTTATGAGTGAACACATAAAGTGATGTACAGTGCTTCCTCATGGCACCAGATTGCCAATAAATGTGTAACATTCAACACCCTAGAGTTATTTTTTATTAATAATTATTAATCCAATCTATTAGAAAAGTGAGAATTGAAAAGAAGGTAACTGAAGTTACTTAACAAATTTATGCTAAAAGCCAGAATTTACACTATAAATCTCGTTAGTTCCAAGAACCTTAGTGTCTCTACAGAGTGTCTTCCTGGTGTTTTCCTCATAATCACCAAGCTATGGGACAGAAGAAAACATAATAGTATATTTGATTAGCTGAGGTGGACTTAAGGGAGAACTGGGGAAAAGTTATGGGGAAGCGAAGAACCTGCTCTATTCTCTACCCCCACACTTCCCTAGCCTTATAGATTTGCACAGATAATACATATTCACCGTATGAAAATCAGTCAACCTGGATAAGACCCTGGGCTATACATTGGGAGGTGGACCTGAGTGAGTATAGTTTCAGAGTCCTCATCTTCTATGTCACAGGTGGCAAACACAAGGCCCACGGGCTGAATCTAGCCTCCCACATTGTTTTATCCGGTCTGGCTCCTTATTTCTACCTGGCAGCAGTGCCAAGCTCTCGCTTAACTGTTAAGGAGTAGTTACCTTTACACAGTACTAAAATTACATTCAGCCCTTTGAAGGCAACTGCAAGGCTGACAAGGCCCCCGGTGAAGATGAGTTTGACATCCCTGCTATATGCTCACAAACTGTGAGTTATATTTTGTGACCTCTCTGCTACCTATTTCCTTTAGGTGATTTAAATCACTAGTAATACAAATCAACAATTTTGTTAAATAACTCCACAGTTTCTTTTAGCATGGTGAGTCATCTCAAAATATGGCTTTTTGAGCCATCCAATACAGCAAATATCATTGTATTCTTTTCTCTTTAGTTTTGTGTGTGTGAACAAAATTCTTAAAAATTTTTTTTATTGTTCACACTTTTACAGATGTTCCCCATTTCCCCCTACCCTTTATTCCTCTCCACCCAGCCCCCCTGGCCTTTTTCTTTCCTTTTCCCCTGAGTCATGTTGTACTGCGTTATGGGTATTTCCCAATAGTACCAACCCATGTACATACATTTTTACTCAGGCCATGTCCTGCTTCCTACACTCTTCTAATCTGCATTTATGAATCACTCAAAATTTTACCTATTCCAGAAATTACACACTTACTTTTCAGTGTATAATAGCCACTCTGCCTCCCTTATTTAAAATATTTTTAGCATTCCTCCTAAATGAACTCACCATTGCTCACCCTAATTTGCATAATTATAGTTGGCTCTTATAAGTAATTATCAAGACTTTTTTCCCCCTTGCTCATCTTTTTTATTTTTTGTAGAGGGTGGGGGAGTTGGGAGTTGTTCTGTCACAGGGAGAAGGCTTGTAGCTGTAAAGACACTTCTAGTTAACATTGATCATCTATTGGGCATTGGCTCATTTAAAGAGTGTGAGGCAGGTTGGGATCTGAGAATCGAGGAACTGAGTGGAAAGCGACTTGTCTGTATCAGAAAAGTATCAAGACAGAGAGCGCCAAGCGCAGAGGTGTGACCCGGGCCTGCTAGAAGAGTTGGGGTTTGGGAGTTTTTAACTTGAAGGATGAAGAGAAAGCACTCCTGTTATACTAGAATTAGGACACTGCACTTCAAGTTCAACAATAATTTCAGCTTTACACAATGAGATAAAATTTGGGAATCTCCATACAGAGGTAGTTTAGGTTTAAATTATAAGATGCTTCCTAAGAATGAAAACATAATTGACTATTGAGGGTAGATGGGATGTTTAGGAGTTCATAATTGTCCTTTTTAATATATAATAAATATAAATAAACATATAGGTACAATAAAGATATATTTAAATAGGTCATTTTAATTATGGTTTTAAAAATTCAAATAATGAAAAGTAAGTCTTCCTGCTTCCCTTCCCTGTTCATAGATTCCCTTTCCACCTTCCCTCTCCCCCAACTCCTCTTGCTGGACAAAACCACTATTTGCTAGTTGTTACTTATCCCATACAAATTCTGTGAATTTACAAACATATGTGTGTGAATTATTCTTTTCTTCACCACACCAATGATAGCATGCTATGTATTGTCAATGGTCTGCACCTTACTTTTCCTTCTGATTAGACCTTTCCTTATGACCATATAGAGTTGCCTTATGCTTTATAACCACTGCAAAATTGAATTAACCATCCCTCTGATGGACATCTAGGTTCTTTACATTCTTCCGTTGTTACGAAACTATACTGCATCATGATTGAGCAGAAAGAACAACATGAAACCCTCCTGATAGGGGAGTGGGCAGCAGGGTTGGACAGAATGAACTGTTACTCTCAAAGGAGCCACACATTTGGAGGTTCCGGTTGCCTGTGTGCCTCATTGTCATGCGGAAGTGGGGGAAAAACATGGGTGCTCCCTGAGAGGGCCACTTAATGTTGCTCCCCTATCAGGTTAGGCATGTCTATTATGTGGAGGCATGATGTAAAGTATTCCAAATCTTATGTGGCAGTGAGGGTGCATGTTAGGCATATACTTGAGTTATTTGAGGAGGGAATTACAATGGTGTGGAAAGAGTGTTGGGTTTGGGACACAAGAACCTGGTTTGAGCCTTAGCTCTGCCTTTTACTGGTGTGATCATTGGAAGCCATTTTAGCTTTTCTGAGTCTTATTTTCTTCTTCTGTAAAATGGGGATAATAGTACCACACTCATGTTTTGAGGATTTAATGAGATAATGCTTATGAAGTGATTATGTAAGCTGGTGGTTATCAAGCTTTAGAGAGTTTTTGATTCAGAAGGTCTGGGGTGGAGCTTGAGATTTTACATTATATTTCTAGTAAATTTACACGTGATGCTGATGCTGGTGGTGTTGGGGGCCAGCATTTGAGAAACACTGGTATTAGCTCATAAGGCACTGATGGGTGATGTTACTGTTTTTGTCGTTATAGCTATTCTCCAAGAAAGAACGCTACCTTTACCTATGTCCTTAGGGAAATGAGAGAGGCAATAGCGATTACCTGTGAATTGAAGCAAAAACTCTGCCTGCTGCTCAACTACAATGAAAATCACAAAAATGTGTAAAGAAATTGAATTTGTTGGGGGAGGGGTATTAAACACATAATTATGCACACTTCGAGGTTATTTAAATGTTCATGCACCTCTGAATTTGCTGGTTAACAGCACTTGACAGGAAGTGGAAGTACAAAAATAAACAAGAAAGGCTCATCTCGTGGCACTGCTGCCTTAACTGAACACAGGAAGTCCTGGAAATCTTGCAAGACTGTCTGTTCCTTCGAGATGTCTAGCTTGATTTCACGACCCCAAACTATTTTATGTTTGTATTAGTCAGGGTTCTCCAGAGAAACAGAACCAACTGGAATATATATATTCCTATCTGTCTATCTACCTATCTACCTATTATCTATCTATCTCCAAATATATTTATTATAAGGAATTGGCTCACGCAGCTATGGAGGCTAAGGAGTCTAGACCCAGGAGAGCCTATGGTATAGCTCCAGTCTGAGAACCAGAAATCCGATGGCATAAGTTGCATTACAAGTCTGAATCAAAGGCAGTGAAAGACCCAAGTTTCAGCTCAAGGATAGGCAGGGAGAGAGCGTTCTTTCTTACTCAGATTTTTATTCCTTTCAGATCTTCAGTGGATTGGACCAGGGCCACCCACATTGGGGAGGGCAATCTGTTTTACTCAGTCTACTGATTCAAATGTTAATCTTACCCAGAAACACCTTCACAGACATACTCAGAAATAATGTTTAAACTGTTATCTGGGCACCCTGTGGTCCAGACAAGTTGACACATGGCATTTACGGTCATAATGTCGTTAACAAATATCTGAAATGAGCTACTCTTAGTTTGTTTATCACTAGCTTTCTAGCTACAATACTACTTCAAAATACGTGAAATTTCAAGGGGCACAAACTTCAACTGTGGTTATATGTATTGTTAGTTTCACATTCTAGTTGTCACACATTTTACAGTAAAATATTTTAATGAACTACTTATAGTGAAACCTCAAAATATTTTTTTAAAACAGAAAATTTGGGGTAATAACAGGCAGTGGCTGTCCTCAACCATCACCAATCACCATTATTATATTTATTAGAAGAAAGGTGATGCCAACAGATGTATTTGACCATGTGTAAGATACTGTTCAATATTTAAATACAGGGGTGGGCAACAGTAGGGTTACACTTGTAACACAAATAAACAACATAATAATTAATGAATAGCAACACAAGAATAAACTCTGTTTCACATACGCACAACTGTAAACCTATGTTTGCTCACCCCTGAATATTCTAAGAATAGTTCAAAGTCACTTAATTATTTGTTGTCACATACGTGTAGGAGTCTAGACATTCAACTTTAGCACTGAAGTATTGGCTTCTGAAAATTGCCCTGTGGCATCTCCCCACCCCCATCCCAGCTAATACATACAGCCTGTGGAATGGTAGACATGCCATAATACATTCCCGAGGTCCCAGGAGATATTCTAAAATACAATATTAAGACAGTCACAAGAGTTTCATGCTCAGTTAGAAGAGTGATGAAGCAAAATTTCTCACCTTGGCGCAGTAAGAAGAAAACGTTGAGTAAGGCGTTTGTGAATCTGGCATCTTATTGTGGTGGGTTTCCTTGCTTTCCATCTCACCGAATTCCCTTCTTGACAGTGTACAGCTATTTCCTTTGTAATACAGGAACTCTCCCTTACAGAATCGTTTCCCACAGCTGGCTTTCATCACTTCTTGATAGGTACCTAAATATTTCAGTTTCTTCCACTTTATTTTCCCTTAACAATAACTGCTGCCCAATCAAATCATTCATCTCATCCCCTGTATAAGTATTTGGGGTATTGAATGAGTGTTTATCAAGCATCATTTAGAATCCCCTATTTTCTCTTGTTTGCCATTTTCAGACTCCTGGTCTCAGTTACTTTTGGAAGTTCAAGTGTCCTTAACCATTTAAAAAGTTTGAGTTCAAAATTCATTGTGCACTTTTTCTTTTTGTCTTGCCCTATAGAGACTTTTGTGTGTAAATAAAAGACTAACCTTAAAGTCTAAGACTTATTGCAGGGCAGAGCTCCCGACCCTCCCAAGGCACCGCGCCCCAGATACCCGGAGAAAGAGCCACTGCTTCCTCTTTCGTCCCTCATGGCTCCTCATTCAGGTGGCCAGTGGCTAGATCTGACCTTGAGGTACTCAGGCTACTCCCGCGCCTGCAGGCAGCTACCACCTAGTTGCAACAGGTTTTGGTGCTACTCCCCACCCAGCATGATCCCTGTTTGGCTGGATGACGTTGCCAATTACGCAGGGCAGTTCAACAAGGATTACCTACCTTTCTGGAATGGCAGCCAATATGTCAGGGGACCTTCAGAGGAGCCAACGTGCCAAACCTATCCCCTGGGGACCCAAGGGCGGTTACCCTTCTGTCCCCCCTGGGGGTTATGGGTAACCCCCTTCCATCCAGCAGTCAGTTCCTCTGTAGGGAATGCACCTGCACCTGGAGGAAACCCACCATCCGGGATGCCTTCTTACCTGCCACGCCCAGGGGCCCCTGTGCCAGGGCAGCCCATGCCATCTCCTGGACAGCAGCCCTCAGGGGCCTACCCTGGGCAGTCACTAATGCCACCTCCTAGGCGGCGGCAGCAGTAGCCGGTGCCAACCTACCCAGGATAGCAAGGGTCCAGGGACATGACCCCTGCCACGCCCCCAGCCCAGCTTGGAAATCGAAACATCATCACAGATGCTTCTGGCTTCTGCCCTCTTCGAGACACCAGGGTCCTGTGAAAGGACAGAAGAGCCTTCTGCCCTTCGAGACAGCTTCTGGAAAGATTCGATCAAAGATCTGGAATCTGAACCATCAGGGAACTTTGCAAACACCACCTTGGCTACGATGAAGACCCTGGTCCTCTTGATGTTTATGAGATAAAGGAAGCCCTCAAGCGGGCTGACACTGATGAAACCTGCCTAACGGAGACCCTTGCCTCCCACAGCCGCAGGCACATCCAGGAACTGGGCAGGGCTCACCTAACAGAGTCCGAACAGAATCCAAACAGTCCCTGGAGGAGGCCCTTCGAAGCAACACCTCAGGGCACTTCCAGTGGCTCCTCAGCTCTCTCTCTAGGGGAAATGGGGATGGAAGCACACATGTGAACATGTCTCTTGCTCCAGAGATACTAGGAGCTGTATACAGCTGGGGAGAACCACCTGAAAACAGATAAGTCCAAGTTCAATGCAGTGCTGTGCTACTGGAGCCGGGCTCACCTGGTGGAAGCTTTCAACGAGTATCAGGGAATGGCAGGTCTAGACAGAGAAGAGCATTTGCCCGGAGATGTCCGGGGACCCGCAGCAGACCATGCCGGCTGCTGTAAAATGTCTCAGGAAGCCCACACCTTCTTTGCTGAAAGGTTCAACAAAGCCACGAGGAGAGCAGGGACAAATACCCAGATCTGACTCCCATTATGGCAGCTTGCAAGTGTCCAGGGATGTCGCTCGCCCCTGCCATGCAGGGGTGAGACATCTGAATGGAGAATTAGTGGCTGTATGGCAAGTTGCTATACCTCTGAAGAGACACCTTGAGGGATTATGGGAAGATTCTGCTTAACATCTGTGGTGGCAATGACAGAGCAATGACTGGCAACTCACTTCTGTCCACCTGCCAACAACAGTGATGCCAGGAAAAGGCCAAAAGAACATCTGTATGTTTCTACCAAACCCACAAAATAACCCCTCAGGTATCCCAGTGCAACAACCCAGAGAGCCTTGGCCCCGGCCCTCCACTCACCCTTCCTGATCACCTATCGTTCTTGCTGAAGGGTCCACTTCGGTCTGGAACTCTCTCGGGATGCCTTTCCTCCCCGCGCCCCACAGCCTCTTGCCGCCCAGGTGGCTGTTTTGTTTTGTGACTCAGGCAACCATTCTCCTTTGCTCGTAGCTGAGACACAGCTTCATTTTAGTTATGTAATTTTAATATTCATTTGGAGGCATTTTTTAATAGTCCTTGCCAGACAGGTGCACACAAACTTCCCTGCTGCTGTACACATTTCGGGTGACCAAGGTCAAGTTGGGAGCATCATGTCCTTGGTGAGGACTACAAGGGAAGACCTTGAAGGGTAATCTTTGAATCTGGTGCGAATGTGTCATGGGCTTTGTTACCGCCAAACTCACTGCTTTTCAGAAGAAGAAGAAGAAAAGGCCAGCAAGTCATCTGTTCCTTCTTTCATGTAAAACCACAAAAACAAAGCTAGCTCCCTGCCAGTCACAGAGCTTCTTGTAATTGAGAATGTGCCTTAAACCTGAATGATGATAGCCTAAAGCTATTTCTAAGTTAAAAGCAGTCAGCTCTGGGGGAAAAAAATCTAAGACTTATTTTGTAATTTGCATACTATAAATAGTATTCAGACATGTGGCACAAAAACAAATGTTATGTTTTAAAATGTCCACAATGATAATAACAACTAATCTTTATTTACTATTGAGTAGGTGCATAACTACTTTTTCATGTGCATTAATTTATTTCATCTTTCCATCAACCCTAGAAGTTAGGAATTTTATTGAGTGCTTTATTGCCTTTGGTGTGCATGGGAATTCTCCATATGATTACAATAGTTTGTGTTGAATTTCAGGTATTTGTAACCCAAGGAGTACTTATTTATGTAAGCATGATACATGTTATTATGTTTGTATGTGTCTGTGGGTGTGTAAAAAAGATTATATCCTGGGCAAGGGAGAGCAGGTAGAAAAGGCGGGAGCTCTGTCTGCCCCATACCCACCCTCACTGACTGAATTTACAAATCTCCAGAGAAAACTCCTGGGGGTGGGGAAACATAAAGATTGGGGCCAGGAAGCTAACTTGCAAGGATTTTACTTGCTTGGCCCCATGGGAAAGACTTGACCTTAGGAGAAGAAAATCTGAAGATCTGAATAGTTTTTTTCAGATCTTCATATAGTTTATGAGTAATAAATATGGTTTAAAAACTAAATAATACAAAAAGATATTCAATAAAAAGTCTCCCTACCACCCTTGTCCTCCATCTGACCAATTCTCACCTCATCCCTCTCATTGCCAATCATTGCCCTTCATTTCTTTTGTAAATTTCCATAGTTTCTTCATATACAAACAAAAGCAAATATAGATTGTTATTTATCTTCATTTGTTTACAAAGGTAGCATATTTTACATACTATTCTGTACCTTGGGTTTTTTGTTTGTTTGTTTTTAGTATATGTGCTGCCGAAGCCAGCACTGTTTGTTTTTATCTTGGGCTACTTTCTCTATCGGTATAAGAAAACTTCCTTATTCTTTTTCATAGTTGCCTAATGTTTTATGGTATAGATATATTATCACTTATTTAACCAGTTTCTTTTATGGACATTTGGGTTGTTTCTAATTTTTGGCTATCAGAAACAATGCTATAATGAAAAAACTGCTTATAAGTAATTTCTTACCTGTGCATAAATAGCTGCATGATAAATTTCTCCATAAGTAATTCTGAGTCTTTAGTGGCTTTTGTTATTTGATAGTGAAACTTTGCTACTCTTTTCCTATGGAAATGAACCCTGTTGGGAGAAAGGATGTATATGTATAAAGCTAAAAAGAGCTATAACACCTTAGCACCCAAACTCTGTTATGGAAATCACCATAGAGAGCTCAAGCCAGGAAGAAGGGCCGTATTTCTGTTCACTTTCAGAGGAACGATGAGTATGGGTCTTAAAAGTTGCCACAGAGGTAATATTGGAGTAGAGAGAGGGGCCTGAGTGAGGCTGAGAGGGGCCTATGGTTCAGATGTGAAGTCAGGATTGTGTTGTGGGCTGCTGAGGCTTCAGTAAAACTTTGCAAAGATTAGCGACCCTGGCAGGGCAGGTGGGTCTGGGGCAAAGGGTAGCATGAGGGCAAATCTTTCCCACTTTCTTACATTTTTTCACATGACACCAACAAGCTAACAAAAGCTACAGTACTGAGAAGCCTGGTGATATTTGGGTAGTACCCGCTTAGAAAAGGATTGAGGAATAGAAAGATATTAACTAAGGTTCTCTCTAGGAGTTCAGGATAAGAAGTTAACATCCCACTTTGCCCATCTCTTGATGTTAATAAATGTTACTCAACTCTGTGTAATAAATGTTACTCAACTCTGTTGAGAGTTGATGTGTACCTTTTGTGACTTTTTTCATGTAGGTACCTATACTTACCAACATAAATAATTTTTTATTATGTAAAACAATTTGTACTACATGTGCATGTTATTTTGCTGTTATATAGTTTTATTTTAAGTATATATTTTGGAGATATTTCCAAATATATAAACAGCTTTTCAAACAGCTACTTCAGTCTTTTTAAATGCTGCATAGAAGCCTACCAAAATTTATCAGACCATTCCAGACTTTGGGCTATTACAAACAATGCTATGGTAAATAACTTTGTACTTGTCTCTGAGTATATATGTGGGTGCTTCTCAAGGACTAATACCTAGATATAGAAATCCTGGATTGAGAGGTATGCACATCTAAAATTTTGATGGATACTGCTTAGTATCTTCTTAAAAAGGCTTTATTACCTTACTGTCTTGCCAACAGTAAAGAAAAGAGACTCTTTACATTCTTACTAATATTGAATCTTATCAGATCTTTTTTAAAGTATATTTTATTGATTATGCTATTACAGTTGTCACATTTTTTCCTCCCCTTTATCCTCCTCTGCCCTGTACCCCCACGTAAGCATTTCCCTGCCTCCCCACACTTAGTTCATGTCTATGGGTCATACATATAAGTTCTTTGGCTTGTCCATTTCCTGTACTATTCTTAACCTCCCCCTGTCTATTTTGTACCTACCAATTATGCTTCTTATTCCCCAAACCTTTCCCCCCATTCTTCTCCCTCCCCTCACCACTGATAACCCTCCATGTGATCTCCAGTTCTGTGATTCTGTTTCTGTTCTAGCTTTTTTGCTTATTTGCTTTTGTTGTTGTTTTTTTGGGCTTGGTTGTTGATAGTTGTGAGTTTGTTCTCATTTTAGTGTGCATAGTTTTGATCTTCTTCTTTTTCTTAGATAAGTCTCTTTAATATTTCATATAATAAGGACTTGGTGATGATGAACTCCTTTAACTTGACCTTACCTGGGAAGCACTTTATCTGCTCTTCCATTCTAAATGATAGCTTTGCTGGATAGAGTCATCTTGGATGTAGGTCCTTGCCTTTCATGACTTCAAATACTTCTTTCCAGCC
Source organism: Glossophaga mutica (assembly GCA_039655065.1). Classification (NCBI taxonomy): domain Eukaryota; kingdom Metazoa; phylum Chordata; class Mammalia; order Chiroptera; family Phyllostomidae; genus Glossophaga; species Glossophaga mutica. Next base: position 66,514,559 of record CM077313.1, read on the forward strand.
CCTGCTTGCCTGTAAAGTTTCTTTTGAGATATCAGCTGAGAGTCTTATGGGAACTCCTTTGCAGGTAACTATCTCCTTATCTCTTGCTGCTTCTAGGATTCTCTCCTTCGTTTTAATCTTGAGTAATGTAATTATGATGTACCTTGGTGTGTTCCTCCTTGGGTCCAACTTCTTTAGGACTCTCTGAGCTTCCTGGACTTCCTAGAAGTCTATTTCCTTTGCCAGATTGGGGAAGTTCTCCTTTATTATTTGTTCAAGTAACTTTTCTACGTGTTACTCTTCCTCTTCTCCTTCTGGCACCCCTATGATTTGGATGTTGGGACTTTTAAAGGTGTCCCAGAGGTTCCTAAGCCTCTCCTCATTTTTTAGAATTCTTGTTTCTTCATTCTGTTCTGGTTGAATGTTTATTTCTTCCTTCTGTTCCAAATCATTAATTTGAGTTCCTGTTTCTTTCCCTTCACTGTTAGGTCTCTGTACATTTTCCTTTATTTCACTTTGCATAGCCTTCACTTCTTCCTCTATTTTGAGTCCTTATTCAGTCGTTTCTGTGAGCATCCTGATTACCAATGTTTTTAACACTGTGTCCGGTAGGTTGGCCATATCCTCATTGCTTAGTTCTTTTTCTGGAGTTTTGATCTGTTCTTTCATTTGGGCCATATTTCTTTGTCTCAGTTCACCTGTTACATTGTAAGGGGTGGAGCCTTGGGTATTCGCCAAGGTGGGGCAACCTACTTCCCTTCGTTGTATGTGGGGGAGAGGTCTAAAAGGGAACAGTGATGCTTGCTTGGCTCTTGCCCCACTTTCTGTCACTTTCCCTGCTACGCACAAGGAAATTGGGCCTTTCTGGTGCTGATTTCTGGGTGGGTGGGTTTGTGTATATTCTAGGACCCCGTGGGTCTCCAATGAACTCTCCTGTGAGGCTGGGAGTTTCTCCCACTGCCACAACCCCTATAGGTTTTAATAGCCAGACATTTTGAGGATTTATTTTCCCACACTGGAACCCTGGGTTGTGCGGTCTGTCTCAGTTCCCAGTTGTTCCTCTCAGTTTGTGTGCACGTGAATGTGGGATCACCAGGTCTACCAGCCACTGCCTCACCCACCCAGTCTTTCTGCCACTGCCTTGTTACACATCTTCTCCACCCCTGCTGCCTGTCTCTATGCCTTCTACCAGTATGGATGAGTATTTCTTCTTTAACTCCTTGGTTTTTGGAGTTCCATACAGTTTGATTTTTCTGGCAGCTCTTAAATTTGTTGTTGTCCTTAAATTTGTGGTTGTGCAAGAAAGTGAAGTGTATCTACCTTTGCCTCCATCTTAGCTGGAAGTCTTGCATTACTCTTATCAGATCTTATAAATAAATTTTGCCAATTATATTTTAAAATTGTGTTACATTGTTGTTTTAACTTATACTTCCTAGATTACTAATGATGTTGTACTCTTTCATAGGCTTCATTTGTATTGTAAACTGCCTATTTATTTCTTTGGCCTATTTTATTAGGTATATGTTTTAATTAATTTGAAGGAGTACTTTATGTTCTTTTGACTTATGTATGTAGCAAGTATTTTCTCTTTGCCATTTAACTTTGATTATGGTTGTATCTATTAAACCTCTTAGTTGTATCTTATTTTGTTCAGTTGCTATAACAAAATAATACAAACTGGGTAGCTTATAAATAAGAGATTGATTTTTCATACTTCTGGAAGCTGGAAAGTCCAAGGTGCAAGTGTGGTCAGGTCAGGGTCCTCTTCTTGGTTCATACCTAGCACCTTTACACTGTCCCTACATGGAGGAAGGAGCAAAGGATCTCTCTGGAGCCTCTTTTGTAAGGGCATTAACAACATTCATGAGGGCTCTGACTTCATGACTTAATCACTTCCCAAAGGCCCAATCTCCTAATTTGGGAGGTTAGGATTTTCACATATGAATTTGGGGGACACAAGTATTCAGACCACAGCGTTCCAACCCCTGGCTTCCCAAAATTTATGTCCTTCTTACATGCAGAATATATTCATCCCATCCCAACAATCCCAAAAGTCTTAACTTGTTTCAGCATCAACTCAAAAGTCTGAGTCCAAAGTCTCATCTAAATCAGATATGGGTGAGATATTCATCCTTTGGCAAATTGTCCTCCAGTTTGTGAACCAGCATAATGAAACAAGTTATGCACTTCCAAAATACAGGGGAGACTCAGGTCTGGGATAGACATTCCTATTCCAAAGGGAGAAGTAGAAAAGAAGAAAGGGGTAATATTGTCCAAGCAAGTCCAAAACCTTAAGGCCCACTGGGGCAGAGGTACCACCTGCTGGACACAATGGTGTGGGATTTGGGTCCCCAAGGTTTTGGTGGGGACAAAACTCACAGCTTTTTTTGGGGGTGCAACCCACATAACAAGCTCTCCCGTGTTAGAGTCCTGTGCTTGTCCCTGTTTGGGACTGGGGACCCAGGGTGGCCCTGCCACATAGCTCCTCTGGTCATAGCCTTCATGGGGACTCTGCAGTGGCCCCTCTCTCTCCTGAACCTGCTGCTGTGGGAGCCTCCATCCCTCCAAATGTAAGTGGTGATATCCATGCTCTCAGGGCTCAGGCACTGAGTTCTGTAGGGATTCCACCAAGGTTTACTGCCTGTGCCCTCAAAGGGGCAGCCTCCTGTTCCTCATCCTCGGCACCGGGAAGCTGAGGAGTGAGACAGGGGCATTTGGGGAGCAAATCCCACAGTGTGAGGCAGCAAAAAGCCCCTCTTTTGAAATCAGTCTGCTTCCCAGGTCCTTGAACTCTGAACCTATGATGGTAGGGCCAGTTAGAAATGCCTTAGGGGTGATTCAGTCATTGTCTTTAATTATAGGTCCTGGCTTCTTGTTTAAATGGCCAACCAATCTGTCCATTACCTTGAGAATAGTTTCTGTTTTCCACTGAGATGCTCAGTCCACAACAATTTCCTTAGCAAACTCAGTCACACCCTATGCTCTCTCCCAAACAAGCTTTCTTGTTTCTTTCAGAATGGATAGGCTGGGAATTTTCCAAATTTTAAAATTCTGCTTTCTTTTTCATGAACAATTATACCTTTAAATCAATCCTCTCTTTTTGGATTTTACTATAAGCATTCAAGAAACCAAGCCTCTCCTTCAAGATTTTGCTTAGAAATTTCTTCAAAGCCAAATATCCTCTGTTCATGGCTTACAAGGTCTACCTTCCACAAAACAGTACGACAGGAACACAGCTCAGCTAATCTCTTTGCCACTTTATAATAAGGATTGCCTTTCCTCCAGTTTCCAAAAACATGTTCCTCATTTCCGTCTGAGACCTCAACAGAATGAACTTTATCATCCATATTTATAACAACCATTAGGTATTCTCTAAGACGCCTGAGCCTTTCACTACAGTGCTAAACTAAGCTCTCATGAGAATTGCTCTTTGCCATCCATTCACAGAAGTGCAGGCTTTTTCTCACATGCACTTTAAAACTCTTCCAAGCCTCTATCCATTGTCCAGTTCCAAAGCTACATCCACATTTTTAGTTGTTTGTTACAGCAGCAGCTCCACTCTTGGTACCAATTTTCTGTCTTAGTTTATTGGAGTTGCTGTAACAAAATACCATAGATGAGTAGCTTATAAACAACAGAAATGCATTGCTCACAGTTCTGGAGGCTGGAAGTCTGAGATCAGGGTGCCAGCGTGGTTAGCTGAGGGCTCTTGTCCAGGCTGCAGACTTCTTGTTGTAGCCCACGTGAGGATACACCATGTGAGTTGAAGGGGCTATGGAGCTCTGTGGACTCTCTTTTAATGAATTATTTTATTATTAATTTTTATTAATACCATCAGATTACTTACAGCTGAAGTAAATAATAAAGAACAAGAATGTAGGTAGGGGGAAATCTGAAATGGAATAAAAAGAATGGAATATAAAAAATATTGGAATAAGAAATATAGGACGCAGAGTGAAAATGTCTTGACTTCTGGAAGGAGATAGAAAGAGTATGGGGCAAAGCAATAGGTAAGAAAAAATGGCTGAAAATGTTCAGAACCAATGAAAGTTATTCAAGAAAGCTCTCAGAATGACAGCAGGATAAATGCTTAGAAAACCATACCTAGGCACATCTTAGTAAAACTGCTGAAAATGAAAAACAACTTAAAAATTTTTAGCAGTCAGAGGCAGAGAAAGTACGTATTACCTTTAAAGGAACAGAAATTATAATGGCAGCTGAATTCTCAACAGAAACAAATGTGGAATGATGTCTTCAAAGTGTTGAACAGAAAATACTAATCTAGGGTATAATCCCTGCAGTGGAATTGCTGGGTCAAAAGGCAGTTTCATTTTTAGTTTTCTGAGGAAATTCCAAACTGTTTTCCACAGTAAATGAACACAACTGTACTTGAACAACAATAATGAAAAAAAATACTAATCTATAATTCTATGCCTAGTGAAAATATCCTTTAAAAATAAACATGAAATAAATCATTTTCAGACAAATAAAAATTGAGAGAACTTGCCACCAGCTGCCCTACACAAAAGAGGAAAAAAAACATGCAGAAAAAACAACAGGGAAGAATAAATTCAAGGGGAAATAGAAATTAATATTGGCTGTACAAAAAGGCAACGATAAATGTGATCTCTTTGATAAAAGCACTAATCCCATTCCTGGCTCCACCCTCCTGACCTAATCACACCACAAAGACCACACTTAACTAAAATCATCACCTTTGGGTGTTAGGATTTCAACATATGCATTTTAGGGAAACACAAACATACAAAACATAGAAAGTTGTGAATTACAGAAAAATCTATTCAAACTGGTTTATGTATCTAAAAAGCCAGTGAGGGCCAGTGGCAAGTACAACTGGAATCAAGATTTAAATTATATCATCTAAAACTTTGTTTCTCTCTGTGTTCATTCATTCAACAGATATTTAAGTGCCTACTATGTACAAGCAATGGTGTAGGAACTAAAAATTCGTAAGTGATTGAACCAAACAGACAAAAATTCCTGTCTGTATGGAGTTTGCATTTTGCTTTTATTGGGGTAGCTTCACTCTCAGCTTTGACTTTGCAGTTCCCAGCCCAGGACATTCCAATGCCAAGACCAGTGGAAGAGAAAGAATCCACTTCAACAAGTCAGCAATTGAATTCGACTTAGATTATTTCTGACTTGAATTTTCTGCCCACTTCTGAAAGAATCCCTGTCAGGTAGTGTGTTCCTTTTATTACCTGGGCATGGATCACCCGACCTTCCTGGAACCAGAGGTGGAATCAACTGCATGGGAACCACACTGAGAGTGGGGGCCGTGCAGATGGCCAAATAGGAATCAGCTGTTGCTTAAAGAGGGCAACTAGATTCTGGGCAGCCTAATCCACCCAGTGTCAGCTGATAGGTGTGTTTTACTAGAGTTTACATTTTTTCCTGTAGTTACATGTGTCTATCTTTTCCTTTATGGCTTCTGCAGTTTGTGCCTAATTTAATGTTAAATTTACAAATATATTTCCCATATTCTCTCTGAGATATTATAGATATAGTTAAAATATTTAGCTCTTAATTCATCTTTAATTTTTGAGACTGTAAGAATCAAATCTTTAAGAAAGTGTGTGCTCATCTGATATTCCGATTTTTATATTGAAAAAGGATGGATTTGTATGATCAAAAAGTGTTCTAAAAAGTTGACATTACAATCATTTATGCACTAGGATGTTTATCACATTGCTGCTTAGAAAGGAGTTGTAAGGAGGCGACTCAGAGAGCAGGCACTGGAGGCAGGTGGACCAGGGAGTAAACCCTGCCACCTGTTAGCTGCACGCTGAGCAAGTCGCTGAGCCCCGGTTCCCTTCCCTATAAAATGGTGAAAACATCACCTCCCACTGGATTGTTGCAATAAATAATTAGGAAGCCTTTATAAAAGATATGATAGTTCTTGGCATATAATAAACATGAATAAATCATACATAGTATAGTTAACAGTGAAAAAGAGGAATACTGTTCAACAATAGGAAATTGTTTAAATAAATTATGATAAATCCATATAATGAAATATTATGTAGACACTAAAAATCATGTTTTTAAATTTTTATTTATTTATTTTTTTCCTTCAATTTTTATTTTAATTGTTGATCTTGTACAATTTTCTGTCTTTTACTCCCACCCCAACCCACCACCCTAGCCCTCCCCACCTCCCTCCCATTTCCGCCCCCCATAGTTTTTGTCCATGTGTCCTTTATACCTGTTCCTGTAAACCCTCCCCCTTTTCCCCTGAAATTCCCTCCCCTCTCCCCTCTGGTGACTTTCAGCCTGTTCTCAATTTCAGTGTCTTTGGTTATATTTTGCTTGTTTGTTTGTTTTGTTGATTAGGTTCCTGTTAAAGGTGAGATCATATGGTATTTGTCTTTCACTGCCTGGCTTATTTTGCTTAGCATGATGCTCTCCAGTTCCATCTATGCTGTTGCAAAGGGTAGGGGCTCCTTCTTTCTTTCTGCTGCATAGAATTCCATTGTGTAAATGTACCACAGTTTTTTGATCCATTCATTTACTGATGAGCATCTAGGTTGCTTCCAGCACTTGGCTATTGTAAATTGTGCTGCTATAAACATAGGGGTGCATAGGTTCTTTTGGATTGGTGTTTCAGGGTTCTTAGGATATAGTCCTGGCAGTGGAATTGCTGGGTCAAAAGATATATCCATTTTTAGTTTTTTAGAAAATTCCATACTGTTTTCCATAGTGGTTGTACCAGTCTGCACTCCCACCAACAGTGCACTAGGGTCCCCTTTTCTCCACAACCTCTCCAACACTTGCTGTTTGTTGCTTTGTTTATGAGGGCCATTCTGACTGGTGTCAAGTAGTATCTCATTGTGGTTTTAATTTGCATCTCTCTGATAGCTAGCGATATCGAGCATCTTTTCATGTGTCTCTGGATCCTCTGTAAGTCCTCCTTGGAGAAGTGTCTGCTCAAGCAAAGTAGGAAGGATCACAATACCTGATACCAAAATGTATTACAAGGCCACTGTAATCAAAACAGCCTGGTACTGGCGTAAAAACAGGCAAGTGGACCAGTGGAATAGAACAGAGAGCCCAGAAATAAACCCCCAAGTCTCTATGGTCAATTAATATTCGACAAAGGGGGCAGCAACATAAAATGGAGTAAAAATAGCCTCTTCAACAAGTGGTGTTGGGAGAACTGGACAGCTACGTGCAAGAAAATGAAACTTGAGCACCAACTTACACCATACACAAAAATAAATTCAAGGTGGATAAAAGATTTAAACATAAGCAGTAACACCATTAAAGTCCTAGAGGAGAACATAGGCAGGAAAATCTCAGATATTCCACGCAGCAACATTTTTACTGATATGTCCCCTAAAGCAAGGGACATAAAGGAAACAATAAACAAATGGGATCTCATCAAAATAAAAAGCTTTTGCATGGCCAAGGAAAACAGTATTAAAATAAAAAGAGAGCCGTCTGTGTGGGAAAACATATTTGCCAATGATACCTCAGATAAGGGTTTAATCTCCAAAATATATAAAGAACTTACATGACTCCACTCTAAGAAGACAAGCAACCCAATTAAAAAATGGGCAAATTTTTATTTATTAAAAATAATATTTTAGAAGAATGTTTAATGATATGAAAAAAGTTTAGTATAATTTTTTGAAGAGCAGGATAGAAGAGTATATAAACTTTGATTCTAGTGTTGAATATATATGAAATTTATTATTATATCATTAGAAAAAAAGACTAGAAAGAAAGCTTCCAAAATGTTAAAAGAAGATATATCTGAGTTCTGAGTTTATAATTTTCTACATTTACCTTTGTACTTTTTTACTTAAAACTTTTCTATAACAAGAATTACTTTTATAAGTAGGAAAACATTGTAGAATGCAATGCAATCTGTGCTACAATATAGTGCCTACACATATAGGTGTGTGTGAAGGGAGGAGAAAGTCGTGAAAGCCGCCAGAGGAGGTAGAAGGAGCCAGTTTTGGAGTTTGGGGAGAGAGGCCAATAAAAAACATCTATCTACACCATGGACTTTGGCACCAACAGAGAGAGGCAAATGGGGATTTTAAAAAATCACTGTATTACTAATAAAAGTTAGAGGACATGCCTTTTGGTCTGTTAGCTAAGCAGGTTTGCCTACAGAAGTACAAAGTCTGTCAGTGTCAGCCTCTGAACTACTTCAAGGCAGGCAGGGACAAGCAAGGAGGGATGTGTGTTCTCATGCAAGGAGGAGGCTGAGAAAACACTATTTCACCATATGCATTTATGATAATTTATTTAAACCATCTCCTGTTATTGAGGAAGCAAACTCTGCTCCTTCTCCCAAACTCATAAAACAGAAAATTCACTCCTTCCCTGTGCAGTCCGAAGAAAGAACGCTAGTGGCCTTTGCTTCACATAAAAACTTGAAGCCGGAAAAAGATGGAGGTACCCTTCCAACACTAGGGAGTGTTCAACCAGGTCAAACACCACAGACAGATTAAGGAGGAAGACGGCCAACATCATTTTTTGCAGAATAGTGAGAAAAAAATCAAACTCGAAGAACTCACTGAAAATAGCACAGCAGATAGTCTGTATAGATTGCCTTTTTAAGAAGTGAGCCAGTTAAAAAATGAGAGGACTGTATAGAAGAAACAAGGCTTTCTTTTTGTTTTATTTCTATGTATCTTTTTTTAAAAAAGTTTTAGAATCAGAGAAACTTAAGCCTGTTTATAACCCGAAGGGAGAGAACAAAGAGAGGGACGCTGAAGAGAGGAGAGAGAGTAACTGATGGGACGGAGCGTAGAGCACACGGGGGCCGGCGCAGCATTTTCCCACCATTCGTTCGGTCCAAGACAGCAGCCGTGGAGCTGACTAGAGGCAACAGAGTCATATTTGGGCAGGTGTGAAGTCCCCAACAAATGTGTAATGGAACCCATTGATACTTTTATTTCATTTTTCTAGGAGCGCAGAAGCAAAAGAAAGAAAGAGTTTGGGGCATTTGGTTTCATGAATCGGCAAGGTAGAAATGGCTTTAAGGACTGAGCAAAACAAAACAGAACAAGACAAAACAAAACAAAACAAAAAACCCAAACCAATAAAATTTAATAGGTCAAGCATTTTCTTTCCTTTTCTGAAATGAAACTTGCTTTAGAGAATAAAAGTCAAAAAGAATTTTCACAAGCATAGGGTTTAGGGTATGGGAAGCTGGAAAAATAGTCATTTTATTGAGCCACCCTCGAAATTATGCTTTATGTTATTATCGAGTCCAGTTCCATTGAAAACAAGTGCATCTAATAAAGTAAGATAATACGTAAAATATATTAGAAAACTTTAAATGATGTAAATGTTGTAAGTGATCTACTGAACCGGGAATGTATGCCTGTAGCAGTTCCTGATTTGGATTACATATGCAGATTTGGACATGTTCAATGAAACAAAGCAGGCAAACATACGTAAGCTTTGGTTTTATCTTGTTACTATGATCGTTAAATCCTTTGCTCTCATGGAACTTCAAAACTGGCAAAAGAACAAAGTTAGAACTTAACAGTGCTGCTATTTTTAATCAGTCATGTGTTCCAAATACATTAATTGCATACCAACTCTTTAAAATAAGTGTGCTTGGCTAAGAGACAGGACATTGTGTTTTAGAAAGAAAGCATTTCCCCGCATGCCTACTTTCCATTCATGTAACTCATGTGAAGATTTTATTGCAGATTGATCATGAATGTGATACTGACTACAATACAAAGTGAGGAAAAACAATACTTAGTATTTGACCTTCTCCCCGTTTGATCCTTTTGGCACCGATAGGCTCTTTCATTGGAAGACTGTTTTATGTGTGTGGAGGGGCTCATCCCTCGCTCCTAAATCAAGTAACAAAGGAAGTAACAGAGACTCAGGGTCCAGATACCAGATTTGAATAACAGTATGAAGGGGAGAATATAGGAACGATGGAGAGCAGACGCAGGTTGCCATGTTTAAATCAGGACTTAGAAAACAAAGCCAGGTTTGCCAAGTCAAAGTCAGGAGCGTGTAGTATTTAGTGAAGTAAGAGAAGGTAGGGGAAACACTGCAACAAAGGAGAGGCAGATAACTGGTAGAGAGGTCTTTCGGTAGTATAATAATTCTTCTATCTCCCAACTGACCTCATCTATCAGATAAGCCCCTGTTTCGTCAACCCATGTGTTTCTCTGATTACACATAATAATAGTATGTCCATGAAAGTACGTCCATGTAAGAAGATAGTACGTTCATCCACCTATGGAAGATGAAAGCAAGTCATCTCTCATAGGTAAACAGGATGTTTCTGAACCACCATATAAGGGTATATTTCTTTTTTTTCTTTAGCAATTTCTTTTTTTAATTTAATTTTATTTTTTTTCCAGTATTTTTAAATTATTGATATTGTACAGTTTTCTGTCTTTTACCCCGCCCCAGCCCACCACCCCAGCCCTCCCCACCTTCCTCCCATTTCCACCCCCCATAGTTTTTGTCCATGAGTCCTTATATTTCTTGAATGACTGTATCAGTAGTGATGATGAATTTCAGAGGGCCAAAATACCACTTGGCACAGCTTTGCGATCACCTGCATGAAAGAGCTGACTAGAATTAGCTATTTGTCTGTACTCAAGGTCATTGTACAGAACAAATGTCAGCAACCAGTTAAGGGTCAAAGTCTTTACTTCAGCCTTGCCAGCACCGTTCTCTAACTCACTGAACTAACTTGCCATAGACACACTGTGACCAAAGTTGTGCATATGGAGCCAAGCGAAAGGGAATTTTCTGGCTCTTCATTTTTAAAATTTTTCGTATCTGAAATATTATGTTAGGGCTTCTCTCTTTAGTTATGGGAAAAATAAAAAGGGAGGGATTGGTGGGATATGGATAATTTCATTATTTTCAATACTTGTTTCTTAATAATGTGTAATAAGTGATAAGATTTCCTTGGGAAGAATCAAATTTTATACCTTATAATAGGGTATCTATTCTTTGACTATAAAACAGTTGTATTTAATCTCTTTCGGGTTACCACTTTTATTTCCTAAATCAGGTGTTGGCACTCTTTCTCTGTAGAGGTCCAGAGAGTAAATATTTTAGTTTTTGTGGGTCATACCATCTCGGTGGCCACTATTCAACTTCGCAGAGACTGTATCCATATCCAATATGTAAATGAATGGGCATGGGTACGCGCCAATAAAACTTTATATATAAGAATAGGTGACAGACTAGGTTTGATTTTGTTTGCTGACCCCTGCTCTAAATCCATGGAAAATTCTTAAAGTTTGTTGTATTTAGAAAATGGAAAACACCAATCAGCTTTGAATGATAACAATAATAGCTAGCTTTCACTGAACATTTAGTATGTGCCAGGTGCTGTTTTCAAATCTTTACTAATTCACTTAATCTCCAGACTCATTTTCTTTCTATAAGTTGATTAACGGGTCTAAAATCTCATATACTCAGCAAGTGGTGAAGCAGGAATTTGCATCTTAACAGTTTAACTTCAGAGTCTAAACTTCTCATGATGAAAAGTAAATATCATTCAGGAGACAGTTTACCCATTTGCACTCGGGGAATACTGGCAGGTGGGTCCCCCTCATATACCTGAGTTGTCCACCTGGCTGCTTTTCTCTTACTCAGGACTGGTTGGCCCTCGTTCACCAGGCTGCAGCTTCCACATGTGGATAGCCACAGGAAAGAGGATGTGGGTCAGGCCACATCCCTTTGGACTGCCCTGGCTCTTTATTCCTCACAGCACACCACACGAGCTTGCAGAGCTTGCGTTCAAGTTGTCAGGAAGTTTTGGTGTGTGTAATGGGATTTCTGACTTAAGGAGCTATATGTGGAACTGTATACTATATGGGTGTGCCCCCATAGCTCAAAGGAAAAGCCCCCCAAAAGACAAACGTTTTACCCAGGAGCCCTCAGTAGAAACACTGCTATTTCTAATCTTCCTAAATTTGAGGTTCCTCTCCTCTTCAAGGAGCTTCTTTCAGAGTCTGAATCTTTATTTACCTTTTTGAGAAATCTCACATCCTACCCACAGAGTGTGGGCTGGAGCTTGGTTCTATCTCCCTCCCTCACACTGCAGGCGATGTGTGGCATACGGGAACCTGTAAGGATTCCTTCAGTAGCTTTTGTCTTCTGACTACTGACTGGGCTCAGCCAATGGGGAGCCCTGGAGGGTGAGGTCAGGATGTATACTCCCTGGCTCACATCATTCGTGTTAGCTGAGATGGTCAGTTTTATGTACCAACTTGACTAAACTGTGGTTCCCAGCTACTCACTCAAACACTAATCCAGGTAGTGCTGTGAAAGCATTTTGGAGATGGGATTCAAGTCCATAATTAACTGACTGTAAGTAAGAAAGAGTATCCTAGGTTATCTCGGTGGGCCTGACTCAATCAGTTCAAAGGCCTTAAGGGCAGAACTGAGGCTTCCCAAAAGAACAAATTCTCTCTGCAGAAAGGAGCTTGATCTAGTGCCTGGGAGTTCTTCCTGCCCTTCCCGATGGCTTGGCATACAGACGTTGGCCTGGCCTTGCCAGTCCTCACAATCACATAACAGTGCCTTGCACTAAATCTCTTAATATGCATCTCCTACTAGTTCTGTTTCTCTTGTTGAACCCTGGCTGGGCCTCTTCACTAAAGGCCAATGCTTTCTCAAGCAGCTGACTCAATATGACTCTCTTTTTCCTGTTTGGTAGTTGCCTCTGGCCTAAAGGTAGTGGCATCCTAAGTTACTGTGCCATTACTAGTGTTTTTTTCTGTATTTCATACTTGTATGTAATTCTTTTGTAAGTCCCCTGTCCCTGAATTTTCCCATTTTGAGTGTGCTGTTTCCTCTCAGGTCCTAAGTGATACATCCACTATAAGAACATTGCAAATAAAAAACAATCATCAAATACACTAATTCATGTGTTCACTATTCTGTTGAGTGCCTATTATGAGCTGGCCAAGTGCTGGGCTCAAGGGATATGATGGTTAATAAAAACCACACGGTCCATGTCATCATGAGCTTACAGTCTGGTGGGGAAGGTAAACAAATAAACAAAATCATTGTTTTTGTAGGAAATTCCACAACAGGGAAAGGTCAGCACGCCACGAGAACACAGAGTGGCGGCTTCTCACCCAACACTGGGTTGAAGCATCTGGGAAAACCTCCTGGAGGAAGAGATACCCAAGCTGAGAACTAAAGGAGGAGAAAAAATGCGCCAGGCAAAGGGAGGTGTGGGACAGATGATGCATGTGTGGGATGAGGAGTGTTTCAGAAAAGGGGGTCCTAAGAGAGTGTGGCTTCTTTAAGACCCTGAGAGTCGGGTATAGAGAGGAGACAGCATAGGCTGTGGATGCAGGCAGGGGCCAGATCATGTGGACTTTGCCATTGTGGTGATGAGTTTGGGTTGGGGAAGCCATAAAGGGGCTTCGGACCAGGGGTTGTTGTCATTAGATTTAAGTCTTAGAAAGATCGCTCTGCGGAATGCAGAAAACACTGAAGGGGTGAGGTTGGGTTATGGTTATGCAGACAGGAGATGATGGTGACTTGCATAAGACTGGGGCAAGTCCAGAAAAAGAGAAGAAAGGTTTCTAGAGGTGTCTGACTGATCTCAAGAAACAATGCGATTTTTACTGTGGGGGTTGGGGAAGATGAAGGAAAAAGAAGAGGTAAAGTGTCCCTTAGTTTTTAGCTTCAGCTGGATGGAAGATGGTGCAGTGTCTGAGATAGCAAACATAGGTCTTGGTAGAAAAAAATGAGCTTAGTTATGAACATGCTGAATATGAGGGTTCTGTGGGTTATGTCAGGGAGGACAGGTAGCAGGATATACAGGTCTGAAGGCCAGAAAAGAGCTCTGGGCCAAAAAAAATGAAATAAAAATCTGAGATTCGTTAGCAAATAGATGATAATTGGTATGATGGGATCGGATGAGAAATTTGAGGGTGAGAATACAAAGTGAGAAAGAGCAGGGTCTGAGACCAAACCAAGGAATGCCATACTCAAAGGGGTGGTGAAGAAGCCAGAAAAGCAGGAGAAGTAAGAGAGAAACTGGGCCAGGGGTTACTCCTGAGACTGAAAGAGAGTGTTTCAAGCAGTTTTTATTAAAAATGGAGCCATGAAGTTCTGGAAATTTAACTGGGGAATGAAGAAGACATCAGCCCCTCCTCCTAACCCAAATGGAGTCAGGGAAATGAACAACTTCTACTTAAGAGTTGTAGCCTCCTCAAGAGAGAACCATGTCTTAAGTTAAGGCAAGGTGGTATACATTCAGAGAAGAGTCTGAGAAAAGAGAGGGTGTTCTTTTGTTACTTTCCAGAGGATTTAGCTGTGAGTTTGAAGAAAATGCCCAGCGAAGCATGGAGGCGCGTTGAGAGGGCAGCGGCAAGCCTGGAGTGGCCCCGTCTCTCCCTCCTTCCACCCCCACAGTGTTCCCGACTCACCAGCAAGATAAAAGCACCATCTCTCCTTGTGATAACGATATCTGTACACAAATACAGGGGTGGGCAAAAGTGGGTTTACAGTTGTGAGTATGCAAAACAGAGAGTTTATTCTTGTATTATTATTTGTATGAAGGCTGGCAATTTTAGCACTTCTGAGATTGTCCCTAAGTGCACTGTGCCACTGTAACATTCTTTTTAGTTGATAACACCATTGTAATAATCATAACCTGCATGTCTTTTTCCATATGATCAACTATCAACCTTTTGCCCACCCCCTGTATGTTAATCACCCAGGTATCCCCATAACAGTGACCAAATGGGTCAATGAAAAAGAAAGAAGCAATGTTTTGCAAAATAAAACATATCTGAAATATTCAGAGTTAATTCGATAGTCTTCGTGTGCTGCTGTATATATCAGTAATTCCCAAGGGACAGACCAAGAAGTTTTCTCTCCTGCAAGCTATAATGACAAAAATGTAAATAATGTAGTAAATATTTTATACATCTAAATATATTCAATGTCAATAATTACCGTTTACTTTTAAGTTATATTATTCCTTCACTTCTTTGGTTGTTACATGTTTCTCTTTTATAAAACAATGGTAATAATAATGATGATTTATTTTAATGATCTTTCTTGGCAAGATAAAATAGTAGCAACCTATTGATTTTACTGGTCTTTGAAATCTCCACACTTGTGAATATTTTTTTCAGTATGATATAATTTGTTTATACCAATTAGGCATTAGGAAGGCAGAACTTAAATATTACTTGATGTAATAGTCTTTCTGTCACTTGCCAAGTAAAATGTACCAGCATCCCCTCTGGAACACAGTTTGGGGAGGCTAGTGAATATACCAGAACTCTCAGAACAAAGGATTCGGCATTCAGTTACATCTGGTAAACCTTGCATGCCAAATCTCTCGCCTGCATTTCATACCGCATATATCGCATGAAAGACTGAGAAGCCTTGGAGTCAAGAAATCAATTAAATTTTGTTTAATGGATAAATGAAGAAATTTGTTTGCTGCAGAAAAAATAATCTGGCACACGTAATTAACATCTCCTGGAATAATCTTCTGTTAAGACCAGTTTGAGGGGTGTTTGAATAGTTGCTCTTGAACAATAATCAAATATGTTCCCCAATTCTATAATAGTATAACCAGATATTTAAGGAAATCCAATCAAAGCTGAAGCCTATTTAAGTGCAATTTCATTTGTTTTAAATTATATCATAACTGGTTTTTAGATACCTCAGTCTGCTGGCCATGCTCAAAAATAACAATAGTGAATACTTCTGTGGCATTTACCAGGCACTATTCTATTCACTTTTTAAAAAAATATATTTTATTGATTATGCTATTACAGTTGTCTCATTTTCCTCCTTTACTCCCTCCACCCTGCACATCCCCTCCCACCCAAATCCCCCCCTTTAGTTCATGTCCGTGTGTCATACTTATAAGTTCTTTAGCTTCTACATTTCCCACACTATTCTTGCCTTCCCCCTGTCTGTTTTCTACCTACCATCTATGCTACTTATTCTCTGTACCTTTCCCCCATCTCTCCTCCTCCCACTCCCCTGTTGCTAACCCTCCATGTGATCTCCATTTCTGTGGTTCTGTTCCTGTTCTAGCTGTTGGCTTAGTTTGCTTTTGTTTTAGGTGTGGTTGTTAATATCTGTGAGTTTGCTGTCTTTTTACTGTCATATTTTTATCTTCTTTTTCTTAGATAAGACCCTTTAACATTTCATATAATAGGGGCTTGGTGATGATGAACTCTTTTAACTTGACCTTATCTGGGAAGCACTTTATCTGCCCTTCCATTCTAAATGAAAGCTTTGCTGGATAGAGCAATCTTGGATGTAGGTCCTTGCCTTTCATGACTAGGAATACTTTCCAGCCCCTTCTTGCCTGTAAGGTCTCTTTTGAGAAATCAGCTAACAGTCTGATGGGAACTCCTTTGTAGGTATCTGCCTCCTTATCTCTTGCTGCTTCTAGGATTCTTTCCTTAACTTTAAACCTGGGTAATGTAATTATGATGTGCCTTGGTGTGTTGACTCATTCATTCCTCAAAATCAGCTATGAGGTAAATACTATTATTATCCCCATTTTATAGATGAAGGTATTGAGGTACAGAGAGGTTATGTCACTTACCCAGGATCGTACTATTGGGTCTGGATTTCTAACCACTCTGCTGTGCAGCCCTCTGATGGGCTTTTTTATAGCCAGCAGTTTCCCACTACACAGTGGGACTGGCCACCTGTAAACTTGCTAAAAAAATGAGTGATGCATTGAGGGGCTTTGAAACTATTCAGGAAGTGTGCACCTGATCTGAATTGACTGTGCCTCAGGTATGGTCCCACCACAAGACTTCATGTACTTTCCACAGTCTGGAATTAGTAGCAGCTGGGAGAAGCCCGCTTTGACAGTAACCACCAAGGTGGACTGACCACACTTCTTAGGAGTCATGCGCTCAGGGGAAGAGTCTACCTCTGGCCTCCCTGGAAGGATCTGGCCAGGATGGACTAACTTCTTGATGTGTATTTACTCTGGGAGAGGCTCAGGTTTCAAAGACTCCTGGGAAATGGTTAGACTAGAGCTGGCCAGGATCCCAGGCTTGTGGGGGAGGGGCAGGGATGGACAGAACTAGTGAGGCTGGTGGGGGCAGGGCAGAGGTTTGCTGATCCCTAATTGGGCCTCCACCCTGATTTTCTGCTCAATTCTTAGGCTGTCATATACAATTAACTTTTCATTTGAGAAGAAATAGCATTCTTCTTTCATTCCTGCTAGGAAATTGTTCACATAAAACCAATGACTCAGTTGGCCTCCAGTGAAACAATTACTATATATCACTAGTACAAGACCCATAAACTTTCAGGACTAATTTAAGTCTGAGACTGTTCTGCTCCCATTTTGTCGGAAAGTTATATTGGGAAAAACACTTCCAAGAACCTCTGGATACCTTCAGAGTTTATCCTGCATTTCAACAATACGTAGGATTTTTGTTGTTGTTGTTTTTACACCAAAACCAATTCTCTGGAAAGTGGGGTGGGGAAGAGTGGAACATTTACTTGGAATGAATTAGGAAATCTGTCTGGCTAATTTGGAGAGTAACCAGGCACAGGAGGTGAGAAAGGGTGTCTGTTCCTAGGACATTAGCAATCAAGTCCAAGGGTGGAAGGGAAGAAAACTCTTCTGTGAGGGGGAGGTTTCTTATTTTTTTTTCTAGAACAAAAGTTTTCTTGCTGTTATCATGGTTTTGGCCCTTTCCCACTAAACTGACAAAGGAAATTTCAATTTTATCACAACAGGAGATGGTCAACCCGAAAGTCAAATGGTAAGGTGTCGTTGTAATTGCTTGACAAATCTTACTGAGATAAAAGCACTTTGCTCATTCAGAGATAGAGTACAATATTTGGGGCCCAAAATGGGTTTCCAGGCCATTTGCTGATAAGCTCCTGTTTCGGAGGAATTCAGCCTTTTGGGAAATCCCATCCTAGTCTTCTTTTGGGCTGCCAATTTGTTTTTATAAGTAATTGCACATTCAAACCACACTTTGTTTAATCTAAGACCATAGATGACAAAAGGCAGAATAATATCAAAGGAGGTTTCAGAAAGTCCTTCTAAGCTATTTTAAGATAAGAGCAAAATTAAGCCAGGAGTGATCAAACCCACACGGGCCTAAAGTCAAGATGTACAGACTACACACTGGAGTTGCTTCTAACTCTGTAATTCAGTCCTTCTGTGGTTCAGCAGTCTTTCATATAGAAACGAGTCTGTTGTTTGATAGAGCAAAAAAACACAGGAAAAAATCTTAACTATTAGCAGATAAATTAGGTCGACAATAGATTATTTTTAATTATCTATGTTCTTATCAAAAATGCGGTATAAAGAATGCCGGTAAATGTCGTAAGCCACATACTCACGTCTATTATCCTTTGAATAGCTTTATAGCACATTTAGTGTCTTTTGGTATTTATTTAATTCTCTTTGGTATTTAGATAAGGGTAGACTATAAACACTGGCTTGATAGCATAACAAGAATTTTATGTGCATGGCAAAAATGCCTAGAGGGCATTGCAAGCATCGTCTGTTCATTCTCTAAGACCCAGCTAGAAGGTCACCTTCACAGGAAGCTCTCAGCTTTACTCATACAAAGTCAGTTGTTCCCTACTCTCTGTTCCTACAGCACTTAGTCCAGATCTCTGCTATAGCATTTATCTATTACTTTACTGTGTAATTATTTGCTTCTTTCCAAGCTGGGAACCTCTCAGAAGCAGAGAACTTGTCTTACAAATTGTTATGTCTCCAGCCCATATCACAGTGTGTGGCATGCAGTAGGCAAGCTATCATTACTATTGAGCAACAGTTTTTTCAGTGGGTAGTGAATATAGAAACTATGTTTGGCTTGCAGATACAGCTGCAATTTTGAGGCTGAAACTATTTGAGACTTGTTTTTTACCCTTTAGCTTGTCTACTACCTCTGTCCAAAAAGTCAGCCCATCCCTGACATTTAACACATCATCTTATTCAGTCTTTGTCTGTCAAAACTCCCAGAGAATGGTCCAAAGCTTTGGTTATACTAAAATGTATTATATTGAATTCAATTTGAGGTTAGGATGCTGCAGGAGAAAATGAGGAAATCTTTGGGTTTTATATAAAGGTGTGATGTAAGAGTTAACCAGTTTCTGTATGTCCAACAAGAGTATACATTTAGAGCTACCCCATTCCACTCACTGTAGGGCTAAGCCTGGGCAGTCTTTCTGCCACTCAGTCTTTAACTCAATTTTATTATGTTTTTTAAAAAAAATAACAGCTTTATTAAGATATAATTCTTATCCAGACACGTCACCTATTTAAAGTGTACAATTCAATGGTTTTCAGTACTATATACATAGAGATGTTCAACCAACAGTACTAATTTCAAAACATTTTCAATACTCCTCCCAAAACTTTGTACTCATTACTAGTTACTGCCTATTTTTCCCAAACTCCTATCCCCCACCAAGCTCTAGGCAATCACAAATTTACTTTCTGCTTCTATAAATTTGCCTATTTGGGACATTTCATAAAAATGTAATCATACAGTATTGTGGTCTTCTGTGACAGTCTTCTTTTGTTTAAAATGTTTCCTAAAGTCATTTATGTTGTGCATGCATCAGTATGTTATTCCTCTTTATTGCTGAATAATATTCCACTATATGTATCACATTTTATTTACCATTCACTAACTAACCGATGGACATTGGGTTCTTTCCACTTGTTTGCTATTATGAGTACTGATGTTGTATGTACTCCTGTACAAGTTTTTTTTTGTGGATATATGTTTTAATTTCTCTTTGGTATACAACTAGGAGAGGCATTTTGGATTGCATGGTAACTCCTACATTTAACTTTTTGAAGAACTGCCCTTCTGTTTCCTAAAATGACTGTTTTTTTTTACATTGCCACCAGCAGTATGAGACTTCCACTTTTTTCATATACAAATACTTGTTACTGTTTGTCTTTTTTTATTATAGCTAAAGTAGTGGGTATAAAGTGGTAGCTCATTGTGGTTTTGATTTTTATTTTTTATGGCTGGTGATACCGAACATTTTTCATGTGCTGATTGGCCATTTGTATACCGGTTTTAGAGAAATGTCTATTCAGACCTTTTGCCCATTTTAAAATTATAGTATCTATCATTTAATTTTTGAGCTATAAGAGTTATTTTATATATTTTGATTTCTTATCAGATATGTGATTTGCAAATGTTTCCTCTTATTTTGTGGGTTTCATTTCATTTTTTGATAGTAATATTTACAGTATAAATTTTTTCAATTTGATGTAATCTACTTTTATCTATTTTGTCTTTTGTTGTTTATGCTTTCATACCTAAGAAACTATTGCCTTATCTAAGATCATAAAAATTTAGTCATTTTTAAAAGAGTTTTATAGTTTCAGCTCTTATATTTAGGTCTTAGATCAATTTTGAATTAATTTTTTTATATGTTGTGAGACAAAGGTCCAACTTCATTATTTTACATGTGGATATTCGGTTGCCCCACCATTTGTTCAGAATATTATTCTTTCTTTATAGAATGGTATCAACACTTGTTGAAAATTAATTGACTATAAATACAGGCTTTATTTCTGGACTCTGAATTCTATTTCATTAATTTCTATGTCTATCTTTATGCCAGTTCCATCCTCATTTTCTTAGTGTAGCTTTGTAGTAAGTTTTGAAGTTGGCAAGTGTGAGTCCTCTAACTTTGTTCTTTAATTTGAAGGTTTGGGTTTTTTTTTTTTTTTTGGTCTATTTTGGAACCCTAAAATTTCCATATGAATTTTAGGATGTTTGTAAAGTTTTTCAAAAAAGCTACTTGGGATTTTGATAGGAATTGGATTGAATCCATAAATCAGCTTGGGAAGTACTGCCCATGGACATGTATGTAACTGTAGTATACAAAAAAAATGAGATATCTTTTTATTTTTTTAGGTTGTCTTTTATTTCTTTCAACAATGTTTCATGGCTTACATGAATATAAATTTTGTACTTTTTTTGTTAAATTTATTTCTAAGTATTTTATTTTTTTGATGGAATGGTTTTCTTAATTTTATTTTGGATTGATCACTATAAGGGTATAGAAACACAACTGATTTCTGTGTATGGATTTTCTGTTCTTAGCTTTGCTGAACTCAACCATTAGTTTTAGTAGCTTTTTCAGTAGATTCCTTAGGATTTTCTGTATACAAGATCATCTGTAAATAGAGATAGTTTTACTTCCTATTTTCAAATCTGGATGCCTTTTTTTCCATTTCCCCCACCCCTAGCCCATATACATCCCAAATTGTTTCACCTAGAACCCCCAGTAGTAGACATCCTTGTCTTGTTCCTGATCTTAGGGGAAAACATTGTCTTTCACCATGAGGTATGATAATGTTAGCTGTATGTTTTTTATAGATGTATTTATCAGGTTGAGGAGATTCCCTTTTATTCTTAGTTTTTTAGTGTGTTTTTTAAAATCATAAAAGGGTGTTGGATTTTGTGAAATTTGTTTTCTACATGCATTGAAGTAATCATGTGAGCTTTTGTCCTTTACTCTATTGATATAACATAAATCATCAATTTATTTTTAGCTATTAAACCAACCTCCCATTCCTAGGCTGTTTTCCATTCTTGTACTTGCACAACTCAGAGTTATATCTTGACAAATGTTAAGTCAATGCTGAATTCTGGCCATGTTGCTGTCCTTCACTTAAAATGGAATATTAATTGCAAACATCAACATGGATGATTCTCAAAAAATATTGTTGGGCAAAAGAAACAAAATCCAAACAAAACAAAGTATGACTCCATTTAAACAAAGTCCAAAAGAGGAAAAACTAAACTACCTTACAGAAGGGTGCTTACCTAGGTGGTAAAACCGTAAAGAAAAGAAGGAAATAAATGATTATTCCAAATGTTAATATAGTGGTTACCTTGGGTGGAAGATGAGGGGTATTGCGATTGGAAAGGTAAATTAAGGAAACTCCTGGGATGCTGTTGACCTTAGACTTTTTTACCTTCATGGTAATGACATGTTAACCTAAACATAAATATCTTCTACTTTGTCTCTATATGCCACTAGGGAACTTTCTGAAGTGTGGGAAGTCTTCTATTTCTCTCCCTGCTCCCCCCAGCTTTGTTGAGATATAATTGACATATAACATTGTGTAAATTTGAAGTGTACAATGTATTAATGCGATACATATTTTGACATTTAACAAAAAGACAGCCAGATATTTCTCTAGCAAAATTGGTTCGTTTGGGAATGATAAAGAATGACAATTTGGGACATGTGGTCTAATGGTGAACTATGTGCAAATCCAGAGAAACAAAGGAAAATAAGACCTGATTAGAGGAGAGACCCAAGATGGTGGAGGAGTAAGTGGAAGCTACACTAATCTCCTCCCAGGACCAAACTGGAATTACAACTTAATTAAAGAAAAATCATCCTGAATAACCAACTGAGCACTAGCTGGAGAGAAACCTTATAACCACAGGCAGACAGAAGCAATCACATCACCACAGGGAAACAGGTAGGGAGAGTAGAGGAGGCATGAGAGGGCTGGCTGGGCTCCTACATATGGCAGCTGAAGTTCCAGGGGGATATTTCAGTGGTTGGGGGGTTCCTACTTCAAAGTATGGGGTCTAAACACAAAGTTGGGCTCCCCACCTTATAGCGCCAAACTGGGAAAGGAACTCAAGTAACATAAAGCTGTGAAAAGCAACCGGGTTTCTGTCTGCCAGGTAAAGATGGCCAGAGATGCAGTGAGCCTCTTAAAAGGCCACTGCACAAAATTTTGTTTGCAACCACTTATCCTGGGCTCTGGCAGAGGGAGGGCAGAGTGGACTAGAGACATGTGAAGAGAGTCTGGGGTGGTGGCTCTGGGGAGAAAACAGAAGGAACAGCTGCCAAGACCCCTGTGCTCAGTCATTGTCCATACTACAGAAGCCATCGCTTTCAGGCAGAGGAATCCCCTCAAAGTGGCATCAGCCTGAGGGGAAGCAATAGCCCTGCCCACAGGAATCACTCTTGCCCCAACCCATAGAGCTTAAGCCAGGCTGCTGAGGAATACATCTGGAGGATATATCTGGAATTAAGCCTAACAATGAAGGTAGATCTCTGGGGACTCTGAAACTAGCTGACTCTCTACCAAGCCTGGCGCTGGTGCAAGCCAGCCTTGGTGGGCAGCCTGGTTCTTTCTGCACACACTCAGGACCAGCAGAGGGAGCCACAAGCTGTGGATCACTGATATCCCCAAACAGGATGCCCAGGGCCAGTCACAAGCAGCACATGATATAGGTCTGCGGCGGAGTCTTTGAAGATCTACCTAATGCATAGAAACAAATACAAAAAAGCAACAAAAGTGGAAAGATAGATAAACAGGCCTCAAAGGAAAGAGCAAGAGGATTCTCCAAAGAAAAACTAAATGAAATGGAAGCTAGCCATTTATCAGATATAGACTTACAGTAATGACTATAAGGATATGCAACAACATGAAAAAAGATATAGAAACCATAAAAAAGGACCAGTCAGAAATAAAGAATGCAATATCTGAAACAAATAATATACTGGAAGGAATAAACTGTAGGTTAGATGAAGCAGAGGATTGAATCAGTGATTTGGAAGATAAGGTAAAAAAAAAAAGGAACATCCAAACAGAGCAGCAAAAAGAAAAAAGAATTTAAAAAAATGAAGAGAGCTTAAGAAACATCTTGGACAACCTGAGGCATAACAACATCCGCAATGTGGGAATACCAGAAGGAGAAGAGAGTGAGCAAGGGATTGAGAAACTATTTGAAGAAATAATGACCAAAAACTTCCCTAGTCTAGGGAAACAAAAAGACACACAATTCCAAGAAGTACAGAGTCCAAAACAAGATGGATTCAAAGTGGCCTACACCAAGACTCAACGTAATAAACATGGCAAGGCTCAAAGACAAGGAGAGAATCCTTAAAGCCTCAAGAGTAAAGTAGGTAGTTCCCTACAAGGAAGCTCCAACCAGGGGTGTCCAACCTGTAGCCTGCAGGCTGCATACAGCCCAGGATGGCTGTGAATGTGGCCCAACACAAAACTGTAGTTTACTTAAAACAGTATGAAATTTTTTTTGTGATTTCATGTTGCAATGTATTTAATGTGTGGTTCAAGACAACTCTTCTTCTTCCAGTGTGGCACAGAGATGCCAAAAGGTTGGGCCCTCTTGATTATTAGACTGCCACTGATTTCTAAACAGAAATATTTCAGGCCAGAAGGGAGTGGCATGAAATATTCAAGGTGATCAAAAGCAAGGGTCTACAACCAAGGCTGCTTTACCCAGCAAAGATATCATTTAAAATTAAAGGAGAAATAAGGAGCTTTCCAGACAAGAAGAAACTAGAGGAGTTTTGTTAACACAAAATCAGTACTGCAGCAAATGTTAAAAGGTTTACTTTAAAAGGAAGGAGAGGAAAAATAAAAAGAAAAAAAAACAGAGGAAAATAGTTTTAAAACAAAATGGTAATAAATACATATCTATCAATAATCACCTTAAATGTAAATGGCTTAAATGCTCCAACCAAAAGACATAGGGTATCTGAATGGATAAGAAAACAAGACCAATATCTATACTGTTTCCAGAGACTCACCCCAGATTGAAAGATACACACAGACTAAAAGTAAAGGGATGGGAAAAGATATTTCCTGCAAATGGAAAGGAAAAAAAGTTGGGGTAGCAATACTTATATCTGACAAAAATAGACTTTAAAACCAAAGCTGTAGTAAGAGGCAAAGCAGGACACTACATAAGGATAAAGGGAACAATCCAGCAAGAGGATGTAACCCTAGTAAACATTTATGCACCCAACATAGGAGCACCTAAAACAAATCCTGATGGACATAAAGGGAGAGGTCTATAGAAATGCAGTCATAGTTGCTGTTCTTATACCCCATTGACTTCAATGGATAGATCTTCCAGGCAGAAAATCAACAAGGAGACAACAACCTGAAATGACACACTAGATCGAATGGATTTAATTGATATTCTCAGAGCACTTCACCCCAAAGCAGCAGAATATACATACTTTTCAAGTGCATATGGCACATTTTCTAGGATAGACCATATGTTAAGACAAAAAATGAAGTCTTGATATGATTTAAGAAGATTGAAATTATATCAAACATCTCTGACCACAATGTTATGAAACTAGAAATCAATCATAAGAGGAACACTGAAAAATACACAAAGACATGGAAGCTAAATAACATGTTATTAAACAATGAATGGGTCAACAATAAGATCAAGGAAGAAATCTAAAGATATCTTGAAACAAATGAAAATGAGAACACAACCATCCATAATCTGTGGGACACTGGGAAAGCAATCCTAAGAGGAAATTTATACTATTACAGGCCTATCTCAAAAAAAACCAAAAACAAAACAAAAAACAACAAGAAAAAGCTCAAATAAACAATTTAACTTTATACTTAAAGGAACTTAAAAAGGAACAATAAACAAAGCCCAAAGTGAGTGGAAGAAACGAAATGATAAAGATCATAGTGGAAATAAACAAAATAAAGTCTAAAAAATGATACAAAAGATCAATGAATTCAAGAGCTGGTTCTTTGAAAAGATAAACAAGATTAACAAATTTTTATTCAGACTCATCAAGAAAAAAAGAGAGAGGACTCAAATAAATAAAATCAGAAATGAAAGAGGAGGAATAACAATTGATACCAAAGAAATATAAAGAATTTTAAGAAAATTTTATGAACAACTATATACCGACAAACTGGACAACCTGGACAAAATGGATACATTCCTAGAAGCATACAATATTCTAAAACTAAATCAAGAGGAATCAGAGATTTTGAAGAGACAGATTACACATAGTGAAACTGAAACAGTAAAAAAAAACACAAAAACAAAATCAAAAACAAAACAAACAAAAGCCCTGGACCAGATGGCTTCACAGGTGAATTTTACCAAACATTCTGAGAAGAACTAATACCTCTCCTTCTCAAACTATTTCAAACAATTCAAGTGGAGGGAAAGTTCCCAAGCTCATTTTATGAGGCCAGCATCATCCTAAAACCAGATTAAGACACTACAAAGAAAGAAAATTATAAATCAATTATCATTGGTAATTCCAAAACCAGATTAAGACACTACAAAGAAAGAAAATGATAAACCAATATCCCTGATGAACATAGATGCTAAAATCCTCAACAAAATATTAGCAAAGAAAATACAACAATGCATCAAGAAGATCATACACCATGATCAAGTGGGATTTATTCCAGGAATGCAAGGATGGTACAACATCTGCAAATCAACAAATGTGATTCACCACATAAGCAAAATGAAGGATAAAAACCACATGATCATATCAATGATGCAGAAAAAGCATTCAATAAAGTACAGTACCCATTTATGATAAAAACTCTCAACAAAGTGGGAATAGAGGGAACATACCTAAATAATATAAAGGCCATAATGTCAAACCCATTGCCAGCATCATACTCAACGGGCAAAAACTGCAAACATTTTCCTTAAGATCAGGAACAAGACAGGGATGTTCCCTTTCACCTTTCTTTTCAACGTAATACTGGAAGTCTTAGTCACAGCAATCAGACAAGAAGAAGAAATGGAAGGTATCCAAAATGGAGAGGCAGAAGTAAAACTGTCTTCATTTGCAGATGACATGATATTGTACATAGAGAACTCTAAAGATTCCACCAAGATGCTACTAGAACTGATAAATGAATTCAGCAAAACAGCAGGATAGTCAATATTTGACAGAGGAAACAAACACAAACAATGGGCTAAAGATAGTTTGTTCAATAAATGGTATTGGGAGAATTGGACAG
The DNA here is from genome assembly GCA_039655065.1 of Glossophaga mutica. NCBI lineage: Eukaryota > Metazoa > Chordata > Mammalia > Chiroptera > Phyllostomidae > Glossophaga > Glossophaga mutica. The sequence goes on from CM077313.1 coordinate 66,541,326, forward strand.
ATACATGCAGAAAAATGAAACTAGACTACCTTCTTATACCACATACAAGAATAAATTCATTAATGCACAAACTGAGCTAACACACATATTGGAGACAGACTCATAGATGGAGAACAGATGACAGCTGGTGGGGGCGGGGAGGTTAGGGAGTGGAGGGACTGAGCAAAAAAGAAAAAGTACTCATGGACATGGACAACAGGATGGTGATTGCTGGGGGTAGGGGGATACAAGGGACTAAATGGTAATGTAAAAATATGATAAAGATAAAAATAATAAATTCAAAATAGATTAAAGGCTTAAATGGTAGACCAAAACCATAAAAATCCTAGAAGAAAACATAGGCAGTAAAAGCTTGGACATTGTTTGTAGCAATATTTTATCAGATATATCTCCCCAGGTAAGGGAAACAAAAGAAAGAAATAAACAAATGAGACTACATCAAACTGCAAAGTTTTTGCATGGCAAAGGAAAACATAAAGTCACAAAGAATGGGAGAACATATTCACCAATACCTCTGATAAGGGGTTAATATCCAAAATTTATAAAGAACTTACAAAACTCATCATCAAAAAAAATGACCAACCCAATTAAAAAAATGGGCAAAGGACCTGAATAGAAACTGCTCCAAAGAGGACATACAGATGGCCCATAGACATATGAAAAAATGCTCAATGTCACTAATCATCAGAGAGATGCAAATTAAACCACAATGAGTTACCACCTCACACCTGTCAGAATAATTATCATCAATAAATCAACAAACAACAAGTGTTGGTGAGGATGTGGAGAAAGGGAAACCCTTTTGCACTGTTGGTGGGAATGCAGACTGGTGCAGCCACTGTGGAAAGCAGTTTGGAAATACCTCAAAAAGTTAAAAATGTATCTGCCTTTTGACCCAGTGATCCCACTTCTGTGAAAATATCCAAAGAAATCCAAAACACTAATTCAAAAAAACATAAGTGCCCCTATGTTCATTGTAGCGTTATTTAAAATTGCCAAAATATGGAAACAGCCTGTGTCCAGCAGTAGATGGGTGGATAAAGCAATTATGAGACATACTCATAATGGAATACTAGTTGGATGTAAAAAAGAAGAAAATTTTATCATTTGCCACAGCTTGGATGGACCTGGAGAACATTATGCTGAGTGAGATAAGCCAGTCAGAGAAAGACAAACACCATATGATTTCACTTATATGTGGAATCTATTGAATAAACTGTAGTAAGAAGCAAAATAGAGACAGATGCGTAGGGAGCAGGATGACAGCTATGGGGGTGGGGGTTAAGTCGTGATGGGACTGAGCAAAAAGGAAAAAGGACCCGTGGACATGTGATTGGAGGGTGTGAGAGGTATAAGGGGGGTAAATGATAATGAAAAAATACAATAAAAATTTACAAAAAAAGAAATAAAGGAAAGGAACACTCTTACATGGACTTGGGAGGAGCTGTTGCAAATGAAGAGGTCATTGGAGGAAACTAAATCGGAGTGACTTTTCACTGGCAAAGTTATGGCGGTTTCCCATTGGCTAAACTGTTACTGGCGAGGAGGAATCTTTCCTTCCTCTTGCTGAGAAGGTAATGTAGTATCTCTTACTGTTGGAGTCAGTTATGTGGATTGAATGACACATCCATGAGAGTTTTCTCTTTCTAGCCTTCTGACTCCACTTTATTTATTTACTTTTAAAGATTTTATTTATTTATTTTTAGAGAGAGGGAAATGGAGGGAGGAGAGGGAGAGAAACATTGAGTGAAAGAGAAATAGCGATCAGTTGCCTCTCGTACATACCCTGACTGGTACTGGACCCACAATCCAGTCATGTGCCCTGCCCAGGAATCGAATCAGTGACCTTTTGCTTTGTGGGATGATGCCCAACCAACTGAGCCATGGCAATCAGGGCCTCCTGACTCCACTTTAAATGAGACATATTTATTAATGTTCACACATTTATAAATTGCAAAATAATTACCATCATAGTATTAGCGACTACCTCCATCCCATCACATTTGGTATTTGTATGAATTTTGCTTAATCATTTTGTAAATTAAACTTACATATGATTTTTATACTTTTCTATATGCTGTATTTGACTTAAAAATCATTAAATCAGATTTTAAAATCTTTATGTATTACTCTGCTTCTAGAACAATGTTCAGACTCTTTAGTCTGAACTTTCAAATTCCTCTGTACTCTGACTACCTCAGGCTTCGAATCCTAACTCCCACTACTGTTTTCAGTGGAAACCATAAAAACCCCAAACAAAACAAAACAAAACAAAAGCCCCAACAGATACTAATTTTACTAAATTCCCTTAACCAAAAAAATAAAAAATAAAATTTGACCTTTCTTCTTACTCTTTATTTGAAAGTAAATGGGGGAGGATTTTGAACTGCCTACCACATGTTTTCCTCAGATGAATCAGAGCAGGACAAAATGCCTGCTTAGTCTTTGGCCATAATGAATATGTGTCTCTGAGACAATTCTCAGAAAGGACACATCTCCCCCAAGTCATTATCTAGCTGACATGGTATGTTTAAGAATTTTCTTTCAGTTTAAATAAGCTAAAGAAAAGTTTGTTAAAGGTAAGTATATGTGATATTAGATGTTATTTTGTGCCCACCAAAATATAGTGAAAAATAAATAAATGACAGAAATTGAGCACAGACTATCGGTTTCACACTTAGTCATAGCCAACTTCACACATAGATGCCGCTAAGAGAACTAGAGCCAAATGTTCCTGGAAAATGGGACCTCTTAGGTTCACAGACATTTGCTGCAAAAACCTGAGTTCCATGCTTCGGGTGGAGAGCTCAATGAGAAGATTGATGGGCAGCTTCCAGGGGAAAAAAATGAGGGAGGGACAGGATGTGGTATTGGTGATTCAGACTTGGCCCCCCTTCACCACGGATCTGAGTCAGCATGAAGCCACATGACCCCACATGGTGCAGTCACGGCTCAGGATGAGCTGTCATACCCAGTCCTCTCTCTTGCCTTCATTAAAACCCTGGGTGATTTCAGAAGCCCAGGGTGAGTATTATTAGTTTCAGTCTGTTTTCTAAATTAGTCAAGCAACAAATTGTTGAAGCTTTCTAATTTACATGATATGGTGGTGTGAAGTGCTGTCGGGCATTTTAGTACTTGCTTGTCTCACCTGGTCCTTAAAATGGTAAAGTAACCTGTTTGGGTGCAGTCTAGCATAGTAGTTGAGCCCCCAGGGTGTTGGGGCTAACCCAGCTTTTACTATTTGTTTGTTTGTTTATTTCCTCACCCAAGAACACCTTTTCCATTGCTTTTACACACACACACACACACACACACACACAAACAGAGAGAGAGAGAGAGAGAGAGAGAGAGAGAGAGAGAGAGAGAGAGAGAGAGAGAGAGACATTGATCGGTTGCCTCCCATATGCACCTGGACTGAGGATTGTACACACTGGGACCAGTGATTCGACGCCTAATCTAGGTATGAGCCCCAACCAGGAATTGAACCTGCAACCTTTAGGTGTATGGGATGATACTCCAACCAACTGAGCCACACTGACCAGGGCCAGGCTTGTGATTTTAGAAATGCGTGGATATCATTGTTTATTGCCCAGTGTCATGAATCGTTTGCTCTTAAAGATTGGTGCCATGGGACTGAGAGTCACCTTCGCAAGTGCACCAGTGATAGAGGCTGCGGTAAGCTCCAGAAGAGCGGTGGCGCTTCAGCTGGTGGCTGTGTCTGACTTCCAGGGCAGGCAGAGTGGCAGAGTGGGTCACACTGTCCAATGCTGCCCATTATAACTTTCTAGGACTTGATTTCTGGTGGTGTTTGTGGCTGCAGAGTCCTCCACCAGGCCAGGCTGGCAGTTCTGAGAGTTATACAATGACCTTTCAATACATTCTTTTTTGCTTATAGAAAACTTTTGGTTTCTTTTAAATGTAACAAAGGATAGTGACTCATACAATGACTTTGGGAAAATTTATTCACTTTTCTCAACCTATTTTCTCATATGTAAAGTAGGTAGTAGTACCTATCTTTTAGGGTTGGTGGGAGACTTAAATATGTTAATAAATGCAGCACTCAGTGGTGCTGACATACAGCAATGGTCCCTAAAATATTAGCTAATGGCATTAGCAATTTGTCAGGCACAGGAAGAACAGGGGCTGTCTGCAGTAAGAGTGAATCTTGGTATGAGGAGGTCCTCACCATTTATCTCAGAGTTAGGAATGAGAGTTTGGAGTCAGAAACTGAAGGTCACTTTGTTAGCTCTAAGGTTTAAGTATAGTGACTCCTCCATCTGAATGGTTATGCAGGAGAAATAATTCCCTCTTTATTACAACGATAGAATTAAAAGTAACCTAGGAGTTTTTATGGCTCATGTCTTTAGTTTATGCTTGGTGATTTATGAAATTGCCTATCTTTTATTTTACTTAATCTAACATATGGACTGAAAAGGGCACAAATCTTAAGTTTACAGTTTATCACACAACATAGGATACTGAACATTACTCACACTACAGAGACCTACTATGTGCTTTCATCCTGCAAAGATAAACACTACACAGATTTCTCTTACCATAAGTGTTGTCTGTTTTTGAACTTTATTTAAATAAGATTACATGCTATGCACTCTTTTTGTTGCTAAATGTTATGTTTTTGAGATTCATCCATGCTATTACACATGGAAATAGTTTTCTTTATTGTGGCATAGCATTTCATTATGCATATATACCACACCTTATTTATCCATTCTATTGTTAATGGACATTTGAGTGGCTTCTAGCTGGGTGTTAAGAATAATATAAGACGAATGTTGTTGTAACTATCTTTGCGTGCACATATGTACACATTTCTTTTGGATTTATGCCTAGGGGTTAAATTGCTGAGTCATAGGTTGGATATACACTTAACTTTACTGGTAACAAAATTTCCAAAATAGTTATACCAGCTTAAACTCCCACAGCAATGTATGAGTTTCTGGCAGCTCTATATCCTCACAACACTTGGTATCATCAACCTTTTTATTGTAATTTTATCCATTCTGGGAGCTAGGCAGAACTGAAGAGGAACTGGTATCAGATACATTCCAAAGTGCATGCTCTCCTTCTCTTCCCTTCTCCCCACCTTTCTCTCTCATTTAGAGGAGTTTCAGCAAGAAGAAAACTCTCCCCCACTCCCCCTTCCTATTGTCTTAAAGAATAACTCCTTCGTTCCCCTTCAGTGTTTGTCCAAATCTTACTTCTCTGAGGTTGACCAACACTCACTTGATTTGACATCAAATCCTCTCCCTTGGATACCAGCACTTCTGACGCTTTCACCATGCTCTAACTTTAAAATTTTCCCACTTACTACTTCCTAACATACTATAGAATTTTCTTACTTATGTTCTTAGTTTATTATCTCTCTCAGCTACAACGTTAGTCCTAAAAGGGCAGAGCTCTTATATATTTTGTTCACTGAGCTATTCCAGGAACCTAGAACAGGGCACCTAGAGCATCCCACATGGTAGGTGCTCAATAAATACTATTGGATGAATAAGATGGAATTTATTGTTTCACATAAGGAGTCATGAGCAGGGTGGTGCCAGGACTGTTGGTTCTGTGGCTCAGTGAGAGCCATGTTCTCTTCATCCTCCAGTCTGCCATCCTCAGCGTGCTGGCTTGTTCTCTTAGGTGAACTCTGTTCATGGTTGCAACAAGGCTGCTATGGTCCCAGCATTGCATGCATCGCACGTCGACAAGAGTCGACAAGACATATCCAGCAGCAGCAGAAGGATGGCTGCTATCCGCTTCTCACTTATTCCCTTTTTTTTAATCAATGAGGAGTCATATATTATTTTTCAAAAAACCATGCTTGCATTTGCAGCAATTGAAATTAAAATAAATGCATATAATTATGTTAGTTTCTAAGCTTATACAGATATGAATTCGTATTCTAAATATAAATTACTTGATTGCAACAATGTTAGATTTGAAAGAAATATATCAATGTAAATTTATGAAATGTTAAAATGGTATTTCTGGGTATAGTGAGTATAATAATTTGACATTGCTTTTGAAAAATTTAATAGCTGGAAAAGGATTTTTAAAAATCCATATTGTTATTTAATTTGGTAAATTTTTATAGAGAGAAAATGAGTAAATCTTTCATGAGGATAATTAAAGGATTTATTTGACTATATTAAAATAAGACAAGGTATTTTTAAAAACTGTAAAAAATGTATTTTAAAATACTCAATTTCCGTAAAGCACTATATAACCAAAATACATGGGAGACAACTTATACATTTTTTCACTTCCATCAACTGAATGCATACTTTATTTAACTTAGGTTATAGGTCAAACGGATTAAGAAAAAGTCACTTTTGCTAAGGAAATGAGATAGTGGTCAAGGACCTGTGGAACCCATTTAACATTAACTGTTTTGAACAAATAAAGAACATTTAATGTGAAAATGTAAATTAAAATATGGACTATATTGATTACAATAGTGCTTAACATATGTGTAAATCTCATGCTTATAGCATTTGAAGAGAAAATAACTACAAATCGCACTGCTAATCTGTTGGGCATTTCTAGCTGAATTAAGTTTTTCCTTGTTAAAGAAATTATCTTTGTTTTCCCTCTCTCAGGAATGCATGTAAAACAGTTCCTGTCTCAATGTACGCTCAAGGCAAAAAGTTCAGTGCTCAATTACCTGCTGTTTGAAGTCTCGAATTTTGCAGTGAGCAAGTGAAATAGCATTCTAATCAGAAGTCTTGACCCATGCTCTTCGTTCTGCCTCCCCAGACCCGCAAGCTATTTGGCATATGAAGGTCCTGACCTGAGAAAACCATCTTGGATAACCACGGCAAGGAGAAGGAAAAATGCAACACCTAGGAGATCTCAGTAAACAGGAGAATCATGCCAACCTAATCTGTGTTAAAATGCTCGGAATGTGGGAGCCGCTGATGATGCCTGTTGTCTGTGTGTCTGACTGAGTCCTTTCTTTTCGCAGAGCAGCAAAGCAAAGCCTGGGAACCAGGCCAAACGCCTGCCACTTACCTTAAATTGATCAGCCACTTTGAGATTAAAACCCCTGAAAGCTGCCACACCGTGAAAACAAGGCCTCCTTCACATTAAAGGCAAATTGCGACTTTGGGTTTGCTGTGATCTTTTTTCCATTTTATCCAGTTTTTCACAGTGCACACTTTTTTTCCCCCCTCTCCATTTATGCTCCAATGTAGAAGCCAATAGTTACGGCATCTTGGCCAAGCATTCATTAAGGTTTATAAGAACAAAATTTATGGTTATTTAGGAGTTGGCACAAAGACAGACTGTTGCTAGAAAAAGAAAAAGAAATACAGGTGGGAAATATAAGCCTCAACAAAGGCCCATACTATACAGTGGTGTGCTCAGCTCTCAGCAGTGGTCTAGGAGGAAAATTATATCGTATTTAAAACCAGCTACTCCTTTATTCCGGATCTTTCCCACTTTATGGCTCTGTAGGTGATTGAAACAAATATACTGGTCACTCCAAGAGAGTTTTCTAGCTGGTGTAAGCGCTACCATTTACAGGAGGAGCAGGTATAGAGATAGATGTGTGTGTACCTGAGTAGGTAATCTGTCAGTTTGGCTAATGGACAAAGTGCATTGAAAAATACATATATGTATTATGGATCAGACTGCGGGCTTTCCCATGCAGAGAAGAGTCATGTTATCCTCCTCAGTAGACCTTACATAATGGCAGGGCTTGTGTTCCCAAAAATGTAGGGTGTGGGCTAAACACACCCTTAATCTTTGAATTCGGGTAGTAATGTGGAATTCTGGCATAGGCTGAAGTCTATATTCTCCCTCAGGAAATATTGCTAATGATTATAAAAAGCTTTCTGGTTTTCTGCTCTAGGGAAATATGAAGGCTCCTTGTCCTGTCACTTGTAATATTTGTGAAGCAAGCATTTTAAGACTACATTTTAGTTTCTACTTGTTGTTGTCCAAGAAGTACACAGGAGTACTTAGATGTATTTAAAAGAATACATACAGCTTCAGTGTTTCATAATGTAAACTGTTCTCAAAATATCACTTGTTTTAGCTGTGCCAGGAACTCATTGCATGATGTAGGGAGAGTTAATTTAAATGTCCAACCATCTCCTATTATCAAATGGGAATATTAATACCAATAACGATATAACAATAATAATAATAATGTTATAATAATATACTCCACCAGGTATAGTGAGATAAGGTGTTGCTTCCACTTTCATGACCTTCCATGACACACTGGAATGTTCCCCATTCTTCTCTGTGAGATTAAGTTCATCTTTTTTACTGACTTTATTTTGAAAAATTAAAAAAACAAACAGCAAGTGTTGGAGAGGTTGTGGAGAAAAGGGGACACTAGTGCACTGCTGGTGGGAGTGCAGACTGGTACAACCACTATGGAAAACAGTATGGAAATTTCTAAAAAAACTAAAAATGGATATACCTTTTGACCCAGCAATTCCATTGCTAGGACTATATCCTAAGAACCCTGAAACACCAATCCAAAAGAAACTATGCATCCCTATGTTTATAGCAGCACAATTTACAATAGCCAAGTGTTGGAAGCAACCTAGATGCCCATCAGTAAATGAATGGATCAAAAAACTGTGGTACATTTACACAATGGAATTCTATGCAGCAGAAAGAAAGAAGGAGCTCATACCCTATGCAACAGCATGGATGGAACTTGAGAGCATCATGCTAAGTGAAGTAAGCCAGGCAGTGAAAGATAAATACCATATGATCTCACCTTTAACAGGAACCTCATCAACAAAACAAATAAACAAGCATAATATAGCCAAAGACATGGAAATTGAGAACAGGCTGAAAGTCACCAGAGGGGAGAGGGGAGGGAATTTCAGGGGAAAAGGGGAAGGATTTACAGGAACAAGTATAAAGGACACATGGACAAAAACTATGGGGGGGGGTGGAAATGGGAGGGAGGTGGGGAGGGCTGGGGTGGCGGGTTCGGGTGAGAATAAAAGACAGAAAACTGTACAAGATCAACAATTAAAATAAAAATTTTTTTTTAAAAATTTTTATTGTGTTTTTTCCATTACCATTTATCTTCCTTACACCCTCTTCCACCTCCACCTACCTTTCCCTTGCATCCCCCCCGCCCCACAATTACCACACTGTTGTCCTTGTCCATGAGTCCTTTTCCTTTTTGCTTGGTCCCTCCACTCCAACCCCTTCCCCCCATGCCCCACAAAACTGTCATCCTGCTCTCCATCTATGAGTCTGTCTCTATTTTGCTTGTTAGTTCAGTTTGTTCATTAGATTCCACATATGAGTGAAATCATACGGTATTTGTATTTCTCTGACTGGGTTATTTATTCCTTTTATCAGTAATAGTTCAACATGGAAATACACAGAGTGTTATACTAACTTGCATTTGTTTACATGTTGCTCTGCAAAGGATGTATTTACTTGTGCACAGATATGAGTATTTTCCCCTAATTACACACAGGGCAGGGGTCAAGACCTTCTTGACATCTTTCCACCAATAAGATTCTTAATAACTTTGGAAAAGTGAATATGTACACAATCTTTTGCATCACTTCATAAATGCAAAATAAAAGTTTGGCTGCATGAGTGCCCAATGTGATCATCATTTGCAGATAATACTGTTATTTCTGAGTGTGGGCAAGCCTTGTTGTTAAGTAATGATAAGAAGTCACTTCCCCTGTTTTGCCGAGTGTCACAAAGCCAGAACCATCATAGGAGGAACAGCAAAGCTATGGTTCAGTCTGGTGCTGATTTCCATCTCTGCATCTTTTTAACCAGATTGCCTTAAAACTTGGTCATTGAAATTTTCTATCGTGCCTATAGATTTTCATCTTGACTACCGATTTCATCATAACTTCCCAGTCTTCATAATTTCCATTTCCTATTAGTTCTGATTTGCCCACATTTTATCAGTTATTAAGTATTTATAGAGGGTCTGATATATTCAGTGTAGGCTAAGGGTGATTGAAATATCCTTATATAACAAGTAGTTGACTAAAAATGCAAAGCAAACAAACTAGTGATTTGCTTTGCATTTTGTTGCAAAGGGTAACAGTTTGAGGACAATTCAGGAGAATGTACAGTAGAGTCATATTTCACGATGAAACAGCCAATATAGCAGTTCAGAAAGTGTGCATTGGAACAATCACAGAATTTACAGGACTTGAACAGGGCCTAGAGGGATGGTGGATAAAGGAGGGAAGTCTCTCTAACAGAGGGGAAGGCATAAACAAAGACACAGGTGGGAATGAACTTGGTGAAACTCACAAATCAGGCAAGACATGCTCTGGGTGGAGAGGTGAGAGTGTGGCTAAGAGTGTGTTGGGAAATAGAACCGAGAGAGAGACCAGAGCCAACAATTAAAAGGTCCTGAAAGTCAAACAGAGGAGTTATGATTGTCTTGAAAAAAATGAAACCCTTTTAAGGTTTTGAGTTGAGAATGAAAGATTTAAGATAAATATCAATTCTTTTTGATGCAAAGAGCCCTAGACTTGGAATCAGGACACCCAGACTTTGGTCTCAGTTTCACTATTTTCAAGATGTGCAATCTTGAGCCAGTTAGTGAATCTGAGGCTTAGTTCTTATTCATAAAATAGGAATGATAATACCTGCCTTGCCAGTCTGGTTCAGGACACCACTGACAGCCACTGCAGCACGCAGGTGCGATGGAACCAGGGTGTTGGGGCAGTGGCTGAAGACATTGAGTGGAGGAAACAAATCACAGAGATGCTGCAGATGCTGACACCATATCAGAGAGGTGCCCCTGGTCCACTGGTCTCCAGATAAAATAATACTTCCAATCAACTTCTTTCCCTAAAATGCCACCTCCTCGGCTACTCTATGGACCCTGACATTTTGCTACTCTCTCTTTTCTTGTTCCTTTTCAGAAAGAGTTCATTTGTCCCTACTTATACCATCCAAGAAAGCTCAGACCCTCTCTGAGAAGTCACTTAACAGATCCCTAAAGGCCTATGTCTATTCGGTTTCTCCTCTATTCACCTTTTACACTCCCTTGGTTAACACTATGTCTTAGTACCATGCTCATTTTCTGTAAGTCTCCAGAGTTTCTACTGAGTCTCACTCTAAATGAATTACTTCCTACGTAAAAGAACTCACTTTCCCCCACTTTTTCAAATCTCCCACTAATTGCTCTCCTCCTGCTGGTCATCTCACTCTTCCCATCACTCCTTACCAGCACACTTCTAACTCCTCCTGTTCTCTCATCTCATTCTTCAATCTTCTTGGATTTGAAAGGGTGTCAAATCCAGGTAAGGATGTCAGGGACAAGCACTTGTATAGTGCTGGTGAAAGTGTAAATGGGTACAACAAACTGAAAATCAATTTGACAATACTTAGTAAAGTCAAAGATGCTCAGACCCTCAGTTCCTAAGTATCTGCCCCAATAACAACCACTGTCATAGATGGAGTGCTTGCTTTGTGGAAGACTCCTTTCTCACTTTATTCTCTTGAAGGAGATGCTATTATTATCCTGGTTTTACTGAAGAGAAAGCTGAGGCACAGGTAAATTAAATAACACACCCACAGTCAAACTATTGTGCCTTTGTGGTGGAACTTGGATTTGGAGTGGGCGATTGGGCTTCAGTGTTGTCAACCAAACACTGCCTGGAGAAGTTCATGCCCCAGGAGCAATGTCTACAAATGTTCACTACAGCACTGCTTAGAACAGTAAAAAGATGGGATGGCCAAACTACCCCTCCAAAGGGCAATGGAAAGTAGTACAGGGGGGAAAGTGAATGAACTGGATTCACAAATATAACACAGATGAATTTCAAAAATAGACTCTCATATGAAAAAAGCAAGATGTAGCAACGATATATATAATACCACCAGAGATATAAATTTTTAAAATACACAAAACAATAATATGTGAGTATACTCTATAGATAATTACATGTGTAGTAGTCAAAAACCTGAGATGTGAATGAACTAGATTAACTGAAAAAGCCTTATAATGAGGGACAAAGGAGAGAGTAGAAATGGAATGATTTTCTTTGTGTTTCTAACATTTAAACACAAAAGAGAGGGTTAATGAAAATATGGCAAAATATTAACATTTGTTTAATCCAGGTACTGGGTATATAAGTATTGTATTTGTTTTTGGTTCTTTTCTATATATTAGAAATAGTTTATATACATAATTCAAAAACATTAACAAATAAGAAATTAGCGAAAATGATGGAAGGGTGGTACATATATACAATGAAACAGTGCTCAGCTATAAGAAAAGATGAAATGCTGGCACATGTGACAACATGGATGGACTGTGAGAGTATCAGGCTAACCAGGGGTCCCCAATCTCCAGGTTGTGGGCTGGCACCTGTCTGGGCCTGTTAGGAACCAGGCCACACAGCAGGAGGTGGAGTTGAATGTAATGTGCTTGAATTACCCTGAAAGCATCTCTGCTACCCAGGTTTGTGGAAAAACTGTCTTCCATGAAACTGGTCCCTGGTGCCAAGAAAGTTAGGGATAACTGTGCTAAGCGAAAAAGTCAGAAACAGTTAAGAACCATGTGGTGTTACTCACAGGTGGGATAGAAAGCTAAAGGCAACAAATGAACAAACAAGACAAGTGAAAACTCGTAGACAGTATGGTGATTACCAGAGTGAAATGGGTGGGGGAGTAGGAAAGGGTAAAAGGGGTCAAATATATGGTGACAAAAGAAGCTATACACTCTTAATAACCAATGTCACTCCAATAAATTTATTTTAAAAACACCCAAATAATTCTTGAGCACAGATTAAGTGTCCAACAATGTGAGAGAATAAAAAAGAAAGAAGAGACACTTTCTAAGAACCTAGAGATTGGTAAGGAGACAGAGCCAGACCCATACAATAATCGGGACCAACAGATACACAGGCAAGTAATTGTGCAGCACAATGAATGTACCGAGGCTGAGGAATTTCACCTGAGAGGGTTCAGCAGCTAGGCTGTGGTCGATGTTGCAGGGGAAGGAAAATTGTACTGGGCTAGCTATTTTTGTTGTTATTAAAAATAATTTTTATTGGGGTAACATTGGTTTATAACATTATATATGTTTCAGGTGTACAATATTATAATTCAATATTTGTATACTCGTTACCATATAACTGATCCCATCTACCCAGTTAGCCCTCCCTCCTTACCTTTGGAGCCACTGATCTGTCATTTGCATATGTGAATATGTTTCACAGACGGGCTAGTCTCTGAGCTTTGCATAGCCCTTTCAGTACAATGCCTGGTGAGAGTGATAGCTGAGGCTTTGCTCTTAAGGATGGGGGATAGGAGACATCTGGGCCACCCAGCCACACCGACAGCTTGTTACCACTATCGAGCAGCCAAAATGTAATTTTATTATTTTGTAATCAGCTCTCTGTTTATACACCTCATGTCCATAGATTCAGTGTAATTAGAGAATCAGGATAATACCAAGGTATTTATTGAACACATTCATGCTGAATCTATATTTGTTATTTACTTAACTCCCTACATGTACATGATACTTGACAAATATGTAGAAAGACAAGTTTCCTTCCCTGGGGAGTTTATGTTCCAATGTGGACAAGCAGATCTTGACTTTGGGAAGACTTGTCAGGTAGGGAGAAGCTGCCTAGTTAGGAAAAGGAAGCTGAAATCTCTGGAAAAATGGGAATGAGAATGTGGTGGGAATGAGGACTTTTAAAGAAATCTGTTAAAAGTAAACCTGATGTTCAGTCAGTATAATGCCCTTGAGAAAATTTTTTTGAGAGCAGGAGTAAAAGTTGAGAAAAAGAAATCTGTGGCGACACAGTCATGTGTTGCCTAATGACTGGGATACATTCTGAGAAACACATTGTCAGGTGTCAGTGAGTGAGTGGTGGGAGAATGGGAAGACACAGGACATCACTGCACACTACTGCTGGTGTGGGACAACACTGTCCCGCAACCTTGTCCTTCTGGCAGCGTCAGAAAGAGAATATGAGAGCTGCCCGTGCTGCTCCATGAGCAGGGATGTGGGCTGGACTGACTGGGACTGTCGAGGGGGAACTGGCTGGAGAAGGCACAAATCATGGTAATAGTGACTGTTGGAGGGTGGGAGGGAAAGGTGGCCTAAGGGTCGGCAGGAATAAGAAATACAGATGGAGAGATGAAGGATCACAGGGGACTGCCATGGCAATGTGGCTTTGGCTATTGCATGTTGGAGCAGTGGTGGAATGAAGGAACTATGTGCTATTCATACAAATAGAGGGTGCTTAACGTGTAGAAGGTGCAGAACTATGAACTCAATATTTTCACTTTGGAAACTTGTTTTTGGTTCCATTGACCCTATCTGGCACAAGGAATTTTCCATGGCATTGGATTAATGGAAGAAATAAAATTTATCAAGGCTTAAGTGACTGACCTGAACTGTATTATCATTAAATGCAGAACAAAAAAAAATAAAGAACAAAGAAAATAAAGAACAAAAAAATCTTATGCTAGTCTCAACTAGCATAAGTTGAGACTTATGCTAATGTCCTGAGAGAACAGTCAGTGAGTAGAAATACGTGGTATGATCAGGGGGAAAAAGAGCAATGAGGAAAGGCAAGCAGAATAAGCTTTAACCTCCTCAAGAAATGAACATCTAAGAGCTCTGGATTTGCAAGTAATAATTGCACCCTTATTCTTGAATCTTAGATTCAGGCTTCATTTCATCTGCCTGCCTCTTTCCCCCCATCCAACTGCCTAAGACTCCATTGGCATGAAAACCTGTCTGTCTGTCTGTCTGTCTATTTTATCATCTCCCATCTCTTTTTCCAGAAGGATTAAAAGCAATTTTAACAAAATATACCTACCCTATAAGGTTAATCAAAATTAAATTTTGATAAATACAAATTTACCCACAGTGCTCTTTCCCAGCCCCCACCCCAGTCAACCACCATCCATCCAACTCAATCTTATATTGAGATCCAACTTAAACCTCCTCATCAATCTGACCCATCTATCCTGTCCTCCTACTATTCTGTGTGCATAATTTTACTATATAGCATTTATCATATTGCTTTACAGTTTGTTGTTTCATGTAAGTTTTCTCATTAGACTATGAGGTTTTTGAGGGTGGGAACCAAGTTGTGTTCATCTTTGTATCCACTGTACTTGGCAAAGCGTCTGACATGTATTAGGTACACAAATTGTTATTGAATAAGTGAATGATAGAAGAAAAATCAGAATCAAGGCAAAAAGGGGAAAGTAAGTGTTCTAATCATATAGATTAATATATGTATACTGTATTTTGTTGTTGAGCATCAGACTTGGCTCTGGAAGCTAGGACAAAAAGAAAAACACAGAAAAATCACATTATCATTACCAAAATGAAGAGGCAAACATCCTCAGGGAAGCCTATAATTTATACCTAGTTACATTGCTCTCCTCTTACCTGCATGGAATACATTCCAAGACCCCTCACAGTGGATGCCTAAAATCACAGATAGCACCGAACCCTACATATACTCTTTCTTATATATACATACGATAGAGTTTATTTTTTACATTAGGCATAGTCAGATATTAACAATGATAAAAATAGAACAACTGTAAAAAAAGTAATGTGAATGTGCTCTCTCTCTCTTTCTTCGTCTTTCTCTTGAAATACCTTATTGCACTATATTCACCTTTCTTCTTCTTGAGGTGATGTGAGATGATAAAATGCCCGCATGAAGAGATGAAGTGATGTCAATGACATAGGCATTGTGACAAAGTGTTCGGCTACACTGATTTTCAGATAATACTTCAGAGGAGCATCAACACTAGCCCAAATTTCTTTTTTCTCTTCAGAATTTCATGGATAGAAGATTCGTTCTTACTATAGATCTTAGCAACCTCAGCATACAATTTTTTTCTTTTCTTAATAAGTCAAGAACTTTCACCTTTTCACTACTACTGTAAGGAAGCATTGTATGGCTTCTCATACCCAAATTGCCAGCCTCACTACTCTTGAGCTTTGGGGCCACTAGTAAGCAAAATAAGAGTTATTTGAATACAAGTGTTGCATTGCCAGGACAGTAGATCTGATAACCAAGATGGCCACTGAAATATATTCCATATAATTTAGGAGTGAATACCTCTTAGGCTAGTTCCCTGGGGCGTGTTGCCTTTGACTGTTGCCCTGTTGGTTGTTGCCAAAACAATCACTATCAGGATGTTGCTATATGTTGCAACAGGGGAGCTGGAATTCTTTGCCTATCAGAAGCCCTCTTGCTCCCAGTGGTACTATTTTTCCCTGGCATTTACCATACAAATCCTGCTGGAGCAGACCCTAGAAATTTCTTAGATTTATGCTGTGCCTTTTTAATCTCCACATCTTGCATCCTGGTCTTTATCACCTGCCTTCACTCATCTTGTTCCAGTTTTTTCTATGCAAATGACCAGGACAATCTTCCTCAAACTCTGATTTTAATGATCCCTTTCAAAATGTAAAAAGGTGTGCTAACCTGTGTTATTATGTGCCTATTTATATCAGTATTTTGTTTCCAAATCAAGGAAAATTTTATGGGGTGTCTCAAAAGGTTATGAAAATATATTAGTTACCTTTTAACAACTTCCTAATAACCAATTATCTACACATCTAGAATTTCTTTGTTTTCCTTGGGATAGGTCTATTGGTACAATGACATACTGTATGGTAGAGAGAGCCCCAAAGGAGGAAGGGTATGGGTCCTTTTTTTTAGTTTAATCTCAAGCTTTTTGCAGAGTCTGGGGAACAGTCACCTAAGGCATGTAAGCTACAGGTGCTTGAATGTGATGGCAATCAGGATCATGTGTTTATTTCAACAAAGAAGGGGAGAGAAAAATGCTCAGATCTGGTGTTTTTGCCTCTCCCAGAAAATAGGAATTCAGAAGGAAAAAGCAAGGGGCTATTGAGGCCCACATAGGAAAAAAAAAGCTCTGTCTAGGAGGAAGGACAGTAATAACTATGTTGTTATTACTATAGTGGTACTATTCAGTTAGAAATTTCTGTTCCTAAGACTCATTCCGTTTTTGAATCCTGATTTGTGCTCATCCAATACTGACTCAGTATTTAGGTTCTGAATAAATAGCTTCCTATTCCTTTCCTATGTAGTTAAACTATGCAGCTCTTCATCAATCATAGATATTTCTTCACTGACTACTGCAAGAAAGCATTGTGGCCAGGCATTATAGTGCAAATAAAGTAGCATATGACTGCAGTGGGCGTTTGTAAGATAGTTGGATTTTTCTGGCTGCTCAGTGTTCAAGCTCCTGGCTACCTGTGGGAATGCCCCAGTGTGTGGTATTGGTGGGATGGAAAGAGAATGGGGCAGAGGTCTCCTTTCACTATCCCTCTTGTAGCTAGGATATGGACATACAATACAGGCTGAGATAATCTGTCCCCTGATAGCAGTGAGACAAAGACACAAGGGCCATTTAGAAATTATTTATGGCAGTAAAAAGAGTCCAGCAGTAGTGGTGTCTGTCAAGGCAGGGGGTGTGGCCAGCGGGAGCATCTTAGCCAGATAGTTCCTGTGGCCTGACCTCGACTGTGATTCTTACTACTGTGTCTCTGGTTCCTGCCTATTTTCTGAATCTGCCTCTCCAGCCTCCCTTTCTATTTTGCCTGAGTTAGAGAAGATTTCTGTTGCTTATCAGATAAGTCTAATCAATGAAATATAAATTCAGCTCTTTTCTCTACCCATGCTGTCTCCCTGAGACGAGAGGGAGG
The DNA here is from genome assembly GCA_039655065.1 of Glossophaga mutica. Lineage (NCBI taxonomy): Eukaryota > Metazoa > Chordata > Mammalia > Chiroptera > Phyllostomidae > Glossophaga > Glossophaga mutica. Next base: position 66,559,027 of record CM077313.1, read on the forward strand.
GATACAGTCTGCCTCCCTCTGCAGTTCCAGTATTTCCACACGGCTTCCACGTTTGCTGCTGCAGAAAAACAACATGAGAACTTGTGCTTGCTCTTATATGCTTTGGCCCAGAAGCACACAGGCACTTCTTCTCATTACCATTAGCCAGAACAAGTCATATGACGCCACCTGACTGCAAGGAGGCAGGAAGTGTCATCTTCCTGTGTGTCTAGGAGGAAGAGAAGATTCTGATGTGGTAGACACTAGAAGCCTGTGCCATAAAGAGTACAGACTAAGTGCTAAAGGTTCACTAAAGGTGGCAAGGGATAGAGGTTTAGAGAGTCAGAGAAAGTGTATCAAAACAGCTTGAGTGCTTCCTCTGAGTTACTCTGTACGTCTCCTGGACCCTCAGCCACTTGCTCTGCCTCTGTCTCAGCTGCAGAGTCCAAGTGGTTCTAGTGCCTGGTGCTGACCAGGCCCTGGGAGGCCTGGGAGGGCTGGGCTCCTGTTTCTTCTGGAGTTGAATGAAATGTGGCACAGTACGGTGTGGACTCTGGCTTTCCAAGAGGATACCAAAGTGTCTGAATGTGGCAACCTGGAAGGGCTGGGAAGCTAACTGCCCGTGGGTCCAACTTTGACTAAGGGTAAACAGGAGTGAGGAGGTAAGAAGGCAGATACATTCCAAGTTCTTCCTCCTTCCCTTGAGGAACAGTTTCTCCGTAAGATCAGTCAGGACACCTGCTGAGTCTTGCCCATTGTAAAGCACTGGCGCGCAGGGATCTCCCAGCATGGATCTTTCATCTTGTATGGCTTACCTTCTTTTCCAGTTTCACTTTATTTTTGCCCTCACTCTTGCTGGCGTGGGATGGCATTCACAAGTAAAACATTGTAAAAAAAAATAACAAACCCTCAGTTTCCTTCTCTGTGGTGTACTCTCTACTACTACCACACTCACACTTCTGGCCACCAAATATGTGATATTTTCCCCTACACAAGAAATATGTCTCTGATTCTCAGTGGACATCTACAATTCAATTCAGTGCTGACACTCTCTCAAGTTATTGTCAGGTACCACAAGTTAAGGACTCAGTTCCACATGACTATCCCCATCTGCAGCCAACTGAAAGTCCTAGGTTGTCTTCACCTGTACTTCTGACTAACTAGCAATAATTCACGGTTCCCATGACCCCCCTCAAGTTCAATAGTTTGCCATAACAGCTCACAGAAATCAGGGCAACACTTATGTTTACTGGTTTATTATAATGAGGGCCATGATAAAGGATACAGATAAAGAGCCAGATGAAAAGACACATAAGGCGAGGTCTGGGAGGTTCCTGAGAGCAGGGACTTGTATCCCCATGGAGTTGGAATATGTCACCCTTTCAGTACATGGATGTGGTCACCAAATGAGAAGCTCTTCGAACTCTGTAGATTAGGGATTTTTATGGACACTTTCTCACCTAGGCGTAATTGATTATTAACTCAATCTCCAAACCTTTTCTGCTGCACAGAGGATGGGGGTTGGGCTGAAAATTCCAAGCTTCCAAACATGACTCAGTTTTCCTGGTGACTAACCCATCCTAAAAGCCCACCAAGAGTCATCTCATTTAAATAAAAGATTCTTCTAGTGCCCTGGATGGTGCGGCTCAGTGGATTGAGTGCTGGCCTGAGAGCTGAAGGGCTGCTGGTTCAGTTCCCGGTCAGGGCACATGCCTGGATTGCACACCAGGTTCCCAGTTGGGAGCGTGTGAGAGGCAACTGATCAGTGTGTCTCTCACACATTGTTGTTTCTCTCCTACTCTTGCTCCGTCCCTTCCCCCCTCTCTGAAAGTAAATAAATAAAATCTTTTTTTAAAAAATATTCTTCTATCACCCAGGAAATTCCAATGAATTTAGGATCTTTGTGTCAGGAACAGGAATCAAAGACCAAATATCAGAAAAAAAGATACTCCTAGTAACTTAATCTATTAGGAAATTACAAAGGTTTTCAGAGCTCTGGCCAGAAGCCAGATACAAGGACAAAAGTATATATTTCTTATTATATTATGATACCACAATCATCAACACACCAGGTATTTCTACCTCAAGCTCTGCTTTCTAGACAACCCAGACTAAAAGAAAGCTTCATGCAAAATGAATTAATATTATACAATATATTTAAGGTTCAAAAATACTAATTATATATGAGATTTACATAAAAAGCTTGAAGAATAACAGTTTAATTAAGAGGTAATTGTGTACACTCAGAGAAGATACTTTTTTGTATTTACCAATCTTACACTGTTTTTTTTCCAAAGTTAAAATGGCAGGCCATTTATCATCATGTATTTCTGTATATCTATATAAAGAAATATATAGATATAAATAAATATATAGCTATAGATTGCATTTTTTAAATAATTTTTAAAAATATTTTATTTATTTATTTTTAGAGAGTGTGGAAAGGAGGGAGAAAGAGAGGGAGAGAACATCAATGTGTGGTTGCCTCTTGAGTGCCTTCAACTGGGGACCTGGCCCACAATCCAGACAAGTGCCCTGACTGGGAATTGAAACAGTGACCCTTTGATTCACAGGCCAGCACTCAATCCACTGAGCCACACCAGCCAGGGCTAATTTTTTATTTTTCAATTACAACTGACATATCTCTTAATTTCAGGTGTAAAGCCCAGTTATTAGACATTTATATAACTTATGAAGTGATTATCCCAATAAATCTTGTACCCATCTGATACCATACATAGTTATTACAATAACGTTAACTATATTTCCTATGCTCTACTTTATATCCTCATGACTATTCCGTAACTATCAACTTGTACTTCTTAATCCCTTCACCTTTTTCACTCATCTTCCCTAACCCCCAACCAGCTGGCAACCATCAGTCTGTTTCTGTGTCTATGAGTCTGTTTGTCTACTTGTTTATTTTGTTTTTGAGATTCTTCATATAGGTGAAATCACATGGTATTTGTCTTTCTCAGTCTAACTTACTTCACTTAAGCACAATACCATCTAGGTCCATCCAAGATGTTGCAACGGCAAAACTTCACTCTTTTTTATGGTTGAAATATATTCCATTGTATAGAAGCACCATTTCTTCTTTATTGATTTTTCTATTGATGGAAATCAATAGAATTTGATCGATCAATAGAAATTCTATTGATTGCTTCATATCTTGGCTTATAAATAATGCTTCAATGAATGTATGGATGTGTAGGTCTTTCAGTGCTTTAAGTTTCTTCAGATAAATACCCAGAAGTGGAATTTTTTGGCCATTCTTTTTTCTTATTGTAGCCTTTGTTTTAAAAGTTTGTTTTGTCTGGCATAAATAGGTACTGCTACCCCAGCTTTTGTTTGTTTGCTTCCATTTTCATGAAATAACTTTTCCAACCCTTTACTCTCTGTCTGTGTGTGTCTTTTGATCTGAAGTGAATTTTTTATAGATAGCATATATAAGGGTCTTGTTTGCTTTCTATTCAGCCACTGTTTTGACTGAAGCTTTGAATCCATTTGCATTTAAAGTAATAGTTGATAGATATGTATTTATCACCATTTTATTATTCATATTTTTTATCTTTTCTTCTTCTTCCTAAAGAAGATCCTTTAACATTTCATACTATAATGGTTTGGTGATTTTGAACTCCTTTAGCTTTTTATTGTCTGGGAAGGTCTTAATCTGCCTTTCCGTTCTAAATGATAGCTTTGTTAGGTAGACTAATCTTGGTTGTAGTTCCTTGCTTTCACCACTGTGAATATTTCTTGCCAATCTCTTCTCGTCTGCAAAGTTTCTGTTGAGAAATCCGCTGACAGTCTTATGGGAGCTTCCTGCCATATTTTCCCTTGTAAAATGCACCCTTTTTGCCCAAAATTTTCAGGGAAAAATAAGAATGTGCATTATACATGGGTAGTACTAATCCTGTAGCTATATAAAGGTTTTTAATTCTTTTATTTATACTTGCAGACTAAAAGTTTAATTCTAAAAAGCAATAATGATATTTGTATGCACAATAATACCCTAGAATATGATAATCGGTTTTGTTTTTAAATATAAATAAATAAATAATTAAATAAAAAAATTAAAATGAAAGTTTTTTTTCCTGAAAGTTTGGGCCAAAAACATGGGAGTGCATTATATATGGCAAAATATGTACCTGATTTTTTCTTGCTTTTAAGATTCTCTATTTGTCTTTAACCTTTGGCATTTTTAATTATGATGTGTGTTGGTATGGGCCTCTTTGGGTTCATCTTGTTCGGAACTGTCTGAACTTTTGGACACGTATGTCTATTTCCTTCACCAGGTTAGGAAAGTTTTCCATCATTAGTTTTTCAAATATGCTTTCAGTTCCTTGCTCTTTCTCTTCTCCTTCAGGCTCTCCCATGATGTGCATGTTGCTTCACTTGAAGTTGTCCCAGAGGCTCCTGGAACACTATCCTTATTTTTATTTTTGGATTTTTTTGTTGTTCTCATTAGGTGCTTTCTGCTTCCTAAATCTTCCAAATTGCTGATTTGATCCTCTGCTACATCTACTTTGATGTTGATTCTCTGTAATGTAGTCTTCATTTCAGTTATTGTAGTCTTCATTTCCGACTTTTTTTTTGTTGTTTTCTAGCTCTATTTTTATGTTTCTTAACTCTTTGTGGAATTTTTCACTAAGTTCCTTCTATTCTTTCCCACTAAACTAGAACTATATTGTTGTGAAGAGCATCCTTCTAACCTGTGTTATGAACTCCATATCTGATAAATTGCTCGTCTCCATTTTATTTAGTTCTTTTTCTGGATTTTTGTTCTATTCTTACATTTGGGACATGTTTCTTTGTCTCTTCACTTTGACTGTCTCCCTGTGTTTGTGTCTATGTATTAGGCAGGGCTGCTACATCTCCTTGTCTTGGCAGAGTGGTCTTATGTAGTAGGTGTCCTGTAGGGCTTACTGGTGCAGCCTCCCCAGTGACCTGAGGTGGGAGCTCCAGGTGCATCCCCAGTGTGGTCTCTTTACACTCTCCTGTTATACAATAGTTGAGTCTTGATTCCTGCTGTTATGTCACTGGAAGAGATTTACTTCCAGGCGGATTGTGAGGATTGGTTGCAAATTCAGTGAGGGAGGTACTGCACAGGCACCAACCCCTCAGAATAGGACTTGATTCAGCTGTGCTCTGGTGCATACTGGGTCTGCCCCTTGAATGTATCACTTGCAGGGATGGTTTGGTGGCACTTCAACATGGGCTGAAGCTGTCCACTGGGTGCACTGGCCGTGGGGCTCCCCAGAAGGTACAGACAAATGTTATTAGCTGCCTGTGCCCTGCCTGGGGTCACCCAACATGTGCTACAGAGCTATCCACAGATGGCTGCTACTTGAGCTGGGCTTGGAGTTGCCCAGGAGAGGCCAACCTGTGAACCAAGGCTGACTGATGCTTGTGCTGGGCCTGGGGCCACTTAGCAAAATGTACAGGACACACTTGGGCCAGATGTTGCTTGTTTGGGGTTTATGAACTTTTGAGAGATTTTTAGGAAACTCTGGAGCACAAGTCAAGACAGGCCATTTGTGTGGAAAAGCTACTGGAAACAGCTTATGTGTGTAGGGGGTGGGGGCCTAAAAGTTGGGTTGGATGGAGTCATAGGGAATCACCAGGGCAGTGTGAACACTGTTAACCAGATTGATGGAGATTCACCAGTTTTTCAGTGTTAAGTCAGGGAAGGATGTAGAGTTTAAGGAACTTGGGGGTCATAAAATTTTATATCTCTTAAGTTCAAACAAAACTAGAACTATGTTGTTGTGAAGCTAAATCTTGTTATTACACAAGAGTAGAAGGTGGCACAGATCAATGTAGCTATGAAAACAAACAAAATAAACCCAGAATTTTTAATGCAGAGTATTTAGTATTCAGATATAAAGCAAATAGTTTAAGATGCAAATAGGTACAAGAAAGCAGGTGAAATACTACCAAAGCACATAACCAAGTTCAAACCATGGAATTGTTTGGGAACAAATTGAACTTCCTGTTAAGATTCTTGCTGCATAATATATACATTTGATAAATATGCAAACCATTCTATAAGGTTCTGAATGGGATGGGTGTCTAGGAAAAAATAACTTCTACTGGAAACAAGTCAAGCCAATTAGAAATTTGAAAAAATATTAAGAGACTATTGTATTATAAGATTTATCATATAAAAACTCTAATCAAAGAGTTGGAAATTCAATCTTCTACACCTGATTATCTCCCACAGCACCCTCACCAGTGGTCCTTCAGCTTCTGTTTGCAGAGTTCTAATCATGAAAAATTTTTTCCTCAATAGAAAGAGGATTTCTGATGTCATTGTGTGTGCATGTATGTGCATGTATTTTAAAAGCAAAATCTGCCTCCCTTCAGCTTTAACTGATCATAGGTCCTTAAACCAGAAAAAAATGGACTAATTCCTCTTTTACATGACAACTATTAAAATATTTAAAAGCAGTCTTCATGTATCCCCTGGATCTCCTGTGCTCCAGGCTAAATGTGGACTACTTCTTCAATCACCTCTCCTATGACTCTGTATTTTTGTTTGGTATGGCCCATGTTTCTTTTCTAAGTGAAGGGGGAGCATCATAGTAATTTTATCTGATGGAGGCTTTATATCCTTCAAAAATGTGATGCCCAGACTTGAACACAGTATTTTAGATGATGCCAGGAAAACTGCAGCATGGATAGATTGTCAATTCCCTCATTAAAGAGTCCATCTTCCTATTTATGTAATCTAAAATGACAGTACTTTTTTTTATAGCCACTGTTGATTGCATTAAAACTTACATTCAGCTGAACTATTAGTTTTTTTCTACCCTTCTGTTGCTTCTTAGGTCTCTCTTTATCTTGTCTTTGGTACTGAGTTTTTTAACCTAAATTATTATTAAGCTTCATCATATTTGACTCAGGCCATCATTAAGGCCTGCGGAGACTTTTGTTGGAATAAAAATCTCCTGCCTAATATATTTACTATCTGCTTAGATATTGATCACATGCCTTCACTGATAAGCAAATTGACAATACAGAACCAAGGGCAGTGCCCTGTGGCATCCTGGTAGATAATGCAGGTCTTCAACCTGATATTCGATAAGTTCTCCTTGGGTGCCATCACCAATCAGTTAAAACATTATATTGTACCAAGCGCTAAGAGATTTTATCAGAAGACCTGCTGAAATACATTTCCAATGAGTTTCCATTTTTGTTATTTACTATGTTAGCAACTGACATCCTGCCCTATGCCAGGCATAATCAGCTGGGCCTACGTGTTGCCAACGGGCTTCGCATTCATAGTTAGGTCTTGGTGTTCACCTACTGAACACAGTTTCACTGAGCAGCAGCATCAGACAAAGCCACTCTCCGACTGTGATGGATCAAGACAATGACTCTGTAATCACACCTAAACACAGACAAACCATGAATATTGTCCAAGCCACAAATTCCCAAAGTTCCCCTCTTCCAGCTAGTGTAAGTGACTACTGCTTCTTTGGCAATTTATCTTTATCCTCACTCTAGTCTGTCCTTCTTAAAGATTAGATTTCTTGAGATACCTAATCATAGATTATCTTGGCTTTCTAAGAGCAACCAATCTAGAGTGAACTACCACTTTCCTAGAGCCTCCCCAGATCACCCAACCAAGGCCCACATCCTATAATAGGCTCTTCCTAACATATCCCTTAATGGAATAAATAATAAACCAATCTTAGTAATTATAAGTGTGCTCTTGGTGGCCTTTGGTTGTAAAGTGTTGACACACTGTCAGAAAAAAAAGGAAATGGTTTTTACACACACACACACACACACACACACACACCAGATTTATAATTTTCACTTTTGCCCTGGGGGTCAGACACAAGTCACAGAACCCTATTACCATTTTCCCTGCTAAGGATCCAGAGTGGCCTGCTGGCTTTCCTATCAGGAGGAGACAGCCTTTCTTCCCCTCTTCATGGGCACAGTTCTGTTCATGCTGGTTCATTTCAAACACTCGTGAGGAAAACTGGGGCAGAGCCTATACCACCCTGGCCCCATGTCCCTCAGCACAAGTATTCTGCTTGTGCTGCTGCCACCGAATCCAATGACTCTTGAAGTGGTATAGGGAAACTACTTTGCTTGTGGTGACTGTGGTGTCTGGCTCTGAGAGAGCAATTCTTCTCTTGAGTCATGGGCAAGCCTAGCTCATGGGCTGAGGCCAGGGGTGGGATAGAGATAAAAGCTTTTCTCCCCTCTGCAGTACCCAGCTAGAACCAGACTCACTGAACCAGACCCAGCATTACAAATATTGTATTCATATGTAGCTTGATATATTCATTTAGTTTCAGGGAACTTCAATATTTTCTTGGCACGAGATTATATTTGCACTTGAAGCCTGTGATTTTTTCTACCAGTTTACACACTAACTGTTGCCTCTTATACTGCGATAGCCTTTCTCTTTCCAGTTAATTCAACAAATATTTATTCAGCCCCCACCATAAAGCTGTGGAGAATACAAAGATGAATCAATGATAGCTCTGATTTTAAGAAGTATATAATCTAGGTAAGAGTATCAGACATGGGCTAAGTAACTGGACATCACTCTTACAATAAATAAATACTTGAGCACATACTCAGAGCCAAGCACTGTAACATAAATTGCATGTTGATAAATGCTATGAGTCTACAGGCTAAAAAATGGCAATGAAAGGATGATAATCTTATTATTAAGCCCCTTCTATGTACAAGTACTTAATCAAGAACTTTTACCTAAATATCTCCCTTCGACTTTGGCAGGACCCTTTGAGATTGATATTGTTACCATTCTGTTTTGCAGATGAGATAGCTGTGGTCATGGCATAACTTGGTAAGATCCCAGAGCTTGTGAAGTACTGGAGCCAGGATTCAACCCTAGAGAGTCTGCCTTTGGATTTATGCCCTTAACAAATAATTATAACTTGTGTTTTTAAAATTCTTTTGGTCTATAGTTGTTTGGGATGTTGTTGATCTCTGAGAAATTCTGCTTTGGGGAAGCTTAGAAAAATTACAATGCAACCAGACACTTTAGAAGGTGTTTATATATTTCTTTCCTGCAGTTGTGTTTCATATAGGAGCACATGTGAATACATAGGCACCAAAGCAGAGCCTGGAGTCTGCAGCTATGACTGTACTCCCGTTGTTCTATGTATTCTGTACAGTCTTGGGAGGTTATTTTTAATGCAACATGCCAGAGTGGCATGTTGAAAGATCCATAGTAACCAGCTAACAGTAACAGCGAGGCCTGCCAAGTAAAAGTTCCGTAAATCAGTCATAAATGCAGTTACAAAATCCGGCCAGCGTCGTGTGCATGAGGGAGTGTCCTTGGAGGAAGCACAATTCACACACAGTTTCATGGGATCTCCTCGAAATTCCATGGGAGTAAAGAGTCCTTGTGACAATTTTTTAAGGGGAAAAAAAGTAAAAAAAAAGAGAGCCTTCCTATAACTTTATTCTAATAGGGAAATTTCTCCCATGTGATTAGGTAGCTCACAGAAGCTAAGGACAAGACTCTCAGAGAAACAAATTTTTCAGATACCAAGTGCCCTCCTTTCTCATGTTTTTAATGTGTTTGGAATCATTCCTTTTCCACTACCACAGCCCACGTTCAGGCCTTAATAACGAAAAAAAAAACCTTAATGCTTTTTTAATCTACCCTCCCTCAAATCAACCAAATTCACAATGGGAAAAATCAATGCAGGCAGGATTTTGGACATCTTACTTATCCTTTGAGTGAGAATTTTACAAGGAACTCAACTGCTACCAAACCAAATAAAAGCTCACACTTTGCAAGATGAGGGGCCTTCTCCTGTAATAGATTTACAGCAAACTCTGAGGAAGCGAGACGCTTTACTTGGGGTTTGAGAATTGTAAGGCTTTGGGATAAGGAATTTTATAGCAGGTAATGGGTACATGTCAACAAATAATAACAAGTAATGTGTTACTTTTGAAAAGTCAGAAAAATCGCTTTGATTTATTTGGCTCCCTGCTGTTATAGAAAATCCCGGCCTGGGGAGCAGGCCATTCGTTACTGGCAGAGAGTAACACAGAAGAATAAAATACACCATGGGCAGGAAACTGGAGCACTGATAACTTCATGCTCAATAAAAGATTTAATCTGGGATAGCAGGGGTGGACTTTGATGCCCTTCCTCAACCACCCACGACAACTCACATCACACATACTCACATACTTTACAAGTGGCTAGTGTTCTCTCTGTCTCTCTCTCTGTGTCTCTCTCTCTCTCTCAACAAATCACTGTCCTCTTAGGGAGGGGATGAGGAGAGGTTGAGAGGTTGGTAAGGAAGGTAGGAGAGGACTAGAGAGATCTAAGGGAAACCTTTTGGAGCATGGCCACCTGAAGAGCAATTTTAAATGAAATGAAACCCCTCTGCCTATATAATCTAACTTATTAGGAAAATATTATCTGACTTCTAATGTTACAGAAACACTGGTACTGGGAAAACAAAGTGTGGCTGCGTAACCAGAAAGGGTAGAGATAAGTTCAGGTGGAGAGCTCTTTACAGGATGCCTGCCCAGAACGCCCACCTCGGTTGGGAATTCCCTAGTTCAGGTTTTCCCCCAAAATGAGATTCTCTTGAACAGAAGGGAGTTATGAAATGGATTTTTCTGTTTACTAAAAAAGTTTTAATTTCAAGGACTTTAACACCTTGGTCACTTTCTTTTTAAAAATTGTGGTATAATAGACATAACAAAAGTTGTAATTTAATCATGTTTCAAGCGTACAATTCAGTGGCACCCAATACATGCACAAGGTTGTGCAACCGTCACCACTATCCTTTCCCAGAACTTCTTCATTGTCTCAGACAAAAACCTGGAATCCATTAAACAATAACTCCTAATTTCCCCTTTCCCCAGCCCCTGATAACCTCTATTCTACTTTCTGTTTCTATTAATCTGCTTGTTCTAGATATTTCATATGAGTAGAACTGTAGAATATTTTCCTTTTGTGTATGGCTTATTTCACTGAGCACAATGTCCTTTAGCTTCATCCATATTGTGCCGTGTATCAGAATTTCAGTCATTTTTAATACTGAACAATACTCCGTTGAATGTATACACCACATTTTGATTATCCACTCATCTCCATGATGAAGATTTGGGTTCCCAGCACCTTTGACTATTGAATAATGCTGCTATGAACCTCGGTGTGCAAGTATTAGTGTGGGTTTTTTTGCTTTCAATTCCTTTGGGTATATACTACTTAGAAGTGCAATTACTGGATCATATGGTAATACTATGTTCAAATTTGGAGGAACTTTGGGCACTTTCAAAGAGAGTATAAATCCCAGAAGGGAACTTTTTCAGAATCTGAGCTTTTCAAACCCAAATGAGAAGTTTCAATTTGATTTAGAAAAAGAAGTGACTGGTGACTCTGATGTGAGCAGCTTGGGTGCAGGGTTGGAGGCAGAAGCCAGCTGGAAGTGGATTGACAATGGGAAGAGAGTAAGTCTAAAGAGTTATTTGTCTGACTCTTGAGAATTTAGACTGTGAAGGTGGGAGAAAGGTAAGGTAGTAGCTGCAGGGGCAAAGCTGAGGTCAGGCTTTGTTAAGACGGGAGAATCTTGAGCATGTTTAAGTACGTAGGTGGCAGATAGAAAAGAGGGTGAGATAGGTAATGAGCAGAGGTCTCCAAGAAGGCAGGAGGGGGCAGCGGTGGGAGCTGTCTTGGCCTGCACTGAGGATCTACCTCTGTGTACTGAGAGAAAGATGCAAGTAAGTTTAATCATTCAAAGATAGTTTTGGAGTTTAGCATTTTAGGAGAATAAAAAGTGAAACACTACCTGGATTTTAGTATGAAAGTTAGAGCAGTGGAAGGAAAGCTTGAACCCCAAATTAAAAATGGGGCAGAAAATGCTAACTGTCTCTAAGGAAAGATCTCAAGAAGGTATTACGACTTCAGAGAGGGAGAAAGTACTTCTAGTGTGGAGGAGGACCAGTAATAAGGGAAGAGTCCACCAGAGTGTCAAGTATTTGAGACTGAGGTAGACAACTAGCACAGTGGGGCAAAGGTCATGTTTCCCAAACTGTGTTCACAGGATACTCAGGTATTCTATGATAAATGGGTGTGGTGGTCAAATTAATTTTGAAAGTGCTATATATAGGAAAACCATATTGCTCAACATGAGGCATTTTAAAAGCTAAAAAGGACACTATTAATTGGGCTGGGACGACAGGTGTAAACTGGGGCTGTCCTAGGCACCTGGGATGAGTGGTTGCACTCATTCTGGACTATGTTCCCCTTTTGGAGATGTAAAGGAACATTAAGGTTTTAAAAGGTTTAGGGTATTATAGCAAAAAACACGCTGTCTTATATTGATTAATGTAACACTTCCCATATTTATTTGACCATGGGGCTCCCCCACCTTAGTTTTCTACTCCCCTCCGAGAAACACATATTAACCCCTCACATATGCTCCAAAGGCAGAGGAGCGGAAGATGGGGGAGTCAGGGAGGACTGGTCTGGTGTAGAGAGAGCAGCACAAAATGAGAGGAGGAAGGGGGTGAGCCATCTCCTAGAGGCTTTTAAGGGCCAGACTGAAAACTTTTCTTTGATGAAAACCATTTCTCGCAGCAGCAAACAGAATGTGCGCCTATAACTTGAAAAGAATTTCAAAGAATCATGACTCCCAGGAGGGTAATATGGTATATTTTTCCTGTTTTCTTATTTCTGTTCCTTTCCAAATCTCTCAGATTAGGGGAGGTGAAAACTGCAATTTAGGGACATTGTTCCATTCATGAGGTATTAATGGCTGAGTTACAGAACTCCTATCTGAAGCCATGTCTTCTTTTCTTATTTTGGTTTCATTTGTAAGGTCTAAAGCCCTCCTTAGAGATAAAGGGATGCTAGGTTGTGAATGGAAAAGTAATCCAGACTCAGTTTGCTATTGTGGGTACCACATTCTGAGATGTAGATTTGAATATAAAGAGCTCACCTGGCTGGAGCAGCATGATAATAAAACAAACAGCAGTGACCATCATTCCATGAGCACAGTAACACTCTTTTTTATTTTTTATTTATTTTATTATTTTTTTAATCAGTATTTTTAAATTGTTGATATTGTACAGTTTTCTGTCTTTTACCCCGTCCCCAGCCCACCACCCCAGCCCTCCCCACCTTACTCCCATTTCCACCCCCCATAGTATTTGTCCATGAGTCCTTTATACTTGTTGCTCTAAACCATTCCCCTTTTCCCCTGAAATTCCCTCCCCTCCCCCTCTGGTCACTGTCAGACTGTTCTCAAATTCAGTGAATTTGTTTATATTAGTAACACTCTTTTTTAAATGAGAGGTCATGTATCTGGCAACCTGATTATAGGACAACAGATAAGAAGCAGAAACAGTTCAAAAATAAACTCCTCAAGAGGCTAAAACTTATGGCAGAAACCCAACACATGCTAAAGAGTCACAGAATTCTCAGAAGGACTCCCCTTACTCATTTGCACACACTTCCAGGAAATTTAGTAACCCAGATTTCTAGCACACAGTAAATTTAACAGCAAATTAAAAGGGAAGGAAAAATTAACAGTGGTCCACACATTTAAGTGAAAAGGAAAAGTGTGATACTATAAAAGTTCAATGAAAGGACTAATATAGTATAAAGTTCTAAAGGCATTTTAGAGGCAGAAATCAACCAAATCTTAACTGTAGCCTCTGAAGGCACCAAACAGTTATATAATATAATTACACTTATTTATAAGTATTATTTTGATTCATTAAAGGATGTTAAAGTGTGTTCCATTGCTCTGTTTCAAGATAGGAAGACAACCTATTAGACATTTTAGGAATATTTCAATCCAAAATGTTTGTGATTTTAATTTTTTATTTATTGATTGATTGATTTTAGAGAGAGAGAGAGAAAGAGAGAGAGACATCAATTTGTTGTCCCACTTATTTATGCATTCATTGGTTGACTCCTGTATGTCAACCAATGGATTGAATCCCAACCCTGTCATAGCAGGATGATGCTCCAACCCAGTGGCTCCCAACCTTTCTGACACCAGAGATCAGTTTCGTGGAAGACAATTTTCCCATGGACCAGGGCAGGAGGATCATTTTTGGATGGTTTATTGTGTACTTTATTTCTATTATTATTACATTGTAATGTAAATGAAATAATTATACAACTCACCATAATGCAGAATCAGTGGGAGCCCTAAGCTTGTTTTCCTGCAACTACATGGTCCCATCTAGGGGTGGTGGGAGAGAGTGACACTAAAGTGGGTTGCGTATATCCAGTCTACTCCATAATCTCTTTTTGGTTGCTGTCACTGCAGAAAACACTGCCTCACAAGGATAGGGTGTTGGAAATGGAAGCAGGCTTTTCAGTGCTTATGTGGCAATCTCAGGATATTCTGCCTTAACTTTATTATTTTTTTCCTGCAACAATCTTTTATTTCCTTTAAGGCTACTGAAAATCTGCACATAGACAAGGCAATTAATTCTCATAATAAAAATACCCCCATCCACATATTACAAGGTCTCCCACCAGATTTCACAGTGAGCATGTGGTACGTCACATTCTATGTGGACGTATACATTCTACCACATTCTACCTGTGGAGGTGCATTTTCTTGTGTGTCTGCTGCCTCCTTGATCAGTAAATACTGTGCCATTTTATTGGGCTCTGTGAAGAAGGAAGGCAGAAGATGTGTTAAGTTAGCAATTTTGCTCTTGTGACATATATTCTCGTAACATGTACTTGTCAGCCTCGTGGTAAAGTCTCATGTCATTCATTCTGATAAGCACTTCACCAATTCTCAAAAAACCCTCAACAGTAGAAGGAAAAAACTGGAAGGCATTACTCTAACTTTCACACAGACTTAGAACTCCAAGATCATGAGGTTCACCCTCAAAGAGAAGAATATCTTCAAAAAACTAAATCTGTTCTCTGGCTTTCAATTTCTCTATATAATCTGTTGTAGGTACAACCTTTAACTTGAGTGATTCTCCAAGTAATGTTCCCTTGTAATTGTTGCATAATTCCAATCATGTGGTTTAATAACCTCCTTGGAGTGTTCACCTTCTGTCCTGCTTTCCTGCCATTCTTTGCTCAGGCTACTTTGAGCACTCCTTGGTAGTTGTTTACACATCTTAAAGCATCTGTAGCATTGAACTCAATCCCAAAGTCAGAACAGTGCTAGATTCTTAAAACGTTCTCTCCAAACATTATTTTGGGGAGGGATGGCACATGCAATTCGTCAGCTAACTTCTCCATGTCTGCCAACTTCATGATGCTGGTCTTGGTAGTGGTCAGCTTCCAGGGCCCAAAGGAGAAGTCCCGGTAGCTGCTCTGGAGGCCGTGGATCATCATGGCCAAGGTGAGGCCTGCATGGGTCACGCTGGACGGGCTGGTGCAGCTGTGGCAGTAGGCGCCAGTGTGGTCCAGCTGTGGTCCAGCTGTGCCCCAGACCAGGTCCTTGACTTTAATCCACTCACCTCCTGCTGTGCTGCCTGGTTCCTAACAGGCCACAGATTGGTACCAGTCCGTGGCCCCAGGGGTTGGTGACCCCTGCTCTAACCAACTGAACTACCCAGCTGAGGCCAAAATGCTTGTGATTTTAAAGGTTTGGTAGTTTAAATGTATCTGTTATCTGGGGAGTCATTGCACAAATCTGATATTCTGTTCAGGTGCCATTTTTTTTAGAAAGAAGTTCATTATCAATTTTTTCCCCTACTGCATTCATTTCAACATCAGTTATTAGTCCTGTAGGTTAAAAATGGATCAACGTGGCAACAAAGTGTTTTGAAAACAGCCTCTTGTGATTTGAAGATTAAACAAATCATTAAATTAGATTACTCTACAATCAAATGTTTATGACTTGAAAGTTGGCCAGCCAGTGGCACTCTGTAAAGGAATACCGGCTAAATTATGTCATAAAATACAGCAACTAAACTCTATCTTATCAACTTAAAAGCCACTCGCGGTTCTTATATGAGGATGCTGGCTGTTCAGGTTGGCGGGGGACAGTCCTGTGTGTAAAGAAGCAGCTGTAGGCATTGTATCAGCTGTTCTCCAGGAAGCAGAGGGCCTGCGGTGCAATTATGGAGAGCTCTTTTTTCTCCTTAATATTTGATTTTAGATTGTTTTGCCTATTTTAAAGACACTGGGCAATTTTTACCTCAGCAAAAAGTGAACAAAAACCAATAAAGCTTCCCTTAAGGTACATATGAGTAGGGTTTGGAAGTTCTGAAAAATTAACACTATTTAATGCTGAGTTTGCCGCTGTTGAAAATAATAAAACATGTTCTATAACATATGGCCATCGTCCTTATTTCTTGGCAGACAATAGCAATTTCATTTCCCATTCCAAACTGAGCTAGACAGCTGAAGAATGAATCATTCTGGAGAAGTACATTTCCTCTTGGAGAATCAGAAGTCGTTAAGATTTATCAGCCCCATGTCTCATAATTTAATGAGGTTTGCTTTTATTCATTCTCTATCAGAAATGTAGATGGATTTCTAAGACAGAGAGATTGGGTGAGGAGAGAGAGAGAGACCTGTCTCTGATGTATTAGCAACCTCTGGAAATTTTTTAAAAACACAGCTATCCAAAGATTACTTTAAAAATATGTAGGATACCTTATTGACTGGTAACGTAAATCAGAAAAAAGCAAGCAAGCAACACATATGGTTTAGGTGCAGGATGGGTGCAGTTCCATGACAGAGGTTGTGAGTGACACAAATTTTGTCCAACCCATAGAGTTTGATTTTTAGAAAGTAATAGAATTTTAGGGTTTAAAAAAATCTCAGTGTGTGACTGGAATCATTAGTATCACCTGGGAGCCTGAGAGAATTACACATTTCTGGATCTTACCCCACCAGGCGCTCTGAAGAAAAATATATGGTCGGGAGGGAGCAAATCTGGTTTTATTAAGCTCTCCCAGGTGGTGCTCATGCATACTGAAGTCTGAGACCCCTCTGATGTCACTCATGAGTGTCACTGATTCTACATTAAGTGTATATAGGGGCAGGAGTGATGCACATGGAGGGCCAGGCCTGCAACATGAGATGGAGCACCTTGCAGGTTCAGAAGTGTGAGCTGCTGCAAGTCAGTGGCCACTGAGGCCTCTGAGGCTGTCTGTGAATTCTGTTCAGGGCAAATGAAGTGAGGGTTGGCACATTAGTGGGGGAAGACAAGTGTGGGAACAAAGACTATGAAGACAACAGCAGTGTTTTGGCCATCACTACCGAAATGAATGGCAAAAACACATTCTCTGATGTGGGTGGAAGCCTGGTGCCCCTGAATAGCATGGCTGGCCTCGCTGTGTGACTGATGGTTCTCCAACAGCAAAATCACCTACTGCTCATAAATTCATTTGGACAAGCCACAAATTCAACATGAGTGGCACCCCAGAGCGATAGGTACCTTATTCCACCCCTAGAAAGAAGATTCAAGAGTGGGTCTAACCATCAACACTTTACAAATAAAGACAATGAAAAATAATTTAAACATGTAAAATATGAGGCTTTCATGTAATTACACCTTTACTGCTTACTGTTAACTTGATTAAATTATTTGATTAAACAAAAATAAATAGATAAATTACTGTAGAGAGGGACATTCATTATCTTCCATGGCAACCCACTGCATAGTTGGACAGTTTTGATTTTTCTGAGAAAAATCTCTGAGTATAGAGATGCCTGCTGTGGTCCCAATTCTATCCATCAGGAGCCACAGAAACAAGCCCCGGTCCCTTTTCCTTTGTTGGGATGTGAGATAGACAGATTCTGGTTTGAATGCTGGGTCTATCATTAATGCCTGTATGATTGTGGGCACCTTATCTTACCTTCCTGAGCCTCAGTTCCCTCATCTGTAAAGGAAGAATAATATTAGTGTCTCCCTTATAAAGCTGTGGTGAGAATTAATGAGCACAAAATAAATAGAGGTTAGTTATGATTATTATTATTATTTTATTATTAAAACTTTAATTTTTTTTTTTTTTTGAGATTTCTTTTTTTTTTTCTTTTTTTTTTTTAAATTTTTATTTTAATTGTTGATCTTGTACAGTTTTCTGTCTTTTATTCTCACCCCAACCCACCACCCCAGCCCTTCCCTCCCATTTCCACCCCCCCATAGTTTTTATCCATGTGTCCTTTTTACTTGTTTCTGTAAATCCTTCCCCTTTTCCCCTGAAATTCCCTCCCCTCTCCCCTCTGGTGACTTTCAGCCTGTTCCCAATTTCTATGTCTTTGGTTATGTTATGCTTGTTTCTTTGTTTTGTTGATTAGGTTCCTGTTAAAGGTGAGATCATATGGTATTTGTCTTTCACTGCCTGGCTTACTTCGCTTAGCATGATGCTCTCAAGTTCCATCCATGCCGTTGCATAGGGTATGAGCTCCTTCTTTCTTTCTGCTGCATAGAATTCCATTGTATAAATGTACCACAGTTTTTTGATCCATTCATTTACTGATGGGCATCTAGGTTGCTTCCAACACTTGGCTATTGTAAATTGTGCTGCTATAAACATAGGGATGCATAGTTTCTTTTGGATTGGTGTTTCAGGGTTCTTAGGATATAGTCCTAGCAATGGAATTGCTGGGTCAAAAGGTATATCCATTTTTAGTTTTTTAAGAAAAACCCATACTGTTTTCCATAGTGGTTGTACCAGTCTGCACTCCCACCAGCAGTGCAGTAGTGTCCCCTTTTCTCCACAACCTCTCCAACACTTGCTGTTTGTTGCTTTGTTTATGAGGGCCATTCTGACTGGTGTCAAGTGGTATCTCATTGTTGTTTTAATTTGCATCTCTCTGATAGCTAGCGATATCGAGCATTTTTTCATGTGTCTCTGGATCCTCTGTATGTCCTCCTTGGAGAGGTGTCTGCCCAAGTCCTTTGCCCATTTTTTAATTGGGTTGCTTGTCTTCTTAGAGTGGAGTCGTGTAAGTTCTTTGTATATTTTGGAGATTAAACCCTTATCTGAGATATCATTGGCAAATATGTTTTCCCACACAGTCGGTTCTCTTTTTATTTTAATACTGTTTTCCTTGGCCATGCAGAAGCTTTTTATTTTGATGAGATCCCATTTGTTTATTCTTTCCTTTATGTCCCTTGCTTTAGGGGACATATCAGTAAAAATGTTGCTGCGTGGAATATCTGAGATTTTCCTGCCTATGTTCTCTTCTAGGACTTTAATGGTGTTACGGCTTATGCTTAAGTCTTTTATCCACCTTGAATTTATTTTTGTGTATGGTGTAAGTTGGTGCTCGAGTTTCATTTTCTTGCACGAAGCTGTCCAGTTCTCCCAACACCACTTGTTGAAGAGGCTATTTTTACTCCATTTTATGTTGCTGCCCCCTTTGTCGAATATTAATTGACTATAGACACTAGGGTTTATTTCTGGGCTCTCTATTCTATTCCACTGGTCGACGTGCCTGTTTTTATGCCAGTACCAGGCTGTTTTGATTACAGTGGCCTTGTAATACATTTTGATATCAGGTATTGTGATCCCTCCTGCTTTGCTCTTCTTTCTCAAGATTGCTGCCGCTATTCTGGGTCGTTTATGGTTCCATATAAATTTTTGAAGAGTTTGTTCTATATCTGTGAAATATGCCATTGGTACTTTAATAGGTATTGCATTGAATCTGTAGATTGCTTTGGGAAGTATGGACATTTTGATGATGTTAATTCTTCCGATCCATGAACACGGTATGTGTTTCCATTTATTTGTGTCTTCCTTGATTTCTTTCTTCAGTGTTGTGTAGTTTTCTGCATACAGGTCTTTTACCTCCTTGGTTAGGTTTATTCCTAGGTACTTTATTTTTCTTTTTGCTATATCAAATGGTATTTTTTCCTTGATTTCTGCTTCTGTTGTTTCATTGTTGGTATACAAAAATGCCTTTGATTTCTGGATATTGACTTTGTATCCGGCTGTTTGGCTAAATTCATTTATTAGGTCGAGCAGTTTTTTGGCGGAGACTATAGGATTTTCTATGTATACTAACATGTCATCTGCAAACAATGATAGTTTTGTTTCCTCCTTTCCAAGTTGGATGCCTTTTATTTCCT
Source organism: Glossophaga mutica (assembly GCA_039655065.1). Classification (NCBI taxonomy): domain Eukaryota; kingdom Metazoa; phylum Chordata; class Mammalia; order Chiroptera; family Phyllostomidae; genus Glossophaga; species Glossophaga mutica. The sequence goes on from CM077313.1 coordinate 66,579,039, forward strand.
TTTCTTGTCTAATCGCTGTGGCTAATACTTCCAATACTATGTTGAATAGAAGTGGAGAGAGTGGGCAGCCTTGTCTTGTTCCTGATTTTAGTGGAAAAGAATTTAGTCTTTGCCCGTTGAGTATGATGCTGGCTGTAGGTTTCTCATATATAGCCTTTATTATGTTGAGGAATGCTCCCTCTATTCCCACTTTGCTGAGTGTTTTTATCATAAATGGGTGCTGTACCTTATCGAATGCTTTTTCCGCATCTATTGATATGATCATGTGATTTTTGTCTTTGCTTTTGTTTATGTGATAAATTACATTTACTGATTTGCGAATGTTGAACCATCCTTGCATCCCTGGGATGAATCCCACTTGGTCGTGGTGTATGATCTTTTTAATGTGTTGCTGGATGCGGTTTGCCAATATTTTGTTGAGGATTTTAGCATCTATGTTCATCAGCGATATTGGCCTGAAGTTCTCCTTCTTTGTTGTGTCTTTATCTGGTTTTGGGATTAGGATGATGCTGGCTTCATAAAAAGAGTTTGGGAGTCTTCCATCATTTTGGATTTTTTGGAATAGTCTGTGGAGAATAGGGGTTAGCTCTTCCTTAAATGTTTTGTAGAACTCTCCTGTGAAGCCATCTGGTCCAGGGCTTTTGTGCGTCGGGAGTGTTTTGATTACTGATTCAATTTCACCAGCCGTTATTGGTCTGTTCAGACTTTCTGTTTCTTTTTCATTGAGTTTTGGAAGGTTATATTTTTCCAGAAACCTGTCCATTTCACCTAGGTTTTCAAATTTCTTGGCATACAGTTCTTCATAGTAATTTCTTACAATCCTTTGTATTTCTGCGGTGTCGGTTGTAATATCTCCTCTTTCATTTCTGATTGTGTTTATTTGAGTCCTCTCTCTTTTTTTCTTGATGAGCCTGCTTAAAGGCTTGTCGATTTTGTTGATCTTTTCAAAGAACCAACTCCTGGATTCATTGATCTTTAGGATTGTGCTTTTAGTCTCTATATCATTTAATTCTGCTCTTATCTTGGTTATTTCTTTCCTTCTACTTGCTCTGGGCTGTCTTTGTTGTTGTTCCTCGAGTTCTTGTAGGCGAAGGGTTAGGTTGTTTGTTTGAGATGTTTCTGTCTTTTTTAGATAGGCCTGTATCGCTATAAACTTCCCTCTGAGGACTGCCTTTGCTGTGTCCCATAAGTTTTGGGTCGATGTGAGTTCATTATCGTTTGTTTCCAGAAACTTTTTGATTTCCTCCCTAATTTCATTCTTGACCCATTCATTGTTTAATAGCATGCTATTCAATCTCCATGATTTTGAGGGTTTTGGGTTTTTCTCCTTGGGGTTGGTTTCTAGTTTCAGTCCCTTGTGGTCAGAGAAGATGCTTGGTATGATTTCAATTTTCTTGAATTTGTTGAGGCTTGATTTGTGTCCTATCATGTGGTCTATCTTTGAAAATGTTCCATGTGCATTTGAAAAGAAAGTGTATTTAGCTTCTTTGGGATGAAGGGCTCTATATATATCAGTTAAGTCCATTTCCTCTAGAGTGTTGTTCAGTGCCACAATATCTTTGTTGATATTTTGTTTGGAAGATCTGTCCATTTTTGACAGTGGGGTGTTAAAATCACCTACTATAATTGTGTTGCTGTCTATATCTTTCTTGAAGTCCTCTAAAATTTTCTTGATGTATTTAGGTGCTCCTCCGTTGGGTGCATATATATTTACAATATTTATGTCTTCTTGGTGGATTCTTCCCTTGAGTATTATGAAGTGGCCTTCTGGGTCTCTCTTTATGGCCCTTCTTTTGAAGTCTATTTTGTCTGATATGAGTATTGCTACCCCAGCTTTTTTTTCCTGACCATTTGCTTGGAAAATTTGTTTCCAGCCCTTCACTTTGAGCCTGTGTATGTCTTTTGTCCTGAGGTGGGTTTCTTGTAGGCAGCATATGTGTGGGTCATGCTTTCTTATCCATTCAGCTATTCTATGTCTTTTGATTGGGGCATTTAATCCATTTACATTTAAAGTTATTATTGATAGGTATTTATTCATTGCCATTTTCGTGCCTGTGTTCCTCTCTCTCTTTCTCTCTCTGTCTTTTCCTTTCTTCCCTTAAAGCAGTCCCTTTAGTATCTCTTGCAGCATTGGTTTGGTAGAGGTGTATTCTTTTAGACTTCTTTTGTTTGGGAAGCTCCTTATTTGGCCTTCTATCTTGATTGAAAGCCTTGCTGGGTAAAGTAGTCTGGGTTGCAGGCCTTTGGTTCTCATTGCTTGGAATATTTCTTGCCATTCTCTTCTGGCTTGGAGCGTTTCCATTGAGAAGTCAGATGCTAACCTGATTGGGGCCCCCTTGTATGTTACTTCCTTTTTCTCCCTTGCTGCCTTTAAGATTCTCTCTTTGTCTTGGAGTTTTGCCATTTTAATTATGATGTGTCTTGAAGTGGGCCTGTTTGGGTTCCTTTTGATTGGGACTCTCTGTGTTTCCTGGATTTGTGTGGCTTTTTCTCTCACCAAATGAGGGAAGTTTTCCATCATTACTTTTTCAAACAGGTTTTCTATCCCTTGTTCTTGTTCTTCTCCTTCTGGTATTCCTATTATACGGATATTATTCCGTTTCATGTTGTCTTGCATTTCTCTTAAACCCTCTTCATTCTTTCTAAGCCTCTTTTCCTTATCTTGCTCATTCTGAGTATTTTTTTCTATTTTGTCCTCCAACTCGCTGATCCGATCTTCTGCTTCGTCGATTCTGCTTTTCATTCCTTCTACTGTGTTCTTCAGTTCAGAGATTGTGTTCTTCATTTCCTCTTGGCCCTTGTTGATAGTTTCTATTTCCTTTTTCATGTTGATATAGTTTGCCGTGAGTTCATCATAACTTCCCTGTAGTTTATGGTAGCTCATTGAGAGCTCATTGAGCTTCCTGACAACCATTGCTTTGAACTCGATATCTGATAGTTGAGTTGCCTCTGTTTCATTTAGCATTCTTTCTTGAGCTTCCTCCTTTCCTTTCATTTGGGGATTGTTCTTTTGTCTTCCCATTGTTTGTAAGACTCTTGTTGTTAGCCTCAACTTCTTAAATTGATCTGTTCTGGCTCCCTGGGTTTGTGGTATGACCTTCTGTGGTAGAATATCTGTGAGATTCAATGGTGGATTCTCCTTCAGATATCCTGTTGTTCACTGCTTCCACTGACTCATCAGCTGGAATACCCTCTTTTGGGGGCCAACTCTGGATCTCCCCCCGCCACAGTTCCAGGCTTGCTTGTTTGTTTGTTTTGTCTCACTCGTGTGTATTTACAAAAAGAAGAGGGGGGAAAATGAAAAAAAGAAGAAAGGGGAAACAAGAGGAAGGTAGAAAAGATAAAAATTGAAGAGAAAGGAAGAGGGGATAAGAGAAGAAGGAATTCAAGGAAGGCAAAAGGAGTTGGGGAGTAAAGAAGAAGATATAAACAATGAAGAAGGAGTAGTTAAAAACTCATATAGATATACAGGCTTACAAACAAAAAGACACTAACAAACTGGCAAAACAAAAAAGAGACACGCACACAGACACCCCCACACAAATATAAGCAGCCAAAGGGGGGAAAAAGAAAAAAAGAAAAAAAGAAAAAAAAAAACAAGCAAAGCACAACAAAATATTTTAAAAAATAAAAATATATTAAAGAAATAAAAAATTTAAAAAATTATTACTTTAAAAAAAAAAAAGAAAGAAAAGAAAAGGGGAAAAAAAAAAAAAAAAACAAAAAAAAACCCTCTTGTTGTTTTCAAACTTGCCAGCCGGTTTTTTTCAGGTCTTGCTGGCTGCAATGGCCGAGGGGTGATCTTATTGCTTTTCTCTGTGTTCAGAACTCAGTCCTCACTGTGCTATGTATCCCAGCGTTAGTGGGCACCTCTCCCCACAGGGTTTCCAGCGTGTGATCTGAACTTCTTGGTGTGTGCGCACTTCTCCGAGGTTATGGGTGTGAGCTAGGTTCTCCAGACGTGCGCAGCCGCCTGCCTTTGTCCCTGGGAGGCTTTCAGTGTTCGGGCACAGCTGCCTGCATTCGGATCTGAGAGAGGCCTGCGTTCCAGCTGCTATCCGGCGCCTGCACCTTGGGCCTGAGCTGTCCGCGTTGCGAACCCGCCGGTGAACTGGCGCCTCTGGCTCCACAGCTGTCTCCAGTGGCCTGCGCCTATGTTTTCGCGAGTGTCCACTAGCCCGAGACCGTGTGCGGTCCCCTGAGGGTGTCTATTTTCATTCAGCTGTCTCACTTCGCCCGCGCCTCTGTCTCTCTTGGGGCGCCTATGCTTTCGTAGTCGCGCGGCGACCACGAAAACTCGGTTCAAAGTCGCGCAGTGACCTGGTGGGGTGCACCCACTTTCGCTCCCTCGCAGGGCACCCACTTTTGCTCGGGCGCAGTCGCGCGGTGGCCCCTGAGATCTCCCAGCCGGTTCAGCGGCTGACCCAGCTCCCTCCCCAGGGCCCTGGGGCAGGCTTGGCGGAGCGCCGGGCCGGGGCCTCGGCCGCCCCGTTCTCCACGCGCTGGAACCCTGGGCTCTTATTGTTCCGAAGAGCTCTCCTTACCGCTTGTTTTTCAGTGTCCGCTACAATTTCCGACCTCTTATTCTCCAATATGCTGTATTACTGTTCCTTGTCTGTTCTGATCTTTACGTAGATTGATCTGGTTTTTCTCCCATGTGTAGAGGGGGAGTAGGGTCTGCTCCCTCCTACCACGCCGCCATCTTCCTCTCCCTAAAACTTTAATTTTTAAGACAGTTATTATGTTCCCTCTAAGTCTTCTTTCTAAGCTGGATGTCCACAGTTCTCTCCACTATTCCTATTATGAAGTGATTTTGGATTTTCTCACTGTTCTAACAGCTTTTCTCTAAATACCCTTCAAAGGTCTCCATGTCAATCTCCCCACCAAAGTGTGGCTCCCTAAAATGGAAGGAGCTCTATATTTCACATCACATCTGATCTAGGCATTGTTGAATACTATTATGGCATCTTTAAGAAGAAAATACTATTCTCTGTCAATGTAGCCAAACTTAGATATTTTCACAGTCATTTCATCCTGTGGACTCATACTGACCTTGCTTTTACCTGCAACGCTGAAGTATTTTAAAATAAATATTATTATTATTCTTTTTTTAACATATTTTATTGATTATGCTATTACAGTTGTCCCATTTCTCCCCCATCATTCCCCCCACCCTGCACACCCTCTCCCACCCACATTCCCCCCTTTAGTTCATGTCCATGTGTCATAAGTTCTTTAGCTTCTACATTTCCCATACCATTCTTACCCTGCCCCTGTCTATTTTCTACCCACTATCTATGCTACTCATTCTCTGTACCTTCCCCCCTTCTCCTCCTCCCATGCCCCTGTTGCTAACCCTCCATATGATCTCCATTTCTGTGGTTCTGTTCCTGTTCTAGCTGTTTGCTTAGTTTGCTTTTGTTTTAGGTGTGGTTCTTAATAGCTGTGAGTTTGCTGTCTTTTCATTGTCATATTTTTGATCTTCTTTTTCTTAGATAAGTCCCTTTAACATTTCATATAATAAGAGCCTGGTGATGATGAACTCCTTGAACTTGACCTTATCTGAGAAGCGCTTTATCTGTCCTTCCATTCTAAATGACAGCTTTGCTGGAAAGAGCAATTTTGGATGTAGGTCCCTGCTTTTCAAGATTTCAAATATTTCTTTCCAGCCCCTTCTTGCCTGTAAGGTCTCTTTTGAGAAATCAGCTGACAGTCTGATGGGAACTCCTTTGTAGGTGACTGTCCCCTTATCCCTTGCTGCTTCTAGAATTCTCTGCTTCATTTTAATCTTGGCTAATGTAATTACGATGTGCCTTGATGTGTTCCTCCTTGGGCCCAACTTCTTTGGGACTCTCTGAGCTTCCTGGACGTCCTGGTAATCTATTTCCTTTGCCAGACTAGGGAAGTTCTCCTTTATTATTTGTTCAAATAAGTTTTCTACTTGTTGCTCTTCTTCTTCCCCTTCTGGGACCCCTATAATTCGGATGTTGGGACGTTTAATGATGTCCCAGAGGTTCCTAGGCCTCTCCTCATTTTTTTGCATTCTTGTTTCTTCCTCATTTTCTGTTTGGTTGTTAATTTCTTCCTTCTGGTCCACTCCATTGATCTGAGTCCCAGTTTTCCTTCCATCTCTATCGGTTCCCCATGCATCTTCCTTCATTTCGCGTATTGTAGCCTGCATTTTCTCATCTAATTTATGAGCAAAATCAACCAATTCTGTGAGCATTTTGATGACCAGTGCTTTGAACTGTGCATCTGATATCTTTTTGTTGTTTAGAGCAATTGACTCTGGGGTTTTCATTTTTTCTCCAGTTTGAGCCATTTTTGGTGGGGTTTTTTGTTTTGTTTTGGTTTGGTTTTAGTCTGGTCACGGCTATTACGTATGAGGGGTGGAGCCTTAGGTGTTCCTCAGGGCGGGGCAGCCCAGTCACTGGGTTGTGACCCTATAGGTGGGGGCGGCGTCCGAGAGGGAAGAATGGCGCCTGTTCTGCTCTCTTCTGGACTCCGGTCCCTTCCGCTGCTTCCCCTTCGCCTGGATTATCTGCACGCTCGCGTGCTGATACGTAGTAAGGGGTGGAGCCTCAGGCACTCCCCAGTGTGGGGCAGCCCAGTCGCTGGGTTGTGACGCTATATGTGGGGGCGGGGCCTAAGAGGGAACAATGGCGCCTGCTCCGCTCTCTGCTGGATTCAGTCCCTTCCGCCACTTCCCCTCTGCCTGGACCGTCTGTGTGCGTGGATGTGGGACCCCCTGTTCAGCCAGCTGCCTTGTGCGTCCTCACTGGGTCTGCACAGTTGCCCCCCTGTGCCCGGGGTCCGCCAGCTGCTGCCTGTGGACCTGGGAACTGCCAGCCACTGCTACTTGCATTCCTGGGTCCGCACCTCCACTTTTTCCTACCGAGACTCCGCCCCTCTTACCGGTCTGGATGAATGGTTGTTGGACTTCCGTACAGTTCAATTTCCTATAAGTTCTGGTTGTTTTCTTGTTTCTAAATATTTGTTGTCCTTAATTTTGGTTGTGAGAGGAGGCACAGTGTGTCCGCCTATGCCTCCATCTTGGCCGGAAGTCTTAAAATAAATATTATTTTTAATTACACAAATGAGACAGCTTCAGTAAGCAAAAAGAGAACAGTAATGACAAAAGTACAAGCCACTTAGTCAAAAATAAACAAGTAGGACTATGCTAAACTAAAAAGCTTCTGTACAACAAACAATAAAAATATAAAAAGACAACCTATAGAATGGGAGAAAGTATTGGCAAACAATCTGTCTCATAAGAAGCTAATATCCAAACTCTATAGAGAGTCTTACAACTCAACAACCACAACCACAATGGTAGTTCATTGAAATATGGACAAAAGATATGAATAAACATTTCTCCAAAGAAGATAAACAAATGGCCAGCAGGTACATGAAAAGATGTCCATCATCCACTAATCATCAAGAAAGGCAAATTAAAACCACAATGAGATATTACTTCACACCTGTTAGAATCCATATTATCAAAAAGACAAGAATAAGTATTGGTAAGGATACGCAGAAAAGGTAACCTTCATGTACTATTGGTGGGAATGTAAATTAGTGCAGCCACAATGGAAAACAATATAGAGGTTCCTCAAAATATTAAAAATAGAACTACCAAATGATCCGGCAATTCCTGCTTCTGGATATAAATCCGAAGGAAATGAAATCAGGATCTTGAAGATCTGTAAGCACCTTCATATTCACTGCATTATTCGCAAAAATACTCATGTACAAAGAGAGAGTATACCTGGCCCTCCATAGCCTCAGGTTTCAAATTTGCAGATTCAATCAACCATGGATTGAAACTACCTGGGAAAAAAAATTCCGTAAAGTTCCAAAGAGCAAAACTTGAATTTGACACATGCCAAGCACTACATTGAATCCATGTGAAGTGATGGGTAAATGTACCTTGCTGTAGCCTATATACAAATATAGGTTATATGCAGATGCTACACCATTTTATAAGAGGGACTTGAGCATCTGTAGGTTTTGGAATATGAGGGGTGGGGTGAGGCACTGGGGTTCTGGAACCAATCCCCAGCAGATGCTGAATGATGACTGTAGAATGGTGGTTGTGGTGGGCTGGGGGCTGGAAAAAGCAGGGAGATGTTGGTCAAAGTGTACAGACCTCCAGTTGTAAGATGAATAAGTTCCAAGGAATCTAATGTACAACATGTTTACTGTAGTTAAAAATACTGTATTATATACTTGAATGTTCTTAAGGGAGTAGTGGATTTTAAATGTTATCATAACAAAAAGAAGTGGTAGTTATGTTAGGTGAATACTGTATTAACTAACTTTGTTGTGCTAATGGTACCTCAATATATATGCATCAAATATCACACTGTACACTTTCATCTTCCATATGGTATATGTCAATAATATTTCAGTACAGCTGGAAAAAATGAATGCTGTGGTTAACATGCCAGTAGCTAAAAACTTATGTGCACCCTTAATTATTTAAGTAAATTTGCAGATGTGTAATTATTTGAATAAAATGGCTGCATAGTTTTATAATTTCCAACACATATCACCAAATTGTTGCAAAACTTACCAATTCACACTTTGATGTGAAGTATATGAGAAAACCTATTTCTTCACACCTTTCTCATCCAGCATGAGGTTTGCTATGTTTCCTATCTTTATCAGTTTGGTAGATCAAGGGATTACCGTTTTAATTTTAATTTATTTGATTAAAATGAGAATAAACAGTTTTGTTTATAAATAATTAATATTTCTTCTTTGTATAGTGGTCAGTTCAAGTCAGTTCAGGTCCGAGTCTTTGAAACACGCAACACACACACACACACACACACAAGCTGTTCCACGCCTCTCCCATCCTGTATTTGTACATTGTGCTTTTTTTTTTTTTTTTTTTTTGTGGGCCAGAGTGCAGGAACTTATTTCCCCCTTTGTAATAATAATGTTAAACCTTCAGCCAAATAGTTCAGTGTTTTGGATCTTGATTCTCTCATCCTGTGTTTTCTGTCTTTTCTGGTTTGTTTTTAACTACTAATCTGATACATTTGCAGAGTATATTTTTATTCTCATTTTTCCATAAAGTGTTAGCAGGACAGGGCTCTGTCCAGAGCCTGTGGCACTCTGTCAGGAAGTGGCCCTGTTTTGACATCACCCCATTAATTATATGGCTTTACTCAGGGTTACTTATAAGTGGACAGACTGCTGTCAGCACCCTGTGGATGATGTTGGAATCCCATGTGTTCCAATGTTCTCTATGGTTGATCACTGCAACTCGCTGTTGAGGTCCAATGAAGAAACAGCATTGCAGAATTTCGATTTCTCCTTTGACTATAAACTTCTAAGAAGTTGGTGATAGTATTTCACTCACCTCTTTATGTCTCTCCTCACCCCTCCCCCAGTTTCTTTTCCATAGCAGTCATTCAATTAAACTACCTAAAGTTAATATGAAATTTCTGGCTGCTTTGCATATAGGGACAAATGATTCACCTCCTCTCCCTAACCCCACAGTTAGGCCTATCAATCCTACATCAAACTAACAATATATGCAAAATAAAACCTTAATTAACTGTACTCCAATCAGAGAAACCTCATGTTACGCATTTCCTTGCTGAAAAAGGAGGAAAATTGTATGAAAAATTCTTATATCCTATATTTTTAAAGAGTAATTTCTTTTTTTGCATAATTCCTGCAGTGATGGATCTACAATAAAACTATTTTGAAAGCTGAAACTTGAGGAACTGACAGTTTCTAGGTCATAAAATAAAGATTAAATTATCTTCTTTAATGAGGAAAGCATACCAAACACTTTAAAAATATTTTCAAGAAGGTTTTGAAACTTACAAATAAAATTTCTGGTTATTCAAAACACATAGGTCTCAGCACATTCTAGTTAATTGAGGCTGTCTGTGTTCTCTTTTCTTTGATGTTTAGCTAGTTTCATTGCAATTTCAGACCATGAACATTTTGATTATTTATTTACCCAAGTCTAAAATCTTCATTTCTTGCCTAAGCACTTTACAGACTCTTTCATTGAATCCTCACAACAAAGAAAGTCACAGAACCTTTTTAGAGGAAAATAATTTCCATGGACTTCTAATGCTGAGGTCAATTTTTAATATCATACTTATATATACAGTGATAAAACTAGATATAAACTCATTATACTTAATGCCTTTGTTAAAATAACAAAACAAAGACAAATTTAGGAATCTAATGGAAATAAAATTGCAAAACCATGTAATTCAGATGAATAATTATATGCTTGATATGATGGATGATCTTGTTTGGACTCTGGGTTCAATACAGGAAAGAAATATTTGCACTAAATTGATTTTTTTGATTTTGAGCACTATGGACCATGGTTTGAATCATCATCATTATCAATATCATTAGTTTTCCTCTTAATCAACGATCTTATTTTTAATATTTGATCCAATCATTTGAATATTGCACCATAAAAACAATACTAAAAAGTTTGTAAAAGTTGCTTTATACACAACAAATCCTTCACTGTGCGTTTACTATTACTCTTACTGCTAGTACCATACAAGATGGTATGTACCAAGCAGGACCACCACACAAGTTTACTGGGCTACTTAGCAGACAGACTGCTGCCAGCACCCTGTGAATGATGTTGGAATCCCAAGTGTTCCAATGTTCTCTATGGTTGATCACTGCAACTGGCTGTTGAGGTCCAATGAAGAAAAAGGATTGCAGAGCTTCAATTTCTCCTTTGGCTATACAAGATGGTACATACAAACCAAGACTCACAGGATGTCCACTCCCAAGGTGAATGTATTTCTGACTGCTGTGGGTGGGTGCTTTGAGTCTGGTTTCCTTTTAGTACCATTCATGGTGTGATAGCTGGGTTTCCTCGCCATCTTTTTAGTGACTCTGAATCTCTAATGACCGAATCTGAATCTTAATGATTATGAATCTGTAATTTGTGTTACTTGTGTAGAGGCCTTTTGGCTTTTCATGTAGTGAGAATGAGATTATAAACACGAATAGGCATGGGGCACTAATGTTATCTGGCAGTGATTACAGAAAATTCATCCAGTCTCAACAAATGTTTATAGTATGCCTTAAAATTTTTCGGTGAAGGGAAAATTCCAAAGTAAAAAAATTTAAGACAACTTTAGAGGGCTTGACACAGATATGTGCAACCATCACCATAATCAATTTTAGGACATTTTAATCACCTCACAAAGAAATCTGGTACCCTTTAGCTATCGCTACCCTATTCCTCCATCTTCCTCCTGCCTCTCACACCAGCCCTAATCAAACCCTAACTTATTTTCTGTCTCTATAGCTTTCTCTATTCTGGATTTTAGTATACGTAGAATTGTGTAACATGTGGTCCTTTTGTGAGTAGGTTTTTTTTTTTTTTTACTTAATATAAAGTTTTCAAGATTTACTCATGATGTAGCATGTATCCATACTTCATTTCCTTTTATGAATAAGTCATATATGCTATTATATAGCTATTCCGAGTTTGTTTATCTGCTCATCAGTTGATGGACATCTGGGTTGTTTCCAACTTTTGGTGATCATGAATAATACTGCTATAAACATTCATGTACAAGTTTCTGAAGTACATATGTTTTAATTTCTCTTAGGTATATACCTAGGAGGAGAATTACTGGGTCAAATGGTAACTCAGCACTTCATTGTTTCAGGACATGCCATCCTACTTTCCAAAGTGTTGCACCATTTTACATTATGGTGAGCAGTGTAAGAGAGCTCAAATTTCTTTATGTCCTTGTCAATACTTGTTAGTTGACTTTTTGATTTTAGTCGTCATAGTGGGTATGAAGGAAAATTTCATGGTGGTTCTAATTCTCTTTTAAATTGTATTCAGTACTAATTTTATTTGCCTATTTTTATTGCATCATTTTCTACTCTTTTTGGGGGGAAAAAAAGAAAATCATTCCTTTGTATTGTACTTGAAAATTCTAAACTTACTTACTTTAAAGTCTTCACCAGACTATCTCATAAATTATTTTCATCTGGAGCAAATTCATGTTCTCATTATTTAGTCTTTCCCAGTGTTATATTTCCTCAAATATTTAGGAATTTTTTCAGTGTGTAGGTTCATTTTCAGTTGAAGGTATTTGATTAAGACCCTTCTTACACTGTGCTCACATCTCCCTGTCCAACAGTTTGGTGGTGGCCTTACCTGGCTCACCATGTACTTCTATTCAGAACCAGAATTGATGACATCGTTTTGAGGACTCACCTTAATGCTGAGAATATGACAGTATTCTGTGAGCCAGCAGCAGACTTTATCAAAAAGCTGTATTTGTCCTGCAGACTTTCACCTTGTTAAAGGCATAGCCCTAGTTGTTGGTCAGTAATAGTTTTTTCCAGTCTTTTATCACATGTCACTGTCACATGGTCAGAGGAGCTGATAACATAGAGGGTTGAGAATTGAATTGGAAATGGGGACAGTCCAGCTTGCTCTCAACTTTAAATATTGAACTTGTCATATGTCTACCAACTATAGCTCTGTTCAGACCTTTGTTTCTTTGGTTATTTTTGGCCTACAAAGATGTTTATTTTTTAACCAGTTCTTTAAAAATGTTCTATTTTATATTTCCTTTTTATGAGTTTGGAGCAGTGAGGGTATAGTAAAGTATGCACTCCCCGCATCATTTTGACTAGAGGTCTCACTTTACATAAGGAAGGAAAACAGGGGGCTGCAGTAATCTTGCAGCAGAAGCTAGAGAGTTAACAGTTCTCCTTGTGAGAAGAAGAGTGAATATTTTGTTTTTGCCTTCCCAGCATTCATTCTTACATTAGGTAACCCCAGCTTTCTTTGGGGAACCTTCCCTCCCCTCTGACGTCAGCTAGTATGACTTGAGGTTTGGCTCATCTGGCCTTGTAACATCACACTATGTAATACAAGTTCTGGCCACAGTAATTGGTCAAGGATGAGCAAATAATCCAAGTTGTCCAATGAGATCCCTCCTTGTTATTTTTCTATGAGGAAAGAGATCTATTTTTCTTTCCACATCTTTGATTCTCAAAGTCCTCATTTACAAATCAGGTAAGTGTTAATAAAAATATCTGTTTCATAGAGAATCAGTGTTTAGGTAAATGAGATAAGTGTTGGCTATGATCATTGTTATTATGATTTCATATGAAATTTGGAGGAGTATGAAATCACTCTGGACTGGTTTGGTCTTGGAGAGATTTATACAGAAGGTGGGATTTTAAGTGGATCTTAAAGGATAAGTAGATGTTTGATGGAGAGGAACACAGAAAAAAGCATCATTTAGAGGTAGAACAATATGGCAGAGGGTGACAAGGGATTGTGCAGAGGTCAGGTGAAAGCTAACTGTGTGTTTGGTAGGCAAGCACCTCTGGGAAGCTTGTTGGACCTGAACTAAAGAGTTGGGACTTGATTTTGCAGATATTGGAAAACAAGGAAAGCTTTTGGATTAGAAAACATGACCGATGTGGAATGGCTTATAATGGAATAACTCTTCTCTAGGCAGAGGAAAAGTGAGTAATAACCTTACATGTTCCTTCACTGTAACCTCTTAAGGACTTAAAGCCTAAACATAAAACCAAAACACACATAGGAGATGGTCTAGGAACATGAAGGAAGAAAGTGAAGCAGGAAAACACCCCCTTCCCTACTGGACTCTGTTCATGTTTCAGTTTTTGTACATTAACTAAGTCAATTTTCCAATGCCCTATCTCTAGGCATTGTACCCCAAGTGTGTGTGTGTGTGTGTGTGTGTGTGTGTGTGTGTTTGAGCATTTGCATTACATTTCCATACAGACTTGTGATTTGTACAAAAATTACAGTGCATAATGACTTATGAATATGTAATAGTCAGTTGTATCCACATCCTTTTTACTATTCTTTCCTTAAATAATAAATCATTCTGGGGACTCCAGCAAGATATGGGGAAACCAAACCTAGCCTCTTTGAAATATCTGAAGACCTGGCATCAAATGACTAGACTGGAGCAGTGGTGTTCCCTTCCGAGGAGAAATGTGTTCAACCCTTTGCTATAGTTGTCATTAATCCCTGTTACTCCCCAACCCCAAGCCTGTGTGTCAGTGGTGCTGATCATCACACTAGTGCCATTGTTTTGCTCCTGCTCAGTTCCATACATTGATTTTCATTCCCCACTTGGCCTCTGTGGGAATTTAGCTGTGACTCATGGATAAAACCAATTTTGATTTTTTCCTGTTGAAGTTCAATTTTTATAGGTATTTCTCTTAAGTATTCTAAGACAAGCTAAAAAGCAGCATTAATTATCCTAAATACTGAACAGCTGAGGTCAGGCCAACTGTTGGTTGTAACTCATGTATACCACCTTTCTTGACCTGGCTAATTTTGTGCAATTATTGAGAAAGGGGATCTGCCAGGAGTTATTTTCTAGCTTATGGCAGGCCAACAGATGCTGTGAAATCATGCCAACATGTGCCAAGTTGTCACTTTTGCATCCCTGTCTATCAGGGAGTTCATTGTGTAAGTCCCCTGCCTACTGTTATGTCATATTTAGTTGCTCGGATAGATAAAGATCCATGCCCAGATGAACAAATTTTTAGGAAAACTATTTTTACCCAATTCCCTAAACCACGTATGAGTGACAAATATTTCTATAGGATTAATGAATAGGTGTTTCAGTCTCCTCTACCCTTATTAAATACTAGCCTTTTCTTTCTACTTGGAACTCCGTTGAATTTGTGGATGAGAAACATTTTCCATAAGTAATGAATCCAAGGACTTTTAACCTATTAGATTTTGTTGCATATGTTGGTCACTCTTTTAATCTAACCAGGAATCAAATAACCCTGGAATCTGGTACTCCTTCATTCAGAATATTTTTATATTTTTAAGTAATATATATACATAGAGAATATTTCTTGATAAGATCAAGAATTGACCAAGGTAATCATAGCCTTTGCCATTCTTGTTTTTATCATTTGCCAAAAAATTTTTCTTAGCTTCCTAGAAACCACATAGAAACCAAATGACTTGGTTTTCTTTCCACTTCTCTAGGCAATAAACCAACTTTTCAGTTTCCATGGACACCCAGTTGAGAAACAGTAGTTAGATCTGTAAAAACTGCTATCTGACTTGGAGTCTGATGGTGATCTACCAATCAGTGTTGGGATGGCACTTTCAGCATGACCTCAAAGGGACTGATATATCTGAGATTGCTCATGAGCATCTGGGACAGTGTCAAGTTACTGTCCCTGGTACTTTATCAGTTTCTTAATTGGTGGGGATTCACAAATTATTACAGACCTTGTCTTGATAATTGGATAGTTAGAAAACTCCAAAATAAGATAGTGAGAATAGTAATAAAACAGATCTGGATGAAACAAATTTACTTTCCATTTGTTTAAGCAAGAGGCTTCATGTACTGATGGCTATGTTAGCTCATTTGAGAAATAATACATACTTGGAAATCCTTGTGGAAAGCCCAAAATATACTTGAAATGAGAGAAGCCATAGACTTATGTTTTAGTACATATGAAGGATAACTTTGAATGTAGGAGGTAACTAGAAAGCCTGTTTATTCAGGCTCATCAGTCATATAAGAAATGATTGAATTGAATTGTCCTGTATCATGTACTCATTCTTCAGGGCCTGATCCCTCCTAGTCTAGGACAAAATGAGTGATTATTTGAAAAGATTAACCTGGTTTTCAAGTTTTGAATATATTGTTTTTGTTCTTGCTTGCATTGCATAAAATTCTCCATTTCCCAGTTGCTCCAAAATTAACAAATTAAAAATAAATCTTGCAGACCATTAATCAGTGTTGAAAATAAAGTCATTGAAAAATATTGAAAGTGATATTTTAATGGGCATTGGGGGACACAATTCTACCATAAACATGCTAGACCATTGTAGATATGCCATTTCTTTTTTTTAGGAGATAGTTCTAAATAGTTTCTTCTGCTCTGTAGCAGAAGAGAGTGATGACCAATATTCTTTCTAGTACCAATACTCTACCACATGAAAAATCAATTTTGATTCCATATACAATAGAAGCCATGTCATTGTCTTCGGAGATCTAGCTCTTCACAGGAATAGAACCTTTAAGTTCACAGCCACAGGAAATTGGATGAAAGAATTGATCTTGTACTTTCCAAAAAAAGACTTTAATCATCTCTAATTTTTCTTTTTTTTTACTTTTTTAAAATATATTTTATTGATTATGCTATTACAGTTGTCCCATTTCTCCCTCATCATTCCCCTCCACCCTACACACTGTTTCCCACCCACATTCCCCCCTTTAGTTCATGTCCATGTGTCATAAGTTCTTTAGCTTCTACATTTCCCACACTATTCTTGCCCTCCCCCTGTCTATTTTCTACCCACTATCTATGCTACTCATTCTCTGTACCTTTCCCCCTCTCTCCTCCTCCCACGCCCCTGTTGCTAACCCTCCATATGATCTCCATTTCTGTGATTCTGTTCCTGTTCTAGCTGTTTGCTTAGTTTGCTTTTGTTTTAGGTGTGGTTCTTAATAGCTGTGAGTTTGCTGTCATTTCACTGTCATATTTTTATCTCCTTTTTCTTAGATAAGTCCCTTTAACATTTCATATAATAAGGGCTTGGTGATGATGAACTCCTTGAACTTGACCTTATCTGAGAAGTGCTTTATCTGTCCATCCATTCTAAATGACAGCTTTGCTGGATAGAGCAATTTTGGATGTAGGTCCCTGCTTTTCAAGATTTCAAATATTTCTTTCCAGCTCCTTCTTGCCTGTAAGGTCTCTTTTGAGAAATCAGCTGACAGTCTGATGGGAACTCCTTTGTAGGTGACTGTGCCCTTATCCCTTGCTGCTTCTAGAATTCTCTCCTTCATTTTAATCTTGGCTAATGGAATTACCATGTGCCTTGGTGTGTTTCTCCTTGGGTCCAACTTCTTTGGGACTCTCTGAGCTTCCTGGACGTCCTGGAAGTCTATTTCCTTTGCCATATTGGGGAAGTTCTCCTTTATTATTTGTTCAAATAAGTTTTCCACTTGTTGCTCTTCTTCTTCCCCTTCTGGGACCCCTATAATTCGGATGTTGGGACGTTTAACAATGTCCCAGAGGTTCCTAAGCCTCTCCTCATTTTTTTGAATTCTTGTTTCTTCCTTGTTTTCTGTTTGGTTGTTTGTTTCTTCCTTCTGGTCCACTCCATTGATTTGAGTCCCAGTTTTCCTCCCATCTCTATTGGTTCCCCATGTGTTTTCCTTCATTTCACGTATTGTAGCCTGCATTTTTTCATCTAGTTTGTGAGCAAAATCAACCAATTCTGTGAGCATCTTGATGACCAGTGCTTTGAACTGTGCATCTGATAGGTTGGCTATCTCTTCACTGCTTAGAGGAATTGGATCTGGGGATTTTTTTTGTTTTCCGGTTTGAGCCATTTTTGGTGGGGTTTTTTTTGTTTTGTTTTGTTTTGGTTTTAGTCTGGTCACGGCTATTACGTAGTAAGGGGTGGAGCCTAGGTGTTCCTCAGGGCAGGGCAGCCCAGTCACCGGGTTGTGACCCTATAGGTGGGGGCGGGGTCTGAGAGGGAAGAATGGAGCCTGTTCCGCTCTCTCCTGGACTCCGGCCCTTTCCGCCGCTTCCCCTTCACCTGGATTATCTGCGCACGGGAGCCTGCTGTTACGTAGTAAGGAGTGGAGCCTCTGGCGCTCCCGAGTGCGGAGCAGCCCAGTTGCTGGGTTGTGACGCTATATGTGGGGGCGGGGTCTGAGAGGGAACAATGGCGCCTGCTCCGCTCTCTCCTGGATTCTGTCCCTTCCGCCACTTCCCCTCTGCCTGGACCGTCTGCGCGCGTGAATGTGGGACTACCTGGTCAGCCAGCCACCTTGTGTGGCCTCACTGGTTCTGCACAGTTGCCCCCCTGTGCCCGGGGTCTGCCAGCTGCTGCCTGTGGGCCCGGGGACCGCCAGCCGCCGCCTGTGCACCTGGGAACTGCCAGCTGTTGCTGCTTGCTTTCCAGGTCCGCACCTCCACTTTCTCCTGCCGCGACTCCGCCCCTCTTACCGGTCTGGATGAATGGTTGTTGGACTTCCGTACAGTTCAATTTTCTATCAGTTCTGGTTGTTTTCTTGTTTCTAAATATTTGTTGTCCTTAATTTTGGTTGTTAGAGGAGGCACAGTGTGTCCGCCTACGCCTCCATCTTGGCCGGAAGTCCTCTACTTTTTCTTTGTACTCTGAAAGTTTTCTATAAATATCATGCAAAGTGAATTCCTTGAAGAAAAGAGCAAGTATTTCTCAGAGAGTTTTATTGTGGAGTTAATTCTAGTAATTTAAGATAAACAAACAGGAAAACATATATAAAGACTTTAAAAAAGAAGGAATAGTAATAGATGGTAGTTAGTTATCAGAAATCAGGCAAGGCTTTGTGGATGTATAATGAACTGATGATTTAAGGTGATGTATTTTGTCCTTAGTAAATCAGGAACAGAAGAAAGATTTAGTAGAAATGTTACAAAGTTATGATAGTTTCTTGACAGCTCCTTTGTTGTGTGAAAAGTCTTCCATTTCACTTAAGTAACCTGGGCAAATAAGGAAGAAAACACTTTTGAGGTAGAAGTAACACCATGAACAAAGTTTGAGAAGTATAAGATGCTATGGTGTGTGGAGGCAGTGCAAAGAGTTGGTTTAATCTTTTTGGACTATAATGTGTAGAAAGAGGCTAGATCAATCAAAAGTCCTGTGTGGATATAGAAACCACTTTAACAATTTTAAGAGAACTGTGGAACAAAATTTTGGGGAAATGTGGAACCAAAACCAACTGAAGAGAGAGTTACTCAAGAAGCTCAAATATATATAATGTTGAGTAAGATCTGGGCTGAAGAGTGTCCACTGCCTTTGTCCATGAGGAGAACTTTGACATTCCTAGCAAACATAGTCTGTGGGGTGAACTGGACCACACTGTGGTGATTAAGGTATGAATGAGTGATGAGGAAGAGAAAATGGGGTAATCTGTGTTTCTTGAGAGCTTGGCTTTGAAGGAAGAAAAGGGAGGAAGGAAAGGAAGACTTTATTTAAGAACATAAGATGAACGGAGAGTTTTTATCTTAAACTGCAAGCATTTTAAACAGGTTTGGATGCAGAAGGAAAGGAGTCAATGGTGAGGTCAGAACTGAAGATACAGGAAAGAAACAGATACTAGATACTAGATGACTACTGGAGGCAGTGCTGGCCTCAGGTAAGAGGACTTTGTGATTCTCTTACACAAGGCAGAGGGAAGGATTATGGGTGAAAAAACAGATATGCTTGTAAATTGGAGAAAAAAGGGAATAGAAATCATACCTAATAGATGATTCTCTGGATGACATAAGAAGCAGATCATCTCCTGTGACGGGGGAGAATGTGTTGGGGATAAAATAGAGTGAGATAAGAGATTTGAGGGAGAAATGGGCTGGGAGAAATGAGCCAAAAGTTATCAAAGACTCATGTCAGGAAGGATCAAGTCAAGGAACATGTATAAAGGACCCATGGACAAGGACAACTGGGGGGGGTAAACTGAATGTGGAGAGGGGTGTGGGCATGGAATGGGAGAGCAATGGGGGGTCATGGGGAGAACTGTAATTGAATAATAATTAAAAAAAGAATTGCTGAGCAGGACTGACCTTGAAGAAGTGGAGAGATTTCTGAGGAAAAGAGTAAAGTAATAGCACAATTGATGTGACCTTGGGACCTTTGATCTTTTAGAGAGTGGTGGCAGGAGCTTAAAATGATGGTATTCCTCTTCAAAAAAATATTTGTTTTGGAGCCATCCACCTGATGATTAGGTACGACTTTTAAATTATCATCATCACCACCTGTTAATTATCTATTGATAAGATTAGTCTTTTATTTCTACTGCAACCTTGAGAGCTTTGAACAGGAATAAGATGGCAGAAGTGTATTATTAAATAAATAATTTTCTAAGAATTTACATTTTGAAGTATTCTGTGATTGAAAGTCACTACTTCAGGTTAAAACTGATTGAAGATTTGAGAAATCTACCCAACTAACTGAATAAGAATATAAGAAGATGCTCAACATTATTAGTCATCACAGGTATGCAAAACAAAACCACAATGAAATACCACCATGTACCTATTATAATATCTAAAATTAAAAACACTGAACATATGTGTTGTTGGCAAAGATATGGAGTAACTGGAACTCTCATGAACAGCTGGTGGGAATGAAAATGGTTCAGACACTTTAGAAAACAGTTTGCCAGTTTCTTAGAAACACACACACATATCATATGACTGAGACATTGCATCCTCAGATGCTATAAACATTTGTGTATAAGTCCTTGTATACATGACCCAAGAAAAAAATAATGTTATACAAAAGTACATATAACCTCCATAGCAGTTTTATTTGTGATAATAAAAATATGGAAACAACAAAAATATCCATCAACAAGTGAATGGATTAATAAATTGTGGTATATCCATACAATGGAATACTGTTCAGTAATAAGAGGAAGTAACTGCTAATTGCACAGCAACATAAATGAATCTCAATATATGAGGTATTGTGGTATATGAATCTCAATATGTAATATCAAAATAATTATGATGAGTGAAAGAAGTCAGACAAAAGAGAGTGTATAGTTTATTATCCCATCTATAAAACAGTCCAGAAAATCCAAACTAATCTACAGCAACAGAAAACAGATCAGCATTGCCTGGAGATGGGGGTGGTCATGGAGAAAGGCAGAGGGAAGGATTACAAAATAGCGTGAGAAAACTCTTTCAGGTGATGCATGTGTTCATTAACTTCACTGTGATAGTGGTTTTACAGGTATACTCATAGGTCACAGCTTAGCAAATTGTACACTTTAAATATGTGCAGTGCATTACAAGTTAATAAAGCTATTACAAAAGGAAATAATGTGTATGTTTGAAAACTGAATAACAACTTAATCTGTTAGTTAACAGTAAATATTTGAACAGTGTTTTTTAAAAATCATGTCTTTGAAGAGCATTTAATATCATTGAAAAATACTAATAATATTTAGAGACAAATGCAGTTCTGTTTTATAGTGGTTCATTAATATTTTTCAAATGTTAAATGTAAATAATATGGTGTTAAATAAAAAAAGATACAAAAATGCATCTATAATTTAATGTGATCCCAATTGTGGTAACTTTCTCACTTGTCTTTCACAACTCAAAGGAAATATTTCAATATGTTAACCTTCTCTCTGTGAGGTGGAATAATGTATGATTTTTTATTTTCCTTCTTTTGCTTTTGAGGTTTTTCTAAAGTTGAGCTTTCATTATTGTCACAAGCAGACAAGAACCCAATAAATACTCTTTTAAAAGATTCTCTCCTACACAGGGAACTCAATGGTGCAAATATATTTAGAAAATATATCAATCTCTGTGCTGATTGAGAACATATCACTCTAGTGGAGGCACAGTGCATCTCTGCCTGCACTTCACTCACAAGGACATGCTGCCATGTGCTGGGGGTGTCAGTGTGGAATGGTGGATGTGCAGGAAACAGGCTGTTAAACCAGCACCAGCCTGCAGCTCCTAGAAATGCCCACTTAAAAGTAAGTTTTATGTAGCCTCAGGAATTTGCTTACCTTTCTTGCTTCACCACCATCAGTCCCTTGATCAAACGAAGTCAAAGACAAGAAGAATGAATTTCCAGGGCCGCTCCTAGCACAGCTCTGTCAGGAATTGTTCATCAGAGAGGTCCTAATGAGAACAAGAGAGTGGTTGTATGTGGGTGTTCCTGTGAAAATAGACAATTCCTCAGTCTTTTGTCCAATCAATAGTGAGCTTTATGCTCCTTTGACTTCTTTCCTCTCCAAGTCAAAAAGAAGACCAGGGTAGAGCTAAGCCTATGGAGTGGGAGCAAAGGAGGAAGATTTGT
The DNA here is from genome assembly GCA_039655065.1 of Glossophaga mutica. NCBI lineage: Eukaryota > Metazoa > Chordata > Mammalia > Chiroptera > Phyllostomidae > Glossophaga > Glossophaga mutica. The sequence goes on from CM077313.1 coordinate 66,600,910, forward strand.
AAAAGTGAGGGTCAAAGTGTCAAGGAGTTGGGAGAACTCTCATACACAAAGACATGCCTTTATTACTGTCCCCTGAAATATGACGGGCCTTTGACTTGTGAGACATCTGTTCTGCTTTTCTGCCTATGTGGAGAAAGGCAATGACTAGATGCTGTGTGCAATGAGGTGTGATTTGCAGGGGTGTAGGGGTGAAGCTGGGGCCTGAGGAAGATCCATTGGTGAGACCCAAGGTAGACTCCATACCCAGCTTTGCCAGGACATAGTGGTTGTACCTTATAGTGTGACCTATTCCTGTCCAGTAAGATGAAAATTAAAAGTAAAATGAAACTTGAACTTCAGGTGAGCAGGGCTGGAGATGCAGCTCATCTTGGGAGCAGTTTGGAGGCAGAAAATATAGTAGCCCCTCCTTACCTACAGTTTCACTTTCCGTGGTTTCAGTTACCCAAGGTCAACTACAGTCAGAAAATATTAAATAGAAAATTCCAGAAATAAACAATTCCTAAGTTTTAAATTGCATGTCATTCTGAGAAGCATGAAGAAATCTCCTGCCATCCTACTCAGTTCCAACTAGGACTCGACTCATTCTATTATCCAGTGTATCCATGATGTACACACTCTCCATAATGTGCCTGTTAGGCACTTCACGGACATCTAGGTTATCAGATTGACTGTTGTGGTATCACAGTGATTGTGTTCAAGTAATTACTTAATAATGGCCCCAAAGCACAATAGTGGTCATGCCGGTAACTTGAATATGTTAAAGAGAAGTCATAAAGTGCTTCTTTAAGTGAAAAGGTGAGTATAGCGCAAGAGGATATTTTGAGACAAAGAGAGAGAGACCATTCATATAACTTTTACCACAGTATATTGATGTAATTGTCTATTTTATTATTAGTTATTGTAGTTAATCTCTTACTGAGCCAAATTTATAGATTAAACTTTACCATAGGTATGTATGGATAGGAAAAAACATAGTATAGGGATGAGCAAAACTAGGTTTACAGTTTTGAGTATGCAAAACACAGAGTTTAATCTTGTATCATTGCTTATTAATTATTGTATTATTTTCCACATGAACAACTGTAAACCTCCTTTTTCCCATTCCTGTATAAATAGTGCTTGTTTCTATCTGTGGACTCAGACACCCACCGCAGGTGCTGGAACATACACCCCATGGATAAGGGGAGACGACTACAATAGCTCTTCAAGGCTGAAGTAAAAATGGTCTCCAATGAAACTACATTGCAAAAAAATGGGAAAGAAACAGAATGGAAGGAGTGAACATGTTCATGAGGCAGAGCCTGAAGGACTTATAGTGGAAAAAGCACAGGCCACACATGTAGTGAATGGGAAGGTGGAGTATCTCCTGAAGTGGAAGGTAATACAGATATTGACAGTATTGGGAAGCTGAAGAAAGTTTCTATTGTCCAGAATTTATTAAAACATTTCTTAATACTCAAGAAGCTGGTAGAGAAAAAGATGGTACAAAAAGAAAATCTTTATCTCACAGTGAATCTGATGATGGCACACCAAAAAAGAGATGCTGCTGACAGACTGAGGAGCTTTGCTAGAGGTTTTGATATTGAACAAGTAATTGGTGCCACAGACAGCAACGGAGAATTAATGTTTCCACAGAAATGGAAAGATTCAAATGAGGTAGAGTTGGTGACGGCAAAAGAGGCCAGTATAAAGTGTTCTCATTGTAATAACTTTTTTCTGAAGAGAGACTAATTTGGAATTCTTGTCCAGAAAATTAAGTTCAATAATTGTTTGCATTGATATAGATGGGTAGATGATTGATAGATATAGATATAGATCAGATTATATATATGCATACATATATAAAATCTGGGTCTTGGTTTTTATATTTTTTAGTGTGAAAAAATAGCTACATTTTAATGAAAATCAAGTTTGATACATTCCTTTTAAAGTAATATTAGGGGAGTTGGGTTTTCTTCATCTATAGCACTGATTACATTGAACAAATAAATAAAGCTTTCTTAGTTGCTTCTTTTATCAGAAAAAGTGATATCATGGTATATTATTTCCTTTGTATTAGAGAACAAATTTTCTAAATGTCAGGGAGTTTCTTCATACTCATTGTTCAGCTGGATTTTGTGTTTAACTCATACGCCTAAGGTCCATTCTGGGTATTTTTTGTTTGTTTATTTGTTGTTTTGTGTGTGTACACATAAAATATATTTGTAAATGTTTTTTCTTCCTGCACTTTCTTCCTTCCCCTCCCATCATCTCACAATCAGGGATAAGCCCATGTTTATGCAATATCATCATTCTGGACAACCTAAGACACAAGTGGCAAGCACAAGGCCACAGGCTGAATCCAGCTCTCCACCTTGTTTTATCTGGCCTGGCACCTTGTTTCTACCCAGCAGCAGCACTGAGCTCTTGCTTAACTGTTAAGGAGTAGTGACATATATACAGTCCTAAAATTACATTCAGCCCATTGATGGCAACCTCGAGGCTGTTGTGGCCCCCAGTGAAAATCAGTTTGACACCCCAGAAATAAGTCAGTACAAAATTCTGGCCAAGATGGAGGCATAGGTAGATATATTTTGCCTTCTCGCATAACCAAAAGAAGGACAAACAACAAATAAAAAAATAAAAAAATAACCTGAAGTGTCAGAAAATAGAACTGTATGGAAGTTCGACAACCAAGGAGTTAAAGAAGAAACATTCATCTAGACCCGTAAGAGGGGAGGAGATGGGCAGCCAGAGCAGAGAGGACATGAGGCAAGGCAGTGACTGGAGGACTGGGTGGTGCCAAATTTGTGAGTGGATAAACCTGGAGGAACAACTAGGGAGTGAGACAGACCGTGGAACCCAGGGTTCCAGCGTAGGGAAATAAAGCCTCAAAACCTCTGACTGAAAAATCCTGTGGGGGTTGCAGTGACAGGAGAAACTCCCAGCCTCACAGGAGAGCTTGTTGGAGAGACTCATAGGATCCTAGAATGTACACAAACCCACCTGGGAATCAGCACCAGAAGGGCCCGATTGGCTTGTGGGTAGCAGGGGAAGTGACAGAAAGTGGGATGAGAGTTGAGGCAGTGGCATTGTTCCCTCTCAGACCCCTTCCCCACATACAACACCATACAGAGAAGTGGGTTGTCCCACCCTGGTGAATACTTAAGGCTCTGCCACTTACAATGTAACAGGTATGCTGAGACAAAGAAATATGGCCCAAATGAAAGAACAGATCAAAGCTCCAAAAACAGAACTAAGCAATGAAAAGATAGCCAACCTATCAGATGCAGAGTTCAAAACACTGGTAATCAGGATGCTCACAGAAATGGTGGAGTGTGGACACAAAATTGAGGAAAAGTGAAGGCTATGAAAAGTGAAACAAAGGAAAATATACAGGGAACCAACAGTGAAGGGAAAGAAACCAGGACTCAAATCAACAACTTGGAGCAGAAGGAAGAAATAAACATTCATCTGGAACAGAATGAAGAAATAAGAATTTGAAAACATGAAGAGAGGCTCAGGAACCTCTGGGACAACTTTAAATGTTCTAACATCCGAATCGTAGAGGTGCCAGAAGGAGAAGAGGAAGAAAGTAAAAATTTATTTGAAAAAATAATGAAGAACTTCCCCAATCTGGTTAAGAAAATAGATTTTCAGGAAGTCTAGGAAACTCAAAGAGAGTCCCAAAGAAGTTGGACTCAAGGAAGTATACACCAAGGAACATCATAATCACATTACCCAAGATTAAAGATAAGGAAAGAATCTTAAAAGCAGCAAGAGAAAAAGGAAACAGTTACCTACAAAGGAGTTCCCTGATTTCAGCTGATTTCTCAAAAGAAACCTGTAGACAAGAAGGGACTGGAAAGAAGTATTCAAAGTCATGAAAGGCAAGGACTTATATCCAAGATTGCTCTATCCAGCAAATCTTTCATTTAGAATGGAAGGGCAGATAAAATGCTTCCTAGATAAGGTCAAGTTAAAGGAGTTCATTATCAGCAAGCCCCTATTATATGAAATGTTAAAGGGACTTCTCTAAGGAAAAAAGATAAAAACTGAACATTAAAATGACAATAAACTCACAACCATCAAAAACTGAACCTAGGGACTTCCCCCCAAGATGGAGGCGTAGGTGGACACACTATGCCTCTTCTCATAACCAAAATTAAGGACAATAAATATTTAGAAATAAGAAGACAACCAGAACTGATAGAAAATTGAACTGTACGGAAGTCCAATGACCATTCATCCAGACCAGTAAGAGGGGTGGAGGTGCGGACCCAGGCACACAGGCAGCAGTAACTGGCAGTTCCTAGGCGTGCAGGTGCTGGCTAGCAGACCCCAGGTGCACAGGCGGTGGCTAGTGGACTCCGAGCACAGGGTGGCAACTGGTAGACCCAGTGAGGCCGCTCAAGGCGGCTGGCTGACCAGGTGGTCCCACATTCGCTCGCAGATAATCCAGGCAAAGGGGAAGTGGCAGAAGGGACTGGAATCCGAGAGAGAGCTGAGCAAGCCCCATTGTTCCCTCTTGGACCCCACCCCCGCATACAGCGTCACAACTCAGCGACTGGGCTGCCCTGCACTGGGGAACACCTAAGGCTCCACACCTCACTATGTAACAGCCGTGACCAGATTCCCCCCCAAAAAAAACCCCACCAAAAATGGCTCAAACTGGAGAACAAATCAAAGCCCCAGAGCCAATGCATCTAAGCGACAAAGAGATAGCCAACCTATCAGATGCACAGTTCAAAGCCCTGGTGATCAGGATGCTCACAGAGTTGGTTGATTTTGCTCACAAATTAGATGAAAAAATGCAGGCTACAATACGTGAAATGAAGGAAAACACATGGGGAACCAATAGAGATGGGAGGAAAACTGGGACTCAAATCAATGGAGTGGACCAGAAGGAAGAAACAAACAACCAAACAGAAAACAAGGAAGAAACAAGAATTCAAAAAAATGAGGAGAGGCTTAGGAACTTCCAGGATATCTTTAAATGTCCCAACATCTGAATTATAGGGGTCCCAGAAGGGAAAGAAGAAGAGCAACAAGTGGAGAGCTTATTTGAACAAATAATAAAGGAGAACTTCCTCAATCTGGCAAAGGAAATAGACTTCCAGGAAGTCTAGGAAGCTCAGAGAGTCTCAAAGAAGTTGGACCTAAGGAGGAACACACCAAAGTACATCATAATTACATTAGCTGAGATTAAAATGAAGGAGAGAATTCTAGAAGCAGCAAGGGATAAGGGGACAGTCACCTACAAAGGAGTGCTCATCAGACTGTCAGCTGATTTCTCAAAAGAGACCTTCCAGGCAAGAAGAGGCTGGAAAGAAATATTTGAAGTCTTGAAAAGCAAGGACTTACATCCAAAATTGCTCTATCCAGCAAAGCTGTCATTTAGAATGGAAGAGCAGATAAAGTGCTTCTCAGATAAGGTCAAGTTCAAGAAGTTCATCATCACCAAGCCCTTATTATATGAAATGTTAAAGGGACTTATCTAAGAAAAAGAAGATAAAAAATATGAGAGTGAAAAGACAGCAAACTCACAGCTATTAATAACCACACCTAAAACAAAAGCAAACAACTAGAACAGGAATAGAGCCACAGAAATGGAGATCATATGGAAGGTTAGCAACAGGGGCATGGGAGGAGGAGAGAGGGTGAAAAGGTACAGAGAATAAGTAACATAGATGGTGGGTAGAAAATAGGGGGAGGGCAAGAATAGTGTGGGAAATGTAGAAGCTAAAGAACTTACGACACATGACTGTATGTATGAGCAGTTTAATTCAATATGAATTATACTGTAATAAAGCTGTGAAAATGGTTCTGCATTTAAAAAAAAGAGAAAAAAAACTTATGACACATGGGTATGAACTAAACGGGGGGAATGTGGGTGGGAGGGGGTGTGCATGGTGGAGGGGAATAATGGGGGAGAAATGGGACAACTGTAATAGCATAATCAATAAAATATATTAAAAAACTGAACCTAAAAAAAACAAAAACAAACTAAGCGAACAACTAGAACAGAAATGGATATCACATGGAGGGATATCAACAAGAAGGCAGAGGGGGAAAAATGGGGGAAAGGTACAGATAGTAAGTAGCATAATTGGTAGGTACAAAATAGACAGGGTGAGGTTAAGAATAGAGGGGGATGAAATGGAGAAGCCAAAGAACTTATATGTACAACCCATGGACATGAATTAAGGCACATAATGCTTGTGGGAGCGGGTTGCAGGGTGGAGGGAAATAAAAGGGAGAAAAAAGGGGACAACTCTAATGTCATAATCAATAAAATATACTTTAAAATAATGAAAAAAGAAATGTCAGTTCACATTATATTGAAAATTTTTCCGAAACCTTCATCTTTCAAATCAAATAGATAATTCCAGAATTAATTAGACAATTTAAATAAAATGGAAACATATTAAGTCAGATATATTAAAAGCAGCCATGTCAGAATCCATATCTGTATCCATAGTCATATAAATACAAATTTATTTGCAAAACCCCTGATGGGAATATTTTATCAATACCAAGAACCTCCCTGCCCCAGATAAGAAAACTTGATAAATCCTGGTGTGTTTTAATTAGTTAAGCAAGACTAATTAGTTAAGTGAACACTTAAAGATTCTTTCTAGTAAAACTTTGCAAGTTGAAATCTCTGCTCTATTGACCAAAAAGTCAATGTCTAGGACTTTGCTCATGGAAACCTAATCAGATGGTTAAAGATGTTGGCAATTTAAGAAGTCCTGCTGGAATAAATGGGTGAACAAGCTTTTGTCATCTAAACTATTGATTTGCATGATTTTCCTTTACCCCCAACTCATTCCTTATATATAGCCTCAATCTTTTAAATATTTGTGTTACTGGTTTAGTGGGAGCCTGGAAAAGAACAACTGTATAGTACTCAGAATGTTATGTACTGTTCATTGTAAATACTGATGAACAGTGGCAATAAATACTTTAATATTAAAAATATAATACATATACAAGCTTCCACTTTTGAATATTTTTAGTAGCTTAAAACATATTTGCTTTTAATTTCTCCCTTTGTTAATTATTTTAAAGAGTTGTAAGTGAATGCTTGAAAATGTGTTTCTTCAAATGTTCCTGGGGTCCTCTGCGATGTGAACAATCCCACCCTTTAATTTCTCCATTTGCAAATTTATCTTCAGATACTTATCTTAAGTGTTCTGCCCACCCACCACCTGCCCCACTTGCCTCAGTTCTCTTGGAATTTTGAGTTGGATCTCTGGTCACTCGATCAGAACTCTTCAGCCTTCTGGATTTACCCTTAGCCTCTAACCCCCCTCAACTAGATCCTCTTGCCATAGAGTCTATCATCATTGGGTAAAAACTGTGGGAAAGCCATCCCTACTGCCTGGCTAGGATCAGGGGTGGCAAGTAGAACAGGTAGTAAGGAGAGCCCTCTACTTAGGAACAAGGTTTTAGGTATCACCAGCAAGAATTATATATGCTTTCTTTCTTAGAAACATTGTCATACATGTAGATCAGCGATTTCAACCTTTTTCATCTCATGTCACACAAATTAATCACTAAAATTCTGCGGCATACCAAAAAATTATGATTTTTGCTGATCTGACAAAACTAGGCATAATTTTGATTGATTTACAAAAAATAATAATAGTAATTACTTACCCTTTTTTCTCCAAAGTGACTTTAAAAAAATCATGTGCCTATACGTGCCTATATAAGGATTTCTGATACAAAGAATTAACTAACCACATGCAAACTTATTATGGTATGTGACAAATAAGATGCAATTCTGTTATGTGACCTATATACGTTTATGGTTCAAGACAGGGCATTCACACTGGAGGGTTATTGTTGTGTTGGATGGTGTTGTTTTTTAATTTGACAATCTAAAGGAAAAGAGGTCAGTGATTCTGATTAAATCGTCTGGTATTGCATGTTTTGAAAATTCTTGCTGCACACCAGTTGAAATTCGCTGATGTAGATTAATTCTAGAATGTTATGATGATGGTGTTTAGGCATTTGTGGTTAAATAAGTTCTAGTGGTTCACCTGTGCTGTGAAACTCTCACAAAGTTGGTACGCATGTATACATATATATAATACTGCATATCTCTCATGTATCTATTTATATTTCTATACAAAATTTTTGTTGAACTAATCACTTATTTAACCCAAACCTTTGATTAAGCAGAACATATTCCCCAATTATGTTGGATAATAGAATTTGCCACATTTAAACTTGAAATAATGAAATGATGTAAGAAGAGTTATATGTTCATAAATATGTTTTATTAAATCATGTCACCATAGTATAGAATCTGGTCATTAATCAGCATTCTCTCACTTTACAATTTGTCCCTAACATTCAGTTGGACAATAGCTCACTCAGAGTTCTCTCCACCAGATTATTACAAAATTCTTCAATTTTGTATAGACAGTAATTGTTTCATAAATAATTTAAGTCCTTTCAGTATTTAAAAAGATGTCTTTGTATCTTAGGTGAATTTCACACATTTGTGACTAAGTAAGTAGTGAAATTCTGAATGTGTTAATTGAAGTATGTTTTTAAGACAATCCTAAGAATGTGAAGAATGATCTTGATATATATCAGCATCCAAAAATGAGATATCCATAATTAATTTGAGGAAGGGCTTTTTCTAAAGTCTGTAATTAAAGCATTTAGCAACTCTGAAGTCAAACCTGGACAATTTAGGTCTTGGGAATCAATTTTAGAATACATTCAAAACGCCATTTTCAAGAATTAAGCCCTAAAACTTAACTTATTTCCAGCAAGAATTTATTAAGATGCACTTGCCAATAGAACACTGTTCTTGTTAAACATAGTTTTAACCCAGACGAGAAGTTAATTGTTACTTTAGTTTTTGAGTTCTGAGGATTACAGATATGTGACATTTATGCCCTCTTGCACACACAGAAGGGAAAAAAAGTCATTTTGAAACAGAAAACTGCTTCATTCCATAAGCATGCCATTAATGCATGATTCAAGATGTCATAGTTTGGATGAGATAATCAGATTCCTTAAATGAATCAAGTGAAAGCAGATGCTTTGTTTAGGAATGACTTAAGTACATGTAAACTGAAGACAGTAGATTAAAAGGAGAAAAAAAAAGATGGGTGTAAAAGTAAGAATATTACTAAAAAGGCAAAATAACTAAAAACTGTCATTATGACTTTTGGGCCAAGGAAAAAAATTATGATCATTTGTCTTTCAAGGAATTACCTCCAAATGAAAGTACAGCTCAAATCCTATCATTAACGAGCACATGTTTGATATTGACAGATGGACATGCCATCATTTTGAGACTACACATCTGAAACCCTTGGGAATTATCGTAGAAATAATGAACTAATATTCTTTGAAAATCTCAGTCCAGGAAAGTTTGTCCTTGATAATAATAATTCATGTTTATAAGGTGCTTTTTTATTCAACTCTTAAGACTCTGTATAGATTTTTAAATATGCATGGTCATATGTCACTGTCATCACACATCATAGCCCAAATGTTTCAATTCCTTGGACATAAAGCAACTCTTTATTTCATATGTGAAAATACCATCTCTACCCTTGCCACACAAATTCTCCTCAAAATAGCAGTTTCTTATCTATGTTCCTGTATTGCTTGTGCTCAAGGATTGTTAATGCAATCTTTTCTTAAAGCAATGTTTTAAAAATTCTTTAAAAACAAAACACCTGTGTTTTCTGGCAGGACAACAATGTGTCAGCCGAAATAGCTTTATTTAATGACTGACTGTGGTTTGCTAGCGCCCCATAATTCATTTCATAATTGGAAAAAAATGTAGCATTTGCTGACATCATCTGAGTGCTTATCTGGACCCATTGAACAGGGAGTTTTCCAACAAAAATGATTTAATTTTCCACTTTACTATTCAGGAAGGATTTAGGATTGGGGCATTTGTGGAGTTTAGAAATAATTTTCATTTTCAGAATTTTACCTCAAAATTTGGACAAGAAGGAAGACTGTCCAAACATAGTTTAATTACTAGGCCAAAATTTTATCTATAAAATCTCATGACCTCTTAGGCATATTGATACCAGTCTGAGATCAAACATACTAAGCCCTGAAGAGAAAATAGTGTTAGAAATTAAAAATCTAATGGGTGAGGAGATATAATTACTATAAGTGCTGTTCTGAAAGAGTTTCTTAAATAGGTATGTATTCACCTGATTCTTGCCTACCTGGATCTCCAGTTTATTTGAAAGTTTGCAGTGCAAAATATACACGAATTGCATCAATCATTATCTAAAAGTAATGGACTACCAGTTGTGGTGGTATTATTTGATATTCATAATGTAGTAGGTTTAAAATTTTATACACTGTACTACGAATAAGAGTAAAGAATATCTAGCCTAATCTTTCTTAATAAAACTCATCTTTGTATAAGAGAGGAGAAAGAAAAACTTATTTTTAATATTGCCATCTTAAATATTTTTGTCTTTTTTCATTTAAACACTGTCTTGGAAATTCCATCTATTCTCTATCTACTTCTCTTGGATAGCCTTACCTCCTTATGATTGGGTTAAACCCTTCTGTATCTTTACCCTATACTGGCATCTGAGCAGCTGAAATGGCTGGGGGAAAAAACACAAAACTGTTTTTCCTGGTCTCTCTTTTAAGTTCCACAGCCATGAATCTCATATGGGCACTCAGCATGTCCAGAATCTTACTCACAGTCTGAGAGTAGGGGAAGAGTGTTTTCTCAAAGGAAAACAGAGGTGCTCTTATCAAAAGAAGGAAGAAATGTTGGCCAAGCAAAAACAACAAATGACCAATGTATCTGATGTAACAGATCATAAAAATCACCAGAACAAGTGTTTAAAACAGAGATTCCTAGGCCCTACCCCATTCTATTGAATCAGAATCTCTTAGCGGAGTTGTCTACAAATTGGTGGTGTCTTATTTTTAATGCTCACCCAAGGACATTTCTTCATTGTTTTTAGAGAGAGGAATGGAGGAGTGGGGGAGAGAGGGAAAGAGAGAGATGTGAGAGAAAAACATCGACTGGTTGCCTTCTGTAGAAGGCAACGCACCCCAAACAGGGATCAAACCTGAAATATTTTGGTATACAGGACAATGCTCCAATCAACTGAACCATACTGACCAGGGTTAGGAATTGGTGTTTTTAGTAGAATTAATGGCTACTCCATGTTAGCCACTGCTTCTGCTAAAATGTAAAGAAGTATGTGGAATATTCTGATTTTCCATCCATCTTAAGATATACTTCTCTGCTATGTTGCACACCCAAGTTAAAGAGGCATGAACAATTATTGATTGCCTTTAAGTTGTGTAGACATGCACTGGAAATCAGCATGGGGATGATCTGAAATACATGATACTTCTCTAAACCATCAGGAAATTACTCACCCTTTTGGCTTCTATAGTGTAAAACCAACAACATGTTTTATTTTTTTTTTAAGTAAAAATATAAATAAAACAGAAAACTCTTCTAAATCAACTCTTTTTTTCCTCCCAAAAGGGAAAAATAGATAAATGGCTGCACTCTGGATTTGCTAAAAGAGGAGACTATCATTTTCACATCTTGAATTATACTCACATTCCTCATTACTAAACTTCTGTTTAGGCTTCATCACTTGAAAAGAAGCCATCTCAGTGAAATGAAAGTCACAGTGGGCACCAATTACTTGCCAGTCATATGTCAGCTGTGTTGGCTGATTTCAGTGTGTGATCTGGGAAGTGGCTCTGAGAATGGAGGGTTACTGCCCCCCTTGCACTTCCATGAGGGTGTGTTGGCTTCTCTGGATTCTATGTACCTTCTGGACTTGAGTTTTAAAGCCGATATTTATCAATGCTAAAGGAATTGAAGCTATAACAATGCTTTTGTATATTAGCACATGGAACTTAAGTATATTGAAATGTTGTTCAATAGTAATAACAATAACACCACCACCAATACCAATGACAATAAGTTGAAATTTAAAATAACATTTATTATTTTCTATATACCTACTGTTACCTTAAACATATTACATGGATAATTTCATAAGTCCTTACAACCACCCTATGAGGTAGTTGATATTATTATCCCTATTTGGTGGCCAGCATCAGGTAATCTACCTAAGCACACACAGCTATAAAGTGGCCGAGACAAGTTTTAGAGCAGCTGCCTCCATCCATACCCTCTTAGAGACTAATGGATCTACAATGCCAGTGAGGGTGTGTTCTGTGGTAATGTGTTCAGTTGACACAGAAGGGGGTAAGATTAGCAGGATCACCTTCAAAATGGCTTAATCAATGACCTTGCTTCATTAACTAGATACTCCACTCAACTAAGTGAGCTTAGCACAGACTTGGGTGTTTTGGAACACTTGGGAATGAAGAAAGCTTTGTTTCTGGGTTGCAGGCTCCTGGGCTGGGAACAAACAAGCTTTGGGAGGCCATGCTGTATGTTGGCATGGTATAGATGGATTTGATTCACAGAATAAAGGCACATGAACATGCAAGTAGAAACCTGTAACCTTTAAGTTCAATGAAAGCAAGGACCCAACTCATTCATTTATGGCCTCTACCAAGAAGTCCTCATGTATTCAACCCATGTCTCCAAGGGAAATTTTTCATTTTTTTCAGTTCATTTCTATATTAATTTTATTCTTTGAAAAATGATGGAAGATTGGTCAAAAACTTTTTTTGGTCTTTTTATTGGCTTCTTGAAAAGTTAGAAGTAGCCCTGTGATCTCCAAGACTGGTTTGACTCAGGTGCACAATTTGAGTCCATCAAATTGAACAGGTATCAACAAAAGGAAAAGGGAAAGCCAGCTTCAACAATCCTATGTGAGCCTCCCAGTTTGTTTTTTCTTTAATTATTGTCAGTCCTTGAGAAATGTACATATCTGTTGCAATAAGCAGGAGTTGTGGCATGCTCTGTGAAGATGGGCCAAACCTCCTGCAGGACTGTGTGAATGGAATTCAGTATACATTGCAGACTAAAAATATTGTAAGAGCATTCCACTCTTCTCATGTGACTTTCCTTTCTTTCTTATTCAGCTGTACTCAGATCTCTGTAGGGAGCAAATGAGAATCTGTGGATTCAATGAAATGTAAGAGTGGAGGCTTCCACAGAGCCTTCTTAAGATCTTCATTTGTCTACAGTGCTTGATAGATCAGCTTAGTCCAGAATTCGCTGCTACAGAAGAGATATTGACTTGCCCTATTGTGTAAACATAGAAAGCCCCAAATCAAAACCCCTGCCAGTGACCCAAAGCCCCAAGCTCTAGAAACTATAGGATTGAGACAAGAAACTGTGAGAGTCCACAATGGCACTGACAACCATATGTTATTGGCTAGGACTGATTGGAAATTAAAGCACCATCCCCAGGGGAAAATTTGCAAAGAAATCAGGGAGTGCTCGGGTGCTCTGTATTTTCAAGTTCTTTGTCTTGCCTTAGCTGCATCATTATTAGCAAAGACAAGTAGAAAAAATGCAAAATATTTTTGTAAGCTTTAAAAAGGTCATTGACTAAGGTCTTATGTGAAAAGCAGGTATGAAACTTCGATGTTTTATGTTGTTTTGCCTCTACCTGTGAATTGATGTGACTTTAAGGAATTCATATCATTTCTCAATGTCTCTATTTTTTAAATTTACAAAAAGTATGGTGATCATATTTTTCTCCTGCCCAATCCCCTGAAGCATTTATCAATCAGACTGTGGACAATAATGTGTTGAATTCCGAGGAAAGAAGGTTCTGATGAAATTCAGAAGAATATTTTCCCTTCACTTTGTAGTTTCTCTTTGTTAAGAATCAGTGTAGTTCAGTTTGCACCCAACAGACAACAAAATAGCACAGATATGTCCTGTCTTGTTTCTGGTATCTCCTTGTTTCTTTCTCTCCAAAACATTATCAGTGATTTCACCAATAGGAAAGCAGTTTAGGAGCTTCAGTTTGTCAGTTAACTCGTACTCCCTCTGCTGGTTGGACGACTCCCAGGCTTTAAGATTAATTAATTAATCATTAACTTATTTTCAGTAAAGTTGAAAATTATGTATACTTTGGGGGGAGTGACCAACTTAGAATAAATTTGTGATGCTGTATGTTTTCCAGTGTTTGGAAGAGTTGCCATTTTATTTAGCACAAATGTAAAGTCAGGTTCCTAAGATAAGGTTTATCAAGGTGGTATTCTGAAGGACTAGCAAACCTACCAAACTCCAATTTTCAGATGGCACTAACAAATAAAGACCTAAGAAACAAATACTTACCTGGCACTAAGTATCAACCATTATCTTTTAAGCCCTGGAGGTGTAGCTCAGTGTACATGGGAGAAATCTGTTAAAGGCAACCAGAACATTAAATATGTTTAAATTCATCGGTTCATAATAATACAAATAAAACCCTAATCAGTCACTTTTAAATGACGATAAAGAACCAATTCATTATTCTGAACACTGGTAAATAAAAGAAAAAAATCAAGTAATTATTCTTTCTTTCCTGTGTGAATTATGTTACTGAGTAACTGAAAAATATATAAATGAAGTATTTCTTCATATAAATATTGCAGCCTACATTCTCTCTACTACCTGTGAATCAGTCTTTGGCTTTTTTTTATGCATGTAATGACAGGTTTTTAAGGTGCTAAACATGGCATTGCAAACCTTTTGCATGTTAACACCTGGACTTACTGAATATTTCCAAAGCAATCAAGTTCAATACCTTTCTTTTGAAGAACTGGCTACCACTAGAGAAACTCAAAACACTCCACAGACACATTAATGCTAGGTAAAGACCATTTAAAAAACAAGAGTCCCAGGATTCTGACCCTACCATACAAAGTAAAAGTTATTTGGCCAAGTGAGATGCTTAAGTTAGTGGGCTACAACAAAGAAAATCCACTTAAGTAACCCTTAAAACATAAAGTTCTAGAAAGCAATAATCTCTCAACAGCCAGTGGTTCTTAACCTGGGTGTCCATTGGAATTACGTGGTGGGAGTGAGTGTGAATGCTTTCCGTTAGTACTGATGCCAAGTTCCTTCCCAGGTCTCAAGGTGTGGATTGCATACAAAAGTCAGTATTTTTAAAAGTTCCCCAGATAATCTTCATGTGCAGCAGTGTTGAGAATCACTGCTCTACAGGGTAATTTCCAAATATATTGCAAATTCTGGAGAAAAGTGGAATGATTTAGTTATTGATCAGAAGGTCTGATGTAAATATGGAAGGCAATCAGCAAGTTTTGCTCACTGGCAATTCCTTAATTTTGTTTAAAAGGCATTGCTTCATTGTGGAGGCCGGGGATTATATGAAGTGTCCAAAAATATTTTGCCAGACATCTGTGGCACGAAAGTGCATGGAAACTTTTCAAAGTGATATGTTACCAAACTGCAGGTTTCTTCACTCTGGACAGTGTGAAACAGTGTTTTTGGGTGTCTGGGAGAGCTTTTTACATAAAAGGTCATTTAGGGAAAATGAGCTAGAAAAGCTTCCTCTCTTCCCTCCATTTTTATTTATAGAACTGTGTTGGTGGTACCTGGATTGATTAAGGAATAGTGATAGTTACATGAATAACCCAGAGTGATGTTTTCCCTAGTAACAACTTCAGATTCTTTTGATTTGGGGGCCACTTTACTTTGTTGGAGGCATTTGGACTGCTCAGTTTATCCAATCCAAAAGAAGGGTGATGTGTGAAGGAGATTTGCCTTCTGGACACTGTGTCATTTTAGTAAAAACAGGAAGAATAAGAACAAGAATGAGAGATAGGATGAGAGGGAGGGAGAAAAGGATAGAAGAAGGAAGCAAGAGATCAAGAGAGAAAATAAAAAGAAAATAAATGGAATTCTATCTTATACCATTCACAAAAATTAACTTGAAATGGATTAAAGACTTAAACATACAACCTGATACCATAAAACTACTAGGACAAAACATAGGGAAGAAAAAATTGGTCTTTGCAATAATTTTTTGGATATGACACTAAAACCACAAGCAACAAAAACAAAAATCAACAAGGGTAGTTGATGTAGTCCTCCAACCTGAAAGTCTGATCTAGCCCTCAAACTAAAACTAAAAGAAACAATCAACAAAATGAAAAAGTAACCTATGGGATGGGAGAAAATACCTGCTAACCACATATTGGATAAGGGGTTAACATCCAAAATACATTAAAAACTCATACAATTCAATAACTAAAAACACCAAAACTTCCATTAAAAACTGGACAGAGGACCTGAATAGACAATTTTACAAAGAAGATATCTAAATGGCCAACAGGTACATGAAAAGTACCTGCTCAACCTCACTAATCATCAGGGAAATGTATATCAAAATCACACTGAAATATCACCTCACACCGGTTAGAATGACTGTAATCAAAAAGATGAGATAACAACTGTTAGAGATGATGTAGAGAAAAGGAAACCCTTGTACACTGTTGCTAAGAGTGAAAATTGGTACAGCCATTATGGAAAACGGTATAGAGGTCCCTCAACAAATAAAAATAGAACTACCATATGATCCAGAAATTCAGTTTCTGAGAATATATCCCCAAAGGGAATAAAAACAGGGTATAAAAATCAGGATAATGAAAAGATATCTCTGCATTCCTATGTCTATTGCAGCATTATCCACAATAGCCAAAATATATCCTATCTGTCAATGGATGAATGGATAAAGAAGATGTGGTATATACATATGCAATGGAAAATTATTTAGCTATGAGAAAGAAGAAAATCCTTCCATTAGTAACAATACAAATGAACTTTGAGGGCATTATGCTTAATGACATTAGCCAGTCAGAGAAAGACAAATATTGCATGGTGTCACTCATATGTGGAATCTAAAAAAGATGAACTCCTAGAAACAGGAATAGAGTGGTAGTTAGCAGGGGTCTGGGGGTGCGGGAATTGGGGAGATGTTAAAGGGTACAAACTTGCAACTAGAAGATGAAGAAATTCTGAAGATCTAATGCACAGCATAGTGATTATAGACAACACTTGTATTATATATCTCAAGTTGCTAAGAGACTAGATTGCAAATATTCTCACCACACAAAAGATAAGTATGTGACATTGTTAGCTAAAGCTACATTAGTAATCATACTACAATATATAAAGTCAAATCAACCCGTTGTATATCTGAAGTTACACAATGTTATACATAAATTGTATTTCAAAAGGTAAATAAATAGATTTTTTTAAAAATCCTAGCGATGCAATAAACCAAACCTGAAGGCAAAGTTTAGATTCCAAGAACATGAATAGAAAAGAGGAAACCTTGAATTGATTCTGAAATTCAGAAATATCTTTTTAGCAAACAATTTTTAAAAATGTGATGCATGATGAAGTTTAAAAATATTTTGGATCCCCAACTGGAGTGGCTCAGCGGATTGAATGACGGGCCTATGAACCTAAGGGTCACCTGGTTTGATTCCCAGTCAAAGCACGTGCCTGGGTTGTGAGCCAGGTCCCCAGTGGGGGGCACCACACATTGACATTTCTCTCCTCTTTCTCCCTCCCTTCTTCTCTCTAAAAAAATAAAAGTAAAAATGTTTTGGAAATGTATTTTCTTGCCTGCTTTCAAAAAGATTTATGGTAGTATACAAGGCATACCATGGTGCAAAACAGTATAATTAGCATTGAAAATAGAACCAAGGCTCTCTGATAGAATTTAAAGGGAAAGGATGTTACTAGGAATTTGGGGTGAGTTGCTTACTTATCTGGGCAATGGATTAGCCTTTAATTTTCTCAGAATTTAAGGCATAAAAGGAAACATTTTTTAATGGTTTCTTTTCTTCCTTCTTTCTTTCCTTCCCTTCTCTTAACAAAGAGAGAGAGAGACAGGAACAGAGAACACATAAAGTTGTCTTATAGATGGAATTGTTATAGGATAAGATTTACAATGAGTTGCAAATGTAAATATTTTCAACAGTGGGCTTCTTTTTAATTTTTAAGGGTATTGTATCATCACAACAACCTTCACAGAAAGGTTTGCTTTGGCAAGATGTACGTAAGAGTGTATTCCTCAACACTATTACACAACACTAGCTACAACTTTATTTATCCTTCCATGCCAGGAGTGTTACTTGCAGTTGACATGTGTTTCTTGTTCTGACATGCAACTGTAGGTTATATAGTTAGTTGCAGTTGAAAGACTAACTTTATATTCTAGTAAGTAGTAAAGTATCAACACCATTTTTGTTCTTCATAGAACAAAAAATACAAGCAAAACAGGTTACAGAAGTAGTAGGGGGAGTCGTGGTAGATGGTGGTGAAAACATTGGATTTTACCTTGAGTGATATGGTAAGCCATTGGGAGGTGTGAAATAGAGGAGTGATATAACTGGCTTCTATTTTAAAGCAATTGCCTTGATTACTGGGTTAATGATAGAGTGTCGGGGGTGAGGACAGAAGCTGGAGGATCAGTTAGGAGAAGATTGCAATAGTTCAGGAGGGAGATGACATAACTCAGACAGATGGAGAGGTATATTTTAAATATAGAGGCAACAGGATTTGGTGATGGACTGAATGTTTGAGAGAAGGAGAGGAGGGAGTCGAGAGCATAAGGTTTTGGCTTTGAAACAACCAAAACGTTCATTAATAGCCATTAACTGAATGAGGGAGATCACTAGAGGAGTAGGTTTTAGGAGACAGATTTGGGTTTCTTTCGGGATGTGTTAAGTTTGAGAAGCCTTTTAACTTCCAAATGAAGAAGTCAGCATTTGGTGGAAGAGAGAATGAACTCTTTAGGGAGTCTGGAGTTCAGCATAGAGGCTGGTGCAAGAGAGAAGGATTTGGATTAGAATTCAAACAGTGTGGCATATGTTTCTGTAGAATACTGGAAAAGGTACTGTTTATAAAAGTGTTACTTTTACATTATATCTTTTTCAGTTGATTTTTAAGTTTATTTAAAAATTTTAGCTGTTTTAATTTAATCTTTGATACCTATTTACTATTATTTATTATAAGTAATCTATGCTTTATGTATCTCCAGATCAACTCTGTCCCCAGTTTTTAGCCCAGAGAAATGCTCAATATATAAATGGGGATTGCATGAATAGTATGTCTTTGTGTTATTTTTAAAATGTAATCTAAAATGTCCTCTATATTGTATGGTATGATTGTGAATATCTTAAGTCTTAAATTTCCTCTTAAGAAGCTAATCTCTCACATTATATGAAAGGTATTGGGAAAATATGATTCAGGAACTCAAGCAATCAGTGAGGAAACCTCAGGCTATAGGCCACAATGAACCTTCTTCCCATCCTGATCTGGACACCAGTCATGATCTAATGCAGGACTGAGATCCTGGTAGTGTTTGGGATGAAATCAGGACTAAAAATTCTGTCAAAGTTAGCCCAAGATTAACCATGGTAATACTCAAGAGGCCATTACTACTACAACAGGTCTGGGAACATGTGTTAGTTGATGAGACTTTAGGAGTTCTAGACCAAGTGCAATCAAAAGAGCAAGTAAAGCATCTGTTTAACTTGACTGATTAGCCCAGGCAACATTTGGAATAGTTCTTTCCTGTGTTCTTCTGGAATGGAGAAGACTTAGGGTTTGATTGGTTTTCTCAGGTCACTTCGAAATGGAACAGACTTCTTCTGAGAGACACTAGGAACTGGAGGCAAAATGGTACTTGCTTAGACACTTTTTTTGTAGTTTGTATCTGATCCATTAAAGTCAGAAGAAGGCTTCTGGCCAAGATGGAGGCATAGGTAGATATACTTCGCTTCCTCACACAACCAAAAGCAGGGTAACAACCAATTTTAAAACAAAAAACAACCATAACTTCCAGAAAATCGAACTGTATGGAAGTCCAACAAAGGAGTTAAAGAAGAAACATTCACCCAGACTGGTAGAAGGGGCAGAGAGCGGCAGCTGGGGCAGAGAGTAGGCTGGCAGGTGTGGTGGTTTCGAATTTGTGTGCAGATAAATGGAGAGGAACAACTGGGGAGTGATACAAATCACTTGACCCAGGTTCCAGTGTCAGGAAACTAAAGCCTAAAAACCTCTGGCAATAAAAACTGTGGGGGTTGCGCTGGAGGGAACAACTCCCAACCTTACAAGAGAGTCCATTGGAGGGGCTCACAGGGTCCTCGAATGTACAAAAGCCCACCCACCTGCGAATCAGCATGAGGGCAGCACCTGAAAGGGCACAGTTCACTGTGGGAAGCGGGGGAAATGACTGAAAGCTAGGCCAGAGCCAAGCAAGTGGCACTGTTCCCTCTCTGACCCTGCTCCCTCATACAGTGCCACAACACAGCAAAGTGAGTTACCTCACCCTGGTGAATACCTAAGCTCCACCCCTTTAATGTAACACATGTGCAGAGACAAGAAATATGGCCTAAATGAAAGAATATATCAAAGCTCCAGAAAAATAACTAAGCAATGAGGAGATACCCAACTTATCTATCAGATGCAGAGTTCAAAATGCTGGTAATCAGGATGCTCACAAAAATGGTTGAGTATGGACACAAAATAAAGGAAGAAGTGAAGGCTATGCAAAGTGAAATAAAGAAAAGTGTACAGGGAATCTACAGTGAAGGGAAGGAAACCAGGACTCAAATCAACAATTTGGAGCAGAAGGAATAAATAAACATTCAACTGGAACAGAATGAAGAAATAAGAATTCAAAAATATGAAGAGAGGCTTAGGAACCTCTGGGACAACCATAAATGTTCCAACATCTGAATCATAAGGGTACCAGAAGGGGAAGGAGAAGAGGAAGAACAAGAAATTGAAAAATTACTTGAACAAATAATGAAGGAAAACTTCCCCAATCTGGTTAAGGAAATAGACATACAAGTCCAGGAAATTCAGAGGGTCTCAAAGAAGTTGGACCCAAAGAGGGACACACCAAGACATATCATAATTACATTACCCAAGATTAAAGATAAGGAAAGAATCTTAAATGCAGCAAGAGAAAAGGAAACAGTTACCTACAAAGGAGTTCCCTGATTTCAGCTGATTTCTCAAAAGAAACCTGTAGACAAGAAGGGACTGGAAAGAAGTATTCAAAGTCATGAAAGGCAAGGACCTATATCCAAGATTACTCTATCCAGCAAAGCTATCATTTAGAATGGAAGGGCAGATAAAGTGCTTCCCAGATAAGGTCAAGTTAAAGGAGTTCATCATCAGCACAAAGCCCTTATTATATGAAATGTTAATGGGACTTATCTAAGAAAAAGAAGATCAAAACTATGAAGGGTAACATGGCAACAAACTCACAACTATCAAAAACTGAACCTAAAAAAACAAAGACAAACTAAGCAAACAACTAGAACGAGAACAGAATCACAGAAATGGAGATCATATGGAGGGGTATCAACGAGAAGGCAGGGAGGGGGAATGTGGGAAAACATACAGGTAATAAGCATAATTGGTAGGTACAAAATAGACAGGGGGAAGTTAAGAATAGAGGGGGAGGAAATGGAGAAGCCAAAGAACTTATATGTACGACCCATGGACATGAACTAAAGGGGTGGGAATGCTGGAGGGAATGGGGGTACCGGGTGGAGGGTGATAAAGGGGAGAAAAAAGGGACAACTGTAACAGCATAATCAATAAAATATACTCAGAAATATGAGTACTTAAAGGAATCTAAAAAGGTGGTAACTTTACTTTGGATTCTGGCCTTCTGTGCACTATTCTACTCAGCAATGGTTTATTGAATACCTACTCTATATTGGGGGGTTGTGATTTATGAATTGGGTTGTTATTGTTGTTAAGTGCAGTACATAAATTTATTAAAAATTAGAAAATAATTCTTGATAACTGTTACAATCAAGAATTCAAAGCAGCCAACACAAACAATGGAACCTTAGAAAAATTTAACAATAAGCAAATTCTTCACAGTGAAGTAAAACTGTTCACTAAAATAGGATGTTAAAAGACAATAAATTGGAAGAAACAGTTTTGTTCTCCTATATGACAAACAAATTGGTTTTCTTTACAGGGAAATATCCTCATGCATTGGGATGAAAATACTGTAAAAATAGAAAAATAGATAAAAAATTAAATATTCAAATAAAAAATATATGTGGCTAATGAACATGAAAAACCTTGAAGGTTATTAGTAATAAAAAATGTTTGCAACTGCAAATGACAACAAAATGCTTTTTCCTGTTAACATTTTATGAATTGGGTTTTGAAGGTTGCATAGAGTTTTATCTATTCATCTACCCATCAGATGAGGTGCATATGAATTAATCAAGTGGACAAGAGGGTGAGGATCAAACCACTCTAGAAGTTGGAAGTATACTTTGTGTTCAGAGATATGTAAAAATTTCAGCACTGTTAGTTTACAATGCAAAAGGGAGGATAAGAGTGCAGAGTGAGGCAAGGCAAATAGGAAGGGTAGATAATGGTGAAGAGCTTCGACTATATCCAGAGGATGATAAGGAATGAGTGAAAGCCATTCTACAAGGGAAATTCTAGTTGGATTAAAGTTTTAGGAAGAATAGTTTGACCCTGCAGCCAGGGTGAAGCTGAAGGCAGGCTGACTACTCACACTCTATGGGTGGTCCAGTGAGATGCGGGAGCTTGAACCTAGTCATGGAAGAAGGGCTGTTGCAAAAAAGCAACCGGCAGGTTCTGTAGCACTCTCCCTGAGTTTATATAGGCTTAACTTGTGACACACACTTACATTCAAAGGAAAATGCCACCAAAGACAGACACATTTAGCCTCTTTTTCATTTTAACTTAGGTTCGCCTCAAAGTTAGAATGCTTCTTCCTTTCTGTTTCCACTGGCGGCACTGTAGGGGGCAGGGGTGGGGGGCAGGAGGTGGTAGCTTGTGGTCAGTAAAATTTGTGGGCTTCTTTCTGCGTGTCACTGTGGTTAGCTGGTCCTCACCCTGGCTGGAGGTATCCGATAATGTAAGGATTTGGACCTAAGTTGTAGGTACCTCCTATCTTAAGGCTCTTGCCCAGACCCTACAGTAGTTTCCTGGAACCCTATGCTCTATTGCTATATTCTAATCAACTCTACTCCAAATGACAACCAGGAAGAGACTTGAACTCTGAGAAGAAAAGAACCCTGTAGATCTCTGGAAAGACTGAGAGGCTCCTCAAATTATCATTTGGAATTTCTTTTTTGCCTTTCCCTGGACATAATACATCCGGTTATTGCCCTTCTAATTTATTTTGCATAGAATGAGGGTAACAAACATAGTTTAGAGTTAATGCTCTTCCATCATTTCATTTTTTATTTTAAGAAAAAATATTGCATACAATTTCACAAGTAGATCATGAATGTACGATTCTACTTTTAAATTATATTTTTATTGTTTAGGAAAAATTTTGTGACTAATAATTTTTAAATTACAGAGGACAATTAGTAGAATCCACTATAGTTAGGCTAGTGGATCTATCTCAAATATTCAGAAATGATTGAGATGCTTTATGTTTGGTTAAGCGGAGTCCCTTGGAGCTAGAAAGAGAGCGTGTAAGTAGTCATTTGGCAAAAACGAGCAGCAAATACTGACATAAAGATCTTTGCTGGGTGGTAGGAAATGAATGGAAAAGCCCATAGATGTAAGGATGGGCATTTTAGAGGTGAAGGTTTACAGAGCACAGGCCTGAAGGGCAGTATGTGTTCTCTCTATATTTTATAGATAAGGAATCTGAAATCCAAAGCAGTTAACTGTTTTGGCAAGGTCACATAGCTAGTCAGTGGCAAAGCCTAAATGGAAACTTACCTCTCTTGACTCGAAGTCCATTACTTTTTCTAGTATCCCACATTACCCTGTGACTAACTATGGAGTTGAAAATTTCAATGACTATGGAGCCACACAGATAAAGACACTAGAATAGGAAGAGTGGTAAGATTATATAAGAAAATAATAAAAACAGAGCTGCAAGACTAAAATAATAGGTCTGATTAATCTTTTCAGGTTGTAAGAAACAATAGCTGTCTCCATGCTTGGAGAGAGGAGATAGAGTGGGGGATGTTATTGGCAGAAGGGTGCTTTGGGCCTTTATTTGGTATTTAGCATAATGAATGATGTAAGAACCCAACTCTAAGAAAAACCTCTCTCTCTCTCTCTCTCTCTCCCCCGCTCCCCCCTCCCTCTCTCATACACGCACACACACACACAGAGTGGCAAAGGATGAAAAGGTCCAATTAAGGAACTTATGATAGAAGACTAGTACTAACACATTGTTAAATAATTATATTGTCCTTCTAATTCCTACGAAGAGGGTGGAGTCCTGTTAAAACTGTACAACAGAGAAGGCACTACAAGAAATCCAGATAACAGCCAACAGAACTGGTTATAAAAAGATTAGAAGCACTTGAAGTTGACCAAACAGAAGGAGCAGATAACACACATCTGCAGATTCTAAAAGGGTGCAGCCCACAAGACATCTAGCAGAAAGCTGAGTAGGAATCTGACTCACTCAGGTGTCAACTCTCTAAGATACTTTGGTAAAACAATTTTCTAAACAAATTGGTCTGAACAATTGGTTCTCAGTTTTGGACAGTGTTTTGAAACTAAGTCATAGACTTTCTCGATAGGTGTGAGAAAGAGCACTCCAGGGACCTACGATTCATAAGATTCATATGATTCTTAAGTGTATTGTTCTATCAAAATAGAAAATAAAAATTTTCTAAGATTTTCTAGATTCTAAGACCCTACCAGCTTAGTTGATATTATCACTATTGTATAGATCTAAGAAAGGTTGATTAATTCGGATGAGTCCATTCCACTAATAAGTGATGGAGCAGGAATTATTCCTGGTTGTGTCTGATGCCACATAGTAGATTGATTGGTGGGGAGAGTTATAACTTCTCATTTTCTTCTCTGTCAAGGTTGGATTTGAGGGAGCTGAAGAAGATACTCAAGGGGGCAGGTCAGTTCATCCAGTGTTGGCTAACATGTATTTGACCCTACAAGAAATGACAAGCTACAAAATTTCCCAAGCTGTTTTTAGGGGATCTTAGAAAGAGGTTGCCTGCTTCTGGATCTGAAACACTGTATAGCTAGCAATGACTCCCCTATAACTACAGGATAAAATTTGGCATCCAAACTCAAAATTCTGGCATTCAAGACCCTCACTGCTCTGCCTCCAATCTATCAATCCTACTTAAGCAATTTTATCGTGAACTATATCGAATACAGAGAAAAGTACATAAAACATGTATGTACAGTTTAAGAAATGAAAATTTGTAAGAGTAGCTCTTATATTCTAGGCAGAATAATTGCTACTTTCTTCCTGTGATCATATTTGGTCTTCACAAAAACTTAAGGTAACCTTATTTTATGAACAAGAAAGCAGACTCTGAGGGTAAGTGGGTGTGGGGGAGTTTAAATAACTTGCTCAGTCATATAGCCACACAGCTAGTACTTCCTATTTGGCAAAACATGTCACCCCATGTTTTAGGCATGTCATAATCTTTTTCCTGCCCCACTACTATCCTCATCAGACGCAGCCTTGGTCAGAGAGGCTGTTCATCACAGTTATCCTGATCCCAGGTGAGGAAAATGGTCATGGGGAAGAAATGGTAGAAATCCAAGATTTATGCACAGGGATGGTGACTTTCTGTTGCTTATTTGTGTTAAGGGGGAAAAAAAAAACCATTTCATAGGAGGGAACCACATATTGTTTGGTCCCTGGTAATGGTGATAGGTAAGCTGCAAGGATAAGTATGTTCCAAATATTTCCAAATGGAACAAAAGAATTATGCATTATTGATATGACATCCAAATCTATGTGTCCTGTCCTTTTTTTTTTTTTTTTTTTTTTTGCTAAACCTGGCAATCATAATCTCTGAAGAGAAAGGCTTCCTATTGCTTCCCATTTTTTAAATAAAAAATAAATGAAAATAGCTAATGCAAACACAGAGCCAGAAGCAAAAGAGTCCACGATCTCTAAATATATAGAGCAAAACTCTCCTCCCTATTCTCCCTCAGGATTTTGTACTTGGGGCATCACAGTTGAACAGGTACTTTAGGGAAAATATCTGTGCGAAATGGAAGTTGGACTTCTAAATCTAACTGTGTGAGCTTGAGCACTACATTTAACCTCATTGAACTTAGTCTTCTCATTTGTAAAATTAAAACATTGGACAAGATAATATCTGAAGTCTTTTCAGTTCTAAAAATATTCTCCTTTTCATTAAGGAATTGAAAGAAAATCATAATTTGGTGAATATAATATTGAGTGTCCAGTATTGTACAAGACACTTTATATCTTACTTTATTTAATTCTTAATAATTTAGAGAAGCAAACTGTATTATCCTTGTAATCATCACATGACTCTTTCTTGGTAGTAACCTTTATGTCCCTCTACAGCCACTTTGCAACAAAGCCTAAGTACTTAGATGCTTCATAGAAATGGATTAAATTGCAGAACACATTAATGAGAAATGGATAGCTAACTCATTTGGTGGAGTGAGAATTACCATAACCACACCAGAGTTTTCTTTTCTTAGCTGTGAAGTTCCAATCTGGAGACAGCTACCATTTGTCTTCTCGATTCTCATGTTCTTTTCTTTCAAACTCTTATCAATCATATTGTCCCCAGTCTGCTTTTTCAATGATAGAACTCAGGGCAATTTCAAAGTGTGGACAGGCTGTTTGAATTGGTCAAGTGTCACCAACAACGATCTTTCCAGCACTGAACAGCTGATGGCAGAAAGCTTCTGGCTGAATCTAATTTCTGACTGACTTTAATAGAGAGAAACCCTTTAACTTCCATTGATAAGGGGAAAATTCAGTTAAAAGGAAAAAACTTTGAATTTAACCAAATAGAAAATGTACACAATAGCCTTGTATTCTACAATGTTTCTCCATGTTGTGCTGTAATCCTGGTGTTAGAGGCTGTCAGGGAGCACGGAATCGTGTGGTAGGAAGCCTTCTGCATCTGCCTTCTTTAACTTAGTACAATGATCTTGAAATTCATCTACACTGTTGCACATATCAGTACGTCGTTACTGAGTAGTATTCTATTGCATGGATGGAACACAATTTGTTTATCCATTCACAAGTTGTTGAACAGCTGGGTTGTTTCCATATTTTGGTGACTAAGAATAAAGCTGTTGTAAACTTTTGCATACAGGTTTTTGTGTGAAGTTATGCTTTTTATTTCTCTTGGGTAAATTCCTAGAAGTGAAACTGGTACATTTTATGCTAAGTGTATATTTAAATTTAATGTTTAAGTGTGAAACTTTCCCAAATGTGGTTGTGACATTTTACATTCCTACCAGCAATGTACTGGGTTGTCCAAAATGTTCGTTTAGTTTTTTTTTTCTGTACAATGGCTCTAGTAGTGCTTAGTTGTCTTTAACTTTATTCAAAACAATTTTGTTAGATTGTATTGTGACAGCTGCCATATCAGCATGCATTAAAAAAACATATCAAAATTGGTGAATTTTTGCGCAGCCACTTTAATATTGATGATAGAAGAAAATAAGCAACATTTTTGGAATATTATGCTTTATTATTTCAAGAAAGATAAAAATGTAATAGAAACACACAAAAAAGATTTGTGCAGTGTATGGGAAAGGCGTTGTGACTCATGGAACATGTCAAAAGTGGTTTGTGAAGTTTCTTGGCACTATTGACATTTTGGCCAAATAATTCTTTGCTGTGGGGCTGTCTTATGCATTGGAAGATATTTAGCAGTATCTCATCCTCTCCGCACAAGAAGCCAACAACGGGAGATAGCCAACATACTCAAAACATCTAAATCAGTAAAGTTGTTGGTAAAAATGAAATATGTGTGTTATAGCATGGAAAAAACTACACAGACTTTTTGGCCAACCCAATATAAGAATTTTAGGTACTCCACATCTTCAACACTTGCTGTTTTAAAATTTTAGCCACTCTGATGGGTGTGTAACAGTATCACATCTTGGTTTCAATCTGTACTTCCCCATTAACTAATGACATTGAGTATCTTTTCATGTATGCATTTGCCACATGTATATATAAATATTTAAATATTGTATTTATTTATTTAGAAGGGAGGGAAGGGAGGAAGAAAGGGAGAGAAACATTTGTGCAGGAGAGAAACATCGATTAGTTGCCCTTTTCATGCCACCAACTGGGGATCAGGCTTGCAACCCAGGTGTGTGCCCCAACCAGAAATCAAACCGGTGACTTTTTGCTTTGCAGTACGACGCCCAACCAATGGAGGCATGCTAACCAGGGCACTATATGTGTATTTTTAATGAATTGTCTATTCAAATCTTTTGTCTAGTAGGTGATTTGCTATCTTCTGCGTTTTTGGAGTTCTGTTATATATCCTAGATGCAAGTCCTCTAGCAGACATGAAATTTTAAAATATTTTTCCCAGTCTGTGTTTTGATTTTTAATAGTCTTAACATCATCTTTCAAAGAGCAGGTTTTTTAAATTTAACGAAGTCCAACTTACTAAATTTTTCTTTTATGGTTCATGATTTCTATGTCCTAAGAATGTTTTGCCTAATCCAAGATAACAAAGGTTTTCCCCTATTCTTTTTTACTAAAAGTTTTACAGTTTTAGCACTTATGCTTAATTTTATAAGCCATTTTGAGTTAATATTTGAATGTAGTGGCAAAGACCAAGGTTGATAAATTTTGCATATGAATATCCATTTTCCACTATCATTTATTGAAAATACTATTTCCCCCATTGATTAACCCTGGCATGTTTGACAAAAATTAATCAGGTACATAAGTGCGGATCTGTATCTGAGTCTCTTCTATGTTTATCATTATAGAAATACAACATAACCTTAATTACTATAGCTTTGTACAGTTTTGAAATCAGATAGCAGACCATCTCCAACTTTCAGTACCTTCTTTACAGAGTGGTAAAATTTGGAAATACTGGGAGGAGATATTTCTTTTTCTTACATAAGTACTCTAAGCTCTTGTACATATCTGTGAAGCATCTATTTGCTTCCTGTAGTACTTTACATCAGTTGCTGCTAAGCTTTCAGTATTCCAAGTGTTTGTTATAAGTTACTATTTTCATGTTTCCTTGTGAATGGACCCCTTAAGTGATCCCTTCGTGTCCACGATTTATGTAACTTGTCATGCAGGTCATTAACACCAGGTCTCCAGCACAAAGGGAGGCAAGTGGGCAGCATTACTGAATAGCTGCCATGGTTTCTTGATGCTTGGGAGCCTGACTCCTTACTTCAGAGGCTTTGAAAACGGGTTGTGCAGGTTGCATTTAAAATGGCAAAGAGTTTGCTTTTAAGTCTTGGGAATTCCAGAGAAAGTGGAATCACTTTCACCAGTTCGGTCCATGGAAATGAGGAAGCAAAAACATTAGTAATGAAAATTATTGTTACAAATCAAGGGGATTTATGCTGAAGACAGAGCCCTAGCCATGTCTTTCAGATACAGGGACCCTCCCTCTATCACCAAAAGGGTTTTGGACAGAAACATTTCATTTGCTAGAGTATTCTCATGGTGGAAGAAGTGTGTATTATAGGACACTCACCATTGTACATTTATTTTCCTATCTGAAATATTTTCTCCCCACACTGTGAGGGATTTGATAAATGAGCTTAATGGTGAGTGACAAGTCTTTGCATAATAGCAGCTCATTTGTTTAGCAATATTATTGAAGAAATATAACAAAGTACAAGTTTAAAGCTAAACATTTTCTAATATAAAATATACACAGTCTTGTCTTCATCATGGAACATACTGAACAAATTCAATCTTACCTAGTAGCTCAGGGACTATTAAGGATGTAGTATTGTTTGCCCCTGTATGAAATGGTAGTAAATTGTTGTACATTTTACTTCCTGTTTTCATTTAATAGCTTTTCTCCCCTCCTATTAGCATGCCTTTTTGCATGACGTAATGAAATTACTGGCCTACTACATTAGAAATGAGATAATTGAGTTTGCTGAAATTGTGAGAAAAGTAAGAGGATATGAGTTCTGTGTAGGGCCCAAAGGCTTCTCCTGTAGGTTCATGATTGTTTTCATTAAACTTTCTGACATGTTCTGTCTCCAGTGACTCAGGGATCCTTGGCTTCGTAGTAGAGAGTTAAAATTGCTGGAAATAACCAATTGTGTATGTATGTGTGTCAGGGAGGAGTCTGGTGTGGTGTCTGTGCTAAATATGTGAGAGGTAAATACATGGATATATACATACAATACATATTTTAAGTTCCTCAAGAGCATATCAATGTACCTTTGTCTGGTATAAACCAAACCCCTAGTATGTGTTTGTTGAATAAATGAAAAAATATACAGACTTTTCATTTATTGATAGGTGATAGCTATAGCAACTTCAATAATTTTCTAATTCCTGCTGTAATGTGGAAAATGGGTTATGTCCATCCCAGAATGATGCCCCCATTTCTTTTGGAAGAGATTTATACTAATAGCATTGTTATGACTACTGGCCACACTTGGGGCTACACTTTCAGGCAACCAGCTTTGTGTCAAAAGGTTTTTAACTCTTCCACATGCACCTCACCAGTTTAAAACTCCTCTCTAGGGACTGGGGGCCACCTTCAGTCTAATTTTCCTCAAAAACTAAAGAGCCTGTTGGCCACTCTCTAGTTAATACAATAAAATGCTCTCTAGAATATTGATATCAAAAGGCAGTTGCAACATTAAGATTTTCATACTATTAGTTGAAGTGTAATGCATTCTTTAACTGCTAATGCTATTGAGAGTCAAGAATGAAATTAGAATTTAATGGTTTTTTATTTTATATTTTTTAATTTTTATTTTAATTGTTGATCTTGTACAGTTTTCTGTCTTTTATTCTCACCCCAACCCACCACCCCAGCTCTCCCCACCTCCCTCCCATTTCTGCCCCCCATAGTTTTTGTCCATGTGTCCTCTATACTTGTTCCTGTAAATCCTTCCCCTTTTCCCCTGAAATTCCCTCCCCTCTCCCCTCTGGTGACTTTCAGCCTGTTCTCAATTTCCATGTCTTTGGTTATATTATGCTTGTTTGTTCGTTTTGTTGATTAGATTCCTGTTAAAGGTGAGATCATATGGAGCTACCAGAAACTACAGGGAAGTTAGAATTTAATGATTTAGAAGCAATTAACTATATTTCCCTATCAGAATCAACCAGCAAAATACAGATGCCCTGAGAGTGGAGAAAGGGTTATTGGACCCAATGTCCCGCATACTTCATGAGATAAATTAAAAAATTAGGATTAATAAAATGAGACTGTCCATGAAATTAGATATTTAATTTGACAGAATCTTGCTTAAAATTATTTCTATTATCTTTTTAAAAATCTTTTTTAATGATGGTTTAAGTCTTCATCAATGAAGGACCAGTTATTTCTAATCGTGTCTGTAACATTTGTCTTTTTAATGCTTATTAGATTAGCTTTGAATTCATATCCTCTTCTAAATAATACTAATGTACCTTGATACTTAAAATACTTAAGACTAGGTTAGGTCTCCAAATTACTTGAAGTTGACTTTAATTTTGAATTGACTTATTTTACCCACACTGACAAGTCATATCAGCAGCAAATGAATGCTTAGATCACATTGTAATCCCTGATGTCAAGATTACAGGTAGGGAGAACAAAAAAGAATAGAGAACCTCATGAAAAACTCCATTGCAAAAGGAGATCTGATGATCTCTTGTGAACTCAGAGGAACTGATCTAGCATTCAGCAGCCTAACTCTGCATGTCCTTCTAATTGAGATAATGCTGAGGTTATACATAATATGCGCTGGAGCTGAATTCAAGATTAAGTGCCCGCCTTGTCATTTGGACAGACGTGATGAAGGGTTAACCTTATGATATGGAAATATTAACACAACATTAATCTTTGTAGAACTATGACAGACTTTCTCGCTTCAGAGACTAGTCCTTCATTCAGTCTGGGCATTGTACAGCTGACCAATACTGTATTCATGCAGCATTCACTTTGTGGAGAAAGGTACTGTAACCAGTGGTGGATGTATCAGGAAGCTAATGGAGCTTAGACCATTATTTGTTATTATAATTTTCTTTCTTAAAGAAGGCCCACTATTATGTAAGCATCTGGCCCACAAGAACTAGCTTTGCCCAGCTCTTACTAATGTGGGATTCTACCTGTAGATGATGTGATGGAAACAGGCTTTTCTACCCCACACACATCTAAGTATTATCCTTTTGTTTCCTCTGCTTATCCATGTTGGTTTTGTTTCTAATTCTATGTGTTGCCTCAGAGTTGGCATGATGTGTTTGTTCAAAGAGCACTTTCCTAGTCTGAATTTCCCTATGTCAGGCTGGTCTATCCACCTGTCATATTTCAGGGAAAGCCTTGA
Organism: Glossophaga mutica; assembly: GCA_039655065.1. Classification (NCBI taxonomy): domain Eukaryota; kingdom Metazoa; phylum Chordata; class Mammalia; order Chiroptera; family Phyllostomidae; genus Glossophaga; species Glossophaga mutica. The sequence goes on from CM077313.1 coordinate 66,633,110, forward strand.
ATTTGTCCTTCAATAATGCTCCAGTTTACAACCACTCAGGCATTCTGCACGCATCTGTTGTGGTACAGGTAGGTAAGAGTCAGTCTTGCTTGGGGTTTGTTTGATAGGCTATTAAACATGCCTATCTGCAAATCTCAAGTGCTTCTTTACAAACATTACAAGTGCATTGTTGGAAATATTTGTGTGTTTGAGTGTTGCAGAATCTCTAATACTACAGGATTTCTGGGGTTAATTAAAACTGGGAAGACAAAAATTAGGAAAGTTAGTGCAAATTATTTTATTACAGAAAGTGTTATAAAAAATGAAAGTGAACATGTTCTTTCTTGGACTTGTGAAAATGACTTTCTTTGATGATTTAAAAAAGCTGGGGTGAGGGTTACTGATAGCTGTGCAAATATTTGAAAATGTATTACATTGCCTGAAATAAGGGAATTTTAATACTGTCAGGTTGGGTGTGCGGGTTCTGGTAAGATCCATTTGTGATCACAGTGTTGTGATGCTGCTGGCAGTATACAACATACTTTCCTACCTGCCTGATGGCCAGCTTCTGGATGGAGGGAAGGACTGGCTTCCACATCGCTTGGGCCCAGCACTCCCACTGCTGGCTTTTCAAGTACGGCTGAATGGAACACACTGTGGGAAAACCACCGTCCCATGCTAATTTTCAGAGCCATTAGAAATGAATGGAGTCCCTCTCCCTGCTCAGCAGGCTGGACAACAACTTTCTGCTCACCAAGGCTATCAGTTAAGGCCAACCATTTGCAAACATAGCCCTCAGGTTACAAACTATAAGAAGTTTCTAGAAAGTTCTCAATATGCTTTCCAGTTAGAGAGTCTAACTCTGCTGTCTCTTCTAAGATATAATGTTCCTTGACTTCAGTGGATGTCCTGAATGAGGTAGGACTCTGGGATTTGCTTTTAAAGAAGTTTAATATTTTAAATTGAATAACTCATTTTCTTTCCAGGCTCCTATGAAAATGAGATGGGGCAACAAGTATTAAAATAAATAATCTTATATAAGGAAGAATGATTTTTGTCTTTACATCTGCTTATTTAAAACTCTTTCTGAGCCTACATGGAACATCCCAATATTCTTCTCTAAAAAAGATTAAGAATTAAGTTCCCTACCCTTCCCATCTATTTCTTCTTAAAAATGTTCTCAGGCTTTCTTCCTGTCCCTTTGCCTGGGATCATGACAGAGGCACACAGATGAAGATTGATTTCAAAATAAGCATGGCAGTGCAAAGAAGTGATTAAAGAAAAAAGAATGACGGCCTAAAAGAATGTGGAGGTTTACAGAATTGATGTACCTCCTGTAAAAATCTTAACTGCTCTGAGAGTCTCGGTTTCATGGAATGCCTCTTTGGAATGATTTTTTTTTTTTTTTTTTTTTTTAGTGGCTGCAATACATAAAGGCCACTGAAACTCGCTGTTACCCTCCCCCTGCTTTTTATAACTCCTCAGGTTCGGGTCAGTTTTCATGCATCTAAGCCCGGGTGGCAACTCTGGTTTAAATGCCATTTCATGCCTGATAAAATTTCATTAGGCATTTTAACTTTTAATTTCTTTTATTGCCTTATCGTGCAGATGGAGAGAAATGTTTAGAAAGGGAAAAAAATTTAAACGGGGATTTACTGAAGTCATGTTTCAGTAAGGAAGGAAATACCATTGACTTTATTACAGCTGCCTAATGTTTTCCACAAACTGTAGAAATAATGCGTTGTATCTTGGTGACCTACAATAGCAGCTGACTACTTGCACATGATGGAAATGCAATTTGGTTTTGCTAAAAATTAACTATTTAATGCCCTGGTGTCCATGTCTTACTGTATCTTGTGTGTTTGGTTTGTTCTATATGTTCTTTTCAAGTTGTGGACAGTCATTGCTCCGTGTTTGAATGCGACAGTGCAGCTTCCTGAGAAGTGGCTGGGGTTGGATGGGGGAGGCCATCGTCTGTTTGCTGTCCCTGTGGTCCTAAGAGCCGATGTAAAGATTTCTTCTGCCTCCTTCCTGTTCCCCCTTCACCTGCCCCCTACTCCCCACCAGCCAACCCAGCCCAGACCCCTCCCCCTCTTCCTCCCTCCCTTAGCTGGGCCTTATCTGGTATGTTCAGCGATGTGATAAAACAAAAAGGGAAGTTTTTGAATGCACGGACACACCCTTTGGAGGGATTCCAGCTAGAGAAGAGTCCGTTAAGGAAAGCAAGAGCAGTGCAGGGAGGCCTAGGTGCCAGGACTGAGGAAAATGCAAGCTTAGGAGGAAAAAATAATAACATGCTAGAATGGCGGTGGTGGTTTCGATAGGTCTGGAGGGTGGAGGGAGTTCAAAAAGGAACTTGCCTAATGAGGCCTCTCTGAAGATTTACTGCTACGGCTGCTGCTAAGAAGAGGATCCGGAGAAAAGATGTTCTGCCCTGACTAGCTTCACAGGAAGTCAGACAGGGCTTGCATTCTCTGGCAGGCAAAAGAGAGAAACTGCTCAGCCGGTAGCATCTAGGGACTTTCAGTTTAATTGTTTTTAAAGAGACCTCTTCCCCAAAGCATTTGTTATCCTTATACATATAATTCTCAAGGCAGAGAAACAAACAGAAAACCTCAGAAAACCTTCTGGACGAAAGCCATTCTCCAGTTTGTCCTAAGGATGACCACATCAATTTCTGGGAGTACCATTTCCTCCCCTAACTGCACCTCTCATGTAGCTCAGGGCTCATCCTGCAGCCATTGGTTTCTTGGCTGAGAGGATGTGACAGACCATTCATGGGGGTCGAACATTGTCTGTCCTTTATCCAGTGGACTGTGGCCTGGCCTCTTCCCATTTCCTCCGGCAGGACCCAAAGCCTCTCTAACTTCCAGGGGCTCAAGGTGGAACTCCGCAGTGCAAATACTGCAGCAGCAGGCCTGCACTCAAATGCAAATGCTCTCTTCCTGATGAAGGAGTCGGGAGGATAAAGTCTCGTGGAAAATACTCCCTTTCAGGTGCAAGAACTTCAGCAATTCAAGTTTGAAGTAGGGAGGATCACTGCCATTTTACTTATGGGGAAACAGGGGCTTAGCAAGCAGAAAGTGATCTGCTCAAGGGCACATAAATATTTGGCCTTAGAACACTCCTATCCCATCTGATCACTGCCGCACACAGGCGCCTCACTCCGGTGGCCAGGCTCATGTCATCTTGAGAACTCATTCTGAATAATATATCAGCACCCTTCAAGGGGAAGGAAGACAAATGGGGTTCTGGGCGTTTGCTCACAAGACAGGAAAGCAGTCCATCTGGTTCACCATGTAAATCATAGCAAGTGAGGCAGAATATGGAAAGAGATCCAGAGTTTGACATCCGACCCCGTCCTACAAACAGGCTTGAATAAAACAAATTCAAATCACCAGAAAGGCTCAGGTAGAGAGATCCAAGGAAGGGCTGAGGGCAGCCATGGCCTGGCGAGAAAAGCAGAGGAATTCTAGGATGGCAGAAACAGGTTCTGTGCTCCTTGTTTTAAAAGACTGAGAAATAGAAGAGTAAGCGGATGGGAGCCCCCCTTCTTCACTCAGTGGTGTGTGGCGGCGGGTGGAATGCCATGGAACGCGAAGAAGCGTGCTTGGGGCTGGTGTGTGTGGGCGCCATGCTGCAGTCTGTTAGAAGTTCTTTGATCAGCTTCAAGCGCCTTGGCAGTGTTGCGCGTGCGTGTGCGTGCGTGCGTGCGTGCGCGTGCGCGAGAGAGGCTAAGAGGCAAGGCGTCGAAGAGAGAGATTCGCACTTACGCAGAACGGTGTGTTTTATGAAGCGGTGCTTCTGATTCTCGCATCAATAGGTGACATGAAGAACTCTCAGGGGAATCGTGAGTAGAAAGTAAGTCCATTAGACATTTGTTTCCGAGGAAAGAGAGAGTAGACTGCTGGTTGCCTGCCGAACGTGTTTTCCCTTTGCCCCTTAGTAACGAACACTTGATTTTAGGGCGTTGGGGTAGGAGAGGTAAGTTGCCATCTAACGATTCTATTTCTTAGCCTCCCTTGCTGCTAAGTTTTGGATAATAGGATGTAAAGCAAATTTATTTCGTGGAACATCTAGGAAAGTTCCTTAAAACCAGATGGATGATAGCTGTCTTGCCATTGCCAAGTGCAAAGGTAGGTGCTAAGGACGTCGGAGCAGAAAGATAAAAGTAGTCTGTGTCTCTAATGGTGTCTTGTTGGCATCAAGACTGTGGATTTCCTTTCTCCAAATTCATTTTACAAGAAAGAAAAAACTTGTTTAAGCCACTGTCACAGGGCCTGCGTCTGGCAGGCAAGGCCAGTTCCTGACTGATACAGAAGGCAAGCAGCTTACTTTTTTCTTACTTTTTTTCTCAATATATGAGTAGTACACATGACACAAAGAAGTGAGTACTCAAACTATAAAGTCAATAAACAGAAGAGGTAGATTCTAACCCAGCTCTATTACATTTAACCTTTAGATATGAATGTAATTTAATGGCACAGACCCTTTTGAAAAAACGTAGGAGGCTGTAGACAGTCTCCTTTAGGGAAATATGTATACATATTTCCATAGAAAATCTTAACACAATCTCAAGAATTTTATGGAATCAGTGAAGCTAGTCCACAGAGCCCTTGTTAAGAATTTCTTCATTAAATTACAATGACTTTGGAAGTCAGAAAAGAAGGGACTAGATCTGACTTGGCTAATGGTCTGTGCATTCAGAGTCCTTTTCTCAGTGAAGGTCAGGGTTAGATTGGGGTACCTGGGTAGTCATACATCTCCAGGGCCTTCTGGGAGAGCAGCCTAAGTCTTTTGGATATGGAGTTGGCTGGTGAAACCATTTGATATGGAAGAAATCAGATGCCACTCTGAGGCCTGGTAGGCCCCTTGTACTCAGGGCCAGGCCAGGCCATTACAGGGGGCTTCACGAGGCTTCTGAGGCTAGCTGTAGCCCAAGGTAAAATAAATAGATAAATAAATAGTGAATAAGCTGATTCCTTCTGCAGTCCCGCATAGTGAATATTGGGAAGGGTTTTGTGGCTAGATGTGAACTGTCTTTGGAGAAGTATCCATTCCTGTTTATTAGATTTTAGTAGATTTTGATTAGTTTTATAGGACTTTGTATGTTTGTGGGACAAACTGACAAGACAGCCTGAACAGTAGGTTGGTTAATGAAAATGTAACAAGATATTTTACTTATAGAGCAGCTGCTCCAGTGTTTGGGCATTCCATTTCAAGCTGCTAGGAGCTGATCTAGTACAGAGAGGCTTTACTGAAAGTATGTTGTAATAAACAGTGTCCATTGGGTGAATTTGCCTAAATCATTTTTTGTACATTATGTCTGTGGGAAAAGACATAAGATATTTTGGAAGCCGTTTTGCTTTGATTTCCCAGCAAAGTAATCTTTCTCTTACAAAATTGTAATCGTATGATGCCATAAAACAGGCTTAATCCAAGTTGTGAAAATGTGTAGGTCCTACCATATTAATCTCCCTTTGGAGAACACATTCATTTCTTTAGATCTTTATCATGCATGTTTTCCTTTTGAACTATTTGCATATATTTCTCTCATTTTTAAAAATTTTTTATTTTAATTGTTCAAGTACACTTTTCTGTCTTTTACTCCCATCCCAGCACCCCCCTCCCCCAGTATTTCTCTCCTTTTTAAAACAAAATCCTCACAAACAAAACAACAAATATCCTGATTCTATTAATTTTGACCTCTAAGGTTACATGAGGAACATAATAGTGTTTGTGGAGCATTTTCTCATATTTCTGCATCAAACTAGAATATTCTGGGCTAGTTGTTACCAAATTTCAGTATGCGAAAGACTCCAAGGCCCCTCAGGGCTCACATTCAGGGCTCCATGGTACAGTTGGTAGCTGTTGTGTTTTAAGATAGCCATAGCTCGCATTATAGAACCAAAAGTTTCTTTTGACTAAAAGGTGAGATTATTTGCTTCCTTAATTTAATTCTTTCTATTTGAAGATGCTGGAATGCCATGTAAACATTTTTAGAACAATATTTTGCTAAACAGTAATGGGAATAGTTTGGTTCTCATAGTCGCTTTGCCCTGGGTATGACATTTGACATTTGAGATAATGTATATGTTGGGATCGTACTCGATGCTCAATCATTGGGGTGAATTCTGATGTACTCTGTCATGTCTGTGGTGCCTCCTAAACACTGTGTCATTTAGGATTTAAAAAGGCCCTTCTCAGACAATTCAAGTGATGATTGAATTGTTGACACTATCAGGAAGAGAAACTTTTAAGCACTGCTTAAATGCTGTTCCATCTGTTTCGTGTCATAAACCCACAGATGGCGTCTTCTCTCTTTAGGGGACTTCTGACATTCTTGTTTTACAATGTTAGGAATTATAATGTATACAATATGCTTTTCCAAAAGTGTCATTTGTGTTTGTAATATGCTGTCCTTTAACCTAGAAGCATGTATCATGTAAACTACAGATGTCTATTTTTTGCATTTATGTGAGGGGTCTCAATTACTTGCTGTCTCTTTTCACTAAACATGAGTGTGCAAAGAGTTTTTCCTCTCTCTGTTTGACTCTGCTTGTGAGAAGCAGGGCAAAGCTGGCCGGAGGAACAGGCCTCCTCCTGAGAGAGGCCTACACTGAATGGGGGATGTCCAAGAAAGAGAAAGGACAAATGAGGAGAGGCACAGTGCATTCACCATTGGGGAAAAGTGGGGTGTGGATAGCCAGGAACAAGAAGAAATGCCAGGATGATAGGAAAGGGGAGGAGCTGGTAAGAAAGGTGCGGAAAAAAGGAGGCCATTTTTCCATGAGTGAGTCTGGGAGTCTCAAATTCATTTTTAGTAGCATAAAATTTCATTTTACAGACAATGCAAGCCTTTGTGAGTCACATTTTAAGTAATCATTCAAGGCATATAGCTCTATCAATTAACTCTAAACACAAGATCTATAGCAATTTTGGAATCTCATCTATTTATTCACAGAAGGCATTGGAGCTATCTAAAGGGAGCTCACACCTAATATCCTTGTGTGATTTTGCTACAGCTTCTCTGTTGTTTTCAGCTACCTTTGAAGGCAATGACTGGTACCACGATCCCATGGCTACTGCTCACCTGTGGGCACTGATGCCTCCACCTGGAATAGAGGTTCCTCAGTGCCTTTCAAGCTGCCAGTCCTTAAAGTACATGTGAGTAGGGTAGTGAGTGGTAGTGAGTACATCAAGGTGTCCCATGCTGGCTACCCGGATTCTGAGACTTTAAACCAAGGTCAGTGAATGCCTGCGTGGGGAAAGGGACCCCAAAGCTCTAACTGCATTGTGAGGAGGGAACTAGCATGGTTGTGGCATGTTGTGGACATTTACATACTTTGACTAAGTCAATTAAGGTTCTAGTGATGATATGAAGACTGTATTATTACTGAAGGTGTTTGCGTTGTTAAATCATGGTACAAATCCTCAAAGTATTTCATTCATTTAACAAAATGCTGATGGGCAACTACCATGTGGCAAGTACTTTGTGTCAAGTACTGTGCTAAGTACTTGCTATATGTACAGTACTATTAGAAGCTGATAATGTCTGTATTTGTGGAACTCTGATTCAAACAAACTGAAAATGCTAATAGTGGGATTTCAAATACTGCTGACTGTGTAGGGAGGGAAGTAAACTTCAGGCATTCTCTTACTCACAAATCAGTATATTTTCTTTTTGGTAGGGTTTAATAGAGTTCATGGAAGAGAGTTTTAGGAGGACTAGGATATTAGGAGTAATGATTGTGATTAATAGATTAAAAGAGGTAGAATTAAATGGACAGTTTAATCTAAGTAGATTATTCTAATAGGATGGAAATAATCACACACACGAGCCCTAATTTCAAATAATCTCTTAATTGAGATTTAAGATTGCAGACTAGCTCCCAGAAGTAGTGTGACTCAAACTTAGTAAAACATGCCTTTATGGCCTGACTCAGGGCTAGAGTCATTCCATAAAAATGGATATTCTGGAAAAAATAGAAATTGGCACTTTTCTTAAGAATTTTATTGAAAAAATTCTCTTCTCCTTTAGCAATTAAATCTTCTGTGAATAAACTAGGATACACAAAAACCTAATAAAAGTACATAAATACAAAATTATTTAAACCTTTACCAGTTGCTTTGCATAAAACTACCATATTTCACCTAAGATCAGATTATAGAAGAAAACTTTTTACTATAAATTAAACAAAATCTTGGAACTTTGGAAGGGCTAATATATTTTGTGCAATGTGTAGTTTTATTAGTCTCCAAATGTAATTGATTTTTAAAATATTTAGAACTCATAAACACTGACTGCCCTCCTACAGTGGACCAGGCACTGTGGTAGATGCATTTATAGAGATTTTCTCTTTTAATCATATTTAATTATTGACATCACCCCCTGAGGTTGGTTTTATGCTCATTTTATTGGTAGAAAACTGAGGCTTGGAGAGGTTATAAGAATGGTCCAAGGTCATCTGCCTGGTAGTTGGGAGCACCACTAGCATGTAAACCTCCAGGCTAGAGCTTCTCCCCCTCGACCAAGTGCATGACAATTATGGCAACTTAGATTTTGCTTTTTATCTGAAAATGGTTTATAGTTCATTCTTTGATTTATAATCTGCAAAGGATGTGGATTAAGTTATTCCATGGAAGCAATTAGTCTGGTCTTGAAGGGCCTTTGAATCACCTTTGTATAGCAAAACCACAAAATCCCTTAATAATCTCACCCCTGGGTTGCATGGGAAAAAAAAAGATGGGAAGGGTGGGCGTAGGGCAGCAGGGACAGGGAAAAATAATAGGCTTTTGGTGTGTAGCAGCAAGGAGTAAGATACTGATTCCCATGAGAAATTTCCAAATGATGGAGGGAGAGACCCATGTTGGGTCCTTCAGAACCTGGTTACCTGCCTATTGCAGACTCCTGAAAACCTCATAAACTTTTATACTGGGGATGCTGCTAGGACAGTGTCAGAACTCTTTACACCGGGAAGAGAGTGGGCAGTAGAGATCAGATATCTCTTACAGCAGGGGGCTCACTGAAATGTAATACTTGAATTCTACAAAAACTAAAACAGCTAAAGCTGTAAGATTTTGTGTGTCTTCTAGAAACATACAATGTTTGGTTTCCAGTATGTGCAGACAATATCTGTTCATTTCCATTTCTGTCTAGTTCAGAAACCAACGTGATTGACCAGTTTTATCTTAGATTTATATTCCAGACCTATTTTGCATTTTGATAATGCCAAACATGGTAAGAACCAGAAATAACAAGTTAAAATTGATTAAAGGGGTATTTGAAATCCAGAATCAGTACTTACAGTAGAATAGCTGTGACCCAGGCTTCTGCATGACAGGTGGTGGACATTTAGTTGAATTTTAAGTATATGCCCCACTTGGGGCATATATTTCTTCAAAAGCAGGAAAATATGGAATGTAAATTTGAATCTGCTATGTTTGGTTCTTATTTATAACAAAATTGTTTTATTACTATCCCTTTATTTCTGTACATTATTGTAATATGACTTAAAACATAAAAATTAAATGAATAAAAAGACTTCATTCATCCAGATAGTAAATAGTGAAGACTGCTTCTTGGTTTACTGAAGATTGTTGAGTCCCAGCATATGTCAGCAATTGAGTGGATAAAGGAATGAAACTAGACCAAAGTAATAAGAATGTGAGGGATCTTTTATTTTTATTTTTTAATCCACAGGATTAAAAATATTTATTTACTTATCATATTTAATAAAATTTTAATTATTATATTTAATTAAATATTTTAATTGTTTAATCCTTGGATTAAAATATTTTAATCCAAGGATATGTTTATTGACTTAGAGAGAGAGAGAGAGAGAGAGGGAAGGGGGGGGAGAGAGAGAGAGAGAGAGAGAGAGAGAGAGAGAGAGAGGGAGGAACATTGATGTGAGAGAGAAACATGGATCAGTTGTCTCCGGCACACACCCTGACAGGGATTGAACCTGCCACCTAGACATGTGTGCCCACTGGGGATTGAACCCGCCACCTTTTGGTGCCTGGGAGGATGCTCCAACCAACTGAGTCACCCAGCCAGGGTGAGAATGTGAGAAATCTTAAAAGGGAATAGCCAATAAAAGAAGGTAACCTAATGAGGAGATGAAACTGAAGGAAAAATAAATTTTAATTTTTAGTTTTAGGCCTTGAGCATAAAGACAAATATGACTACAGGTTGTAGGAACCACTGAAGTCTTTTTGTTGCAGAGAACTCTATGATTGTTCCTGCCCTTTTCATCAGTATTTCAAAGTTACATGGTGAATCCACTTCCACCCACAGTTTAGTGACAAAGTTGGAGACAGAGCTTTGTATATGGACAGGCATGTTATCTGAAAGAACATACTCTTTGTGAGAACATAGTCTCATGACTGTGAAAAATAATACATTGTACACCCAGATGCAACTTTTAATGAGTCCAGTTTCTGTTTCTGTAAGCCAGTTGCAACTCACTGCTTTGCAACTTGCAGCTTTGTACTTTGTGCAACACCTGTTCTTCACTTCTTTTGCCTCTATCTGCTCAAGTGATAATTTCAGTTTCCACAGAGGCAACTGTACCTAAATACAGTATGCTTAAAATTTATGATGTATATGCAAAGATGTTTATGGCAGCATTATTTGTATCACTAAAGTTTTGGGATTACTTAAAAGACCATAAATATATGAAGAACCAAATAAACTACCATACGTCCATATTCTGGGATATTATAGAACATATATAGTCCATGATATGTATTTTTGAATAAAAAGAAGGAAGTTACAGGACAATATATTTATTTATTTTAATTCTTAAATTGAATTTTTTTCAATTACAGTTTACATTCAGTATTCTTTTGTATTAGTTTCAGGTGTACAGCGTAGTGGTTAGAGAATCATGTATAGTATTTACAAAGTGTTTCCCCCTAATATGTTTAGTACCCAGCTGGCACCATACGTAGTTATTACAATATTGTTCCCTATACTATATTCCCTATACTATACTTTACATCCTTATGACTGTTTTGTAGCTACCAATCTGTGCTTCTCAATCCCTTCACCTTTTTCACCCAGTCCCCCAACCACCCTCCCCTCTGGCAACCACCAATCTGTTCTTCGTATCTATGAGTCTACTGTATTTTTAGGACCATAAGACACACCTAGATTTTAGAGGAGGAAAACAGAAAAAAAATTGAAGCAAAAAATGTGATAAAATATTTAATAACCTGTGACCCTGCTCCACTGCTGCTCCCCCCCAACCCTCCTGCCACAGTGAGCTAGGTAAGCTACATTTGAGCTATAAGACTCACCCCTATTTTCCTCGCAAATTCGGGGGTGGAAAGTGTCTTATAGTCCAAAAATGAGGTATTTCTGTTTTGTTTGTTCATTTATGTTGTTCTTTAGATTCTACATGTAAGTGAAATCATATGATATTTGTCTTTCTCTGACTTGTTTTGCTTAGCATAATACCTTCTAGTTCCTTCCACGCTGTTGCAAATGGTAAGATCTTGTTCTTTTATATAGCTGAGTAATATTCCATTATGTAAATGTACCACAGCTTTTTTATCCACTCATCTACTTACTGATGAACACTTGGGTTGCTTCCATAGCTTGGCCATTGTAAATAATGCTGTAATGAACATAGGGGTGCATACATTCTTTCAAATTAGTGTTTTGGGTTTTTTCAGATATATACGTATATACCCAGAATTGGAAATGCTTGGTCATAAGGCAATTCCATTTTTAATTTTTTGAAGAACCTCCACACTGTTTTCCATAGTGGCTGCACCAGTATGCATTCCCACCCACAGGATATGAGACAGAACAATATATTTAAAAGATCCCATCAAAAAGAATAAATTCTCTCTATCTACATATATTAAATATATATTTCATTTATATGCATATGTAATATACACATATATTGTATAAATGTGTGTATAAAAAGACCAGGAGGAGACTCATAGATTAAGAAGTGCTTATTTCTAGGAGGTGGGGATGAGGTAATGCTCATTTTTTATTTTAAACATTTCTGTATTGTATTTTATTTTTTATAAGAAGGTAGTACATTTATAATTTAATTTTTAAAAAATGTTACAGCATACCTGCTTTTGAGATTTTGCTTTATAACTGGATGTCCACTTTTTCATGTCTTTTCCAAAAATGAATTGTGTGTAAAACTGAGTCTGTAGTACCTGATTTTTCATCCTGGCTCAAATATGTTTCCTAGGTGCTTAAATCTGCCATTGTCATGTTCTATTTGAAGCATAAAAAAGACAAAGAGAGGTCAAATGATTTTTAAAATCATCATTCAAGCTCTTGGCAGTTAAAAATCTAATACTTTTATTTTCCAGGGGTTACATCGCTAGGTAGGAGACCCTTTGGACCAATTTGACATTGAAACAAAGAAATCAAAAAGCAAGAATACCTCCATCAAACAAGTGAGAAGTAGTATTTTAATTAGTCACCAATGCAGTGATATCATATTTTATTACATACAGTGAATTAAAACACTGTGTCTCAAACACAAGTCACAGATTGCCTGTAAGACTTCACAGTCACTTCTGAGAAGTGCAGCTCTAAGACTGACTTGGCTTTCTCCACTCCCATTCTCATCCCCCAGACAACACAGTTACTGGGAAAATGCAAAGCTGAATTACAGTTTATTTTGCAGGGATAAAGTTTCTTTTCCTTCCCTACACACTTTTAACTCAATTAAGGAGTGCTTTCTTGCTTGCTGGTTGCCTGACGGTAAGGTATCTTCATGTAAATGCCCCAATGATGGAATCATGAATAGATATGTTATAACAACACATGCTTTTTCCAGACATGTCCCTTTTTCAGAAATGCACCAGTTCTTCTACCCTCTTTTTAAAAAGTCACCCACTCATTCAGTTGTGCAAAGAGTTAGCACCTTTATGCCTGATTGCCCATGCAGGCACATGAGGCACACAGGTGCATGCATGCACGCGCGCGCGCGCACACACACACACACACACACACACACACACACTGAAGAATACCCAGGTACTCAGATGGTACAGCAGGCCCATGCTGTCAGCCATTCACTAAACAATCTAGGCTGAAGAGAACTGTGCTCCAGTAGACCTACAAAGAGCTCACTGTATGCATCCTGCGCAGACTTAGTGCAGGCAAACAGTTCCTGGAAGGGTGAACAGCTCGTCTGTAAACTGATCGCACATCAGTTCCCCTGCTGCCACAGTCCTGTGCCACAGCCACCACAGCTACCACAGCCACCACAGCCGGTGAGGCCAGGGCCTTTCCCCAGACCCTAGACTGGCCAGGCAGAGGCTCAGGAATATAACACCACATTCCAGCAGTTGGCATCTGGCCATAAGACTGTGGGGGTTGAAGGGTGGGCTGGGGCAGATCCAGCACTAGGGCCTATAGAAATTGTCCTGTGGCCTGGTTTGGCCCTGTAGGTCTGGCCTGGTTACAGAGAACATCACAGTCATATCTAGAAAGTGTGTGCAGGGACGCTGGACTCCCCCTGCGGGCAGTACTCCATGTACCTTTGTGCTCCTGACTCAGGCCAAAGGGAAACCCAGAATTACCACAAAGCCATCTCAGTCCTGACTTGGCATCACCAATCAGCTAAAAGCAATTTTTGGAGGGTGCTTCACCTAGTACTTAACATGTTTTTATGCAAATATGTGTATATGCCTAGGCATATTTTTAAGAATAAATTCTTTTCCAGATTCTCATCTTTGTGAATAGATTGAGTTGGGGATGGGAATGGGGGGTGGGGTTGGGATGGAGGTGGGGGGTGGCGGTAATGTCTATTAGAACAGCAAGGGATGTATTTCACATAAAAGAAGTTCAGAAATGAGAAATTGCTGAAATTACCTGGTAGCAGTTTCTGAGGGACATTTACCTTGGATTCACTTTTAAAATTTGTTTCACTTGAAAGCCAGTATGGTTAAATTAACCAAAACCTAAATTAAAAAAAAATTCCTCAATTTTTCCAGGCCTTCTTCACATCATCACACTAGGCCCTGTTGGAGGCCCTATTAAAATGGCAGCTCCCACTGAGAAAGAGACAAAAGCCCCCCTCTCTGAATGGGGATGCTGAAACAGTGATGGACTCTCAGAACTGCTTTTTTTTTTTTTTTTTAATCCAGTAAAAAAAAAGTTACCTCTGCATTGACTGTGAGAGAATATTTATTTAGCTCTTCACACTGTGGGAAACAGAGGCATTTTCCCTTATAAAGACACTCGGACCTTCCTGGGAGAGCAAAGAAATATGAATCTATAACATGGCTGAACAAATTCCTTCTCACAACTAAATTCATGGAATGTTTCAGACTTGAACAGCTTAATTTTGGTGTGGTCTGGGACAAATTAATGACTCCAATCCCACCTCACACAAGAAGCTTCTGATGAAGTGGGTGGGGTGAGTACACTTACCTCCCTCAGAATTCAAACAGTTGTCTCTATTTTTCTTGCCACCCTGGCAAGAAAAAAAAAAAAAAAAACTTTTAAAAGGAACAGAGAAATTAAGAAAACTTAAAAACATGTCTAAAAAACCTAACGGTGCAAAGTGTTCAGCATTTGATTATGGGAAATTTTAGGCTACGTGAACGATACTGAGTTTTTTGCAGCAGAGTAAAGGCTCTTAGAGAGTAGTCCAGCATCTTCGTATTTGGGAAGTAAATAGAGTAAACACAATGATTGCCTTTCCAGTGTTTCTTGTGAAACCCCTGGAGCAGTTATTCCAGTCACACGGGCTTAGGGACTAACGAGGAAGTAGTATTGTCTTTTAGAAGATGGACAGGTCTTCCACCCTGATACCTAATCGGACTTCTTTTCTCTCATTAGAGACCCCTGTCTCTTTAACATCAAAGGGCAATATGAACATCAACATCATCCAATGAATTTTGATGTCATCCTCTCCAGGATTAAGTTTCTACACTTGTTCAAAGTGGGGATAAAAATAATTACTAACACATATGGGTATAGGTTCTTGAGTGAATGCTACTATAATTATCAGTTCCTGTCAGGTGATAGGAAGCCATTTGCAGATTATTCACATCCATTACTTCTCTAGTAACCTTGTATTTAGAGAAGGGAGTAGTGAAAGAGATTACTTTTCAATAACCAGTAATAGAAATTACTCTAAATGCATCACATTATTATTCTTTCTGCAGATCTATGGAGATATTTATGTTTGGGTTCATTCATGTTAAAATTAGGTTACTTTCCCTGAACAGCTGATAATTGGGAGAGGTTCCCCAAGAAACAAAATGGGTAGTTAGGCACTTAGGGATGGAATGCCAGGCAAGATGCCACTTTTGGGACGCTTTTAGGGTGATGAAACCAGAGGAGGGTGGTAAGACTTACCATGAACTATGAACGGAATCACCTGACAGCACACTCTGTGGGACTGTCACTGTAGTGGGGAGTGGTGCATATGCAATCTAGGACACTACTACATTCCAGACTATGTTTTGCAGAACGTATGTGTCTTTCTGTATGCATCTGTAGTACATTATTTCTTCTGTAGGAATGGTATTTTGGTCAAGAATCAACAGGTTAGTACTGGTCAGGTTGCTCAGTTGGTTGGAGTATTGTCCCAACACACCAAGGTTGCAAGTTCTGTCTCTGGTCAGGGCACATACAAGAAGCAACCAATGAATGCATAAATAAATGGAACAAAAAATCGATGACTCTGTCTCTCTCTTTCTCCCCCTCTTCCTCTCTATCTCTAAAATCAATACATAAAAATTAAAAAAGAATAGAGATATGTAATTTAATATTTACTGATAGGAGCCTCTGAAAACATTTAGCAATAAAAGGTATAATTTATGCATTCCTTTTTCATTAGAAGAATTACAGACTTTTGAAGGTAGAAAGAACATCCTTTAGAATGGGTTTTCAAATGCTTTTTCTCTCTAGTAATGGACTCCTTTGAAAAAAAAAAAAAACTTAATAAAAGCCAACATGGGATTACAATATGTAAAAAAAAATACTAGGGTATCTTACTGTACTGAGGGAACATTTAGAATTCTAGGAGCTCATTTGGAATATGAGTGTGTTAATGTGGTTTTAAAACTTTCTGAACAAGAAGCTGTACAGATAACCTCAATGCGAAGGACAGTAACAAACACAGATGTCCTAAAATATCAGGGAAATGGGATCATTGTAGTTGGAGAGCACCCACTTGATATACAGACAGAGAATGATGGTTTGCAGCAAGTGGTCAAAGGTTATACGGCTACTTTGTGACAAACTCAGGACCCAAGTTTAATTTTTCTTTTTCTCACTTGTAAGCCACTATAAGATGCTGTCTCTGGAGTCTGGAATGCCTTTGAAATCAGACTGTATGACAGTCTAATTAATTTTAATGATCTAAAGCTCTTAGAACTTGGTAAAAAATATTGCAACCAAGAGCAACTTTCTACATTGTTCTGTGTGCCACAAAACTGATCATTATTTTCAGGGCTATTTTATGTTGATAACAATTATTCCTCATATTTATTCAGCCTGCTGTACATGGTTTAAATACTGTCGCTTGCATTCTGGAGTTGGACATAGGACATGACATCTCTGACCAGTAAATCCCTTGAATGAGTGCATTTCCCCCCTCTGTGCATGTCTCCCTCTCATCCATTGTCTGTCTTCTTTTCATGCCTGTCAGGCGGTGGCCATGACTGTGCACTTATAAAGGTCAGTGACCCAGCAGAGAGGGCAGGCCCTGCAGAAGGCCTGTTGATGAAACATTTCAATGCACACTGAATTTGTTAGCTCTCTGGCTTACTCCCAGGGGGAGGCTACAATTGTTTCCTGTGTGGCATGGCACCCACCCGGAACTCTTATGGTATGGGCCATTCCAACCAGGAATCTCTAAACCACATCCTAACAAAACAAACACTCCACATTTCCCAGCTCACTAAGTTCTTTTACCTGGCCTTCCTTCCCTTAATTTGCCCAGTATACCCAGTAAAACTAATTAAAACAAAGGTTTCCCTTATTTACATAAGTGGTCAGTCATAGGATGTTTTCAATGAATTATTTGTAAAACCACAAGGCCACATAAACAGTAAGCTCATATCATTCAGGGTGACAAATTTTAGGCTGAGGTCCTAAGTCTCTCTATTATAAATACAAAATTAAACAGAAGCAGACATGGAATTTCATTTGAGATAGTCTCAGGGAAGGCAACATTTGTTTTTCTCTTGAGAGCCTCTACCTTTTAATAAAACAATGATAATCTAGGTGTGAAAAGCAATGATTCATAAATCAAAGGCTGGTCTCCAAATTTTAAGCTGTTGCAGTGTATGCTGCAAGTGAAGAAGGCAGCTCTCAGGTGAGATGAACTCTCAGGTGAGAGGTAAAAAAGTTACCTCTGTATGTTCTGGTTCTGGTCATGGTAGAGTAACCTGTACCAGACTCTCCTTTCTATAGATACCAATTATAAACTACGGAATATTAGACAACTATTTAACTGTATTGGAGAGAGAACGAAGCAGGCAAAAACTGGAAGGAGTTTGATCCTTAACAGGAGGAACCACAATAAATAAGATCAATATGTTTATGGGTTTTCCCAGGAGTACTCCATGGTTCACCTGGTGCAGGACAACTAAAATTCAAGCAGAAAGCCACAGTCTCACTAGCCTGAGGATTTGAAGAATGGTGTTTCAGGGCTGTTGGTAACTGGAAATTGGGGTATAAAAATCTTAGAGAGATCATAGAGGAAGTAGACCCCAAATCTGCTTGTATCATCCTTTCAAATCCTTGGCTGACCTCTGAACAGCACATGTGCAGTAGAGACTCCAAGGAACTCAGTGGAAAACTGCAGCTGTGAGGCTGAAAGAGCAGAACAGAGATTTCAGCTCCTGTTCACTGAATGAAGACAGAATTTAGAGTTTGAGTCCTGCTAAGTTTAAGAAGCTTCCACTTGAACTCCAGAAGTCATGCCTGAGGTATAAAACTAGGTATCATAATTGAAGGATTTGTCATAGGATGACTGGCAAAATTGCAACAGACCCCACAGAAGCATCAAACCAAGCCCCTACAAGTTCAAAATGATCTGCCATTAATTTAACTGCCAGCTAGAAAAAATTCAATACAGTTCAGAGAAAAATAATAGAAACCAGAGTCTATAAATGTATCCTCTAAAATGTCTAGTATACAATAAAAATTACTAGACATAATGAAGAAGAAAAATGTGACCAAATTATAAATAACCCAAGATGACCCAGATGTTACAAAGACTTTAATACAGCTATTTATATTTGTTTAAATATATTATTTGATATATTTAAATTTAAAGAATAAAGTAATCATAATGAGCAGACAGTTGGGAAATTACAGCAAAGAAATGTAATCTATAAAAATGAACCAAATGGAAATTCTATAACTGAAAGTTGTAATATTTGAAATACAGTTCACAAGATAGGCTTCAGGGCGGTAATTTGAAGACATCAGTAGAAACTGTCCAATCCGAGGAATAGAAAAAAAGCTTTATGAATACATGAAAAGAACTTCAGGGTCCTGTGGGAACATATCAAATAGTCTCACATATGTGTAATTAGGTTTCTAGAAGAAAAGATATAAAAACATCAATTAAAAAAACATAATAAATTCAAAATGGATCAAAGACTTAAATGTTAGACCCAAAACCATAAAAAACCTAGAAGAAAACATAGGCAGCAAAATCTCAGATATTGCTTGTAGCAATTTTTCATCATATATATTTCCCTAGGCAAGGAAAACAAAAGAAAAAAAATAAACAAATAGGACTACCTCAAACTAAAAAGTGTTTGCATAGCAAAGGAAATCACCAACAAAATAATAAGACAATTTGCAGAATGAGAGAACATAATCACTGATTCATCTGACAACAGGTTAATATCCAAAATTTATAAAGACACATGAAAAGATGCTCAGTGCCAGCAGCCATCAGAGAGATGCAAATTAAAACCACAATGAGATACCACTTCACACCGGTCAGAATGGCCATCATAAACAAAGCAACAACAGTTGTTGGAGAGGATGTGGAGAAAAGGGAACCCTAGTGCACTGTTGGTGGGATTGCAGACTGGTACAACCACTATGGAAAACAGTATGGAATTTCCTTAGAAAACTAAAAATGGTACTGCCCTTTGACCTGGCAATTCCACTGCTAGGATTATATCCTATGAACTGTGAAACACCAATCCAAAAGAACCTATACACCCCAATGTTCATAGCAGCACAATTTACAGCAGCCAAGTACTGGAAGTAACCCAAGTGTCCATCAGTAAATGAATGGATCTAAAAACCATGGTACATTTACACAATGGAATTCTACGCAGCAGCAACAAAGAAGGAGCTCCTGCCCTTTGTGACAGACAGCATGGATGGAACTGAAGAGCATTATGCTAAGTGAAATAAGCCAAGTGGTGAAAGACAAGTACCATATGATATCACCATTAACAGGAACCTAATCAAGAAAGTGAAAAGCAAGAAAAGTATAGCCAAAGACACTGAAATTGAGAACAGGCTGACAGTGATCAGAGGGGAGAGGGGAGGGGATAATGGGGGAAAAGTGAAAGGTTTACAGGAACAATTATAAAGGCATATGGACAATAACAAGAGGGGGTGGAAACGGGGTAGGGAAGCAGGGAGGGCTAGAGTGATAGGGAGGGGTGGGGGGAAAGGCAGAAAACTGTACTTGAACAACAAGTAAAAAAATAAAAAAATAAAGAACTTACAAAACTCAACACCAAAAACCAAACCCAATTTAAAAATGGGTAAAGGACCTGAATAGACACTTCTCCAAAGAGGGTATACACATGACCAATAGACATATGAAAAGATGCTCAACATCACTAATCATCAGAGAAATGCAAATTAAAACCACAATGAGATATCACTTCACACCTGTCAGAATGGCTAGCATCGGTAAATCAACAAATAGCCCTGGCTGATGTGGCTCAGTGGGTTGAGCACTGGTTTGTGAACCTAAGGGTCACCAGTTGGATTCTCAGTCAGGGCACATGCCTGGGTTTCAGGCCAGGTCCTCAGCTTGGGGCATGCAAGAGGCAACCACACATTGATGTTTCTTTTCCTCTCTTTCTCCTATCTTTTCTCTAAGTAAATAAAATCTTTTTTTTTTTAAATACAGTTTTTTTTTAAAGCATTTTTTTTCTTTTAGATTTTATTTATTTATCTTTAGAGGGGAAGGGAAGGAGAGAGGGAGAGAAACATCAATGTGCGGTTGCCTCTTGTATGTCCCCTGACGGGAACTGGCCTGGCAACCCAGGCATGTGCCCCGACTGGGAATCGAACCGCGATCTTTTGGTTCGCAGGCCTGCGCTCAGTCCACTGAGCCACACCAGCCAGGGCTAAAATCTTTTTTTAAAAAGAAAGAAAAGCATTTAATAAAAAAGTTAAATCAACTAACAAGTATTGGTGAGGATGTAGAGAAAGGGGAACCCTTTTTCACTGTTGGTGGGAATGAAGACTGGTGCAGCCACTGTGGAAAGCAGTACGGAAATATCTCAAAAAATTAAAAATAGATTGGCCTTTTGACCCAGAGATCCCTCTTCTGGGAATATATCCAAAAAACCCAAAATACTAATTCGAAATAATATAAGTGCCCCTTTGTTCGTTGCAGCATTACTTAACAATCACCGAGATATGGAAGCAACCCAAGTGTCTATTAGTAGATGAGTGGATAAAACAACTAGGGGACATTTACACAATGGAATATAACTTGGCTGTTAAAAAGAAAAATTTACACTTTGTGATAGTGTGGGTGGACCCGGAGAACATTATGCTAAGTGAAATAAGCCAGTTAGTGAAGGACAAATACCATATGATCTCACTCATATGTGGAATCTAAAGAACAAACTGAACTAACAAGGAAAATGGAGATAGACATAGATGGGGAACAGATGACAGATAGGGGTGGGGCAGGTTGTGGGGGGTGTAGGGTTTGAGCAAAAAAGGAAACAGGACTCATGGACATGGAAAACAGTATGGTTGATTGCTGGGGGGAGGGGAGTATAAAGGGACTAAATGGTAATGGAAAAGATACAATAAAGATTAAATTGAAAAAGAAAAGAAAAATGTCCAAATTCAATGGAAAATATCAAGTTAGAAATCCAAGCAGCCCGGCAAACCCCTTGCAAAGTATGTACAAAGAAAACCTAATCTAGGCACAGTATAGCCAAGTTTCTAAAAACCAAGGATAGGTTTCTGTTAAAGGTGAGATCATATGGTATTTGTCTTTCACTGCCTCGCTTATTTCGCTTAGCATGATGCTCTCACCTTTAACAGGAAACTAATCAACAAAACAAACAAGCAAAATATAACCAAAGACACTGAAATTGGGAACAGGCTGACAGTGACCAGAGGGGAGAGGGGAGGAAATTTCAGGGGAAAAGGGGAAGGGTTTAGAGGAACAAGTATAAAGGACTCATGGACAAAAACTATGGGGGGTGGAAATGGGAGGGAGGTGGGGAGGGCTGGGGTGGTGGGCTGGGGTGGGAGTAAAAGACAGAAAACTGTACAAGATCAACAATTAAAATAAAATAATAAAATAATAAAATAAAATAAAAACCAAGGATAAAGTCCTGAGAAGTTGTCAGAGGAAAAAGACATCACATAAGGGTACGGTGGTACAGATAATTATTGGCTTTTCAATAGACAGTGGGGACAGACACACTATTGCAACATCTTTAAAGTGCTGAACGATAAATCCATTCAATCCAGAATTCTACATCCAGCAAAATTATTCTTCAAACATGACAGTAAAGGCTGACTTTCTATAGGTATGTTAAAGGAACTTCAGGCTGAACAAAAATGATAGCAGGTACAAACTCAAGTCAACAGAAGGAACAAAGAACACCAAAAAATGTTTTTTAAAAGTAGGTAAATATAAAATATTTCTTCTTTCAATTAAAACAAATAACTCAGTGTTTAAAGTAAAATTTATAACATTGTATTTTGAGATTTATAATATAATGGATATATAATATGTGATTAGGCATTAATGGAGTTTTATTGTTGCTTCATTTTTGCATTTTACATGAATGGGTAATATATTTTCTCTAAGTAGGCTGTGGCAAGTTAAGAACAAATATTATAATATCTAGAACAATTATTTAAGATTCAAAAAAGTAGAGTTAAGTCCACAGGGAAATTAAAATGAATATATTAAAAATGTGGTTGAACCAAAATAACTAGGAAAGGAGAGACAAAGGGAAAAATATGGGACAAATAGAAAATAGCAAAGTGGTAAACCTACACTCACAATATCAATATTAAATGTAAATAAAATGAACACTAATTAAAAGACAGATATTGCCAAATAGCATTAAAAAGCAAGAATAGCAAGTATAGAAAATATATAATATAGCATTAAAATAAAAATATAAACATTTTATTAAAAATAAAGCATTAAGATATAGCATTAAAAAGCAAGAATAGCAAGAATAGAAGAAAATATATAAAATTAAAGTCATAGACACAGACAACAGTATTGTGGTTACCAGAGGGAAGAGGGTGGGAGGATAGTAAAGGGAAAAGGGGCCAAATATACAGTGATGGAAGATGATGTGACTTTGGATGGTGGGCACACAATACAATATACAGATCATGTATCATAGAATGGTACACTGGAAACCTGTGTGATCCTGTTAACCGATGTCACCCTATTACACTTAATTAAAAAGATAAAAGTCAAAAGATCTGTCATGCAAACTGTGAAGAGAGGAATATGATGTTTCTGTATTAATCCAAGACAAATGTGGATGTTGAGCAAAAGAATATTACTAGAATTAAAAAGCATTTCATAATGATAAGAAGGTCAAGTAAACAAGGAGACATAATCATAAATGTGATTGCAGTTAATAACAGTGCTTCAAAATACATGAAGAAAAAACTGACAGAACGAAGGAGAAAAATAAATTCACAATCACAGAGACTTTAACATCACCCTCTCAGTAACTGATAGAAAAACTAGATGAAAAATTAAGAATATGGCATATTTGTATATTGTCAACTGCCTTGACCTAATTGGCATTTATAGAATGGCATACCAACAACTTCAGAATACAGACTGTTTTCAAGGATGCACAGAGTGTACATCATGATACACCATATGCTGGACCATAAAATAAGGCTTGAATTTCAAAGAATTGAATTTTTATTAAGTTATTCTCTTACACAATGGAGTTAAATTAGAACTTAACAATACCATCAAGAGGATATCTTGATGACTGCTAAATGAACTATGTCAAAGAATAAATAAAAAAGGAAATTAGAAACCACTTTAAAATGAATGATAATGACCATACAACGTGTCAAAATTTGTGGAATGTAGCTAAGTCAGTTCACAGAGAGAGCAAACTTTAGATGCTTATATTTTAATAAAAGAAAACTCCCAATTTCCTTAATTAACAAGATGATATCAAATAAAAGTCATTTACCTTTATCTGCAAAAAAAAAAAATCTTAATTTCAAAGTTAGGAATAATAAGGGAAAAAAGAATGAGAATACGTCTGACTCAATATAAAGGCCTAAGAAATATTTGATAAAAAGGTTACTTCATCACCCAAAATATTTACAGACTGTATGTGCAAGACATAATACAAAAAGGCCTTTAAAATCAGAAACAACAATATCATCATCATGTTGTATTACTTTTTATATAGTACCATACTATTTTTCAAAACACTTTCCCGTATTTTCCTCTGGAATTCCATTTTTAGTTGGTTGGAAAAGGAGTTGTAATCCCAATTCTTACATAATTTATCAGACTAGCAGTGAAGGCAGTCTTGTCTACTCATTTGCGAATTGGGCAATTTTCATTCTTTTATTAAACATAGTTGCTGTTGTATGTCAAAGAAAAAATAAAGACATAAGATTGATCAACCATGTAAGTTTTCACGTTAAATTGTATATAAGAGGAAGAAATTTAACCATATATACATATAATTTAATTAGTTAAAATATATAGAAGGAAATAGAAAAAGAGTTGTGTCAGTAAAATAAAAACCAATAGAGAAAATTAACAACAGCCAAAAATTCTTTCTTTGAAAAGATTAATAACATTTATAAACTACTATAGGGTTAATCTAGGAAAAAAGGGAAGCACAGATTACCTATATCAGGAGTAAAATAGAGACTAATTCTATAGATAAAAGAAAGTAGGGAAGCATTATACCTTTATGCCAGTACCAGAACAATTTGATACATGTATAGAAAAATGAGCCTTAGCTTCTACCTCATGCCATACACAGAAATTGAGATAAATTTTATATCTGAACCTAAAAGCTAAAACTAGAAAGTTTCTAGAAGGAAGCATAGGAGAGTATCATGGATTGCCAAAGATTTCTTAGGAGAAAAAAAGCACTAACTAGAAAAAGAAAATTTAGCCCTGATTGGTGTGGCTCATGGGTTGGGCATTGTCCTGCAAACTGAAAGGTCATCGTTTCGATTCCCAGTCAGGGCACATGCCTGAGTTGCAGGACAGGACCCCAGGTTGGGGGTGAGTGAGAGGGAACCAATTGATGTTTCTCTTGCACATTGATGTTTCTCTCCCTTTCTTCTTCCCTCCCTTCCCTGTCTCTAAAAATAAATAAAATCTTTAAAAAATAAAAGGGAAATTTATAATTTGGACTTAATCAAAATTTAAAAACTTCTGCTTGTTTAAAGGACCCATTAATAAAATAAAATAATAAGCCATAGACTGTGTGAAAATATAATACACATATCTGAGAAAGGATTTATATAGAGAATACACAGAGTGCTACTGTATTTTTCGGACTATAAGACGCACCCTGCCTCCCTCCCCAATTTGGGAGGAATAATGGTTGTTAATACTGCTGTTGAGTTCTGTTTACGTTTACATTGGTGAAATATTATGTTATTTATGTTATTAAATATTTTACCACGTTTTTTGCTTCAAGTTTCTTTTTCCCTATTTTCCTCTAAAACGTAGGTGCATTTTATGGTCCGAAAAATACGGTACATCAACAATTAAAAATCAAAGAAGAATTTAAAAATGGATAAAACACATAACAGGTACTTCACAAAAGAGAACATGTGCACAAGAATAAATGCCCAAACACCTTTAACTGTCAGAAAATTTCAAATTAAAACCAAGATAATATATCATTTCATACCAAATCTTGGCAAGACTGTATAATATCCAAAACTTTCACACCATATTAGTGGGAATATAAAATGGTGCCATCTGTATGGTAATTTTTTATGAAGTTAAATATAAAACTACCCTACCACTCAGTAGTTCTACTCCTAGGTACTTACAGGAACTGAAAACATGTCCATAAAAAGATGTATATGAGAATGTTTATGAAATTTGGGACTTACTGGATGTGGGTATAAGGGAACTTTATGAGTTGATATAAATATTTTCTATTACATTTACATGGACTCTTTGAATTGTACTCACTTTAGATATGTGAGCTTCACTGTTTATATGAATTTTACCTCAAAAAAATTTTTTAAAGCCAGCAATATGGTGGACAGCTTATTCCTTGTCAAGGTGTCAGTTCTTCCTAAATTGATCTATAGATTCAATACAACACCAGTCAAAATTCCAGCAAGTTATTTTTTGGATATTGACAAAGTGATTCTAGAGTTTATATGGAGCTCTGGTTGGTGTGGCTCAGTGGACTGAGCACCATCCTATGAATCAAAGGGTTGCTGGTTCGATTCCCAGTCAGGGCACATGCCTGGGTTGCCGACCAGGCTCCCAGTAGGGGTTGCACAAGAGGCAACCACACATTGATGTTCATCTTTCTCTCTTTCTCCCTCCCTTTCCCTCTCTTTAAAAATAAATACAGAAAATCTTTAAGAAATTAAGTTTACATGGAGAGGCAAAAGACCTAGAATAGCAAACACAGTGTTGAAGAAGAACAAAATTGGAGGATGGATACTACCTAACTTCAAGACTTACTCTAAAGCAACAGTAATTAAAATCATTCTTATTTGCCTGTTTTGTGGAAGTAAGAATGGTTTCTAATTCACATAAAACCTTTAAAAAATCCAAATTAAACTGTAACTTCCTTGAAACTTTTGAAGGACAGTTTCACAGGACCGACTAGGACTTTTAACTGCTGTACCTTTGACCCAGTAATCAATCGCCTTTGTAGAAACCTGCCCCTAGAAATATTCACATTAAGTGCAAAAAGATATATGGGCAAGGACTTCACTGCAGTCACGCTCGAAATATGAACAAATTGGAGGTAGTTTGCAATAGTTAACAAATTATGGCTCATGTATGTTAACAAATACTGTGCAGCTGTTAAAAGAAAGTATAAACAGAAGTATATAAGGTAGTTTTGTGTGAAAGAAACAGGCTATAGAACAATATGAACAATATTATCCCAGTTCTGTAAAAATAACTCCCTCCCTTCTCTTTGCCTTCTGTCTCTGCTCCTCTCCTTTCTTTTTCTTTGTAAATGAATAGAAAATGCCCTGAAGGATATGCATCAAACTATTATCAGTAGTTAGCACCTGGAAAAAAGGGGCGGAGGGATGACAAGTAAGAGCTTGGCAAGTAAGAACTTGAATCATTTTTTACTTTCTATATATCTATACTGTTTAATTTGTCTTTTTCATAAGATGTAAATAACGTATAACTATTATTTTAAGGTATATGACAGTGCTTTGATATTTGTATATATTGCAAAGTGATTATCACAATTAGTTTAGTTAACATCCATCAGCTCACAGTTACATTTTTTTTCTTGTGATAAAAACTTTTAAGATCTCTCTTAGCAACTTTCAAACATGTAATACAGTATTATTAACTAAAGTCACCATGCCGTACATTATGTCCCCAGAATTTACTTGTTTTATAACTAAAGTCTACACCTTGCTCCCATTTTCCCATTACCTCCCCACCTCCCCACACCCCACCTCTGGTTGTTTCAAAAGGAAAGAAAGACGAGAAAAGGAAAGACAAAAAGAAAGGCAAGGACTTTTATGGTGTCATGACTTATATTTAAGACTTATCCATTTTGAGTTTATTCCAGTGTACGGTATAAGTTGGTGGTCTAAGTTTCATTTTTTAATGTACCTGTCCAGTTCTCCCAGCACCACTTATTGAATAGGCTATTTTTACCCCATTGTATGCTCATGCCCACTTTGTCAAATATTAATCCACCATAGAGACTTGGGTTTATTTCTGAGTTCTCTATTCTGTTCCATTGATCTATATATCTGTTCTTATGCCAGTACCAGACTGTTTTGATTACAGTGGCCTTATAGTATAGTTTGATATTGGGTATTGTGATAGCTCCTACTTTGTTCTTATTTCTCAAGATTGCTGAGGCTATTCAGGGTCTTTTGGTTCCATATACATTTTTGAAATATTTGTTCTAAATCTGTGGAATATGTCACTAGAGGAAAATATAGGCAGGAAAAATCCAGATATCCCATGTAGCAATATTTTTGTATATCTTATATATCTTCTAGGGCAAGAGAAATAAAGGAAAAATAAACAAATGGGACTACATCAAATTAAAAGCCTTCACAACTGAAGAAACCATCATCAAAATGAAAAGGGAACTGACCATGTGGGAGAACATATTTGCCAATGATACAGCAGACAAGGGTTTGCTCTCCAAAATATTTAAAGAACTCACATGACTCAAAACCAGGAAGACAAATAATCCATATAAAAAATGAGCGAAGGACCTGAATAGACACTTCTTCAAGGAGGACATACAGAGGTCCCATGGACATATGAAAAGATGCTCAACATCACTAGCTATCAGAGAAATGCACATTAAAACCACAGTGAGATATCACTTCACACCTGTCAGAATGACCATCATTAATAAATCAAGTGCTGGTGAGCATGTGGAGAAAAGGGAACCCTCATTCTCTGTTGGTGGGAATGCAGACTGGTGCCCCCACTGTGAAAAACAATATGTAATTTCCTCAGAAAAGGAAAAATAGAGCTGCCTTTTGACCCAACGATTTTATTGCTGGGAATAGACCCAAAGAATCCTGGATCACCTACTCAGAAGAACTTATGCTCCCCTATGTTCATAGCAGCACTATTTACAATAGCCAAGTGCTGGAAACAGCCTAAGTGCCCATCAGTAAATGAGTGGATCAGAAAACTGTGGTACATTTACACAATGGAATACTCTGTAGCAGAAAGAAAGAAGGAACTCCTACCTTTTGTGACAGCATGGATGTAACTGGAGAGCATTATGCTAAGTGAAATAAGCCAGGCGATGAAAGACCAGTACTATATGATCTACCAATAAGAGGAATCTAATGAACAAAATACACTAATGAACAAGATAGAACCACAGGCATGGAATCATGGAACAGACTGACAGTGACCAGAGGGGAGGGAGGAAGTTGATAATAGTGGAAAGAAAGGGAAGGGACTAGTGAAAGAACATGTATGAATGACCCAGGGACATGGACAACAGGGTGGGAACTGACTGTGGGAGCTGGGGGTGGGGTGGGTGGAGGAGGGCAAAGGGGGAAAAATTGGGACAACTGTAATAGAATAACAATTTTTTAAAAAAGAAGGGAAAGGGAAAGGAGACAACAGGTGTTTGTATTGCAGAGGCAAAGGATAACCTAATCATCAATGTTTAAGATCGATCAGGGCTTGGATGAATGATTCTTTCTAGCCCATGTCCTGACTTTCGATAGGGCTAAATTTTAACCATCCCAGATGTTTGTGAATATCTTTTTTTATTTTAAAAGGCAGATTATTAGATTCTGCAGCTTCCCTTGGTAACCATTTTCATGTATAATATGTACTATAAAGTACTACTTTCTTATATTTGAGTATCTCTGTCCCTAGTATAGAAACAGAACAACTGAGCATCGTATATTAATTCACACAATGTTAACTTTTAATTACCTGTGTTAAGGTTAAAGCAGGAGCAGTGACTTGGATGAGGAAACCCACCCTGCCTCCTGTTCTTATGTGTCCTGTTTTTAGAACTCGTCTCTGTAAATCTTGAAGAACTGAAGAATGAAGGTGTACTGTACTAGCCCAGCCTTGGAGTCCCGACAGAACTAAGAGGCCAGTACTGTCTCCCTCCATCTGTGTGCCCTTAGGCAAAATAATTAACCTTCCAGAGCCTCGGTTTCCTCCTTTGTGAGTGGTTATAATCTTAATGGTAACAATGATAATAATAATCCCTTCTACCTTGCAGGCCAGTTGTAAGGATTATAAGAATTAATTAAAGCACCTGCTCATAGTAGGTACTCAATCATGGTTATATTTATCCAACCCTCTGAAGTAACCCAGAATGCTAGTGGAGTAAAGTAGAGATAAGAACCCATATTTCTACTTCAAGATCAGGTCTGTGCATTATAGAAAACTTCTGTTAAAGAGGCTCTCTGAACTCATTAACTTTTGGGCTAGTATTACTTTGCCTGACAGTTGCTCATTGCTGCCTCCTTGTTGAAATTCACATTGTAGTTCACAAGAGACTTATTATATACACATATTCCAGGATATAAAGGGTTATTCTCTACATGAGGATGGTGGACAGTTTATTCCTTCCTACTTCACTGGAAAGGTTCGTGCTAGAGGAAATGGCATTAAATTTTACCAGCAGGGATTTAGATTAGATGGGAAGAACTTCCTGACTGATGATTTCCTTTCCTGCCATCTTTAAAAATAGAATAGTTCCCAATTTGTTAGTTTTTAAGGTGCAGGCAGTTAGAGTATGTAGATGGTTTCTCAAGATCTCTTTTAATATTAGTATTACTTTGTCTCAGGGTTGTATTTCTAACAGGAACTCAATTAATGTACATATATGAATTGAAGATAATTTAGAGGGATTCCCCCAAAGCAATAGGAAATAAGTTTGCTTTGC
The DNA here is from genome assembly GCA_039655065.1 of Glossophaga mutica. Lineage (NCBI taxonomy): Eukaryota > Metazoa > Chordata > Mammalia > Chiroptera > Phyllostomidae > Glossophaga > Glossophaga mutica. The sequence continues at coordinate 66,662,924 of CM077313.1, forward strand.
TTTTGTCTCCTTTTAAAAAAATTATTATTTTTATTTATTTTTTACTTTAAATAATTTTTTAATTTTTCAAGTATGGTTGACATATAATATTATATTAGTTTCAGGTGTACAACACAGTGATTAGACATTATGTAACTTACTAAGTGATCATCCTGATAAATCTCATATCCATCTGACACTATACATAGTTACTCTAATATTATTGACTATATTCCCTATGCTGTACTTTACATCCCCATGACTGTTCTGTAACTACTAATTTGTACTTCTTGATCCCTTCACTTTTTTCACCTATTTCCCCAACCCCCTCCCATCAGGCAGCTGTCAAAATCTATGAGTCTGTTACTATTCTGTTTGTTTGTTTATCTTGGTTTTTAAATTCAATTGTTAATAGATATGTATTTATTGCCATTTTATCATTCATATTTTTTATCTTCTTCTTAAAGACCCTTTAACATTTCATATAATAATGGTTTGGTGATTATAAAAGTCTCCTTTTAAAAATAACTCCTTTAGCTTTTTCTTATCTGGAAAACTCTTTATCTGCCCTTCGATTCTAAATGATAGCTTTGCTGGGCAGAGTAATCTTGGTTGTAGGTCCTTGCTTTTTATCATGTTGACTATTTCTTGCCAATCCCTTTTGGCCTGCAAAGTTTCTGTTGAGAAATCAGATGACAGTCTTATGGGAGCTCCGTTGTAGATAACTAACTGCTTTTCTTTTGCTGCTTTTAAGATTCTCCCTTTGTCTTTAACTTTTGGCATTTTAATTATGATGTGTCTTGGTGTGGGCCTCTTTGGGTTCATCTTCTTTGGGACTATCTTTGGTTCCTAGACTTGTATGTCTATTTCCTTTACCAGGTTAGGGAATTTTCTGAATTTTTTTCACATATGTTTTTAGTTCCTTACTCTCTCTCTTCTGCTTCAGGTACCCCCATATTGTGAATGTTGATATACTTGAAGTTGTCCCAGAGGCTAGTTATACTATCCTCAGTTTTTTTAAACTTTTTTTCCTCTTCTGATTGGGTGTTTTCTGTTTTCTTCTCTTCCAAATCTCTGATTTGATCCTCTTCTTCATCCACTTGACTGTTGATTCCCTGTAACATATTCTTCATTTCAGTTATTGTAGTCTTCATTTCTGACTGGTTCTTTTTTATGTTTTCTTTTCTTTTCTTTTTTTAAATATATTTTATTGATTATGCTATTACAGTTGTCCCATTTCTCCCCCTTCATTCCTCTCCACCCTGCACACCCTCTCCCACCCACATTCCCCACCTTTAGTTCATGTCCACGTGTCAGAAGTTCTTTAGCTTCTACATTTCCCACACTATTCCTGCCCTCCTCGTCCTTTTTATGTATCTCCATTTTTATTTCCCCTTTGTTGAAGTTCTCATTAAGTTCCTCTATTCTTTCCCTAAATTCACTGAGCATCCTTTTAACCAATGTTTTTAACTCTGCATCTGATAAGTTGCTTGTCTTCATTTTATTTAGTTCTTTTTCTGGAGTTCTGTTCTGTTCTTTCATTTGTGACATGTTTCTTTGTCTCCTCATTTTGGCAGTCTCCCTGTATTTGTTTCCATGTATGAGGTGGGGTTGCTTTGTCTCCTGGGCTTGGTAGAGGAGCCTTATGTAGTAGATGTCCTGTAGGTTCTAGTGGCCCAGCCTCCCTTTTCCTCTGAGCTGAACACTCAAGGTGCACCCCGTGTGAGCTGTGTACACCCTCCTGGTTTAGCTGAACCTTGGTTACTGTTGGCATGTCAGTGGGAGGGATTTACCCCCAGACCAATTGGCTGGGAGAACTGGCTGTGGCTACATTGGAGGAGCTGCTGTGCAGAGGTCAACCCTTTGGAGCAGAGCTTGCTTGAGCAGGGGTCTGGTGCTTGCTGGGTCTGCCCCTTGAGTGCGTTGCTTGTGGAGGGGATTTGGTGGTGGTGCTTCAGTTTGGTTTGAAGCTGTCCACTGGGTGAACTGGCTGCAAGACCTCCCTGGACATGCAGGCCAAGGTCAGCCACTGCCTGTGTTTTGTCCAAGCCCACGTGGCATGAGCTGCCAAGTCATCTGCAGATGGCTGCTACTTGTGCTGGACTTGGAGGTGCCTGGTAGAGGCCAAGCTGCAAACCAAAGCTGGCTGCTGCTGGTGCCAGGCCTGGGACCACTTAGCAAGAGGTATAGGACATGCCGAGGCCAGATGCTACTTGTTTGAGAAATTTTAGGAAAGTCTGAAGCATGAGCCAAGACATGCTGTTTGTATGGCTTTTGTCTCTTAAAAGGCCTATAAAGTCTTACAAAACTGCTTTAGCAAGGTAATAAATAATTCACAAAAAATATACTGAGAGGAAACAATTGTGATAAAAATTTACATTTTATAGCACATTAAAATTATTCACTATAAATATTATTGTTTTCTCGTTATTAGATATTTGAGTCAATCCTAAAAAGGTTTAGGATTGGGTCTGAAATCTGATTTGTTGGACTGGAAGTTCTGTGTAAAGCACCATTTGGGCAAAGGAGAATAAATATAAAGTAACACTGACATCCAGTGGATTCTTTGTGTTACTGCAGATATAATTCTGGTACAAATTTTATAAACTGGGCTGGGCAGGACTTGAGAGTCCCTTTTTATTTTAGGAGTTCATTAAAACAAAAGTTTTCAAATATACGTTAGTACTTAAAATGATTACTTTATCATTGTTTTCAAATTTATCTGTTATTGTGATATTGGAATATGATCTGTGTAATGACTTAGAATTTGTTGAGACTTCTTTTGAAAGCTGTGTTAACTTTTTGTTGTTGTCCTGTGGACACTTGAAAGAATAATATATAGTCATCTTCCTCATTCACAGTTTCACATTCCATGGTTTCGGTTACCCGTGGTCAGCTGTGGACCAAAAACAGTAAATGGAAAATTCCAGAAATAAACAATTCACAAATTTTAAATTGTGCATTGTCGTTAGTATAATCTTGCACCTCACTGCTCTGTGCAGCCTGGAAGGTCAATTATCCCTTTGTCCCGAGACTCCTTGCTGTGTACACTCCCTGCCCATCAGTCACTTAGTAGCCACCTGCATTATCAGATGGGCTGTTGCTGTATCACAGTGCCTGTCTTCAGATAACCCCTATTTTACTTAGTAATGGCCCCAAGGCACAGAAGTTATGCCAAAAAGAAGTCAGAAAGTGCCTCTTTAAGTAAAAGGTGAGTAGCATTCCATGATATTTGGAGAGAGCGCGATGGAGGGAGGACCACATTCACGTAACTTTTATTATGTGTATTGTTATAATTGTTCTATTTTATTATTAGCTGTTGTTGTTCATCTCATTGTGCCCAATTTTTAAATTAAACTTTATCATAGGTATGTATGTATGTATAAAAAAGCCCATAGTACGTGTAACGTTTGGTACTATCCATTGTTTCAGGTGTCCACTGGAGTGGTGTTGGAATGTATCCCCTTTGGATATGGGGGAGCTACAGCACTTTCATTTTGTTTTGTTTTTGCAGCGTTCTATCTATGTATACCTATACAGTCTAAATACTAATTTGGTTGTTCAAGTTTTCTATATCCTGTAGATTTGGGAGGTGGGGAAGTTACTCAGTTTATCATACTGTGATATAAATGAGATAAAAAAATCTTCCTCCATGATTGTAATTAGTCAATATCTTATAATTTTTTCAGGTTTTTGTTTGCTTTTTGTATTCACATTGTTAAATGCACATAAATTTAAGACTGATCTCCTTTTTACAATAATTACGTAATTTCTCTGTTTAACCCCATTGCTGCCTTTTGCCTTAAATTTCATTGTATCTAATATTAATATATCTACAATAGCATTTCTTAGGAAAGAAGTTGCTTGGTATTTCTTGTCTTTAACCCTTGTGTGTCATTTTGTTTAAGTTGTGTCTTTTGTAGGTTTTATTTGGCTACCTCAAAAAACCCCAGAAGTTCTCTGTTTTTTAGTGGTGACTTTATTCTCCTTTCATAAATTGTGATTATTGATTTATTTAAATTTCCACCACCTTTTACATTCATTTTTTTGTATTTTATTTTTCTTTTTCCTGTGATCTGTTAGATTGATAATTTAAAAAATTCTTCCCTCTTTAGGGGGAATTAGAATACAATTATACTACAGTTTTTCTTTTATATATTGGGTTGACCAAAAGATTCATTCTTTTTTTCTGTAAGATGGCTCTAGTAGCACTTAGTTGTCTTTAACTTAACTTGAAACAATTTTGTTAGGTTGTATGTGATAGCTGTCATATCAACATGCATTTTTTAAAAATTTATCAAAATTGGTGAATTTTTGTGTGACCATTTTAATATTGAAGACGGAAGAAAACATGCAGTAGTTTCAGCCTTTATTATTGCTTTATTATTTCAAGAAATGTAAAAATGCAACTGTAGTGCAAAAAAAAAAAAGATTTGTGCAGTGTGTGGAGAAGGTGCTGTGACTGGTCAAATGTGTCAAAAGTGGTTTGCAAAATTTCATACTGGAGATTTCTGGCTGGACGATGCTACAATGGCCAGATAGACAAGTTGAAGTTGATAGCAATCAAATTGAGACATTAATTGAGAACCATCAATGTTATACCACACAGGAGATAGCTGTACTCAAAATATCCAAATCGGGGGAAGGATTAGTCAAAGAACATGTATGAATGACCCATGGACATGGACAACAGTGGGGGATTGACTGTGGGAGTGGGGGGAAGGCTGGGTGGGGGAAGCAAAGGGGGAAAATTGGCACAACTGTAACAGAATAAACAAGAATAAAAAATAAAAAAATATCTGAATCAAGAGTCAAAAATCATTTACAACAGCTTGGTTATGTTAATCGCTTTGATGTTTGGGTTCCACATAAGTTAAAGGAAAAAACTTTCTTGACTGTGTTTCCTCATGCAGTTCTCTACTTACACATAAAGGAAATGTTCCATTTTTTAAAACAAATTGTGATGGGTGATGAAAAGTGGATACTTTACAATAATGTGAAACAGAAGAGATCATGGGGCAAGTGAACTGAACTACCACCAACCACACCAAAGGCTGTAGGTGATGTTGTGTATATAGTAGGAATGGAAGGGAGTCCTCTATTCTGAGCTCCTTCTGGAAAACCAAATGATTAATTCCAACAAGTACTGCTCCCAATTAGACCAACTGAAAGCAGCATTCAGTGAAAAGTGCCTGGAAATAGTCAATAGAAAATGCATAATCTTCCATCAGGATAACATAAGACTGCATGTTTCTTTAATGACCAGCAAAAGCTATTAGAGCTTGGCTGGGAAGTTCCGATTCATCTGGCATATTTACCAGACATTGCACCTTTGGATTTTCATTTATTTCAGTTTTACAAAATTCTCTTAATGGAAAAAATTGTAATTCCCTGGAAGACTGCAAAAGGTACTGGAACAGTTCTTTGCTCAAAAAGATAAAAAATTTTGGAAAGATGAAATTATGAAGTTACTGAAAGATGGCAGAAGGTAGTGGAACAAAATGGTGAATACATTGTTCAATAAAGTTGTTGGTGAAAACGTGTCTTTTATTTTTAAATGTGTCTTTTAATCTTTAAAACTGAACAAACATTTTGGCTAACGCAGTATTTTTTTTTAATTTTTACTTTTAGCTATTTTTATTAAGATATTATTCAGTTCTGTGTATCAGTATAGAACAACCCATGTGTCCGCCTCCCAGTTTTACAGAGTTTTAACACCTCTAACATTTGGCTGGAACAGCTTTAGACCTACTCAATAAGAAAAGCAATGACAATCATTTGAAGCCCTGTGTACAACCTCCTCAGTCTCGTTTCTTTTTCTCTTCCTCTTGAGAGTTAACCTGTCATGAATTTGATGTTTATTAATTCCATGAATGTTTTTAAAATTTATTCTGTATTATCTAGTTAAACAATATAGTTCAATAGTTTTAAATATTTTGCTGGTTAAACCATATAAATAATATATCATATTTTTCATACCATAAGACACACCTCAGTTTTAAAGGAGGAAAATAGGAAAAAAATTTTGAAGCACAAAATGTGGTAAAATATTTAATAACATAAATAACATAATAGTTCACCAATGTAAATAACTCAACAGCAGCATTAGCAACCCTTATTCCTCCAAATTTTGGGGGGTGGGGCTGTGTCTTATAATCCAAAAATAATGGTATATTATCATATATTTTTATAGCCCTTTATGTTTATTTATATTCATATGGTTCATCATTTTAGTCCCTGTATTTGTAGTGGTATAACATATATACACACATTTTTCCTACATTCTCCTGTTGATGAAATTTTGTTTTTTCACTAAGTTTTCCTTATTTCAAACAACATTAGAATGATATTTGTTTACATTTCTTCAAGTGCATGTGTGTGAAAATTTCTTTAAAGAAACTTTTGTTTATGTGCCCCCAATAATCTTAACTGTGTGATTCTTGCACAATTTTAAGATAATTACTTTTTTAATTCACATTTGAATAGTGGAAAATGTGATTTTTGGGTAAACATTGATATTTTAAAATACAACTGTTTGGATATCAAAATAGGTTGGTAGGCAGCATCACCATCAGTATAAAGAAACATAAACTATATCATCTATTATGTAATAGTCTGAAACTTCACATTGTTCTTATTTTCTTCTTAAATTCACATTTCCATTCTAATCAAGTTTTATCCTAATACATTTTTTGATGTTTGAAATATTTTCTCAGTTGCCCTTATTTCTCTACAACTAAATATAAATCAAAATTTTAAAGAGATTTTCTTCCATGACCAAAGACTCTGAATATTAAAACATTTTATTCTGAACTGAGTTAGTAGCACTATTATTCGTAATACAAAATTGGCCAAGGCAACATAATTATTTTGGGGAATAGTTATTTAACATAAACATAAAAGTTTCATTAGAAACACTTGATACAATATATTTGGGTACATTTTTTAGTTTATATATCCATGAAAAATAATTAGTAGTAAGATGTGAATTAAGCATCAATTGTATTTCTGCTTTTTATTACTCTAGTTTAAGCTGCTGAGAATCTTATTCACATAAAACAGTGAATGGGATGGTGAAGGCAGTGTGATGGTGATTGGACTCAGCGCTGTGCCTGCCGAGTGTTGTCCTGCAGTTTCCAGGGCTAACCCAGGTGAGGTAGAGCCACTATGGCCCTGAATACAGGGATCCTCAGACTGACAAGGAATATTACCGACCATGGTAGAAACTGAGGAGCAGTTTGATTGGGGAGCTCAGGAGGACTCAGCATATCAGAGCTGCCCCAGTGATGAAAACAAGCTCTGTGTTTGAAGACCTGTTGATCAGTACATTCGCCAACATGATGATGAAAGGAGGAAACAAAGTACTGGCCAGATGCCTCGTAACACAGATTCTGGAAGCTACGAAAACAAAGCAGTTTGAGAAGTACCCTGCCGCTTCTTCAGAGCAACAAGCAGCCATTGAATGCAGCTCCTACACCATCTTCCACCAAGCACTAAAAAACTGTGAGCCTGTGATTGGGCTGTGAAAGTGTGGCCATTTCTGCCAGGTTCCTGTGCTGCTAGCCCACCGGAGGCCATGAAGTGGATGGTTTACTGAGTGCAGGGAGGAGCACCAGTGGACGGATGCTGATGCCAGAGAAGGTTTTTCACAGCCAGCACCCTGTGGTTAAGAGGAAGCATGACATGTACAAGATGGCTTAACACCCACCATGCCCTGACCCACAACTGCTGGTAGTAGAAGGAGGATAGAGGCTCCTGAAGGAGCCCAGCCTCTCTGCTGCAAGAAACAGTGTGAGATACTGCTACACTGAAAAATGCCGCGATGCAGGGTACAGTTCCTTTTGAAGGCCAGGCAGGCAGGCCTCACAGGACAGATGGAGCCATGCATTTACTGCCTGTTACTCCTTCCCTTGCGGGCTAGAACTGGCTCTCCCTGCTCTGGCTCCTTGCAAAGAGACAACACATGGACTTGGAATTTCCCCAAGAAACTTAGGGCGCATCTTTTCCCTCTGCTGGGGGTGGACTTTTGGGAGATGTAAAAGGAAGCATTTTAGTTTCAGAAGGTTTATTAGAAATTTCTAATCCTGAACTGTGTAGCATGTGTAGTACTATCACTTATTAAAACTGACTGGAGGAAATTTTTTAAAAAGTGATTGGGAATGGAGTATTTTGCTAAAACTGTATCAATTATTGGAACTTATACTGAGAAAATAATATAATTATCTATCATAAACTAATGATCTGTCGTCTGACAACTCAGTTAGGTCTGCCTTCAATTTTATTGAAAGTAAAGATTTGGAAACAACCTGACTTGCAAAATACCTTGTTATATAGATATTACAGTTATTACTTTCTCAGTTTCTGGGAAATATACCAACAAAGCTTTCATGGAAAAAACTATTAATTACACTTGTTGCTCTTTTACTTAGAGGCATCTTGTTTAACCAAACACAATCAGAAAGTTTTGGGAAAAATAACTATGTTGTTTATTTTAATATAACTTTGCTAATAATTTTTATAAAATGCAGTGTTCATGTTTAAAGATATTGTCATCAAAATCTTAGGACTATAGATTTATTTTAATTCAATTCATTGAAAATGGCAACCTAAAATTTAATTTGCAAATCTATCAGCCCCAAATTAAACTTTGTTAGAGAAAATATGACTTCATTTTAAAAATTCAGATATGTGTCAGTATACATTTTAAGGTATATTCTGAAAACCAATGAGAAAGAAAAATGACCTCTTCATTGAAAAAATAGGTTTTTACAGTGGGGCAAGTCACCATAATATAGTATAAAGTAGCCAGAGGCTTGTCTTTGTATCAGTCAGGATAAACAATTTATGTGGTAGTAAGAAACAATCCCATTTCAGTGGCTTAAACAGAGTTTAATTATTTCATCCTACATGCCCTCTTGGATTAGCTGAGGCTCTGCTATACGTTATCCTCATTGTGGGACCCAGCTGATAAAGCTGCCTCCACCCAAGGTGTTGCTAGTTACTGCAGCAAAGGGGAAAGAGTTTTGAAATGGTTTGCTCTGGTCATTCAATGCTTTGAGCATTGTAAAATCAGAAGGGTGTTTGTCAATAGGGTGGAGAAATGGGACAGGCTTTAAAAAAAACTTTTAGGAAAGAGTAGATAAGAAAATTAAGCCTAAAACTGATTTCCTGTTCTATGACCTGGTATCCATTGGAATGCTTCTGCATACCATCAAAAAACAAATATTCTCCTTAAGTGGTGTGTCTCAGTGGATTAACTGCCGGCCTGCGAAGCAAAGGACTGCCGGTTCAATTCCCAGTCAGGGCACATGCCTGGGTTGCAGGCCAGGTCCCCTGTGGTGGGTGCTCTAGAGGCAACCGCATATTGATGTTTCTGTCCCTTTCTTTCTCCCTCCTTTCCCTTCTCCTAAAAATAAATAAATAAAATCTTTTAGAAAACAAATATTCTGATTTGAAGATCAACAATTTAAAGGAATACAATTGAAAGTAGATTGGATTAGAAAGTGCACATCTTTATAAAATATTGTTAAATGAACCAATTATAAGTAATTTATACATAATAGTATATATTATGTCATGTATATAATTAATAAGGAAACACTGGCGTTGAACTACACTTTAGGCCAAATGGACCTAATAGGCATATACAAAACATTTCACCTAACAGCAGCAGAATACATATTCTTTTTATGTTTACATGGGATATTCTTGAGGACGTATCGTATTTTAGGTCATAAAATAAATCTTAGCAAATTTAAGAAGACTGAAATCATACCAAGTATCTTTTCTAACCACAGTGGAATGAAAGTAGAAATCAGTAACAGGAGGAAAGTGGGAAAATTCACACATGTGTAAATTAAATAACACACTCCTGAAAAACCAAAAGGTCAAAGAAGATATCAAAAGGGAAATAAAAAAATTCTTGACATAAAAATGGAAACACAACATACTAAAACTCATGATGTGAACTGCTTAGAGGCAGTTCTGAGTGGGAGGTTTATAGTGATGAATGCCTACGTTAAGAAAAAAGAAAAATCTCAAGTAAACAACCTAACTTCACACCTCAGGGAACTAGAAAAAGAAGAATAAACTAAGCTTTTAGTACAGAAAAGGAAATAAAAAGGATCAGAGTAGAAATAAACTGGAGACCAGAAAACCAATAGAAAAGATGAATGAAACTAAGAGCTTTTGTTTATTTTGAAAGATAAAATTGACAATCATTTAGCTAGACTAAGAGAAAAGGGGAAAACTCAAATAAAATCATAAAGAGGAGATACTACAACTGATACCACAGAAATACAAAGGATCATAAGTGATTATCTTGAATAATTATAAGCCAAAAAATTGAATTACCTTGAAGAAATGCATGAATGTCTAGAAACACATAACCTATTAAGACTGGATTATGGAGAAATAGATAATTTGAATAGACCAAGAATGATTAAGAAGATTGAGTCAGTAATCAAAAACCTCCCAACAAGGAAAAGTCCAGGACCAGATGGCTTCTGGGAATAGATAGATAGATAGATGAATGGATGGATGTTATAATTTTTATATAACTGTCTGGTGAATTCTACCATACATTTATATAAAAATTAGTGCCAATTGTTCTCAAATTTTTTCAGAGTTGAAGAGGCAGGAATTGTTTCCAACTCATTTTACAAGGCCAACATTATCCTGATACCAAAGCCAGATAGGGGCACTATAAGAAAAGAGCACCATAGGCCAATATTTCTGATGAATAGATGTAAAAATTCTCAACAAAAATACTAGCAAATCAAATTCTACAGCATATTAAAAGGGTTTTGCATCATAAACAATTTGGAGTCATCCCTAGAATGCAAAGATGATTCAACATACACAAATCAATAATAGGATATGTCCTAATAGTATAATAAAAATAGAAATTGTATGACCCACCTCCTTAGAAAGAAAAAGACACATTTGACAAAATTTAACATCCTTTAATTATAAATACTCTCAACAAGTAATATTTTATATGGGATGATAACATACAAATTTAAAAAAATAAAAGTGTTCTGGATGATGATAGCCATTCTGACGTGTGAGGTGATACCTCATTGTGGTCTTATTTATTTTTTAAGTATTTTTTATTGATTATGCTATCACAGTTTTCCCAATTTTCCCCCCTTTAATCCCCCTCTGCCCGGTACCTCCCAACCCTCCAGCATTCCCACTCCCTGCCACCTAGTTCATGTCCATGGGTTGTACATATAAGTTCTTTGAATTCTCTGTTTCCTATACCATTTTTTATCTTTCCCTGTCTATTTTATGCCTAATAATTATGCTTCTTCCCTGTACCTTTCCCCCCCTATTTCTCCCTTCCCTTTCCCCACTGAAATCCCTCCATGAGATGTTTATTTCTCTGATTCTGTTCCTGTTCTGGCTGTTTGCTTAATTTTTGCTTTCATTGTTTTTCTTTTCTTTTAGGTTCATTTGTTGATAGTTGTGAGTTTGTTGTCATTTTATTGTTCATATTTTTTATCTTCTTAGATAAGTCCCTTTAACATTTCATATAATAAGGGCTTGGTGATGATGAACTCCTTTAACTTGTCCTTATCTGGGAAGGACCATATCTGCCCTTCCATTCTAAATGAATGCTTTGCTGGATAGTGAAATCTTGGATGTAGCTCCTTGCCTTTCATGACTTCAAATACTTCTTTCCAGCCCCTTCTTGCCTGCAAGATTTCTTTTGAGAAATCAGCTGATTGTCTTATGGGCAGTCCTTTGTAGGTAACTGTCTCCTTTCCTCTTGTTGCTTTTAGGATTCTCTCTCTTTATCTTTATATTGGGTAACTTAAAGATGATGTGCCTTGGTGTATTCCTCTTTGTGTCCAACTTCTTTGGGACTCTCTGAGCTTCCTGGACTTCCTGGAAGTGTATTTCCTTCACCAGATTGGGGAATTTTTCCTTCATTATTTGTTCAAATAAGTTTTCAATTTCTTGCTGTTGTTGTTCTCCTTCTGGTACCTCTATAATTCAGATATTGGAACATTTCAGGTTGTCCCAGAGGTTCCTAAGTCTCTCTTCATTTTTTTGAATTCTTGTTTCTTCATTCTGTTCCAGTTGGGTGTTTATTTTTCCTTTTTGCTCCAAATTGTTGGTTTGAGTCCTGGTTTTCTTCTTGTCACTGTTGGTTCCGTGAATATTTTGCTTTATTTCATTTTGGGTATCTTTCATTGTTTTTTTTTTTCATTTTTCAACTAAACTTAATCAGTTTTGTGAGAATTTCAATTACCAGGGTGTTAAACTTTCCATCAAATAGGTTGGCTATCTCCTCATTGCTCAGCTCTCTTTCTGAAGTTTTGCTCTGTTCTTTCATTTGGGTCATATTTCTTTGTCTTGGTGCAGCTGATAGGTTGTAAGGGGGTGGGGCCTTAGGTATTCACCAGAGCAGGGCAACCCTCCTTGCTGTGCTGTGGCACTGCCTGTGGGGGAGGTGCCAGAGAGGGAACAGTTTGGCTTGCCTGCTCAGCTCTAGTGCACTTTCCAGGGAACTCTCGTGTGAGACTGGGAGTATCTCCCACCGCAGCAACCACCATAGTCCACAGTGAGCTCTGAGTCTCAGTTTTGCCTTCAGCCCGCCCCACCCTCATAGTCTGCAGCTTTGCCACAGGTTCTTACCAGTCTGGTTGTTCTAGTTGACTTTTTCTTTAATTCTTTGGTTGTCAGAGTTCCATGCAGTTTGATTTTCTCTCACTTCTGGTTGTTTGTTGATTTTAGATTGGCTGTTATCCTCCTTTGGGTTGTGTGAGAAAGCAAAGAGTTTCTACCTACACCTCCATCTTGGTGGAAACTATCTCACTGTGGTTTTAATTTGCATCTCTCTGATGATGAATGACCTTGAGCATTTTTTAATATGTCTATTGGACATCTGTATGTCCTGTTTGGAGAAAGGTCTATTCAGTCCTTTGCTCGTTTTTTAATTGTGTTGTTTGTCTTCCTGGTGTTGAGTTGTATATCATCACCAATGCTGGCAAGGATGTGGAAAAAATGGGACCCTCATGCACTGTTGATGGGAGTGCAGAGATTAATGTAGGCACTGTAGAAAGCAGTATGGAGTTTCCTTACAAATTAAAAATGGAACTGCTTTTTGACTCAGAGATCCCACTTCTTGGGAATATATTCTAAGAAACCCACAACACTAACTCAAAAGCATGTATGTACCCTATGTTCACTGCAACATTATTTAAATAGCCAAGATCTGGAAACAGCCCAAGTACCCATCAGTTGATGAGTGGATCAAAAAGTAGTGGTGTATTTGCACAATGGAATACTACTTGGCCATCAAAAAGAAGGAATTTTACCCTTTGTAATGACCTGGAGACTTTTCTGCTAAGTGAAATAAGCCAGTCAGAGAAAGACAAATACCATATGATCTCACTTATAAGTGGAATCTAATGAACAAAATAATCTCACAAACAAAATAGAAACAGAGGCATGGATACATGGAACAGACTGACAGCTGTTGGAAGGGGGGTTTGGGGGATTGGATGAAAAGAAGGTGAAGGGATTAGCCAGAGAACACATAATTATAAGCCATAGGCACAGACAAAAGTGTGGTGATGTCCAGAGGGGAAAGGAGGTGGGAGGTAGGTGGAGGTGGGCCAAGGGGGAATAAATGGGTATGAAAAGAGACTTTGCTTGGGGTGCTAGGTGCATGATGCACTGTGTAGATGATGTTTTGTGGAGTTGTACCCCTGAAACCTGTATGGTTTTGTGAACCAATGTCACCCCAGTAAATTCAATTTAAAAAAGTGTTCTGGATGAAATGGGTGTTAGGAAGCTCTACCTGCTGAGGCTGTATTCATTTTTGCTATACTTCCCCCCACCCCATAGAACCTCCTAAAGACCCTACACCAAAATGTTGGGTTTTGCAGGGCACAGTTTAGAAAATTATCCACAAAATTACTGTCAGGGATCATTAAGGGAGGGTTATAGGAGTGTCTGACCTGAGGAGAGGGGAGGAAAAAAGGGGGAAGATGAAAAATTTTTCTGTTTTCTCATTTTGGTGAACTCCAGGCTTCCTGGTACCAAGAATGAGACTTTCTCTACAGAGTTCATTTCTTCTGGAACTGGCTGAGGTCCTTCCTTGTTAATCACATCCAATTACTAGGAGATGATTTAGGGAAAAGCATAGAATATACACACATAAATCAGATTTCAGAAGGAAATAGATGACACATGCAAATTAGGAAAATTTGAGGAAGATTATTAAAGGGAACATACACAAAGGTGTTGGTGGAGGGAAACCGTAAGCCCTGTCCTGGAGTTAGTGGCAACACAGCTGTTTCCCATGAGGTCTGAAGAAATGAAAACAAGGAAAGGTTTTGGAACCCCAAATGGGAGAGAGTCTTGTCAAGCAGGCTCCTTAGAAGGAAGCAATTGCCTTGAGTCAGGAACACAGCCAGAAAGGTGACTTTGCAAAGAGGAAGACGGGATAATAAGTATCCTTACTCTTCTTCTCCTATTTTCTTTTTCTTTTTTTTTTTAAATATATTTTATTGATTATGCTATTACAGTTGTCCCGTTTCTCCCCCATCATTCCCCCCACCCTGCACACCCTCTCCCACCCACATTCCCCCCTTTAGTTCATGTCCTTGTGTCATAAGTTCTTTAGCTTCTACATTTCCCATACTACTCTCACCCTCCCCCTGTCTATTTTCCACCCACTATCCATGCCACTCATTCTCTGTACCTTCCCCCACCTCCTCCTCCCACACCCCTGTTGCTAACCCTCCATATGATCTCCATTTCTGTGGTTCTGCTCCTGTTCTAGCTGTTGGCTTAGTTTGCTTTTGTTTTAGGTGTGGTTCTTAATAGCTGTGAGTTTGCTGTCTTTTCATTGTCATATTTTCTTATTAAGGTGTCCTAATGGCCAATCCCAGCTGGAAGCCAGAAGGTAAGAGGGGCCTGTTGTTGTAGTCTGTGTAGGTAAGCAACTGGGGCAGAAAGGAGGATGGAGAAGGGAAGAGAGTAGAGCTACGGGGCAAATGGAAATTATCAGACCAATAAAAACCTTTGGAGAATAGTATCTACTAACTGTAAACATGTTTCCACTACTGGCTGATGCAAAATAATGCACTAGATACACAGGAGAGGCAACAATTCTTCATTTTTCTAAAACCTTCAGCAGTAGGTCAGACTAGAGAACTGATGAGCCTTGAGGTGTTGGACAGTGGAATTTCACTTCTACAACTCTGCTCTGACTTGAGCATGTTGTCCTCTCTTCATTGGTTCAGTAGGGCCTAGCGACCATTGACTAATTCCACAGGCTTAATAGCTAATATTCTCCTGTAAGTCTCAAATGCCAGAAGTATTACATAGGTCAGTGCATCTCCTTCCGCTGTACCCCATCCAGATTTACCACAGATGAAAATCTTGTAACTGCAATACTATAGCATGCCAGGGGCTATGAACAGTTTTTTAATTCATATGTATTATTTATTCATATATTTTATATGTTACTTAATATATTTATGTTATGCATACTATATATACACATTTATAAATACAAATGTATAAACATGTGAATTTACTTGTTTTCAAAGTTTTTGGTGTAAATTATTGATAGTATTCTTTTAACTTCTTTTAATTAAAAAATTTTTGAGAGAAAATTAAAATTTTCTTTTTAATTAAAAAATTTAAAAAATTTCTGTAGATTCACAACAAATTGCTAGAAATTATACAGACAGATCCAGTGTGTATTTTGGCTAGTTTCCCCCTATGGTAATGTGTTGGAAAGCTAAGTATGAAACCACAAGCAGTATTTTAACATTGATACAGTCAAATTACAGATAATTCCATCCCCACAAGGATCACTTCTATTGTACTTTTATGACTACACCCATCTTTCTCCACACTTTTCCACAGTGGAACTTAACTCCTGGCAACAGTAATCTTGAAATGACAAAATTAGCAAATGGAGAACATTGAAATTGGGTGTTGATTTCTCCACTTTATTATTCTTTTTAAAAGTTGTTTTAGCTATTCTACTTTCTTTGTCTTTCCATATACATTTTATAATAATCTTGTCTATATCTATGGGGAATCTTGCTGGGTTTTTAATAGAAAACAGCACTAACACTGTATATCAAGTGGGGAAGAATAGATACTTTACTGTGCTGAGTCTTCTAATCTATGAACATGACATGTCTCTCCATTTATTTAGAACTTCAATTTTTTTCATTAGCATTTTGTAATTGTCAGCAAAGTTATACCCATGTTTTGTTAGACATACATTTAAATATTTCATTTTTTTGAGTTATTATAAATGGTATTTTAGTGTCCATATGTTCGTTGCTCATATGTGAAAGAAAATTGAATTTTGTGTATTTATTTTGTATCCTGTGACCTCACTTGTTAGTTCTATGTGTATTTTTTTGTAGATTCTATTGGATTTTGTACTTAGAAAATTGTCGTTCTGAATGGAAAGAGTTTTACTTCTTCTTTTCTTTTTTAAAATATATTTTATTGATTATTTTATCACAGTTGTCCCATTTCCCCCCCTTTATTCCCCTCTGCCCTGCACACCCTCTCCCACCCACATCCCCCCCCCCCATTTAGTTCATGTCCATGGGTTGTACATACAAGTTCTTTGGCTTCTACATTTCCTATACTATTCTTACCTTCCTCCTGTCTGTTTTCTACCAATTATCTATGCTACTTATTCTCTGTACCTTTTCCCCCTTTCTTCCCCTTCCACTCCCCTGTTGCTAACCCTCCATATGATCTCCATTTCTGTGATTCTGTTCCAGTCTAGTTGTTTGCTTAGTTTGCGTTTGTTTTAGGTGTGGTTGTTAATAATTGTGAGTTTGCTGTCATTTTACTGTTCACAGTTTTGATCTTTTTTTCCTTAGATAAGTCCCTTTAACATTTCATATAATAAGGGCTTGGCGATAATGATGAACTACTCTAACTTGACCATATCTGATAAGCATTTCATCTGCCCTTCCATTCTAAATGAAAGCTTTGCTGGATAGAGCAATTTGGATGTAGGTCCTTGCCTTTCATGACTTGGAATACTTTCTAGCCCTTTTTTGCCTGTAAGGTCTCTTTTGAGAAATAAGCTGACAGTCTTATGGGAACTCCTTTGTAGGTAACTGTCTCCTTTTCTCTTGCTGCTTCTAAGATTCTCTCCTTAATTTTAATCTTGGGTCACTACCCAAGATTATGATGTGCCTATGATTACCCTAATTATGATGTGCCCTGGTGTGTTCCTCCTTGGGTCCAACTTCATTGGGACACTCTGAGCTTCCTGGACTTCCTGGAAGTCTATTTCCTTTGCCAGATTGGGGAAGTTCTCCTTTATTATTTGTTCAAATAACTTTTCCACTTGTTGCTCTTCCTCTTCTTCTCCTGATACCCCTATAATTCAGATGTTGAAATGTTTAAAGATGTTCTGGAGATTCCTAAGCCTCTCCTCATCTTTTTGAATTCTTGTTTCTTCATTCTTTTCTGGCTGGATGTTTCTTTCTTCCTTCTGGTCCATACCATTGATGTGAGTCCCAGTTTCCTTTCCATCACTATTGGTTCCTTGTACATTTTCCTTTATTTCATTTAGCATAGCCTTCATTTTTTCATTTAATTTGTGACCAAATTCAACCAATTCTGTGAGCATCCTGGTTACCAGTGTTTTGAACTGTGCATCTGATAGGTTAGCTATGTCTTCATCACTTAGTTGTATTTTTTCTGGAGCTTTGATCTGCTCTTTCATTTAGGCCTTTTTTTTTTTTTTTTTTTTTGTCTCAATGCTTCTGTTACATAGTGAGGGGCGGAGCCTTAGGTGTTCACCCAGGAAGGGTAATCCATGTCTGGGTTGTGACACTGTATGTGGGGAAGGGATCTGAGAGGGAACAATGGCACTTGCTCCACTCTCTGCCAGCTTTCAGTCACTTCCCCTGCTTCCCACAAGCAAATTGGGCCCTTTGGGAGCTGATTCCTGGGTGAGTTGGCTTGTGTACATTCTAGGACCCTGTGGGTCTCTCCAACGAACTCTCCGTGAGGCTGGGAGTTTCTCCTGCTGCCTCCTCAAATACCTCAGGTGTTTTCAATCAGTGGTTGAGGCTTTATTTCCCCATGCTGGAGCTCTGGGTTGCGCAGTCTGTCTTGCTCCCTGGTTGTTCCTCCTGGTTTATCTGCATGCGAATGTGGGACTGCCCACTCCACCAGCCACCACCGCAGCTTTGCTGGCCAGCTGCAGCCTTGAGTGCCCTGCTCCACAATTTGGCTCTAGGTCCGCCAATTGCT
Source organism: Glossophaga mutica (assembly GCA_039655065.1). Lineage (NCBI taxonomy): Eukaryota > Metazoa > Chordata > Mammalia > Chiroptera > Phyllostomidae > Glossophaga > Glossophaga mutica. The sequence goes on from CM077313.1 coordinate 66,681,173, forward strand.
GTCTTGCCTACCCCGGTCCTCCAGCCACTGCCTTGCCGGGAGTCCTCTCTGTGTACCTGTCCCTGTCCCTCCTACTGATCTGGATGAGTGTCTTCTTTTAACTCCTTGGTTGTCAGATTTCTATACAGTTTGATTTTCTGTAAGTTCTGGTTGTCTTTTGTTTTTAAATTGTTGTCCTCCTCTTTGTTGTGCAAGGAGGCACAGTGTGTCTCCCTATGCCTCCATCTTGGCTGGAAGTTTGTATTCTTTTCTGATCTGTTTGTTGTTATTTCCTTTTCTTGCCTTACTGCATTAGCTTGAACTTCCAGTACAATGTTGAGTAAGAGTGGGGCTATCAGGCATCTTGACCTTGTTCTCAATCTTAGAGGGAAAGCATTCAGTCTTTTACCATTAAGTATGTTTCAATTGTAGGGTTTTTTTTGTAGATGCTCTTTATTAAATTGAAGAAGTTCCCTTCTCTGTTCCTGATATTCTATGATATTTTACCACAAATGAATATTAAATATTGTCATAGCTTTTTTTCTGTCACTTGATATAATCGTGTGGTTTTTCTACTTAATGTTAATATGGTAGTAGATCAGTTTTTTAGTATTTAATCAGCCTTGTATTCCTGATATAAACCCTACCTACACTTTTGTAAATAGTTCTTTTATTGAACTCCCATCAAATGATTTCTTTTGAATGTGCCATTTGCTTTGTGCCAGGACTTCCACTTGTAGATCATGACCTTAAGTGAAACACTAAAATATGGGTTAAATTCAATTTCTTGCAACTAGGAAGAGATGATGATAGCATCTCATCAAAGGGTAGATTTCTGGATTTAAAACTGAACAATTTCCTTCTTCCACTAATGAGAGAAAATGCACTTTTTTACGTATGCAGAAGGTTTTCACTGGAAATGTAAGACTGTCAGGCTACAATATTATAATAATGGTGTACATAACTATATAAGTTATAAAAATACAAAAAAGAATACAAACCAATAGTATGCATATTTTAATTGGAGCTGCATTTTTTGTTGTTGATAAGGAAACAAATCTATAAATATTTCAGTGCATGTGTACTCTTTTCTAGTACATCCCAGTTGTGCAGCAGAGATACATTTGGAAGAGCAAGGTACATAAAAATAATATAAAATGAGTGAGAAAGTATTTTTTAAGAAAAATAAGTTAGTCTGTTTAATAAATGGTCTTTCCATTGGTGTTACTTTCTGAGACTGTCTTTGCTAATCCACATTTCAAATAGCAAGAAGTAGAATTTTATTGTTTTCAATGCTCACTTGTTCAGGTCACCATTTTTTTCTGGGAGGGTTTAAATAAATACTTCCTCTTAAACACTGAATTGGGAAACTGCATTATTATAATGACTTAGTCAATGATTTTCAAGGGGGCGGTTGAAAAAATTGTTGCTGTCTTTTACTCTAGGTTCTATCCAAATTGGGAGGTGGACTATATAGCTTGGAAAGACCTCTTGAGGGGTTCTGTTCAACTGAGAACTGCTGGCTTATGAAAGAGTAGATCATTAATACTTATTTATTTATTTTAAAAATTATTTTATTGTTGTTCAGTTACAGTTGTCTGCATTTTCCCCCACTGCTCCCCCCACCTTAGCTAAACCCCCCTCCCTCCCTTGCTTCCACCCTTCCCCTTGGTTTTGTCCATGTGTCCTTTGTAGTAGTTCCTGAACACCCTTCCCTCCATTATCCCCACACCTCCCCTCTAGTTACTGTCAGAGAACATTAATATTTAAATCTCACCTTCCACATTTATATTTTTCAAGACTAAATTCCATTGACCTAAGAAAAATATAAAGCCAAATGGGTAAAAAGAATTATGACAGATCAATGAGCTTGTCAAATTTATCCAGCATAATTTAGCTGTATTTTTATTTCAAAATGAAAACTCACATACATTTATTACTCTGCTGTTCCTTGGAAAAGTAGACCTGGATTTTTTTTTCATTTTTTAAAAAATTTTAATTGTTGTTTAAGTACAGTTGTTTGCCTTTTACCCCCATCCCAGCCTACCCCACCTCCCTCCCATTTCCACCCCCCGCCCTTGTAGTCCATGTGTCTTTTATATTTGTTCCTGCAAACCCTTCCCCTTTCGCCCTGAAATCCCCTCCCCTCCCACCTCTGGTCACTGTCAGCCTGTTCTCAATTTCAGTGTCTTTGGTTATATTTTTCTTGTTTGTTCATTTTGTTGATTAGATTCCTGTTAAAGGTGAGATCATATGGTATTTGTCTTTTACCACCTGGCTTATTTTGCATAGCATAATGCTTTCCAGTTCCATCCATGTTGTTGCAAAGGGTAGGAGCTCCTTCTGACCTGGATTATTATAATGTAAAAAATAAATTTTGTGTTGCAAGGTTGTTAAATTTTAACTTTGGCCTTAAAATGATAGAAATTAGATATCAAGTGAGGTGATAAATGAAAATGCATATTTTCAAAATAACTGTCTAAGAACTGATTAGACAGCTGACCTACAAAAAAGACAAGAGTTGATAGTATAGAGCCAGGGGTTAGTGAATTTTTTCTGTGAATAGCCCAATAGTAAATATTTCAGGTTTGTGGGCTATATGGTCTCTATTACAACTACTCAACTCTCTTGTTACAGTGCAAAAGCAGCCATAGGCAATACTTGAACAAATGACTGTGACTGTGTTCCAATAAAAGTTTATTTAAAAGACAGGCTGGATTTGGCCTACAGGCTGTAATTTGCCCACTGCTGGCATTCAGAAAGAGAGGTATTTATGAAGAAGTTCTGTTGGAAAAAGTTTACCCAAACACCATGATAATCTCATCCTCAGCCTAGAGAGAAGGGGTGGGGAACAGGGGCAGAGAACTTCAAGAGGTCTGTGTGGAGGGTTGACTTGTGTCTTCCTGACTTTATGGGGCATGTTGTTCCCAAGACTGGAAATGTGCTGTACTTCCTACCGGGTGGTAGCAAAAACATCCATGAGTGTTTCCTGTGCACCCAAGGTAGGTCATGGGAAAGAGCACCTGTTAAGCTGGTTTAATTTGAGTTCAGCAGAATCACCTGGTAAAGCAAGAGGACTCCAACAGAGACAATTCTGTGTGGAGTAGACTGAAACCTGGGCCGTGGGAAGTGTCCCCAGAGAAAAATATGACTGGACACTTTCATTTTTTGTTTTATTTTTGTTTAATCCTCACCTGAGGATATAGTCATTGATTTTTAGAGTGGAGTGGGGGGTGGGGTGTTGCGGACCGTTCAGCCTGGTTTCAGGAGTTGTAACCCTCACCCCATGGTGGGCTGTGTAAGAGCCCAAGGGACCCACTTCATCTGGGTCTGTTCTGTCACAAGGATGTGACCTATTAAGGAGACAAAGCTTATCTCCCTGGCAGGGGCACTGCTTCTGCCTTACCCATCTCTGGCCCCATAGCTTGGTTGGCAGTCAATGACGGGTAAGACTCCTCATGGGAGGGGCAACCTAAGCCAGACGCAACCACTTGGGAGGCCTCATGGAAGGACTCGGGGGGTTGCAGCAAAAAGGATGTGATGGACCCTTGCCCCCCGGCTATTCTGACATAGCCCGAGTCCTCATTTCCATCTGGGAGATGTCTCCTGCTTCCTAATTGCCTTAAAGCTTGAAACTGTGGGGGTGAGCGGTGCAGCCCTGTCCTGGCCAGGACGGCTCCCTGGGTGATCCAGACATAAGAATGAATTCCTAAAGTCCTGTGAAACCTCCTTTGCTAAGAGTGCTCTTCCTGAGGTGACAAGTGTCCCAGGAGGAAATGAGCATGTCTCTCAAAGTCTGGCAACCCTCCTTCCTGACAAACACTGGCTCGGATTAAGCCCTCAGATTTCTTTGACATGTTAAACTTGTATTCCGGTGTATTGGAACCCAATAAAAGCCTAGTGAGGATGGGGCTCGAGGTCTTTCTCCTCTGAGAGTTTGACCCCTTTCCTCCCCAAGCAGTCATGTCTTGGTAGTTTTTATTTTCATCCGTGACGGAGGGATGGGGCTCTGCAGGCGGAGCCCCCCCACATCTGGCACCCAGGCCAGGGTCCCCCGCAGTGCGGGGGAAGGGAGGCAAGAAAGGAGGGAGAGAGGGAGAGAGAGGCATTGATGTGAGATACATTGATTGGTTTCTTCCCATACATGCTTTGACCTGGATCAGACCTGCAACCTAGCTATGTGCCCTGACCAGGGAGCAAACCCGCAACTTTTTGGTGTATGGAATGACGTTCCAACCAACTGAGCCACCTGGGCAGGGCAACATTCTCACTTTTTGAAATTAAGAATGTTTAACCAGATGATTTTTTTTTAAAACCAAGAATAAGCTGGTAAGTTAGGCAGCTGAAATTTTATTCAGGAGCAACAGACCTCCTACCTGCTGCCACCCCGCCCTCCACCACCCCCGCCCCCAGTAAAAAATTTGAAAGGAATTGTGAAGACAAAAACAAATTGAATTTTTTGTTTTTATAACAGAAAATTTCAAAAGCACAGTCCAAAGACAAGAAAAGAGTGTAATGAACTTCCATATACGCATCGTGCAGTGATTAACTCAGGTCCAGTCTTGTTGCAGCTGTACTGCTTATCTACGGTCCCTTTGCCATCTCCGTTCCTTACACATGGAATTACTTTGGGACATATTCAACATCTGTATTTTCTTTCAATTGGAAGAAAGATCCAGAGGCTTGGTCAGATTCAGGTCCAGTTACCTGGCATGACTATATCATGGTGATGTGTACACTCCAGTAGTCCCATAACGTCTGGCTTTTTCTGTTAATATCGATCAGGATTTAGGAAAGTCTGATTTATCTGCCATAAAGTTGCTTATCAGCTTTTTACTTGTTTTGGCAATTGTTGGTGATTGTCCATGTTTATAATTTTATTAGAGAAAAATTGCATCTTGATTACTTTTTCCTGGTTGTGCTTATTCAATGCGTAGTTTACATGTGTATCTTGCCAGTATGTTAGGATCCCCTGGATGGGGAACAAATTAGTCTTTTTCTTACAAGAGTCATTTTTATTCATTAATTTTGGAGTTTGGGTGTATTTTTGTTTGTGTAGAGGCCTATAAACTCACTTTTCTCCCACTTCTGCTCAACTGCCTCCTACTGCATGAAAAGGCAGTCTAATTCTCCAGCGTACTTTGGTAAGGTCTGCTGACTTCCATGGGTTTGACTTTCAGTGAATTGGTTGCTCCTCTTCTTTGAAAGATCCGTGAGTCCCGGTGTGCTTATTGCTCCTTAGCTTGAGAAGATTTCATTTTTTTTATCAGTATTTTTTAATTGTTGATATTGTACAGTTTTCTGTCTTTTACCCTGCCCCAGCCCACCACCCCAGCCCTCCCCACCTTCCTCCCATTTCCACCCCCCATAGTTTTTGTCCATGAGTCCTTTATACTTGTTGCTCTAAACCGTTCCCCTTTTCCCCTGAAATTCCCTCCCCTCCCACTCTGGACACTGTCAGACTGTTCTCAAATTCAGTGTCTTTGTTTATATTATGCCTGTTTGTTTGTTTTGTTGATTAGCTTCCTGTTAAAGGTGAGATCATATGGTATTTGTCTTTCACTGCCTGGCTTATTTCGCTTAGCATGATACTCTCCAATTCCTTCCATGCTGTCGCAAAGGGTAGGAGCTCCTTCTTTCTTTCTGCTGCATAGAATTCCATTGTGTAAATGTACCACAGTTTTTTGATCCATTCATTAACTGATGGGCACCTAGGTTGCTTCCAGCACTTGGCTATTGTAAATTGTGCTGCTATGAACATAGCGGTGCATAGATTCTTTTGGATTGGTGTTTCAGGATTCTTAGGATATAATCCAAGCAGTGGAATTGCTGGGTCAAAAGGTATGTCCATTTTTAGTTTTCTTAGAAAATTCCATACTGTTTTCCATAGTGGTTGTACCAATCTGCAATCCCACCAACAGTGCACTAGGGTCCCCTTTTCTCCACAACCTCTCCAACACTTGCTGTTTGTTGCTTTGTTTATGAAGGCCATTCTGACTGGTGTCAAGTGGTATCTCATTGTAGTTTTAATTTGCATCTCTCTGATAGTTGGAGATATCGAGCATCTTTTCATGTATCTCTGGATCCTCTGTATGTCCTCCTTGGAGAAGTGTCTGTTCAAATCCTTTGCCCATTTTTTAATTGGGTTGCTTGTCTTCTTAGAGTAGAGTCTTGTAAGTGAGAAGATTTCATTTTTTAAAGAAATGGTCTCCCAGATATTGTCATGTCTTGGAATTATAACTATGTTTTCCTGTTCTGAAAAGTTTTTACAATTGAGAAGAAAGGAGACACTCTTTCTCAGTCCATGCCTTGGTTGGGTAATTGGGGGAAGTTTTATGAGGCTCTGTGTGGCTGACGTACTACATTCGTTTGTCCTAATTCCATACATAGCTGCTTCTTATCTTGTTCTTGATGCTGTTCTCCAAACTAAGTAAGATATTTGATACGTTCCATATTTCTTCTTCTCTACAGTCTGTGTAGAACTCATAACATACTTAAGAGTAATTTAAAGTAAAGATCTTGGGTCTCAAAAAAAGTGGTATTGAGACCACATTCTTGGAGAGAGATCAGACTCTTAAATAATTTCAATGTCATAAGCAAGTGGGCCTCCAATTGAGAATCCAAGGTAAAAAGACACTTTTTCTATGCTTCTACCACTTCTTAGTTGACCCCAGAAAGTAGGTGTGATGGGTATTGTGATTTTTTCATTGGTTCCATATTCTATGTATAAACAATTATGTTCAACTCGTCCCTTTAAACGAAGCAAAAGTTCTTGGACTTTTTTCTCCTTCCATACCTCTCCACTCTGCCACAAGGAATTATCAGGTGTCTTTCCAAAGCATTGATCAATTTTTCCTTTGTGGACAAGTCTGTTCATATTGTTACCTTTCCCAAGAAAGAAATATGCAATTGGTTGCTTTGTACGATACATATGTCTATATTGTCCCCTGAAAGAATTTTCCAGTGACTGAGTATAATTTTCCATTTGTTTAGAATCTTGATCTAGTTGTTGGTTTTCTGGCCAGAATAAGAGGGAAGCTAGGAAATAAGGTTCTGAAAATCGATGATGCAGTCCTATTTGTTGCAAGACTTCTCGAAGCTGATCTTTCAGTTTTTTAATTGGCTTTACAAATTTGGAGGTAGGTTTAATACAATAGAGAATGATATTGGCCAAGATGAAATTTTGCTTTTCCTTTGGCTGGATTCTGATAGTGCATTGTTCAAAGAGAAAAGTGTATTGTTTCACTACATCTTCCATGGATTTAATAGCCTCTTCTTGATTTTTGATTAGGTATTCCAAGAGCCCAGAAAACTTGTCTGCTTTTAAAACTTCTAGGCTTTTCCAACACTGCTCTACTTGAAGTGGCAAACTAAGCTTTGATCTGAGATTTTTGTCTTTTGAGTCCTCTGAGGGACCAAATATATCTGCATACTTTTTAAAATATCCAGTCACCTTTTTCCGAGTTTTGGACTGTTCATTTTGCTTAATGTTGTTCCTGGGTTTTAGAAGGACAAAATAATCATCAAAAAAATCAAAGCACTTTTTCAAAGAAAATCTCAAATTAGTTAGATAAGGAATAAAGTTATTGAGAGCTAATTTAAATTCATTGTTTTGATCCCCAGGAATATCACTATTTCCTGATATAAAATTGATCATCTCTCTTTTAGATAGTTCGTTTTTGTTGTCAAAAAAAGGAATGAGCTGGAGAATCTGGATTGTGTAGAGCCCAACTTCTATCTCCCCATGATAACCAGCAATATTGTAAGTATCATACTGCCTCTTTGAAAACCTTCCTGTTGCCTCATCCTCTCTATCTTCACTTTGCTGTTGAGATTCTTTGAATGCATTTGTGGCATGTACTGCTAAATGCAAAAGATCAGTTAGATCAGCAGCTGAAACATTGCTGCTTTCCTTCTCTATCCACCATCTTATTTTACTCTTGTAGACTTGACCCAGTGTATCAGAGATAAAAGAATTGCTAGGTTTTATCTTTTTTGCTTGATTTGCCCAATGAAGGGCACTGGTAAAGTTCCTTTCTTTAATGTAGAAATGTCTGGCCAAGGCTTGGCAAATGAATGCATTTTGGTTGAACCGATGAATACCTGCCAGCAATACTTTTTCAACTGCTGCGTTTCCTTCATCTTTATGTAATGCTTCAATGAATGGAGAAAACCAAGTTCCCATTTCACCTTCATGTTCGTTGCGCTGTCTTGTGAGCAGTAGTGTTTGCATATCTTGGAGAAATTTGCTTCTTCCTATACCAGTATCATAGAACAAATTTTCTGTTAGCATATCCAGAATAATTAGACTTTTATCCAAACGATAGCTTATCTTCAATTCTTCCAGTGAGCGAGTGGCAATTAAAGGGTGAATAATGCGAACTCCAGAGTACTTTCCACATTCCACCACCTCTGTTTTTATCAGAATTGTAGAGTAGGTGCCCATCTTGTCTTCAAATTTTTCTGTTCCCCAGAAAGCCTTCTTGGCTGTTATTCCTAAGAACTTTTCACATTGTGAAAGTGAAATGGTGGTATCAGGCACATATGAATTAAGAAGAGCCAGAAAAGAAAAGAGCTTTGCTTCCTTGGTGGAAACATTTTGTCCTTTCAGGATATTCCTGACCACATTTTCTGTGTACTCCTTATTAAAATTGGTTTTCATGATCATGAAGGAATAAAAATCTTTAACGTTTTTATGTTGCTCTTCAATTTCTTTCAATTTAAGCTCAAAAGCTTTCTGTTCTTTGGAAGATAGTTGTTGTATTAGGGTGATACTGTCTAAGATCTTTGCACATTTTTCAGGATTCTGTGATCTTATGCAATTTAGGATGATCACTAAAGGTTTCTCATATCGAATGTGCTTACTAGCTATAGATGTTTGAATAGAAGCCAGCAGAAGATAGATATCACCTTGTTCTTCAAAATCGTCAACAAGAAGCAGTACAGGTAGATGTTCTTCTTGATGGTTTTCTGCCCCATAGATGATTAAATTAGTCACTTGTTTTCCAATTTCAGAAAAATCTACTGTCTTGTTTTTTAGCACAGCACATCTGAATTTCTTCCTTAGTTCCCAGAGAATATGCATAGCCAAAGTAGTCCCACCACAGCCTGGGTGATGATACAGATGAATAATTTTAACACATGTTTGCTTAGAAGAATCTGCGCAGCGTTGAATCATTGCTTCAAGTTTTTCATATTTATCCCTTTTGACAAAAGGTGAAGAATAATTTTCAGAAAAGTAGAAGTTCCACCAGGATACTTTACCACCTCGATAGAAGTCTTCCTCTTTTGAAGCCTTGAATTCAAGAAATTTATTTTCGTCCTTTTCTAAGAGTGTACCTTCACATTCATTTTCACAGAGAATTTCCAGAGCTGTCATGATATCTTCTTCCCTTTTCAGAAGGACAGAAGATGAACCAATAGATGGCAAAAATCTCTCTAAAGATGTAGTCACAGATTTTAGTTTAAGAATAGTACCATTTATCTCTTTAAGACTTAAAGAAGAAATACATTGGCTTGATAATTCATCTTGTTGTTTTATTCTTACTTCAAGTTCATCTTTCCATCTCTGACATATGTGTGAGTGTACACAAATGCACAATATATTTTCCATTCCATTGAGATCTTGGTAGAAAGCACAGAATGTCTCAATGAGGGGGTCTCTTGGGTCATCCACAGAGGAGAGTAATAGAAATACCACCAGAAACTTTCCACTTGGCATTATGTCTTCCCGTGTAAGGAACGATATCAATTTCCTGACTTCAGATGCTTTTTCTCTTTGCCAGGAGCTTGGATCTAAGGGTTTGTATTTTTCACTGTCAAGGTCTAGCCTGCCATTGCAGAAAATCCAGCTGGGTTGTTGGTAAAGATTCAGACTAGAAATCTTCTCATTTGTTGTGGTTTCCCCCTCTATATACATACTTGGCAAGTGAAGGTTTACTACTCGGCTTTCTTTGTAAGCATTCACTACACCCTTGCTTACAGACTCAGGATCAAAATCCAACACAGCAAACCATTTAATTTCCTTTAGGAAATCTAAGTGTTCTATTTGGTTAGGGTGGCATTTATTTGTTACAAGAATGTACCAGTCATAGTATGAATTATCTAACAAGTCCCGATTTCCTGTCAACAGTTGAATAAGCTTTGGTCCCTCACTCTCTTTTTTATTTGTTTTTACTCTGCATTTTTCTTCTGCTTCTTTTCTTGACTTTGCCAGTGTTTTCAAACCTAATTTAAAGTCTTTGAATTCTGCATTATTGTTGATGATATCTTTAGTGGTGGGCCCATCTCGCACAAAGACCGAGAATTTTGTGCTTTGTTCCCATATTTTGTTGTTGCAATTTTGCATTTTAATCTGGAAATAATCATGTCCACATACCGAGTATTTTGGAATGACATCCACTTCAATAACAAATTTGTCAGATGGAGTACTGTTTGGCAGTAAAACTTCTACAAATCTTGGCTCTCGGATGCACTTCTTTGCTGTTTGGACCTGATGGTGTTCAAAATACTGGTGGATCATCAGATGGAAGTGGTTAATGAGGGCTTCCTTGGTGACATTGGTGACATTCACGCCAACAATTTTTCCGTGGGGTTTGTCTTTGACTCCAAAATGGATGGTGCCATTGGTTCGTGTATTCATGCAAGCTGAAGCAAATCGGAAGACTTCATTGCTAAATTTCATTTTAGCATTCTCTTCTGTGTCTGTATTTGTGAAGGCTTTGAATTCATGTATTGCATCAATGAGATTGAGTGGTCCTGTTTCAGGCTGTAAATAAAAATCCACTTTGTAACGATATGGGTCACTGAATTCATCAAAAGGGTATGGTACACATGTCAGTTCTACGGATGGCTGCTTTTCCTTTCTGCCATCTATTTCATCTAACGTGGACTCATTTTTTAGTGACTCAGAAACTGTAGTAACTGTAGAGGCATTAGGCATATCTGATTTCTCTTTATCATTTTGTTTTTGCTTTGAAGTTTCATTTCCCTCTTTCACCAAAGCTTGTGTTTTAGGAACATTTTTACTGCCTTTTTTCCTCTTACATGCCTGAATAGGATCTTCAGAGCATATTTTCTGAAGTTCTCTGAATAGATATTTTATTTCGATAGCTGCTCCATGTGTTAGGCCCATATCAATGAGGTCTTTTTTAGTTGAGCACTTCAAGACGACTCCGTTCACATCTTGTGCGGTCAATATTTCCCTGTGTTTTTGGTCAATTTTATGACTTTCTAACCACCGATTTACATCCTCTTTTGTCCAGTCATCTGTATTTTCGGGCAGGTTTAGTTGTGCTGCCATTCTGATATCTATATATAGAAAAGGAAAAATAATTTAGTACTTTTATGAGTAAATTTTTAAATAACTAATTTTTCAATAGGTAATAATGCATGTCTCACTCAGTTTTAAAAGTTCAAAAGAATACACATGCCATCCAGTTATTCTCCTGAGAGGAAATTACCATTACCAGTTTCATCTGTGTCCTGTTGGAAAAATGTTACTAAATACAAGCACATTTTCCCCTATAGGAGTAATAGCATTGTGTTCACATTTCTCATCACCTTGCTTTATTCGCTAGCTGTATCTCGAGGACACTTCTAGTCAGTATATATAGAGATGTTTCATTCTCATTAATGGTTCTTTGCTATAATGTGTGTCAGCTGTATTATGTTAAAATACTCAATTCTGTTATAGAAAATACGAGAAACAAAGGAGGATATATGAAACTAAATAGAGAAGGCTATATAAAATAAAGAGGACATGTGAAACTAAGTATAGAATCAAGTAGTTATGAAGCACGTTATGATAGGTGTAGAGTATACAGACCATGTGAGTGTTAAACATAGGAAGGAATAGAAAGCCAAATAGATATTACGTATTCTTAAGACACAATTGAAGCACTTGATACTGTTGAGTTCTTATTAGGTCTTAATTGGGTAACACCCACTTGATCTTTTGGGTCCTCTACTCAAGAAGCATAAATAAAATCCAGAGTAGCTTATTAGGCTAATTGATGAGGTATAGCTGTGGTCAGGCATACATGTCCCTCTGCGTCTCTCTGGTTAGAGCAAGTTCATGTGGATGGCCTGTTGTACGTACTATATGTTGATCCCCCTTAAACAGACCTCAACTCAGGTTCTTAGAATTACACAATCAGTGGAGAATGCTGATACAGCAGAGAGGGAGAGATGATAGGTGATCCTGCATTACTCAGATAATAAGGTTCCACCCCACTTGTATCTTCTCCATGCTTTTTGTTGTGTACTTAAACTTATTCAATAAGGCATGTGCCTTAAGCAACTTTATTTGGTGTGGGAGCTATTTTGTTCCAAAACGTCTAAGCTTGCTGGGTAGAGAATGTGGAAGCTATTACTATATTAATTTTTTACATAATAATTGAGCATAGCTCATTCCTGGGTGAAAAGTAATGAATGGCATTACTATTTGGTTTGCAAATTGGCAGACTGCTATCTGTAAAATTCATGGCAATATGGGTTACAGAAATACAGCAATGATTAGAAAAAAAAATGAAGTCCAAATAATAATAGCTTTAAGTACAATCTCAAAGTGCCCCCAAAATACAAGCCATTCTAATGATTCTATCATGGGAGAAAAAAATTAACAAAGGAGATAAGCTTGGGAAAAATTATGGCAAATAGATTATACAGACACACTTTTACGAAATGATTCACAAGAATATTGCCTCCTGGTAAATAAAAATTCATGATTAGGATTTACCTTCCCTTCCTGATATAAAGATGCCAGAAAAGTGGTCCAAGTTTAAAACTATTATTTTTTGTTAGTAATTCCTGTATGCCTAGAAAGTGAATAAAAACATATCTTACAGCTACAGTAATACAAAATAGACAAAAATATGCAAAATTGATGGAAATTTTACTCCCTTACAACACTATGACAATTAGAAACCTAGATTTAATGCTTTCTTTAAAAAAGTGAATTAGATGAAGTTTCCTTCAGTATTTTGGCGTATAGAGATTAAGAAGTTCAAATTTTAAATTATCTGGGAAAGGAGATAGAGTGGAGGGGGAAACTGTCTTAGGTGTATTAATCTTTAAAGTAAGCCCCTTGAACCCTTTCACACTGTTGGGGGGAATACAGACTGGGGCAGCTACTGTGGAAAGCAGTGTGGAGGTACCTCAAAAAATTGAAAATGGATCTGCCTTTTGATCTAGTGATGCCGGTTCTGGGGATATATCTGAAGGAACCCAAAACACTAATTTGAAACAACATAAGCACCTGTATGTTCATTGCAGCATTATTTATAATCACCAAGATATGGAAGCAGCCCAAGTGTCCATCAATAGACGAGTGGACAAAACAACTATGGGACATTTACACAATGGAATGCTACTTGGTCATAAAAAAGAAGAAACTTTTACCCTTTGCAATAATATGGATGGACCTGGAGAACATTATGCTAAGTGAAATAAGTCAGTCAGAGAAAGACAGATACCATATGATTTCACTCGTATGTGCAATCTAATGAACAAACTGAACTAACAAGCAAAGCACAGGCAGACTCATAGATGGAGAACAGATGACAGCTAGTGGGGAGTGGGGAGATTAAGGGGTGGAGGGATTGAGCAAAAGGGAGAAAGGACTCATGGACATGGTCAACAGTGTAGGGATTGTTGGGTGTGGGTAGTATAAGGGGACTAAATAGTAATGGAAAAAATATAATAAAGATTAAATTAAAAAGTAAGAAGCCCCTTTTCTGGGACCACATCAACCTTAACTGTGTCAAAGGACACAACAGAATAGAAAGGCAAGCTATGGGGTAGGAGAAAATATTTGCAAATCATGTAACTGATATGATAATATGCAGAATATAGTAAAAACTCCTACAACTCAACACCAACAGCAAAGCAAATAACCCAATTAAAAAATGAGCAGTGGATTGCATATATATTTCTCTAAACATGATACAGAAATGACCAACAAACATATGAAAAGGTGCTCAACATCACTAATCATTTGAGAAAAGCAAATCCAAACCACCATGAGATATCATTTCATAACCATTGTGATGACTACTAAAAAAAAAAAAACCCCTAAAAATAATGAGTATTGGCAAAGATGTGGAGAAATTGGAAGGAACTCTTGTGTACTGTTGGTGGGAATGTAAAATGGTGCAACCTACATGACCTACCCTAAAAGAATATTTAAAGGAAGTTCTCTGAACAGAAAGGAAGTGGTAAGAGAAGGAACTCAGAACATTAAGAAGGAACAAAAGAACCTGGTAAACAAAAGTATTTGTTAATATGATAGAGTTTCTCCTATTTGGTTTTCTAAATTGTTTGATCGTTGAAGCACTGTCTGATATGGTTCTAAATGTATGTACTGGAAGTAGTAAAGATTATAAGTAGAAAGGGTAAAAGAATATCCAGGAACTGAGATTTCTCTGCTTCACTCAAACCAGTAAAATAATACTGCTAGACTGTTATAAGTTATACATATATAATGTAACATCCAGAGTAACCACTAGAAAAAGCTATCCAAAGCGATACACTCAAAACACTGTAGATGGAAGTGGAATTGTAAAAAAATATCAAATAATGCAAAGGAAGTCAGGAAAATATAATAGAGAACTGAAAAACAGAACAAAAAATAAAGTGGTAGACATAAGGATTAACATATTTATAAATAACTACATTAAATATAAGGAGCCCAAATACAGAAACTAAAAGAAAGAATTGGTATGCTAGATTAAAAACATGATCCAAGATATGCTGTCTGCAAGACTCTCACTTGAAATATAACAGTATAGGTAGGTTGAAGGTATAGGTAAAATATGTAATATAAATATTAATAAACATAAGAATAGTTATATTAATGCCAGATAAAGTAGATTTCAGAGAAAGAAAATTACCTCAGACAGAAGAATATTATATAATGATTAAAGATCAATCCAACAAGATGTCAGAGCAAACCTAAAAGTATTTGTACCAAACGAAGAAGTTGCAAAATGTCTGAAACAAACACTGATAGAACTTTTCAGTTTTAGGAAAATCCACAATTATAGTTGGATGTTTCAACATTTTTCTTTTAACAGTTGATAGAACAACTAGGCAGAATATTAGTGAGTGTGGAGAAAAATTCAATACCCTTGACCAACATTTTGAATCACAGAACACTCTGTCCAAGAACAGCAGAATATCATTCTTTTTAAGTGTCCAAGATAGACCATATCCTAAATGATAAAATGAAGTTCAACAAATTTATTTATTTTTAAAAAGATTTTATTTATTTTATTTTTAGAGAAGGGCTAGGAGGGAGTAACATCAATATGTGGTTGTCTCTCACATGCCCCCTACTGGGAACCTGGCCTGAAACCCAGGCATGTGCCCTAGGTTAGGAATTGAACCCATGACCCTTTGGTTCACAGGCCAGCATTCAATCCACTGAGCCACACCAGCCAGGGCAAAGTTCAACAGAATTGAAATAATACAGACTATGTTTGCCAAATACAATGGAATCTTATGAGAAATTGATAACAGAAAGAGGAAAATCACTGAAGACTAAAACCACACATTTCTAAGTAATTCATGGGCCAAAGAAAAGTCTCAAATAAAGTAAAAAATATATATATTGCAGTTTTGTGGGACACAGTTAAAACAGTGTTAAAAGAATTATAGCAATAAATGCATATACTGGAAAAAAGAAAAGTATCAAAACAATAATCTAAGCTCAACTCAGAAACCTAGAAAACTTTGAAAAAGAAGAGAAAAATAAAACAAGCAAACAGAAGGAAAGAAATAATAAAGACTAGAAATAAATTAAACTGAAAACAGAAATATAATAGAGAAGGGCTGCTTACTTGAAAAGATCAGAAAATTGACAAACCTATAGCAAGACTGAAAAAGAGTAAAAAAAAAAAAAGAAGACACATTTATCAATATCAGAAATGAAACAGTGGATATCACTTTAAACCTTTTAGACATCAAAAGGACAATAATGGACAACTATGAACAACTTCACACACACACAAATTTGACAACTCAGATGAAATGGACCAATTTCTTAAAAAACATAAACTTCTACAAATCACTCAATATGAAATAGATTATTGGAATAGTTCCAAAACTTCAAAGAAAACTGAATTTTTAATTTAAAAAGCCTCCCCCTAAATCTCCAGGCCCATATAAAATCCCTGGAAAATACTACCAGACATTTAAAGAATTAACAATGATTCTACACAATCTCTTCTTAAAAAAAAAAAAAAAAAAAAAGGCAGTAGAGAGGGGAGTACTCACAAATTCATTTTACAAAGCAAGTATTGCCCTGATAGCAAAGTTCATGCAGACTCAGCCTTCAGGTGAGCACCCATGGATCCAGTTCTGCCCCACCTCAGTGCCAGGCCACCCACCATTTACAGACCCAGGCTCTCTATTTGCCTCAGTGCTAGGGTAGGCCCCATGGACCCAGACTCCCCATCTGCCCCAGCCTCCAGGATGGCTTTTATGAACCTAGACACATGGGCTGGCCCAGGACCAGGTTGGATGATGATGATGATGATGGTAAGTGTTGATGAGGATATGGAGAAAAGGGAACCCTTGTAAACTGTTGGTGGGAATGTAAATTGGTACAGCAGTTATGGAAAAGAGTATGGAGAGTCTCCCTAGAATTAAAAACAGAATTACTATTATCATTCAGCAGTTCCACTTTTCGATATATATCAGAATGGAAATTATATCAATATCTCAAACAGGTATCTGCACTCACAGTTTATTGTAGCACTTTCATAATAGCCAAACGTGGAAACAACCTAAGTGTTGAAAGATGAATAGATAAAGGAGATGTGATGTATATATACACAATGGAATATTAATTGGCCATGAGAAAGAAAGAAATCCTGCCATTGGAGACAACATGGATAAAACTTGAGGATATGGACTTCCAGCCAAGATGGAGGCGTAGGTGGACACACTGAGCCTCCTTGCACAACCAAAATTAAGGACAACAAGGATTTAGTAACAAGAGAACAACCAGAACTGAGAGAAAATTGAACTGTACGGAGGTCCAACAACCATTCATCCATTCATCCAGACTGGTAAGAGGGGTGGAGTCGCGGCAGGAGGAAGTGGTGGTTGGTGACCCAGGTGCACATGCAGCTGCTGGCGGACCCGGGCCTGCAGGTGGCTTGTGGACCCCAGGCACAAGGCAGCTGGCTGACCAGGTGGTCACACATTCACGTGCAGATAATCCAGGGGAAAATGGGGAACAAGACCAAACTTTCAACCCAGGGCCCCAGCACTGGGAAATAAAACCTAAAAAAAAAACAACGAGATCCTGCCACCACATACAGCATCACAACCCAGCAACTGGGCTGCCCTGCCCTGGGGAGCATCTAAGGTCCACCCCTCATACATAACAGCTGCAGCCAGACCCCCGCCCCCAAAATGGCTCAAACCAGAGAACAGATCAAAGCCCCAGAACCAATTCATCTGAGCAATGAAGAGATAGCCAACGTATCAGATGCACAGTTCAAAGCACTGGTGATCAGGATGCTCACAGAATTGGTTGATTTTGGTCGCAAATTAGATGAACAAATGAAGGCTACAATAAGTGAAATGAAGGAAAACACACAGGGAGCTAATAGTGATGGGAGGAAAACTGGGACTCAAATCAATGGAGTGGACCAGAAGGAAGAAAGAAACACCCAATCAGAAAAGAACGAAGAATCAATTCAAAAAAATGAGGAGAGGCTTAGGAACCTCCAGAACATCTTTAATTGTCCCAACATCTGAATTATAGGGGTACCAGAAAGGGGAGAGGAAGAGCAACAAGTGGAAAACTTATTTGAACAAATAATAAAGGAGAATTTCCCCAATCTGGCAAAGGAAATAGACTTCCAGGAAGTCCAGGAAGCTCAGAGAGTCTCAAAGAAGTTGGACCTAAGGAGGAACACAGCAAAGTACATCATAATTACATTAGCCAAGATTAAAATGAAGGAGAGAATTCTAGAAGCAGCAAGGGATAAGGGGACAGTCATCTACAAAGGAGTTCCCATCAGACTGTCAGCTGATTTCTCAAAAGAGACCTTCCAGGCAAGAAGGGGCTGGAAAGAAGTATTCCAAGTCATGAAAGGGAAGGACCTACACCCAAGATTGCTCTATCCAGTGAAGCTGTCATTTAGAATGGAAGGGCAGATAAAGTGCTTCTCAGATAAGGTCAAGTTAAAGGAGTTCATCATCACCAAGCCCTTATTATATGAAATGTTAAAGGGACTTATCTAAGAAAAAGAAGATAAAAAATATGACAGTAAAAAGACAGGAAACTCAGAGATATTAAAAACCACATCTAAAACAAAAGCAAACTAAGCAAACAGCTAGAACATGGACATGAACTAAAGTGGGGGAATGTAGATGGGAGGGGGTGTGCAGGGTGGAGGGTAATAATAGGGGAGAAATGGGACAACTGTAATAGCATAATCAATAAAATATAATTTTAAAAAACTTGAGGATATGATAGTAAGTGAAATAAGCCATGAAAAGAAAAAGAAAGGCAGTTACTGTATCATCTCATTTATATGTAAGATCTAAAAAAAAAGTCAGATTCACAGAATGGGATATCAGGGGCTGGAGAGGGAAGGGATGGGCAGATGTTGGTTTAACTATACAAGTTTGCAGTTATGTAGGATGAATGTCTAGAGATCTAATGTACAAGCATGATGACTATACTTAATAGTACTGTTTTGGACACTGGAAATATGCTAAGAGAGTAGATTTCAGATACATTCACTATAAAAATAAATGGTAACTATGTAAGGAGATTTGTTGATTAGCCTGATCAGAGCAGTCATACACACACACACACACACACACACACACACACACACGTATATAAAATCATTATGTTCTATACCTTAAGTATATACAATTTTTATTTAAAAATGCTGCATTTGGGAACTTGTGAGATACAATGTCGACAGTACTTGGAGAGGATATTTATAGCCTAAATGCTTTTATAAAACTAGAAGAATTATTAAAAAGCATAAACTAAATATCCATTAATAAGTTCAGAGAACAACAGAATAAGGTAGAAGCAAGTAGAAGGGAGGAAGAAAAAAGATAGCAGAAATCTATAAAATGGAAAACAAAGTTTCAACAGAGTTACAATCAAAAGCCCCAAAGTTGTTCTTGATAAAGAGTAATAAAATTGACATACCTGTGGAAAGGGTGGCCAAGAAATAAAAGAGATGGCACAAATAATATCAGATGCTGTAAATTTGAAGACTGAAGTGAACTGAACCAAGTTCCTTGAAAAATATACTTACCAAAACTGACTCAAGAAGAAATGAAAGGAGTACCACTTCCCAGTGTGATGTAGTGGAGTCCACAAACACTCCCACTTTTTGAACTAGAAGAAAAATCAGATAAATTATAAAATGTATTTTTGAAGTTATCACAGAGTTGTAGATGGACTTGATGAGTAGGACTGGTTGAACTAAACTTCCAGAGAGCAAAGATCCCTTCCTAGGTAAGCTTTGGGGTATTTGCTCATTCTGGGCTGGGTGGAGGACTAGCCTTGGCCTGATGTGAGGAAGAGAAACCAGTAGGGCTTTTGACAATCACTTGAATGAATGTGATGAATTTGAATCTAAAATTGCTTCAAAATCTTTAACCATCATGGAAATGCAAAGTAAAACTACAATGAGATAATACCACATACCTTGCAGAATGGCTAAAAATAAAGTCTGACAATACCAAATGGTGATCGTGAGGTAGAGTCAAAAGAAAATTCATACATTGTTGGTGGGAATATAAATTATTTTAGCCACTTTGGGAAACTATTTGTCAGTTTTAATAATGTAGGATACCATTTACATGAAGTTCAAGAACAGGCAAAATTAATCTATTGTAGTAGAATTCAGTGGTTACCTTTTAGCAGGGAAGCATTTTCTGAGGAGTGACACAAAAAAACTGTTTTGTAAACATGAATGAAGGAAACCTTATTCAACATGGAGTTGGGAAGCCATGAAGGGGAAGCTCTCCCTCTTCCCTGTTTGTCTTAGCAATAGCAGTTACCTTCAACTTGCTGCCAATAAGAAATCGCCACAACCTTGTACACTGCCCCTCCCAGCCAATGTGCTTCTGTTAAAACAACCCTCCCCAATATCCTCGAAGAATCCCCTCCCAAACTGACCTCCCTTTTGTCTCTTTGTACCTGCTGTGATCCGCCATAGTTTGCAAGTCCCAAATTGCAATTCTGCTATTCTCAAATAAACTCATTTACTGCTTGGTAACTTTTGTTGTTTAATTTTTAAAATCGATAATTTTATATCTTGATCTGGTTAGTGGTTAGACTGATGAACACATAAAAATTTCATAGAACTGTATGTGCCCTTAAGACTTTTTCATTTCATATGAATTATACTTCATGTAAAAATCCAATGATGCCTCCCAAATGCATGATACAATAAATTAAACAGGTGAATGAAATAAAAGAGATAATTGGCCTGGAAAAAAGATAATGGTATATTACCAATCAAGGGTAATGATTAACTCAATTTTGGGCATCTGAGGTCTGAAAGTTATCCCAGAGATTTGTTACTACAGCCTCAGATCATGGATCAGCTTTCGGTTTTACATGCCACTGTTGATTCATACTGTTTATCATTGTCTGAAGCCCAGTCCTACCCTCCTCCAGGACTCTGTTACGTGAGTCATCTTAATGTGTCCATCTGCTAAGTCTCATCTACTCCACCCTGTAAAAGTTCAGCTCACTTCTGTTGCACCCACACCGTTGGAACACCTACAGCAGGGGGTGCCCTGATCCTTCTGTTGCTGGTGGTGTTTAGGCTCCTGAATCCTTATAGCTGGAGTTTTCATGCCCCATCTCTTGCCCCATCTACCAGTATACTTCTTCAGGGGTCTCCCTGACTTCCAGTCACGGCTTTATAAACTCAGCCCTTATCTCTTAAGCGATATTCAGAAATAAGATTATGAAACTGATTGTTGAATTAGATGGATTATTTGATTCATGCATGAGCTGCATACCATATTTATGTGAAAATATAAAGCCAGGTGGATGGGGAGCAGAGCCTGAATATTTGGGAATGTGAGCAAATATAAAAGAAATGACTTTTAACTGTTTCTGTACCAGATATTGGTCTTTTCTATTTTTTAAAATTGAATTTATTGGTATGACATAGATTAATAGCATATAGGTTTCAAGTGTACAGTTCTGAAATACATCATCGGTATATTGCATCGTGTGCTTACCACCCAAAGTCTAGTCTCCTTTCGTCACCATATCTGACATCCTTTATCCTTGTCAGCCTCCCCCAACCCCTCTCCCTCTGTTGTCTGTGTCTATCATCTTTAAGTCATGATTGAACAGCTTGCACTTTCACACTGCTTCCTCTAAAGACTTTACCAGAGTCTTGATAGCTGTGCCTTTCAGTAACTTACTTTAAAAAAATTGTTGAAGTTGCTGCTCTGGGACAATATATGCTAGAGCAGTGATTTTCAACTGGTGTCCTGCAAGAATTTTTAAAACATGCAATACCTGACTCTTTAGTCAGGGGCGCACTGACCTCATTTCCTTTAGATTTTCAAATAAAAAAAAAAGACAACTGCCAATACAATGATAGCCATTTTGTGTGAATGAATCAAAATTATACCTATTTTTTGTCACATTGACAAAAATATATTTTTTGGTGTGCCTCAGAAATTTAGTAATTAGTTTATGTATGCTATAAGCTGAAAAAGGTTGAAAATTGCTGCACCAGAGGAAAATTGCTAACATCTGTGTTTTCCACATTTATGCTACTGTTCAGAGGCATTTCACATATTAATGATCTCTTTATAGCCTCCCTTGTCCAAAATGGTGTTTAGTTAATTCAGAAGATTATATAGGATCACACATATGTGAAAACCCTTGGGTAAAAAAAATCAGGGCAAAGGCTAATCAGAAAATGTAGGAGGCAGAACAAATGAAGCCATGGAGTAAAGTAAATGCCTAAAATAACTTTTCAGTTCTATATCCTAGGAGTGGCCTGAAATTTTGGTACTGAGCTTCTCAACAACCAATATGAAAAAGGAAACCATTTGTTACATGATCAAATCCACATACATTTATTAGCTGTAGGGTTAACTGTAGTGTTTGTCAGTTTTTCTAAAGAGAGTTGAATTTCAGGCCTTTATTTGGAACTGTAATGCCCCATCCCATTGTTTCTTGCTTTGGAGGAAATCAGACATGAAATACTAGCATTTTATAACCCACTTCCCGTTTGCCCAAGAATACTTGCCATCTTGGGGTGCTTGCATCTTGGAGTGCTTGCAGCTGCAGCCTTTACCCTGAGATCATTTGTAGATTATAGTCCTGACTTTACCCCCAATGTGTGTCATGAAATATCTCGCTTATTGAAATTAGTATTTTCACATTGCTCTAGTATATCGATAGTCTTGGGAACAAATTACATCATTCTGTTTATAGCATTTTGTTTTAGTAGTGGCAGTGAGTGTACTTTTTTTTTCTAAACAGGAAATGGATTGAAGATTTAATTAGTTTTTGTTGGAGAGAGAGGAAGGGAGGGAGAAAGGGAGACATCCATGGCCTGTCCTACATGCCCTGACCAGGGACTGAACCCACAACTCAGACATGCGCCCTCACCACCATCTGAACCACAGACCTTCCACTTGCCACCCAACCAACTGAGCTATGCTAGTCAGGGCAAAAACCTACAATATTTAACAGAAACATATAATTGCCATAATTTCAAAGACTTCTGTAGCAGTTTCTCTCTCTCTGTCTCTCTGAGAATCTATTAGGGAGCTTTATTTTCTGGCAGCTGCCAGAGAATAGAATTTTAGAATTCAAAAAAAATGAGAGTATAATTCAAAAAAAAAAAAAAGGAGGAGATGTCTGGGACATCTTCAAACATGCCAACATCTGAATTGTAGGGATGCCAGAAGGAGAAAAGGAAGAGCAAGACACTGAAAACTTATTTGAAAAAATAATGAAGGAGAGCTTACCTAATTTGGTAGAGGAAATAGAAATACAAGTCCAGAAAGCACAGAGAGTCCCAAACAAGATGGACACAAAGAGGCCCATACCAGGACACATTATAATTAAAATGCCAAAGGTTAAAGAGAAAGAGAGACTCTTAAAAGCAGCAAAGGAAAAGCAGAGAGCTACCTACAAAGGAGTTCCCATAAGAATGTCAGCCGTTCTAAGTAGCAGAAAGAAAGAAGGAGCTCCTACCCTTTGCGACAGTATGGATGGAACTGGAGAGCATCATGCTAAGCAAAATAAGCCAGGTGGTGAAAGACAAATACCATATGATTTCACCTTTAACAGGACCCTAATCAATAAAACAAACAAACAAGCATAATATAACCAAAGACACTGAAATTGAGAACAGGCTGACAGTGACCAGAGCGGGGAGGGGAGGGAATTTCAGGGGAAAAGGGGAAGGGTTTAGAGCAATAAGTATAAAGGACACATGGACAAAAACTAGGGGGGTGGAAATGGGAGGGAGGTGGGGAGGGCTGGGGCGGTGGGCTGGGATGGGAGTAAAAGAGAGAAAACTGTACAAGAACAACAATTAAAATAAAAAAAGAGAAAGAAAAAAAGAATGTCAGCTGATTTCTCAAAATAAACTTTTCAGGCAAGAAGGGACTGGCAAGAAGTATTCAAAATGATGAAAAGCATGGACCTACAATGTAGATTACTGTATCCAGCAAGGCTATCATTTAGAATGGAAGGGTAGATAAAGAGCTTTCCAGACAAGGTAAAGCTAAAGGAGTTCATCATCCCGAAGCCATTATTACATGAAATGTTAAAGGGACTTATTTAAGAAAAAGAAGATGATCAAAGCTGTGAACATTAAAACGGCAACAAATTGAGAACTATCAACAACTGAATTTAAAAAATAAAACAAATTAAGCAAATATCCAGAACAGGAACAGAATCATAGATATGGAGATCATTTGGAAGGTTATCAGCAGGGAGAGGGAAGGGAAAGAATGGGGAAAAAGATGCAGGTATTAAAAAGCATAATTGGTAGGTACAAAATAGGGGGGGGTGTTAAGAATAGTATAGGAAATGGAGAAGCCAAAGAACTTATGTTCATGTCCCATGAACACAAACCAAGGGTGGGGAATGCTGGAGAAAATGGGGGTACTGGAGAGAGGAGGGCAAAGGGGGAAAAATGGGACAACTGTAATAACACAATCAGTAAAATATACTTAAATTTTCATTTTATGTTCTTTCTGAAGATGCTAATGTCTTGGAGAATTTCATCAGTAAAAGTGCTTTTAGTTTACAATTGCATCTTTTATGGAATATTATTTTTCAACAAATAGAAAACCTACTCCTGTCACAGAAATGAAGTCTAGAATGTCTGGGCTTAAGTATTATTTTTGGTTTGGGTGTATATTCCAATTTTCTAATTGTAGATTCCTTCCTATTCAATAAAATTCTGCTGTATATAGTAATAAGAATATTAATATTCAATATTGTACTTACCCAGGTCGTCTTGCAAATTTCTTCTTACATATATGAGAGGGAAACCATGTATTTCAGTGCAGAAAAGTCTATTGTCTGTGTTTTCTTTCTCCTGCGCTGTCAGAGAAACACACTTTTTCTTTCCATTTTTTAAGAAAGTTCATTTATACTCTGCTTTTATCTCCTTGCTGCTCTAACTGCCTCAGAAACAACTGGGTGTGTGTGTCTCAGAAATGGGCATGTCAAAACTGGCAGGAGGGAGGAAGAAGCCTGTGTTCTGCTTTTAGTTTCGTTTCCCTGAATGGGAGTTTATTTGTAGAAGTAATTTTGCATTTTTCTAAAATGCATTTTTTTTTTTTTGTAAGCCATTACTCTGCCACCTTCTGGTCTGTCTGGTTAAAATCAAAGGTTTCAAATCTGTTCTCTGCTTCAGAGCACTGAGGACTGCTGAGAGCCTGCTGTGGTGGCTGCAGACAAACTCTGGGCCAGGCTGAGTGGATCCTCCAGGAATACCCGTTTTCACTGTGGTCGGGAGCCTGGGGGAGCTCTGGGTGGGAAACAGCTTATGTTGGTCTTCCACTGGCCTTCCAGGGTGGGCTAAATCATATCCTTAAGTTTTCCTAAAGTATAAAGGAATAGCTTTTAGAGACTCTCATGAGCTCTCTATAAATGCTAAAGGCCTCCAAATTAGTTCTGTAGGGCAGACCAGTGTTGAGGCCCCTGTGGCCACTTTGCAGGGATTTATCTTTTTAAGATCAGTCTCAGGGCAAGGTAGAGAACTGACTAATAGCCACAAAAATAGTTAACATTTAAAAAATTAATAGTAGGTGCTAATACTTACTGTGTGTGCTCAATTAGCTTTTGGTTTCCATGTTTCACTGTTGATTCCAGTGGTTTTGTATGGGTTTAAAACATTTATTGGGCACTCACTGTGTACCATGCACTGTTAACTTATTTACTCTTCAAAAAAATCCTTGCAGGTAGATGTTATTTTTATTTACATTTTACAGCTGAAGAAACTGAGGCGCAGGGATGTTAAATAATATAACCATACATATAGTTTATATATATGTATATACACACACGTCTGTATTTGTATATATCCTGTTGTGTTTCTCTGGAGAACCCTAACTAATATGACCAGGGCACAAATGGTTTGACAAACCAGAATAACTCACACCCTAATCTAAATATAGAAAATTTCTGTTACAGCATGTCCCTCCCCTGTCACTCCTAATGTCCTCCAGAGGAAGCCACTCTTCAGATTTTATTTTTCACCATAGATTAATTTTACATGCTCCACGTGTTCATATACATGGAATCATATGGTATATCGCCTTCTGTGACTGGCTCCTTTTATTTAACATACTTAATTGAGATTGGTCCTAGTGTTGCATGTATCAGTAGTTTACTCTTTATTATTGTAGAATAGTATTCTATTTTGTCAATATTACACACTTTCTTTATCCAAGTTCTTCATATCAACATCTGAGTTATTTCAGCTTTTGGAAGTCATGTATAAAGCTGCTAATGCTGCTTTTTACATGATTTTGGGGACATATGTCTTCGTTTCTGCGGGGGACCCTGTCCTGGGCGCCAGATGTGGGGGGGCTCCGCCCACAGAGCCCCATCCCTCCATCACGGATGAAAATAAAAACTACCAAGACATCTTCTGCTTGGGGAGGAAAGGGGTCAAACTCTCAGAGGAGAATGACCCAGAGCCCCTTCCTCAATAGGCTTTTATTGGGTTCCAATACACCAGAATACAAGTTTAACATGTCAAAGAAATCTGAGGGCTTAATCCGAGCCAGTGTTTGTCAGGAAGGGGGGTTGCCAAACTTTGGGAGACATGCTCATTTCCTCCTGGGACACTTGTCACCTCAGAAAGAGCACTCTTAGCAAAGCAGGTTTCACAGGACTTTAGGAATTCTTTCTTATGTCTGGATCACCCAGGGAGCCGTCCTGGCCAGGACAGGGCTGCACCACTCACCCCCACAGTTTCAGGCTTTAAGCCGATTAGGAAGCAGGAGACATCTCCTAGATGGAAATGAGGACTCGGGCTATGTCAGAATAGCCAGGGGGTGAGGGTCCATCACATCCTCTTTGCTGCAACCCGCCCCCCCCCCCCCCGAGTCCTTCCATGAGGCCTCCCAAGTGGTTGCATCTGGCTTAGGTTGCCCCTCCCATGAGGAGTCTTACCCGTCATTGACTGCCAACCAAGCAATTGGGCCAGAGAGGCAGAAGCAGCACTCCTGCCAGGGAGATAAGCTTTGTCTCCTTAGTAGGTCACATCCTTGTGACAGAACAGACCCAGATGAAGTGGGTCCCTTGGGCTCTTACACAGCCCACCATGGGGCGAGGGTTACAACTCCTGAAACCAGGCTGAATGGTCCGCAACACATTTCTCTTTGGTAAACACCTTGGCATGGAATTGCTTGATCAAGTAGGTGTGTGTTTAACTTTATAAAAAACTCTCAAGTCTTTGCTAAAATCTGTACCAGAAGCAATGCTCTCTAAGGTGTGGTGAGTCTCTGTGTCTGGCCACTGTATAAGTCAAAATGAAATAAGGAACTGGCGTCATCTGACTGGGCTAGTTTAGCAATGAAGGTATAATCATACTCCTCACATCAGTATTAAGAGGTTGAGATTGCCAGGCATCACAATTTTGCTACTCCACCTTATGTGAGTAACAGGTGACTTAGATTATGGTACCCATAATATCTGGCCTAATGTTAGGATGTCTAGTATGTTTTCAACATCTCAGGAGTGGTCAGATGTGGCACCCACTGGCAAATGTTTATATTTTTACAATATCTGTAATGAAAATCATTTCAGAATTGCCAAGATGAGCCAGCAAAACGAACCTGCTTCATACACATTGAGTGGGCAATTAGAAACTTAATATTACTGATTAAAAGAATAAGGTAAAGTGACATTATGAGGGTAACCTGTGGATATTGTATCCTACCAGGCAGATCTTGCTCCTTTGCACATAACTGAGCTACCTTTCAAGTAATAGCAGACCACATAGATATTTACTGTTAAATATCTAGCTCTTACTAACTTTTCTCTCTGGATGGACCTATAAACTGTATGCCATGACTCCCTTTGAATGCTGTTTTCCATTCTTCTAAGACTGTAAGAACAAGAATCTCCTGTGGCTAGTTAGACTCAATACCTATCTTCAGTTTTTGAGCACATGAGACTCTTTGAAGAGCTGGCTGCCTTCAGGAACTGGCTTCTGTCCTGTGAGCAGCAGATGCAACATTGTCACCTGTCTACTCTGGAAGGCCCAACTTTCCCACAGGGACTGGAATGTTAGGGCAACAGAGTTTCTAGTCCACATGATTTGAAAAAAAATTGGTTACATTCAGAGCATGTGGGTATGCTTTGTTTACCCCAGGGTTACTCAGCTTTAAGTAGGCCATTGACTTTTGACTTCTCTTAAAAAATTTTTTCCTTGTTGTTACATTTCTCATTGTTAAGGGTGTATTTGGTAACTTTAAGTACTGTCCACATGATTATAAATCCCACATTGGGTGTGTATTCCATATTACAGATATTTCCAAACTATATACCTTATCCCTTCAGAGAAATACCAAGCTTAATATGAGTTTAATTTTCTCTAAGCCAGTCTCTTTATTCATCTAGTCATATATTTTGAAGAAAGCATGCTTAAATGCTTAACATGGGAAAACAGAATGATTGTTTCCCAAGGGATTTGGTGACATGAAGGGCCTGTACTCATCCACTCCTAATGAGCTGTTTTATGGTGGCTTCGTAATGCTCCTGGAAGCTAATCATGTTCAAATATATTCTGGCTTTTAGGTCGTGTATGTTGGATACTCAGGAATAACATTTCCTCTCTCAAACAGCAATGAAAAAATAAAATACTTCAAATTGTTTGAAGAAACGTCTGGGGTGTAATTTGTCCCCCTCAGTTTATACTTAATTTGGGCATGAGTATGAACTAAGAAAGCTATGGGTTTGTTTTGTTTTGTTTTTGTCTAACTATTCAGTTCCCTGTTTCAAATGTGCTAGTTAGCTTTTTAACTATCAAAGAAATAATGTTTCTATTTAAAATCATATAAATAAATGATATAATGCAGCACACCTGCATGTGAGGATGAATTCTGGAAAAGGGGTAAACACCACAGTGTGAGAAAACCAGGCTATGTGGTTAGGAGAAGGGGCTTGGATTTGAGTATCAGTGAATAAGTTCCTTTAAGTAAAGACCGAAATGGAGGGGCACAGGTAACTAGTGTTTAAAAGGCCTAAGCAAAGTTGGTAAAATACACTCTTCTTAAATAAATAAAACAATATTTATTTAGTGCTTTATGAAAGTAAATTGCCTATAATCACTGGATAAACAAAATGTGTTCTATCCTAACAATGAAATGTAGTTGACAGTAAAAAGAAATGAAGTATTGATAGCCATACATGATACTACATGAATGGACCTTGAAAACACATTCACAAAAGACCACATATTGTATGATTCCAATGATATGAAATGCCCAGAATGGGCAAATCCATAGAGACAGGGAGTGCTTGCCAGGGGCAAGGGGAAGGGGTGAATGGTGATTGATGGCTAATGGCTACAAAATTTCTTTGGGGTGCTGAGACTGTTCTAAAACTGATGGTACTGATGGTGCTGATGATATACTAACCAACAATGAATAGTATACTTTATATGGAAGAATTCTATGGTATGTGAATTACTTCAATAAAGATGTTTAAATTTGCCTCCTAAAAGACCCTACTGAGTGGCAGACACATAATTTATGCTGTCCAGTTTAATCCTCATCAGATGCCTGTGAACCAAGTTTATTTCACTCATCTTGATAATGAGAAAACCAGGATTCTAACTTGCCTGTGTGTCCTGCCTAGATGAGTGAGTTAATTTACCTGTGTGGGCAGAGCTGGTAATTTGTGGAGTAGGTGGAGCCTTGAAGGGGCTGTAGATAACCCAAGGGCATGGAGTCCTCCTGAGTAGGAGTTGAGGAAAGGTGTGGTAGGGTTAACAGGTAGTATCACAAACAAATACTCAATCTTATAATTTCTTTTTCTACTTTGTTTTTCCCAATGACAATTCAAAACAAAAAAAGGAAGAAAAATAGAGAGAAAGGGAGAGAGAAAAGGGAGGGAGAGCCAGTTAAAAACTATTGCTTAATTTTTAATGGCCTTCCCTGAGCAGAAGTTGGATGCCAGTAGTTTTGAAATACAAATGGTGAAAAATGGGATGAACTGGAATTAAAGGTGAAGTTTTCCTGTAGGTAGAACACAAGTTCACCTTTGAAGAAAGACTAGGTGTTACTTGGAGGCGGGGCGAGTTAGGGGCCTTCCCTCCTTGGTTTTTGTGTCAGCTTGCAAGAGATGAATTCAGGCAAGAGACAATATCTATAGTGGAAATGAGAGAGCAAGTTTATTTATGAAACACACTTGAGCAAGAAGCTGCAAGAGGGCACCCAGCTAAGCTGAGTGCCCCAACTACTGAGGTTTTAGGGCTTTTATGCTTGTAAGCAGCTTCTAAGTTCCCCTTCCTCCTTCCCTCTTCAGACCTTGGGATTAATACAGTTTCAAAGGCTTCCTTTCCCAGATAGTGGAAATGACATATACAGAATTTCGAGGGCTTCCCTCCTCCTCCTGCACGATCATGATTTTTCAGAACAGCAGGCAGTCTTAATTGACCAGGCTCAGGGCTGCAGAGTCAATGAGTGAGACATGTCTCTGCCTTGTTTGCTATCTATCCTGCCCAACATGGCATTTTTTTTTTAAATCATTGTAATGGGCTCTTTGATTCTAGAGTAAAGCCCAGAGTACCTTCTGAAATGGGGAGTTGAACTTCTCTGGATTATGATGTGGAACCTTGTCCTCATTGTGGGTGGGGTGACATCCTAGCAGTTTATGTATCTTTTCAGAAGAAGCATAGTTTTTTCTTGAGCCCTTAGAGGGTTGGCACTTTAGTCTGTGAATGAAGGATTCCTGTTTAGGGGTTATCTCATCTGGCAGAGTTGAGCCAGGACCACCCTATATCATGGCTGTTGAAAGGGGGCTGAGGAGAGGGAGGCGTGGCCCCTTGATAAACCATGTATAGGAGCTGGGCCTGTAAACTTGGAGGGAAGTCATGGATACCAGGAACACATAATAGTTTTTTTCCTTCTCTTATAACTTTGCTTCCTCATATGTCATGCCTTCAGCTAAGTGTTGCTAAGTACTGTAGCCTGGATTTAACTGAATTATGAAGGGTTAAGGGGCTGGCCTGTGAGGATTTGGGGAAGTGAAACCACTTGGGAGAGCCTGCCACCAGATGACTGCAGAAGAGGGAAGCAACAGTTTGGAGCAGGATCAGCAGCTCATGTGGCTTCTAGCAACAGGGAGGTGTTTGTGGACCATGTGAGTATTGCCCAGAGGTTCAGAGAAACTGGTGAAAGGAACCCTGCTAGGAAAGAGCCATCTGGATGACAAGAGGAATTGGATTTGAAGCCTGGAATTTCTGAGTTACATTACAAGGAGATGTAAAATAATGGATAAATGAATATGTATTTAATCAGTATTCAATTTACGTTAGCATGTGTTTCACCTCATAGGCAATAGATGCCTCCTAAAATCCAAGCCCTAGAATGCTGTTCAAGGCCCTTCTGCCTGGGGAAAGTCTAAGAACAAGCTTCTGGAATGGCATTCATGGTGCTGGCAAGTTGGAACACATATTGTCAAAAGGAAGTCAGGGGTTACAGTGGTCAGGGAAGACTTCCTGGTGGTTGGTTACTCGAACTGAGTTGTGATGGAGAAATCAGAACAGCCATATACTGAAAGTGGATGAAAATAAGGGAATATTTGAGAGAGAGGACAGCATTCCCAAAGCACAGGTTGAGAAGTAAAGAGAGTAACTTGGGTAGCAAATGAAAAAAGCCAGAGAGATGAGGTCCAAAGAACAGGTGGAGGGAAGAGCGTGTTGACAGGTGGCAAGAATGGACAAAGAAACAGTTTCATTTGTAAATGGGAGCGAGAGGATGGATGGAGCTCAAGCTTGTGACTACTTGGTTGTCTTCTCTCCCCTTCCAACACAAAGCAAGGAATTGAGAGAAGGGCAAGGGGTACAAGGAAAGGGGCCTGTGTGTGTGTGTGCGGCTACATGGAGGATTGGAACAAAATATCACCTTCCACATAATACATGTTTGTGGGCGCCAAGTGAGGGAAGTGACGCTCTGTGTGGATCTCTGTGCCGGAGTTCAGTAAGCTAATGAGGGGCTTTCTCTGCCATGTTCATCTTACATCTCTGCTTTCATGGTGATGAAATAATTCATAATTCAGAAAGTTCATAGGAGTGATAGAATTAAAACAGACTTTATTGACCTATAACCAGTAATGATGTGACCAGTGGATATGAATCAAAACCGCTTAATTAAATGTTATGCTGAAAGTGCATCTTTAAAACATCGAAAGTTGACTCCAGTGTGTGCCAAGCCCTGTTGTATAGACATGTTTCATACCCTACCAGGGCTTATAATTTATTTGGGGATATAAATCCAAAATGTGTGACAGAGGTAACCCAGTAATGTCATCACAGTGCCATGGGAATAGAGGAAATAAGGTCAGAGAAATACGAATAAAAACATTTGAGCTAGTATACCTTACATAACTTCTATATCATATGCTAGAGGGCCTTCAATGGAAAAGCCGAGGTAGAAGGACACTCTTTCTATGTTGCCACCACTTCTGAGCGGACCCGAGTAAACGGATGTTACTGGTATTTTAATTTTTTTCTCTGTTCCATATTCGATAGAGATTTTCTTGCCTTCAGCCAGACCAGTGAGACGACGCAGGAGGTCTTTGACCTCCTCTTTTTTCCACACGTCTCCACTCTGCCAGAAGGAGTTGATATTTTGTACTTTACTGAAGTGCTGCTCTATCTCTGCCTTGTGAACAAGACTGTTGAGCCCCTTCCTCTTTCCCAGGTAGAAAAGTGTGCTTGCCTGCTTGGACCTGCACATTCTCCTGTACTGTCTATTGAAAGATCTATTTAAGGATGAAACATACTTTTCCATTAGTTCAGCATCTTCATCTAGCTCTTTACTTTCTGGCCAGAACAGCAGGCAGGCCAAGAAATAAGGGTCTGGGTAGAGATGATTTAGTTCTACGAATTGTAACACTTCTCGGAGCTGTTTTTTAAGTATGTTAAGGGGCTGAATGGACTTGGAGTTGGGCTTTAAACAATTGAGAATAATGTTGGCCAGAATGAAATTTTGTTTCTCCTTTGCCAACCGTTTATGTGGATTTTGCTGCAACAGGAACCTGTAGTGGTTCACTATGTTTTCCATATCAGTTGCAGCATCTTTGTGATTTGGGTTAAGATATTCTAGAAGTCCAGAAAACTTATCTGCTCTCAAAGCTTCTAGACTTTTCCTACAATTCTCCTCTTGGAGTAACTGACTCTCTTTGCTTTGTAATGAACCCAAATCCAAAGGGCAGAAGAGTTCCACATATTTACGGAAACAGCGACTGATTTTGTTGCTTAATAAGATTTCCACTGTTTCTTTTAGCATATTCCTTGTTTTTAAAAGAACCAAATAATCAGCAAAAAAGTCAAAGCACTTTTTCATATCTGATTGCAAGTTTTGTAAGTAGGATGTGAAATTGTTAAGAGCCAAGTAATATTCATTTCTTGAATCTGTAGGAATATTCCTCTTTCCTGATAAAAATTCTGCCATAGTTTTTTTAGATGATTTTTCTTCTTTGTGGAAACAGGGAGTGAGCTGAAGAATCTCAATAGTGTAAAGACCAACTTCTACTTCACCCAAGAAACCAGCTGTGTTATACATGTCATATTTTCTTTGGGACTTCTGTGGGTACCAGGTCTCTGTTTCATAATCTTTCCTATCAGTTTGCTCCTGGGATTTTTTGAAAGCTCTTGCTGCATTTTCAGCAGCTCCCAGAAAATGTGTTAGATCATTAACGGTGATGTCCTTGCGGTTTTTTTCTTCCAACCACCATTTGATTTTACTTTTGTACACCTGGCCAAGTGTATCTGAGATATAGGAATTTTTAGGGGCTTTCTTCTTGGCCTCATTTGCCCAGTACAGAGCAGTGTCAAAGTCTTTCTCTTTAATGTAGAAATGTCTTGCTAAGGCCTGACAAATGAATGCATTCTGTGGGAAGCGAACACTTCCTTGTTTCAAGACCTTTTCAACTTCATCATTCTGTAAAGCTTCAATTAATGGAGAAAACAAAGTGTCTGTTTCGTCTCCATACTCTCTGCGCTGTCTTGTAAGCAGAAGGGTTTGCACATAATGTTGGAATTGATCTTTTCCTATTCCAGAATCATAGAACAAATTCTCTTTCAATAATGTCAATGCAATTTGACACTTATCCAAGTGATAGCTCATTTCCAGCTCTTTGAGACAGCAACTGGCAACCAGAGGGTGAATGATGCGCACGCCTGCATATCCACCATATTCAGCAACTTCTGTGTTGATTAGAAGTGTCGAATAGGTTCCCATCTTGTCTTCTATGCTTTCAGGTTTCCAGGGCGTACGAGTACATGTGATCCCCAAAAATGCTTCACACTGTGACACTGAAATTGTAAAATCAGTAACATAAGAGTTGAATAGAGCAAGGAAAGAAATGAGTTGTGCTTCCTTGGTGTCGATATCCTGTCCTTTTAGGATATTCTTGACTACATTTTCTACATATGATTTATCAAAATTTTCTTTCATGATCATGAAGGAATAAAAGTTTTCACAGTTCTTATGTTGCTTTTCAATTTCCTCCAGTTTGGCCTCAAAAGCTCTTTGTTCCTTGGCAGAAAGCTGATGTTTTAGTGCAGTACTGTCTGCTAGTTTTGCACTTTGATCAGGATTCTGGGATCTCATGCAGTTTAAGATAATTACCAATGTTTTTTCATATCTCAAACCATTTGCTACCAAAATGGAATGGATCCTATCCTGTAGAATGTAGACATTTTCCTGTTCTTCAAAATCATCCACCAGGAGAAGTACAGGAATGTAATCCTGATGGCTGGTAGCCTTGTAGGTAATCAACTTGAACACTTGTTCTGCAGTTTCTGCAAAATCAGTTCCTTTGTTTTTTAACACAGCACACCTGAAGTTTTTCTTTAGATCCCAGAGGACATTCATGGCCAATGTAGTACCCCCACAGCCTGGATGATGGTAAAGATTGATAATTTTTACAAATAATGGTTTAGGAGAGTCTGCCGAACACTGTATCAGATCTTTAAGGTTTTCGTAATTGTCTCTTTTGACAAAGGCTGAAGAATAGTTTTCTGAAGAAAAATAAAAGTTCCACCAGGATACTTTGCCACCTCGATAAAAGTGCTCTTCTTTTGTTTTCTTAAACTCTTGGAATTTAGCTTTGTTTTTCTCGATATCTGTGTCTTTACACTCATTTTCACAGAGAATTTCCAGTGCGGTCAAGATATCCTCTTCTTTTTTGTCTAAAATAACGGAAGAAGATCCACGGGATGGCAGGAACCGTCTTGGTGACTGAGTGACTGGTTTTAGCTTAAGGATAGTGCTGTTTATCAAGTCTAAATTTAAAGTGGAAACACTGTGGTCTGCTAATTCATCCGCAATTGTCAACCTGGCTTGTAGTAGATCTTTCCATCGTTGATGAATCTGTGAGTTTATGCAGATACACAGTATACTTTCCATTCCTTTGAGAGCTTGGTAGAAAGCAGAGAAGGTTTCAATGAATGGGTCTCCTGGGCTTTGCACCGGAGAGAGCAATAGAAACACTACCAGAAATTTCCCTTTTGTCATGAGATTTTCATCTGTGAGGAACAAAATCAGTTGCCTGACTCCAGAAGCTCTTTCTCTCTGCCATAAATGTGGTTCTAGAGGCTTATGCCTCTCCTCTTTCAAGTCTGATCTGCCATTGCAGAAGATCCAGCTAGGCTGATCATAAAGATTCAGACGAGATATTTTCTCCCTTATGGTAGCTGTCTTTTCCTCATATTGACTTGGAAAGTGAAAATTTGCTACCCGGCTTTTTTTGTAAGCTTTGGCCACCCCCTTGCTCTCAGATTCAGGATCAAAGTCCAACACAGCAAACCACTTAATTTCTTTTAGGAAATCTAAGTTCTTTGTTTGGTTTGGATGGCATTTATTTATTACAAGAATATACCAATTGTAGTATGAATTATCCAGTGACTCTCGGTCTCCTATGAGAAGTTTAACCAGCTTTTGTCCTTCACTCTCCTTCTTATTTGCCTTTGCCTCATACTTTTCTTCAGCCTCTTTTCTAGACACTGCTAGTGACTTTAACTTTTTAAAAAATGCTTTGAATTCCACATCCCGTTGCTTGACATTGGCCCGGATATCCTTAGAGGTAGCCCCTTCTCTCACAAACAGTGAAAGTTCTTTGCTTTGTTTCCATGTTTCATCTTCATGGGTTTGCATCATAATGTAGAAATACTTTTCTTTGCATACAGAGTGTTTTGGAATAACATCTACCTCAATGACAAATCTGTCAGATGGTGTATTGTCCTGCAGGAGGACTTCCACAAACCTTGGCTCCCGAATGCACTTCCTGGCTTCATTCATCTCACTATCTTCAAAATATTTTGTGATCATTTGATTGAAGTGGTCAATGAAGGCAGCTTTATTGGTGACTGTCACACCAACAATTTCTCCATGGGGTTTGTCCTTGACCCCAAAATGGATGGTGCCATTGGTGCGTGAATTCATACAAGCTGATGCGAATCGGAAGACTTCATTGCTAAATTTCATCTTAATGTCCTTTTCTGTGGCCGTGTCTGTGTTTGTGAGTGCTTTGTACTCATGAATTGGGTCTATGAGATTGCCTGGTCCTGTTTCAGGTGGTAGAAGGTAATGTTCTATGTACCGATGGCTGCTCTGGGGCTGATCAAAAGGATGTGGCATACAAGTCAACTGTTCAGGTTTTCGCTTATTATTTTCTTTGTCTTCAGGGGTTGCTACTTCATTTAATGCATTTTCTTTTGTAAGAACTGATTCTTGTTTTTTGGTATCTCTGTTCTTGCTGAGATTATGATCACTATTGGAT
The DNA here is from genome assembly GCA_039655065.1 of Glossophaga mutica. Classification (NCBI taxonomy): domain Eukaryota; kingdom Metazoa; phylum Chordata; class Mammalia; order Chiroptera; family Phyllostomidae; genus Glossophaga; species Glossophaga mutica. Next base: position 66,717,669 of record CM077313.1, read on the forward strand.
GACAGGGATTTTTCCTGTTCTTTTTTTGACTGTTGTACCTTTTTTTGGTGTTCTTTTTTGGAGGATTTTGTATGAGCTACTTGTCCAGAACTGTGGTTGTGACTTTCAGGGAGACCGTCACTCAGTTTGTCGTACGCTCGCTTTATCAGAAGTGCTGGGCCTCGTGGTAGCCCCATGTCTCTGAGATCCTTTTCAGTTAATTCCTGCAGGACTAATCCTGTCACTTCTTCATGGAACAGAATCTGTCCGTATTTTTCCTCAATCTTAAGGTCTGTGGTTACCCATCGTTTCACGTGCTCTTTGTTCCAGTCTTTGGTCATTTCGGGTAGATTTACTTGTTCACCCATATCAGAGCTGCAACCTCCTTCCTTGGAAAAGTAATACAGTGATTATTTTAGTATGGTACTTTATCACTGAAGTCACAGAGTCAATTAAATATATAACATTTCACATAAACAATGTATATAAATATTTTTCAAGGTTAATTCTTATACTGCTTGGTACTTATTTTAATTGTTTTATATTCCAATTAGTGCCCTTGTTTCCTGAATGATTATAATGTGATTACAAAATCAGCAGTAGCTTTTTTAACTGCCTACTAGGGTGACACACCCTTGTATCCTTATTTTTCCCTTTTAAGCTTAACACAGTGAAAGCCTTTTTTTAAAATGTAAATCAAAACCAGAATCCTAAATAATAGAGAAATTGGTTCCCTAAGATGAATGTTGCATGTGAACTTAAAATATGAAACTGGATAAGTGGAGGTGGGGTGGAGAATAATAAACTTCATTTGCAGCTGGGAAGCTGGCCATTTTTCTTACACAGTCAATTCTGTTGGTAAACACATCACCTGTTGTCTTTTGGAAACCAAGGTGTTAGGACAACCAAGGCTGAAGCTTTGGACGATGTGGTAGCAAAATGTAAGATAATTGATTTAGTTGGCTAATTCTTGTGGTGTTCAGAGGTACTCTAGAGTCAGCTGAAGTTCAAAGTTGCTTGGCCTGCCTGAAATGAGATAAGGAAAATAGTATGCATTTTTAACTTTTAAATAATTTTAGCCTAAATTATTGATATGAGACTAATGAAGTTTTCACAGTTATGCACTTTGTAAAATTGCAAGAGCTGAGTATCCTTGAACACCCTAGATTAGGGGTCCTCAACCCTGGCTCAACATTAGAATCCCTGGGGACTCCACATTCAGATAGTCTCATTAATTTTTAAAGGGGGTGGAGTGGAGAATTTTCTGGAGTATTCTATTGTGCAGATAAGGTTGAGAGCAGTTCTCAAGATGTAGTCTCTGAATTAGCAGAAAACATCAGCCTCATTTGGAAGCTTGGTAGAAGTGAAATTTTCAGGCTCCAACCCTGATCTATTGCTCCAACCCCAAATCCAAATTAAAAAGATGAATCAATAATATTTACATAAGGGAAAACAAGAGAGGAAAAGTATCATAAGGATAGACTAAAAGCATTAAGGATCAGGAAGAACAAAATATTATTTAAAGGGAAGAAACACAAACATTTAAAAAACTTTTGAGTTTTTTAAGTGAATGATTTAAGGGACTGGGTTTTAAAAACATGTCGTGTATAACAAGTCACAAAACCTAGCCAGATTGAAAATTTGACCCATCTGTGTTTGGACTGCTTGCAAAAGCTTCCTGGTGAGGTCTCCAGTAGGTCTAACGTGAACAATGAGCTAAACTGAGGCTTCAGCCTGGAGCCTATGACTGGCCAGAGGAGAAACCCATGCTCGTCATTTCTGGCGTGAATATCATAAGCCTACCAAAATCCTCTGCCCCTTTTATAGGTGCACATCCACTGGGCATAGGAGCTGCTACTTGCCTTGATGAAACTTGTTTCAGTGCCTTCGTGTCTTGAATCACGTTAGTCACTCTGACTTCAGTCTGTAGGGCACACCTAGTGCTGAGCCAGTTAGCAGGGCTTCGAGTAACTGGAAAAATGAACATTATAAACGTATTTCAGATCATCAATCCTGTTTACTAACAGTGTAGATGGAAGAGGTGTTAGAGATCCACAAAAATCAGTGCACGTATTGTTACCAGAGATAAGTATTATTTCACCTTGAATTGTGTTATTTGTTTACTCATTCAACAAATGTTTATTGAACACCTATTATGTACCAAATATTTATTGAGCACCTGTTAGGCATCATGCTCAAGAAAAACAGTGGTAACCAGAAGAAATGTGAAGTTCCTTCATAGTACTTACAATCTAATGGAGGAAAAACAACACATGCATACACACTCACTCAAAAGACTTTATCACAATGACAGGTTGTGATAAGTACTTTGTGTAAGATACAGTAAAGGCCAGGGAACTGGGACCAGTGAGTAGGAGGTGAGTATAACTTGGAGCACAGTGGGAACATTGGGCAGATGAAGTTAAAGGAGGGCTGCTAGTATAGGGTGTGAGGCAGGTCAAGGGAGACAATTATGGCATATGGAATTGGATCAGGTAGACTACCAAAGGTCTACCTGGTGGGTATGAGGAGTATTGGTAGGGTGGTGCTCCAACCACAGGCAGTACCTGCTTCTCCCAGAGCCAGGTACTGGTCCTGCCAAAGAGAATTCTGGCAGAGTGCATTTCAGACCAGTAGATGTCTGCTTGACCCTGGGATCCTGGGAGGCTCATCCCTGATCCTCCTGTCTCCCCTGCAGTGGCCCTGTCACCTCAGGTAAGACTGAAGGGAGGGGCTCTGCCTCACCTGTTTATAAGCACTGTATGGAGCCCATAGTATAAGCAGTTATTAGTAAACTGATTCCTAATGAAAGATTTTTGAAGTTACTGGGAGAAAAGGCAGAATAAAAAATATGACTACCATGTTATTTTAAACTTTGGTGTTGAAATATTTCATCTTTAAGAATTTGCTGAATATTTACTTGTTATACATTTTACTATATTGGGTTGGCCAAAGTGTGTTTAGTTTTTCTTCATAAAATGAAAGACACATTTTTCATTTTCACCAATGAATTTATTGATTTGGATATTTTTAAAATATATTTTATTGATTATGCTATTAGAGTAGTCACAATTTTTTCTCCCTTCCCCCGCTCCACCTACTACCCCCAGTCCCTCCAGCAGTACCGCCCTCCCTCCCAAGTTCATGTCCATGGATCATGCATATAAGTTCTTTGGCTACTGCATTTCCTATACTGTTCTTGACATGTCCCTGTCTGTTTTGTACCTACCAATTTGTACTTCTTAATCCCTGTACCTTTCTCCCCATTTTTCTTCCCCCCAAACTGATAACCCTACAAATGATCTCCATATCTATGATTCTGTTTCTGTTCTTCTTGTTTGCTTAATTTGTTTATTAAATTCAATTGTTGATGGTTGTCAGTTTGTTGTCATTTTAATGTTCATACTTTTGATCTTTTTCTTTTTGAGTATGTCAGCTATCTCCTGCATGGTAGAACCTTGATTTTTCTCAGTTAATGTCTCAATTTGACCATTATCAACTTCAGCTGATCTACCTAGAGCATCATCCAGTGAGATATCTCCAGCAGGAAACTTTGCAAACCACTTTTGACATGTTCAGTCAGTCACAGCACCTTTTCCATACACGCTGCACAAATCTTTCTTGTGTGTTTCAGATGCTTTTTTACCTTTCTTGAAATAGTAAAACATAATGTCAAAAATGTTGCTTATTTTCTTCCATCTTCAATATGAAAATGGCTACACAAAATTTACCAATTTTGATGTTTTTTTTTAAATTCATGCTGTCACAACATTCTTACAAAATTGTTTGAGTGAAGTTAAAGACAACTGAGCACTCCTAGAGCTATGTTACAGAAAAAAAAAAAAAAAACAAACGAACTTTTTGGCCAGCACAACATTTTGACCCCCATTCTGTAGACAGCTGAAGGGAGGAGGCAACCATGCCCTGAGACACCATTCCTGTCATGATTCGTGGTGGCTCAGTAGACACGTAGATGATCATTTCAGTACGTTGGACTTTCACCTCGTTGTCTGCCTCTCATCTAGTGATCTTGACCTCCACCCATCTGCACATTCATGGTCACACTCTTGACCTTACCATGACTGTTTACCAAAGGTGAACCTTTCACCTCCTGAAATTTGTTGAAGTTCTAGTGTCAGTACCTCATAATGAGAGCTTGTCTGGAGATAGGCCTGGTGCAGATGTAACTAGTTAACCTGATACCATTAGAGTGGGCCCTGATTCAGTATGACTTGTGTCATTATAAAAAAGGAAAATCTGGACCCAGAGGCACATACATAAGGATAACACCATGTGAACATGAAGCCAGAGATTGTGGTGGTGCCTCTATAAGCCAAGGAATGGCAGAGATTGCTAACAAGCCACCAGAAACTTGGGTAGAGGCATGGAACACATGTTTCCTCAGAGAGAACCAACTAATTCCCAGATCTTGAAGACATCCAGCCTCCAGAACTGTAAAGCAATGTATTTTCATTGTTTAAGCTACTCAGTTTGTTATACTTTGTTACAGCAGCCCTAGGAGACTAATAGAAGCACCAGTAGGTACAAGGTTTCCATCATCTCGGACTCAAACATTTAACTACCATCTCCTCCCCTTACACTCACTACCCTTACACTCACTACCATTAGTGCTCAAACTCTAATGTGTCTTTACCAAGACCTTTAACACGTTGATCCTGTTTCTCACTTTTCCTCACCCTCTATCATGTCCTCACACCCCCTCCCATTTAAATCTATTTTCAACACAGCAGCCAACACGATCCTGTTTAAATGTAAGTATAATCAAGATACACTTATGTTCACTGTCCTGAGGCTTACAAAGCCCTTTAAGTCGATTGAATTTAAATCCTGAAGTGTTTGCATATTTTTAAACTGGTGGGATCTTTTTATTTGTCAGTAACTACGTAGTGTATGCAAATAAAGCAGGGGCAGTGGTGATTAGGAAAAAAAAATCATTACACTTTTTCTCCTTTTCCCAGTCAACGTGTTTTCCCATTCATGGTATAGGGGATTTGGACCAGAACCATAATGGTCCTGGTGGTTATTTCTTGTTCTGCTTCTTCAGGTGGGTAAAGGTGTTGCTCTGGGTAGAGCTGGGGAGAAGACTTCCACCTTACCTCCTCTCATCTGCTCTGGGAACATTTTGAACCCCAGAGTTCTCCTTAAGAGTACTAAATTTCAGGTCTGCGTCCTAAGGACTTTAATTTTCTCTCTGGGGGCAATCAGGAAGTCAAAGCAGCAGCACAAGCAAAGACACCCAGCCCTATCTGTAGGAGGCCAGGCCTAGTAGCTTGCAGGCATCCTTACCTCCAGGAAAGGGTTCCTGCAATCTTGGCTGGAGACCAGCAGGCCTGCGCCCTGCTCTGATGTTACTCAGAACTGAAACTACAAAGCAACTGAGTTTCATTTTACGAAGTGCACATTAAAATTATGTATTTCTTCTTCACATAATCTCTGTACCAGCTAGTTATGAAGGAAAGCCTTAAATAAAATAATTAAACTTTAGAGGGCTTAATCTTTAATGAAGTGTAAACTTTTGATATCATCTTGATTATATAATAGGACAGAGTGTGGCATAGCTGTGTTTGGCTGTGTTGGATGAGTTTCATTTCCTTAAGAATTTGCAACAGTCATGTTCCATAAAACACCAAGGAAGTAAAGATGTAGGCAGAACATACCCAGTCTTTTCCTAGTTTTGGTTGATGATGTATTTGTTGAGAATCTGTTATATGAAAAAAATTATGTCACAGCAAATTCAAATGCACTTGATTGGCCTGTTGCTTAGGCACTGTTTATGGGACATATTTTCCCCTTAACTTTTACTATGAAAATTTTCAAACATTCAGAAGATTTGAAGGAATAGTGAGAGGAACATCTTTTACCTAGCACATCTCTTCTATATTTAAATATTTTAATAAAAAAATTAATCATAAATATGTAGCCATCTCTTTTCTTCTTTTCTTTTCCTTCCTTCTTTCTTTCTTTCTTTCTTTCTTTCTTTCTTTCTTTCTTTCTTTCTCTCTCTCTCTCTCTCTCTCTCTCTCTCTCTCTCTCTCATGCTCTCTTTCTTCCTTTCCTTTCCTTTTCCTTCCTTTTTTCTTTTCTCTTTTCTTTTCTTTTTTCTTCTACATTCCATGTGTTCAGTGTGTCTACCTCCACATTTCTTCAATGTGGAGCACATTCTGTAAGTTGTATATTCAAAACTTGTCCAGAATCTGACCACAGTTTACTGCCCCCACCTCTGCCACCTGGTCCAAGCCTCCCCCTTCTCTTCCTGGATCACAGGAATAGCATCCTCACTAGTTAATTCCCCTCTTGCTATTTTTGTTCCCTCTTGTGACTTCTAAACACAGCAGCCAGAATGAGCCTGTTTGAATGTAAATAACACACAGTATTCTGTTCAGTCCCTCCCAGTGGCTTTCCACTTGACTCAGAGTGAAAGCCAAGCTCATTGTGAAGTCAAGGCCCTACAGGACCTGGCACCCTGTCAGCCCATCTAACTTTTGTTTCTCTCTCTTGATCAGGCCCAGCCCCCTGATTTCCTTGCTGCTCGCTGCAGGCAGTTCCTGCTCCTGCTCTGGCACTGCACTTGTTTCCTTTCCCTGGAATGTCCCTGGATTCCCATGCGGTACAGGGCTGCACTGCGCTTAGGTCTCTTATCACAGGTCACCTCCTCACAGAGGCACTGCTTGGCCTGCCTACAGAAAACTATCTCGTCTCCCAACATTTTTTATTGCCCTTCTGCTTAAAAAAATCTACTTACATCTTATTATAAGCAAATGTTCCATATATTTTACCTATTTGTCTTGTTTATTCTCTTTCCCATCCATTATTCTGTGTTTTTCATGAGAACGAGAAGTTTTGTGCTTTTTGTTCACTATTTTACAGTGCCCAGAGCATAGTAGGTTCTTACCAAAAATCTATCTGATGAATAACATGTTCTTAGAGTAGTTAAAAATAATGAGTTTTTGGAAACCCTTGAGTTATCAGTGCCTGTGGGCCAAAGGACTAGGGCAGTTATTTCATTGGGCTGACATTCCAGACAGAAATCTGGAGCAATCTCCACTGTGCTACCTGTTCGGCCAGAACTAACTCTACCTTCAGTGTTCTGGTAACAAAGAATAAAAAGAGAGTTTATCAGAAGGCAAGGAACGTTAATAAATGTTCTCTCCTGCAGTCCTCCTAGGTACCCCAGTGTCATAATACCCCGTTTCAGTCTTCTGCTCTGTCTCTAAACAAGGCCATTACTCTTGCCGAGTTTTCCCCAGAGGAGGCCCCTCTCTACTGCAGGTCCTTGGTGCGAGAGCCTCAGCGCCTCTGCTGTTTTCATCTGCTGCCTCTGCACAGCGAGGCTACCCTGGTGAGGGGCTTCTGCCTTTCTGCAGACACACTCTGATCAGGTCTGATGAGGCAATACTTTCCCTTCCCCAGAGTTCTCGTTCAGTAATTTAACCATTCACCTCTCTCTGTGAAGACACCTCGAAGACTGTGAGGACAGAGTCCAGATGTTCTCTTGTAGTTTAGCCAGTGATTACACTAGTCAAACTGGGCTCCACATTCTGCCGCTGAAGCAGCCCATCAGGACATTTCCACTGCAGTCCACCCCTTTTTCTTACAGCTGTTTGGCCTCTACACAGCTGGGGCCTCATTGGGTGCCGTGTCCCATGTAGGGGCTGCCACGTGGGGAACTTGGTGCCACCTAGAAGGTGACAGCATTCTCTCACTTCCTTTTGTTCAGATTCTGCTAACACATACCAGGGAGGTAGAAATACTCTTCTCTAAAATGTCATTGACATTTATTCTCTCAACTCTGGCGCTTTCTTTGTATTAAAAGGAAGAATTGACAATATCTTGGTTCAGTATAATATAGTAAATTCTTCAATAGTACCCTTGGACTGATAATGTCAAAAGTACTCAACTCCCTTCTCCCCCCACATGGTAACAGTTATGAACATATAATGATTTCCACCTATTATATTCAATAATGCTTCTGAAATAGTTTGTACTTTATCAGCTGTAAGACGATCTGCATAGATATTGTTGGAGCTGAGTAACTATCAAAATGACCATGACTGGTGTGGACAAATTTTGAGAATGAGATGACATTAACACTTGGCTTCATAGGGGCCCTCAGCCTCCTGCTTTGAAAACATTGTGAACATAAATCTTATTGGTAGTAATAACATTAATTACTGGCAAAGGAGTGGCAGGATGCTGTTCTAGAGTGATTACTCCAGATTTTTCTCTTTAGATATTGCCCAAAAAGTACCAAATTAGCAGATCTCTTAGGGACAAGTGCTGGTACCCACCCACCCTCATCTGGGGGAGGGTCCTTAGTAGCACTCCAGACATCCCTGCCCTGTGGGATTGTTGATAGTAGGGGAAAGACACTTGGGAAATCCTGGCTATTGCCTAGGAAGACTACATGCACACTCCTTTAATTGTCTGCAAACTGAAACTACACCAGAACAACTTAAATTTCATTTCCTGTAGTTGTTTTTATTTTAGTGTTTAACTAAATTGCTGTATGAGATGGATTTGAAAGAAACACTTACATAGAAGAATAGCCTCTGCTGTACATTTTTGATGAAACGTGGAACTGTTAACGGAACCGAAGTTGAGTTCGGCTGCCCACTGCCTCCAATAGGCCAATTCTAGAGATAGAATCTGGTGTGAAAGGAAAGAGGTTTTTATTCAAATGCTGCACAGTCTGGGAGAATGGCAGACTCTAGTCTCAAAGCCCATCTCCTCCAGAAAACCCAGAGAACAACCCAGCTGTCATCAGCCAGATCAAAACTTAAGGCAGTGTCCAGAGTTCCTTCTCCCATTTAAAGTACCATAATTTGGGAATTGAAGGCAGTCACTGAGTGGTCTTCCAGGCACCTCAGCTTCTCTTGCAGCCACTGCCCAGCTTCTGGCTCCCTTTTGGAACCCACATGTGGGTCCAGTGCTATCATTTGTCATGTGGCTTTCAGGTCCAGATGGTCCCACAAATGAACCAGCAAGTATGATCACAAGGTGGTGTCCCTTCCTTCCCTTGGTATTATATTATTTCAGGTATGGGAGGGCCCAGATGCTTTCTGAAAATGCCCAAATAATATCCAAACTTCCACTCACTCCAGCAGGGTCTGTGCCCCACCAATTCCTTCTTTTCCTCAGGCTAGACTGGCAGGTTTCTCTGTCTCGCACCTCCTCCTGCCACAATACTGACCTCTAAGGTGCGTGTTCCTGCCTCCCTGGTCGCACCCCCAATCAGGTACAGTAAGGGCATAGGGGGGGCTTCCTCTTGCTATTCAGTTTTCTCACTAGCCTTGCGTGTGCTCAGTGCAATGCTCTCTTTTGTTGCCATCTTGCCCAGGTGCAGGGGATCTGCCACCAAGCTATCAATATCAAAATTTTTAATCTGAAGTTAACATAAGACAGAAATTTGTAGAACTGCACAGGACCTTGGTTCCTTCACAGTCTTTAACCTTGTATTTTTTAACTTATTCACATTGTTTTTCTAATCATCTTTCACATTCTGTACACAAACAAAAACACTCTCATCACTCTAAGTACACTTAAAAAGTTAGCCTCAATTAAATATATTGATATGTATTTTGCCCTTTCGTAGTTCTAATTAATCTCAGTATTTTTACAAGTAATGGTTTGTATACAAACACATGAATTTATATAAAGGCTATAGCTGGAGTTTTAAAAACTTGCTGTCCTCTCATAAGCATAAAAATAAGGTTTGATTCAGCAACTTACCAGGATTTTCCTGAAAGCTTTCTCTTTCTATATCAAAAACTGGAACTAGTTTCTTTTAACTTTGGTTTTCTTATTCCTCTTCTGATGTCTAGGAGACAAATACTTGTGAAGATCCTTATTTAAAAATTAAGCCATCGAGTTGTGGAGTTTTCTGTGTCCTGATGTGCGGACTCTACCTGAGGGTGTGGGCGAGATGCAGGGCAGAAGCAGAATGAGGAAGCAGAAACAATGCTCTGACTCTTCCTGAGAGTGTATGAGAGCTGCAGGGCAGAAGCAGAATGAGAAGCAGGAACAGGAAGTTTCAGTTTCATTCGAGACATATTTGTTTGGATTTGGAAGAATGTAAGATATTTAAAAATTGACATTGCAAAAATTATCAATAAATTTGAATGATTGCTTAGAAACTGTTCGTTCACCAGAAAGAATTTCAGTGATAAGAATAAGAAACTGGCCAGGGGGTGTGGAGGGGAGAAATCTACAGAAAAAAGAAAACAGAAAGACCCAGAGAAAATTAAAATCTCAGTGTGATTTAATCAGCTGTTAGGGGCTAATCTTGTCCCTGAAAATGCTGTGGTGAAGTCCTAATCCTCAGCACCACAGCAGGTGACTGCATTGGGAGACAGGGTCTTTAAAAGGGTAATTAAGGTAAAGTGAGCTTTTTAGGGTGGACTCTAACCCAATGTGATTGGTGTCCTTGTAAGAAGAGGAGATTTGAGCACAGACACACAGAAAAACCAGGTGAAGACACGGGGAATATGCCATCTATCCACATAAGCCAAGGAGAGAGGCCTCAGAAAACACAGTCTTGCCACGCCTTGATCTCAGACTTCTAGCCTCGAGAATTGTGAGGAAATAAATTTCTGATTTTTTAAAAGTTTTTAAATATATTTTATTGATTATGCTATTTCAGTTGTCCCATTTCTCCCCTATCATTCCCCTCCACCCTGCACACCCCCTCCCACCCATATTCCCCCCCTTTAGTTCATGTCCATGTGTCATAAGTTCTTTAGCTTCTACATTTCCCACACTATTCTTGCCCTCCCCCTGTCTATTTTCTACCCACCATCTATGCTACTTATTCTCTGTACCTTTTCCCCCTCTCTCCTCCTCCCACTCCCCTGTTGCTAACCCTTCATATGATCTCCATTTCTGTGGTTCTGTTCCTGTTCTAGTTGTTTGCTTTTGTTTTAGGCGTGGTTGTTAATAGCTGTGAGTTTGCTGTCTTTTCACTGTCCTATTTTTGATCTTCTTTTTCTTAGATAAGTCCATTTAACATTTCATATAATAAGGGCTTGGTGGTGATGAACTCCTTTAACTTAACCTTATCTGAGAAGTCCTTTATCTTCCCTTCCATTCTAAATGACAGCTTTGCTGGATAGAGCAATTTTGGATGTAGGCCCCTGTTTTTCAAAACTTCAAATGTTTCTTTCTAGCCCCTTCTTGCCTGTAAGGTCTCTTTTAAGAAATCAGCTGACAGTCTTATGGGAACTCCTTTGTAGGTGACTGTCCCCCTCTCCCTTGCTGCTTCTAGAATTCTCTCCTTCATTTTAATCTTGGCTAATGTAATTACGATGTGCCTTGGCATGTTTCTCCTTGGGTCCAACTTGTTTGGGACTCTCTGAGCTTCCTGGACTTCCTGGAAGTCTATTTCCTTTGCCAGATTGGGGAAGTTCTCCTTTAGTATTTGTTAAAATAAGTTCTCCACTTGTTGCTCTTCTTCTTCCTTTTCTGGTACCCCTATAATTTGGATGTTGGGACGTTTAAAGATGTCCTGGAGGTTCCTAAGGCTCTCCTCATTTTTTTGAATTCTTGTTTCTTCCTTGTTTTCTGTTTGGTTGTTAGTTTCTTCCTTCTGGTCCACTCCATTGATTTGAGTCCCAGTTTTCCTCCCATCTCTATCGGTTCCCCATGCATCTTCCTTCATTTCACGTATTGTAATCTACATTTGTTCATCTAATTTGTGGGCAAAATCAACCAATTCTGTGAGCATCCTGATCACCAGGGCTTTGAACTGTGCATCTGATAGGTTGGCTATCTCTTCTTTGCTTAGAGGAATTGGTTGGGGAGCTTTGATTTGTTCTCCAGTTTGAGCCATTTTTGGTGGGGTTTTTTTTTGTTTTGTTTTGGTTTGGTTTTGGTCTGGTTGCGGCTATTAGGTAGTGAGGGGTGGAGCCTTAGGTGTTGCCCAGTGTGGGGCAGCCCAGTCGCTGGGTTGTGATGCTGTAGGTGGAGGCAGGGTCCGAGAGGGAACAATGGCACTTGCTCCGCTCTCTCCCGGATTCCAGTCCCTTCTGCTGCTTCCCCTTCGCCTGGACCATCTGCGCGCACAAATGTGGGACCACCTGGTCTGCTGGCTGCCTTGTGTGGCCTCACTGGATCTGCACAGTTGCCACCCTGTGCCCGGGGTCCGCCAGCTGCCGCCTGTGCACCTGGGAACCACTGCTGCCTGCATTCCCGGGTCCGCACCTGCCGCAACTCCTCCCCTCTCACCGGTCTGGATGAATGGTTGTTGGACTTTCGTACAGTTCAATTTTCTATCAGTTCTGGTTGTTTTCTTGTTTCTAAATATTTGTTGTCCTTCATTTTGGTTGTGAGAGGAGGCACAGTGTGTCCACCTATGCCTCCATCTTGGCCAGAAGTCCTAAATTTCTGATTTTTAAGCCAGCAAGTCTGTGGTTCTAATTAGCTCTACCAAAATAGTATAGTGCCTATAAATTATTTTTTTGTGCTGGGTCACCATTTATTTTCTTTTCTTTTGAAAAATAAAACATTATTTTTTTCATTATGAATATAATTGATAGGGGAACTCAAGAGTTAAATATTTTAGCTTTAGTTGATAGGCTTAAGTGATTAAGGCACGTGGAAAGCCATTCTTCCAGGAACTGAAATGCTTGACCATGTGCCTCCAGGAGGTCCATGAGCAATTCCACCTTTGTGCCCCAGGGAGTCTGCATTTAATGAAGATGGCAGCTGAACTACTGAGTTCCAGGGAGAATTTCTGATCAGCTATAAAGAAGGACTAGGAAAATCACTGCTGGACCACAACTCTTATCCAATTAATCTTTTTTCCCAACCCCTTAACTTCCCTCTCTTCTCTTTATAAAAATGTCAGCTTAAAATGAGATGTTAAGATGGTTTTGAGGATATATAACTGCCATCTTCTCAGATGACCAGCCATCTGAATGAAGCACCCATAAAGACTGAATACTTGTCTCTACTTATTGGTTCTGATGGTGACAGACAGCATGAATGCCAACTTTTCTGGTTTCAGCATAAGGATTCATTTTCAAACTTAAGAAACACTGATATACAAAGAAGGGGGAATATCATACTATCCAAACACAATCTCTGTATTCCATTGTTTACTTTTTTATTTTTTCTATACATATCTTTAAAAATATATAAATTTAATATTTAGAAATTTACCAGGTCCTGAAACTTTTAACTTCAAATAGGCAATGTACATTGCCCATTGTCTATAGTTCATTATTAAGCTTCATCTCCCTCTCTGAATAAGCATATTCATAATTCTCTGCTTCCCATACCCTAACAATTTTAACCACTGTCACTCTCACTTGATGACATTTCTTTCTATATAAAGGACAAAATTGAAGCCATCAAATGGGCTTTCTCACATGCTCCATTCTTCAGATCCTCAAACTCACCTGAACTCCTACATTCCTATTTGTCCCTAATAAGGAGAGGTTCTCAGCCAGACTGCAGTTAACATCTGTGAATTATCAGAAAAAGCAGATACATGAGACCTCTATTGGACAAGCATATCTCTCTAGGAAAAGCATATCTCATGGGCTCCCTAAGCATTTCTTTTTTTCTTTCTTTCTTTCTTTCTTTCTTTCTTTTTTTTTTTTTTACTTTTTTAAGTTGTTGTTCAAGTACATTTGCCTCCACTTTCATCCCACCACTCCCCCCCATCCCAGTCATCCCCACTTTCCACCCCTGATCCTACCCACCTTTGGTTTTGTCCATGTGTCCTTTATAGATGTTTCTGAAAACCCTTCCCTATTTTCTCCCCAGTATCCCCTCTGGTTACTGTCAGTTCTTAATTTCAATGTATGGCTGGGGCAAGAACATCTGGGATAAAATAAATGAATTCTTCCTCTTTCCTTTTCTTCCTCTTGCCGTCTACTTCATTTTCAAATAGTTCAGTCCTAAAACCACTGAATGGGCAGGAAAAGGTAGATGTCTGGTGGAAGAGAAGGAAACTCTCAGTAGCCCAATGAGTAAGTCAGGGCCCAGGAAGGTGGCCTCTCAGAGGGGTGATCTCAGATGTGGAGTCAGAAGCTGTACAGTGTGAAATAGTATCCACCTCCAGTGTGAGGAGTCAGAGCCAGAGGGGGGAGAGGAGGCTATACAAGCAAGGTGGCAGCCCAGCCTGGGGTGACAGAGCTCAAGCACCATGAGCAAGGTGTCTAAATGGAGGGCTGGCCTGGCATGGGAAATCAGAGCCCAAGCAGAATAAGAAAGTGTCCATCTGGGAGAGTAGCCTGAAATAAAGAGTGTCCATAAAAATTTCACTGGACATAGTTAAATAGGTAATTAATACTTTATTCAAGACTATGGAAGTGTTCCAGCCAAGATAGAGGTATAGGTAGAAATGCTTCACTTCTTTACACAACAAAAAGAAAGACGATAACCAATTTAAAAACAATAAACAAACAGAAGTGCCAGAAGATCAAACTGCATGGCACTCTGACAACCAAGGAATTAAAGAAACATTCATCCAGTCTGGTAAGAGGGGTGGAGACAGGAGAGTGGCAGCCAAGCGGAGAGGACACACAGCAAGGCAGCAGACTGCATGAACAAGGCGGGGCTGGATGAATAGGAAACTAAAGACTCAAAACTAGCTGTAAAATATTGCAGGGTTTGCAACAGCAGGGGAAACTCCCAGTCTCATGGGAGAGTTCTCTGGAAAGTGGAGCTAGAGCAGAGTGAGCAAGCAGCATTGTTCCTTCTCTGACCTTTCCCCTATAGACAGCAACACAGCGTAGCAAAGAGGGTTGACCAGCCCAGGCAAATACCTAAGGTTCCACCCCTTTACAACGTAACAGGTGCACCAAGACAAAGAAATATGGCCCAAATGAAAGAATGAATCAAAACCCCAGCCTATCTGGTACATATTTAAAAACACTGGTAATCAGGATGCCCAGAGAACTGACTGAGCTCTGTCACAAAATGAAGGAAGAAATGAAGGCTACCCAAAGTGAAATAAAGCAAAATATACAGGAAAACAACAGTGTAGGGAAGGAAACTGGGACTCAAATCAACGATTTGGAACAGAAGTAAGAAACATTCAAGCAGAACAAAATGAAGAAACAAGAATTCAAAAAAAAAAAAAAGAGGAGAGGCTTAGGAACCTATGGGACCAATTTAAGGGCTCTAACATATGAATCATAGGGGTGCCAGAAGGAGAAGAACAAGAGCAAGAAATCGAAAACTTATTTGAACAAATAATGAAGGAAATAGACTTCCAGGAAGCCTAGAGAATCCCAAAGAAAGTGGACCCAAGGAGGAAAACACCAAGGCACATCATAAATTACATTGCCCAAGATTAAAGATAAAAAGAGAATCTTAAAAGCAGCAAGAGGAAAGGAGACAGTTACCTACAAAGGAGTTCCTATAAGACTATCAGCTGATTTCTCAAAAGAAACCTTACAGGCAAGAAGTGGCTGGAAAGAAGTATTCCAAGTCATGAAAGGCAAGGACCTACATCCAAGATTACTCTATCCAGAAAAGCTATCATTTAGAATGAAAGGGCAGATAAATAGCTTTCCTGACAAGGTAAAGCTAAAGGAGTTCCTCATCACCACACCCTTATTACATGAAATGTTAAAGGGATTCATCTAAGAAGAATATCAAAACTGTGAACAGTAAAATGACAACAAACTCATAACTATCAACAAATGAACCTAAAAAACAAACAAAAAAAAATCTAAGCAAACGACTAGAATGGAACAGAACCAAAGAAATGGAGATCACATGGAGGGTTTTCAGTGGGGAGGGGGATGGGAAGAATGGGAGGGAAATGTACAGGGAATAAGTAGCATAATTGCTAGGCATAAAATAGAAGGGGAGAGGTTAAGAATAGTATAGGAAACAGAAAAGTCTAAGAACTTATATGTATGAACCATGGACATAAACTAAGGGTGGGATGCTGGAGGGTGGGAGTTTTAGGGTGTAGGGATAAAGGAGAGAAAAAAATTGGGAAAACTGCAATAGTATAATGAATAAAATATACTTAAAAAAGATGATGGTAAAAGGGGGGAGAGACACTGAACTAAATTGTACTGAAGCAAAAGGTGGGAAGGTTTTAAAGCTCTGGGATGTGAGCTAATGGGAAAATACTGAACTACCAGGGGGAAGGTCAGTCAGTGGGAAGTGTGGAGCACATTAACTCTTGAGTTTGCAAATGGTTTTCTGTGTCATTAGGCCATCTGGGTTTTCTACTTGGAACCCATCAAAGTTAGGCTTCCACCTTCCCACAGAGACTATGAGACAGGAGTGATGTTTATATTTCAAAGACATGGTTCCTGGGTGCTTAAGAAAGACAATCCTCAGTTGTAAAATTGGCAACAGTCTTGGAGAATCTTTTTTTATAGATTTTGTTTATTCATTTTTTAGAGAGGGGAAAGGAGGGAGAAAGAGAGGGAAAGAAACATCAAATGTGTGGTTGCTTCTTGTGTGCCCCCTACTGGGGGCCTGGCCTGCAACCCAGGCATTTTCCCTAAACTAGGAATGGAACCAGCTACCCTTTTGTTCACAGGCTGGCACTCAGTCCACTGAACCATACCAGGCAGGGCTTGGAGAATCTTTACATACATTTTAAATGGGCAGAGAAGGAATTTGCAATGACAAATTTTCTAAAGTAAGTGTTCTAAGAAGAGGGAGACTGTTAGGTGCCTTACAAAGTTAGTCAAGCTGAAGGGATAAAGCCTTTTTGAGTCAAAGCTGAGTAAAGAAAGGAAGGCATTTGTACTAGGCAAGTCACAGAGGCATTGACATAGAAGGTTGATTATAAAGAGGAATAGATCAAAGAAAGAATAATATACATCAACTTGCAGTCAAGATGGAGATGTAGGTAAAAACGGTTCACCATGCACAACCAGAGCAAAAATTACAACTAAACTACAAAATAACTATCACCCAGAATTGTCAGAAAACCAAACTGTATGGAAGTCTGACTACCAGGGAATTAAAGAAGTCACATTCATCCAAATGAGTAGGAGGGGTGGAGACATGGAGACACAGAATAGGTGATACTGTACCCATATGTGGTAGGTAAAAATTGGGAGGGTTACTTCAGAAGCGAGGTATCCCAGCCTCACACCAGACCACCCAGCTCAGGGTTTCAGTACCAGAAAGATAAGTCCCCATAACTTCTGGCTGTAAAAACCAGTGGGAGTGGGGGCAGCAGAAGAAACTGTGGGATTCTCAAGTATCTCCTCCTATAAGGCATACAGTGGACATAGGACTTACACAGACTCACTCTGTCTGGGCTCCAAAACCAGGGTAGGAGCTGGAAGGGCACCAATGGCATATGGGGAGAAACAAGTGTCTGGCACCAGGGTGAGTGCTGGGGAAGAGCTTCTTCCCAGACAAAACTCCAGAGGCCAGGCAGTGGCTATTGTCCCTTTTCTGAACTCTCTCCCACACAGAGTCACAGAGGGACAATACCATATCTGAGACTCCACCTTCACACAGGTTGACCCATTCTGCCAATTTCATAAGGTAGTGCCCCATCCAAAATATGGGTGTACTTTTCTATAATAGGCCACACTACTAAGACAGGGAGTCAAAGCAAGTTGACGTAATACATAGAAACAAATACAGGGAGGCTGCCAAAATGAGGAGACAAAGACACATGCCCCAAATGAAAGAACAGATCAAAACTCCAGAAAAGGAACAAAATAAAATGAATATAAGCAATCTCTCAAATGCAGAGTTCAAAACACTGGTGATTAGGATGCTCAAGGAACTCATTGGGTATTTTAACAGCATAAAAAAGACCCAGGCAGAAATCAAGGTTATGCTAAGTGAAATAAAGAAAAATTTACAGGGAAATAACAGTGGAGTAGATGAATCTGAGAATCAAATCAATGATTTGTAACATAAGGAATAAAAAAAATTCAATCAGAACAGCAAGAAGAAAAAAGAATCCACCCCCACCAAAAATGAGGATAATGTAAGTAGTGTCTGGGACAATTTCTAATGTAGCAACATTTGAATCATAAGGGTGCTAGAAGAAGAGAAAGATCAAGCAATTGAAAATTTATTTGAAAGAAAAATAATGAAAGAAAGCTCCCTAACTTGAAGGAAACAGACATACAAGTCTAGGAGTACAGAGTCTCAAACAAGAAGGATGAGAAGAGGCCCACACCAAGACTAATCATAGTTAAAATGCCGAAGTTTAAAGATAAAGAGAGAACCTTTTCTCCCTTTACAGATAAAGAGAGAGAAAAGCAGACAATTACCAACAAAGGAGTTTCCTTAAGACTCTCAGGTGGTTTCTCAAAAGACACTGTGCAGGCTAGAAGGGACTGGCAAAAAATATTCAAAGTCATGACAAGCAAGGGCCTACAGCTAAAATTGCTCTACCCAGCAAAATTATCATTTAGAATCGAAGGGTAGATAAAGTGCTTCCCAGACAAGAAAAAACTAGTTCATCATCACCAATTCACCATTGCATGAAATGTTAAAAGAACTTATATAAGAAAAAGAAGATCAAAACAATGAACATTAATATTGCAATGAATTCGTAACAATCAACAAATGAATCTAAAAAATAAACTAAGTAAACAGAACAGAAACAGAATCACAGATATGGATATCATTTGGTGGGTTATCAGTTGGGAGGGGGAAGAGGGAGAATGGGGAAAAGGGTGCAGGGAATAAGAAGGACGAGTTGGTAGGTACAGATTAGACAGGAGTTAAGATCAATATAGGAAATAGAGTAGCCAAAGAACTTATATGCATGACTCATGGACATGAACTAAATGGGGGAATTGCCAGAGGGAATGGGGGATACTGGATGTAGGGGGCACAGGCAGAAAATTGGGATAACTGTAATAGCATAATCAATATGGTATATTTCAAAAAGATAGAATTATGTAAAGAAATGAAAGCTGATTTCTCATTAATGGAGAAGTGTGTTACAAATACGGTAAGAGAGTAACTTGTGATATGGTACTACAATTGGAGTATCAGTACAAACTCATGCTTTTCAATATGCATGATACAGGAATATATTTAGATAATAGGAATAAATATAGCTGTGAATGTATTGTCAAGGATTGTTCATTAAGAGGGGAGGAGAGATACCTCAATAGCAATGAATACAGCTAGCACCCAGATCTTGGCTCCTAAATGCTTTTTCCCCCCTCTCTGTCTACAGAGAACCAGGGAACCTTGGAAAAATGGATGATTCCAGGGATGGGACAGGAAAAGTATAAGATAAACTTGGAACAGTGTTTGTGCCAGAAAGCAAAGAAGGGCACAAACAAAGGTGGTCATGTCAAAAGGTCCCAAAGACCAACTTGAATGGGCCCCCACTAGCCAAATCTAGGTAATTTGAACATCAAAATAAACAATGTAATAAAACAGGTTTTAATCCACTTAATGAATTAGAAAACCATGAGCCCATACAGATATAAACAAATAAATGAAAAGTTCAGTGAGAAATAACATATTTAGAACATTTCAAATTCCCTCCCTACAAAATACTTATTAGTGACAAAGTTTGCATTTTCAGAAATATTGTCAAGTCATCAAGGTAAACATCATCAATATGGGACAAATAAGAACTATTGATCTGTTCCACCTGGTAGGATGCAGTGTGGCCACAACATCTCTTCTATGATACATTCCTTCCCAGAGGCATAGCTTAAATCTAAGACTCTTCAAACATTAGACAAACCTAAATTGAGAGACATTCTAGAAAATAATTGGTCTATAAACATAAAAAGTGCTGAGGTCATAAATATCACAGAATGGCTAAAGAATTATTCCAGATGAGAAAACTAAAGGAAACATACAATTCCAAACTGAGTCTTTTTGCTATAAGAGACATTATTGAGACAGTTGGTGAATCCTAAATGAAGTGTGAAGCTTTGATCAGCATTAACATCTAAGTTAACAAATATCAATGTTAACTTCCTGTTATTAATGTTTGTGGTATGGTTATGTTCTCTTGTAAAGTGGTTAGAATTTCCTTGTTTGTAAAATATATTTTAAAGTATTGGAGGGTGATTGGACAACTTACTCAAATTATTCAGTGCAAGATTTTGTCTTTGTATTGTACTTCCTACTAAAAAGATATAAAAAGGAATCATACAGTCAATAACTGGGTAATACACTGAACTGCCAATAAAAGAGTTAATCTTTTGAAGTCCATTCTCTTCACTCTCAGGGACATAACTCCCTTCATATCTTTACACTTACAATTTCCCACTTACATGACATGTTTCTCATTGGTGTATAAATAGGTTTAGGGTTCCTGATTTTCAAAGCCATGTATTGCTTAGTTTTGTTTATTTGAACTGGTTTATATGCATTTAGGTATTCAGCATTTCTTCTAAGATCCATCCACGTTGGTGTCACTGTAGTGAATTTTTTCATTGCCATTTAAATTTCCATTGTGTGAATTTGCCATGCCTGACTTATCCATGCTTCTGTTGATGAATATTTGGCTTATACCAGTTCTGATTATTTTTGTCCACATCTGGTACATTTGAGCAAGAGGTAATCTAGAGAACGTTGCATAGAAGGCAGGTGCTGTTTGGTGATCATACACATGACCAATGTTCCCAGTATTGCTAGACTGTTTCCCAAGTTGTCATTACCAGTTTTCACTGCTATGAGTTTTGGATTAAGAGTTCTCTGAATCCATGCCAACTCTTGGTATTATGAGACTTCTAAATTTGGCCATTCTGGTGGTATGAAATTATATCTAGCTGTGGTTTTAATTTCTGTTTTCCTCAGTATTCATGAGGTTAAAGTTTTTTTTTTCAGATTTTTAGGCTTCCTATTTATGCTTCTTCTATGAAATTCTTTTTCATTTCTTTTGTATACTTTTATAATATTGGTAATGATTTGCTTATTTATTTTAGAGTGTTTTACTATGCTCTATATCCTAATCTTTTATTCACTGTATTTGTTTTAGTTACCTTTTAGTTTGGCTTTCACTTTGTGGTGATAAACTGAAGTTCTTAATTTCCATGTAGTTAAATTTATGACTATTTTTCTTATGGTTTCTGTTTTTAGTGTCTTACTTAGGACATCTCTACTTTGAGGTCATAAGATGTCCCTCCATATCACTTTCTAAATGCTTTCTAGTTTTGCCTTCTACTGTGACTTGATTTGTGTGTAGGATATGATGAGGTAAGGGGTCCAATTTCATTTATTTCTACATGGTTAACAAATATTCTCAGCACCATATCTTTAAAAGTCCATATTTTTCTTACTACCTTGCAAACCCGTACAATATATTAAGTATCAAAATATTCATTGACCTATTTCTGTGCTCCATAGTGTGTTTCATTGTGTGTTGACTACCCCTGCATGAAAAATCACTCTGACTTGATTATGATAGTTTAATAAGTAAGTCAGTGTCATGTAAGGAAAACACCTATAGCTTGTATTTGTGTGTGTGTTTTTAGTCTTCTTGGCTATGCCTGGATTTTTATTATTTTGTGTTAAACCAAATTAAAGAATTTTCCTTCCCAAAACTTGATAAGATGAAAATCAGAAGAAAAAACCTGCAGCCACATTCAAACAAAGGATGGGATACAAGCTTATTCCTTAAATTTAAATTAGTCATAAAAAGATACAATAATCCAAGAACTGACATGTGGCATTGACTTTCAAAATTCAAAATGAGGGAAAAGTGACTAAACAAAACCCTGGAAATTTTCAAATACCCTTGGTTTGTAGATAAACCTACCAATAGGTCACTGGGCAACAAAAAGGAGAGAGGCACAAACCCCTTGAGGATAGAACTCCTGTCCTGTCATCTCAGTGTCTCCATCCACATCCTAATTAGAGGAAGGTAGAAGAGAGATGACAGAAAAATCATTTTCCTAAAGTGAAATATCCCTAGCAATGCAAGCCAAAAAAAGCAGCACGTAGGTAAGATCCATGGAGGGGATGACAGGCTAGAGAGTGTGAGACATGGGAGCTTCTGGTTAGGTCTGTCTTTTCACAGTAGTTCAGATCAGGAATATAACTTACAGGTTTCACTTCTTTTTCCTTTTCTTTGTGAGAAAGGAATGGAAAGGGTTGCTGAAGAGGCAAGTGGAAGAAAAGACATTATCTTTGAAATACCAGCCCGAATTATCTAAAAAACAAGAAATACATGTGTACTTGAAGTACGATAACTATTGGATCTATCTCGGGGTAGATGGGGGCATGGCTTATGGTGTCCCTTGGAATCAGTGTTTCTAAGTTTAACTTGATTGGGACAATGATGTTAATGGTACCTTTTCTACATGGTCCTTGTTATATAGCAGGCTCCTTGATATGGGACCAAGAAAAATTAGATGAGATAAATCTCCTTACATTAAACTATATATCATATGACTCAGTGATTTAAATGTGGTAAATTCATTAATACACTCTTAGAAAACATGACCAAGTTTAAAAAATATTAAAGTGGGGAAGGAGGACATAATATAAACCCCAAAACACATAAAGAGAAAAGGTAATTAATTTGAGTTGCATAAACATGGAAATCACTTTGCAAAATATATCCTAAAATAAGACAAAAGAGCACTGATCAACTGGGAAAACTACGAAGAACTAGTTTTCTTAATTTGTAAAGGATCTGTACAAATCAGTAGTGAAAACCCATAAGTTCAATTAAAAAAATAAGGAAAGGATATGAAGACTTATAAGAAAAATAATTAATACACATAATAAATTCAAATTCTTCAAAAAAGCAAATGTTTTAATGCAAAACACTATAAAATATCATTTTTATCATATCATGTTGCCAAAATGAAAAATTTAAATAATACTTGGTGTTGGGGAGGGGATGAGAAATTAAGCTAAGTCATAAAGTGTAGGTAGAGGTACTTGAGAACAATCTTAAAAGAAACTCAGCATTATCTATCAAAATTATAAATACTCAAGCCAAAATAAAGCTTAAAGAACAAATTCAAAGTTCATAACAGTACAGGCCTACCTAAAAAGATAGAAACATTTCAAATAAACAACCTAGCCCTACATCTACAGTAACTCAAGGAACAATAACAAACAAAGCCCAGAGTGCGTGGAAGGAAGGAAATAACCAAGATCAGAGCAGAATTAAATGACATATAGATTTAAAAAAAAAAACAAAAACAGATGAAAGGATCATATAATCCAGGAGCTGGTTCTTTGAAAAGATAAACCAAATCAACAATATGTTAACTAGACTCATCAAGAAAAAAAGAGAGAGGACCCAAATAAATAAAATTAGAAGTGAAAGAGGAGGGATTACAACTGATACCACAGAAATACAAACGTTTGAAAGAAATTACTATGATCAACCATATGCAAAGATATTTGAAAACCTGGGTGAAATGGACAAATTTCTAGAAAAATGTAAGCTTCCAAAACTGAATGAAGAAGCAGCTTAGAAAGCCTGAATAGACCAATGACAAATAGTAAAATAGAGGTAGTAGTCAAAAAACTCCCAGCACACTAAAGCCTTCGACCAGATGGTTTCACAGGAGAGTTTTACAAAACATTTCATGAAGAGCTAACCCCTATCATTTTCAGACTATTCCAAAACATCGAAGAAGAGGGAAGACTCCCAAACTCTTTTTATGAGGCCAGCATCATCCTAATCCCAAAACCAGATAAATATACAACAAAGAAAGAAAACTACAGGCCAATATTGCTGATGAACATAGATGCTAAAATCCTCAACAAAATATCGGCAAACTGCATCCAGCAATACATAAAAAGATCATACACCATGATCATGTGGGATTCACCCCAGGGATGCAAGGATGTTACAACATTAGCAAATTAATGTGATACATCACTTAAAACGAAAGACAAAAATCACATGATCATATCAATAGATGCAGGAAAAGCATTTGATAGGGCACAGCACCCATTTATATAAAAACACTCAGCAGAGTGGGAGTAGAGGGAGCATACCTCAACATAATAAAGTCCATGTATTAGAAACCTGCAGCCAACATCATACTCAACAGGCAAAAACTAAAAGCTTTCCCACTAAGATCAAGAGTAAGACAAGGAAGTCTGCTTTCACCACTTCTATTCAACATAGCATTGGAAGTCCTAGCCACAGCATTCAGACAAGATAAAGAAATAAAAGGCATCCAAATTGGAAAGGAGGAAGTAAAAGTGTCATTGTTTGCATATGACATAATAGTGTACATAGAAAACTCTATAGACTCCACCAAAAAACTACCCTACCCAATAAGTGAATTTAGCAAAACAGTGGGATACAAAGTCAATATTCAGATATCAAAGGCATTTTTGTACACCAGCAATGAAATATCAGAAACAGAAATCAGGAAAAAAATCCATTTGCTATAGCAACAAGAAAAATAAAGTACTTAGGAATAAACCTAACCAAGGAGGTAAAACACCTGTACTTAGAAAACTATACAACACTGAAGAAAGAAATTAAGGAAGACACAAACAAAGGGAAGCATATACTGTGTTCATGGATTAGAAGAATAAACATCATCAAAATGTCCATACTACCCAAAGCAATTTAGAGTTTCAATGCAATCCATAATAAAATATCAATGACATATCTCACAGATATAGAACAAACATTTCAAAATTTATATGGAACCATAAATAACCCTGAATAGTTGTCACAATTTTGAGAGAGAAGAACAAAGTAGGAGGGATCACCATACCTGATATCAAACTATATTACAAGGCCACTCTAATCAAAACAGACTGGTACTAGCATAAGAACAGACATACAGATCAATGGAACAGAATAGAGAGCCCAGAAATAAACCCAAGTCTCTATGATCAATTAATATTTGACAAAGGGGGCAGAGGCATAAAATGGAGTAAAAATCATGTCTTCAACAAATGGTGTTAAGAGACCTACACAGCTACCTGCAAGAAAATAAAACGAAACCATACTTACACCATACACAAAAATAAACTCAAGGTGGAAAAAGAATTAAATATAAGAAATGGAACCATAAAAGTCCTAGAGGTGAACATAGGCAGAAAAACCTCAGATATTCCATGAAGCAACATTTTCACTGATGTGTTCCCTAGAGCAAAGGACATAAAGGGAAGAATAAACAAACGGGACTTCATCAAAATAAAAAGGTTCTGCACAGCTAAAAGAAACATCAACAAAATGAAAAGGGAACCAACTGTATGAGAAAATATATTTGCCAATGATAACTTGGACAAGGGTCTGATCTTCAAAGTATATAAAGAACTCACACAACTCCACTCCAGGGAGACAAACACCCAATTAAAAAGTGGGCAAAGTACTTGAATAATCACTTCTCCAATGAGGACATACAGAAGGCCCAGAGATATGTGAAAGGATGCTCAGCATCACTAGCCATCAGAGAGATGGCTATTCAAACCATTTGCAGAGATGCAAATTCAAACCACAATGAGATACCACTTTACATTGGTCATAATGACCATCATAAACAAGTCAACAAACAACAAGTACTGACAAGGCTTTAGAGAAAAGGGAACCCTAGTGCACTGTTGGTGGGAATGCAGACTGGTACAGCCACTGTGGAAAACAGTATGGGATTTCCTCAGAAAACTAAAAATGGAACTGCCTTTTGACCCAGCAATTCCACTGCTGGGATTATACCCTAAGAATCCTGAAACACCAATTCAAAAAAATCTATGCACCCAAATGTTCATAGCAGCATAATTTACAATAGCCAAGTGCTGGAAGCAATCTAAGTGCCCATCAGTAAATGAGTAGATCAAAAAATTGTAGTACATCTACATAATGGAATACTGTGCAACAGAAAGAAAGAAGGAGCTGTGCCCTTTGCAACAGCATGGATGAAACTGGAGAGCATTATGCTAAGTGACATAAGCCAGGCAGTGAAAGATACCATATGGTATAAGATACCATATGATATGCTACGATATGATATCTTATACCATATGATACAAATACCATATGATCTCACCTATAAGTGGGACCTAATCAACAAAAGAAACAAGCAACAAAATATAACCAGAGACATGGAAATAAAGAACAAACTGACAATAGCCAGATGGGAGGGTGGAGGGGACTAATGGGGGAAAGAAGGGAAAGGGCCATCAAGGAACATGTATAAAGGACTCATGGACAAACCGAAGGGGAGTAGGATTGAGGGTGGGAGGTGGGTGTCGACGGGGTGGGGGAGAGCAGTGGGGGGAAATGGAGACAACTGTACTTGAACAGCAATAAAAAATTGAATTAAAAAATTCTAGGAGAATATGAAGGTGGGTAAAGATATTTTAAACAAGACAAAAGAGTGCTAACAATAAAGGAAAATGAATTAAAAATACATATTAAGATCAAGCAACTAGAACTCTCATCAAGCAACTAGAACTGATTTTGGGAGCATGAATGCATATACATCCTCCTTGGAAAACTGTTTGGCTTTATGTATTCAATCTGAACATTCTTGGTATATCCAACACAGATGAATGTGTGTGTTCACCAAAAGACAGGTACATACAAGAGTGTTCGTAGGAGCTTTATTCATGATGTATCCATCAATAGTGCCATGGGGAAATAGTGGGAGAGTTATATGATGAAGTACTAGATTGCGATTAGAAAGAGTGAACTATTGTCAGCTGAAGCAGCATAATGTTGAATGAAAGGGCACATACAAGAAAGAATACATATGCTATCATTTACTATTTATATAAATGTCAAATACAGACAATTAATCTGTGGTGGGAGAATTCATGGTAGTGGTTACCCTTGAGAGATGGCTAGGGATATGGCGGGAGTACAAGGATATGTTCTGCCGTCAGAGTGCAGGGTATGGACTGCATGCTGGCTTCATAGTGGTGATCTAATGGTGAAAATTCATCAAGTTGAACAGTTTTTTATTTTAATTGCTGTTCAAGTATAGTTTTCTGCCTTTTACTCCCATAAGTGCACATTCTGTATATGTCATATACTTCTATCAAAAGCTTACTTAAAAATATTAAGTTCATACTAGAAAATATCCAATGATTTCCCTAAGACTTTTTGTTATGAAAAATTTCAAAAACACTCTAAGATATTTATACAAAGCTATTTACTGAAACAGTTTGCTAATACCAAAGAAAGGCTGACAATAACCTCACTGACCATAAAGAAGAACTGGCAGTATATTCAGACAACTGAAATACAGCCATTAGAGATCATTTGAGTACTTCCTTGTTGAAATGGAATGATTTCTAGTATCCAAGAGAAATAGTTTAGGAGTAGAGTGGGTTATATTGTATAATGCCACTTGTGTAAAATTTTTAAAAATTATACAAATGTACATAAACATAGACTCTGCATACTCACATGTACACAGAAGCTGGTAGACACATCAATACTTTTATGGAAAGTAGCAGGTGTGGACATTGTTACTTTTCAGGAAAGACACTGGGGCTTAAGGATAAGAGATAACTTTAACTTTATTATATTTCTTTCTGTTCTGTTTGACTTTTCTCATGTCCCTGAATTATTTTTATTTATATATTTTGTATTCATGGAAAAGTTGTCCTTGTTAGAATATGTGATGTATTTCATACGTGTGAGGAAGAGGGAAAAGTTTTGGCTCATTCTTAAATTTTTAAATGTGAGAAATAGGCTGAGTGGTGGTCTATCAAATCAAGGAAGGAAATACAGGGGAGAAATAAAAAGATTATGAGTTCAGTTTCAAGACTGTTTTAAGCCTTTGTCAATTGCCCACTCTGTTCCCAAAGCCAGCACCCTTTCATTTATCCATTAAATTGACTAGTTAACACAATTCTAGGGAAATGATTTAAACTGTTTCTTTTATAGGTAATATTCTCTTTTGGAAAATCTGTCTTTGAGCTCATCTTAGCACAGCTGTAGTACCAGGGAAATAAATTGAGGAATTTTCGCCCACTACTTTTTGTGACAGAAAGTATGGAATGTAATATTTAACATGCTGATATATCACATAGAATATTAGCTAATTTGCTCTAACAGTGACCCAAAGTAGCAGTGGACTAATAAGGTTAGAAGTCTATTTTTCTTTCATGTAAAAGTCCAGGTAGATGGACCAAGGCTGGTGTGAAAACTCCATAACCATCATGTCCCAAGCCTCTTCCATCTTGTTACTCTGTCATCTTCAACACAACTTCTGTCTTGTGACCCACGATGGCTGCTCTATCTGCTGCATGATATCTCTGTTACAGACATGGTAGATGAGACAGGGAAATGACATACACTCCTTATTTTGAGAGCACAACATAGAAGTACAAAAGTAATGCCATGACTAGCAGTGCAGCTAAACATTCTGTTGCTACGTATCAGGGGAGAACAGATACTGAGAGATAATTAGCCACACCTGCCACCAATGTCTGTTTGCAATTCTCACTCCTAAAAAGATATATGTATTCCCTTAAATGAAACTGGAATCTATGAAAAACAACTTCTGTAGACTTTAGAGTTTTCAGGTCCAATATGCTTTCCAGGCACAGTAAAAAGTGGAAAGACAAAAGGACATGACAGAAAAATAGCTGAGGCTTACACAATGAAGTCTTTCAAAATATGGGAAGATTTTGGTTCTGAGCCTCAGCAACAAATATAAAAAAAGGAAACCATTTGTTTGTTATATGATCGACCCCACATACATTTATTAACTGTAGGTTTGCCAGCTTTTATAAAAAGAGTGTTGATGGGCATCTAGGTTGCTTCCAACACTTGGCTATTGTAAATTGTGCTGCTATAAACATAGGGGTGCATAGGTTCTTTTGGATTGGTGTTTCAGGGTTCTTAGGATATAGTCCTAGCAGTGGAATTGCTGGGTCAAAAGGTATATCCATTTTTAGTTTTTTTAGAAAATTCCATACTGTTTTCCATAGTGGTTGTACCAGTCTGCACTCCCACCAGCAGTGCACTAGTGTCCCCTTTTTTCCACAACCTCTCCAACACTTGCTGTTTGTTGCTTTGTTTATGAGGGCCATTCTGACTGGTGTCAAGTGGTAGCTCATTGTGGTTTTAATTTGCATCTCTCTGATAGCTAGCGATATCGAGCATTTTTTCATGTGTCTCTGGATCCTCTGTATGTCCTCCTAAGAACCCTGAAACACCAATCCAAAAGAACCTATCCACCCCTATGTTTATAGCAGCACAATTTACAATAGCCAAGTGTTGGAAGCAACCTAGATGCCCATCAGTAAATGAATGGATCAAAAAACTGTGGTACATTTACACAATAGAATTCTATGCAGCAGAAAGAAAGAAGGAACTCATACTCTTTGCAGCTGCATAGATGGAACTTGAGAACATCATGCTAAGCAAAGTAAGCCAGGCAGTGAAAGACAAATACCATATGATCTCACCTTTAACAGGAATCTAATCAACAAAACAAACAAACAAGCATAATATAACCAAAGACACGGAAATTGAGAACAGGCTGAAAGTCACCAGAGGGGAGAGGGGAGGGAATTTCAGGGGGAAAGGGGAAGGATTTACAGGAACAAGTATAAAGGACACATGGACAAAAACTATGGGGGGGTGGAAATGGGAGGGAGGAGGGGAGGGCTGGGGTGGTGGGTTCGGGTGAGAATAAAAGACAGAAAATTGTACAAGATCAACAATTAAAATAAAAATAAAAATAAAATAAAATAAAATAAAATAAAATAAAATAAAAAAATAAATAAGTGGAACAACAACAACAAAAAAAAAGTGTTGAATTTCAGTCCTTTAATTAAAAATGTAATTCCTTACTTTGGAGGAACCAGACATAAAAACCTAGAATATTTAACAGGAACATATAGTGGCCATAATTTCAAGGACTTCCTTAGTAGCTTGTCTGTTTCTCTTTGTCTTTCTGTCTCTGGTTTGTCTCCTATTTCTAACATTAATCTCTGAGTGTCTATTGGGGAGTTTTATTTTCTGGTGCTGCCTACTCTTTAGAGAGATGGCAGACTGTATCGTTGATCAATGCAAGGTACAGCTTTAAGTTCTCATGATATTTCCTTTCTGAAAATGCTAATGCTTTGGAGGATTTCATCAGTAAAAGTGACTCTAGTTTAAAATTGCATCTTTTATACTCTGGTTTCTCTTCAGATTGTATAAATTGCATCTTTTGTGGAATGTTATGATTCATAGTTCAAATATACAGCCAACTCCTGTCACAGCAATGAACTATAGAATGTCTAGGTTTAAGTATTTTTGTTTGTTTGGGGAGTATATTACAATTTTTTAGTTGAAAAGTAGATTCCGGCTTCTGGCCAAGTTGCAGGCATAAGTAGATACACTTCATTTCCTTGCACAACCAAAAGAAGGATAACAACTAATTTAAAGACAAAAAACAACCAGAACTGTAAACCAAAAAAAAAATTGAACTGTATGGAACTCTGACAACCAAGGAGTTAAGGAAGAAATATTCCTCCAGACTGGTAGGAAGGTGGAGATGGGCAGCCAGTGTGGAGAAGACATATGGTAAGGTGGCACCTGGTGGACTGGGTGGGTGAGGTAGCAGCTGGAAGACTGGGCCATCCCACATTTGTGTACAGATAAACTGAGAGGAACAAATGGGGAGCAAGGCAGACCATCCAACCCAAGGTTCCAGTGTGGGAATAGAAGGCCTCAGAACCTCTGGCTATAAAAACTTTGAGAATTGTGGCAGCGGGAGAAACACCCAACCTCATAGGGGAGTACATTGGAGGGGCCCATGGGGTCCTAGCCCACCCCCCTGGAATCACCACTAGAAGGGCCTAATTTGCTTGTGGGTAGTGGGGGAAGTGACTGAAATTGGGGCCAGAGCCCAGCAAGTGGCATTATTCCCTCTCTGACCCCTCCCCCATATACAGCACCACAAAGAAGCGAACTGGGTTGCTCTGCCCTGGCAAATACCTCAGGGTTCTCCCCATACAAGATAACAGGTGCATGGAGAAAAGAAATATGGCCCAAATGAAGAAATAAAGCCTCAAAAGACTCTTGACTGAAAACACCTGGGCGGGGGGGTGAGGTGGCAGTGGGAGAAACACCCAGCCTCATAGGAGAGTTTATTGGAGAGACCCACAGGGTCCTAGAATGTGCACAAACCCACCCACCTGGGAATCAGCACCAGAAGGGCCCAATTTGATTGTGGGTAGCAGAGGAAATGACTGAAAACCAGCAGAGAGCAGAACAAACAGCACTGTTCCCTTTGGCACCCCTCCCCCACAGATAGCACCAAACACAGCCACATGGGTTGCCCTGCCCTGGTGAATACCTGAGGCTCTGCCCTTTACTACATGATAGGCAAGCTGAGACAGAGTAAAAAAATGGCCCAAATGAAAGAACAGATCAAAACTCCAGAAAAAATACACCTGAGTGATGAAGAGATAGCCAGCCTGTCGGATGCACAGCTCAAAACACTGGTAATCAGCATGCTCCAGGAACTCACTGGGTATTTCAACAGCATAAAAAAACCCCAGGCAGCAATGAAGGTTGCATTATGTGAAATAAAGAAAAATCTACAGGGTACCATCAATGACAAGAAGGAAACCAGGACTCAAATCAATGGTTTGGAACAGAAGGAAGAAAACCAGAACAGAATGAAGAAACAAGAATTCGAAAAAATGAGGAGAGGCTTAGGAACCTCCAGGACATCTTTAAACATTCCAACATCTGAATCATAGAGCTGCCAGAAGGAGAAGAGGAAGACCAAGAAATTGAAAACTTATTTGAAAAAATAATGGAAAACTTCTCCAATCTGGCAAAGGAAATAGACCTTCAGGAAGTCCAGGAAGCTCAGAGAGTCCCAAAGAAGTTGGACCAAGGAGAAACACAGCGGAACACATCATAATTAAATTACTCAAGATTAAAGATAAGGAAAGACTCTTAAAGTAGCAAGAGAAAAGGAGAGAGTTACCTACAAAGGAGTTCCCATAAAACTATCAGCTGATTTCTCAAAAGAAACCTTGCAGGCAAGAAGGAGCTGGAAAGAAATATTTGAAGTCATAAAAGGCAAGGACCTATATCCAAGATTACTCTATCCAGTGAAGCTTTCATTTAGAATGGAAGGGCAGATAAAGTGCTTTCCAGATAAGGTCAAGTTAAAGGAGTTCATCGTCACCAAGCCCCTATTATATGAAATGTTAAAGGGACTTATCTAAGAAAAAGAAGATAAAATACATCTACAGTAAAAAGACAGCAAACTCACAAATATTAACAACCACACTTACAACAAAAGCAAACTAAGCAAACAACTAGAATAGGAACAGAATGACAGAAATGGATATCACATGAAGGGTTATCAGTGGGGGAGTAGGAAGGGGAAGGGGAAAAAGGTACAGAGAATAAGTAGCATAAATGTTAGGTAGAAAATAGACAGGGGGAGCTTAAGAATAGTACAGGAAATGTAGAAGCCAAAGAAGTTATATGTACAACCTATGGACATGAACTAAAGGGAGGGAATGAGGGTGGGAGGGGGTATACAGGGTGGAGGGTAATAAAGCGGGGGAATAGGACAACTGTAATAGCATAATCAATAAAATATATGTCAAAACAAAACAAAAAGAAATATGGCCCAAATGAAAGAACAGATCAAAACTCCAGAAAAAGAACTAAGCAACAAGGAGATAGCCAACGTATCAGAAGCAGAGTCCAAATCACTGATAATCAGGATGCTCACAGAAATGACTGAGTATGGTCACAAAATAAAGGAAAAGTGAAGGCTATACAAAGTGAAATAGAGAAAACAGACAGAGAATCAACAGTGAAGGGTAGGAAACTGGGACTCAAATCAACAAATTATAACAAAAGTAAGAAGTAAACATTCAACCAGAACAGAAGAAAGAAACAAGATTTTAAAAAATGAGAGGCTTAGGAACCTCGTTCCTATATCCAAGTCATAGCAGTACCAGAAGAAGAAGAGGAAGAGCAAGAAATTGAAAACTTATTAGAAAAAATAATGAACAAAAACTTCTCCAATCTAGTGAAGGACATAGGCATGCAAGCACAGGAAGCTCGGAGAATCCCAAAGAAGTTGGACCCAAGGAGGAGCACACCAAAACACACCATAATTAAATTACCAACGATTAAAGATAAGGAGAGAATCTTAAAAGCAGCAAGAGACAATGAGACAGTTTCCTACAAAAGAGTGCCCATATCAGCTGATTTCTTGAAAGAAACCTTACAGGCAAGAAGGGACTGAAATGAATTATTCAAAGTCATGAAAGGCAAGAACCTACATCCAAGATTACTTTATCCAGCAAAGCTATCATTTAGAATGGAAGGGCAGATAAAGTGCTTCCCAGATAAGGTCAAGTTAAAGGAGTTCATCTCCAAGCCATTATATGAAATGTTAAAGGGACTTATCTGATAAGAAAAAGATCAAAACTATGAGCAGTAAATGACAACAAACTAAGAACTATCAACCACTGAATCTAAGTAAACAAACAAACAAAGCCAAACTAAGCAAACAACTAGAACAGGAACATAATTATAGAAATGGAGAGCACACGGAGAGTTGTCAACAGTCAGGGGGAGGGGGAAGAATGGGGAAAAGGTACAGGGAATAAGAAGCATAATTGGTAGGTACAAAATAGACAGGGGGAGATTAAAAATAGTATAGGAAATGTAGAAGCCAAAGAATTTATAAGTATGACCCATGGGCATGAAGTAGGGGGTGGGGAGGTTCCAGAGGGAAGGAGGGTACAGGGTGGAGGTGGATAAAGGAGAGAAAAAATAGAGCAAGTATAGTAGCATAATCAATAAAATATACTTTAAAAAAAGAATAGTAGATTTCTTTCTATTCAGTAAAATGCTATAGATACTAATACTAATATTAATAATAGATATTGTACTTACCCAGATTGTCTTGCAAATTCTTTCTACATAAATAAGGGGGAAACTGTATTTCAGTGAAGAAAATGGCTAATGTCTGTGTTTTTCCTCCTATGATGTCAGAGAAAGATGTTTTCTTCTTTTGGTTTCTATGAAAGCTTACTTATCCTCTCCTTGTACCTCTGAAACAGGGTGTGTGTGTCTCAGAAATGTGTGTGGAAACTGACGGATAGGGAGAGGAAGCCTGTGCTCTGCTTTTAGTTTCTTTTTCCTAGATCTGAGTTTATTTATAGAAGTGATTTTTTTCCTCTCTAAAATGCCTTTTTTTTTTTTTAATTTATTTTTTGGTAAGCCTTCACTCTGCCACCTTCTGGTCTGTCTGGTTAAAATCAAAGGTTTCAAATCTGTTCTCTGCTTCAGAGCACTGAGGACTGCTGAGAGCCTGCTGTGGTGGCTGCAGACAAACTCTGGGCCAGGCTGAGTGGATCCTCCAGGAATACCCGTTTTCACTGTGGTCAGGAGCCTTGGGGAGCTCCGGGTAGGAAACAGCTTATGTTGGTCTTCCACTGGCTTTCCAGTGTGGGCTAACTTACATCCAAATGTTTTTCTAAAGTGTAAGGGGATACTAATGAACATTGAATTGTATACTTTAAATGGGAGAATTTTATGGTACGTGAATTACCTCAATAAAATGTTTAAATTTGCCTCGTAATAAGAGCCTGCTGAATGGCAGACATGTAATTTATGGTATCCAGTTTAATCCTCATCGGATGCTTGCAAACTGAGTTTATTTGGCTCATCTTACAAGTGAGAAAACCAGGACTCTACCTGACCTGTGTGCACTGATTAGATGAATGACTGTCACCATTAGGCTTGCATTGTAAGCCTGTCTATTTTCTAAGTATAAACTTTTCCCACTGTCTGTCTTGGTTCACCCTGTTCCCACATTATAAAACCTACTCAGGTAAGCATTTCTCCTGCTGCTATCAGTTGTGAGTTAATTTACCTATGAGGGTAGAGCTGGTGGTTTCTGCAGTAGGTGGAGCTCTGAACAGGCTGCAGATAACCCGAGAGCACAGAGTCCTCATGAGTAGGGAGTTGAGGAAAAGTGTGGTAGGGTTAACACACAGTATCACAAACAAATAGTCAATCCTACAATTTTTTTTTTACTTTTCAGTTGGCAATTCAGAAAAGAAAAGGGAGGGTGTTTGAAGAAAAGAATTAGCTAAAAATTATTGTTCTAATTTTTAATGGCCTTGCCTGAGCAGAAGTTGGATACCAATAGTATTGAAATACAGACGGTAAAAATGGGATGACCTGGAATTGAAGGCTAAGCTTTCCTGTGGGTAGAACACAAGTTCACCTTTGAAGAAAGACTAGGCGTTCTCTTTTTTGGAAAAGCACTTTAATGGGCTCTTTGATTCTAGAAGCGTAAAGCCCAGAGTACCTTCTGAAATGGGGAGTTGAACTTCTCTGGATTATGATGTAGAACCTTGTCCTTGTTGTGGGTGGGGTGACATCCCTGCAGATGATATATCTTTTCAGAAGAAGCATAGTTTTTTCTTGAGCCCTTAGAGGGTTGGCACTTCAGTCTGTGAATGAAGGATTCCTGTTTAGGGGTTATCTCATCTGGCAGAGTTGAGCCAGGGCCACCCTACATCATGGCTGTTGAAAGGGGGCTGAGGAGAGGGAGGCGTGGCCCCTTGATAAACCATGTATAGGAGCTGGGCCTGTAAACTTGGAGGGAAGTCATGGATACCAGGAACACATAATAGTTTTTTTCCTTCTCTTATAACTTTGCTTCCTCATATGTCACGCCTTCAGCTAAGTGTTGCTAAGTACTGTAGCCTGGATTTAACTGAGTTATGAAGGGTTAAGGGGCTGGCCTATGAGGATTTGGGGAAGTGAAGCCATTTGGGAGAGCCTGCCACCAGATGACTGCAGAAGAGGGAAGCAACAGTTTGGAGCAGGATCAGCAGCTCATGTGGCTTCTAGCAACAGGGAGGTGTTTGTGGACCACGTGAGTATTGCCCAGAGGTTCAGAGAAACTGGTGAAAGGAACCCTGCTAGGAAAGAGCCATCTGGATGACAAGAGGAATTGGATTTGAAGCCTGGAATTTCTAAGTTACATTACAAGGAGATGTAAAATAATGCTAAATGAATATGTATTTAATCAGTATTCAATTTACGTTAGCATGTGTTTCACCTCATAGGCAATAGATGCCTCCTAAAATCCAAGCCCTAGAATGCTGTTCAAGGCCCTTCTGCCTGGGGAAAGTCTAAGAACAAGCTTCTGGAATGGCATTCATGGTGCTGGCAAGTTGGAACACATGTTGTCAAAAGGAAGTCAGGGGTTACAGTGGTCAGGGAAGACTTCCTGGTGGTTGGTCACTCGAACTGAGTTGTGATGGAGAAATCAGAACAGCCATATACTGAAAGTGGATGAAAATAAGGGAATATTTGAGAGAGAGGATAGCATTCCCAAAGCACAGGTTGAGAAGTAAAGAGAGTAACTTGGGTAGCAAATGAAAAAAGCCAGACAGATGGGATCCAAAGAACAGGTGGAGGGAAGAGCGTGTTGACAGGTGGCAAGAATGGACGAAGAAATAGTTTCATTTGTAAATGGGAGCAAGAAGATGGATGGAGCTCAAGCTTGTGACTACTTGGTTGTCTTCTCTCCCCTTCCAACACAAAGCAAGGAATTGAGAGAAGGGCAAGGGGTACAAGGAAAGGGGCCTGTGTGTGTGTCTGCGTGTGGAGGGCTACATGGAGGATTGGAACAAAATATCACCTTCCACATAATACATGTTTGTGGACGCCAAGTGAGGGAGATGTTCATCTTAATCTCTGCTTTCACGGTGATGAAATAACTCATAATTCAGAAAGTTCATAGGAGTGATACAATTAAAACAGACTTTATTGACCTATAACCAGTAATGATGTGACCAGTGGATATGAATCAAAACCGCTTAATTAAATGTTATGCTGAAAGTGCATCTTTAAAACATCGAAAGTTGACTCCACTGTGTGCCAAGCCCTGTTGTATAGACATGTTTCATACCCTACCAGGGCTTATAATTTATTTGGGGATATAAATCCAAAATGTGTGACAGAGGTAACCCAGTAATGTCATCACAGTGCCATGGGAATAGAGGAAATAAGGTCAGAGAAATACGAATAAAAACATTTGAGCTAGTATATCTTACATAACTTCTATATCATATGCTAGAGGGCCTTCAATGGAAAAGCCGAGGTAGAAGGACACTCTTTCTATGTTGCCACCACTTCTGAGCGGACCCGAGTAAACGGATGTTACTGGTATTTTAATTTTTTTCTCTGTTCCATATTCGATAGAGATTTTCTTGCCTTCAGCCAGACCAGTGAGACGACGCAGGAGGTCTTTGACTTCCTCTTTTTTCCACACGTCTCCACTCTGCCAGAAGGAGTTGATATTTTGTACTTTACTGAAGTGCTGCTCTATCTCTGCCTTGTAAACAAGTCTGTTGAGCCCTTTCCTCTTTCCCAGGTAGAAAAGTGTGCTTGCCTGCTTGGACCTGCACATTCTCCTGTACTGTCTATTGAAAGATCTATTTAAGGATGAAACATACTTTTCCATTAGTTCGGCATCTTCATCTAGCTCTTCACTTTCTGGCCAGAACAGCAGGCAGCAGGCCAAGAAATAAGGGTGTGGATATAGATGACTTAGTTCTACGAATTGTAACTTCTTGGAGCTGTTTTTTAAGTATGTTGAGTGATTGAATGGACTTGGAGTTGGGTTTTAAACAATTGAGAATAGTGTTGGCCAGAATGAAATTTTGTTTCTCCTTTGCCAGCCGTTTATATGGATTGTGCTGTGAGAGGAACTTGTATTGATATACTATGTTTTCCATAATAGTTGCAGCATCTTTGTGATTAGGGTTAAGATATACTAGAAGTCCAAAAAACTTACCTGCTCTCAAAGCTTCTAGACTTTTCCTATAATACTCTTCTCGGAGTAACTGCGTCTCTATGCTTTGTAATAAACCCAGATCCGAAGGGCAGAAAACTTCCACGTATTTCCTGGTATGACAATTGATTTTCTTTCTTAATAAGATTTCCTCTCCTTTTTTTAGCATATTCCTTGTTTTTAAAAGAACTAAATAATCAGCAAAAAAGTCAAAGCACTTTTTCATATCTGACTGCAAGTTTTGTAAGTAGGATGTGAAATTGTTAAGAGCTAAATAATATTCATTTCTTGGATCTGTAGGAATATTCCTCTTTCCTGATAAAAATTCTGCCATAGTTTTTTTAGATGATTTTTCTTCTTTGTGGAAACAGGGAGTGAGCTGAAGAATCTCAATAGTGTAAAGACGAACTTCTACTTCACCCAAGAAACTAGCCGTGTTATACATGTCATATTTTCTTTGGGACTTCTGTGGGTACCAGGTCTCTGTTTCATAATCTTTCCTATCAGTTTGCTCCTGGGATTTTTTGAAAGCTCTTGCTGCATTTTCAGCAGCTTCCAGTAAACATGTTAGATCATTAACGGTGATGTCCTTGCACTTTTTGTTTTCATCCAACCACCATTTGATTTTACTTTTGTACACCTGGCCAAGTGTACCTGAGATATAGGAATTTTTAGGGGCTTTCTTCTTGGCCTCATTTGCCCAGTACAGAGCAGTGTCAAAGTCTTTCTCTTTAATGTAGAAATGTCTTGCTAAGGCCTGACAAATGAATGCATTCTGTGGGAAGCGAACACTTCCTTGTTTCAAGACCTTTTCAACTTCATCATTCTGTAAAGCTTCAATTAATGGAGAAAACAAAGTGTCTGTTTCGTCTCCATACTCTCTGCGCTGTCTTGTAAGCAGAAGGGTTTGCACATAATGTTGGAATTGATCTTTTCCTATTCCAGAATCATAGAACAAATTCTCTTTCAATAATGTCAATGCAATTTGACACTTATCCAAGTGATAGCTCATTTCCAGCTCTTTGAGACAGCAACTGGCAACCAGAGGGTGAATGATGCGCACGCCTGCATATCCACCATATTCAGCAACTTCTGTGTTGATTAGAAGTGTCGAATAGGTTCCCATCTTGTCTTCTATGCTTTCAGGTTTCCAGGGCGTACGAGTACATGTGATCCCCAAAAATGCTTCACACTGTGACACTGAAATTGTAAAATCAGTAACATAAGAGTTGAGTAGAGCAAGGAAAGAAAAGAGCTGTGCTTCCTTGGTGTCGATATCCTGTCCTTTTAGGATATTCTTGACTACATTTTCTACATATGATTTATCAAAATTTTCTTTCATGATCATGAAGGAATAAAAGTTTTCACAGTTCTTATGTTGCTTTTCAATTTCCTCCAGTTTGGCCTCAAAAGCTCTTTGTTCCTTGGCAGAAAGCTGATGTTTTAGTGCAGTACTGTCTGCTAGTTTTGCACTTTGATCAGGATTCTGGGATCTCATGCAGTTTAAGATAATTACCAATGTTTTTTCATATCTCAAACCATTTGCTACCAAAATGGAATGGATCCTATCCTGTAGAATGTAGACATTTTCCTGTTCTTCAAAATCATCCACCAGGAGAAGTACAGGAATGTAATCCTGATGGCTGGTAGCCTTGTAGGTAATCAACTTGAACACTTGTTCTGCAGTTTCTGCAAAATCAGTTCCTTTGTTTTTTAACACAGCACACCTGAAGTTTTTCTTTAGATCCCAGAGGACATTCATGGCCAACGTAGTACCCCCACAGCCTGGATGATGGTAAAGATTGATAATTTTTACAAATAATGGTTTAGGAGAGTCTGCCGAACACTGTATCAGATCTTTAAGGTTTTCGTAATTGTCTCTTTTGACAAAGGCTGAAGAATAGTTTTCTGAAGAAAAATAGAAGTTCCACCAGGATACTTTGCCACCTCGATAAAAGTGCTCTTCTTTTGTTTTCTTAAACTCTTGGAACTTAGATTTGTTTTTCTCGATATCTGTGTCTTTACACTCATTTTCACAGAGAATTTCCAGTGCGGTCAAGATATCCTCTTCTTTTTTGTCTAAGATAACGGAAGAAGATCCACGGGATGGCAGGAACCATCTTGATGACTGAGTGACTGGTTTTAGCTTAAGGATAGTGCTGTTTATCAAGTCTAAATTTAAAGTGGAAACACTGTGGTCTGCTAATTCATCCGCAATTGTCAACCTGGCT
Source organism: Glossophaga mutica (assembly GCA_039655065.1). Classification (NCBI taxonomy): domain Eukaryota; kingdom Metazoa; phylum Chordata; class Mammalia; order Chiroptera; family Phyllostomidae; genus Glossophaga; species Glossophaga mutica. The sequence continues at coordinate 66,757,561 of CM077313.1, forward strand.
TGTAGTAGATCTTTCCATCGTTGATGAATCTGTGAGTTTACGCAGATACACAGTATACTTTCCATTCCTTTGAGAGCTTGATAGAATGCAGAGAAGGTTTCAATGAGTGGGTCTCCTGGACTTTGCACCGGAGAGAGCAATAGAAACACTACCAGAAATTTCCCTTTTGTCATGAGATTTTCATCTGTGAGGGATAAAATCAGTTGCCTGACTCCAGAAGCTCTTTCTCTCTGCCATAAATGTGGTTCTAGAGGCTTATGCCTCTCCTCTTTCAAGTCTGATCTGCCATTGCAGAAGATCCAGCTGGGCTGATCATCAAGATCCAGATGAGATATTTTCTCCCTTACGGTAGCTGTCTTTTCTTCATATTGACTTGGAAAGTGAAAATTTGCTACCCGGCTTTTTTGGTAAGCTTTGGCCACCCCCTTGCATGCAGATTCAGGATCAAAGTCCAACACAGCAAACCATTTAATTTCCTTTAGGAAATCTAAGTTCTTTGTTTGGTTTGGATGACATTTATTTGTTACGAGAATATATTGATTGTAGTATGAATTATCCAGTGACTCTCGGTCTCCTATGAGAAGTTTAACCAGCTTTTGTCCTTCACTCTCCTCCTTATTTGCCTTTGCCTCATACCTTTCTTCAGCCTCTTTTCTAGACACTGCTAGTGACTTTAACTTTTTAAAAAATGCTTTGAATTCCACATCCCGTTGCTTGACATTGGCCCGGATATCCTTAGAGGTAGCCCCTTCTCTCACAAACAGTGAAAGTTCTTTGCTTTGTTTCCATGTTTCATCTTCATGGGTTTGCATCATAATGTAGAAATACTTTTCTTTGCATACAGAGTGTTTTGGAATAACATCTACCTCAATGACAAATCTGTCAGATGGTGTATTGTCCTGCAGGAGGACTTCCACAAACCTTGGCTCCCGAATGCACTTCCTGGCTTCATTCATCTCACTATCTTCAAAATATTTTGTGATCATTTGATTGAAGTGGTCAATGAAGGCAGCTTTATTGGTGACTGTCACACCAACAATTTCTCCATGGGGTTTGTCCTTGACCCCAAAATGGATGGTGCCATTGGTGCGTGAATTCATACAAGCTGATGCGAATCGGAAGACTTCATTGCTAAATTTCATCTTAATGTCCTTTTCTGTGGCCGTGTCTGTGTTTGTGAGTGCTTTGTACTCATGAATTGGGTCTATGAGATTGCCTGGTCCTGTTTCAGGTGGTAGAAGGTAATGTTCTATGTACCGATGGCTGCTCTGGGGCTGATCAAAAGGATGTGGCATACAAGTCAACTGTTCAGGTTTTCGCTTATTATTTTCTTTGTCTTCAGGGGTTGCTACTTCATTTAATGCATTTTCTTTTGTAAGAACTGATTCTTGTTTTTTGGTATCTCTGTTCTTGCTGAGATTATGATCACTATTGGATGACAGGGATTTTTCCTGTTCTTTTTTCGTCTGTTGTACCTTTTTTTGGTGTTCTTTTTTGGAGGATTTTGTATGAGCTACTTGTCCAGAATTGTGGTTGTGACTTTCAGGGAGACCGTCACTCAGTTTGTCGTACGCTCGCTTTATCAGAAGTGCTGGGCCTCGTGGTAGCCCCATGTCTCTGAGATCCTTTTCAGTTAATTCCTGCAGGACTAATCCTGTCACTTCTTCATGGAACAGAATCTGTCCGTATTTTTCCTCAATCTTAAGGTCTGTGGTTACCCATCGTTTCACGTGCTCTTTGTTCCAGTCTTTGGTCATTTCGGGTAGATTTACTTGTTCACCCATATCAGAGCTGCAACCTCCTTCCTTGGAAAAGTAATACAATGATTATTTTAGTATGGTACTTTATCACTGAAGTCACAGAGTCAATTAAATATATAACATTTCACATAAACAATGCATATAAAATATGGTTCCAGGTTGATTTTTGAAACTGCTTGGTACTTAAGTATTTTATATTCCCAGTTAGTTCTCTTGTGTCCTCTATGATTATAATATGATCACAAAATAAGCAACAGCTGCCTACTAGGGTGACACACCCTTGTACCCTTATTTTTCCCTTTTAAGCTTAATATGGTGAAAGATTTTTTTTTTGTAGGGCAAAACCAGAATCTTAAGTAATAGAGAAATTGGTTCCCAAAGCTGAACGTTGCACATGAACTTTAAGAATACTAATGGGTTAAGTGGAGGTGGTTTGGAGAAGAGTAAACTTCATTCACAGCTGGGAATCTGGTCATTTTTCCTACACAGTAACAAGGCTGTTGGTAAGCTCATCACCCATTGTCCATTGGAACCCAAGCTGTTAGGCCAACCAAGGCTGCAGCTTTGGATAATGTGGTAGCAAAATGTCAGATAATTGATTTGGTTGGCTAATTCTTGTGGTATTCAGAGGTTCTCTAGAGTTAGCCGAAGTTCAAAGTTGCTTGACCTGCTGGAAATAAGGAAAATAGTATGAGTTTTAACTTTGTTAAAACCATTTTAGCCTAAATTATTGATATGAGACTAATGAAGTTTCTACAGTTACGTACTTTGTTAAATTACAAAAGCTGAGTATCCTTGAACACCTAGATTAGGGGTCCTCAGCCCTGGCTCAACATTAGAATTACAGTGATCCCTCACCTATCTCGGGAGTTATGTTCCAGAGACCCCCACGATAGGTGAAAATCCAAGAAGTAGCAGTGTTATATTTATTTTATTATTTATATACATTTTAAGGCTTTTTAAACCCTTCCCATACTCCTATAAATCTTTCCCATTCTCTTATTAACCTTTCCCACACTCTTATAAACACTTCATATGCTCTTAAACACTTTCTGCACTCTTAAACCTACGTAATTTTAACAACATATAAAATTCTATATGGGTACTCACAATCAGTGAACCACGATATAGCAAGGGATGACTGTACTGGGGACTCTATGTTCAGAGAGTTTGATTAATTTGTAGAGAGAGTGGAGTGGAGTTCAGGCCTTAGTACTTTCAAAAAATTTTCCAGAGTATTCTATTGTACAGATAAGGTTGGGAGCAGTTCTCAAAATGTAGTCTCTGGATTAGCAAAAAGCCTCAGCCTCATTTGGAAGCTTGATAGAAATGAAATTTTCAGGCTCCAACCCTGACCTACTGCTCCAGCCCCCAAATCTGAATTAAAAAGATGAATCAATAATGTTGTTTAAATAAGGGAAAACAAAGTATTGTAAGTATCATTAACAAAAGTGTTATAATGATAGACTAAAAGTATTAAACATCACGCAAAACAAATAGTATATGAAGGAGAAATATAAACATTTAAACCATATGATCTCACCTTTAATAGGCACCTAATCAACAAAACAAACAAACAAGCAAAATATAACCAAAGACACTGAAATTGAGAACAGGCTGACAGTCACCAGAGGGGAGAGGGGAGGGAATTTCAGGGGAGAAGGGGAAGGGTTTACAGGAACAAGTATAAAGGACACATGGACAAAAACTATGGGGGGGTGGAAATGGGAGGGAGGTGGGGAGGGCTGGGGCAGTGGGCTGGGATGGGAGTAAAAGACAGAAAACTGTACAAGAACAACAATTTTTTAAAAAAGACCAAAAAAATAAAAAGCTTAAAGTTTTTTATGTGAAAGGTTTAGGAGACTAGGATTTAATAATATTTAATGTATAGCACAGGTAGCAAATACAAGTCCTGCGGGCCAAATCTGGCCCTCCACCTTGTTTCATCCTGCTTGGCACCTTGTTTCTACCAGGCAGCAGCACGAAGCTCCTTCCCCTAGTTAAGGAGTAGTTACATTTATACAGTCCTAAAATTACATTTTGCCCTTTGAAGGTAATAGCGAGGCTGATGTGGCCCCTGATGAAAATGAGTTTGACACCCCTAACAAGTCACAAAACCTAGCCAGACTGAAAGTGTAATCCATCTGTGTTAGGATGCATTGCTTGCAAAAGCTTCCTGGTGAGGTCTCCAGTAGGTCTAACATGAACAATGAGCTAAACTAAAGCTTCAGCCTGGAGCCTATGACTAGCCAGAGGAGGAACCCATGCTCGTCATTTCTGGCATGAATATCATAAGCCTACCAAAATCCTCTGCCCCTTTTATAGGTGCACATCCACTGGGCATAGGAGCTGCTACTTGCCTTGATGAAACTTGTTTCAGTGCCTTCGTGTCTTGAATCACGTTAGTCACTCTAACTTCAGTCTGTAGGGCACACCTAGTGCTGAGCCAGTTAGCAGGGCTTCGAGTAACTGGAAAAATGAACATTATAAACATATTTCAGATCATCAATCCTGTTTACTAACAGTGTAGATGGAAGAGGTGTTAGAGATCCACAAAAATCAGTGCACATATTGTTACCAGAGATAAGTATTTTTTCACCTTGAATTGTGTTATTTGTTTACTCATTCAACAAATGTTTATTGAACACCTATTATGTACCAAATATTTATTGAGCACCTGTTAGGCATCATGCTCAAGAAAAACAGTGGTAACCAGAAGAAATGTGAAGTTCCTTCATAGTACTTACAATCTAATGGAGGAAAAACAACACATACATACACACTCACTCAAAAGACTTTATCACAATGACAGGTTGTGATAAGTACTTTGTGTAAGATACAGTAAAGGCCAGGGAACTGGGACCAGTGAGTAGGAGGTGAGTATCACTTGGAGCACAGTGGGAACATTGGGCAGATGAAGTTAAAGGAGGGCTGCTAGTATAGGGTGTGAGGCAGGTCAAGGGAGACAATTATGGCATATGGAATTGGATCAGGTAGACTACCAAAGGTCTACCTGGTGGGTATGAGGAGTATTGGTAGGGTGGTGCTCCAACCACAGGCAGTACCTGCTTCTCCCAGAGCCAGGTACTGGTCCTGCCAAAGAGAATTCTGGCAGAGTGCATTTCAGACCAGTAGATGTCTGCTTGACCCTGGGATCCTGGGAGGCTCATCCCTGATCCTCCTGTCTCCCCTGCAGTGGCCCTGTCACCTCAGGTAAGACTGAAGGGAGGGGCTCTGCCTCACCTGTTTATAAGCACTGTATGGAGCCCATAGTATAAGCAGTTATTAGTAAACTGATTCCTAATGAAAGATTTTTTTAAAGTTACTGGGAGATAAGTGGAGTAAAAAAATAGACTACCATGTTATTTTAAACTTTAGTGTTCAAATATTTCATCTTTGAGAATTTGCTGAATATTTGCTTTTTATACATTTTAATATATTGGGCTGGCCAAAAATTCCATTTAATTATTTCCATAAAATAAAAGAAACATTTTTCATTTTCACCAATAACTTTATTAGTTTGGATATTTTGAGTATGTTGGCTGTCTCCTGAATGATCCAATGTTGATTGTTCTCAATTAATGTCTCAACTTGATCAGTACCAACTTTAACTGGTCTGTCTAACCATGGAGCATCATCCAGCGAGACATGTCCAGCACGGAACTTCGCAAACCACTTTTGACACATTCAGTCAGTCATAGCACTTTCTCCATACACTGCACAAATCTTCTTTTGCATTTCAGTTGTGTTTTTACCTTTCTTGAAATAGTAAAACATAATATGTCAAAAATATTGCTTATTTTCTTCCATCTTCAATATGAAAATGGCTACACAAAATTTACCAATTTTGATAAGTTTTTTTTTAATTCATGCTGTCACAACATTCTTACAAAATTGTTTGAGTGAAGTTAAAGACAACTGAGCACTCCTAGAGCTATGTTACAGAAAAAAAAAAACCAAATGAACTTTTTGGCCAGCACAACATTTTGACCCCCATTCTGTAGACAGCTGAAGGGAGGAGGCACTCATGCCCTGAGACACCATTCCTGTCATGATTCGTGGTGGCTCAGTAGACACGTAGATGATCATTTCAGTACGTTGGACTTTCACCTCGTTGTCTGCCTCTCATCTAGTGATCTTGACCTCCACCCATCTGCACATTCATGGTCACACTCTTGACCTTACCATGACTGTTTACCAAAGGTGAACCTTTCACCTCCTGAAATTTGTTGAAGTTCTAGTGTCAGTACCTCATAATGAGAGCTTGTCTGGAGATAGGCCTGGTGCAGATGTAACTAGTTAACCTGACACCATTAGAGTGGGCCCTGATTCAGTATGACTTGTGTCATTATAAAAAAGGAAAATCTGGACCCAGAGGCACATACATAAGGATAACACCATGTGAACATGAAGCCAGAGATTGTGGTGGTGCCTCTATAAGCCAAGGAATGGCAGAGATTGTTAACAAGCCACCAGAAACTTGGGTAGAGGCATGGAACACATGTTTCCTCACAGCCCTCAGAGAGAACCAACTAATTCCCAGATCTTGAAGACATCCAGCCTCCAGAACTGTAAAGCAATGTATTTTCATTGTTTAAGCTACTCAGTTTGTTATACTTTGTTACAGCAGCCCTAGGAGACTAATAGAAGCACCAGTAGGTACAAGGTTTCCATCATCTCGGACTCAAACATTTAACTACCATCTCCTCCCCTTACACTCACTACCCTTACAGTCACTACTGTTAGTGCTCAAACTCTAATGTGTCTTTATCACCAAGACCTTTAACCCATTGATCCTATTACTTTCTCACTCTTCCTCACCCCCTATCGTGTCCTCATACCCCCTCCCATTCAAACCTATTTTCAACACAGAAGCCAACACGATCCCATTTAAATTTAAGTGTAATCACATCACTCTGCCCCAGACCTTCCAATGACTTCTCATCTCATTTGAAATAAAATCCAAGTCTTTTCATGAGATCCTATATGATATGCCCATTCCATGGTTTTTACTGTTAGCCTCATGACCTCCACCCACTCCACTCACTCCACTCCAGCCACCGGGTTGTCTTGCTGTCCCCACACATGCCAGGCATGCTGCTGTGTCAGTCCTTTGTAGAAGCCATTCCTTTACCCATTTTGCCCACCCACATCCCCCCTGCCTTTGGTAATCATCAGTCTGTTCTCTATGAATTTGTCTTTTTTTTTTTTTTAGATTCCATGTATAAGTGAGAGCATACAGTATATGCCTTTCCATGTCTCACTTATTTCACTTAGCGTAATGTCCTCAAGGTCTACCCATGCTATCACAAATGGCAGGATTTCTTTCTTTCTCATGGTTGAATAATATTCCATTGTGTGTACGTACCATATTTTCTTTATCCATTCATCCCTCAGTGGATATTTAGGTGCTTTCTGTGTCTTAGCTGTTGTCAATAATGTTGCAGTGGCCCTGGCTGATGAGACTCAGTTAGTTGGAGTGTTGTCCCACAAACTGAAAGTTCACAAGTTTGATTCCTGGTCAGGGCACATACTTGGGTTGCAGGTTTGGTACCCAGCTGTGGTATAAGCAAGGGGCAACCAATCAATGTTCCTGTCCCTCTCTTTCCCCTCCGATCTCCCTCTTTCTAGATTCAATAAAAGAAAAAAATTTAATGCTGCAATAACATAGGGGTTCAGATATCTTTTTGAGATAGTGTTTTTGTTTTCTTTACATAAATACCCAGAAGTGGAACTGCTGTGTCATATGGTAGTTCCATTTTTAATTTTTGAGGAACCTTCCTACTGTTTTCCATTGGTGGCTGCACCAATTTAAGTTCTGACCAACAATGCCCAAGGGTTCCCTTTTCTCCAGATCCTCACCAACGCTTGTTATTTCTTGTCTTTTTGATAATAGCCATTCTAACAGGTATGAGGTGCTATCTCATTGTGGTTTTGAAATTTATTTATTTTGTCATCCATTACACCAGAACCAAGTCCATCTTCCAGTCAGGTGGTCATAATGAATGAGAAAGGAGTTTAATTTTTTTAAAAGAAGTTACTAGACTTAAGTTCTTCATCCATCAGGCACATTACAGCAACCTGAACCCCAGATTTCTAACATCCCTTTTCAGCTTTTGCTGTCTCACAGTCCCCGAATGAGCATGTTTCTCATACAGGGTTTTCTATCCTAGGTCCTCAGTGAACTGGAATCTAGGGGTCTCTGGATCACCCTCTGCTACGTTAACTCCTCTTGCTACTCCATGCAAATAGACTCTCCTCTGGGGATGTTCTTATCACTCCCCACAGGCTTATTCTGTTCACAACCGAGGCAGTATCTTGTCTTAGCCAGAACACTCCAGCATCCCACATGAAACAACACATGAAGGATTTCCTACAAGCCCAGAGACTGTGTGTGTGTGTGTGTGTGTGTGTGTGTCTGTGAGATGGTGGATGGGCGCCCTTACAGGGAGACAGTTTTCTGTCTTTATTTTCTTTATTGTTTGAATTCTGCTGGGAACACTCCTGGGAGATTAAAGCACCTGTCTCAGAGGGTGTAAGTTATATCTGTTCTACCCAAACAGGTCTTTTTACCTTATCTTGTAGATTGCTGCATTGTTCAAAGATGAAGACCCTTTGTAACATCAAAAATTTCTCAGCTGCCCACCCCTATAATGGAAGTTGACAAGATACAGAATGGTTTGAGGCTATTATATATTTGGTAATGCTTCTACAGGAATTGTTTTACTCTCTCAATCCTATGAGCATCTGTTGGTCTATGATCCATGTTTGGCTGGAGCCATGTATTTAATTCAAGGTGACAATGATTTGGGCAAAAAGGTTTTAATTATACGTTGACAGAATTCCTTGGCATAATCCATGTCTTCAACCTAGTGTAGGGTGATGACTTGTTAATATTTATATAGAAGTTCAGTATCACTGTCCTGAGGCTTACAAAGTCTTTTTATGGATATTATACTATTGGATTTAAATCCTAAGTGTTGGCATGGTTTTTGAACACAAGAGACCTTTTTATTTGTCAATAAGCTACCTAGTGTAAATAAAGGGAGAGCAATTGTGATTGGGAAAAGGAAGTCATGATTAAATTGTGTCTCCTTTCAGCCAACCTGTTTTCCCATTCATGGTATAGAGACATTGAACCAGAACCAGAATTGTCTTGTTTGTTGTGAGTAAAGGTGTTGCTCTGGGTAGAGATGGGGACCTAAGACCTCTACCTTACCTCCTCTTTTCTGCTCTGGGAACATTTTGAACCCCAGAGTTCTCCTTATGAGTACTAAATTTCAGGTCTGCGTCCTAAGGACTTTAATTTTCTCTCTGGGGGCAATCAGGAAGTCAAAGCAGCAGCACAAGCAAAGGCGCCCAGCCCTGTCTCTAGGACACCAAGCCTAGCAGCTTGCAGGCGTCCTTACCTCCAGGAAAGGGTTCCTGCAATCCTGGCTGGAGACCAGCAGGCCTGTGCCCTGCTCTGCTGTTACTCAAAACTGAAACTACAAAGCAAGTGAGTTTCATTTTACAAAGTGCACATTAAAATTATGTATTTCTTCTTCACATAATCTCTGTACCAGCTAGTTATGAAGGAAAGCCTTAAATAAAATAATTATACTTTGGAGAGCTTAATCTTTAACTAGATGTAAACTTTTGATACCATCATGCATTACATAATAGGACCAAGTTTGCCATAGCTGTGCTTGGCTATGATTTTCTACCCAGTTCACTAGGTTTCAATTCCTGATCGTCTCTGATCTATGTTTTAGTTGGATCTTCTAGCCTCGTCATCAGAGCCTCCCACCTCCAGAAATACTCTGCCCCTGCTTGTGGGAATGTTTCTTTTTAAAAGAATTCTGAAGTCAGTGTAAGTTACATTTCAAAATGTACATGAAAGCAGTGATATTTCTAATTCCTTTAGAATTGTTGTGTAAGCAAGACTTTACATACACTTGAAATTATATTCATTTTTATAGTTCTGATTAGTTTTAGAATAAGTTTTCAAATATAGCTTTTAAAGAAAGTTGATGAAACATTAATGATTAGAAACTTAGCAGGGCTTTTATAAAAACTTCCACTTTATATATCAGCAACTTGAAATAAGTCTTCATGAGGTTCTTTGATCTGGAGCTGTTAGATTTGTTGCCTTTACTTAAAGAATTTGCAAGAGTTGCCCTGGCTGGTGTGGCTCAGTGGATTGAGTGCCAGTCTGCAAAACAAAGAGCTGCAGGTTGGATTCCGAGTCGGGGCACCTGCCTGGGTTGCAGATCAGGTTCCCAGTAGGGGGCGCTTGAGAGGCAACACACATTGATGTTTCTCTCCCTCTTTCTCTTTCCCTTCCCTTCTCTAAAAATAAATAAATAAAATCTTTATTAAAAATACAAAATTTTCAAAAAAAAAAAAAAAAGATATGTCTCACATCTGACCACTGCCCACCACCCGCACTTCTACCACCTGGTCCAAGCCTCCCCCTTCTCTTCCTGGATTACAGGAATAGCATCCTCACTAGTTAATTCCCCTCTTGCTATTTTTGTTCCCTCTTGTGACTTCTAAACACAGCAGCCAGAATGAGCCTGTTTGAATGTAAATAACACACAGTACTCTGTTCAGTCCCTCCCAGTGGCTTTCCACTTGACTCAGAGTGAAAGCCAAGCTCATTGTGAAGTCAAGGCCCTACAGGACCTGGCACCCTGTCACCCCATCTAACTTTTGTTTCTCTCTCTTGATCAGGCCCAGCCCCCTGATTTCCTTGCTGCTCGCTGCAGGCAGTTCCTGCTCCTGCTCTGGCACTGCACTTGTTTCCTTTCCCTGGAATGTCCCTGGATTCCCATGCGGTACAGGGCTGCACTGCGCTCAGGTCTCTTATCACAGGTCACCTCCTCACAGAGGCACTGCTTGGCCTGCCTACAGAAAACTGTATCTCGTCTCCCAACATTTTTTATTGCCCTTCTGCTTAAAAAAATCTACTTACATCTTATTATAAGCAAATGTTCCATATATTTTACCTATTTGTCTTGTTTATTCTCTTTCCCATCCATTATTCTGTGTTTTTCATGAGAACGAGAAGTTTTGTGCTTTTTGTTCACTATTTTACAGTGCCCAGAGCATAGTAGGTTCTTACCAAAAATCTATCTGATGAATAACATGTTCTTAGAGTAGTTAAAAATAATGAGTTTTTGGAAACCCTTGAGTTATCAGTGCCTGTGGGCCAAAGGACTAGGGCAGTTATTTCATTGGGCTGACATTCCAGACAGAAATCTGGAGCAATCTCCACTGTGCTACCTGTTCGGCCAGAACTAACTCTACCTTCAGTGTTCTGGCAACAAAGAATAAAAAGAGAGTTTATCAGAAGGCAAGGAATGTTAATAAATGTTTTCTCCTGCAGTCCTCCTAGGTACCCCAGTGTCATAATACCCCGTTTCAGTCTTCTGCTCTGTCTCTAAACAAGGCCATTACTCTTGCCGAGTTTTCCCTAGAGGAGGCCCCTCTCTACTGCAGGTCCTTGTGCGAGAGCCTCAGCGCCTCTGCTGTTTTCATCTGCTGCCTCTGCACAGCGAGGCTACCCTGGTGAGGGGCTTCTGCCTTTCTGCAGACACACTCTGATCAGGTCTGATGAGGCAATACTTTCCCTTCCCCAGAGTTCTCGTTCAGTAATTTAACCATTCACCTCTCTCTGTGAAGACACCTCGAAGACTGTGAGGACAGAGTCCAGATGTTCTCTTGTAGTTTAGCCAGTGATTACACTAGTCAAACTGGGCTCCACATTCTGCCGCTGAAGCAGCCCATCAGGACATTTCCACTGCAGTCCACCCCTTTTTCTTACAGCTGTTTGGCCTCTACACAGCTGGGGCCTCATTGGGTGCCGTGTCCCATGTAGGGGCTGCCACGTGGGGAACTTGGTGCCACCTAGAAGGTGACAGCATTCTCTCACTTCCTTTTGTTCAGATTCTGCTAACACATACCAGGGAGGTAGAAATACTCTTCTCTAAAATGTCATTGACATTTATTCTCTCAACTCTGGAGCTTTCTTTGTATTAAAAGGAAGAATTGACAATATCTTGGTTCAGTATAATATAGTAAATTCTTCAATGATACCCTTGGACTGATAATGTCAAAAGTACTCAACTCCCTTCTCCCCCCACATGGTAACAGTTATGAACATATAATGATTTCCACCTATTATATTCAATAATGCTTCTGAAATAGTTTGTACTTTATCAGCTGTAAGACGATCTGCATAGATATTGTTGGAGCTGAGTAAATATAAAAATGACTGTGACTGGTGTGGACAAATTTTGAGAATGAGATGACATTAACACTTGGCTTCATAGGGGCCCTCAGCCTCCTGTTTTAAAACAATTGTGAACATAAATCTTACTGGTAGTAGTGACATTAATTACTGGCAAAGGAGCAACATGATGCCATTCTGGAGTGGTCATTTTATGTTTCTCTCTTTAGATGTTTAGATATTTAGTTATTGCAAAAAAACACCAAATTAGCAGAGCTCTTAGGGACTAGTGTTGGTACCCACCCACCCTCATCTGGGGGAGGGTCCTCAGTGGCACTCCAGACACCCCTGCCCTGAGGGGTTGTTCTGCTCCCCAGGACCCTTTCAGCTGGTAGTAGGGGGAAGACACATCCAGAATCCTGGCTTTTGTCCTGGAGGATTATGCACACACTCCTCTAATGGTTAGCAAACTATACACAAACAAGTTAAGTTTTATTTCCTGAAGTTGTTTTCATTTCAGTTTTTAACTCGATTGCCACATGAGATGGATTTGAAAGAAACTTGTATAGAAAAGTAGCCTCTGTGGGATATCTTTGATGAGATGTAAAACTTTTAATAACATCTTAAATTAGAGAAGACAGAACTTTGCATAATTTTACATGACCCTTGGTTTCTTTACAATCTTTTCTTAGGCTGGGTAGATAGCAAACTAAGGCAGAGTGGGGAGGGAGACATGTCTCACTCATTGACTCTGCAGCCCTGAGCCTGGTCAACTAAGACTGCCTGCTGTTCTGAAAAACCATGATCGTGCAGGAGGTGGGGAACCCTTGAAATTCTGTATGTGTCATTCCCCCTCTCTGGGAAAGAATGCCTTTGAAACTGTATATTAATCTCAAGGTCTGGAGAGGAGAGGAGGTGAGAGATCCTAGAAGCTGGCTACAGCACAAAAGTCCCAAAATCCCAATAGTGGGGGCGCTCAGACTAGCTGGATGCCTGCCAGCAGCTGCTTGCTCAAGTGTATTTGATAAGTAAACTTGCTCTCTCATTTCCACCATGCATGTTGTCTCACCTGAATTTATCTCTTGAGTGAGACAAGAACTGAGGAGGGGAAGAAAAAAAGAAGAACTGAGGAGGGGGAGTCCCCTCACTTGGGTCTGTCTGGTAACATATTTACTGGGGCTGTAACTTGGATCTCAGACACTCACTTACCCTTTGTCTCCAGTCATCTGGAGCACAGTGAGTACAGTCCTACCAGCAATGTTTTATTGCCTGTTTTATCTTCAGAGTTAAAGAGGAGATGCAGCACTGTGGGAGAGGGGTATTCAAACGTACTAGGCCTGTGTTTAGAGGCAGAAACAAGGATAAAATCTACACTGAATGCTCAAGTTTGCCTTGGCTCTGAAGATTGAAGATGCACTTCCTCCCTCCAGTTCAAGTTCTCGGTTGTTGCTACATGAATTGGGGACCTTGTGGAGGTGTCTGGGGTTCAATCCCTAAGATGTGTAGGGCCTTATAGGAAACCCCTATTGCTGTAATATAAATTTGGCTCATCTGGGGACATGGAAAATAAGGGCTGTTTTTCATGATACCCATAGCCTGCCTGGCCAGACTGCAGAGCCAAAGGAGGGACCACAAACCACCCAAGACAGCACAGGTGAGGCTGTGTGGACTGTGTAACCAAGCTAGTGCCTTGTGAATGCTCTGCCTCAATGTGTCCTGCTCCTCATGATAGATTCCCCCACCTCCAGGCAAGATGTGGCAAGGGAAACGTACGGAGAATGCGCAAGTCTAGCGAAAATGACTGGCTAAGGGAAAAGGCCTCCTAACCCCCTTTCCAGTCCCTGGTTGGAGGTGGGACTGGGGAAGGCAATCACATGTACCTTAGAGGTCAGATGGTGGCAGGGGGAGGTGCTGTGCCAGAGAAGACCTGTAAATCTATCCCGGGGAAAAGATGGGATTAGTCAGGGAGTCAGAACTTCCTGGAATGCACGGAAGTTTCAGCTAGGAGAAATCTACCTGGCCCCAGCCCATCCAGATAACATATAAATACAGCAGGAGGGAGAGATGGGTTCTTTTTTACCCACCTTGAGAACATGTTGGCTGGTGTGTTTGTAGGAACTCCTGCCTTAGAAGACGTGTGGCCATGGTGGTGCTGGCCACATAGCTGGATTCTGAGGAGGGGGGCTTAGGGCCTCACAGTGGCTGGGAGAGGAGTTGAGCTGCTCGGATGACCGCTCAGTAGCCACCTGCAGTTCTCAAAGGACAGTACTTTTTTAAGTGGGAGAAGGAACTCTGGATGCTGCCTTGGTGTTGGGCTGGCTAAGGTAGCTGGACTTCCCTTGGGTTTCCAGAAGGAATGGGCTTTTGAGACAGGAGTCTGCTACCCTCCCAGATTGTGCAGCTCTTGCATAAAGATCTGTTTCCTATCTCATCAACCTCTACTTTCAGAATTTGGCTATGGGTGGTGGCAAGCAGCTGAGCCCCCATTCTCATTCATAACAGATTTGGTGATGACAAAGGGACACTGTGGATCTTGGTAAGTCCCGGAGGGCTTGTGTTCATGTCCCAGCTCCCTGTGACAAACCAACCCCAAGAGTGCAACTGTGGGGATTTTCCCATCTCAAAGAATTCCTCTGCACTCCTGCTCAAGGTGCTGGCTGCCTGAAATCACTGGCTGGTAGGAAGGAAATGGTTCTGAGAATGAGACAGACTTTAAGAGTGGGTGAGGATCACCTGAGTTTTGGGGCAATGAACTGGAGTCTGAGTAAGGACCATCTGAACTCTGGGGGCGGGGGGCACTGAAGAAATGGGCTAGGAAGGAGACAGACTCTAAGAGTGAGTGAAGATCACCTGAGTTTTGGGTGGGGCCACCTTTTGTGGTACTGGTTGGCAGAAGATAAGACAATAAAACTTGCTTGTGTGCACATGGTTGGAATAATGGAGTTATGGATTCAAGTTGTGTTTATATGTTCTCATTTGGCCAAGGTCTCATTGTGGTTATAATTGTGGGTATGTATGTCCAGGCCATCAGGGGCTGTTCTGTTTTGGCTCATGAAGGGAGCCCACTGGGTCAAATCCATGTAGAGCCTTTATCCAATGCCTAAGAAAGAATTGGTTTTGTAACACTATATGGCTTGTGTATATTTTAGACTGTGGGGTGAAATGGTCCAATGGTTCCCTAATTACTATCACATCATGCAGTTGGATTATTTTGCCAACAGTCAGGCAAATGGAATGAAATCTCTTTTGTCCAGGTGTTTAGGCTGTTACACAATGAGGATTCAGCAAAGAAAGGGAACCATTTAATGATGCAAAGAAGGGAAGTGGCTTCAAAACCCCTTCCTAATAGTAAGACAGGGGAAAATCTCATCAATGCCCTGAACCCAGGGGAGGCAGGATGAACAGCAGGAAGACTTCCCCTCTCACCACCCCTGGAATAGGGCCCAGAGAGGCAGCAGCCCCACCTCTGTATGATGAAGGAATGGTCTCCCCATTAAAGACCCAGCAGAGCACCTAACTTAGCCAGGGAGCATCCCTATCCAGAATAAGACAATTCCCTTTGAGGCAATACTCTGTAGGCAGAATATATTAGAAAGGCCAGCCCACTGGCTACTACTGGGCCCATATTCCATTTTCCACTTCAGACTTATTGAATTGGAGTTATCCTCCCATTCCATCGGGAGGATCCTCAGAAAATTACTGACCTTATCACATCCATTTTTGCCACTCATCATCCAAAATGGGCAGATGTACAGGCTCTTCTTAAAATCCAGCTAATGGCAGATGATCAGCACCTAGTTATAAATAAGGCTAATGAAGAGGCTCAACACCACCACCAAGAGAATCCCAAGGGATGCCCAAAGAAGCCAGGGCAATTCTCTTGACAGAGCCTAACTTGGACCCAAATAGTGGGGACCTAGACTTCCTAGAACATTACAAAAGGTGCATATTGAAAGGGCTTGAGAAAGGGGTGCCTAAACAAGAGCCTGAATATGATCAGGCCATTCAACAAAAACCGGATGAAAACCTTCTGAATTTTTAGGAAGGATCTATAAGACCTATCGAAAGCACACTGATGCTGACCCACAGGCACCAGAAAATGTCCGATGGTAAACATGACTTTTATTGGACAAAGTGCCCCAGATACCAGAAGGAAGCTCCAACAGTTAGATGAGGCATTGGGAATGAATCCCTACCAGCTGGTGGACATAGCCTTTAAAGTTTACAATGAGCAGGAATAAAGCAAATTAAAGCAGGCCACTATTTTCTTAGGAACAGTGTGCAGAAATCAGAAGGAGAGGTGGAACCTTAAATGAAGGAAGAAAACCCCATTAGGTGCCAATTAATGTGCCTGTTACAAGGGAGGAGGGTTATAGGAGAAGGGAATGCCTGAAACTCAAAAGGAAAAATAGAATGGAAATCCTCTCTGAGAAATGCTAGAGAGGAAAGGAGAATCTGATGAATGGGGAAGCCAAAGGGCTCCGCTAGACATCTCCTGACCTATTACTATTTCCCCACAGGTGCCCTGGGTACAATTGAGGGTGGGAAACAAGGTAATTGATTTCCTAGTATATATGGGAGCTACATACTCAGTGATAAATGTAAAACTAACCAAGAAAAGTTCAGCTGTAGTAATGGTTACTGGAGTAACCAGAAAATTACAAAGAATTGCCAGCTCAGGGATCAAAAGCTTGTATGTAGTTTTCCCTACATGGCAGACTGCCCCATTCCATTGCTGGGCCAAGATTTTCTTTGTAAACTGCATGTACAAGTAACTTTTTCTCTTGAGAAGTAGCAGTTATGTGTAGAAGTCCATCTGAAACATGCTGTCCAGCTCTAGGTGCTCCCAACTTGCTCAGAAGGACCTGGAGGTAAACTCTTCCCACCCAAGATCTGTGACTAGGTGAATCAACCCATTTGGGCCAGTGGAATCTAAGGTAGAGTGGTTAACATCCAACCAATAAAAACTAATCTAAAAGAAGGGATGCAGTTCCCATGGCAGAAACAATATCCCCTTAAAAAGAAAGCTTTAGAGGGGATTCAAGCAGTAGCCATAAATGACAACGTCTAGGATATTCATCCTACAATGCTCAACCCTTATATATTGTTCACCACAGTCCCTGGGGTAGCAAGTGGTTTTCAGTCTTAGACTTGAAGGATGCCTTTTTCTGCACCCCAATAGATAAACAGGCTCAATTATTATTTGCCTTTGAATGGCAGGACCCAGAAACTAAAGCCGTGCTCTAACACTGTTGGATTGTGCTGTGGCAAGGATTTAAGAATTCCTTGACTATATTTGGGGAAATATTAGGAAAAAAACTTAAGGGATGCTTAATGGACCTCATTAGGCCACATTTACAAAGGACCAGCCAGAGGATCATGCGAGCCTGTCAGATGTGTGCCAAAAACAATCCTAAGACAGAATGTGCCCCAGTGGAAAAGGGAGTACAATATAAAGGGTTATGCCCATTTGAAGACTGACAAGTTGACTTTACACAGATGACTAAAATCAGAGGAAACTTTGAGTTTTTGTGGACACTTTTGTGGAAACTTTGAGTATTAGTTTTTGTGGACACTTTTTCTGGATGGGTAGAGGCATACCCTACTAGAATTGAGGAGGAAACTGAGGCAGCAAAACTTCTAATTAAAGAAACAATCCCTAGGTTTGAACTTCCTCACATCATTGAAGTGACAACAGACTGTCATTAACTTCAGAGACATCTCGGAAGTGGGATAGGCACTACAGATTCAGTGGAAACTACAGACATCTTGGAGATCTCAATCTATGGGAAAGACTTAGAAAAATGAATTGTACAATAAAAAAGGTGCTGGTGAAAATATGCCAGGAAACATTTGAAATGAGACCAGGCATCCCCTATTGCCTTGCTCCAAATTAGGGAAGCACCCTGAAGTGGTGTTACATTAAGCCCTCCTGAAATAGTGTGTGGGAGACTCTTCCAATTCTCTGTTTTAGGAGCACAGTTAGATTTAGAGCACGAGTCAAAAATTAAACATTATGGGCAATAGTGGGCAACACCATTATGTGAAACATCGAGGGTAAACACTAACAATTTTGCACAGGTTTTCTCATTGCAGGTCTTTCTATCTGTCTGACAAGCCTTCACACTTACTCCAGCTGGGAGACCGAGATGTACTAAAGACCTGGAAGACTCAAAGCCCTGAACAGCAGTTAGCCAAGCAAAGTACCAGGACTGGTACCTATGTTGTCGTACTGACAACATACTCTTCCCTAAAGTTCATGGGACTCAAGCCTTCGATCCACCACATGTGCATAAAGCAGGCAGTGCCTGAGGAGGACTCAGACCTTGCTGCTGTGGTTGGTACTGAAAGGGAAAGCTGGACCTGCACTCCTGAAGGAAGTTTAAAATTCCTCTTTCAAAAAGGGACAGTGGCTCCTAAAGCGAAGTCCTTTCTTTCCTTTCACATTTCCCAAGTGGTGTTTTCCTCAGCATATTAATCCTGCTGCGGTGAAGGGAAGGTGCTACCAAAAGCCCTATCAGAGCCAGGTCATGGAGATCCATTAGTTTCTCTCTGGTTTCTGACCCCTGACAAAACACTTGATTATTTGTCTGCACAGTAGGTCTCAGTGTGGAAGCCGATCTTTAAGTGTGAAGCCATCTATCTACTAGTTTTGCTTATCCAGCAACACCATCCTTTGGACATCACATGCACCACTTCCCAGGGACACCCAGCTGACCTGGACTTTGCAAGACCCTTCTCCCACCATAAAGGTTTCCCACCATCCTTGACTGCCCTTTTCCTGGACCCAAGGATAGGTAAGACTACACCCTGGGTTAGAAGGAAGTAGTTACAGAAGAATGAGACCTTTGTCCATTTGCCCTTGTAAGATTACAAGGGTCCAGAGTGTTGAGGGAGGGAATTGATATTGATAGCCTGCCTGGCCAAACCATGCGGAGCCCAAGAAGCAACCACAAACTACAGCACACCACCCCAGGCAGCACAGGTGAGGCTGTGTTGCCCAGGTAACCAAGCTAGTGCCTTGTGAACACTCCACCACAATGCATCTTGCTCCTGACGACAGATTTCCCCACCCCTGGGAGAGATGTGGCAGGAGGAAGCATTGTGCTGAGCACACACAAGGCTAATGAAAATGATTGGCTGTGGGAAAAGCCCTCCTGCATTCCAGTTCCTGGTTGAGGGGTCAAGATGGTGGGAAACCTTCATGTACCTTAGAGGCCAAGATGGTGGCAGGGGGAAGTGCTGTGCCAGAGAACACCTGTCAGTCTAGCCTCGGGAAAAGATGATATAGGTTGAGGCCAAAACCTCTTGGAGCATGTAGAAGTTTGGACTAGGAGAAAAGTACCTGGCCCAAGCCCACATGAGTAACTTATACAAACCCAGGGGAACAGAGAGATGGGTTCTTCTTCACCGTCCTCATGGATGTGTTGGCTGGCGCATTTATGGAAACTCTTGGCCTTAGAAGCCACGTGGAAAATGGTAGTGCTAGCCACACAGGTGGATTCTAAGGAAGGGGCTGGGGCCTCACAGTGGCTGGGAGAGAAGTTGAGCTGCTTGGATGACCACTCAGTGGCCACCTGCAATTCTGGAGGGACAGTATTTTTAAATGGGAGAAGGAACTTTGGATGTTGGTGTTGGGCTGGCTAGGGGTGATTGGATTTTTCTCTAGGTTTCCAGAGGGAATAGGCTTTTGAAACAGGAGTCTGCCGCCCTCCCAGATTGTGCAGCTCTTGCATAAAGACCTCTTTCCTATCTCACCAACCTGTGCTTTCAGAATTTGGCTATGGGTGGTGGCAGGCAGCTGAACCCTGACTTTCATTTGGTAACAACCCAACACTCCAAGCCCCCCTGGACTATTTTAGACAGCCAGGGGAACAAATGAGGCATATAAGAGAGCTGGGGATGGAGCTCCACTCACAGGCAGTGCACTCACACTCACTACACAAATTCCTCAAGTCTTTTCTGCCTCTAAACATGGCCCGGGGAAAAAGACGTATAAGTCATTGGCCTATTACAAGTTTGCTGCACCTCTTTGCTCCAGGTGGCTTCTGACAACTGTATTTGCATCTATCTATATTCCCCTTGTAGGAGCTGCAAAAAGGGGCAATGCTGTGTATGCCAGGTGGTAAGAAAGTGAACTGAGATGGGGGGGAACCAAAAAAAACTGGAATTATCTTCTGGAGTGTGGGCCCCTCGTAGGACAGACCTCCCCAGCTAGATGAGTGTTCTAAGAATCCAGCTTCTCTGTTTGTATTTGCTTTTGAATGGACAGATTCACAGGGACATAAACAGCAACTAACCTGGAGTGTCCTCCCTCAGGGATTTAGGCATAGCTCTCATTCGTTTAGACAAGCATTAGTGTTACAGAACAGGACCAAGGGGTACGATATACTATTACCAAAAGGACCCCCTCACTAGGTTTGCATTGTCCACCACCAGAGGAAAGACTCTCTCAATGCCAGAGATTTGTGAAAAGGGAAGGAAATGTTTATTTAAAGCTATACAGACTTAAAGTAGTGAACTAATGTCTTCATTAAAATATCAAGTCCTTTAGGATACCCACAGATGCACACAGTCCTTCCTTCTCCCTCTGCCCTAATTTGGAGTACCTTATCTCAGGAAAAGTAAAAGTCCCTGTTTCAGACTCCTGGTACCATCAGCTGTGTTGCTGTCAGGATCTCCAGGTTCCAACCGCAGTTAATCCAAAGTCATATGGCACCTTCACATGGTGTACTGGCAAGAATCCTTTCACCCTTTTTCTTCAGGCAAAGTCTCTCCTACTTCCTAAGCCACGTGGCCAAGGAGTATACCCCAAAGCCATGGGGTCCTCACTCTCGCCAAAGCCATGGGGGTCCTCCCATCAAAGCTGCAGGGGTCATGACCCTGGCTCAAAGCCATGTGGTTCTCCCTCTTCTTTTGCCACAGCCACATGGTTCTCCCTCAATGGCTGCTGTGTCTGGGCTTAAATCCCCACACCAACCTTCTTCTGTACCCCCATTTCCAATTCCTCCTGCAATCAGTTACACCTGCCAATATTCCTGTATTCTTTCAGCTTTACTGGGCTGCCATCACGAGATTGGGCAGGTGTGGCCCCATGTCATGGAGCCAATTTTCTCCAAGCTCTCACACAGATGCTGTAACCAAGGAGGGTTGCCACCCAGTTACATCTTGGGTGGAAGTCACTTCCATCCCTCTGGCTCAGAGCATGGCTACAGCTATTTAACATATCTATGCAACCAGTTAAAGGTTATAGATATGTTAAATGGCCATGCCAGAGGTTAGCTGTAAAGCTATGGCTGCACAAAACAGCTCTGCATGTTCTTGCTCCATGTGTCCCTTTCCCCAACTAACACCTGTGAGGGGGAAAGGGTGAGGACATCCTATATATCTTTCTAATATTTCTCGGACATCTTGAGTTCTGGACCCCATTCCAAATCCCTATTTGCCCCCCGCCCCCTCTTGACTGCACACTGTTTCATTAGCAGAGAACTTAAGGAACCTGTCACTCAAGGGGAGTGGCCTAGTGATCCAAAATGTAGATGACCTTCTTATCTCTTCCCCTACAAAGGAACTGGGCCATAAACATGTACTACAGACCCTATATTTTATGGTGGACAGTAGTATAAATATCTGAGGCTCAAATACTACAACAATAAAGTAGAATATTTAGGCCTTATACTAACCCTGGGAAAAGAATGCTATCCTCAAAAGCCATTTTAGGTCTCCTTGAGCTACTACTCAGAAACTGCTCCAAACATCCTTAAGATTGAAAAGATATTGCAGATTGTGGATTTTAGGATTTGGAGAAAAGGCCAGACCTTTCTACAAAGCATTAAAGGAAGCTGGTAAACAGGTACCAGCTAACAACTGCGAAAAGGAACATCAAAGGGCTTTTGAGCAGCTAAAGGAAACTCCTATGTAGGTACCAGCCCTAAATTTGCCAGATTTGGAGAAACACTTCCAACCGTATGTTGCTGAAAGACATAGCATGAAGGATCCTGTTTCAGACCCAAGGGCCCACTAAGAGGCCTGTAGGTTATTTTTCAAAAGAATTAGATGTTGTGGTCTGAGGCTGGACACATGGTGTTAGGGTAATAGCAGCAGCAGCTTTATTTTTAGAAGAAGCCCTTACAACATCATTAGGACAAGATATAACTCTATATGCTTCCCTTTTTACCATGCAGTCTCTAATTAATTCCTTAGCATCTATAATTCTTCAAAACGGGCATGGACTAGACATACTACCTCCTATCAAGGAGGTGGCTGCATCATGCTCCAGGAAGAATGCTGTTTTGGGATCAACCAAACAGGCCGAGTACAAAATCATGTTCACAACTTTTTAGATAAGGCCGGGCCACTCTGAACCAAGCCATGCAGGATTGGGATTCATGGTTCAGCTTCTAGTCATGGAAATCTTGGATACTGCCCCTCTTAGGTCCTCTGGCTTCCCTACTTCTCTTACTCCTTTTTGTACGTTGTATTTTTAATATCCCTGTCTGTTTGTATCTTCCAGGCTAGCAACAATTCACCTGCAAGTAACTGTCGATCAGAATATTCAGGCATGACTCTTAACCTCTTGGATCAGGCTGCTGATATTCCATATAAAACCCTAACTCTCACCTGGCCCAGAGAGGGAACAAGTGATACCATCCCAGAATCAGCTCTGTGGGCCTAATTAACATGAAGTAGATACAGAAAACAGATTTAACCTTCAGCACCCCAAGCATTTGGTTGGTGTCACTTGAAGGGAGGATGTTAGGCAGGATAGATAGCAAACCAAGGCAGAGAGAGGGAGGGAGAAATGTTTCAATCATTGACCCAGCAGCCCTGAGCCTGGTCAGAAAGATTACCCAGAGTTCCAAAAATCACAAGAAAAACCATGATCATGAAGGAGGAGGAGAGCCCTTGAAATTCTGTATGTGTCTTTTCCACTATCTGGGAAAGGAAGCCTTTGAAACTATGTTAACCCCAAGGTCTGGAGAGGAAAGGAGGAGGGGAAACCTAGAAGCTGCTTACAAGCATAAAAGCCCTAAAATCCCAGTGGTTGGGGCACTCAGATTAGCTGGGCGCCCACTTGCAGCTTCTTGCTTGAGTGCATTTCATAAGTAAACTTGCTCTCTCATTTCCACTATACCAGTTACGCCTTGGCTGACTTCCTGTCTTAAGTGAGACAAGTACTGAGGTGCAGGAGCCCCCTAACTTGGATCTCCCCAGTAAAACCTTTGTACTTAAATTCCTGAACTTACTGATATTGTTTCTCTAACGGTCTTCCCCACTCCGTACACAGTCAAAAACACTCTCATTTCCCTAAGTCCTCTTAAAAAGTTAGCCTCAGTTACATGTATTGATACATACTTTGTCCATTTTATTTCTAATTAATCTCAGTATTTTTACAAGTAATGGTTTGTGTACAAACACATGTATTTATATAAAGACTACAGCTGGAGTTTTAAAAAATGGCTTCACCTCATAAGCATAAAGTTTGATTCAGCAACTTACCAGGATTTTCCTGAAAAGTTTCTTTCTATATCAAAAACTTGAAATAGTTTCTTTTAACTTTGGTTTTTGTATTCCTTTTCTGATGGATAGCATACACAGAACTGTAAAGTTCCTTATTTAAAAGTTGAGTCATGAGTTGGGAAGTTTTCTGTCTCCCGGTTCCCGATTCTCCGATGCTTCCTGAGGGTGTGCGAGAGCCGGCGGAAGCAGAATAAGGGACTTATTATTGCTTCCGGAAGAGATACTTCAGCCTTTCCTGAGGGGGTGGGAGAGCTTCAGGAAAAAAGTCGAATAGGGAAGCAGAAGACAGGAAGTTTATGTTTTACTTGAGACCATATTTATTTGAATGTAAATGCATGTAAAATTTTTAAAAATTGACACCTCAGAAATTATTAATAAGTTTGATCAATTGCTTAGAAACTGTTCACCAGACAAAATTTTAAGTCATAAGATAAGAAACTGGCCAGGGGATGGGGTGGGGGAAAATCTACAGAAGAAAGAAATCAGAAATACCAAGAGGCAATTAAAATCTCAGTGAGATATAAGTGCCTGTTATAGGCTGAATTGTGTCCCTGAAAATTCTTTGTTGGTACCCTAATCCTCAGTACTTCAGCATGTAACTGTATTGGGAGACAGGATTTTTTAAGGTAAGGTGAGCTCTAGGGTAGATCCTAATCTAATATGATTGGTGTCCTTGTAAGAAGAGGAGATTAGGACAGAGACACACAGAAAGACCAGGTGAGGGCACAGGGGGAGCATGCCCTGTATGAGCCAAGGAGAGAGGCCTCCGAAGAAACAACCTTGCCACGCCTTCATCTCAGACTTCTAGCTGCTAGAATTGTGAGGAAATGAATTTCTGATTTTTAAGCCAGCAAGTCTGTGGTACTAGTTAGCTCTAGCAAAGTAATATAGTGCCTCTAAATTCTTCTTTGTGCTGGATCACCATTTAGTTCATTATCTTCAGAAAATTAAAAATTACTTTTTCCATTATGAATATAATGAGTTCATTTTGAATCTTAAGGTGTACGAAGTATACAAACAAGCGGGGGGGGGGAGTCATACCATCCAAACACAACCACTGTTCTCCATTGTTTATTTTGTTCTATACATACCTTTAAAAATATATCTATTTAACATTTAGAAATTTTACCAAATCCTGAAGCTGAAAAGTTCTAATAGACAGTGCACACTGCCCAGTGTCCATAGTTCCTTATTAAGCTTCATATTCCTCTCTGAATAAGCATATTCATAATTCTCTGCTTCCCATCCCCTATCAACTTTGACTACCATCACTCTCACCTGATGACATTTCTTTCTACCTGAAGGACAAATCTGAAGCCATCATGTAACAGAGGGGATCCCGATCAGATCTCTGGGAGCAGGGGAGGATCCCCAAAAGGAGCACGAGAACCTGCACTCTCCCATGGGACCCCTAGGAGGGACAAAGCAGCACCGAAGGTGGTGGGATTGAAAATTGAAGGCACGTGGGGGTGGGAGAGCCTGCCTTCCCCAGAAAAGGGAAGGGCTGTAGGGGGAGGCTTCTCTGGAACCCAGCAGCCTGGCATGCCTCAACAGGACAAAGGCCAATGCTGGAATAGCCAGTTCCCTGGAGGCAGGGTCTCCCAGTGTCTATGGGAAGGTGGAAGCCTAACTTTGATGGATTCTGACCAGCAAACCCAGATGGCCTAATGACACAGAAAAACATTTGCAAACTCAGGAGTTAATGTGCTCCACACTTCCCACTGACCAACCTTCTCAAATACTGACCCTGGCAGTTCAGTGTTTCCCATTAGCTTATCCCAGGGCTTTAAAACCTTCTCATGCCCTGGCTGGTATAGCTCAGTGGATTGAGCACGGGCTGTGAACCAAAGGGTCGCCGGTTTGATTCCCAGTCAGGGCACATGCCTGGGTTGCAAGTCAGGTCCCCAGTGGGGGCTACATGGAGAGGCAACCACACATTGATGTATCTCTCCCTCTCTTTCTCCCACCCTTCCCCTCTGTATAAAAATAAATAAATAAAATCTTAAAAAAAAAAAAAAAACCTCACCTTTTTCTTCAGTACAATTGGGTTCAATCTCTCTCCCCTCTTTTGCCATAGTATTGAGTAAAGTCTTTTTTTAAATATATTTTATTGATTATGCTATTACAGTTGTCCCATTTCCCCCCTTCACTCCCCTCCACCCTGCACACCCCTCCCACCCACATTCCCCCCTTTAGTTCATGTCCATGTGTCATAAGTTCTTTAGCTTCTACATTTTCCACACTATTCTTGCCCTCCCCCTATTTTCTACCCACCGTCTATGCTACTTATTCTCTGTACCTTTTCCCCCTCTCTCCTCCTCCCACTTCCCTGTTGCTAACCCTTCATGTGATCTCCAATTCTGTGGTTCTGTTCCTGTTCTAGCTATTTGCTTAGTTTGCTTTTGTTTTAGGTGTGGTTGTTACTAACTGTGAGTTTGCTGTCTTTTTACTGTAAATGTCTTTTATTTTCTTTTTCTTAGATAAGTCCCTTTAACATTGCATATAATAGGGGCTTGGTGATGATGAACTTCTTTAACTTGACCTTATCTGAGAAGCACTTTATCTGCCCTTCCATTCTAAATGAAAGCTTTGCTGGATAGAACGATCTTGGATGTAGGTCCTTGACTTTCATGACTTGGAATACTTCTTTCCAGCCCCTTCTTGCCTATAAGGTCTCTTTTGAGAAATCAGCTGACAGTCTTGTGGGAACTTCTTTGTAGGTAACTATCTCCTTATCGATTGCTGCTTCTAGGATTTTATCCTTCATTTTAATCTTGGGTACTGTAATTATGATGTGCCTTGACATGTTCCTCCTTGGGTCCAACTTTTTTGGGACTCTCTGAGCTTCCTGGACTCCCTGGAAGTCTATTTCCTTTGCCAGATTGGGGAAGTTCTCCTTTATTATTTGTTCAAATAAGTTTTCCACTGGTTGCTCTTCCTCCTCCCCTTCTGGTACCCCTATAATTCGGATTTTGGGACAATTAAAGATGTCCTGGAGGTTTCTAAGTGTCTCCTCATTTTTTTGAATCCTTGTTTCTTCATTCTTTTCTGTTTGTTTGTTTCTGTCTTCCTTCTGGTCCACTCCATTGATTTGAGTCCCAGTTTCCTTCCCATCACTATTGGTTCCCTGTACATTTTCCTTTATTTCACTTAGCATAGCCTTCATTTTTTCATGTAATTTGCAACCAAATCCAACCAATTCTGTGAGCATCCTAATCACCAGTGTTTTGAACTGTGCATCTGATAGATTGGCTATCTGTTCATCACTTAGTTGTATTTTTTCTGAAGCTTTGATCTGTTTTTTCATTTGGGCCATTTTTTTTTTGTCTTGATGCTTCTGTTACATAGTGAGGGGCAGATCCTTAGGTATTCACTAGGGCAGGGCAACCCAGTTGCTGTGTTGTGATGCTGTATGTGGGGGACGGACCCAGAGGGAACAACAGCGCTTGCTCTGCTCTCTGTCGGATTCCAGTCCCTTCCACTCCTTCCCCCAAGCAAACCGTGCCCTTCTGGTGCTGATTTCCATGTGGGTGGGCTTGTGTACATTCTAGGACCCTGTGGGTCTCTCCAACAAACTCTCCTGTGAGGCTGATAGTCTCTCCCAGCACCCCAACCCCCACAGGTGTTTTAAATCAGTGTTTTGAGGCTTTATTTCCCTGCTGAGACCCTGGGGTGTGCGGTTTGTCTTGCTCCCCAGTTTCGCCTGGTTTATCTGCATGCGAATGTGGG
Organism: Glossophaga mutica; assembly: GCA_039655065.1. NCBI lineage: Eukaryota > Metazoa > Chordata > Mammalia > Chiroptera > Phyllostomidae > Glossophaga > Glossophaga mutica. The sequence continues at coordinate 66,784,783 of CM077313.1, forward strand.
ACCACCTGGTCCACCAGCTGCCTTGTGCTCCATGCCCCATTCCACAATCTGCCACCTTTCTGGGTCTGCCAGCCTCTGCTTTGCTGTGACCCCTCTCTGCCTGACTGCCCAACTCTGCCCCTCCTACCGGTCTGGATGAATGTGTCTACTTTAACTCCTTGGTTGTTGGATTTCTATACAGTTCAATTTTCTGTTGGTACTGGTTGTTTTTGGTTTCTAAATTGTCGTTGTCCTTATTTTGGTTGTATGAGGAGGCACAGTGTATCTACCTATGCCTCTATCTTGGCCCTGAATAACGTCTTAATTGCCTGTTTGACCTTGTCCAGAGAACTTTTGTATGGACACTCTTCATTTCAGGCTACTCTCCCAGATGGATGCTTTCTTATTCTGCTTGGGCTCTGATTTCCCATGCCAGGCCAGCCCTCCATTTAGACACCTTGCTCATGGTGCTTGAGCTCTGTCACCCCAGGCTGGGCTGCCACCTTGCTTGTATATCCTCCTCACCTCCTCTGGCTCTGACTCCCCACCCTGGGTCACCCCTGCAGGTGGATACTATTTTCACGCTGTCCAGCTTCTGATTCCTCATCCATGATCACCCCTCTGAAGGGCCACCTTCCTGGGCCCTGACTTACTGGTCTGGGCCGCCAAGACTTTCCTTCTCTTCCACCAGACATCTACCCTTTCCTGCCCATCCAGTGGTTGTAGAACTGAACTGTTTGAAAATGAAGGAGAAGGCAAGAGGAAGAAAGGGGAAGAGGAAAAGTTCACTAATTTTATTCCAGATGATCTTTCCCTGACTGTACATTAGAAATGCTTAGGGAGCTTTTTAAAATTATTTTTGCTTGGTTCTTTTCCTAGAGCTATATGCTTTTCCAAGAGGTCCTATGCATCTGCTTCTTTTGAAAATTTCCCAGGTGACGTTTAGTTTATTCTGGGCAGAGAACAGCTGCTCATTAGGGACAAATAGAAGGAGTGAATGTAAGTATGCAGGTGAGTTTGAGGATCTGGCAAATGGACTGCATGAGAAAGCCCATCTGATGCTTGCAGAACAAAGTGGGATCTGGCCGTCTGCTGCCATGCACAAGAATAACGTGAAGATTGGTGGGGAAGGAAAAAGGTTTTTATTAAAAGATTGCCCAATTTTGGGGTGTAGGGAAACCCATGCTTCAATCCAGTCTCTTCCACAAATCACAGAAACTCGCCCAGCTCCCGCTCGCTGGAGGAAAGTGTGAGTGGTAGGCGGTCCTGTCCTACAGCCACACTGGCACTGTCACCAGCCACAGGCAGATAGCAGTTGCCCATAGCTTCATTTGTGGAAGGGGCATGGGGTTGCCTGGCCAGCACTGGATATATGCACTGTGTGTCGGCAGCAGCTGCTGTGGACTTCTTTGTGTGGGGGGGACGTGGGCCCCATTGCACAACCAATTTCCCGACCCTCTGGCCCCAGGCTCCTCCCCCTCCAGTACCCTCTTACCGGAACCCGCTGTGTTCTTGGCCGGTCAGGTCCTGGAGCACTTGGGGAGCCTCACTGGGTCCGCTCGTGGCATGGGGCCTTCTCCCAGCAAGGCCTGCTGGCTCAGGAGCCTGAGCCCCCATCTGCCAAAAGCCAGCCAAGGACAGGGGAGAATTAAAGTGCACAGCATTTCCACTCTCTCTGGTTTTGAAGACTTGCCCCATAATCCCCTGTGCAATGGAAGTAGATGGGAGGATGTGTTTCTGGGGCATCATAAGCATGTCCCAGGTTCCCAGCTTCTCCACCCCTCCCCACTTTATTGGGTGGGGTTCTCCAGTACATGGTAAGGGGAAAATACTAAACTACCAGGGAGTGGGGTGTGTGGAGTAATATGGGTACTCTCGAGTTTGCAAATGTTTATCTTCATTATTAGGCCATCAGGGTTTTGCTAGTGGCACCAATTTAAGTCAGGGTTTCACCTTCCTGTAACAGGGTGCAGCCAAGGCGGGGGCGGGGGGCAAATAGGGATTTGTAATGGGGTCCAGAACTCAAGGTGTCCAGGAAATACTAGGAAAATATACAGGATGTCCTCAACCCCCCTGCCCGCCCCCCCCCGCCCCCCCCCCCCACACACACACACAAGGCTAAGCTGGGGGATGCAACACTTGGAGAAGGGCCTTTGAGAGCCGTTTTGTGTAGCAACAGCTTTGCAGCTAACCTCTGGCATGGTCATTTAACATATCTACAACCTTTAACTGGCTTCATAGATATGTTAAATAGCTGTGGCCATGCTCTGAGCCAGGGGGATGGAAATGACTTCCACCCAAGATATAACTGGGAGGCAGCTCCCCCCTGGTTACAGCACCTGCATGAGAGCTTGGAGAAGATTGGCTCCATGCCATGGGGCCACACCTGCCCAGACCTACTATGGCAGCCCAGTAAAGCTGGAAGAATACGGGAATGCTGGCAGGTGTAACTGATTGTGGGAAGAGTTGAAAATGGGGCTGCAGAGGAAGACTGGTGCGGAGTTCCAAACCCAGGCAAGGTGCCATGGTGGGGAGAACCATGAGGCTTTGGCAGAGTGGGGACCCTGCGGCTTTGTGGTGCTCCCTCTTGTCATGTGGCTTAGGAGGCAGGAGAGACTTTGCCTGGAAGAGGAGGGGTGAGAGAACTCTTGCTGGTGGGCCATGAGAAGGTGTCACACGGCTTTGGGTTAACTGGAGATCATGCAGATGACACAGCTGATGGTGCTGGGAGCCTGAATCATGGACTTCTTTTTTTCCTGACATATGGTACCCCAGACTAGGGCAGAGGGAGAAGGAAGGATTGTGCATCAGTGGGTATTCTAAAGGACTTTAGTATTTTAATGAAGACATTTAGTCATTACTCTAAGTCTGTATAGCTTTTAAATACATATTTCCTTTCCTTTTTACAAATCTCTGGCATCGTCTTGAGAGGCATCTTTCCTCTGGCATTGGGCTTAGCGAACCTAGTGGAGGGTCCTTTTGGTAATAGTGTATCTTACACCCCCCTTGGGTCTGTTCTGTAACATTCCCACAGAGACTGGGAGACAGGGATGCTATCTCCTTTAATGTTTACATTTCAAAGACATGGTTTCCTGGTGCTTGAGAATGACAATCCTGGGTTGTAAAACTGGCAACAATCTGAGAGAATATTTACATGAAATTGAAAGGAGCAGAGAAAGCATTGGAAATTACAAATTTTCTGAAGTGTTTTGCAAGGAGGGAGGCCTTTAGCCAGCTGCCTGTACAAAGGTTAGTTAAGCTGAGAGGATAAGTAAGGCCATGTTGATCAAGAGTCAGAGCTGAGTGAAGAAAGGAGGGCATCTGTACTGGGCAGGGGACCGCAGCGTTGAGGTAGAAGATTGATTACGTTGAGGAACTGATCAAACAAAGGATTACATAAAGAAATGAAAGCCAGTTTCTTATTAATGGGGAAGTGAGTTACAAATACAGAAAGAGAGTAACTTGTAATATAGCACTAAAATCGGAGGTATCAGTGTGAACTACTGCTTTCCAATATATTTAAGCATAGAAATAAGTATAGCTGTGGATGAATTTTCTAGGACTGTTCACTGAGAGGGGAGGAGACATACCTCAATAGTAGCAAACAGCACTAGCGCACCGATCATGGCTTCTAAATGCTGCCCTTTTCTCTCTGTAAAGAACCAGGGAACCTTGGTAAAACTGCTGATTCCAGGGATGGGTCAGTAAAAGTATAAGAAACTTGGAACAGTGTTTGTGCCAGAAAGCAAAGAAGGGCACAAAGAAATGTGGACATGTCTAAAGGTCTCAAAGACCAAGTTGAATAGGCCTTCACTGGCCAAATCTAGGTAATTTGAGCATCAAATTAAATAATGAAGTAACGTAATCCACTGAATGAATTAGAGAACTGTATGTCCACACAGATATAAACAAGTCAATGAATAAATAAAAAGTTCAGTGAGAAATAATATTTTCAGAACTTTTCAAATTCCCTCCCTACAAAATACTTACTAGTGACAAAGGGGAGAGAGGCTAATGTTAGAATAGAGAAGCCTGGCCAGTATGCCTTTTCAGTTATATTTCAAGTTATCAAGGTGAACATCATCAATATGGGACAAGTAAGAACTATTGATCTGTTCCACCTGCTAGGATGCAATGTGACCACAACATCACTTCTACGTCACATTCTTGCCAAGAAGCATGCTTTAAATCTAAGAATCTTGAGGTATTAGGCCTAAATTGAAAGACATTCTACAAAATAATTGGTCCATAGACATAAAAAAAGTGCTGAGGTCATAAATATTACAGAACCACTGAGGAATTATTCCAGATCAGGAGACTAAAGGAAACTTATGATTCCAAATTGGGTCTTTTGTTATAAAAGACATTATTGAGACAATTGGTGAATCCTGAATGAAGTGTGAGGCTTTGATCAGCATTAATATCTATGTTAACAAACATCATGTTAATTTCCTGATTTTGATGATTGTGTTGTAGTTATTGTGGTTAGAATGTCCTTGTGTTAAAATACATACTGAAGTGTTGGAGGATGATTGGACAGCAAACTCAAACTATTCAGTGAAAGATTTTGTCCTTGTACAATACTTCCTACTAAAAAATTAAGAAGAGATCACGCAGTTAATAACAGTATCACAGCACTCTGAACCCCCAATAAAAGAGAGGTAATTTTTTGAAGTCCATTCTCTTCAGATTAACTAACTCGCTTCTTATCTTTATAGTTTCAATTTCCCACTTAAATGGCATCTTTCTCATCAGTATATAAATAGGTTTAGAGTTCCCAATTTTCTAAGCCATATATTGCTTAGTTGTTGTTTTTTATTGGAACTGGCTTCTATGTATTCAGACGCTGAGCATTGCTTCTGAGATCCATCCACATTGCTGTAACTAGTTAATTTTTTTCATTGAAACTTAATATACCATTGTAAAGACTGAGATGCCTTAGAGACCTCTAAGAAGTGAAGAAAACTATCTGTCTGTCTATCTATCTATCTATCTATCTATCTATCTATCTATCTAGACATGTTCCTGGAGCTCAGGG